>OY856411.1:915204856-918082356 GCA_963693085.1 Alisma plantago-aquatica | reverse complement strand
AAGTAATAGTTTCTTTGTCTTGGGCATGTTTTCTCCAGCTTTTTTGAATGCTCTTAAAGACCTACATGTTAATGTAACACATTAAATTGCATTATTAAATAATAATGTAATAATAGATGTTAACATATATAGAATATGAAAGATTTCTCACATGAATAATGGCCTTTTCATTTGGTGTCCATATAATGGGTCTAATTCCTTCCCCGAAGGATCTAGATAATAAACAGTCCATATATTTGGGACAATAACCAGTAATTCCCAATGCTTAGAACTAGAGGTAAGAAAGTTAAAAATTAATAACTTAAAATCCACAATAAAATTTAATTTTCTGAAGTCCAAATTATAAGCAAAGTAAACTTACTCAACCTTGAATGGAGCTATTATCACCGTATTCTTAGAGGCAGAGGAGTATGAGGTAACTGATGAAGGCTCTTTATCTACTCTACTGATCAAAGATGGAATTAGAAATCCCACATGGGGAAATAAAAAATCTTTACAGATCGTGTGTAAGTGGCTACAAAACATGTATTACGTATGCATTAATATATAAGAAACTAGATCACCGTATATAAAATAAGGTGTATAGATATATAAACAAGTTGTCATCATATCCGTAGCTCTATCATAGATGTATACAGCCAATCATAATGAAACAAATCCAAAATATTTTGTATAAATAGATTGTTATCGTATGATTTTCCTGCATCATCAATTAAAATACAAACATTTATAGGACAATTTGGGTTATGTTCACCTATTCATACTTCCATACCCTATAAATTAGGACCTAAAGAGTCGTATAGGTCCCTTGGAAGCCAATTAGGTACTTCAGGAGGAGGTGGAGGTGGAGGCCGAGATGTTACGAGTTTCTTCCTTTTGACCTGTATATATAATTTTAGATCAATTGACTAGCTCTTATATAAATGCTAACAAACTAACGTAATGTAAATTTATCATACAATATTAGTATATACGACATCCTTTTTGGGCCACAATATCACTCCGCCTTCTGCTTGACCAAGCATTTCAGATACTGGGTGGGCATATGGCAATTGATGATGCATCTAATGGTGGAGTACAAGTTTTAGGTTCACACGAACCGCACCATCTGATACTGGAGTGCCATGAAACATGTCCCCTGGAAGGGGTGGGTAAGCCTCGGCCTCTGCAATAATAAATTCTTTTATTTTTCGACAACATGGCTTCAACCCATACAAATTTACATAAATTATGTTATATACATATATACATAAACATATCATCTTGAAAAGACTAGCTACTATGTCATAAAAATAATTACAGTGGACGTTCTAGGTGGTGGGTCTACAGGATTACTCCCAACCACCTCTACAGTAGGAGAAGAGTGGCACACCACAGGTACTGTCTGAGTGGTAGTCTGAGACGCCTGCCACTTGCTCATTGCTTGATGGAGTCTCTTATCAAGTGCTTCCTCGAATCTCGTATCAATTAACTCATCTACCTATACATGGACAAAAGAAACACTAGCTTTTGATTATTGAATTCCCTTTTGCAATAACATTCTAAAAAAAGAATAGGTTACCTTAGTTTTTGAAAATCCTCCTTTTGGGACATGTTTACGATGTGATGGCCCAAAGAACGCTTTTATGCCCACACCAGTGCCAACACCCCTAACACATCCAGGATGCTTTGGGTTACCAAGAGCAACTGTCAATTCATCCCTTGTGCCCTCAGGGATGAACTTGCCTTGCTTCCTCTGCTCGTGAAGCTCCCGCTAATTGCCATCAATAGAAATTGGTAAGTACACATAATAATCAATATTGATTGCTCCGAGAGTTGAATTTCACCATTTTTGCAGCCGCCTCAATAGTTGCGGGTTTGGTTATATCTCCTTTCTTGTTTTGCCTCCCAGCTATCCACACAACATGGCAAGAAAGAGGTACAGGAGTAACAGTAGAGGACTCCCCAATATCCTGAGTCGTAGCAGACTCAATAGTAGTAGCAACATGTAGTCTTTGGCGAATGCCTACATAGCATTTTAGACCCATCATGTGGTCATGCACATTTAGCGCACACCTTGCTCTTTGAGCATCACTGATAGCCTTGTTAGTAAGTACATTGATTTGGTTGGCAACACCAAAGGTCAATCTTGAATAGGTGAATACATAAAATGTATATTAATTAAATTGGGAGTGGCGCTTAATACCTTGAATTTATCATTTTTTTTTGGCAACAAACTCCTCCCCGTCATTAAGGTCCAGGTAGTTCCATTGCCCAGTGGCTGAGTTCTTCCTCTTCTCAGCATCTCGTATGTAATCTCAGGTGAATTTATCCTATAGTTCCTTTGGACCCTCCCACGGTGCTGCATCACGCATTTACGATGCATAATTTCATCCAGTTCAAATATACTCTGCAAAATTTCATATATTTAACTAGTATCCTAAAAATTAGTAATCTGCAAAATAGAAGTGCAAATAATAACAACTCACACATAGTTCCTTCCATACTAAGTCTTTCTTCCCCTTAGGAACTTTATGGTAAGATTCTACATTAGGACTACAATGGCTACGAGTAAGAACCCCAAGATATGAAATAAATGAGTTGCGGTTCACTCCAACTAGATTTCTTGCTTGATAAAAATCCACAGCCAGTTTGGGTCCATTGCCCTTTGTTGCAGTAACTTGTTCACCATAGTGATGCCCCTCACTTTTTTAATTTTTTTCCACTGCTTATCATGTGCCTCAAGTTCTTCAGGGTGTACATCATCAACCTAAAATTTTACATAAAAACACACTTATAGGATATAACTTATAAATGGACATATAGATAGAAATATTGGATATATTTTAAAACTTACATTGTGAGGCATCACATGGATATCCTTACCCTCACGGTAATCATCATCACGGTCATCATACTCATGCTCATCCATCTAAAAGTGTCATTAAAAAATCAAACATTTAACATTTAACATAACTAGAAGATAATAAAACATTGTAAAGTTCACATTTAAACAAATAAAACATAAAAAAAATGCAGACTTTTATCAAATAACATTCCTTCAGTGTGATCTCCACGCACATACAAGTCATTGTCAGCTTCAATATTTGGTGGTGTTGGCAACCCAACTAAGAATGGACTCGAGTCATCATACTTATCATAGTACTCTTCTTCATGTATATGATCTTCAATGAACTGTCTTTTACCATGAAGAACAACCGACCATTTATCATTTGCAAGATTATCGATATAAAATACTTGTTTTGCATGTGATGTGAATATGAATGGTTCACTCTTCTCACCAATCTTTTCAAAGTTCACTAATGTGAACCCCAATTCATCCACTATAACTCCTTTGGTGTTATCAACCCAATTACATTTAAAGAGTGAAATTCTAAAATCTACATAGTCAAACTCCCATATGTCTTCAATGACACTGTAATATGACATTTTAGCTTCACATAGACTCTTATCCTTTGCACTTGCAAAAAATAATCAAGACGCTTTAAGGGTGACCCTACTGTTTTGGACGATGCTCTTATCATCTTGACGCTTTGTGTAATATGAGAACCCATTTCTCTCAAACCCTTCAAAGACATAACATTCAATTTTGGTTTAAAGGAGAGGCATTTGATACTTTTAGAAAAGATTATTTGGTGTTTGAGATAGTTGATGTAAGACATTATCTTCAAACCACTTAATAAATGTCTTGTTATGCTCTCTAGCAAGCCACATTGAATAGGCTCGAGGATATTGTTTCTTGATGAAATTGGTATGTTCCTTGGTATAAACACTCACTTCGTCGATGTTGTGTAAAATATACAAGTGAGCTTGTTCCAACAGCTCACGGCTGATTACTTTCATCCATGATCCCAAAATCTCTTTGCCAAAATAATCCTCAATAATCTTGTCAATAACAAGAGTGTCATTACCACTCAGAAAGTCATTGCAAAAATCCATATCCTCTCTCGCCACATAACCCTCAATAATACTCCCTTCAGGCCGATAATGATTTCAAACATCACCTTTAAAAACACTCATGTATTATTCAAAAGGATACATCCAATGCAAGAAAACTGGTCCCACCATTTTTACTTCCCTAGTCAAGTGGACAACAAGATGTACCATTATATCAAAGAACGAAGGAGGAAAATACATATCAAGTTGACATTGGGTAACAACCACTTCTCTTTGCAACTTATCGAGAGTCTCATGATCAATAACTTTGTTGCATAGACTGTTGAAAAAGAAACAAAGTTTGGTGATTGCAAACCTTACATGCTTCGGCGATATAGATTGAATTGCCACAGGAAATATTTGTTGCATTAGAGTGTGACAATCATGAGATTTAAGACCTATCAACTTCAGATTTTTCATTGATACCAATCTACGAATGTTGGATGAGTAACCCAGTGGCACCTTACCATTTACCAAGCAATCACAATAAGCTTTCTTCTCCTTTCTAGACAACATGTAACAAGCAAGAGGTAAGTATGTTCTCCGATCACTACTAACTAATCCTGTTAATTTTTTCCTTATTCCCATTTTATGTGGGTTCATTCTGGATTTTATTCCATCTTTAGTCTTACCTGGTATATTCAATAGAGTACCAATGATGCTATCACATACATTTTTCTCGACATGCATGACATCGATACAATGCTTGACCGCCAAATAACTCGAATAAGGAAGATCCTAAAATATTGACTTCTTCTTGAATAAAGATTTGTCACTCTGTGTGGCCATGGTACATTGTGATCTCTTACTAAATTCATGGAAAAAGTCCTTTACTCTTTCATAAACAACCTCCCCTGGTATAGGTTTAGGTGCACTCCATTCCTCATTCTGTCCATTGAATGCTTTGTGCAACTTACGGTACGGATGGAATTTTGGAAGAAACCTTTGATGACCAAGATATACAGTATTTTTGCCATGTTTTAGTCATATTGAATCAGTGTTCTCTTCACATATAGGACACACTTTAGATCCTATGACACTATATACAGACAAATTCCCATATGCTAGAAAGTTATTAACAGTGCAAAACAACATGGCGTGCAAACGAAATGTCTCTCTTCGTGAAGCATCATAGGTCATCACACCTTCACCACAGAGTTTCTTTAAGTCATCAATCAGAGGTTCAAGATAAACATCGATATAATTTCCAGGTTTTTTAGGACCTAATATCAACAATGACAACATAACGTACTTATTTTTCATACACAACCAGGGAGGAAGATTGTATATAATAAGCATAACATGCCAAGTGCTATGTTGGTTGTTGAATGTCTCGTATGGATTCATCCCATTTGTACAAAGCCCAAGTCTTAGATTCCTGACTTCTTCACCAAATTTAGGGTACAATAAATCAATCTTCTTCCACTGTGGGGAATCAGACGCATGTCGTAGGATCCCATCATCATTTTTCTTAACATCTGCATGCCACGTCAAATTCTTCACATCTATCGGATTGGCAAACAGGTGTTGAAATCGTGATATTATAGGTAGATACCAAATCACCTTGACAGGAGAACCAATTTTGGACTCCCCCGAAGTCGTCATTTTATACCTTGACACACCACATTTTGGATAATCTTTCAAATCCACATAGTCATTTTGAAATAATACACAATCATTCAGGCATCTGTGTATCTTCTTGGCCTCCATTCCCATTGGGCACAACAATTTCTTTAAATGGTATGTTGAGATTGATAGCTCATTTCCTTCAAGAAGAATTTTTTTCAACAAAGACAACAACGACGTGAAGCTTTTGTCACTCCATCTATTGTTAGCTTTCAGCTTATACAATCTCAACACAGTGCTAAGCTTCGTAAACTTAGTACAACCTATAGATAATGGTCTCTTAGCATCATGTACAATGTTTCTAAAAATGGGAGGTGGATCGGGGTGCTCTACCCCACAACTATCTAGCATCACATCAATGATGTCTACTAGAACTGGTTCGTTCAATTTCATTGGAGGTAATTTCTTCTTCCACATAAGCACTACTATCAACATCCGCTGACTTCAGGTTTGAAATCTCTCCATGCCAGATCCATTCTCTATAGCCTTGTACAATCTCGTTGCACATGACATGACTTTTGATTTTGTCACCTGTGCTGACTTTCAAGTTGTTATCACAATTCCTACATGGACAGCAGAACCTATCTCCAGGTTATTTCCTATGTACCTTGACAAATATAATAAACTGACCAAGACAAAAAAATAAACTCTGGGGTGCAGTGATTTGGAATGGACATCCATGATCTATCCATTCTATGATCAAAGAAAAAACAAGTATATATTAGGGTTTAGGGTTAAAAGATTAGGGTTTATGGTCAAAAGATTAGGGTTTAGGGTCTTATATATAATAAATGTGTACCACCTATCCCATTCATGATCACCTAATCTCACTAGTAAGTGTATAATGTGTATTCAATTTTCAAGAAATTTTGGCAGCATTTCCCAACAGTTCTCCAAGTACACCGATGTACATGGGCAAATGCCCATCGACATATGTACTTAGAGAACAAACGGGGAAGTGCTGAAGAAACATCATGAAAAGTGAATACACATTATAAAATTACATCCTAAGTGAGATTAAGTGTTCAAGAAAAGTCCCAAACTGAGGACTATCCAATATTTACTCCCAATGAGTAAATCTTGGACGGGTTTCTAGGCCAACAAAATACATGTATATATGTTGTCATTCATATACCTACAATCATAGTATCATCGTTTGTATCCTAGATTTCATGTAACATCATTTAATTCAATTCATTCTTCCATTTGGGTAAGTTCATTCATTCATCATTAACCCAAATTAATCACTAATAATCAACTACACAATTTTGCACAACAATTATATATTGAAATAAGTTCAATCAATCACTAATAAGAGAGAAAGAAAGAAATATCAATTAATTAAATTCATTCATTCATCATTAACCCTAGTTCATTATTATTAATCAACTACACAATTTTGGAGAGCAATTATATATTGAACTAAGTTCATTAATTCCTCATTTAACCCTTATTAATCAATATTAATCAACCCTAGTTAATCAATAATAATCTTACAGAAAACTCACCGCATTGGTGGAGCAGGATGTGGTGGCGGCAGCCGGAGGTGGAGGTGGTCACAACTAGTGGTGAACAACATGGCAAGCGGCGGTGGTGGAGATGACTGAAGTTGCGGTGAAGCAGGTGGTGAGCAGTGGCAGGATGGCGGGTTGTGGCTGTGGTTGTTGGTGGAGATGACTGAGCAAGCGAGCGACAGCGGCGGACACAAAACTGGAGTAGTGGAAGGTGACTGGAGTGGTGGCGGCGAGCTCCTCAGTGACTGAACTGGAGTGGTGTAACACCCAGATTTTCATAACACATGAGCGGAAGCTATATTTTTTTTTTCTTTTCTGGGAGTGTCACAAACATGATAATCATTGCAATAAAAGCAAATGAAACACTTTGCATAATTGGAAAACTGATTCATACATAGTTTTGATAAAGAAAAACAATTTATATAACATACTCTACTAAGAAGACTATGCATAATAAAAGATGTCTAAACTCTGGATCGTCTCGGTAGATGGCACCCCACTAGGCAAGCTTGAAAGTCTCTTAAACCTTTGTTGGTCCCTTTATTCTTCAATCGCTCCAAAAACCTGCGAACATCGCATCCCCAACCATGCATTGGGAAAGAATAGTCGTTAGAGTAAGTGGCATGAGTATTCTAAAATGTACATTACTGAAGAGATAACAAGGTTACAAAATATTCTTGGACATTATACAATTGATAGCAAAAGCTGATTAAAATCTGAAAACATAATATCTCTTGACTTCTTTAACTATTATCTTTCGACTCTATCTTTTCTGGAGACCTATACCATGGGTCTCATGACCTACACCAAAGTGTCTAGGTCATACTTATCTCATCTGAACTCCTCTCATCACACTCATGGATGAGATTACAGACATGTTCTAATCTAAAGTATCTTTTACTTACAATTTTTATCTATTTGTGGCCACCATTATACAATAAGTCCTCCTGAATTGGCATATCTACGCCCTGAATTGGTGCCGCAACACCTCTGAAATGGAACTACATGCCCTGAATGACACCGAGGTGTCTCTGAATTGGCGTGTCTACGCCCTAAAATGGTGCCACAACACCTCTGAGTTGGAGTGAACACTCCTCTGAATTGGCAACAACTACCTCTGAAACGTCCCGGGACTACTGAATGAGGACTTATCATATAATGTCTTATGTGAATGTTTCGACTTATTTATCTTAAGTCTAAACTTACTTAATTCTTAATCTGAACTGAAGCTGAATACTGATAGCTTTACTGAATACTGAATCTGAACTTATCTTATATTAAACTGATAACTGAACTTATCTGAGATTGGTTACTGAGAACTGAGCATGTACTGAATTCTAAATCTGAATCTGAATCTGAATCTGAATCTTTTATTCTTAAGTGATAAACTTAATCTAGAACTAAATGTGAAAATGGATCTCAATTACTTCATAATTGAGATTGGGTCTAAAACCCTTATCATATATCTTTATTCAAAATCTGGCTACTTACACAGTGAGTAGTCTAAGTCTGAATCTAAATCTAATGTGCTTATTATCTGGATCATCCTAAATCTGAAACTCTAATTTAATAGAGATGCCTTTCTTGATATTGAATATGACCAATTGGTATAAAATCTTAGGAAAAGGATCTATACTGAATATAGAAATACTAAGTATACCAAGTATCTTAAGTCAATCTTACGAAAGTATCATAAGTACAACATATCTAAAAATATCAATTCTGACAAGATAGTTCAATCCTTCTTATAAAATATGATGTTACCCTGAAACTTTGCATATGAACTTACATGTTAGAACTTAAATATCAAAATAGAAATCTTACGAAATATTGTATTGCAATCTAATCATAACTTAATGTGTCATTATCTTATAATGCCATCATGAACTCATCTTCATAGTACATTGTGATCCCGATACCTTTGTTTCTAAAAGTAGACCATGTCTTAATATTATGAAATTCATATTCTTACATTGTAATTAAATTCTAGATATTCTTCATTCTAAGAAATCTAGTCTTAGGTCTCTACATATGTATAAAATCTTAAGGGCATGTTTCTACTTGAAATATTTCTACATTCTTATCCCACACTGTCAATCTTGGTTGTATATCTTATCTTGTAGTCTTATTCATCAATATGAATCATTACTAATAGTTCTTATAGAAACATGATCCTTTAGTTTTCTCATGAACCTGGTTCATGAGTCCCTATCATTCTTATAAATCTTAATAACATATCTCTTCTCGAGATATTAGGCACATGTAAGGATGTATCCATGAATGTATAAAAAAACATACTTGCATATCTTAACATCAAATCTTAGAACATTGAATCACATAAAGTATAAAGTCTTACAAGAATATGCTAGGTTTGATAGATATGAATACTCATGGGCATGAACCTCTTACCTTTATATTGAAGGTGTTCTTGATGTAGCCTTGTTTCCTTGATTCACAATCATAAATACCTAGTCATCAACAAATTTGTATAAGTCCATGTGTAATCTCCTCTCTTCGTTTCTAAATCTCAAACCCCATCATCCAAATATCCTACAATGAATTAGGAATCATATTTAACTAAGATTGACTCTGATTTAAAGCATGTTTTATGTTTAAATATTGAATTAAACTCGATTCACACATTATACGGCATACACAATCTGATATATTCATTATACCAAAAATAACATATACACTAATATATAAGTATATGCCTCATATACCAAGAGTAATCTCCATACATACTTACAAATACTACTCTTACTGACTCATTTATAAAAATCAGATGAAAATATAATTATAATAATTTTCCATACTAAATAGGCACATAAAATACATGTTGCCTCACAAATACTCATGAATCATCTTACATAATGGCCACTAAGGCCAAAAACTAAATATGAATCCAATTATGTACGAAACTCTATCAAAACTTTTACAACAATAATCATACAATGTAGTAAGATCATGTATTAAGATATCATGTCATTTAAAAATCAAATCATGGGTGAAATATCTAAAATACCCTTATTAGGGTTTACATTAAAAATCTCATTAAAACTTCATATATGAAAGATCAGGATCTGAATTAATGTTAAACATATCAAAATATATATTCCATAAAATTTGTATGAATTTCTAAATTCGTTTGCTATTTTTAATTGACCAAACATCAAAATCATATAGTTTTGAATACACTATTTTTAATAAATAACAAATATCAAAATCATAATCTGGAAGTATTTTTATGTGATAGTACTCATCATGAGCTTTCTGTACGTATCTTGTTTGTCCCAAACCGAGATCTGTAGCTCAAGATATGAATTTTCGAAAGTACCTCAGTTTGGATCAACCCCAGCCATTGATTTGGGATCCAAAGGGCCGAGACAGTGGCCCCCCTTCTCTGATGTTTCTCCCTTGGTCACGGATCCAAGACAAGACCCATCTTCTTCCTAGCCCATGAAACTGGACGGGGAAACTCCCATGTTCTTCCAGCGTGGGTGGGTGCCGCTGTAGGGTTTTCCTAGGCAACCCCGACCTCGACGATGTGGACGCCGCAGCTTGCCCTCAAGCATCCCATACCTCCGTCCGCCCTTTCTGTCTTGGGCATCGTCGTCGATGGGCATAGGTAGCCGCAGATCAGCAGCTCGACCTCCACCCTACCGCAGCCGCCATGCATCCTCTTCACGCGCCCCCTCTCTCTCCCGCTCTCGGTTTCATGTGAAACCCTAGGATCGAAGTCGTCGACCCCTCATAACTCAGAATCCGAGGTTTTTATAGCCTTTTGAGCCTGCGATCATGGGTGAGGGCCCCCTTTTGTGGGTTCTCTATTCGCACCCAGAAAACAGGGGTCACGGCCTCCCATCCGTGCGGACTGGGGTCGCCCCCTTTTTTTATTTTCTTTTTATTCTTCTTTTTGATTAAATTCCACTTATAAGAAATATTTATATAGCCCACCGTATAGCTCAGTTTGACCTCAAATTTTGGGACAAATACTATAATACCATCATATTTATATGAGCAAGATTTTAAGTAAAAACTAGCTACACTAATACCCCAAACATGTCTTTTAAATATAAACATTATAATTACTAATTTAATTACTTAGACCACTATATACATCAAAATCCTCTGAAATTTCTCCCACCATCTTATATTCTAATTATTATTCTACTAAAAATATTTTGAGCATTCATTATGACCATGAAATACTCAATTCTCAATTTGCACTCCAAGGACCTATTTGTAGAATTTAATTGGTCTAATAGGGATGGAATTGAGCTCTAGGGCACATGGCCCGTCCCTTAGTATTTCAAAGGGTCTATGAGTTTGATTGTATTCCAAATCATGAAAATACGTCTTCAACCCATATAATTTCTTAATTGAAGCCCATGTATGATACATGTGATCAATATTTCTTAGTTACATAATAGGAAGACCTAAGCTAGGTCTAAGGCTCTCAAGTCATGAACTGGACTCATCATATTATATATTCGTCACCTTATTGTCCATAGGAATAATTCATTTATATTCATATACAACCGACTACAATCATACACATTAAAGTCATTATGTGTGTATTGGTTGATCAGATGGCTTGGATTACACATTTTGTGTACTTGATTACATACCTGGCCATGGTTACATTCATTACGTCTCTTGGCATGCCTTCACTAGAAGACCCCACATTAAAGGCTTACATTATCTATGAAATTGAGGATGTTACAATTCTACCCACCTTAAAATAAATTTCGTCCTTGAAATTTCTCTAGGCTACTACCCACCTTAGGGTTCTACTTACCTCTTAATTTATGTTCAAACTTTTGCATGAAAAGAGATATGTTATGTATTTCACTAAAATATTTAGGTGAGCATTATCTATTACCTTGGTCTACCTCTCAACTCATACTTAGGGTTTGTGAAACTATACTTGGATTTATACTTAGGGCATTCATCTCAACTTTGTTATGACTTTCTAAGATTAGTTGTACATGACTGTCAAATCTAAGGTCCTTCAGGTAACTCCTACATTCCTAGATATGTGGTGATCAGGCACATACCTAGAGATGTGGGATCCTGAGATGCTATCTCTCACTCACCCACTGATACATGTGTCCCATACTACATGGACTAGTAAGAGATGCATAAAAGGTCTACTGCTTAAGACATCCCTCTTCAATCCTCAATTGGCTGGCCATAACCATTGAGAATGAAGAGGTTATCTCATTAGCTAGGTTTAGCTTGCTACTTTGGATCTAAACTAGGTTGACTTCTTCCTCTAAGATATCTATCTATTCTGATCTTAAGCCCCTTAATCACTCTAGGTCATGGTATTCTTCTTTTGGAATCTATCCCTAAACCTTGATCTTACCTCTCCACTCTAGGGTGACTATGAGAATCATGTTTTTCTAGTAGCCATTTACCGAATTTCCCTGATACATAGTTTTGATAAAGAAAAATAAGTTATCTAACATACTCTACTAAGAAGACTATGCATAATAAAAGATGTCTAAACTCTGGATTGTCTCGGTAGATGGCACCCCACTAGGCAAGCTTGAAAGTCTCTTAAACCTTTGTTGGTCCCTTTATTCTTCAATCGCTCCAAAAACCTGCGGACATCGCGTCCCCAGCCATGCATTGGGAAAGAATAGTCGTTAGAGTAAGTGGCATGAGTATTCTAAAATGTACATTACTGAAGAGCTAACAAGGTTACAAAATATTTTTGGACATTATTCAATTGATAGCAAAAGCTGATTAAAATCTGAAAACATAATATCTCTTGACTTCTTTAACTCTTATCTTTCTACTCTATCTTTTCTGGAGACCTATACCATGGGTCTCATGACCTACACCAAAGTGTCTAGGTCATACTTATCTCATCTGAACTCCTCTCATCACACTCATGGATGAGATTACAGACATGTTCTAATCTAAAGTATCTTTTACTTATGATTTTTAACTGTTTGTGGCCACCATTATACAATAAGTCCTCCTGAATTGGCGTATCTACGCCTTGAATTGGTGCCGCAACACCTCTAAAATGGCACTACATGCCCTGAATGACACCGAGGTGTCTCTGAATTGGTGTGTCTATGCCCTGAAATGGTGCCGCAACACCTCTGAGTTGGAGTGAACACTCCTCTGAATTGGCAACAACTGCCTCTGAAACGTCCCGGGACTACTAAATGAGGACTTATCATATAATGTCTTATGTGAAGGTTTCAACTTATTTATCTTAAGTCTAAACTTACTTAATTCTTAATCTGAACTCAAGATGAATACTGATAGCTTTACTGAATACTGAATCTAAACTTAACTTATATTAAACTGATAACTGAACTTATCTGAGATTGGTTACTGAGAACTGAGCATGTACTGAATTCGAAATCTGAATCTGAATCTAAATCTTTTATTCTTAAGTGATAAACTTAATCTAGAACTAAATGTGAAAATGGATCTCAATTACTTCATAATTGAGATTGGGTCTAAAACCCTTATCATATATCTTTATTCAAAATCTGGCTACTCACACAGTGAGTAGTCTAAGTCTGAATCTAAATCTAATGTACTTATTATCTAGATCAGCCTAAATCTGAAACTCTAATTTAATAGAGATGACTTTCTAGATATTGAATATGACCAATTGGTATAAAATCTTAGGAAAAGGATCTATACTGAATATAGAAATACTAAGTATACCAAGTATCTTAAGTCAATCTTGTGAAAGTATCATAAGTACAACATATCTAAAAATATCAATTCTGACAAGATGGTTCAATCCTTCTTATAAAATATGATGTTACCCTGAAACTGTGCATATGAACTTACATGTTAGATCTTAAATATCAAAATAGAAATCTTACGAAATATTGTATTGCAATCTAATCATAACTTAATGTGTCATTATCTTATAATGCCATCATGAACTCATCTTCATAGTACATTGTGATCCCGATACCTTTATTTCTAAAAGTAGACCATGTCTTAATATTCTGAAATTCATATTCTTACATTGTAATTAAATTCTAGATATTCTTCATTCTAAGGAATCTAGTCTTAGGTCTCTACATATGTATAAAATCTTAAGGGCATGTTTCTACTTGAAATATTTCTACATTCTTATCCTACACTGTCAATCTTGGTTGTATATCTTATCTTGTAGTCTTGTTCATCAATATGAATCATTACTAATAGTTCTTATAGAAACATGATCCTTTTGTTTTCTCATGAACCTGGTTCATGAGTCCCTATCATTCTTATAAATCTTAATAACATATCTCTTCTCGAGATATTAGGCACATGTAAGGATGTATCCATGAATGTATAAAAAAACATACTTGCATATCTTAAAATCAAATCTTAGAACATTGGATCACATAAAGTATAAAGTCTTACAAGAATATGCTAGGTTTGATAGATATGAATACTCATGGGCATGAACCACTTACCTTTATATTGAAGGTGTTCTTGATGTAGCCTTGTTTCCTTGATTCACAATCATAAATACCTAGTCATCAACAAATTTGTATAAGTCTACGTGTAATCTCCTCTCTTCGTTTCTAAATCTCAAACCCCATCATCCAAATATCCTACAATGAATTAGGAATCATATTTAACTAAGACTGACTCTGATTTAAAGCATGTTTTATGTTTAAATATTGAATTAAACTTGATTCACACATTATACGGCATACACATACTGATATATTCATTATACCCAAAATAACATATACACTAATATATAAGTATATGCCTCATATACCAAGAGTAATCTCCATACATACTTACAAATACTACTCTTACTGACTCATTTATAAAAATCAGATGAAAATATAATTATAATAATTTTCCATACTAAATAGGCACATAAAATACATGTTGCCTCACAAATACTCATGAATCATCTTACATAATGGCCACTAAGGCCAAAAACTAAATATGAATCCAATTATGTACGGAACTCTATCAAAACTTTTAGAACAATAATCATACAATGTAGTAAGATCATGTATTAAGATATCATGGATCAACCCCAGCCATTGATTTGGGATCCAAAGGGCCGAGACAGTGGTTCCCCTTCTCTGATGTTTCTCCCTTGGTCACGGATCCAAGACAAGAGCCGTCTTCTTCCTAGCACGTGAAACTGGACGGCGAAGCTCCCCTGTTCTTCCAGCGTGGGTGGGTGCCACCGTAGGGTTTTCCTAGGCAACCCCGACCTCGACGATGTGGACGCCGCGGCTTGCCCTCAAGCATCCCATACCTCCGTCCGGCCTTTCTGTCTTGGGCATCGTCATCGACGAGCACATGTAGCCACAGATCGACATCTCGACCTCCACCCTACCGCAGCCGCCATGCATCCTCTTCACGTGCCCCCTCTCTCTCCCGCTCTCGGTTTCATGTGAAACCCTAGGATCGAAGTCGTCGACCCCTCATAACTCGGAATCCGAGGTTTTTATAGCCTTTCGAGCCTGCGATCATTGGTGAGGGCCCCCTTTTGTGGGTGCTCTGTTCGCACCCAGCAAACAGGGGTCGCGGCCTCATGTCCATGCGGACTAGGGTCGCCCCCTTTTTTATTTTCTTTTTCTTCTTCTTTTTGATTAAACTCCACTTATAAGAAATATTTATATAGCCCACCGTATAGCTCAGTTTGACCTCAAATTTTGGGACAAATACTATAATACCATCATATTTATATGAGCAAGATTTTAAGTAAAAACTAGTTGTACTAATACTCCAAACATTTCTTTTAAATATAAACATTATAATTACTAATTTAATTACTTAGACCACTATATACATCAAAATCAACTGAAATTTCTCCCACCATCTTATATTCTAATTATTATTCTACTAAAAATATTTTGAGCATTCATTATGACCACGAAATACTCAATTTCAATTTGCACTCCAAGGACCTATTTGTAGAATTTAATTGGTCCAATAGGGCTGGAATTGAGCTCTAGGGCACATGGCCCGTCCCTTAGTATTTCAAAGGGTCTATGAGTTTGATTGTATTCCAAATCATGAAAATACGTCTTCAACCCATATAATTTCTTAATTGAAGCCCATGTATGATACATGTGATCAATATTTCTTAGTTACATAATAGGAAGACCTAAGCTAGGTCTAAGGCTCTCAAGTCATGAACTGGACTCATCATATTATATATTTGTCACCTTATTGTCCATAGGAATAATTCATTTATATTCATATACAACCGACTACAATCATACACATTAAAGTCATTATGTGTGTATTGGTTGATCAGATGCTTGGATTACACATTTTGTGTACTTGATTACATACCTGGCCATGGTTACATTCATTATGTCTCTTGGCATGCCTTCACTAGAAGACCCCACATTAAAGGCTTACATTATCTATGAAATTGATGATGTTACAAGTGGTGACGGCAAGCTCCTCAACAAGAGTTCCTCTCCACAGTGACGGTGGTGAGCTCCTCTCAACAGCGGCGGTGGCGGCGAGCTCCTCTCCATAGTAGCAGTAGCAGCGGCGATGAGCGGCCAAAAAATCACGAGACCTAGCTATCTTGAGCGACAACAGAGAATCGGGAATGAAATACAGAAGGGGAAGAGTACTGGCTTGCACACGCGGGTGCTATTAAGTTAATTATTAGTGTTATTAATTATGCAATTCCATGCTTAAAAACAATAGACGTCGGTATAAACTCATAATCGACACCTATCTCAAAATTCAAACAAAAAAATGTGCATCGGGACAGGGTGTTCATTATCAGTTTCAACTTATACTAACTGATGTCTATCCACATATGCTGACAAAAAAAATTGTTCTTGAGTTACAATCATAGTTGTCAGTTTCTACCCTAACATCGACGCCGATTAGGAAAATTGGGGAGAAAATGTTTTCACGGGGACAATGCACGAACACACATCCTCATCGATTCTTATGCAAAAATTGACGCCAAATAAGGAATTAATTTTGCCTCGTGAAGGATATTTTGTTGTCAATTATTTTTTAAACCACCGAAGACATATGGGGGGATAGAACTTTCATGGGGCTTGGCGCGGAACATGTGTTTTCGGTGTTTCTCCAACCGACGTCGAAAATTGAAAATTTTGGAGGTAATTTTTTTTCCCTAGAAAATTGTATTTTGCAGGTGATTTTGGACGTCGATTCTTATTTTGACCAACCGACGTTAAAGAAAAAGTGATACCCATGTCTTTTGTAAAGTGGCTGGCCATCACAAGTAGGTGTCAGTTGTCATTTTAAACTGACATCGTAGTATATTGGCGTCGATGTTTAAGTTTTACCCAACGCCAGCAAATGTGACATTATACGTCATTTCTGTACTAGTATATATGTTGTTGGGCCTTGTCATAAGGAATGCAAAGATAGTGATGATCTTGTAGGGAATAGTATGATGGTCTTAATGACCATTGGGTATGGTTGAGCCCTGAATGAGGTGTAATCCTATTGTGTTGATAAGGGTTGATACCCTATGATATTGTGAAAATGATTTATATCTTGTGATAGTATGATGACTAGTGTGGTCTCATGAATGGCAAGTGAATAGTAACCATGTGATGATGAGATGAGAAATTATGTTCCACACATTTTAAATCTTTTAAAAGTTGTGATATTTATATACTTTCTAGAAGTGAATTATGGTTGACATGTCCACTTATTTGATGTAGCCTTAATTCACCCAATTGGCATAACTAATCAAGTGCAACTCTAATCATGTAGTACCCTTTGTCGTGGAGCCATCTTATGTGTCAGAACTTGTTGGATGGTGAAACAAGTATTCCTAAGGGAAACTCATAGCACATACTGTTGAGTATGTGGGGGTGGCAAGTTGAGGACATATCCTTATCATCCACAATGTAGGTTATGGAGGATGGCTATGGTCATGCCTCATACATATGATGTGATTGAGGACAACTATGATTGTACCTCATATTAGAGGGTTTTGTTTACCCTAGTTTCTAGTGTTGTGACATGTACCAAGGGTGAACTAGTGGTTAGCATCTTGACTATATGTCACTATGGTGGTAGCTTTGACTAATTTGTCACTGCCTTTTTACTCGTACTGACCGAGAGGAAGAGATCTTAGGATACCAGCATTCCTAGAATTTGTACGGAACCAAATAGCCCTTCGTAGGGGTCAGATGGACTTTGGATGGTACAATTCAAATTCCCGAGGGCATAATAAAAGATGTAAGAAAACGGTGTAGCATATCTATTTAGGGTTATACACAACACTTCATATTGGAAGATAACCCTTGTTTGCTTTCTTTTCACTGAGATCATATATAGTACAATAAGAGATAATAGATATGCTTATGATGTAGTTATGCTCATGTTGTAAACATGCTTATGTTATCAAATATACTGACATTGATGGTTAAGATGCTGCTGCTAGCTATGTTTAATATTGCTAGCCTTGCCTATGTAATTAGAAATGCTTGACCTATTAATCATGCCTATGTAGTTCATTGTGTTATGATGTTTGTTCTAATTATGATATAGATCTATTACTCTTATTTGAGATGCCAATATTGATAGCCATGTTATGTTACTAGACATATTGATGATGTCAAGGATGCTTATGCTACTAGATTGCTTGTGCTGTTAGGAAGGAATATGACAATAGTAAGATTAATGATAATGATTGTTATTAGATGCATTTTGATGATATTTAAGTAGATATCTATCCAAAGAAATGGATTTATTTGTTATCTATATATACATTGATGATCATACTTGTTGCTAAGATTAATTGCTTAATCAGTTTAGCATACTTGAACTATTCAATCTATTCAATTGATTATTAAATACTCCAACTTCTTAGTTATCTACTATTTAAAATATTGTAATTAATAAGCATTGTTGGAGGTTATATATCTTGCAAGGACATGGGTATCACCCTTGTGGTTCGCCACATTTTTTTAGGTAATCGGAAGAGACAAAAATAAACATGTGGCAGCCAAGAGGACCTATAGTAACGAATCCTTGAAAAAGTTGATTAGATTCTTAGTGTGTCCTAGAGTCGTCCCTTTACTCTTAGTTCTGGGCAGGAAAATTTTGTATATGGTGTTTCAAATGAATCTGAATTTTGTTAGCTTGTTAATGCTTGTTTGTGTGGTATATACAAATATTGTTACCCTATGTATATATGTTGTGGCTAAGGTGATTGAACAATTTGTATCAAATTCGTTTCATAGTATGGATAAAAGAAATATGTTGGGGTCTTATGCAAATGTTTCTGAGCAGGTAATGACATTGAAATTGATTTTAATTTACCCATATTTTTGTGGCTAAGGTGATAGAACAATTTTTATCAAATTCTTTTCATATTATGGATAAAAGAAATATGTTGGGGTCTTATGTAAATGTTTTTGAGTAGGTGATGACATTGAAATCAATTTTAATTTACCCATATTTTTGGTTATGTGGTTAATTGGTGATTGACTGTGTTTTATGTTTTGATTAATCTCATTTAGTGTAAGGGGTTCTCACAAAAGCCACACAATCATCATCATTATAACAACCCATGTTTCAGGACTACGGTTGATGATGTCAAAGTGTACCCAATCACATTTGATGGGTGTAGTGATTTCAGGTCTAAGAATCACAATCACCACCATCACTATGAGAGATGATTCTGACTACCATTTCATGGTTCCATGTATCACTCTCATGGTGGGTCTGTCCGATACACAGTTCTCTAACATGTATCTATGTTCTTGGTTTGATATCATATAACATGACTAATGAGACATTTTCATCAACCAACACACACTCTAGTCTTGATGTGTCATCATTGTCTATCAACCTTCCACAATGACATCCAGCTAGGGACATAACAAGAATGTACATACTCTTAACATCTATATGATCTCATTGTTCAACTCACGTACTTGAAGACATACGTCATTGAGTATTATCATACTTTAGACATTCATTCTACTCCATCATTTATCTCAACATTCATTTTGCTCCATCATTTATCTCATAATTGATTGAGCTAGAATAAAATTGGAAGCTTACCTTTAATATTTATCAAATCAATAATGATGTATGCCAATCAAATCATCATATGATTGGCTCTAAGGGCATACATACCAACCAACTCACACTTGCACTTAGAGCCAATCACCTTTGAATCATATTCCCAGTGATCTCTAAACATGTCCCTCATGTTTTTGTTGCGCTAGTGCTAATCTAGTGACTTAGGAACACTTTGATTTTGTCGATATATTGCAAGTTTCACATCTCCTCACTGTACGAAATTTCATATGAGATGGATTTGCCATAATATGCTATCTCGTATTCCTTGTCTAACAATTAGATCCATTGTTTGACTTAGTATTTCTACTCTTCAATGGTTGGAATATATATAAGTTCATCCGTATGAACTTCAAGATCCATATAGTATCCTATGTTCTTCATAACACAATGATACTCGACATTCCTTTTTGAATTAAATGTCCTTTAATTTTACTTGGAACATTTCCATTTAACAACTCTAGTTCACTTTATAACTTTTATATTTTGCATTTTGCGATCATTTTCTGTCATTTCGGAAGCTTACATCAGTGTAACTCATTTACACTCAACTCTTCCTTTTTATTACCATAGAAATAGTCCTTTAATACTTCACAAGTACTTAAATAAGTTCGTTATGGTATTCCAGTGACTCTCACTGGAAGTAGACAGACATCCACTCGTCATGTCCATAACATACGAGATAACTGGATGACCATATTATATTGTCATGTCCAATACATACAAGATGATGAATGCATATATATTTTCTTGTCATGTCCAATACATACAAAATAATGGGATGATTACATACATGATAGATCCAATTGAAAATGCATAATACATCTATCTATGTGTTCCTATTCTTCATAAGAATTTGGGACACTAGGCATCTGAGAGACTAACTCCATGTAATATGGATAAGTTTTCTTCGACTGAATCTTTGCATACTGAACCCTTCAGTTAGACTGCCAATGTATGTTCTCTCTTTTTCAGGTCAAGAGACTTTTGAGAACTATCTCTATAGGTCACTATTCCTATCACATAGGACATTTCTCTTTATTCCCTTAAAGAAGGTATTTCCACACTAGCTTCATTTTATTCCTCATCATCATGTGGAATATGAATACGCTCCCACTAAATCTTTGTAATCACAGATCCCTTCTTTATTTTGATATATCAGTCAAAACTTTTGACTATATAATCAAAGTAAAGACTGCAGTTCTAAGGTTCTTATATTTAATCGATCATATTGATTAAACTCTTGTAACTTATAGACTGCATTTGCATTAAAAGAATTATAAAACCCTTTAGGTTGTGCCACGTACACAGCCACATGTTATTCCTACTAGGATGTGGTTTTAATATTCATATGCCAAATCTCATAGTCTTCAAGTTACAATAGAAAGAATGATCCTTTATGACCTATAGCCATTGAGATTGGTTAAATAAAATCATCAAGTTCAACACCTTGAACTCACTTGAATTTATCTCAACCAATTAGCTCTTCAAATGTCATCCATGTCAGTCTTAACTCTTGAGACCCGATTGCACTTATGGGTTTTATCCCTATAAGTGCTACCATTAAGGTCATACCTTATTTGGTTCACATGGAAGTCATTTTGGATCTTATGGCTTCAAGCCATAACTCAGAATCTGGTTCCTCAACATCATCTAGATAAATTATTGGCTCATCATCATATGAACAATTCATAACCTTTGAGTTTGTAGGATATCATTATCTATCAAGCTCAAGGTGTTATCTACTAGATATATGAGGTGTATCTGTTACATAAGGATTTTGAGATTCCACAACACTTGTGATTCTTAATCTCCTTTGTACATTTATTTAGTGTAAAGCATGTTCTTTAGAAGAATTCTAGAAAATTAGTTATTTGTTTGATGATCATGCTCTTACTATTTAGAGTATGATTCCTTCTTTGATTTAGACATCATTATGCCTTAATCATGAGTTCTCTATGGTATACTATCATAGTTACTCACAAGGTCCTCAAACATTTGGTTTAAGTATCTCATTCATTGATCATATCAAAGAATTAATACTTTTACCAAGTTTGTTCTTAATTTATGATATTCTTGAACATTTCAAGATATTCATATTGGTATTTCATTAAATACCATATCTGAAGTATTTATTCCAATAGGTATGTATATACATCAATATGTATTATACCTAATAGAGTCATTCTCCCACTACATCTAGTAAAGATTGACTTGTCATCATGCCCAATAAACAAGATATTCATATCTCTTAATGGTTTAGTAACCAAGAGAGTCTAGTTTATCCATCAACATGGAACCTAGAGATGAATTTCTCATTTATATAGATGATAATGCTAATTTATAGTTTGAGTCATCAATAACTTTTAGGTATTATTTATTTTATCTCATGCACCACAGGATAAATAAGGCATTGCCATAAAAGATCATATCTTTGAAATTGAAATATGAACTTTTATTGATAGACATCCTTGTCATTACAAGATCTAGAAATAAAATGTTTCTATATATTGGAAAAATGAAATAGCAGTTCATAACTCTATTGCATGCCCTTTGGGATGAAATAAACTAAAAGGTACTACTATCTATGGAAGCAACACTTGCTCCAATGTTGATGAGTGTTCCTTCTTGGTCCTTTCATAAAGGCCATCACTTCTTTTCAGATCATGCACATCATATATGTCAGATCTATATCTTGGTATCATATACCTAAGATAAAGAAGCATTTTAAGTTTATTTCATAATACCTGAGGTGGAGACTTCCATCCCCTCCTTCTTCTTCTTTAGTTCATTTATGTAGAGAGGGAAATTTCTCTTCCAATGTCCTGGTTCATGACAATGGTGACATTTGCCTCCCTTGTTCACCCCTCCCTTGGCTTTGAGAGTTGAAGATGACTTGGGCTGCTGGCTAGCATCAAAACCTTTCTTTGCTTTTCCCTTGACCTTGCCTTTAGACTTTCCCTTCTTTCTACTGATCATCATCACATATTTGGGTTTGTCTTTCTTCATCTGTGTCTCAGCTGTCCTCAACATGCCCAACAACTTTGTTAGTGACTTGTCAAAGTTGTTCATGTTGTAGTTCATCACAAATTGACTGTAGGATTCTGGCAACGATTGCAATATCACATCAGTTGCCAACTCTTAGCTCAGAGGGAATCTCATTAGGGTTAGGTTCTCCACATACCTAATCATCTTGAGTGTGTGAGGGCCTACTGGATCTCCTTTCTGTCATGATGCACTGGAACAATGCCTTGGAGACATCATATCTCTCTTTCTATGCTTGGTCTTGATACATGTTCTTGAGATGTTGAACTATCTCAATGACGTCCATGTTGTCATGTTGTCTCTGCAACTCATAGTTCATTGAGAACAACATCAAGCACTTCACATCAATGGCATCCTCAGTATGCTTCTTGTAAGCATCCCTTTCAACCTTTGTTGAAATGGGAGTGGGTTCATCTGGCTCTGGTGTATCTAGGACATATAGTTTTCGCTCTTGAGTGAGAACAATTCACAACGTCCTAAACCAGTCGTAGAAGTTTTTCCCATTTAGATTTTCCTTCTCAAGGACCAATCGCAATGAAAAGTGATTATTGTTGGTAGCCATTTATTCTACAAAAAGGAAATTTCCAATTTTAATCCAAAAATCTTTTGATTTGATTTGATTTGAAAATTCATAATATTAATTAGGTCTTTAATTAATTACCATTCTCACTATTTTGATCAAATTGATAACCCTCATGTATTAATTCAGAAGATTGCAGCGTACAACCTTCTAGTGAGACAAGATCCAAAATAATTGAGTTATTACCTGGCCAATGCCAGCATCCATAATCAATTATTAAGGTAGGTAACATTTAACAATTGCATCATATGCAATTCTTGGATAGATGTCATGCACAACTCCTTGCCATGTTCATCTTTGTGCCTCAAGGTGCTTGATCTGATCAAGGTCACCTTGTTAAGTCCGACCCAAATGCCAACACAATGAATATGCACCCTGCTAGGCTAGACCCACATATTCAGCACCACACTTCCACGAGATAGACGGTGTACCATGCTAGGGCGTGCCCACACTTAGTCGATCAAGTTTTTCATGTGTGATACTTTAAAAGGCATCTAAAACTTAATATTTTGTTGAGGGGTTTTAATATGCTTATATATGCATATAAGTTATCCAATCACCACATATATAGTACGTATCATATACATGCTAATCCCACAAATGAAAACATGCAATAATGATAAACCAATGATTATGGCCATCCTATTGTAGTTCCTTGGATCCACAAGGAACTACGGTCATCTAAGGTCTACATCACATGAAACCTGTTGTTGATGAAGATCTGTTCTTAGGTCATTCTGGGTTGAACATCTCATCCTATGACTGATCAGCTTGCCTCCTGGCCGGTCAGTTGGTTGTCACCAACCGATCGTCTGGATCCTCCAGATGGTTGGTTTGTCGGGTCGTCGGGCACATCATCGGTCCATCAAGCGGTAATCTTCAGTCTTTGTCAGAACAAGAAATAAATCTAATCCTATTTTACATAATCTTTGTGAAAAATCGAGTTACATTCGAGGGGATCAAAGGTAGAAGAGAATCTCGATTTATCTTGCGTTACATTCAAAATATAAGAAGAGGGCTTGGTGCATAGACCGAGATGCAAACAACTATAACCAACCACACACATGCACATAGGGTTTATAGGCCATAACCGCACTACACATCCACCATCAAATCCATTTTAGGGCGACGCGTATCGATTGCATATATATACCATATCATATATGTATATATTAGTTTGGGATCATGTTGTATTAATCGGATATTCACATTAGTCATTTAAATATTCGCATCGTATGAAATAAATAAAAGCCGGTAAAACCAAAATCCGATCATTTCGATTATCCCAAAACATAGAGTATTGACTTGGCTCGGATACCACTATTGGGTTTTATGTGGTCGAAGTAGGCATCGGAAATAAAAATTTTACTTGACCATAAACCCATAACTAGCATATCGCATCAACATCTATGTAATGGGAGGATGGTTGTAGTGAGATATACCTAGTCCTAAGGCTTGATCAGTGACAATACCTTGCAGCTAGTGCATTCTTCAATCACCTATCTTTGACGACCTCTGTGCAGCTCCTGGTTACTACCATCCTCCTGAGCAGCAGAAGTCTCTGTTACAACCCAACTTTTGGGTTCTTTTGGGTGAGAAATGTAATTTCTCATATTAAAGATATTTAAACAAATAATGATATAATTTGTTTGGAATAAATGGATTTCGTTTACAATATCCTTGATGATTGTGTTGTGGGCTTTATTGGCTATTGGGCCCAAATAACATGAAAATTCAATTAATAAATGGATAATTGAGTTTTTGAGAAAAGAGAGATGTGGAAACCTCTAGAAGGCAAAAGAATGTAATCCAAAGGTGGATTTCGTGCCTCTTGGGTTCCTTGGGTCCCAAGGAGTCCAAAGTTGCAAATAAAATACAATAAGAAAAGAAAAGATCAATTAAGTATTTCTTTATTAAGAAAGAAATTGAAAACAATGATAAAATGTGGAAATAAGTGGAAAGAAGTATAATTGAGTTATCCTTCATGGAATTTCGTATCCCAAGGATTTCCAATGTTGAATGGAATGCCAATGAGGAAAATAAAAAGAAAGAAAAAGAGAAATCCTCAAAAAGAGATATTCTAATAAGAAATAAACAAGATAATGTGAAATAATGAATTTTGATGCATCTAGAAGGATAATAAGTATCCTTATGAAGGAATTTCGAAATCGTGGAGTTTCTTGGAGTCCAAGGAGCCCCAATGAAGAAATAGGAAAGAGAAAATACCAATAATTTCAAATAAGAAGATAATATGGTGCATAATGAATGATTTAGGGGTATTGTAAAAAAGGAAGTAATTTCTATGAAAAGAAAATAGAAATTCGTGTCACAACAAAGAGAATAAGAGGGATAATTTTTGTAATCCTAACATCTAATGAATAAGGAATATTAAGGAGATATGCAAGAGAGAGAAGATTTCTTATTCATGAAAGAATATAGTTTCCTAATAGGAAAGAGACTTAGATCTTGTGGATAGCCAACCTAGGGCTTCGTTACCCACCCCTATATAAAGGGTAGAACCTTGGTTCGAGTTCTAAAGAGATCCCACATCTCCCTCTCTCTCTTTCCTATCTTCTTCTTCCTTATTTTCGTCCTTAACCCTAACCATGATTGGAAACATGTTCCTGGAGCAACGAGGAACCCAGGTGGGGTTGAGATGGTGGCTGGTTATGAGACAATGCCAAATCCAGGTCTAGCCGGCGTCGCCATGCCCTATATTATCATTGCAGCAGCACAGCTACATCGGGCGGCTAAGTTGCATGTCTACGCAGCTCGATTCCCACCACCATGGTAGCTCTTTAGAGCCCTGTAGGTGCGGCACAGTGTGACGATGAGGAAGGAACCCTTGCTGGCGACCGTCGGGGTCAGACGAGGGAGGGGAAGCCACGCCTAGGGCTGCAGGGTGGCACATCCAGCGGCATCGCGAGGAGGAAGAAGAAGGCCTGAGGCCTTGGACGCTTCTACCCCTCCACGTACTCAAGAGCCGGTCACTTAGTGAAGGGTAAAATCATCAAATCTTCATGTTTCCTTTTGAGCCGAGCAACGTTGCATGGAGGAAGCGATGTGGCAGCTTCCGATTGGCCCAAAGTAAGTAATTTTGCAAAATTCATATCTATTTAACCGTAGCTCAGATGAATACACATAAAATATGAAAATTACTTAGAAAAATGAGGGGAATCCAATAAAAATATATTTAGAAGATGATTCTATTTGAAACTAGAAAAGTAATCGGAGTTATCAACTTTAATACTTTAATGTTTAAAGAACCCTATTTTTTGAGATGATTAATGTGCTTAGTAGGGTTTAATGGGTGTTTAAATTTGATATTAACCTGTTAACTGTAAAAGGGAACTTTAGGAACAAAAAGGATGAAATTTGCACGTAATTGGTTTAATTGGAGTTTTATGTGCATGAATATACTTTAATGGGCCTTGAAACCCTAATATTGGTAAATGTGACTAATAATGGTTTTAATTATTCAAAATAATGAATAAAGCTAATATACAATGACTTTATGCTATTTCAAGCATTAAAGTTCCTACTTTGTGGATAAATGCCCTTAATGTAGTAATTAGGGTTTTCTAGTAAATAAAAGGTAGAATTAATGACAAATAGAGTTCATATGTGAATTAGACCATAATGAACTATGAATTGATGATAAATGTGCATAATGATCTTGTCATGGATTAAAAGGATAAAAATAGTAGCTTAAATGTAAAATATCTTAATGAAACTAATTGATGGTTAATGATGCCTTTAAATTCAAAAATAGGGTTATATGTCGTTAAGATAACCTTAATATTGAAGAATAAATAAGATAATAAGGGTTTATGAGTAATGGTATAAAACTAGGGTTTAAAATAGTAAAAGATGAATGGAAACCCTAATTGCAATGGAAACCATAAAATGGATAAGGAAACCATAGGAAGCAATTTCAAGTTGAATAGAAATAATCTTGATAAAGTGTGTAGTAAATGGAGTACATTTGATTTTCAGGATTGTTGATTGTATGGTTGAGCGACTTGCTTGGATTGCCTTCTTGGTTGGAATTGATATTAGTTTGAATCTACTGAACAGGTATGTGGTTATGATTATGAATAATCACTCTAGTTTCACGGTGATGCCCGAACGTTTTATCAGTTGCTTGGAAATAACTATTGGATGCCTATTTATTTCATGCAACTATAAAGTGACCATGATGATCACTATAAATGTGCATACATGACTGGCTTAGATCATGGTCCACCTCTGTGGCTTTGAAAGGCTAGAAAGGGGTAACCTAGAGCAAGGTCTAGGTTATCATGAGTTAGAAATTGGGCTACCCATGTGTAGTGCCATGAGACTATTTAGCGTGCCATGAGTTAAGGAGTGGGCTACCTACGGGTAGTGCCATGTGACTCAACCCTAGAAACTGGTTCACTTGTTAGGTGGGATCATGAGGGGTTTAATGGGGATCTACCATAAGGAAGGTAGCATCTAGGTCCACTGCAGGGACAACGCAGAGGCTAGGGTATGTAGGGATTGAGTAGTTATGCGGAAAACGTAAAGTTGTTTGTTTAAATCATAATTGACTAATTACATTGTTATCATAGTTGCACGATTATTGTTTTTCCCCCACATACCAAATTTCTACTGACCGATGTTTTGTTTGTCGGCGTTTTAGGTACAAAGCCAAACGGACAAACAATAAATCATCATAATGTGAAATACATGAAATAAAATACAAGGAGGATTAGTTAGAGTAGAATTCATACATGGATAGAAGTTTAGAAATCCAAGATTTCAAAAGGTATGCAAAGTTTTTATTTATACCGTATTTCAGTATAGTTGGTAGAATTTAATAATTGTTTTTGATTATTTATCGAACCTTTGATCTTGTGAATTGGGATAATGGCTCTGACCTTCTGGTCTCCCTTAATTGGGGGTTACCGGGAGGCGGGGTCGTTACATTTGGTATCAGAGCCAAGGTTCCTCACTTAATCTTTAATAATTATTGAATTTTACAAACTTTGTAGAACCCAAGGGAGTTATTAGAGGATTTTATGAAAGACAGAGGTGTCTAGAAAAGGATCATGTCCTGAGGCTGGCAAGATTTTCCTCCACACCGCTAGTCAGAATATGAGGACTCCCAGATTAGTGTGACTGTCTAGCGAAAGTCTCAGGATTTGACTCAAAATAAGATACCTTTAGGACTCTATCATCTTGTTCTTCCCTTCTCAACTCAAATTCTACTAAGGATTATAAGGATTAGGGTTTTCTCTCTTTTCCTCACCCTCTTGAGGTATGGGTAAGGTTGATAAGGTTTAAGGAATCCTCCACCAAATTAATAAAAGGCATGTAAATAAGATGTCATGGACATAAGCTTAATAGATTAAGTGTAAAAGAATAGAAACATGCCTAGGTCGTATGACATAAGTTCTCATGCCCTCAAGAGAAACCTGAGGCTAGACCTTCTTGTCAGGATGATAAGTAAAGAGAGAGTTAGTCTTGTAGGTAAAGATCTCCATTGCAAGTAGAGACTTGGCACATCCTCTGAGGATGATATAAAACCTAATCCTAAGTGGAGGTTAGAGAGAGAGATGACATGATGAGTTAGATGTCATGGTTGACCAAGTATTTGGATGGACACTCCTTGGGAAGCCATTCGAGCCATGAGAGGTTAGATAACCTAGTACCTTTGGTGACCCAACCGTGGAAAGGGTCGTGCATGTTAGATAGCTCCTTCATTGATGAGGTTAGTGAAGAACCTATATACCCCCTATGGGCTTATGTAGGTAGGGGATAACATGCACATAGAGTACTTCAGTGGTGCGGCTATAGGCTGAAGCCCTGGCCAGTAAGTATGATGGATAGCTTGTAAGATAAGCATAAAGAGATATGGATGATCTTGAGAAAACATTAGCCGAACATAGGTTTCACCCACATAGGGGTATGCTTGTGAGCTTGATCCATCTTCTTGAAGAGAGGACCTCTAGTAGTGAGACTGTTAGGTAGGGTTAGCTCTAGAGAGAGAGAAGGAACCATGTAAGAAGGTTGGAAGCCTAGACTCTGAGATATTAGGAAAAGTGGGAAGTTGAGGATGATGCAACCTAAGTGGATGTTTGTGGTTGCCTCATATTTGATCCTTGGAGGCTGATGATGTCTTGGTTTCCATGAGAGCAACCAAAACCTAGAGAGAGGATGAGTCTTTTGGTACCTCTGTACTTTTGGTAAAGATGAGAAGAAGAGTTCCTTAAACTTGAAGAGGTTTAGTAGCAGGTTGTGAGGCCTTGTACCTTGTTGGTTGTCTGTGAGGAGGACTCGACCCTGATGCGTTGCTCGAGTAGAAGGATGACAGGGAGTGTATGTCATGCCTTATACATGCTTGATACGTGGTTAAGAGGTTGAGCATGCAGTTGGACACCCAGAAAGTGAACCTAGGCCTAAGAGGGGAAGTGGTATACCTGATGTTCATGATGAGATTTGAGTTTCTATAGATGCGAGCATGGTACTCCACATGGTTAGAGGATAGGGAAACCCCTTAAGTTTAAGGTGTGTTTGACGAACCCCTCACAACTAAGTTGATGACATGGGAAGGTATGATCTTGATCCAATGTTGAGGAAAGAGAACAAGTATGACCTAGCATGGTTTAGTAGGTGGTCTGCTTATGCCTTAGTAGTTGTTGGGATAAGCATGCTCATGTGTATGTAAACCCTAAGGATGGTTGTGACCTTGTTGTCAAGGGATGAAGTTTCCTCCCATCCTGGGAGAGGGACCCTTTTTGTAGGGTGTATACCAGTTTTGTTGATTTAAGGTAACCTAAAGAGGTGTCATAGGATCTTGAGAAGCTAAGTGAAAAGTACATGGTATCAGGATGAACCTGTAGACACATAGATAACCATCTCTATGTGAATGTGGATGTGTTACCATGGAGGTAACCGGTATGGGGCCTGACCAAGGTAGGCAGGTTGCCATGACCCCTATGAAAGGATGAAAGTCATCCCATGAATGCAGAGAGATATGATGAAGGCTTGGGTAAGGTTCTAAGTTTAACATGTACTATAAGAGAATCCTAAGTCTATCTTAGGGTCATGTAGGGATAAGAATGATGGAAGTAGGAGTTGCCTAATTCCCTAGTTTCACATGACCATAGGGTCGGGAGGTAACATCTATCATTGTTTGAGGGCCATGGGTTAGGAGATTGATCACCTTCATGAACTCATGAGATCCAAAAGGGAATATGAGTAGGGAACTTTCTGGATGCATAAAGGGAGAGGGATGACCCCTAAAGTGCCGGCACCCTATAGACCTAGAGGAGATGACCAAGGAATGGGTGTGGACCCAAATAGGTTTGAGACCAGTTCACCATGGAAGTAACTTTGATAACAATATGATTGTGATGTAGAGACATATGTGGCACATTTCAACTTAGATTTAAATGTGTACTAGCAAGGTGGGATGTACCATCTCTACTCTTGGAACAAGAAGAACTCTTTATTTGGACTGAAGCCAAATGCTTATTTCCTCTTGTTATGGGAGTGAGAGATAGGACAGTACACATGCCATACACCAAGGATAAAAGATGATGTAAGTTGGAATACAACTATGAGGTATGAGGAAAAAGATGATAACGTACCCTGGTGGAGTGAACGATACATGGATGGTTTTCAAACACTAAGAAAAATGAGGTACACATCTTTATCATGAGCTATGTGGAACTTGCAAGTTATACCAGGTTGAGTTTGATCATCATGATGATAAACTTGGAGTTTTCTTGAGGAAGATAGACTTAGAGTTGAGATGAGTGGAATACATGGAGGTGTATGTCTTCAACATTACCTAATACCTAAGGATGTGAAGTGGTAATGGTTGTATTGGTTGAAATATAACTTCCCAGTTTGGCTAGAAGAGGTTGTTAGGCTAACACTAAGTTTGGAAAGGAGATGTGTTTGGCTAACACTCAGATATAATGAAATTTGTTGTTTCAAGCGAGTGGTTGTTTGGTTAGCCAGCCTAGTCCTTGATACAATAAAAGGATGGTTGTGGAATCTTAGATGCACTTCTTTGGAAAGGAAGGTGATGAAACCCAGATTACAGTGGTTTAGGGTTTCCGAGGTATCAAGCTTGAGGAATCATGACATATAGGAGATCATGATTTTAAGATCACCATACACCGTACCACCAAGATAATAAGTGACAGTAGGACTTTGGATGCCTAAGATGAAGTTGCATGTGGCATGTGGACATGCAAGTAGGAGGTGCAGGATGAACACCAGTAACCCAGTGCATTGATATAAAGGATAAAGAGTCCCTGAGAGGGAAAGGGAGTTCCATCACTATGGATGTGGAAAGTCTCCCCTAGACCAAGGAAGATCATGATGCAATATGGGTTATGGTAGATCGCCTTACCTAGATGACATAAGAAATAAAGAGTACTGTCAAGGGACAGATCTAGTTGAACTACATATGAGAGAGATGGTTCAACTACACCATGATACAAGTTCAAAAGTTCTTGAGTATGAACCAAAGGTTCACTTCCATAAGATGGAAGTAGGTACATCAAGAACTCAATGTTAGTACCATTTAACTAATGGTTAGTATGATCTAGGCTAGAGGGTCTGATGAGAGCATGTGTGCTCGTTCAAGGTCATACATGAAGATAGTTCTTGTCTTCTGAAAGATATGATGATAACCACCATAGCCAGTATCGTGACATAAAGAAGCTCTGCAAGGGAGGTTGTGTTGGTCACCACTTCGTTAAGATGATGTTGGTGAAGGTATCTCATGAAGGTAAAGAAAGAATCACAATGTGTGTAGATGAAGTTGCTTTGATCAGGTAATGGCTGAAAGGATCCCATAGACAACATGAGTTGTAAGCTGATGCAAAGTAGACTGACATGTAGTTCACTGTGAGGGAATATGTGACATGAAAATCTGACCCCTCTAAGTTATAGCTAAGAGAGCTCAGTCCTTGATGCATGGGTTCTTTTGACATGGTTTTGTGGAGAAGGTTAAGCTTGACCTTACCCCTCAGGATGAAGTAATGTGTGATGAGTTTCATGTGTCCAAATTAGAGCACTATGTGAGGTACTTGGACCATGTGCGGAGCAATGAACCTAGTGAGCCCCAAGGGAGGCTGTAATGACCTGAATCACCTATGAGGTTTATAGATGCCAAGGTGAAAGAACTCAGAGAAAGGAATATGTGATGATAGAGGTTCTTTGGAAATGCCATGGATAGGGAAAATCCACATAGGGGCAATTGATGTCCATGTAAAAGTCTTATCCTGAATTGTTTGTTTGCTTGATAGAATTTTGAGGGCAAAATTCCTATAAGAGGGGAAAGATGTTACAACCCTAACTTTTGGGTTCTTTTGGGTGAGAGATGTAATTTCTCATATTAAAGATATTTGAAAAAATAATGATATAATTTGTTTGGAATAAATGGATTTCGTTTACAATAGCCTTGATGATTGTGTTGTGGGCTTTATTGGCTATTGGGCCCAAATAACAAGAAAATTTAATTAATAAATGGATAATTGAGTTTTTGAGAAAAGAGAGATGTGGAAACCTCTAGAAGGCAAAAGAATGTAATCCAAAGGTGGATTTCGTGCCTCTTGGGTTCCTTGGGTCCCAAGGAGTCCAAAGTTACAAATAAAATACAATAAGAAAAGAAAAGATCAATTAAGTATTTCTTTATTAAGAAAGAAATTGAAAACAATGATAAAATGTGGAAAATAAGTGGAAAGAAGTATAATTGAGTTATCCTTCATGGAATTTCGTATCCGAAGGATTTCTAATGTTGAATGGAATGCCAATGAGGAAAATAAAAAGAAAGAAAAAGAGAAATCCTCAACAAGAGATATTCTAATAAGAAATAAACAAGATAATGTGAAATAATAAATTTTGATGCATCTAGAGGGATAATAAGTATCCTTATGAAGGAATTTCGAGATCTTAGAGTTTCGTGGAGTCCAAGGAGACCCAATGAAGAAAGAGGAAAGAGAAAATACCAATAATTTCAAATAAGAAGATAATATTGTGCATAATGAATGATTTTGGGGTATTGTTAAAAAGGAAGTAATTTCTATTAAAAGAAAATAGAAATTCATGTCAATGGATTAAAAAGAAAGAACAAAGATTATAAGATTGATAATTTTTGTAATCCTAACATCTAATGAATAAGGAATATTAAGGAGATAAGCAAGAGAGAGAAGATTGCTTATTCATGAAAGAATATAGTTTCCTAATAGGAAAGAGACTTAGATCTCATGGATAGCCAACCTAGGGCTTAGGGCTTTGTTACCCACACCTATATAAAGGGTAGAACCCTGGTTCGAGTTCTAAAGAGATCCCACGTCTCCCTCTCTCTTTTTCCTATCTTCTTCTTCCTTGTTTCGTCCTTAACCCTAACCATGATTAGTAACATGTTCCTGGAGCAATGAGGAACCCAGGTGGGGTTGAGATGGTGGTTGGTTATGAGACGATGCCAAATCCAGGTCTAGACGACGTCGTCATGCCCTAAATAATGCACCATTGTAGCAGTACGGCTGCATCGGGCAGCCGAGTTGCAGTTCTATGCAGCTCGATTCCTGCCACCATGGTAGCTCTTTAGAGCACTGTAGGTGCGGCAGAGTGCAACGACGAGGAAGGGACCCTTGCTGGCGACCGTCGGGGTCATACGAGGGAGGGGAAGCCACACCTAGGGTTGCAGGGTGGCGCATCCAGCGGCATTGCGGGGAGGAAGAAGAAGGCTTGGGGCCTTGGACGCTTCTACCCCTCCATGTACTCAAGAGTCGGTCTCTTAGTGAAGGGTAAAATCATCAACTTGTCATGTTTTCTTTTGATCCGAGCAATGTTGCATGGGGGAAGTGACGTGGCAACTTTTGATTGGCCCAAAGTAAGTAATTTTGTGAAATTCATATCTATTTAACCATAGTTCGGATGAATACACATAAAATATGAAAATTACTCAGAAAAATGAGGGGAATCCAATAAAAATATATTTAGAATATGATTCATTTTGGAATTCGAAAAGTTATGGGAGTTATCAACTTTAATGTTTAAATGTGACTAATAATGGTTTTAATTATTAAAAATTGTGAATAAAGCTAAGATATAATGACTCTAAGCTATTTCAAGAATTAAAGTTCCTAATTTGTGGATAAAAGCCCTTAATGTAGTAATTAGGGTTTTCTAGTAAATAAAAGGTAGAATTAATGACAAATATAGTTCATATGTGAATTAGACCATAATGAACTATGAATTGATGATGAATGCGCATAATGATCTTATCATGGATTCAAAGGATAAAAATAGTAGATTTAATGTAAAAGAAGCTTAATGAAATTAATTGATGGTTAATGGTGCCCTTAAATCCCAAAATAGGGTTATATGTGGTATTATAACCTTAATATTGAAGAATAGATAAGATAATAAGGGTTAATGAGTAATGGTATAAAATTAGGGTTTAAAATAGTAAAAGATGACAGGAAACCCTAATTGTAATGGAAACCCTAAAATGGATAAGGAAACCATAGGAAGAAATTTCAAGTTGAATAGAAATAATCTTGATAAAGTGTGTAGTAAATAGAGTACATGTGATTTTTAGGATTCTTGATTGTATGGTTGAGCTACTTGCTTGGATTTCCTTCTTGGTTGGAATTGATATTAGCTTGAATCTACTAAACATGTATGTGTTTACGATTATAAATAATCGCTCTAGTTTCACGGCGATTCCCGAACATTTTATCGATTGCTTGGAAATAATTGTTGGATTCCTATTTATTTCATGCAACTATAAAGTGACTATGATTATCACTATAAATATGCATACATGACTGGCTTAGATCCTAGTCCACCTCTGTGGCTTTGCAAAGGATAAAAAGGGGTAACCTAGAGCAAGGTCTAGGTTATCGTGAGTTAGGAATTGGGCTACCCACATGTAGTGCCATGAGACTCTTTAGCATGCCATGAGTTAAGGAGTGGGCTACCTAAAGGTAGTGCCATGTGACTCAACCCTAGAAACTGGTTCACATGTTAGGTGGGATCATGAGGGGTTTAATGGGGATCTACCATAAGGAAGGTAACATCCATGTCCACTACAGGGACATCGCAGAGGCTAGGGTATGTAGGGATTGAGCAGTTATGCAGAAAATGTAAAGTTATTTGTTTAAATCATAATTGACTGATTACATTGTTATCATAGTTGCACGATTATTGTTTCCCCCACATACCCGCTTTCTGCTGATCGACGTTTTGTTTTTTTGCATTTTAGGTACAAAGCCAAATTGACAAACAGTAAATCATCATATTGTGAAATACATAAATCAAAATACAAGGAGGATTAGTTAGAGTAGAATTCATACATGGATAGAAGTTTAGAAATCAAAGATTTCAAAAGGTATGCAAAGTTTTCATTTATACCATATTTTAGTATAGTTGGTAGAATTTAATAATTGTTTTTGATTATTTGTGGAACCTTTGATCTTGTGAATTGGGATAACGACTCTGACCTTCTGGTCTCCCTTAATTGGGGGTTACCGGGAGGTGGGTCGTTACAGTCTCCCCCCTCTATATATAATCCACACGGACTACCCAGAACTCTAGTCATCCTAAAAGATGGACTAGAAGGAGTTGTACCCTTCTATCGGTGTACTGGTCACTGACACGCTCTCCCACCACCAGTTGCTTTTCTGTAGTTGTGTTTCCCTCGTTGTTCCTCCATGGATGGGTAGAGCTTGCTTCGGCTCTCTTGGTTACCAAAACCATATAGGACAACAACTTTGTAGAGAAACTGATGTTCTGAGTTGTCTCTAGAGAAGCCCCCTGTACCCCTCAATTTATAGTAGAGGGTAGGGTCAAGGTTCCTAGTCTGTGCGAGAGTAGAAGGGTCCGAAATTTCCATCAACAATTTGCACTTCGGTAGGCAAACAAGTCATTTCATAACTAAAACTGTCGTTTAGCAAGGTGAGCCGATCGGTTCACTAGTTAATAGGTCATTTCACTTCCCAGACTTGCCTGCAATTGACTTTCCTTATTTGTTTCTAATTAATGCAACGATTAATTCTTGTCCCAATCAAATTGAACAAGTGAAATGAAAAACCTTTTTCTCACAAACTGGAACAACCCAACACTGCTCGTTTGGACAAGTGAACCGATTGGTTCACCCAATGAACCGGTCAGTTGTTGGTCCAGATTGTACACAACACAATCAATTCAGTTCTCAACCAATCTGACACTCTAATCAGTTGGTTCAACACTTGAACTTGATGATTCTGAGTCAAGTCTATTGATTGAATGTTTGATTGAGTACCTAAACACTTTAGTAATCAATCCAAACTTCATTCATGGATAAACTCCTCTTCCAAGTTAATCCTTTTTTGTGTGACCCTATAGGTCCCATTTCGCATTGGTAGTGAATGCCCATAACTAGTTTATGACATCACAAGAAAAGACCGGTACCTAGTCACACATCAGTGCTACCCAAGTGAAAAGGAAAGTTGGAGAACAACTCTCAACCCTAAAGTCTGTGATTGGTGTTCCAGTGAATGTATAATTCCTTTGTCTCTAATATCCAGAATGAACTCAACGCATGGAGTTGTCATCCTTTCAACGTTCATTCATGTTTCTTCAACTAGACCAGACTGTTTGAGATATGTGTGACATCAATATCATATATTGATTCACATGTACATGCGCATGCCTTTCTCAGTCTCTCTTATCAAGTGGCATGGGTGTCATACTCCCTTAGGAGGGACAAATCCCATATCTATCACTCACAGTATATCTCATGCATCAAAGCCACCCAATCATCACCATTATAACAACCCATGTTTCAAGACTGCATTTGATGATGTCAAAGTGTACCCAATCATCCTTGATGAGTGCAGTGATTTCAGGTCTAAGAATCACAATGACCACCATCACTATGAGAGATGATTTTGACTACCATTTCATGGTTCCATGTATCACTCTCATGGTGAGTCTGTCTGATACACTATTCTCTAACATGTATCTATGTTCTTGGTTGGATAACATATATCATGACTATTGAGACACTGTCATCAACCAACACACACTATAGTCTTGATGTGTCATTGTTGTCTATCAACCTTCTACAATGATATCCGACTAGGGACATAACAAGAATGTACATACTCTTAGCATATGTATGATCTCATTGTTCAAGTCAAGTACTTGAAGACATACAATATTGAGTATTGTCATTCTTTAGACATTCATTCTGCTCCATCATTTATCTCATAATAGATTAAGCCACTACTACAAAAATGACTTATAACGTCAAATTCAAAGGTGTCAGTTGTATCCCAAAAACCGACGCCTAAACCCTACAACGTCGGTTGTAAGCACAAACCAACATCTATATGTGAAGATCGGCCAGACACGGGTATCATTTTTTATTTAGCGTCAGTTGCTCAGTAAGAAATTGACGTCTAAAAACTGCCCGCCAAATCCAAATTTTTCAGTGCAAAAAAATTACCTCCAAATTTCACATATGGCGTCAGTTGTTTTCATGAGACAGAAATCGGGCCCATTTTTGTCATCGATTTTCTTGCAACAACCGACGCTGATGTGTTTTCACGCGTTGTCCCCGTGAAATTTTTTACCCCCCCTTTGGCGTCGGTTTTTCATGGCAACCGACGACTATGGACATAATTCAAGAACATTTTTTTGTCGACATATGTAGATAGACGTCAGTTTTTCTAGTTGAAACCGATAACTATCATTGAACATAGGTGTCAGTGTTTTTTGTGGTGACCGACGCCTTTTATTTTAAGCGTCAGTTGTTTTTAGTAACCGACGTCTATTGTTAACTTAATAGCACCCGTGCAAACCAGACTCTTCCCCTTTCTCTATTTCATTCTCGATTAAGTTTAGGTCTGGCAATTCCACTGCTCGCCTAGTGCTTTACTGCCACTACTCGTCGCCGCCACACCTGCCGCCGCTCACCTACCTCCTTCTACTCCGACTGCCTACTCGTCTGCCGTGTGCCTACTGCTCCGGCAGCCGCTCACCTTCCGCCTACTACTCCGACTGCTTTCTCTCCTGCCGCACCACTGCCGCCATGCCTTCTGCCACTGCCACCACTTGATAGGTACCCTTCTTCCTCCTCTTCTTCATCCTATCTTTGCATTGCGCAACTGGTGGTTCTCCACTTCTACCTTCTCCTTCCATGGTGAGCAAGTTGTGTGCCCTTCTCCTCTACTGGCTGCCCTTCTACTACTCCTTATACTACTCAAAATCCACGCCAACGCCAACTCCTCATCAGTGTGGGGATCTGATAAATCCCTTTTTCAGTTATGCACCTTATTTTGGTGATTGGTATTATCATTTTAAGCATTTTCTTATTTAGTTGGATCCATAGTCATTGTTCCCTGTTCATTGATGTACTTTTGCCATCTATTTCCACTACCCAATTTCTTGAATTATGTTTGATAAGAATTGTTGAATAATGTTTTAAAATAATATTAGTATTCATGAACGTATTGATTGTATAAAATTGTTATACTGCATGATTGTTTGCTAAAATTCCATTTTGTTGGTTCCATATTAACCACAAACTAGATGCATAGGTACAAATATACATGTTTTAATAATTCAATATGAATCTGGAATAATCAAAGAAAACTAATATATGGGCGAAAGAATATTTATATATATAAGAAGGTTGTTCTTATTAATATACATATGGATGAGTTTTAGTAACATAAATTTAGATTATAAACCATGGAGTAGAACAATTGATTAAATACCCTATTATAGTTCATCTATATCGTACTTGTATTTGGGAACATAATAAAGATATAAGTGAATCACTAGTGTATATTAAGGTATGGTATATTAAACCATAGATATCCCTAGTAAGGATATATTGGGAAATAAACATATTTGATTGTAGTAAATAAACAAAACATATATAAGAGGGTATGGTTAAGACTACAAGATGTTGCTACTTTAAATCAACTCATACACTATTTCTAATCTTGTTGGCCTAGAAACCCATCCAAGATTTACTCATTATGAGTAAATCTTGGTAGTCCCCAATTTGGGACTATTCTTGAACACTTAATCTCACTTAAAATGTAAGTGTATAATGTGTATTGGATTTTCAAGAAAATTTCAGTAGCATTTCCCCATTTGTTCTCTAAGTACATATGTACTTGGAGAATAGCGGGTAAATGCTGCCGAAATTTTCTTGAAAACCCAATACACATTATACACTTACTAGTCAGATTAGGTGTTTAAGAATGGGATAGGTGGCACACATTTATTATATATAAGACCTTAAATGCTAAACTTTTGACCATAAACCCTAATCTTTTATCCCTTGAACCTAATCTTGTTCTAATATATACTTGTTTTCTCTTTGATCATAGAATGGATAGATCAGGGATGTCCATTCCAAATTGCTACACCCCAGAGTTTATTTCTGGTCTTGATCAGTTTATTAGATGTGGTGAGGAACATAGGAAACAACCTGGAGATAGGTTCTACTGTCCATGTAGGCATTGCGGTAACAACTTGAAAGTCAACACTGGTGATGAAATCAAAAGTCATGTCATGTGCAACAGGATTGTGTTGAAGAAGAAATTGCCTCCGATGACGTAGATGTGAACGAACCAGTTCCAGTACACATCATTGATGTGATGCTGGATAGTTGTGGGGTAGAGCACACCGATCCACCTCCCATGTTTAGAAACATTGTGCAGGATGCTGAGAAACCATTATACACAGGTTGTACTAAGTTTACAAAGCTTAGCGTTGTGTTGAGATTGTATAAGCTGAAAGATAACAACAGATGGAGTGAGAAAAGCTTCACGTCATTGTTGTCTTTGTTGAAAGAAATTCTTCCTGAAGGAAACGAGATGCCAATCTCAACATACCAATTAAAGAAATTGTGTTGTCCAATGGGAATGGAGGACAAGAAGATACATGCATGCCCAAATGATTGTGTATTATTTCAAAAGGACTACGTGGATTTAAAAGATTTTCCAAAATGTGGTGTGTCAAGGTATAAATTGATGACTTTAGGGGAGTCCAAAACTAGTTCTCCTACCAAGGTGATGTGGTATCTACCTATAATATCACAGTTTCAATGTTTGTTTGACAATCCGATAGATGTGAAGAATTTAAGGTGACTTGCAGATGTTTTTTTTTGGTCGGAAAAAAACTCTGTTGTGGTGCCAAAACTTTGGGTACAAAAGAACTTGCGCCCCCATAACAACCTGGATGTCAGAACACCCAAAAGAAAACAAAAAAAAAAACAAACTCTGTCTGGAGATTAAGCTACATACAGTAGCCTCCTATCTAGGAAAAGGAGAAAGGTGCCCAACCACGCTAGAACAAAAAGAAAATAGAATGTAACCAAAGAGATCATCCTAAGCTACACAGGCCGCCACCAGCAATAAAACTATCCTCTGAAAGAATGAAGACATGGGCAGCCGAATAAAAGCTTCAGCACTTATGGATATCTCAAGAGAAGCATAGATGGCCAGATCGCTACCTATAAACCAAACCTTAGAGCATCCAACACGCAAAAGAACACACCAAAGGGCCTTCCTCATTGGAATCATCAATCCAAGTATCCTCAGTAGACCAAACATGCACACACTAGCAATACGACCATCAACTGAAATTGTGTGGAATAGAGGGCCAGTAAGAAATAACAGAGACTTTTGAAGTCAACGTCTAGGGCCCAATGGTCAATCCTTTATACATATCAGAGGCCAAACAACAAGAAAGTGAAACAGAAGCAGCTGGGAAAACTCACTTCCCTTCTCTTCCTTGCTCCACCAGATGTGACTGCCCTCATGGAGAGGAACAGAGCACATCCTTCAACTTTGCTCTTGCCCATAGAGACATCCATCAAACACCTTGTTGTCAGCCTGCGAACAGGCCATTCCCACCCACGCCTATAGTAAAGCACAAGAGTATCACCAACTCTAGCCGCAACCCCTTGATGGTCGCCCATCTCCATCGCCCAAATTTGAGGAAGAGGCTCCATGTGGCCATAGGTCATCCGCCAGCAGAGCAGGTGCAAGGGCCCGACCACCACCGCCCTGAGCCAGAGTAGAGGAAAAGGAAATCGATTGGGGGCCCAACCATCACCTCCAACTAAGCCGCCTGTTGAAGAGGGTCAGCCACCCAGCGACAGGCCCACCTGCCACCGAAACACCAGTCAGTCGACCGATATCAGGATTAGAGGCCGAGTCAGAGAAGCAGAGTCTTGTCTCTAGTGCTACTGAATAACTTTGAAGCAGCACCCCAACATGAGTAGAAGGAGTGCCTCCATCTACCACCATCCATCAAAGCCACCGAGGAGACTGAAGGTGAAGTCGTGAGTTCTTCATTAACCTGGGAGCAATTCCACTTTGAAGGATGGGGCGAGCCCTAGTCTCCCACCAGTCTTTGTAACCGCCTAGAAGGTTGAAGTCGATGTCGAAAGGGGATTCATCCACCAAGTAGGACCAGGTCTCTCTGAGAGAAGAGGATGAGGCGTGTGAGAAAAGGGGTACATACCCCCTTTCACCAGCGGCGATGTGGAGCAACCTGTAGGAACCTAGACCAGGTCGGAGCGCTCATTCCATCTGCCTCTCTTGGGCAAGGTGGAAGTCGACCAAGTCGATGGTGAGAACCATGAATCCCGACCTCATCCAGGTGATGCTCCGCAACTCCCATCTAGAACTACTGAGGAGAAAACCTTGATGAACCAGACGAACTGCATCTCTTCCACATGGATCCGCACCACCCCTCACTAGGGTCACTGTTGTGGACGTTGGAGAGCCAGGGGAGGAAGGTGCCTAGGATGCTCCTTCCCCCCAACGGCAGCTGTCGGGAGTAGCTAGAGAAAAGGTAGAGCCGTAACCCTAGAGAGAGAGTCGTGGCATGCATATGTGAAGAAAAATAATGATGGGATTCTACGACATGCGTCTAATTCCCCACAGTGGAAGAAGATTGATTTATTGTACCCTAAATTTGGTGAAGTCATGAATCTAAGACTTGGTCTCTGTACATATGGGATGAATCTGTATGGGACATTGATCTGCCAACATAGCACTTGACTAGTTATGCTTGTTATATACAATCTTTCTCCCTGGTTGTGTATGAAATATAAGTATGTTATGTTGTCGTTGTTGATATCGGGCCCTAAGCAACCTGTAAATGATATCAACATTTATCTTGAACCTCTGATTGATGACTTAAAGAAACTTTGGGGTGAAGGTGTGATGACCTATGATGCTTCACAAAGAGAGACATTTCGTTTGCATGCTATGTTGTTTTGCACTGTTAATGACTTTCCAACATATGGGAATTTGTCTGGATATAGTGTCAAATGATCTAAAGTGTATCCTATATGTGAAGAGAACACTGATTCAATACGACTAAAACATGGCGGCAAGACTGTATATCTTGGTCATCGAAGGTTTCTTCCCAAATTCCATCTGTATCGTAGGTTGCGCAAAGCATTCAATGGACAAATTGAGGAATGGAGTGCACCTAAACCTATACCAGGGGAGGTTGTTTATGAAAGAGTAAGAGACTTTGCCAATGAATTTGGTAAGTGATCATAATGTACCATGGCCACATAGAGTGACAAATCTTTATTCAAGAAGAAGTCAATATTTTGGGATCTTCCTTATTGGAGTTCTTTGGCAGTCAAGCATTGTATCGATGTCATGCATGTTGAGAAAAATGTTTGTGATAGCGTCATTGGTACTATGTTTAATATACTAGGTAAGACTAAAGATGGGATAAAATCTAGAATGGACCTACGTGACATGGGAATAAGGAGAGAATTAATAGAAGTAGTTAGTAGCGATCGAAGAACATGCTTACCTCCCGCTTGTTACACATTGTCTAGAAAGGAGAAGAAAGCTTTTTGTGAATTCTTGGTAAATGTTAAGGTGCTACAAGGTTACTCATCCAACATCTGTAGATTGGTATCAATGAAAGATCTAAAGTTGATAGGTCTTAAATCTCATGATTGTCACACTCTAATGCAACAAATATTTCCCATGGAAATTCAATATATTTCTGAAGCATGTAATGTTTGTAATCACCATACTTTGTTTCTTTTTCAACAGTTTATGCAACAAAGTTATTGACCCTGATACTCTTGATAAATTACAAAGAGAAGTGGTGTTACCCTATGTCAGATTGACATGTATTTTCCTCCTTCGTTCTTTGATATCATGGTACATCTTGTTGTCCACTTGACTAGGGAAGTGAAAATGTTGGGACCAGTTTTCTTGCATTGGATGTATCCCTTTGAACGATACATGAGCATTTTTAAAGGTGATGTTCGAAACCGTTATCGGCATGAAGGGAGAATTATTGAGGGTTATGTGGCAAGAGAGGTTATGGATTTTTGCAATGACTTTCTGAGTGCTAATGATGCTCTTGTTAATGATAAGAATATTTAGGAGCATTTTGGCAAAGGAATTTTGGGATCACGGATGAAAGTAATCAGCCGTGAGCAGTTGGAACAAGGTCACTTGTATATTTTACACAACATTGACGAAGTGAGTATTTATATCGAGGAACATACCTATTTCACCAAGAGATAATATCCTCGATCCAATTCAATGTGGCTTGCTAGAGAGCATAATAAGACATTTATTAAGTGGTTTGAAGATAAAGTCTTACATCAACTATCTTCAAACACTAGATAATCTTACTGAAACTATCAAATGCCTCATCGTTAAACCAAAATTGAATGTTATGTCTTATGAAGTGTTTGACATAAATGGATTCTCATATTACACAAAGCGTCAAGATGATAAGAGTGCCGTCCAAAACAGTGGGGTCACCCTTCAAGTGTCTTCATTGTTTTTTGTAAATGCAAAGGATAAGAGTCCATGTGAAGCTAAAATGTCATATTACGGTGTCATTGAAGACATATGGGAGTTTGACTACGTAGATTTCAAAATTCCTCTCTTTAAATGTAATTGGGTTGATAATACCAAAGGAGTTATAGTGGATGAATTAGGTTCCACATTAGTGAACTTTGAAAAGATTGGCGAGAAGGGTGAACCATTCATATTGGCATCACAGGCAAAACATGTATTTTATATCGATGCTCCTACAAATGATGAATGGTCAGTTGTTCTTCATGGTAAAAGAGAGTTCATTGAAGATCCTATAAATGAAGAATAGTACTATGATAAGTATGATGACTCTAGTCCATTCTCAGTTGGGTTGCCAACACCACCAAATACTGAAGCTAATGATGACTTGTATGTGCGCGGAGATCACAATGAAGGATTGTTAATTGATAAAAGATCGCAATATTAGAGGCATGCATGTTTATATTTTTTTATATGTTTTATTTTTCTGAATGTGAACTTTACAATATTTTATTATCTTCTATTTATGTTAAATGCTAAATGTTTGATTTTTTTATGACACTTTTAGATGGATGAGCATGAGCATGATGACCGTGATGATGATTACCGTGAGGGTGAGGATATCAATGCGCCGCCTCACAATGTATGTTTTAAAAATATATCCTATATTTCTATCTATATGTTCAATTATAGTTATATCATATAAGTGTGTTTTTTTTGTCAAATTTTAGGTTGGTGATGTACCTCCTGAAGAAATTGGGGCACTTGAGGAGCAGCAATTTTTTTTGAGAAAGTGAGGGGCATCACAATGATCAACAAGTTACTACAGCAAAGGGGCAATGGACCCAAACTGGCTGTGGATTTCGAACATGCAAGAAATCCAGTTGGAGTGAACCGCAACTCATTTATTTCATATCTTGGGGTTCTTACTCACAGGAATTTTAGTCCTAACTTAGAATCCTGGCATAAAGTTCCTAAGGGGAAGAAAGACTTATTATGGAAGGAACTATGCGTGAGTTATTATTATATGCAATTCTATTTTTGTAGATTACTAATTTTAGGATACTAGTTAATAGCAATTCTATTTTATAGAGTATATTTGATATGGATGAAAAGTTGCATCATAAATGCATGATGCAACACTGTGGGAGGGTCCTAAGGAACTATAGGACAAATCTCACCCGAGATTACATATGTGATACAGAGAAGAGGTTCTTGATTGATTTCCAATTCTTGACATTGATCACTTTTTGACTGACTCTACACTAATAATTTTTGTTTGTATTCTCTTTAAAAAATAAATTTAGGAAGAAGGCAGCCACTAAGCAATGGAACTACCTGGACCCCAAAAACTGGGAGGAGTTTGTTACCAAAAAAAAAACATATGAATTCAAGGTATTAAACGCCACTCCCAATTTAATTAGTATATGTTCTTATGTATTCACCTATTCAAGATTAACTTTAGTGTTACTTACCAATTCAATGTGCTTACTAATAAGGCTATCAACGATGCTCAAAGAGCAAGGCGTGCACTGAATGTGCATGACCACACAATGGGTCCAAGAGGCTATGTAGGCATTCGCCAAAGACTACAGGCTGAGTCTACTACTCAGTCTGCTGCTACTCAGGAGACTTCAGAGTCCTCTACTATTGGTCTCGCACCTCTGCCTCACCAAGCTATGTGGATGGCTGGAAGGCAAAAGAAGAAGGGAGATATAACGAAGCCCGCAACTACTAAGGCAGCTGCAAAAATGGTAAAATTCAACTCTTAGAGCAATTGATATTGATTCTTGTTATGTTTACTTACCAATTTCTATTGATGGCAATTAGCGGGAGCTTTAAAAGCAGAGGAAGGAAGGCAAGTTCATCCCTAAGGGTACAAGGGATGAATTGATAGTTTCTCTTGGTAACCCAGAGCATCATGGACATGTTAGGGGTGCAGGCGCTGGTGTGGGCATAAAAGTGTTCTTTGGGCCATCACAGCGCAAATCTGTCCCAAAAGTGGGACTATCAAATGTTGAGGTAACCTGATCTTTTTTTTAGAATGTTATTACAAAAGGGAATTTAATAATCAAAATCTAGCATTTCTTTATCCATGTATAGGTAGATGAGTTAATAAATAGGAGAGTCGATGAAGCACTTGATAGGAGAGTCGAGGAAGCACTTGATAAGAGACTCAATGAAGCAATTAGCAAGTGGCAGGCATATCAGCCTGCCACTCAGATAGTACCTATGGCATGCCGCACTTCTCCTACTATAGAGGTGGTTGGAAGTAATTAATCCTATAGACCCACCACCTATCACGTCCATTGTAAGTACTTTTATGACATATATAGTAGTTAGTCTTTTGAAGATGATATGTATATGTATATATGTATATAACAGTCTTAAAGTAAATTTGTAGGGGTTGAAGCCATGCCATCTAAAAAGTCAAGAATAGATCATTGTAGAGGCACATGCTTACCCAACCCTTCCAGGGGACATGTTTCATGGGACTCCAGTACCAGCTGGTGTGGTTCGTGTGAGCCCGATACATGTACTCCCTAATTGGAGGGATCTTTCATTGCCAAATACCCACCAAAATTCTGAAACGCTTAGTGAGGCAGAAGGTGGAGTGATAATGTGGCCCAAAGCAGATGTCGTCTATACTAATATTGTATGGTAAATTTACATTACATTTATTTGTTAGTGTGTATATATGATTCAATTGATTTGAAATTATATATACAGGTCAACCGCTACATCTCAGCCTCCACCTCCACCACTTAATGTACCAAGTTGGCTTCCAAGGGACCTACATGCCTCGTTAGGTCCTAATTGTAGGGGTATGGCAGTATGGATAGGCGAACATGATCCAAATTGCCCTATAAATGTTTTTATTCCAGAAGATGTTGTAGGTCAATCATACGATAACAAGCTATTTATACAAGATATTTTGGAGTTGTTTCATTATGATTGTCTGAATACATCTATGATAGAGCTATGGATATGGTGAGATCTTGTTTATACATCCATATACCTTGTTTTATATATGGTGATCTAGTTACTTATATATTGATGCATACGTAATACATGTTTTGCAGCTACTTACACAGGATATGTACATATTTTTCATTTTCCCATGTGGGATTTGTGGTTCCATCTTTGATTAGTCTTGTAGATAAAGACACTTCTTCAGCTACTTCATACTGCTGTGTTGCTTTTAAATATTTTGGCAAAAAAAGAAGATGGTGATAATAGCTCCATTCAATGTCGACTTAAGAAAATTACATTTTTATTGTAGATTTTGAGTTATTAACTTTTAACTGTCTTACCTGTAGTGGTAGGTATTGGGAGTTACTAGTTATTGTCCCCAAGACGTTCACTGTCTATTATCTAGATCCTGTGGGGAATGAATTGAATACATTATATGGACACACAATGAAAAAGCCATTATTCAAGTGAGAAATATTTCATATTTTTATATCTGTTAACATCTGTAATTACATTAATATTTAATTATGCAATTTAATGTGTTACATTAACATGTAGGGCAATGAGTTCAAAAGAGCTGGAGGAAAGGTCCCCATGAAAAAGAATTAGCCACTAATTTGGGAGAATGTGAAAGTAATTTCCCGACTCCAATGTATATATTATTTATGTAAACCATGCTTATTTGTATTTTTGAATATTTTGTATGTTTCAATTTATAGTGTGCTACACAAGACAATGATTGGGCATGTGCATACTATGTGATGTGATTTATGGACCTAATCATCAAACATGTCGCAATGGAAATCGAAACTATACATAAGGTATTGTATATAGTCTAATTAGATAATATGATATATATCAATCTTATTATATATTATTAATTATATATATACGTCATTCTCTTTGCAGGTGTTTAAAACTAACTTGACTATAGGTGAAAAATTATTAGATGTACATACTCCTTATATGAGGGAAGAATTAGATGATGTAAGAGAAGAATGGGTAAAAGCCCTACAAGTAGTGGGAATTTTTACATGTGTGTGAATCACATGATCTAATGTTGTCCATCCTTGTTAACTTTGTAGGTTTGTGGCCTGTTGTTGGATGAAATATATGGATTTTGTAAAACTGCAATTCAGAACTGAACTACAAGTTTTGCATCCTGCTGACCAGTCGGACAACATGCCTGCAAGCTGATAAGAAAAAAAAATCAAAACATAGTTGTTGGTTAACAAAAGAAACTAACAACAAAAACTTAACTCGTCGGTTATTAATAGTTAACTGACATCTTTATCCCAAATGGTGTCAGTTACTATTTGGTTAACTTAAAAACCATCAATAATTTTAGGTCAACGAAGTCAGTTTTTTGTTGCTAACCGACACCTATGGTCTAACCTGGGGCAAATTGTTTTCAAGATAGGATGTGGTTTCGGTTATGACTTGATAACTGAAGCCTATGGTCCCCCTATTGGCCCATTTTTTGGGTTTGCAATTGGGGGACGGCTTTGTGTCGTCAGTTATGAAATCGACGCTGAAGGCATCTACATTTAGTGTCACCCACTTGGGTGTCGCTTGGAAATTGACTTCTAAAGTTATATTTAACCGATTCTTAAGGTGATATATGTACTAGTCACTTACATATAATACACTGGATCAACACAATATTGCATTAATGAGCTAGGAGATATTCATAAACAATCATATCAGGGTTATATTAACATTAAGAACATTGTTTTCTTCCATCAACATGCAAGGAATCTAGATATGATTAACCCTCATCATATTCATAATGCACATGTTTAGCATAATAAAGTATCAACCATGTGCCTATGATAACCACCAATTAACATATTAAGGTTATGATCATATTAAGGAGGTTATTCCACCATCATTCCATCATATAAGAATGTTAAACATGAATAATCATATTTATCTATTTGCATGAGATTTGCATGAGAGTTAGGTTCAACAAGATAAATTATATTAATGTTACTAATCAACACTTATACTAAAACCCTAACTCATGACATCCCCATTGGATCATGGATGCATAAGGTGAAGCATCACGATCACATTCCATATTATTCTAAAGTATGAACCCACACATAAATCAAGGTGTAACCATCTAGTTATAGCATACTAGGGTTTCAATGATAATAATAGAGTACTCCATGATTGTATTAGTCATTCAAGGACTATTCATACCCAATTACCATCATTTAGTTATATTAAATCTAGGTATAACAAGCTATACCTCATTAGGATGACTATTCATTATGGTGATTATAAATCATTATCATACAAGGGAAAGGGTAACACTACAAGATTAAGGAATTGAACCATAAAATTCTCATCATTAGAATCATAACATTACACTAAATTCTTCACCCAAAACAATGGGAATATTGAGGCATCAACTTCTAACCATGAAATGTAGAAAAGGTAAAGCCATTGGTCGTTTACATAAGTAAACACCTTGAATGAATCATTTATGATGTTATTGAGTTGTGATAAAAGTCACCATTTAACCCTAGACATCCTTTTATTAACATCAATAAGGGTTTTGTTGAGAGTAGGGCAAAACCCACAATCGACTTTTCATTTAAAACAAGCCATCCATTGTCAACAAGTAAGCTCCTTAAGTTGATCATATAAAGGAAACCATCTAAATCACATTATTAGGACCAACATATTACATTATCCACCATTCCACTTTATTGGAGGAATACACATTATATATTGACCATTTGGTCAAGTTCATATGTTAAAACCATCAATTATAGTATAGGTCCGACCATTGCATCAAGTTACCCAAGAAACCATTGGTCTAAGGCTTAATTGATGCTACAACTATACGATTAACTCACCATAGGTTTTAGAGACCTGATAAACCATCATTATTGACCATTAAGTCACCATAGGTTGTTATATCAGCACTATATTCATTAAGTAACATCAAATATTAAGCTAATGTCATCATTGATTGATAACATCAGTAGGGTACTTAATGGTTGAACATTAAACTTCTAATTGATCTGAAACTTTACCTAAGGGGGTGAACATAGGTTGTCACCATCATCTGACACCTATGATCCCGACCATCAGTTATCATGAGGACAACACCACAGGGTTGTTGCAATGGTACCATCATCGTCACTTGGGTTTATAGAAGAAATCAACTTAAAACCCTAAAATTGACCATTGGTTGATAGGTTCTTACCACCATAGGTTTTCAAACCAACCTGATCCAAGTCACATTATACCTTAGGAATAATTTAAACATGATTACAGGTTCATATAGAATAGAAATCAGAACTGGAAATATTATAAAAATTGAAATCCAAGTTAAGCATAGCTTTTTAGTGCATGGATCATCATTTAAAAGCAAGAACATGACCTAGAAAGCTTATGGTAAGCAATAAACGTGAAACAAGTTATAAAAATTGCCTCTAATTAGAAGATAAACTCCCAAACATAAGAAAACATTACCAGGTAGGGTAGGAAATCCAAGCATAAGTTGTGAACTCGTCCACCTAGCACCTTTCTTCATCAAATGAGCAAACCCTAAGCATAAGGAGAAAGAGAGGTAGGGTTTTAGAGATTTAGAGCAATTTCTACCATGGAACAGCAAGGTTCTGACCTGGAGAAAGGTAGGAGGCAGGATAACAAAGAAACAAACGGAGGGAAGAAGGAGATTCTTAATCTATCAGGTCAAGAACACTAGAAGGAAGCTTTTCAAACCATAAAAGGAAGTCAATTGCAACCCTAGATTATTTTTCCAAGAGGATATCCTCTTTATCCTTCCTTGGATAGGAAATTTACAGAAGCATAGAGGGGAATGAGGTTCATAGAAGGAGGTAAGTTGTCGAGAGAAAATGGCTCATTTTGGTGCTAAGATAAAGAAAAGAAAAGGTTGAAATTTTAGTATCTTTCCAAGTGTCCATTCCCTTAAAATATTAATAATATACAAGCACATAGACAAGAAGCTCCCCCACCATCCATAGAGACATGCTTATCCATCGTTTCTTGAATTTCCAAGAAAAACAAATAATTCATTTGTTGATAGCTACTAAAGGTAGCTCATCCATGAAGGGGTGAACCCTAAAATACCCTTAGAGAAAACACCTTCAAACCAAGGATTAAATAGGTTCCCCATGGCTCAAAAATCTCAACTATGACGATATAATATCCAAGGAACATAATGCAAGTGATAAATTGGAAAGAAAACCTCTCAATTGGGTAAATTACAAAAAAGTCAAAAATGTGCATAAAATTGCATAACTTGCATAAACAATGTCTAAATTGGATCAAATTTGAAACTTAAGCTTATATTATGATTTTAAAGCATAAAAAAAGGTTATATTAGTCTTATATGAATTAAGTTATGATAATTAAGCTTATTCAACTCATTTAGCAAGTTTAGGGGCCTTACAACTATAAACCCCTAACAGGGATTTCACCCCTGAAATCTAAGGTAAACAAAGATGGGTACTTTATTTGCACCTCATCCTATTACCTTCACATGGTTACTTGCATATCATGGTGATGTCACATCATTCATACATATCTCATCTTGGGTCAGCTCAAAAAACCCCACTAAGAAGACATTTGCAAATGTGGAACATAGAAACTTGTTGTGCCACCTGTACAAATTATCTAATATTAACTTTCAACTTTAAATTCTAGATATCATCATGAAACTATATATATTGTATCAACAAACCATCCATCCTTGATAGTGTTCTTGTCCAGCTATCACTAGACCATACACAACATTATAGAGTCACTTTTGTTTTTCCTTCAAAACAACATTTATAGGATCATCATCAACTCTCTCTCTCTCTCTCTCTCTACGGGAGAGGAATACTTGGAATGTTCATTTAATAAACATCTCCAACCTTCACATATTTCTCATGTTGTGTATGCATCTTGGATAATAAGATTCACTACCTTGGTACCCACCTCATGTACTATAGGAACTCACATCATTATCTCATCCACTTTTACCAACATAACAAATATCAAGAAATATAAGAGGATTCTTCCTAATTATTGGAGGGCCCAAAATCAAACTCATCACAAAGTTTATGATCTTGGAACCATAGCCCAAACAACCTTACGTGATAATAAGCTATCCACCCTCATAGTTGCAGTGAATTCACACGTACTAAGTGGCAATGATCCACTTGAAAGTTGTGGCCTATAAAGGAAAGACACAAAGGGAAACACACTTCCCATACCATAGCAGTATTTTTCAATGGTCACTAGCAGAAAGGTAACCAATTCTACTTTTCATTATGTAGGTTACAACTTCTTAGGTATCATTTTACCTTTTTCATTCTGGGTTCCTTGCCATTAGAATAGGAATCATCATGATTAACATATCTCATTACTCCTTCCTTGATGACTATTTATCACACTTGGGTATGTTCTCTTATTTTATTATGTTTTTCAGCCACTTATCAATAGGTAAATCATCATATTCCACATTTTCTTCATTAAACATGGATCATCTGCCTTAATTTCTTTCACATGTCATGCTGATTTTACATTAACACTTTCTTACACATATAAGTTGGTCTGAGATTAAATCAGGTTCCACCTTATTCCTTTATCATTTTTCCCATTTATCTTGTCATTTTGTACTTGTTATAGGAGTTCTTTCCATATTATGTTGATTTCATACCTCGATTCACTTTATAAGCATAAACTTATCTGTCTTTTACTTTATTATATTCTTGAATCACATCTTCATGAACTCTTCTTTTTCTAATTTGTATTCAAATTTAGATTTCATGGTGTTATGTATTTCTATTATAGTTACCAAACATTTAAGTTTTGATAGATTATGATGCACTTCTCATCTTCTTTAAGGTAGGATTGAGATATTCATACCATGATTTCTTATTTATTATGCTCTTTAGATTGTCTCAAAATGACTATTTGATTAGAGTAATCAGAAAGATAATAATCTAAGAATTCCATACTTACCTTTCTTCAATAATTGAATACCTGGCTAGGGCATCCAAATATTGAGATTTGGCAGTATGCACCATATTTTTATGGCATATTCTTAATTTTGACATCATCCTAGTCCTAAGTCCTAGTGTCCCTGTAGACTAAGTGAACCTAAAGCTCTGATACCAACTTGTGAGAACCTATTACACTAAATGAGATTACTCAAAACATAAAACACAATCATCACTAATTAACCACATACCCAAAAATATGGGTAAATTAAAACCGATTTCAACGTCAGCACCTGCTCAGAAACATTTGCATAAGTGCCCAACATCTTTCTTTTATCCATACTATGACAAGAATTTGATACAGATTGTTCTATCACCTTAGCCACAACATATATACATAGGGTAATAATATTTGTATAGGCCACACAAACAAGCATTAACATGCTAAAAAAATTCCGATTCGTTTGAAACACCATATACAAACTTTTCCAGCCTGGACCTGAGAGTACATGGACGACTCGAGGACACACTAAACATCTAATCAACTTTTTCAAGGATTCCTTACTATAGCTCCTCTTTTCTGCCACATGTTTGTTTTAGTCACTTTTGATTACCTAAAAAATGTGGCCAAGTACAAGGTTGAGACCCATGTCCCAGCAAGAGATATAACCTTCAACAACGCTTATTGATTACAATATTTTAATAGCAGATAACTATGCAGTTGGAGTATTTAATAATCAATTGAACAGATTGAATAGTTCAAGTATGCTAAACAGGTTAAGCAATTAATCTTAGCAAAAAGTATGATCATCAATGCATATATAGATAACAAATAAATCCATTTCTTTGGATAGATATCTACTCAAATATCATCAAATTGCATCTAATAACAATCATTATCATTAATCTGACTATCATCATATTCATTGCTAACAACACAAGCAATCTAGTAGCATAAGCATCTCTGACATCATGAATGTGTCTAATAACATAACATGGCTATCAATATTGGCATCTCAAATAAAGGAAACAAATCTATATCATAAGTAGAACTAACATCATAACACAATGAACTACATAGGCATGATTAGCAATTTAAGCATTTCTAATTATATAGACATGGCTAGAAATATTAAACATAGCTAGTAGAAGCATCTTAACCATCCGTGTCAGTATATTTGACAACATAAGCATGTTTACAACATGAGCATAACTACAACAAAAGAATATCTATTATCTCTTATTATACTATACATGATCTCAATGAAAAGAAAGCAAATAAGGGTTATCATCCAATATGAAGCGTTGTGTATAACCCTAAACAGATATGCTACATGACTGTCTTACATCTTTTATTATGCCCTGAGGAATTTGACTCGTACCACGCTAAGTCCAACTGACCCCTAAGAAGGGTTATTTGGTTCCATACAAGGTCTAGGAGTGTCAGTATCCTATGATCTCTTCCCCGCAGTCAGTATGAGTGAAAAGGCAGTGACATATCAGTCAAAGTTGTCACCACAGTGACATATGGTCAAGTTGCTAACCACTAGTCCGCCCTTGGTATAGGTCACGACACTAGAAACCAGGGTATACAAAACCCTCTAATCTGAGGTACAACCGCAGTTGTCCTCAATCACATCAGATGTATGAGGCATGACCATAGCCATCCTCCACAACTTGCATTATGGATGGTAGGGATATATCTTCAACTTGCCACCCCCACATACTCAGCAATATGCACTCCGAGATTCCCTTAGGAATACTCATTTCACCATCCAGCAAGTTTTAACACTAAAGATGGCTCTACGACACAAGGCATTACATGATTAGAGTTGCACTTGATTAGTTATGCCAATTGGGTGAATTAAGGCTGCATCAAACAAGTGGACATACAAACCCTAATTCACTTCTAGAAAGAATATAAATATCACAACTTTTAAAAGATATAAAATGTGTGGAACATAATTTCTCATCTCATCATCACATGGTACTATTCACTTTCCATTCATGAGACCACACTAGTCATCATACTAACACAAGATATAAATCCTTTTCACAATATCACAGAGTATCAACCCTTATCAACACAAGGATTACACCACATTCAAGGCTCAACCATGCCCAAAGGTCATTAAGACCATCATACTATTCCCTGCAAGATCATCACTATCTTTGAATGCCTTATAACAAGGCTCAACAACATCACTTACATATAATACACTAGATCAACACAATATTGCATTAATGGTCTAGGAGATATTCATAAGAAATCATAGCAAGGTTATATTAACATTAAGAACATTCCTTTATTACATCAACATGCAAGGAATCTAGATATAATTAACCCTCATCATATTCATAATGCACATGTTTAGCATAATAAAGTATCAACCATGTGGCTATGATAACCACCAATTAACATATTAAGGTTATGATCATATTAAGGAGGTTATTCCACCATCATTCCATCATATAAGAATGTAAAACATGAATACTCATATTTATCAATTTGCATGAGAGTTAGGTTCAACAAGATAAATGATAAATTATATTAATGTTCCTAATCAGCACTTATACCCAAGCCCTAACTCACAACATCCCCATTGGATCATGGATGCATAAGGTGAAGCATCACCATCACATTCCATACTATTCTCAAGTACAAACCCACACATAAATCAAGGTGTAACCATCTGGTTATATCATACTAGGGTTTCAATGATAGTAATAGAGTACTCCATGATTGTATTAGTCATTCAAGGACTATTCATACAATATTCCCATCATTAATTATATTAAAGCTAGTTATAACAAAATATACCTCATTAGAGTGACCCATTAATTCATTATGGAGATTATAAACCATAATCATATGAGGGCAAGGGTAACACTACAAGTTTAAAGCATTGAACCATCAAATTCTCATCATTAGAATCATAACATTACACTACACTCTTCACCCAAAATAATGGGAATATTGAGGCATCAACTTGTAACCATGATATGTTGGAAAGGTAAAGCCATTGGTCGTTTACATAAGTAAAAACCTTGAATGAATCACCTATGATTTTATTGACTTGTGATCTATAAAAGTCACCATTTAACCCTAGACATCCTTTGATTAACAACAATAAGAATTCTGTTGAGAGTAGGGTAAAACCCACAATCGACTGTTCATTTAAAACTAGCCATCCACTGTCAACAAGTAAGCTCCTTAAGTTGATCATATAAAGGAAACCATCTAAATCACATTATTAGGACCAACATATTGCATTATCCATCATTCCACTTTATTGGAGGAATACACATTAGATATTGATCATTGGGTCAAGTTCATATGTTAGAACTATCAATTATATTATAGGTCCGACCATTGCATCAAGTGACCCAAGAAACCATTGGTCTAAGGCTTTATTGATGCTACAACTATATGATTAACTCACCATAGGTTTTGGAGACCTGATACACCATAATTAGTTACCATTAAGTCACCGTGGGTTGTTAGATCAACACTATATTCATTAATCAACATCAAATATTAAGCTAATGTCATCATTGATTGATAACATCAGTAGGATACTTAATGGTTGATCATTAAACTTCTAACTGAACCAAAACCTGACTTAAGGGGGTGACCATAGGCTGTCACCATCATCTGACACCTTTGATCCTGACCATCAGTTGTCATGAAGACAACACCATAGGGTTGTTGCAATGGTACCATCATCGGGTCATGGGTTTATAGAAGAAATCAGGTTAAAACCCTAAAATTGACCATTGGTTGATAGGTGCTTAGTACCATAGGTTGTCAAACCAACCTGATACAAGTCATATTATACCTTAGTAGTAATGTACACATGATCACATGTTCATCTAGAACTAAAATAAGAAGAGGGAATATTATAAAAATCGAAATCCAAGTCAAGCATAGCTTTTTAGTGCATGGATCATCATTTAAAAGTAAGAACATGAGCTAGAAAGCTTATGGTAAGCAATAAATGTGGAGCAAGTTATAAAACATGCCTCTAATTAGAAGATAAACTCCCAAAAAATAAGAAAACATGAGCAGGTAGGGTTGGAAATCCAAGCATGAGTTGTGAACTCATCTATCTTGCACCTTTCTTCATCAAATGAGCAAACCCTAAGCATAATGAGCAAGAGTGGTAGGGTTTTACATCTTTAAAGCAATTTCTACCATGGAAAAGAAAGGTTATGACCTGGATAAAGGTAGGAGGCAGGATAAAAAAGAAATAAATGGAGGGAATAAGGGATTCTTACTCTTTTAGGTCAAGATCACTAGAAGGAAGCTTTTCAAACCCTAAAAGGAAGTCAATTGCAATCCTAGGTTCTTTTTCCAAAAAAATCCCCTCTTTCTTCTTCCTTAGACAGGAAATTTGTAGAAGCAAAGAGGGAGAACGAGGTTCATAGAAGGAGGGAAGTGATGCAGAGTAAAGGGCTCGTTTTGGTGCTTAGGTATAAGTATATGAAACTTTAAAATAAAGAAAAAGAAAAAGAAAAAGTTGAAGTTCTAGTATCTTTCCACGTGTCCATGGCCTTAAACTATTAAGAATATACAAGAAAACACACAAGCAGATCCCACACAGTCCATAGAGACAGGCTTATCCCTTGTTTATTTAATTTGCAAAAAAAAAAATAAGTCATTAGTTGATAGCTACTAAAGGTAGCTCATCCATGAAGGGGCAAACCCTAACATACCCTTGGAGAAAACACCTTCAAACCAAGGATTAAATAGGTGCCCCTTGGCTAAAAATGCTAAAATATGATGAGAGAATATCCATGGAACATAATGCAAGTGATAAATTGCAAAGAAAACCTTTCAATTGGGTAAATTGCAAAAAAGTCCAAAATGTGCATAAAATTGCATAACTTGCTCAAACAGTGTCCAAATTGGACCAAATTTGAAATTTAAGCTTATCTTATGATTTAAACGAATATAAAAGGTTATATTAGGGTTATAAGAATTAAATTATAATAATTAAGCTTATTCAACTCATTAAGCAAGTTTAGGGGCCATACAACTATAAACCCCTAACAGGGATTTCACCCCCAAAATCCAAGGTAAACAAAGATGGGTATTTTCTTTGCACCTAATCCTATTGCATTAACATGGTTACTTTCATATCATGGTGATGTCACATCATTCATACATATCTCATCTTGGGTCAGCACAAAAACCCCCATATAAGAAGACATTTGCATATATGGAACATAGAAACTTGTTGTGCCAGATGTACAAATCTAATAGTAACTTTCAACTTTAAATTCTAGCTATCATCCTAAAATCATATCTATTGTATCAACAAAAATCTATCCTTGATCGTGGTCTTGTCCAGATATCACTAGACCATACACAACATTATAGAGTCACTTTTGTTTTTGCTTCCAAACAACATTTATAGGATCATCATCAACTCTCTCTCTCTCTCTCTATCTATCTATCTCTATGGGAGAGGAATACTTGGAATGTTCATTTAATAAATATCTCCAACCTTCACATATTTTTCATACTGTTGATACATCATGGATACGAGGATTCACTACCTTGGTATCCACCTCATGTGCTATAAGGAACTCACATCATTATCTCATCCATTTTTACCAACATAACAAATATCAAGAAATATAAGACAAGTCTTCCTAATTATTAGAATGCTCAAAAGCAAACTCATCATGAACTTTATGATCTTGGAACCATAGAGTAAACAACCTTATGCTATAATAAGTTGTCCACCCTCATGTTTGTAGTGAATCCACACGTACTAAGTGACAATGATCCACTTGAAAGTTGTGCCCTAGAAAGGAAAGACACAAAGGGAAACACACTTCCCATACCATAGTATTATTTTTCAAGGGTCACTAGCAGAAAGGTAACCAATTCTATTTTTCATTATGCAGGTTATAGCTTCTTAGGTATCATTTTACCTTTCTCATTTCAGGTTCCTTGCCATTAGAATAGGAATCATCATGATAAGAATATCTTGTTGCTCCTTCCTTGATGACTATTTATCACACTTGGGTATGTTCTCTTATTTTATTATGTTTTTCAACCAATTATCAATAGGTAAATCATCATATTCCACATTTTCTTCATTAAACATGGATCACCTGTCTTAATTTCTTTCACATGCCATGCTGATTTTACATTAACACTTTCTTACACACATAGGTTGGTCTGAGATTAACTCAGGTTCCACCTTATTCCTTTATCATTGTTCCCATTTATCTTCTCATTTTGTACTTGTTACATGGGTTCTTTCCATCTTATGTGGATTTCGTACCTTGATTCACTTTATAAGCATAGACATATCTATATTTTACTTTATTATCTTCTTGAATCACATCTTCAAGAACTCCACTTTTTCTAATTTGTATTCGAGTTTAGATTTCATGGTGTTATATCTATCTCTTATAGTTACCAAACATTCAATTTTTGATAGATTATGATGCAATTCTCATCTTCGTGAGGTAGGATTGAAATATTCACACCATGATTTCTTATTCATTATGCTATTTAGATTGTCTCAAAATGACTACTTGATCAGACTAATCAGAAAGATAACAATCTAAGAGTTCCATACTAACCTTTCTTCAATAATTGAATACCTGGCTAGGGCATCCAAATATTGAGATTAGGCAATATGCACCATATTTTTATTTCATATTCCTAATTTCGACATCATCCTAGTCCTAAGTCCTAGTGTCCCTATAGACTCAGTGAACCAAAAACTCTGATACCAACTTGTGAGAACCCATTACATTAAATGAGATTACTCAAAACATAAAACACAACCAATCACCAATTAACCACATACCCAAAAATATGGGAAATTAAAACGATTTCAATGTCAGCACCTACTCAGAAACATTTGCATAAGAGCCTAACATCTTCCTTTTGTCCATACTATGACAAGAATTTGATACAAATTCTTCTATCACCTTAGCCACAACATATATACATAGGGTAACAATATTTGTATATGCCACACAAGCAACCATTAACATGCTAACAAAATTCCGATATGTTTGAAACACCATATACAAACTTTTCTTGCCCGGACCTGAGAGTACAGGGACAACTCTAGGACATACTAAACATTTAATCAACTTTTTCAAGGATTCCTTACTATAGCTCCTCTTTGCTGCCACATGTTTGTTTTCGTCACTTCTGATTACCTAAAAAATGTGGCGAACCACAGGGGTGAGACACATGTCCCAGCATGAGATATAACCTCCAACAATGATTATTGATTACAATATTTTAAATAGTAGATAACTAAGAAGTTGGAGTATATAATCAATTGAACAGATTGAACAGTTCAAGTATGCTAAGAAGATTAAGAAATTTTTTTAGTAATAAGTATCATCATTAATGCATATATAGATAACAAATAAATCCATTTATTTGGATAGATATCTACTCAAATATCATCAAATTGCAACTAATAACAATCATTATCATTAATCTGACTATCATCATATTCCTTGCTAACAACACAAGCAATCTAGTAGCATAAGCATCCCTGACATCATGAATATGTCTAGTAACATAACATGGCTATCAATATTGCAATCTCAAATAAAGGGAACAGATCTATATCATAAGTAGAACTAACATCATAACACAATCAACTACATAGGCATGATTAGCAGTTTAAGCATTTCTAATTACATAGGCATGGCTAGAAATATTAAACATAGCTAGCAACATCATCTTAACCAATAGTGTCAGTATATTTAATATCTTTACAACATGATCATAACTACAATATAAGAATATCTATTATATCAGTACAATACTATACATGATCTTAGTGAAAAGAAAGTTGATTGGCCCGAATCACGCGCCCGGAAAGGGAGGTAGATTTAGAAGGAATCAAACCTTTAGATTTATAACCTGAAACCCTCAAGGATCCCTGCAACTCTATTACGGGGTCGAACACAAGAACGTGGTGACGTTTAGGACATTGAGATTCATTCTTGGGTCAGATTAAGCCTAGACGATAGTTGAGGAAAGTATGGAGCTAGAGCTAGTCTAGCAGGTTGTCACGAATTAAAACAAAAATAAAGAAAAGAAAATAAGATAGAGTCTGTAGGATTCTACTAATCAGAGAGAAGGAGTTCTTAGCTATGTATCCACAAGTTGGATAGTCTATGCACCCATTCTCGGGCATAGACAACCCTCGAACACCTCAACAAGCAACCTACATTCAAACATAGAACACACAGTGGTATCCGTTCATGTGGGGTCATCCCACTTGCTCTCGCGTAGTGTGACTAAACCCCATATATGGTATGAAAACTCTCTCAAGGATGACAAACCAACATCCTAGAATATTCTAGATACCCTCTCAGGTGTAGAATATTCTAGGATGTTAGGAACAGACGACCTTGAACTGTCCTCCTTTCAAACTCCGATCCAAACTATCTTCTCTTGTCTATTTCTACAACGAATCTCTTAATATAGGTAGAAATAGAAGTTCAAGCAAGAAAGAGATCAACCAAACTAGCAATCATAACTAGAAAGAGGAGATAGAACATAAAATGTGCTAGATCTGAAATAAATCTTCTTGCTTAAGGTAAAAGTACATAAACGTGCCCAAAGTGGGCTACATAGCCAAGAAGGAGCTCAACTAGCCATGTACAAGCATAGTCGACATCGAACAAAGATGGAAGAACATCATTTGTACAGAAACAAAGGAGAACAAAAAAAGAAAGGAGAAGAAGAAGAGATTTAGCCCGTAGAGGAGAGGTGGCTCTCGCTCCCTAGCCTCTATATAGGTCGGATCTCATTTTTTAGGTCATCCTCCTTGATCTTATGGGCTCCTTGGCCTCCTTACTCTCTAGATCTGCCCCGAACAATAGCTTGGTTGGTGGATGGGGGTGGAAGATGATGGTGTGGACATTCTTCTTCTCTTGAAGAATATGGATCCTCAGTCTTCTCTCTCCTCAACTTCCTCCTTTGGAGATCTAAGACTAGAGGTGGAAGATGGCACACTTAATAGATGGGTGTAGAATGAGCACTTTGGCCTTCTCAGACCTCTAGACTCTCCCACAGGGCTCTGGGAACTTCACCAGGTTGAAACCACAAGGTGGAAAAAACTCCCCAGATCATAACCCCTCTCCAAGTTGTGGGGGGTGTGTATTTATAGGCGAAATGGTCGAGGTACTGATCCAGGCCATGGTCTTGCTCGGTCACGGTCAAGGTACACCCCGCGGTCGTCGTCATGGTCGAGGTTGTGGTCATGGTCATGGTCACGGTCATGGTTGTAGTCGCGGAAGATGTACCTTGGTCACAGTCGAGGTCGCGGTCGTGGAAGATGTACCTCGGTCGTGGTCGATGTTGAGGTTGTGGTCGAGGTCAAGATCGCGATCGTAGTTACGGTCAAGGAAGAAGTACCTCGATCACAGTCGAGGTTATTTCTTCTTGGCCACGGTCGCGGTCGAGGAGGATGTACCTCGATCGTGGTCGAGGTTACTTCTTATTGACAGCGGTCGCGACATTATGGAATGAACCCACCCGAGGGGGGGACAGGGGCTATTACTGGTGGTCAAGAGGCTCGCATCGATGAGACCTTTTGATTAGCGAAACCACCGTATCCTAAGCTGGTGCACAAAGTGTGATGCTTAGTCCACCGCGGTCATGATGGATGGGAGTCTAGATGCTGCAAAAACTGTGTGTTGGGGAGAAATCATGGAGAATAGATGTCTTTTCAGGTTCGGTGCCTGCAAGTCCCAAAATTGGCTAGTTGAGCAACTTTATCAAAGAAAAGACATAAATTACTAAAAGATATTAAACATGGGTTATTTTGGGCATATTAAGGCTATAGTGACACATAAACATAAATAAATGCTTAGCATAAATGCATAAATTTGGGTGTTATCAAAAGCAAACAAGGGTTATCATCCAATATGAAGCGTTGTGTAAAACCATAAATAGATATGCTACACAGCTATCTTAAATCTTTTATTATGTTGTGGGGAATTTGAATCATACCATCCAAAGTCCAACCGACACCTACAAAGGGCTATTCAGTTTCGTACAAGATCTAGGAGTGCCGATATCATAAGATCTCTTCCCCTCGGTTAGTACGAGTAAAAAGGCAGTGACATATCAGTCAAAGATGCCACCACAACAACATATATTCAAGTTGCTAACCACTAGTCCACCCTTGGTACAGGTCACGACACTAGAAACCAGGTTATACAAAACCGTCTAATCTAAGGTACAACCACAGTTGTCCTAAATCACATCAGATGTATTAGGCATGACCATAGCCATCCTCCACAACCTATATTATGGATGACAAGACTATATCCTCAACTTGCCACCCCCACATACTGAACAGTATGTGCTCTGATTTTTCCTTAGGAATACTCATTTCACCATATAACAAATTCTGACACTGAAGATGGCTCTACGGCACAAGGCACTACATGATTAGGGTTGCACTTGATTAGTTATACCAATTGGGTGAATAAAGGTTGCATCAAACAAGTGGACATACAAACCCTAATTCACTTCTAGAAAGCATATAAATATCATAACTTTTAAAAGATATAAAATGTGTGGAACATAATTTCTCATCTCATCATAACATGGTACTATTCACTTGCCATGCATGCGACCACACTAGTCATCATACTATCACAATATATAAATCCTTTTCACAATATCACAGGGTATCAACCCTTATCAACATAAGAGGATTACACCTCATTCAGGGATCAACCATGCACAAAGGTCATTAAGACCATCATACTATTACTTGCAAGATCATCACTATCTTTGCATACCTTATGACTAGGCTCAACAACATCACTTACATATAATACACTGGATCAACACAATATTGCATTAATGAGCTAGGAGGTATTCATAAACAATCATAGCAGGGTTATATTAGCATTAAGAACATTCCTTTATTACATCAACATGCAAGGAATCTAGATATGATTAACCTTCATCATATTCATAATGCACATGTTTAGCATAAGAAAGTATCAACCATGTGGCTATGATAACCACCAATTAACATATTAAGGTTATGACCATATTAAGGAGGTTATTCCACAATCATTCCATCATATAACAATGTTAAACATGAATACTCATATTTATCTATTTGCATGAGAGTTATGTTCAACAAGATAAACTATATTAATGTTACTAATTAGCACTTATACCCAAACCCTAACTCAAGCATCCCCATTGGATCATGGATACATACGGTGAAGCATCACCATCACATTCCATAATATTCTCAAGTACGAACCCACACATAAGTCAAGGTGTAACCATCTGGTTATAGCATACTAGGGTTTGAACAATAGTAACATAGTACTCCATGATTGTATTAGTCATTCAAGGACTATTCATACCCAATTACCATCATTTAGTTATATTAAAGCTAGGTATGCAAGCTATACCTCATTAGAGTGACCCATTAATTCATTATGGTGATTATAAATCATAATCATACGAGGGAAAGGGTAACATTACAAGTTTAAGGCATTGAACCATCAAATTCTCATCATTAGAAACATAACATTACACTACACGCTTCACCCAAAATAATGGGAATATTGAGGCATCAACTTCTAACCATGAAATGTTGAAAAGGTAAAGCCATTGGTCATTTGCGTAAGTAAACACTATGAATGAATCATCTATGATGTTATTGAATTGTGATCTATAAAAGTCACAATTTAACGCTAGACATCCTTTGATTAACAACAATAAGGGTTCTATTGAGAGTAGGGTAAAACCCACAATCGATTGTTAATTTAAAACAAGCCATGCATTGTCAACAAGTAAGATCCTTATATTGGTCATATAAAGGAAACCATCTAAATCACATTATTAGGACCAACATATTACATTAGCCATCGTTCCACTTTATTGGAGGAATACACACTAGATATTGACCATTGGGTCAAGTTCAAATGTTAAAACCCTCAATTACAGTATAGGTCTGACCATTGCATCAAGTGACCCAAGAAACCATTGGTCTGAGGCTTAATTGATGCTACAACTATATGATTAACTCACCATAGGTTTTGGATACCTGATACACCATAATTAGTGACCACTAAGTCACCATAGGTTGTTAGATCGACACTATTTTCATTAATCAACATCAAATATTAAGCTAATGCCATCATTGATTGATAACATCAGTAGGGTACTTAATGGTTGATCATTAAACTTCTAATTGATCCAAAACCTGACCTAAGGGGGTGACCATAGGTTGTCACCATAATCTGACACCTTTGATCCCGACCATCAGTTTTCATGAAGACAACACCATAGGGTTGTTGCAATGGTACCATCATCTGGTCATGGGTTTATAGAAGAAATCATCTTAAAATGCTAAAATTGACCATTGGTTGATAGGTTCTTAGCACCATAGTTTGTCAAACCAATCTGATCCAAGTCATATTATACCTTAGGAATAATGTACACATGATCACAGATTCATCTAGAACTGAAATCAGAACAGGGAATATTATAAAAATCAAATCCAAGTCAAGCATAGCTTTTTAGTGCATGGATCATCATTTAAAAGCAAGAACATGAGCTACAAAGCTTATGGTAAGCAATAAACGTGGATAAAGTTATAAAACTTGCCTCTATTTAGAAGATAAACTCCCAAACATAAGAAAACATGAGTATTTAGGGTAGGAAATCCAAGAATAAGATGTGAACTTGTCCATCTTGCACCTTTCTTCATCAAATGAGCAAACCCTAAGCATAAGGAGCAAGAGAGGTAGGGTTTTAGAGCTTTAGAGCAATTTCTACCATGGAACAGTAAGGTTCCGACCTGGAGAAAGGTAGGAGGTAGGATAACAAAGAAATAAATGGAGGGAAGAAGGGGATTCTTACTCGTTTAGGTTAAGATCACTAGAAGGAAGTTTTTCAAACCCTAAAAGGAAGTCAATTGCAACCCTAGATTCTTTTTTTAGAAAGATCCCCTCTTTATTCTTCCTTGGAGAGGAAATTCATAGAAGAACAGAGGAAGAAAGAGGTTCATTGAAGGAGGGAAGTTCTGGAGAGAAAATGGCTCGTTTTGGTGCTTAGGGATAAGTATATGAAACTCTAAGATAAAGAAAAAGAAAAGTTGATGTTCTAGTATCTTTCCAAGTGTCCATGTCCTTAAACTATTAAGAATATACAAGCACACACAAGCAGATCCCACACCATCCATAGAGACATGCTTATACCTCATTTCTTGAATTTCCAAGGAAAACAAATAATTCATTAGTTGATAGCTACTAAAGGTAGCTCATCCATGAAGGGGTAAACCCTAAAATACCCTTGGAGAAAACACCTTCAAACCCAGGATTAAATAGGTACCCCATGGATCAACATGCTCATAATGATGAGAGAATATCCAAGGAACATAATGCAAGTGATAAATTGCAAAGAAAACATCTCAATTGGGTAAATTGCATAAAAGTCCAACATGTGCATAAAATTGCATAACTTGCTCAAACAGTGTCCAAATTGGACCAACTTTGAAACTTAAGCTTATATTATGATTTAAAAGCGTATCAAAAGGTTATATTAGGGTTATAAGAATTAAATTATGATAACTAAGCTTATTCAACTCATTAAGCAAGTTTAAGGGCCTTATAGATCTGATGCTTGAGATAGACTGTGAGTGATAGATATGGGATTTTTCCCTCCTAAGGGAGTATGATGTCCAAGCCACTTGATAAGTAAGACTGAGAAAGGCATGCATATGCATATGTAAATCAATATATGATATTGATGTCACACATATCTCAAACAGTCTGCTCTAGTTCAAGAAACATGAATGAACATTGAAAGGGTGACAACTCCATGCTTTGAGTTCATTTAGGATATCAGAGACAAAGGAATTATACATCCACTGGAACACCAATCACAGAATGTAGGATTGAAAGTTGTTCTCCAACTTTCATTTTCACTTGGGTAGCACTGATGTGCGACTAGGTATCGCTCTTTGTGTGAGATGTCATAAGCTAGTTATGGACATTCACTGTCAATGTAAAATGGGACCTATAGGGTCACACACAAAGGATTAACCTGGAAGAGGAATTTATCCATGAATGAAGTTTAGATTGATTACTAAAGTATTTAGGTACTCAATAAAACATTCAATCAATAGACTTGACTCAGAATCATCAAGTTCAAGTGTTGAACCAACTGATTAGAGTGTCAGATTGTTTGAGAACTGAATTGATTGTATTCTGCACAATTTGGGCAACCAACCGACTGGTTCACTAGGTGAATGATCTGCTCATGGTCAGTGGGATGACTGGTTCACACTATAGAACCGATCGGTTCACTTGTCCAAATGAGCAGTGTTGGGTTGTCCCGAACTCTGAGGAATAGGTTTTTCATTTCACTTGTTCAATTCGATTGGGACAAGAATTAATTTTTGCAATAATTAGAAATGAATAAGAGAAGTCAATTGGAGGCAAGTCTGGGAAGTGAAATGACTGGTTCATTAAGTGAACCAACCAGTTCACGCACCCAACTGTCCGGTTCACTAATGAACTGATCGGCTCACCTTGTCAAACAAGCATTTCAGTTATGAAAGGACTGGTTCGCCTGTTGAAGTGCAAATTGTTCATGGAAATTCTGGACCCTTCTACTCCCACATAGACCGGGAACCCTGACCCTACCCTCTACTATATATAGAGGGGTACATGGGCCTTCTCTAGAGACAACTCAGAACATCCGTTGCTCTGCAAAGTTGTTGTCCTCTCTGGTTGTGGTAACTGAGAGAGCTACCCCTCTAGGGAGGAACAGTGAAGGAAAGACAACTACAGAAAAGCAACTAGTGGTGGGAGAGTGTGTTGGTGACTAGTATGCTGACAGAAGGGGACAAATCCTTCTAGTCCATCTTTTCGGATGATTGGAGTTCCTGGTAGTCTGTGTGGACTATCTATAGAGGCAGGAGACTTTTGTCGCTTAGGAGAACGACATTCAACCATAGTTTGGGTCAAAACCAGGAGCTACACAGACATCGTCGAAGACAGGTGGCTGAAGATTGTACTAGCTGCAAGGTATTTTCACTGAGCAAGCCTCTGGACCAGGTATATCTCGCTAAAACCATCCTCCCATTACATAGATGTTGATGCGATCTGCTGGTTATGGGTTTATGGTCAAGTAAATTTTTTGTTCCTACTGCCTACTCTGACCATGTAAAACCCAACATATATCTCCTCTCCCTATGTGTGTATTTATCCCTCATCATGATAGATATCGCTTTCACTGATGCATTTACCTAGGATCACATGAGTATACAAAATTTTAAATTGATCTCAAAGTTGAGGCTTTTAAGTTCAACTGGAGAAAAATATCTCAATATAATATGATGTAGTGTACCTATAGAGAAAAGGAACTCATTCAATCACACAAGAACAAAAGTAATGTTTGAATATAAATGGTGTTTGTGAAATAGACTAATCAAATTAGAAGTGTTTTGTACTATTCACCTTGATCCCTAATAATGGTTCCAAAACCTGTTGCATGTGTGATATGGCTCAATGGACAGAGACTATATCTAGTGAAATAAAATCCACTAATATTGGTAGTTAGGGATGACCATTTATGTGATAACCAATCACACAATGTTTTACTTATCAGTGTACATGTTCAACTACAGTGGAGTGAGGATCATTCATAGGATCTTGGATATGAACCACAAATTGGCACCTACTTTCTATTATCTACTTCAGTCTTGGATATGATTTTTTAGGATTTCAAACTAAACTCTAAGATAAGGAAAAATAAAAGTCAAACTTTATAAAATGTGTCATTGTCTTTCATAGATAAACATTCAGACCGAATAAACATTTAGATTGAGGTTGTCCTTCTCTTAACCAAATGACTTTGTTCCATTATAACTATTACAATCATATACATTGTGCTACTGAGTTGATTGTCAAGATCATTATATCCAACCTTCTTCGAAAGTTAATAGAATTTGAAGACATACTAGACATCACCTCCCTCATGGCTAACTGTCAACGCCAATGCACTATGATGCATGAGTCACAAGTTCAAACATGACCCTCAACTTTTGGGGCCTAAAAGGATCTTCTCTCTACATGAATTTACGAATAGACTGTGGCCATCAAGAACAATGTAGAGAGATATTTGATTTATAAAGATAGAAAGAAAAAGAAAGAATATATATATAATATTATATTATATATGATAGTTACAGTAACACACATAGAATGATGATGGGACAAAGCTTCCAATCTAGATATGGGACCTAGCCTTTCTACAGATACTTCAAAACAAATCTTCATCAATCTCTATGATACCATGGTGTGATAAAATTTTGGTATCAGTAGTCAACCTATGGAAATGGTAAAGTGTGAGGGAGCCAAGGCAGTGTGTGGCTGACTATATGGGATGTGTTTTTTCAAATGGCATGCTTTCATGGGCATAGTATACATGAAAAGTGTTGTATGAGGGTGGCGTGGAATAGAAATGGAGAGTGGTTTTAGTCTCAATAACGACAAGGAGGGGTTATATTTGTAGATATGAGGCATTGATAAGGTGTAAGAGTATTTAATTTGCATCCAAGTGGATTTCAACAAGGTGGAGTTGTATCTAAGACCACTAGCCTCATATCTGAGAGTGATTTGCCTCCACATTGGTTATATGATGATCACTCAAAATTGGGATATGATAGAAAAAAATATTCAGTGAAATGATTGATATCTATACAAGTTGCTCTTGATTTTGACCAAATAGTCTTTGATTAGTCGAATCATCTATTGAGATAAGGAGTTTGTAACTTAATATGTTATTACTTGAGATACTCTTTGCTTGGTGTGATCAAGTACATTAGTTGGCTATCTAACTATGGAGAACTTAGCTAGTAAAATAACATTGAGGGGTGATAGTTACATTTTCATACATGGTAAGATCTCGTCTATTGATGGGGAGAACTTATCATGTTCTTTAGTGAGGGATTTAAGGAGAATGTTGAGCATTAGTCAAATAAATCTTGATTTTTTAAAGATTCACAATAAAATGTGGTTTCTTCAGTTCCCCACATATAAAATATCAAGGTTTAGGCTATAAAAGTAGATATTCTCTACATTGTAAGGAAAATTGAAGCTATGGAAAATCCACTTATATGAAAAATGAGGAGAGGGTTCCTCATCTAGTAGGGGGACCATGACATCGACGGACATGGTATGATATGGAATTGTGTGATGGATGATGATGGAACGAACAAACATGATGATGGTGCATACATGGAAAGTGAGAGTGCAAATGAAATGATAGTTAGGGACATGGCATCAGGACAAGGAAGATGAGGTGGCCACAGTAGGGTCACCGATCTTGGATGCATGTCTAGGGGATGATTCTACCCAGTGGAATACTCAATCTATTGGAAACTTGGGTTCAACTTTGTTTACTCTAGTATGAGGGTTCCAACGACGCCCTTGGAAGACATAGACAACAATTCTATGTTCACTACACATTGGCTAATGGTCCTTTCTCTCCGATGAAATCACCATTTCTTGGTTCAAGCCATTGAGAATATTTTCCTAAATAGATGTCAAGGATTACCACTTCCCAAATCAATTTTAGAGATATAACCATTGATTGACGTTTCATGACACAGAGTTTATGGATGTTGATGCTCTCCAAGCCTTGATCCTAATGACATTTCCATAGTTGATGAGAAGGAATTCCATGAATTGTACATTGCTCCAGAAGCTTATTCTCATATACATAGTCCATACTGATTTACAGTGGTTGCAAAACTAATCAAGAATACACTAGGCTACATGACTCTCTCTAAACACTTACACACTCTTTTTATACCTAATGCATGGTGGAAAGTGTTTTAATTGAGTCTCAACTACTTTATTGTGCAATTTTCCTACAAAGAGGACTATCTTAATACAATCATTAATGGCCCTTGGGTCATCTTTGGTAGGAATCTTATTGTTTCACATTGAACTAATGCTTTTGTTTCTACCACAGGACTACCCTCAAAGATCATTACTTGGGCATGGATTATGGATTTTCCATTGCACTTCTACAACTCTTCCATATTTGACAAAATTGAAACCACACTAGGGAAACTTGTATGTGTGTATGAACACACTTGTATGTGTGTATGAACACACTCTCCTTTGTACTAGCCATTGCAGTAGACACTGCAAAACCTACTCAGTCAGTCTTTATCATCAATGGTGTCGATCATCACATTGAATATGAAAACTTGCCATCGTTAGACAGTGTTTGCGGCATTTTGGACATGATCAAGACCATTTTTGAACTCCATATTGTTTAGATAAGACTGTACTCTTAACTACTCATTTGTTTTAGTCTGGTATATCTTGGAATCAAGAACAAGACTGTTGGAAAATGTTCTATGGTAAGAACTAACATTTGCATAAGTCTTCAAAATAAATATATGCTTGCAAGTTTTGGATCTATAATGGGCTTTGGTAGGGGGTGAATAGAGCTAAAACCATATAAAAAATTTCATTAGACCTTCAAGTTATATACCAAGATAAAATTGCATATATAAAATTTGAGTGCAACTAAACATGCATATCAAGGGAGAGAGAGATTGAACCGCTACAAAATAACACAAGTTATTTATAGTGGTTCCAACCTCCAAACTAGAAGATGTACATCCACTACCTAGAGAGGTCATCCTCTAGGATTATCAACCATGTCATGCTCTTTAGATTCCATTATAAGAGTTACAACATAAGACCACCCTTTCAAGGTCAAGGGTACCTAGCCTTTCCTTTATGTCAAGGGACCCAACAACCTTACAAAGGACTTACCTATCCATGACCAAGAGTCTTCCACCTACCAAGGACCTACCTACTCTTGCAACAATTTTTTGACCTTCTCCAAGTACTTACCCATTCTTGTAACAAGTTTTCCACCTTCTAGGATTTACCCACTCTTGACTCGGATCTTCTTCCTTTGACTTCACCTTCACCAAGGAGAAGCTTTTCACCAAGGGACTCATTCCCTTCTTCTTATTCTCCTCTCTTAGACAAGAGAGAGAATCTCCATCTTCATGGTAGAAAGAGAGATTGGGAGGTAGAGGAAGTGAGAGTTTCCCAAGATATACAAATAGGACTAGCTCTCTTACAAATCACCTACTCACTATAATCGATGTAGCAAGTGATTAAGCTCATGAGAGTGGATAAAGGCTCTTGGAAAGAAAGTCTCTCTGAATTATAGAATAGAAACCTTCATAGTGCTTATATAACCATGGGATGAAGCCTAAAAGATCCTATTTATATTTTAGGATTCATCCTAGCTATTAGAATCATTGAGGGTGAACTCTAGCCATTATTGGGGGTTGTAAAAATCTACTTTTGAAGTTTGCAACACTCACAACAGCTAGAAACATTTTGGAAGGTTGATAGATAAAAATAACATATAAGACTAGAGTGTGAGTTGGTTGATGAAAAAATCTCGTTAGTCATGATATGTGATATCAAACCAAACACATAGATACTTGTTAGAGAACAATGTATTGGACAGACCCACCATAAGAGTGATACATGGAAACCATAATTGGTAGTAAAATTCATCTCTTATAGTGTTGGCGGTGATTGAGGTTCTTAGACCTAAAATCACTACACTCATCACATGTGTTTTAGTATACTTTGACACCATCCACCTTAACCTTGAATAAGGGTTGTCATAAAGGTGATGATCGGATGCACTATGACACATGGGGATTATTGTGAGTGATGTAGATGGCATTTGTCCCTCCTACAAGAGTATGATTCCCTGGCCACTTGATTAGTGAGACTGAGAAATGCATGGCCTTACACATGTGAGTCAATATGTTATATTGAGCTTACATATATCTTAGATGGTTTTCTCTAGTTCAAATAATAGAGATTGAATGTTGAAGGGGATGACTTCTCCATGCCTCGAGTTCAATCTGGATATCACTGACAAAGGAACTATACAAACAATGTAACGCCAATCACATATTGTAGCTTGAAGTTGTTCTTCAACTTTCTATTTACTTGGGTAGCAATGATGTGTTCCTAGATACCACCTCTTTGCTTCTGATGTCGTAAACTACTTATGGACATTCATTGCAAATGTACCTTGGAACATATAGGGTCACAAACTTTAGATACACTTGGAAAAAGAGTTTGTTCATGAATGATGTCTAACATGATTATTAAAGTGTTATGGTATTCAACTTAAACAAAAAATTGACTGAATGAACTCTAAATTGGCCGGTTCAAGTGTTAAATTGATCGGTTGGAGTGTCAAGTTGATTGAAAATTGCATTGGATGAATTTCAGATGAACTAGGGCATGAATCGATTGGCTCAAGGTCATCAAGCAATCATTTCATGAGATGAGATGTCTGATTCATGGATCAATTCATTGCATCAAGGATTAGTGTCGACATCATATTGTGCATTAATTGGATTATAATTGTTGATACAATTGCAATTGGGAAACATGATGAAACGATGGGTTCAAGTGTTGAACTGATCAGCTCACATGCATTTTTCTGCTTGTAGGTTGTGAAAAATCATGAAATCTTGGTCTCTTCCACTCCTATACATACTGGGAACCCTGATCCTAACCCTCCCATAAATTGAGGAATAGTTGGGCCTTGCTATAAACACAACTCAATTGTCTCTTATAATTGTTGTCTTCTCTAGTTATGGTAATCGAGAGAACCTGAGCAAGTCCCACTGGGGTAAGGGAGGGATAGAAAGGGAGAACAATTTTTGGAGAGCAAGTTGGTGCTAGTACAACAATGCAGAGGGACTTCTCCTTCCTGTATGTTCTTCAAGAACAACGTGAGTTCCAGGTGGTCCCTGTGGACTACTCTAGAGGCAATGAGCTTTTCTTATTAGGAGGACAACATCAAGTTTTTATCCATGGTGATCAACCAAGAGATGCTACAAAGGTTGTTCAAATGAAACTAGAAGCAAGGTGCATACTACAATGAGGAGATTGTCGTTGGATGTGACACTCAAATGTCACAAATTTTGATTACTCAAAATAAAACACAGAATAATCACTAACAACCAGATTACGATAAACCATGATAAATTAAAGTCGATAACACACATCCACCTCAAGTGGAAATATATTGCATCTGGGTCCACAAGCCACCTGTATTATGTATCTCATACCAAAAGATTATTACATAACATGGTTCACTGGCTTGCTGGCCACAACTTGTTACATATGTTGACATGTTCATATACATACATGCCATATATGGACAACAAAGGCATACAACCAAAAACCTTTTATCGATGTATGAACTACAAAAACCTCCCCCAGGGACCTAATAGTATAGGGATGACACATAGGACTTTACTATAAAACACTAGCAGCACATCCAACCTTTAAACAACTACTACTCTTCTTGCTACTCATCCTTGACGACATGATCTCTACCACATGGTGCACGACCACCTAAAAGATGTGGAAACCCATGGAGTGAGACCAAACATCCCGGCAAGAGATATAACTCTCCTCAAACATATATTATAAACACATGTAGATTAAGGTAGATATACAACATTATATCAGGTTCAGCAGATTCAGCTGAATGATATGTATTAAACTCATATCACAAGTTAAAGATATTAGGTAGTTTTCACTGAGCAATAAAACAATTATTACTGAAGAAAGGAAAATGAAGAACATGCATAATAGTTAATTTCTCTTACGTCATTATAAATTAAGAAATCATTACAAAGGTGAGGCAAAGGGTCATCAAATGTGACACATATTTAACCCTAAGAAAATATACTACACAACTATATTACATTTTTTTTATTATGCCCTGAGGAGATGAGGTATAGCACTCATGCTCCAATTGACCATTTCTAAGTTGAAATAAGTCCATAAAAGATCAATGGAAGAGCCAGAATTCATTATCTCTCCGCACCCTCGATCACTCCAAGTCTGCCGCAATGACATATAAAGTCCAACTGCAAAACAGCCTATCCCACCTTGGTATATAGGACAAGATGCTAGTGAACTGAGATATGACCACAGTCATTCACCTACCAAGGTATGACCATAGTTGTACTAGTAAACATATCACATGTAGTGAATTACATCATCTGAGATACGGTCTCGACTGCTCTCCTACGAGGGTATGACCTTATTCATCCCAATGTCATAAGGATACAAGGAGATACCTAGACTTGCACCCAGCATATTCAACAATATGCTCTTCGAGTTTCCCACAGGAATTGCTGGTTTCACCGTACATCTAATACTAACGTTGATGATGGATATAAGGCACTTGACAACTACCCGGTTAAGGTTTCACTTGATTAATTAAGCCAATTGAGTATCTTTTAGCATCAATCAAGTTACAACATACAAACCCTAAAGAAATTGTACAATGATAAGGGAATAATATTACTTCAGAAGATTTAAAACCTTTGAAGTATAAAATTGTCTCATCATCACATGATATCACTTCCACACCAGATAGTTATCATATCCCACAACCATACAAGGCCTTCACCATAATCACACTATCTTGGGATATCAATCCCTTATCACATCATGAGAGGATAACACCTCACACTAGGCATTAAGCCTCTGCCAGGTCATAAGACCCATCACATCATTATCATCTCATCATGCCTTAATAAGGCTCATAACCATCAACATGTCACTTTACTCCCACCATGACGTTCACAAGTTATAACATTCATTCAACCTACAAGGTTAGATCCATACAAGTAGGGGAGATGAAGTATAATAACATGCAATACATCAAGGTAAGTTCAACAAGCATATCATACCCTAGGATTAGGGTTAGGGAATTCACTTTCGTAACTAATTAGAGTTTCATTACACTATTCAACCATTGAACCCTAATCACACTATATCCCAATTTCTTGGAACATATTAGGGTTAAGTATCATTACCTAATCATGCTTAGACTATTATGTCAAATATCATTATGTATCATCATCACTTAAAGGTATTATCTTGGAGTTTTGGTGGTCGATCAACCTTGCATGTGGTTCTTTTGAGCTCGATCATCCCCTTGTGGTGGTATTTGGTGATCTTATTCCTTGGTAAGAAGTTTTGAACCCTTGATCATGATTTCTTTTGGTTCTGTACCCTATCTTCTTCTCCGTTCTTGGCCTTAGGCTATGGTTCTACCATGGTCGTCATCTTGAGAGAAACTTCTCATCACAAAGGGTCGAAGACTATGTTTTGACATAGTTGTACCCAAATTAGAGGAAGCTTTCTTCTCTTTCTCCTTTTTTCTTCTTATTTGGCCTAGGGTTTTTCACCCTCTTTCTTGAGCTCTCATTTGACTGTGGTGTTCTTCCCTTTGGAGGTGATCTTGTGGCCTAAGTACTGATCTTGGTGGGAGTTTCTTCTTCTCTCTTGGAGCTTCTGATCTTGGAAGCTTGATCTCTTCATCAGGTGGGTTAAATAACTTTAACTTCTTCTATTATTTCACCTTAATTGTTCTTGCATGCTACTAGTTTTTACCTCTAAAATGTGATATAAAGATAGTATATGATGTTCACATGATCTAGAATTTATCACTTTGTAGTATTCTCATGTAGATTGCTCTCCTTCTTAAACCCTAATCTCATGAACCCATTTCCTAAGTGATGAATTAAGTGTAGTGGTCACATGCATCATGATCCTTGGTTCTATCACCATGTTATGGTTTGGCCCTTATGTTTTCTTGAATTTTTGAATCGGTTTTCTTGAGGATGGAGCTTAGTATACTTTCTCCTAGTTTAGTTTCTTGATGGATCATGTTAAAGATCATTTTTTTACCTTCATCTGGTGTGGAGTTTTACCTCCTTGATGGTGCTTAGTACCTTGACGTTTACATATATTTTGATCATGGTTTATCTCTATTTTAGAGAGGCCTTTTATTGTTGAGGTAGCTTGACCTTGGTGGTTGCAACACTCACCCTAATTCTTTGACTAATACCTATGTGTAGTGGATGTGTTGGTCTCTAAATCAATTGTGGTTGTGGTCGATCTACTTTGATCTTGAGTCAGTTTTGCTACAGTCGAACACACCTTAACTTGGATTGAATGAGATGTGCCTTATGGGGTGTTGTGGGTGCTACACCCTTGGTTCTATTCAATCGACACACACTGATCTGTTTTAGTCACAATGTAATTTCTCTAGCAACACGACGTTGTCGGTTTGATCATTGTGTTTTGTGTGTGTATGTGCTTTGGTCGCAACACATGTATGATGGTTGGTACCTATGGTAACAGTCGCTACACCTAGATAAGCATGTCAGTCTTGACAAGGTGTTGTGGTGAGGGTCGACACACATACACAAATACATGGTCGCTACACATGAATAACATAGTGAGATGATCACACATGTACATGCATGATGAAAAGAGAGGTTATATACTCAAGGAATGAGAGAGGTAAGGTGGGTATGAGGTGTCTGCACAAGAGAGCACCGAAAAGGACACTTGTACACCAAGGAAACCACCATGCAACCACTTAAAACATACATGCACTGAAAGGGTGATACAACCAAGGTTGGGTATTGACCACTAAGTCACCCACACCTTGTTGCGGTCACAACACACACCAAGCTCATGTTGCGGTCAAAAGACTAGATCACCCAAGAACCAAGGTCGAAACATATCACAAGAAGGAAAACCATGTCAAACAAACCACCTCAAGACCACCAAGGTCGAAACAAAATACAACAAGGACAAGTGTTGTGGTCGTAACACTCACCAAGTGAGGTGTTACGGTTGTAGTACTCCACAAACCAATACAAGGTCAAAGCTCAACAATAAAGGAAACTCTTGAAACCCTAGCATCACCACATGATGCCACATCATCAATTGTGGTCCAATCAAGGCACCCCTGTAAATCATATTCTCTCTCATGATGCAAAGGAAAAAGAAACAAACTCTACATGTGACAAATTATAAGATAACCCCTCAACATGGGTAAATTGCAACTAGGTCCAAAATAAGGTTACATAGGTCAAACATCATCCAAACAGGACCAAATTAAAAACATAAGATTGTCACATGTTATAAAAGCATCTCAAAGGATTAGATTAAGGTTCAAGCATCTCATTAGGAAAAGCAAGTGCACTTAAGCACTAATCTAGGCTAGGGGCCTTACAACCATAAACCATTAACAAGGATATTTCCCCCAAAGTACAACGCAAAAAGAGACGAGTAATTCCTATGCATCACTTTCTCAAGCTCCCACGTGGCTTCCTCCATGCCACGATGATGTCATAAAGCCTTAACCAACACAATATCCTTCTTATTCAACTTCTTAATCCTCCTATCCATGATCAACACATGACCTTCCACGTAAGAGATGTCCTTGTCCAACTCAACCTCCATTGGTTGCAAAACCAACCCCGTATTAGGGTGACACTTCCTTAACATAGACACACGGAACACTGGATGTAGCTTGTGCAACTTAGGCGGCAACTCCAACTTGTAGACCACCTTCCCAATGCGTGCCACCATAGGATAGGTCCCATATATCTAGGAGCCAACTTATCCTTCTTCCCAAACCTCAAAACACCCTTCCATGGAGAGACCTTGAGATACACCCTATCTCCCACTTGGAACTCCAAGAGCCTACATCAATTATCTGCATACGACTTCTTCCTGTCTTGTGTTGCCTTCAACTATTGTTGAATCACTCTGATCTTCTATGTCGTATGTTGCACAATCTTAGGACCTAGAAGTTGATATTCACCAGTCTCATACCAACACAATGGAGATCTACAATGTCTCCCATAAAACACCTCATAAGGTGCCATATCAATGCTCCTCCGATAGCTGTTATTATATGCAAACTTTATCAAACTGAGATGGATATCCCAACTGCCCAAAAACTAAAAATAACAATATCTTAACATATATTCTAGAATCTGAATCGTCCTATCTAACTGCTCATCGGTCTGCGGGTGAAATGATGTACTAAACTGCACCCATCAATGTGTGCAGATATTCCCAAAAATGACTAGCGAACTAAGGACCTCTATTAAATACGATGGTAGATGGGATACCGTGAAAACCAAACTATCTCATAAACATATATCTGAGAAAGATTCTCCATTGTTTATGTTGTCTTCACTGGAAAAAATTGTACTATCTTTGTCAAACTATCAACTACTACCCATATGGAGTGATAACTGTTAACAGTCCTAGGCAGACCAACCACAAAGTCCATCGTGATATGATCCCACTTCCACTATGGTACGGGTAACAGTTACAAAGTTCTTGCATGATTTTGATGTTCTACTTTAACCTACTGGCACACAGGACACTTGGATACAAACTCAACCATGTCACACTTCAAACCAGGCCACCAATACAAATCTTTAAGATTGTGATACATCTTGGTGCTCCCTAGATGCATGGCGTACATCGAGGAGTGAGCCTCCTCCAAAACCAACTTCCTTAGGTTGTCAACATCAGGTATCACTCATTTGCCATGGTTACACACTGTATCATCCTCATACTCATAGAAGTAAGCCATCACGCTTCTTCCTACCAAACTTTGATCGAATCTACTATACCATAGTATCTCTCTACTAAGCATCTCTAATTAGTTGTTGCAACATTGACTTTACTTGCAACTGAGCCAACAATCTTGCTAACATGGAAACCTCCAACTTTACATTCATCACACATAAATACACTAACATGTCTCTCTTATGGCATACCAAGGAACATAACCGTGCCTTGTCATGATATGATCATGATGAAGACTTTCTGCTCAAAGTGTCTTCCACCACATTCGCCTTCCCTGGATGATACTCTATAGTGCAATCATAGTCTTTGATTATGTGACGCCCGACTCGTGAAAACAAGATTAACTAATGTAGAAGCGAATACTTAGCAGCGGAATTACTGAAAATCACTAAAAATTAAAACTTTTATAAAGCGATCCACAAATTTTAAACTCTTTCATAAAGAACCAATGTAAGTTATTTACATTCTGATACACCAGTACATCTATGTATCATCTCATCTCGAGAGTCATAAACATTAGCTTGCCTATTAAACTGTACATGAGCAGTATACAAAAATCTCGAGGCATCAAGCCATAAATCTCATATCTACATCAAACCATCTACTGACTCCTAGGACCTGAGAGTACAGAGACAACACATAGGACTCTCTATAAACAAGACTTGACAGACAGTGTCTCCACCTGAAGGTCACTGTTGTCCCTGATGTTGCTGCAACTGCTGTGACTTTTGTTGCTGCACACCCACTGATGGGTTTCTTCTTCCATGACGTCTACCTAAAAAGCTGAATCCCACGGTGGTGAGACAATTGAAAATTGTCCCAGCGAGAGTTATAACTCTCCTCCAGAAGCATTGTTATTGTAGATAATAGAATAACACTAAGTAGTAGAATTATAAATGTTCAACGGCAGGTAAATCACTGATTAATGTTAAGTAGAGCAGTATTCTCTATGCAATCATTTCAATTATAACTTGATTGAATAGCAAAACATTTAATCAATAAGGAATATGAAGAACATGTATATTATTTATCCATCAAGGACATAATTAACAATGTATTATCAATCGAGGCATGTTGTACTCTCTTCGCAATCGAGGGATTTCTTATATATCTCACATCGATGCGGCATTAACAACGTCATTGGGAGATTTTTGACATATCATCCCGACATTACATATAATGAAGGATTGAGAGATTAGATGTTTATCTCACATCACTTCCTCCATTAGGACGTAAGGATATTCATGTCCATAACCCCCACATACTCAAAAGTATGCTCTCTAGGAGTTCTCTTAGGAAAACCTGTTTCACCATCACCTAACTGCTGACGATAATGCATCTGTGGTCAGGGCTCTACATGATATCATTTCACTTGATTATTTAAGTACATTACAACATTCTTTTAGCATCATGCATTTTTTCCTACATAAGTCATTATAACCAATAGTTGTAAGGAAAAGGTACTATTTTATCAAGTTCATTTCATAGCTTTATTAACACTGGGATCTCAATCCCCTATCAATTCATCATCATGATTCAAGAATATGGGTGTTCAAACCCTTAGATTATCAAATCACTTGTTACCACCTTAACAGGTAACTTAATGCCATCAAATTATTTAACAGTGTGAACATGATAGTAGCAATGTAGGTATTTCACATAGCTCATACAACTTATTAATCTCTTTTGTTACCTTGCAATAGGCAACATAACATATCATTGCTTACAAAGCTCATTAAGTACTTTTAATGAACAAAGCATCTTAGCTCTTACCCGGCTATGTTCAATATCTCATAAATCCTGCATGATTAGTACAAATGATAACAGATACATCTATTTCTTACCAGCAAAATGCAAAACAATAATATCATCACTATTCAAGGGTTGCACCACTAAGCCCTTACTAGGGTTAGGGTTTCCCTTTCAATTCAATTAGGGTTAATCATCCCCTTAGCTCAATTAGGACTAATGAATCATCATTTCATTATCCAACCTTAGAACTTTATGATATAAAGAACATCCCAGAGTTACGGTTTTACACTTTCATTCACCTTATCTTAAATTAGGGTTTACTATTCACATAACATCACCCTTGATTAGGGTTTACTATTCACATTACATCACCCTTGATTAGGGTTTACTATTCATATTACATCATCCTATTTTTAGGGTTTATGTTTAATAAACCACAATTAGGTTTTACTACTCACATCACATCACCCTTGATTAGGGTTTACTATTCATATTACATCACCCTAGGTTAGGGTTTACTATTCACCCCAAGTAAGAGTGATAAACAAAATACCTTGAATTAAAGTGAATTATGTCATCATTATGAATTAAGATCTTACCATCATCATATATTAGGATTACTTCCATTAATACCCTCAGTTAGGGTTATGATTCATTAATCATGATAATTAGGGTTTCATGATCTCATCTTCATGGATCATACTCTAATTAGACATTCATTCATATTGAAAGTCCATTACTTGATTAACATTCATATAAGAAGTCCTTTCTCTCTCATCCCCTATAGGATGATATTAGCTTTATCCTGGATTAGGATAAGTCAACTCAACATGAAAGAGAATTCACATATGGTTTATATCATGATCATTAAGACTTATTTATTTAAGGGTACTAATCACCTTACCCCATTAAGATATAATTACCATAATCATATTTGATTACATCATGTATTAGTTAACTTATCACTTTGTCCTTTAACCACTTTAAGTACCCATGCGGTTTTGAATAATCATCCACCAAATGATCTTGGCCACTAAGACCCCAAATGATCTTGACCAACTCAGACCTCAAACGATCTTGCACACTTAACCTCCAAACGGTCTAAGACCATTTGGACCTCCATGCCGTCTTGGAATACCTTTGAAACCATTTAGATAAATAGGTAGTGAAGACTGTTTGCCCATAGTTGAATTTTGAAACCGCATGAAATCAACCGGTTTTGAAACCGCATGAACTCAACTGGTTTTGAAACCGCATGAACTCAACCGGTTTTGAAACCGCATGAACCTAAATGGTTTGGGATCATTTGGTCCCAAACGGTCTTGAGACCGTTTGGTCCCAAACGTTCTTGAGACCGTTTGGACTCAAACGGTCTTAAGACCGTTTGGTCCAAACCTCCTCAAAACCGCAAGGACCAAAAAAGTCTCAACCACTTCAATTGAATTAGGGTTTCCAATGTTGGTTCCTTCAACCATTGAATATATGTAACCAATCATCAATTGGACTTATCATCATACTTCAATAGAGTTAATTAGATCAACCTTCAACTGATTTGACCCTCAATTGGTCATCAAATAGTGCTTGAATCAATTGGATTAGGGTTTGGAATCGATGACCCTTCAACATTAATCGATGTGAGTCTAATTGATTTGAAACCATTGAACCATCATCCAAGTTGGACATGACCTGACCCCAAACGGTCTTGGGATCATTTGGATGACCTCCAAATGGTCTTGAGACCATTTTCCCAAGTCAACGTTAAAAACCAAGTCAACCAATTAGGGTTTAACTCATTGGATTGATCACTAAGTCAACAATTAGTTGCTCTTCAACTTAGTACCTTCTGATATTCAAACACTTAACCATAGTCAACCCTAGACCTCCAAACGGTCTTGGGTTACCCGAAAACGGTCTTGGGATCATTTAGATATTCTCCAAACGGTCTTAAGACCTTTTTCCCATCATATCATCATTAACTATGTCATTCCATTAGGGTTTGGATCCTAGAATTGGTCACCAAATCAGAAATTGGTTATACATCAACTTGATACCTTTGGATCTTCAATTGGTCAACCATGCTTAACCCTAGACCTCCAAACGGTCTTGAGTGATCACCAAACGGTATTGAGACTATTTGGGTGATCCCCAAATGGTTTTGAAACCGTTTGGGTCACTCAACCCAAGTTTCAAACTCAATCAATTATCAAATCAGCACCTAACCCGATTAGGGTTTTGGTGAATGTTGGACCTTCAACTAGTGAACCAATTGAAGTTAATTAATAAATATTGATAGAGAATTGACCTACATTATTTTCAATAGGTCTCCAAATGGTCAACGCTTGGTCAAAGTCACCAAACGGTCATGGACTGTTTGCTTCTATGCGGTTTAGGTGAAACTGTTTGCATTCAAACAGTTTGAAACCGTTTTCTCCCAAACAGTTTATGAAACCGTTTGAGCAACAAAAACAAACCGTTTGGTAAATTACTTTTTGGGATATTTATCTATAATGATTTCATCCTCGTCTTCCTCTATTCTACCAAGAACAGGTTTTGTTCTTCATGGAAATTATATCAAGAACTCACAAGAGTATCAAAGGAAGAAAAGTAACCTACGATTCTTATAGAAAGGAGTGCAATACTAATGCTTAAGGGTTAGAGTTATAAAACCTGCCTCTAGAACTGATCTCAAGCTCCAAGATCCACGGCTTCAATGGTGGATGGAGCTCCAGCAGTTGTCCAAGGTCCGTCCTTCAACTTTTGGATGAACAAACTTGCTAGAAATGGAAACCAAGTGAAGAAAACCATGAATCAAGCCTTATTTTAGGGTTTCCACCATGGATCCGAGGTAGATGATGATCCAAACTTACCAACAGGTTTGGTCGTCCTTCCTCTGCTCCAGAGCTCTCCTTTGGTCGGCCAAAGCAAGGTGAAAAGAGAAAGAAACTAAGGAAATAGTTCTCATGTATATAGCAAAAGATATACATAAGAGATATGTATATGGGTTTTTAAGGAAATAGAAAAAGAGAGTTAACTTCTTTAATTCCAACTAAATTCCACTAAAGCCTCCTCCATTCCTTGTCCACGAAGCCACCCTCTATTTCCTTGCAAAACTTTCTCCATTATCCAGGAAATAATGGAAAAAGAACTAAACACCCTAAAGAGTTGTATATTAATATCCATCCTTTTATTGGATATTGCTTTATATAATATTAATGTGAATGGCTTCTACTCAACCAAGATCTTTTTGTGCCCAAGCATGGCACAAGCTCGTCCAAACTATTGCAAACATATCCCTCAACTTTTGGTTGAAGGGATCCTTAATTAATTCCTTTCTCTTTGCAATAAGTTATATTATAAAGCCATTTATGCTTAAATCTTGATTATTTTAATGTCAAGATTCTCTCTCCTCCATGATAATTCAAATAAGGCTCCCTTCTCATTTTCTCTGCTCTACTTGATGCCAAGAAACATGAGTGACCCTCAAGAGGTGATATTTTGCATATTGAACCCTAGATTTGAGGTAAATTGCACATTACACCAAAACTAGGTTTTAATACACAAAGATTGCTCTACACGCTTTATCTTGGTGCCCAAGCTTGTGGAAACCATACCACTGCATCATATTCATTCTTATGATGTCTCAACATCATAGGAACATCTTATCATGTTCAATTCGCAAGTTAACCTCTCAACTTGGGTAATTTGCACTTTAGTCCAATTTTAACAAAGCAAAGTTTCAACATTCTTCAAAAAGGACTGAAATTGAAATATAACTTCCTCAAAAGCCTTAATTACTTTTCAAAGTATAAAATCAAGCATCTAATAAACTTAATTAGGAAAAACACCTAGGGTTGGTACATAACCCAGGTCAGGGATGTTACAAATTATCCACCCCTTACAAGGATTTCATCCCCGAAATCATAAACAAAACATTTTAAGAGAAAAGAGTAGGGTATTTCCTTCTCATCTCTTCCTCTAGTTCCCATGTAGCTTCTTCAACTCCACAGTGATTCCAGAGGACTTTCACAAGACTTATGTCTTTCTTTTTCTGCTTCTTGATCCTTCTATCAATAATAAACATAGGTCCTTCGACATAAGATATATCATCGTTTAATTCTACTTTCATAGGTTGTAGAACTGATTTAGTGTCAGAGTGACATTTCTTTAACATGGAAATGTGGAACACTGGGTGTAACTTTTGCAACTCTGATGGTAACTCTAGCTTATAATCTACCTTTCCAATCCGTTCAATGATTGGATAAGGCCCCATAAACCTAGGAGCTAACTTTCCTTTCCTTCCAAATCTAAGAACTCCCTTCCAAGGTGAGACCTTGAGGTACACTCTGTCTCCAACATGTAATTCTAAAGGTCTATGACGCTTATTAGCGTAAGATTTCTTCCTATCTTGTGCAGTCTTCAACTTTTGTTGTATTATTTTAATCTTCTTGGTTGTCTGCTACACAAGATCAGGACCTAAAAGTTGATATTCACCGGTTTCATACCAACATAAGGGAGATCTACAACGTTTACCATACAAAGCTTCATAAGGTGCCATGTCAATGTTGTGTTGATAGCTATTGTTGTAGGCAAACTCTATTAAGCTTAGATGTAGATCCTAACTTCCTGTAAACTGGAGGACACATGCCCTAAGCATGTCCTCCAAGGTTTGTATAGTCCTTTCCGATTGTCCATCTGTCTGATGATGGAAGGTTGTACTAAACCTTAATTGTGTGCCTAAGGATTTATTAAGTCGCTCCCAAAAATGACTCGTAAACTAGGGACCTATGTCAGAAACAATGGTAACTAGGACCCCATGTAGCCGAACTATCTCATCTACATACAACTGTGCCAGCTTCTCAGCAGAATAGGTTGTTTTGACAGGTAAGAAATGTGTTGTCTTTGTCAACCTATCAACTATTACCCAGATGGATAATGACCTTTGGCTGTTCTGGGTAAACTAACCACAAAATCCATGGTTACATGATCCCCCTTCCACTGTGGTATGGGTAAAGGTTGCATTGCTCCTGCGGGCTTCTGGTGTTCATCTTTAACTTACTGACACACTGGACATCGCATAACAAACTCAACAACATCCTTCTTCAAACCAGGCCACCAATACATATCTTTTAAGTTATGACACATTTTGGTGCTTCCTAGATGCATAGCATACATCGAAGAATGAGCTTCTTCCAGGACTAACTTCCTCAAATTATCAACATTTGGTACTATCATCCTACCATGATAACAAGCTACTTGATCATCTGAATCATGGAAACCATCTCGTTTCTCACTACCATACTCTGATCTAATCTACTAAACTACAACATCAGCTTGCTGTGCCTCCTTAATCTGCTATCTCAGAGTAGGTTTTATGTGCATCTTAGCTAACAACCTAGATAACAATGATACTTTTAACTGTACATTATCCTTCCTTAAAGAGATAAGCATATCCCTCCTAGAGCATACCAAAGAAATTAGTTGTGCCCTGTCTAAGGCTGGTGTTGCTGATTTCCTACTCAAAGCATCAACAACTACATTGGCCTTCCCTGGATGATAATAAATTGTACAATCATAGTCCTTGATTAACTCCATCCAGTGGTGTTGCCTCATGTTAAGCTCATGTTGAGAAAAGATGTACTTTAGGTTCTTATGGTCTGTGAAAATTTGGAATGTTTCTCCATAGAGATAATGTCTCCAGATCTTCAGGGCATGGACTACAGTAGCTAGTTCTAGATTGTGTGTCAGATAATTCTCCTCGTGTTTCTTAAGCTGTCGGGAAGAAAAAGAAATCACTTTTTTATCCTGCATTAACACACATCCTAGTCCATTCTTAGAGGCATCACAGAAAACTATATACCCTTTCCATTGCTCAGGTAGCACCAGTACAGGTGCACTTGGAAACCTTTCCTTCAACAGTTGGAAAGATTGTTGACATTTGTCATTCCAAACAAAAGGAACATCTTTCCTAGTCAACTTAGTCAAGGTAAATCTATAGAATTGAAGTTCCTAATGAACCTCCGGTAATATCTTGCCAACCCTAAGAAACTGCATATTTCCGTTGGTGTCTTCGGCTGCTCCCATTGCAGGACAGATTCTACCTTTTTAGGGTCAACATGAATACTTGAAGCAGATATTACATGTCCAAGAAAAGAAACTTCTGGTATCCAGAACTCACACTTGCTAAACTTAGCATATAACTTATGCTCTCTTAGCAAAGTTAGGGCCTGAAGAAGATGTTGTTCATGCTGCTGAGCATCTCTACTGTAGATCAGGATGTCATCTATGAAGACAAAAATGCATTGATCAAGAAAAGGTTGAATGATTCTATTCATGAGTTCCATAAATGCAGTTGGTGCATTAGTCAGTCCAAACGACATGACTGTGAACTCATAGTGAACATACCTTGTCCTAAAGGCATACTTAGGTATGTCACCCTCCTTAATACGTAGTTGATGATATCCCGACCTCAAATCTATCTTTGAGAAGATAGTTGCACCACGCAGTTGGTCAAAGATATCATCAATCCTCGACAAAGGATACTTATTCTTTATTGTTACTTTATTTAATTGTATGTAATCAATGCACAACCGCATTGATCCATCCTTCTTTTTAACAAAGAGGATTGGGGCACCCCAGGGTGAAGTGTTTGGTCGGATGAAACCCTTCTCAAGCAATTCTTGCAGCTGTCTCTTGAGTTCTACCATCTTATCAGGCGCCATCCTATATGGTGTTTGTGTTATTGCCTACGTGCCCAGGATTAGATTAATCTCAAAATCAATCTCTCAGGGTGGAGGTACATCTGGAAGTTCTTCAGGAAATACATCTACAAATTCCCTGACTATCGGAACTTCAACAGGATTAGAACTCTCCATGGTGGTATCTACCACATGGGCCAAGAATGCATAACATCCTTGCCTCATCAGCTTCTCAGCAACCATACCCGACACAAGGAAGGTCGGAAGAATCTTTATGTCTCCTTGAAAGATCCATGTATCACTATCATCGGTGAACACAACTTGCTTGGACTCACAATCCAAGACAACCTTATACCTTTCCAAGGTATCCATTCTAAGGATTACATCGAATACGTGCATCTCAAGTGGTATAAGATCCACTTGAATGCGATGTTCAGAATAGAAGAGAATGCAGGGAGAACACACCTCCTGCTACACAGTAGATCCCATCAAAGGAGTTTCTAACAACAGACTATTTGCTCTATGATTTGTAGTCATGTTGCAGTCAAGAATCACTCTTCAAGTGATAAAAGAATGTGTAGCACCCGGATCAATTAAAACAGATATGATGCAGGATATAGACATATCAAAATAAAACAACTCCATATGACTTGTCACAACCCAAGGGTTGATCACTGCATCAGGTGGATTCATCGCATAGAACCTCGTCGTCGCCTGTGGCTGATTCGGTGCTCGATGACTGGGTGCTGATGATCCAGCTTGGGACACTTACCCACGTCCTCTAGCGCCACCTGGAAACTGTCTCCTTTGAGATCCTTGCTGACTCTGCCTTTGGGGTTGAGTCACACTTGCCTCTCTGGATCTACAATCCTTCATCAGATGTCCCACTTTTCCACATATGTAACAACTCCTGATCCCTTGCGGTGGTCTGGATGGTCCTGTGACTGACACAGATGCTGAGATACGAGCTCCTTCTGGTGGTAAACTTCATCATCTACCCCTATTTGATGTCCACTACGTCTGGGCACTAAATCTAGGAGGTGGTGTAGGAACAGAAAACCTTGCTTTCTTGAAACCTTTAGATGATGATCCTTGGAACTGGGGGTACATATTCTTGTTCTTGGTTTGTCTCTTCTCTGCCACAGACCTCTCTATCCTTCTGATAGACTCCACAAAAGTAGCAAATCTTTCCCTTTTCTCTAAAGCAGACACAGGGGTGGTCAACTCAGCATTTAATCCCTTCTCAAAACATTGTATCCTCTCTTCATTTGTGGTTTCCATATGCGGACAAAATCACGAAAGCTCCATGAACTTAGCCTCATACTCACTAATGTTCATTGGTCCTTGTCTTTAACCTCTCAAACTGAGAGATTTTCTCATCCAGGAACGTCTTAAGAAAGTATATGTTAACAAATTATCGTTGAAATACTTCCCATTCGATCACCACACCTGGTCTTTTCCCATCCTCTATGGTCCACCAATGGCCAGCACTCCCCTTGAGAAGGTACACAACATGTCTAACCTTCTCAGCTTCTAAGATGTTCAAGATTCTAAAGGCCTTTTCTAACTCTGTTAGCCACATGTCAGCATCTTCTGGGTCAGCTATCCCAGCATATTTCGTGGCTCCAACCCGGCGTAGTCATTCGAAAATCTTGTCGGCTCTTGGTCCTTCTGGATGGGTAGGTGGCCTAGGTACAGGTATAGGCATTCTATCAGTCATATGTGTCATGGCAGTCATGAACTGCCCAAACATGGCTTGGAAGGTTGGGTTTCCCATGTCAGCTGGATTGAATTGGGGTGGTTCAGGCACATGCTCCTCCCTTCTTTGGTCTCTTACACCTCCTCCGGGTGCAGCAACACTACTCTCTACAACATGTTCCTCATGTGATCCAGACATCTTTAGTTTCTCTTCTCCTCCTATATGAGAAGAAGACACTATCAGATAGATTGGAAGACACTAGAATAGACTCAACAACCTTAGTCCTATGTCTCTATAGACTCAGCGAACCTAGAGCTCTAATACCACTAAATTGTGACATCCGACTCGCAAAAAAAAGATTAACTAATGCGGAAGCGAATACTTAGCAGCGGAATTACTGAAAATCACTAAAAATTAAAACTTTTATAAAGAGATCCACAAACTGTAAAACTCTTTCATAAAGAACCAAGGTAAGTTATTTACATTCTGATACACCAGTACATCTCTGTATCATCTCATATCGAGAGTCATAAACATTAGCTGCCCTATTAAACTATACATGAGTAGTATACAAAAATCTCGAGGCATCAAGCCAAAAATCTCAGATCTATATCAAACCATCTACTGACTCCTAGGACCTGAAAGTACAGAGACGACACATAGGACTCTCTATAAACAAGACTTGACAGACAGTGTCTCCACCTGAAGGTCACTGTTGTCCCTGATGTTGGTGCTACTGATGTGACTGTTGTTGCTGCTCACCCACTGATGGGTTTCTTCTTCCACGGAGTCTACCTAAAAAGTTGAATCCCATGGGGGTGAGACAACTGAAAATTGTACCAGCGAGAGTTATAACTCTCTGCCAGAAGCATTGTTATTGCAAATAATAGAATAATACTGAGCAGTAGAATTATAAATGTTCAACGGCAGGTAAATCACTGACTAATGTTAAGTAGAGCAGTATTCTCTATGCAATCATTTCAATTATAACTTGATTGAATAGCAAAACATTTAATCAATAAGGAATATGAAGAACATGTATATTATTTATCCATCAAGGACATAATTAACAATGTATTATCAATCATTGTTTCTCATAGTTCAACCTAAGACATTATGCTACACTTCTGATTACATTTTACAAGCATACTTATGCCCTGAGGAGATGAGGTATACCGCTTATACTCCAACCGACCATTGTGAAATCGAAATCGGTACCATACATAGGTCATCAGAAGAGCCAGATTTCTATGACCTCATCTTCTTCAGTCAGTGTGAGGAACAACATGCAGGACATCTCGTGTCTCTACTAAAATAACTTTCCAGGGTATTCTGGCAACTTCACTATTAGAGTTACAGTGGCATACTTTACTCTCTTTGCAATCGAGGGATTTCTTATTTATCTCACATCGATGCGGCATTAACAACGTCATCGGGAGATTTTGTGATATATCATCCCGGCATTTACATATAATGAAGGATTGAGAGATTTGATGTTTATCTCACATCACTTCCTCCATTAGTATGTAAGGATATTTGTGTCCATAACCCCCACATACTCAAAAGTATGCTCTCCAGGAGTTCGCTTAGGAAAACCTGTTTCACCATCACCTAACTGCTGACGATGATGGATCTATGGTCAGGGCTCTACATGATATCATTTCACTTGATTATTTAAGTACATTACAACATTCTTTTAGCATCATGCATGCTTTCATACATAAGTCATTATAACCAATAGCTGTAAGGAAAAGGTATTATTTTATCAAGTTCATTTCATAGCTTTATTAACACTGGGATCTCAATCCCCTATCAATTCATCATCATGATTCAAGAATATGGGTGTTCAAACCCTTAGATTATCAAATCACTTGTTACCACCTTAACAGGTAACTTAATGCCATTAAATTATTTAACAGTGTGAACATGATAGTAGCAATGCAGGTATTTCACATAGCTCATACAGCTTGTCAATCTCTTTTGTTACCTTTCAATAGGCAACATAACATATCATTGCTTACAAAGCTCATTAAGTACTTTAAATGAACAAAGCATCTTAGCTCTTACCTGGCTATGTTCAATATCTCATAAATCTTGCATGATTAGTACAAATGATAACAGATACATCTATTTCAACCAGCATAATGCAAAACAATAATATCATCACTATTCAAGGGTTGCACCACTAAGCCCTTACTAGGGTTAGGGTTTCCCTTTCAATTCAATTAGGGTTAATCATCCCCTTAGCTCAATTAGGACTAATGAATCATCTTTTCATTATCCAACCTTAGAGCTTTATGCTATAAAACACATCCCAGAGTTAGGGTTTTACACTTTCATTCACCTTATCTGAAATTAGAGTTTACTATTCACATCACATCACCATTGATTAGGGTTTACTATTCACATTAGATCACCCTTGATTAGGGTTTACTATTCATATTACATCATCCTGGTTTTAGGGTTTATGTTTAATAAACCACAATTAGGGTTTACTATTCACATCACATCACCCTTGATTAGGGTTTACTATTCATATTACATCATCCTAGGTTAGGGTTTACTATTCACCCCAAGTAAGAGTGATCAACAAAATACCTTGAATTAAGGTTAATTATGTCATCATTATGAATTAAGATCTTACCATCATCATATATTAGGATTACTTCCATTAATACCCTCAGTTAGGGTTATGATTCATTAATCATGATAATTAGGGTTTCATGATCTCAACTTCATGGATCATACCCTAATTAGACATTCATTCATATTGAAAGTCCATTACTTGATTAACATTCAAATAAGAAGTCCTTTCTCTCTCATCCCCTATAGGATGATATTAGCTTTGGCCTAGATTAGGCTAAGTCAACTCAACATGAAAGAGAATTCACTTATGGTTTATATCATGATCATTAAGACTTATTTATTTGAGGGTACTAATCACCTTACCCCATTAAGATATAATTACCATAATCATCTTTGATTACATCATGTATTAGTTAACTAATCACTTTGTCCTTTAACCACTTTAAGTACCCATGCGGTTTTGATTAATCATCCACCAAATAATCTTGGCCACTAAGACCCCAAACGATCTTGACCAATTCAGACCTCAAACGGTCTTGCACACTTAACCTCCAAATGGTCTAAGACCGTTTGGACCTCCATGTGGTCTTGTACTACCTTTGAAACCGTTTAGAGAAATAGTTAGTGAAGATCGTTTCCCCATAGTGGACTTTTGAAACAGCACGAACTCAACTGGTTTTTAAACCGCATGAACTCAACCTGTTTTGAAACCGCATGAACTCAACTGGTTTTGAAACCGCATGAACCTAAACGATTTGGGATCATTTGGTCCCAAACGATCTTGAGACCATTTGGTCCCAAACGTTCTTGAGACCATTTGGACTCAAACGGTCTTGAGACCGTTTGGTCCAAACCTCCTCAAAACCGCAAGGACCAAAAAAAGTCTCAACCACTTCAATTGAATTAGGATTTCCAATGTTGGTTCCTTCAACCATTGAATATATGTAACCAATCATCAATTGGACTTATCATCATACTTCAATTGAGTTAATTAGATCAACCTTCAACTGATTTGACCCTCAATTGACCCTCAATTGGTCATCAAATAGGGCTTGAATCAATTGGATTAGGGTTTGGAATCCGATGACCCTTCAACATTTATCAATGTGAATCTAATTGATTTGAAACCATTGAACCATCATCCAAGTTGGACATGACCTGACCCCAAACGGTCTTGGAATCGTTTGGATGACCTCCAAACGGTCTTGAGACCATTTTCCCAAGTCAACATTAAAAACCAAGTCGACCAATTAGGGTTTAACTCATTGGATTGATCACTAAGTCCACAATTAGTTGCTCTTCAACTTAGTACCTTCTGATATTCAAACACTTAACCATAGTCAACCCTAGACCTCCAAACTGTCTTGGGTTACCCCCAAACGGTCTTGGGATCATTTGGATATTCTCCAAACGGTCTTGAGACTGTTTTCCCATCATATCATCATTAACTATGTCATTCCATTAGGGTTTGGATCCTAGGATTGGTCACCAAATCAGCGATTGGTTATACATCAACTTGATACCTTTGGATCTTCAATTGGTCAACCATGCTTAACCCTAGACCTCCAAACGGTCTTGAGACTGTTTGGGTGATCCCCAAATGGTTTTGAAACCGTTTGGGTCACTCAACCCAAGTTTCAAACTCAATCAATTATCAAATCAGCACCTAACCCGATTAGGGTTTTGGTGAATGTTGGACCTTCAACTAGTGAACCAATTGAAGTTAATTAATAATTATTGATGGAGAATTGACCTAAATTATTCTCAATGGGTCTCCAAATGGTCAACGCTTGGTCAAAGTCACCAAACGGTCTTGGACTGTTTGCTTCTATGCGGTTTAGGTGAAACCGTTTGCTCCCAAACAGTTTGGGAAACCGTTTGAGCAACAAAAGCAAACCGTTTGGTAAAGTAATTTTTGGGATATTTATCTAGAATGATGTCATCTTCATATTCCTATGTTCTTCCAAGAATAGGTATTTTTCTTTACAGAAATTATATTAAGAACTCACATGACTATCAAAGGAAGAAAAGTAACCAACGATTCTTATAGAAAGGAGTGCAATACTAATGCTTAAGGGTTAGAGTTATAAAACCCACCTCTAGAAATGATCTCAAGCTCCAAGCTCCACAGATTTAATGGTGGATGGAGCTCCAGCAGTTGTCCAAGGTCCGTCCTTCAACTTTTGGATGAACAAACTTGCTAGAAATGGAAACCAAGTGAAGAAAACCATGAATCAAGCCTTGTTTTAGGGTTTCCACCATGGATCTGAGGTAGATGATGATCCAAACTTACCAACAGGTTTGGTCATCCTTCCTCTGCTCGAGAAATAGTTCTCATGTATATAGCAAAAGATATACATAAGAGATATGTATATGGGTTTTTAAGGAAATAGAAAAAGAGAGTTATCTTCTTTAATTCTAACTAAATTCCACTAAAGCCTCGTCCATTCCTTGGCCACGAAGCCACCCTCTATTTCCTTGCAAAACTTTCTCCATTATCCAAGAAATAATGGAAAAAGAAATAAACACCCTAAAGAGTTGTATATTAATATCCATCCTTTTATTGGATATTGTTATATATAATATTAATGTGAATGGCTTCTAACCTAGATCTTTTTGTGCCCAAGCATGGCAAAAGCTCGTCCAAAATATTGTAAACACATCCCTCAACTTTTGGTTGAAGGGATCCTTAATTAATTCCTTTCTCTTTGCATTAAGTTATATTAAAGAGCCATTTATGCTTAAATCTTGATTATTTTAATGTCAAGATTCTCTCTCCTCCATGACAATTCAAATGAGGCACCCTTCTCATTTTCTCTGCTCTACTTGATGCAAAGAAACATGAGTGACCCTCAAGAGGTGATATTTTGCATATTGAACCCTAGATTTTGGGTAAATTGCACATTACACCAAAACTAGGTTTTAATACACAAAGATTGCTCTACAAGCTTTATCTTGGTGCCCAAGCTTGTGGAAACCATACCACTGAATCATATTCATTCTTATGATGTCTCAACATCAAAGGAACATCTTATCATGTGCAATTTGCAAGTTAACCCCTCAACTTGGGTAATTTGCACTTTAGTCCAATTTTAACAAAACAAAGTTTCAACATTCTTTAAAAAGGACTGAAATTGAAATATAAGTTCCTCAAAAGCCTTAATTACTTTTCAAAGTATAAAAGAAAGAATCTAATCAACTTAATTAGGCAAAACACCTAGGGTTAGTACATAACCCATGTCAGGGATGTTACAGATTAACTCCATCCATTGTTGATGTCTCACATTCTGCTTCAAGAAGTTGTATTGTAGGTTCTTGTGGTCCGTGAAGATCAGACACTTCTCACAATACAAATAATGTCTCTAGATCTTCAGAGAATACACAACTATGGCTAGCTCCATTTCATGAGTAGGATAGTTCTCCTCATGCTTGTTCAATTGTCATGACACAAAAGAGATCAAATTCTTGTCTTACATCAACACACATCCTAGACCATTCTTGGAGGCATCACAAAAGACAATATAGCCTTTTCCCTATTCTAGCAGAACTAACATTGGGGCACTGATCAACTTCTCCTTCAAAAGTTGGAAAGCACATTGACACTTGTCATCCCAAATGAATGATACACCTTTCCCTGTGAGCTTTATTAGGGATAAAGACACATTGTTGAAGTTCTTGATGAACCTCATGTAGTATGATTCCAAACCAAAGAAACTACAGACTTATGTCAGTGTCTTCAGTTGCTCCCGCTCTATCATAGATTCAACCTTCTTGGGGTCCACATGAACATCCACTGCAGATATTTGTGTCCAACAAAGGACACCTCCTTCAGCCAAAACTTGCACTCGTTGAACTTCACATATGACTGATGTTGTCTCAACAGGGTCAACACCCGATGCAGCTGATGTTCATGTTGTTGGTTTTCTCTGAAGTATATCAAGATGTCATCTATAAATACCACCACAAATTGATTAAGATATGATTTGAACACTTTGTTCATCAAGTCCATGAACGTTACTGGTGCATTGGTTAGCCCGAACGGAATAACCACAAACTCATAGTGATCGTACCTCATCCTAAAAGCTGACTTTAGTATGTCATCTACATTGATTCAAAACTGTTGATATCCAAACCTCAAGTCTATTTTTGAAAAGACTATAGTACCCCTCAATTGATAAAAAAAAGTCATCTATCTCCGACAAAGGATACTTAGTCTTGATCTTCACCTTGTTCAACTGTCTGTAATCAATGCACAACCTCATGGATCCGTCTTTCTTCTTGACAAACAGAACTGGAGCACCCCATGATGATGTACTCAGCCTGATGAAACCCTTTTCAAGTAGTTCTTGCAATTGTGTCTTTAGCTCTGACATCTCAGCTGGTGCCATCATGTATCGTGTTTGAGATATCGGCTGGGTACCAGGAACTAGATTGATCTCAAAATCAATCTCTCTGACTGGTGGGGACACCTAGAAAGTCATCTAGGAACATGTCATCAAACTCATAGATAATTGGCACCTCCTGGATACTCAGACTCTTCATCTTGGTATCCACCACATGTGCCAAGAACACATCACAACCCTACCTTATCATCTTCTCTACCAGCATCGCTAACACCAAACAGGTTGGAAGAATCTTCCTATCACCTTGGAAGACCCACGTCATATCACCATAAACAAATGTTGCCTCCTTAGAACTACATTCCAAGACCACCTGATACTTATCCAAAATATCCATTCCAAGGATCACATCGAATCCATGCATCTCAAGTGGTATGAGGTCCACTTGAATGATTCATCTTGGAAAAAAAGTACATAGAAAGGACACGCCTCCCACAACTCTACGGAATCAACCAAGGGGGTTTCTAAGAGAAGACTATCTCATCTACAACTAACATGTAAGGAATAACTAGCACTCACTTCTCGAGTGATAAAAGAGTAGTAGCACCCGAGTCAACCAAAATAGATTTAAAGCAATAAGATGACAAATCAGAATGAAATAACTCCATTTAACCTGTCACAACTTGTGGGTTGCCACTCCTTCTGGCTGACTCATATCATTGAATCAAATTGTTGACTGTTGTCGTGCCCAACCTCTAATGCCCTGTCTAGAAGAATGAGCTTGCGACGCCTGTTCACGTCCTCTTCTACTACCACTATTGAACTAATGTCGATGTTGTAACCCTTGCTAGCTCTATCTCTGTTGTTGGGTAACTTCCTCATCTCTCACAAGGTAGTTCCATCTGATACCTCCGACCTTTCTACAATTGTGGCAAGTCCTAGAGTCATAGTGTGGCCTCTTCGGCCCCACCACCGATACTATTGTTGCATTTTGGGCACCTTTCGACTGAAAGTTATGACCTCAACCTCTGCTTGGCGACCACTACGACTAATTTTCCGATCCCTACTAAGATGGTAGTGCATTTAACCTAGGCTTCTTAAAGCCTCTAGATGATTGTCCTTGGTACTGGGCAGGCTTCTTCTTGGCCTTCATCTCACACTTTTCCACCACGGACCGCTCTACCCTTCTAACCAACTCCACAAATGTGGTGAACTTCTCTTTGTTCTATAAAGATGACACCGGAGTCATGAACTTGGTACTTAAACCTTTCTCAGACTGTCTCATCCCCTCCTTGTCCATAGCTGCCATATGTAGACAAAAAAATAGCTTCATATTCGTTGATTGATATATATCCCTATAGGATCCTCTTGAGCTAATTTATCTTCTCATCAAGGTAGGTTTCCGGAAAGTACCGACTCACAAACTCCCGTCAAAACTCTTCCCAACTGATCACAACACCTGGCTTTTTCTCCTCCTCTATGGTCCACCAGTGGCTAACACTCCCCTTCAACAAAACACAACATGCTTCTCCTTATCCTCTTTGGGGATATTGAGGATCTTGAAGGCCTTCTCTAGCTCACTCAACCATAGATATGCATCTGTCGAATCTACCATACATGCATACTCAACCTCCCCTACTCGCCTCAACCTTTCAAAGGTCTTCTCAGAACCCGAATATTCCACATTGGGGACTGATACTCTCGGTTGGAGAGTGGGCATTCTATCCTCCATATGTGACATCATAATCATGAATTGTCCAAACATTGTCTAAAAAGTGAGATTGGCTACCACAACGGGGTCAAACTGGGGCATCTCAGGCACAACATCAACCCTCTCCTACCTCCTGAAACCACCACTTGATGCAGCAACACTGCTCTAGCCAACATGTTCTTTGTGTTCTCCGTCCATATTTTCTTCTCTTCTTCTTCTTCTTCTTCTTCTTCTTCTTCTTCTTCTACATAATAACAAGTTACCATAAGATGGACTGGAGGACACTAGAATAGATACGAATGATAGTTCTATGTCCATGTAGACTCAACGAACCTAGAGCTCTGATACCAACCAAGTTGTGATGCCCAAACACCACAAATAGAGATTACTCAAAACAAAATGTGGAATAATCACTAACAACTATATTACCATAAACCATGATAAATTAAAGTCAATAACACACATCCACCTCAAGTGGAAATATATTGCATTTGGGTCCACAAGCCACCTGTATCAAAAATCAAATGCAAAAATATTGTTACATAAGATGGTTCACTGGCTTGCTGGCCACTACCTGTTACATATGGTGACTTGTTCATATACATACATGTCATATCTGTATAACAAAGACATACAACAAAAAACCTTGTATCGATGTGCATACCACAAAAACCTCCCCCGGGACCTAAGAGTATAGGGATGATACATATGACTCTACTACAAAACACTAGCATCACATCCAACCTTTAAACAACTACTACTCGTGCTACTCAACCTCGACAACACGATCTCTACCACATTATGCACGACCACCTAAAAGATGTTGAAACCCATGGGGTGAGACCAAACGTCCCAACGAGAAATATAACTTCCTCCAATGCCTATTATAAGCAGAGGCATATTAAAGTAGATAGGCAACATTATTATCAGGTTGACCAGATTTAGCTAAACAATATGTATTAAGCTAATAATGCAGATTAAACTTATTAGCTAGTTTCAACTTGGCAGTAGAACAATTATTACTTTAAGATAGAATATGAAGAACATGTATAATAATATCTTACTGCATTATAATTCAAGAAATTAGTACAAGGTAAAGCAAAGGGTCATATCGTGTGAGACATATTTAACCCTAAGCAAATATACTACAAGACTGTATTACATTTTTATGATGCCCTAAGGAGATGAGGTATACCACTCATGCTCCAACTGACCATTGCTAAGTTGAAATAAATTCCATACAAGATCAGTGGAAGAGTCAAAATCCATGATATTTCCACACCCTCGGTCAGTTTGAGTCCACCATAGTGACATATCAAGTTCATCTGCAAATAGCCTAGCCCGCCTTGATATATAGGTCACGGTGCTAATGAACTGAGATAAGACTACAACCGTTCTCCTACCAAGGTATGATCATAGTCATCCCAGTAAACATAACACATGTAGTAAATCACATTATCTGAGATATGGTCTCGACCGTTCTCCTTCCAGGGTATGACCATAGTCATCCCAATATAATAAGGATACAAGGAGATACCTCGACTTACACCCCACATTATCAACAATATGCACTCTGAGTTTCCCACATATATTGCTCGTTTCACCATCCAACCAATACTGATGCTGAATATGGAGCTATTCCACATGACAACTACTTGATTAAGGTTTCACTTTATTAATAAGACAATTGGTATCTTTTAGCATCAATCAAATTACAATGTACAAACCCTAAACAAATTCTACAAAGATAAGGGCATAATACTACTTTAGAAGATGTAAAATGTTTGAGGTATAAACGTGTCTCATCATCACATGATATAGCTGCCTCACTAGACAATCATCGTATCCCATAGCCATACAAGGCCTTCACCATAATCACATTGTCTTGGTATATTAATCCCTTATCACATGACAAGAGGATAACACCTCACACTAGTTATTAACTCTCTACCATGATATAAGACCCATCACATCATTATCATCTCATCATGGCTTAACAAGGCTCATAACCATCAACCTGTCACTTGATTCCCACCATGGTATTCACAAGATATAACATTCATTCAACCTGCCGGGTTGGATCCATACAAGTAGGGGAGAGAAAGTATAATTACATGCCATACATCAAGGTAAGTTTAACAAGCATATCATACCCTAGCCTTAGTGTTAGGGATTCACATTCATAGTCGATTAGGGTTTCATTACATTATTTAGCCACTGAATCCTAATTACACTATCTCCCAATTTCTTGGAACATATTAGGGTTAAGCATCATTACCTAATCATGCTTAGACTATTATGTCAAACAACACTACATATCATCATCACTTACATGTACACGTGTGACCATCTCACTGTGTTATATATGTGTAGAGACCATGTACTTGTGTATGTGTGTTGACCCTCACTACCACACCTTGTAGAGACTGACATACCTATCTAGGTGTAGCAACCATCACCATAGGTACCAACCATCATACATGTGTTGCAATCAAAGCACACACACACAGACAAAACACAACAATCAAATCAACAACGTTGTGTCGCATCACGACCAAAATGGCATTGTGACCAAAATAGATCAGTGTGTTTTGGTCGAAACAGAAGCAAGGGTGTAGCGCCTGCAACACCCCATAAGGCACATCTCACAAAAGAGGGTGAAAAACCCTAGGCCGAACAAGAAGAAGAAAGGAGAAAGAGAAGAAAGCTTCCTCTCAATTGGATACCACCATGTCAAAACATAGTTTCTGACCCTTTGTGATGAGAAGTTTCTGTCAAGATGACCACCATTGTAGAACCATAGCCTACAGACAACAAATGAGAAGAAGATAGGGTAGAGAACCAAATGAAAATGTGATCAAGGGCTTAAAACCACTTACCAAGAAAGAAGATCACCAAAGATCACCACAAGGGGGTGATCAAGCTCAAGAGCACCAAATGCAAGGTTGATCGGCCACCAAAACTCCAAGATTAAACCTTCTTTTCTCCATAAAGCTCCAAGGATGAGCACGTGAGAGAAAAGAAAGGAGGAGGGCCGAAAAGGATGCTTGCATGAAGAAGAGAGAGGTTATATACTCAAGGAATGAGAGAGGTGAGGTGGGTATGAGGTGTCTACACAAGAGACATCCCAAAAGGACACTTGTCCACCAAGGAAGCCACCATAAAACCACTTAAAACATGCATGCTCCAAAAGGGTGATACAACCAAGGTTGTCTATTGACCACTAAGGTCACCCATACCTTATTGCAGTCGCAACACACACCAAGCTCATGTTTCAGTCGCAATACTAGATCACCCAAGGACCAAGATCAAAATAGATCACTAGAAGGAAAACCATGTCGAACAAACCACCTCAAGACCACCAAGGTCGAAACAACACACAACAAAGAAAAGTGTTGCGGTCATAACACTCACCAAGTGAGGTGTTGTGGTAGCAACACTCCACAAACCAACACAAGGTCAAAGCTCAACAACAAAGGAAACTTTAGAAACTCTAGCATCACCATAGGATGTTGCATCATCAACCATGTTCCAAGCAAGGTACCCCCTCTACATCATCATTTCTCTCATGATGCAAAGGAACAAAAAACACACTCTACATGTGAGAAATTGCAAGAGAACCCCTCAATATGGGTAAATTGCAACTAGTTCCAAAGCAAGGATACATAGCTCAAACATATTCCAAATAAGACCAAACTGAAAACATAATATTGTCACATGTTATCAAAGCATCTTAAAGGATTAGATTAAGGTTCAAACATATAACTAAGCAAATCAAGAATACTTAAGCACTAATATAGGTCAGGGGCCTTACAACCATAAACCCTCAACAAGGATTTCACCCCCAAAATCCTACGCGAAAAGAGACGGGTACTCCCTACACATCTCTTCATTATTTAAAACCATATATGTACAATACTACACAAAATACTTTTTAGGTTTAGTTAAATATAATAAATCATATTTATTATGCAATTATGACAAACAAATCAAGATTAAATTAAAACCATGTTCATGATCTCAATGGCATCACTAGTAAATTTGGTAAACTGACTTAGAGTAAGCTGGTGTGTGCATTGATAAATGGGTGCAAAGTACAAAAGAAGATGTTTTGATTTAGCCCTCTTGGTATGCTAACCTAGAAACGGCCCATTCACTTTCAAGTATTGTAGTATTTACCATATCACTATGATATCGTCCCCAAAGATAGACCAAAATTGGGTGCCAACAGTCACACCTTGACCTCATCCAATAGGGGAATGAGGGGAATTCCTAGTAACCACATGAAGATTGCCAACAAGGTTGAGAAAGGTCTATTGCCTTGTTCCATTGCAAAGCTACTTTCCTCTACTCTTAGCCAAACATACGAAGGTCGAGAAAGGGCTATTGCCTTGTTCCAATGCAAAGCTACTTTCCTCTACTGTTGCCCATGTTTGGGGCATGATTGGAATTTAAGAAGTTGTTTGCGATTAAGTTGGAGTGTTGGACAGAAATGGGAAAATAGGATTAGTGTAGTATGGTTTAATCTCACAACGTTTAGCACCCTAATTTGTTGCCAGTCTAGTTTGGTCTTGTTTTCAGTGTTGGGTATAAAACAAAATAGCATATACCTAATCCAAACTCAGAATGTAATTATGCTTGAAGCAGGGCTGAGTTGAACCGGGTTAGAAGATCACGAAATTCTAAATAGACTCATAAGTCTGATTTTAAAAAATAACACTAGATTAAATCCAAACTTCAATATTTGGATTTAGTCTCACATGGCGCATATATGCCGCAAAAAGACAGTCACTAATCCCATCTAGTCTCATTTAGGTCATGTTCCAAACAAAGACTTAATGTTCAAGTTGGAGCCTCCACGGGTCATTCATCATGTTTTAGAAATGGGGTTTGCTACAGGAACACGAAATAAGATCAGAAATGAGACCTTTTTATCCTCATGTATGCATAACTACAAAATAGATGAGGGAAACAAGTTATTTCCCTCTTCTATTTTGTTGTTATACATATGTAGAAACAAAAATGATCTCATTTCTTGTTCATGTAGCATTATTGTTTAGAAATAAGCCGATATCCTTGTCCTCGATTGCCAATTATTGAGCTTAGATAAACAAACTGGCAGCTTCAATAGAAACAAATTTAGGCTGTCGGTTTGGCATTGACTTTTGACTTTTGACTTTAGGCTTTATACTTTTGACAAGGTTTAATCACTGATAAGATATGGACATATGGTGACGAAATATTGACGAGCTTCGCGAGATTAATTCGAGGCACGGGCTCTGTTAGCTCGCTGGCCCCTGCTCGCCGTCCCGCTGCCCCTGGCCTTCCCCGTATTAAACTCCATACGCCTAATAACCACCAAAAAACACAAGTGTTCAGCGCTGACTTGCTGGGTGGACAAAAGTTCGAGTTGAGCTGGCAAAAAGTCTCCAACCAGATGTAGAAGCACCTCACGGGTTCATTAATTCGGGTTTTTTCAGATTTCATATAAACACTGCAACCTTACAACACAGGCCGTAGACTAGAGCTCTTGACTTTCTGATTAATTGTTAATCCACAAGTCGGCTCTTTTTCCCCTGCTTGCTCTCATCAAGCCAGCCAGCCCGCCAGCCAGAAAGCTAGAAAGCCAGCGACTATGCCACCACCTGTGGCTCTTATTCCACGATTGCTCTCCCTTTCGCTCCTCCTCCTTCTACTTCATTTCCTTCCCGCTCCACCCCTACTCGCATTCACTTCCGCCGCAGCACGCTCCATGTCATCACCGGCGAAGTCGGCTTTGACACGGGAACCGCCGAGGAGACCCTCGGCAACAACGACAAAGGCGGCCGTCGTTGCTCCACCAGCAGGAGACAACCTAATTGCGGTCTGCATGCCCAAGGGCCGCCACATCCCGCCATCGGCGCCGAGCCGGTACACCAACTACAACCCGCTCGAAGCTGATCCGTGCAAGACCGACCGGAGGCGTAGGCCATAACAGAGTGTGGACTCCGCCGATCGCCACGTCCCTCAAAAAAAAAAAAGAGGAAAACAGAAATACGAAAAACGAGCTAAAACCTCAGGATGAGGTTTACTGCAGCAAAGTGTACATGCTGATCGTTTTAGACCTTTTTAAACTTGTGATGCTAAAACAAAGAATCATCCAAGAATACGGTGATAGTTACTAGAATACACTTCAAATTATGGGAGCTTATATATATGTGGCATGTCAGAACTACTCTTTTCCTTTGTTGAATAACATTACACACGCCTCGTTGCTGCCAATAGTCCCTACGGAACACACTACAACTTTGAGTCTTTGAGCTAGTTCTCAACTTTTAACTTTTGAATCTGTTGTGTAAACTTAACGATGAGTATCAGACTGTTCCGTCCCAATTCAATATGTGTTTTGACTCACACAACCCTAACTTAGAATTAATTTTTAAATTTTATTTGGGCGGATCGAGCCTGGAATTTTTAGCATGGGGTTCAGATTCGATCTATAATGAACTCAGACCCAAAACCTTGATACTCATATTTGTGACACATTTAGAAGCTGTTTTCAAATATTTTTGTCACTCTAGCTCTAGAAGTGTGATCCATCTAATGTTGTTTGAATTAGAATTTTTTTACATTGAAATAGAAGACAAGTGGGCAACAAGTTGCGCCGCTAGTCCTTTTTGGATGACATTTTTGAATTAGCCGACCCCAACATAGTTGGGATTGAGGCTTAGATGATGATGATGATGATGAGTGACATTTTTGAATTAATAAATAACAGTGATGATTGTAAAAAGATATAGAATTAAAACTTTCGGCGTCATACCCTGTGGGGATATTCGGTAAAATCCAAAGTATATTTACAACGGTACCAAATATAATCATTAATTCTTAATAGAAATATGTATATATAAATAAAAGAAAAATACATAACAGATACAAATTTTAGCCACAACTATTCAATAAAAACAAAGATGGAAGACCCAACAACAAGATGTACCCATATTTACATTCTAGAAAACAATTTTTTTGGTCAATTTTATGCCACAACTAACAAAAAAATCCATGTATATACCGATTTAGGTGAAAAATTAATTGATTGGCTTGATCTTACAAAAACCATCATCATTTTAACCAATTTAGAGCCAACTCATTTTCTTATAAGTCGATAAACATGTGCCTTTATAAATCCATCATGTCCAATTATGTCATAACTACCCTCAACATAATCTATATATCATGTTTTTCTTACATTTTGGTGTACAAGCACTTGTTCATATGCGTGCACATCCCTTCTAAAAGTGTCATTTCCAAGCACTACACATGCTTTTCATGGAACAACAAAGTATGTTGTCTTTACCAATCCTTTCGTCAACTTCAAAAGGATTTCCTACCCATAAATATTTTTTAATATAATCCACTACATACACATATAGCCACATGCTTATATATAATATGTCTTTTCGAATAACTATAAAAGAGACTACAAACTTCTTAAGCCTTATATATAAATGTTTATCTTGGTTGGGCCAATATCGATGCAAACTTTTGGTCTTATATGCGCATAGGATATGTCAAGGGATTTTGAAACTTTATGTGAGTTTAAACCCAGTCTGCAAACCACAGAAAAAGATGAATATGTGCATTGACTTGCCAAAATTCAATATGACCCAACCCCATACTCATATGTGTGTAATGTCTCCATCATGCACCAACACTATTGTCTAGTCATTGATATCAACCTATGTACACCATAGAAGAGTACTTAAATTAGACTTAAACACAAATAATTATTGAATATTTCTATCAACAATATAATTAGGAAATTGTGGCCTAGAGCAAGTACACTGGGGAATGAATAAGAAATTGTAGATATATAAAATGTGGATTATGGAAATAGGGGAATAAAACATCCATAACCGAATTAGAGGAAATTATAAGATCTCCCAATTATGATTAAATTGTCTTCTAGTATGCATCTGCCATGAAATGTTTCTACAATGGAAACAATAGACTTCCTATGTGAACACTTGTACATCATAAGATTTGGATGTGGCTATCAACTAGAAAGATTTAAAAAAGACATGTCCACTAGTGAGGTGGAAATTTCAAAGATACATGTTATGGTCAAATTATTAACATTAGTCCAAGATCACAAATAAATTGTCCAAAAATAGGTGTCATGGCCCTTGTGTAAGCATCAGATGATCATTCAACATGCATTCCATTGGTTTTTTTTGTCCCTTCATTTTAGTGTATCTGTTGTTGGTTATATGCTCTGAGATTTTCATGTGATGATCATAAAAGTGATATCTTGCACTTGATTTGGTTATTAATGAAAGGTAATTCCACCTTATTTTGTTTGTTATAGTATTGAGATAATGAATAAACTTAATCATGTCCTAAGAATGTTTAACCTGAATGACATATGGTTTGGGTTGAGGAGTTGAACATGAGATCATATGTTACACCCCGATCTCACAATTACCACTAATCATGAGATTAGGGCATAAATTGAGGATTTAACATAATACAAATATCACCCTTAACTTTTCCTCTTTTTCAAACTCTTTATTTTCTTGCATTGAACCACATAAACTAACTTTACAAGGGAATCTAAACATTGATTTCTTTAATATGATCTCAACATAAACGATACACATCCATACATTCATTCTCAGGTACATACGACATGATAATCAGATATATTCTCTCTTATTAAGGAAACAAAGATACAAAACATTACTTACAATACTCTCACATCTATACTAGGACATAGAGTGACAGGGACCGATCGAACTTAACTAATCTCATAATTAACGCATGTGGTAGATCTACTCTGATGATTTGACCTTCTTCAAGTCCATGTGGTTTCCCTAAAAATTGTGAGTAGAGGGGTGAGCCTACTCGCTCAGTGAATGAGTACTTCAAAGAAACAATATAAAGCATTGATATAATTACGGATATACTTTTGAGCAACTGATATCAATTATAACAGTAGTAAGCTTTAAAGAGATTGATCATTGACAATCATAAATATGGTAGGATACTATAAATATCAACAAGAGTAAATCAATATATGAGCATGCTTGATTAATTTCAACGAGAACTAATAATTCAGAAACATACAATTAATAATTGTTGGGAAACTGTAATCAAATCTTTCTTAGCCTTTCTTACTTATAAGAAACTCTTTAAACCTATATGAACATATTTTAGCTTATTCCCTAATCATATGCAATGTACTCTACATATGAAGACTCGTATCGAACTACGATCTCACCGTACAAGACTTAGCTGACACACCTGGGAATGCTAAGCCTGACTACGTCGTTGGTCTGCAATAGGAAAATGGCTCTTTGGCCTCGTCACACATATTATGCCGTAAAAACAAGACTCCTCCTCTAACCTGAGTACGCAGGCGGAGAGTTAAGCCACCTATTAGCTTTTCTGTACTCTAGTGCCACCAGGACCTCTAGTTGATGTTGGACACTACATGATGTATATTAAAGAGACTTCCACTAGGGCTTTGTCCCCCGTACCACCTGTTAGTACGTTCCAACCCCCATATACTGGACACTACTAGGGTTAGGTCATTTCATCCCTACAACGTAGACCTCTCATAGGGAATCTATGGTGTTCAGGGCTCTTAAGTCTATTATTTTATTTTTCTTGGAAAGCTCTTACTATATTGTATCTTTTCCCTTACTTATACTTGACTCTGGTATCTCTATGGTACCGTGTCTATTTATTTGAAGTTTATAACACAACATGTATATCATCCTTAACTTGACAGAGCCGTATATTCAAATACTATAATATACTGAGAAATCAGCATACTATACATGCAGGCAGACTGAAATACTTAAATAAACATAATGCATGTCCATTTGGCACTTATATACTAGAATCATGCAATTAAACATCTTAATACACTGATAAGAGCTAATTACTTGGCATACGAGTAATCATCATTTGCACCCATAAATTATTTGCACTTTCTTGGAAACGTGCACATCGATCCAAATCCTAGGTTGTGCATCTCATACTGAGAACATGGTAATAAAAATGCTTAATTCATTGAAAACCCTATCCTTAGGGTTTCATTTACCTCATTCACTTATCACATGGCTCTCATAAGGATTTAATATGTCATAAATATCCACTAAATACAGATTGCTTTAAACAAGTCATATACAATCAACATATGTATGAAATCCTCGAATTGGGCTAAATTAGGGTTTTCCATGCCATTCATTCAGATATTATGAATCAAGAATAACATTGCATAAATAGAGCCTATGATGCCAAGAAAAACACTTCAAATGGGTTTCACCTTATTTATTCACAAATTTCCAACTTTCCACTCATATAGGGCTTCACCCTCTTTACGAAGATATCAAGCAAACACTGTTCACATCACATGAAATCCAAAATAGCATCTGACATATATGTACTATGCATTCAGATAAATAATCATTCATAACCAAGGGGATCCAGATAAACGAATTTCTCTATTTAATTATATAGCAATTTCAGTCATAAACAAATTTCCTATATTTTAGTTTACTCTTATAACCTTTGTGAATACTTAGGGAATTCTCATTAGGATGCATTGTATACATTTATAATATGAAGTTATCATCTGAAATTCAAACAAATAGAGGAAGAATCCATTTTATATCATTTTGCAACAACTAATTAGATCAAACAGATAATTCAGAGTATGTAGTCGCATACTAAGCATGTTACACCCCGATCTCATATTACCCACTAATCATGAGATTAGGGCGTAAGAAGGATTAACACGTCTCACAAAAAAAAACCACACTTAACTTTTTCTTTTCTTAGTCACATTAAACATACCAACAGGAAAATCTTACAAATTACTTAAAGACTGAAACTTACACAACTTGCGGAGGCATTTCAAATTTTACTTGCTAGAAACATAAACAGAGTAATTGTCATATTACATTTACATGCGGAATATAAAGTTGACAGTTAATTACAAAACTGATTTAGATATTAAACACACTCTCTCTCCACACCATGTCCCAAGGACCGAGGGGAAAGGACTAAGAGACCACTATCTAACTAACTACATATACCTTCTACTGACTAGGGTGGTAAGATCCTTCAGATTCCTGAAACTGTCGCTGACCTAAAAATGTTTGAGTAGAGGAGTGAGCCTACTCGCTCTGTGAATAGTTTTTCATTTAACTATCACTAAACAACTCGTCAAGATTATTAAATTGAAATAAAGCATAAGAACAATACTATACAGAGCAGTTCTAACGACATAGTGAAACTAGCAGATAGTACATAACTATGAAGCATTTAATATCAGGATTTGCATACCTTAAACATAAAAACAACTATCGAGATTTTTGCACAGTGATTCTAGACTCTTAATATTTTAAATTACTGTGGTTCTACATGATTATATATTTTATTATGCCCCAATCATATGCAGTGTACTCTGCATATAAAGATCTGTAGCGAACTACGATCCCACCGTACAAGACTTAGCGACACACTCGGGAAATGCTAAGTCTGACTGCTCTCGTCCTGGTCTGCTACAGGACCACAGGCTCTCTGGCCTCACGACACTCTCAAAGAGTGTAAACTGGACTCCTCCTACCTGAGCACACAGGCGGAGTGTCGAGCCGTGCCCATCTGGACTGTCCTCCAGTAGGTAACACGACTACTCGGCCATCTGGACTGTCCTCCAGTAGGCCTCACAAAACTACTAGACCATATGGACTGTCCTCCAGTAGGTCTCTCTCTCCAACCATCTGGACTGTCCTCCAGTAGGTTGCCGACCGTCTGGACTGTCCTCCAGTTAGGTCGTTTCATCCCCTTAAGATCGCAGACCGCACAAAGGGGATTCTACGGTGTTAGGGCACCTAAATCTAACATTTTTATTATACTCTTGAATATAAACTGTACAACATTCAACAAACTACTCAATAGGTACAAAAGCATAAATTATCCAAAACATACACAGCAGTATTTATATTCTAGTAATTGTATTAAGCACTTTTGGTTTCCATTGCACCAAATAAAATCATTGAACTGTTCTACACTGATCAGAAGCTGTTCTAGATCATGTATAATCATACAGAAGCAATTTATAAAATAAAATTCAAGTTTCATCAAATACTGATAAAACGCCTGATAACCACTGATATCAGTGCAAAAATACACAGTTTACCGAAAAATTCCAACGAATGAGTTAAATGATGATAACTAAATGAACTCCTACTCAGCGATTTGGAATGTCCGGATTCTGGAAGTGTGTCCAAGGCATGATTCTCGGCAATTTCTATTGTCTTCTACCTTGGAATTTTCACTGTTCACGACTGTTTTGGACAGAACAAACCAACGCTTAACCCAGTTGACGGAAGAACTTTGATTACTGGTTGGAACTTTAGCTAGGAGCTATGAAATCTGCTGGAATCTCGAAATCGAAGCTCAAGATGGTTCCTATTTCTGCTACCAGGCGCCCATGAAGCTTTCTTGCTGCTGTATGTAGCTTGCTGCTGTAAGGAGTCGGCCGCCCAACCAGCTAGGGCGAGGTATGTTGATGGCTAGAGGAAGAGGAAGGGAAGATAGACGACCATGCTCAACTGATTCTAGGACCCCGAATCGCCCCGGCCAAGATCCCCGATTGCTGCCGATCATGTGCAGCAGTAGATGCTAGCTGCGGTGCCGCCCAAACTAGCTGAGCGCAGCCAAGGTGAGGAAGAGGAGAGTAAGGTAGAAGAGGAAGGGCGGAGGCTGGGCTGTCGCTGGACGAAGCCAAGGACAAAGATCGCCCAAAAATCGCCTCGATTCCACTCTGCCTGATCGGTCGATGGCTGCTGGATGTGCGCCACTCACACTGTTATATCGGAAAGGATATATCAGGAAGAAAATAAGCAACAGGTTGCCGACCCACTTAAATGGGTATTAATAATGGAAAAATTGCATTTTAGTCCAAGATTCTTACAATTGCCATAACTATGGCCTCGGGGGTCCAAATCGGTCGATTCTTCTTGCAACGTTTCAAGCACGAGATTCTCTACGCCCTCAGAGCAATATATCATGCTAATTATGCTGTTTTACTAGTTCAAAGTTTCAAATTGCATCCAATCATCACTTGACTCAAATTAATCATCTTAATTATGCACTAATCATCACATGAGCACTTAGGTTAGCTCAATAACTTTAATTATGCTCAAATAATGATACTTACCAATAAACTTTGAAACGGGTCATAACAAAGCAATTAAAGATTATGGATGATTCAACCAATTTTCGTGCAATAGATTGTTTAAAGGAAGTTCCCACTCACCCTAAGGTATGAAACCATCTTAAAAACGCAGCTCATCCCTGAAAATTTCGATCTCATATCAAATCCCTAGCAATTCACCTGATTCTTCTTCCTTTAAACTCAGAAACCCTAGAAATGAGGGATTATGAAGAAAGAGTGAGAAAGGAGAAGTTTTGATACCATTTTGGATCTAATCAGAGGAGGGATGGAATCTTGACATGTGAGAGAAGATTCACTATTAAAGTCTATGCAAAGAAGCCAAACTTACATGATTTCATCATTCCTCGAACCGCAAAACCCTAGGTCATCATCTCCATCACTTTCTCCTCTCAAACCCTAACTCTCCCTCTCTCTCAAGGATTTCATTTCTCTGGATTGAATCACAAATTATGAGAGCTCCTTGTGTGTTAGGTTAACCATATAGAGAAATTGAGCTGCTTGGGTCAATTCTACATTGACCCCTCACTATACTTTTTCTTATTTCAACTGGATTTTCTATCATAAAAATATTACTATAATTCATCTACTGATAAGGACTAAATGCATCCAAAAATTATGAAAATTTTACATGTTGATTATCATTGATTTTCAGATCTCCAGTTAATATTTTAGATCATTTGGAGTTACCAATAAATAATTAAAAAAAACACTACACTGTTGAAAAGCACTCTGTCAGCATTTTCGTGGAAGTATAGTTGGACCGAGAACCACATTCAAAGAACACTCAAATATTCTAAAATTTTTCTCCAATATGTATGATTGAGATATCCATATCATATCCAAAATTCAATTAAATATTTTTTTAGAAAATATGAAAAATCATTTACCACACTGCTATCCTCATCAAATTCCATATTCATGTACTATCAAAACCCTAATTTTTGCCAATTAGGGTTTACATTTCTCAAACCCTAATTCTTCAAACTAAAATCATATTTTGAGTTTCTTATTAGGTTTGAAACATCACAATTGATCTACTATAATTAATCAAGTCTAAACGATGTTCAATCTAATCAAGCATGTAATCATTCAGGTAAACCCTAGTTTACCAATTCATAACACATGTGGTCATTACATCATATATATAGTAAGAGTTCTCATTCTTGTTATGTCCCTAGTCAGTTATTAGTGTGAATAGTACATGACAACAATAATACACATGACTAGAATGTTTGGTGAGTGATGACTATGCCTCTTTAGTCATGATATTGGATATCAACTCAGATGTATGGTACTTGTTAGAAAACAAATTGTACTAGACAGACCCACCTTGAGTTTGACACATGGAAGTCATGCAATGACATGTTAGAGTCATATCTCAATGTGATAGTGGTGATTGTGATCCTTATCCCTAAACCCACAAAGTGACACATTTTTTTTGTGTACTTTGACACTAGCCCAACATGCTCTAAAATATGAGTTGTTAAAGGGTGGCGATTGGGTACATTTGATACATGGGGCGTACTGTAAGTGATCTAGATGGAATTTATCCCTCCTTTAGGAGTAATATCCTCACCCACTTGATAAGAAAACCTATGAAATGCATGACCATTCTCATGAGAGTCAATATATGATGTTGACCCCACATTATCTCGAATAGTATGATCTAGTTCAAGGAACAAGATTAGATGTTAAGAGCATGCCATTCCATGCCTCAATGTCAATCTAGGTATATGTGAAAAATGGATTATATGGTCACATTAACATTGTTCACTTTATAGCTTATAATTATTCTCCTGCTCATCCCTATTACTTGGGTGGCAATGATGTGTGACTAGACAAAAATCTCTGGTTGTGTTGTTTTTAACATCATTATCAACATAGTTAGGAACCTACTGGGTCACACATAAGAGAAATCATAAGGGAATTGAAGTTTGCAATAAAAATTATAATTAGAATGGTTCTAACTCACAAACATGTTGATTTATCCCATGATCAGGTGGCTAGAATGTCTTATTGGCCGATCATATTGATCGGATTAATAGATTGATTGTTGATTGATCACTTGAGATTTCCGTTGGAGACATATTATCCTTCAATCAAGCAACTTGACCAAGCAATCACAATGTTACCAGAAAGTTCCATATGTAGGAAGGCATGTCATATCTACATTTGGACAGTTGTGATCGGTTGATCATGAAATGTGATTGGGAATTCACAATCCAATCTAAAATTTTCTAACATTAAACTTTTATAGGGGTTGCAATCAGGAAAAGGTTTGAAATTAGGTTTTTCCAAGCCCATGAATCTCCTATATAAAGAAGGTATGCTACAATGGGAATCATATATCTTTTTGACACAACTTGTGAGACAAGTTGATTGTCACATCTCTCTTGGAGAGGGAAAAAGAAACCCTAAGGTTGTTGCCTAAGATAGAAGAAGAAATATAGTTGTGGGACTCCTAGCACATCGACAACTCTTGTTCCTCTTCCACTTGATGACCAATGTTGCAAACCAATTTGTCCCTCATCCTCATGGACAAAGTAGAGATCAAGGAAAATGTGTGGAAGCTTAGAGAAACTATTTTGAAAGAAGACAACTATGCAACTACTTGGTTCTTAATCCATATATTGTTTCTTATGCATCTTGATTTCTTGGTGGACATTCTGAATCTAGATTTGGAAGATATGTTCTTCACTGAAATAATAAGCATCAAGTTGTTGAAAAACTAGTATATGCAAAGGTATCACCTTTATCCCTTCTTAGATCTTTTACTCACTGATGTTTTATAGCAATGATGTATTCAACGACTAGGCTATACGTGGAATAAATTTTTGTTATTCCATTACACCCTCTTCTCAAAAACCCAACAATGATACAACGGATGTTGTATGCTTGAAATTTTGGTTTGGGTTTTAAATCATAAATGATTTGTTGGATGAATAATGTACAAAATTGTATCCCTGATAGTCACCTACATATATGATATGTATTATGATTCAACCCTATTTTAGGGCTTTATCTGGTGTATTTTGCATTTCAATCACATCTATACCTATTAGATTACATGTTGATTTCCCTTAATATGCATATTTGTGTAAAATGCACTTATGGACATTATTTGCATGTTTTTCAGGTACTTAGACCACACTTGGATGGACAAGAGAGATGGAGGGCCCAAAGAAGGCCCCAGAGCTCCCCCAACCTACCCCTAGTGGCCAAGAGTCAAGCTTAATCAAAGAAGTCCATGGATAATGAAGTTTGAAGCTCAAAGTGCAAGAAAAGCCCCCAGAACGGCCGTGGTAACACAGAACGGTCGTGCTACAAATGAAGAAATCACAGGAAAAATCTCAATTTTGAAGCAGCTACAGAGCATACTCTACCACGGTCGTGCCACGTAGCACGACCGTGCTACGACCACCCACCACGGTCGTGCCACACAGCATGGCCGTGCTACCACCACCCACCACGATCGTGCCACACAGCACGACCGTGATACCATCTCCCACCACGGTCGTGCCACACAGAACGGTCGTGCTACCCTCAACCCGCCACGGTCGTGGTGACCACCACGGCCGTGGCCTTTTCAGCCCAAATTTGACCAAAACACTGCAACTTTGCCATTTTAATTCCCACGACCATGCCCGTTCCCCACTGACATGGCCTACCCTACCCACCACGGCTGTGGTGACCCACCACGGTCGTGCTACTCACAAAATCTAGCCACTTTTCCACTACTTTCCCCATTTTGCCCCTAACTTAACCCTAGACCCCTAGATCCCTATATAAGCCCTAGTGGCGGCTGAGGGTTGGGGGTTGGCTGCTTAGAACCTCATTTTATCCCCCTTATCACATCCACTCCATTCCACTTCACCTCCACCTCAAATCCATTCCATTTCACCATTTCCACCACATAACCCCCCATATCTAAGCCTTCCATCCACTTCTCACCATCATCCCACTCCATTCCATCCAAAAAGAAGGAGGAGGACGATCCTACAACTGCTGGAGAGAAGGATTGCTTCATCTACACTGAGCTCCATGTCTTCTTCTACCTCTTTCTTCTCTCTTTTTGTATTTTCCATTTCTATGAGTAGCTAGGCCCTTGTGGGTGGGCTGTTTGGGGGAAATTATGTTACTTTGATACCATGTTGGGGGATAATGACATGTAAACATTGTAATTCCATTTGTTAGTGATTATATTCTATTTGCATCTCATTCTCCATGGATTGCTTGTTGATTTGTGTGTGAAATCACTTAGGAATTTAGGCAAATTGCTTATATGTGTGAATTTTGGGATTTGCCCCTAGGTCCAATTCTTGGATCCCTAGGTTGCCTCCCATCTTCCTACATCCTAATCAATCTCCCTAAACCTAAGTGAGAGATCTAAGTAGCTAGATTAGGTAATTCTAGTGCAATTAGCATGGAGCCTTCTCAAGGCTAGAATGTGGGGGAATTGGGGTCCAAAACCCTAATCCCAACTCCCCATTACTACCCTTGGCCCCTAATTGCTCTAAGAATGCCAAATATAGAAACCTAGACTTTATTAGACTCTAATTGAATTGAACCTAACCCCTAACCCAATTGAGCCTCGTAAGGGTAGTGGGTGGTGTTAGGGACTAGTTCCCCTATACACAACCTAGCATATCCATGGCCAGTTAGTAGCTTAGGTTAATTCATTAGACTCTAACTTGTTGTTTGGTTTAGATAATCTAAATGGAATCATAATGTTCATATGTCACCCCCCAACTTAAGTGATAAGTGCATACCCCTAAACAACCCACACATCTCTTTACTGCTTAAAACCTTAGTTTTGTGCTTGCTTAGCTTAATTAGCTCTGTTCTTGCTTAGTTAGCTTCTTGCCTTGATCTTGCCTTGTTTATGCTAGTTTAATTCTTTAATTGCTCATTTGCTTTTCTCTTGTTTACCTTAGCATAATTTGTCTTTTCATACCTAGCTTAGTCCTTTCTTTCCTGCTTAGTCTTAATCTAGTCTAGGGTTAACATAGATTTCATTCTTGCCTTTAACTGCTTTCTTGTTCATCATTACTTAACAATCAAATCACCTTTAAACCTTTAACCCTAGTCTCCGCAGTAGGAACCTAGCTAAACTAACCTAGCTCTAGTGCCCCCTCTTTTCCCTGTGGATCGACCCTTTACTTGCCACCTTCCTATACTATGACACGACCCCATGCGCTTGCGGGTGTAGTGTTTTAGTAGACATAGGTAGCTAGTTTAGGTTTATTAATTTCGAAAGCAAGATCCCATCACGTGTGTTCCGACCTCGTGGGGTGCATCTAGTGGAGTCAAATTGGCTAGTGTGTTGCACCTCTAGCGAATCACACCAAGCTTTCTGGTGCCGTTGCCGGGGATTAAAGGCGCTCGATCTAGCTAGTTAGTTTTTCTTTGACTTTTCCTACTGCCCTCATCATTACTATTCTTTATTCATTACTCTTTGCATTCTTTGTGTATATTGGTTTGCTAACTTGCTTTCTTTTGTTTGGTTGTGCCTTGTGCATGTGACAAGCCACTCAGAGAAGACAAGATGGAAGGCCAAAATGCACAATCCAATCCATTTCCTCCACCACCCTACCTCCAAGGCTATCCTAAGCCTTACAGACCTCCACCACCTCCATTGCCGCAACCTTCCCACTACTTCACTTTCCAACCTCAATTCCCTCCTCCACTACCCTACCTCTAAGGCTATCCTAAGCCTTACATACTACCACCACCTCCATTGCCACAACCCTCATACTAGTTCACCTTCCAACCTCAATTCATTCTACCACCTCAATCACCACAACCATCCCACCAATTCACCTTCCAACCTCAATGCCCTCCTCCACCTAAAGTCCAACGGCCATCAACATCGATGCCGCCACCACAACTATCACATGCTCCCCCTACTTCCCATGATAAAATGGATATGATTGAGACCCCTCTCTTTGGTACCTATGAAGACCCATTCCTCAAGAGAGAGAAAACCTATGGCATGAGATTTTTGAGGGTCTTAAGGCTGATTAAGATCTATGATGATGATCCCCAAGGAGAGAGAATTGCTGAAAAAGACTTACGAAGCTCGCATGACCCTTGGGAGGAAGATCAATGAAGGAAAGCATTTGAGAGGATTGCTTATGATGGGGGTGAAAACATTTTGTTTTTGGACCATGGTTGATGATGAAAGAACAACAACCCTGGATGAAGGCATAAAACTTAGCGCTTGTGGGAGGCAACCCACATAGGTTTGGGAAATTTTGACCCAACCTTCACTTTTTGATACAATTGTTTTGTTTTTACACTTTCCAAGAAAACACACACACACACTTGTGTTTAATAGTTTTTGTCTAGTTTTAAGATGTGCAGGCGGTAACAGGGTGAAATGAAGGAAATTTGAGTACAATTGAGAGAAGGATTCAAAGAAAAATCACTTTGGGTCAAGTTTTTGAGTGTTTGATGTTCCTCATTTTGAGAGTAGTAGCTACAGGGACCGCCACAGCCGTGGCACATCAATACGACCATGGTCATTTGCATGAAAAACACACCAAGTCCTTGGATTCAGAAGCAAAATTGATAAAAGATGCCAAAGGACTGCACCACGGCCGTGCCAGGAAGCACGGCCGTGCAACTTGAAGCCACCACGGCCGTGCTGCGCAGCACGACCGTGCTGTAGACTAATTTTAGCCACTGAAGGTTGATTAGTGTGGCAGCTACTACGCATATCCTCTACCATAGGGAGGAACCCCGCTAGAGCCTCGAGAGATCCATGATCATCTACCCTATCATCCTAAACTCTAGGATCATGTTGAGGACATCATGATTCAAAAGTTTGGGGTGGTAGGGTAGGTATGCCCTAGTTTCACTTTGTAGTTCACTTGCCACATCCACTTTTGTTTTCTTGTTTTTGCTATCTATCTTAGTCATCTTTACTTCTTTGCATACCTGCATGTCATGTAGTTTACCATCTTGTCATTTTTTGCGTACCTGCATGTCATGTAGTTTACCATCTTGTCTTTTGTTGCGTAATTTTCAAAATTTTTGCTTTTCCATACCATGCATTGCATCTTCATGTAGTTTTTGTAGTTTCTTATGCTTTTTAAGTAGGATTTTCTGCTTTATGCTTTAAGTTCCCTTAAAGTAGGGTTAGATGTGATTTAGTGCAAATTGGCACCATTTTGGCCAATTTTGCCCAAATTTGAGATTTCTTGCCTAAAAGTATGTTTTGACCCAATCCCTACTATTTTGAGTAAAAATGATGATCTTTGACAAATGTAAGAGAGTTAACATTGTTTGTTGCTAAATGCTATCAATTCTTGACTTTTTACATGTGCATCACCTCCCTTGTGTTTGTGGATGATTTGGTTGAATGGTGAACTTCAGCAAGTTTTGAACGCTTCGTGTTTGTAGAATCACTTGTTTGATATATCAACTTCATCTTATTCATTCATGTGGTGTGATATCTAGGATGAAGTATTGGATTAACTTTCATACAGGATGTCTTATGTGGAAAATCATACCAATGACCCCTCTTTGACTCGACCTTTCTCTCACCATCTTCTTACCCCTCCGCCTCATGAAAGGATTCCAAAGTGCACATATTAGCCGTGGCCACCTCCAAAAGTTTGGGGTGGCCACATCTCTATCTCCCCGCTTCACTCTATCCACCATATGCCCTATCTACACCAAGGGCAAGAAAAAAAGAAGAAAAAAAAAGAGAAAAGCAAAAACAAAATAAAAGGATGCTCTTGTTTAAGAGCATTCAAATAAAGAAAAGATGAGTGGGTAATAGCACTCCAAGGATCTTACCACAACCCTTTCTTCCAATTTCATACCCATTGAGCTAGAAAACATCAAACCTGGCTCATTTTGCCCCTTTCCGCAACCATGTGGGTCATTTGGTGTGATTTGAAATATAAGATCGAATGCATGAAGGTGAAACAACACTCCTAGTCATTCTCGATTAACGCCACCATGAAGCGGTTTACCAAGAACTTTATGGAAATAATATGGATGACTTGTGTATTCTATGCGCTATATTTGAATTTCATATGCTTTGTGCTATCTTCATGATTGGTTTGTGAAAGTAGGAGAGGAGAGAGGTGAAATGCATGCACTTAGTCATATTTGATCCCATTTAGCGATAATCATCTTTTACATTGCATTTGTCATGTCTTGACTGTGAAAATTTTGTAGAGCGATTGAGTTGGAGCATACTTGAGGACAAGTATGTTTCAAGTTTGGGGTCGTGATTCAACCCTATTTTAGGGCTTTATCTGGTGTCATTTTGCATTTCAATCACATCTATACCTATTAGATTACATGTTGATTTCCCTTAATATGCATATTTGTGTAAAATGCACTTATGGACATTATTTGCATGTTTTTCAGGTACTTGGACCACACTTGGATGGACGAGAGAGATGGAGGGCCCAAAGAAGGCCCCAGAGCTCCCCCAACCTACCCCTAGTGGCCAAGAGTCAGGCTTAAGCAAAGAAGTCCATGGATACTGAAGTTTGAAGCTCAAAGTGCAAGGAAAGCCCCCAACACAACTGTGGTAACACAGAACGGTCGTGCTACAAATGAAGAAATCACAGGAAAAATCTCAATTTTGAAGTAGCTGCAGAGCATACTCTACCACGGCCCTGCCACGCAGGACGACCGTGCTATGGCCACCCACCACACCATGCCACGCAGCACAGCCGTGCTACCACCACCCACCACGGCCGTGCCACGCAGCACGGCCGTGCCATGCAAAACGGCTGTGCTACCCTCAACCCACCACGGTCGTGGTGACCACCATGGTCGTGGCCTAATCAGCCCAAATTTGACCAAAACCCTGTAACTTTGCCATTTTAATTCCCATGACCATGCCCGTTCCCCACGGCCGTGGCCTACCCTACCCACCACGGCCGTGGTGACCCACCACGGTCGTGCTACTCACAGAATCCAGCCACTTTTCCACTACTTTCCCCATTTTACCCTAACTTAACCCTAGACCCCCTAGATCCCTATATAAGCCCTAGTGGCGGCTGAGGGTCGGGGGTTGGCTGCTTAGAACCTCATTTTCACCCCCTTATCACATCCACTCCATTCCACTTCACCTCCACCTCAAATCCATTCCATTTCACCATTTCCACCACATAACCCCCATATCTAAGCCTTCCATCCACTTCCCACCATCATCCCACTCCATTCCATCCAAGAAGACGGAGGAGGACGATCCTACAGCTGCTGGAGAGGAGGATTGCTTCATCTACACCGATCTCCATGGCTTCTTCTACCTCTTTCTTCTCTCTTTTTGTATTTTCCATTTCTATGAGTAGCTAGGCCCCTGTGGGTGGGCTGTTTGGAGGAAATTATGTTACTTTGATACCATGTTGGGGGATAATGACATGTAAACGTTGTAATTCCATTTGTTAGTGATTATATTCTATTTGCATCTCATTCTCCATGGATTACTTATTGATTTGTGTGTGAAATCACTTAGGAATTTAGGCAAATTGCTTATATGTGTGAATTTTGGGATTTGCCCCTAGGTCCAATTCTTGGATCCCTAGGTTGCCTCCCATCTTCCTACATCCTAATCAATCTCCCTAAACCTAAGTGAGAGATCTAAGTAGCTAGATTAGGTAATTCTAGTGCAATTAGCATGGAGCCTTCTCAAGGCTAGAATGTGGGGGAATTGGGGTCCAAAACCCTAATCCCATCTCCCCATTACTACCCTCGGCCCCTAATTTCTCTAAGAATGCCTAATCTATAAACCTAGACTTGATTAGACTCTAATTGAATTGAACCTAACCCCTAACCCAATTGATCCTCATAAGGGTAGCGGGTGGTGTTAGGGACTAGTTCCCCTATACACAACCTAGCATATCCATGGCCAGTTAGTAGCTTAGGTTAATTCATTAGACTCTAACTTGTTGTTTGGTTTAGATAATCTAAATGGAATCATAATGTTCATATGTCACCCCCAAATTAAGTGATAAGTGCATACCCCTAAACAACCCACACATCTCTTTACTGCTTAAAACCTTAGTTTTGTGCTTGCTTAGCTTAATTAGCTCTTTTCTTGCTTAGTTAGCTTCTTGCCTTGTTTATGCTAGTTTAATTCTTTAATTGCTCTTTTTCTTTTCTCTTGCTTGTCTTAGCATAATTTGTCTTTTCATACCTAGCTTAGTCCTTTCTTTCCTGCTTAGTCTTAATCTAGTCTAGGGTTAACATAGATTTCATTCATGCCTTTAATTGCTTTCTTGTTCATCCTTAGTTAACAATCAAATCACCTTTAAACCCTTAACCCTAGTCTCCACAGTAGGAACCTAGCTAAACTAACCTAGCTCTAGTGCCCCCTCTTTTCCCTGTGGATCGACCCTTTACTTGCCACCTTCCTATACTACGAAACGAACCCATGCACTTGCGGGTGTAGTGTTTTAGTAGATGTAGGCAGCTAGTTTAGGTTTATAAATTTCGAAAGCAAGATTCCATCACGTGTTTTCCGACCTCGTGGGGCGCATCTAGACGAGTCAAATCGGCTAGTGTGTTGCACCTCTAGCAAATCGCACCAAGCTTTCTGGCACCGTTGCCGGGGATTAAAGGTGCTCGGCCTAGCTAGTTAGTTTTGCTTTGACTTTTCCTACTGCCCTCATCATTGCTATTCTTTATTCATTACTCTTTGCATTCTTTGTGTATATTGGTTTGCTAACTTGCTTTCTTATGTTTGGTTGTGCCTTGTGCGTGTGAAAAGCCACTCGGTGAAGACAAGATGGAAGGCCAAAATGCACAACCCCATCCATTTCCTCCACCACCCTACCTCCCAGGCTATCCTAAGCCTTACACACCTCCACCACCTCCATTACCGCAACCTTCCCACTACTTCACTTTCCAACCTCAACTCCCTCCTCCACTACCCTACCTCCAAATCTATCCTAAGCCTTACATACTACCACCACCTCCATTTCCACAACCCTCCTACCAGTTCACCTTCCAACCTCAATTCATTCTACCACCTCAATCACCACAACCCTCCCACCAATTCACCTTCCAACCTCAATGCCCTCCTCCACCTAAAGTCCAACGACCATCAACACCGATGCCACCACTACAACTATCACATGCTCCCCCTACTTCCCATGAGAAAATGGATATGATTGAGACCCCTCTCTTTGGTACCTATGAAGACCCGTTCCTCAAGAGAGAGAAAACCTATGGAATGAGATTTTTGAGGGTCTTAAGACTGATTAAGATCTATGATGATGATCCCCAAGGAGAGAGAATTGTTGAAAAAGACTTACGAAGCTCGCTTGACCCTTGGGAGGATGATCAATCAAGGAAAGAATTTGAGAGGATTGCTTATGATGGGGGTGAAAACATTTTATTTTTGGACCATGGTTGATGGTGAAAGAACAACAACCCTGGATGAAGGCATAAAACTTAGCACTTGTGGGAGGCAACCCACATATGTTTGGGAAATTTTGACCCAACCTTCACTTTTTGATACAATTGCTTTGTTTTTACACTTTCCAAGAAAACATACACACACACTTGTGTTTAATAGTTTTTGTCTATTTTTAAGATGTGCATGTGGTAATAGGGTAAAATGAAGGAAATTTGAGTACAATTGAGAGAAGGTTTCAAAGAAAAATCACTTTGGGTCAAGTTTTTGAGTGCTTGATGTTCCTCATTTTGAGAGTAGCAACTACAGGGACCGCCACGGCTGTGGCACATCAATACGACCATGGTCATTTGCATGAAAAACACACCAAGTCCCTGGATTCAGAAGCAAAATTTAGAAAAGCTACCAAAGGACTGCACAACGGCCGTGCAACTTGAAGCCACCACGGCCGTGCTGCAGACTAATTTCAGCCACTGAAGGTAAATTAGTGCGGCAGCTACTACGCATATCCTCTACCATAGGGAGGAACACCGCCAGAGCCTTGAGATAGCCATGATCGTCTACCCTATCATCCAAAACTCTAGGATCATGTTGAGGACATCATGATTCAAAAGTTTGGGGTGGTAGGGCAGGTATGCCCTAGTTTCACTTTGCATTTCACCTGCCACATCCACTTTTGTTTTCTTGTTTTTGCTATCTATCTTAGTCATCTTTACTACTTTGCATACCTGCATGTCATGTAGTTTACCATCTTGTCATTTTTTGCATACCTGCATGTCATGTAGTTTACCATCTTGTCTTTTTTTGCGTAATTTTCAAAATTTTTGCTTTTGCATACCATGCATTGAATCTTCATGTAGTTTTTGTAGTTTCTTGTGCTTTTTAAGTAGGATTTGCTGCTTTATGCTTTAAATTCCTTTAAAGTAGGTTTAGATGTGATTTAGTGCAAATTGGCACCATTTTGGCCAATTTTGCACAAATTTGAGATTTCTTGCCTAAAAGTATGTTTTGACCCAATCCCTACTATTTTGAGTAAAAATGATGATCTTTGAAAAATGCAAGAGAGTTAACATTGTTTGTTGCTAAATGCTATCAATTCTTGACTTTTTACATGTGCATCACCTCCCTTGTGTTTGTGGATGTGTGAACTTGAGCAACCTTTGAACGCTTAGTGTTTGTAGAATCACTTGTTTGATATATCAACTTCATCTTATTCATTCATGTGGTGTGATATCTAGGATGAAGTATTGGATTAACTTTCATACAGGATGTCTTATGTGGAAAATCATACCAATGACCCCTCTTTGACTCGACCTTTCTCTCACCATCTTCTTACCCCTCCGCCTCATGAACGGATGCCAAAGTGCATATATTAGCCGTGGCCACCTCCAAAAGTTTGAGGTGGCCACATCTCTATCTCCCCGCTTCACTCTATCCTCCTTATTCCATATCTACACCAAGGGCAAGAAAAAAAGAATAAATAAAAAGAGAAAAGCAAAAACAAAATAAAGGGATGCTCCTGTGTAAGAGCATTCAAATAAAGAAAAGATGAGTGGTTAATAGCACTCCAAGGATCTTACCGCAACCCTTTCTTCCAATTTCATACCCATTGAGCTAGAAAACATCAAACCTGGCTCATTTTGCCCCTTTCGGCAACCATGTGGGTCATTTGGTGTGATTTGAAATATAAGATCGAATGCATGAAGGTGAAACAACACTCCTAGTCATTCTCGATTAACACCACCATGCAGCGGTTTACCCGAAACTTTATGGAAGAAATATGGATAACTTGTGTATTCTATGCGCTATATTTGAAGTTCATATGCTTTGTGCTATCTTCATGATTGGTTTGTGAAAGAAGGAGAGGAGAGAGGTGAAATGCATGCACTTAGTCATCTTTGATCCCATTTAGCGATAATCATCTTTTACATTGCATTTTTCATGTCTTGACTGTGAAAAGTTTGTAGAGAGATTGAGTTGGAGCATACTTGAGGACAAGTATGTTTCAAGTTTGAGGTGGTGATTCAACCCTATTTTAGGGCTTTATCTGGTGTCATTTTGCATTTCAATCAAATCTATACCTATTAGATTACATGTTGATTTCCCTTAATATGCATATTTGTGTAAAATGCACTTATGGACATTATTTGCATGTCTTTCAGGTACTTGGACCACACTTGGATGGACGAGAGAGATGGAGGGCCCAAAGAAGGCCCCAGAGCTCCCCCAACCTACCCCTAGTGGCCAAGAGTCAAGCTTAAACAAAGAAGTCCATGGATAATGAAGTTTGAAGCTCAAAGTGCAAGCAAAGCTCCCAACACGGCCGTGGTAACACAGAATGGTCGTGCTACAAATGAAGAAATCACAGGAAAAATCTCAATTTTGAAGCAGCTGCATAGCATACTCTACCACGGCCGTGCTGCGACCACCCACCATGGCCATGCCACGCAGCACGGCCATGCTACCACCACCCACCACGGCCGTGCCACGCAACATTGTCGTGCTACCCTCAACCCACCACTTGTTGTGGTGACCACCATGGCCGTGGCCTTTTCAGCCCAAATTTGACCAAAACCCTGTAACTTTGCCATTTTAATTCCAATGACCGTGCCCGTTCCCCACGGCCATGGACTACCCTACCCACCATGGCAGTGGTGACCCACCACGGTCGTGCTACTCACAAAATCCAGCCACTTTTCCACTACTTTCCCCATTTTGCCCCTAACTTAACCCTAGACCCCCTAGATCCCTATATAAGCCCTAGTGGCGGCTGAGGGTCGGGGGTTGGCTGCTTAGAACCTAATTTTTGCCCCCTTGTCACATCCACTCCATTCCACTTCACCTCCACCTCAAATCCATTCCATTTCACCATTTCCATCACATAACCCCCCATATCTAAGCCTTCCATCCACTTCCCACCATCATCCCACTCCATTCCATCCAAGAAGGAGGAGGATGATCCTGCAGCTACTGGAGAGGAGGATTGCTTCATCTACACCAAGCTCCATGGCTTCTTCTACCTCTTTCTTCTCTCTTTTTGTATTTTCCATTTCTATGAGTAGCTAGGACCCTATGGGTGGGCTGTTTGGGGGAAATTATGTTACTTTGATACCATGTTGGGGGATAATGACATGTAAACGTTGTAATTCCATTTGTTAGTGATTATATTCTATTTTTATCTCATTCTCCATGGATTGCTTATTGATTTGTGTGTGAAATCACTTAGGAATTTAGGCAAATTCCTTATATGTGTGAATTTTGGGATTTTCCCCTAGGTCCATTTCTTGGATTCCTAGGTTGCCTCTCATCTTTCTACATCCTAATCAATCTCCCTAAACCTAAGTGAGAGATCTAAGTAGCTAGATTAGGTAATTCTAGTGCAATTAGCATGGAGCCTTCTCAAGGCTAGAATGTGGGGGAATTGGGGTCCAAAACCCTAATCCCATCTCCCCATTACTACCCTCGGCCCCCAATTGCTCTAAGAATGCCTAATCTAGAAACCTAGACTTGATTAGACTCTAATTGAATTGAACCTAACTCCTAACCCAATTGAGCCTCATAAGGGTAGTGGGTGGTGTTAGGGACTAGTTCCCCTATACACAACCTAGCATATCCATGGCCAGTTAGTAGCTTAGGTTAATTCATTAGACTCTAACTTGTTGTTTGGTTTAGATAATCTAAATGGAATCATAATGTTCATATGTCACTCCCAACTTAAGTGATAAGTGCATACCCCTAAACAGCCCACACATCTCTGTACTGCTTAAAACCTTAGTTTTGTGCTTGCTTAGCTTAATTCGCTCTTTTCTTGCTTAGTTAGCTTCTTGCCTTGATCTTGCCATGTTTATGCTAGTTTAATTCTTTAATTGCTCTTTTTCTTTTCTCTTGCTTGCCTTAGCATAATTTGTCATTTCATACCTAGCTTAGTCCTTTCTTTCCTGCTTAGTCTTAATCTAGTCTAGGGTTAACATAGATTTCATTCATGTCTTTAACTGCTTTCTTGTTCATCCTTAGTTAACAATCAAATCACCTTTAAACCCTTAACCCTAGTCTCTGTAGTAGGAACCTAGCTAGACTAACCTAGCTCTAGGGGCCCCTCTTTTCCCTATGGATCGACCCTTTACTTGCCACCTTCCTATACTACGATACGACCCCATGCGCTTGCGGGTGTAGTATTTTAGTAGACGTAGGTAGCTAGTTTAGGTTTATAAATTTCGAAAGTAAGATCCCATCATGTGTGTTCCGACCTCATGGGGCGCATCTAGTCGAGTCAAATCGGCTAGTGTGTTGCACCTCTAGCCAATCACACCAAGCTTTCTGGCGTCGTTGTCGGGGATTAGAGGTGCTCGGTCTAGCTAGTTAGTTTTTCTTTGACTTTTACTGCTGCCCTCATCATTGCTATTCTTTATTCATTACTCTTTGCATTCTTTGTGTATATTGGTTTGCTAACTTGCTTGATTTTGTTTGGTTGTGCCTTGTGCATGTGACAAGCCACTCGGAGAAGACAAGATGGAAGGCCAAAATGCACAATCCAATCCATTTCCTCCACCACCCTACCTCCAAGGCTATCCTAAGCCTTACACACCTCCACCACCTCCATTACCTCAACCTTCCCACTACTTCAATTTCCAACCTCAATTCCCTCCTCCACTACCCTACCTCCAAGGCTATCCTAAGCCTTACATACTACCACCACCTCCATTGCCACAACCCTCCTACCAATTCACCTTCCAACCTCAATTCATTCTACCACCTCAATCACCACAACCCTCCCACTAATTCACCTTCCAACCTCAATGCCCTCCTCCACCTAAAGTCCAACGACCATCAACACCAATGCCACCACCACAACTATCACATGCTCCCCCTACATCCCATGAGAAAATGGATATGATTGAGACCCCTCTCTTTGGTACCTATGAATACCCATTCCTCAAGAGAGAGAAAACCTATTGCATGATATTTTTGAGGGTCTTAAGGCTGATTAAGATCTATGATGATGATCCCCAAGGAGAGAGAATTGTTGAAAAAGACTTACGAAGATCGCACGACCCTTGGGAGGAAGATCAATCAAGGAAAGCATTTGAGAGGATTGCTTATGATAGGGGTGAAAACATTTTGTTTTTGGACCATGGTTGATGGTGAAAGAACAACAACCCTAGCTGAAGGCATAAAACTTAGCGCTTGTGGGAGGCATCCCACATAGGTTTGGGAAATTTTGACCCAACCTTCACTTTTTGATACAATTGCTTTGTTTTTACACTTTCCAAGAAAACACACGCACACACTTGTGTTTAATAGGTTTTGTCTAGTTTTAAGATGTGCAGGTGGTAACAGGGTGAAATGAAGGAAATTTGAGTACAATTGAGAGAAGGATTCAAAGAAAAATCACTTTGGGTCAAGTTTTTGAGTGTTTGATGTTCCTCATTTTGAGAGTAGCAGCTACAGGGACTGCCACGACAGTGGCACATCAATATGACCATGGTCATTTGCATGAAAAACACACCAAGTCCCTGTATTCAGAAGCAAAATTGAGAAAAGCTGCCAAAGGACTGCACCAAAGCCGTGCAACTTGAAACCACCACGGCCATGCTGCGCAGCACGGCCATGCTGCAGACTAATTTCAGCCATTGAAGGTAGATTAGTGCGGAAGCTACTACGCATATCCTCTACCATAGGGAGGAACACCGCCAGAGCCTCGAGAGATCCATGATCGTCTACCCTATCATCCTAAACTCTAGGATAATGTTGAGGATATCATGATTCAAAAGTTTGGGGTGGTAGGGCAGGTATGCCCTAGTTTCACTTTGCATTTCACCTGCCACATCCACTTTTGTTTTCTTGTTTTTGCTATCTAACTTATTCATCATTACTGCTTTTCATACCTGCATGTCATGTAGTTTACCATCTTGTCATTTTTTGCGTACCTGCATGTCATGTAGTTTACCATCTTGTCTTTTTTTCACAATTTTCAAAATTTTTGCTTTTCCATACCATGCATTGCATCTTCATGTAGTTTTTTAGTTTCTTGTGCTTTTTAAGTAGGATTTGCTGCTTTATGCTTTAAATTCCCTTAAAGTAGGTTTAGATGTGATTTAGTGCAAATTGGCACCATTTTGGCCAATTTTGCCCAAATTTGAGATTTCTTGCCTAAAAGTATGTTTTGACCCAATCCCTACTATTTTGAGTAAAAATGATGATCTTTGACAAATGCAAGAGAGTTAACATTGTTTGTTGCTAAATGCTATCAATTCTAGACTTTTTACATGTGCATCACCCCCCTTGTGTTTGTGGATGATTTGGTTGAATTGTGAACTTGAGCAAGCTTTGAACGCTTAGTGTTTGTAGAATCACTTGTTTGATATATCAACTTCATCTTATTCATTCATGTGGTGTGATATCTAGGATGAAGTATTGGATTAACTTTCATACAGGATGTTTTATGTGGAAAATCATACCAATGACCCCTCTTTGACTCAACCTTTCTCTCACCATCTTCTTACCCCTCCGCCTCATGAAAGGATGCAAAAGTGCACATATTAGCCGTGGCCACCTCCAAAAGTTTGGGGTGGCCACATCTCTATCTCCCCGCTTCACTCTATCCACCATATGCCCTATCTACACCAAGGGCCAGAAAAAAAGAAGAAAAAAAAGAGAAAAGCAAAAACAAAATAAAAGGATGCTCCTATTTAAGAGCATTCAAATAAAGAAAAGATGAGTGGGTAATAGCACTCCAAGGATCTTACAGCAACCCTTTCTTCCAATTTCATACCCATTCAGCTAGAAAACATCAAACCTGGCTCATTTTGCCCCTTTCCGCAATCATGTGGGTCATTTGGTGTGATTTGAAATATAAGATCGAATGCATGAAGGTGAAACAACACTCCTAGTCATTCTCAATTAACGCCACCATGAAGCGGTTTACCCGGAACTTTATGGAAGAAATATGGATAACTTGTGTATTCTATGCGCTATATTTGAAGTTCATATGCTTTGTGCTATCTTCATGATTGGTTTGTGAAAGAAGGAGAGGAGAGAGGTGAAATGCATGCACTTAGTCATCTTTGATCCCATTTAGCGATAATAATCTTTTACATTGCATTTGTCATGTCTTGACTGTGAAAATTTTATAGAGAGATTGAGTTGGAGCATACTTGAGGACAAGTATGTTTCAAGTTTGGGGTGGTGATTCAACCCTATTTTAGGGCTTTATCTGGTGTCATTTTGCATTTCAATCACATCTATACCTATTAGATTACATGTTGATTTCCCTTAATATGCATATTTGTGTGAAATGCACTTATGGACATTATTTGCATGTTTTTCAGGTACTTGGACCACACTTGGATGGACGAGAGAGATGGAGGGCCCAAAGAAGGCCCCAGAGCTCCCCCAACTTACCCCTAGTGGCCAAGAGTCAAGCTTAAGCAAAGAAGTCCATGGATAATGAAGTTTGAAGCTCAAAGTGCAAGAAAAGCCCCCAACACGACCGTGGTAACACAGAACGATCGTGCTACAAATGAAGAAATCACAGGAAAAATCTTAATTTTGAAGCAGCTGCGGAGCATACTCTACCACGGCCGTGCCACACAGCACGACTGTGCTGCGACCACCCACCACGGTCGTGCCACGCAACACAGCCGTGCTAGCACCACCCACCATGGTCGTGCCACGCAGCACGGCCATGGTACCATCTCCCACCACGGCCGTGCCACACAGAACGACCGTGCTACCCTCAACCCACCACAGTCGTGGCCTTTTTAACCCAAATTTGACCAAAACCCTGTAACTTTGCCATTTTAATTCCCACAACCATGCCCGTTCCCCACGACCATGGCCTACCTTACCCACCACGGTCGTGCTACTCACAGAATCCAGCCACTTTTCCACTACTTTCCCCATTTTGCCCCTAACTTAACCCTAGACCCCCTAGATCCCTATATAAGCCCTAGTGGCGGCTGAGGGTCGGGGGTTGGCTACTTAGAACCTCATTTTCGCCCCCTTGTCACATCCACACCATTCCACTTCACCTCCACCTCAAATCCATTCCATTTCACCATTTCCACCACATAACCCCCATATCTAAGCCTTCCATCCTCTTCCCACCATCATCCCACTCCATTCCATCCAAGAAGAAGGAGGAGGCACTACTACAGAAACATCCTTTGGCGTCGGTTGTTTAACCCCCTTTGGCGTCAGTTTCTGAGCGACGCCTATGTGGGCGCCGCTAAAGGTCGAACACTTCGGCGTCGGTTTTTTAACCGACGCCTATTTAACATATAGGCGTCGGTCTTTTAGTAGATAACCGACGCCAAAAGGGTTCGCGCCACAGAAAACGGCGTCATCTAGGACACATTCTGCGTCGGTTATCTACTAAAAGACCGATGCCTATATGGACTATAGCGTCGGTGTTTACTTGGTAACCGACGCAGAAAGAGTCCTAGATGACAATGTTTTCTGTGGCGCGAACCCTTTTGGCGTCAGTTTTCTATAAATAACCGACGCCATACTTCAAGACGACACGGCCGTGCTTCCCTGAACGGCCGTGTTTAGTACTATAGGCATCGGTTTTATATGAATAACCGACGCCTTTTCCACCATGGCCGTGCTTTCCTGCACGGTCGGGTTGTTTGTACTATTAGGCATCGGTTTTTATCCAATAACCGACGCTGTAGGTCTTTGCTGACGGTTTTCTATAAATAACCGACGCCTATATCTATTTTTTTTCATATCAGTTTGCAGGCCTGCTGTGGCTGGTCAACAGGATGAGAACCTGCAGTTCAGTTTTTTGAACTGCAGGTTTACGACATCCATTGATATCAGCCTACAAACAGGCCACAAACCTACAAAAGTCCCAAGGAAAATTTCACACAAGTAGATACATTCAGACATCAATTCAATTCTCACATTCACACATATAGAAACATTCAAATACATGTATTAACATTCTGAAGTATTCATTTACAAACTATCATTCATTATCGCTATCAACATCCCAATTATATCTTACAGTTGCCACTGCTTGTATGGCTTTTGCCCATTCTTCTCTTATTTCATTTAATGCTTGCATCGTATATGGAGCATGTATATTTTTTAAGCGTTTACCTATAGTGTTGTCAGTTTTAAACACCTGCAAAGAGAATGATGTATATATATAAGTAATAATATAAAAATAAGATTAATATATTTCATACTAACTAATAAGACTATATATAATACCTCATGTATGGTATCGATGTCCAATGCGGCATGTTTGATAATCATCTGCATAAATCACATCACATAGTATGCGCATGCCCAGCCATTGTCTTGTGTAGCGCACTATAAATTGAAACATACAAAATAATACAACTAAGCACAATTCACATCAATAATATATACATTGGAGTCGGGAACTTACTTGTACGTTCTGCCAATTTATTGGCTGGTTCTTTTTCCTTGGGACCGTTCCTCCAGCCTTTTTGAATGCATCTAAACCCCTACATGTTAATATAACACAGTAAATTACATAAGTAAATAGTAATGTAATAACAGATGTTAACAGATACAAAAATGAAATATTTCTCACCAGAATAATGGCATTCTCATTACGTGTCCAATTTTAGTGTTTAATGTACTTCCCGAGGGATCTAGATAATAAACAGTGAACGTCCCAGGGACAATAACTAGTAACTCCCAATGTTTGCCGCTAGAGGTAAAAAGTTAACAATTAATAACTCAAAATGCACAATAAAAATGGAATTTTCTTAAGTCCAATTATAAATAAAGTAAACTTACTTGACATTGAATGGAGCTATTATTATCGTCTTCTTTTATTGACCAAAAATTGTAAAAGCATCTATACAGTATTGTTGAACATTATCAGGGTCTTTAGCTACCATACTAATCAATGATGGAATCAAAAATCCCACATGATCAAATGCAAATTGTTTGCAATGATCTTCGACTAAGTAGCTGCAAAACATGTATTACGTATGCATTAATATATAAGAAACTAGATCACCAGATCTTACACAAGGTATATGGATGTATAAACAAGATCTCACCTTATCCATGTCTCTATCATTGATGTATTCAGCCAATCATACATAAATAGCTCAATAATATCTTGTATAAATAAAGAGCTATCGTATGATTGACCTGCATAATCTGCATCTAAAGAAACAATTATCGGGCAATGTATATTATGTGCCCATAGCCAACATGCCATTCCCCTACAAGCAGGACCTAACGGGTATGTTAGGTCAGTTGGAACCCAAGTTGGTAATGCAGGAAGTGGAGGTGGAGGCCTAGGTGCTCCCGGTGTCTTCTTTTTAACCTGTATATATAATTTCAGATCAGTTGACATCATATATACACATTAACAGTCTAAATCAATGTAAATTTATCTTACAATTTTAGTAGTGTAGACGACATCTGCTTTGGGCCACAATATGACCCCGCCTTCTGCCTCAGCAAGTGTATCAATATCCAGGTGGGGATATGGCAATGTAGCTTCCCTCCAATCGGGTAACACACGTAATGGGCCCACACGAACGTAGCCCTGTGGCATTGGAGTCCCGTGAAGCCTTTCCCCAGGAAGGGACGGGTAAGCCTGCGCCTCTACAACAACATAGTCTTGTATTCTTAAGCGGCATGGCTTCAATGCCTACAAATTTACGTAAAGGATGTTATACATATATACATATCATCTTGAAAACATATCATCTTGAAAAGACTAGCTACAATGTCATAAACAATACTTACAGCAGACGTGTTAGGCGATGGGTCTCCAGGATTACTCGCAGTCTATGCATCAGGAGAAGAGTGGGTCGCCATAGGCTGATTGGAAGCCTGAGATGCCTGCCACCGTAGCAATTCTTCCTTGACCTTCTCAACAACTACATCGTTGACCTTCTTAGCAACTATATCCTCGACTCTCTTATTCTCCTATACATGGATAAAAGAAACATTAGCTTCTTATTATTGAATTTCCTTTTGCAGTAACATTCTAAAAAAAGAATAGGTTACCTCTTCTTGAGAAAGTCCCGCTCTGGGTTTGTGCTGGGATGGCCCAAAGAATGCTTTGATGCCCACACCAACGCCTGCACCCCTAACACGTCCAGGATGCTCTGGGTTACCCAGAGCAACTATCAATTCATCCCTTGTGCCCTGAGGGATGAATGTGCCTTGTTTCCTCTGCTCGTGCAGCTCCCGCTAATCACCATCAATAGAAATTGGTAAGTTAACACCACAAATAATCAATATTCAAACGATTGCTCTAAGAGTTGTATTTTACCATTTTCGCAGCCGCCTCAGTAGTTACAGGCTTCTTTATTTCACCCTTCTTGTTTTGCCTCCCGACTATCCAGATATCATGGCGAGGCATGGGTGTGGCAGACTCCTGAGTAGGAGCAGACTCCTGAGTAGCCACAGACTCCACATGTAGTCTTTGGCGAACGCTTGCATAGCCTTTTGGACCCATAGTGTGGTCATGCACATTCAGTGCACACCTTGCTTTTTGTGCGTCACTGAGGGCCTAGTTAGTATGCACATTAATGATTTGGTTAGTATCACTAAATGTTAATCTTGAATAGGTGAATACAATGTATATTAATTAAATTGGGAGTGACACCTAATACCTTGAGTTCTTCAGATTTTCTTGAAGCAACAAAATTGTCCCAATCTTCTTTGTCCAAGAAGTTCCATTGTTCAAGGGCTGACTTCTTTTTCTTATCACCCTCTTTTATGTATTCTCTATTCAGATTTGTCCTATAATTCCTAAGCATCTTTCCAGCGCGTTGCATCACACTTTTACGATGCAACTTCTCATCCAATGCAAACAGATTCTATAAAATAGAAATGTTATTAACTAGTATCCAAAATAGAATTGCAAATAATAGAATTTGTAATCTATAAAATAGAATTGCAAATAATAATAACTCACACATAAATCCGTCCATATCAAGTCTTTTTTCCCCTGAGGACCATTATGCCAATTATCATACTTAACACCACAATGGCTCCGAGTGGTACACCCAAGATAGTTTACAAAATTATTGCAGTTCACTCCAATTGCATTTCCTCCATTATCAAACTCCACAACCAATTTGGATCCACTGCCACTAAGCACTATTAACTTCTTCAACAGAGTGATGCCCCTTTTCTTGTTAAGTGTTTGGTGCTGCGCATCAAGTTGCTCTAGTGCTTCAGTGGGTACATGTGCATCATCAACCTAAAATTTGACAAAAATAAACACACTGAATTAGCCCAATATAGAAATATAAGATATATGACATAACTAGAAGATAATGAATTTTATAGAAATATAGGATATGTTTTTAGAACTTACATTGGTATCCTCGCCATGCTCGTCATGGACAGCATGCTCATCATGGACTTCATGCTCATCATGGACATCATGCTCATCATGGTCAGCCATATGAAAATGTCATTAAAAAGGCAAACATTTAGCATTTGTATTAACTAGAAAAAGGCAAACATTTAGCATTTGTATTAACTAGAAAAAGGCAAACATTTAGCATTTGTATAAACATACATGTTTCTAAAATTGTGATCTTTTATCAATTAACAATCCTTCATTGTGATCTCCGCGCACATATAAGTCATCATTAGATTCAATATTTTGTGGAGTTGGCAACCCAACTGAGAATGGACTGGAGTCATCATACTTATCATAGTACTCTTCTTCATCTATAGGATCTTCAATGAACTGTCTTTTACCATGAAGAACAACCGACCATTTATCATTTGCAGAATCATCGATATAGAATATTTGTTTCGCCTGTGATGCCAATATGAATGGTTCACCCTTCTCGCCAATCTTTTCAAAGTTCACCAAAGTGAAACCCAATTCATCCACTATAACTCCTTTGGTGTTATCAACCCAATTACATTTAAAGAGCAGAATTTTGAAATCTATGTAGTCAAACTCCCAAATGTCTTCAATGACACTGTAATATGACATTTTAGCTTCACGTGGACTCTTATCCTTTGCACTTGCAAAGTACATAGTCGACGATTGAAGAGTGACCCCACTATTTTGGACGACACTCTTATCATCTTGGCGCTTTGTGTAATATGTGAATCCATTAATGTCAAACCCTTCATAAGACATAACATTCGGTTTTGGTTTAAAGGCGAGGCATTTGATAGTTTCTATAATATCATTTGGTGTTTGAGATAGTTGATGTAAGACTTTATCTTCAAACCACTTAGTAAAAGTCTTATTATGCTCTCTAGCAAGACACATTGAACTTGCTCGAGGATGTTGTCTCTTTATGAAATTGGTATGTTCCTCGATATAAACACTCACTTCGTCCATATTGTGTAAAATATACAAGTGAGCTTGTTCCAACTGCTCACGGCTGATTACTTTCACCCGTGATCCCAAAATTCCTTTGCCCTCCTCAATATTCTTGTCATTATCAGGAGTGTCATTACCACTGAGAAAGTCATTGCAAAAATCCATAACCTCTCTCGCCACATAACCTTCAATAATACTCCCTTCAGGTCGATAACGGTTTCGAACATCACCTTTAAAAACGCTCATGTATCGTTCAAAGGGATACATCCAATGCAAGAAAACTGGTCCCAACATTTTCACTTCCCTAGTCAAGTGGACAACAAGATGTACCATGATATCAAAGAATGAAGGAGGGAAATACATCTCAAGCTGACATAGGGTAACAACCACTTCTCTTTGCAAATTATCGAGAGTATCAGGGTCAATAACTTTGCTGCATAGACTGTTGAAAAAGAAACAAAGTTTGGTAATTGCAAACCTTACATGCTTCGACAATATAGATCGAATTGCCACGGTCAATATTTGTTGCATTAGAGTGTGACAATCATGAGATTTAAGACCTATCAACTTCAGATATTTCATTGATACCAATCTACGGATGTTGGATGAGTAACCATGTGGCACCTTAACATTTACCAAGCATTCACAAAAAGTTTTCTTCTCCTTTCTAGACAACGTGTAACAAGCGGGAGGTAAGTATGTTCTTTTATTACCCATTTCACGTAATTCTATTAATTATGACCTTATTCCCATTTCACGTAGGTCCAGTCTAGATTTTATCCCATCTTTAGTCTTACCTGGTATATTTAACAGAGTACCAATGATGCTATCACAGACATTTTTCTCAACGTGCATTACATCGATACAATGTCTGACTGTCAAAGAACTCCAATAAGGAAGATCCCAAAATATTGACTTCTTCTTGAATGAAGAATTGTCACTCCGTGTGGCCATACTACATTGTGATTTCTTACCAAATTCATTGACAATGTCTTTTACTCTTGCATAAACAACATCCCCTGGTATAGGTTTAGCTGCACTCCGTTCATCATTCCATCCATTGAATGCTTTGCGCTTCCTACGATACGGATGGAATTTTGAAAGAAACCTTCGATGACCAAGATATACAGTCTTGCCACCATGTTTTATTCTTATTGAATCAGTGTTTTCTTCACATATAGGACACACTTTAGCTCCTTTGACACTATATCCAGACAAATTCCCATATGCTGGAAAGTCATTAACAGTGCAAAACAACATAGCATGCAAACAAAATGTCTCTCTTGTTGAAGCATCATAGGTCATCACACCTTCAGCCCAAAGTTTCTTTAAGTCATCAATCAAAGGTTCAAGATAAACATCGATATCATTTCCGGGTTGTTTAGGGCCCGATATCAACAACGACAACATAACGTACTTATTTTTCATACACATCCAGGGAGGAAGATTGTATATAACAAGCATGACTGGCCAAGTGCTATGTTGGCTGCTCAATGTACCGTACAGATTCATCCCATCTGTACAAAGCCCAAGTCTTAGATTCCTATCTTCTTCACCAAATTTGGGGTATAATAGATCAATCTTCTTCCACTGTGGGGAATCAGACGCATGTCGTAGGATCCCATCATTATTTTTCTTAACATCTGCATGCCACCTCAAATTCTTCGCATCTTTCAGATTTGCAAACAAGCATTGAAACCGTGATATTATAGGTAGATACCACAACACCTTGGCAGGAGAACCAGTTTTGGACTCCCCCGAAGTCGTCAATTTATACCTTGACGCACCACATTTTGGACAATCTTTCAAATCTACATAGTCCTTTTGAAATAATACACAATCATTCGGGCATGCGTGTATCTTCTTGGCCTCCATTCCCATTGGGCACAACATTTTCTTTACCTGGTATGTTGAGATTGGCAGCTCGTTTCCTTCAGGAAGCATTTCTTTCAACAAAGTCAACAATGAAGTGAAGCTTTTGTCGCTCCATCTATTGTTAGCTTTCAAATTATACAATCTCAACACAGCGCTAAGCTTCATAAACTTAGCACAACCTGTGTATAACAGTATCTCAACATCATGCACAATGTTTCTAAAGATAGGAGGTGGATCGGTGTGCTCTACCCTACAACTATCCAGCATCGCATCAACGATGTCTGCTGGAACTGGTTCGTTCACATTTACGTCATCGGAGGCAATTTCTTCTTCCACCCAAGCACTGCTATCGACATCTACTGGTTTCGATTTTGAAATCTCTCCATGCCAGTGCCATTCTGTATAGCCTTGTACAATCCCATTGCACATGACATGACTTTTGATTTCCTCACCAGTGTTGACTTTCAAGTTGTTACCGCAATGCCTACATGGACAGTAGAACCTATCTGTAGGTTTTTTCCTATGTTCCTCGGCAAATCTAATAAACTGATCAAGACCAAATATAAACTCTGGGGTGCAACGATTACGAATGGACATCCATGATCTATCCATTCTATGATCAGAGAAAACAAGTATATATTAGGAAACAAGTATATATTAGGAAAAGATTAGGGTATACACTTACATCCTAAGTGTATAATGTGATGTCATTCTTATATATAATAAATGTGTACCACCTATCCCATCCTTGAACACCTAATCTCACTAGTAAGTGTATAATGTGTATTGGGTTTTCAATAAAATTTCGGCAGCATTTCCCCACTGTTCTCTAAGTACATATGTACTTAGAGAACAAACGGGGAAATGCTGCCGAAATTTTCTCGAAAACCCAATACACATTATACACTTACATCCTAAGTGAGATTAGGTGTTCAAGAACAGTCCCAAACCGGGGACTATCCAAGATTTACTCCTAATGAGACAATCTTGGATGGGTTTCTAGGCCAACAAACACATTTGATGTCATTCTTATATATAATAAATGTGTACCACCTATCCCATCCTTGAACACCTAATCTCACTAGTAAGTGTATAATGTGTATTGGGTTTTCAAGAAAATTTCGGCAGCATTTCCCCGCTGTTCTCTAAGTACATATGTACTTAGAGAACAAACGGGGAAATGCTGCCGAAATTTTCTCGAAAACCCAATACACATTATACACTTACATCCTAAGTGAGATTAGGTGTTCAAGAACAGTCCCAAACCGGGGACTATCCAAGATTTACTCCTAATGAGTCAATCTTGGACGAGTTTCTAGGCCAACAAACACATTTGATGTCATTCTTATATATAATAAATGTGTACCACCTATCCCATCCTTGAACACCTAATCTCACTAGTAAGTGTATAATGTGTATTGGGTTTTCGAGAAAATTTCGGCAGCATTTCCCCACTGTTCTCTAAGTACATATGTACTTAGAGAACAAACGGGGAAATGCTGCCGAAATTTTCTCAAAAACCCAATACAAATTATACACTTACATCCTAAGTGAGATTAGGTGTTCAAGAACAGTCCCAAACCGGGGACTATCCAAGATTTACTCCTAATGAGTCAATCTTGGACGGGTTTCTAGGCCAACAAACACAATAATAGATATGTACATGTTAGAGTTTCATCACAATTCATGTTAGGGTTTCATCAATGTTAGGGTTTAATCAAATCAAATTCGGATGCTAGAATGGATTTAAATCAAATTAGGGTTTAAATCAAATCAAACACGGCCGTGGCTGTGTTGGCCTACCACGGCCGTGCTGGGCAGCACGGCCATGCTGTCCAGAACGGCCGTGCTGCCCAGCACGGCTGTGGTAGGCCATTCTTCTTAGTTCTCAGTGAAAGAAGTGGTGAAACCAAGATTTAGATGCAATATTAGGCGAGCAACAACAACTGACCTCCCAACAGTGGTGGCGGTGACCGGCGAGCTCCAGGCGACAGGGCAGGCAGGTGCAGCGGTGGCCGGCGAGCTCCAGGCAGTAGGGAAGACAGACCAAGGAGCAGCGGCGTCGGCGGAAAGGAGCAACGACGCCGGAGGGCGGCGGCAAGGAGGAAGGCGGCGCGGTGGCGAGCTCCAGGCGGTAGGGAAGGCAGACCAAGGAGCAATAGTGGTTGCGGAGAAGGGGGCGTGGAGAAGGGGAAGAAGGCAGCAACAGTGGCGGCGGAGAAGGGGGTGCGCCGGCGGCGCGGCGGCGCTGTCGTGGAGGAAGAAGGAGCTTTCGTGGAGGAGAAATCGGCGGCGTGGTCGGGCGACAGCAGAGAAGAAAAGGGAAATCGGCTCGCAATGAAACATAAGAAAGGGGAAGAGTCGGGCGATCGCGGGATATTAAGTTCCAAAATAGCGTCGGTTGTTTCAAACAACCGACGCCAAAACCTCTTTAGCGTCAGTTGTTTGAACCAACCGACGTCCAATTGGACGATATTTTCACGAAATTGTTTGGTGGGAACCACTTTCAGCGTCGGTTATAAAAGGTTAACCGATGCTGAAAGTGACACTTTTCGCGCAAATTTTCATCGCGCATAGGCGTCGATTTCTATCTACATAACCGACGCTGAAAGTGACACTATTTTTTTTGCTCGAAAATTGGATTTCGCGGGCGACTTTAGGCGCCTGTTTGTTATTAACAACTGACGCTGTATTCAAAGCGGTACCCATGTCTGGCTGGTCTTCGAATATAGACGTCGGTTTGCCTAAATAACCGACGTCTAATAGTGTAGGCGTCGGTTTTCCTAAAGAACCGACACCCAGAAAAGCGACACTGAATGCTCTTTCTGTAGTAGTGAGGACGATCCTGCAGCTGTTGGAGAGGAGGATTGCTTCATCTACACCGAGCTCCATGGCTTCTTCTACCTCTTTCTTCTCACTTTTTGTATTTTTTTTTATGACCAGGAACCCCCCCTCAGAAAGCGCCACTTTGTGACCCCCCCTGGAAGGGATCTAGGGGATCTAGGCCCCTGTGGGTGGGCTTTTTGGGGGAAATTATGTTACTTTGATACCATGTTGGGGAATAATGACATGTAAAAGTTGTAATTCCATTTGTTAGTGATTATATTCTATTTTCATCTCATTCTCCATGGATTGCTTATTGATTTGTGTGTGAAATCACTTAGGAATTTAGGCAAATTGCTTATATGTGTGAATTTTGGGATTTGCCCCTAGGTCAAATTATTGGATCCCTAGGTTTCCTTCCATCTTCCTACATCCTAATCAATATCCCTAAACCTAAGTGAGAGATCTAAGTATCTAGATTAGGTAATTCTAGTGCAATTAGCATGGAGCCTTCTCAAGGCTAGAATGTGGGGGAGTTGGGGTCCAAAACCCTAATCCCACCTCCCCATTACTACCCTCGGCCCCTAATTGCTCTAAGAATGCCTAATCTAGAAACCTAGACTTGATTAGACTCTAATTGAATTGAACCTAACCCCTAACCAAATTGAGCCTCGTAAGGGTAGTGGGTGGTGTTAGGGACTAGTTCCCCTATACACAACCTAGCATATCCATGGCCAGTTAGTAGCTTAGGTTAATTCATTAGACTCTAACTTGTTGTTTGGTTTAGATAATCTAAATGGAATCATAATGTTCATATGTCACCCCCAACTTAAGTGATAAGTGCATACCCCTGAACATCCCACACATCTCTTTACTGCTTAAAACCTTAGTTTTGTGCTTGCTTAGCTTAATTAGCTCTTTTCTTGCTTAGTTAGCTTCTTGCCTTGCTCTTGCCTTATTTATGCTAGTTTAATTCTTTAATTGCTCTTTTTATTTTCTCTTTCTTGCCTTAGCATAATTTGTCTTTTCATACCTAGCTTAGTCCTTTCTTTCCTGCTTAGTCTTAATCTAGTCTAGAGTTAATGTAGATTTCATTCATGCCTTTAACTGCTTTCTTGTTCATCCTTAGTTAACAATCAAATCACCTTTAAACCCTTAACCCTAGTCTCCGCAGTAGGAACCTAGCTAAACTAACCTAGCTCTAGTGCCCCCTCTTTTCCCTGTGGATCAACCCTTTACTTTCCACCTTCCTATACTACGAAACGACCCCGTGCGCTTGCGGGTGTAGTGTTTTAGTAGACATAGGTAGCTAGTTTAGGTTTATAAATTTCGAAAGCAAGATCCCATCACGTGTGTTCCGACCTCGTGGGGCGCATCTAGTCGAGTCAAATCGGCTAGTGTGTTGCACCTCTAGCGAATCACCCCATATTACATATACTAATGTGATGCCTTGAAAATCAGTTTTGTTTGGTGGATGTAGATATGACAATTAGATGATTGCGGTGTAATCTAAACATGTAGTATCATTGTTTTTATTTTGATGAAACATCATGTAATATGTATATGGATTGCATGACATGCCTCTCTCTATTCATTCTCCCTATAAGTTTTAACTATGGATTTAGAATAGGATTATGTAGAAACATCGTGTAACAACCAGGCCCATTGCCCAAGACTCTAGTAGAGTTTCAGGAATGATGACTGGCCCCATAGGCCACCACTAGCCTTAACTGTGCACTTTATCCTCACTAATGCACAAGCCAGTATAAACTTCCTGACTAGTCACCCATCCTAGTACTACTCTGAGCTGAGCACGCTTAACTACAAAGTTCTTTAGTGATGGGCTCCCTGAAAAGGAGGTGCACCTTGGTGATATGGGTAGTCCAATTAGTCCTTTTAAGATCATTCTATCCAAGGCCTAAAATTCTAGGACGTTACAATCTCCCCCACTTAGACTCTTGGCGGCCTCGTCAAGGCTCACCTATAAGGCCTCATAATATTTCCCCATTTCAGTGCAGACCTAGAATGGCCCATGGGCACCCAACTCCTGATCACAGAATACCAACACAAGGGTGGCTACATCACCATGGACAACCCTATCCAACATGTCTGGACCGCACGAATCAAGACTGGCATACCAGAGTAGCTCTCGTATCGTGGAGAATGAGCTCTCGTGTCGTGTGATAGGCTCACATATCGTGTGATAGGCTCACGTATCGTGCGATAGGTTTTGTTTGGAGTATCGTGCGATAGGCTGTTCCCGATAGAGTTTTGATTATTGGATAGGCTTCCGGTAGATTCACACATTTCGAGTATCGGGCAAGCAGCTGGGTAGGAATATGATCGTGCGATAGGAATTTGCATGGAGTATCGGGCGGTAGCACTAATAGCTCTAATAGCAAGGAGACTTTAGAGCAGCTCTCATATCGTGCTCTAGTACCGTGCGATAGGCCTTTGCATGGAGTATCGGGCGATAGGCCTTTGTCGACAGAGATTTGAATTTTGAAGCATACGGTATCGTGGGGGGAGCTCTCGTATCGGCTTGTTCAAAGTTCCCGTATCGGCTTGATCACATCTCCCGTATCGGGCGACAGAAATTTTGGTGTCGTGCAGCTCCAGTGAGAAGATACAAGCTTGGTAGCCGATACATTATAGGAAACCGATACGCAAGAAAGCTAGCTGATACGTTTTGGCAAACCGTTACAGAGGAAATGAGAGCAAAGAATACCGTATCGTGCATGAGATGAGCTCTCGTATCGTGCACGAGGGGTTAAGTACCCGATAAAGATGTTGCCCTTGCCCCTTTTGCGTAGGGTGACAAGACAGACCACACGAGATCGCGGGACGCAACAGGTCGTTGCGGAGAGGAGAAACAAGATGATATCGACTGCAGTCTCATCGGAGGAGGTGCTTCCCGACATTAGGGTTGTGATGACCAGTGAAGACACGCTGCATGGCTCGCCGTCTAGGGTTTCGGTGGTGGAAGAACGGAGGGATGATCGACCCGATCGTGCTAGGCCCGAGCAGACGGAGGTTCCAGCGTCTAGTAGCCCATTGATTACGCAGTCGCAGGATGATACCCAGGGTCCTGATGATGAGGGGGCGCCACCGCCGCCACCGAGGGAGGGAGGAGACGTAACTTCTCCCATGGTGATTGAGTCAGACTGCCCGCCGATCGACCATACTGGGCCGGTGAATCAAGCGACGCATTCATCTAAGATCAGAACGACGGAGGTTCTTGCTGTCCCAAACCCTAGGAAGGAGCATGTTCTGCCACCCATCACACAGTCGGTCATCTTGCAGCGGCCACAGAGGAAGTCACTGCTATATGGGATCCCTCACGACACATGCTTCAGATGTATGGGGAGAGGCCATTGGCAGGCGCAGTGTAGAGGAAGCAAGGTTTGCTATAAGTGTCATAGGCTGGGTCATGTGGATGCTAGATGCACGCAGTATATGCCGAGACCGAGGCCACCGGACGTACACTCAAGGGTGACGTTTCCACCATTGCCGTCGGGCATCCCAGCCAGGGGCGGTCCGCAACACATCCCTAAGCGCATCACTGTTGATGTCGGGCCTGACAACGAGATGCGCAAAGCGAAGATGACGACGCTTGAGAGGGAAGTGGAGATATCATGGCCATATGGTGTTCAATGGAAGGAGCTTTGCCCGTTCTTGCGGCAGTGCTGGCCCAATGCGGCAGACCTATACAAATTTGCAGAATGTAAGGCTGTTGCTTTCTTCTCATGTGACAAGGAGGCAAAGGAAGTAAAGGAGAAGGGCGTACCGGATATGCACGGGAAAATAATTGATTTGCAACTCATGAGTAATGGAGAACAGCACCAACGGAAGGAGGCTTTCTGGTTTTGGGTAGCAGACCTCCCTATTACCTGCAGAGATGATGACACGATGGAGAAGATGATATCACCTTTCGATGAACTGAGGTTCATTTCAGACTGGCAGAAGGAAAAAGATGACTTATCTGGCTTGATTATACTAGTTGAGGCATTCAGTGAAAATGTCCCTCAATTTGTATCTCTTACTTACGGGCAGCGTCGTACATCTGTGCAGTTCTTCATGTTGGCAAGAGGGCCGGTGGGGTCCAATAGCACGCAGCTTACTGAGTTTGGGAGAGAGTCAGGGATACCTAGGGAGGCCTTATCTATGCAGGGGAAGACGATTGTATCTAATGCCATGGTGGTTGTGTCAGACAAAACCTCAGATTCTAGAGCGATACCTCAGGCGCAGAGCCCATCCCCGATCAGGCAGCACCATAGATCACCAAGACGAGTGGTCGTGGATAGAGAGGGCAACAACAAATTTTTGTCGAACAGACGATTGGAGGATTTCATTTTCCTTGAGGGTGGCTATGCTGATCATAGGAGGACATCTGGAAGGAGTCATAACAGACATAGAAGAGATGGGGATGAAAGCCGGTACCACAGATGGTATCATTCTAGGAGGAGACACTCAGACTACAACAGAGAATTCTTTGATGGATACTGGTCGGAGTTGGAGGGGGGATATAGCCCCTGATCATTTTCATCTTTGGTGGTGACGGCGGCACAAAGTTAATATGGACTTTAATTCTATTTTTTGGAACATCAGAGGGGCATCTAATAATCCTACGAGGAGAGTTCTGAGCAGAATTTGTGGTAGATATAAACCAGGTGTGGTTTGTTTGTTTGAGCCGTTTCTCCATGCTGAACAGGCTGCGGAACTCATGGACATTGTGAGGCTTGATTGGACAGTGGATAATCAAGAGGAGGAAGGGAAGATTTGGTTCTACGCAGACATAGATACAAATCCTTCTATTTTCAAGAGACATAGGCAACACATTCCGGTGAGATTGGAGGCCAGCGATGGGGCAAAGTTCTTTGTTACAACCATATATGCCAGTTGTGATCACCTTGAGAGGAGGTCTTTGTGGGAAGAGATAATGAAAATGGAAGAACATATAGGGGAGGAGCCATGGATGATTGCAGGTGACTTCAATGTGGTACGTAATATAAGGGAGAGACGAGGCGGGAACACACCAGATTATCAGGACATGCTGGATTTCAACACCTTGATTGCAAATGTTGCTTTGGATGAAATTCCGTTTGAAGGCAGTCAATTCACTTGGGTGAACAAGAAGATTCTTACACCTACTATGTGGCAGAGAATAGATAGGGTGTTAGTGAATGAGGCATGGATGGTGGCAAGGCTCGCAACCAGATCGATACACTTAACCAGAGATAGAGTTTCTGATCATAGTCCTATAGTGACAATTCCAGGCGATCAAGCAATAGAGCGAAAGACGGCACATTTTGTTTTCATGAAGGCGTGGCTCGAGCACGAAGACTGTTTAAAGGTGATTGATCAGGCTTGGAGTGAGCAGGTGACTAGACACCCGTCCTTCATTTTCTGTCACAAGCTTAAAAGAGTTAGATCAACTTTGCAAAGATGGAGCAAAGAGTCCTATGGAGAAATCAAGCAGCGCATCAAAGACTTGGAGGATGTGGTGTTTACTACACAGGTGGCGTTCGATGGGAACCCAACTATGGCGAATGAAGCTAACCTGAGGATGACTGAGAAAGAAATGCAACAATTGTTGGATGAAGAAGAGGTGATGTGGAAAGAGAAAGCAAGGATAAGCTGGCTTCAAGACGGGGAGCGTAATACTAAATTTTATCATGCTACCATCAAAGCACGAAGGAAGTGCAGGAGGCTTAATAGCGTGGTCTTGCAGGATGGCACGTGTATATCGGATCCTAAGATGATGGCGGAGGTGGTGGCGAACCTCTATAAACATTTCTTCAATGAGGTGGTGGAAACAAATGTACCTGACTTGGAGGATTTCTTGCATAATATCCCGGAGTTGGTATCTATGGATGAAAATCTTTCCCTTCTCGCAGTCCCCCGTGAAGAGGAGGTTGTGAAGGCCCTACTAAAGATGGACTCCTCAGCAGCTCCAGGTCCGGATGGGTTCACTGGGATGTTCTTCTGGGCTGCTTGGTCAATCATTGGTGCGGATTTTATGAAGATGACGGAGGCTTTCTTTAGAGGACAACCTTGCTTTAGGGGACTTTTCTGCTGCTGAATTCTGCTTATTCCGAAGGTGGATTGCCCAAAGAGACTACCAGAGGACTTTAGGCCGATCTCTATAGAAAATGTTGCCCTCCGTATTCTTGCACGTATTCTCAGTGATAGGATGGCTCCCATGATGCTGAGATTGATTTCCAAGGTACAAGGTGATTTTGTTAAAGGATCCATCATCACTCATCATGTCAGGCTTGTGAAGGAGCTGATGCACGACATCAATAGACGCCAAGGGACACCCAATGTGATTCTGAAGTATGATATGTCGAAAGCTTACGATATGACTGACTGGAATGTTCTGTGGAGAGTGATGTAGCAATTTGGGTTTAGTACAGATATGGTGAAGCTGTGCTTAAGTTTATTTTCTAATACATGGGCTACCGTCACGGTTGGGGACAAAACTGTAGGATTTTTTTCGATGAGTAGAGGACTCAAGCAAGGTTGTGTGCTATCCCCTTTCTTGTTCATTATTTTTGAGGAGATTCTATGTAGAAAATTTCTGAAGATAGAAGAGGAGGGACACATTTCGAGTTTCAATATCAGGGAGGAGGCGATTCCGCCAAGCATTCTATTATATGCGGATGACATTGCTTTATTCTTCAATGCTGATCAGAGATCGATGGAGAAGGTTAGGGATACTTTTGAGGCGTATGAAAGGGCCATGGGGCAAAGAATAAATAAAGATAAATCCATATGTGTAGTATGTGGGAAAGATTTGGAGATAATAAATAGTGTGGCAGTTTGTATGGATATGGGGGCAGTGAAGGAATCTATCACTTACCTGGGTATCCCTATAACAAAAGGAAGGATGAGACTCGATAAATTCGAGTTCTTGATGAAGAAGATTGTTAATAAATTCACAACTCGGAGATCTAAACTCCTATCCTTCGCGGGAAGAAGACTTCTAATCGCTCACGTGCTATCATCCATTCCTATATATACGGCGGCTGCGATTGGCGTTCCGGTGGGGATTGCAGACCGCATTTAGAGGAAGCTTTCTCATTTCTTGTGGGCGGGCAGGGATGAACAACACAGAAAAGCTTGGCTCAATTGGCACAGAGTTGCAAGACCTCTATCTCAAGGTGGGCTGGGGTTTCCATCGCTCCGTCTGATAAATGATGCTTTCGTTGGGAAGGCTTGTTGGTAGGTGTTGACGGTGAATTCAATATGGGCCAGTTTCTGCAGGTAGAAGTATGCTAATGTGGTAGCAGGTCTTGATAATGTCTTTCCCGGTTCCTTGAAGTTGGGACATTCTCCTTCTCCGTACTGGAAACATATATGGGATATGATGCCGTGGGTGTTCCCTATGTGTAGATGGGTGGTAGGGAGAGGTGAAATTCCTTTCCGGGACTCGAGGTGGTGTGAGCAGCGTTTGACAAATCATGCTAGATTCGCTAGCGATAGAAGACACCCTTTTCTTAGTAAAGACTTCTGGATTGAAGGCCAGGGATGGGATTGGGATTTACTGAGGACAATAGTTGACGATGATGGGTTGGGTTGGATATCATCCGTGAATCTAACGCATGGATCGCTGATGTGCAAGATAGAATGATATGGAGTCCGGGGTTGAGAGGTGTATTCTCTATGAGATCATTCAAAAAGCTACTGATGGTAGACGGAAGGGAAGGTCCTGCTGGGTTAGAGTGGATTTGGAAGAGTATCTTCCCTAAGGCGGCGGCTTTCATTTGGAAGTCTGTTAGGGGGGCCACGTCAACGGATGATAATATTAAAGCTAGATGCTGCATTCCCGTTGCATCTCGATGCAACTGCTGCGAGGAGCCGCACGAGGAGAGCATTGGACACCTGATTTTCCATGGACAAATGGTGGGTTTCTTTTGGGGTAAGTTTTCCGAGCTGACAGATATGCATCCACCTAATGACATCAGATCCCTAATAGATACCCATGTTTTGGGGAAGAGGAAGAAGCTAAAAGAGTGGCTAGCTGGAAACCTGGCGGTTCTGATCCCGTATAGCATATGGCGGTTGAGATGCCAAGCTAGATTCGAGGAGCAACATAGACCTTTCTCTCATGAATGGAGTTGGGTTATTGCGGCGCTGAACGTTCAGCTGAAGAGGAGATATTTTGTGTTAGATACAGATAACAACATTTATGCACGGATGAGGGAGGCGAGCTTGACTGAGCTGCGAGTCTTGATGAGACAGATAGAGATGGTGAGATGGCAGACTCCTGACCTGCATAATCTTAAGCTCAACCTCACGATCGGGAGAGATAGAGATAACCAAGGAGTGTCTCGAAGGTGGGCGGCGGGAGTTATAAGAAATCACAGGGCTAATATCTGTATTCAGAGCTTGGCTCAGGAGTATGGATTACATAGTTGCATATATGCAAGCGTGTGCTATCAGGTTGAAGATAGCGAGAGACCATGCATTGGTCATTTCATGTATTGAGATTGATGAGGCGTACGTGCATGACATCTTATGGAACAACGGGATGGAACCATGGAAGACGTCACCGTTCGTTAGGGAGATGCGAGAGGAGCTTGATTCTGCTATGATATATGGGTCCTTGGTTCACAAGGTCATCAATTCGATACCTCATGAACTAGGGAAATGGGGCAGTAGGTTGAATGAGCCATTCATTGCTTCAGATACACTGAATATACCACATAGAGTAAGAGGTATGGCGGCTTTAGAGAAACATAGAGTCCCTTACATTGTATTGCAGAGTGTTGTTGGTTAGGTTGTTATGATGTTTCTATTTTTTATTGCTTTTTACCTGCACTGTTATAAGCAGGAGCTGTAATTTCTAGATGATTGTGCCCACAAGAGGGGTGTGGGATGAATAAAAGTGACCCCTGGCTTAACCAAGAAAAAAGACTGGCATACCACATGCCCATGTGGGCCCCACATACTGAAGGGGTTGTGGCTCTTATACCATTTGTAACACTCAGGCCCATTGCCCAAGACTCTAGTAGAGTTTCAAGAATGACGACTGGCCCCACAAACCACCACTAGCCTAAACTACGTGCTTTATCCTCACTCACGTGCAAGCCAGGATAAACTTTCCAACTGGTCACCCATCCTAGTACTACTTTGAGCTGAGCACACTTAACTACAGAGTTCTTTAGTGATGGGATCCCTAAAAAGGAGGTGCACCTTGGTGATATGGGTAGTCCAATCATTCCCTTTAATATCATTCTATCCAAGGCCTCAAATCCTAAGACGTTACACATCTCCAGTGGAACATAGTATATTGAAGGATAATATCAAAATCCCACACCAAAGAGGATAGTCCTTAGAGGGTTTGTGATCAAGATAAGATGATAGATCAACACCTCAAGATCTGACCAAATTGGAGACTTCTGATCATCCGATCAACAACAAAAAACCCTAAAAAGAGATGATTTAGGATTGCATTTAGATATAAATATTTTAGTTTTTTTTTTCTATAAAACTTGTTGGCTTAAGTCATTTTACTAACTTTCATGTCGTTCTATCACATGTTGTGATTGTTATGGTACATGATACATATAATAATGCATATGTAATGGTGAATGGATACAAATGGATGTATATAAATCCAAAAATATAATATTAATGTAGGATATTTTTTCCAAGTGTGATACACATGAAAACCTCATTCAACTAAGTATGGGCACGCCAAGCGTGGTGCACCGTCTACCTTAGGGAAGTGTGATAATAAGTATGTGGGCCTACCAAGCGAGGTACATATCTTATTCTATTAGACTTGGGTTAAAAATTACTAGGTGATCTTAATGGGATTAAGCATCTAGAGGCATTAAGATAGAATACCACACATATGATGAATAATTGACATGAAGTTGTGCGACCATATATCCAAGAATTGCTTATGATGCAATTGGGAATTTTTAACCACCTTAAGAATTAAGTTATGGGCGTCAATGTTGAATGATCAATGACCTAATGTATTTAGGATCTTGGCTCACTAGAAGATGGATCCTTGTAATCTTCTAAATTGATGGTCAGATCCATTACTTTGAATAAAACTATCTGATTATAATTGATTAAATTCCAAATTAATTATGAAAATTTTATTTTGAAATCATTAAAATTTCCAAATTAATTGAGTTGTGCAAAATATTTTCTAGGTGAAGTAGGAGATAAAGATTTCCTCTTTAGTATATATTTTATAGAATAATTCTTCTTCATGGGTATGTGATACCTGATATGGATCACAAATATGCTCAAATATGTAGGCTCTAAAGAGAAGTAAACTTTGAACAAGATGAAGGTGCAATAATGTATTACAAATGGAGTAAGTGTTTTTGCCACCACAATAGGCACCTATTATCTGTGTCTGCCCAGTGGGCTTGTAATAGAGTTAGAGAACTGCTATTATGTACCTTCCATAAATAAAAAACATTATTTTTGTATATTGTTTGAACAAGAATGCTTTTCATTTTCTTATAAAGATGGTCGTACTTATACTTCTAAAGATGAGATATTTTATGGTAGTGCCCCTTTGTCTTATGGTATTTATTGATTAGATGTTGAGAAATGTGTATATAACATATATATCAAGAAGTTAAGACTCAATGACTCAAACAAAACATATATTTGGCATTGTCTTCTAGGCAACATATATGAGTAACACATTTATAGACTCCATAAAGATAGTTATCTATTTGCTTTTGAATTTGAATCAATAGAGACATGTGAATATTGCTTATTGGGGATGATGACAAAAGCACCTTTCACTAGAAATATTGAGAGAGTGAGTGACTTATTATGACTCGTACATACTAATGTGTGTGGACCTTTTAGCATAAGTTCTAGAGGTGGATATCAATACTTCATCACTCTTACTAATGCCTAATGTAGATTTGGATATGTGTATCTTATGAAACACAAATTGGAATCCTTTGAAAGGATAGGAATTCATGAATGAAGAACATAATCAAGTTGGTAAGCAAATTAAAGCACTTTGATCATATCAAGTTGATGAAAACTTAAGGCAAGAGTTTGAGGTCCTTTTGAGGGATTGTGGCATTGTGTCACAATGGCATCCACCTAGAATACTACAACATAATGGTGTGTTAGAAAGAAGGAATCACACCTCGTTAGACATGGTATAATCAATGATGAGATTAGCTAATCTTCAGATTTCCTTTTGGGGACATGCTCCTATAATTGTTATATTTTTACTTAATTGAGTACCTTCGAAGTCCATTGAAAAGACACTATATGAGATATGGAATGAGAAACGTCCCAATATGTCTTTCATGAAAGTTTGAGGCTATGAAGCTTATGTCAAGAAGTAATTATGTGAAAAGCTTTGACCCAATTCAGATAAATAAATATTTCTTGTATACCCTAACAAAACTAAGGGTTACCTATTCTATATTCCATCTGATAACAAAGTGTTTGTTATTGGAAATGTTATATTCCACAAAAAGAAATTAATTTCTAGAGGAAATAGTGGGAGGAAAATAGAACTTGAAGAAGTTCAATACCATTAAGAACCTATGAAGGTAGATAAGTAACAAGAGGAGCCACACTTTGTTGTGAAACATGTAGTCCCTATCATATCACAACTACCTCAAAGGTTAAGTAGGGCATATCTTGAGCAAGAGAGATACGGATTTCTCATGAATCAAGAAGATGATGTGTTTGTCACTGAAGATGATAAACCAAATACATATAATGAGGCTACTGAGATTGAGGCCATGAGAACTAAAATGGACTCCATGTACACCAACAAGGTATGGTCCTTGGTGGATCCACCTGAAGGGGTAAAACTTATAGGGTGTAAATGAATCTTCAATAAGAAGACTGGCATGGATGGTATTGTACAAAGCTATAAATATAGATTGGTTGTAAAAGGTTTCATACAAGTTTGAGGTGTTAAATATGATGAAACATTTTCACCGTTTGCCATGGTTAAAGGATTCATGCTTCCCATTGCATCATATCATGACTATGAGATTTGGTAAATGGACATTAATCTTCAAGAGGATGTGTACATGACATAGCCTGAAGTTTTTTTGCTCCAAATGAAGCCAATAAAGTCTATAAGCTACAAAGATCAATATATAAATTGAAGAAAGCATCTCAGAGTTGGAATCTTCATTTTTATGAGACATTTAAAGAGCTTGGCTTTATCCAAAAAAAAGAAGAACCTTGTTTTCACAAGAAGGTTATCGTTATCATGACTATATTTCTCATATTGTATGTAGATGACATAATATTGATGGGAAATGACATACCTACTCTATAATAGGTTAGAAACATGGTTGGGAAATACCTTCTACATACAATACATAGGCAAAGCATCCTATATTCTAGAAATTAAGATCTATAAGAGACAGATCTATAAGGCTTCTTGTCCTATGATAAAGTACTTGTATAAACAAAGTACTAAATAGGTTTAACATGAATAATTTTAAGAAAGAAAACCTACCCATATCTCATGGAATAAGTCTCTCTAGAGCACTATGTCCAATCTCTTTGGAAGAGCAGGAACACATGAGTAGGATTCTAAATGCCTTGACAATTTAATATATCATGTATATGACGATATGTACATGCCCAAATGTATCATATCCTTTGAGAATGATGAGTAGGTTCCAGTAGGATTTGGGTGATGGTCACTGAATATCTATCAAGAAGATATTTAAGTACTTGAGAAGAGATAAGGATCAATTCCTAATTTAATGTGGTGAGGAATATTTATTTATAAGAGGTTACAGCAACACAAGCTTCCAAACGTACAAGGATAATTACTAGATCGCAACTAGGATTTATATTTTTCCTAAGCAATGGATTTGTTAGCTAAAAAAGTTCAAACACGAGACTGTGGGTGATTGCACAATAGAGCTGAGTATGTCGTTGCATCTAGTGTAGCAAAGGAAGCAGTATGGATCAAGAAGTTCATTAGTGAACTTGGGGTGGTTTCAACATTGAAGATGTAGTAGAGCTTAAGTGTGAAGACAATGGAGATATTGCATGAGCTAAGGAACCCAATTCACATTAGTGTTCCAAGAACATACTTAGGAATTACCATATTATACGTGAGATCATACAGTGAGGAGATACAAAACTTTGTAGAATACCAACCGAAATAGTTGATCCTCTAACTAAAGCAATTCCACAAGAGAAACATTATGGCCATGTTAGATCTATCATACTTTGGCTCATGAGTGATTAGATCTAGTACAAATGAGAAACAATTGGTTATATGCCCTGAGAGTCATCATATGATGATTATAAAAGGGATATATTTTACTTGATTTGACTATTCATGAAATACAATTCCACTATTTTGTTGGTTCTAATATTGAGATAATTAATAAATGCAATAATGTTGTAAAAATGTTTACCTCAATGACATATGGTTTGGGTTGACGACTTGAATTTGAGTTCATCTATATAGTAAGATTTATCATTCTTGTTATGTCCCTAGTAAGTTATTGTTGTGGAGTATAAGACAAAGATAATACACAAGACTAGAACATATGGAGCATGATGACTATGTCTCTTTAGTTATTATATTGGATATCAACTCAGATGCATGAGTACTTGTTAGAGAATAAGTTGTGGTGGACAAACTCACCTTAAGATTGACACATGGAAGTCATGTAATGACATGTGGAAGTCTTGTCTCAATGTGGTAGTAGTGACTATGATCCTTAGACCTAAAGTCACATAGTAATACATGTTTTGTGTAGTTTAACACTAGCACAACGTGCTCTGAGATACATGATTCCAAAAGGGTGATGATTGGATATAATGTGATACATGTGGCATATTGTGAGTGATCTAGATGTAATTTGTCCCTCCTTTAGGAGTGACATCCAATGACACTTGATAAGAGAGTATGAAATGTATGACCATGCTCATGTGATTCAAAATATATGATGTTGAGCTTGCATTATCTCGAGTAGTCTTCTCTCAATGAACAAGATTGAATGTTAAGAGGATGGTATTCCATGCCTCAGTTTCAATCTAGAGATTTGTGACAAAGGGATCATACAGTCATGGTAACATTGTTCACTTTACATATTGTAGTTGTTCTCCAATTCTTTCCTATTATTTAGGTGACAATGACGTGTGGCTAGACACCAAAATTTTCTTGTGTTGTTTTGAATATCATTACCAACATAATTAGCAACCTATCTGGTCCACACATAAGGATGCATAAGTGAATTGAAATTTGCAATAAAATAAATGATTAGAATGGTTCTGAATCATAAACATTCTTACCTACCCTATGTGTTGGCTAAATTGGACATTAATATATCCTTTTTTGATGATGACAAACATTTCACACTTGTGGATCTAATATGTTAGTTGAGTATTTTAGGGTTCAAAGGAATAAGGAAATTCTACTTAGTTGGAAGATGAAATTCAATGCAAATTGAAGATTAAATATGCTTAATTGTATAAATGTTCATGATTGTACTCAAATGTAAAAACTTGTACAAAAATGTAATACAAGTACTTAGAAATCATGTAAATGAAGCATTAGATCTTCTCGATCCACTTATAACCCTTAGAGAGATTTTCCCCCAAGTTAGAGTCACCAACACATATTGTAACACACACTTAGTGGGTGATTCTAAAGTCCAAAATAGGGACACCCTTGATCGAATAACTTGTTGATCAAGACACACTCGGCTGAAGTTCTTATCTATCTAGAACCACCTCGGTCAAACTTGAGAGCACTGCTCAACAACTTACACAATTGTGCTCTAAATTAGTCTTCGATCGAAAATAATCTTCACCGAGTAAGATTTGGTCTAAAGCTTATGACCGTTAGACTGAGTGGTTGGTAGTTGGGAGTTGGAAATAGACATTGCAACACCTTTGCCTTAAAACCAGGCCCGGTCGAAGAAAATCTCGACTGAGACACAGTTCGATTGACCAAATTGTTGACCGAGCAGGATTTTGGATTGTTCGTTTCAAGCACGAACAAATTAGCAATTGCTAGCCAACCAATGAAACATAATGGCTAGTTAAGCACTAAGAACACTCTATACACTCCCTAGAACGTCCCTAGACACTTGCAAACCATTCCTATAAATAGGAGATCCTTAGGACACCTAAAGCACCCAAGCTACACTTGAGAATTCACTATTGAGAGCAATCAAGCTATGATTCACTTGTTGTCTTTCTACTTGTACTCTAGAAGGTGTCCCATAGCTACATTCTCCTAGCCACCAAAAATATCCACATTCATCTTAAGTGAATTGGAGATTCTAACTCTTGATATAGGATCAAGGCAATGTGCTTCATTGTTGTATTGCCTTCTTCCAATCCCCCTTCATAGGTATAAGTTGGAATTTCTCCTTGGCTACTCCAAGATCGTGGAGGCTTCTTAAGGGAGCATAGGTGGAGCTACTTATTGGTGGGGAAGGCTGCTTCGAGAGGATCTTGAGATTACTTCAAGGAAGGCTGCTTCATGGGTAGTTGGAGTTACTTCCAAAGGAAGGCTATCTCAAGGTGGTGGAGTTACTTCTAAGAGGAGAAGGCTACTCTAAGAGATTGAAGTTACTTCAAAGAAGGCTGCCACAAGGAGGATTGAGGCTACTTCTAGGAGAAGGCTACTTCAAGGAAGGTGATTGTATTTTATGTAATATCCTTGCAAGGTAATAAAATTAATCACTTTCAAAATCCCAATTGGAAATAATTGGGTAGTGGACTAACAACCTTTGTATTCAAAGGTTGGAACCACTCTAAATACAAGTGTCTTCCCTATTTCCTCCTCCTTCTCTGGTTGACTATTTTAATTAAATTTAAATATATATTCACCCCACATTTAGATCTTTCAATTCGTATTAGAGTAGGTCTTCAAGGAACCCTGACAGGTCTTGAAGAATGGGGGACAACATGCTTAACAACCTCAACCTTGAAGGAACTCACGTAACTCGACCACCACCTTTTGATGGAAGCAACTACACCTACTGGAAAAGAAGAATACAATTCCACTTCCTAGGACTCAGCTTGGAGTAATGGAGGATGGTGTCTACTCCCTATGAGCTTCCCACAACTGAATATGCAATGTGGGTTCTCAATGCGGTAAAACAAGTTCAATTAAATGCCAAAGTGGTAAGCATATTATATTGTTCTATTTTAGTAAGTGAATTCAATCGAATATGATCATGTGATACATCTTATGATATATGCCATAAACTTTCCATAACATATGAAGGAACTACTCAAGTTAAAAATACCAAAATTAATATGCTTAAGCAAAAGTGTGAACAATTTCATATGCAACCTAATGAATCTGTTAGTGAAATGTATGCAAGATTCTCTTCCATTGTTAATAGATTAAGTTCATTAGGAACATATATATGTGAAGAAGATCAAGCATCCAAAATTCTTAGGTCTTTGCCTCCAAAATACAAACCAAAGGTGACATCTATTGAAGAAGCAAATGATCTCACCACAATGAGCATGGAGCAGCTCATTGGCAACCTAGAAACTCATGAGGTCACCCTTGAAGAAGAAGAAAGAGTGGAGGCTGAGCTTAAAAAGGGAAAAAAAGGAAGGACATAGCCTTGAAAGCCATAACAAAGACTCAATCAAAAGTCATCACTCAAGAAAGTTATGAAACAAGTGAAGGAGATGATGAAGAAGATGCACTCATTGTGAATGGTAAGAAATATAGAAGGTATAAATCTAACAAGAATTCTAGTGCTTCTTCCTCTTCTTCCCTTAGGTGTTTTGAATGCGGCAAGAAAGGACATGTGAAGAATGAATGTCCTAAAATCAAGAAAGTAAAGAAGTCTTCTTTCAAGAGAAAGGACAAAAGAGATAAAGCTTACAAAGCTGCTTGGAACGAATCAAGTGATGAAAGTGGAAATAAGGAGGAGGAAGTTGAATGTATTATGGCCAAAGAAGATGAAAATGAGGACTCATGTGAGGTAAGCCTTCTTGAATTATCTAAAGAAGAACTAGTCACTAGTCTCCAAGAGATACATGACAAATATATTGACTATAAAAAGAAATTAAAGAAGCTTACAAAAACTAATGATGATTTGCATGCTAAGATATATACTCTCTCTTCTGAAAATGAAAGTCTCATATATGAAAGAGATACCTTAAAATCTTTGATTAATGAGCATAATATCAAGTTTCTTGATATAGAAACAAACTATAACTTTCTTTGTCAAGAAAAGGTTTGAACTGCTTGCTAAAATAAATGATCTTCAAACTCAACCTATTTTATTCATTCATTTGGATTATGATTCTATAGTCAAAGAAAGAGATAGCTTGCTATCTTATCTAGATCAAGAAAAATTAGATATTAAAAGAAAAATAGATGAAATTGGTAAGTTGCAAAAAGTTATTAGTAGCTTGAAAAATAAAGATATCCTTGATAAAATCCTAAAAGACTCTTCTGGACAAATCAAGAGGAGAGGTCTAGGTTATGTACCTAAAGAAAAATCCTATCAAAAACCTAGAACCAGAAAGATGCAAGTACCCAAGACAAAGGTTATGTATGTACCAAAAACCACTCCATCTCATGACCACAAGGGTAATAAGAGAAATGAAATTGATTTTATCTGTTGTCATTATTGTCTACATCTTGGTCATTATTCATTTTTATGCCCTTACAAGAGAAATAAAGATAAGTATCTAGCTTGGGTTCCAAAACCAAAAACTTAGAAACATGAGGATACCTAGTTCATATCTGACCTAAAACTAAAATTGAAAATCTGATTGTCTTATCTCAACTAAACATAGCTTTAACTTGCATATTTTTCATGATTTGATTAGAAATAACAAGATGTTTTTCTTGAAATTGATAAATGCACACAGAACTAGTTTCAGTCAACAATATACTCGACCAAAGATCTCTCCAGTTGAAGAAATCGTCGACCAAAGATTGTTCTATTCAAAATCATATTTGCTACCAAATTATTCCGACTGACAAATATCTCGACTGAGAAATATTTCGGTCAAATAAATCATCGACCGAATAGTATTATGTAAAGAGTCTATTACTAAATCAATCAACTCGTGAGTATATTCAATCATGTTGCTAAAAATGTTCAAAAACTCATCCAAATTAGTTATTCTAAGGTACAAAATGCTTTAATAAACATCCCTAACCAAAAGGACCATCACATGGGTACCAAAATCTATCTATTTTGTAGGACTGAGTGGTTGATAGTGGTTTATCCAAACATATGACTGGAAACAAAGAAGCTTTTCAAACTTTTGCAGAAAATAAGAGTGGTACAGTCAAATCTGGAGATAACGCCAAAGGTAAAATTATTGAAATAAGTAATGTTGGTACAAATCTTCAAATTAAAAATGTCCTACTTGTTGATGGATTACATCACAACTTGATTAGTGTCAGTCAACTATGTGATAGTGGCTATGATGTTCTTTTTAAAAAATCTTGCTACAAGCTACTCATAGAAAACACAAATAATGTTGTTTATGAAGGAAAAGGATTAGGAAATCTGTATATACTTAAACCTAATTCCATGCAAGCTATTGTTGGAAAATGTCTTATTGCAAATGATGAATCTTTACAACTATGGCATACAAAACTAGGTCATGCAAGTTCACATGTTATCAAAAAGTTGATATGATCTTTTTCGCGGTTTACCAAAAATTTCTTTTGACAAACCTGAAAGTTGTGAGCCATGTACTTTAGGTAAACAAAGAAAAACTTCTTTTAAATCTAAAACATTACTTAGCACTACTAGATCATTAGAACTTATTCATATGGACTTGTTTGGTCCTATGAGGACTCAATCTATTGGTGGTAAAAGATATTTCTTTGTTATCATTGATGATTATAGTAGATATACTTAGGTTCATTTTCTCTCAACCAAAGATGATGCAATTAGAATATTTATTCAATTTTGTTCTAAAATTGAAAATCAACTACAAGAAAAAAATATGTACCATTAGGAGTGATCATGGTGGTGAGTTTGAAAATCACATCTTTGCAGATTTTTGTACATCTCAAGGGTACACGTATAATTTTTCAGCTCCACGTACTCCACAACAAAATGGGGTAGTAGAAAGGAAAAATCGATCTTTGTAAGAAATGGCTAGAACTATGTTACTGAACACAATACACCTAAAACTTTTTGGGTTCAAGTAGTTAATACAACATGTTATGTATTGAATCATGTAACAATTCACTCCCATCTTAAGAAAACTCCTTATGAACTTATTTTCAACAAAAAACCTAGAGTTGATTATTTTCATACGTTTGGTACACCTTGTCACATCTTAAATACAAAGGATGATAAATATAAATTTGACCCTAAATAACATAAAGGATTCTTCTTGGGATACTCAACTTATAACAAGACATTTAAAATCTATAATACCATCTCTATAAAGGTTGAAGAATCAATTCACATCACATTTCATGAAATAACAACACAAAGTGTTGAAAATGAAATTGAAAACTTGAAAGACGTAACTCATCAAATTGATGACTTAACAATATCTACTGAAGATCATCAAAATACTAAAAATGAGAAACAAAACGAGACACAACAGCCCATTCGTAGATTAATCAAGGATCATCCTCAAGAATTAATCATAGGAAACCCTTTTGATAAAGTAAAAACTTGATCATCATTTAGAGATGTATAAAACATGGAATTCGTATCAATCACTGAACCTAAAAAGGTAAATGAAGCCTTAAAGGATGAATATTGGATAATGACTATGCAAGAAGAACTAAATCAATTTACAAAAAATAGTGTATGGGACTTAGTTCCTAAACCATAAGATAAAACCATTATTGGAACTAAGTGGGTTTTTTGTAACAAACTTAATGAAACCAAAGAAGTTGTTAGAAACAAAGCTAGGTGGTAGCTCAAGGATATAACTAATAAGAAGGAATAGATTTTGATGAAACCTATGATCCTGTGGCTAGACTTGAGGCTATTAGAATGTTATTAGCTCTAGCAGCCCACAAAGACATCAAACTTTTCTAGATGGATGTAAAAAGTGTCTTCCTAAATGGAATTATAGAAGTGGAGGTATATGTTGATCAACCACCTAGATTTGAGATTCCTCATAAAATTAATCATGTATATAAACTTAAGAAAGCTCGATATGGTCTTAAACAAGAACCACATAATTGGTATGAAAGACTTAAAAATTACCTATTTGATAATGGCTTTTTGATTGGAAAATCAGATTCTACACTATTTTTTAAAACTTACGAATCAGATTTTCTTGTTGTTCAAATATATGTTGATGACATTCTTTTTGGTTCTTCAAACGGTTCCTTATGTAATCAATTTAGTGATATTATGCAAAAAGAGTTTGAAATTATTCTCATGGGATAATGAACATTTTTCCTTGGTCTTCAAATAAAACAAACACCCACCAAAATATTCTAAGCCAGGAGAAAACACCACATAACTCTTAAAACAATTTGGCATGGAAAATTGCAAACATGCTACCACTCCCATAGCTACCTCTGCCAAAATTTATAAGGATGAAAATGGTGAACCATTAATGATTCCTTGTATAGGGCCATGATAGGTAGTTTGCTATATTTAACCACTTCTAGACCAGATATCATGTTCTCTGTTGGGCTTTGCACTAGATTTCAATCAAAACCTATGCACTCTCATTTTCAAGATGTCAAAAGTATTTTAAGATATCTTATTGGTACTATCCGACTATGGTTTGTGGTATCCTAAGGGACAATTGCTAGATCTAAAAGCTTACACCGATGCCGATTACGCTAGTTGTCGACTCGATCGTAAGAGCACAAGTGGTGGTTGCTTCTTACTAGGAAGAGCCTTAGTATCTTGGTTTAGTAAGAAAAAAAACACAGTTTCCCTATCCACCACTAAAGCCGAATATGTGGCTGCTGGATCATGTTGTGCTCAAGTACTCTATATGCAACAAGTTTTGAATGACTATGGCTTTGTATTCTCTTCTACGCCGATTTTATGTGATAATACTAGTGCTATAAACTTGGCCCATAATCTTGTTTTACATAGTCATGCCAAACATATTGAAATCAGACATCATTTCTTAAGAGATCATATTTCTATAAATAATATATCTCTCAATCATGTTGATGTCGAAGAACAGTTAGCATATATCTTTACCAAACCTCTTCCTCTTGATCAATTTCAATATATTAGAAAGAGGTTACTTATTACTCCCTTAGAAGATGTATTCTTTGATAGGTGTGCCCAAAATTCTAATTGAATTTCATGTTATTTCTATTACATAAGATTCTAGTAATGTTTCTTTGATTAGTCACAATAATTTATTATCATGCACAAGTACATAAACAAGCTCAAAACAATTCATCAAAACTACTCACATACGCTTGTTTGGTCGAACATATTTTGGACTGAGATAACTCTCAATCGACAAAATTGTTGATGACTTCCACTCGGTGGAACCCTTTCCCGACAAGGTGCTTTTGAATCAATTTTCCTCTCAAAATTTCACAGATCAAATTTTTTTGTAAAAAGGCCCCTCGTTCGAGATTTTTTTTGACTGAACCCTCCAACTAATGATCATTTTTTCAAATTGCAATGGTCGACCAAACTATCCATTATGAGGAGTGTCAGAAGAGAGTCGTTGGGCTCTCAGTCGAAAAAAAGGTCAAATGAGAAGGTCACTGATTTGCTATAAAAAAGACCCCAATCCGCCCATTCTACACACAATTCACTTGCTCTCTTCTCCACCCTCTAGTGATCTTTAGAACTATTCTTCAGCAATACTCTTGTACTACCATCCCTAGATCTTCTTCCACCTCCACCTATTCAAGATGGCTTCATCTTTAGCGCGTGGCGAGAAGAAGCAAGTAGCGACGAGGAAGGGAAGACAAGTCACTACAGCCTTGAGCGTCATCAACGACATCACCTTCAATGACATTGCTGCTGGAGAGATCTACCTCAAGCTTACCTCAAAGACCCCTCTTCCCCGAAGCCCAATGGAAACCAATGAATTCATCACACTCCTTGACCTCCGTGAGCTCTTCATGGTGTAAAAGTTGACGTATTTTCTTGAACCATCCTTTTGTTTTTGGTCCACCCAAGCGGTAAATGAGTTCTACGCTAATCTTACGAGGGACTCCAATAACACCTTCTCTTTCACTTCCATGGTTGATGGGTTAGGATTCTATTTTTCTAAAAAATACGTCCTCAAAATGTTAGATATAGATGAGGAGGAATATGGAGGCTTCATGGATTTAACCATTTGAAACCCTCTATCCAAACTCTCCACTAATGATAACACCATTGGCTTAGGAGATGTAAAAAGGGCCATCTTCCTTCCTAATACTTCATGTCATGAAAAAAGGGGAGCCTAATATTCTACATCTCTCACCCCTAAAGCTAGGGTGGTAAACCTCATTATTTCCCACAACATCTGCCCTAGAGCAAATAAAATTGAAATCCCACAATTTAGGATGTATCTAATATATGCTATCCTAAAGAGTATTCCAGTCAATTTCATTCGCATTATCATATCCAACGTGTTTGAATTCTCTAGAAGTCCTCCCTATGCTGATTTTGTGTGTCAAATCATTCAATTTTGCCTTGACAAAAACCTAGAGGATCTCAACTACAAGTGTGATAGGCGTCCTAAAAAACTCACCAAACACACTGTAGATAAAATGGGCCTTGAATTTGGATACAAGAAGGCCAGGACCAAAGGAGAGACACCCACCAAAGCAAATCCTCCACCTCCTACTCCTCCTAGCTACTCCATAGAAAATTTATCCAATGATGTGTGTTATTTTAAAGGAGCTACCTTTCACCTTGGATGACAATTAGATTACAATGATCATGCCATGACCTATCTTAATCAAAGAATGCACGCCTTGTCTCCCAATGTTCCCGACACATATCCATATACACTCTATCATGGGAGTCTCTATCCTTTTAATCCTTCAATTCAATACACTCAGATCCCATAGCCACCTTCACATGATCTTTCCCATACTCAATACTCAGCCATGCAACTCTAGGACATTGCTTCCCACTTTAGGTTTGATAGGGTACCTACATTTCAGGAGGCATATGCTCTTACAAAGACATGTGCACTTGATTGTCAAACACTTGTCAAGTACTATGGTGATGCTCCATTTCTTAGGAATGATCTAGAGGTTGATGTGATCTTGCAATTCTTCAGGTGATGTTATCCTCTGTAGTGATTAGTACTACTTATGTAATCCTTTCTAGTGAAGTCTATGATGTTATGTTATGTTGCTATCAATGTAATGGAGCTTGTTTGTGTTCACTTGATCATGTTAGTAAAATCTATTTTGTGGCTTTCATTGGACATTTTCTATCACTTTGTTTTGCATCTTGTGTATCATATTGAGGGGGGGTATCTCATTCAGGGGGAGTAAAATGTTTGAAATGACAAAGGGGGAGATATATTATATAAAACAAAATAAACAAGTTTTATGTTCTCTTGGATTAACATTAATTGATGCTATATTCCTTAAAGAGATGGATACTATGTTCCATATCTCTTTAGGAATAATTAACACACATTTTATGAAAACAAGTATATTTTCTTCATCTCAGGTAAATCTCAAGTATGAACTCATCTCATATAAATCATTTTAATTATATTTTAGAAATGTTTGTCATCTTCAAAAGGGGGATATTGTTGGCTAAATTGGACATTAATTACCCTTTTTTTTGATGATGACAAACATTACACATTTATGGATCTAACATGTTATTTGAGTATTTTAGGGTTTAAAGGAATAAGGAAATTCTACTTAGTGTGAAGATAAAGTTGAATGCAAATTGAAGATCAAATACACTTAATTGAATAAATGTTCAGGATTGTACTCAAATGTAAACACTTGTACAAAAATATTATGTACAAGTACTTAGACATCATGTAAATCAACCGTTAGATCTTCCCTACCCACTTATAACCCTTAGAGAGATTCCCCCCCAAGTTAGAGTCACCAACACAAATTGTAACACACACTTAGTAGGTGATTCAAAAGTCCAAAATAGGGACACCCTCGGTTGTAGAACTTGTCAACTGAGACACACTTGGTCAAAGTTCTTATCGACCGAGAACCACCTCGATCAAACTTGAGAGCACTGTTCAACAACTTACACAATTGTGCTCTAAATTAGTCTTTGGTCAAAAATAAACTCGATCGAGAAAGATTCGATCTAAAGCTTATAATCGTTAGACTGAGTGGTTGGTAGTTGGGAGTTGGAAATAGATGTTGCAACACCTTTGCCTTAAACCCAGGCTCAATTGAAGAAAATCTCGACCAAGACACAGTTCAGTCGACCAAATTGTCGACCGAGTAGGGTTCTGGATTGTTCTTTTCAAGCACGAACAAATTAGAAATTGCTAGCCAACTAATGTACACCTAGCAGCTAGTTAAGCACTAAGAACACCCTAAACACTCCCTAGAAGTCCTTAGATAGTTGCAAACAATTCCTATAAATAGGAGAGGCCTTAGGACACCTAAAGCACCCAAGCTACACTTGAGCATTTACTATTGAGAGCAATAAAACTAAGATTCACTTGTTGTCTTTCTACTTGTGCTCTAGAAGGTGTCCTATAGCTACAATCTCCTAGACAACACACATAGACACATTCATCTTAAGTGGATAGGAGGTTCTAATGCTTGATATAGGATCAAGGCACTGTGCTTCATTGTTGTATTCCCTTCTTCCAATCCCCCTTCATAGGTATAAGTTGAAATTTCTCCTTGGCTACTCCAAGATCTTAGAGGATGCTTGAGGGAGCATAGGTGGAGATACTTTTTAGTGGAGAAGGCTGCTTCGAGAGGAGCTTGAGATCACTTCAAGGAAGGCTGCTTCAAGGGTAGCTAGAGCTACTTCTAAAGGAAGTCTATCTCAAGGTGGTGGAGTTACTTCTAGGAGGAGAAGGCCACTCCAAGCGATTGAAGTTACTTCAAAGAAGGCTTCCACAAGGAGGGTTGATGATACTTCTAGGAGAAGGCTACTTCAAGGAAGGCGTTTGTATTTTATGTAACATCCTTAGGAGGTAATAAAATTAATCGCTTTCAAAATCCCAATTGGAAACAATGGGGTAGTGGAGTGACAACCTTTGTATTCAAAGGTTGGAACCACTCTAAGTACAAGTGTATTCCTTATTTACTCCTCCTTATCTGGTTGAGTGTTTTATTGAACTTTAAATTATCAAAAATCTCTATTCACCCCCTCTAGATCTTTCACTATGATCGAGTGACCAAAATGTTTAGTTAGCCAATCATATTTATTGGATCAATCGATAATTTGATTTCCAATTAATGGATTGAAATTTCCACTAGAGACATGTGATAGACCAATCAGGAAACCTAATTGTATGATCACAATGTTATAGGGAAAGCTTTAGAAACTGGAAGGCAAGTTAGTTCTAGATCTTGATTGTCGTCATCACCAAATCATCTAAAATGATCATGACATTGGGGGTACTGAGCGACCAATCATGAAATGTTATCAAGCAATCATAATCCTGTCTGTGTTTATTTAGCTTAAACTACCTTTGGTATTACAAATAGGAAGGGGTTTGGAATTGATCTTTTCCAAGCCCAGGACTCTCCTATGAAAGGAGAACATCCAAAAGGGTTTTTGTATGTTTTTGACACAACTTGTGATACAAGTTGGTAGTTACATATCTCATGGGGAGAGAAAAAGAAACCCTAAGACTGCTTCCCTAGATAGGAAAAGAAGGGAAGTTTTGGGATGCTTAGCATGTAGAAAACTCTTGATCCTCTTTGAATTGGTGACCAAGGTGGTGAACCATGTTATTTCTCATCTATGTGGATGAAGTAGAGGCTGAGGCACATGTGTAGAGGCTTAGAGAAATGTTTCCCAAAGAAGAAAACCATTCAATTTCTTGGTGCATGATAGGGATCTTTTTCTATAGCTTTCGGATTGATTTGGTGGTTGTTCTGGATCTACATCTATAAGATAGCATTCTTCACCGACATAAAATGTTTTAGTTGCTAGCAACTAATGTGTGCAAAGGTATCACCTTATCCCTTCTTATGTATTTTATTTACTAATGTTTTCTAGCTATGAGTAATCTGAGGGCTAGGGTATAGGGGCAAGAAATTTTTGTTATTCTTCCGAGCTCCCTTCTTAAAAATTCAACATCTGCAATGATCATTTTTTAAAGCTAAAAAATGGTATGCTCAATATGTGTCACCACTCTGCCTTCAAATTTCAATTATTGAATATGAGCTCACTATCTCTTCGATAACCTTAAATATGTCTGACTCAAGCCAAAGGAGTCTTACTTATGGAGCCAAGATCTTGGTCACATAACCTAGATAATTCACACATCCCATAGACTAGGAAAATGCCAATGAATAATCCAAGAGACTCATGCCATCTATTAATAAAAAATTGATCCATCAAAGTAATATCATTGGATCACATTCCCTCTTCACCCACCCCTTAATATTTTCCATGTAACACAATGAAGCCCTCTTTGTCCACTACTTATAGTGTATAATTAGTAAATCTTCACCAATTCCTATGGGTTTACATCTACACTTTGAGTGAAAATGAAGTACAATGAGATAAAACTAACCTCTCGTTAGAGAAGGTTCTAGATCAAAAAATTAAGTCATTAAATTACAAATTATGCAACCAAAATTGTGGTGACCTCCTCTGGTTATCTTTTAACATAAACATAATGATAAGGCCAATGGTGTGCGAACACATGACAAACCAAAAACTAAAATAGAACACCTGGACAAACCATATTCTATACAAACCAAAACTCTATATGAATGGAACCTCAACAACTACATAATATGTGAAGACCTCTCTTTTTATCATCATTAATGCCAAGTGTTAGAGAGAAACTCAAAACCTAAACCCATAGTATAAAGAAAAACAACTGATTCTAGCAAACGTGATTAACATAATATATGAGAAACACATAATATTTTTCTCTTTTCATTTCTCATAAAAACTTGTAACCAATGTCACATCCATGATAGAATATTCAATAACTATAAATCAGATTCAACACCATTAAAACCAGGACCTAAAATTCCTGCACAAATTTGATTCAATTCACATTAATTACTTGTATATGAAAGAACAAACTTGAACTACAACTTATCCTGGGAAAGAAAGAGTACTAGGACATTCTAACTAGATTATATTATTTGAATATTCTTTGTCATTACCTCTCTACTAGATGACATTGTACCTAAAAATATTTGAAACAACCTCATGAGACTCATATAGAGCCCCACTGAGTGGATACACACCACTCAAGCTAGGTGCATGCATCAAAATTAGATTTAGTATACTAAAGTTGCATGAACTCGCAGATATTGCTAGGTCTAATAGATAGTTCTAGTATTTAGCACATCAATTTTATGAAAATAATCCAATCAATGAGATAAGTTATCCACTTAGGTGAAATTCAACATTGAAACATCTTTAAGAGCATGTACATGAACAAGTCAGTGGGTACTACTTACTTCATTATGACAATGCTTTTGTATGAGTAATAATTCAAGATATAAACAATTAGAATTGACATATAACAATAATATCATCCTTGTGATAACCAACCATCCAGACCAGGAACATGTCCCACAGTCTTTGAAGCTAAAATCCACATAAGGCATGTCTGCAAAACAAGACTACTAAAATCACAAGATATACAAATTATATTTAGAGTGGATACTAAATCCAACATAAACCACTTTCAACATCAAAGGTGAGATTCTAAACAAAAAAATAATAATAAGTAAATATATTATCTTCATAGAAGAATGATTAGTTTCTACAATAAGAAATATAATCAACAATGGTAGATCTATCAGCTAACTATAAAACATGAAACAAACATCCAACTCATATTCTACACGACTTGTCATCTTTTATTCTTTTTCCCTGAAACTACTTTGCTTGTACCTCACCAAGTAGAAGTCACCACACATGATTCTTGTGTCAATGACACAATGCCACTATCTTAGGGTTTATCCGATCACCCTAAGATATCAACAACAAACCCTAGTCCACCACATGGTTTCCCAAACAAGCTCAGCTAGTCATCTGGGGTACACCGGATAGGAGCAGATTTAACAATATATCAAAATATTACATATTATCAAATGTTACACGTCTTATAGTTTTCATTTCATTAGAGTTTGTTCCTCATGGACATAAACTATCACAACATAGTATTTTGGGCAGAATCACACCCGATGATTCATCCCTAAATCTTGGTGGTGTAACCTTCAAGATCTCACTCCACCCTCTAAAAATACTTCTCATAATACTCTGATTACTACAAGGAGATATGTTTCATTTCCCCACTGTGGCACTCTAAAATTTCTTTAAGATGAGTAAAAATGAGTAATAACAAGTGAAATAGGATATATCTAGTTGTGTATATTCTCATACAACTAGAAGATATGAATCAATTTTTTCTTATCAAGAGAGTCAATGATTAAAAAAAAGAAGCACAAAAATCGATAAAATGCAACATATATGACTCTTTCCATTTCCACATCATATTATAACAGTCATTATTAGCGGGCTATCAGCCAACACATCATCACAATATCCAACACATTTATGCTTGAAATTTATTCATATCTACATAATTTGGATGGAATAAGTGTATGTCACACGATAAACCTATTTAGAGTATGATGAATGACATAAGATGTCTATATGCCTATATTGTTGCTAATTCTGATGCCTCTATGAATATTTGATGGGAACAATGATATGGAATTAAATTAACATGCTTTGATTATATTTTAGAAACCTTATTCAACACATTTAATACTCCTAATTCACTATTCACCATTTTGTAGTTAGGGTTATCATTTAATATATATGTAATATCATTTGAAATTCATAGTCCAATTATCATGTATTTCCTCCAACTTAGGTCATCCTAAAGTAATTAAAATAAATAAATTATCGAAAAAATCCTACTTATTCAATTAAATCTATTCATAACTTATCATCAATTCCATTTCCTTTCTTACATTTAGATGAGTGTAATATGCCATTTGTCTTGCAATTGCATTTTCGTAATCAACAATAGTCCTTGAGTTCCTTATGGCCATGCTCATGTGAGTCAATATACACTACTACATTTTTGGCCAATAACGTCGCTGCATGTAGGGTCAGTTTTTCCAAATAACCGACCTTATATGTCTACAAAAAACATGGGCACCACTTAAGACCTCTTGGGTCGGTTTTCTTAAAATAACTGACCTTATATGTCTATAAAAAAGGTGGGCACCACTTAAGACCACTTGGGTCGATTTTCTTAAAATAACCGACCTTGTAGTGTATCTCTATAAGGTCAGTTTTCATAAAATAACCAACCTTATAGGCAATGGGATCAGAATGCTGACCCATTAACTTTCACGTGGTGAAAATTTTCTCAATGTTGGCTTCGTGCCTCGATCTATAGGGTCGGTTTTTCCAAATAACTGACCTTATATGTCTAAAAAAATGCGGGCACCATTTAAGACCTCTTGGGTCAGTTTTCTTAAAAAACCAACCTTAGAAGACCTCTGAAAAGCTTAAGAAAATACTTTCTTGATCAAGAATTTTCTCGACTAAAATTTCTCGATCGACGTATTTCTTGACCGAGCAAACCTTGCTTTATAGGCTCCATTTTTCCTCCGCACGTCTATAAGTACCTCTAGGGTTGTTTTTTTCCTTATAACTGACCTTGTAGGGACCAAGACAAAAATTGACTCCATTTTGCCTTTGCGCGTGTATAAGTACCTCTATAGTCGGTTTTTTCCTTATAACTGACCTTGTAGGGCATCTCAATCGAAAAAAAATTTGACCAAGACAAAAAAGGCTCCATTTTGCCTTCGCGTGTGTATAAGTACCTCTAGGGTCAGTTTTTTCCTTATAACCGACCTTGTAGGGCATCTTGGTCGACAAAATTCTTGACCAAGTCAACAATTGGATCCATTTTGCCTTCGTGCATGTATAAGTACCTCTAGGGTCATTTCTTTTCTTATAACCGACCTTGTAGGGCATTTCGGTCGAAAAAATTCTCAACCGAGACAAAAACGCGGGTACTATTTTGCCTTCGCTCGTGTATAAGTACCTCTAGGGTCGGTTTTTTGCTTATAACCGACCTTGTAGGGCATCTCAGTCAATAAAATTCTCGACCGAGACAAAAATGTGGGCACCATATCACCTGTAGTTTCGATTTTCCCTTATTAACCAACGCTATAGGTCGCCCCGCGAGCTATAAGTTATTCCTGCTATTCTTCTTTTCCGCTATTCTCGCTATTCTTCTTTGCATATTTTCTTACCTACAACTTTGGTTATTACCTTGAGAGCTCGTGAGGGTTTTGAGCTATGCCACTTTCCTTAAACGATGACGACGCCCAGCCGCCACTTTCTTCCTTAGATGGAGATGATGCCTCCGGCGCTACAAGGGTCGCCTCCCCAACCACCATCTTCGGTGCAACTTTCCTTGGATGACAACGCCCAACTGCCACTTTCTTCCTTGGATGGCGACAATTCCTCCAGCATTGCAAGGGACGCTGCAACCTTGCCTTCTCGCTTCGGCTCTTCTCCCGCACAAGCTCCCCCACCGCCGGAGCAGATCGACTGCCAGAGAAGCAATCTCTAACTGATTAAGGTATTGTCTCCACCGCCTCACTCTCCCAATGTGCACATATGTAATACTTCTCTTGTCTCTTTGAGTTTATTGTGAGCTTCATTTTGTGTTCTGGACATGTAGAGGATACAAGCCTCTTCCTCCTTTCATTTGCCATTGCTGCTTTGTATAGTCTTTTATATAAGTGCTAGGATTTATGACTGTCATGCATCATTTGGGTTTTAGGGTGGCTTCAAGACCTATAAATGGGCGTCATTGCAGCCATATACCCATAAATGATGTATGTTTTCACAAATATTTGATGGGAGATATCTCATGGGAAATATCCTATATTTGATGGCTTTTGCTTCGACTTCATTGCAATAATTTACCCATAAATGATGCATTTTTTAAAGTCTATTCAACACATTTAATATGTCATCATTGCAGTCGTATACCCACATATATTGAACCCTCGCCTCTTCAACTGCTGGTCATTAACTGATCAACATGGCAATCCAACAACTAATCATCCTCTTGCTCATGGTTCTCTCATTTTCATCTCGGCGGCTCAGGTCAGTTACATTATTTTTCCATTGTATTTGACTAGTAACCCAACCAATAATAAAAATATGTATTCTTTCATATCTAAATTTTATTATCAGTCACATATGCAGTCATTGTATACATTCTTGAAATATGAGGATAGGAATTGTGTAGTCCCAGATTGACACTTTAGGGTTTATAGATGAGATCATCGATGCATGATGTTTAACTTAATATATAAATATGACAATAATACATTTACGCATGTATCAACTTAGAAACCCGTTCAAAATTTACTCATTAGGAGTAAATTTTGGATAGTCCCTGGTCTGGGACTATTTTTGGATATTTAATCTCACTTAGGATGTAACTGTATAATGTATGTTTAGTTTTGAAGAAAATTTTAGTAGGATTTCCTCATTTGTTCTCTGGGTACATATGTGAGTGTTTATTTTCCATTTACATCAGTGTACTTGGAGAACTTAGGGGAAATGTTGCTGAAATTTTCTTCAAGACTAAACATACATTATACAGTTACTAGTGAGATTATATATTCAAAAATGGGATAGGTGATACATTTTAGTATAAAAGTAATTAACTTCCTATCAATAAAAACTTACAGCTTATAGTATCAATATTAAATGCTTAGTTTTATAATTAATTTTAATGTGATATATAAAATGGATCGAAGTTGGATGTCTATCAAGTACCATTACAGTCCAGAGTTTGCCAAAGGTCTTCATGAATTTATCAGATTTTCTAAGGAACATAGGAAACTACCTACAGATAGGCTATATTGTCCATGTAGAAATTGTGGTAACAATTTGAAAGTTGATACTGGTGAGGAAATTAAGAATCATGTCATATGCAATGGGATCATACAAGGTTATAGAGAATGGTATTGGCATGGAGAGAAATTTAATTATGGATCAAAAAATGTCGATACTAATAGTTGTGGCATAGAAGATATAGATAATGATGATAATGTCAATGATGAACCAATTCTGGATGACTCGATTTAGGATGATATGGTTGATGAGATGCTAAGTAGTTGTTAGGACAATGCCATTGATACACCTTCTATATTTGCAAACATTATCCATGATGCTAAAAAACCATTATATAAGGGTTGTATTAAGTTCACGAGGTTGAGTGTTGTGATGCGATTATATACTCTTAAAGCTCAAAACTAGTGGAGCGATAAGAGTTTCACATCACTGTTGTCTTTGTTAAAGGAAATTCTTCCTGAAGGCAACGAGCTTCCAATTTCAACATATCAAGCAAAGAAAATAATGTGCCCAATGGGAATGGAGGCTAAGAAGATTCATGCATGTCCAAATGATTGTGTGTTATTTCAGAAGGACTATAGTAATTTGATAAATGTCCAAAATGTGGTGTGTCAAGGTATAAGACTACAAATTCAGGTAAGGCTAAAAATGGCCGTCCTGCCAAGGTGATGTGGTATCTACCAATAATACCACGATTTCAATGCTTATTTGATAATACAGAAGATTCACAAAATTTGTCTTGGCATGGGGAGTTAAAGAACAATGATGATGGCATCATACAACATGCATCTGATTCACCACAATGGAAGAAAATTGATTTATTATACCCTCAATTTGGTAAAGAACCAAGAAACTTAAGACTTGGACTCTGTATAGATGGAATGAATCCCTATGGTACATTAAGCAGCCAACATAGCATGTGGCCTGTTATGATTGTTATATACAATCTTCCTCCTTGGTTGCGTATGAAAAATAAGTATGTCATGTTGTCAAATTGATATCAGGGCCCAAGCAACCTGGAAATGATATTGATGTTTACCTTAACCTCTAATTGATGACCTAATGAAACTATGGGAAGGTCTTATGACATATGATGCTTCACATAAAGAGATCTTTAGTTTGCGTGCTATGTTGTTTTACACGATTAATGACTTTCCATCTTATGGAAATTTGTCTAGATATAGCATAAAATGATACAAAGCATGTCCTATTTGGGAGGAAAATACTTATTCAATCTGAATGAAACATGGTGGTAAAATCATATATCTTGGTCATTGGAGATTTCTCCCACCAGTGCATCCTTATTGAAGTCAACGTAAAACCTTTAATGAGTCAACTGAGGAATGAAGTGCTCCTAAACCTATACCAGGAAATGTTGTATATGATACAGTGAAACATATTGTTAATGAATTTGGAAAGAGTTCAAGTAGTCGTACTCTCGCATGTGACAAATCTCTATACAAGAAGAGGTCAATATTGTGGGATCTTCCTTATTGCAGATCTTTGGCAATTAGATACTACATTGACGTCATGCATGTTGAAAAAAATGTTTGTGATAGCATCATTGGTACGCTATTGAACATACCAGGAAAGACTAAAGACGACATCAAATATAGAAAAGATTTAGAATTAATGGGTATAAGAAAAGAATTATCAGTGGAGATCAGGGGTCGCCACACATAGTTACCACCAACTTGTTACACTTTCTCAAAGTAGGAGAAAAAGACATTCTGTGAGTGCTTGTATAATATCAAGGTTCCACAAATATACTCTTCTAATATTTGTAGATTGGTATCGAAGAAGGATCTAAACTTGATAGGTCTAAAATCTCACGATTGTCACACCTTAATGCAACAAATTTTACCTGTGGCTATTTGATCTATATTGCTGAAGCATGTAAGGTTTGCAATCACAAGACTCTATTTCTTCTTCAATGAAATATGCAACAAAGTGATACATCCTGATACTCTCGATAAATTACAAAAAGATGTAATTGTTACCATGTGTCAGCTTGAAATGTACTTTCCTTCTTCATTTTTTGATATCATGGTTCATCTTGTAGTACATATTACAAGGAAGGTGAAGATGTTGGGTCCAATTTTCTTACACTGAATGTATCCATTTGAACGCTACATGAGTGTTTTTAAAGGTGATGTTCAGAATCATTATCGTTCGGAAGGGAGTATTATTGAGGGTTATCTGGCTAGGGAGGTGATGGACTTTTGTAATGATTTTTTGAATTGCAATAAAACTTCTAGCGATCTAAAAAATTCCCATCACACTGAATCTTATTATGGCAAAGGAACTCTGGGAGGATGAGTGAAAGGAATCAGCCGTGAGTTGTGGGAACAAGAACATTTGTATATTTTACACAACATTGATGAAGTTAGTAGCTACATCACAGAACACAATAATCTTATCAAGAGAAATCATCCACGATCTAGTTCAATGTGGCTTGCAAGAGAGAATAATTGAATAGTTATTAGGTGGTTTGAAGAGAAAGTCTTTAATCAACTATCTGAATCACCAAATAATGTTGCTGAGAACATAAAATGGCTCACCTTTAAGCCAAAAATGGATGTCATGTCATATGAATGATATGACATAAATAGATTTTCATACTACACAAAGTGTCAAGATGAAAGTAGTGTAGTCCAAAATAGTGGGGTCACTGTTCAAGCTTATTCATTATATTTTGCTAGTGTCAAAGATAAAAGACCACGTGAAGTTGAGATGTCATATTACGACGTCATTGAGGACATATGGGAATTGGACTATACAAATTTCAGAGTTCCTATCTTTAGGTGTAATTGGGTTGACAACAACAAAGGAGTTTTAGTGGATGAGTTGGGTTTCAAATTTGTGAATTTTGAAAAGATTAGTGAGAAAGATGAGCCATTCATCATGCAGACCAAGCAAAACAAGTATTCTATATTGATGACTCAGCAAAAAAAGTTGGTCTATCGTTCTTCATGGAAAAAGATAGTTTACTGTAGATCCTATAAATGAAGAAGAATACTAGAAAAAGTATGATGATTCCAGCCCATTCTGAGTTGGTTTGCCAAGTGTAAATGTTGAAGATAACACCGATGAATACTATAAACGTCAAGACCATGCTGAAGGAATTTTACTTGACTAAAAACTCAACCAATACTAGAGGCATGTATTCTTTGAATTATTTATTTTATTATCATTCAACCACTGGTTCTTTTATTATCACTTATGTTTCTTTTATCATGTATACTTGCAGGTTCTAAAATGGCAAGTGAAGATGAACATTATGAGCATGAGCACCATGAGGATGGTAGTCATGATGCTAAGAAAAGTAGAGGTCCCACACTGATGCATATGCTATAGGAGCTCAGGGCCAAAGGGGAGAAATTGGCAGTCCAGTTTGATGTCACAGGAGCACCTATTGGGGAACATACTAGTGCTTTCAAGCATTATGTATGGGTGACCACGCGCAGTAAGGTGGCAATAGATATAGAAAATTGGCATGATGTTTCTAATGCCTTAAAAGACCTCCTACGGAAAGATATATCTGTGAGTGGAAATGATATTATTTTAATATGTTTTTGTTTATTGATTCTAATTTAGTTTGCTTGGAAAGACATATCCTTTTTAAGACAACATTATTGCTTCTTTTGCATGTATAGGGTGTTTTTCATCTAAATGAAAATGATCACAAGAAAAAATTTCTACAACATTGTGGTGTACGATGGAGGGCTTTTAAGACATATCTCAAAAGGGAATTTATAGATAATCCTAAACAAAAGAAGAAAGCAACAATATATATGTTTTTATAGATATTGAGGTGTGGGAAAGATTTGTTGCAGCTAGGAAATTGGAAGAGTTTCAAGTAATAAATATTGTGATGTATTGTATGAATCTTTAATTTTATACAATTAAGGAGGTGAATATTTTTATATATGTTTGCCAATTCTAAATTGCAACACCTCATTTTAAATGATCAGGCTATTCACGAGGCCCAAAAGGAAATACGGACCCAAAATGTCCATGACCATCGCTTGGGGCACGATGGTTATGCCTTTCACTGCCAACTACAAGAGAAGCAACTCTCTTCTGGAGAAGAGTTTAGTACAACTCAAGTTGAGCATCCACCCTGACACTTGCAGTGGATTGATGCTAGAAAGAATCGAGCAGGTGAAATTGTCAACCCTACAACTAAGGAGGTGGCACAAAAGATGGTAGGTTTATCCCAACTAAGTAAAGAGTAACTCCCACAAACTTAGATTTATTTATATCTAATTGATATTGTGATTTCATATTTTTATTAACTATGAATAGATTGATCACCATGAGCAAAGTAAGGAAGGAAAGTTCATCCCAACTGGCCACATGGATGAACTATCAATTGCTCTTGGTACGGAGGATCATCATGGCCGTGTTAGGGGATTAGGAGCTGGCATAGGATTCAAGTCTTATTTTGGCCCTTTGCAATCTAAAAGAGGTCATGCAGGAGGTCTTACAAAAGAGGAAGTTGAAGCATTAGTAGAACATAAAGTAAAAGAAATAATGTCTTCATTTCATCCTACTCAACCTTCTCAGCCTATTCAAACTGTGTGTGTCTCAGATAATGAGGTACATGCCCATGCTCCAACTGTAGAAGGTCATGGGAGCACTCCCAATGACCCACCACAACAATCTACAGTAAGTTTTTGTTCTATATGTTGTGTTATATATATATATATATATATATATATATATATATATATAGCTGTAGTAGGTATCTGGTTTACCGCTTCGTATATAACTTACATTATTTCAATTCTAGGTTGGTATGAACTGTAAACTTATAGTGGAGGATCCAGAGTATAATTTTGTGGCAGCGGGTAAGGTATATAACCTTGGTGGTACATTACATTGCCAACCATTTTCTGATGACATTTATTGTGTGTTCATCCATCTTGTGTATGACGGAATTGGGGACAAACCACTGCCATATATAATCTTGAATATAATATAGTTGAAGAAGCAGAGGGTGCTATGGTGGGTTGGCCTAAACACTTGGTTATCAATGAAAAGGTATATATCTGAAATCTACCATGTTTTTCATATTTGACTACATATATGAACTCGTGTAATATAAGTATGTAATTTAATTAACATGTCTGTAAACCAAAAAGTGAAAATTCTACTAGTCGTCCTCCGATGCCCAAGCCATTTTTCATTCCCGAAGCTACATTCGATGAATTGGGAAGCAAATGTAAATGTTTTTGTCGATACTTATCCAATCAAAGCTCGTGATCACATATGTTGGTCAATTTAAAAGAAGATGCAGCTGGGAGGGACTTTGAGAATTTTATTTTTCTTGATGATATTAAAGATATGTTCCGGTATGATTGGATAAATACTTCGATATTAGAATTATGGATAAGGTAAGGATTCATCAATATAGAAAACTCCAATATACATTTTTAGCTTATTTCTAATATATGAAATGATTACAAATGTTTTACAACCATTTATATATCGAGACGACAAACTTTGATATAAGGAATGTTGAATTCTTAGCTCCTTGAATCACTAGTCAAGTGGAGACACACATTGAGGATCTGAATGAAAACTTCTGTACTGCATTCAAATATTTTTCTAGTGTGGGAAAGGAAATTATCCTAATTCCTTTTAACGTCAAGTAAGTATTATTACTGAATCTAATTCTAATATTGACTAAATTTATAATTCTAATATTTGTTTTCAATATGCATTTTACTCAGATATAGACATTGGGAACTAGTGGTGGTTGTCCCAAAATTGATGACTTTCTATTATCTTGACCCAATGGGAATAACAAGGAGTCACAAACTGAAATTGCCAACTATGGAGTAAGCATAAATTTAGTTTCTACCACATCAATTGTTATGCTTCAACATGATATTTCTACTTAGAATTTCTATTTTGACAACTAACATAATCAATTAATTGATAGGGGTATAAAGGCTTTTTGTGAAGGTGGATGAATAATACCCACCAAATTAAAGACATTGACTTTGAAAAATATCAAGGTAACTACTTTGACGGCTTAGTGATATATATGTAAAAATCCTATAGTAATGTATATGTCAACTCTTATATGCCAACCCTTATAGTCTTATCTCAACTCTATTTATAGTAGTTTACTAACATTAAGTATAATTCTTTATTTGTAGTGTCATATACAAAATAATGATTGTGATTGGGGCTACTATGTAATGAAATATATGCAAGATATTGTCAAAAGAGCATCAAATGACATTCAAACTATAGATCAGGTAATAAAGAATAAAATCATTAATTTACAAGCGAGATGTACTCATTTTATAAAATATTAGCATGTGCATTTTCTGTTGCAGATCTTTACAACTCAACCTTACACACTTGATGAGTTAAATGAATTCTGAGAAGAGTGGTCAGAGGCTTTTCTTAATGAAGTGACTATAGCATTGGATTGAATGCATAACTTCATTTGTGTATGTAATTTTGAAACTCTATCAAATTTACTTTTGTATCTAACATAAATTTTAATATCATCTTAAACTTGCAATCTTTCATTGTTGTTAGTATGTGCTATGTGTATGAATGTTAGTATGTTCTATGTATCAACTGAATGAATCTATCTTAGACTTGCATGAATGTTAGTATGTGTCATGTGTATGAGTATGTCTCAACTGAATATTTTAAATTATTTTTGTTATGAATGTGTGTGGTTTGGAGATTGATCATCAATTCAAAAAGGATTGGACATAAAAGCTAGCAAATGGCTTTGGAATGCAATTTCTAGCTTGTATCATTGCATTCACAAGTCTATTTCTATTGTAGGTTTTGAACTGTGTAAAGCAGATTTCTATTATGCAGGTTTCTATTCTGAAGATTTTTGTTTAAAAAAAATGTGACTTCTAGGGTCAGTTATTAAAAAAACTGACCTTAGAGACCTATTGCGTCGTTTTTTTAAATAACTGACCTAGTAGCTTCAATGCAAACTTATCAGGTACTCACTTCCCTATTGGTCAGTTTTCATCAAATAACCAACCTTAGAGATCTCTAGGGCCGGTTTTCAAAATTAACCGAACTTAGAGATCTCTCAGTCGACATATTTCTCGACCGACAAAACCTATGTTACTTTATAAGGTTGGTTTTTTAGAAATAACTGACCTTACAAGACCTCTAGGATATTACTTCCTTGGTCAATAATTTTCTCGACTGAAAGCCACTCGGTCGACAAGTTTTTGGACCGAGAAAGACTGACCTTACAGGAACTATGTTTCTTTATAGGGTTGGTTTTTTAACTTCTAGGGTTGGTTTTTTAGGAATATCTGACCTTATAGGCTATGGGATTAGAAAGATCATTTTTTGTACTCTATTGGGTTGGTTTTTAGAAATAACCGACCTTAGAAGACGTCTAAGAAGCTTAAGATAGTACATTCTCGGTCGACAATTTTCTCGACCAAAATCCTTCTCAGTCGATGTATTTCTCAATCGAGAAAACCTCTGCTGCTTTATAGGGTTGGTTTTCTAGCAATAATCGACCTTACAAGACATTTTTAGGGTCGGTTTTTTAGGAATAACTGACCTTACAACCTCTTTTTTCTCGCTTGGGTCAGATTTTTTACAACCACTTGGGTCGGTTTTTACTATATAAGGTCAGTTTTCTTTGGTAAAAAAATCCGACCCTATAGAAAAAATTCTATAGCAACGACCACTTAGGCATCAGTTAAAAAGTGACGCTACAAGCTTAAAAAAATCGGCGCTATAGACCATTATTTTAGTAGTGCTATGGTATTGAATTCACAATATCTAGAATAGTCTTCTATAGATCAAGGAATGTACATTTAACACTAAGAGGATGGCATTCCATCCCTCAGTTTCAATCTGGATATCTATGACAAGTATTATATGGTTATTGCAACATCAGTCACTTTATAGATTGTAGTTGTTCTCCAACTTAATCCTATTACTTTGGTGAAAATGATGTGTGTCTAGACACCAATCTTTGCTTTTGTTATTTTGAACATAACTAGAAGTGTAATTAGGAACCTATCGGGTCTCACGCATGATGATGCATGATGAAATTGAAGTTCATAATAAAAAAAATGAATAGAATGCTTTGGAACCATAAACTACATGGCTTCCTATTTGATTGGGCGACCAGAATATTTTTTCGGCCTACCAGATTGGTTGGGTCAATGGATCAATTGATTAGCAATTGGTTGAGGTTTCTACTAGATTGACTTGATCTTTCTATCAGAAAACATGATTGGTTGATCAGAATGCGATAGGGAGAGTAAAAAATTGTAAACAAATTCAAACATTAATCTGAATAGACCTAGTATGTTGCCAATGTTATTTTTTCCACAAATGAAAACCCTAAATGTATACCCACATATTTAGTAGATCACAATATGAATGTAGTTGGTATCTTTATAAGTTACCTCTTTTAGATAAAGCATGACAAAGATATATGTGTAAGGACATTTCTTGTATAAATATAAGAAAGACTGACCTATATGTTGAAATAATACTTCAAATGATATGTTGGTTCCAAATATAATTCACTAAGCCAAAAATGTATATGATACATAATTGTATTAATAGTCCTTTGAAATATAAGTAGTCCTATAAGATATATTACCTTATTTATATATGAATGTTGGATGAATTTAAATCGTAGATTCCTTAAATAGGGGTATTTTGATAAATATTATCTCATGTAATTTATATCATTGACCCTAGTTGATAAAATTGATCCATAACATATAAAGAGAGATCAACATTATAGGACCCAAATTTGAGGAATCCATGCTGATACCCCCCCCACACACATACACACACAATATATATATATATATATATATATATATATATATATATATATATATATATATATATATAACCTAGAAATATTTTAACTCTATGTGACTAAAATGGATATTAGAAGTAAAAAGGATCTAAAAATGTAAATGGGAGATAATAAATCAGTGTTATGAAATGAAAATTCAAAATGGAAACCCTAATCATGAATAGTATAATCTATAATCTAAACTTAAAGCCAGACAGTAACAAGATTGTAATAGCTTTTATAATTATAGATAATTCTTGGAACTCAATACTTGGAATTTGCATTTTGCATACTTTTGATCCAAATGTATGAAAGTACTATTTCAGTTTGGAAAGTATATATCTCTATTCAATGAATGTATTGTTGCATGGCTTGAATTTGATTTTGAAACCCTAGATTTTCTCTTGAAAGCCTCCGACATTTGTATTATTGGAATAGTATCCCATAGTTTAAACCTCAAAAAGGGTGAGCTGGTACCCACTAGTTTAAATGGAATATGCTTCCACAACTCACATGCGGTCTCTTAGTATAATGGGAAACATAGTTCCCGTGTTTCTACTATCCATGGAGAGAACACAAGGCTTTCCCAACAAAATATACATTGACATGTGCTATCTATTTACAAATTTTAATTACTAGTCTAAAATTTTGATATTTAATCATGTTAACATTGGTCACCCTTTTTCTACTTGATGATTACCTACAACATTTACTTTTATATCTGCATTCAAAATTATTGGTCATAAATGTCATACTTGTTTACTTTCCAAATAATGATTATGTACCTATCATTTGACTGGTGCATCCTTTTCTATTTTAGTCCACGTGTATTTTTATTCCCTATAGAAAGTTGTGAACAAGTGTTCAAAAGAATAGGTAGTTTTTAATTTTTAGTTTCCATGTATAGGTAGTATAAGATTTCATATACTCTTAATTATGTATGATGTAAAGATTGTTGATATATTTTGTGATAAAATTATGTGAAAAAATTAGCCACAAAGATTGATTTTTACAAAGCTTGACTGGTGGACCCCTAGTCAAGTTTCCATTCATAATAATATTAATTATTTAAATAAAATATTCATAACTTAAATTTCTTTACTTGTTGATTACTTCTATACACTCATTTCAAACTTATGTTTCAACTAAGCTAAGTTATGGTCTTTGGTTTCTTCCAAAACTTCCACCCTTATCCATGTGTTCATCCCTATTCACTATAAAAAATTGCAGACATATTTTAGAGTAGGGTACAAAGTTAAGGTCAAATCCAATAATACTAGGAAATTTTTCTTGCACTTTTAATCGACATTTGAGCCTATATGAGTGTACTTATGGATCTTTATGTAAAATTGAAATCGACTCTAACTTTGATCTGGTAGGGATGTTCTAGTAAATTTGTGACCGATTCACAAGGATATACATTTCTTATAAAGATTTCATGGTAGAATCTATTTCATGGAAATTTTATTTTGAAAAATTATCTATGTAGACATTTTCATAATTGATGAAGATAAAATCAGGTGTGCTGAATGATCCAATGATGAAGGTAGAATCAATTACTGTGATAATGACCTTGTAGTACCTTTGATTTCAATTTGGTGGTTACATGTTCCAGAGAAACATAAATTGTTTGTGTGTCATGTTCTTCATGAAAAGGTTTTAAAAAATTAGTAGAGGTGTCATCCTCAGTTTCATTTAGATATGCAAATTTAAAGGGAATAATTCTAAATCCTAAAACTCGATGTATTTGTATCATTTTTTAAGAGTAATTGACGTCCATGAGGAAAATTCTTCCACAATCATTGCGGTTTGTCAAAGAGAATCAGACACTAATGATTACATTTGGGCATAACACTACTTTGAATATAAAATACAAAAGAGTTGAGACCATTATCATTATGTAAAAAGTATAAAAGCCATATCATACATGATCTAGAAATATTGATCCAACATAGTATCCAAAAAGAAATCTAGTTGAGTCATCCTATTATGTTTTGGGAAGATATTAAGCACCTCAAAAGATAGTGTATTCCCATCCCATGGAAAAATGGTTGGTAAACACACATTCAAGTAAGCACAAGTTTGAAAAACACTAGAGGGAGGGTGAATAGAGTTTTTAAATATTTTAACAATTATTTAACTCAAAACAACCACAATTGAAAATGGAAGAAGGAGACAGGTGTTTAGAGTGGTTCCAACTTTAGCAAATACTAAAGTTGTCAGTCCACTACCCGGTTGCTTACCCAACCGGGATTTTGAAAGTATTAATTTTATTACCTTAACAAGGATTTACACAAAATACAATACTTTCTTTACACCCCTTGAACAGCCTTCACTTGAAGTAGATGCACCAACTTGAGGTAGCCTTCTTGAAGTAACTCCAAGCTCCCCCTTGAAGTAGCCTTCCTCTCTAGAAGTAACCTCCCGTTGCACCAGCCTTCTTGAAGTAGCTCAAGGTCCCCTTCTTCACCAAGAAGATCTCCAACCTCTCCAATCTGCAGCCTCCAACCTAGGAGTAGCCAGGAGAGTACAAACAATAATAGAGAACAAGAAAGGAAAAAGGAAATTACAACTTATCCTCTTGTAGCACAAGGCTTGATTTTCCTAGATCAAGCGTGTAGATCTCCTAACCAAACTGTATGGAATAGTAATTGCAACGGATAGGAGATGCTAGCCTATAGGACACGAAATTTGAGCTAAGAGAAGAAGTAGCCAATTGTCACTATGCTCAATTTGCTCACAAACAGGTTGCTCAAAGTATGCTCAAAGATTTCTCAAGTGTAACAAGTGAGTTTAGGTGTCCTAAGGCATGTCCTATTTATAGGAATGTCCTACAAGTGCTTAAGGACGTTCTAGACACCTTCTAGGGGTTTCTAAGTGCTTAACTAGCCGTTAGGTACAAGTTTGTTGCTTTAGCAACGACTAATTAATTAATTCTGTAGTTGCTGTCAGAGTCCATCTCGGTCGAGAAATGGTCGACCGAGACACCTACTCGGTCGAACTTTTGTCGACCGACAGGCTCTCTGAATCAAGTGTTTTGCAACGTTTATCTCCAACTGCCAACTACCTTGTCAGATGTGTCTAACGGCTACTTGGGTCTTTCTCGGTCGAGAAGATTGTCGACCGAAAGTGTCTCGGTCAAGGAGTTAGTCGACCGAGATTGACCCTGTTTCAATTTTTCAATTAAAGCACTAAGTGTGTGTATGAGTGTGCATATGTGACACTTATTTGAAGGGTATGACCTATCTAAATGTGATGTTTAGCTAGGGAGAATCTAACGCTTGATTTACATGAAATCTAAGTACTTGTACATTATATATTTGTACAAGTTTTTTACAAAGCGATTACATTTCATGAAAATATAAATATGTAAGCATATGGATTTCCCTAATTTGCTTTGTCATCCACCTTATTCCTGCAACACTCAAGTAGCACGTTAGATTAACAAGAATGAAATGTTTGTCATTATCAAAACAAAGGGATTTACAAATGTCCATTTAGCCAACAATCTCCCCCTTTTTGAAGATGACAAACATTTCCTAAATATAAAATAAGAAAGTATAAAACATGTGAGTTTCATACCTGAAGATTACCTTTGTAAATTTCTTCTCTTGTTTATAAAATGTGTGCTTATTATTCCCCATGAATTATGGAACATGAAATCCAATCCTTTAGGGAATATAACAACTTTCAATGTAAAGCCAAGAGTTTATGAAACTCATTGATTGAGTTTTGCACAAATACTAATTTTTATATTTATTTCTCCCCCTTTGTCATTTCAAAAAGATATCAGTTTAAGAATAAATAGTCAATTTAGCCACAATTTTTAAATTTCAAGTTTTGCAAAAATGTCATCCCTTTTTATTTATGACATATTTATTACTCCCCTTACTTTTTATGCTCTACTAGAGTAGTCTTATAATCCATATTCGAATGATGCCATAGAGGAATATCCAATAGAATCAGTAAAGATAACCATTTCATGTAAAAATAACTATTTCATTTCAAAGATCACCATTTTATTACAATCATGCAAGGATAACCATTTCATTACAATCATGCAAAGATATTCATTTCATTACAACTAATACAACGGTCACTCCAAATCTCACTGGAAAGACTTGAGTATTACATCAATATCAGGGTCTTTTCCAAGAAATGGCTCAACTCCATAATATTGGACTAAAGTTTGCCACTCCAAAGTACCTGTCTTGGTTAAAGCATATGCTTCCAAGAAGGTAGGAACCCGATCAAAATGGAAATGAGCAACAATGTCTTGTAATTGTATTGAGGAGAACTGAGTGTGTGTGAGGTCTGTAGATGGTGGAGGTGGAGGTTGGTAGTAGTTGTAAGATGGATTATATGGGTTGAGCATGCCAGGATTTAATGAATAAGGATATTCATCTGGTTGATTTGGAGAGAGGGTTTGCATTCTTTGATTTAGGTAGGTCATGGCATGGTGGTTATAGTCTAATTGTCTACTTATATGATATTGTGACCCAACAACATAGGTTAGGGTGTTTTGGATGGGATCATAGGGTAGGTTGGTAGGAGGAGGTGGTGGTGGTATATCTTGAGTAGATGTCTCACCTTCCGTCCTAGCCCTCTTGTGACCAAAATCAATTCCCATTTTCTCTACTGTGTTTTTGCTTATTTTTTGTGGTTTGCTTTCCCATGTGTATCCCATATCCTCAATTTGTGTTTTAAGAAAGTGTTGAGTGATTTGGCATACAAAATCAGCATATGGGGGATTTCCAGAAAACTCAAGCATGTTCTTAAGGATTATGTGGATAAAATTTACAGGAATACGTTTGATAATGGCATAAATTAAACACATGCGAAAAATAGGAACTTCAGACTTGTTTGCTCTAGGATGTATGTTTGTGGAAACAATAAGATTGACAATCCTAGCAGTAGGTTTGAGATTAATGGCATAGTAGGTACCCCTATCTTCGTGACACATAGTATTAGATTGAAAAATGGCTCGTTTAATGTCACTAAGACTGACGGTATGATCACCTTGGGAAAATGTATTGAGTGGATTTCCAGTTGTGAGGTCAAGAGTGTCTTGATATTCATCTAAGTCGATGTTGAGCATGTCAAGAATATCCTCTTCAGTAAATCGAAAGCTATGCCCATTGACCATAGAGTAGAAGAAGTTATTGTCATTTTCGGAATGAGAGATTAGGTTTGCATAGAACTCATTTACCACTTTTGAAGAGTAGGAAGGGAAGGAAGGTTTAAGAAATTCTTTCAAATTTTCCACCTCAAAAAGATCTTCCAGGTCGACGATGCTAAGGAAGTCCAAGACGTCAACCGGCCGTCGTGGAAGAGGAGTCTTGGAGGAGAGCCTGAGATAGCGATCACCAGCATCTGCGTCGACGAAGGGGATGTCGTTGATGATCGTCAATGGTGGAGTAGCCTCCCTTCCTTTCTTGCTAGCAACTTTCTTCTTTCCACGTGTAGAGGATGAAGACATTTCTTTGTTTTAAGGTGGAGAAGAAGCAAGAAAGTTTTGGGGATGAGGAAGCTAAAGGATTGCACAAGAATACACTAGAGAGAAGCTATGGAAGTAAGAATATGAGAGTGTGCAACAATGACCCATTTTTGGCCCTTTTTATAGCAAATCAGTGACCAGGTCGGTCGACAATTTGTCGACCGATCGACCACAACGGTCATATTCCAGACGCGCCACTCGGTCGTCCAACGGTCGACTGGTAACGGTCGGCCGCTCAACGGTAACGGTTGGATTTCAACGGTCATATCCCAACGATCAATTCTCGGTCGAACAATTGTCGACCGACACTAGCTCGGTCGAACAATTGTCGACCGGAAGTGTGTCCGATGTTATTTCTGTCTGAAGTCTGTCGGTCGAAAGAGATAGGCTGACCGAAATGTTTTCGGTCGAAGAATTCGTCGACCGACAGACTTACTGAGTATGAATTTTTAAGCTGATTTTTAATGCAAATGATAGACTAAATTTGTAGAGCATATACACTTTCTAAGGGAGTAACATTGTGATTATTGTTACCAATATTTGGACAATTTTGTGATCATAAATTAATTGTTCTTTTAATCACAATTTTTATATAGAAAATGATATTCAAATAAGTATTGTGTCAAACTTATTTTAGGTCGACTTTGACTACGACCATAGCGCCCCTTGGTCAAATTTTATTTCAAACAAGAGGCAAATTTGCAGATTTCCAAATTGAATACTCGTATATAATATCTGCATGTAATTTGATTAGATATCAATTTGAAGTATTTTAAATAATACTCAATATGAAAACATTTTGTCCTTGATTTTTCTTAGAATATAAGCTTTGCTGTATCAAATTTCACTTCTTCTTGTATCCACATAAGATTCTTAAGTAATATCTCGGTTCTTACAAGATACCAGTTGAGAAATGTTTATCTTATGTGTTGCAAGCATTAAAACAACATATAACCAACAAATCATTTTGTTTGCCTATGTATCATCAAGGATGCAATAATCATTATTCAAACATCAATGTTTATCTATAGAAGGTTGAATAATGAAATGTTGAAAATATATCCATGATTTAACGATAAAACATGAAATTTTAACATATGGTTTCTATGTGAATAAATCAAAGAATACTTGGAACGGACCATGTAGGTAGTAATTTTGACTTAAATATGATTCATGATTTTCAGTTTTAAATCATTTAGAGAATGAACCAAAATTAATCTCATATACGTTCTCAAAGATAATTTCCAGAATGTATACTTTGTTTTGCATGTACGAACAGTTATTAATAACAAGTAGATAGCAATTTGACCAATCGAAAATAGCAGATTTATTTCAGACTGGAAATCAGTAACTTGCTCGGTCGACTATTTCTCGACCGACTGTTCTCTCGGTCGACAGTTTCTCGACCGACAAGATTTCTGAAATGTTTTCTGAACTATTAATTGCTTCCAAGTAAAACACAATTATGCAAGTTAGATGTTTAGATACTTGAATTAATTTGATATCCCATTATGTTGAGTTTAGATAGACATAGAAATATACAACTTAGGTCCTTGGTCATATCTCAACTTAATTCCGTTCATTTAGTTTGGAGGTTTTGGAACCCAAACTAACTCAACATCCTTTTTCTTATAAGGACATGAAAAAGAATAATGACCAAGATGAAAACAATAATGACAACATATAGAATCAACCTCATATCTCTTTCTATGATTTTGGTTTAGGTTGTTCTTGGGTATATTTGTATTTGTGCGTTTTAGGTACATACATAGATTGATGTGCTTGTGTCTTTTTCCAACTAGGTTTATGATAAGATTTTCCTTTAGGCTTGTAACCTAGTCCTCTCCTTCCAACTTGATGGTATGGATCATTTAAGATTTGATCAAGAATCCCATTATTATTTAGATTACTAACTTTTTGTTGTAACTTAGCAATCTCATCCATTCTCTTCTTGATATCTAGCTTTGCTTGATCTAGATTAGATGATAATGAATTTCTTTCTTTTACGATAGTATCATAATCTAGATGTGAGCACAAAACAGGTTGTTTTTGAAGATCATTCACTTGAGTCTGCAAATTAATCTTTTCTAGAGAAAGGAGATTACAATTTGCTTCTACAGATTTTAGCTTAATATCACGATCTTCAATAACCTTTTTGAGATCTTCATTTTCAGATGTAAGAGCAAGAAGCTTAGCATGTAACTCATCATTTGCTTTATTAGATTTCTTTAATTTTTTCTTGCACTCAATATATTTATTGTGTGTCTCTTCAAGAGAAGCAACTAGCTCTTCTTTATATAAATCAAAAAGGCTTAACTCTTCTTCTTCTTCTTCACTTATTGTAGCAATAAGACATTCTTTATGTGTATCTTCCTTCTTTGACCTCCACGGGCAACCAAGTGTTGCATGGCTTGTTCCTAAGCACCAACTGCAACTTGTTGAAGGTTGCCCCATACTTTTCCTTTGTTTGCGGTTGTAGACACCACCACCCTTCATACTTCAAGACTCGATTAGAGCTCCTTGAAGCCTGCTCTGATACCAATTGAAAAACACTAGAGGGGGGTGAATAGAGTTTTTAAATATTTTAACAATTATTTAACTCAAAACAACCACAATTGAAAATGGAAGAAGGAGACAGGTGTTTAGAGTGGTTCCAACTTTAGCAAATACTAAAGTTGTCAGTCCACTACCCGGTTGCTTACCCAATCGGGATTTTGAAAGTATTAATTTTATTACCTTCACAAGGATTTACACAAAATACAATACTTTCTTTACACCCCTTGAACAACCTTCACTTGAAGTAGATGCACCAACTTGAGGTAGCCTTCTTGAAGTAACTCCAAGCTCCCCCTTGAAGTAGCCTTCCTCTCTAGAAGTAACCTCCTGTTGCACCAGCCTTCTTGAAGTAGCTCAAGGTCCCCTTCTTCACCAAGAAGATCTCCAACCTCTCCAATCCGCAGCCTCCAACCTAGGAGTAGCCAGGAGAGTACAAACAATAATAGAGAACAAGAAAGGAAAAAGGAAATTACAACTTATCCTTTTGTAGCACAAGGCTTGATTTGCCTAGATCAAGCGTGTAGATCTCCTAACCAAAGTGTATGGAATAGTAATTGCAGTGGATAGGAGATGCTAGCTTATAGGACACGAAATTTGAGCTAAGAGAAGAAGTAGCCAATTGTCACTATGCTCAATTTGCTCACAAACAGGTTGCTCAAAGTATGCTCAAAGATTTCTCAAGTGTAACAAGTGAGTTTAGGTGTCCTAAGGCATGTCCTATTTATAGGAATGTCCTACAAGTGCTTAAGGACATTCTAGACACCTTCTAGGGGTTTCTAAGTGCTTAACTAGCCGTTAGGTACAAGTTTGTTGCTTTAGCAACAACTAATTAATTAATTCTGCAGTTGCTGTCAGAGTCCATCTCGGTCGAGAAATGGTCGACCGAGACACCTACTCGGTCGAACTTTTTTCGACCGACAGGCTCTCTGAATCAAGTGTTTTGCAACGTTTATCTCCAACTGCCAACTACCTTGTCAGATGTGTCTAACGGCTACTTGGGTCATTCTCGGTCGAGAAGATTGTCGACCGAAAGTGTCTCGGTCGAGGAGTTAGTCGACCGAGATTGACCCTGTTTCAATTTTTCAATTAAAGCACTAAGTGTGTGTATGAATGTGCATATGTGACACTTATTTGAAGGGGATGACCTATCTAAATGTGATGTTTAGCTAGGGAGAATCTAACGCTTGATTTACATGAAATCTAAGTACTTGTACATTATATATTTGTACAAGTTTTTTACAAAGCGATTACATTTCATGAAAATATAAATATGTAAGCATATGGATTTCCCTAATTTGCTTTGTCATCCACCTTATTCCTGCAACACTCAAGTAGCACATTAGATTAACAAGAATGAAATGTTTGTCATTATCAAAACAAAGGGATTTACAAATGTCCATTTAGCCAACAAAGTTGTAGAAGAATGGGATATGATTTGATGATTTAAAATAAATAGTATAATATTAATGAAAAAGAAATGAAAATAACTTGTACATTCATATTACCACATTATCTATAAATTAGCGAACTAAAACAAGATAAAGCATGGATTTTGTGATATCTAAACCACTTTTCTAAATTTAAACTTATGAAATACTAAATGATCACTCTCAAACATCCTCCTTTTTCAAGAGAGGATGAAAGATAAAGGGGAATCATGGAAAATTTAACTTTTGATGTATTAAGTTGTTAATTTGGATAAGTGTTTAATGTTTAAGGATATACTTACTTTTTGGGGATCACCAAGCTAATTAATGATAAAGGGGGTGAATAATTCTCATTAACTTGATAAAGGACATATCTACATATCTAGAGCCATAATTATTGTTGATTTGAATTTTTACTTCTTAGGTTCATCCTATGAATGAGTTAAACTATTGAAATACAAGATATCAATCACTCACAAAAACATTTTTGAGTGAAATTGAACATATATTGATCCACTTGCTAACATTCATGTTTTGTTACAACATTGTTAATGCTTCTACTGGACATATTTAATTTGGGTGTCCAAGTGTATGATAAACAAATGTCTATGTATGGGGTTATATGTATTTGAAGTTTATTGTCTTCTGAGAGGACAATACTTTCAAAATTAGACTCAACATGTATGTGGGAATATAATCATTATGCAAATGTCACTACTACATAATGGGGATACAACATCAATTATATTTGTCAGAGAAACCAACTATGTTATTTGTCCCATCGGTTAAAGGTCAACAAACATCGTGGTTTGAGCACCTGAGAATATGCATGATGCACTTTTTTTGACGTCAGTCTCTTCATAAAGAAACCGACGCTATATATCACCTGTAAAATGGAATTTCATGCAAAATTTTTGGTGGCATTTCATTTACCTCCAAAAAACCTGTATCATTAGTTCCTTTCTTAAAAATCAATGGGATCAAGATGTACACGCACCATCTGGCCTGGGGGAATTAATTGACATTTATCATCAGTTCTTTCCTAGGAGACTGACGACAAAGATGTTTGTGTCATGTGTTATATAATTTTTTTCCCACCCCCAATTGACCATTATCATCAGTTACACTAACCTTAACCTATGAGAAAATATGTGTTAAGAATCACTGGATTGTGAGATTCTTAGTCGTTCTTTTATCGGCAACTGACGACGAACGTACATGATGTGTCCACAGTTTTATGTTATCAACTGATGAGAAATATCCTTCATCGTTGGTTTCACTTATAACCCACAGTATATTTCTTACTTAACCCCCAGACAAACCCTTCCTCCCCTCCTTCCTACCCCCGTTTCCTATGTTATTGTTGCTCTGGTGATTTCTGGTTGCGATTTCTCTTCTATGCCACCATTATTGTTGCTCACCACCTCTAAAGCTCACCATTGATCTTCTCTACTACTCGTTGCTGATCTCCAAAGCTTGTTGCTAACTGCTCTATTGATCGCCGCCGCCGCCTTCCTCCTCTACTCTGTTGTTGATCGCCGCCATAGACAGTTGTCGCCCTTCCTCCACCGCCACTATTTTCTCTCCACCTCAAGTTTATTCTTCTCCTCTTCCTCCTCCACCCTTCATTCTTTCATATTGGAAATTCTCATTGTCATATCCCTAAATCAGTAAACTACACTGTATTTGATGCCTTGGACCACTTATATGCATCTTTGACCTATCATGACTTGATGTAGTTTTCTTATGTTCTATCATGACTATAAGTGTTGCAACTCAATCATATGAGAATTTTGGACCTAATTTATCATCATGAAATGATTGGATTTTGAAATCAGTAACTCAACTTGTGTCATGTACCCATTTGAACCCAGATCTTATACTAATATCCTATATTTTCCTTATAAGTTACCATGTACATAGTGTGTGCATGTAAAATGATCAAGTTGACCTAGTTTGAGTTTGGCTTTCTCTAGCCATCTTACATGGTAATGAACATGCATGACATAGATTTCATGTTGTATGATGTAACATGGTAATATGTGAGTAAACCCTAATTTGTCAATTCTTAATTGATAAAGTCTAGTCTATAACCCTAGACATGTCGTTGGCATAGAAACCCGTCTGAGATTTACTCATTAGAAGTAAACCTTGGATAGACCCCGAGTTGGCATTGTTCTTGAGCACTTCATCTCACTTAGGATGTAAGTGTATAATGTGTGTTTGATTTCAATAAATTTTGACAACATTTTCCCTTTGTTCTCTGGATACATATGTAGGTGGGTATTTTCCCATCTACATCGGTGTATTTGGAGAATTGCTACAAAATGCTATCGAAATTTAATGAAATTGAACAAGCATTATACACTTACTAGTGAGATGAAGTGCTCAAGAATGGGATAGGTGGTGCACATTCATGAATCTGAATGCTACTAGATGATTATGGCTCCATTATTCAAACATATTTTTTTCCTAAAATTAATTTACTAGCTAGAACCTGATGACCTACTCATCTCCTATCTGATCATATAGAAATATATTGACCATGGATGTTGATACCAAATTGCTACAATCTAAACTTTATTAATGGCTTCAATGAGTTTGTAAGATTTTTAAAGGATCATAGAAAACAACCTAGAGATAGGTTCCATTGCCTCTGTAGGAATTGTAGCAACAACCTAAAAGTTGACACTATTGACATGATCAAAGATCATGTCATGTGTAATGGGATTGTACATTCTATACATAGTGGGGTGGGAACAGAGAGATTCCTAATATGAGATAGACAAATGTGGGTAGTGGTAGTTGTGTCCAAGAAGAAATGGCTGAAGATGTTGATGAGAACGAACCAATTCTGACAAACATGGTTGATAAAAATTGGGCCATTATTCACGAGTGAGTCCTGTCACAAACCCCTCTCTATAGGCCCTCACAAATAGGGACGGTTGTGAGTCTGGCCCTCACAAATGGTCCGTGAAGAGAACTCACGTGAAAATACCAGTGGCCCTCACGAATACAATTGTCGCAGACCAATTGACCCTCAAGAATTTTATATTGAGGGACTATTTAGCCTTCATAAATATAGTTTTGAGGGACTATTTAGCCTTCATAAATACATTTTTGAGGGCATGTTTAGTTCTCATAAATATATTATTGAGGGACTCGATGGTCCTGGAGAATATATTTTTGAAGGGCTAATGCCTTCATTAATATTACTTTTGAGGGGCTATGTGGTCGTCATCAATGCAATTGTGATGGCCAATCTAGATCTCATTTTTGAGGGACTAAAGACCTTCATTAATATATTTTTCAGGGATTACTGTAAAATGATTTAGTTATTGATTTATTGAATGATTTGTTGAATGTTAATTAATTTTAAATGAAAACTTTGTATATATAACCTCAAGCAATATTTTTATAAGATTCACATGACATCATAAGAAGTTTCAACACCAAAATGACACATAAAAATGTTAAATCACCTGAAACCAATTTCTGTTAATGAAGCAAAATATTATCCATAAATTGCGTGCTCAACGTTGATATAAATAATGAATACATATGATTCTAAAATTTGAGATTGATGACAATAAACATATCATTGTATAAACTCTTAAGATCTATAATGTCTCCATATTCCTTCAAATGGTGTGGTTCTCTTCATCAATGCAAGGCCTCATACGGTTGGTTACTTGAGTATTCTTCTCCTAAAAATGAAAAATCATTATATTAATAGAATTTAAAGCTTATACATAAATCATAGTACAACAAACAACTTACCCTTATATTTCGATTCTGTTCTACTCCAAAGTGCATTGTTAGTCGAATTCCATCATTAAAAGCAATTCTACCCTATCAATATAAATACAAAAAGGAATCAGAGTGAGTGCGAAGTAGAATATGCCATATTGTTGACTCAAGGCCCAAATGACGTAGAACAATTTTTGTAATTACTTGTAATGAATGTATGACTTGTAATTAAGCTTAGAAAAATGTTTGGGACACCAAAATATATGGTTTAACTAGCCAAATCCAATTTGCTAAAATTCTCAACAGACACTCGATCGGTCGAGTTGCCAATTCACAGAACTCGTCCGATCGAGTGTCTGTTCAAACCTGAAATGGACCGATCGGTCGAGTTGCCACTTCCCAGAACTCGACCGATCGAGTGTCTAGTCAAACCTGAAATGGACTGATAGGTCAAATTTCTAAGAAACATAATTATCCCAGACTTGCAAATAAAATTATTTGATGAAATTAGACAGATTAATGAACTAAACATTATCCCATCATGCGCTTTTTTAGTTCTATCAACAAAAGTTCAATATGAAGATGCAATCAAAGGTATCATGTGGATTTTTGAAGTAGTAAAAGACACTAATGTAGAAATTTTCTAATAAGGTTCACCTCATTTAAACGTTGATTTCTTGGTGTGAAAGACATCGATGACTATGTGCTTTGGGTGTTCTACATTTGAGGATGACTTTGTGGATTGTTACCAAATGTAGGGCACCAATTTTCAATTGCAACCTTTGATAAAGTGTACACTTTAATACTCTCATGTGTATGAATATTGAAAATAATCTTCAGTTGTTATGAGGTATATGTGGCTGAAAGGGTAGTGGATGTCCATTGCTAGCACTCTACATGGGAACCATGACTCCAAAAGAACTACTTTCAACCCTTTGTGTGAAAGAATACCTACTCCATTCTCCCTTTCAACCCCTTGTATGTAAAGACTACCTACTCCATTCTCCCTTGAATTTCCTTGTGTGGAAAGCCTGCCTACTCCATTCTCCCTTAAATGTCCTTGTGTGGAAAGCCTACCTACTCCAGTCTCCCTTGAATTGCCTTGTCTAGAAAGTCTGCCTAAGCCATCCCCGCTTGAATTATTCTTCCTAGGATACATGCCTACATCTGCAACACCACTTGTATTGTCTTGTATGTGAAAAGAACCGCCACTTGACCTATTTGTTCCACTTTGCATGTGTAAGACACTTGCAGTAGTCTGATTGGGATATTCAACTACACAATCAACAGTAATACCACCATCCTAGCACAAATAGATCAACAATGTCAAAAAAAAATTATATATTAATGTACACATAGGCAACTAACTCTAAGTTCCATGTGATTGATTATACCAAGTCATTATTTGGGAGACAAAGTTCTTCAATCCATTTACTGTTTCTTCAAGTTCCTTGAGTTTATCCTGAAATAGAAAACAAATTACAAACATCAATGTAATAGAACAATTGTAACTAATAGTTCAAGTTTAGTTTTAGTCCAACATACATCCTTTGATTTGCTTTTCTCAAGAAGCATTTCATATCTTATACGATCATCTTTTCCCCTATGTCATGTCTCTTTGTGCCCAATTCCAAGACCCCAGATCCTAGCCTTTTTGGAAGGATTTAAAACTTGCAAATAAGCTTCACATGTTAGATTATCAACACATCTAGGATCTAAATCTTCTTGGTCTGCTACTTGGTTTTCAACAATATCAAAGATTTCAAGAAGTAATTATAAAGCATCATAAAAAGAAATCTTAAATTGAGATATCTAAGCGTATGTAGCTTTGTAGACATGATAGGAAAGAAAATGTTTATTTTCTAACCACTTGTGGGCTTTTTTTGTAAACTTTTTCCAAAAATTTGTTAAGAGGCACAACGGGTTGTTCTTCATTGACCTACACATGATAGATAACATAATCACTGTCCATGTAATATTTTCAACTTTTACTAAAAAAGACAAATGTCTATTATTAATACCATTTTTGCCCAGTAGCAACTTCATGACTTTGATCTTGTGGTATGATCCATCACTTTTTTTTGCTATGGTTGCCATGTTGATCTTAGAAATTTTCTAAACCATAAGAAATAAATAATTAGAAAAAGGAGATAGGTATCGATGCAAGTTATATGAAATCATTGTACCTTGGACTTCTCGATTCCCCATTCTTTCACAAGATTTTTAAATTGGTCCATATCTATGGAAGCATTTTTCTCAACTTTCTACATCATCAATTCTACTTCAATCTTGTACTTTTCATAGTAATCTTTCTTTAAACGCACCTTCCACACTGATATCCCTTTGCTAATATGTTCGTCAATGTGATATCATTTCTAAAACTCCTGACATCTATAATATTTGTAGATTTCTTCAAAAGGGTGTAGTTATCTTCATCAATCTCACTTGTCATACAATTAGCTAAATGAGTATTTTGCTCCTAAAAATGACACAAACCATTATAGCAATAGAATTTGTAAGATTGATAAATACACAAATCATAACAAAAAATATACTTACGCTTATAATTGAATTCTAGTCTAATCCATGGTGCATCCATCTTTGAAAGAAAATCTATCATGTGGATATAAATAGATGTGATCCATAATGAATATAAAGTTTCAAAATAGATGTGATCGAAAGACATGTACAAGTATATGGTCAATATTTTACCAGGAAGTCATTTCCTATTCATAAAGCTTTTTGAAAAAATTGCACATGATAGGAACTGAGTAGTTCCCTTAATTAATTAGGTCGCATGCCCATAGTCCAAGAAATAGGAACATCAGATTGTAAATTACAAATCCTTAACATGTGAAATGATGGGGTAGGCCAAAATTGCCAAGTAATGTGTTAGACAAGGGGCGGACATTGGGGTCTTAATTCATTTTAGAGGTGATGCACGTGGTTGGAACATAGAAAAGGATTGGAAAGAAAGATAGAGAGTCCAAAAAGTATATTGTTGCAATAGGGAACATGGTTTTGGCCTGATGATTATTGACTTGCTAACTTGAGACTTTCGTTGGCCATGAAAGCATGTAAGTAGATTCTATAGTGCTGAAGTGAATCACCAACCTTTTTTGAGTAATGTATGCATTATTCTAATTGCAATCTCTATGTTGAGGGAAATCATCCAGTCAGAAAAGAAGGAAGAGGAGGGAAAGGAGATGGTTGTTGGATGATGGAAATGGACAAACAAGAAAGATTGAAAGGGAAATAGGGGAGAGGAGGGGTAGAAACACACATGTTCTTGGATATGCAACAAAACAAGTTATATTAAAAAATGTTTCTTCTAAAGCTCGAGTTATGCATATAGGAAAATGTACAATGATTTGGTGAGAGGACTTGTTATACAAGATGAAGGCTATTAGAGAGAGGAGTTTTCATACATGAAATGCTACTTTAGAATGATCATGCATGACATCCATGAATATTGATGAGGATGTCGATGCCAATCATTCAAATCATGTCAATGATGAGTTAATGAGAGTAGGTGAAATAGAACAAAGTGAAATGTGAAATGGGGAAGAGGGTGAAATTGAATTGATTGACACGGAATCTGAAGCAAATATGTGTTTATCAAAGAAAACTCTACCAAATAGCTTTTGTATGGAAATATGCAATACAATTAGCTGTGAAATTACAAAGTACACAATAATATTTTGGTTAGTATATGGATTTACAATGAGTTGGCATGATAAAAGTGGTAAAATGTAAGGATAATCCAACAAATAGATGATGTAATGTATATGAAGATATTCGATGAGGTGGTTATAGTGAACTTCAAATTTGGAGTTCTCTCATGACCACTGCTTTCATGTATTAGAACCATCACAACTAATCCATGCCCACTTGATTGTCTAGGAAGCAAGCTAAGCCATCCCCACTTGAATTATTTTGCTTGGGTAACATGTCTACATATGCATCTTGTGTATTGTCTTATGTGTGAAATGAACTTCACATGGCATGTTCATTAAAACCAACATACTCATTATAGACATTTGTTCGCACTGATAATAAAAAGGATAAATTCCACATATATATACATGATGTTTATATGTTTTTTTTCATGAAGTTTCAAAAAATACATAATCATAAAGTTCATTGTTTGTATTTTCAATTATATAAGTCTGGAAACCTAGTGAGGGGTTGATATCGAAAACTTTTCGTTCGTAGTTTCAAAACTATAGAACTTATCATACCATGGTCGATGCAGTCTAGATTGAGACCGTATGGAGTATGAGTGGATGACCTTTGCACATTGTCAAGTGTGTTTGAGTACATCTGTGCATATTAATTGTGTTCGATCTGCATAACATGATGGACTAGGGAAACAAAGGTTAGATTGTAATCGAAAAATCCTTGTGTTTGAGGACTATTTGCAAGAAGGGATTTCAAATGGTTGATCCCACCTACAGTAGCCACTAGGTCTATCAATGGGTAATGGTAAACCCATTTACCCTTTACCCATATGCTATAGGGGAAGGGGAAGGGTAAAAGAATTTCTTACCCTTTACCCACCTACTTGCTACCCTCTGACCCACTACCTTAGTGGGTAAGGGTAAGGGTAAGCCATTACCCATACCCTCTAACCCACTACCTGCCAATATTTATGCATAATGTGTTAACTATATAGTTTATGTTGTTTGAGTCTATGGCATATTTAATATTATGTGGTCATCATTTTATAAAATACATGATATGCATGTCTACTTATTATGTTTTAACTTGTTTGTGTATGCAACACCATTTTGGAGGTGCATGAAACGTGTATAAAAATGGTCTACGTTCCATCAGATACTTGTGTGGTATAAAATAAACATGTATATAATAAAATATTTAATCTTTAATGCTACCATTTGATAGACATGTGATGTGGTGTTATCTACTTTATTTGTTCTTTATTTTTTTAGATGCAACAACATTTTAGAGGGTATAAGATATGCATGTTTCCAACAATACCTCTTTGTGACATATCATCATTTAATATCATTTTAATGTAGTAATCTTTATCTTTTGGGGATAATTTATTTGTTCACACACCAATGCTATGGTACTACCATTTGTTTATGCATTCAATACATCACAAACCATTTGTGTAATGTTATAGAAGATTACTTAGAATCATTTTTTTTATATTTCAACAACCATTCTAGAGCATCTTGATATTTCACTCAAATACATAAATGTATTAGCTATGCCATTATTGTTATTATTAGAACAAATTTGAAGAAGATATATAAATTCCCTATTTTACCCTTATCCTCCCTGTATACGCTATGGATGAGAGGGTAAGGGTAAGGAGATGGTAAGGATATTGGTGGAGTGGGGAATTACCCATACCCTTATCCACCACACTTAGTGGGTAAGGGTGAGGGTAAGACCTTACCCTCCCTGTTGACAGGTCTAGTAGCCACCTATTCTAGAGGTCACCCCCTGACATCATTGGAAACACCTTCGTTATTGTGATCAATATTCAAAATAGACAATACAGTGGTAGTTGTTATTGTTCATGTATATTCTTCCAATCTTCTCACTATTTTCCATCAACTATACACATCAAGAAACATGTCCATGGTTTTGTATTCTCCTTCCATAGGTTGGATATCGATTTTGGACACATCTCTTATGTGGTGTTGTATAAGAAAATGTTGTGTTCATATACTATTATTTTATATCTGTGAGGTACATTCTCAATAATTATGTAAAATCGTCATTGTCTCACGATACAAAATACAAAGTCACCAATTTGTAATACACAATGTCTAGTTCTGGATTTTTCATAAGCATCACGTTAGAAATCCATGAGTGAGATGTGCTTTTGTGTTGGTTATACTTCATCTTAAAAAAAATTCATCAAATACATCATTTTGTTTACTCAATGACTTATAGAGAAGGCTTGTTGCTATGTGATATGCATTAAGAGTCTTTGGAGGACTCATGCTTGTAACCTATTGGAATTTTCATTTTGTGGGGATATAATAAAATTTGGGTTGCTTCTGGAAAGGGACTAGTTTTGCTGGGTAGAGACTTTAAACAATAATTGATGTACAATTATGATAAGGGTGAAAACAACATAATTGATGATGTATTGTTGTGTTACGGTGGACAACTAGAAATTCCTTGCTTGATGGAATATTATGCCAATGACAAGAATGATTCTACATCTTGCATGGGAATGGAAGTTGCATGAGCTTGTCGGGCAAGGAAATGCAATCTTATAGAGATATTCTTTTGATAGTAATGTTAAAAGTAGACATATACCTCATCTCATTATATAATTCCTAAAACGTTATGATATAGTTGTTAGAAGAAGAAACGTTGTAAATTTGTGTGAAAGTTACCCTACTAAATAAGAACAAATTTTCTCGGTACACCTACCTATAAGGATATTAAACACTAAGGAACGATTCATATATGTTGTTTGAGAAGAGATCTAATCTACCCCCTCTAGATGTTCCAATTAGGATTAATATGTAGTGTTTTGGTTACGTCATTAGTATGCAACCAACAGGTATTAAGGATGTATACATCATATAAATCAATTTATGTCGTCATTCATCAAATAGAATTTTGATTCATCGATAGGAAATAGTACGAGGAATAGAATAAACTATACATAAAACAGAAAAAGTAAATCTGAATAAAAAAATAAGAAAACAAATTTGTTTATAGAATTCGTATATAGTAACTCACCAGAATTTGGTTCTTTGGGTGCATCCAATGAAAGGCAATGAGAATGAAAAAGAAGACGAGGTTATCCAGAAATCTGCTGTAGTATGATCCTTTCTCGACTTCTTTATTATGAACTATAGAATTCATGAGATGTCCATAATCTAATATTATGAACATTAGATTCCGCAAAGATCCAAAGGAGCCACCTTAATATGATTAAAATGACCTCTCGAAACCATTTCTGGCAAGATGTATTTAACCAAACACGAACTGGATTCTTCTTTTCTGATCTTGCTACATTGAACATAAAGAATTGGAAGGAATGATGTATTAGTAGTATTGACATGAAGAAGACCTCAAGAATAACTAACTGTGATAATCAGATAGTGGAAGGGCGGCGGTTGAAAGTTAGATGCCTGCTTGGCAAAACAGAGGCAAAAGGATGCAGGAGTTGGGGGGGGGGGGGGGGGGCGACAGTAAACATTTGGGAGGAGTCCTTTCCGTTCATCATATTGTGTACATAAAAAAAAGTGTAGAATACGAATCTCATGTCAGGATTGGCAAGAGTTCATCTACCCTCTGGCGGCAACATTATTCTCTGTGAGCGAGGAGCAGTGCTTCTTGCGAGAGGAAGGGGGTCGGGGGCAGAAAGCACAATGAAACTGGAGTGGGCGGGGATGACTAGGGTTTTTCTAATTTGTTATTTTGATATTAAAGGTTTGGGCATGGAGGGAAATATGGAGGGAAAGGATTATGTGATGGTGGGAAAATTTTAAAAAGTACTTTTCACAGAATAATTAGTGTGTAATGTAGTTTTGAGGGACTGGTGTCCTTAGAAAATGTGTGCTTAAGTTAAAAACACGCTTGAGGGATTTAGTTTCATATTTGAGGGTTGAGTCCTCACAAATAGACTGTAATACTCATGGTTCTTGTGTCGTCATAAATGTTCTTGAATAATAGCCCAATTTTTTGTAGTAATGCTAGACACTAGCGGGGTCTATCATTATTCATGGGAAAACAAAGCTCATTTCAGATCTTATTGATGAAGAAGAGTACTATGACAAGTATGATGACACTAGTCCATTTTCTGTTGGCTTACCAAGTGTTAATTTTGAATCTAACACTTGTGTACATGTCAAGATTACACAGATGGGATATTAGTTTAAGGTATAATGCTCATATGTGATCTGACTTTTTATTGTATTATGTAACATGTTTATTTGTTCACATGTGATCTGAATTTTTTTAGTTTTGACTTTTTATATGTGATCTGACTTTTTTTATACGATCTAACTTTTTTCAATTTTTACTTTTGATTTTATAGATGGCATTTGACCAGGAGCATAGTGATCACAAATGTGAGGATGTTGAGTATTCTGATCAGGGTGATGATGGTGCTCTCCCTAAAAAACATAAGGGAGTTAGAGGGATAAATGTGATGAAAGATGCCACAAATAGGCAAGGGAAGAAGGGCATTGTTGAATTCAATGAAGCAGGAACACCACTTACTAAAGAGTTTGTCAGCTATTGTTGGATCCTTGCTCGAAACAAAGCCAATATCCTTATTGAGGATTGAAGACAAGTGAGTATGGCCTAAAAAGACCTCATATTGAGGGAGTTAGAGGTGAGATAAATGAAGTTATGCTTTTATAGTCTTTTTCCTATTCTTTTATTTTAACATTTCTAATTAGTTTTAAATATTGAACCTTTTTAGGGTCAGTATGAACTTGATGAAAAGTTGTATCGCAAGTCTGTTATGCAACTCATCAGGAGAAGACATAGAGATTGGTGAAAAATCCTCACAAGAGACTATATCTTTAGAGACAAGAAGGAACTCTGGCTTAAATAGAACTATATTAATTAAGAAGATTGGAAGGAGTTTGTTCGGTTGAGAGCATCATATGCGTTCCAGGTATTGAAATCAATTACATTTTTATGATTTCTTATGGTTACTTAACAATATCACTATATGAATTAATCAGACCCTTCACGATGCTCAAAAAGAGAGGCATGACAAGAATATGTAGAACCACTGGTTGGGTTCAGGTGGTTATTGGAAATGACACCAGATGAGAGAACTGCTACAATGAAACCAAGAGCTATAGTGACAACAAGAGCAAGGGGAAGATGGAGAGCAAGAGAAAGAGAAAGGAAAAGATCAAGGGAAACAACAAGGGCCTTCTACTTCTACTCCTTCTATTGCTGAGTCTTCTAGTGATTCTGGATGGGTGCCTCACTATATTGAGTGGATAAATGCAAGCATAAACAAAGTCAGAGAAATCTCCGTCCAAGCAACATAGGAGGTGACAAATAAAATGGTAAATTTCTATATATCAAAATAATTGTTCATGTTGTTTTCCCACTGGATTGTTTAATAATTAATCTATTTTTTATGATAACTAGTTGGAGGTGGTTGCCCAAGCAAAGGAGGAAAAGTTTACCCTTCATGACACACACAATGAATTGACGGTTGCTCTAGGGATAGAAGAACATCCTAGATGTGTTAGGGGTGTTGGAGATGTGTATGTGATAAAATCTTTTTTTGGCGGATCCCAACAATAGTGCAAATAAGCCAAGAAAGGGGAAGTGGATCCATAGTACAGGCAGAGAATTGTAGATGCAACCTTGGAGAAATATATAGCTTCTCAAGCGATGCAAAAACCAGATTCTTCACTAGTCAGAGAACTTGTTCATCACTTACCCATAGAGTGTATTGGGAGTAGTCCTTTAGACCTGCAGGGCACAGGTGGGGTACGATTCAGTTCAAGCTAATTTATATTACCTTATGATAAAATAGTCCTTCAGATCAATAGTTATGTTTGTCAAATTAAATTTTGTGTTTCATAAAAATGTTGATGGCCAGAAGACGCCATCATGTCGTCAATGTTCCAGTAGGCAATGTCATGGCAAATGTCGAGGCTGATAACACCAATGTGGTTCATGGTATTCCTCTTCCCATTGATCATTATCGTGTGAGAGTCATACATCTCTTTCCATATGAGCACCCAGATGCCATCACAATTAAAGAGGTAGAAGGTGTCTTTACTGAGTGACCGAAATGACTCATTATTTTTCTTCAGGTATAACAAATGTAAATTGAGGCTTATATAAAATAATTGATAGCTATATCTTGGAATGATCAGGTAAAGATCGAGGTTCTCCTTTGGGATCCGATGCATCCAGCAGAGAAAATCAACCTTCCATTCTTTTCGGAAACATCCTTCCACATTGGTGGTGAGTGGAGTGCCACAATCCCATTCATCATTTTTTATCTACATAAGCCAAATCCCATAGAACTAGCTACCTCTCCGGTATAAATGCAAGGAGGATATATGGATAACATGGGATCTTGTAGCACATGATTTAATTCCGCAAGTGGTTCGATACAAATGAAGAAATTTTGAACAAAAGGATAGGAACTCGCTGATAGAAAAAGAGAGAAATTAGAATACATTCATGCAGCCTGCAACAACTAAGAAGCCCCCTAAAGTTTCAAAGCCTCTGCCCCATCATTCTATTCCATAGGAGTTTTTCTACTCCTTAGGCCTTCACTTCCAGATGTTGACATGATGGTTAGACACTATATACCAAAGAGATACTATTGTGATCAACCTTGGAGAAGATATGGTAGGTGTATAGCGGGACACTATTATACTATTGACAGATGGTTCTGAGGTATTTAAGTATGCTTGGATGAACACAAAAATGATGGAACTTTGGATATAGTGATAATACCACATCATATGTGAAAATTGTTTAATTGTTTCCTACATATAAACTGACTATTGGTTATATAATATATATCCATTTGTATTATGCGGCTCGCAACTTCGGAATAGCAAATGTGGTATTTCTAAGGCCATCATAGATTAGCGGCATAGTTAGAGATCTGAGTGGCATCAAAGAATATGTGACTACTGCTATGCAATATCTTGGTGCTTCTAAGAATGTGATCTTAGCTCCCTTCAACATTAAGTAAGTTTTTGGCTTTGTTGTTTGTATGTCTAACCTATGAATACAATTTTATCGTAAAGATTTAATTTTTTTATTTGCCTTCTATTCACTCATAGGTATGCACCGACAATTGTTAGTCATTGTTCCCAAACCTCAGTGGGTAATTCTCTTTGTTAACGTTTGTGTCGCTAATGATAGTTTAATATTGCAACATATATGTTAATTTAAATTATAGGGGTGTGAAAGCATTCCCTGATAACAGAGGGAAGGTAGATAAGAAAAAGAAATTAGTAACTTGGACGAGTGTTGATGTATAGTCCTATCATTCTAATTGCATAATATATGACAAACTCAACTTGATTACGTTTATTAATGTAATTGTAAATCTATAGACTCCTATCCAACACAATGGTTGGGCATGTGCATATTACGTGATGTTGTATATGCATGTGATTGTTAATCACACGGAACAAATTCAACATATAGAGAATGTATGTTAGTAGTCTTGGATCATATTTTAATGAGGTAGTGTCATTACAAAAAATCAAATCTAATTATAAGTCTCATTATCTTTGTAGATTTTTGAGAAGACTAACCCCTATACATTAGAGAAGATGAATGACCAACGTGAACAGTGGGCAACCTACTTCATCAAAAATGTGGATTTGGATGAAAACTTTGAGGGTTGATTGATATTTTTTTTGTAGTTTAGACTTCGATGTATGGTTTTTATATGTATTTTGTGAGTGTGAATTGAATGTTGATATGCAACATTGTGACTAAAAATCTGAGATGGCATGATGATGATATGTATTGTGAGTGTGATTTGAATATTAAGTGCATATGTCAATGAACTAATTTGATTATGATATATGAGGAAAAAATGATGTTTGTTTGTGCATATATAGTATGAATTTGAAGTGTGGTTGAGATGGAAACAATTGAGCTACGACTTCTTGGATTTGTGTGTAAGTTGAATTGAAAAAAATGATACAATGTGGCTTGTATAATATTATGTTTTTCTTGCAGGTGTGCCGACATGTTATTAAGTCGTGATGTTTGTAGAGAGCTGACTATTCTTTAGAACTTTTAGGTCTAAAGAAAAAGGCTCCAGATAGGCTAGCAGGCTGGACAACATGTTTGTAGGCGTGTTATATAAAAAAAACATACACATTTATCATTGGTTATGTGGGAATAACCTGTTGGATCTATGACTCTAGAGGGGGGAGGAATAGAGCTTAAAAATTGTCACAAGAATAGTTATACCTTAAAATTCTATCAATTGAAACCAAATGCTAAATTCACTTTGAAGTTCTATCTGAAAAAGTAAAGCAAGGACGAGAGAGATCGAAACAAACACTTGGATAAGGTGGTTAGAGTGGTTCCAATCTCCAAACTAGGAGGACATCAATCCACCACCTAGAGAGGTCAACCTCTAGGACTTTGCAACCCATGTATATTTATTTTCCATTATAAGAGATACAAGAAGACCACCATAAATCCAAGGACTTACCTATTCAAGACAAGAGTCTTTCACCTACATAAGGACTTACCCACTTGATCAAGATGTCTTCAGTCTTCACCAAGGACTTACCCACACTTCCATCAAGTCTTTGGCCTTGCAGGAATTACCCACTCTTCTTGAGTCTTTTTCCCTGTCCTTCTCCTTTACTTGGAGAAGATCTTCACACCTTCTCCAACCTTGAAGAAGAATGAGAACTCCTCCTTCACTTGGATAAGATCACTTCAGCCTTTGCTCTTTGAGAAAGGGGATTGCGAAGATGGAAAGATGAAGAGCTTTACAAGATAAAATGGAGGTATCTCACTTACAACATGCCTAACTCACATATAATCATGAAATGCCTTGTAAATGAGAGAGAGGGGCTCAAAGGGTTGTAGAACACTAGCTTTATGAAGGACCAAGGTTAGCATGAATGGGCAGCCTTGGAATGAACTCCAAGAGGTCCTATTTATAGCTGGGGGTGTTCCTTTGAGTGTGGGTTCACTTAAGAACAAAAAATAACCATTTTACAACTTGCAATGGATCTATTTTCATTTATAGAAACTCTCTGATAGTTGGAATCACTTTTTCTATGTTTCTCTTATAGTACATTCGGTCGAGTTTCAATAAAGGTAACTCGACTGATCCACTAACCGACAAAGCAAATTTTCAAACTATTGGTCGAGTTTGTTCTAGGAAACTCAACCGATCAGTCAAAGTCAGTTTTGGTCAGTGAGTCAGTTAGTCAAATTCTATGAGTGTACAACTCGACCGATTGATCCATTTCCAAAAACCCATCAGTGGTCGGTCGAGATCCAAACTTGACCGACAAAGTTGTTGTGACAAATTTTTCAAAATGATTTTTGAGTGATCAAACGTTGCAATTAAGTGTCCCTGATTTTTTCTCATCTTAGTTACAAGTCATATCACCAATAAAAATGATTACAAAAATATTCTAAGGTGATTTGGAGTGATTTCTCAAATTTCACACTTGCATTGCTTTTGACTTGAACTTGGACAAGCTAGGGCTTGTGTAATTTGATCCTTTTCATGTACCTAAAGCCTGAAATCAATCTTAAACAAACATATTAGATACATATGAATGGAATGATTAAGTCATTTTCAAAATATGGACAATGTATAACTCTCAAGTCAACATTTTCCCCCTTTTTGACAATATCAAACCATTATTTAACATATTGAAAAGGATATGTAAAGTTATTCCTTAGCCTTGTAAATTGCAAGGGATTCATAATTTTAACAATGTGAATTGCTCCCCATCAATCTATGCTCACTCTTACTTGCATAGTTAGTTTTTCTACACAAAACTATATAACATATATACTACATGGTCCTTTAGCAAGTCATATGATAATGCATATCTTTAGACAAGAAAAGGATCACATAGGTAATAAAATATATATGGTCAACCTTCAAAACATTGAACTTATTTCCCCCTTTTGGCATTATCTAAAAGGAAGGGGGGTTAAAAGAGCACAGAAATGAGTCTTCTCCAAGCACAACCAAAACATCCAACCACAAGATAAAAGATGCCACCACATAACCCACAGTAAAAAAGAGACGAGAGATAAACAAGCAACTAGTGTCATAATCAAAATATGGAAAACATACCACTAACTCACATCATAGAACATACATAGAGCTATGATATAGTAGATTAAGATTACAACACATGAGTAGGTTCTCAAAGAAGCTACAAGACAAAATGAGGAAAACAACATGATGATAGAAATAGTACATCTTAGGTAACGTGCCCAGATGTTTTAAGTACAAAATAGTCTAGAAAGATATATATGATCAACATCTGAAGACAAAAAAACTAAAACATTTAAATGTCTAGGCTATCTAAGTCCAAAGGGTCATCATCATCAACATCATAATTAGAAGCTTCAGGCTCATAGTCATCATCTCCATCTGAAGGTACAACTAAGGAAACAACTTCACCTTCATCACTAGATGCACCAGCAAAGCCATCATCAAAACAATTTGAAACATCCTTGTCATCATCCTTAGATGCCTCCTCATGAACAGCAACAACTTTCTCATCAACTGGGTTGGGCATATCCTCATTGGCAGAAGGATCGAAACCACGTCTTGGCCACATGACATTCTACTCAGCCCAAGACATACCAAGGTCATGCAACTCTTGGGCTTAAGGAAAAGTGGGAGCAGAGGTGCCAATTCCAACAAGCAAGGTAGATATAGGACCAACAATGAGAGGTAGAACTCGAGGGGTAGAACCACCAAATACAGAGGGTGTATCAGTAGAAGGAGTAGGTGGAGGGGTAGGGTAGAAGTGATTATATTTATTGGATGCATAATCACCACCTAAGTAGGGCTGGTAGGTAGGATACATATGTGAACATGATATGTTCATGATAGACATGATAACACATAGATCTTGATGCAGATGCTTCTGAACCTAAAGGTTGTACGCCTACTGATGCATCATGTGACCCATGAGGGTTTCATTTGATACATTGAATGAGGCACATGAAGATCAGGATGATTGAGGAGGTGGAGGTTCCTGGGTGGAGATAGAGGCTCCAAGTGTGGTAGAAGTAGATGGAGGTAACCTTTTCTTGATTGTGGTCTCGCTGATACAGACTCCTTTCTAGCAAGTTTGTAATGAAGATCATGAAAAAGCGACTTCCCAGTGGCAGATTGAAAGAGATAAAAATCAGGGTTGGGTAGGGTGGATGGGTACCTCAGGTGTTCTTCCCAGATTTGAAGCAAGTCATATTGTGGAGAACATATCTATACCACTTGACTTTGATGTTTTTCATAAGGCAAAACATAATCACTTCAGTATTCTCTACAATTTCAGTTTGATTTTTCTTGGGGTGAATATTGTAGTTGACTACCAGAGTGAGAATTTTATTTTTAAGGTCCAAAGAAGATGAAGGTAGGATGGACTTCTTCCTATAGGAAAATTGAGGCTTCTTCAAGAACTTATGTGTGACAGGGAGAGTGATATCATATTACTTTTAGAAGGCCTCAGGGTCTAGGAGGTCAAAATACTCAGGGTAATCCTTCCTCCATCTGTCGGTTACCTCACTACCAGAGAAAAAGATAATCAAGGTATCTTTGGAGATTTTGAACTTCTTACCAGCAATCATGCAAGTAAAAATTACTTGAGTACTAGGCAGGGGTACAAGAGTGTCATAATTCCATGATAAATTAGCATCTAACTATGGAACTGCCTTAGTGCTTGTGATGGAGTTGTTATAGCACTGGCATTCAACACTCATGGTTGATAGGTGGTGGCCATACAACAACTCAACTATCTCATCTATGACCTTTTTTCTATGTGTACGAGGCTCAAACATGGCACAAAAAGGGAAGGGGTTCCTAGGAAGAATCTCCTTGTACCTATTTAGATCTTCATTAGAGACAAAGAAGGTATCATCGAAAGGAATGAGGCAAGAGTTGAATGAAGAGGATGGTGCTCCTGAAGGGGCGTCTCTCTTTCTCCGATTGAAAGCCATGGAGGCAAAAAGAAGGAGAATGAGAGGTCAAAAATGAAGGAAACACCACCAAAAGTCGACTAAACACCTAGGGCTGATAGGCAAGGAAGCTAGGAAGGTCAAACAAGGGTTGGATAGGGCTAGGAATGGGATGGTCGGGGATAGGGTTGAGAGCTTGAGGGAGCTGGAGAAGGAATCAATCGATTTTTTTTCTAGTTGAGAAGGAAAAAAGTCGACCAAATCCTACTTAAGTTTTGCTCCAGCCCAGACTCAGTCAAGTTCTATGAGATGGAAACTTGATCGAATGGCTTTTTACGAAAGCCCTCAGTAATGGATCGGTCGAGTTGGCATTTTGACTGATGGTCAATCTGGTCCATCAATAGAAATCTTAATTTCTAGCCATTTGAGTGCTAATTATATTTATTTTCTAGTCCATTTTGTGTTTTAAATATACTTAGGCACACATCACTCATCATTGCTTACTATTTAGTGATAAAACAAGTGTTTTCCAAAAATACTCAAAATAAGTGAAAAATAAGGCAAAAGAACATGAAATTTTAGCACTTTAGTAAGAAAGGGTCATCAAGACATAAGCAAAGAATATAGGATAGATAGCAACTAAGTAGAGGTCATATCAAATTCATCCAAAGTAGTTATGAGAAGTTTAGATCTAATAAAATTAAATTTCTATGTAGCTAGACGTTTAGTAAAAATGTCTGCCAACTGATTTTCTGTGTCCACATGTGTGACATAAATATCCTTCTTGGCAATGTGATCATGAAGAAAACGATAACGAACCTCTATATGTTGGTCTCTACTTTGCAATGTAGGATTGTAAGATAAATTGATTGCACTGGTATTATCACAATAGATAAGAGAAGCATCAAAATAAATGTTAAAGTCTTAGAACATTTGCTTCATCCATAGAACCTGGGCACAACAACTGCCGTCTATAATGTATTCAACCTTGATAGTTGATAAAGCCATTTTTCTTTATTTCTTGGAAAACCAAGACACCATGCATGGTCCTAGGAGGAAGCAAGTGCCACTTGTGAACTTTCTTTCAATAAAAAATCATGCATAATTAGCATCACTATAAGCAGTTAACGTAAAGTCCCTTGACTTCGGATACCATAGTCCAAAATTTTGGGTTTTGGCTAAGTACATTAAAATCCTCTTGATAGCTATAAGATGTGATTTCTTGAGATTTGAATGAAGGCGAGCACACAAGCCAACACTAAACATTATATCAGGTCTAGAGACAGTTAAATAGAGTAAACTTCCAATCATACCTCTATAGAGCTTCTCATCTACTTTCTCACCTTCTTCATCTTTATCAAGTTTGGTGGTGTTTGACATGGGGGTGTCCATTGGTATGGTGTTCTCCATCCCAAAGAGCTTAATTAGCTCACTTGTGTACTTTCCTTGGTTAATGAAGTTACCAACTTTAGTTTTCTTGATTTGAAAGTTGAGGAAGGTAAGCTCTGCATAACATCACTGAACTCCTGGCAAAGATCAAGATTAGTTCCGCCAAGATATCATCATCATAAATTTGAATGATAAGAAAGTTTCTAGAATTGTGTTTGAGAAACAAGATATAATCTACTTTGCCCATGATATACCCTTGATCTAACAAAAAGATATTTAGTTTCTCATACCAAGCTCGAGGTGTTTGTTTAAGACCATATAGAGCTTTTTGCAATAGATAAATATGGTTAGGTAAACTATCGTGTTCAAAGCCTAGAGGTTGTGCAACATACAATTACTCCTCAATTGTACCATTCAAAAATGCACTTTTAACATCTATTTGATATATAAGAAAGTTCTTATAACTAGAAAAAGAAAGCAACACATGAATGGAATCAAGTCTAACTACAAGTGCATATGTTTCAACAAAATCTATATTTTCCTATTAATTGTAGCCTTGAGCCACTGGCCTTGCTTTGTTTCTTACCACCTTGTCGCTTTCATCTAGCTTGTTGTGGTAGACTGACTTGGTGCCAATGATCTTTCTATAACATGGTCTTGGCACTAGATTCCACACTTTGTTCTTCTAAAATTTCTCTAGTTCTTCTTGCATGGCTAGGATCCATTCATCATCCCTAAGAGCTTCTTTGATGATCTTTGGCTCAAGTTGTGAGATGAAGGCATTGTTTGCTTGTTCCTTGTTGTAGGCAGCTCGTGTATTCACTCTTTTAAAGGGGTCACATATGATTAACTCTTTTGGATGATTCTTTGCAAAGAGGGGGGGTGGATCCTTCTTTTCTTCATCTATCTCTTCTTCTTGAGTGGCCACCTCTTTTCCCTTTTGGGTGATGTTGAGTTCTTTTAAGATAGAAATTACCTCACCTACAACATCATCATTTGGAATAATATCTTTGGGAATAAAGGGGTTAATCTTAATAAATTTGACAAGTATAGATTCTTCTACTTTATATAGGTTAACATTAAACACTCTATAAGCCTTGCTAGTAGTGTTATATCCAAGAAATAAAGCCTTGTATGATTTCAGATCAAACTTGTCAAGAGAATCTTTTGTGTTCAAACAAAACAAGGACGTCCAAAAATGTGAAAATATTTGATAGAGGGCTTCCTAACACACCATATCTCATAGGGGGTTTTCTTCAAAGAAGGATGTGTGAAAACTCGATTTTGCACAAAACATGAGGTACTGACGGCTTTGGTCCAAAACTTCTTTAGAGTGTCATAGTCTAAAAGCATGGTCCTAGCCATTTCTTGTAGTGACATGTTCTTCCTCTCTACAACCCCATTTTTTTGAGTTGTTTGAGGTGAAGAAAATTTATGTGTCATATCCAGACTTTTCACAAAAATGTTCAAAAAGATCATTTTCCAATTCTCCCAATGATCACTACGGATATAAACAATCCAACAAGAATCTTCATTTTCAACTTGTTTACAAAAGCTAGAAAAAATCATGCACATCACTCTTAGAAATGATAAAGAAGTATATCTAGAGAAATCATCGACAATAATAAAATGATACTTGAAACCACAAAGCAATTGAGTTCTCATAGGTCCAAATAAACCAATATGGAGAAGTTTAAGAGCTCTCTTAGTGCTAAGGAATCCTTTAGATTTGGAGGAGGACTTGGTTTTCTTTCCTTGGGCACAAGGTTTACATTCCTCATCCCTTTCAAAATCCAATTTGGAAAGTCCCTTGACCAAGTACTTTTTGCTCAACTTCTTCAATTAATGCATATATACATGACCAAGCCAACGATGCCAAAGAGAAATATCATTTGAATTGACTACAAGGAATCAACCAACAATAGGCTTAATAGATTCAAGAACAATTACATAAAGATTACCATTTCTAGTTCCCTTATATATGACATGATAAGTGAGGTAATCTAGAAGTAAGCATTCAAAAGAAGTAAATAGCACAAGGTAACCATTATCACATAATTGACTTACACTTATTAACTTGTGATGTAGGCCATCCACAAAAAGAACATTCTTGATACATAAGGATTCACCTACATCACCCACACCTTTAACCTTACCTTTCTTGTTGTCCTCGAAAGTAACTGAACCTCCTTTCTTCTTTGTGAAATTGTTAAAATGGCTTATATTACCTATCATGTGCTTAGTGCAGCCACTATCAACAATCCATTTTCCTTTTTCCTGTAAGAAAGGAGAGTGTCGGTTCCCAACTCAATCTTTAGGATCTAGAGTTAGCTTGGGGACCCATTTCATCTTTGGGTTGGTCCCCTTAGGCTTGTAAGGACAATAAGTAGAATAATGATCATCACTTTTACAATGAAAGCAAATCATATGGTTCTTAGTGCCAGAAGGCTCTCCAATGAAAAGGGAGTTTCCTTACTCTTTATATTACCTTTGGACTTATTCTTGCCCTTGGGTGCTCCCCCTACAAATCCCAAACCACCAGTACCACTTTGCTTGGTAGGAAGGTCATGGATTTCATTTAGGGAGTTTTTCCATTTGAGGAATTTCTACAGAGATGTTGTAAGTCTATGATTGTCATCGGTAAGAGATATAATAGTAAAAGACAAGCTATCAAGATCATCTCTAGCATGAACAAGGTCGTTCTCTAAATAGAGGGCTTTAGTCAAATAAGAATCTTTTTCAAGAGTAATAGAAGAAGCATCATTACTTGGAAAAATAGGTCTAGAAGATAAATAATTAAATAACCAAGTAACCTAGCATTTTCAAATTTTAGCAATTGAATTTCTTTAAGATAAACATCCCTCTCATATCTATGGGCATCACTAACAAGCTTAAGCTCAGCTTCAGTTTTAAGCAACTCAAGATCATTAAGGAACTTTTTGTTGTCTTCCTTAAGAGATGCAATATTCTTAAGATAGACACCATTCTCTACTTCAAATCCATTGTATTGGATCTCAAGGTCATGAAATTGTCCTTGCAAGGTATCAATGCTCTGATGTGATGATTTTGAGTCGCATTTATAGACTTGTTTTACTTGCGTTTTATGTGTTTATTGGTCACTTTAGTGGTGAATAATACATAATTCACTTACTCTAGTCTATAATCTCTTTTAGTGTCAAATCTCTCATATTTTATCTTTTTGATCATAAACGATTATAATAATGGGTTGTATCTCGATTGATTTGTCTTTATCTTGCAATTTCAGGAAAAATGCATATATATAGCTGTCGATACCATCGACATCAGTCGATACTATCGACACAGTCATAGGTAGACAGCCACAAGGAGCCAAGCAGTGTCGATACCATTGACTGGGAAGTCGATGGTAGCGAGTTACCTTCAGGTTTCCAGCGATCATCCAGTCGATACTATCGACACAAAGGTCGATGCTATCGACGTTCTACAGTTTCAGTGTCGGAAAGGTGACAAAACTGACACCTAAAGGTGTCGATACCATCGACCCGCGTCGATGGTATCGAGTCTGCATCAGGCTAAACGACAGAGAAAGAAGGAAAGTTGCCGATGTCACGAGGGGTCGATACCATCGACCCGCGTCGATGGTATCAACGCCGTCAGATTAGTTTTTATTCCAGATCGTCCTGAACACAATGGTGGTGATATTTCGACGATCTAATTTGGTGTTTATACCTAATGACGACGGCCATGAGCCATCGATCATGTCATTAGCTGCTGCACAAGTCTCGAGAAGAGGTAGAGAGAAGAACGGAGCCGAGAAGCACGCCTTGATTGTTCCGGGAGCCGAAGAAGACGTTTTCCACCGCCGAAAGGCTGTAGAACGCGCACTCTACGTCGAGGAATGCTTGGATATTCTCCGTTTAGGGGTTTACATAACTTTATCTACATTTTTATCCATGTTTTCCCTTTCTTCCACCATGTCTTGCTCTGAGCTGAACATGTGGGGCTAATCCCCTTTGTCTTTAGGACCGAGAGTAGCCCGGGGAATCATTGTATGATGTTTTTATCATAGTAATTCATAACTTGTATCTTAAATCCGTGGTATGATTTTGTTTTCTCCATTATATCATTATGCTTGATCACCCTAATGATAATCTAATGCCATTAATTACTTTGAAAGAAGAATTAACCGTTGAAAATAGGCGAAATTCACATTAATGAATAAATCCCTTGAACAAGGTGATGTACGGTTAATGGTGGAAACTCAGAGGTCGATTCTAATGCACCTAGTTTAGGGTATAGGTTACTACGACGGTGGAACTGACCTAGACTTAGGTAGTGAATTGTATCATGACAGTGAACAATTCCTACTACAGGCCACTACCCGGAATAAGAGGCAAATTTGATTAACTATGTGGAAATTCATAAAATGAAAACCTGCGGTGAAACCGCAATCCTAAAGATTCCCACCTAAATTTATTAAACTAAACACTTAATCTATTGCTCTATTTTATTTTATTTTCTTTTATTTTTCAACAACTCTCAAAACCTTTTAATCGGTCTAGCTGATTGCGAACAGTTAGTAGTAGTCTATTGATAGTTCAGTGTCCCTGAGTTCGACTCGGGCCTCACAAGGGCCTATATTACATTGACGCGTGCACTTGTGTTTTATGCACGGTAAAATCGTGTCAAGTTTTTGGCATCGTTGCCGGGGACACGACAATTGTCGGCACTACGAGTGCTGGAAGCGGCCACTCTAGGCCACATTTTTTTATTATTATCATTTTTGAAATTCATTGTTTATCCATCATATCTAGCAATCATCTAGCACGGTACTGAACCTAAATTATTATTTTGTAGGTACTAGTGCATGGTGAGGACGCGTAGTACAAACTACACACAACCATCACAGAGGTTCCACCGTTGGGACCAGACGATGAAGAGAACGACATTCAAGACCAACCTGAAGATATATATTTGGATTCTGAACCAGAAGCGATGGCTGAAGAACAGACAATATGGGAGAAGATAAAAGCTTCTTCCTCGTCAGCATCGAAGGGACCAATAAAGAAGTAGGCAATCAACATTCCAACTTATAAGATTGATCCGACAGTGATAAATTTGGTCATATCTCAAGCATTTCACGGGTTGAAGAATGAGGACCCTGTCGCACACATCAGCACTTTCATGGAAAATTGCGATATGATCAAGATAGATAGATTTCAACAGGAGACACTATACCTGCAATTGTTCCCTAGCTCTCTTGCAGGTAATGCACGTGAATGGTTGCATAACCTTGACGATGAGACAGTCGAGACATGGGATCAAATGATCGAGGTCTTCTTCGAGAGATTCTTTTCACTAGAGAAGACCAATGACCTAGTATTGAAGATCCACAATTTCTGTCAAAGAGCCGGTGAGACATATTTAGAGACGTGGGAGCGGTTCCAAATAATGTTGTAGAAGTGCCCACATCACGGGTTGGACAAAGAAAAACAAGTGAAGATATTCTGCCTTGCCCTAAATGAGCATGACAGGAGCAATCTAGACTCAGCAGGTTCTAGTTTCTTTCTGAATAACACCGGTGCTAGGTGTTGGGAAATCCTGAAAAACATGGCCATGAAGCAATCATGGGGCGACAGTGACACAGTTGAATAGGTTCGAGTCACAGGTGAGTCAAAGGCCATCAAGGAGCTGAATGAGAAGATGAACCTTTTAACAAAGAAATTGCTGGCAAAAGAAGACGCAAAATATGATGATCAGGCACTGGTGAATTTTATGTGCCAGCAGCAGGGGTTCAGAAACAACGATTACTCTTGGAGGAAAGATAAGAAATTTTCATGGAAGGACCCAAATAATTTCCTACAGGACCCCGATGCAAAACCACAACTGTCGACAGAGGACAAGAGCAACGAGTTGCTCAATCAAGTAATTAAGCAAAATCAAGAACTCATGAGCACGTTCGGCCAGCAGATTAAGCAACAAGGTGATTTTATGAATCAATTTGGGAAGACCTTACAAAGTCATGGGGCTCAGATGAGGACTATAGAGGCATCGTTAGCACAGATGGCAGTTGAGATAGAAAATCTGAAAAAGCCAGTGCAGCAAGGTTTTCCTAGAAATACAAACATTCTAGGAGGAAACCAACAAGCTAAGGCAATTCTACTACAGAGTGGTAAGAAGATTTTAAACCCCAGGGCCGATGAACCGAGCACACCCCAGCCAGAAACCACAGGTGAGGCCACAGAGGAGGTTACGATTCCAATCACAGAGCTGGTAGAGGATGTGGTAGAGGATGTCACATCAGAACCTATTGCTGAGGAGGAGACGCTGAAGAGGAGACCATATGTGACGCCACATTAGAGGGCACAGATTGTCCCAGTCCCATATCCAAACAGTTTGAAAGCCAAGAAAGTGGATGCGCAGTTCAAGAAGTTCATAGATAGATTTAGGAAGCTTTCTGTCAACATTCCACTGTTAGAAGAAATAGAGCAGATACCCTCTTACGACAAGTTTCTGAAAGACATAATCACAAAGAAGAGGAAGATTCCTGATACCGAGGTCATGGTTCTTAAGGATCAGGTGAGCACTTTCATTATGGGAACATTTCCACCTAAAAGACAAGATTCGGGCTGCTTCAATATTTCATGTTACATCGGTAAAGTGAAATTCGGCGTAGCATTGTGTGATTCCGGGGCAAGTATAAATTTGATGCCTCTTTCTACTTTCAAGAAGCTGGGACTGAAAGAATCATGACATAGAAATATGACGATTCAGTTGGCGGACAATTCTGTGGTTAAGTCGTACGGTATTTGTGTTGACCGGTTTCTATTTCCAGTAGATTTTGTGGTAATGGAAATGCAAGATGAACAAGGAAATGAGATACTCCTTGGAAGACCATTCCAAGATACTACATATATGATACTTGAGATGGGAAGAGGTCGTTTGACTTTGGGAATCGCTGATGAACGATTTGAAATGGTTATGCCCCCAAGTCCAACACAATCAAAAGCTAAGGAGCAGTGTCGCATGGTGAAACATTTTGATCAAAATATTTCTCTTTGTCTAGGGAAGCCATTTCTAGATATGGCTCATGTAATGACCAAGGTAGAGAAGGGGACACTGGATGTAGACATTATGGAATAGACCAAAGTTGTTTCTCTTCGCAGGGCTGTGGGTTTTCCGAATGATGAAGAGGAGGAAATCCCTCTTTCTACTGAAGATGATTCCATAGCAAGTTATGTCCTCGATGCATATCCAGAACTACCTCTTGAAGCTTGCCTTGTCAATATAACACATGACTGGATGAGAAGAAAGTCACTACAAGAATGTGTCAAGATGCTTCAGGTGCTTCCGTGTTATTATGCTAAGTATTATGAAGATCTTGGGCCACTCCCACCACCGCTTTAGTCATCTTTGATCAGTCCACCTGAGTTAGAATTGAAGCCACTGCCGCCACATTTAAAGTATGCATTCTTAGTCGATGGTGAGAGACTACCGGTGATTATCTCGGCATATCTAAGTGCCGATGAAGAGGAGCAATTGATGATCGTGCTGAAGAACCACTGTGGAGCATTCAGTTGGTCAGTTGCAGATATCAAGGGGATTTCCCCTACACTGTGCCAGTATAAGATCCGGCTCGAGGAAGGAGCCAAACATGTAATCCAGCCACAATGCAGACTCAATCCAAGCATGATGGAGGTAGTAAAGAAGGAGGTGATCAAGCTCCTTTCTGCATGCATCATCTACGCTATCGCCAGTTCGACGTGGGTAAGCCCCACACAGGTAGTCCCTAAAAAGGGGGGGAATTATTGTTACTTACAATTTGTTAAATGAGTCGGTCATGACCCATTTGGTAACCGGGTGGCGTGTGTGCATTGATTACCATAGATTGAACTCTGCTACGTTAAAAGATCATTTTCCTCTTCCGTTCATTGAACAGATTTTAGAGCGACTAGCAGGTCGATCTCACTTTTGTTTTCTAGATGGTTACTCGGGCTATAATCAGATTTCCATTGATCCTAAGGACCAAGAGAAGTCCACCTTCACTTGTTCTTATGGAACATTTGCATATCGCCGTATGCCCTTTGGTTTATGCAACGCACCAGCAACCTTTCAGCGTTACATGCTTGCCATTTTCTCTGATATGGCCGAGCACTGTTTAGATTGATCAGATTTTAGAGCGACTAGCAGGTCGATCTCACTTTTGTTTTCTAGATGGTTACTCGGGCTATAATCAGATTTCCATTGATCCTAAGGACCAAGATAAGTCCACCTTCACTTGTTCTTATGGAACATTTGCATATCGCCGTATGCCCTTTGGTTTATACAATGCACCAGCAACCTTTCAGCGTTACATGCTTGCCATTTTCTCTGATATGGCCGAGCACTGTTTAGAGGTCTTCATGGACAATTTTTCCATCTATGGTGCATCTTTTGATGAATGCTTATATAATTTGGATAAAGTTTTACAATGATGTGAGGACACACATTTAGTTCTCAACTGGGAAAAATGTCATATGATGGTTAGTGAAGGGATTGTGCTTGGATATAAAGTGTCTAGCAAATGGTTAGAGGTATATCTGGTTAAGATTGAGGTTATTTCCAAATTACCCCCACCAAATTCGGTTAAAGGGGTAAGGAGTTTTCTCGGTCACACAGGATTTTATCCCCGCTTTATCAAAGATTTTTCAAAAATCGCTAAACCATTATCTGAACTGCTTGAGAAAGATGCAATGTTTGATTTTAATGATAAGTGTTTGCATACTTTTAATGTGCTCAAAGAGAGGTTAATTTATGCACCGGTTGTGCAAACACCGAATTGGACAAAGCCTTTTGAATTAATGTGTGATGCTTTAGATTTCGTAGTAGGGGTTGTTCTAGGACAACGTGTTGAAAACAAACCCGCTGTGATTTTCTATGCATCCAAGACTTTAAATGAAGCACAACTTAATTACACTAAAGCTGAAAAAGAACTTCTCACCGTCGTTTTTGCATTTGAAAATTTTCGGCAATATCTTGTAGGGTCAAAAGTTGTGGTATGGACAGACCACGCCGCCATAAAATATTTGATGGAAAAGAAAGATGTCAAACCTAGATTTATTAGGTGGATCTTATTGCTACAAGAATTTGACATTGAAATTAAAGATAAGGCAGGAATAGAGAATGTGGTTGCAGACCATTTGTCTAGGTTAGAATGGGTAGATGAGAAGGACATTAATATACCCATTACCGAGACATTCCGTGATGAGAAAATCCTTTTTGTAAAATCCAAGGATCCATGGTTTTCATATATTGTTAATTATCTTTCCTGTAAAATAATCTCAGATGATTAGACATATCAAGAGAAAAAGAAAATTTTCCATTCTTTGAGATATTATTTCTGGGATGACCCCATTTTCTCGAAGAAATGCAGGGACGGTGTGCTGTGCAGGTGTGTACGGGAGATAGAATATGACAGTGTACTTCGTCAATGTCATACTCTACCAACTGGTGGTCATCATGCATGTTCTAGAACGGCGGCCAAGGTGCTTGAGAGCGGCCTTTATTGGCCTACACTTTTCTGGGATGCCTACGATTATGTGCAAAGATGCGACTCCTGTCAAAGGGCAGGTAATATTTTAAAGCGACAGGAGATGCCCCTCAACGTGTTTCAAGAAGTTGAGGTGTTTGATCTGTGGGGTATTGATTTTATGGGACCCTTTTTGTCCTCAAACTCTAATTTGTACATTTTATTGGCTGTTGATTATGTATCAAAGTGGGTAGAGGCAATACCCACAAGGACTAATAATGTTGTTGTAGTGTGCAGGTTTATAAAAGATTACATTTTCTGCAGATTTGTTGTGCTGAGGATGATTATCAGCGATGGAGGTACCCATTTCAGAAATCAAAAGTTTGTTGCATTGTTGAGAAAGTATGGGGTAAAGCACAATATTGGTACCCCATACCACCCGCAGACACAAGGGCAGGTCGAAGTGTCCAATAGAGAAATCAAGAAAATCTTAGAGCACATAGTGGTTGCGACAAGAAAGAACTGGAGTACGTTGCTACCAGATGCTTTATGGGTGTATAGGAAGACATTTAAGACACCTATAGGCACTACGACTTTTAGGTTGGCTTATGGGCGGGCCTGCTATTTGCCGGTAGAGTTGGAGCATAAGGCGCACTGGGCGCTAAGGAAGCTGAACTTGACTTAAGATGAGGCAGGGAAGAAACGCATGCTAGAGCTCAATGAGCTAGATGAGCTGATGATGAACGCCTATGAAAGCTCGAGGATTTACAAGGAGAGAACAAAGCTTATTAACGATCGACACATTAAACTGTGTATCTTCGAGAAGGGAGATCGTGTGCTATTGTTCAACTCGAGGTTGAGGCTGCATCCCGGGAAATTGAAATCCCAGTGGAGTGGAACTTTCATTGTAGAGGAGGTACGACCACATGGTGTCATCATGGTGCGTGATGGAGAGACGACATTTCTGGTCAATGGAAAAAGGTTGAAACTATACTTTGGCGAGGACTACACGAGGAAAGTGCATGAGGTCAAACTCATAGCACTTAAGGATGCATGATAAAATTGATTTTATCTAGCCTAAGACGTTAAATAAGGGCGCTTGTTGGGAGGCAACCCAACCATTGGTAGTTTCGTCCATTTTCTTTCACATTTACAAGTTAGTTTGGTTTAATTTTTTTTAGTGTAAAAATGATACCTTGATCGTTTTTTCAGTGTGCAGGTCTGAAGCAGGGTCGATACCATCAACCATTGTGTCGATGGTAGCGACATGGGTACAGGTAGGCGACCGTAGAAAATTTTCTGAGTCGATACCATCGACGGCCTCATCCATGGTATCGACATACCATCAGTGACGCTGAAGAAACAGCCAGATCGGGGTCAATACTATCGACTAATGTTGATACTCGTGAGATCCCTGAAGATTTACAGACAATTTTGTCTCAGTGAATTCAATACCATCGACAGGCATGTCGATGGTACCGACCCGATTATAGTCAGAAAGCAGCACCCGGGCCTCACGAGGGTGGTTGATCCATACAGGGTCGATACTATTGACCCACGTCGATGGTATCGACGCGACACGTCACCGATCTGTGAGAGGAAATCAACGGCAATTACTACATCAAGGAAGGCGATCCGTTTAATGGGTCGATACTATCGACACTAGTCGATGGTATCGATGTGTCATCGATCCGGGCCCCACATCAGGCTATGAACAGCCTTCAATACTCGCGAAGATCTGAATTGTGCTATAGGTGTCGATACCATCGACACCCCATCGATGGTATCGACGGTGCAACAGCAGCGCCAGGTGCAGTTATAAAAGGGAGGGTTATTTCTCCAATCTCTTCACACCTTTGGAGTTTCTTCCTTCCTCTTATGCATTGATCGTTGTTGTGCAATCAGAGGCCTGTTACGAGTGTCTAAGGATCGCAATCTCTTCACTGAGCCCTACACCGAGCGGAGATCATCTTCTCCGACCTTCACCGAGCTCTATCTCCTATCCCCTTTTTCTTTCTGAGACGATGGTGCAGACAGAATTAGCATCTTCTTCAAGGGCGGTCCCAATGGAGATCTTGAATTTTATTCCTCCGCCACCCGAATGCATTCCTCGTCCGAGGATTGTTTATCCTTCCGTGGAAGTATGGAAGGTATACAAGGAGTTGATGAAGAGGAAGGTCGAGCCAACCTGATATGTTGATCGGGACATGGTTCATTACCTTGGGTTCGAGCCCAATCTTGCTTACCTCCTGTAGGGGCAAGCAAAGCATACGGGCAGGAGGCCCGACGAGATGGAGTTCCACATTGACGGCCAACCATTTTTCGGTGAGTGGCCGACATACAAAGAGCTCGTGGCAGAATTCATGGCGTCGATGGATATATGCGTTGTGCCGAACGACCTCATTGCCACTAATCGAGAATGGATCAAGGGCCGCATTTCTTTCCGGCTCTACAATAACAATTACACTCTCACTCTCCAGCAATTCAATTCCATTTACAACAAGAATTATGGGAGAGACTAGCACCAGAGGCCAGATAACTGGACAGATTACGATGACATCTTTGCCAAGCTGGTGACCGCACCTCCAGGAAAATCCGTCAGCTATCACAATGCTGATGTCGCCAACTTCGAGCATCCGTTTGTGAGGATTCTGCACCGCATACTTTGCACAACGCTCTTTGCTCGTAGAGATCTTTCTCTTAGTAAATTCTAAGAGATGGATTTATTCTTTTTCTATAAACTGCTGAAGTGCGAGGAGTGCAACTGGGGCACATTCTTCTTGATGTGCATGTTGGCCGTGAAGAGGAGTACACGGAAATCTCCTATCCACTTTGGAGGGCTCATCACATCGTTGGCACTCTACCTGGGGTTGGATTTTTCCCAACTCGCTCCACTTTCCAAAAGGAACAAGGTCAACCTACATCATCTATACCGCTCCAACCTCCTGATGCTCCGTGATGGTTTGGCTTATGAACATTCAAGAATGTGCGCTTCCAGACCCCGTCTTCAACATCGAGGGAGCTCAGCATTTCAGGTGGCCTATGATCTCCATCGACGACTCTGATGAAGACGGCGGTAATGATGACAACAATGATGACAGCGATGAGCATGAAGAGGAAGAGGAGGCTTTCACTCCTCTTCGGGCACGGGTGGCACCCCAGAAGCGTCCCCGCTTCCACCCGGGTGAATCATCCTCTTCACAGCCTCCGCCACCTCAGCCCTCTCAACAAGGAGAGGATGCCTATTCGATGTAAGGGATGTACTCAATGATGTAGGAGATTCAGCAGACAAAGTAGTAGCATACTACTTCTTTCGCCGGTATTGAGGATACCACGAACCGGCTTTTCGTGAACCAGCAGGCAATCTACGAGAATGAGTGCCTCCTCCTCGCCAACCAACAGAATATCCATAACATGTTTCATAGGATGGAGATGCAACAACAACCATTTTATGACAACTACTGGAGCCAGAATTATTTCGAGGGGTATCCTCACCCTCCGCCGATGCCCCAGTATGATCCGAATTTTCAGGGGCAGTATCCATCATGGGACTCCACAGCCCCGCAGTACCTGCCTCCACCTCACCAATGATCGGTATCACTGTTCCACCTTTTAAGGTTGGCTTTGACTATGAGGCCATAGTCGAATTCAAGCTGGGGGGGGGGGGGTTGGAACAACTTCTATCCTTTATTTTTCTTTGTTTTTATCATTTATTGTTTTGTCTTTTATTTTAGAAATTTTCTTAGTTCTTAGTTTTTTTAGGATCCACACTCTATCTAGTGTAATTGTGGATGTCTAATGTAATGTGTCATCTCTGTGTTTATACATGGGAATCAGGGGTAAATTTGAAAATTGTTAGTGATTTTGCAGGCTTGTGTTGTTCAACCTTGAGCGCATGACTTATGAAAATTATTGGGTTTATCAACTTTAAAATAGAAAACCATAACTGTACATTCCTATGATTCACGAAGAGTGCACGGAATTGGTTGTTTGAGCCTAAACTAACCAAATGATAATGAGACCTTAATTTGAAATAGGAGAAAGAAACCTCTTAATTATTACACAGGTCAGTAAGGAGGGATATATAATATTTTCCAATGGTTCAGTCAGTTAATCTTGTGATCTATCCACCCCATTGTTTTCATACTTGACCATAAGAACTGGAAGCACATTACAATTTTCATCTTTTGATTGCATAGCATTTAGGTAGGATTGCATTTTAGTAGATTGTGCATAAAAAAATGGAAAATGAAAAAATTTGTAGATGAATCATGCATGCACACATTCTAGAGTGCATGTCATCATAGTTGCATAACTGATCTCATGTGGTTGCATTTTAACATATCTTTGAGCATATAAGACAGTATGTGCCTTATTTCTTCTGAAAAATAAGAGAAGCGGGTGATTCATTCTATACTCTCTAAAATACAGTTGTAATGCCTCAAGGATTACAATTATGTGAAAGTAAGCCCAAAAAAAAAATAAGACAAAAAAAGGGAATTAAAAAAAAATTAGTGTACATTTTGCAATTTGAGAGAAAAAGGGCTTGAAAAAAAAAGCTGATTTTAGAGGGAGAAAAGAGCTTGTCTCACCTGTGTGATAGGAAGAATAAGCACATAATGTAGTTTTTAGACATTATATCTCGCATGAGATGGGATAGTAGGAACATGCATCATTCCACCCAAATGTAGGCATTAGGGCATTTTCATTTGCATATGCATCATTTAGGTCATTATTGTTATTTGTGCATTTTAAAAATTGTATTGTTCTTCCATTTCTTCCACAACCACCTATTCCATCCACCCGTTGCTCAGATTGGTAGGCCACCGTGATTATCTCCCCACTCTTTCATATTAGGAGAGTTGCTTACACTTAGATGGTAGTTAGGACGAGCAACGTAGATAGAAGATCACAAGATGCACCGAGTCTGGACTGGAGGATTTTATTATGTTAACTACCTTATGTGATAGTGTTTATCAATTTTGAGGTAGATATCTTTTATGGATGATCATTTTCGCCTTTAGGGTAATTATCATTCTGTGGTTAGTAAGGGTCGGTATGTGAATGTCTGGATGGAATCATACGGAAAGGTCGGTTGGGATAATCTGTTCTTTAGTTGACTTGCACAATTCTATTCTAAAGTTTTGTTGCTTGAGGACGAGCAATGTTCAAGCTTAGGGGAGTTTGATGTGATGATTTTGAGTCGCATTTATAGACTTGTTTTACTTGCGTTTTATGTGTTTATTGGTCACTTTGGTGGTGAATAATACATAATTCACTTACTCTAGTCTATAATCTCTTTTAGTGTCAAATCTCTCATACTTTATCTTTTTTATCATAAATGATGATAATAATGGGTTGTATCTCGGTTGATTTGGCTTTGTCTTGCAATTTCAGGAAAAACACATATATACAGTTGTCGATACCATCAACATCAGTCGATACCATTAACACAGTCATAGGCAGACAGCCTCAAGGAGCCAAGAAGTGTCGATACCATCGACTGGGAAGTCGATGGTAGCGAGTTACCTTCAGGTTGCCAGCGATCAGCCGGTCGATACTATCGACACAAAGGTCGATACTATCGACGTTCTACAGTTTCAGTGTCGGAAAGATGACAAAACCGACACCTAAATGTGTCGATACCATCGACCCGCGTCGATGGTATCGAGTCTGCATCAGGCTGAATGATAGAGAAAGAAGGAAAGTTGCTGATATCATGAGGGGTCGATACCATCGACCCGCGTCGATGGTATCGATGCCGTCAGATTAGTTTTTGTTCCAGATCGGCCCGAATCCAACGGTGGTGATATTTCGACGATCTAATTTGGTGTTTATACCTAATGAAGGCGGATAGGATCCATCGATCACATCATTAGCTACTGCACAAGTCTCGATGAGAGGTAGAGAGAAGAACGGAGCCGAGAAGCACGCCTCGATCGTTCTGGGAGCCGAAGAAGATGTTTTCCACCGCCGAAAGGCTGTAGAACGCACACTCTACGTCGAGGAACGCTTGGATCTTCTCCGTTCATGGGTTGACATCACTTTATCCACATTTTTCTCCATGTTTTCCCTTTCTTCCACCATGTCTTGCTCTGAGCTGAACATGCGGGGCTAATCCCCTTTGTCTTTAGGACCGGGAGTAGCCCGGGGAATCATTGTATGACGTTTTTATCATAGTAATTCATAACTTGTCTCTTAAATCCGTGGTATGATTTCTTTTTCTCCATTATATCATTACGCTTGATCACCCTAATGATAATCTAATGCCTTTAATTACTTTGAAAGAAGAATTAACAGTTGAAAAGAGACGAAATTCACATTAATTAATAAATCACTTGAACAAGGTGATGTACGGTTAACGGTGGAAACCCAGAGGTCGATTCTAATGCACCTAGTTTAGGGTATAGGTTACTACGACGGTGGAACCGATCTAGACTTAGGTAGTGAATTGTACCACGACAGTGAATAATTCTGACTACAGGCCACTACCCGGAATAAGAGGCGAATTTGATTAGCTATGTGGAAATCCATACAATGAAAACCCACGGTGAAACCGCAATCCTAAAGATTCCCACCTGAATTGATTAAACTAAACACTTAATCGATTGCTCTATTTTATTTTATTTTTCAACAACTCTCAAAACCTTTTAATCGGTCTAGCTAATTGCGAACAGTTAGTAGTAGTCTACCGATAGTTCAGTGTCCCTGAGTTTGACTTGGGCCTCACAGGGGCCTATATTACATTGATGCGTGCACTTGCGTTTTGCACACGGTAAAATCGTGTCATGCTCTCAAGATGAATTTTCTCATTTTGATCAAGAATATCAAGTTTAACATACGAATCACCAATGATTTTACCTAACCTCTTCTTTTTAGATTTACATTTGGAATAAGAAGAATGGGTAGTAACAAGCATATAAATAAGAGTTTTTTAGCTAACTCATGCATACTTACCTCACTTACTTCACCAATTTCTTCACTTGTAGAGGCCATGAGTGTAAGGTGGCACTCTCCATCTTCATCAGAGCTTGAGCCACTAGAGGATGATCCTTCCCAAGTTGCATGAGCTACATCTTTGTGCCTCCTCTATTTCTTGTCCTTCTTGTTGTATTTGATATCTTTCTTGTACTCTTCCTCCTTCTTGGAGCTACTCTTGTGGTGTGAATTTCTAGCCTTAGGACATTCACTCTTTTAGTGTCCTTTTTTACCACACTTGTAGCACCTTGGAGTAGAAGAGGAAGATTGCTTTCCTTTGAATTGCTTTCCCTTGGCGAAGTTGACTTCATTCTCACTAGGCCCATCATCTTCACTTGAGGAGGAGGGATAGGTCCAACAAGCAAGTTGTTGTTGAATGATAAGGGCCTCCACTTGAGCTTTGAAAGCACTATCTTTGATTTTTCTTACTTCTTTTTCTTCTTACTTTGCTTCCTCTTCTTTCTTGTCAAGTCTTGGCTCATGATCTTGTAGATTGCCAATAAGATCCACAGTTAGAATGTCACTAAGACATCTTAATTCTTTAATTGAGGTCACCTTTGACTCCTATCTCTTTGGAAGAGACCTCAAGATCTTTGAGTTGATTTCTCCTCTATCCAAAGTGTTTCCCAAAGTATATAGGTCATTGATGATGATGTCGAGCCTTGAGTACATCTCGGAAACTCCTTCTTTCTTACCCATCTTGAAGTTCTGAAGGGGGTTGTTCAACATGTAGATCCTTGCCTCCTTCACTTGCTTTGTGACTTTATAAGTGATGCACAACTTGTCCCATATCTCATAGGTTGTATCCCATGGGGATACGTGGATGAACTCGAATGGAGTGAGGTATGCATAGAGAATGCTAATTGCTTTGACGTTGAGTTGTGCATTCTTTAGGGATGCTATCACGGAACTGAAATCCCAGTCCCATGAACCAAATGTATACCAAGGGCGACATGCAAAAGTGTAAAGCTTAGCACACATGAACAGATAGAAAGATAAAGGCACCAACATAATCTCAAAAATCAAGAAGATATATTAAGCTACATCATTATATTACACAATTTCAATTACATGTTCAAGAGTCACTTCATACAGTTCTGCTCATGTATACTATAACTGGATCTTACAACAAGTACACCTAGCATATCTCACCAGGCCCATCAACCTTCTATCCATATCTAAACCTAAAAACAACATACGAGAAATGGGTCAACACACGAGGTGTTGAGTATGGGGTAGAAAGATACACATATATATAAGCTTTGCATAATTTTGAAAAGATTTCAAGACTAAATGAACAAGAATAAATATGTTAATTGTTTAACAAATGCGAAACCATATTTTATGTCATTTCACTCCATTATACTAACAATATCAAGCATGTTTAAGGCCTTTGACCATCTTCCCGTCGGAACGGTCTGTAAGGGTGCTCAAGCTTAGATAACCCTTTTATACGAGAGGGACCTCATGGACGTAACCAAGAGTTAACCCTTTATCAACAATATTATAATGGAGTTCTATATATATGTGTGTTCAAGTTATAAAACTGACGAGGCAAACATCGAGTAAGACATAGCAATACTACATGGCAATATTTGAGCAAATAAATGAACAAGCATACAATATATGCCTTTTCAAGCAAGAAAGTGATAGTCATTGTGGGCTCTGATCTCCAAAACACAAGATAAACATAGCGGAAGCGATTCGATTAACAGCGGAATACGAAAATCACGAGAAATTAAAACTTTTCAAAAACGAGATCTTAAAAACCTGAAACTCCTTTTATAAAAGTAAGATGAACTGTTTACATCTCTGATAAATCACTTCTCGAGTGATTATATACGTCATGATACAAAATCTCAAGATTTTAAAATTCTCAGATCAACAAACTCCTAGGACCTGAGTGTACAGAGACGACATAAGACTATACTGACTACAAGACTAGACAGCACAGTGTTTCCACCTGAAGTCACTACTGCTCCCGAATTTGCTGTTGTTGTTGCTGTCCACCTGCAGATTGGTTCCTTTGACCTCAACGTCCACCTAAAGGTAGAAATCTACGGGGTGAGACAATTTTAAATAATTGTCCCAGCGAGAGTTATAACTCTCCGCCAGAAACTTTGTTAAAAGCAGTCAAAGGAATATCATGAGCAGGTAATTTAGGTTACTCACAGTAGGCTTGATAACAAATACTCATCTTTATTTAAGGAATATGAAGAACACATATACTAATGCTTGAACAGGATATTAAAAACAAGCAATGTAATATCAATCAATGTTCATCGTAGTTCAACCTAAGAAGTTATGCTATGCGGTTGATTATGTTTTACAAACATCATTATGCCCTGCGGAGATGAGGTATACCACTCATACTCCAACTGATCACTAGTAAGTCGCATCGGTATCATACTAGGTCATCAAAAGAGCCGGATTCTCATGACCCTCAACTATCTCAGTCAGAATGAGGATAAACATGCAGGACATCTAGTGTCCCTACTAATATAGCTTACCAGGGTATTCTGGTACTTCGCTATTAGAGTCACAGTGGCATTCTGCACTCTCTTTGCCATCGAAAGATTTCATGTTTATCTCTCATCGATGCGGTATAAAAGATTCCCTTGGAAGAATAGGGTTACATCATCCCGGTATAAACATATAGTGAAGGGTTGATGGATTAAGATACATCAACATCAACTCCTACACTAGGATGTAAGGATATACACATCCATATTCCCCCACATACTCTAAAGTATGTGATCCAGGAGTTCCCTTAAGAAAACCTGTTTCACCATCATTTAAATTCTGACAATGATGGATCTATGATTAGGGCTCTACATGGTATGATTAAACTTGGTTATTAGGTACAATTCAGTATTCTTTTAACATCATACATGTTTTCATATATTAATCATTAGCATAGCAGCTATGAAAGTAGAATACTAAATGTATCAAGTCTAAATCACATCAATTATTATTTCTCAATCATCCAATCACAAGTCATTTGACAAGCATGACCTTGATGATATTCATGGCTCTTACAGCCTATCATTCTCATAAGATGCCACTTACTAGGCATCAACATATGTCATTATTCATAAATCTAATAACATGCTTCCAATGAATATGAAATCATAATCCTTACCTGGATATGATCACCATCATGTATAGAAACCTGCATGGTTAATTCAACTGATAATAGTAAGCAGTTCATATCAAGAGTTGTATCCTTATATTCTTACAAGGGTTAGATTCCCTGATTTTCATCAATTAGGGTTTACTATTCACAATATATGTCATCACCCTAGAATTAGGGTTTACTATTCACCTCATGGTGAATTAATCTCATTACATCACCATTCATGAGAAACATCATCATTAAAGCCCTCAGATAAGATCAAGATTCACCAATTACCACAATTAGGGTTTCCATGATCTCTCATAAGTGGATCATACCCTAATCATGCACATTCATGTATATTGAAGGTATTTTACTTGAGTTTCCACCATAAATGGTACTTTCTCTCTCCTCTCACTAGTATATGGTGACTACACCACTTAGATTAGGTTAGGTTAAGTCCCCTTTGATCTACATAAACCAAATCACCACTATCAAGTGATTCGGGTTTGATTAGAACAAGGTATAACTCAATTAAACCTCTTAGGGGCATTTTTGGTAAATTACCCATTGATCATCCTCATGGGTCAATTCATTAATCACTTAGTCCCTTAATATGTTAAGTTACCATTATGGTTTAGATTAGATCATCATTGAACTATTTACACCTTCAAGTAATTAAGTATAATCAACCTTGAAAATCTCCAATTGGTTTAGGGTTTGATCTTCAACCTTCAACCCATTTGATTCTTAAATGACCTTGAACTCGTTTAACCTCAAATGACCTAGAACCCATTTGGGCCTTAAATGAGTGTGAGACCCCCTTTGATCTTAAACGGGTGTGAACCCACTTGAGATCAAACGAGTGTGAACCCGTTTGAGATCAAACGAGTGTGAACCCGTTTGAGATCAAATGAGTGTTGACTCGTTTGGACTTAAATGAGTGTGAACTCGTTTGGACTCAAATGAGTGTGAACATACTTGGGTCCAAACCGCATGAACATAAAAGGTGACACATAGGTTATGTTTGAATAGGGTTTCCTATGTTGAAGCCTTTAATTGGCCTAAGCCATGTTAACCACTTACAAATTGAGTCAATTAGGATGAGCCTCAATCAATTGGACTTCAATTGACCCTTAATTGAAAGCCAATTAGGGTTAAGTCTAACTCACTTAGGGTTTCCAATCGGCTAATCATCAATTCTCAACAATGAGAAACAAATTGTAATTAAACCCATCAATTGAACTCCAATTGAGCCCAAACGGTCTGGAGATCATTTGGATGACCTCCAAACGGTCTTGAGACCGTTTTCCCAAAGTTTGACCAAAATCTAAGTTGATTTGATTAGGATTGAACCCTAATTAGGTCTAAAATCACCACTTTTGTCAATACTTCAACCTATTAAAATTGGACATACAATGGATCAATTTTCCTTAACCCTAGACCTCCAAACGGTCTTGGGGTGTCACTAAACGAGTGTGAGACCGTTTGGGGGAATCCCAAATGGGTTTGAACCCGTTTGGATCCTCCAACCCAAAACTCAACAAGATCTATAATTAAAATCAGCAATTTCAACCCGATTAGGGTTAGGGTGTTGAAGTGCCTTCAACTCTCAATTGGTTAGGAATTAGATTATAATTCTTTGTAGGAAAGAAACTCAATACATTATTAACAGACCCTCAAACGGTCATACCTTGTTCAACCCTATGAAATGGTCTTGGGGTCGTTTTGATCCAAACGATCTTGTAGGATCTTTTGAGATCAAACGGGTTGAACCCATTTGACCTTAAACGAGTTGCACCCGTTTGGACCAAAAGGGTCCAAGGTCGTTTCATAAAGTGACCTAGGAATCCACGCCCATCATCCTCAACCTCTGTTCATGTTATAACCTCAATTTTCTAAATTATATAATGAGTTTTGTAAATATCATTTAAAGATAAATGATTTTGCATGATTGATGTGATGTGGATTGAAATGGATTCCATGGATGATTGGTAGCATGTTTCTTAATGGGCCTTGTTTTATTTGAAGCCCAAATTGATATAATCAAAGAATACATAAAGAATTCCATAAAATAAGGAAAAGGATATGGAATATTTCCCTAAAAATAAGAATTCGAGATAATGGATACCTTGGAGTTCAAGGAACTCAAAACCAAGAAATAATGATAAAAGGATTTAGGGAAAGATAGGAAAATGTGTTTAATATAATAATAACTTGCATATTAAGAAAAGGAATCGAATCCTTGTTATAATCACTCCAAATTTTGTAGGAAGGAAGAGAAACCTATGAGGAAGCTTCCCTCAAAATTTGGTAAAAATAGGAGTAGCCAGTTGGGAGTTATTAATTTTCTAAGTTTCCCTTTGAAATTGGCTTTAATTGATGATTTAGGAAATGATTTCCTATTTTGGTTTGAACGTATTTAACCTGAATAGTTGGATCTTAATCCTATGATGCTCGGTCATCATCTCAGTTCTACTGGGACTAGAAGCTCGCGGGAAACAAAGGATTCTTCCTCTCCGTTTTCCCTGGAATCTAGAGCATGTGGGCGTGTTCTAACAATCCCAATAGTTTCAGGAGATGAAATCGTTGAGGATGATCCTTGGTTTGGGTAGGTTTCCTCTTTGTTTCAGGAAATACCCAATTCAGTAGAACCTGAGCTCGACCCTATATATAGGGGGGGAGTTAGAGAGTACCAGCATCAACTCTTGCTTGCTCGATCTCTGCGGAATCGTGCGAGGAGTGTTTTTATACACTCAATTGGTGGATTCGTCCTGACCTTCGACCTCCTAACCGCTGGGGACCTCACCGGAATCCGGCGAGTAGGGGGATATTGTCGGGGGGATCCAGGGCATGAATTGACCCAGCCCTCGACTTCATTGATAGGAGGCGGAGCTTCCTGATTAGTTGGAACAAGAAACGGAGGCCTGAAGCCCTGAGTCAACCGTCGACTTGATCGCGCGAAGGCCTGCTGAGGAAGACGACGACCGGGGCACCGTCGGATCGCGGACCACAGTGGACTCCCACGCAATCTGACGATCCAGAGGAGGGGGCGAGGTTGTTAGAGGGCGCGTTCAGCCACCGTGCAATCGAGATCCAGCGGTTGGGTCAAAGTTGGCCGAAACCCTTGGATCGTGGTCCACCGTGGACTCGCGAGATCGAACGACTTGAGCCGCGAGGCGCTTAAGTGAAGGAGGTGTGCGACGCTGGACGTCAGATCGAGGCGCGGACCAAGGGGCGCACTGATCCAACGACTGCCTATTTTTGGATTTCTCTTCCTCATTGCTTGTTGATTGGGTTGTTATCTTGAAAAGTGCAGTTAAAGGTATGTGGTTACGCTTATGAATAACCGCTTAGGTTTTCCGATGGATTCCCGGAGGTTTATTCGCATTGAATGCAACTAAACTGTTGGATGTTTATTTAGTTCTTGCAACTATAAAGTGACTACGATTATCACATAAGATATGTGCCTACTAGCTCAGATCCTGGTTCCCCTCTGTGTCGTAATGGCTGACCTAGTACATGGCTACCTAGAGGGTAGGTCCATCAGGTCATGAAAGACTTTGGCTGCCTAGAGGGTAAGTCCATCAAGTCACCTTAGAGAGGTTCCATATAAGTCCTTATAGGGACAACACAGAGTTGTGGATAAGTATGGATTGAGCAGTTTGGCTTAAAATGTAATCTTGATTGTTAAAAAGACTAATTGCTTGATTACATTGTTAGCATAATTGCTTGATTATTGTTTCCCCCACATACCGACTGACCGTTGTTTTGTTTGTCGGCGTTTTAGGTACAAATCCCAAAGCACAAACAGTAAAGTGACACATTGTGAAATCAAGAATTAAAGAACAAGGAGGAACTAGTTAGAGTAGTTCATCTGTGGTTAGAAGTCTAGTACTTCCAATCTTTTCAAAGGTATGATGAAGAAAATTTTTATTACCATTTTCAGTATAGTATGTTAGAATTTAATAATTGTTATTGGTTATATGTCGAACCTTTGATCCGGAATTTATGGGTGCGGCTTCAACCTCTCGGTCTCCCTTAATTGGGGGTTATCGGAAGGTGGGGTCGTAACATTTGGTATCAGAGCCTGGGTTCCTCATTTAACCATTAATAATTATTAAATTTTACAAACTCCATAGAACCCAAGGGAGTTATTAGAGGATTATCTGAAAGACAGAGGTGTCTAGAAAAGGACCATGACCGGGGGCTGGCAATATTTTCCTCCGCACCGCTAGTCGGAATACGAGGACTCCCGGATCCGTGTGACTGCCTGGCCAAAGTCTTAGGGTATGAATCGAAATAAAATACCTTTAGGACTTCTCATCATATTCATCCCTCCTCATCACAAAAATTCTGATAAGGACCTAAAGGATTAGGGTTTTCTCTCTCCTCCTCACCCTCTTGAGGTATGGGTAAGGCTAATAAGGTTTAAGGGATCCTCCACCACATTAAAGGAAATGCATGTAAATAAGATGTCATGGCATATGACATAAGTTGTCATGTACTCAGAAGAGACCCGAGGCTAGACCTTCTTGTCAGGAGGATAAGTTAGTCTTGGAGATAGAGATCTCCAGTGTAAGTAGAAACCTGGCTCATCCTACGAGGATGACGTTAACCCTAATCCTAAGTGAAGTATATAGAGAGAGATGGCATGATGAGTTAGACCAAGTGTTTGGATGGATGTTCCTGGGATGCCATATGAGCCATGAGAGGTTGGATGACCGAGTACCTTTGACCACCCAAATCCTAGAAAGAGGATGAGTTTGTTTATACCTTTGCGCTTATGGTATAGATGAGAAGAAGAGTTCCATAAACCCTGAAGAGGTATAGTAATAGGTTTTGAGGCCTTGTATCTTGTTGTTTATCCTTGAGGAGGACTCAACCTCAAAGGGTTGTTTGAGTTGAAGGATGACAGGAAGTGCACGTTATGGCAAGCTTGATTCATGGTTAAGAGATAGAGCATGCAGTTGGACACCTAAGAGTGAACCTAGGGTTCCTAGGCCTAAGAAGGGAAGTGGCATACCTAATGCTCAGGATGAGAATTTAGTTGCTATAGTTTCGAGCAGGGTACACCTCATGTATAAAGGAAAAGGAAGCCCTTAAGTTTAAAGTATGTTTGATGAACCCCTCACAGCTAGGTTGTTGGTAAAGAAAGGTATGATCTTGATACAACATTGAGGAAAGATGACAAGTATGACCTAGCATGGTTCAGTAGGTGATCTGCTTATGCCTTAATAGCTTTCTAGGGTTAAGTAGGCTCATGTGGATGTAAACCCTAGACCTAAGAGATTTTGTGACCTTGTTGTCAAGAGATAGTTTTCCTCCCATCCTGGGAGAGGGACCCCTTTGGTAGGGTGTATAACAGTTTTGGTGGTTTAAGACAACCTAAAGAGGTCTCGTAGGATATCGAGAAGCTAAGTGAAAAGTACATGGTATGAGAATGAACCTGTAGACCCATAGATATCCATCTCTAATTGCATATGAATGAGTTACCATGGAGGTAATCGATATGGGGCTTGACCAAGATAGGCAGGATGCCATGATCCCAATGAAAGGATGAAGGCCAGCCCATGAATGCAGAAAGAGAGATGATGAAGACTAGGGTAAGGTTCTAAGTGAACATGTACTATGATGATGAATCCTAAGTCTATCCTAGGGTCAGGTAGGGATAAGACCGATGAAAGTAGGAGTTGCCTAATTCCCCAGTTGCACATGACCATAGGGTCGGGAGGTAACATCTATTGTTGTCTGAGGGCCATGGGTTAGGAGATTGATCACCTTCATGAACTCATGGGACCCAACAGGCAGATGAGTAGGGCACTCCCTTGACGCATGAGGGAAGAGGGATGACCCCAAAAGAGTCAGTACCCTATGGACCTAGAGGAGTTGACTAGGGATATAAACCTCATTGGATTCAAGATTAATTTGTTATCATGTCTGTGATGTAGAGACACATGTGGCACATTTCAACTTAGATTTAAAGGGTGTATTGGCAAGGTGGGATGTACCATCTCTACTCTTGGAACAGGAAGAACTCTGTATTTGGACTGCAGCCAAATGCTTATTTCTTCTTGTTATGGGAGTGAGAGATAGGACATTACACATACCATACATCAAGGATAAGAGATGATGTAGGTTGGAACGTTGCCACGATAAATTGGATAACCTGCCCTGGTAGAGTGAATGATACATAGATGGTTTGCAAACACTAAAGGAATGAGGTAGTCACCTTATGAGGATGTCTTTATCATGAATTATGTGGAACTTACAAGTTATACTAGGTTGAGCTTGATCACCCTGATGATGAAATCAGAGAGTGTTCTTAATAAAAATGGACATAGAGTAGGAGGTGAGATGATAAGTGAAATAAAGAGAAGTGTATGTCTTCGATGTTATCTAATACCTAAGGATATGAAGTGATAATGGATGCTCTGGTTGAGTTATAGCTACCTCGTTTAGCTAGAAGAGGATGTTTGGCTAACCCTAAGTTTGAAAAGGAGTGGTGTTTGGATAACACTCAAATGTGATAAGATGTGTTGAAAAGTTAAGGGTTGTTTGGTTAGCCAGTCTACTCCTTGATGCAATAAAAGGGTGGTGGTGGAACCTCAGATGCACTTCTTTGGTGATGAAACCCTGACATGAGTGGTTTAGGGTTTTAAAGGAATCGATCTTGAGGAATCATGACATACCGGAAATCATGATTGAAGATCACCATACATCGTGATAAATAGCATTAGCACTTTGAATGCTTAAGATAAAGTTGCATATGGTATATGGCCATGCAAGTCAGGAGGTAAAGGACGAACCCCAGTAACCCACTGTAACGATATAGAGGACAAAAGAGTCCCCGAGAAAGAAAGGGAGTTCACCACTATGGATGTTGTGATAAGTCTCCCCTTGGCCAAGGAGGGTCGAGATGCAATATGGGTTATGGTAGTTCACCTTACCTAGATGACATAAGAAAGAAAGAGTTCTGTCTTAGGATAGATCTGGTTGAACTACCCATGAGAAAGATGGTTCAACTACACCATGATGTGAGTTCAAAGGTTCTTGAGTTTGACCTAGAAGTTCCCTTCCAAAAGGTGGAAGTAGGGACATGAAGAACTCAATGTTAGTACGGTTTATTACCCCAACCTAATGGTTAGTATGATCCAGACTAAAGGGTCTAATGAGAGCATATGTGCTTGTTCAGGGTGATAGCTAGAGACAGTTTTGACCTATGAAAGATGTGATGATGACCACCATAGCCAGTATCGGGTTTCTAAAGAGCTCTTAAGGGAGGTTGTGTCGGTCACCACTTCCGTAAGGTGATGTTGGTGAAAGGACCACATGATTATTATGATAGGACCACAATGCATGAAGACAATAGTCACTTTAATCGTGAAATGGCTGAAAGGAGCCTAGAGATTATGAGAGTCATGAGCAGATGCAAAGTTGACTAACATGCAGTGCACTGTGGGAGAATATTATTTGAGAATCCGACCCCTCTAAGATACTGCTGAGAAAGCTGAGTCCCCGATACATGGGTCCATTAGAGATGGATGGGTGGAGATGGTTAGGTTTTGACCCTACCCCTCAGGATAGAGTAATGTGAGATGTTTTTCATGTGTCCAATTCAGAGCACTATGTGAAGTACCCCGACCATGTTTTAAGCAAAGAACCTAGTGAGCCCCAAAGGAGGCTGAAATGGCCTGAGTCACCTGTGTAGTTTATAGACGCCAGGATGAAAGAACTCAGAGAAAAGAATATGTGATTATAAAGGTTCTTTGGATGCACCATGAGTACGGTAAAGCCACATAGGGGCCAATGATGGACATGGAAAAGTCTTATCCTGAATTGTTTGTTTGATTGTTAAATTTTGAGGACAAAATTCCTATAAGGAGGGGAGGATGTTATAACCTCAATTTTCTAAATTATATAATGAGTTTTGTAAATATCATTTAAAGATAAATGATTTTGCATGATTGATGTGATGTGGATTGAAATGGATTCCATGGATGATTGGTAGCATGTTTCTTAATGGGCCTTGTTTTATTTGAAGCCCAAATTGATATAATCAAAGAATACATAAAGAATTCCATAAAATAAGGAAAAGGATATGGAATATTTCCCTAAAAATAAGAATTCGAGATAATGGATACCTTGGAGTTCAAGGAACTCAAAACCAAGAAATAATGATAAAAGGATTTAGGGAAAGATAGGAAAATGTGTTTAATATAATAATAACTTGCATATTAAGAAAAGGAATCGAATCCTTGTTATAATCACTCCAAATTTTGTAGGAAGGAAGAGAAACCTATGAGGAAGCTTCCCTCAAAATTTGGTAAAAATAGGAGTAGCCAGTTGGGAGTTATTAATTTTCTAAGTTTCCCTTTGAAATTGGCTTTAATTGATGATTTAGGAAATGATTTCCTATTTTGGTTTGAACGTATTTAACCTGAATAGTTGGATCTTAATCCTACGATGCTCGGTCATCGTCTCAGTTCTACTGGGACTAGAAGCTCGCGGGAAACAAAGGATTCTTCCTCTCCGTTTTCCCTAGAATCTAGAGCATGTGGGCGTGTTCTAACAATCCCAATAGTTTCAGGAGATGAAATCGTTGAGGATGATCCCTGGTTTGGGTAGGTTTCCTCTTTGTTTCAGGAAATACCCAATTCAGTAGAACCTGAGCTCAACCCTATATATAGGGGGGGAGTTAGAGAGTACCAGCATCAACTCTTGCTTGCTCGATCTCTACGGAATCGTGCGAGGAGTGTTTTTATACACTCAATTGGTGGATTCGTCCTGACCTTCGACCTCCTAACCGCTAGGGACCTCACCGGAATCCGGCGAGCAGGGGGATATTGTCGGGGGGATCCAGGGCATGAATTGACCCAGCCCTCGACTTCGTTGAGAGGATGCGGAGCTTCCTGATTAGTTGGTATAAGAAACGGAGGCCTGAAGCCCTGAGTCAACCGTCGACTTGATCGCGCGAAGGCCTGCTGAGGAAGACGACGACTGGGGCACCGTCAGATCGCGGACCACAGTGGACTCCCACGCAATCTGACGATCCAGAGGAGGGGGCGAGGTTGTTAGAGGGCGCGTTCAGCCACCGTGCGATCGAGATCCAGCGGTTGGGTCAAAGTTGGCCGAAACCCTTGGATCGTGGTCCACCGTGGACTCACGAGATCGGACGACTTGAGCCGCGAGGCGCTTAAGTGAAGGAGGCGTGCGACGCTGGACGTCAGATCGAGGCACGGACCAAGGGGCGCACTGATCCAACGACTGCCTATTTTTGGATTTCTCTTCCTCATTGCTTTTTGATTGGGTTGTTATCTTGAAAAGTGCAGTTAAAGGTATGTGGTTACGCTTATGAATAACCGCTTAGGTTTTCCGATGGATTCCCGGAGGTTTATTCGCATTGAATGCAACTAAACTGTTGGATGTTTATTTAGTTCTTGCAACTATAAAGTAACTACGATTATCACATAAGATATGTGCCTACTAGCTCAGATCCTGGTTCCCCTCTGTGTCGTAATGGCTGACCTAGTACATGGCTACCTAGAGGGTAGGTCCATTAGGTCATGAAAGACTTTGGCTGCCTAGAGGGTAAGTCCATCAAGTCACCTTAGAGAGGTTCCATATAAGTCCTTACAGGGACAACACAGAGTTGTGGATAAGTATGGATTGAGTAGTTTGGCTTAAAATGTAATCTTGATTGTTAAAAAGACTAATTGCTTGATTACATTGTTAGCATAATTGCTTTATTATTGTTTCCCCCACATACCGACTGACTGTTGTTTTGTTTGTCGGCGTTTTAGGTACAAATCCCAAAGCACAAACAGTAAAGTGACACATTGTGAAATCAAGAATTAAAGAACAAGGAGGAACTAGTTAGAGTAGTTCATCTGTGGTTAGAAGTCTAGTACTTCCAATCTTTTCAAAGGTATGATGAAGAAAATTTTTATTACCATTTTCAGTATAGTATGTTAGAATTTAATAATTGTTATTGGTTATATGTCGAACCTTTGATCCGGAATTTATGGGTGCGGCTTCAACCTCTCGGTCTCCCTTAATTGGGGGTTATCGGAAGGTGGGGTCGTAACAGTTCAGGTCGGTTCCTCCACCGTTTTTCTTGCAAAAGAGCAAGGAAGAAGGGAGGTAGAAGAAGAACTAATCATAGAAAACAAGAACAAGGATATGCATAACAAAGCTAAGAGTTAGAGTGATAAAACCCTCCTCAAACGTGGTTCCTAGAGCTTCCAAGCTTCCAAGATTCAAGCCTTTAATGTCTTCTTGAGCTCCACAGGTCGGCCAAGGTCAGTTCTTCAAGAAAAAGATGGGGATGGTCGGCTAGAACAAGGAACCTAAGTAAGAAAACTAGCAATTCAACCTTGTAATACGATTTCCTCCATGAATCCAAGCTAGAAGGTGATGTTCTCTTACCTTAGAACAGGTTGGTCATTTCCGTGAGCTCCAGAGCTTTGACTTGGTCGGTTGAGAAAGATGAGAAGTGAGGAAGTGAAGGAAAACGTTTGCTTGGTTTGGAAAGAAAGGTGCTTATATAGTTTAGGCTGATTTTCACCATAAGGACCTCTAAAGCATGTAATTCTCACCCAAGTCCCTCCTTATTTCTAAGGCACGTTCAAGCTATAAAAACTTAATCAAAGCCCATCAAAACTCAAGATTCAAGGGTAAAGAAAACCAATATGCACACTAAGGTATATATATATGAAGGGTCTTCTTACTCATACTAGGTGTTTTCACTACAAAGATCATCCTTCTTATCCAATTATTTAATAGAAGTGCCCCTCTCATCCTTTCTTCTCTAAATGATGACAAGAGTCATAAAAGATATTCTAGAAAGTGTATAGCACAAGTTGCACCCCACATTTTGGGTAAATTGCACTTTACACCAAAATTAGGGTTTAAGCACAAGGATTGCTCCACAAGCTGCACCTTGGTGCCCAAACTTGGGAAATCCATCATACCTCATCATATTCCTTCATATGATGTCTCTTTATTAGAGTAACATCTTAACATGTGTAATTTGCTAGTTAACCCCTCTAATTGGGTAATTTGCACATAGGTCCCTGTATTACCAAACAATACTACAATCATTGTTTAAAAAGGACAGAAATGAAAATGTATGTTCCTTAGGAACTTAATTACATGCCAAAAGATAATCACAAGGATTTAATTACATATCTTAGGCAAAACACCTAGGGTTAATTCATAACCCAGGTCAGGGATGTTACAGTCATATAACTAGATAAGGCCCATACCTGGTTCATAGATTTCATATCCTAACATATATTTCACCATCTAGACACATGCCAAACCTGATTAACATCAAGATTACATATATGCATTAGATTATCATCATTAACCTTAATTAGATGCATTTTAGGGTTTTGACCAAGATGGGTTCCAAGTTTCTTATTGAACCGGTTCATTATATGATATTGTATTGATCTAGAGGTCATCATGATGGTGTGGTTCTAGTTTCATATCATTCTAAGGTTCCACAGATTACATATGAACATTTCAAGGTTCAATTTCCTTAGTACATTAAAGGATCAAAGACTCATAATAGAGTGATCAAGGTCAAAGATTATCAATTCAAGGGGACCAAGCGTCAAGGATGGTCAAGATTAGCAACATACAGACATAGAGACATGCATAGGTTAGGTCAACCCAACATTGGTTCAGAGTATAATCAAACATTCACATAATAGGGGCATATATATGCATTAGATGTCAAAAGAAACAACCATAGCAAGGAGGATTCTAGGGGCTGATATTAAGGTCAAGCAGAGACATATATTACTTATTTGGGGTTGATTAGACATTATTTCATCATTAAGAAGCTATATTATCAATTTAGGGAAGGGTACATCATTAAAGCCCAAAAGTATGTTACTTATGCCAAAAGGGCATTCAAGAGAAATATGAGTGATTAGAGCCCTCTATAACTCAAGGATATCAAAGAGATACTAATTTCATGATTAAGAGGGTGAAAGTTCTCCAAAGTTCCAAGCTTGATCATAAAAGTACATTAAACATAGTCAAGGAGGGTCCAAGTTCATATTTTAACAAATCAAGGGAACTACAAGAAGATATAAGGTCTGAAACTATTTTTAGGAGCTAGATCTTGTTCTCCTGATAGTTTTTCATATATAGCATGATAGGTTTAGCCAAAGGAGCATAAAGTTATATAATTCAGAAGATTTACCTCAATGTGCGCATATTGAATCATTAGATCCTAGATCTATGGCCAGGGAGGCGCTGCCCACACCCAACAAGGGTGCCCCGCACTGGACCTCCTGGTCCCTGGGCCGAGTTCCTCTTATTTGGCTGAGGTCATCATTGGGCTTCTCTCACTCAAGAGCTAACATTGCCTGATCTTTGGCTCGTCTCCTTCGCCCGATGCCCAATGGCACCTCTGTTTCCCATGTCGGAATAGGGTAGGGATAGGGGATGGTGGCGCCCCAGCCTCCAGTGGCTACTATGCTCGCAAAATCCCAAAAAGGAGCAGGCCGGTGGGAAGAGACCTAAAGCACACCAGTAGCTGAGTTTTTCCAGCCGTGATCGCCACTGGTGGCATGTGGGCGAAGCTTGCTTCCCACCTTGGCCGCCATCAAAAAACCAGTCGAGGAACCAGGGAAGAACAAGTGAGGGGAAGGAAAGGAGAAGAAGGGCTAGATCTAGACGGGGGTGGGATTTATAAATAGGCAGGTTAGGGTTAGATAAGTTAGGGTTGTGAGATCATGGTTTCCGTCAGTTACCAAAACTGGATGGAGGCGGAGAGTTTTTTCACCAGCCGTTCATTCATTTCTTGAAGAGGAAGGAAAGTAGGAAACAAGAGATTGGACTGCAGTGTGGTATTGGGCCTATGTGGACGACCCAATAGAGATAAAGGCATAGAATTGAGCTAAAACAAGGTAAAACAAAAGCCAAATCTCAAGGTGTCATAACTTGGAGTCCGATGGTCCAATTGAGGTGATTTTTGTTCTTCTAGATTTGTAATTGAATCCTCTATAGTATGATACATATTAAAAAGACAAAGGATTATGGTGATGAGTTTCAAAATTATATACAAGAAGGTGACATGATATAGCAAGATACTTAGTTAAAAGTACAAGTTAAAGTCACACATTGCATCGTTGACCATGGTAGTTGCTAAATTGGAACATCACAACTATCCAATTATGAAATTAATAACAAAATTAGTAAAAGACACTTGATTAGAGAGGAGGAGTACAATAGAGGAGAGATAAAATCGAGGTTGTCACATCCTTCCCTCCTTACAAAGAATTTCATCCTCGAAATTCATCCATGATTAAAGCTAAGCGTCAAGTCAGTGTCCATTGGGTCTAGCTATTCAACCATGGTTGTCAAGTCATTCCCCACAATGGGATGTAGACATAGGCTATCATTATTCAAGGTGTACCCATCTCGATAATGTACATGTTACTTAGTGTTCCCTCATAATGTGGCATCATCATGGCATTAGGGTTTACGCATCCCTTAGTATCCCTACATTAGGGTTTTTGTTCATATATGAGACAAGGGCTATCATCACAATATATGTTATCAATTCTGAAATGAATATGTTCATGGTCATGGCTTCAAACAATTCTATCATCAAGTGTGTATCTGATCTTTACTCTAGATTTCATGTATGTTTTTGCCTTCCCCAAAATTTCTACCAACTCTATTCAATTATGTCCTTTTTTTCCATTTCAAATCTAAAATTAACAATTTATTCATCATGTTTATTCAAGTTATGACTCCAAGATCATTGGCATATCGAGTTAATCATTTTTTTTATTTAGGGTATGAGATTAGGCATGTTACCCCAACTATTCTAGCTAAGATTTTGAGGCATCACCATATCGAGTTCCTAATTTTCAAAACAACATCTTCATGTATGATTTGATTTCATACTATGTCTAGCTTATGAGTCTGACTTATTGGACATATATCAAGTTTTAAACATAAGTGACATTATTTCATGCATCAAACATCATATGAGGGACACCATTATCATCAATATCGATGTTTTGTAACTTTCTCACTTGTATCTAGAAAGAGATTCAAGACACTCAAGTTAAGACATATATGTGTCCAACAAGACATGTTAACCACAACCTTCTACCTGTAACAAAGATTTCTACCTTTTTTTTAGAAATAAGGGTAACCACTAGATTCCTTTATATGCAACTACTAACCCGAGTATGAGGCTCATCATGGATATCACACATCATATACATCATCTTGGGTCTTGGGACATCTCCCTCACCTATATATCAAGCATCAAATATTCAATTGCCTCTTTCATTAGGGTTAGATCTTTAATAGGAAATCTACGGCTCAACATTTTCAAGGGAACTGTCCACTAGGTCACTCAACTCATATACTTAGAAGTATTCTAGCTAGGGACTCATCATCAAGTATTTCATCATTCATATTATTAAAAATTTCAAATATCTTGGAGTTCAGGTACTCTAACCTTCTCCCGATACGGGTCAACTCATATCAATAGGTCACCCTATTCATATGTCCCATGCTAGAGGTCCTCCTTCGTAAAGATATTGAGGTCCATGTTGGTCTCAAACAGTATGTCACATATCATATCTCGGAATGTACAAAACTAGGTACAAGCAAGCATGCCAACCCATTAACTATGTTTAGCACATCAACCAAGTTGTATGTATCATACAAGGTGCTAGGTTTAGATAGGGTTGCATGGTTCAACTCATTCCATATCATAAACTACTTGGCCCTCTCAAGGACAGACTTTGGTATTATCAACATCAACATCATCATCAATATCATTATCGTCATCTTAGTCTTCTAGGTTACTCAATGGCCTAACCTATATCATGGCTCTAGAAAACTCTAGAGACTATCACTATCATCTAAACTCTCTCATCTAGACTTGATGTTACATCTCTTTCTCCTAGGTTGCATGTAAACTCACTACCTTTCTGCGTGTGGTAACATTTTTCAAATGTACATATAATAATACTTGAAATATGTTTTCTCCAACGTTTAAACAGTCAACGAAAACCACCATACTCCATTCAAATAAAACCAAAACCAAAATGAGTTACCACACTCATTAGGCAGTCTAGTATCATGATACCTAGAGAATAAGCAAGAACATGATGCACACTTGTGTAGACATCCTAAGAACATGTCGTGAATCATGTCTAGGGAGGTAATTTACACAAGTCTACACCTAGTTCTAGAACATCTAGGTTCTAACCTAGAGGATAAGTCAACCTATTCCACAAAGGACATCTTATTAAGTTTCTAGGGTTGAGATGTAAGGTGATTTTAGTTTGTGTTTCATGTGAGTAATGTTTGGTGTAGTTATTGTTCATGCTCTGATACCAACTGTCACGGAACTGTTCTTACCCCAATCCCGATCTCACTGCCTAAACAGTGGTAAAGGGATTGAAGTGCTCGTCCCTGAGTGGCCCAATAAGATCTATCACAGTGGCATATATAATAAGAAATAAATAACTCACAAACTTGATAAATAAAGAACAAACTAACCCAATATGGAGATATATCTGATTTATCTTTGTCATCAGAGTGTATGAGTGTGGAAACGATCTTATTCAATATTCTATTTGTATTGCCTAAAATCAAGAAAATCGAGACACAATCATGCAATTGTACGGTACGCTATTGAAATCAAGTAAAACACTTTATAAGAAAATAAGTATACTTGGGAGGACTTATATTCAAAAGGATAACAAGAAATTTTCAAAACCAACATTTATTCGACAAGTTTTTCAAGCAATTCAACTTTTATTATGAGTTCTCATTATGTTGAAATTCGAGAAGCATGCTTATATATTTTGTGTGAATCTGTTACCCCAATTTGATGGGAAAGGTCACTAGGCTCCTTCTCACCATAGGAACATAGGAGGCCAATGTACAAGTCCCACCTCCAAATGAGGGGGTTGTTGCACTCAACATCAACATTATCAATATTATCAATATCATCATCATTATCAATATACGGTCGGTCATAATGGGCATGCAATTTATGTTTTCATGTTTTTCAAAATATAGTATAGAAAAATAGAAGACTAATCATAGGGAACAGTAGCTCATCCAAGTAAATAGCCAAGCATATGGTTAAGAGATACATAAAAGTATCCTCAATACAATCAAGGAGAAGTCATATAATAGCGTACCTTTCACCGAAGATTTTGAGTATAAATCATCAAGATTAGAATATCATGGTCTCAAGTAGTTCCTAGATCAATAAAGATATGGATCGAGGGTCAAGATCATATTAAAGACCAATATCAAGTACACCAGATTAGGGTTTTCCAATCCTATTCATCCCTAAGGTAGATCATTCATTTAGAGTCAACATTATATCAAGATTTCAATATTTACTCAAGTGTCAAACATATTCGAGGATGGATGATCTACCTAGGTATTTTAGGAATATATTTGCTAACCCTAATTATTATCATCAATATTTGAGTCATCATTCAAGTTTCTAGATCATCATCATGATACTTAGCATCATTGGAATTCCAGATCAGGTTGATGGGTCAAAGTATATCAAGTGTTTTGCAAGATTAGGATCAAGATTACTCATTATAAAGATTATAACCAAGATTGAATCCAGTAAAAAGATTTAGATCACTAATGATTCATTTTCAAGAGTAGATGATTCAAATATATCAGATATAGGTTACAAGATAATCATTAGAGTCTAAATCTATGGTTTTCCATGATTAATCATGATTATGAGTCATTTCACAATTTAAATATGCAAAGGATCAAATATCTAGAGATATCAGTGAGAAACATTCATAATCTGCTCTCAAACGTATTTTTAAACGATCCATTGGATTTTTCTGATCAAAATTGACTATTTACTCGAATTATTTGGAGTTAGGGTGCATTTTCTATGATTTAATCAAGATTTGGGTATTTAATTGAATATATGAGCAGAGGAGGGGTAAAAAACCTTAAATCGGAAAATTGGTGATTGTTGGATCACTCGATCGGGTGGCTAGGGTTGAGCCACGCAGGAACATGACTTGCTTAGTCCAGGGTGTGATCCATCCTTGGTTTGGTTGGTTTATTTGTGGTTCAACAAGATTAATTGGGTTGGTTTGTCTGTCCTCCTTGAACCGTCAATCCAGGATCCCTTTCTCTCTCGCTCCAGGCCTTGTGCGTGAGTGCTCAAGCACGGATGAGCAAGATTTCTGGTGCCAGGGCCAAAGGGAGTAGGAGGCACCTAAGGAGGCAGTGAGGACGCCAGTTGAGGTCGTAGGAACCCCGCGAGGAGAGAGGCAACCTCTATTTGGAGGGAGGGGGTGAGGTTGGTGAATGCCCCAAAGTAGTCATGTGGCACCACCACTACTGCAGAAGGTGGAAAGCAAGGAAAATTGGGGGATAAGGGAGGTTCTGGAGGGTGTGATCACAAGGAAAGGATGCAAGAATACTTGTTGCAGACCTCGGGGAGGCTTTTTTATAGCATAAGGGGGTAGAATTTAGGGTTGAACGAGGCTTTGCCCTTAGCCATGGCCACCGAACAGAGAGGAGCAAACAAGAGGGGGTTTGTTGGCAGAACAACAATGCTCAAAACCCAATCAAAATAGGGTTGGGTGAGTTCAAATTTGTGAGGCGGGGGTTTTGGCTCGCTCAGAACTTTGATTTGTGGTCGTAGGCCGGAGATTCGCCATAAAGGTCACATTCATGCCTCCCCGCAATCATCGGGAGGTTGAAGATAACCCCTGGGCCACTGGATCTGGCCCTGATCCATGGGAAGAAGATCCAAGGGCTGAGAGGCACCCCCGATCCATTGCCATGGATTTCTGACTTGGATAAGTCAAAAAAAGAGCAAATAAACGACAATAAAAAGGGATTTTGAGCACAAAACTTCTAAAATTCATAGAAAATCGTAGGAATGTCAAAATGACATGAAATTTGGACCATAGCTTCACAAATGTGTGGAGAATATATATAAAAAGTTTGAGGACAATGTGATGAAGTTTTATTGACCAATTTTGTTATTTGAACAAAGTGTTTAATTAATCAAATTTAAGGTGTTATAATGTGTATAAAAACTACATTGGCACCATATCTTGGATTTGAGTCTCAATAATGATTATGAAGACAAGAAAAAATAATTTGGGACCATTAGTAGGTATAATGAGGGCAAAATAGTAATTTGAGCAAAGATTGGTGAAAATCCACTTTGTCACATCCTTCCCTCCTTAAAAAGAATTTTGTGCCCAAAATTCAAAATATCCTCAAAATTAGAATTATTCAAATCCAGATCATATCCTCAATTACTAGAACATCCTCAACTATGAAATCAAAATCATGTCCTCAAACTTCAATTAGTCCCAAAAATCACAATTGAGATTCCATGTTCGATATCATAATCAGTTTGGTACTAACACCATTTTCATCATCAAGCAATTGAGTATCAAGATCAACACATATATTGTCCAAAGTCACTATATGAGTCAAAAATATGGAAAACGTCCTATTGATCATAAATTTGGAGAGATTATATTTTAGCTCCAAAAAATAGAGTACATGAATCAAGTATATAAAGCGACTTTCAATCCAAATGTCTCAAGGTCCTAGCTTCTGCATTGGCCTAGGTGGGGTTATACGTCCATGATTTGAGATTTCATATTTCAATATTTCAAACCAACATCATACTGGCGTGTCCCCGCTAGTGGTGCTTTTACACCCCACGAGGTCGGAGTGCACGGGATGTGGGTAGATCTTATGCTTTTGAAATTTGTAAGACCTATACCAACTACCTACATCTACTAAGACACTACACCCGCAAGCGCACGGGTTTGTGTCGTAGTATAGGTGCGGAAGCAAGTATAGGGTCAATCCACGGAGATAGAGGGGGCACTAGAGTTAGACGGTGCGAGCTACGTTCCTTTTGCAGAGCTTAGGGTTTTAGGGTTTTTGAAAGGTTTGATTGTTGATTAAGCTAATTGAACACGTAAGAAATGCAAGATGGAAACTAAGTTATGGAAGAGCAAGCAAATTAGTAAACTAAATTAACAAACTAACTAAGCAAGAGCAAGAGCCTAAGTTAACACTAAAGAGTAAAACTAAGCAATTAACTAGATTAAGAAAAAGCGACTAAACTAGACTAGCATGAACAAGCAAGCATAGCAAGATGGGTTTTAAGCAGTTGATTAGGGTAGGTTGGCCATTTGGGGGATGTAACTTTGATATTATTTGGGAAGATCATGAAACATGCAAGAATCTCATCTCATATCTAGATTACCAAACCAAACAACAAGGACAATGCCATTAGAATATACCCTATACTACTAGTAGAAGACTAGGGTTAGGTGTAATTCTAATGGGATTAACCAAATCTAGGTTTCTAGAGTAAGTGATAGTGGGAAATTGAGGGTTGAGGGTAGAGATGGGAGTAGAGATGACGATATTTGACCTCATGCCACTAACCACTCTAGCCTTTAGAAGGCCTTAGGAAACTGCATCACACTCACTTACACTAGCCACTTAAATCTCACACTCACTTGTAGGAGGGGGGATGTATATGTAGGAACAAAGGAGGCTAGCTAGGGATCCACTAATTGGACCTAGGATCCAATCCTAAGATTTCCACATACACTCCAATCCCTCCTAGAAGCTAAGTGTCATCAAACATCTCAAAGCAAGAAATCCATGTTATAAGCACAAACCACATGCAATAAAATAGGAAATGAGATAGAAGCAAGAGGCAATCATCATAGATTTGAATTAAGTTCATTACAAGAAATTTCCCCCCAAAATGGTATCAAAGTCACATTTAAACCCCAAACAGCCCACCAGAAGGGGCTTAGCTAGACATGATCAAGAAAACTACAAAAGAGAGGGGAAGAAGAGGAAGAAACTCCATGAAGCTTGATGAAGTGGCCTTCTTCTTCACCTCCAAGCTGCTGTAGACGACCTCCCTCCTCCAATGGTTTAGGGGTGCATGAAATGGTAGGGGATTATGGATGAAAACCTAGGGAACTAGGTTTCCATGGTGGAATGAGGGTGGAAATGGTGGATGGTGAGCCAAAATGCAAAGGGTTTGCACTCAAAGCTCAAGGAAGGGGAATGGAGCTTGGAGCAGCTGTAGGGACATCTAACCTAGTGCTATGGCCGCTACCCATGTATATATAGGTGGTGGTGGAAGAACTAGGGTCAGTAGGGGAAGTTTAGGAAAAGTAGTGAAAAAGTTGTGTAGGGTCAGTGATCACCACGATCATGGTTGGTGTGCCATAGCCGTGGTGAGGGTAGTGGGGAACGGTCGTGGGGGGTGAATACGTTCGTGGTATGTTAAGGGTGGTAGAAATACTAAGTGGGGAAGTGGATACGACCGTGGTGGAGTGCCACGGTCATGGTGGGTAACATGCACCACGGTCGTGTTGCGTAACACGACCATTTTGGAGGAGGTGGAGGTGACCGTGGGAGGAGCTACAGTCGTCTTGATCATCTTCGGCCACGGTCGTGGTGACTTGGCCGTGGTCATGGTGACTTGGAGTAAATCCCTGTTGGAAGCTCACTTCTTGATCAATAAATGCACGACCGTGGGAGAAGCCCATGACCGTTTTCTCTTCTCAAGGCCAAGACCGTGCTGATGGCCACGGTCGTGGTGTCTTCATTGGCCACGGTCGTGGCTAGGAGGCCACGGTCATGGGTGATCTATACAAATCCCTGTTGAAACTATTGGATCTTGGCAATAAACACACGACTGTGGCATTGTGGCCACGTCCGTGGTGAGGCTTGCATGACTTGATTTCACTTCTGACTTTGTCATTTTTGGATGTCTTTGCTTGGGGTGATTCTTGGCCACTGGAGGTAGGTTGAGGGAGACTTTGGGGCCTTCTTTGGGTCCCTCCTTGAGTGGGGGAACCCTAGAACTCCTCTCTCTCTTCCATCTAAGCATGGTCCAAGTACCTGAAAAATAGTGCAAAGAATATCCATAAGCATATTTTCAATGATAATCATATTAGGGGGAAACACTTGTAATCTAACACATTTAGATGTGATTTAAATACAAAATGGCACAGAATGGAGCCCTAAAATAGGGTTGCATCACATACTTTTAATATCAAGCTCAAAATCACTAAGAGGTCCCACCCTAGTCCTTAAGGATAGCTAAACCCTAAGTTATAAATCGAAAGAGTCAAAATAGTCATCATTTCAAAATTTTGGGATAAGTCATTAGTCATACATCTTAATGTTCAAATAGTGCGATCATAAGATTTGTATCATTATTTGAGATTGATAATCCTGAATCACAATTCCATTAATCAATATCAAGAGTTGATATTTCAAAGGTCAAAAGTCACATATCCAAAATTTTGAAGCTAGGGTTTAGATTCCTATTTAGACCTTAGTGGAGATCACTCATCTATAATCAATTTCGAGCAACAATATTCAAGCAATATTTGAGCAACATATCAAGATTTTATTATCATTGTATCCAAGTGTGATGAATGATCTAGACCTAGGTCTATCTAGGAATTAAACCACAAGTTATAGTCAAAATTGTCATATATCAAGGTTATTGTTAAATCAATATTCAAGATCGAGAACCAACCATGGGTTTAACCTATTAGGCTTAGGTCAACCAGTCCAAATAGGGTGAAAGGGAACACATTTCCAAACTCTAAATGATCAACAAGGTGAAGATTTAGAGGTAGTCATAATAGGGATGTGACTCAAGTTAGGGGAGTCATGAGTCAACTACTACTCTAATCTAGTACATTACCAACAATAGTCATCATCCATCGAGCTTATTCAAATAAAGAGAGTATCAACGATCAAAACATTTTTTTACGGGTCATAACATCAAAATTCAAGATAATAGGGAAATAGTGTCAAGATTTTACAAAGTCAAGTTAATATTTGTATTCCTTTCTTTTCATGATCAATGTAGTGATATATTTGGAATATGTGCATGATTTAGGTCCATGTTCATCATATCAAAATCGAAATTGCAAAAGGCATTAGTATTCGATAGGGAAACTACTTTTTGCATCATAGTCTTACATCATGGTTATGTTAGTCCAAGACTTAGTCATTTGATAGCATGGTCAAGATATACATAGAATAGGATACCAGTTTGCTTAACTATATTTGAGGTTTAATCAATAATAGGGCAACATGGGCTTAATCAAATAGGGATCTTATCAACAACGAGGTATAAGGTATAAGTCATCCTTATTTCACCAAATCAAGATTTACCTCAACATAGGAAGCATATAATCAAGGTTTAGCTAATTTGAGTGTTCATGATATTAGGGATCATACATGAGTATTTTGTAACACTCGAGCCCACTTCCCTACTCTCAAGTAGAGTTTCAGGAATGACGACTGGCCCCACAGACCACCACTAGCCTTAACTGCGTGCTTTATCCTCACTCACGCGCAAGCTGGGGTTAATTTCCCGACTGGTCACCCATCCTAGTACTACTCCAAGCTGAGCACGCTTAACTACGGAGTTCTTTACTAATGGGCTCCCAGAAAAGGAGGTGCACCTTGGTGATATGGGTAGTCCAATCATTCCTTTTAAGAGTGTTTCATCCGAGGCCTCAAATCCTGGGATGTTACAATCTCCCCCACTTAGACTCTTGATGTCCTCATCAAGGATCAACTATAAGGCCTCATAATCTCTTCCCCATTTCAGTGCAGACCCACAATGGCCCATGGACACCCAGCTCCCGATCACGGAATACCAGTGCAAGGGTGGCTATGTCAACCATGGACAACCCTTTCCTACATGCCTAGACCGCACGACTCAAGACTGGCATGCCATGCCCATGTGGGCCCCACCTACTGGAGGGGAATTGGCTCTGATACCATTTGTAACACTCGGGCCCACTGCCCTACTCTCAAGTAGAGTTTTAGGAATGACGACTGGCCCCACAGACCACCACTAGCCTTAACTGCGCGCTTTATCCTCACTCACATGCAAGTCAGGGTCAACTTCCCGAATGGTCACCCATCCTAGTACTACTCCAAGCCGAGCACACTTAACTATGGAGTTCTTTACTGATGGGCTCCCGGAAAAGGAGGTGCACCTTGGTGATATGGGTAGTCCAATCATTCCTTTTAAGAGTGTTTTATCTGAGGCCTCAAATCCTGGGATGTTACAGATGCTTCATCCCAAGTTGATATAGCTCTGGTTGACTCCTTTTAGGGTGTAATCATCACTTTCCACATATCAAAGTTCATCCCTTGAATGTAGAACTACATCTGTCGCTTCTAATAGAGGAAGTTGGTGCCTTCACAGACTGGGGGGGCATGGAGAAGCCTCCCTCTAGGTTGAAGGAACCAAGTAGGTTCTCATCCATATTTTTGTCTCGTAGGAGATTTGTTGGAGAAGATCCTTGCTCTAATACTACTTGTTGGATCGAGGGATCTAGGAGGGGTGAATAGAACTTCAAAATTCTCACAAGCATAGTTAGACCTTCAAATTACATCAATTGAAACCAAATGCTAAAACTCAATTTGAAGTTCTATCTAAACAAGCAAAACATAGATGAAAGAGATTGAAACAAACACTTGGACAAGGTTTTTAGAGTGGTTCTAATATCCAAACTAGGAGACCATCAATCCACTACCTAGAGAGGTCAACCTCTAGGACTTTGCGGCCCATGTATACTTATATTCCATTATAAGAGATACAAGAAGACCACCATACATCCAAAGACTTACCTGTTCAAGACAAGATTCTTTCACTTACACAAGGACTTACCTACTTGATCAAGATGTCTTCAGCTGTGACACCCCACCATCACATAGACAATGAGATGACACACAAAAACATGCGGAACCATATATTACCAAAAACACGGATTAATTATGACCGATTGCGGAAACATACACACAGAATATTTGCAACCAGGCCATGCAAGAAGTTCAGGTCATATATAGATATATTCAAGATCGCCTGCCAAATATGTTCACATCTTAAATCCACCCACTGTCGCAACATCGCATATTAGTTCATCACCTGTTTATACATACATAACATGCCACGTACGACCAACGACAGGATATACAAAAATTACAGCAACTAAACATCGTGAAACATCATCAAACACCTCTGAGGACCTGAGAGTACAGGGATGACTCTAGGACCCTACTACAAAACCACCAAAATAGCAGCATGTCCATCCCTTGCCTTCTACTGCTCTTCTTGCTGCTCGGCCGCAACCTCACGGCCACCACCACATCTAGAGCGATCACCTAAAAAGGGTGTAAACCAGTGGGGTGAGACACACAGTCCCAGCGAGAAACATAACTCCCCACCGCAACTATAAAACCTTAAAGGCTTAAAGCAGATAACAACAATTAACTGAATAAGCGTATAACAAGACCAACATACTGAACAAAGCTATCATTACCATCAAGCTCACCAAGATATCCAGAAGGCATATAACCAAGTATTTCTTTATAGAACATGATTGACAAGATAAGCTTTATAAGAACTTATCATAAGATATAAGGATTGTACACGTATCTTCAAGGTGTAACTAAAACAGCTACGCAAGCAAAGCTTCAATCAATGTTCCGCATTTTGCTTCTAAGCAAGATATACTTATTCAGCTGGATTACATTTTATTATGCCCTGAGGAAGTGAGCCTTCCCTTCTCAATACAACCATTGGCTGCGAAGCCCAATCCGGTGCCATTCATGGTCTAAGGAGATCCAGACTCCATGACCTCACCTTCCCATGGTCAGTGCACGAATCATCAAGCAAGACCGCAGTCTTATGCTTATAGGCCTCGGCCTTTGGGTTAGCTCTACAAGCTACCCATATCTCTAGTTCACCTCATCATAGGTGCTAGTGCATACATCTGAGCCATGAATGCATCATGCTCATCATCACATATCCTGAGCCATGGGTATGTTCACCATGCTCCATATATCTTGAGTCTACAATCACAGTTGCACTCAACCCTCCTATTTTAGGCTAGGGGAAACCTCGCATATTCAACAATATGTGGTCCAGGTAATCCCGCAGGATAAACCTGTTTCACCATCACCAATTTACTGACGGTAATGGGTCTATGGCCAGGGCAAACTACATGATATGTTCATCTGTAATTAATTAGTATATATATATATATATATATATATATATATATATATGATTAGTATATTTTAAGCCAATTGTTGAGGCAAAACAAGGTATAAACATAGCCTTATAGAATTACATCATTATTGCCATCAACATACTGTCTTGGGACCTCAATCTCTCATGATATCAACCATTGCCTCTCAAGGCATCATAAACATGCATCAGCATTCTGGGAACACATCCCTTATTTCATCATCAGAGGATAACACCTCAACTAGGCACTCAGCCTTATACCATGTTATCGACTTGTTATTTTATTAACAAGGATTATCCTCATACTGTGCTAGTCAGAGCACATATATCTCATATCTCTTGCCAGGCTATGAATCACATGAAATACCTGCATGGTTAGTATATACATATTCGTAGAGATTACTGAAACTATCATGGATTAACAGAATGATCATGCTACCAAGTATAAAGAAGCATCCATGAGCATATCACATAAGCTTTATCATTTATAATATTATTATCAATCATGGGCATATGTTTTCCCTTATACTTGTGACCATATGCATGTGTTATAACAACATGTGAAGTAACATCATAAGTTTCCAACCTTCCTGGTTCACAACCTATCATTATATCTCATCATCATATTGCAGGATGCAAGGTGATTACTTCATATCACTTGTGTTATCATTATCAAAAGAGAACCATCAACTATATACATTCTGGGTTATCAGAACCCTCACCAAAGCTCCTTGCAACCCTCACTACAGGTATAGAGAGCAGCGCCAACCCTTACCAAAGGGTATACCGGCTAGGGTTCCAAACCCTAAAACAACTCAAACACTGCACATCCTCTAACATGCATCAAGGTTCCACTAATACTTGTGGTGTCGGGCAGCCATCCACGAGGTCATAATGTGCGGCACTACCATGGCTATCGTCCAAGGGTCTAATGTGTGCCAAGCTAGGGTTAGGGTTAGGTTCCACTATCACGCTAACCTTCAACATGAGCCATATTAGCCAAAGGGGTGTCGCCCAAGGCGCCCCTATCATGCAACCTTCTAGCATCATCTAAGGTTTAACCCTATCGACTAGGGTAACCAGGACGCTCAAGAAAGGTGTCGTGCAAATCCAACATCATAACGGTCAGCATCCTAGGGTTGGCATGTCAGGCACAAAACCATATTGTCTAAGCTTATCAAGGATAACGGCCAGGGCCACCTAAAGACAAAGGAGTGCATTGAGAACCCTCTCTACAGGTGTGTCATCCAAGACCTAACCCTAAGGAGGGTATCAGGCAACATCTCATCAACGGGTAAATCACCCATCTATCAACTCCCCCAAGGGTATCGACTAGGGGACCATAACGGGCACCAACTAAGATTCAACTGGGCATATCGGCCAGGGATACAAGGTTCACCCCAACAAGCTTATCTACCAAGAATTACACCTCAAGGACATATCGTGCATTAAGGGTGGACAGCTCATGTCGCCTAGAGCACCAACGCCCAAGCTTAGGTTGAGGCTTCATATCGACCAAGATGCCCATCCAAGGGTTTAGCAACCATGTCGCCCAAACTCTAACTCTATGGTGGATAAGGGATATCGGGCACCAAGGTAAAATATCCCAACAAAGTGTATCGTGCAGGGAACTCAACAAAACATAATGCCCAAGCACACATGGGTATCAGTCAAAGGTGTAACCCAAAACTAGAAGGTTATCGGGCAGCACCATACTAAGGTCATATCGTGCAAGATGCAACCCAACAAGGTCGTCTTCAACCTCAAGCACAAGGGCACCAAACCGGAGTTGATCAAGAAGGTCGACTCACCTCTCAACAACCAAGAGAGAGGGGTGTTGCACAACCTCTTTCACAAATCGGGTAACCACAAGGATCCAACCTCAACATAGGTCATCACAAGCTCACCTCTCAAATCCAGGGTGAGAGGAGGGTATTTCCCAAGCAACTAGAATATAAGCTCACCTCTCAACTTTAACGAGAGAGGGGTATTGCCCATATTACTAGAGCTCAAACTCACTTCTCTATACCAAGGAGAGAAAGGAGTGTTTCTACCAAAGAAAACCCCAATAAGGTTAGGCCAACTAAGTGTAAAGGCATATAACTCATCACCAACAACAACGACGACATGCTCATAATATCCATAAGATCAACAACATGTTCTAGAGAAACAAACATACATGCATGGCCGATTGTCATCATATATGAAACATACAACATAGAGAAAGTAGTATAGCTAGGGTTAGAAGTTATGTAACCCGCCTTAAGAAAACTCCTCAAGCTCCAAAACTCCAAGACTCTGGATCCTAGCTCCAAGCACACTACTTCGGCCACCTCAAGAAAAGGAACAAGAAGCATAACCACCATGGCCAAAGAGTAAGAAAGATGGAGAAGAAGATGCTAGAGAGAGAGGGAAGATGCTTACCAAAGGACAAGACCCACCTAGGGTTCAGCCACCAAGCTAAAGGAAGAAGAAGGGATCACCATCAAGGGAGGAGGATCGGCCACCAACTTGCTCCAAAGGGTAGGTGTATCGTGCACCAAGGAAGATAGGAGCAACAAAGAGCTAAAGGGTTCCTAAGGAAGAGAAAGGCAAGGCATATATAGATGGGGATCAAGGTTAGACCAAGGCAAGGTGTCACATTACTAAGGGACACTTGTCCACACATTTTACCACCTTGCAAAACTCATGCACATGCCATGCCACTACTCTCCCAAGGGTCGGCCACTTGTCCAAGCTATGGTGACACAACCAAGGCAAGAAGGTCAAAAAAGGTCAAAGGCTGACACACTCCATCCATGGCCAATACACCCCTCATGGGCGACACAAAGCAAGGTCGACACAAGCATCCCTGCCTGACACAGGGCTCAACCAAGCAAAGAAAGGCCCAAAAGAGCTCAACTAAGCCCAAGACAACCCAAGGAACGAGCCCAAACCTTCCTCTCAACCCTAGAGGAAGCAAAGAGAGACAAAGACATCTCTCAAGGTGACAAACTTGCTTTTCAACCCTATCTTAGGTTATTTTGCAAGTAGCACCTCCAGCTCTCAACTAAGCACAAGCAAACCCTAATCATCACTAAAGATGATTAGCAAGAAACCAAAAATAAGGTTTAGGCAAAACAAACAAGGTAAGCCCAAAACGAAGGCCAGGGTCCTTACATCAACCTTCACCAAGGACTAACCCACACTTGCATCAAGTCTTTGGCCTCGCAGGAATTACCTACTCTTCTTGAATATTCTTCCTTGTCCTTCTCCTTCACTTGGAGAAGATCTTCACACCTTCAAAACTCCTCCTTCACTTAGAGAATATCACTTCAGCCTTTACTCTTTGAGAAAAGGGATTAAGAAGACGGAAAGATGGAGAGCTTTACATGATAACATGGAGGTAGTTATCTTACAACATGCCTCACTCACTCATAATCACAAAATGCTTTGTAAATGAGAGAGAGGGTCTCAAAGTGTTGTAGCACACTCAACTACAATAAGGACCAAGGATAGCATGAATGAGCAACCTTGGAATGAACTCCAAGAGGTCCTATTGATAGATGGGGTGTTCCTTTGAGCGTGGGATCATTTAAGAATGAAAAATAGTAGTTTTACAATTTACAAGGGATTCATTTTCATTTCTAACAACTCTTCAACTATTGGAATCACTTTTTCTGTGTTTTTTGTACATTACATTCGATCGAGTTTCAATAAAGGTAACTCGACCGATCCACTAACTGACAAAGCCAATTTTTAAACTATCGATCGAGTTTATTCTGGAAAACTCGACCAATCAGTCAAAATTAGTTTTGGTCAGTGAGTTAGTTGGTCGAGTTCTGTGAGTGTACAACTCGACTGATTGTTCCATTTCCAAAAATCCATCACTAGTTAGTCGAGATCCAAACTCGACCGACAAAGTTTCTGTGACAAATTTTTCAAAATGATTTTTGAGTGATCAAATGTTGGAATTAAGTGTCCCTAATTTTTTTCATCTTAGTTACAATTCATATCATCAATACAAATGATTACAAAAATATTCTAAGGTGTTTTGGAGTGATTTCCCAAATTGCACACTTGCATTGCTTTTGACATGAACTTGGACAAGCTAGGGCTTGTTTAATTTGATCATTTTCATGTACCTAAAGCATGAAGTCAATATTAAACAAACATATTAGATATATATGAATGGAATGGTTAAGTCATTATCAAAATATGGACAATGTATAGCTCTCAAGTCAACATAACTGCTTATATATATATATATTCATTCTCCATCAGTTATTTTCAAACAATCGACGGTATACACCCAAAATTTCATTGTTCCCTCATTGATAAAACCAACATCAAGTAATTTGACGTTGGTTATTTGTCATCATACCACCGGTGAGGAAATCTTAAAGGCTCAATTGTTCCAAAATAATCGACAAGAAAGGTTAGAGCAGACCACATCACTGCCGCCCACTGTGAGTTACGTCTTCGGTTCTTCCCTAACAAAGAACCGCTGACATAAACCTTATTTTGTCAGTTAGTCGAACTGAAGAAAAATGTTTGACTTTTGTCGTCACCTACTTGGTAGTTGGTTAGAAATCGACGTTAAATGCCAAATTTAACCGACACTATATATCCTTTATGCAGTAGTGTGTTATGGAAAGATGTTGGATTTTGAAAATTTAATGCAGTCATTGGTAACATTGGATGTCTTAAAATGGTGGATTGATCATGTCATGACACAATACAGATCATTACATGAAGATACACAATAGGGTATCTTTGAAAATCAAGTTGTTTTATGCCCTAGCTCAAATTAGTTAAGTGGTTAGAATTCAAGTCTCAACATGTGAAGCATGCAATATGGGATTAGATACAAAAACAATACACATCCACTCATGATATGTTTTGAAAAAACAAACATGTTATCTAGCTACAATTGAGGTCAAGGAGTTACCAGAAGGAACATTGGGCACCAAAAAATGGTGACCAAGAAACACTACTCTCCTTCGATGGAGACAAGTTATGTTTTCTTAATTTCTTGCCATATAGGTTTCTCACTTCTCCCTATCTTTCTCCTAAGGGGAGGGGTTTTTTTTGCTACCTTTTCTCCTAAGATCTTTCCTTCTCCTTTTTCTCCAGATACGTGGGTAGATTCTTGTCTATAAGCTCTTAGACATACAAGTTCATTGGGTTTGTTGATTAAATATATCTATTGTGATGGAGATTTTAGATTCTTACCCTAAATCCAGTGCCCAGTGTGTGCTTCTACTTCTCTATGTCTGCTCTTTGTTCATGATCGTGGCTTCTCTACTTTGTTGACAAATCACCTCAACTCCTCCATCCTATAATTTGCATCTCCACGTTGAGGCCTCGTTGGAGTGTGAATGCTAGGACTAGTGTTCCAAAATGTATCCCATGCATCCAAACATGGAATATGTGATGTGAGTCCTCACCCGATGCAAATATGACTAGGTTGGTCAATTTTAGGACGAGACTATACAAGTACCATGCGGTCCTCATATGGACTGTTTAGGCCCCACATTTCATTTGATAACTGAACTAAATAAGAAACTAAATGAAACCTCTACACCCCTATCCCTAACCCAACCCAATAATCAAGCAACGCTCACTCCTCCAACTCCCTCTCTCACTCTCACGATTATTGTAGCTATTGTGCTAGGGCAGTAACTTCCTTCAAGGATGTAAACTCGATGATAGAAAAAGTTTGGTCATACTTGGTTGTTGCAACAGTGGATTCCATCAACCCCAGTGAGATCATAAGCTTCTTTCCCTCCTCCTACTATGCTATTGCTTATTCAGTCGCGCTACTGGTCCCTCAAGTGTTGTGACGGTTGTGTCGTACTTCTTATTGATAAGAAACTCAAACCCCTCCTCCGCTCGCTTGAGACAGACCTATAGAGAAAAATAGGTAACTCTAATGCTCCTCCCCTCTTCCTCCTACCTATTTCATGACTTTAGATTTTCTCCCCTCTTCTCCTTTAATGTCAACAGAACCATTTTTTTTTTCATTTTCATTTTTGAAGCCAACTGTTTGATGCCCATTCTTTTTCTTCTTCTTCTTCTTCTTCTTCATACATAAAATACATGTTTTGCCATGATGTAATGAAAAATACATGTTTTGCCATGATGTAATGAATTGTTGCTACATTTGGACTATTTGATTGTGCAACAATAGTTTTCAACTATATATATGTATAGTTTATCAAATTCTAAAAACTGCATTCCACATATGCTCTTATACATTATCATGATCGAAAGCATGCCACATAAGGCATTTCATAAAATTGATCAGGATCTGTCATGTCTGCTATCTTTTTTGTACATGTTTCGTTTCCATTTGCTTTCATGATGAACCTGGTTGTGGTCGGTTGGTGTTGTTTAGTTTGATCGGCGGCTGTCTTCTCACGAACTCTATGTCGGGGCAGTGAGTAGTCTTTATCTTTCGACCCACCCTGAGTTATTGGGGCTTTACCTTAGTCTTTGACGGAATGAAACTTGTTATGCAGATGCACATCGTATCATTTGTTGTTGTTGCTCACGGTAATCGGCTTTACACCGGTTATGTATTGGGCTTCATTTCTTGTTCGGCCTGCGAGCCTCTATTAATTTCCTTTTTGTTGATTTTCATCGTGTTTAGATGATTGTCTGATATATAATTTGTTTACAAAGATAAGAAAAACGGCAAGACATACAAGGCTCCATATGCTATTGTGTCCCTAACATCATAATCTGTTACGTCCAAAACAACCCAGCGTAAGGTGACTTTGTTCTTCACGGGAAACGAACCCAATCCTATCACATCCCCAATTAGGCTCCTACCTACGATACATCTACTATCTACTCTACTAAACGTGAGGACTCGTTTCCGTCCTCACGTTTCCGGAAAAGTCAGGATTCTCTCGTACACTTCGGGAGAGCTCGGGAGTCGGGGGAGAGGCGAGAGGAGTCGGGGCGGAACCCTCACCTCGGCGTTTGAGAATCTTGCCAAAATTGGCGTGCTTCGGGAAGTCCGCAGAATACAAGTAGGGCAGAACGCCGCATTTCAACTGCCGATTTTGATAAATCACATTAAGTTAGCCAAACGTTGTAATTGTAAATGCAGTAGTTGAAATCCCTTAACAAACTACAATTCTGCCTCGAAATACCGTACCCAAACGGCCCCTTGATATTCCTCTCAATCTCATTGTCCTTGTTGTAACTATATAGTTTCCCGTCACAATAGATATCTGACAAAATCGTGATTCCGCTCTCTCTCCTCTTGATCAAGATAACATCAGTAATTATCCAGCATTGCCGGTTATCCATCCATTCTGACTCCTCCGCTCTCCTATAACTCTATATTATAGGATTCATGTGAACCTTCCTTGTTGGCAATTTTTCGCTGCCCATCATCCTCCTTGGGCTCTCCATCGATGTGTATAAGGCCACCACTGCCTCACCGGCTTAACTCGTGATCATCGACCTCTGTAAGACCATGCATGTCTTCATACTCCAATGCATTTGCAGCTAACTAGTGCAACGGTGGCCTGGTAGGGACACTTGGAAAAGCTCTGTCCGATTTGTGCACTAACAATGAACGTAGACGTAGGTGTGCGTAAGGTGTCTGATTGTTCTTCCATCAAACAAGCAGAAGTGATGGAAGGAAAAACTAACTACTTGTACGGGTCAGTGTTTCTTCCTAATGACTCGAAAGTGTGACGAAACACCACAAGCAGCAATACGTTTATCCTTCGGTCTCTCAATATTCTCGTTGTCCTTCTCTGTCATCATCTGTGTCTCTCTCGATCCTGTGCTGCCGCATCCTCATATTCATTGTATACCAAGTCCATCTCGAGTGTATGGAGAAAACCCTCATAGGATGACCGCCGGAGAAAGAGCCAGAGGAAAATATTAGCCGGAAGCAATCAGGTTCCCAGGATGGGTTGACATGTATTGGTGATCGGAAGTCCGTTGTTTATGCACCGGATGAAAAACTTGGCAGAAATTCTGCAACTTGTATTGACCTTGTTATACATGGGAACGGTGCTCCTTGCATGGGGCTCTAGAGCGTCAATGCTCAAATGCCTATGTCTATCGACATCCCACTATCATATGGACACGGTACTTGTATGTGACAACTTTGGCTAGACTGCCTAACATCTGGTATTCCTTTATATTTTCTCTACTTTTCCTCCATTCTTTATATTTCTTTGCTCTAACCTATTATATACTTTCATTTTTTGTAACTAATTCTGATTATAATTTTTATAGATTCAGATAAACTATAGCAATCCTTAATAACTACGAAATGCGTGGTGCTTTATTCTACCAATTAAGGGATAAGTATAATGAATGCTACTGTTTTAAGTTTATTGGCAGCATATCATATTATTTACGTATCAATTTAATCTAAATTGACAAGTTTTACTCACACACTAACCTTACAATTCCCACTCTACGGCCTAATACATATTTGCCTACGGCAGCAAAGGCATTGGAAAGATGTTCCATCAACGAGCATAATGTACTCACGTTAAGATTTTTTTTTTTGGTCTCCCAAAGCGTGTTGCTCCTTTTTTTTTTAATTTTTGGAAAAAAGTACAAAACTATCGCCAAGGCAGGAAGAAGACCACCAAGGCATCCAAGAAGAAAAAACTGTACAAGGAAAAAGCAAACAAGAGCTATCTATACAAGAGAATCTATATCCTTTTTAACTCGCTTCCAGACCTGAGAAGCACTAGTATCCAGCCCCACAAAAATTCTTTGATTCCTCTCGCTCCAGATAGCATAGGCAATCAGTTGTGAGCAAATTCTACTCTTCTGACCAGAAAATTGGATAAGACCCGAAATAGAAATGGGAATAGAAGGGACATACCCTTCCCCATGAGATAACTCCCAAATACTCAAGGAAAATGGACAATCAAATAGGATGTGACCAAGATCCTCTACATCATCTCTGCATAACTCACATCTAGAGGCGAAAGCAAGACCTCTATGTTTCAAATGATCATGAGTGAGGAGCTTATCAAGCATTATCCTCCACATAAGAAATATGCATCTCATCGGGGCTTTAGTTTTCCAAACCCATTTGTCCCAATCAACCGGAGCCTTCTTCTCCCTAAGCAACTCCCAGAAGTCCTTCAGCTTACGAGGCACAACATCATCTAGATAAATACAACCAGATGAATCAGAAGAAGGGAAGTAGTTTTCTTTGATGGTATCCAAAATCCTTGAATAATGTCTTGACTTGCGCTCAATCCAAGCACCATTATTCAAGAGACTACCAATATTTTCTAGCTTACCTTTACCAAGCTTCATAATATATGTATGATCAAGAAGACTTTCCAAGAACTCCCCATTAGGAAGCCAATGTTCTCTCCAGATAAGAGTATCAATATTGGGTTTAACAGAAATTCTTTTGACAATCATGTTCCTGGTACGCAAAATATAGGACCACATCCAGGAGGAGTTAGAGGAGCTGCTACAGCTCCAAATAGAGTCACCCTTGAGATATCTCGAATGCACCCATCGGACCCAAAGGGAATCTTTCTTCATGGCAATACTCTAGATATTCTTTACCACGCAGGCTTTAACCATATCAACAGAAAATTTAATACCCAAGCCGCCTTCTTTCTTCGGTTTGCAAACACTGCTCCACGCAATAGCATGGGAAATTTTCTCACCTGACGACCCATTCCAAAGAAAATCACGACACAACTGATCTATCTCATCAGTTACAGCAGTAGGAAGAAGAAAAGAAGACGCCCAATAGACATGAAAAGAAGAAAGAGTAGATTTAATTAGTTCAAGCCTTCCAGCATAAGAAATGTGAATAGATTTCCAACCAGCCAACCTGTGTTTCATCTTGTCAATAATAGGTGAACATAACGCCCTAGAAAGCCTACCACTGAAGAGGGGAAGGCCGAGATATTTAAGAGGCAATTTACCAATCTTAATATTCAAACCAGAATTCTCAACAATAGAAGTAGCAGCATCATTGCAAATAACCACACTCTTCTCCAAACTGATGTTTAGGCCTGAGACACCACTAAAGCATTCAATAACCTTCTTGACTCCTTTAATCGAATTTGGATCAGCCTCTGAGAAGATAACCACATCATCTGTGAAAATAGCACGAGAAACAGCAAACTCATGCGAAGCCTTGATGGGATGAATGGACCTAAGAGACACAGCAGAATTAATAATACTAGTGAATCCCTCCATCGCAATCACAAAGATATACGGAGCCAAGGGGTCTCCTTGTCTGATACCCCTACCAGGGTTAAAAGAAGAACCAGGGACACCATTAATAAGCACCTGCATGCTAGCAGAACTAAGAAGCACATCAACCCAGTGAATGAAACACATAGCAAAATTCATATTATGAAGCATAAGCTTAACGAATCCCCAATCAAGTGAATCATACGCCTTCATGATATCAGTTTTAACACACATCTTAGGCTTGGAGCACTTGTGGATATTATTAATCAGCTCATTAACAAGAAGAATAGACTCATTGATCGACCTTCCTTTAATAAAGGCACTTTGAGAGGGGCCAATAAGGCAGGGCAAAATCTTCTGTACTCTGTTGGCCAAAATTTTCGAGATGATTTTGAGCAAGACATTATAGAGAGAAATAGGCCTCCAATCCTTGATAGAGGTAGGATTACTGACTTTAGGAATAAGAGTGATGTGAGTCCTGTTAACCTCTTTGAGGAGTTTACCACTCGAGAAGAAATTCAACACAGCTTTAGAAACATCACTCCCAATAATGTGCCAACAGGTTTTAAAGAAATGGAAATTATAGCCATCAGGACCAGGAGCTTTGTCTCCATTAGAATGGTGGATGACATAATCTATGTCATCCTGAGTGACGACACCACAAATATTATCAAAGCCTTCCTTAGACAACTTTGGTAAAGACCAAGAGGGATCCCACTCCATGGAAGAAGAACAAGAATCATTGGCAAATAAAGCTTGAAAATAACCAGAAATATGACTTTCAATAATGTCCTCATCCGAGCACATAGAATTCTCAATCATAATACTCCTGATGCTATTCCTCTATCTCCTGGTCTTGAGAGATGCATGGAAAAACTTAGAGTTTTTATCACCCAAATTCAACCACTGCACTCTAGATTTTTGTCTAACAAAAGATTCCTCTGTGTTATAAGCATCAATAGCTTCTTTCCTTTTTAAAGCAACATTAGACTGGAGTGAACAATCCAAAGGGTTCCTGTCTGCTTCAAGTTGAGCAGCACAAGCCTCACTTTCCTTAATTCTTCTGTTATCAAAAAGATTCCCAACTACGTTTTTATTCCAATCACAGAGAACAGTCTTCAGTTTCCTCATTTTCTCACACACCTGAAACATAGGGTTCCCAGTAACTTCAGACTTCCAGGTCTCCTCAACCAAAATCAAAAAATCCGATCTCTCAGTCCAAGCGTTAATAAATTTAAAAGGTGTCTTTTTCTTCACCCCTTCCTCAATATGGATCGCAAGGATTCTATGATCACTGTGAATAGATGCAGAGATGACACCCCAGAGACGAGGGGATTTATCAATAAACTCCAGGTTATAGAAGCTTCTGTCAATCTTAGACATCACAAGATTGGCACCATCTTGTCTATTGTCCCAGGTAAAGTCGGATCCCGAGAACGTGATTTCAGACAAGCAAGCATCATTGACAAAATCATTAAATAGAGACATAGATCTATAGGAGGGTTCAACATAACCAAACCTATCAATAGAGAATCTCACGCAGTTAAAATCTCTTGTAATCAACCATGGAGAGTTACCAATAGAGTCTCGAAGACTGAGCAGCTTGGGCCACAACACATTCCTTTTAGCTTCTAAGTTATGAGCATAAACTGCCGTCTAAAAGAAAGAAACATCCTGTATAATAACTAGACAAGGAAGGAATTGATCATCACAGCAAACCGGGGAAATCTTGATAGTGTCGCTTAACCAGACAATGACAACTCTGCCTAAAGGGTGAGCAGAATGGTTAGAAATCCAACTAGAATTAGGCCAGCACCTACTAATAACTATGGGAATCTTCTTCCTTCTAACCTTGGTTTCGAACAGACAAACTATAGAAGACTTATTATTAAAGATCACCTCCCTTACTGCATCCTGGCACCCTGATTTATTAAGACCACAGACGTTCCAAGAAAGAATAGAAAAGGATTCAATGGGGGGACAGCAAGCCCTAACTCACCCCCGTCAGAACGATGTGAAGAAAACCCTCCCTCTTGACAACCACTACTATCGAAACTGGATAGGGGGACAAATTTATTATCAGACTCAGGGATATTCCGAGGAGTATTCCTCGGAACAACCTTAGGTGGACAACTGACCTTTTTCTTCTTCTTAATTTCCCAGCCAGTGTCAAGAGAGACCACTGGAGTAACAGAGGAGGAAACCATAAGAGCAACCTCAGATTCAGAATGAGGCCCAGACTCTCCAGACCAAACAGCCACCTAATCAACTTCTTCCACTGCATCAATGAAGACCTCATTATCTTCCTCTGTAGTTTTAGCTTTGGGAACCCAGGTTCTTCTCACCTTATTCTTTGGAATACCTCCTTCTGAATCTTTCAGAATATTGCACAAAGAAGGTTCATGACCATACAGACCACACGACAAGCACTTCGCAGGTACCCATTCATACTCGAATTCGATAGTGTTAGAATGCTCGTCTTCACTCATAATCTGAAGTTCTGTTAGAAACTTGAAGTCTGAGGAAACAATCACCTATAATCTAGAAAACTCTAGACTTTTGAATTCTAAAGTAAACTTGTCAGGTCGGAGAGGTGTTCCCAAGTATGAACCAATAATATTAAACATCTCAATATCCTATAGTTTAAGAGGGAGCTCATGGATCTTCAGCCATATTGGAATCTCCGTCAACTTCATCTTCTCCAATGGTTCATCCCTCTCCCATTTCTTAATGATTAAGGGCTTTCCTATGACAAACCAAGGACCTCCGTCCACAGAAGTAGCCAGATCCTCATCATTCTCGAAGAGGACGATAAAGAAACCACGACCTCTGGATCTAACTTCAATCCCACCTTTCGCTCTCCAGATCTGTGCGAAATGCTTTGCAAGTGTCGTCCAGTGAGGCTTCAAGCCAATAACATACCCGACTGCAGTTCTGCTCCACCTTCCTAGATTCCACTCAGAAATAACCTTCGGATAGATGAGCTTCCCATCAACCAGTCAAATATCCTCCTTCTGTAACTTCACCGGTCCCAAGCTATCCTTCTTGAAGAGATCATACCATTGCTTAGGATGTTCCTCCACTGTAATAGTACCAGAACTTTTGTAGTAAGGGTTACGAGCAGGTACAACACCACTGAGACCAGGAGGGTCCGGCAGCACTGTCACCTCGGCATCCACCCCCTCAGTTGCCCCGACATCTGCTCCCTCAGTCGCCACAGTAGTCGCTCCCGCAGACATATCATTTTCAATTAAGATTTGATGTATGGTATTATTATAATGTGTCTCCGACAACATTATACAAAATGATAATCTGATAAGTATCTTATATTTATGTTGTCACCAAGAAAATCATTATATACGATCCAACAAGTGCAACACCTGATGATGATGTACCATTTACATTTCGACTTTTCTATACATTTAATCATGACTATAACATCTTCGATGGGGTTATGACTTTTTCTTATGAAATAGTTAAATCTAGAACTAGACTAAATTGTAAATTTGCATGAGGTTGTAAAGATTTATGGTTGGCAGTATGTCTTTAAATCCAAGAATTATTATTGTTATTATTATTACAATTACTTCATTTCCTCATAGTAATGATATTTTCTTTGATTTTCAAAACTATGGATCGAATTCATCTCTTCTAATTAAAATATAAAAATATTAGAATTGAAACATCTATGTTGTGAGGTTGAGACCTCTTGTTTCAAAAGCATATGTGAACCAATCAGTCAAATCAAGATCAAATATTGTTTTGTTGTTGATTCGTTCTTTTTTTAACAACCAGGAGAGTATCCCATTACATGCACACTAGAGGTCTCACCATTAATGTGGTGCAATTCTCTTTCATTTCTAACCATGTCGGAGATGAAGTAAGGACATTGCCTCCACCTACATGAGATCTCCCTGTGTGTCCTAGCCCACTTGGTTATTCCATCTACCACTCTATTACAAACTCTCTTATTGAAATTAGAAATGACAGAATCAAAACTAATTGTGTCCCTTTTAATACTTAAGAACAAGGGTTTTATACTTAGCCAGTGTATCTAATGCTCTCAAAAGCATCCTAATGGCTTCTTTGCTATCCGATGATGCCCAAATGTCACTAAATTTTTCTTTACATATTGAATTTTATTTTTCATTCCTTTAGTCCAATCAAAATAGATATGAAAGCAGTGTGTCTATAGAAGATCCACTATCGCAACCCCCTCACATCCAATGTCCTTCATCATTTCTAGCAACAAATCTTGTGGTCATTGCATTATTCGTCTTCTTTGCTGAGGCATCTACATTCAATTTTGTCCAATTCCATCGTGGAGGTTCCCAATGTAGGTCTTTCCAGGTACTTCTTTGCTTCTAGGTTCTTTTCCTTGTGAAATGCTGCCACACAAATGAGTACATCTTGTATAATAGAGTTGAATAGTTCTTCAGGAGATACTCTGGTATTTTGAATATTATATGACATCGATTTTGCTAGATTTTCCAAACATTCATTGCAAACCAGATAGGTCAATTAATTTTCTTCTTTCGAATACACAAGTTCATTGTCAACCAAAATTGGGGAGATTGAGCAATATTCATGGTCTCCCCCATAACCTGTTGGACCATGTCCCAAACCTTCTGAACAACTTTGCAATTCATCAATGCATGCATCAATGTTTCTGCCTCAATGCCACATCTCAGGAAGAGGTCCTCTTCAGTATAACCCTATCATGCCCTACGTTGGTCATCAACCCTCCATGCATAGATATACATAATGTGGTTCTCACTCTATGTGGAACTTCTCATGTGTCTGCAACTTCCCCTGGATTTTTGTAACTCTACTATTCTTAGGTCATTCTTTTGTATTTTCTTATCTCTCCCTAAACAACTATTTATAAACCAATTTGAGTTGTTTATATATATTGCATTCCACCTTATTATAAATTGTGTTACATGTAATTTTTTTATATTACATATTGAAATATATTAAATCACTATATATGTGCATGGATGAGTGTGGAATTGTCCATTCCTTCTATATAGGAATCCATTTTACATAAATGATACAGTTTGATCAATTTATCCCTTTTGGCTTGGGGATCAGTTTATCCCTTGTATTTCCCCAATGAATGAGTATAATCCATTTATGTGCCACTTTTACCATTTTAACCAACATGTAGAGTTTCTATTAATTTTATACGTCCTTCCATCTTCTATTTATATATTCAAATTATTATTCTATAGGATCCAATATTAAATATATGTTTATATCTTTATAGACCATTTGTCCATTGATTTATTTAATTAGTCACTTTTGAGGTTCGACTAGACTATCTTTATCTCCTTAGTCAATTCTTGGAGATGATTGTCTAATATTTTTCAAAGTTCTTATCTAATATTTTAACTACTTTTTGTCATGATAAATTACAAAAAACACGTAGAAAGTATTTCTATATAAGTATAAATCATACCATCATTAGTGTAATTTAGTTGATTATAGAAACCAATAAACTTTGTGTTCTTAAGAAAAAATAAGTTTCCTTATTAAAAACAAGAAAAAAGGTTGGTTTACCTTATGCAAAATTCGCAAGTTGTTTTAGTACTTTGTTATAGATTTACTACTTTAAATCATAGTGTGGTTTGATGTTTTATAAATGTGTTGAAAAGAAAAATACAAGAATGAAATGAGAATAAACAAGAAGTAATGGTTCACCAAAAAAGTAAACAAGATGCAATAATTAATTTTAGTGAAGACAATTATGTTGGATAATTTCTACTTCTTTCCTATATTGACCCAAGGTCTTCTTTCTGCCTAATGGCACATCAATCAAAATTTTCACCATCCAAGTACAATTCAATTAACAAATTGGTTGGATATGATTCATGCGAAGAAGCATATGTTTCTGTCACGCTTGTGCAATTACTAGGTGATTTAATAAAAAGGCAATGTGCTCCAATATATGGAGTTATATTCATTGAATAGATACTCTTACAAGGTACTCATTTTTGGGATTTATTTGCCTTTAGAATTGGAAATGGGTGTAAACCTTTAATTGTTCATCCAACATTCATCTACATATTGGTCTTATATCTCTCTATGTATCCTTACTCCAATAGATGAAATATGTAAAATCCTTCAAAATTACCTTTTATATGTTCATATAACAAATGAAAGATAATATAATTACAAAAAGGCTTTGTATTGAACCATTTACTCATAGATCATCGATATCATGCAATTTCTTATATTGTGTTGTTATTGATTTAAACAACTATCGCATACAGACTAGATAGATGGTGTATTGAGTCATTTATTGTTAGATCTCAAGTATTAGTGAGTTTCACATTTTATATATTTTTTATACAACTTACACATATAGACTATATAGACATAGTGTGACCATGAAACCAAAAATGATAATGAATTTCTTGTTGACTTTCTTGCACCTTGTACCTCTAATGAACCATTTTAGCACCATGTTAGGGTACACTACTACAAATTACTTTATCATGCTCAACTTCTTATTCTCTAGAATCAACTACTCCTTTTCTTCTACATTCAAGTAATGTTACTATTTCATATAGATTTATAAGTTCTAATATATGGTTTTAAATATATAAATGCATGTTGTATATGAATATATAAGAAAGCTCATATTATTCTATTTAGAAAATAGTAGCAATGTTATAATGAAATATAATTTAACTATAATAGTAAGAGAGTTTAGAAAAATTTGATAAAGGATGTTTGTACAAATTATGGATTTTATTAGTTACTTTAGTACATCATATACATTGTTTGATATACTAATAATGGTGTTCATTTGTTATGGTTACATAGTTTGAAGTTGTCTTGATCAATTTTCATAAAATAAGAAATAGAAAAATAATGCTATATACATAATTTTACTAAGGACATGCACATAAGATAATTTCTATTAGTTTTTAAATATTGATTCAATTTTTTTACATCTTGATGTAAGGATCCTAAATATCATTTATGAGATGGAAGATTGATAAATATCTTCTATATATTTTAATCATGCATTAGATTCTATATATGCTTTAAGACATTGTCTTCTACTGCACTTTCATAATTTGTATACACGACGGGACAACAATAAGAAACCACCCACGTTCCCTGACAGTCGATCATCTATTTCTATTAACGTCCATTAGTTGTTTCTCCATTGTTGTTTCTACCCTTTTCATCTCAAGTGATTAGTTTGTAAGCATTGACTCTATGTAAGGAGACCACAATAAAAAAATAAAATCATGTCTCATATGATCATACATAGTTACCTGTAAAGAGTAAGATCCCAAAGGGGAAGCACTCCCTACTAGAAACAAAAATGCAACATCCCTTGAACCAAACATCAAATACATTTTTTTTCCAAAGGGATGGAGATCAATTCATTCAACATGTATGTATCATTACACAATGAGTATCAATGGAAAAGATAATTATCTAACAATTTAAAAAGCTTGATAACATGATACAACACTTCAACACACATGGGTTTCCAAAAGGAAAACTAAACTTATAAGACAAAGATCAAGACAAGGGTCATCTAACCACCTCTTCAAGTCTCCTAAAAGCTCAGCTACAAGGTTGATGTCGAAGTTCACCTCTCCTTCATATAACCTGGGGTTGGAAGCATACCCCACAAAAGAAGAGCAAAAAAGATAACATTAGCAAAAAGCTTGTATGTGTATACTAAAGAAAACTTTGAGAAATATATTGACCAAAGGACATCAAGTATAATTGCTTCCCATACAAGACATAAGGACTACCCACATGGGCCTAAAAGATAAGAATCATCATCACATGATAACAGAGGATACTTGCCATAATTTAAAAAATAAAGATTGTGCAATACTGGCACATAAAGTAAGTAGGTAACACACCCCACAATCAACATAAATAACATGCATGCATGTGAGATAAGCATAGCCCTAGAACAATATAAACACAAAGGAGGCCAAGTATAAATTTGAAACCTGGTAGAGAAAGGAATACTGCCAATCTCCCAATATATAAAGTTGAGTATGGATTACTTCCACACTCGATTACAGAGAATGGTATACTACCACTCTCTTTAATAATCAATAGGATAATACTGCCCCAAAACCAAAGTAATTTACACTACTCTAGTGCTACTGAATCACATAGCATGTAAAATGTGGAGGCAAGTAAACAGTTTAGTCGAAATTCTTCCATGTTGCCATCACACAATGGACAACACAAACATATAAACATCCACTTCAAAGTGGCACATATAAATATAAGAGAACAACATGCACCAAACCACATGATAATATATCAAGAAAATATCCAAGTCCATAACAAGCAAGATAGTTCACACAAAACATGATATCAAAAGAATAGACATGTGTGTAAACCCAAGTCAAAAGAATGATAAACTAGGTGAATTGCTCAACATTGAGGAATAGGGGATACAACATGCCTCTAAAGCAGAGTATAAAGTCCAAAGCACTTCTAGATCCAAGTCTAGGTCACCAAAGAGTCTAATAAACACATATAAAAATTGTATGTCAATTTCATACACATTAACCAAACCCTAAAACCACCTTTTAACATTATGTGAATTAGGTTATGAAAACCATGCCACATTATAGATTAGGTTATTAGGATTCCAAAACATATTTTATTATATTTTTTTGACTTATAGATAATTAGTTATGATTTTTATAAGTTAATGCATCATTAATTAGATCCATTCAAAACACATATTATTAATCTTTAAACTTAGTTCTCAAAACATATACCAATTGTTAGATCTTATTTTTTTATTCCAACAAATATTTTTTAATATTTTTCTGATCATCCATTAATTAGTTATTAATTTTTTAAGCACTGACTAATCAAGAAAATACATGTCAGCAAACCGATTGCAAAGAGCAGAGAGAGAGAGAGAGAGAGAGAGAGAGAGAGAGAGTCCACATGGACCTAGGCCAGCCAATCAGGGTTTCCCATGTTAGTGGACAACTAAGCCAAGCCAGCAAAAGCTCATGCAAAGCAAACAAAACGGGATCGTGTGAAAAGACCATTTTGCTCTTCGAGCGTAAAACTAAAACAAAGGTCAAAGACAATGGCAAAGAGGGGAAACTACAAGGGACCATGTATCCCCCGCGAAGTGCTCCCGATACTAGGATACAACAACCAAAAACCTCGAACCAAAGAACGAGTTAAAGGGGAAATCAAGCAAAGGAACCTAAAGAAACAATGTTCCCAAGGCTTCGAATGACCCAACGAGCAAGATCATCGTGGAAATGGCCAACAGAAACTAGAGAACCATATCCTGCCATGACTGGAAAATATGAGGAAGCTCGGGAGCAAAGAAGAGCCAGTTAGGCGCCAAATAAACAATGGGGAAGGGTTAAGCACCCAAAAACCGAGCGAGGAATCAAGAAACACTATGAGTAGAAGAACTTGTTGCCGCCTATTTCAAAGAAAGAAAAAATGAAAGAAAAAGAGGTGAATTGGTTCTACCTGCAATCGGAGAGAACGAGGAACTCATGATGCTCTCCCACGCCTCCGTGACTCGAAGCAAGCTAAAATCAAGCACTACCAAGCATCAGAGCTCTCGGTCGAGCTTGACGTCGATGAAACAGGAAGATGGAGTAGGTGAAGGGGGTTGTAGAACAAGCAAGACCAAGGTGGCTATTGGAGAAGGTTTTTGGGTGTTCAAGGATCGTGGGGGAGGTCCTATTTATAGGTGTGGAGTTAGGGTTCAATAAGGAAACCGCTGGAATCAGAAAATAGAGGAGAAAAAGGAAAGGCCTAGTTGACCAGGGTCTCTAATTAACAAAACCCTATCAAACTAGGGATCAACCAGTTTGGAAAGTCATGGAGATGGGGAAAAGAAAAACGTGAGGCGTCGAGAAGGAACAACGGAAGAGGAAAATGTGGAAGAAAAAAATGTGATATTGTAGCCGTGAGAAAGAGTCCAACTGGAAGTAGGAGACAACTCCTCCTCTATCGGATTCTCATCCAAGGGATAAGATGAAAGACTACGTTAGTGGGCCACGTGACAGCCCAAGCTTAGGAAAATCGAGAAAATGAACGTGATAGCTATTTAATCCCATTAAAACTAAAGTGAGATGCATTTAATGTACATATTTTCTCTTTACTCTTTTAAAGGTTCTATTCTTATCCAAATTAGACCAAACATTGCACATAAGTTAAGTTAAGCATGTAGATTCCGAATCTCCAATTAGATTTCACTTTTGATAACTTTAGATGTATAATTTAACATACTCTTTGTTTTTCTTTCCTGATAAATTAATGACACATGCATTATCCAAATTAGGTGAAAGTTCCTCCACAAGTTATCTTAAGTGTGTTGAATACAAATTTTCCTTTATTTCCAACTTTTGGTGTCATGAATTACATTTATTTATTAATTACATCTTTTAGGCAATTTCTCTCTCCTAACATACCATGTTATTTCAGGGTTGTCCAAATTAGATGAAAATTGACATGTAGTCTTATTTTGATGTGTAGATTATGAATTTGAAGTCTATTCTTTCATTTGAGAACTTCTTACATGGGTTATGTCATCTCGCCCATTAGAGGCCCATTAGCTCATTAATCATCCAATTAGGTTCTTATTATCTCCTTATGTATCATATTTGATCATTATGCACGATTTAATATGTAACACATCTTATATTTCATATTTGGCTTAATTACTTATATTAGCCTATCCTTGTTTGGCTAAGCCAAAAGGGTAAAACTACTAGGGTAGGGTTCTAGTTCTGGTATGTTACAACACACCACCTCTTAAAGAGATTTCATCCTCGAAATCAAAACATCCATAAGAAAACTTATCCACCACCCCTTAAAAGGGTTCATCTTATTATATCAAACTAAACTTCAGATACAAAAGGTTCAACTATACTTTTACATCCAGCAACATAAGCAACATGCAAAAGGAAACATAACTTATAAAGACTAATCTAAGGAATATGGGTTAAGTTGCTCTTATTCATCAACATTAACTTCTTCACAATCCAAAGAAAAAACTCTTCCATATTTTCTTTCCACAGGTCTTCCTCTATTATTGTTACCATTATTGTTGTACATATTTTGAGGAGGCACTTGCTATTGTTGCACTAGAGCTTGACCATTAAGACGCTTAGGGAAATCATGTCAGATGTGTCCATGTTCATTTCAATAGTGACATACCACTAGTACGCCTTGATTTCGAATATGAGGGAACTTCCCCAGAGGATGAGGTCTATTGCATTTAGCACAACTATCTCTTTTCTATTCATCACCAGAGGACTTCCTCTCCTTGTCAAACTCCCTAGGTTGAACCCCTTGGTAAGACTCCATAGCCAAAGCTTTATCAACCATCTTCTGAAAGGTCAAAGGCAGTTTTGGAATAAGAGCACGACCCACATTGTAGTTGAGTCCTTGAAGAAATAGGTCAGCCCTACATTCCTTACCCAAACCAACAACATAATGTTCCAATAGCAGAAACTTTTGCACAAAAGAAGAAACAGATAAGTAATCTTGCTTCAAGCTATAGAACTCAACTTCTTTCTTCTTTAGGGTAGCAGTGCAGATATACTTTCCACAGAAGAGAGCCAAAAACTCCACCCAAGACATGGTTGAGATGTCTCTAGTCCTTGCAATTCCATTCCACTAAACTCTTGTTGGTCCGCCTAAGACATATGAAGCAAACCTAACCTTTTGATGTGGAGGACATGACATACCATCAAAAGTCCTCTCTATGGCTAACACCTAATCATCAGCTTTGTCGACCATCTCTATTTCACCTTCACCCTTGAAGGAGGGTGGTTGCATCTTCATGAACTCCATGATCGAGAACTCCTTAGGAATTTCAGGTACATTCGGGTCTTTCATCTTTCCCGCCATGGAAGCAGCAAAAAGTTGTTGATACATAGCCAACTCTTACTCTAGTGTGATTACTACACCCAAACCAGCAGAAGTTGAGGCCCCCTGACCAAACCTAGTGTTTTGGGGTGTATCGAAACTGTACTGGTTGTCAATCATCGAGTTATCTCCTGCCATAAGGGTTTTGTCTGCACAAGGCAAGGTACTAGGTGTAAGCAACCAAAGATAAAGGTAAACATCCTAAGGGAGATGAGTTTGAAACAGTTAGATAACCGACTACCAGTGGCTCTGATACCATGATGTAAAGAGTGGGATCCCATAGGGGAACCACTCCCTACTAGAAACAAAAAGGCATCATCCCTTGAACCAAACATCACATAAAAATTTCGCCAAAGGGATGGAGACCAATTCATTCAACATGTGCGTATCATTACACAATGAGTAGCAGTAGAAAAGATCATTATCTAACAATTTACAAAGCTTGATAACATGATACAACACTTCACCACACATGGGTGTCCAAAAGGAAAACCAAACTTACAAGCCAAATATCAAGCCAAGGGTCATCTAACCACCTCTTCAAGTCCCCCAAAATCTCAACTACAAGGTTGATGTCGAAGTTCACCTCTCCTTGATATAACCTGGGGTTGGAAGCATACCCCACAAAAGAAGAGAAGAAAAGATAACATCAGCAAAACGTTGGTATGTGTATACTAAAGAAAACTTTGATCAATATATTGACCAAAGGACATCAAGTATAATTGCTTCCCATAAAAGAGATAAGGACTACCCACAAGGGCCTAAAAGATAAGAATCATCATCACATGATAACAGAGGATACTTGCCATAATTTAAAAAATAAATATTGTGCAATACTGCCACATAAAGTAAGTAGGTAACACACCCCACAATCAACATATATAACATGCATGCATGTGAGATAAGCATAGCCCTAGAACAATATAAACACAAAGGCGGCCAAGTATAAACTTGAAACCTGGTAGAGAAAGGAATACTGCCAATCTCCCAATATATAAAGTTGAGTATGGATTACTTCCACACTCGGTTATAGAGAATGGTATACTACCACTCTCTTTAATAATCAATAGGATATTACTGCCCCAAAACCAAAGTAATTTACAATACTCTAGTGCTATTAAATCAAATAGCATGTAAAATGTGGAGGTAAGTAAACAGTTTAGTCAAAATTCTTCCATTTTTCCATCACACAATGGACAACACAAACATATAAACATCCACTTCAAGGTGGCACATATAAATATAAAAGACCAACATGCACCAAACCACATGATAATATATCAAGAAAATATCCAAGTCCATAACAAGCAAGATAGTTCACACAAACCAAGATATCAAAAGAATAGACATGTGTGTAAACCAAAGTCAAAAGAATGATAAAATATGTGAATTGCTCAACATTGAGGAATAGGGGATACAACATGCCTCTAAATCAGAGTATTAAGTCCAAAGCACTTCTAGATCCAAGTCTTGGTCACCAAAGAGCCTAATAAACACATATAAATTTTTTATGTCAATTTCATACACATTAACCAAATCCTAAATCCACCTTTTAACATTATGTGAATTAGGTTATGAAAACCATGCCACATTATAGATTAGGTTATTAGGATTCCAAAACATATTTTATTATATTTTTTTACTTATAGATAATTAATTATTATTTTTATAAGTTAATCCATCATTAATTAGATCCATTCAAAACACATATTATTAATCTTTAAAGTTAGTTATCAAAACATACACCAATTGTTAGATCTTATTTTTTTGATTCCAACAAATATTTTTTAATATTTTTCTGATCATCAATTAATTAGTTATTAATTTTTAAGCACCGACCTATTAGGAAAATACACGTCAGCAAAATGATTGCAAAGAGAAGAGAGAGAGAGAGAGTCCACATGGATGTGGGCCAGCCAATCAAGGCCGCCCATGTCAGTGGACAACAAAGCCAAGCCAGCAAAACCTCGTGCAAAGCAAATAAAATGGGATCATGCGAAAAGACCATTTTTCCCTTCGAGCGTAAAACTGAAACAGAGGTCAAAGACAAGGGAAAAGAGGGGAAACTACAAGGGACCATGTATCCCCCGTGAAGAGCTCCTGATACTAGGACAAAGTGACCAAAAACCTCGAACCAAAGATCGAGTTCAAGGGGAAACCTAGCAAAGGAACCTAAAGAAATAATGTTCCCAAGGCTTCAACTAACCCAACGAGTAAGATCGTCGAGGAAACGACCAACAGAAACTAGAGAACCATCTTCCACCATGACTGGAAAAGATGAGGAAGCTTGGAAGTGAAGAAGAACTAGTGAGGCACCAAATGAAGAATGGGGAAGGGTTAAGCACCCAACAAAGGATCGAGGATTTGAGAAACATGGTGATGAGAAGAGCATGTTGCCACCTATTTCAAAGAAAGCAAAAATGAAAGAAAAAGAGGTGAATTGGTTCTACCTACGATCCGAGCAAATGAGGAACTCACGATGCTCTCCCACACCTCCACGACTCGAAGCCAGCTAAAATCAAGCACCGCCAAGCACCAGAGCACTCGGTCGACCTCACCGTTGATGAAACAGGAAGATGGAGTAGGTGAAGGGGGTTATAGAGCAACATAAGCAACATGCAATAGGAAACATAACTTGTAAAGACTAATCTAAGTAACTATGGGTTAACTTGCTCTTGTTCATCAACATTAATTTCTTCACCATCCAAAGAAAAAAACTCTTCCAACTTTTCTTTCCACAGGTCTTCCTCTATTATTATTACCATAATTGTCGCCTGGATTTTGAGGAGGCACTTGTTGTTGTTGCACTGGAGCTTGACCATTACGATGCTTAGGGAAATCAGGTTAGATGTGTCCAAGTTCATTGCAATAGTGTCATACTGTGGGCTCTGATCTCCAAACCATGACATAAACACGATTAAAACTTAGCGGAAGCGAATCGGTAATCAGTGGAAGACAAAAATCACGGGAAATTAAAACTTTTTGAGATAAGAACTTGTATCCATAAAAACTCCTTTCATAAAGAGAGGTAACTGTTTACATCTCAGAATAATTACTTCTTGAGTAATTATATACATCAAGATACAAAATCTCAAGATCACATAACACAAGACTCCAAGACCTGAGAGTACAGAGGACACATAGGACTGACTCTAACTACACCACATGGCAGGACAAATCTCCACCTGAGATTACTGCTGCCCCTGGTGTTGCTGCTACTGAGACTGGTCACCTGTAGGCTGGTTCCTTCGTCTCCGACGTCCACCTAAAAAGTTGAAGCCTACGGGGTGAGAAAATTATACATAATTGTCCCAGCGAGAGTTATAACTCTTCGCCAGAAGCTTTATTATAATATCAAAGATTATTTTAAACAGTAAAGCCTTCAAAGCATTCTATAACAGTTGCAGGTATAACAAGATCTCTACAATTTAGAAGATATGGAGAATATCAACATTATTGCAATGTAACATCAATCAACTAACTTGGAGTCATCTCTAACAAGTTATACTACATGGTTGATTATGTTTTACAAACAACATTATGCCCTGTGGAGATGAGGCTTACCACTCATACTCCAACTGATCGCTGAGAAGCCGCATCAGTATCATACATAGGTCATTAAGAGAGCCGGAATCTCATGACCTTCACCTTCCTCAGTCAGTAAGAGGATCACTTGTAGGACATCTCGTGTCTCTACTACTATAGCTCACCAGGGTAAACTGGTCCTTCGCTATTCTAGAGTCACAGTGGCGTTCTGTACTCTCTTCGTCATCAGGAGGTTTCATATTTACCTACCACTGATACGGATATCTGTGATGTCTTCGTCATCAGGAGGTTTCATGTTTACCTACCACTGATACGGTATAGAACTATAGTGAAGGATGGATGGATTACACATCTACATCACTTTCCTACACTAGGATGTAAGGTTCTACACATCCATGTACCCCACATACTCAAAAGTATGTGCTCCAGGAGTTCCCTGAGGAAAACCTGTTTCACCATCACTTAATTTCTGACAATGATGGATCTATGATCAGGGCTCTACATTATACTTGATTAGTTAGGTACATTCAGTATTCTTTAACAGCATACATTGTTCTGCAAACAATAACAATAGCATAACAGCTATAAAAGAAGAATACTAAATGTAACGGGCCTAACTCATATCAATCATCATTTCTCATTATCCTCATCACAAGTCATCTCTAAGGCATGACCTTGATGGTATTCATGGCTCTCATAGCCCATTATCAGCATAGGATGCCACTGGCAAGGCATCAGATTACTTTACTTATTCATAAGGCTAACAATATGCCTTTAATGATTATAACATCAACATCCATACCTGGATATGATTACCCTCATATCAGAACCTGCATGGTTAATACATCTGATAAAGGTAATACAACAATAAGGAATGTACTTCCTACTCTTGTCATAAGAGTTAAATCTCTAATTCAAATCAAATAGAGTTTAATACTCAAAAGCATGCCATTACCCTTGAATTAGGGTTTACTATTCACATTACATGTCATCACCCTTGAATTAGGGTTTACTATTCACATCAAGGTGAATTAAACTCATAACATCATCATGTATGAGTAACATCTTCATTGATGCTCTTAGATTAGTTAAAGGTTCATCATTTATCATAATTAGGGTTTCTATGATCTCACACAGGTGGATCATACCCTAATTATGCTCATTTCTGTGTATTGGGGATGCTTCAATTGAGTTTCCATTTAAAAAGGGTACTTTCTCTCTCTAGAAGTACTTTCTCTCTCTAGAAGTACTTTCTCTCTCATCATAAGGTTAGGTGATGTCAACATCACTCTAAAACAGGTTGGGTTGAGTCATCATAGGCTAACATAGCCAAAAACATCACCATTAAGTGATTAGAGTTACTTTCTCTCTCTAGGGTACTTTCTCTCTCTAGAGTACTCTATCTTTCATCATACTAATGGTTGATGATAACATTAGACTAGATCAAGTTGGATAGAGTCATTATGACTGAAAACATCATTCTCATGTAATTAGGGTTTGAATTGAGCAAGGTATAACTTAATTGACCCTTCAGGGGTATTTTGGTAATTCACCCCATTGATCATCATCATGGTCAAAAACCTTAGTCAAATAACCCTTTACTATCCTAGATTATCATTAGGGTTTGATTTGGGCAACATTGAACCATTTACATCATCCAATAATTGAATGAGGTCAACCTTGAATCACATTGATTGATTTCAATCATTAATCATCAATTGGGTTGAGATTGGTTGAAAGTGTTGACCGTTTGCCCACTTTGACCTTCCAAGACCGCGAGCCTCTTTCTATCTCCAAGACCGCGAGCCCCCTTAGGCTTCAAGACCGTGAGCCTCTTCAAGGGTTCAAGACCGCGGAGCCTTCCATTGGTTCAAGTTAATGTTGAGACCGCGAAGACCAATTTGAGCTGAGACCGTGAGGGTCATGAAGACCGTTTGCCCTTCTTTGACCTCAGGACCGTGAGGCCCTTCGCGGTCTTGAGACCGCGAGCCTCCTCTCGGTCTTGAGACCATGAGCCCCCTCACGGTCTTGAGACCGCGAGCCCTCTCACGGTCTTGAGACCGCGAGGCTCTCATGGTCTCAGCCGCTTGGTCCTTCAACAAGGCTCAAAGATGCAACCGATAATGTCAACCCATATTGAAGCCCTCAAATGGTCAAAGTTATGTTGACCACTTATGGACTTAGTCTATTAATATTATGCTTGATCACTTGGTCATTCAATTGGCCCATAATGGTTAAAATCGATTCAATTAGGGTCTATCAATGTTCACCCATCAACACTCAACAATGTGCATCAACACAAGGTTGAACCCTTCAATTGAGCTCCAATTGGGCCCAAACTTAACCCAAACGGTCTTGAGGTCATGTGGGTGGACCCCACATGGTCTTGAGACCGTTTGCCCAAGATTTTATCAAAGTCTAAGGTGATTTGATAGGGGTTGAACCATGATTGACCCACAAAACAGAATTTTGATTAAATTGATAACTTATTTGCGATTGGGTCCTCAATTGGTCAAATTACTCAACCCTAGACCTTCAAACGGTCTTGGGTGATTGTCCTCTCGGTCTTGAGACCGTTTGGATGAGTTCCAAATGGTCTTGAGACCGTTTGCCCATCCAATTTTGGATTCTAGTGCAAATTCATCAAGATCTGACCTATTGAGTTGATGATCATGTCAATATTTAATTGCAATGTAACTTGGTGTAAAAGTACCTTCAATTGGTCAAAAAATCTTGACCCCAGACCTCCAAACGGTCTTGGTTAATTTCCCTCGCGGTCTTGAGACCGTTTGGTGACCCCCAAACGGTCTTGAGACCGTTTAGGTCAATCAACCCTAAAAACCCTAGTTAGGTCACCATAATTTCAGTACTGATTTTATCTAGGGTTAGCCCTAGTATTCACCCTTCAACTCTTAGCCCGTTTGGAATTAGACCATCAAACTTGGTGAGTTATTAATTAACATTATTTTGAACAGTAATATCATACGGTCAACTCTTATTCAACGACCTTACACGGTCTTGAGACCGTTTGCCCAAAAAGGCAATTTCAGACCGTTTGAAAATCAGCAATTAATTCATTTAAAGTAGTCACTTAAAAAGGTCATATCTCCCGATTCCTTTGGAGTTAGTCTCCCAAATTTTGAGGGTAATTAACCTATATAATTAGGAACAGATTTCTTATACGGTGCACGCTCGGTCAACGGGGCCAAACGGTCTTGAGACCGTTTGCCCTGTCGCGGTCTCGAGACCGTTTGCTCACCTCGCGGTCTTGAGTCCGAGAGAGCAAACTGTTAGGACCGTTTAAGGAAAAGAAAAGCGGTGGGTTTTTCTTGGAAATCACGCCTTCCTCTTCTAGCTCAAGAAAAGTACAGATATCCCACGGGTTTGCTTGCAAAATAGCAGGGAAAAGTAGGGAAATACGAAGAGCTATCATTAAAACGCATATAAAGATGCACATAGTAAAGCATAGGTTTAGAGTTATAAAACCCGCCTAAAGCTTGCTTCTTGAGCTCCAAGCTTTCAAGCTCCAAGCTCTAATGGCGTCCTTGAGTTCCCACAGGTTGGACAAGGTGAAAACTCCAAGGAAGGATGAAGAGAGATGGCTAGAAAGATAGGGTTTCGAGAATTAGCCATGAAGCTAACCTTGAATTCAAATTCTAACCATGGAATTAGGCAAGAAGAGGGGTTTAAACCTACCTTGCACCCCTTGGTCGTCCTCCTTAGCTCCAAGGCAGTCCTTGGTCGTCTTTGGTGAAATGAAACAGTAAGGGAACGAAGGGTGAGTTCCCTTGCAACTAAGGGAAGGAGAGCTTATATACATGGGGTAGGATCTTCAACATTAGATCATAAGTTTCCCTTAATTCCAACTAAGTCCTTCCTTTATTACTTGCTCGTCCCTTCCTCTTTATTCTAAGGACAAACCTTATCTTAAGTTATAGAAAAGAAGGCAAGGAAGAACAATCTAATAATAAAGTTCATACTTAAAGGGATATTGCACATATACCCTGATTATTCAATCACAAAGCCTGTTTCTTAACTTGATAACTCAATTGAGGTGAATTCCTCATCATTTATTCTCTAAATGATGGTAAGAGTCTAAACAGGTACTTTAGATGACATTCTTTACAAATTGCATCCCATCATTTGGGTAAATTGCATTTTACCCCAAATTAGGGTTTCAAGCCCTGGGATTGCTTCCACAGCTGCACCTTGGTGCTCTAGCTTGGGAAATCCCTCAAACTTTGCCAAAGAGATTCTCATGATGTCTCAACATCAGAGGAACATCTCAACATGTGAAAAATTGCAAACTAACCCTTTTTAACTGGGTAAATTGCACATAGGTCCCTGTATATCAAAACAATGCTACAACTTTAAATAAAAAGGAGCAAATACTGAAATATACGTTTCTGAGAAACTTAATTACATGCTCAGAGTTAATCACAAAGATTTAATTATATATTTAGGCAAAACACCTAGGGTTGACTCATAAACCAGGTCAGGGATGTTACACATACCACTAGTGCACCTTGATTTCTAACATGAGGGCACTTCCCTGGAGTATGAGGTCTATTGCATTTAGCACAACTGTCTCTTTTCTATTCATCACCAGAGGACTTCCTCTTCTTGTCAAACTCCCTAGGTTGAAAGCCTGGGTAAGACTCCACAGCCAAAGTTTTATCAACCATCTGTTGAAAGGTCAAAGGTTGTTGTGGAACATGAGAATGACCCACATTGTTGTTGAGTCCTTAAAGAAATAGGTCAGCCCAGCGTTCCTTACCCAAACGAACTGCATAACGTTCCAACAGAAGAAACTTTTACACAAAAGAAGAAATAGATAAGGAACCTTGCTTCAAGCTGTACAACTCTACTTCTTTCTTCTTTAGGGTAGAAGTGTAGATATACTTTCCATGGAAGAGAGCCAAAACCTCCACCCAAGACTTGGTTGAGATGTCTAACGTCCTTACAATTCCATTCCACCAAACTCTTGTCGGTCCTTCCAAGACATATGAAGAAAACCTAACCTTATGATGTGGAGGGCATGCCATACCATCAAAAGTCCTCTCTATGGCTAACACCCAAACATCAACTTTTTCGACCATCTCTATTTCACCTTCACCCTTGAAGGAAGGTGGTTGCATCTTCATGAACTCCATTATCGAGAACTCCTTAGGCTTTTTAGGTACAATCGGGTCTTTCATCTTTCCCACCATGGAAGTAGCAAAAAGTTGTCGATACACAGCCAACTCTTACTCTGGTGTGATGACTACACCCAAACCGGTAGAAGTTGAGGCCCCCAACAAAACCTAGTGTTTTGAGGTGTCTGTTAACCGTACTGGTTGTCAATTATCGAGTTATCTCCCACTATAAGGGTTTTGTCTGCACAAGGAAAGGTATATAAGTAGCCTAAGATAAAGGTAAACATCCTATGGGAGACAAGTTTGAAACAGTTAGATAATCAACTTCTAGTGGATCTGATATCATGCTGTAAAGAGTGGGATCCTAGAGGGGAACCACTCCCTACTAGAAACAAAAAGGCAACATCCTTTGTACCAAACATCACATAAAATTTTTCACCAAAGGGATGGAGACCAATTCATTAAACATGTATGTATCATTACACAATGAGTAGCAGCAGAAAAGATCATTATCTAACCATTTACAAAGCTTGATAACATGATACAACACTTCACCACACATGGGTGTCATCTAACCACCTCTTCAAGTCTTCCAAAAGCTCAACTACAAGGTTCATGTCAAAGTTCACCTCTCCTTGATATCACCTGGGGTTGGAAGCATACCCCATAAAAGAAGAGAAGAAAAGATAACATCAGCAAAAAGTTGGTATGTGTATACTAAAGAAACCTTTGAGTAATATATTGACCAAAAGACATCAAGAATAATTGCTTCCCATACAAGAGCTAAGGACTACCCACAAGGGACTAAAAGATAAGAATCATAATCACATGATAACAAAGGATACTTGCCATAATCAAAACAATAAAGATTGTGCAACACTGGCACATAAAGTAAGTAGGGTAGACACCCCACAATCAACATAAATAACATGCATGCATGTGAGATAAGCATATCCCTAGAACAATATAAACACAAAGGCGGCCAATTATAAACTTGAAACCTAGTAGAGAAAGGAATACTGCCAATATCCCAATATATAAAGTTGAGTATGGATTACTGTCACACTTGGTTATAGAGAATGGTATATTACCACTCTCTTTAATAATCAACACAATATTACTGCACCAAAACCAAAGTAATTTACACTACTCTAGTTCTACTGAATCACATAGCATGTAAAATGTAGAGGCAAGTAAACAGTTTAGTCAGAATTCTTCAATGGTGCCATCACACAATTGACAACACAAACATATAAACATCCACTTCAAAGTGGCACATATAAATATAAGAGACCAACATGCACCAAACCACAAGATAAGATATCAAGAAAATATCCAAGTCCATAACAAGCAAGGTAGTTCACACAAATCATGATATCAAAAGAATAGACATGTGCGTAGACCAAAGTCAAAAGAATGATAAAATAGGTGAATTGCTCAACATTGAGGAATAGGGGATACAACATACCTCAATATCAGAGTCTAAAGTCCAAATCACTTCTAGATCCAAGTCAAGGTCACAAAGAGCCTAATAAACACATATACAAATTTTATATCAATTTCATACACATTAACCAAACCCTAAAAATCACCTTTTAACATTATGTGAATTAGGTTATGAAAATCATGTCACATTATAGATTAGGTTATTAGGATTCCAAAACTTATTTTATTATATTTTTCTGACTTATAGATAATTAGTTATGATTTTTATAAGTTAATCCATCATTAATTAGATCCATTGAAAACACATATTATTAATCTTTATATTTAGTTATCAAAACATATACCAATTGTTAGATCTTATTTTTGTTTCCATATTTTTCTGATCATCCATTAATTAGTTATTAATTTTAAAACACCGACCAATCAGGAAAATACATGTCAGCAAACCGATTGCAATAAGAAGAGAGAGAGTGTGTGTGTCCATGTAGACCTGGGCCAGCCAATCAGGGATGCCCATGTCAGAGGACAACTAAGCCAAGCTAGCAAATGCTCGCACAAAGAAAACAAAATGGGATCATGCGAAAAGATTGTTTTTCCCTTTGAGCGTAAAACTAAAACAAAGGTCGAAGATAAGGGCAAAGAGGGAAAACTATAAGGGACCATGTATCACCCACGAAGAGCTCCTGATACCAAGAAATAACGACCAAAATCCTCGAACCAAATATCAAGTTCAAGGGGAAATTGGGCAAAGGAACCTGAAGAAACAATGTTCCCAAGGCTTCGACTAACCCAACGAGCAAGATCACTGCGGAAACGGACAACAAGTACTAGAGAACCATCTTCTGCCATGACTGGAAAAGATGAGGAAGCTTGGGAGCGAAGAAGAACCAGCGAGGCACCAAACAAAGAACGGGGAAGGGTTAAGCACCCAAAACAGGGTGAGGAATCGAGAAACACGGTGAGGAGAAGAACTTGTTGCCACCTATTTCAGAGAAAGAAAAAATGAAAGAAAAAGAGGTGTATTGGTTCTACCTACAATCCGAGCAAACGAGGAACTCACGATGCTCTCCCATGACTCCGCGACTGGAAGCAAGCTAAAATCAAGCGCCGCCAAGCACCAGTGCTCTCAGTCAAGCTTGCCGCCAATGAAACAGGAAGATGGAGTAGGTGAAGGGGGTTGTAGAGTAAGCGAGACCAAGGTGGCTATTGGAGAAGGTTTCTGGGTGTTCAAGGATCGTGGGGGAGGTCCTATTTATAGGTGTGGAATTAGGGTTCAACAAGGAAACCGTTGGAACTAGGAAACGAAGGAGAAAAAGGAAGGCCCTAGCCGAACAGGGTCTCTGATGAACGAACCCCTATCAAACTAGGGATCAACCAGTTTGGAAAGTCGTGGAGATGGGAAAAAGCAAAATGTGAGGCACCGAGAAGGAACGACAAAAGACGAAAACATGGAAGAAAAAAAATGTGATAATGTAGCCGTGAGAAAGAGTCCGACTAGAGGTAGGAGACAACTCCTCCTTCGTCGGATTCTCATCCAAGGGCTAAGATGAAAGTCGACATAAGTGGGATGTGTGACTGCCCAAGCTTAGGAAAATTGAGAAAATAGACATGACAGCTATTTAATCCAATTAAAACTAAAGTGAGATGCATTTAATGTACATATTTTCACTTTCCTCTTTTAAAGGTTCTATTCTTATCCAAATTAGACCAAACTTTACACACAAGTTAAGTTAAGCATGTAGATTCCAAATTTCCAATTAGATTTCACTTTTAGCAACTTTAGATGTATTATTTAACATACTCTTTGTTTCTCTTTCCTGATACATTAATGACACATGGTGAAACGACCATCGCCAAACTGACAAACAAATCGTCACTAATTAAGCGGAATTAAACATAAATAGCAGATTAACAAAAATCATTAAAAATTAAAATCATTTTACAAACAGATCTATTTCTAGGAAAAATCTTTAAGGAAGCACCAAAAATTTGTATACATCATTGTTCACATTGTGCATACACTGTACCATCTCTTCTCGAGGATAACATATAACAGTTGATTTATCAAAACACATACTTAAAGCAACATCAAACCCCGAGGCATACAAGCCAAAATCTCAGATTGTTCATAAAACCAACACGTACTAAATTCAAGGACCTGAGAGTACAAAGATGACACATAGGACTTCTATCTACAAGACACGACAGACAATACACTCTACCTGAGCTGTCACTGCTGCCTCAACTGTTGTTCCTCCTCTATAGAAAGATCTTCTTCACCTCGTGCACGTCCACCTAAAAAAATGTGGATCCCATGGGGTGAGACAATTGTCCCAGCGAGAGATATAACTCTCCGCATACCATATTATTATCACAGATTAAGCATTTATAAACTGAGCAGAGGTTCTTTTTATATTAACAGGCATGATAAATCATTGTATGAACAAAATGAAGTAATCTCCTTTTTTAAGGAGAACATTGCATCTCATGTCTAAGATGAACATATTTTACAATCACACTTATGCCTTGAGGAGATAGAGGTGTGCTTGTGTTCATCATATAGGGTTGAAGGTGTATAAGCACTCACCATATCAGGATAGAAGTATATGAACACCAATCATATCAGGATAAGGGTGTTTGTATGTATTACCCATATCATTCATGAGGTACTAAGCCATCACCATGTTGGGATAGAAGTGCATTCAATCACCATATCGGGCGGCTCACCATCTAGGGTTGGCCGTGATGGATTAGGGTTTGTCATATCGGGCTCACCCAATATACAAGTCAATTGGAGTGTAGGGTACCAAGCCATATTGGGCTACACCATCAAGCATTTGGTTGCAACACCCATGTTGGGTTAGGGTTTATTGTGATGGGCACATGGTACATATATGTGTCGCCCATGATGCTTAAGAGGTATCAACTCATCACCATGTCGGGCTACCATATTGTCTAGGGTTGTGTATCGTGCAACCCTATCATGCAAGGTCATTTGTCGTACAACCATGTCATGTCAGGTCATGTAGGCCTCATGATACTAAGTACCAATGATGTATTATATGATCATATCATGAAATAGCACTTGTTACTCTTCACTTATATCGGATTACCCAAATTAGGGTTTCTTGTCAACTTACAAGTATGCTATTGACCTTATATCGTGAATGGAGTCTATAATAGACTTCCTATCATGGAAGAGGTTTATACTACACCCCCATATCGTGCAAGAAGGTATACAACCATATCCATATCGTTTTAGTGAAGTAGGTGCATCATCATATCGGGTTATAGGTGCTTGCATATGTGCTTGCACATGATATCACTTTTATAAAGTGATACCATCATCTTCAAGATCTAGACCTTAGTTCTAACTGTTATAGTTCATGTAAAAAGGTCTAAGAAACTACTATAACTCATAATCTCATCAACTATTTCAGGAAATTTCAGAATTAAAAGTAATTGATTAAGTATAGCAATTTAGGTGATGAATAATAACATGGTTGAGTTCAAGTTATATAACCCGCCTTAAGAACAACTTCAAAGCTCCAAGCTTCAAAGCTCCACGTTCCTAAGGTTGAAGATGACTTTATCACAAGTCCAAGGCTCGTTCAAAAATCCTTCATATGCAAGGAATCACTATGGATAAGCAATTGGTGAAGAAGAAAAGAAAGGTAGATCATAACCCTAGTTTCATGCTTCAATTCAAGATTGAAGACAACTATGGCTCACCTTAGAGTTAAGATTTGAGCTTCTTATTGCTCCTTAACACCTTTCCACGATACAACAATGTCCTTGCATGATATGCCACCCCTCTTGCACGATATGGCACTCACTTACACGATATGCCACTCAACTCTTCACTCTATGGCCAATATCACTCTATATGGCCAATATCACCTACTTGGGCAATAGGATCTTGCCATGGGTGATACCCAAGGGCCCATGCACGATACCACAGCAATCCTGCACGATACAAGGAGTCTATGCACGATACCATAAGGTAGGAGGGTGTAAGGGTCGAAAAATTCCACTAAGGGGTGAAACTAGGGGTATATATACTTGTTGCTCATGAAGAAAGGTGAAAATGAGGTGTCATCATTTTGAACTAGTAGGTGCCACGTGTCCATGCATGGGTGACATGTGTACATGCATGGATAATCATTTATGTTGACATGCAAAACAGTTGAGAGTTATCTAGGGATAAGGATTCATCCATTACTTATCTCTTTGAATAAGATATATCAACAAAATCACCACTTTATTCACAACTCATCACAACTTTTCTAAGGAAGTTGTAACCCGACACACCTCACCTACTTGAGGTGCTTTGCACGATATAGACTTTTACAAGAGTCCACAAAACGATATGGGACACCTCCTTGGGTTCCTTGGCTGATAGGCACTCATATATAAGATTTTCAACTTGATACAACTCAAGTTAAGCTTTCATATTCAACCCTTTTCTTGGTCATTTCATCACCAAGATTACCATCATTCATAATGGAATAAAAAATGGCGTATCACTCATTCTCTCTACTCTAAATGATACATAGAGGAAGTAGTAACACTTTAGAGGTGGTAATTTGCATATCAACCCCACATTTTGGGTAAATTACAATTTGTACCAAAATTGGTGCACAAGGTACCAACATTGTTCAAACAAGTTCAAACTTGGAATCTAGGCTTTCCACAAGACACCACCTTGCATCATTCTCTCTATTATGATGATAAAATATATAAAGAACGTTCAAAAGGTGACATTTTGCAATATAACCCCTCAACTTGGGTAAATTGCACTTTGGTCCAAAACAAAGGAACATTGCTCAAACAACATTCAATCAGGACCAAACTTGGAACATAAGTGTGTCACATGATAACAAAACACCTCAGAGGACTATATTAAAGTTATAAGCAACTTTATTAGCCAAAACAAATAGGGTTACCTCATAACTCAGGTCAGGCTCGTTACAAGTTATAAACCCCTAACAAGGATTTCGTCCCCAAAATCCCAGGTAAAGGAAGACAGATATTATTCATTCATCATATCATCAAGTCTCCACATAACATCTTAATGTTGTTGTAACATCCCTAACCTGGGTTATGAATTAACCCTAGGTGTTTTTCTTAATAGAAGTGATTATATGGATGCTCATATCTTTTGAAAAGTAATTAAGGCTCAAGAGGAACTTATATTACAATTTTAGTCCTTTTTGAATATTGTTGAAATCAATATTTGCCTATTTTGGACTAAAGTGCAAATTACCCAAGTTGAGGGGTCTATTTAAAAATTTTTCATGATAATATGTTCGTCATGTGTTAAAGCATCATGAGAGTGAAGATGATGTAGAGGTATGGCTTGTGATAGCCTGAATTCTAAGAAAGAGCTGATAAAGCAATGGTTGTGCATGAAAACCTAGTTTTGGTGTAATGTGCAATTTACCCAAAACCTAGGGTGCAATATATAAATTACCACTTCAATAAGGTTCCTAATGTTTCTTGGAATCATTTGGAGCAAGGAATATGAGATGGGCGCCTCATTTAGATTAAGTTGGAGGAGAGAGAATCTTGATATTAAAATAATCAAGATTTAAGCATAATGGAAACATTAATGCAAAAATAAATAAAATAATTGAAGGACCTTCAACCAAAATTAAAATGGTGGAATTCAGATGTGTGTGGAAGTCCTTGATATTTGAAAGGACCACAAAATATCCTAAGGAGTTGAAATTCCACTCACCTTATTATAAGGAAAAGAATTTCCACTCAAAAATATATATTAATATTATAAGGGATTAAGGTGCTTAATTTCTTTTCCCTTAATCCATGGATAATGGAAGGTATATCGGTGGGATTGAGTTTCCTTTGCATGTAAGAAACCAAGGAGGAAGAGGTGGCAACAATTTTGGGACTAAATGATTTTTATAAAACAATTTCTCTCTCATTGATTTTTCTTATATAAGAGCCTTTTCCAACCCACCTAAGGATCTTTTCGGATTCCTTTCTTCTCCTTGCTTGCAAAATCGACCGAGAGAGCTAATAACAGCAGGAAGGACGCCCCCAACCTTTTGGTAAGTCTTTGACCTTCGTTCTTCTTGACTTCATGGTGAAAATCATAAAACAATGTTTGATTCCTTCATTTCTTCACTCTATCTTCAACCCTAGCTGATCCTTTCACTCCAAAAGCTTGAGAAACGACCTTGGGAGGTTTCTAGAGCTTCAACCACCATTGGAGCCGTGAATCTTGGATCTTTGGATCAGATTTGAAGGCGGGTTATATAACTTAAACCCTTAATCTTTGTCATTGAATTCAATTTCTCCATATAATTGATTTAATTGTTATTATTGCAATAGCCTTGCTTGATTAATGGAGTTGCCATGGAAATGGTAGTAGCTTCCGTAAGTCTAAAGTTTGAAGATAATAACCTGTTCATAAGCACATACCTCAACCAAGAACATGAGAAAATGGTCTTGGACCTTTTGTCCAAACGGTTTCACCCAACCGTTTGAGACCAAACAGTTTGCAAACCGTTTGGTGTTTTGGACTCAAAACTGAATGAAAGGGTTGACCGTTTGGTTTAGTTGACCGTTTGAGGTCTGAAATTAATTACATGTTGGATGATGATCCAATGGATCCAATTGATTGGCTCAATGTGTGTGCATTCCTTCAATTGGAAACCCTAATCAAATTGATTGAAGAATCCTTGATTGGTCCTAACGTTTTCAAGACAATATGGGTCAAACGGTCTTGAAACCATTTGAGCCCAAACGGTCTTGAAACCATTTGGGACCAAATAGTTTCAAAACTGTTTGGTGGGTTAGTGATTGATCCTTGACCCATGGATGATGATCTAATGGTATTGATTGATAACTCCTTCAATTGAATAACCAATAGTCAATTCAATGATGCAATTGGAAATCGATTTGGATTGATGAATGACCTAGGGATCCCTTGCAGTTTTGGGATTGATTTGGCCCAAACGGTCTTGAGACTGTTTGAGACCAAATGGTCTTGAAACCATTTGGGTTCAAACGATTTCAAAACTGTTTGGTGGCAAACGGTTTCAAAACCGAATGGAGTTCAAAGTGGTTCAATCACTTGGATATTGAAGGTAATGATAGTTACAATGATCTAATGATTGTTAGTAATAGTAATCAATGAAGGTACAAAGGTTGAAACCCTAATAGTACCTAAGTGATTAGTGCCAATTAAGGGATGAACCCTAATTGCTTATACGATCAATGACTTGGTACACTATGTCAATCATTGTTGTATGAACTTGACTAAAGGGTTGATGTAACCTAATCAAGTTGAGAGGCTGATAATATGGACTTGATACATGAGTATGATTCATGTGGTGATTAAGGGTATGATCCTTAAGTAAAGAGATCATGAAACCCTAATCATGAACAAAAATCCTAATTGACAAGGTTATTGAACCGTAACCCTAATTTAGAGCAATTATAATTGAAACCCTAATCCAGGGTATGGTTGTAACCCTAATCTAGGGTGATGATATACGTGAGTCTAATTTAGGGTAATGTAATGCAAAACCCTAATTGGGATGAATAGTAAACCCTAATTATGGGTAATGGAATATGAAACCCTAATTGGGATGAATAGTAAACCCTAATTATGGGTAATGGAACATGAGACCCTAATTAGGGTGAATAGTAAACCCTAATTGTGGATTACTGAATATAGTTCCTGTCATAGGGTGAATGTGATGTGAAACCCTAACTAAGGATGGTTTCATGAGAATCCCTGATGTTTAATGTGTTGTGAAGCTCAAATCTAGGGTAATTCTATGTAATGCTTAACAAACCCTAATCTTGGGCAATATGGTGATAAACCATATCTTTGATGTGATAATGGGATGACTATCCTCATATGACATGAAATGGGAAACCCTAAACCTAGTAAGGGAATAGTGGTGTTACCCATGAATAGTGAATTCATATTTGTTGTACATGGTTATGATATGCAATTGATATCACTATTATCATCTGTGCTAACCATGCAGGTATGTTGAAATGATGATCATGGCCAGGTATGAGCTATGATTATTAATTCACTATTGTGATTATTCCTTGAGTGTCATAATATACCTTGTTGCATGGTAAGAGGTAACAAGAGAGTTAATGGGCCTCAAGTACCATGTGTGATGCTTGTAATAGCAAGTATCATGTTTACCTTAGTTAATTGACCTGAAGGTGATGGTTACCTGGAAAAGTGGTAACAATGCTTAATGATGAATCAAGGGTTTAATTACCTAGGGCCATATGATATGGTGATGAAATTGTGAAGGGATGAGAATTCCCAGTTTTGAAATAAGGGACTGAGTTCCCAATATCTTTTAAAGACATTTGAGTATTCGATGAAAATAGTACATGTTTCTTTATAGCATTGTCATAATAATTTTTGTTTGAGAACTTGCCTGATGCTAAAGGAATATGAAATGTACTTAATTAATCAAGTAAAATCTATTCATGTAGTGCTCTAACCATAGATCCATCATCGTCAGAAGTTGCTGATGGTGAAACAGGTTTTCCTATAGAATTCCTGGAGTTCACATATTCTGAATATGTGGGGGTAAATGGGCGAAAATATCCTTACGTCCTTGTGAAGAGATTGAGGGAAGGTAAACATCAAACCTCTCAATCCTTCATGTGTCGGGATAGATGTATCATAAATCTCTCGATGGTTGGGATGGATGTATCATTAATCTCCCAATGATATTTTATGTCATGTCGATGGAGATAAGCATTAATGCTCTCGATTGCCGATGATAGTGCAGTTGATGCTGTAACTCTATAGCGAAGTTCTAGTATACCCTGGAAAGCTATTTGAGCAGTCGACATAGTCCTGCTTGTGGTCCCATACTAACTGGGATGTGGGAGGTCATGGGAATCCAACTCTTCCATTGACCTAATTATGGTACCGATTTTGATTCTAGAAATGGTCAGTTGGAGTATGAGCGGTATACTTCATCTCCTCAGAGCTTAAACATGTTTGCAAAATATAATCAGCTGTGTAGCGTATTTGCATAGGATTGAAATACGAGAACCACTGGTTGATGTTATACCGCTTAGCATGTTCTTGATACATAAATGTTAATTATGTTCTTTTAATTCATATTGAATATGAGACATGCTGCCTAATCAGGTTATAGCTGTAATACTTGCATAAGAATGTTGCCCCAATCTTCATAGATGTTGATTCATCTGCTACTGATTTATATTATCCCACTGCTCAGTTTATTTCTATTAAACTGCAATGATAATGTTTTGGCAGAGAGTTATATCTCCCGCTGGGGCAATTTTTTATAATTGTCTCACCCCTGTGGGATTCATCATTTTTAGGTAGACACAGACGACGAGGCAGAAACTCTTCTGTGGGGGAAGAGCAGCAGCAGTAGCCTCATGGACAGTAGTGATCCATCAGGTGGAGACATTAGCTATCTGGTTTTGTATAGTTAGTCCTATGAGTCATCTCTGTACTCTCGGGTCCTAGGAGTTAGTTCTTTGACAAAGATCTGAGATTTTGGCTTGATGCCTCGAGATTTTTACACTGCTGATGTACAGTTTAACATGGTAGTTAATGTTGTAACTCTCAAGAGGAAATAGTACGAGAGATGTACTAGTGAACCAATATGTACTTGAAATACTTTGGTTCGGAATGAAAGAGTTTTCCTGTGAATGGATCTCTTGATAAATGGTTTTAATTTTTAGTGATTTTTAGTAATCCGCTACAAATAATACGCTTCCGCATTAGTTAATCTAGTTTTTATGAGTTGTATGCCACAATTGTGGAGACACCATAGAACTTTAATCAACATAAAGTTCTTCCACACAGAGTTATCATAGAATCGGTCACACAGGACACATACTCCATTGTCCTTTTCATTATTGACTATAGAGTCAGCTCTGTGTCAGATAACACTTTCTTTTTCAGAGAAACATTATTCATCCTTTATTTAACTCAGGTGTCAAACCTCAATGATTTGTCACCTTTCTCAACTTACAACTTTATGTGACAAGATTCTTGAATCTAGGGAGTCTCCCATACTCCTCATTTAGTTTACCATTTCACTTTCAAGGAAAGACCAGAGTTATGTTATGTCACCCACTTGGAACTACAAGTCTTATCATACATATGTTGTGCCATCTAATCTCTTGACACAACACTAAACTTTCTTACTACTTATACCAACTATCTCATTAGTTGTACATTCTCTTATCATAAGGGGAGGCTACTTATCAATTAGGAACTTATCTTAGAGGTATCTTTAGATGTTCTATATAAGTTGCCTAATAAATCTAGATAGGGGTATTCTAAGGAAATATTTTTAGCTTGATAAGCTTTTCCCCCAATGATTCTACAATTGTTCCTTCAATTAGTACATCCTTATCGATGATATGTTTATGTAGAGCATAAACCCCTAACATGTGATGTTCATACTATTCTATGTAACTAGACTGATTTCACAGTTGACCATTCCAGGTAACCAACATAAATCATCTAATTAGGAGTTATGTTTTTACTTTTCCATATCACCTGATACTTCTTAGATACCAGAATTTCTTACCTTGGTATCCATTACATGTGTTGAAAACACATCACATCCTCATCTTTATTTCATCTTGGGACATTACTTGTTACACATATCTTTATCTTGGAACCAAAGTCCAAGACAAATTGATACTTTTCTAAGTATCCATTAATTGAACATTTTTAACTTATGCACATCAAGTTTCATAAGACCCACATGATTGCCATGTCCCAGAAGGTAAAAACACAAAGGAACATATTCTTGTTATCACCCCATCATCATCCATGGTTGTTTATCAAAGAGAAGAGATTATCATCTCCTCTAATTATTACATGAACTTTCAACTATTCATGAGTCATTTACTCGTGTTTCATCCTAGGTTCCTTGCCATCATCATAGGAATTATAAGGATGATTACATGTCATCACTCCTATCTTTGTTATTGTCTAACATGTTCATGAGCATTTTGTGATTTTATCACATTGCCCATTTCCACATTATGGGAAAAGATCTTTACTATTCTCACATACTTTATCAGACAGGGATCATCTCCCTTGTCCTCATTATCCTTATCATGAGGATTATACTCTTTTACTTCCTCATACACACATACTGATCTGAGATCATCTCATATTCTATTTAATGCACTTAGGATGTAATACAAATGCCCTTACCATATTTTCAGTTTCATTATACTCACTAGATTGTCTCAGAATGACTACTTGATCAGAGTAATCAGAAAGATAACAATCTAAGAGTTCCATACTCACCTTATTGTCAATAGTTGAATACCTGGCCAGGGTATACAAGTACCGAGATTAGGTAGTATGCACTTTCTTTACTATCATGTTCCTCACTTTTCATATCATCATAAACACAGAATTTAACATTCCTGGATTTTCTCCAGGCATCACTTCTATATCTCATCCTTTTTCATACAGATAAGAGCAATTATAGAACATTTAAAAGAATATTGAACAAAATATAAATTCTAGTTCTCATCATTTCTTTCCTATTTCCCCATAGGACAATCAATAGGGAAATCCATAATAGCAATCCTTTTTAGGATTATCAGATAGCATCAAGATAAGGCATATCAAAATGAAAAATCTCTATTTGACTATTACTTCTCGTGGTCATCTACTGCTTTAGGTTGACTCAACACATAGAGTCTAGCTATTTCATGTTGTTGCTTTTGCCTTTCCACGTTATTGGGCTGTAACTTTCATAAGCCCTATCGAGTCTACCTCGGTTGTTGAGTCATTTCCTCCCTTCTTTTCAAAGAAAAGAGTTTAGTATGCTCAACATGTCCATAACATGTCTTGTCCTCATACCATGGTCTTATCGGTCTCATTACTGATATAAGCTAAGCCATGAGTTCTTACTAGTGGAAAGTTAGGACCTTTTCCTTTACATAGTGATTACTACCCTGGTGCACTAGGCATTTATTACACTGGTGGCACCAAAAACTTTGGCTTTTTAGAACTAGGAAAATGTCTCTAAAGTTGTAGTCACATTTCCTAAATTCTCAGCTTATTGCCCCTCCTTGGGCACTACCATCACAGATATACTATATGTCTAAACTTATGGCAGAGTCTACTTTCTCTCCGTATGTTAATCTTTCCCACATTTTCCACTACTCCAACATGACTATCTCATCCATGAACCCTTTCAAAGCCCAAAGTTTATGTATTAAGGGCTGGTAACCTAGGTTGTAGTGCTAGTATCCAGTCTAATATATTCATCATTGTTGTCCTAACCTACCCAATAAGAGCATAAACATAGGATTCTTTATCATGATCGGGTCATGATGGGAATTCTCAGGCACTCATTCTTTTCTTGTCTGATCCCTTGCACCTCTTCTTGGTGCAACAACATTTCTCTTAGCAACGCCTTCCTCATGTTCCCCAGTCATTTATAAACTTCACCCTTTCTTCTGCTCAAGGAGAAGCCACTATAGGGTATACTGGAGGACACTAACACAGACTCAAGACCTTAGTCCTATGTCTCTGTAGACTCAATGAACCTTAAGCTCTGATACCAAAACTTGAAACGATCGTCGCCAAACTGACAAACAAATCGTCACTAATTAAGCAGAATTAAACATAAATAGCGGATTAACAAAAATCACTAAAAATTAAAACCATTTCACAAAGAGATCTATTTCTAGGAAAACTCTTTAAGAAAGCACCAAAAATGTGTATACATCATTGTTCACATTTTACATACATTGTACCATCTCTTCTCGAGGATAACATATAACAGTTGCTCTATAAAAACAAATACTTAAAGCAACATCAAACCTCGAGGCATACAAGCCAAAATCTCATATTATTCATAAAACCAACACGTACTAAATCCAAGGACCTGAGAGTACAGAGACGACACAGGACTTCTATCTATAAGACACGACAGACAGTATACTCAACCTGAGCTGTCATTGCTCCCTCAACAGTTGTTCCTCCTCTGTAGAAAGATCTTCGTCACCTCGTTCACGTCCACCTAAAAAAATGTGGATCCCACAGGGTGAGACAATTGTTCCAACGAGAGATATAACTCTCCACCTACCATATTATTATCACAGATTAAGCATTTATAAACTGAGCAGAGGTTCTTTTTATATTAACAGGCAGGATAAATCATTGTATGAACCAAATGAAGTAATCTCCTTTCTTAAGGAGAACATTGCATCTACCCATGGTAGAATTATAAATCAACTATCTGCTTTGCGAGGAATGTAAAGAACAGAAATAACATCTATAAACTAAGATGTATAACTATATTGTGCATCAACCAATGTTTTGTGTATTCGATCCTTAAGTAGACATGCTACACGTCTGAACATATTTTACAATCACACTTATGCCCTGAGGAGATGGAGCATACCTCGACCATCTCCAACTGACATCAAACTTCTCACAAGTCGGCACCATACAAGGTCAATGGTAGAGCCAGTTTCCATGACCTCCCTTGTCTCGGTCAGTACGAGACCACATGCATGACATCTCGTGTCATTGCTAACAAGTTGTTCCAGGGCACGTAGGCATCCCCGCTTAGAGCTACCGCGTCAACTGCACTCTCTTAGGGGAAACGTCTACAAACAACCGTCCCCAGTCTGAGTCATGGTGACACAAGCACCATACTCCGAGCCACGGGCCAGTTCACCGTGCTCAACACAGAGTCTACGACTGAAATCACACTCAATCCAGGATAGGGCATATAGCCAAATCCCCATTCATTTCGGGCTCGTAAGGGGATCGGCTCACATCTAGTTGTCTGTACTTACGCCCTCACATACTCAAAAGTATGCACACCGAGTTATGCCACGGAGTAACCCATTTCACCATTTAGCAAGTCTTGACGCTGATGGATCTATGGTCAGGGCAACGTTTTATAGTTTCTAGTGATATATTACGTGCATTACAACATTCCTTTAGCATCAAACAAGTTAGCATTATCACACACAACAAATCCTACAAAGAAAGGTGTAATACATTTATCACGTACTTTTCCAATTCTTTAAAACACATGATACTTGGGATCTTAGTCCCTTATCACATTACTGGGAATTCTCATTCCTTATCATAATTTTCATGATTACTGGATCTGGGTATTCAAACCCTTAGATCATCACATAACATTGTTACCTCTTTAACATGTAACCATTACCTCTAGGTCCTCAGACCAAGGTATTCATTTCACTTGTTGTACAAGTATTCTCATGTCTCACAAGGCCATCACACATCTTGTCACCTCTCACTAGGCAACGACTTATTCACATGGCTCACAAGGCCATTACACATGTTGTCACCTCTCACTAGGCAACAACTTATTCACATGGCTCACAAGGCCATTACACATCTTTTCACCTCTCACTAGGCAACAACTTATTCACATGGCTCACAAGGCCATTAGACATCTTGTCACCTCTCACTAGGCAACACCTTATTCACATGGCTCACAAGGCCATTACACATGTTGTCACCTCTTAGTAGGCAACAACTTATTCATATGGCTCACAAGGACATTAATCATTATACTTTTTATACAAGCATTTAACATGCCTTACAAGGCTTATGCAATAAAAGAATTACAACCTTCCCATCATTAGGGTTTGGGTTTCCCTTTCTTATCGATTAGGGTTTCTCTTACATATCATCACCCTTCATTAGGGTTAGGGTTTTCCATTATTAACCATTTAGGTTTTCAAGATCATATTATCAATGATCAAACCCTAATTCATTGCTACACACATCTAGGAGACAACATTGATATCATAAGTATTCAATCATACTTATTTATTCTCATCATTTATCATTAAATGATTATCAACACAAGGTATGAGTTCCTTTCTCATCCTTACCAGAATATGATTACATCATACTTTATTAACTTGGCTTAACCTTTTCTTAAGGTATGTTAGCCTACACTTATCAAAGTGCATTATATCTCAATGTAACAATTGACATGACACACTTCATGTATTACTCATCCAAGTATATTGGACTTAAAATGCATCAAGGTATATCAACCTTGAGGTGTTGGATGTGATATCTTGATGTATCACTTCCCTCATCACTTTTAACTTACCTAAGTTCATCATCTTATCTCGTATTAGGGTATGTCCCATACTAATACTTTATGCACTAGCTCATCACATTAATCTTGTAAAGTATTTGCCATAAGTCACACACTTGAATTACCCAAATATCATCAATTGATATGGACTCATCTCAGGTTAAGACATTGTTGATATAAGGTTGTCCATTATCAACCACTTTAGGTGTTTCACCTATCAAGGTATTAGCCACACCATTACTTGGTGTTACACTCATCACTTCTAAGAGTGTCTTGCCCTCACCTTTACAAGGTGTCTCATGTTAGAGGTGTGCTTGTGTTCATCATATCAGGTTGAAGGTGTATAAGCACTCACCATATCAGGCTAGAAGTATATGAACACCAATCATATCAGGCTAAAGGTGTTTGTATGTATTACCCATATCGTTCATGAGGTACTAAGCCATCACCATGTTGGGCTAGAGGTGCATTCAATCACCATATCAGGTGGCTCACCATCTAGGGTTGGCTGTGACATATTAGGGTTTGTCATATCATGCTCAACCCAATATACAAGTAAATTGGAGTGTAGGGCACCAAACCATATTGGGATATACCATCAAACATTAGGTTGCAACACCCATGTCGGGTTAGGGTTGATTGTTACGGGCACATGGTACATATATGTGTCGCCCATGATGCTTAAGAGGTATCAACTCATCACCATGTCGGGCTACCATATTGTCTAGGGTTGTGTATCGTGCAACCCTATCATGCAAGGTCATGTGTTGTGCAACCATGTCGTGCAAGGTCATGTAGGCCTCATGATACTAAGTACCAATGATGTATTATATGATCATATCAGGGAATATCACTTGTTGCTCTTCACTTATATCGGATTACCCAAATTAGGGTTTCTTATCTACTTACAAGTATACAATTGACCTTGTATCGTGCATGGAGTCTATAATTGACTTCCTATCATGCAAGAAGTGTATAATACACCCCCATATCGTGCAAGAAGGTATACAACCATATCCATATCATTTTAGTGAAGTAGGTGCATCATCATATCGGGTTAGAGGTGCTTGCACTCGATATCACTTTTATAAAGTGATACCATCATCTCCAAGCTCTAGACCTTAGTTCTAATTGTTATAGTTCCTGGAAACAGATATAAGCAACTAATAGAACTCATAATATCATCAACTATTTCAAGAAATTTCGGAATTAAAAGTAATTCATTAAGTATAGCAATTTAGGTGATGAATAATAACATGGTTGAGTTCAAGTTATATAACCCACCTTAAGAACAACTTCAAAGCTCCAAGCTCCAAAGATCCACATTCCTAAGGTTGAAGATGACTTTATCAAAAGTCCAAGGTTCGTTCACAATTCCTTCGTATACAAGGAATCACCATGGATAACTAATTGGTGAAGAAGAAAAGAAAGGTAGATCATAACCCTAGTTCCATGCTTCAATTCAAGCTTGAAGACAACTATGGCTCAACTTAGAGTTAAGATTTGAGATCCTTCCTGCTCCTTAACACCTTTGCACGATACACTAGTGTCCTTGAACGATATGCCACCCCTCTTGCACGATATGGCACTCACTTGCATGATATGCCATTCAACTCTTCACTCTATGGCCAATATCACTCTATATGGCCAATATCACCTACTTGGGCGATATGATCTTGCCATGGGAGATACCCAAGTGCCCATGCACGATAACACAACACTCCTTCACGATACAAGGAGTGTATGCACGATACCATAAGGTAGGAGGGTGGTAAGGGTCGAAAAATTCCACTAAGGGCTGAGACTAGGGGTATATATACTTGTTGCTCATGAAGAAAGGTGAAAAGGAGGTGTCATCATTTTAAACTAGTAGGTTCCATATGTCCATGCATGGGTGACACGTGTACATGCATGCATAATCATTTATCTTCACATGCAATACAGTTGAGAGTGATCTAGGGATAAGGATTCGTCCATTACTTATCTCTTTGAATAAGATATATCAACAAAATCACCACTTTATTCACAACTCATCACAACTTTGCTAAGGAAGTTGTAACCCGACACACCTCACCTCCTTGAGGTGATTTGCACGATATGGACTTTTCCAAGAGTCCACAAAATGATGTGGGACGCCTCCTTGGGTTCCTTGGCCGATAGGCACTCATATATAAGCTTTTCAACTTGATACAACTCAAGTTAAGCTTTCATATTCAACTCTTTTCTTGGTCATTTCATCACCAAGATTACAATCATTCATAATGGAATAAAACATGGTGTATCATTCATTCTCTCTCCTCGAAATGATACATAGAGGAAGTTGTAACACTTTAGAGGTGGTAATTTGCATATCAACCCCACATTTTAGATAAATAACAATTTGTACCAAAATTGGTGCACAAGGTACCAGCATTGTTCAAACAAGTTCAAACTTGGAATATAGGATTTCCACAAGCCACCACCTTGCATAATTCTCTCTATTATGATGCTAAAACATATAAGGAACGTTCAACATGTGACATTTTGCAATATAACTCTCAACTTGGGTAAATTTCACTTTGGTCCAAAACAAAGGAACATTGCTCAAACAACATTCAATCAGGACCAAACTTGGAACATAAGTGTGTCACATGATAGCAAAACACCTTAGAGGATTATATTAATGTTATAAGCAACTTTATTAGCCAAAAAAATAGGGTTACCTCTTAACCCAGGTCAGGGTCGTTACACATGGATTATCCAAATTAGGTGAAACTTCATCCACAAGTTATCTTAAGTGTGTCGAATACGAATTTGCCTTTATTTCTAACTTTTCGTGTCATGAATTACATTTATTTATTAATTACACCTTTTAGGCAATTTTTCTCTCCTAACATACCATGTTATTTCAGGGTTGTCCAAATTAGATGAAAATTGACATGTAGTCTTATTTTAACGTGTAGATTATGAATTTGAAGCCTATTCTTTCATTTGAGACTTTCTTACGTGGGTTATGTCATCTGGCCCATTAGAGGCCCATTACCTCATTAATCATCCAATTAGGTTCTTATTATCTCCTTATGTGTCATATTTGATCATTATGCACGATTTATTATGTGACACATCTTGTATTTCATATTTGGATTAATTACTTGTATTAGCATATCCTTGTTTGGTTAAGTCAAAAGGGTAAAACTACTAGGGTAGGATTCTAATTCTGGTATGTTACATTACCACTCTGGTTGTTTTGGAGCTTATCATGAATAGAAAGAAAAATGTGAAGTTACTAAGTCCACCAATCTTCAATATGTTGTGCACAAAGACATGTGTATGAGATTGGCATCGTATGATGTATCATGTTATATAGTAGGGACATGGTCTTGGGACATGAACATGAATGCACAAAATGGAAGATACCAAATACCCAAAAAAATACAATTAGATATTAAGACATTTAGCAGTTGTAGAGCTAATCTTGCAAATAAAAAATATAGTGACATGAACTACAAATATATATTATAGAATTTGTTATTTGGAAACTTGTATGATGATACAAAGTTTTGCACTTTTATCACTTTCTACATTAATTGAAATACTTTTAAGCATTGTATTCTAATAGTGAAATATTTAGTATGAATTCAATACACATAATATTTATTTATGCATTACAAGGATATTTTTATGTCACATGTTCTATTCATCAGACAACAAGATATGTAGTATGAATTCAGTCAGGTAGGATTTCAAATACATTCATTTGATATATTATATATGAATAAGTAAATGACAACAAGTATCTGTATGCAGTTATTTGAAATTTTGTATCAATAATAGAATATGCACTCACAATAAATCTAAAATAAACATGAGACATCCATAATTGTAAACTTACAAAAGTGTCAACCCTTTCTATAAAGAACACACACCCCCATTTTATAATTGTAAGACTACTTTGTAACTACATGAGATACTTACACATCGAGTTATTCTAAGGTACCCATATATCTTTATATGAATATGACAAGTGTTTCTTTATTCCTATGAGATAAAGTTTATGAACAAGCTATATATTAAATGAATGGGTGAGATATCTATCAACAATGAATAATATTCTAACACACTTGATAAGAAAAATAGCATTTTTCTATAAACTCTCAAATAACTAGCATACCATACTGGCGTATGTGAATTTGTGATCAACTTTAACAATAATGTGAGGCATACAATATTAAAAGGTTGATACTTAATACATATAAATGCATGAGACTTATGCATCACAGTTGCATCATTGGGAAGTAATTAAAATGGAACAACTTGTTTCTCATGTTGTTGAGAACATAAATCCAATGAGGAATACTGCTTCATAGCTTGTGTAATAGTGAAAGACCCACCACTCAAAGACATGTCGAGATACAACTGAAATTGGGTGTCATATAGAAAAGGTTGATATACTGCATTATGATTTTTTGTTGTGAAATTGTTGATATACCACACATGTGTAAATAACATGACTTTACTAGTACAATAACTATACATAATTTGTGAATCGCAACATATCCTCCCTACAAAAGATTCAATATGGTGTGTAAATCCATAGATCCAAGTGGTTTGTATGGTAGTAGGGGGCTGGATCGAGTCTAATCTCCTAACCCCCCAGCCCAAAAAACATGGAAGGCTCAAATGATTCAGCACGTGCATACCCATATTGGGATTTAAATTGTGAACAGGTTGCACATCCGAAGGATAAATTTGTAACAGTGGAGTGCATGTCAGGAACCGTCAAACGACCCAACATACCAAGTCAGTGGTGCCTGTATTTTATTGAAGATAAACCATTTCATGTGTATATAAGATGACAAACGCATCTCTAATGTGATAATATGTGAATATTACAAGATTCAAAAGTAATAACAAACTAGGCACTAGAGATACTTAAGCAAAAGAAGTCACGCTGTTAGGGCTGGCATAAGAGAACCAAATGGGGGTGAACTCCCCTTAAATGAAACCCTAAAAAAGAATAATGAAAAATTCATGTAAATAACACAACAATGGCAAAAAGTCGTCGGCAACAACAAAAGATTTGACTACAACAAAAGAAATCCTCCCAAAACAAGTCCCCTCCTAGTCCTCATCCTCAAAGCCATTGACAAATAGTCAAAGTAAATGACTACTTTAGTAGAAACCACCCTGTAACGTCCCTACATTTTCTAAAACTTAATCTGATGTGTGACGTCCAAATTGAAACCTCACCTCAGCGAGAATCCCAATTTAAACACCCCACACTAGGCTAAGAAGAAGAAAATCAAGGGAGTCAGAAGGAAACAACAGTAGTACATGCACATGAACAATAATAAAACCATACACACATGTTCACCATTCAACATATAATTACAACATGAATCGGTATAATATTTGATATTACATATTGAACAACAAACTTATACATAATACATGTACTACCACTAAACTACAAGATCTTAAGACAATAGGTCCACCTGTACATCAGCTCAGCACACAACTCTCACTATCTTGGATCTTCAAGATCACAACCACAACCTAAACAAAAGATTACATGTGGTACACATCAACACAATATTCAAGAATATTGTACTAAGTACACATACGTGTCTTTTATATACCTCTCATCATATCTTGGCAATAAGATAAAACTAATACTTTCCAGCATTAAACAAATATAAATAAAAATGTATACTGGCAAAAAGATATTCATTAACAAGAAAGAGAACACATATATTTTAAGCACATTTCCATACTATATCTCATACATCTTCCCCCAAGGGCTTTGATGTTTTTAGGCCTTATGATCTACTACCAAAGAGTTTGAGATCATTTAACGTGTTATCTACTACCAAAGAGTTTGAGATCTAACACATGTGATCTACTACCAAAGAGTTTGAGATCACTTCAATGCACTGTATTACCCAAGAGTTTAGTGCTATCATATGATGGATCTAATATCTTATGTTTCACATGTTCATAGCCATAAGTATGGAAAATCAAGCAAGATATCATACAAGAACAATCATTTCATCCAATACCATATGCCAAGTATTATACTACATATAACACAAGAATAATGTATAATAAGCCAAGTAAGAGGTAATGGCATACCTTGATCAAGAGAAACCGAATCACATATTCATGATGTCATCTATAAGCTTGGTCAAACCTGATCAAGACAAGACCATATACTATCATCAGGTTCTCATCATCTTACATCTCATCTTAACCCTGATCGTGTTCATTAGGGTATTCTCATTGTTACTTGTATTCTTATCTTAGGATTATCTTACTGATGTCATTTTCCAGATTATGGTTTATTATCTAAACATTAGCTTCCATATCCTTTTTGTGCACATATTAACCCTAGTTTATATACATTATTCAAATTAGGGTTACAACTCATGTATTAAGGGTGCTCTTTGTATAACATGAATTATATGCATATAACTGATATTTGAGTTCCACATTAGCTTCCAGTTACATATATGAGGGTATTCTATGAATTTCATCATTTATTGAGCATGTATGCATTAATTGCATTATTTTTAGTGTTATTAGCCCTAATTAACCATATTAATCAAATTACATGATTTTGTGCATCAATATCATAATTACTAAAATCAAATGGATTATAAACATGATTATGGAGTTACTGACATTTTCCATAATTTTATAACATCATTTAATATTTATTACTCAATAAACTAAGCATTACACATCTTACATGATATCACTACTATTAAAGCATTAAAAGACTAATATTATGATTCCATATTATTCTATGCATTTTTCTGAGAATTTTGACACCTCCTTTGTAATTTTCTGATAACCGGGCTAAATTCTATGAATAATAGAAGTTCTGAGGTTTTGTGAAGATTTACCTTATTGCGGCCAATCAGCCATCTCCACGTGGCTTCACTCCTTGGTTGCCTGGGTTCGCGGTTGATCCAGTCATTTTAATGGATGGTCCACCTAGTCTAGTCTAGAATTTGTTCGGTTTATTTCTACTGGACCTGGTCCTCTCTCGTGAAGAACATAAGCACGCATATGGTTGCGTTCGTCTCCCTGCGCAGACCGCCTACATGACTGGTCTCCTCCGATGAGAGGAATCTACAACTGCAGTCCTCCTTTTCTGCCTTTAAGACCCCCATCGGTTTTGGCAAATTTGGATGGACCTCCACCCTGCTCGCATCCTAGGATGATGTTGTGGAGCTCGACCACCACCAACTCGTCGGCGTTGGCCGTTGCGGCTAGCTCTGATGAGCAACATCTAATGCAAAGTTGCTACACGGTCACCCTTCAAGATGCCATCCACTTTGATCTACAGCTCCCTGCATTGCCAGCATGCATTCCATATGATCTCAGTGCTACACCTGCATGTGTGGGTTCTGCTTCCCCACACCAAACCGTCGGTCATCGAATGTCTCCTTGGGATGAAGCACTACCATCGAGTCCCTTCTTCAACATTTGACCAGTGGCAGGCCACTCTTCCTCAGTGTGTGTGTTCCTCTACCATAAGCCTCCATATGTGCATTCTCTGTACTACAAGCATGTCTGTTGTTCTCCGTCTCATCCTGCATCACTGCCACAAGAAGTAGATTCAGCGAGCGATCTGTGATGGTCAAACCAGCCTCCGCTTCTCCTAACTGTGTGTTCAGACTCATCCCTTCGATGTAATGCATCTAGGACCGGACTCCTCATCCTTTACTCCAGATCTTCACTGGCCACAAACTCACCATTGGTGATTCATCTCCGCCATAGCTTGTTCTATAAGCGTTGTCGCTGGACTCTAGTCTCCGGCACGAACTAGGTTGTTTCCCCCTATCATCCTTCTCCCTTTTGTTGATGTGCCCAATAGTTGAGATGGGGTAAGAAAAAACTCCCTCTCTCCCTCTTATCGCTACTCAAAGTTGTAATATGAGGGGTAATTGAATCATTCTGGAGGAGGCGAGGCTAACTTCCCGCTTAGTTTTCCAGTCCACGCCAGGATTGCATCATGCGGTGATGGGAAGTTGCTACCTCATCCTCCCCCCACGTCCCTTATTGGACTGAAGGCATAGATTTAAACATTTACAGGTCAAGATGGTGCCACGCTTCCAATCCATGGCTATGCTCTTTCAGTGCAAATCACAACCGATCTAGGCCTAAAATGCAGATATTAAACATTGCTTCATGATACAACACATCACACATTATTTGATAATATACAAACTTAAATAACTCCCTCTAGGAGCATCCAAATGCCACAAAATTTTAACCATAGCTTCTTTATCTCTTAATATACCTTCTACCCAAATTTTGTGACCCAACTCATCTATTAGAACATTCAATTAAATTCCTCAAAAGGCATTAAAAGAGATGTCTTAATCATTATGCCAACCTCACATCAACACACCTACTTTGTCAAAAGCTTGGAACTCTCAATATAAATCAACCATATGATTTCACTTATGTCATTGGACATTTAGGATTCTAAAAGTCCACTCGATCACATCCTACACACCTTAAAAGAAATTCTGTCCTCAGAATTAAGCCAGAAAAACCACTTTGTCACATCCTAGGGGGGTTTTACAACCATCTTGGTGCACAAACACTCCATTCAAGGTTAAACTCAATGTTTAGAAACTTTGGTTATGTCATGACATATCTCATATATCAGGGTTGAATCCTTCTCTTAACCCGTGCATTACAGTTCCCACATCATATTACCATGTTCTAAATGAGTTAACTAAGATTAACTCATACATCAATGTGTCAACAACATTTTATTGAGCTAATTTGTTAGAACATGTTCAACATTAACATATGCCTTTTAGGAGGGAGTTAACTAAATTTAACCCATTTTATTCATCTAGATTATATCAAGGTATCATTATTGTTATGTTGTGTTAACTGTCAAAATATAATTTTCATCTTTATTAATCACTAAGATTAACACCTCATGTAACATGTCTCATTCATTTGATTTTATTTCATTCATCTATTAGGTTTCAAACTTTATCAATGATTTCATCACTAGATTTATTAACCATGTCATGTTATTATGATTCATGTAACACGTATCACTAATTTCATCTCATTTTACTTTCACATTATCATCATTGTTCATGTACATGGTTAACCATTAATTCATTGATATCTATTAAACCATCTCTAGGTTTCCATCATATCATGTCTATAAATCACATCTCAAGATTAGATCACATCCTTACATATAATATATCATGGTTGTGCTAAACAAATTGATACAAGTGGCTAATAAAACAAATATCAAAACTTCATCTAGTTCAACTGAGGTTCTCCTAACCCATATCATGAGGGTAGTGTCACACTCAGTCTCTCTGAGCTAACTCAACTCTATGAGTATCTCATATGCACATGCTTTTTCTTCCCTCTCTTAGTATAGGGTTCTTAGATTACCTCATTGGCACCAGAGATAGCCTTATAAGCTCTAACCACATTAGCACAAACCAAAACATGCTATGACATCCTCTTCATAGATCTCTACCCATGAGACATGCTTAGCCAAAACTCTCTTATATATATACCACTAGATTCCTATGTAGGAAACCACCAACCCGAGCATGAGGCTTCACAGAAACTAAAAACATAGCTACCTCCTCCAGTGTCTTAGGCTGTCTCCCTCACCCAGATGGTACGCACTCATATTGATGTTCACATATGCACATATATAACCAGCCTCTCTCTGTCTCTAGGGTTTGGTCCTCCTAAGGACATCTAGGGTTCAACAAATCTATAGGAATCATGCATAGAGAAACTCAACTCAATCACTCAAGAGTAGTCTAGTTTAGGACATATCATATCACATATATCATAATTCTCATATCTTGGAGTTTAGGTTCTCTCACCTTCTCCCTGTGGGTCTCACTCTCTCTTGAGCTAACCCCAAAACTGGTCCTAATGCTAGAGGCCCTCCTTTTTAAAAGAGATTGAGGCTCTTTCATATTCACATCCTTGTCTCATCTTAGCTTATCTCATAAAAGCCTAGTTACTTGAATCATAAAATCTTATCTCAAATCCTCCAAACTGAACTCATGTCCTCAAAGATAAACATAGATCATCATAACCATCTTATATCATCTATATAAGACATAGACCGTATCATCAAAACTTATTTCATCGATTCATCTATCATATATTCCAACAAGGCTCTAGACATCTAATCTAGAACTACTCTCTCTTTTAGACGGATGTCATTCACTTTCACTTAGGTTGCATGATCACCTCCTACTAGTACATGTGTGGGAACACATTTTTGTAATACATATCCATAATAAAATATTATAATTTTTCTTCGATAAAACAAGCGTCAGAGAAAACTATCGAGGTTCGATCCATTTGGAATCAAAAACCAAATCCTGAAAATGAGTGCCCCACACATAGTAGAGAGTACAGTGTCACGAAAAACTAGTGAAAAGGGTGAGAACAAGGGGTAGATTGGTGTAGCTACTCTAGACAACGTGTGTAATATGTCTAAGGTTTCTCTTCCCTTGATGCACGTCATTTCCAAGTAGTGCAATGTCCCATACTGATGCACCTCAAGGAAACAATGACATCTAAGGACTTGCTACTCAACAAGCACCAATCTAGACCTAGTTCTTGGACATCTAGGTGCTTACCTAGAGCTTAGGTCAGATCTAATCTCTAAAAGATGACTAATCTCACCCTAAAAGATTATTAAGGTTCAAGGTTCTTTAGTTTTTGAGTTGCATAATGAGAAAATGTTAGGCTTTGCTATTATTCATGCTCTGATACCACCTGTAACGTCCCCAGATTTTCTAAAACTTAATCTGATGTGTGATGTCCAAATTGAAACCTCACCTCAGCGAGAATCCCAATTTAAATACCCCACACCAGGCTAAGAACAAGAAAATCAAGGGAGTCAGAAGGAAACAACAGTTGCACAGTGCACATGAATAATAATAAAACCATACACACATGTTCACCATTCAACATATAATTTCAACATGAATTGGTACAACATTTGATATTACATATTGAACAACAAACTTATACATAATACATGTACTACCACTAAACTACAGGATCTTAAGAAAATAGGTCCACCTGTACATCAGCTCGCCACACAACTCTCACTATCCTGGATCTTCAAGATCACAACCACAACCTAAACAAAAGATTACATGTGGTACACGTCAGCACAATATTCAAGAATATTGTACTGAGTACGCCTACGTGTCTTTTATATACCTCTCATCATATCTTGGCAATAAGATAAAACTAATACTTGGTAGCATTAAACAAATATAAAGAAAAATGTATATTGGCAAAAAGATATTCATTAACAAGAAAGAGAACACATATATTTTAAGCACATTTCCATCATATATCTCGTACATATGCCCCCAAGGGCTTTGATGTTTTTAGGCCTTATGATCTACTACCAAAGAGTTTGAGATCATTTAATGTGTGATCTACTACCAAAGAGTTTGAGATCTAACACGTGATCTACTACCAAAGAGTTTGAGATCACTTCAATGCACTGTATTACCCAAGAGTTTAGTGCTATCATATGATGGATCTGATATCTTATGTTTCATGTGTTCATAGCCATAAGTATGGAAAATCAAGCAAGATATCATACAAGAACAATCATTCCATCCAATACCATATCCCAAGTATTATACTACATATAACACAAGAATAATGTATAATAAGCCAAGTAAGAGGTAATGACATACTTTGATCAAGAGAAACCTAATCACATATTCCTGATGTCATCTATAAGCTTGGTCAAACTTGATCAAGACAAAACCATATACTATCATCAGGTTCTCATCATCTTACATCTCATTTTAACCTGGATCGTGTTCATTATGGTATTCTCATTGTTACTTGTATTCTTATCTTCGGATTATCTTACTGATGTTATTTTCTAGATTATGGTTTATTATCTAAACATTAGCTTCCAATACCTTTTTGTGCACATATTAACCCCAGTTTATATACATTATTCAAATTAGGGTTACAACTCATGTATTAAGGGTGCTCTTTGTATAACATGAATTATATGCATATAACTGATATTAGAGTTCCACATTAGCTTCCAGTTACATATATGAGGGTATTATGTGAATTTCATCATTTATTGAGCATGTATGCATTAATTGCATTATTTTTAGTGTTATTAGCCCTAATTAACCATATTAATCAAATTACATGATTTTGTGCATCAATATCATAATTAATGACATCAGATGGATTATAAAGATGATTATGGAGTTGCTGACATTTTTTCATAATTTTATAACATCATTTAATATTTATTACTCAAGAACTAAGAATTACACATCTTACATGATATAACTACTATTAAATCATTAAAAGACTGATATTATGATTCCATATTGTTCTATACATTTTTCTGAGAATTTTGGTACCTTATTTGTAATTTTCTGATGACCGGGCTATATTCTATGAATAATAGAAGTTCTGAGGTTTTGTGATGATTTACCTTATTACGGCCAATCAGCCATCGCCACGTGGCTTCACTCCTTGGTTGCCTGGGTTTGCGGTTGAGCCGGACGGTTTAATGGTTTCTCCGCCTAGTCTAGTCTGGAATTTGGTCGGTTTATTTCTACTGGACCTAGTCCTTTCTCGTGAAGAACATGAGCACGCATACGATTGCGTTCGTCTCCCTATGCAGACCGCCGCCGTGACTGGTCTCCTCCTGTGAGAGGAATATGCAGCTGCAGTCCTCCTTCTCTACCTCTAAGACCCCAATCGGTTTTGGTGACTTTGGATGGCCCTCCACCATTGCTCGCATCCTAGGATGATGATGTGGAGCTCGACCTCCACCAACTCGTCGGCGTTGGCCGCCACAGCCATGGCTAGCTCTGATGAGCAACATCTAATGTGAAGATGCTACTCGCCCGCCCTTCAAGCTGCCATCTACTTTGATCTACAGCTCCATGCATTACCGGCACACGTTCCACACGATCTCAGTGCTGCACCTACATGCGTGGGTTCTTCTTCCCCACACCAAATCATCGACCGTCGGATGTCTCCTTGGGATGAAGCACTGTCATCGAGTCCCTTCTTCAATGTTTGACCAGTGGCAGGCCACTCTTCCTCAGTGTGTGTTCCTCTACCATAAGCCTCCGTCTGTGCATTCCCTGCACTACAAGCCCATCCGCTATTCTCTGTCTCAGCCTGCGTCACTGCCACAAGAAGTAGATCCGGCGAGCGATCTTTGATGGTCAAACCAGCCTCCGCTTCTCCTAACTGTGCGTTCACACTCATCCCTTCGATGCAATGTGTCTAGGACTGGACTCCTCGTACTTTACTCCAGATCTTCACCGGCCACAAACTCATCGTTGGTGATTCATCTCCACCATAGCTTCTTCTATAAGCGTTGCCGCTGGACTCCAGTCTCCTGCACGAACTAGGTTGTTTCCCCCTATCATCCTTCTCTCTTTTGTTGATGTGTCCAACAGTTGGGATGGGGTAAGAAACAATGCTCTCTCTCCCTCTAATCTCTACTCAAAGCCGTAATATGAGGGGTAATGGAATCATTCTGGAGGAGGCGAGGCTAACTGCCCGCTCAGTTTTCCAGTCCACGCCAGGAGCGCATCATGCGGTGTAGTGATGGGAAGTTGCTACCTCATCCTCCCCCCCACGTCCCTTATTGGACTGAAGGCATAGATTTAAACATTTAAAGGTCAAGATGGTGCCACACTACCAATCCATGGCTATGCTCTTTCAGTGCAAATCACAACCGATCTAGGCCTAAAATGCAGATATTAAACATTGCTTCATGATACAACACATCACACATTATTTGATAATATACAAACTTAAATAACTTCCTCTAGGAGCATCCAAATGCCACCAAATTTTAACCATAGCTTCTTGATCTCTAGATCTACCTTCTACTCAAATTTCGTGACCCAACTCATCTCTTAGACCATTCAATTAAATTCCTCAAAAGGAATTAAAAGAGATGTCTTAATCATTATACCGACCTCACATCAACACACATACTTTGTCAAAGCTTGGAACTCTCAATATAACTCAACCATATGATTTCACTTATGTCATTGGACATTTAGGATTCTAAAATTCCACTCCATCACACACCCCCTCTCCATTCTTGAAGTCAAAGGCCCTGACGCCTTTCACTTTGTCTTTTTGAACGAAACAAGCATTACCTAAAAACAAAACACGAGGGGAGATCATTGAGAAAATTGAGTCACAAATTAAATTATTGTCACTTTAATACTGTAAATTAGTTTTTTCATTCACACAGATAGACCAGATAGTATATGTCATCAAGATGGATTTATTATAATTAAGGTGATTGATTCTAGTTAGAATTTAAAAATTGATACTGAACTGTGTGCTATATAATTATAGAAATAATTACCAAAGAAGGAACAAAAGAAGCGATCCAATATTTCTACTGCCACTAGACAAGTGAAAATGTATGTTTAATATTCTCTATGTTATCAAGAGAAAGCCAATAGAAATATCAAAAACCTCTAGAGTGCTAGTGAGTTTCAAAAAGTAGTTTTTGTTAATCTGTTAACCATATGTGAATAATATTCTCTTGTGGAATTATAATCTTCTACAATATGTTCATTAGAAGGTATGACAAACAAGGGTGTATAAAGCATTAATAGGAATAAAAAAATTCAAACATGTGATCCCCAATTATAAGTGTTGTTAGAGGACGAACTATTTAAAAATATAATTCAAATCTAAAAAAACCATTCATAGAGAAAACATAACTAGATGATTTGAGTTTGTTAGTTCTATAGGAGATGATAAACTTCAAGCCTTTTGAATGTCAAATGAATTTAAAGTATTAAGAATGTACATGCGATGAAAAAAGTCATAATCAGACCTCAATCCCGTAATCTATACTTAAACTACATGATTAGGATATGAGGTGATCAAACTAGCTAAAACAAAATAAGTATGGACCTTTTCTTTTCCTTTTTATCTTTTTGAGTTATGACGTGTAGATGGAAACCTTTTTCACATATATAATAACCTCATATTCAAACTATAAGGACTATTTATATTCATCACTTGATTTCTCAACACACTCGTATACATAAAGCATATATTTCACAAATTATTCTACAAGAAAAGAAATTTAGTTTCTTTAATACTAGACTAATACAACTCTTTCATTCCCACATTAAAGAATTAAAGTAGACAAGAACTGAGACAGACTAATTCTACCTTAAAACACTCCTAACAACCATCTACACATGACTCTTGTGTGTCTGTTGTTTCTCTATAATTAGTAGGGTTTCCTAAAAGCTTATTTTGTTGAGTGTATGGGCTAATGACTCAGTGATTTGTAAATAACCAAGTACATAAGATAATACATGTATTATATATTAAGTGAATTGAAATGTGTACAAGATGATTAAAGCCATTATTTATTGAGATAATAGAGAAATACTAAAAATCCATCAACATTCCAAAATATTGAGAAAGACCTCAATAATAAATTCCTGAATCAATTTACTTTGTCTCTTATTTTTTTATTAATAACCATGACAAACATGAAGTATATCATAACATGTGAAAGCATCACATCTAGGTAAGATTTCATCGTATAAGACTTGGATTTTACTCAATATTCTAAGTCTGTTGACTAGCAACCTGATCTACAATGGGCTTCACTATGTCTGGTCTCAATAACTTTATTAGCTAATTGGATAAACTAGACTCCTCCTATGAACTTGGGTAGATAGGTAAGAAGTAGAATCACTATGTCTAAATGCCTTATACTAGTAGTTTCACAAGGGCCAACTCACTTAGTAGTAACTAAATTGGTTACCACTGAGATATCATGTTAATGTTAGGTACCTTTTTGTAACTATATAAAAACTTGGTACCACTGATATCTTTAGTTGTTGGGAACTATTTTAATTATTTAGGATGTCATACACACTGGGATTAACCCCTCATACACCATCGACCTATTCTTCCTCTCGTTAAAATGTAAGCACTCATACCTTTTTGTATACACTTAGCATAGTTATGAGCAATCATCATTAGTGCATATTCTTCCTCTCTCAAAATCGAGTTAGATCTATATTATAAGCACATCTCTCTCTCAAGATGAGAAACAAACAATTAATCATACAAACATATGATCCTTATCTCTAGTGATCCATCACTATCATGCATTCACACCATTCCTTAACTCTAGATCTAGTGTAACACTACACTTCCTAGGCATTGGATATCAAGCATCACAAGATGGTAGCTGCTAATATAAGTGATTCTTTCAAGAATAAGAGTAAGAAGATAAATATTATAAGGAATACCATTCAAAATAATATGAATATTTACATGTTGTGATATCCTTAATGGCTAATCCCAACCCAAGTCAAATGGTCAATCCACCCTTGTTTACAAGAGACAATACAGATTTAATAACAACTGAGGTCATGGTCCAAAGGAAAATGGAAGGGGTGTGGGCAGAGTGAAGGAGGAGACAAAAAATGAAATATTGGTCATAATGGCACTGGATGTCTATGAAGACATCCTCTATGAAGATGATGCTAGTGTGGATGATGAAGGAGGTAGTCTAGATCTCTCTTCTCTCAAAGGCAGATGGCAATCACCTCCATGGGATGCAAACCCATGGGCATCAAACTCTCATCCTCTTTCAACTTATGGAAATTGAGGGTGAGTATGGAGTTCAATAGTACTTTGTGTCAAACAAGACATATCTTATTAGAAACCTAGTGGTCTCTATATATAGGGATCAAAGCACGACCTGAGGCACTTGAAGGATGGGAGCTTTACTTTCACCTCAAGATCTAGGGCATGTGCCTTGGGGTGCATGCTTAACTAACTCTAGTAGTGTCAGTTGTCATAAGTATTCCATTAATAGAGGTTTGGCTTAGTAGAAACATTGGTAGATGACTGTCCTATTGTGTCATCAGAAGATGAGGTCCTCGAGCCACATGGGTCTATGACACTGGCTCTCCCATTACTAGTAGGGATTTGTTGGGTCATTATTAGATAGTCACAAAATTCCATTGATTGATAGAGGTTAGACCTCCTTCAATGGTCAGTCATGTACTTTCCATCAATTTTTTGGTTACTCATGGAAAGCATGGTCATCAATATCATAAGTGGACGTGCTTAGCTGAGTTTCATAGGTTGAGGGTTGGGGAAAATAACCAACAAGATGATTGTATTCCCTAAAATTGATACTATCATGTAGAGAACTACAAGTTTAGTGTTAAACAGAGTTTATGACAATAAATACAAGTAAAGGCAAGAATTATCATATTAAAAGCTAGGATAACAAGGAAAATGAAGGGCAAAATATGCACGTAACATCTAATATCACCTTCTCGGACCCGACTATACAAATACTAGTTTGGATATCTTAAAAAAGAACAAAACTAACCTCCATCTACTATTGACCGTCCAAAGAAGGCTCCTCTTCCTAGTTATGAGTATGAACACCTAAAAAGATGTGGATAATGACAATGAGACTCATATTCCAACAATATGATATCAAAATCTTATACAAACATACAATCTTACTATCATCAACAAAGTAAAGGAAATGTATTCACAAAGTAGTAGTATCAACATGATAGGGTAAACAATAGATCCAATATAAGGGCAAGATAGTAAATACTAGCAAAGTATATAACATATTAAAGCATTACACTATTAATTTCCAAGGCACATAAATAGATATGATTGCACATCTTGATTACTAATATTGTGATACCACTAACTTGGATTAAGGTTTAAACATGCTTGATTAATCTTATTAGGTGCTTAAAACCTTAATCAAACCCTAATTTATTCTTGATATCATGTGACAAAGCTAAGTTTCAAGTTTGGTCTAGTTTGGACACCATTTGATGAAGTTTTTGCAATTTATGTGCTTATATGGACTTTCATGCAATTTGTCATATCTAGGGTTTTATCTATAATTTAACATGTATGATACCCCTAACAAATGTTCTTAACATATTGTATATAGTTGCACCTTTGAAACACCTACATGCACCATCGGATGTGAGATGTTTTCTAACTTAGGATTGATGGCCTAGGGTTTCTCACCTCAGTACCTAACACGATTTTTTCACCATGTGGTTGTAGGATTTGATGGTTCCACTATAAGAAGTGTTGGATCCAGTGGTCTTCTTTTGTTGCATGAGATTCGATGATTTCCTCTTGAGGCACAATAGTCAATGGTTTTCCATGTAATAAGCACCAACAGATGGTGGATTAAGGTTTACACGAGTGGCTATGTAAGGGCATGATTTGATGGCTTTTTTATGCTAGAACTTGATGCTTCATTGAAGCTGACAACTGATGGTCCTCAAAGCCTCACAAATTGATGGCACTTCTATTTTGCATGGATGGCAGGTCCCAACCTTTGGACACATGGTATGCATTCTCCCAACCCTCAACCCACCTTCCTCTTTCATCCTAGACATATACGCTCCCCTTCTCTCTCCCAAATAGAACTATTTACACACCTTCATCTCTTCTTCTTGAGAGATTCCACCTCCTTGGTTGGTGGAATAAGAATAGCTCAAAGGCTGAATCTTGGTCTACCTTGGTTGCATGTTGCTCTAGAGTTTGGATCTACCCTCTGTTGGATCATTTGGAGCTTCCTAACCTAGCTTCATGCCCTAAGCAGGTAATATCATCTTCCTTATCTTAAATTTTCTTTCTATCATCATTCTTCTATCTCCTTCCTAGGTAAAAACCTTGGGTTTCTTGCTGAAAGTTCGAGCATGTGGTTGAATAATATCTTCTTTCCTCTCTTTTACTCTAGATCTACTTTGTTACTGAAGAAAGGATCCATCTTGGAATGTTTAGAGTGCTAAAGCTAGGGTTTCTCTTCCCTCTTTCAAGCTACTTTTCTGTTTGGACCTTCATCACCCTCCTTGAGGCAAGTTATATAACTTTCATCCCATTTCTTTCTTGCTTTTAACTTTCTATATGTAGATCTTTCCCTAAAAAGTAGTAATATGTAGAAAGATGATTCTTTGGGTAAAGGTTGAGCATACATAGTAGCTTTTGTGTAGATAAACTTTTCACATATCTTGTGCCCATTCTTTTTTTGAAGTATGAAAGTTAAATCTTGCAACTCTATCGACTGATGATTTCCTTGAAGTGTAGAATGATGGTTTCTTCTTAAGCTTTATGAACTGATTTCTTTCTCGAATCATGAATCAATGGTGCAACTCCTCATGAAAATTGATGTTTTATACTTAGTTGTTGATTTGATGATTTTCCTTGTGCATTTCAAATGATGGCTTCAATAGTAGGTGAAAACTAGGGCTTTGTTTAGATTGAGAATCAATGGTTATACTTCATTCAAGAATCGATGGACATTTTTGATACCTAAGTTGATGCTCTCCGCAACTAGACCAATTAATGGTCTCATTAGCACTTAAAATGATGGTTTGTACTTGGTGTAGAAGATTTGATTTCACCTAGTCTTGACCACTGTTGGTTACCTCTTGATCACAACTAATGGCTTGCCTATCTCTCACAACTGATGGCTTGCCTATCTCTTACAACCAATTTCTTACCTATCTCTTACAACCGATGGCTCTTACTACCCTATGAAATGATTAACTTACTAAGCTCAAGAAATAATGGCTTCACTGGGTACCTGATCCAATAGTTTTATTTTGCACATTAATGGAAGGTTTATGCTATGTTTATAAATTAATCGATGTTTTCCTAAGTATAACAAATGATTCAATGGTTATGATTATATGATAACCGATGGTTTGGTTTGAGTCCATCATCTGATGGTTATTCTTATATGGGAATTGATGGCTTGGTTTGAGTCCATGACTTGATGGTTATGCCTTGTATAATATATGAGACCATATTTGTGCTAAGTATGTGAACATCTTGTCTTGCTAGTGACCATGATTTTATGGTTTTGATTTCTTTGCCTAAATATCCTAATCATCCCATGGTCTTACTCTTGGATAAGTATATTAATGATTCAGTGGTTTTAGTTATGAGCATCAAATAATCAATGGTATTGTTTTTTATTAAGTTTATCATATGATTCAATGGTCATTGTTTTGGCTAAGTGCTTGAATCCTGCGATGGTTTTGATTTGTCTAAATATATTAATAATCCGATGAAGATTCTTAGTGTAAGATTTTATGCTTTGACTTAGTATAAGAATGATCCAATGGTATTACTATATGTATTAAAGGAACCAATGAGTTATCTATTGGAGCAAATAAAACAATGATTCTCCTAGTGTCTAACTAAGTGTACCAATGAAATGATGGTTTACATGTGTGTTTCCTAGTATAATAGAGAAATCATGATTATTTGTGGATGTTGATTTGTAATGCATATCCAATATGCATTGTTGAATCATTCTTGCAGTGATTAAATGGGAATAGTTTAATACCTTTATCTTCCTCTAATATTGAAAATATTAATAGACACATTTCATGTTGCCAAAAGTAACTTTGTTATGTTAGTCTTGGAAATGCCATTACTATCACTTATGATTGATGAACCCTGATGTTGATCCTGAAGGAAATAAATGTGTTGATGATATGTTGGACCCTCTACAGGGTATGGAAGGATAATGATGTACTTGAGGAAGTAATGTTGTTTTAGCATAAATGGCTTTTGGGAATGTTTTGAGCCCTGAGGGAAATATAGCCTCCTCATTGATGGAAATGAACTAGTACCCTATGATGATGTAATAAGGAATATGTTTCATACATTTTATATCTTTTGGAGTTGTTATATACCACTATTTCTTAGAAACAGATTAGGGTTTGTATGTAGCTTGATTGATGCATCCTGAACTCATCCAATAGGCAATTACTAATCAAATGAATCCCAATCATGTAGTGCCATGTGATGTAGGACTATTCTAGTGTCAGAACTTGCTGGATAGGGAAACAAGTATTCCAGAAGAGAAAATTGGAGTCATATATTGTTGAGTATATGTGAGTGTAAGGAGGGTATATCCTTGTCCTCCTAATTCCAAGGTTATGGAGAATGTTTAAGGTCGTATCTCAGATGAATGAAAATGCATATGTGATATGATTGAGGACAGTTGTGGTTGTAAATCAAATGATAGGGTTGAATACCCTAATTTCTAGTGTCGTGGCATGTATACCAAGGGCAGACTAGGCTAATTGAAGCTTGATTGATATGTCATAGTGGAAGACTTGATTCGACCTAAGGGAAGAGATCATAGGATTTTGTCTCTCATAGATCTTGTACAAAATTAATTGCGACTTTGATGTGGTCAGTTGGAAGTTTGAGTGGTATGGCTTAAACTCCCTAGGGTTTAATAAAATATGTAACTCGGTCGTGTAGCCTATCTTCTAGCGTTACTTGACTTTTCACATTGGTTGATATCTCTTATCGTCTCTTGTAATATTTAATTGATGCATTATGAGGTAAGAGAAATCAACTACTTAAATAGTGTGAACTTTAATTGTTCTATCAAATACTATGTTCATCTCTAAATCTTGTAATATTATCTGCTTTATCTGCTAAATTGCTTAATCTGTTGTTAGCCTTAATTGTTGTTGAGAGTTATATTTGTCATTGGGACATGGGTCTCACATCGTGGGTCACCTATCTTTTTAGGTGGTCGTCAATAGAGTCGGCATACTCGTGACATCAAGAAGGAGCTATTTTAGAGAATAATAGGAGAAGGTTGATTAGTTTTCTAGTGTTTCCTAGAGTCATCCCAGTACTCTCAAGTTTGGGTGGGAAAATTTTGTATATGATGTTTCACCGACTCAAGTTTTTGATAACATTCTGATGTTTGTACATGTTGTGTATGTGGATAGCACTTTATATACATATGTGTGGTTGAGGCCATGGAGCAACAATTGTAAAAGATACCTGGTTTGTTATATGAATTTATGCAAGAGTGTAGGCCTTTTATATATGTTCTTGGACATGTTTGCGAAGATTAAATTGATTTTAATTATACCCCTTTTAGTGATGTGATTAATTATTGTCATTGGTGTTTTGGTTTTCACTAATATCGCTTACCGTGGAGGGTTACCACATTTGGTGGTATCATAAGTTAGGGTTCTCTGACTCTACATGGACACAAGGACTTAGGATTTGTATGATAACTAAGTGATGAACATTACACAAACATAATGCAGATTGCATGAACTCAATACTTGGATACCCTGCCCAGGTATACAATTATTAGAGAAAAGGTAAGTGTGGATATCTTCAATTGTTTTCTTTTGGATTACTCTAATCAAGTATTCAGTTGGAAACAATCCAAGGAGAATAATAAATAAGAAATCTTGTTAAAAATGTCTTTATCTTACCCTAAAGAAAGATTAAAATCATATATTAATTCATCAAAACTTGAGTTTTGGTGATTAAAGAAAAAGATATGACACCATGAAGCTTGATTCTGAATATAAATAAGTTAAAAAGGAGTTCTTGAAACTGTGATTCTAGAAGATAATGATGTAAAAGAGAGATAAACATGTGATATCTGAATAATTTAATGACTAAGCTTCATATAACTAGGGGAGTACTCCAATGATAAGTGTGATACGAGATTATAAATAATAGAAATGATAGATGAAAAAAGTGAAACCCACACTAAACTCATACCAATCCATGTGGGTTAGAAGTTTTTAAGGTAAAAATTATAATGATATGTAAAAGAGATTAAATGAAGATGATCCTTATTAAATGAAACAAATCTAAAATAAGATGAGCTACCCCATGGTAGGTGAATAAAAAACATGTTAACACGAGAAGACACAAACAAGAATGATAAATAGTCAACAAGAAAGGGCGATGAAGTATGATAATAATGTTAATTGCTAAGTAGACTGTAAGGAATCCAAATGAAAAAGTGAATAATACATAAAAAGGTTGTAACCTACCTGTTAATGGTAGAACCAATAACCCCTTTCTAGAAAACCCTTTGGATGGTGCTTCTATGTTGTGGGAGGTGTGTCCCTCTTGTGTTCTTTCTTTTTCAGAATGCAACATTCAAGTGGATCTTATGCCACTTGATATACATGGATTTGATGTTATCCTAGGGATGGATATCTTAGTGAAGCACATAGTTGTTTTGGACTATAGTTCAAAAATTATGATGTTTTATGATGGGGATGCCTTTTGGACTTGCCAAGGAGGTAGGAAGATTCTTCCTACATGTTTGGTGTTGGTTATGATGGCAAAGGATCTTATGAGACAAGGGTGTGTGATCTTCTTAGCACATGTAGTGGATACCAAGGTGATGAGTCCAAGTACCCAGGATGTACCAGTTGTGTGTGAGTTTTAGGACATCTTTCCATATGAGTTTCCTAGTTTTCCTTCACCCTAGAGAGAGATTGATTTTGAGATTGTCTAGTGTTGTTTGAGAAGAAGAAGGATGATTCTATAATGCTTTACATGGATCATTGATAGTTAAACAAGGTCATCGTGAAGAACAAGTGTTTGTTGCCAATGATAGATGGTTTTTCAATCAGATGAGAGGTGCTACAATGTTACCCATCATAGAATTGAGACCAGGATATTCCCAATGGAGGATAAATTTGGATGACATAATTGAGATTGTTCTTAGGATAAGTATGATCTTGATGAGTTCATGGTGATTTCATTTAGGCACTAAACAATGCATGAACAACATTTATGGACTGGATAAATAGGGTGTTCAGACCATATCTTTGTTATCTGTGGCAATATTTAATGATTACTTCTTGATGTACTCTAGAGACAATCATCAACAGGAACACCACCTTTTTCAAGCATTGGAGTTTCTAAGGTAACACAGGTTGTATGTTAAGTTCCATAAGTATGAGTTTTTTGGTTGACTAAGGTGTCTTTTCTAAGTCATGTTATATCTATGTAGGGCATTGGTATAAATCTAAAGAAGTTGAAGACAGTGATGGAATGGAAGCATACCAAGACACCTAATGAGATCTGAAGCTTCCTAGGTCTGGACGACGCTACAGGAGTTAATGAAGGACAAGTTAACAAGTTCTTTAGTAATTAGTGTTTTGAAGGTAAGAGAAAGATTACATCATTTTCATTGATGCTTCAAAGACTAGCTTGGTATGCATGTTAATGTTGGATAAGAATGTGATTCCTTTAGCTTTGTGACAACTTTAGAAACAAGGACAACTATCCAACCCATGACCTGGAGTTAGTCAATGTAGTTTTAGCCCTAACAGATAATGTTCAAAGCAAGAACTAAAACATGAGATAGAGAAGGTGGATGTAGATAATCAAAGACTATGATTATACGATAGACTATAATCCAAGAACGGAGAACGTGGAAACTAATGCACTAAATAGGAAGTCATCTTTGTCATCATTTGTAGATAAAGCATAGTTATGTTCCTTGAAATGTTACCAAAGATACATGCTAGTGCCACCTCAGAAGATAGATGTATAGTTGGAAGTATCTCTACTGGCAGGATCATTGACATAGTTACAAATCAAACTGACACTATTGTAGTGGATCAGAGTTTGGAAGTGGTAAACATGATGGATTTTATGGGGTTAGATGATGGGATAATGTGTTTACATAACCAGACAATAGCTATAGATGTTGATGGTTTGAGTAAGATAGTATCTAAGTAGGCTCGTTCCTCAATGTACGCAATATGTCTAACAATACACATATGTTATCACAATCTGAAGAATATGCAATGTCAACCATGTACTAAACATGATCTGGCAAGGGTTTTGGTGAAGAGTATAATTGTCAGCAAGTCAAGGTGAAATACTTGAAGCATGTAGGGTTGTAGTTGAAGTTCAACACATCCTTTAACCCCTAGGTAAATGGTCTGCTAGAAAGGACCATTCAGATTATTGGAGAATCTTTTGAGAACATATGTCCTAAAGTTCTTGGCTATTAAAGGATTGACCACCTAAGTTTGATCAAATTTGCTTACAACAACATCCAACTGAGAAGCATGGATATGTCACCATATTAGGTTGTATATGGTAGGGAATGCAAGATAACCCTTTGTTGGTATTAATTAGATAAGTATTAACCTTTGGGTGTTGTGTTAGTACAATTGACTTTAGAGAAGGTCATAGTGATCAAACAATAGTTGAAAGCAAGTTCTAGACAAGAAGAAGTCATATTCTAATAACTATCATAAGACACTAGAGTTTGAAGGTGGAGTTACCACGATAGATGAACATGTGGGATAGTGGTTTCTATGTTTCCATGATCAAGGAAGTGCCACCCTAATTTATAGCAAATGATGTAACCAGTGGAGGTTGAGCTAGATGAGGGTGTTTCTCATGATGAGAGTCTTGTATTAATCTAGGATAACATGTATAATAGTTGAGTAAGAAGGACATAGACTTGCTAAAGGTGTTGTGACATCACCATGGGGTAGAATATGCCATGTGGAAGTTAGACAATGAGATGAATAGGAAGTATCCATGCTTGTTTTCTTTGGATATCGGGGGTGAAATCCCTATCAGGGGTTTTTGGTTGTGAGACCCCTGACTTGGCTTAAGGTTTAAACATGCTTGATTAATCTAATTGGGTGATTAAAACCTTAATAAAACCCTAACTAGTGATTTGATATCATATGACAATTCTAAGTTTCAAGTTTGGTCCAGTTTGGACACTATTTGATTGAATTTTTGTAATTTACGTGCTTATATGGACTTTTATGAAATTTTCCCACATCTAGGGTTTTATCTATCATATTTACATGTATGATTTTCCTCATAAGTTTTCTTAAAATATTGGATTTATTTTCATATTTGAAACATTGAGACGCACCATCATATATGAGATTCTTTCTAACTTAGGATTGAGGACCTAGGGTTTCTCACCGAAGTACCTATCTTGATGGTTTCACCAAGTGGTTGTAGGATCTGATGGTTTCACTATGAGAAGTGTGGGATATGATGGTCTTCTTGTGATACATTAGATTTTATGGTATCCTCATGAGGCACAATATTGGATGGTTTTCCATGTAATAAGCACCACCTGATGGTGGAGTAAGGTTTGCACAAGTGGCTATGCAAGGGCATGATCCAATGGCCTTTTTTATGCTAGAACTTGATGGTTCACCTACGGTGATATCTGATGGTCCTCCTAGCTTCAAAAACCAATGGTATTTATGTTTTGCATGTATGGTAGGTCTCTACCTTTGGACACATGGTATGCATGCTCCCAACCCTTAACGAACCTTCCACTTTCATCCTAGCCTCATATACTCCCCTTCTCTCTCCTAAACGAACTCTTACACACCTTCATCTCCGTCTTGTTGATTGAAAGGTCTGACATCCTTGATTAGTGGAAGAAGAAAAGCTCTAGAGGATGAAGCTTAGTTAAGCTTGGTTGCATGTTGCTATAGGGTTTGGATCTACCCTCTCTTGGATCGTTTGGAGCTTCCTAACCTAGCTTCTTACCCTAATCAAGTAAGATCATCTTCCTTATCTTCATTTTTCTTTCTACCTACTTCTTATCTCTCCTTCCTTGGACAAAACCTTAGTGTTCTTGGTGGAAGTTCAAGCATTTGGTTGAAGAACAACTTCTTTCCTCTTTTTTACCCTAAATCTACTTTGTTCTTAAAGAAAGGAGTCATATTGGAAAGTTTGGAGTGCTAAAACTAGGGCTTCTCTTCCCTCTTTCTAATGACTTTGTTGTTTGGACCTTCATCACCCTCCTTGAGATGAGTTATATAACTTTCATCCCATTTCTTGCTTGCTTTTAACTTGTTATATGTAGATCTTGCCCTAAAATGTAGTAATATGTAGAAAGATGGTTCTTTGGGTTAAAATTGAGCATATGTAGGAGATTGTGTGTATATAAACTATCTGTATATCATGTGCATGTTATTCATTAGAATCATGAGACTTAAATCTTCAAGTCTATTAACCGATGGTTTCCTTAAAGTGTTGAACGATGGTTTATTCTTAAACTTTATGAATTGGTTTATCTCTTGAATCATGAATCGATGGTGTGACTTCTCATGAGTACCGATGGTTTATACTTAATTGTTGACTTGATGGTTTTCCTTGTGCATTTCAAATGATGGTTTCAATAGTAAGTGAAACTAGGGTTTCTTTTAGCTTGAGAATCGATGGTTATACTTCATTCCGATGGTCATTTTTTATACCTGAGTTGATGCTCTCCTCAAGTAGATGAATTGATGGTCTAATTAGCACTTGAAACGATGGTTTGTACCTAGTGTAGAAGATCTGATTTGACATAATCTTAACAACTGATAGTTTACCTCTTGATCATAATTGATGTCTTTCTTATCTCTCACAAACAATGGCTTTCCTATCTCTCACAATCGATGTCTTACCTATTTCTCACAACTAATGTATTTACCAGTGTATGAAATGATTAACTGACTAAGCTCAAGAAACGATGGCTTCACTAGGTACCTGATCCAATGTTTTTTTTTTCACAGTAATGGAAGGTTTTTGCTATCTCCCTAAACCAATCAATAGTTTTCCTAAGTATAACAAATGATTCTATGGTTATGCTTATATGGGAATTGATGTCTTGGTTTGAGTCCATGATTCGAAGGTTATTCTTATATGGGAACGAATGGCTTGGCTTGAGTCTATGATTTGATGGTTCTACCTTGTGTAATATATGAGTCTATATTTGTGATAAGTGTGTGAATTCATGGTCTTGCTAGTGACCATGATTTGATGGTTTTGATTTCTTTTCCTAAGTATCCTAATCATCTAAAGATCTTACCCTTGGATAAGTATATTAATGAACTGATCATTTTAGTTATGAGCACCAATGAATTGTTGGTTATGTTTTGATTATGTAATGCTAAAAAATCGATGATATTGTTTTTGACTGAGTTTGTCATATGCTTTGATGGACATTCTTTTGGCTATGTGCTTCAATAACTCGATGTTTTGATTTGGCTAAATACATCAATAATCAGATGGAGATTCTATGTGTAAGATTTAATTTTTTGACTAAGTATAAGAATGAAAAGATGGTATTACTATATATATTAAAGGAACCAAGGAGTTATCTATTGGATCAAATAAAACAATGATTTCTCTAATGTATGACTAAGTGCACCAGTGAAATGATGGTTTACCCATGTGTTGCCTAGTGTAATAAAGAACTCATGGTTATATATAAATGTTGATTTGTAATATCCAATATGCATGGTTAAGTCATTCTTACAATGATAGATTGGTTATAGTTTAATACCTTTATCTTCTTCTAATTTTGAAAAGATGAATAGACACATTTTATGCTTCTAAAAGTAACTTTGTTATGTTACTCTTAGAAATGTCATAACTATACCTTATGATTGATTAACCCTGATGTTGGGTCTGAAGGTCATAAGTGTGTTGATGATATGTTGAGCCCTCTATAGGGTATGGAAGGATAATGATGTACTTGTAGAAGTAATGTTGTCTTGTCATAAATGGCTTTTGGGCATGTTTTGAGCCCTGATGGAAATATAGCCTCCTCATGGATGACAATGAACTAGTACCCTATGATGAGGTGATAAGGAATAGGTTTCATACATTTTATATATTTTGGAGTTGTTATATACCAATGTTTTTTAGAAAAAGTTTGGGATTGGTAGGCAACTTGATTGATGCATCCTGAACTCACCCAATTGGCAATAACTAATCAAGTGAAACCCCAATCATGTAATGCCCTTTGTCATAGAATTATTCCAGTGTGAGAACGTGCTGGATAGTAAAACAAGTATTCCAGAAGAGAATTTCGAGGTTGTATATTGTTGAGTATATGCAGTGCATGGAGGGTATATCCTTATCATCATGATCCTAAGGTTATAAAGAACGGTCGAGGTCGTATCTTGGATTAATGAATATGTATATGTGATATGATTGAGAACATCAATTGTTGTACCTAGGATGATAGGGTTGAATACACTGGTTTCTAGTGTCGTGGCCTGTATACCAAGGGCGGACTAGACTGATGACATCTTGACTAATGTGTTGTTGCGACAGACTCATATTCACCGACTGGAAGAGACCTTAGGATTTAGGCTCTCCTAGAACTTGTATGGAAATTATTGTGACTTTATAGTGGTCATTTAGAATTTTGAATGGTATTCCTCAAACTTCCCAGGGTTTAATAAAATATGTAACTCAGCTGTGTATCCTAATTACCAGAGTTACTTGACATTTCACATTGGTTTATATCTCTTATCTTGTCTCTTATAATATTTAATTTGTGTATTATGGAGTAAGAGAAATCAACTATTTAAATAGTGTGAGCTTTAAATGTTCCTTTGAATACTATGTTAATCTCTCAATCTTATAATATTATTTTCTTTATCTGTTAAATATCTTAATATGTTATTTGCACCAAACATTGTCGAGAGTTATATCTCTCTTTGGGATATGGTCTCACCTCATTGGTCACCACATCTTTTTAGGTGGTCGTCAACAACACGAAAAGACCTATGGTAGCAAGTGTAAGCCTACCTGTGACGCCCTGCGTTGCAAGCCACGAGATAACTCGAAATGAACTACAAAAACAAACTTAAACAAATAGATTACCGAAAAAAATTGGAAATTAAAACCATTTTCATTCAGATCCAAATAGAAAAGCCTTTACATATGAGTCCTTACATGTCGCGGGATACTCACCATGCATGCCATCAATCTGTTACAAGAAAACCTATTCCAAATATATGTATATACATACATATATATATATATATGCATATATATATATATTTATATATTTATATATTCATTGTAACCCTACATGAATAGGACACACAGGTCAGACCACATATCGAAATACGCCTACAAAACACGCCCAACAACCATCCCAAAGACCTGAGTGTACAAGGATGACTCTAGGACTCTAACAATAAAAGAACTACAACCAACACCTCCAACCTCATCATCTACTATCCTTCTTGCTTTTGCTCAAACTCTATTGCAAGATCTCTACCTCCTTATGCACATCCACATTAAAAGATGTGGGAATCCCACGAGGTGAGATTCCAAATCTCAGTGGGAGATATAACTCTCCACCAACTCTATTATTAGCACATATACGATGATTAAAGAATAGTAGTAAAGCTACAACTGTGATAAGCAGGTAATCATTAATAACAGGATACACAGTTGCTATTAAGTTATGAAACATCTTATCATCATAAAGGGAATATGAAGAATATTTATATACACTACCAACTATACTATACAAAAGCAAGCAAGGCCTCATCCAATGTTTCCATATTTGAACCTAAGCAAGTATGCTACACAACTAATTATGTATTTTATTATTATTTCCCAAGGATTTGAATCGTACCACCCAAATCCAACCGACCACTGCTAAGTCAAAATCGGTGTCATAAAAAGTCTAGTGGAAGAGCCAAAATCCACAACATCACCCCCTTGGTCAGTACGAGTGAACCTGTAGTGACATCATTAGTCAAACTGCTACCTATGACGTATAGTCCACCTTTACAAACCTAGCCCGCCTTGGTACAGGTCACGATGCTAGTGAAACTAAGCTACAGCCCGAAGTCGCACTCCTACCAGGGTATGGCCCGCAGCCAATCCTTTATTACATATCACTGAGCTACGACCCGAAGCCACGCTCCTACCAGGGTATGGCTCACAGCCAATCATATATCACATAACCTAGACGTAAGGGGATATTCCTCCTCACCCCAGCATATTCAAAAATATGTGCTCCAAGTTAAACTCGTTTCACCATTCAGTAAGTGCTGACACGGAATGGATCTATGGCACAGGGAAAAGTTGCATGATTAGGTTCCACTTGATTAGTTAGGTGATTTAAGTGTCTTTTACCATCAATAAATTTACTACATATAAAACCATAAAAATGCTACAAAGATAAGAGCATAATACTCTTTCAGTAGATATAACATATAGGTTGTGAACTTGTCACTAATCACCATATGATGCATGTATTATTGCCATTCACAAAAAGCTACATGCCATGGGATATCAATCTCTCAACTCCATCAGTAGGAAAGATCCTTTCATGTCAAAACAATAACCACTGTTAGGCCATAAGGCCCAATCGCCATATTACTATATCACTTGCATAATCAACATGCCTCACAAGGGCATATTCAATCCTTGTCTCACATCATAGGCATCATAGCACACACTAGCTATGATAATCTATTCCACAATACATGCATGCTTAGAAGTTCACAATCAAGAGAGGTAATCACATAAAATCATAGCCATCCATGATAAGGGTATAAGCAAGACTTATTCACTTTTAGGGTTTAGGGTTCCACTTTTTTTCGATTAGGGTTCACACAGTTAGGGTCAAAAAAGCACTCTAGAACCACCACCATCCACCATCATGGAGTGCGTCAAGATTAAGCATCATCATTAGAGAAGATTAGAGATCATATGAAACAACATAACACATATGTATACATGATTAACGTTAAATATTCATATATGTTTCACAACAACCTATTATCACCATATGTTGACCACTTAGGCACATGGGTCGTGGTAACCCTCCATAGTATGTCACGACTGTGGCATGCACCATGGGTACCTCAACCTCCTCTGCCTCACCATGTCATGACCACCTCCTACATGATGTGACCACAACATTAGGATAAGGGTTTCACTTCACCCTTCAACCATCATATCGTGGCCAAGCTCTACAAGCACCTCTATGTTGCAATTGCAGCGCCTCAACACCAACATGTCACAACTGCAATGTCCCCTATCTACAACCACCACTCCAAGGGTTGTCTCCACTAGGATAAGGTAAGAAGCTAAGGGTTTCAAGACTTCTTTGCTCCCAAGGTCTCAACCCAACATCACTAGGTCAAACATCACCATAAGAAGGAACATCTCGACCAAAACCAACCAGGTCACGACCATCTCAATGGGCTATGTCGCGACCACAATTCCCATACCAATGTCTCGACCAGAAAACATCCTAGATCATGACCACAACAAGGGTAAACACCTAGGATGCCAAAACAGACCCAAAACTAAGCAAGAACCATCATCATCATAAAAGGAGATTCAAGCAAGCCGATCTCTACTAACTCTAAGGCAAAGGTCCAAGAAAAGACTGACTAAAGAAAGAGAAACCATAGTCAAGATGACTAAAACCAAAACTAACCTCTCACTTACTTCTAGTATACAAACACCAAGCATGGGGGCCAGAACAAGCATCAAACGTGGGGAAGAAACTCCATATAGTCATACCTACCCAAAATTGATACAAGAAGGTTAGGGTTTCGGGTTAATTCCAAACCAAGAATAATAACTCTCCAAAAAAAATCTAGGGTTAAGCTTCACATGCTAGCATAATGGAGGAACATATTAGAGAGAGAAAACAAGAACACAACATAATAAGAAGTGCAATAATAAATAGGGTTTAGTGCTGTATAACCCACCTTAAGAAAATTGTCACCAAAGCTCCAAGCTCCAAGATTAAGAGCTCCAAGCACATGATCCAATGGTATAATAAACTCCACCAAAAGCTCCACTCTCATCCATAGAAGCAACTCAAGAAGGAAGAAACACCTAGGTCAAAGGATAGCTCAAGAAGAGAGAGCAAAACCCCAAAACCGAACCAAGGGGAAGAAAGGAGAAAAGTAAAAAGGAACTCTCTCTCTCTCACTCATCTGAACGTCACCTTGTCAAAACATGGCTCAAGGATGAGAAGAAGGAAGAAGATAGGGTAGAAGATCTTAAGGAATGCCAAATAGAGAAGATAAAACACTCACTAGAGCTAGAGATGGCCAAGGATCACCAGTATCACCACGTGCAAGAGATCAGCCACCTCTAAGGCACCAAGAGCACTCCTTCTTGCTCCACCAAGCTTCAAGGACGAACACAAGAAAAGGGAGGAAGAATATGACTAAAAAGAACCACTTGCATGGAGAGAAGTGGGTTCATATAGCAAAGGAGGAGGGAGGTAAGACAAAGGATGTAGTGTCAACAAGATAGAGCTCCATGGAAACACTTGTCCACTAAAAGGACCAACATGCAACCACATAAGGTCCACATGCAAGAGATGGTGATAATTCCTTGGTGGGATCTTGACCACCGAAGAAACCACCCTATGTCATGACTGCGACAAACTTAGGCTCCCAAGGTTGGGACACACCACAACATGACCACAAGATCGTGACACCAAGACCACCTCATGAAGCCTAGGTCAAAACACACCTCTCCAACCTCTACCTCAACCCAATAAAACCCTGGTCATAACCACCACACCAAGGGGGAAGTGTCACAACCATGACACCCCACAATAGGCTCTAGGTCGCGACCTAGGTCAAGGCAAAACAATAAGGTCACACGACTAAGGCACACAAACCCAAGAAAACCCTAATATGTACTAAGGGTGATACTACTCAACCAAGAACCAAACAAGGAACACCAAAGCACCACACTCTCCCTCAAGATGCCAAGAGAGAGAGGGAATACTCTAGATGTGAAAAATTGCACATCAACCCCCTATATTGGGTAAATTACAATTTTCACTGAAACTAGCATAGAAAGCACAAACACCAACCAAACAAGCTCAAACTGGACACTTAACCTCTCCAAAAGCCCTAATCACATCTCAAAGGATTAGAGAGAGGTTCTAGGAATAGGATCAAGCCAAAAAAAATAGGGTCACCCCAAAATTTAGGTTAGGTCCTTACAAGCCATAAACCCCCAACAAGGATTTTTCCCCCCAAATCATAAGAGAAAAGAGAGGGGTACTTCCTCTTCATCTCTTCCTCGAGCTCCCACATGGCTTCCTCAACACCACGGTGATGCAATAGAACCTTTACAAGCACTATGTCCTTTTTCTTAAGCTTCTTCACTCTTTTATCAAGGATCAACATTGGGCCTTCAACATAGGACATGTCCTCATCAAGATCCACCTCCACAAGTTGCAACACCAACTCTATATCTGGATGGATCTTTCTCAATACTCACATGAAACATTAGATGCAACATGTGCAACTTAGGTGGCATATCCAACATGTAGGCCACCTTCCCAACATGTTCTACCATTGGGTAAGGTCCCATAAACCTGGGAGCTAACTTACCTTCTTCATAAACCTCAGAATACCTTTCCAAGGAGACACCTTGAGATATACCTTGTCTCCCACTTGGAACTCTAAAGGTCTATGACAATGATTTACATATGACTTATGTCTATACTATGTTTCCTTCAACTGTTGTTGGATCACTTTGATCTTTTCTATCATCTATTTCATAAGCTCAGGACCAAGAATCTAGTATTCTCTCGTTTCGTACCAACACAATAGAGACCTGCAATGTCTCCCATACAACTCCTCATATGGTTCCATGCCGATGCTACTTTGATAGCTATTTTTGTAGGTGAGCTCTATCAAACTGAGATGTATGTCCCAACTGCCCAAAAACTAAAGAATACAAGCTCTCAACTGATCCTCTAAGGTCTGAATGGTCCTCTCAGACTGACCATATGTCTATGGGTGAAAGGCAGTGTTGAACTTCAACTGCGTACCCAAAGTTGTGTGTAGTCGCTCCCAAAAGCAACTTGTAAATTGAGGGCCTCTATCAGACATGATAGTTGTTGGAATACCATGGAAACACACTATCTCATCTACATAGATCTAGACAAGCTTCTCAGTGGTATATGTCATCTTCACAAAAAGAAAATGTGCTGAATTGGTCAACCTATCAATGATCACCCAGATGGAATCATGACCTTTGTCTATCCTCGGTAGACCAACCACAAAGTCCATAGTCACATGATCCCATTTCCACTGAGGTATAGATATCAATTGCAACATCCCTATAGGCTTTCAATGCTCGACTTTAACCTACTGACACACATCACATATTGCCACAAACTTAGCCACGCCCCTCTTTAAGCCAAGCCACCAATATATATCTTTTAGATTATGAACAAATTGGTACTACCTGAGTGCATGGCGTACATGGATGAGTGAGCCTCTTCCAACACCATCTTCCTTAGGCCATCTACATCAGGAACCATAACTCTACCATAGTAACAAACCATCCCATGATCTGACTCGTGGAACCCATCATGCTTCTCAGCCAAACTCTAATCTAATCAGTGGTATCACAATATCAACCTTTTGTGCCTCTCTAATCTATTTTCTTAGTGTGAGCTTCACCTGCAACTGTGCTAACAATCCTGTTAGCAAAGAAACTTTGTGCTTAACATTCATCTGACGTAGGGAGATCAACATATTTCACTTGTGGCACACCAAAGAACTCAATTGGGCTCTATCCATAGGCGAAGATGAGGAATTCCTTCTCAATGCATCTGCCAGAACATTCGCCTTCCATGGATGGTAATCAATCGTGCAGTCGTAATCCTTGATTAACTCCATCTAGCGTCATTGTCTCAGGTTGAGTTCCTTTTGTGAACAAATGTACTTTAGGTTCTTGTGATCCATGAAAATCTGACACTTCTTGACGTAAAGTTAGTACCTCCATATCTTCAAATCATGGACTATGATAGCTAACTCTAGATCGTGGTTTAGGTATTCTCCTTGTGTTTCTTAAGCTGTCTAGAAGCAAAAGAAACACTTACTTGTCTTACATCAGCACACAATCCCAACCATGTTTGGACGCATCACAGAAGACTATGTATCCCTTTCCTTTCTCATTTAAGACTAGAATTGATGCACTTGTCAACTTCTCCTTCAACATTTGAGAATCACACTGGCATATGTCATCCCAGATGAATAGACGTCCTTCCTCGTCAACTTTGTTAGGGGAAAAGTGATAACACTAAAGTCCTTGATGAACCTCCTGTAATAGCCTACCAAACCTAGAAAACTACACACTTCTATCGGTGTATTTGGTTGTTCCCATTCTGTCACTAACTCAACCTTTTTCGGATCCACACAAACTCCCTCAATAGATATAACATGCCCTAGAAAAGCTACCTCCTTCAACTAGAACTTGTACTTGTTGAACTTGGCATAAAGCTGATGCTACCTCAGCACGTTCAACGCCTGGTGAAGATGTTGTTCATGATGTTTATTGTCATGATTGTATATTAAGATGTCTTCTATAAATACAACCACAAACTAGTTAAGAAACAGTCAAAACACTATGTTCATCAAGTCCATGAACACTTCTGGTGCATTGATCAGCCCAAATGACATAACCACAAACTCATACTGACCATACCTTATCCTAAAAGCTGACTTAGGTATGTCATCCTCCTTGATCCTGTGAGTGTGATATCCTGAATAAAGTCGATCTTTGAGAACACTATCTCACCACATAAATGATCAAACTGGTCATCTATCCTTGGAAAGGGATATGTATTCTTTATTGTCACCTTGTTCAACTATTTGTAGTCTACACACAGTCTCATAGATCCATCCTTCTTATTTACAAATAACACTGGAGCGCCCCACACTGGTGTACTTGCCCTAATGAAACCTTTTTCAAGTAGATCTTGCAACTGTCTCTTCAACTCTTCCATCTATGTTGGAGCCATCATGTATGATGTCTTAGATATTTGTTGCCTTCTGGGAGACATATTGGTCTCAAAATCAATCTCAGGGTGGGGGAACACCTGGAAACTCCTCAGGGAAACACGTCCTCGAACTCTCTGAAAATTGATACCTCCCAAATACTAGGACTCCTCACCTTGATATCCAACACATGTGCCAAGAACACCTCACAACCCTGTCTCAACAACTGCCCCACCTCCATCGTCGATACCCAACTCGCTAGAAGAATCTTCCTGTCTCCTTGGAAGATCCACGTCTTACCACCATCTATAAACGTCACCTTCTTAGAACTACAATCCAAGACCACCATGTAATTCTCCAAGGTGTCCATTCTAAGGATTACATCAAACCCATGCATGTCAAGTGGTATGAGATCCACTTGAATGTTGTGTCCTGAAAAAGAAAGGACACATGAAGGACACAGCTCCTGCAACACTATAGAACCAACTAACAAGGTTTCTAACAATAAATTATCCCTCTTATGACTAACAGGAAAAAGACAATTGTCAAACACTTCACGGGTGATAAAAGAGTGTGTTGCACCCGGGTCAACCAAAATAGATACAAATCAAGAAGAAGACAAATCAGAACAAAATAACTCCATCTGACCTATCACTACTTGTTGGTTGACCACCACCTCCGGTTGACTCATAGTGTAGAGTGTAGCCATTGCCTATTGTCACCCCTGTCCTCTAATCCCCTGATTAGACGATCTGGCTTGTGATGCTTGGCTACATCCTTGTACTCCTGTACCACTTCTCTGCTATCTTTGAGAGTCATGTTGGCTCTTCCTCAGTTACTGGGTCACCTCACAGTCCCTCATTGGACACTCCCACTTCAGATGTCTCGTCTTCCCACACTTGTAGCAAACTCGAGTCTCAAACTGCAGCATAGACGATCCCCTCACTGACACTGATGTGGTGTTGTGAGCTCTAACAGGTCAAAGACTATGACCTCTGCCTCTACTCAGTGACCACAGCGTCAGAGCACTGAACCTTTATGATGTTGGCGGTGTAGAAAACCTTATCTTCTTAAAGCCTCTTGGTGACTTCCCCTGGAACTATACATACCTCTTCCTAGAACTTGTCTCCCATTTCTCTATTACAGATCACTCTATCCTCTAGAAAAACTCCACAAACATGGAAAACCTTTCTTGATTCTCCAAATCAACCACTGGGGTGGACAACTCAACATTCAACCCCTTCTCAAAGTGATGAATCCTCTCATCCTCTGTAGCAGCTATGTGAGGACAGAATCAAAGAAGCTCCACAAACTTAGTTTCGTACTCGTTGATAGACATAGGTCCCTTCCGGATCTGCTCAAACTAACTGATCTTCTCATCCAAATAGGTATGTGGAAAGTACCAACTAACGAACTCACATTAGAACTCCTCCCAATCTACAACCACTCCATGTCTCTTCTCCTCTTCGATGGCCCACAAATGGCCAGCACATCCCTTCAGAAGGTACATCTCATGCCTAACCTTATCCACCTCTAGGATTTTGAGGATCTCAAAGGCTTTCTCAAACTTAGTAAGCCACAAATCAATATCCACTGGATCAGCCATCCTATCATACTCCACTGCCCCAACATGACGAAGCTTCTCAAAGGTCTTCCCAAAATATGAAGATTCTACATTGGGAACCGGTTCTCTAGGCTGAAGTGCAGGCATGTTGTCCACCATATGCGTCATCGTAGCCATAAACTATCCAAAATGAGACTAAAAGGTAGAGTTTTCAATCATGTATGGGTCAAACTAGGGACCCTCAAGCACCCGATCATCCCATGCATGGTTCCTTGCACCCCTCCTAGTGCATTGACACTTCTCTCAACAACATGTTCTTCATGTTCTCCAGACATCTTTCGGCTTTTCTACTTCTTCTACATAAGTAGAAATCCCTATAAGATAGACCAGAGGACACAAGAATAAACACAAATCCTAGTTCTAGGTCCATGTAGACTTAGTGAACCTAAAGATCTAATACCAACCTTTGTAAGCCTACATTGACACCCCACGCCACAAGCCACGAGATAACTCAAAAATAACTATGGAAACAAACTTAAATGAACAAATTACCAAAAAAACTAGAAATTAAAACCATTTTCATTCAGATCCAAATAGAAAAACCTTTACATATGAGTCCTTTCATGTCAGAGGATACTCACCATGCATGTCATCACCCTGTTATAAGAAAACCTATTCCAAACACATATATATACATATTCAATGTATCCCTACATGAATAGGATAGACAAGCCAAACCACATATCAAAACACATTTACAAAACACACCCAACAACCATACCAAAGACATGAGTGTATAGGGACGACTCTAGGACTCTAACAACAAAATAACCACTAGCAACACCTCCAACCTTATCAGGTACTGTCCTTCTTGTTGCTCCTCAACCTCTACTACATGATCTCTACCTCCTTGTGCACGTCCATCTAAAAAGATGTGGGGAACCCACGGGGTGAAATTCCAAATCTCAGCAAGAGATATAACTCTCCACCAACACTATTATTAGCATAGATATGATGATTAAAGAACAACAATAAATCTACAACCATGATAAGTAGGTAATGATTACTAACATGATACAAAATTTCCATTAAGTTATGAAACATCTTATCATCATAAAAGGAATATGAAGAACATGTATATACACTACCAACTATACTATATAAAAGCAAGAAAGGCCTCATCCTATGTTTCTGTATCTGAACCTAAGAAAGTGTGCTACACAGTTTATTATGACCATTTCTATGTCGAAATCGGTGCTATACAAGGTCTAGTGGAAGAGTCAAAATACATGCCCTCACCCCCTTGGTCATTACAAGTGTAACTGTAGTGACATCATTAGTCAAACTGCTACCAGCGACATATAGTCCAGCTGTACAAACCTAGCCTGCCTTGGAATAGGTCACGGCGCTGGTGAAACTGAGCTATGGTCGGAAGCCACACTCCTACCAAGGTATGGCCCACAACCAATCTTGTATCACAGAACACTGAGCTATGGCCCGAAGCCACACTCCTACCAGGGTATGTCCCATAGACAATCTTGTATCACATTACTTGGAAGTAAGGGGATATATGCACTCTGGGTTAAACTCATTTCACCATTTAGCAAGTGTTGACACTAAATGGATCTATGGAACATGTCAAAGCTACATGATTAGGTTCCACTTGCTTAATCAGCATGCCTCACAAGGGCATATTCAATCCTTATCTCACATCATAACCATCTTAGCACACACTAGCTATGATAATCAATTCCACAATACCTACATGGTTATAAGTTCACAATCACATAACATCATAGCCATCTATGATAAGTGTATAAGAAAGACTTATTCACTTTTAGGGTGTAGGGTTCCTTTTTTTGCCGATTAGGGTTCATAAGGTTAGGGTCAACCAACCACCTTAGAACCACCACCCTCCACCATCATGGAGTGTTTCAGGATTAAGCATCATCATTAGAGAAGATTGGAGATCATACAAAACAACATAACACATATGTATACATGATTAACGTTAGATGTTCACATAGGTTTCATAACCACCTACCATTACCACATGTTGACCACTTAGGCACATGGGTCGCATCCACCCTCCATAGTATGTCACGACCACAACGTGAACTATGGGTACCTCGACCTGCACTCCCTCACCATGTCGTGAACACCTCCTACATGTACTACCCACATCATTAGGGTTAGGGTTTCACTTCACCCTTCAACCATCATGTCCCATCCAAGCTCCTCAGACACCTCTATGTCACGACTGTGACTCCTCAACACCAACATGTTACAACCGCAACATCCCCTAGCTATGACCACCACTCCAAGGGTTGTCTCCACCAAGATAAGGCAAGAATTTAAGGGTTTCAAGACTACTTTGCTCTCTAGGTCTCAACCCAACATCACTAGGTCAAACATCACCACAAGAAGGATCATCTCGACCAAAGCCAACTAGGTCGTGGCCATCTTAATGGGCTATGTCATGACTGTGACGCCCATACCCATGTCTCGACCACCAAACCTCCTAGGTCATGACCACACCAAGGTTAAACACCTAGGTCGCCAAAATAGACCCAAAACTAAGCTAGAATCATGATCATCATGAAAGGATATTCAAGCAAGTCGATCTCCACAAACCCTAAGGGAAAGATCAAAGAAAAGCATGACTAAAGGAAGAGAAACCATACCCAAGATGACTAAAACCAAAAGTAACCTCTTACTTACTTCTAGTGCACAAACACCAAGCATGGGGGCTAGAACAAGGGTCAAACATTGGGAAGAAACTCCATATCATCATCCCTACCCAAAATTGATACAAGAAGGTTAGGGTTTTGGGTTACTTCCAAACAAAGCACAATAATTCTCCCAAACGAATTCTAGGGTTTAGCTTCACATGCTAGCATAATGGAGGAACATCTGAAAGAGAGAAAACAACAACACGATATAACAAGAAGTGCAATAATAGAGAGGGTTTAGTGTTATATAACCCACCTTAAGAAGATTTCCACTAAAGCACCAAGCTCCAAGATCAAGAGCTCCAAGCATGCGATCCAAGGGTAGAAGAAACTCCACCAAAAGCTCCACTCTTGACCACATGAGCACCTTAAGAAGGAATAAACACCATGGTCAAAGGATAGATCAAGAAGAGAGAGCAAAACCCCAAAATTGAACTAAGGGAAAGAAAGGAGAAAGGGGAAAAGGAACTCTCTCTCTCACTCACCTGACCTTGTCAAAATATGGACAAAGGACGAGAAGCAGGAAGAAGATAGGGTAGAAGATCCAAAGGAACACCAAAGAGAGAAGATAAAACACTCACTAGAGCTAGATATGGCCAAGGATAGCCACTATCACCACATGCAAGAGATGAGCCATCTCCAAGGCAGCAAGAGCACTCCTTGCTCCACCAAGATCCAAGGAAGAGCATAAGAGAAAAGAGGAAGAAGATTACTGAAAAAACAACTTGCATGGAGAAAAGAGGGTTAATATAGTAGAGGAGGAGGGAGGTAAGACAATAGATGAGGTGACAATAAGATAGAGCTCTAAGGAAGAACATGTCTACTAAAAGGACCAACATGCAACCACATAAGGTCCACATGCAAGAGATGGTGATACTTCTTAGGTGGGATCTCGACCACCTAAGTAACCACCCTAGTCGTGACCATGACACACCTAGGGTCCCAAGGTTGCGACAGGCCACAACATCACCACAAGATAGCGACACCAGGACAAACTCATGAATCCTAGGTCAAAACACACCTCTCCAACATCTACCTTGACCCAAGACAACCCTGGTCGCGACCACCACACAGAGGGGGAAGTGTCATGACTACGACACCCCCAACAGGCTCTAGGTTACGACCTAGGTCAAGGCAAAACAACAAGGTCACAAGACTAAGGCACACAAACCCTAGAAAACCCTAATCTCTACTAAGGATGATACTACTCAACCAAGAGACAAACAAGATGCCCCAAAGCACTACATTCTGCCTCAAGAAGCCAAGAGAGAGAAGGAACACTCTCAAGGTGACAAATTGGACATCAAATCTCTATATTGGGTAAATTGCAATTTGCACCTAAATTAGCACAGAAAGCACAAACATCAACCAAACAAGCTCAAACTGGAGACTTAACCTCTCCACAATCCCTAATTACATCTCAAAAGATTAGAGAAAGGTCCTAGGCATAGGACCAAGCCAAAGAAAATAGGGTTACCCCAAAACTCAGGTTAGATTCCTTACAGCAAGGAGGAGCTATTTTGGAGAACCAAAGAAGAAAGTTGATTAGTTTTCTAGTTTGTCCTAGATTCGTCCATGTACTCTTAGGTTTGGGCAGGAAAGTCTTGTATATGATGTTTCATTGATTTGAGTTTTGATAGTATTCTGATGTTTGTACATGTTGTATATGTGGACAACACTTTCTGTAAATATGTGTGGATGAGGCCACAGAGTAGCAATTGTAAAAGAGACGTTGTTTGGTATATTAATTTATGCAAGATTTTAGGCTCTTTTTTTTAAATGTTCTTGGACATGTTTGTGAAGATTAAATCGGTTTCAATTAAGACCATTTTTTAGTGATGTTATTAATTAGTGTCGAACATGCTTTGGTTTTGAGTGATCTCGATTACCGTGGTGGGTTTCCACAAATATATTATTATAGCCCTAGGTAGGATGAAGTGAACCACTCAACCCACTAACTTCTGATGTAAAGTTTCCTATCTTGTCATATAATATCTTAGGATTATTGATCTCTATAAGTTCCATCCACACATTTGTCATTGGGAGTATAACAATTATGGGAACATCATACATAAAACTAGTAATAGAGGCTCACAAGACAACCTACAACATTAGGCTGGACCTGGGTACTCTTGCCACATCACCTCATCACATGGGTATAAAGACCATATGTCATGATGTCACATATCCCATTCATATCGCACATATGGTTTGGAGATAAGGCCATGACTACACTAATGCACATAACCATCATTTGGATGTCAAGGTAAATAGCCCTCATTTACTCGTGTATACTCAAAAGTATGAACTTTGAGTATCTTCTCAAAAATCTAAGGTTCCTATAAGGTTACCTATTTCACTATCCTAAATTTTGAGCAATGAGATAGTTCTATAATAACAAGACACTAAATAATTTGTATTATGCTTGATTGATTTAGTTTTTTAGATTTAATGAGGATATAAATATATGTTGCAAAACATAAAGTAAAGATACAACCTTATTCAAGAATAGGAAAGTGTATAAGCTATATAAATTCTCATATCATGCATCAAAGTGTAGAACTCTGTGAAAGTCATTATTAGCAACCATATCAAAGAGAAATCCTCTAAAACATTCATTCATTACCTTAAAAGAAGTATTTCTCTTCACATTTAAGTAATAAATAACCATGACAAATTTCATCTACAAAATCCATATCTAGAGGGAGATAGAGCTAGCGAAAGAGATTGCATACAAAGGTGATATTTGGGCATAAAACTCATGTGGCTGGAAAAAGTATAGTATTCCCATCTTGGATAGTCATAAAATAGAAAGGAAATTATGTAATTTGAGCTATTCCCAGCATGGCCTCAAAAAGTTCATAATGTTATCATATTAGGGAAAAAACATGCATATTTCCAATTTCAGTTTTATGGCATCAAGATAGTTTAATTTAACCATCATATATCATCATTAAAGTGAGAAATAAGGTGCAGATTTCTGAGATCATACCATCAAAATAGCCCCTAAAATTTGAATCTTTAAGCATCTAACATGTTTCTAGCATTATTAGGGCATTATTGTAGGTTGTGCAAGTAGAGAAGGAAAAGAAAAACCTATATCAGTCACCTCATGTGAAGATCATGAATTCTAGATAAGATAAGAATGTGATATCAAAACTCTACCAAGCAACCCACCTAAAGCTTTTCCAACCAAGATCTAGCCTCAACTAGGTCAAAGGAAGAAGATATGAGATAGTTTTAGCTCATGGAATCTAGGTCCACTATGGTTTTCCATCTACCTCATCTAAAGGATAGAGAATAGAGGGATAACTATTTTCATGAGAAAAGGAGAGAAGAAATAAGTTGGTCTAGGGTCAAATATGGATTTTTAGCCTTAGATCCTGCAAAGCAAGCTTGATTACCTTCAAAGAAGCTCAGGCACCTACACGAGAATGACCCTCAATCCCTCTTGACGCCAACCATGTTATGGTAACTACCTCGGTTTCAAATGAACCCTAGTTTGATGGGTGTGGAAATATTTATAGATTGGGGTAGTGGAAAATCTAAACAACCCATACAGAAAATACATTGAGCCTCTTATCTACTTACCCATTGATCTCTTTGGTCAGGATGACCCATTGACCCTCCTAGTCACTATGCATGAATTGACCCTCAAGGTCAGGGTGAACCCATTGACCTTATAGATCAGGGGCCATCGACCGATGTCAAATGTAAGGAAATTGACCTTGGTCGGATAGCCATTGACGCTCAAGGTCTAAATTCCATCAACCACGGTCCGATGAGGTCATCGAACTTTGTAAGACAAGAACCAACCCTCAAGGTCTGATGTCTATTGACCACCAAGGTCAGAGGACATCGACCTACCCCCCTAGAGTGAGCCATTGACCTCATTATGAAGTGAGCCCTCGAACCAACTTTGAGTGAGCCATCAACCTAACCATGAAGTGAGACATCAACCTCACTCTGAGCGAGATATATCTTTGTTTAAACTAGGTATGTGGCCTAGCACATGATGACTTTTCTAGTTCTATTTAATATTACATGTAAAAAAGTACATATTTTCTACTTTGCATCTACTTATTCTAGTCAAAAGTAGATTTTCTATTCTAATTGGTATTACATTTTCTACTTCTCATGGTTTCTTATGTATCAATGATTCTACAATAAGTAGAATTTGAATATGTCAATTATACTCAATTAAAGGTGTTTTTTAGGTTCATTAATCACAATTTCATCTTTGATCAACTACATACAATTAACATGGAATAAATTTTCATAATATTTATCCATTTATACAGTTCATATCTCACTGAAAGTGAAATATTTTCTTTCTATAATCATATATATGAAATGATCGAACTTTATTATGTTATGACTCCTGTTATTAACTACAAGATCAAAATACAATGCTTAGAATGTGATTAACCACATAATTATCTTCTTGCTAAAATTTAACATTAATTTAAAAAAATTACTCTACGTTAAAATCAATCATCTTTCACATGTAACACATCGAGAATTCTCCTAATTTTCTAGAATTTAGGATATCAGTAAATGATCTGGATACAAAACACTAGAATCACCAAGTCAAGAATGGATGATGCACAGTTGTCCTAAGGCTCTAGTAATTCTAGTACTACTATCATTTTTTCTTATTTTCTTATTTCGAAAATAGAAATGGAACCAAACTCTATTTTAAAAAAAAATAAAGTACAATATTGATATTTATTATGAAACATAGGGATTCCTAATACATTCCCTTTGGTAACAAGACTATCTTGCATGATCTACTGTCTTTCTTTTGAGGCTACCCATCCTTCAATGATTATATTATGGGTTTTCAAAGTTTTCTATTGATTTTGTAGGAATATTTTTTTATTCTAAAAATTAGGTATAAATCTTCCACATTTTCCTCATCTTAAACTTAAAAATGGAAATCAAGCTCATCTATGTATATATCATCTAAAACAATACTCATATCATACTAGTTTACATTAGATGTTACACTAGTTGTATATATATTCTTTATCTATTGTTTACCAACACATACTGATGCCAGTGCATGTAGGTTTACATGCATAATATCCATATATAGTACAAAGAATATTACAAAGATTATATTCAAGCATGAGCTAACCATTACAAGAACTTTTTTTTAGAGATACATCATTTTGTATATATTGTTATAGATGAAAAGTCACACCGTGCATATGCATAATGTTTTACATTATTGAATAAGGAACATGTTTTTATTGTGTTATAAAAATGAAAAGTGCCTATTTGGCTATAAAATATAACATGTCATTGTTTCTACATAGATATGTAAATACTTTTTATATGTAAATTTATATCAACTTTTATATTGAATAGAATGTACATGTATAGGTATAACAATATACACTTATGTATGTGTGGGATGTCTATGTATATGGATTCATATTCTTGTGTGAATTTACATGTGCAACAGTATGCATAAATGAATTTTGTATTAATTTCTTCTTCTGCACTTGTTCATTTTACTTGTATATGTTATTCTGATAAAATTTTGATAACATTCAACTTTTTGGATGTTACATGCCTAATTTTATTCTTAATTTCCCTTATTAGCATGGATTACATAGATATTCATGCATTTGTATTCATGCTTTTTCTTCTTTTCCTTAATAAGTAACAACTAATCATTTTATTAAATTAAAATCATCAATTTGGCATCCATGCCATCGGTTGATGACACTTACTACCCCGAAATTGATGGAATCCTCCATGTGCAAACTAACAATCAGTTTTCATATACCATTGATCCTTCTATATTTACTAATTGATGACTCACCTACTTCATCTTTCGATGGTTCAACAGAGGGACACCAACTGACAATAGCAATGCTCCTGTCTACGGAAGACCTTATAGACGTCACCTATTGAAGGTTTCTCTGCTTGTCTACTGATGACTTAGTATGCATTCACAAACTGAAGCCTCAATAGGACCTCATCTTCCATAGGAATGTCTACCAATTTTTCCTACCAATGGATTGATAAATAAATTCCAACCAATTATTTGAATAACTATCGAAAACTGAAGGCCTATGTACTAGAATTGTATACCAATGGTTTGGCAGAACCATATCTTCCACTGTGTCCCATGTGAGATGCCGCCACCAAGACCATTAAGTATGAGCCACAAGGCACATAAGAGGTGATCTTGGGATGCAAGTAAAGTCTAATGACAAATTCATTAAGCACCAAATGTTCCCTATAAATAAGGATCCCATACTATGTGAAGAATATTCTTTGTTCCACCATGAAGTGTTGCACAGACTCCCACATACAACTAATCTTAAGAAGAGAAAGGATGAGAGTCCCCATTCTTCCTTTGATCACTAGTGACCAAGAACAAGAGGCCAAGGTCTCTACTTCCACCTTTCACATCCATTGTCCATGGTGACCCTCTTTGCAAGAAAAAGTATGGTTGGAGCTACCACCATCTCCAACATTCCCCTCATAGTGAAGAAGGAGGTCTTCATTGACCACCATTGCTCTCCTATGGTTATTGTTTGTTTTGTTTTCTTCCTTCTTCCCCCATCTTATTCATCTCCCTCCACCCATCAATACTTGTATGGATTTCCTCATTTGTATATCTGTATTGTCACTTATTACCATGAGAGGTTTGACCATTTTCTTGGGTTGGGAGTAGACATAAGGCTCTTCCAACATGTAAATACTTATATCCATTATATGTTTCCCATCTCGAGAGATACACCATTATGACATAGATCTAACCCAAGCTCAGGAGAGGAAGGAATTGACACTAATGAAGTAATGATGATTTCTTGTAAATAAATCTAAGGGTATATAGTGGGTGTGACTATCACATGTTAGTGAAAGACCTTAAATGGTGAAACCCAATCCAAGTTTTATTTGTACATTCAAAACATATATAATCTAAGTCCAATCTTGACATGTTAATATAGTTTACTTTACTTTTGTTATCTAGTTCTTTGTTTAGACACCATGATCCTATGAGGGACACTTACATCTCCTATTGATTAGACATAACTATGACAAGGACTTAAGTCCTATACACTTGTCACCCGTGTCCCCATGTGTGACACCTTTTACTTCACAAGACCTCATATTATCTTTCCGGGTGTCTTGGTATCAAGATATGAACTTATAGCCTGATTACTCAAGATTTGCCTCCATTTTGTATCATTGGAGTTTTGGGAGGTGGGGATCTAATGAGATCAATTTTTGACAGTGTTGCCGATGACAAGGTAACAGAAAACTATTGAGGACTCGAGGCCTACTTAGCATACATTAGTGCCTTATGTCTAGCAATAGATTTAACTGCACACTTTTAGATATGATAACACTGTACCTCTTGAAAGTTCATTTAATGGGATTGGTTTCTTACCTTGACTATACAATCTCTTTTGGGAACTTAGTGTGAACTGGATCTTTCTCCTTTCATAATAAAAGCATGCCTCCCTGAAGAGTTAGAGTGGCTGAAAAGGAGGATGAAGAAAAGAATTAGGTTGATCAACCACATGTTGAGGAGGAGGAGGAGTCTGAACATGAACTAGAAAATCAAGGCCCTCATCCAGAGGGGATAGAAGATGATGGTCCATCTATCCATTCCATGGCTTCGACACAAGCCAATGAATTAATGAACCACTTCATTTTGATAAGCTTTAACATTGCAAACTTTTAGTTGAAACCAACCTTCATGAATGTTCTACAACAACAAACCTTCACAGGAAACTCACTAGAAGATAATCCCGACCACACCCTAATGCCTTCTAAAACATATGGGATGCCCTCTAGATCAAAAGGGTCCCTTAGGTGATCATATACTGTAAGGGATTCAAATTTTCTTTGATTGCAAGTCCTTTTCTGTGACAAAGTGAGTTTTTATGATATTTTCTCTCTCTTAAAAATTTTCTTATCAAATTTGTTGACCAAAATATTGTCATATACTTTCCTCACTCAATTGAACAAAGATTTGTCACAATTGCAGATAAATGCAAACCATAGTATGCTATAATGATAAAATACATGTGTTAATATATTTAATAAATGAACATATCAAATATTCGAATTTGGACCCCAAAAATTATATATAGTCACATTTTGACATTATTAAACTACCCCTAAAATTTTTTTGCAATTAGGTCAACAAATTGGGAGATATGACCAATTTAATTTGGTGCATATTCTATTTCATTTTGAACCCTATGACCAAAGTTCCGAATTTCCTTTTTATTAAAATGTGTCACGCAGCCCTATAGAGCTTGGGCGCAGACCTTGATTTAGGTAGTGTTTTTTTTTTCCATTGATTAGTGATCTAACGGGGGAGACTTCGTCTCCTACCTCCCACAAAGGGCGGGGAGATAGAAGGCAACATGAGCCTCAGCCAGGCCCCATCTCATCCACATGCTTAGACATCTATCTGTGTAAATATCTTTGTCTTGCGATTTCTTGGTCGATCATACCAGATTTGACTGAGTTTCATGCGTCATTGTGCCAACACAACAACCTAACCGTGTCTCACTCTCACTATAGTGGAGGAGCTTTTAGGGCTGCCTCGCCTAGCCTCCATCACGTCTATATAAGGCCTCCACTAGCTCCACCATACTCCCTTTCCTCACTTCACACCCTCAATTGTGAGCACAAACACCTGAGCACCGCTTCCCCAATCCACCTTATTCAACCTCGGTTCCCTTCACTATCAGACCACATACGCACTCCCTGCTCAAATTCTACCCCTCCAATGCCTTCGTCAACCCACCGCGAGCGTGGGTGGCCAGAAGGCAGGCTCCCAGAACTCCTCACCACTCTAAACCCCTCTCACGCCGGCGACCTCGCCTCTCCTGTGGGGTGATGTTGAGTTCCAGTGGGAGCCACAACCTGAAAACCCCACACCTTTGAACGGGGCAGCCTCATGAAGGTAAAGGAGCCTTCATCACCACACTGACGCCACCCAGGAGCTAGAAGGAGATTACCAAGGTTGATCGAGCTGCTTGGGCTAGCAGCGAGTAAGAAGAATAGAGCAAGATGGGAGAGGTCGAGTTGGACCAGTAGGCTGTTGCCACATCAGCTAGAGGAGCCGTAGGCTAACACTCCAACTCAACATTTCACATACTTCCTTTCAAATCCTGAGATCAACGAGAGCCGTCGATCCAGAGGGATCCGGCCATTGATCAAGGTATAACCCTACCTTTTTTCTTTTACCTAAGAAATGATTATCTTGGAAAATCCTAGAAAATGCTAGGATTATCAAAAAATATCAAACCAATATACTATTTTGATCAGAAAAATATCCTCTATCCAAATAAAATTTTATCAGGACTTAGATCTATTGTCTTTTTCAATAATAGTTGCCTAAATACTAAATGACTTACTTAATTATAATTAATTATTAATAATGATTTTTCTTGATGATGTATGACTTTATAAGGTGTAATTCACCCTAGATGAAACCCTGATTTCTAAATAAATCGAAATATTTTTCTAAGTTGATAAATGACCAAAGGATTAGGAGAAACCCTAGATCTAGTTTTCTCTTTCTACATGAAATTAAAGGTATATCTTTATAACAAAATCTAATATCACTAGATGATGATTAGTGATCATGATTGGTCATGAACCCTTAAACGAACCCTGATGTTATGTATGATTAATATGTTTAGGGTTGCTTTCCCCTTTTTAGAAACCCTAGTTTATGGAAATCTTCTAATTGATTAATTAAATATTATCTTTTAATCAAACGTTTTATGATAGATCAGATCTGATAATATCTTAAAACCCAATTAAATATGGGAAATCCCTGATCTGAATTAGATAGCATAAAAGAGGATAATAGCTAAGAACATATCTTAGCCTTGGTCACATGGACCAATTGTAATGTTGTACCCTTGGTTTCCCTACAGGGTGACTTATTTCCTGTTGATTCTACATTCTTGGATATCTGATTTGAACAAGCAGGTACGTGGTCTTATAAGTATAAGACTAGTTTTCTAGTTGCCTATGATATGTAATATCTTGAATGCTCATATTTGGATATGATTTCTTGGTTGAACTAGTATGAGTTATACTTCGCCAAATCTAATAGAACATAAATGAGTATGATGGATTGTAGCTACTAGAGCACATAGTCTGGTGTGGATGTATGTTGCCTAACATGGATGTATGATTCCTTGGCCCATGTTAGATGTATGATGATACTATATTTCCCACACTAGATGTAATTCAAGTGCAAGTATGTGTAGTACAACCGCATCAAAGTGAATGCAATAAAAGGAATGTTTACCTGATTTTTGCCTTAAGAAATGGTTTTATCTCTCTCTTTCTTCTTTTTCAAACATTTTCCCTTATGCAACCTTATTAGTGTAACATTTTACCACGTACCGACTTTTTAGATATTTTTGTTTCTCATATTTTCTAGGTGCAAGGAACAATTGATAACAAAGTGAAATGCATGCTCAAAGTACCTAAAGGCATAAATTAATAAGCATGGAGGATTTATTAGATAGATCTATTCCTCTTATCTTATTCTTTCTAGATGTTAGTTTATTTTCCTAGTTGATGTTAAGGACGACTAAGATCCTATGTAATAAAGTTATCTTTCTTTAGAACAATATTTTCTCTCTCTATGTAATGACTTATTTTTATCCTTATGAATGAATGTTTGTGTGACTTTATGAGATGATGTGAACTTTGATCTTGGCTCAATCTCTGCTTTTATTTGATTACCTTAATCTATTATATTTTCCCTTTTGACATCTATAGATATGAGTGCATGCATATCTATGAATGTCACTATGGAAAGTATATAGAAATTGGGGTCGTCATAGTTGGTATCAGAGATTGAATTTTGAGGGCAAAATTCTTAAAAGGAGGGGAGAATATGACAAAGTGAGTTTGTATGATATTTTCTATCTCTTAAAAGTTTTTTTATCAAATTTGTTGACCAAAATACCCTCATATACTTTCCTCACTAAATTGAACAAAGATGTGTCACAATTGCAGAAAAATGCAAACCATACTATGATATAATGATAAAATACATGTGTTAATATATTTAATAAATGAACATATCAAATATTCGAATTTGGACCCCAAAAATTATACATAGTCACATTTTGACATTATTAAACTACCCCTAAAATTTGTTGCAATTGGGTCAACCAATTGGGAGATATGACCAATTTAATTTGGTGCATATTCCATTTCATTTTGAACTCTGTGACCAAAGTTCTGAATTTCCTTTTTATTAAAATGTATCACGCAGCCCTATAGAGTTTGGGCGCGGACCTTGGTTTAGGTCGGGTTTTTTTTTCCGTTGATCAGCGATCTAATGGGGGAGACTTCATATCCTACCTCCCACAAAGGGCGGGGAGATAGAAGGCAACCCAAACCTCAGCCAGGCTCCATCTCATCCACATGCTTAGATATCTATCCGTGTAAATATCTTCGTCTCACGATTTCATGGTCGATCATACCAGATTTGACCGAGTTTCATGCGCCATTGTGCCAACCCAACAACCTGACCGTGGCTCTCTCTCACTCCGACGGTGGAGCTTTTAGGGCTTCCTCGCCTAGCCTCCCTCACGTCTATATAAGGCCTCCACTAGCTCCGCCATAATCCCTTTCCTCACTTCACACCCTCAATTGTGAGCACAAACACCTAAGCACCGCTTCCCCAATCCACCTTCTTCAACCTCAGTTCCCTTCACTTTCAGACCACATACGCACTCCCTACTCAAATTCTACCCCTCCAAAGCCTTCACCAACCCACCACGAGTGTGGGAGGCTAGAAGGCAGGCTCCCAGAACTCCTCACCACTCTAAACCCCTGTCACGCCGGTGACCTTGCCTCTCCTGCGGTGACGCTGAGTTCCAGTGGGAGCCACAACCTGAAAACCCCACACCTCTGAGTGGGGCAACCTCGCGAAGGTAAAGGATCCTTCATCCCCACACCGACGCCACCCAAGAGCTAGAAGGAGATTGCTAAGGTTGATCGAGCTGCTTGGGCTAGCAGCGAGTAAGAAGAATAGAGCAAGAGGGGAGAGGCTGAGTTGGACCAGTAGGTTGTTGCCACATTAGCTAGAGAAGCCGCGGGCCAACACTCCAACTCAACATTTCACAGGCTTCCTTGCAAATCCTGGGATCAACGAGAGTCGTCGATCTAGAGGGATCCGGCCATTGATCAAGGTATAACCCTACCTTTTTTTTCTTTTACCTAAGAAATGATTATCTTAGAAAAATCCTAGAAAATGCTAAGATTATCAAAAAATATCGAACATATATACTATTTTGATCAGAAAATTATCCTCTATCCAAATAAAATGTTAGCATGACCTATATCCTTTGCCTTTTTCAATAATAGTTTCCTAAACCTAAATGACTTCCTTAATTATAATTAATTATTAATAATGGTTTTTCTTGATGATGTATGACTTTCTAAGGTGTAATTAACCCTAGATGAAACCCTGATTTCTAAATAAATCGAAATACTTTTCTAAGTTGATAAATGACCAAAGGATTAGGAGAAACCCTACATCTAGTTTTCTCTTTCTACATGAAATTAAAGGTATATCTTTATAACAAAATCTAATATCACTAGATTATGATTAGTGATCATGATTGGTCCTGAACCCTTAAATGAACCCTGATGTTATGTATGATTAATATGTTTAGGGTTTCTTTCCCCTTTTTAGAAACCCTAGTTTATGGAAATCTTCTAGTTGATTAATTAAATATGATATTTTAATAAAACTTTTTATGATGGATCAGATCTGATAATATCTCAAAACCCAATTAAAATATGGGAAATCCCTGATCCGAATTAGATTGCATAAAAGAGGATAATAGCTAAGAACATATCTTATCCTTGGTCACATTGACCAATTGTAATGTTGTACCCTTGCTTTCTGTGCAGGGTGACTTATTTCCTATTGATTCTATATTCCTGGATATCTAATTTGAACAGGCAGGTACGTGGTCTTATAAGTATAAGACTAGTTTACTGGTTTCCTATGATATGTAATATCTTGAATGCTCATATTTGGATATGATTGCTTGGTTGAACTAGTATGAGTTATACTTCGCCAAATCTAATAGAACATAAATGAGTATGATGGGTTGTAGCTACTAGAGCACATAGCCTAGTGTGGATGTATGTTTCCTAACATGGATGTATGATTCCTTAACCCATGTTAGATGTATGATGATACAATATTGCCCACACTAGATGTAAGTCAAGTGCAAGTATGTGTAGTACAACCACATCAAAGTGAATGCAATAAAAGGAATGTTTACCTGATTTTCGCCTTAAGAAATGGTTTTATCTCTCTATTTATTCCTTTTCAAATATTTTCCCTTATGCAACCTTATTAGTGTAACTTTTTACCATGTACCAACTTTTTTGATGTTTTTGTTTCTCGTATTTTCTAGGTGCAAGGAACAATTGACAACAAAGTGAAATGCATGCTCAAAGTACCTAAAGGCATAAATTAATAAGCATGGATGATTTATTAGATAGATCTATTCCTCTTATCTTATTTTTCTAGATGTTAGTTTATTTTCCTAGTTGATGTTAAGGATGATTGAGATCATATGTAATAAAGTTATCTTTCTTTAGAACAATATTTTATCTCTCTATGTAATGACTTTATTTTATCCTTATGAATGAATGGTTGTGTGGCTTTATGAGATGATGCGAACTTTGATCTTAGCTCAATGTCTAATTTTAGTTGATTACCTTAATCTCTTATATTTTCCCTTTTGACATCTATAGATATGAGTGCATGCATATCTGTGATTGTCACTATGGAAAGTATATAGAAATTGGGGTCATCACACTTTCCTGGTATCTTTCTCTAAAGGATAGAAGTCTCAATGGATGGTAAGACGTATTTGATGGCATCATCACCAAGATCTAACCTATAGAGACAGCCATATGTTATAGACAGAAGATCAATGGCTTTATGCAGAAACCCAATGAGAGCTTAAATGAAGCCTGGGAAAAACATCAAGATTACCAAAGATATTTTTGTCACCATAACTTTGAGCCATATATCTTAGGACTACCTTCTATAATGGGTTGAGTATGAGTGAGATAACTTTGCGCAATGTTGCTACTAGAAGTTAACTTGAAAAAGTCAAGAATATTTGATAATATGGTTGCTTTACAAGCTGGTCTAGGATGTGAAAGAGGACTAGTCGATAATATCTCCATTGGGGTGACTTTTGGTGAATATAAATCCCTTGAAACCCTAACAACCAAAATTGACAAGATTTCCATGGATTTCCACACTATGAAGGAGACTACATATAAAGGAAAGAACCATGTTTAAACTTCTATGAACTATGTCGAGAGAGCATCCATGGCATTGACCATTGCATCTACACTCATGAAGAAGAGGATAACCAAGGTGGGTCCACCAAAAATGGATCTTATGCCAACTTTAAGAGACCATATATTGCTAGATTCTCTTATGGCTAAAAGAATGCCTTAAAGGATTGCCATTAGATGAAATTCCCATTAGATGAACATTCCTAGAAATCCACCCCTGAGGTCACTTGGCATAGGGAGAGGCAATGTACTGTCTAGTTTCACTCTGAATACTACTTATCAATCGAATATGAAACTAATTCAAGCATAAGGTTAGAATGAAGTCCATAATAGCATTCAAAATGAGAATGAGAACTCAAGGCAACCAGACTTAATGTTTGTGATGTTTGAGTTTGTGAAAATACAAGCATACATTAATTCTAACTCAATTAAAGTGTGATCAGTAGGAGTAACATGTTGAGTATGATGTAAGAACAAACATGTTGAATGGGTAGATATCTGGTCTGTAGACTCATAATAAAATGGTTAACCAACAATTGGCAAATTTATTAAACCTAATCAAGATCCCTCATAGAAGAATTCCTTCCAGGGCTAAACAGAATCAAAGATGATGTGAAAATACTAAAATGGCTACTCTTTGGTCAGATAAAATTTTGGAAAATATGTCATCCAAACCTCACCAAGAGAGAACTCTTAGACCTGAGTCACATCCTAATACAACAGATATTGGACAGGAACCTACATCTTTAGTTGTTCCTAAAAACAAAGGTCCAAGGAGAATGGTAAGGTGAAGAAACTCACCAAAGAAAAGCAACTTGATGATGGAGAAGAATCAATATATAACAAAGATGCCTATGCTCCAAGAATCGATTTTCCATACAAGATGTTAAGGCTCATTTGAAGAAGAGGTACACAAAAATTTATTGAGGTAGTAAAGAAGTTGCATCTGGACACCCCCTTCTTGGATGCTATAGAATAAATGCCCACTAATGCCAAGTTATTTCAGGACCTATTCACTAAAAGAAGACCAAGTGACGAGGTGGAGACAGTCAAGCTTGTCAAGATATCTAGTCCCTTTGTACAAGACAAAATGCTGACTAACAAGTACAATCCTCGAGCCTTCACAATTCCATCAAATGTGGGAGATAATGAAGAAAGGAAAGCATTATAGGATTTTGGGGCTAGTACCAATTTTATGCATGTCACTCTTTCCCAAAGGCTTGGTCTCACTAACATGGTTAAGACTGAAATGTGGATCCTGATCCCAGACCCCACACCTTCACCAAACCAGCTGGATCTGTTGAGGATGAGCCTATTCATGTTGGAATATTTTTCAACTCAGTTCATATTTTTGTGATTGATACCATTGAGGAACCAACTTGTCCTATGATATTTCAAAGACCCTTTTGATCCAAGGGATATATTTGATAGATGTTGAGGCCAAAATCATCATGATCAAGGTCATAGATGACCATATCAACTTCATAGTCTAAGACTCTTTGAGTGGTCCCACCATTTTTTACTTTGTTTACTTCATGAATAGTTACAACCAAAAGAGATACAAGATAGAATGCTATTGTGTATTGTTTGATGATGGTCCTAACTGATCAAAGCTTGAATCTTAAAAAATTGAAGTGGTCGAGCTTCTTTATTAACTAGATGTCAAAGAAAGTGGAAGTGAAGCTAAAGAAGAATCTGTAATAGAGATAGACAAATACGCTTGCCTTGAAAAGACTCATGTTGATGAAGAATCCCAATGACCTAAGCCTAAGATTAAGCAATTGCATGAAGGACTCAAGTATGAATTCTTAGACACTAAAGAATGCAACCCTATCATAAGAAGACATGTTCTAGTTGAAGAGAAATAAGAGAAGTTATTATGAGCTAAGCTAATAAGAAAGGCTATAGGTTATTTTTTGGATGTTAGCAGAGGATTCAACCCCACTAACTATATGCACCACATCCACCTTGAAGCATATGTGAAACCTATGACCGTACGACAAAGACGGTTAAATTAAAAACTAAGTGAGGTAGTAAAGAAGGAAGTCATAAAACTACATGATGTAGAGATTGTATACCCAATCAACAATAGCAAATGGTTAAGCCCTATACATACAGTGCCCAAGAAGGGTGGTATAACAATTGTCAAGGGGGATAATGAAGTTGAAATAACCAACATAATAGTAACAATATGGATTATGTTTACTGTCTACTTCAAGTAGAATGCTACAACTAAGAAAGATCACTTCCTCCTTCATTTTATCGATGAAGTATTGGAGCATCTAGCCCATCACCTGTACTTATATTACTTTGATGGCTATTTTGGCTTCTATCAAGTTTCCATACATCTTGATGGCTAGGAGAAAATTGCCTTCACCTATATTTATGGTACATATGTCTTTAGGTGTATACTTTTCGGCTTATGCAACTCACATAAAATTTTTCATGGGTACATGATATAGATCTTCTCTACTTCTCTAAAAGATACAATGGAGGTTTTTATGGATGACTTTTCAATATATTGCATGCCATTTGATAATTGTCAAAGGAATCCTTCTCTTGTGTTGAAACACTATGAAGAAAAACATCTTGTCCTGAATTGGGAGAAATGCAATTTCATGGTTGACGTGGCTTTTATAACACTAACAAATTCACTAGGGGTGAAATCCCTAGAGTTTACCTTTACCAACATACATTAGTCACCACCTACAAGTGAATGTGTCATATCACAATATAGTTAGGGTTTGCACCCAAAGGACAACATTTTTAAGAATTGGTTGATAGATTTGACCTTGACTAGGAATAGTATTTAACACAAAAAGGGATTTGGTTGATTAAAGCTTAATGTGGAGGAATAAAAGATGAAAATAAAATATAAGGTTATCATATGGAAAAATGCACTAGGGGGAGTAGTTTTCACCACCACTACCTCCATTTATTCTCTCACTTCATTACAAACACACATAAACAATATCATGGAGGACATGTAAATCCCCCTTTAAGCATTAGGATTAGACATGGACAGATATCACTCTAGGAAAACACCTAACAAAGTTCTCATTAAGGGTTTAACAAAAACCAATCAGTATACTAGATATTGGGTTCAAAGTTCTCTACACCTAAGATCATGCCAAACATTTAAACTTGCTGGCCGAACAAGAATACAAGCATAAAATGATTGATTCAACATGTAATAAGGTTTATAAATGCATAGATGGAATAAAAGAACAAAAGAAAATAGTTGTGCTATTCTCCATGCCCTAGAATGAGAAACTACTCACAACTCATACAGAGATCAGAAGAAACAATAAGGAAAAGGAAGGAGATCATCAACATCTTTGCCGGTGGAAGAGATGTAGCGGTATAGTCCACCGAGGACTATCTTTGGGTGTCCCTTCTTCTTCATCATCCTCCATTCTTGATGCAAATCTGTAGATGAGAAACCATCAAGTGAATGGGTGGTGTGGAGGTGTCTTCGACCTTCCTCCTTTGAAGACAGGAGGTCGAGCCTTGGTGGAGAGGTGGTCATCAAGTGGCAAGTGATGGGAAACCACTAGTAGGGACCGTCTTAAAAAGGTTGAGTTGTGGATATAGCATCCTGGAGATTGGAGAAGAGTCACCCCTTGACATATGTTAATGGATTGAATGTATTGGCTTTTAGTAGGGTTTGGAACTACCCAACTACCATACAATGAATCTTGGAAACTATAGATGGAAAGAGACAGTAGTAGTTAGACAAAAAGACTACTGACATTCTGCCCTTCCATTTGATGAAGGGGTAGAAGGACCATACGAAGGGACATGCAAGACCTCCATCGGAAGGTTGTGCAGATCTTTCATATGGTGTGAGGGTGCAGGTGATCCATCAGAAGAGGTTTTCAGTTCGACATAAGAAGGAAGGAATAGAACATCCATCAGAAGATGCAAGATGGATGACCATTGGTAGGTGGGGTCAGACTGACCATCAAAAGAGGCTTCCAGACCGACCATTGGAAGGTGGATTAGATTAATCATTAGAATGTTTATTCTGATCTATCATCAGGAGGCAAACTATGGACATCCATCAGTTGTCAATCGATGGCTCTAGAGAGCAGCCAAATTGATGGTTGGATAGATGGATGCAAACCCATCCCGAGGGGGAGGATATTGGTGTAACTTCGAAGGCCACATTGATGGATCATAAATTGAAAGAATGGAAACTAATGGCTAGGAATCATTCAATGAAGGAACATGTCACTGAAAACATGGTAAATTTCATCAAAACTTTCTAGGCCCTCTAGTTGGTTAGCTATACCACTGCCTCCTACACTCCTACATCATAGTGAAGATCAAGCATGTCAAGAAAATAAGGAATTTGGATCAAATTCATAAATTAGCATAACATCAAAGAAACCTAAATGTAACCTAGTTCTAAGCTATAATTATGAACATGAAGGAAACCTAGGTTCTTAATGCAACTCAAACTAGGATGAATATGCACTCATCAATGGTGCAAGAGGGGATTTTTGTAAGACACAAAGTTTTGAAGAGTATAATTAAGGTCGACATCAAAATAGTCAAAGATATATCAAAACATGCACCTTCAAAGTATATCATAGTATTAAGGAGTTTCTTGGGACACACTGGCTACTGTAGATGATCCATCAAATACAATTATAAGATCTTAAAACCCTTATCAAACTATTGATGAAAGATGTTTTCTTATTTCAATGGGAATTGTATGAATGCCATCAATGCATTAAAAATGCTCTTACTACTATTCTAGTTATAAAGCACCACATTGGAAGCTCCCATTTGAGAAGATGTGTGATGGTATTGATTATATTGTAGGTGTCATATTAGGAAAAAGAAAGACAAGAAACATCATGTCATATTCTATGTAAGAAAGATCCTAGATGAGGCCCAGGTTCACTACACCACTACTAAGAAAAAGATGTTGGCGATAGTTTATGCCATTAACAAATTTTGATCATATGTAATAGGTTCTAAGCTTATTATACACTAACCACAAAGCAAACAAGAACTTGATGACAAAGAAGGACACAAAGCCAAGGTCGTTAAGATGGTCACTCCTTTACAAGAGTTTGGTCATGAAATTGTAGATAAGAATGGATTGGAAAACATGGTGGTAGACCATTTGTCATGGATCAACCTAGGGAAGGATAACCTGCTACCTATAAATGACAGCTACTCGACAAAACTCTTATGATGTCCAAAGTTCTAGATCCTTTTTTATCAGTAAGCGTGGGACTCCTCTTTATTCATGTAATACTTTTATGTACAAGTATACGAGCATAAATCCAAATGACTATGCAAGTAAGCTATCTATGCAGACTATTCAAATAAAAAATAATACTTTTCCAAGCCCCTTGCAGAGAAGGAGAAGCATCATAAAAAATAACTCTATTTCTAAGGTACCAAATATGGTATAGCACCAAAGAACATAGTAGTTTGTTTTTCCTTCTTGGAATAGCAATGAGTTCCTCTTTGCAATTAGGGACAACATTTAGTAAAGCTTGAGCTCTTCTGCAAATCTTGACAGAAGTTCTGCATTCCCAGAGGATGTGTTCAGCAGATTGAGTATGCATCATACATAAACTGCAACGAGATGCTAGACTGAAACCTCTTCTCTGGAGTTTATCTTCAATTATCAGGATATCATCAAAAAACTTCCAGCAGCTAACCTTGATTCTAGGATTAACCCTTATGCTCCATAACCACCTCGCCCATGTTGGTTCAATACTTCTGGCTCTACAAAGGTCCCATTCTTTTTTCAAAGTAAATTCTTTCATGTCAAGAAAAGTGACAAAGGTCCCCATATGCACCTGGCTTATCTCTGCACACCATGCACAAATCTTCAGCACCTCTAACATTTGGTATTTCCCAACATCTGTCTGTAATGATATTGTCCAGGTGGGCATTAGTAGTAAGGTTTTACCTCAAGCTTAATGCTTTATGATCAGCAATATGTTGGGAAAGGAATTCCCCATTGACCCACAAATCCTTCCATAGGTGGATGGCATCCCCATCACCTATTCTGAAATGAACCGGAGGCATAGCTTTATCTCTTGCTCTCAGTATAGACTTCCACATCCAACTTTGTGCAGCTTTTGTTTTGCACGTCCACAATGTCTCCTCCTTAAGATAGTTGTTATGAATCCATCTTACCCATAGTTTATTTTTTTAATTAGCAATGTCCCAGAGAAGTATGAGCATTCCTACAACACTCCAGTCTTGGACTCTTCTTTTGCCCACACCGGCTTCATGCTTAGGTTTACATATTTTATCCCAATTCAGAAAGTGAATGTGTCTACTCTTATCATTATCTCCCCAAAGGAAGTCTCTACATAACTTCTCAATTTCAGAAACGGTAGCTGCTAGAATGGGGAACACACCAGTCTAGAACAAATGGTATCCCGACAGAGTTGAAATGATAAGCTCCAGCTTTCCTGCCATAGAAAGGAGTCTCATATTCCATGACTCAAGTTTTGTCTTGATATTGTCAATTAAAGGTGCACACATAGCCTTAGTAAGTAAACCTGCAAACAAGCAAAGACCAAGATAACGAACTGGGAATTCCACCTTGCTGACTTTCATAATGGATTCAATCTGCGTTAAAGTTGAGCTGCTCCAAAAAAGCTGACTCTTATCAGGATTCAGTCTGAGACCAAAAACTTCCTCAAATTTGTTTAAGCACTTCATAATGCTTGAAGCATCATGCTCACTTGTTTTATAGAAAATAATAAGGTCATCTGTGAATATTAAGTATGAAACCTTGGTATCACTGGAACTCAGAGGAGTAAATTCATTATTAGTAGTAGCTTTGTCGAGTATTGCTATCAGCCTCTGCATACCTATCACAAATAAGTATGGTGCTAGTAGATCACCTTGAAAGATACCACTAGTGGCCTCTATCAATTCAGATGGAATCCCATTCACTAGAATTTGGAAAGATGTTGCAATCATGCATTCCTCCACCCACGACATCCAATATTCAGGAAACCCCATGCCTTCCATGATGTGAAGAATATATTGTCTAACTATTGAGTCATAGTCCTTGCTAAGATCAGCCTTCAGACATAATTTCTTTTTAGCATTAGTCTTCTTAAAATCATGTATGAGCTCTTTAGACAATAGAATAGCATATGAGATTTGTCTCCCTTTCACAAATGCACACTGGTTCATGCTTATAATGGTTGGCCTTATGTCTCTCAACCGATTCGCCAAAATCTTAGAGATCACCTTATAGGAAAAATTACATAATGATATAGGTCTCCAGTCTCCAATATTCAAAGGTTGCTTAACCTTGGGTATTAGAGCAATGTAGGTTTTATTTAGTTCTTGCAGCGTTCTACCTTTGAGAAAGAAATCTATAATACCATTACAGAAATCCTTTTTTACTATTTCCCAAGAAGACTTGAAGAAAGGTGCATTCATGCCATCAGGCCCTGGTGCCTTATCATCATTAGAGTTCTTCACCACTTCATATATTTCTTCATTTGTGACTAAGGAACTGATGGCCTGTATTTGTGAATTGTTAAGCTTGGGAAGATAGTTCCAGTCCTGGGCATTCACATTAGCTCGACCAACATTGAAAACTGACTTGTAATGATTAACAAAAGCCTTAGAGATTTCCTCATCAGACCTCAATATTTGTCCATTCACTTCTAAGAGATTTATTTGGTTTACTATACCTTCTCATCTTGAGAGATTCATAGAAGAACTTCGTATTAGAATCACCATGCTTCATCCTGAAAATCCTTGCTTTTTGCCTAATCATCGATTCTTCTATATTTTTAGCTTCTACTACTTCTTCCTTCTTTGTTTTTGTTATTTCCCACAACAGTTCATTATCTGGGTCCTTATCAGATAACTCTTGAACCAAGAGGGCCTCTTTTACATTATTTTCAGATGAGTCCAAAGTTCTAGATCCTATTGTGTCATGGTTCACCCAATATATGTAACCGTCTAGCCAGTCAACATCTACTGCTAGACATCACTTACATTGAAAAGTAGAAACTATTTTTATATATAAAGAATTGCTATTGGGATAATCCTTTTCTTTTCCATAAATGTGATGATGACATGTATAAGTGGTGTATTCTTGAGGAATATGTGCCTCAAATTATATATGAATTCGATTCTTCATCTCACGGTGGGAATCTACGAGGTGACAAGACTTTTGTAAAGATACTTCAATCATGTTTTTATTGGCTAACATTGTTCAAGGATGCTTAAGAATATGTGAAGTATTGTAATGAATGAAAAAGGATAGGAAACATATCTAGGAGGAACAAAGTTCCTCTATCGGGCTGGATAGTAGTAGAAATCTTTGATGTATGGGGGATCGATTACATGGGACCTTTTCCCTCATCATGTGACAACCAACGCATATTGTTTGCAGTTTACTATGTATCAAAGTGAGTGGAATCCATAGTGACCCCTATTTGCAATTGAAAAGACAAGATGAGGCTATTTGAAAAGATTATCTTTCCAATATACATGGTTCCCAGAAATGTCATTAGTGGTAGTGGTTCTCATTTTGTAGAAAAACAATTTCAAGCACTCCTAAAGAAATACAAAGTGAAACATTAGGTTACCACCCCATACCAACCTCACACATCAGGGCAAGTCAAGATGACTAATAGGTAGATCAAGAAAATCCTAGAGAAGACTATGGGTAGAACAAGAAAATATTGACTATGAAGATGGATGATGCCTTATGGGCATGCCATACTACTATCAAATACACCTATAGGGACCAATCCATGTAGGTTGATTTGTGGAAAAGGATGTCATCTTCCAGTAGATCTAGATCTCAAAGCCTTTAGGGCAATCAAGTTCCATAATATGGATCCAATCATGGAAGGAAAGAAGAGATTCTTGCAACTTCAAGAGAATGAGGAGCTTAGGCTCCAATCTTATGAAAATGCCCCCATTTACAAACAAAGACACAAGGTGTAGCATTATCCACACCTGATTGAAAAATATGTCAATGATGGAGACAAGGTCCTCCTATGTAATTCTACAATTAGACTTTTCCTAGGGAAGTAAGATAAAGTTGGTTAGGCCCCTTTATAGTAGTGAAGATTTATCCATCAGGAATGATGGAGTTGTTCAGTGCCTTCCCAATTATGGACATAGGGTAAAAATATACTATGAAGGTGAAGAATTCACCCCAAGAGAAGAACTAAAAATTGATGAACTACCACCTTCCTAAGATTAGATATGACAGAGACATTCAAGCTAAAGACTACAAATTAGCACTTATTGGGAGGCCAAGTCTCTCTAGACAAATATGCAATTTTCTTTTATAATTTTAGTAATTTCTTATTTGTTTTTAATCCTTTTATGTTGTAGTTTTTCCTTACTTAGAAACCTTGTTTGTTAGTTTAAAAGCAATTTTAGTTTGGTAATTTTAATGTTTAAAGAATAAAATGGCATTGCTTTGAACTAACTGATTTTAGGATAATTGGAGCAAGCTCAACCAACAAAACCCCCTTCAGTTGACCACACAAACGAGCCACCGATTTCAAAGAACCATGTATTTCTTCGATTGAAACACTAATTTACCATCGATTTATAAAACACGATCAACCATTAGAAGGTCTCTTCTAGAAATACCATTTACAGGAAGATAGAACTTAGACTTACCTTTGGACTTTGCCATTAGAAGGTAATGGACTGAGTTTACATCACCCTTTAGAAGCAAACTAATCTTCACAAGGTAGCCGCCAATAACCTTTGGAAGGTAACTTCCCACCTTGACATTAAGAAAACCTTCAGAAGGCATACATATTCAATTTCCTTTGCATTCCTAAACCACTTTAACACCTTCAAAAGGTCCCCTTTAGCATAACCTTAAGGTGGATTCCTTCTTACCATCAAAGACATTTCTTGCCCTCACCTTTGTTAGGCAATATAAGAATCAAATGATGCCTCAATGGGGCCCTTCATGATGATAAGAACTGAGAGTATCAAAAGAAGGGGAGGGGGTTATCAGAGTGTAGTACCTTCTTAACCCTAACATATACTAGTCAAGTGATTAAAGAAACCCTAATTTCTACTACCTACCTTCATCAGTTGCCAAAACCAAGTACCTTTAGTTCATGTACTTTTACCTCCATGATCAAAATTTGAAGCTTCTCACCGATGACTTGATTTAAGGCCCTGCATTCAGAGGCAAACATCTCAACTCTTACTTTCTACTACCTCAATGTAGCAAGTCCTCCACTAAGTTTATCATGAACCAAGAGAGGCCTATCTATCCTTTTCTCTAGTGAAGAATGACATGGGTGTTCGAAATGACAAGAATCTAGGAATAAGTTTTTTTGCACTCTAGACCATCTCCTTGATGCATAGTAAGTTCCTCTCCCTTTGTCATCTTTCACTTTTATATCTTCAAGCTTGCCCAACCACCAACTTCATGCCATTCGTCCTCTCTACCTGTCATGGTGCTACCTTTTATGATCTCTTGAACTTCATTTTTCCTTTTCTTAAATCATTTATTTCATCATCAAACCTTCAAAAGATACTTCCATCGTCTCCTACACTTTTGCACGACTGTGGGTTGAATGCTCACAGTATCCATTGGTTTCCTCAACCATGGAGTTTTGTAAAATTTGAACCTTTGGTTGTCTACTTTTTAGAACATTTATAGGATCCCTCACAAAACCTTTAGTTTTTACACACTATAATTTCCATTGTTTCTGATCTATTGTGAAAACCTATGGGAAGACATACCAAGGGAACCTTCACTTTCTTTCCCTCACAAGTTTCAGTTGTTGAAACTATTGACCACATGTTTTCTATGATATTTGATCATCTTCAAAACCTTTTACGGTTGCTTTGAGACCAACCATCGATCTTCTTCCATTGACTTCCACACATTTCAATTCTTGCACCTTGCTTTTCCTTCGGTTTCTGCTCCATATGAAAACCTTCGGAAGATGAGTTGTAAAAACCATGGGTTTTTATCACTTGTGTTGTCTTGCTTCCATCAATTTACAAACTGACAACTAACTACTCTTAATCATCCAATATTTTTTTTATAATATACTACTATAACCAATTGATTGAGATAAAATTATATCTATGTAAATATTAATGATTCCAGAGGCCACACATATCACCTGCTAAGAGAATGAGAGAGATAGATTCCATGAAGGAGAAGTTTCTAAAAGAAACATATTGACAAGGTAGAAAAGTTGAAGGATGAAGCAACAAAATACCTAGAAGTTTATGGGGATAGTACCCTTGAAGTACAAATGCAATGTTTGAGGCTGACAGGATGAAGATCCTCCAATAGACAATCCCAAAAGAATCTTCCAACTTATCTGAGTCAAGGGAGATTCAAACTTAAGAATATGTCCCTTCCAAGTATATTGGCCAATCAAAGTAGAGGAAGGTATTCCAACCCTTCCCAAGTGGTGTTAGAAAGAAGTCATCTAGGACAACAAAAGGAGGAGGACATTAAGGCAATAAAGGAGAGACAAGAACCAATACAAGTATTCCTATTGTTGAGTTGCTCTATAGCTAGGTCCAGCATAATTCCAACATCAACAACCACAAAATAACCCATCCAAACAATTATTTCATCCCTAGGGATGATTATGTCAGAAATGTTGGGGGGGATCTGATGACTAGAAAGACTTTCAAAGCAACTAGAGTGGTTGTGCGGACACCTTAATAAAACTAGAGATATATGATAGGGTGAGGGAGTACCTCAACAACATCAACCTTTACAAGATATGTTTTAACGACCACATCACTTCTGAAAAACTCACCCTAGAGTTCATGTCCTCACTAAAGAAATTGTTTGTTTCAAAGGAGGAGATTAAATAGGGGGGAGGGGGTTTCAAGTTGGTTGTGTTGACAATCAATAAGGAAAACATTCTAACTAAGAAGTAGTTGAACTCAATATTTAATAACACATAGTAGTAGGTTGAACTGGACAATAAGGCAAAGTCTGACAGAAAGGTTTGAGGGTTCTCTAAAGACAAAACTAGGGATCAACTTTTTGGGTAAAATGAATATAATTTTGGTCAATCTAAGGCCTTCTAGATGCATTCAATCTTATGCGTATGATCCACAAAATTTTCACAAATGTGATATTTACTAGGTTAGAAATGATTACACAACAAAAATGGACCTTCACACCTGTGGAGCATCCCAGAGAAGAAACTAGTAAACATTTGGAAAACCCTAATTGATAGGCTATCAATAGTGAAAGGCCCCACAAGGCCTACTAGAAATTTATATGGGGAATCTTATAACGTACATTGGGCATAGACTGTACACCCTAATGGATTTAGACACCAACCAATCTAGCGGTGAAAGTTTGGTGGACACAAAACACCTAAAGTGTACAAATGGTTTGATGAGGAAGAAGGGCGTATACTTTTATAAATATCGGAAATCAAAAGACACAATTCCTCTTACTGAGATGAGTACCTAAGATTATGAAATGATCCTCTACTCGACAGAGGACATATTAAAAATGAAATCAGAGTCAGCCCTTGTTCCTCAATCAAGCAAAGCCAACTATCAAGGAAATCAAAGACAAACCTACAAACTTGCAAGGAATAAAAGCTAATTATGTGGTTGCCCAATAAGATAGACATAAGACTGAAAAGAACAAAACCCTTTGCACCCCATCCTAAGGCCACAAAAGAAGTTGAGCAGTAGGTCACTAGACCAATAGTCAACCTACCTATGAAGCTAGCCATAATCACTCTAAAAAATAAGTCAGAAAGGGAGAAGACCCCACCATCCTCTACAACTACAACCATGGTGTCCTTCCATGAAATCCTAGAAACCAACATAGACAACATTCCTACGAAGACACCTACTCATTTTGATCTAGAACCAGAGGAGGCCACAACTAACAAAGTAAAGTCCAAGGGGAGAGAGGAAGTTGAAAATGAACCTCCAACCAGAGAACCCATCCCCTCCTAAAGGGAAGAAGAAATCAATCCACACCAAGACAAAGAAGGAAAAAATGTCTACTTCTCTCCAAAGGGATCAGTCCAGGAAGGATGCTAGCTCATGCCACCCTAATGCTGCAAATAAATGAGCCCCTCTAACAACAAAGTTCATGAAACTAATCAAGACGTAGATGATTTGTGTGAGATCTTTTTAAACTCTATTTGTAATATTTCCAATTTAATTATTGACTTGACGTCACTAACAACACATGTGAAGGATTTTATGACAAACATCCAACTCCTGGGGATCCTGCCACAACAAATACATGTCATGGTGGAAAATCAAATGAAAATAATGGAAGCTTTTTCTGACATGACCAAAGAAATAAATACACTGGGGGAGTGATGAGTGTATTTATACCCATTTTACATATTGTTTACTCACTTTCTAGGGGTTGTTGTGTTTCTATTTACTAATTTTAGCTACATATTTTAACTATCTTACCATTTCTAAACTTTAATACATTTTTATATATATTTTGTGAAAAATCAGCCAAAATTGTTTGACAATGCCCAGATGGACGATTGAGCCCTCACGATTCTATGCCTCAAGGGAAAGAAGGATCTAAAGTTTTCCATTAGATCACCTTCCAACCACTTAGTAAAGTGAGCGGCTCTGCCATTCGCCCGACTCGAGCCATTTTCTACCTGGAGTTTTCCAGATTCTTATGTCCTGACGCACGCTCCCAGCATCCAGTCCATTCTGATTCACCCCAAGCTGGTCATCCAGAGAACTAGATGCAAGGTCCAAATTAAGTAATCCACATGATTCGCCTATTGGACCGAGTATGAGCCAAGCAATCAGATCACTTTGACCACAAGCATTCAGTTTTAGGGTTGTGGAGGTGATGAATGCATATATAAAAGAGAACTTCTATCATCCATTAAAAGGGTCTATGATCGGTGATTAGAATCCACATTTCATAGAAAAAAGCCTAGCGAGGAGGCAACAACCACAACAGAGAGATTGGTCTTCTTGCACCAGACGTCATGGCCTTCTCCATTGTTCCCACTATCTATTTCATGTTGCCCCTCGCCATGAGTGAGTAGATGCCTTTTGTTGGGGCATGGGGACTAGCCCTGATCACCCATATTTTATCTTAACTTGTATATAAATTTGACAATATAGTTACTAAATAAAGTATGATTCTTCTGAATTACTTGCTTTGCTAATATGTTATAATCATGGATATGCAAGTTGTTGTGAGTGTGATTAGAACACCAGATTGATCTTGTTGTCCCCTCTGAGCTATCAGCAAGAGATAGTGAAATGATTGGACTTAAATCTGCTAAGTGTCAAGGATGGTCGGCCGTGTGTAAGGGATTTGTGTTGGAATAAATAGGGAACTTGGGTGCCAAGAATGGTCGGTTCCAAGGAATTTTAAGCCAAGTGACGACATGTATCCTGTGAGGGTGCAGTAGCTAAGCCTCAATTTAGTAATGACTATTAGAGAGTTAGATGTTGTTAGGATAATTACACAGATCTGGGTAGAGAAACCCCATGTCGTGACACTCTTTATTATATGTTATTTACTTCTTTAAACTCTTTTTCTTTTGGCAACAATTTAGTTTAAGCAATCTTTCAACTACTTGGTGATAAATCTACTCTTAATACTTCTAAATCTATATAACTACTTAAAAAGGTTGTCCTTTGGCTTAGATCCTAAAGTATACTGCAATAAGGCTTCTACTCGTGTGGAGTGGGGAATTAGTGCACTGCTTTTGGCTAAACCTAGAAGTTATTCTTTTAGGGTTTTTCTTGGTGTGACATTTGGAGCCCCATTAGGGAGGAGTGTGTTTCACTCCAAATAGAAAATGAATTTTTGCACACCTCCACCAAAATGAGAAAGCCAAATGAAGCACCCTCGATGTTAGCAACTCTTGAAGAGTCAACTGCCAAGAGGCAAAAACTCTCACATGAAGAAGATAGATGCCCTCCCAATGCAGATGAAGAGCTCAAAAATCACCTCAACATAGACATGGTGCTTTTCAAGTTAGGCATCACTCCAAATGTGCCATTATCAAAGGATTCTGCCACCGCTGAGATATCCAATGAGAACAAAGTGGATGACTTGGTGAAAAAGATTGTCAAACCTACTATAGAAAATGAAGTTTTCTCTGTATCCTTTCTACGACAATCCATGAATGTGGGAAAAAGAGCTAAATAGGATGTACCCAAAAAGGGTGTACATGAGGAGATCGAAGCATAAAATCTTGATAGGGAGGTGACTCCCACTCATGAAGAATGGGAGACTACGGACAACTAAGTAGTACTCATAGCTATTTAAAGAAGAGAAGAAATAGGGGATACTATTGAGGATGTATTGGATGGGTTAGACCCAATTTTTTACTACAAAACCCTTCCACCCCCAAACTATGGCAATATTGTCAAGGAGTTCCTTTTGGATGAACCAAATGAGGCTGGAGCCCACTCTTGTTACCTCTTTAGGAAAAGATCTGGAGAAGGTTCCATAGATGAAGAAGAAGGCCATTTAAGTTGGGTATTGTGTAAGACACCTGAGAAGCTATAAAACCATGTCTTCCAAGAACCAAAAGTAGCCAAAAATGTCAAACTAGAAGCTCTCACATTGATACCATGCAAAATCAAAGATATCGATATTCTAGACAGGAAAAACTAGGGGATTATGTAGAATAAAATATTATCTAACAACGGTGGACCTATGAATGAGGTTTAGAACTACGACCTCCATAAGAAAGAAATCTGTTAAAGTTATTTGTGACACAATCATTGAATAATTCATGCACAGAGATAAAGAAGATCCTTTTTTTAGTTCCACTCCTAACCTAGCTTCCCAACTTTATGAAAATAATTGAGAAGCACCTTTTTAAGGAATTGGTAAAAGATCTACATACACCATGGGAATCAAACTAATCACATTTTCATATAATGCTTTGAACTATTATCTATTAAACATGGTAGATGTGTCTTCACAAAAGATAATAACATATAAATACAACCTCAAAGATCTGTAATGGCAAATGATGGCCTTCACAAAGACCGATGCTAGGGAAATAAAAAAAATCTTAGTTTTATTGGAGAAATTGATATAAGGGCATAAAGTTGATAATGTCCAACAATTTAGATTCTAAGGATGACTCAATCATTATATTATGAATGACTGAAGCGCTAAATAGAAGGACCCTCTAGAGGATATTACTAACAAAGACTTCCTATCTTGTGAGGAAAGTATGTCATGGAGCATCCATGATAGAAGATTTTCCTATGATCCTCACATGGTATATGTCCCTCGGAAGATGTATTCTCTTGTCCCTCTTCTAGAGAAAAACATGGATAGAAGGACTATATACTCTTTAGGAGGACCCCATAAAACCTATTCGATGGGATAAAGCACCAACTCCATACAGTTGAATACCCTAACATCACCCTCCCATTCCACTAGTGCAACCAATGGCTACAATCCTTGCAAACCTAAGCCTGAACTAGGGAAGGTAGTTAAAAAAGAGACTCAAATGCAATATGAAGAAGTTGTAACATATGAGTAATCATATAAGGATCTAGTCACTCCAACCTTTGAAAATTTTGATTGAGGTGCATGCTACGAATTACATATGCAATATTTGGTACTTATCATGGACAGACTGAAACCCACATAAGACAAAATTATCATTATCTTTGAAATGGAAAAAGCCAGAGTCTTGAAGATAGACCTTTATGAGATCCTCACAATTAGAGGCTACATGAGTGTTAATGTCATGAATACTTATTAGCTACCTTTAGTTGATAATATTGATAAGTATACATGGCTTTATACAAACTGGTGGGAGACATAATCAAAAAGAAGGGGTAAGGAGAGATCAAATGACTCACTGAGAAGGTTTAATTAAGTGTCCCTAAGTTAATCTTTGTTCCCATTCTTTACGATGGCCATTGGACCCTACTAATTATCAACACTAAGACCAAGACCCCCAATCTCTACAACAACTCTGATGCTCTGTTCAGAATGAAAAGAACAGCATATCATCGATTGCTAATAGTGTGACTGAATAGAAATCTCTACAAGTTGCAACATACATCATTGAGCTTATTAAAAAATATGGAATATATGTTTTGACAGAAGATGCAGATTTTGGGAAGCTACAATTCCTGTCACAAGAGCCCAAAATGGACTCCATGTTCATATGATTGTGGTTTCCATGTGCTTTTTCTAGATGCAGATTGTGGGAACAATCGACAAAAAGGTTGACCATTTCTAAGATACTTATCACCACCGCCTACTAGGATCTTATGAAGTCTAAATCTTGAATTCACCATGGGAAACCACAGGTTAAGCTATAACTCACCTATTTACATCAAACCTCATTCTTTGACACTATGGGGAACAATGTATGATAAGTTTTGAAGGGGGGTGTGAACATGTAAGTTAGGTAGGTTTTCTAATCCAACATCTTCTTTATCTCTTCATATATTTTCTTTTTCCTTTATTTTTCACTTTTTCAACTAAAATTTTGATAATTTTGCAAATTTTCACATATCTTAGTTGGATATCTCTTCATGAAGGATAAAATTTTTCTTTGGGAAAATATTATTCTAATTTTATAAGATGTTGTTCTCACTCCCTAAGTTAGACCTATTTGTCTCCAAGATTCTTATGAGAATAACCATTGTAACGAGTGACAACCTAAGGCTATAAATGAACCTACTAACATGTTGAGTGATTGTGTTTCTATTTCATCTTTATTTCAAGACATTGTAGACTTCCAATAATGCTAACTATCCCTAGAGAGTTTCTAAAAAAAGGAGTACTTGGTTTTCTACACTCCTAATCAATCACTCAAGCCTCCTAGTACACTTAAAAAAGTGCATAAATCTTGTGAAAAGGAAAAAGATACCCCATTTAATGCTTATAATCCCACGAGGGACATATGAGGCTTGGCAATCCATGCATACTAAAAATCCTATCACTCCTAATTCATGAGAGAAGAAAGAAGAGCCTGCTACAGATTATAAATATGAGAGTTGTGCATGGAAAGAGATGAAAGGTTCAACCTGGCACATGTATAGATACACTAAAGAAAAAAAATATGTCATGCCTGATAGTAGAATGTGTAAGATAGAAAATGTTCCATCGTCTTTCAAAGGAAATCACATAAACCACCTGACACTACAACACAACCAATGGTTGAGTGATACTATTACTACAATAATACTCATAATTAAGTGACCCTTATAAGGACAAGTTACACATCAACCTTAGCTCACCCCAACACACTCTCTTGACTATCCAAAAAAAAGTTGGGAGTGAAAGCTAACTTCAACAATATCACTAAACAAATACGACTAGGAATTGAGGCTCTGATTGGAAATTGCTAAGGAGAGACCCTTCCTTAGAGGATGGAAGTAATAGATAAATGAAGCAAGAAATTCTAGATATTTGATAGGAAATTGGGATATGACAAACGAGCTAAGCAACCAAACATAAATTTTGACCTAAATATGGCATTAAGAACATGGTTAACGCAAAGAAAACTAATAAACCAAGAAAGCCCTTTGAAGTCATTTGATGCTTTGATTTTATTTACTAGCTTGAGGACGAGCTAGAATATAAGTTTTGTAGGGGGTTGATAACTCAAATTTTGTGGATGTTAGATGCCTAATTTTATATTAAATTTCCCTTATTAGCATGTGTCTTATATAGATATTCTTGCATTTATCTTCATGCTTTCCCTCTTTGCCTTAATAAGTAATAACTACTCAGTTTATTGTAGGAAAATTGTCAACCATCAACTATGAAGCCATGCTATCTATTGACTACACTTACATCCATGAAACCAATGGAATCTTCCATGTGCAGACCAACTACCATTTGTAATATACCTATGGTCTTGCTAGCTTCACCAATTGAAGACTCTCCTACTTCATCTTTGAATGGTTAAATAGAGTGACACCAACTGATGGTAGTGGAAATCATGCCTACGGGAGACCCAATAGACATTTCCTACCAAAGGTTTCTTTTCTTGTGACGAAACCAGGAGAAGGTTGTGCTGGGAGACAATAAAAGAAACTACCTAACAACCGGTACCACACCTAGTCGTCGGTGATTTTAACCGGGTCAGACAAGCTGGCGAGAAATATGGCGGCAAAACCATCCCTGATTCAATCATGAGCAGGCTCAATGAGGCAATTGATGCAGCCAACCTTATTGAACTAAACATGGAAGGGGGTCTCATGACTTGGCAGAACAGAAGAACACTGGCTCATAGAATCTCCAGCCATCTTGACATGGGGTTTGTTAACTCAGCTTGGTTAGATATTTTTTCTGAAGCTAATGTGTCTTTGGGTGGAGACACCAATAGTGACCATGCGTGGCTACTGTTGAATCTAGATACCATGAGGAAAAAGAATAGACCGTTTATATTCCTTAACTTCTGGGTGGAGTGGCCAGGTTATAATGAAGTCATTAAGAAGGCTTGCGAGGAAGGTGTGGTTGGCAACCCCATCTATTGTGTCGTGGAGAAACTGAAGAGAACCAAGAGTGCCCTCAAAAGTTGGTCGAGGGGCTTAGTCAACCTGCATAATCTTGTCAACAAAGCTGGTGAGGACTACAAGATGGCTATGCTAGAGCTTAGGCACCATCCTACTGATCCTTCAAAAATTGAGAATGAGGAACTTATGGATAAGAGATTGACTCAACTGGAAAAAGTTGAGGAACTCTACCATTGACAGAGGAGTAGACTGAAATGGATCAAAGATGGTGATCAGAACACAAAAATTTACCACAAAGCTACAAAGAAGAATCATATGAAAGACTGTATACATGGTCTCATCAAGGCGGATGGCACAATCACTAGGGGTCCAAATAAGGTGTCCATTGAAGCGGTGAACTACTTTAAGAATCTATATAACAAAGATCACCATACTAGAAGCTACAGCCTGCCTTCTACCAGGGTGAAGGATGATATGAATAGAATCTTGTGTGGGCCTATCTCCAATAAAGAAATTGAAGATGTTGTGTTTAGTATTGGTGCTTCTAAGGCCCTGGGGCCTGACAGGTTTAATGGAAAATTCTTCCAGATGGCCTGGGACATTATTAAACATGATGTTTGTCGGGTTGTTCATTTGTTTATGGTTGGAGGTACCATGGTGAAAAAATTCAATCACACTTTCATTAGACTGATCCCCAAGAAGAATCTTCCTTCTTCGATGGCTGACTACCAGCCTATAGCCTGATGTTCTACTTTCTACAAGATCTTTTCTAATGTTTTACCAAATCGCTTGAAGAAGGTTCTCCCAATCATTATCTCACCTAACAAACTCACCTTCATGCAAGGTAGATCGATTGCTGATGGTGCGTTGCTAGCAAATAAATTTCTCGGGTCCTTCAACCAAACCAACTCTACCAAGAAGGTGTGCTTCCAAATTGATATCAGCAAAGCCTATGACCATGTGGAATGGCCAACGTTATGGAATATTATGAACGTTATGGGTTTCTCAATGAGATGGATAAATCTCATTAAGCAATGTGTCGAGTCAACATCTTTTTTTTTGCTCGTGAATGGGGTGCCCTATGGCTTCTTTAATGCCTCTAATGGCCTTAGGCAGGGTGATCCGCTATTTCCCCTGTTGTTTACCATTCTTATGGAAGGCTTATCACACATCATCAACAAGGATGAGGAGGAAGGGAGGCTCAAAGCCTTCAAGATTAAAAGCACGCCAGTTATATCTCATCTGATATTCGCCGACGATGTGATGATTTTTTTCGCTGGTCACTGTAAGTACATGCGTAGAATCTGAAATAGGGTGGAAATCTTTGGCAAGTTGACTGGTTTGTTCATAAGCAACATTAAGTCCAAAGTTTTCTTCTCCCGCTCCTGTGACAGTAGAAGGGGAAGACTCAAAATGGCGGTGAGTTTAACCCGTGGTCGGTTCCCGACGAAATACCTTGGAATCCCTATGTCTGGTGGAAGGGGTAGAGGCAAGGATTTTGGGCAATTGGTGGATGACCTTCGTGAGACCATTAGCAGATGGGTTGGGTTATCCATCTCCATGGTAGGCCATTTAGTCTTATGCAAATATGTGATGTTGGCGAAGTTTCGTTTCTGGTGCAATCAAATGGAGTTGCCACTGTTTATTATGGACAAAGCCAGGAGTCTCATTAGTGGCTTTCTTTGGGGTGGTAAGGCCCATGGTATCACCTGGGATACCATTGCCAGGGATCTAAAACATGGGGGTTTGGGTTTGAAGGACACTAATTCCATCGTTGAAGGCGCGACTCTTAGAAGAGTTGATAGGTTTCTGATGGACAAGGATACCATTTGGCCCTGCTGGATGCGTCGCAGATACAACAACCTGGACTCCTCGATGGTTGACCATGGTGGCTCACTAGTGTGGCGCAGGATGAAGATTGGATGGCTGACGGTTAGAAATGATTACAGCCTCGATGGGAATGGTTTGTACGTGAGGATTGTGGATAAACCTTGGATCCGCCTCTCCCTTGGGCCCGGTGTTCCTTGGGCGAGGCTTATATGGAACAATCTTCATACACCTAAGTGGAGTTGTTGCATATATAGAGCTATCTTAGGTCGAATCCCTACTACTGACAGACTCATCAACTGGGGCTTGGATGTGAGCCCCATGTGTTTGCTTTGTAAGTCAAATATGGAATCCCATGACCATCTTTTCTTCTCCTGTTCCTACTCCAAATACATATGGACCTGATGGTCCCTCAAATGCGGATGGGGAGTTGTTCCTCCAGTAAAGATGTATGAGGCTCTATCCTAGTTTTTGTCCAAGACCGATAGGAGCAAGAACATGATGGGTTTTGGCGGTTTGGGAGTAGCCGCCATCACCTACTTCATTTGGCAAGAAAGAAACAGGAGGCTCCATGGTGGTGATGAAGTGGACAAATTCAAATGTTTTGATGACATTGTGGAAAGGATGTGTGAGGCTTGTAAGGCCAAACCTTCGATCTATAATGGTTTAGACCATACTCTCAATTTATAGTGGGGTTTTTTGTAGTTAACCCACCCTCTGTACAGTATAGGCTAACCTATACACCTTTCGATTAGTAATATTTTACCCAATAAAAAAAGGTCACCACTAGTATGTTTTTGACCTCTAGTGTCACTTTTCTTAACGTCACTTTTAACAAAAAACTGACACTGGAAACCTATAGCGTCGTTGGTAAAGCACAAACGTCACTTCTGGTCAAGCCTTATTGATTAACAAAAAACATCAGTACCACTTTTACTATAACATCATTTTCTTTGTGAAGAACTAACATCTAAGATAACTTGTGAAATTCAACTTTTTACGGGAAAATATTGATATAGGTTATTGCGTCAGTTGCACAAAAAGTGACAATTGAGCCCTTTCCAAGAAATAAATTTTTCCTCTAAAAAGACTCTATCGTCAATTGTACTCAATAACAATTGACACCATAGGTCATTCCCACCGTGATTTTTTTAATCTCTAAAAAGCATGATGTCCTAGTTTTTTTTAATAAGTGATGACAAAGGGCTCCCACAACATTTCCCATGAAAAAAATTCCCCTCGAATTGGGTTATGTTGTCGGGTTTTAGCTAGAAACCAACAACACATGTTTTAACGAGGTTGACATTTTTTTATAGGGATAAGTATAGGTGGTATTCTTTTCTAGTGGATAACCAATGACATAGAGTTAACCATGTTGTCGGTTTTCCTAGACAGCTGAGGACCCATGTCTTAGTAAAGTAGGCATTTTTTAATTGGGATAAGTATATTTGTGTTGGTTTTTTGGTGGATAACCGACAACATAAATTGAACTATGACATCAATTTTCTTAGGAAACAAACGATTAAAGTCTTAGTCATAAGTTTTTTTGTAACAAATGGAAGCTAAGTTCTACTTAACTGCACATGTGAAGCTTTCTTTTTCCCATTCTCTATTTCATTGCATGATTTAGTCAGCTCTAGCAATTAGGTCAGCTCTCTACCACTGCTACTACCTCGTCATCACTGCCACATCCTCCTTGTTATTTTCTTTGCCTGCCAATATTGTTGCTGCTTGAGGTGCTTCTATTATAAGTGTCACCGTCTCTCATCTTCTTTTTCCACCACTACTACTATTGCATGTTGTTGTTCCTTGAGCCACACACCACCATCACCATATCTACTACTATTGCTTGATCTTGCACCAATGTCGCTGCTATTGCTGCCTACTTGAGTCGTCATTGTTCTCCAACTCCTCTCTAGTCTACATAGAAGGTGTGTTTTTTCTTTTATTTTTTGGCTACATTTTTTGTTTGTTTGGTTTGATTCACTATAATTTTACAATGCATGTATAGTTGTTTGTTTGGTTTGCTTAGCTATATTTTTAAAATACTTGTATAGTTGTTTGTTTAGAATTTTTCATATAAACTTCATTTAGCTATATAATTAGTCTATCTCTATTTATGTAACCAACCCTTAACCTAATTTATGAAAATAAATTTTGATAAATGAGCAAAAGATGTGTAGCATGGAGACTAAAGTTAATTTGTAAACCCTAATTTCGAAATCATGGTGTTCACCTAGAACCCCATCTAAGATTTACTAATTAGGAGTAAATCTTATATAGTCCCCGATTTGGGACCATTCTTGTACACTTTATCTCACTTAGGATGTAAGCACATAATATGTATTTGATTTTCAAGATGTTTCATCATCACTTACCATTTTTTCTCTAAGTACATATGTAGGTGGGTGTTTTCCTATCTACATCAGTGTACTTGGAGAACTACAAGGAAATGTTTTCGAAATATTCTTGAACACCAAATACACATCATACACTCACTAGTGAGATTGGGTGTTCAAGAATGGGATAGGTGATACACATTCATTAGTAAACCCTAAAACCTAATTTGTAAACCCTAAACCTTAAACCCTATTCTATAAACCCTAAACCCTAAATGATAAATTCAAATCTCTAAACCCTAATATCTAAACCCTAATCTCTAAACCATGATCTCAAAATACCCGATTCAATACTTATTGTCTCCGTGATCATAGAATTGATCGATCATGGGTGTCCATTTTAAATCATTGTACTCCAGAGTTTATTACTGTCTCAACCATTTAATGAGATTTGTGAAGGAACATAGGAAACAAATTGGAGATAGGTTCTATAGTCCATGTAGGAATTATAATTACAACTTGAAAGTCAACACTATGGACGAAATCAAAATTCATTGATGTTGAACACGATTGTAGAGGGATATATAATGGTATTGGCATGGAGATATTCCTACTATGAGATCAGTATATGTTGATAGCAGTACTTGTGTTGAAGAAGAAATTGCCAACAATGTAGATGTGAAGAAATCATTTATGATAAATTGTGCATATATATGAAACCCTAGAATCGAGATGATTTAGGGTTTCCACAGCTTTCAGTGAGATATCATGGATCAAGAATAGCATTGAATAAATAAAGTCTATGATGTCAAAGAGAATCACCTCAAATGTATTTCACATTGTCTATTTAGAAATTTCCAACTTTCCACTCATCTAAGGTTTCACCCTCTTTATTGAGATATCAAGCAAACACTAATAACATCACATGAAATCCAAGATAATATCTGACACATATGTACTATGCATTCATATGAACAATCATTCATAAACAAGGAGATTCAAATAGGCAAAGTTCTCCATTCAATTAGATAGCAATTTTAGGCATAACTGAATTTTCTAGATTTCAGTATGTTCTTATAACCACTGCAATTACTTTAGGAATTCTCTTTTAGATGATTTGTATGCATTTTCAAACTGATTTTATCATCTTAAATTCACATCAACAGAGAAATAATCCATTTCAAATCAAATTGCAAAAGCTAGAACTAAAAGGCAGTTTAGGGTTTATTGTTTCATATAAGAGAATTGAAGATTTATGGTGGTTCTAATCCAATTTTGTGTAATATACTATTTAAAGGAACTACCCACTCACTGTAAGTTGTGAAAACACCTTAAAAACACATCCCATCTTTGAATTCTCAAATCCATATCAAAACCATAACAAATCACCAGTTTCTTCTTCCTTTCAACTCGAAAACCCTAGGAATGGAGATTTATAGAGAAAGAGTGAGAAAAGGGGAAGATTTGATTATTTTGAATCAAATCAGAGAGAGGAGGAATCTTTACATGTGAGAGAAGATTCACCATGAAAGGCTATACAAAGAAGCTAAACTTACTTGATTTCAGCATATCTCAGATAGTGGAACCCTAGGTCAACATCTCCACCACTTTCTTCTGTCAAAACCCTAGCTCTCTTCTCTCTATATAATTTCATTTCTTTGGAATGGATCAAGAAATATCATATCTCCTTGGGTTCTATATTTCTCATATAGAGAAATTGAGGTTCTTGGGTCAACTGCAAATTGACTCTACTTATAATTTTCTTTATTTTAGCAGAATTGTCTATCATTAAAATGTGACTTTAAATCATTTACTTCAGAGGTAAAACCTCCTACAAAAATTATGAAACACTATCATAGTGTCTAACATGTAATTTTAGAGCTTACATAAAAATTTTAGATCATTCCAAACTATGTATAAATAACTAAAAATCAAATACGATGCTGGTAAACAATAATCTACAACATGGTCGGTCAAAGTCTAGTTTGACTGACCCCCACATTCAAAGAACGTCTAAATATTCTAACATTTTGCAATAATATGAATGATTAAGTTATCAATATCATATCTACATTTCAAGTAAATCCAAGTTACTTATAAAATATGAAAAATTATTTACCATGTTGCTATCTTGATCAAATTCCATATTCATATACTATCAAAACCCAAATTTTGTTGACTGGGGTTTACATTTCTCAAACCCATTTCTTCAAATTATAACATTATTTGAGTTCCTTATTAGTTTCAAAACATCTCAATTGAGCTAACATTATTAATTAGGTTTGAACAATGTTCAATCTAATTAAAAATGTAATCATTCAGGTAAACCCTAGTTTACCAATTAAGCATAAAAGTGGTCATAACAAATGAAGCAGTGACATGGGTGGCAGGTGAAATGAATCTAAAGAGTGCTATATGTATTCAATTCATAGAGGTAGTATAGTGTGAGACTACATACTCAACTACAAATTTCAAAAGGTGTAGAGGCATATATATCAACTGTTCGAAGTAGGAGATGTGGCAGGACCAACCACACAGTGCCACAGTACGGGTGGAGGCGGTACAATGTTTTTAAACTCTACAACATGAAGAGGTCTTATATGAAATGTTCAGGTAGTCATTCCTAGACACACACTCTATGCATGTGTGCATGATATAACTCTTCTAGAGACATAAGAAGCTTCTGATGATGGAAGCATAGAAGAAGAGATAGAGTAAACTCTATAGGAGAAGCATTTACCCTTTAGCGGATAAGATCCAAGAGGAGACTATTGGTAATATTTTTTTCCTCTTTTTAGGATATTAAATATTGTCTAAAAATATTTGAAAAGTCTAGAATATAATATTTGGAGTCTAAGATAATGTTTTAATTATCCTCTCCTCTCAAGTTTTGCATTATCTCTTTATTATCCTTATTTTCTCTTAGCTGTTTTGTTGGTTGGAATTATTCTTTGGGTGGGATTACTATGAATAAGAAATTGTGTCGTATGATAGAATGTGCCAATGTGTGGGTTCCAACTTGTAGTAAATTTGGGTGTGGCAAGTGAAATAACATTGTGTGTCAACAATGTGGGCCAATATGGGGAAGCCAAAAGATAGCTAAAAGGGGGAGAATCAGAGTGGGTTAAGGAATTCTATTGTGGAAAAAAATTGTGAGAGAGTGGCAATCTTTGTAATCTTATGAAGGTTGTTACTTAATAGAAGTTGCAGTCTTCTTTGCCAAATCTGTTCTCATTAGCTATTGCTTAGCGTTTGACTTTCTCAACATGGGGCTTTAATTGTTTTGGTTGTGCATGCTCATGATATTTTTACATAAGGGGTTTTTCTTGATCTTGAAGCTTCCACATAAATATAGTTCAAGAAATACTAGGAGACAATACCGGCTAATAAGCACTATGTAACTAAAATAACAACTCAAACCATTCAAATTTAATTACCTCTAAATTTAGATATTCTACCATTTGAGAACAATGATAAGAAAGAAAAGAATCAAACCCTACATAGAGACAACTCTATGAGTAACTTTTCCTCCTTGGGACACCATATGCAATGATAAGGATCAGACACACACATGCATCCTTACTTATTATCATTGTGACTGCCAATTGGGCCTCCTCTCTCATGATGAATTCACCTTCCTCCCCACCGCATGTAGTACTTGTTCTGATTGGCTCCTCCATTTATAAAACTTTCTTGTTACTTCTTTCTCTTCATAAAACCACTATCACTATCGGAGATAGAAAAATATAAGTGTCCTTATTTGTTGCCACTATGACTACTGACTGAGTGGCATCTGCTCATGAAAATAAGAGCACTAACATGAAGAAACTAGTGAGATGATCTCAATGAGCTTCCCCATGGCCTCTATATATAGGCGTCCATGACATGTGGATGTAACAAGGACTCCACATTACAAGTCCCAAATTCAAACCGTAATCCATGTTGCACTTGTAGAATCATATTGTTTCTTCTTAGATCTAACGCATATTAGGATTTGCATATCAGAATCCACCAATTCATTTTAAGTCCAAATTTGAACAAAATATTGTCCAAATTATATTTTCTATCCAAATAATATTTTGGAAAACAAAAGTTACATCATTATGAATGGATTATTCCCTGGGTGAATCATCAATGATGGTTCTTTTTGAAAGCACTCTTTTATCAATGAGACATTATGATGCATAAAGTCCTTATGCAAGTTGAATGATATGTGAATGAGATCCTAAGGATAGGGCATTCATTGAAGCAAGTGTTTTCAATTTAGTGTTCTTCAGTGAGATAAGTGGTGTTGCACAGTTGCTCAATTTACAATATAGATTGCTGATAATTTATGAAAATGACTATGTATGAGGTTAAACTTAGAAATGTTGATGTGATGATTGAATTGTGAATTTAATAAGTGAATTCATTTAGATGACCTGAACATTGTAAAATCCTCACATAATGAGGCATGAACCTAGGGCTGACAATTGGGTTCGGGTTGAGTGGGTTTTATTTTGGGTCATTTTGGGTTAACACTTTTTAGCTAGATCCTTGATCCTAAACTGACCCACAAATAATTTTGGGTCGATCAGGTCGGACCCATAAATCCAATACTAAGAGAATAATTTAAAAAAAATGATATGATTCGTCTAATCATTGATAATTTCCATGTGTAATTAACAAATTTCATTATGATAAACTTACAGTAAACTTACAATGTGATTGAGAAACACATATAAAGTGTATTACAGTTTGTTCAAGAGTTTTAAACACAAATTTATAATATTATTAGTATAATAAATCATACAAATAAATACAAACCATGTAGAATTTCCAAAATAAACTTCATGATTGATGGATTAGTAATTTAATAGGCCATTGGGTGTCTTAAAATATAGTACTATAATTTTATTTGAAAATATAATTCTGAATTTTTGGTCAACCGGGTCAATTCGGTCTAAAGTCCAAACTCGGATCCCAGCCTAAATTAATTTTGGGTTCTTCGGGTTCGGGTTGGGTCGAAAAATCTTAGACCCTAAACTTGTTTAAAATTTCGGGTTTGGGTCGGATCGGATCTTGTTTTGCCAGCCCTACATGCACAGTGGGGAGGAAACTGTTTCTCGATTGGAGGTAGTCCAAATCGAGGTATGACAGAGTGCAACAGTAGGGTGTGGGGGTCTTCACTAGTAGGGCAGACTCCTTATAGTTGTTTGGTACCCAACACCAACTGAGAATGCCAATAGTACATGTGCTACATATTGTAGTGATTAGTGGTCAGTAGGTCTACTGATGCACAATAAGCTTGAGGACTTTGAGTCACTTCCTGAGTACCCAGGTTGAGAGGTGGATTCTGAGATATCCGACCACTCCCATTAGCCACTGAGATCCATATGTGGTGAGTGCCCATTGCAAATGAGGTAGGTGAGACTATAATCTTAGGAATGCAAACATGCTTCTAAGTCTTGTACAATAAGATTGTAGCTTGTTGTGTGCTTTCACATGTCGTGGTACACTTCATGTGGGTTTGGGGCATAATAGGATGAATGAGAGATTAATCGAATGTGTGTGCAATTACTCAATTACTCTTTGTATGTTTTTGAATTAATAGTTTACTTATGATTATATAAGAATGCTTAGTGATTTATTTACTCTTTGTAGTCATCTAGAGTAACATGCCATACATATGTTTGTGAATGATTAGTTCCTTTATAGCTTGCTTATTTTCTACTTAATATCAGTTGATCAACAATATATCTATAATTATATAAGTGCTTTAAACTATTTCTATGAAGTACTCATTCACTGAGAGTGAGTAGACTCACCCCTCGTCTCAAAAGTTTTAAGGGAAACCAAGTAAATTGAACAATGTCAATGTCAAAGTAGATTTGCCACAAGAGCTAAGTATTGGATCAGTCAAGTTATGTCAGTTCATGTCTCTCTAGGTCCTTGTAGAGTAGTGAGAGAGTTATTAATGATGTTGTGTAACTTTGTTTCCTTAATAATAGAGTATGTATCTAATTGTCATTTTGTATGTATAAGAAAGTGTGAGAAATAAAATGAATGTTTAGATATGTATCTTTATTGTTGGCATAAGATTAGAGCAATCAAGTCTTAATTTTCCTTGTAAAGTTCGTTTATGTGATTGAATGTGAGGAAATAAATTGTTTAAAATCAAAGAAAAAGTTAGGAGTGAACTTTGTATTAAGCATAATCCTCAAATTTATGCCCTAATCTCATGATAAGTGGTAATTGTGGGATGCGGGTGTAACATCATCTATGCCTAGTGTTCTGGTAGATCTCTAGTAAGTTGCTCCTATTTTGGTTAGAAAATATCCAATCGTTCGATATGCACTAGTGGAATAATTTCTCTTCATGATCACTTGTACCTTATGAGTGAATTGCATGATTCCACTATGCGTTGATGTTTCACTACCAGTGGATTCAAGCACTCTCTTAGATATAAAATCATTCTTGATAGTTTGGGACATATCAGACTCCCAATAATGTGAGACGTATTCCATCATAAATCTTCACAAGATGTATAATGGCACAAGAACTCAAATCTAACATCCATCTATGAGAAGGACATCGTTCCATTTTTCCATGATGGTTTTCTACAAAATGACCCCCGATGGTAGTTGTAGACATCGTCATGCTTTTATGTACTTTCAATACTTTTTGCACGTACTACATGAACCCTACTCTGATATCACTTGAAGTAAATTTATGTAGAAGCTTCAAGTCTAAAGAAAATTATATGAAAGTTTCAAGCTCAAGAAAATCCCATTATGCAAAATACAGGCCAAATATGCACAACCAAAACAACAATAGCCCCCCGTCGACTAAGCCAAATACCAAAGAAAGCCAATGAGAACATATTTGTCGAAAAAGCCCGCAAATTCTGTGAAGCGAAAACCTTCATAAGATTAAAAAGGTTGTAGTTCTCTCACGATCCTTTACTCACAATAGAATTCCTTAACTCACTTTTGCTCTCGCCCTTTTGGCTATCTTGTTTACTTTTCTTATTGGCCCACAATATTGACGCACAAAATTGTCTCACGTTGGCATATCTAAAATTACCATACGTTGAAACTGACACATTAACACCGTATCACATGACACTATGTCTTATTTATAAAACTCTTATGATACTCAATAAGACAATTAAAATAAAATGTCAACCCACAAAAGACAGAATAGGTAAAAAGACTAATCCATTAAAAATTGATAACAAAACATAATGCCAAATTTGAGGAGAGGATAATGCTAGATATTATCTTGGATTTCATGTTTATCAACTTCTAGACTTTCCAAATATTGCTAGATAATATTTAACATCTTAAAAATATAATAAGAAATATTATCCCTACATTTCTCTTCTCAACTTGGATGAGATTCGTGTGTTAATCTCGCGCATTCCATTTTACATATCATCGTCACTTTTACCTCAATGCCTAATATAAACAAGTTACATAAATTTTTTCCACGTTGCTCTTGGCTAATTCTTCCGATTAACAACACTAAGATGGAGCGGGGTCGCAGTTAGCCTTCTCTCAAAAAGAAGTGTTATTGATGCTTCGCCCAGGGAACAGTCTATTCAGAATGATGTAATTTTCTTCAGGTCCATGGGCCAACAGGCCTATGGATTCTGTAATGGGTAGGAAATTGTAGGGTTTATTGCTATGGATCTAGCAACATGGACTTCAACCAGCCTATTCGGAGCCAGCAGCCAGCAATAGTTGTTTTGCCGTGGCATGTGAAGGATGTATGGAGAACACCACGTGGCTGTGGGGATCACGGAAGGAAGCCTGGACTGGTTCCTCCATCCGAGTACCAAGATGGCGAAGGGCCGAAGGCTAGTCTACTTCCATCACGCTCAATGATAAAAACGAAGAACCTAGATCTGAATGATGGCCACAATTGACATATTAAAAGCCTGTAGGTAATCTCGTCCCTTTCGCATCTGGCAGTTCGCAGTTCTTTGCAAGTACGGACTGAACTGTCTCTGATAATAACACATGTGCCAACAGGTGCAGGCAGTTTCATGTGAAAGAAACATTGTTATGTGATACAATATGCTGTCCCATCATGTCCATGAATCCCAACAGTGAAGAACAACAATTAAATAGTTAGTCATGCGTACCTGTCTTAGGAGGATAAGTTAATCATAGAGTAACATAAGACAAAGCAGTTGATCTTAAATTGCAGGACAGTACACGGGTGATTTTATATTAATGTGGGAGTGTGCTCTCTTGCTGGGTCGGCTCTTTGATGAAGTGTGGGGTCCACAGAGCAATAATAATTGCCTGCCATAGTGATGACCCTCGACTAACAAATACGCATCATATATTATGTCGGGAGGGAATATTTATTTGTGGTTTTGATGCTTTCCTCTCAGAAAATTGCATAGAGTTACTTATTAACAAGAAGAAGAAAAATGCAAATAGTTATACATTCGTCGTGCCATCACTGTGTTAACATTTCCGAAACCCCCTCAACTTTTACTGACATTCAATATAACACTTTATTTACCTTGTAGAAAATCCTAGCTAAACATCGACATAATCAATTGTATTGTTACAATAGTTCCAAAAGAATCTCTTAAACGTTGTCTTTGAATAATTCCAAAAGAATCTCTTTAATGTTTTGATTAAACATTTTAAGGACAGGACTACCGCTATATTAAATCTCACGTATATAAAACCAGAAAACAAAGGCAGGTAGGCAGTTAGTAGTCAGAATGGAATCTACAGCTACATTAATCACGGAACGACGACCCCGCGATCTGTAGGACATTAGTAATTTTAAAATGTACAATAATACCTGGGATATTGGTATGTATACATTTCTTTAACTCGTACTACAATTAAAAACAATGCCCATCTACTACAATCATCCATGGAATAAGCGAGAAATTGTAATTGTACTTTCATTCTGTTTTTTATTGGGCTCCCACCCTCGCGGCTGGTGGCTGTTTATAATTTAAAATCTGACACGTAAATCCAACTCAGTCGCAATTACGAAAAGGAAGTCAAGACTAGGCATGGATGCTTGAAGTCTCAGAACAGGGGTATATACCCTCTTACGAACCAACCTACACATACTAAGCTTCATAATGGGTATATTCGATACCTGCTTATTGTTTAAGTATATGCAGCTAACAGTTTGAGTCTTTGTCGGAAAGAATCTGTTTGTATCATTAGTCTGTGAACGGGCCATCTGCTTGTACTGACCCGTATGGTCTTAGGTTCTTTTACTCTTCAACCCTCCCTTATCATCTATAATTCCATGTCACAGACCTATGGTCGATTACTTGAGAACCAAGTAATACCATCAAATGTAAATGACCCCTGATATAAATATATGATCAAATGTAATTTCAATTCATAAACATCAGTACTATGTTCTATTCACTGACGATTGTACTAGATTCAGCTGTTTGTTTCCTCTTAAGCTCAAAAGTGATGTTACGTCTGTATTCAAAAGTTTTTATAATATGATTGCAATACAGTTTGGGACTGGTATCTAGATTTTTCAAAGTGATGATGGAGGTAAATTTGTTAATAATAAAATGAACCAATTCTTTGATGACAAAGGAATCAAACATAAAAAATCATGTCCTTATGATCATGCTCAAAATGGAACCGTTGAACGCAAACATTGCCACATTGTTGAATTGGGCCTATCTATGATGCTAGAATTTGATTTATCCAAACCATTCTGGGTAGAGGCTTTCTATACTACACATTACCTAATAAACATGCTACCCTCACCTACTCTTGAAAATAAGTCACCTTTTGAACAACTCTATGCTAAGAAACCTTCTCACAATCATCTCAGAGTTTTTGGAACTCTATGATATCCGTATCTAAGAGACTATGCTAAGGACAAGCTAGATCCTAGATCTTTACCATGTGTCTTTGTTGAATACAACATGGAGTATAAAGGATACAAATTCTTGCATTTACCTACAAAACGTGTCTACATCAAAACATGTTGTTTTTAATGAAGAGGTCTTTCCTTTGAAATCTGAAGTAGCCAAACAACATTCCAATTGTCAGATATTGAGCACATTTGAATAAGATTCGTGGCATCATCCTCCCAGAACCAAACATTTACCTCTCATAGACATTGAAGCTTCATCTCACATCCACAATAATATTGACCTCATTCATGATGTATTTGATACAACCGTCTATGAAAAATCAATAAATGTTATTGAGTTTACGGATCTTACTACTCAACATAATTTTGAGAGTACTGAGAATAATAAGGTTTGTATGGTGCAAACTTCTGTTATCTGTGATTCAACATTGTCTGATACTGATGACCCTGGATCTCAGGATGAATAACAAGTCACTAACAATCAAGATCCTGGTATGAGTAAAACATAGTTGATCAATGATGACCGTCAGGATACTGACTTCCTTGTCACTACCTCTAATGACACTACTGAACAACATTATCAATAAATTATGCTTCACAACACTCATCCTATGACTACGAGAAGCAAAATTGGTACTATCAAAACCAACACTAAATACACTCTTCTCAGTATGAATATTCGTTTTCCTCCTAAGAACTTTCAAGAAGCTACTCAACATAGTGGATGGAGAGGTGATATGATCTCTGAGCTGGAGGCTCTTATGCAAAATAAAACTTAGACTCTAGTTCCTCACTCTCCTTAAATGAATAGTAGGTTGTAAATGGGTTTTTAAAACCAAGCTAAAGCCATATGGTTCTTTAGACAGATTGAAAGCAAGACTTGTTGCCAAAGGATTTCATTTGGAATAAGTTGTTGATTGTCTAGAAACCTTTAGTACCATTATAAAGGCTCCAACAATTAAAACTATCCCGAGTGTTGCTACATATAATAAATGGCCCATCAAACAATTAGATGTGTACAACGCTTTCTTGAATGATCTACTTGATACTGAAGTCTTCATGGCACAACCACCATGGTTCTCAGATAATAGTCATCCTAATCATGTTTGCAAGTTGAACAAGGCTTTGTATGGGTTAAAACAAGCTCCACGAGCTGGGTATAACATAATCAATCACTTCTTAATTGAAATTGGTTTCATCGCTAGCATCTCAGATTTATCTCTGTTTGTTTTCAGTGAGAATGGTATATAGCTTATCTTTTGTTATATGTTGATGACATACGAATAACAGGAAATCTACCTATTACTATTGATAAGTTTTATTCGACGACATGAGTCTTAGTTTTCTCTCCAAAATTTAGGTACAATACATTACTTCCTTGGTAATCAAGTTGAGTACAATGACAATGGCATAGTTCTGCATCAAGCCAAATATGCCTATGATCTTCTTCAAAGAGAGGGAATGCTAGACTGCAAACCTATATTATCTCCTATGAGGCCATCATATCTATGAGAACACATTAACCATCAAAGTGAACATCTATCCAATCCTAGTGATTATAGACAAATCATGGGATCTGTTACAACCCCAATTTTGGGTTCATTTGGTGAGAAATGTAATTTCTCATATTAAAGATATTTGAACAAATAAGAATATAATTTGTTTTGAATGAATGGATTTTATTTACAATAGCCTTGATGATTGTTTCGTGGGCTTTATTGGCTATTGGGCCCAATAACAAAGAAAGGACAAAAGAAACTCTATTATTGAGTAAATAAGTGAATAGAGGAAAGAAAAATGTGGAAACCTCTAGAAGGCAAATCCAAAGAGGGATTTCATGCGTCTTGGGTTCCTTGGGTCCCAAGGAATCCAAAGTTGCAAATAAAAGGTAATAAGAAAAGAAAAGATCAATTAAATATTTCTTTATTAAGAAAGAAATTGAAAACAATGATTTAATGTGGAAAATGAGTGAAAAGAGATATAATTGAGTTATCCTTGGTGGATTTTCGTATCCCAAGGATTTGTAATGCTAAAAGGAATACCAATGAGGAAAATAAAAGAGAAATAAAGAGAAATCCTCAAAAAGAGATATTTTAATTAGAAATAAACAAGATAATATGAAATAATGTATATAAATACATCTAGAAGAATAATAAATATCCTTGAAAAGGGATTTCGAGGTATTAGAGTTTCTTGGGGTCTAATGAACCCCAATAAAGAGGAAGAAAGAGAAAATACCAATAATTGGAAATAAGAAGATAATATGATGCTTAATTAATGAATTTCATGGTATTGTTGAAGAAAGGGTATTTTCTACAAAAAGGAAATATAATTTCGTGGCTAATAAGTTAAAAGCCAAGAATAAACAAAATAGGTGAGAGGAATTTCAAATTCCTACTATCTAAAGAATAAAGAATATTAGAAGGTAATGAAAGAAATTGAAAACAATGATAAAATGTGGAAAATGAGTGAAAAGAGATATAATTGAGTTATCCTTGGTGGATTTTCATATCCCAAGGATTCCTAATGCTAAAAGGAATACCAATGAGGAAAATAAAAGAGAAATAAAGAGAAATCCTCAAAAAGAGATATTTTAATAAGAAATAAACAAGATAATATGAAATAATGTATATAAATACATCTAGAAGGATAATAAATATCCTTGAAAAGGGATTTCGAGGTATTAGAGTTTCTTGGGGTCTAAGGAACCCCAATAAAGAAGAAGAAAGAGAAAATGTCAATAATTGGAAATAAGAAGATAATATGATGCTTAATTAATGAATTTCATGGTATTGTTGAAGAAAGGGTATTTTCTACAAAAAGGAAATATAATTTGGTGGCTAATAAGTTAAAAGCCAAGAATAAACAAAATAGGTGAGAGGAATTTTGAATTCCTAATATCTAAAGAATAAAGAATATTAGAAGGTAATGAAGAGAGAAGAAGTTGCTTCCTATCTAAGGGCGAATATGTTTCCTTTTGGGAAAAGGACTTGAGTCCTCATGGATGCACACCTTAGGGCTTCATTACTGTTATAACCCCAATTTTTGGGTACAATTAGTGAGAAATGTAATTTCTCATATTAAAGATATTTGAACAAATAATGAGATAATTTGCTTCAAATAAATGGATTTCGTTTACAATAGCCTTGATGATTGTGTTGTGGGCTTTATTGGCTATTGGGCCCAAATAACAATGAAATTGAAATAGTAAATGGATAATTGAATTTTTAATAAAAGCAATATGTAGAAACCTCTAGAAGGCAAATCCATAGAGGATTTCGTGCCTCTTGGGTTCCTTGGGTACCAAGGAGTCCAAGGTTCCAAAAAGAGAGCAATAAGAAAAGAAAAGTTTAATTAAGTATTTCTTTATTAAGAAAGAAATTGAAAATAATGGTAAAATGTGGAAAATAAGTGGAAAAAGGTGGGATTGAGTTATCCTTAGTGGGATTTCATATCCCAAGGATTCCTAATGTTAAAAGGAACAAGCAATGAGGAAAATAAAAGAAGGGTAATGAGAAATCCTCAAAAAGGAATATTTAAATAAGAAATAAACAAGATAATGTGAAATAATGCATAAAGATGCTTCTAGAAGGATAATAAGTATCCAATAAAAAGAATTTCAAAATAATGGAGTGTCTTGGGATCCAAGGAGTCCCAATAAAGAGGAAAGAAAGAGAAAATACCAAAATTGCAAAACAAGAGGATAATGTGATTCTTCATTAATGGATTTTGTGATTTTGATAAAGGGAAGTATTTTCTATTAAATGAAAATAGAATTTCTTACCAATAGCAAGAACCACGAGAATAGGAAAGATGATTTTCGAAATTCTAATATATCAAGGATAAAGAATATCAAGGAAATAATAAGCAAGAGAGAGAAGATTGTTTATTCATGAAGGAATATACTTTCCTAGTAAAGAAGAGACTTAGATCTCGTGGATAGTCGACCTAGGGCTTCTTTTTCCACCCCTATATAGAGGGGTAGAGTCCAGAGTCGAGTTCATAAGGATTCCACACATCCTTCTCTTCTTTCTCTTCTTCTTCTTCCTTGTTTTGTCCATAAACCCTAGTTACGGAGGGAGGATCAGCCCTGGGGCAAACGAGGGGCCAAGGACGAGTTAGGAGGGAAGCATGCTGCTCAAACGACGCAATGAAACTTCTCCGAGGTGGTTTCCTACATCTTAGCCAGACACAACAACAACTACATGGCTGCCAGAAAGGTTGGCGCCATGGCTGCGTCACCTGCTTGCCAAGCTCAAATCAGCCATTGTAGTCACCTGATGGGCGGCTCCCTAGGTACGGCGGATGAAGGCGAGGCTAGGGAAGCCATCGGAGGCAGTCCTCAACCCTAGGATGGAGAGGGGCAGACCCCCAAAGAAGCAGCAGTGCAGCTGCAGGGGGCGGCAGGTTTGCAGGCCTAACCCACTTCAACCTCGCCACCTCGGCTGCGGCTTGATAGCCCTAAGGGCGCTATGGAGGCCGTCAGACCTGGAGGAACTAGTATTGGTGGCCGTCGGGGTCCACATGATGGGGAAGAAGCCCCGTAACCCGCGGCTAGGGCGACGCAACAGAGCTGTGCGAGGAGGAAGAAGAAGGGAGGCCATTGGACGATTATGCCCCTATGTGGGCTGAAGCGCGGGCCGACTTAATGAGGGCAATATGGTCAAATCATTATATTTTCCAAATCCAGTGCTTGCATGGGATAAGCGACGTGGTGCATCGTGATTGGCCGGGTAAGTGAAATTTTGTGAAAATCATATCTAGCAAACCGTAACTCGAATTGAGATGAATATTATATGAAAATTGATCCTCAGAACGAGAGGAATCCATTAAAAATATAATTGGAGCCTGTTTATGTTTGCAATTCGAAAAGTAATGGAGGTTATTAACTTTAGTGTAATGATGATTGAGAAACCCTATTTTGAAATGATTAAAGTGTTTAATAGGGTTTAATGGATCATTAGAGTTGATATTAACCTGTAAAATGTAAAAGATACATTATGTTCAAAAAGGAAGAACTTTTCACGTGGTTAATCTAATTTGAAGATTATGTACATAAATATGCTTAAAAATTGAAAAGTACATAAAGCTATCATCTGTAATGATTTAATTAATGAAAAACCCTTAGATTTGATGATAGATGGATTTAATGATGTTCAATGAATAATTCAAGCCAATATTAACATATGGTTAATAAAAATGAAAATAGGATCTAAAAAGATGATCTTTTTAAAAAAATTGGCTTAATTTAGGGTTTCGTGCACGAATATGCCTTAATGAGCTTGAGAACCCTAATTTAGGCGAATATGACATTTAAATGCTTTAATTGTTCAAATCCATGAATAAATAGGGATATGATGATCCTAAGTCAGTTTGGGTGTTTAAATGAATATTTGAGCAATTAGGGTTTATATGAGTAGAAAAGAGTATTTTAGGGCTTGTTAACCTAAAAGAGATAAAGTTCAAGAAAGTGATCTAAGAAACCCTAATGAAACCCTAAAATGGACACCAAACCCTAGAAAGTGAATCCAAGTAAATAGACTAGATTCTTGATGAAGTGCGTAATAGTAGAGTACATATTCTTTTCAGGAATTATGTGATGATTGAATTACTTTCTTGGATCTGTTGATTGGCTTGATTATATATACATGAAGTATATGTTCAATAATCTGCATGACTCATCAAATCAGGTATGTGGTTACGCTTATGACTAGACCGAATAGTTTCCCGAGAATTTTATCGACGTTTCCCTCAATGCATGAATTAACTGTTGGATGTCTATTTATTTCATGCAATTATAAAGTGACTATGATTATCCCTATAAATGAGTATATATAACTAGCTAGATCCGGGTCCACCTCTGTTACTTTGAAAAGGCTGAAACGGGGGTAATCCTAGAGCAAGGTCTAGGTTACTGAGAGTTAGAAATTGGGCTACCTACGTGTAGTGCCATGAGACTCATTAGCCTGCCATGAGTTAAGGAGTGGGCTACTTATGAGTAGTTCCATGTGACTCAACCCTAGAAACTGGTTCACCTATATGTGGGACCATGAGGGGTTTAATGGGGATCTACCATAAGGAGGGTAGGATCCAGGTCCACTGCAGGGATAGTACAAAGGATATGGTACTCATGGATCGCGGATGTTATATTTAAAATGTAATCTTGATTGATTAATGATTAATTGAATGATTACATGGTTATCATAGTTGCAAGTTTATTGTTTCCCCCACATACCAGCTTGGGCTGACCGACGTTTTGTTTGTCGGCGTTTTAGGTACAAGCTAAAAGGACAAACAGTAAATCGTCACATTGTGAAATACATGAAGAAAAATACAAGGAGGATTAGTTAGCGTAGAATCATTAAGTGGATAGATGTTAGAAATCCAAAATTTCAAAAGGTATGTAAAGTTTATTTTCTTACAGCTTTCCAGTTTAGTATGTTAAAATTTGGTAATTATTCTTGGTTAATTGCCGAACCTTTGATCCAGAAGTCATGGGTGCGGCTTCGACCTCTCACTCTCCCTTAATTTGGGGTTATCGGGAGGTGGGGTCGTAACATTTGGTATCAGAGCATAGGTTCCTCAGTTAACCATTGATAATTATTAAATTTTACAAACTCCATAGAACCCAAGGGAGTTATTAGAGGATTATCTGAAAGACTGAGGTGTCTAGAAAAGGATCACACCCGGGGGCTGGCAATATTTTCCTCCGCACCGCTAGTCGGAATACGAGGACTCCCGGATCTGTGTGACTGCCTGGCCAAAGTCTTAGGGTATGAATCGAAATAAGATACCTTTAGGACTTCTCATCGTATTCATCCCTTCTCATCACAAAAATTCTAATAAGGACCTAAAGGATTAGGGTTTTCTCTCCCCTCCTCACCCTCTTGAGGTATGGGTAAGGCTGATAAGGTTTAAGGGATCCTCCACCACATTAAAGGAAATGCATGTAAATAAGATGTCATGGACATAAGCTTAATAGAGTAAGCGCAAATTAAAAGATAGATACATGCTTAGGTCATATGACATAAGCTGTCATGTCCTCAGAATAGACCTGAGGCTAGACCTTCTTATCAGGAGGATAAGTTAGTCTTGGAGATAGAAATCTCCAACGCAAGTAGATACCTGGCTCATCTTACGAAGATGATGTTAACCCTAACCCTAAGTGAAGGATAGAGAAAGAGTTGGCATGATAAGTTAGACTAGGTGTTTGGATGGACCTGCCTGGGATGCCATATGAGCCATGAGAGGTTGGATGACCGAGTACCTTTGGCCACCCAACCCTGGGAAGGGTTGTGCATGTTAAGGTAAAGGATAGCTCCTTATATGATGATGTTAGTGAAGGACCTTAGAAACCCTACGGGCCTATGGGTGTAGGGCATTGCACCCAGGGTACGTGAGTAGTGCGAGCAATAGGTTGAAACCCTGGCCATGAAAGTAAGATGTGTAGCTTGTAAGGTAAGCATATAGAGCTATGGATAACCTCGAGTACATGAGTTGAACATAGGCTTCATCCAGGTAGGGGCATGCTTTTGAGGTTGATCCTTCATGAAAAGAGGACCTCTACTGGTGAGGTTGGCTTTAGGGTTAGCTCTAGAGAGAGAGAGAGCAGGAAACCCAGCAAGGAGGTTGGAATCCTAGACTCCGAGTTATGAGGAGAAGTCGGGAGTTGAGGATGATGCGACCTAAGTGGATGTTAGTGGTCATCACATCCCTAGAGGTTGATGATGTCCTGGTTGCCATGGGAGGGATCAAAACCTAGAGGAAGGATGAGGTTTCTGGCACCTATGTGCCTATGGTATAGGTGTTTACCTTCTGAGAAAGGAAGAAGATGTTCTACATACCCTGAAGTGGTTTTATAACAGGTTATGAGGCCTTGTACCTTATGGTTTGTCCTTGAGGAAGATCCATCTCTAAGGGTTTCTCGAGTTGAAGGATGACAGGAAGTGCACGTTATGCCTTTTGCAAACTTGATTCATGGTTAAGAGATAGAGCATGCAGCTGGACACCTAAAAGTGAACCTAGGGTTCCTAGGCCTAAGAGGGGAAGTGGTATACCTAATGCTCATGACGAGAATTAAGTTGCTATAGTTTCGAGCATGGTATGCCTCATGAATAAAGGAAAAGGGAAGTCCCTTAAGTTTAAGGTATGTTTGATGAACCCCTCACAACTATGTTGTTGATACAGAAAGGTATGATCTTGATACGACATTGAGGAAAGAGGACAAGGATGACCTAGCATGGTTCAATAGGTGATCTGCTTGTGCCTTAATAGTTTTCTAGGGTTAAGTAGGCTCATGTGGATGAAAACTCTAGACCTAAGAGCTTTTGTGACCTTGCTGTCAAGAGATAGATTTCCTCCCATCCTGGGAGAGAGACACCTTTGGTAGGGTATATATCAGTTTTGGTTAGTTTAAGGTAACCTAAAGAGGTCTCTTAGGATCTTGAGAAGCTAAGTAAAAAGTACATGGTATGAGAATGAGCCCGTAGGCCCATAGATATCCATCTCTAAGTGCATGCAGATGTGTTACCATGGAGGTAACCGGTATAGGGCTTGACCAAGGTAGGCAGATTGCCATGATCCTAATGAAAGGATGAAAGTCAGCCCATGAATGTAGAAAGGGAGATGATGAAGACTTGGGTAAGGTTCTAAGTGAACATGTACTATGATGGAGAATCCTAAGTTTATCCTAGGGTCAGGTAGGTATAAGATCGATGAAAGTAGGAGTTGCCTAATTCCCCAGTTGCACATGACCATAGGGTCGGGAGGTAACAACTATCATTGTCTGAAGGCCATGGGTTAGGAGATTGATCACCTTCATAAACTCATGGGACCCAAAGGGCAGATGAGTAGGGCACTCTCTTGATGCATGTGGGAAGAGGGATGACCCCAAAAGATCCGGTACCCTATAGACCTAGAGGAGATGACCAAGGATATAAATCTCAGTAGGTTTAAGATTAGTTTGTTATCATGATGTCTGTGATGTAGAGACATATGTGGCACGTTGCAACTTAGATGTAAAGGTGTATTGGTAAGGTGGGATGTACCATCTCTACTCTCGGAATAGGAAGAACTCTATATTTTGACTACAGCCAAATGCTTATTTCCTCTTGTTATGCGGGTGAGAGATAGGACGTTACGCATGCCATACATCAAGGACAAGAGATGATGTAGGTTGGAACATTGCCACGAGAAAAGGGGATAGAGAAGATAACCTACCCAGGTAAAGTGAGTGATACATGTTTTGCAAAGACTAAGAGGAATGAGGTAGTCACCTTATGAGGATGTTTTTATCCTGAGCTAAGTGGAACTTACATGTTATACCAGGTTGAGTTTGATCACCGTGATGATGAAATCAGAGAGTGTTCATAATGAAGATAGACATAGAGTTTGAGGTGAGATGATAAGTGAAATACATGGAAGTGTATGTCTTCAATGTTACCTAATACCTAAGGATGTGAATGGTAATGGATGCTCTGGTTGAAATACATCTGACTTGTTTGACTAGAAGCTAGAAGAGGTTGTTTGGCTAACCCTAAGTTTGAACAGGAGTGGTGTTTGGATAACACTCAAATGTGACAAGATACGTTGAAAAGTTAAGGGTTTCTAGTCTAGTCCTTGATACGATGAAAGGATGGTGATAGAACCTCAAGTGCACTTCTTTGGAAAAGAACGTGATGAAACCACGACTAGGGTGGTTTAATTAGGGTTTATGAGGAATCTATCTTAAGGGATCGTGACAATACAGGAGATCATGACTTAATACCATGGTACTACCAAAGATAATAAGTGATAGTGGTATCTTAAATACCTAAGATAAAGTTGCATGTGGTATATGGCCATGCAAGACAAGGGTAAAGGACGAACACCAGTAACCCCGTACATTGATATAAAGGATAAAAGTCCCCGAGGGAGAAAGGGAGTTCATCACAATGGAGGTTGTAAGTCTCCTCTAGATCAAGGGAGGTCGAGATGCAATATGGGTTATGGTAGTTTGCCTTACCTAGATGACATGAGAAAGAAAGAGTTCTGTCAAGGGACAGATCTGGTAGAACTACCCATGAGAGAGATGGTTCAACTATGAAGCGAGTTCAAAGGTTTTGAGTTTGACCTAAAGTTCCCTTCCAAAAGGCAGAAGTAGGTATATGAAGGACTCAATGTTAGAATAGTTTATCACCCCTAACTAATGGTTAGTATGATCCAGACTAAAGGGTCTGATGAGGGCATATGTGCTCGTTCAGGGTGATAGCTAGAGACAGTTCTTGTCCTATGAAAGATGTGATGATGACCACCATAGTCTGTATCGGGATTCTAAGAAGCTCTTAAGGGAGGTTGTGTCGGTCACCACTTCAGTAAGGTGATGTTGGTGAAAGGACCACATGATGATTAGAAAAGGACCACAGTGCATGAAGATGAAAGTCACTTTAATCATGCAAGGCTGAAAGGATCCTAGAGACGACAAAAGTCATGAGCAGTTGCAAAGTAGACTAACATGCAGTGCATTGTGGGAGAATATAATGTGAGAATCCGACCCCTCTGAGCTGCAGCTGAGAAAGCTGAGTCCCCGATACATGGGTCCATTAGAGATGGATGGGTGGAGATGGTTAGGTTTTGACCCCCCTCTCAGGATAGAGTTATGTGAGATGTTTTCCATGTGTCCAATGTAGAGCACTATGTGAGGTACCCCGATCATGTGCTGAGCAATGAACCTAGTGAGCCCCAAGGGAGGCTGAAATGGTTTGAGTCACCTGTGTAGTTTATAGACGCCAGGATGAAAGGACTCAAAGAAAAGAATATGTGATGATAAAGGTTCTTTGGATGCGCCATGAGTACGGTAAAGCCACATAGGGGCCAATGATGGACATGGAACAATCTTATCCTGAATTGTTTGTTTGCTTGTTTGAATTTTGAGGACAAAATTTCTATAAGAGGGGAAGGATGTTATAACCCCAAATTTTGGGTACAATTAGTGAGAAATGTAATTGCTCATATTAAAGATATTTGAACAAATAATGAGATAATTTGCTTCAAATAAATGGATTTCATTTACAATAGCCTTGATGATTGTGTTGTGGGCTTTATTGGCTATTGGGCCCAAATAACAATGAAATTCAAATAGTAAATGGATAATTGAATTTTTAAGAAAACAAATATGTAGAAACCTCTAGAAGGCAAATCCATAGAGGATTTTGTGCCTCTTGGGTTCCTTGGGTACCAAGGAGTCCAAGGTTCCAAAAAGAGAGCAATAAGAAAAGAAAAGTTTAATTAAGTATTTCTTTATTAAGAAAGAAATTGAAAATAATGGCAAAATGTGGAAAATAAGTGGAAAAAGGTGGGATTGAGTTATCCTTAGTGGGATTTCGTATCCCAAGGATTCCTAATGTTAAAAGGAACAAGCAATGAGGAAAATAAAAGAAAGGTAATGAGAAATCCTCAAAAAGGAATATTTAAGTAAGAAATAAACAAGATTATGTGAAATAATGCATAAAGATGCTTCTAGAAGGATAATAAGTATCCAATAAAAAGAATTTCGAAATAATGGAGTGTCTTGGGATCCAAGGAGTCCCAATAAAGAGGAAAGAAAGAGAAAATACCAAAATTGCAAAACAAGAGGATAATGTGATTCTTTATTAATGGATTTTGTGATTTTGATAAAAGGGAAGTATTTTCTATTAAATGAAAATAGAATTTCTTACCAATAGAAAGAACCATGAGAATAGGAAAGATGATTTTCGAAATTCTAATATATCAAGGATAAAGAATATCAAGGAAATAATAAGTAAGAGAGAGAAGATTGTTTATTCATGAAGGAATATACTTTCCTAGTAAAGAAGAGACTTAGATCTCGTGGATAGTCGACCTAGGGCTTCTTTTTCCACCCCTATATAGAGGGGTAGAGTCCAGAGTCGAGTTCATAAGGATTCCACACATCCTTCTCTTCTTTCTCTTCTTCTTCTTCCTTGTTTTGTCCATAAACCCTAGTCACGGAGGGAGGATCAGCCCTGGGGCAAACGAGGGGCGAAGGACGAGTTAGGAAGGAAGCATGCTGCTCCCACGACGCAATGAAACTTCTCTGAGGAGGTTTCCTACATCTTAGCCAGATGCAGAAGCAACTGCATGACTGCCAGAAAGGTTGGCACCATGGTTGCATCACCTGCTTGCCAAGCTCTAATCAGCCATTGTAGTCACCTGATGGGTGGCTCCCTAGGTACGGCGGATGAAGGCGAGGCTAGGGCAGCCATCGGAGGCGGTCCTCGACCCTAGGATGGAGAGGGGCGGACCCCCGAAGAAGCAACAATGCAGCTGCAGGGGGTGGCAGGTTTGTAGGCCTAACCCACTTCAACCTTGCCACCTCGGCTGCGGCTTGATGGCCCTGAGGGCGCTATGGAGGCCGTCGGACCTGGAGGAACTAGTATTGGTGGCCGCCGGGGTCCAGATGATGGGGAAGAAGCCCCGCAACCCGCGACTAGGGCGACACAGCAGAGCTGTGCGAGGAGGAAGAAGAAGGGAGGTCGTTGGACGATTATGCCCCTATGTGGGCTGAAGCACATGCCGACTTAATGAGGGCAATATGGTCAAATCATTATATTTTCCAAATCTAGCGCTTGCATGGGAGAAGCGACGTGGCGCATCGTGATTGGCCGGGTAAGTGAAATTTTGTGAAAATCATATCTAGCAAACCGTAACTCGAATTGAGACAAATATTATATGAAAATTGATCCTCAGAACGAGAGGAATCCATTAAAAATATAATTGGAGCCTGTTTATGTTTGCAATTCGAAAAGTAATGAAGGTTATTAACTTTAGTGTAATGATGATTAAGAAACCCTATTTTGAAATGAATAAAGTGTTTAATAGGGTTTAATGGATCATTAGAGTTGATATTAACCTGTTAAATGTAAAAGATACATTATGTTCAAAAAGGAAGAACTTTGCATGTGGTTAATCTAATTTGAAGATTATGTACATAAATATGCTTAAAAATTGAAAAGTACATAAAGCTATCATCTGTAATGATTTAATTAATGAAAAACCCTTAGATTTGATGATAGATGGATTTAATGATGTTCAATGAATAATTCAGGCCAATATTAAAATATGGTTAATGAAAATGAAAATAGGATCTAAAAAGATGATCTTTTTACAAAAAATGGCTTAATTTAGGGTTTCGTGCACGAATATGCCTTAATGAGCTTGAGAACCCTAATTTAGGCGAATATGACATTTAAATGTTTTAATTGTTCAAATCCATGAATAAATAGGGATATGATGATCCTAAGTCAATTTGGGTGTTAAAATGAATATTTGAGCAATTAGGGTTTATATGAGTAGAAAAGAGTATTTTAGGGTTTGTTAACCTAAAAGAGATAAAGTTCGAGAAAGTGATCTAAGAAACCCTAATGAAACCCTAAAATGGACACCAAACCCTAGAAAGTGAATCCAAGTAAATAGAGTAGATTCTTGATGAAGTGCGTAACTGTAGAGTACATATTCTTTTCAGGAATTATGTGATGATTGAATTACTTTCTTGGATCTGTTGATTGGCTTGATTGTATATACATGAAGTATATGTTCAATAATCTGCATGACTCATGAAATCAGGTATGTGGTTATGCTTATGACTATACCGAATAGTTTCCCGAGGATTTTATCGACGTTTCCCTCAATGCATGAATTAACTGTTGGATGTCTATTTATTTCATGCAATTATAAAGTGACTATGATTATGGAGGTAGGGAATGACCCCCCGACCATTGGACACTTTTGCCCCTCCGCGGGTTGAAGGCGTGCTCAACTTAACCGGGGGTAAAATCAACTATTCGTTATGTTTCCCAAAGCAGTGTTGCATGGCATGGACACTTGGTGCGTTCTGATTGGCCAAAGTAAGTAATTTTTGCATAATTCATATCAAATAATCGGTAGCTCAGATGGATACGAATATTATATGCATTTTGCTCAGAAAAATGAGAGGAATTCAATAAAAATATGTTTAGAAGCTAATTCCTCTTACAATTCAAAAAGTAGTGTAAGTTATCAACTTTAATGAATAAAAGATTAAAAAACTCTACTTTAAGATGATTAATGTAATTAGTAGGGTTTAATGGGTCATTAACGTTGATATTAATATGTTAATTGTAAAAAGGAACATTAAGATCGAAAAGGATGAACTTTGCACATAATTAGTTTAATTTATAGATTATGTGCATAAATATGCTTGAAAGTTGAAAAGTGCATAAAATTATCATCTTTAATGATTTAATTAATGAAAAACCCTTAGATTTGATGATAGATGGATTCAATGATGTTCTTTGGATAATTCAAGCCAATATTAACCTATTGTTATTAAAAGTGAAAATAGGATCTAAAAAGATGATCTTTTTATATAATTGGCTTAATTTAGGGTTTCGTGCATGAATATGCATTAATGAGCTTCAAAACCCTAATTTAGGTGAATATGTCTTATAATTGTTTTAATTATTAAAATCCATGAATAAATAGAGATATGATGATCCTAAGTCAATTTGAGTATAAAAGACCATTAAAATGGATAATTTGAGCAATTAGGGTTTATATGAGTAGAAAGAGTATTTTGGGGTTGTTGACCTAAAAGGAATAAAGTTTGAGAAATTGATCTAAGAAACCCTAATGAATACTAACGAAACCTTAATTTGGATTAGAAACCCTAGAAAGTGAATCCAAGTCAATAAAGTAGACTCTTGATAAAGTGTGTAGTAAATAGAGTACATATTCTTTTCAGGAATTATGTGATTGTTGAATTGCTTCCTTGGTTGGAATCACTTAATGCTTGTGAAATCTTCAAATCAGGTATGTGGTTACGCTTATGAATAATCACTTTTGTTTCACGACGATTTCCGAATGTTTTATCGGTTGCCTGAAATTAACTGTTGGATGCCTTTTATTTCATGCAACTATAAAGTGACTGTGATTATCACTATGAACATATATATAACTGCCTTAGATCCGAATCCACCTCTATGGCTTGTAAAGGCTAAAAAGGGGTAACATAGAGTAAGGTCTAGGTTATCGTGGGTTAGAAACGGGGCTACCAAGTGTAGTGCCATGAGACCCTTTAGCATGCCATGAGTTAAGGAGTGGGCTACTTACGGGTAGTGCCATGTGACTCAACCCTAGAAACTGGTTCACCTATAGGTGTGACCATGAGGGGTTTAATGGGGATCTACTATAAGGAAAGTAGCATCCAGGTCCACTGCAGGGACAACGCAGAGGATAGGGAATGCATGGATCGCACAGTTATATTTAAAATGTAAAATAGTTTGTTAAATGGTAATTGGCTGCAATACATTGTTATGAATAATTACACGATTATTGTTTCCCCCACATACCAGCTTCGGCTGACCGATGTTTTGTTTGTCGGCATTTTAGGTGCAAGCCAAAAGGACAAACAATAAATCGTCATATTGTGAAATACATGAAGTAAAATACAAGGAGGATTAGCTAGAATAGAATTCATATGTGGATAGAAGTTTAGAGATCTAAGTTTTTAAAAAGGTATGCAAAAGTTTATTTTCTTATAGCTTTCCAGTTTAGTCTGTTAAAATTTAATAATTGTTCTTGGTTAATTGTCGAACCTTTGATCTGAAAATTATGTGTGCGGCTTCGACCTCTCAGTCTCCCTTAATTGGGGGTTACCAGAAGGTGGGGTCATAACATTTGGTATCAGAGCGTAGGTTCCTCACTTAAACATTAATAATTATTAAATTTTATAAACTCCATAGAACCCAAGGGAGTTATTATAGGATTATCCGAAAGATGGAGGTGTCTGGAAAAGGATCACGACCGGGGGCTGGAAATATTTTCCTCTGCACTGCTAGTTGGAATACAAGGACTCCCAGATCTGTGTGACTACCTGGACAAAGTATTAGGGTATGATTCAAAATAAGATACCTTTAGGACTTTCTCATCTTATTCATCCCTTCTCATCATGTATTTATTAAGGACCTTAAGGATTAGGGTTTTCTCTCTTTTCCTCACCCTCTTGAGGTACAGGTAAGGTTGATAGGGTCTAAGGAATCCTCCACCAAATTAATGAAAAGCACGTAAATAAGATGTCATGGACTTAAACTTAATATAGTAAGCGAAAACTAAAGGATAGATACATGCTTAGGTCGTATGACATAAGTTGTCATGCCCTCAGAAGAGACCTGAGGTTAGACCTTCTTGTCAGGGGGATAAATAAAGAGATTTAGTCTTGGAGATAGAGATCTCCATTGTAAGTAGAGACCTGGCACATCCTCTAAGGATGATGTTAACCCTAACCCTAAGTGAAGGTTAGAGAGAGAAATGGCATGATGAGTTAGACCAAGTGTTTGGATGGACATGCCTTGGATGACATATGAGACATGAGAGGTTGGATGACCTAGTACCTCTGGAGACCCAACCCTGGGAAGGGTCGTGCATGTTTGAGTGAAGGATATCTCCTTCATTGATGAGGTTAGAGAAGAACCTATGGAAACCCCATGAGCTTATATGGGCATAATAGGCACCCAAAATCTATTAGTAGTGTGAGAAATAGGTTGAAACCCTGGCCGGGAGAGTTTGATGGATAGCTTATGTGATAAGCATAAGGGGCTATGGATAACCGTGAGCGAACATAAGTTGAACATAGGCTTCATCCAGGCAGGGGAATGCTTTTGAGGTTGATCCTTCATGAAGAGAGGACCTCTAATGGTGAGGTTGGTTAGCTCTAGAGAGAGAGCAGGAAACCAAGCAAGAAGGTTGGAATCCTAGACTCCGAGATATGAGGAAAAGTAGGGAGTTGAGGATGATGCGACCTAAGTGGATGATAGTGGTTGCCTCATGAATGATCCCTGGAGGATGATGATATCTTGGTTGACTTTTGAGGAACCAAACCCTAAAGAGAGGATGGGGCTTCTAGAACCTATGTGCCTACGGTATAAGAGCTTACCTGTCGAGATGAGACAAAGTGTGCCTTAGACATTGAGGAGGTTTAAGTAGCAAGTTGTGAGGCTTTGTACCTTGTTAGTTGTCATTGAGGAGGACCCAACTCTAAGTGTTGCTTGAGTCGAAGGATGACAGGAAGTGCATGTTATGCCTTTTGCATGCTTGATTCGTGGTTAAGAGATAGAGCATGTAGTTGGACACCTAAAAGTGAATCTAGGGTTCCTAGGCCTAAGAGGGGAAGTGGTGTACCCGATGCTCATGATGAGATTTGAGTTTCTATAGACGCGGGCATGGTACTCCACATGGATAGAGGAAAAGGGAAACCCCTTAAGATTAAAGATATGTTTGATGAACCCCTCATAACTAAGTTGAAGACATGGGAAGGTATGATCTTGATCCAATGCTGAGGAATGAGAACAAGTATGACCTAGTATGGTTGGTCAGTGGTCCGCTTGTGCCTTAGTAGCTGCTGGGTTAAGCATGCTCATATGGATGTAAACCCTAAGGATGTTTGTGACCTTGTGATAACAACAATTTTTGTGACGTTTTTGGCCTTTATTCTGTTATCAAAACTGCCCTTTTCTGCCATTTTCCTCTATTTTATATGCAATTTCACAATAATTAGCCAAGCAATGCTCTCAGTCCAATATTTCCATCTTTTGCAGAGTTTCCTCCTATTTTGGCCCATTTAGCACCAATAAGACCGTTCCGGCCCACAAATAAGTCCAAGACTGTCTCGGTCCCCTGACGCCCGATACACACACTGATCGGCAAGGCTGCGCGATACGACGACGCGCGACGCAAGGATGCCGCGCGAGAAGGTACCGATGGACGACACGCCTCTTTACCCGACAGGGAGCCAAGCGCGCCGCAACTACTCCATGTGCCGCACGATATCAGCCACCCACCGGCAGCTGCCCCTCACCACGATGCCCGACAGCCGACCTCCTTGTGTCGGGAGATACCCGCATCAGCCGACCACCATCTGAACGGCGGAAAGGAGGACACGTGGCGCTTCGAGCACCATACCTTCTCCCGACCATCTGCCTATAAATAGCAGCTACAGGGAGTCGAAAAGACAGCTTAGACAATTCGGACAAGCTTGGTCACTTCAGGTTTGGGAGAGTCGAGTGATCTCCGGAGGAGGCTGTGAGAGCAGGCGTATCGTGCTCTAGTGTTCGTACAGGGCGACACTAGGTGAGCTCTTCCCCATCCCGAGAGGGAGGGGACTGGTTCACCTAGGACTGTACCGAGCGACACTGGGAGCCGATATCGGCCGATGTAGATACGTGACACGAGTGCCCGACACCAGTGCCCGGCAATAGGATACGCAGCTCCATGCCCGACACGATAACGAACCCGATACGCTCCGCCCGTCAGGCGTGTCGCCCGAGAGGGTGTAACGCCCGACTTGAGCATATCGGCCAGGTCCTTGAGCAATGCAGTTGCCCGTCGCGGCGTGCCGCTTGAGAGAGCGTGCCGCCCGACACGGCTGTATCGGGCTAGGCCCCTGTCCGATATCAGGCGGGATGGTTACTGTAGCCTGTCGTCCTTCTACATCAAGAAGGCGACACATATCTTTAATTCTGTTATTTAAATTCCTTTACTTATGCATTGTAATTAAGACCTTTAATGCTTATAGAAATGGAAATGTTTAATTACTTGCTGCTCTATGCTTGGTGCAATATGTTGGATGACTGCTATGTTTGATATCCGAACTCTAGCTTGCATGTTTTGGATCGCGTTTCGCTTAGCTACCGAATCGTGTTTTCCCGTCGCAACAACTTCGAGAGTTGTGTTGTGGCTCTAGTGTTTGGTCCGTTTCTGGAGTACGAGAGTGCCTGGAATGGAGTCGTTTCAGTGACATTCCACTCTAACTTTGAGCCCAGCAACCTCGAGAGGGTTGCCGAGGCTTGGTTAGAGGTACCCGCTCTGAGAGGAGGGGTATAGGATGTTACCGGTACCGCTTGTTTTGCTATAGTCTTATCCTTCGTACCTTGCTCTAGCTCTAGTTTTATCTTTCTGTTTCTATCGCATGAAAACCCCTAAAAATTTCTAAATGACTAAAACCTTAATTCTTTCTAGTAACTCCACTTGGAGATAGTTTTCTTGTTTTGTTTGTGACATCTTTACGCTTCCCTTCTGGGGAATTTACAATCTCTTTTACGTGCCGGAGTGTAGCGTGTCGATTCTGGGTTCTCAACACTACCCCCCTTGTCCCTGTGTTTGACCCTGTATATCTACTTTGACCCCATAAACAAAGTTGCGGGGGCCTAGAAGGATTCGGGTTTATAAATGTAAAAGCTCGACTACCTCAAATCCGCCTAAAAATTTAGGACGCGCGATTTAGGCCGGTCAACTTTTTGGCGCCGTTGCCGGGGACAAGGCAAAAATAGTACTATAGACGAATCTGAATCCACTAACTACACTCCTGTGCCTCAAGCTTGGAAACGAGCTTGACAACACCCTTTTTCTTTATTCTTTCTCCTTACTATTATTCTTAGCCTAAGCTAAACAATTCAATTTTCTAACTTAATTTTTTATATGCTCTTGCAGGAACCCTGAAAGATGACCTGCTCCACCGAGTTTTGATATCATGTCTCGTTGTGAGCAGTCTCTTCCTGAAGGTGAATGTCAAGGCCGAGGTGAGAGGGTGAGCTAGCCCAGCTTGGTTGGTCAGCTTTCCGCCTACATAAAAAGACAGGACACCATTATCAGCAAACTGATACAGGATACACTTCCCAACCCCGAAGTTCAGAATTCCATGCAACACCAGATGGCGAGTCTGCATATGCGCCAATGGGAAGTCGATCAACGATTGGCCCAAATGGCAGCACTGATGAAGAACCCTGCGGGGAAGACACTCTCCTACCCGAAAACCTCCAGAATGGCGGTACTAAGGTCCAGGAAGATGGTGGAACGCACAGCTGAAGCCGAACCGGAGCCTGAACCGAGGTCTAAGAGTGCTATTCCAGCAGAGGACGGAGGTGGACAAGCAAAAGCTCAAGAGCCTACAAAGAAGCCTTCCGATGAGCTACCTGGTGGGAGGAATCCTTACGCTCCAAGGCCTCCATTCCCGTATAAGCTGATAAAGGCAAATCTGAAGAAGTGTCATGAGAGGTTCATGGACTCGATCAGGAAACTGCATCTTGAAGTCCCCTTCCTTGATGCATTGGAAGAGATGCCTATGTATGCCAAGTTCCTCAAGGACCTTATCACAAAGAAAAGAAGGAGAGGAAGGACAGAGACAGCGTATCTAGCTTCCGCCTCCTCCACCTTCTTGAAGCCCGATACGCCAAATAAGAGAAGGGATTCCGGAGCTTTCACAATCCCGTTCGCCATAGGAGACAACGTCAAGCACAAGGGTCTAGCAGACTTGGGAGAAAGCATCAGCCTCATGCCCCTAAGTTTCGCAAAAAGGGTGGGTTTGACCGACATGGTTCGAACCAACATGCGGATCCAACTGGCAGACCACACCTTCAAGAGACCTGTCAGCATTGTCGAAGATGTGCCGATCAGGGTTGGAAATTTCTTCATCCCCTGTGACATAGTCATGGTCGACACGGCTGAAGACCCCCGTTGCCCGATCATCTTTGGACGCCCTTTCTTGGCAACAGGAAGAGCGTTGATTGATGTCTTCGAGCGGACAATCACTTTGAGGGTCGGAAACGACCATATTGACTTCAAGTTGAAGGATATCATGAGAAGCCCTTCCCTGGCTGAATCAGCATGTTTCGGAGATAGCTACAATAAATTCTACGAGGAAATAGAGGAGGATATCCGGACAGTGGACCCCCTCGCAAGGGTTATAAGAAGTCAGGATCCTGACCTCGAAGATCCTGAAGTGGCGAGGTATCTCCACCTTTTCGACCTTTCTGAAAAAGATTTGCAAGAAGAAGATGAGGTGGTGGAGTCTGCAAGGTATGCCTCCCTCGAAGGTGAGCCTCGAGAGGAGGTACCCAGACCGAAGCCAGAGTTAAAAGTGTTACCTGAAGGCCTGAAGTACGAGTTCTTGGATGAAGAGTAGAGAAACCTTGTCATTGTAAATGCCAATCTTTCAAGCAATCAGCTGGATCGAATCCTTGAGGAGTTAAGGCTCCACAGGGGGGCTATAGGATATTCAGTAGAGGATATCAAGGGCCTTAGCCCCGCCCTGTGCATGCACCGCATCAGCTTAGATGAATCAGCCAAGCCTCTGGCTCAACCCCAGAGGAAGCTGAACCAGATGCTCAAGGAGGTCATCAAGAAAGAGGTAATAAGGCATAGGGATGCGGGGATTATTTACCCAATCAGTGATAGCAATTGGGTAAGTCCTATCCACATAGTACCCAAGAAAGGCAGAATGACGGTGGTTAGGGGCGAGAAGGGCGATGAGGTGGCGGTAAGAACTGTCACCTGATGGCAGATGTGTATTGATTATCGAAAGCTAAATTAGGCTACAAAGAAGGATCATTTTATTCTACCCTTTATTGATCAAGTTCTCGAAAGGTTAGCGCATCACGATTTCTTTTGTTTTCTTGATGGCTTTTCAGGTTTTTACCAGGTACCCATCTTGCCCGACGATCAAGAGAAAACAACATTCACCTGCCTTTATGACACTTATGCCTTCCGAAGGATGCCCTTCGGACTCTGCAACACCCCCACCACTTTTCAGTGATGCATGATATCGATGTTCTCGGATTTTCTAGAAGACATCGTAGAAGTTTTCATGGACAATTTTTCCATCTATGGGAAGGACTTCGATAGCTGTCTTAAGAATCTGTCATTGGTTCTTCAAAGGTGTGAGGAGAACATCCTAGTTCTAAACTGGGAAAAATGCCATTTCATGGTGCGAGAGGGCATCGTCCTCGGGCATAAGATCTCGAAGCGTGGGATCAAAGTGGACGTAAGCAAGGTTGAAGCAATATCCAAGCTTCCTCCACCAAGATCTGTGACGGGGGTGCGAATCTTTCTCGGGCACGCGGGATATTACCGAAGATTCATCAAGGACTTCTCAAAGATTTCCAAACCGCTGTCCAATCTTCTGGTAAAGGACGTTGAATTTGTTTTCTCTAACGATTGTCTAAATGCTTTTCAGGCCCTTAAAAATGCTTTCATATCACCACCTATCCTTCAAGCGCCAGAATGGGGTTTACCTTTTGAGCTGATGTGCGACGCTAGTGACTATGCAGTTGGAGCAGTCCTGGGGCAAAAGAAAGACAAAAGGCACCATGTGATTTGCTATGCTAGTCGCACGTTGGACGAAGCTCAGGTAAACTACACAACAACTGAAAAGGAGATGCTCGCTACCGTCTTCGTGTTTGATAACTTCAGGTCGTATCTCGTCGGAGCGAGATTCAAAGTATACATAGATTATGGGGCGATAAAATACTTGATGCAAAAGAAAGACGCGAAACCCAGGCTGTTGAGGTGGGCCCTATTGCTCCAAGAGTTTGACCATGAAATTATCGACAAGAAGGGCGTAGAGAATGTGGTCGCCGACCACCTATCAAGGATCGTGGCTGAGAGACAGGGAGGGCAACCTATCAATGATGACTACACCGACGAGGCCCTCATGTTGGCCGAAGCTCAAGAAGAAAGTCTACCCTGGTTTGTGGACATCTGCTGTTATAACCCCAATTTTTGGGTTCAATTGATGAGAAATGAAATTTCTCATATTAAGGATAATTGAACAAATAATGATGTGATTTGTTTTGAATAATTGGATTTCGTTTAAAATAGCCTTGTTATTTGATTTGTGGGCTTTATTGGCTATTGGGCCCAATAAAAAGGAAAATAACAAAGGAAATTCAATTAGTAAATGGATAATTGAATATTTGAGAAAAGAAATAATGGAAACCTCTAGAAGGCAAATCCAAAGAGGATTTCGTGCCTCTTGGATTCCTTGGGTTCCAAGGAGTCTAAAGTTGCAAAGAAAAGCAATAAGAAAAAGAAAAGATTATTCTATGTATTCCTTTATGAGGAAAGAAATTGGGAAATAATGGTAATATGTGGAAAATAAGTGAAAAAGGGGTATAATTGAGTTTTCATGGTGGAATTTCGTATCCCAAGGTTTTCTTATGATAGAAGGGATGCCAATGAGGAAAATAGAAAGAAAATAAAAAGAAATTCTCAAAAAGATATATTTTTAATGAGAAATAAACAAGATAATGTGAGATAATGCATTTAGATGCATCTAGAAGGATAATAAATATCCTTGGAAAAGGATTTCGAAATAATAAGTTTTCTTGGGTGCCAAGGAGCCCCAATAAAGGAAAAGGAAGAGAAAATACTATAATATTAAAATAAGGAGATAATGGGAATACATAATCCATTAATTATGTAATTTTGCAAAGAGGAAAGTATTTCCTATTAAAAGGGGAAATATGAATTTGTAACAAATAACTAAAAGGCAAGTATAAAAGGGGATAAGGGGGATGATTCTCATATTTCAAAATATCCATGAGAAATAGGAAATATCAAGAGTTAATGAAGAGAGAAATAATGTCGTTGCTTCTAAATCAAGGGAAGTAAGTTTCCTTTTGAGTTTAGGACTTGAGACCTCATAGAGGCACGTCTCAGGGCTTCGTGCTCTCCCCTATATATGGGGTTGAGTCTTGGTTCGAAGGGAGAGAGAGAGTATTCCACGTTCTTCTTCTCCTTCTTCTTAGTTCTTACACGTGAAAACCTAACCATGAGGTATGGTCCTATCCTTGAGCGACGAGTGGTAGTTTGTGGTTGGGTTTGAGTCGGGAAGACTCCAAGACCATCCAGAAGTGATTGGTTACCAAACCAACACACAAATCATCGTGCAACTCGAGCTGTATGTCTGCAAGTTTGCAGCTATCACAACAGTATTAAAGGATGGCGTTGTGTTTGGAAACAACTGTTTTGGCCGAAGTTTCTGGATGCCCTGCGTGCGCCGAGGTGCGCCGTAGCTAGGGAACCCATCTGCGGTGGTCCCCGAGCCTCCAGTAAGGAGGGGCAGGCCGCGGGAGGGCTTCCAGCGGCGGCCGCAGCCACGGATCTGAGGAAGAGGACGACGGGCGTGCTTTGGACTCAAGCCGGCAACACCCTATCGAGCGGGGAGGTCCGGCGGAGGTCTGGGACCCATCCCCGGAGACCTTGGAGGGTCCTAGGGTAGAAGGCAAGCCGCGCGAGCCTGCAAGGCAGCGGCTAGGGCGGCTGCACACATCTGCCCGAGGAAGAAGAAAGGCGAAGGGTGCTTTGGACCGATTTGCCCTCCGAGGGCTGAAGAAACAGCCCACTTATGCGGGGGCCAACTCCGTAATTCTGTTATAATTCTCAAGTGATCCGCATTGCTTGGAAGGCGGCCTACGTGGCACTTCCCTATTGGCCAAGTAAGTAATATTTTGTAAAATTTGTATCTCTTGAATGGTAACTCAGAAAATAGCAAAACTATATATCAAATTGCTCATAAAAACGAGAGGAATCCAATAAAAATATGTATAGAAGTTAATTCGTCTTTCTATTCGAGAAATAGTGTAAATTATTATCTTTAATGAAATAAAGATTAAGAAACCCTATTTTGATATGATTAATGTATTTAAAAGGGTTTAATAGATCATTAGAGTTGATGTTAACCTGTTAATCGTAAAAAAGTCACATTAGATCTAAAAGAATGATCTTTGTACATAATTGTCTTAATTTAGAGTTTTTGGGCTTAGAATCCCTAATTTAGGAAGATATGCCTTTTAATGATTTAATTGTGCAATTAAATGAATAAGACAATGTTATGTTGTTATAAATCCAATTTGAGTACCAAAGATCTTTAATATGAATTATTTGGATAATTAGTGTTCCCTAGTGTATAAAGTGGAAATAGTGATAAATAAGGTTCATATATGTGCATTGAACTACAATGAAATATGATTTGTCAATTTGAAAGAAACCGAAGGTGATAATTAGCCTTAATGTTGTGGATATGACCTAAAAGGATAAAGGTAATAAGTTTAGTGTAAAAGAAACATATTAGACTTAATTGACGTGCAATTGTGCATATGATGCAGAAATTAGGGTTTGTGAACTAAAAGAGCATTAAAAGTGATAAATGCACAATGAAGGCTAAAACCCTAATAACACCCTAAAGTTGGCCTAGAAATCATAAGGAGAAATCAAAGTTGATCTTAAGGATGTTTGAATATAACAATGACACTTGGATGTTATGCATTATTTTCAGGATATTGTTGATTGCTTGTTAATTATGTTGAATATTAAATGCATGGACATCAAGTTACTATGGATCAGGTATGTGGTTACGATTATGAATAACCGCTTTAGTTTCCCGGTGGATTCCCGAATGTTTAATCGCATTGAATGCAACTAAACTGTTGGATGTTTATTTATTTCATGCAACATATAAAGTGACTATGATTATCACTATAAAGGTGCATATATAATTGGCTAGATCCGGGTCCACCTCTGTTACTTTGAAAAGGCTAAAAAGGGGTAATCCTAGAGTAAGGTCTAGGTTACCGTGAGTTAGAGACTCTTTAGCAAATCCCGAGTTAAGGAGTGGTCTACTTACGAGTACTGCCATGTGACTCAACCCTAGAAATGGGTTCACTTATAGGTGGATCATGAGGGGTTTAATGGGGACAACACAGAGGATAGGGTACTCTTGGATCGCGGAGTTATATCTAAAACTTAATGTTGGTTTTTAAACAAGTAATTGAATGATTACATTGTTATCATAGTTGCATGATTATTTGTTTCCCCCACATACCAGCTACGGCTGACCGACGTTTTGTTTGTCGGCGTTTTAGGTACAATGAAAAGAACAAACAGTAAAGTGGAACATGTGACACTAAATGAGAATTAAAGTGCAAAGGAGGATTAGATATATTAGTATCAGTATGGATAGAGGAATAGAGATCCCAGTTTTCAAAAGGTATGTAAAGAAAATTTTTATTACCATTTTCAGTATAGTCTGTTAGAATTTAATAATTGTTTATGGTTATATGTCGAACCTTTGATCCGGGATTAATGGGTGCGGCTCAACCTCTCGGTTTCCCTTAATTGGGGGTTATCGGGAGGTGGGGTCATAAAATTTGGTATCAGAGCTTGGGTTCCTCATTTAACCATTAATAATTATTAAAATTTTCAAACTCCATAGAACCCAAGGGAGTTATTAGAGGAGTATCCGAAAGACGGAGGTGTCTAGAAAGGGATCACGACCGGGGGCTGGCATGATTTTCCTCCGCACCGCTAGTCGGAATACGAGGACTCCCGGACCCGTGTGACCGCCTGGCCAAAGTCTTAGGGTATGAATCGAAATAAGATACCTTTAGGACTTCTCATCTTATTCATCCCTTCTCATCACAAAATTCTGATAGGGACATAAAGATTAGGGTTTCCTTTCTTCTCCTCACTCTCTTGAGGTATGGGTAATGTTAATAAGGTTTAAGGAATCCTCCACTAAATTAATGAAAGACATGTATATAAGATGTCATGGACATAAGCTTAATAGATTAAGCGCAAAATAAATAATAGATACATGCTTAGGTCGTATGACATGAGATGTCATGTCCTTAGGAGAGACCTGACACTAGACCTTCTTATCAGGAGGATAGGTTAGTCTTGGAGATAGAGATCTCCATTGCTAGTAGAGACCTGGCACATCCTATGAGGATGATGCTAACCCTAACCCTAAGTGATGGTTAGAGAGTGATGAGTTGGACCAGGTGTTTGCAAGGACATGCCTTTGGGATGCCATATGATCCATGGGTGACCTAACACCTTTGGCAACCCAACCCTGGGAAGGGTCGTGCATGTTATGGTAAAGGATAGATCCTTAGGTGATGATGTTAGTGAAGGACCTTAGAAACCCTATGGGCTTGTAGGGCATAGCTGGCACCTAGGGCACGTCATAGTGCTAACAGTAAGGTGAAACCCTGGATAAGGAATTATGATAGAGCATAAAGGGTTATGGATAATCTTGAGCAACCCTAAGTTTGAACCTAGGCTTCGCCCATGTAGAGCATGCTTTTGATTATGAACCTTCATGAAGAGAGGACCTCTAATGGTGAGGTTGAATGTAGGGTTAGCCCTAGAGAGAGCAGGGAACCCAACAAGAAGGGTGGAAGCCTAAAACCCTGAACTATGGATGATAGTGGTTGCTTCATGATCGATCCCTGTAAGTTGATGATATCTTGGTTGCCTTTAGAGGGACCAAACCCCGAGAGAAGATGAAGCTTCTGGGACCTACGTGCCCATGGTAGGGATGTTTACCTTCTGAGGTAGGAAGAAGAGTTCCTTAGACCTAGAAAGGTGTGATAGCAGACTATGAGGCCTTGTACCTTGTTAGTTGTCCTTAAGGAGGACCCAACCCTAAGTGTTGATTGAGAAGAAGGATGATAGGAAGTGCACGAGATGCCTTTTGCCAGTTTGATTCATGGTTCAGAGATAGAGCGTGCAGTTGGACACCTAAAAGTGAACCTAGGGTTCCTAGGCCTAAGAGGGGAAGTGGTATACCTAATGTTCATGATGAGAATTAAGTTTCTATAGTTTTGGTACGCCTCATGAATAAAGGAAAAGGGAAGCCCCTTAAGTTTAAGGCATGTTGGGTGAACCCCCCCTTACAGCTAGGTTGATGATAAAGGGGAATTTTTTTTATCCTGATCCAACATCGAGGAAGAAGGATAAGTATGACCTAGCATGGTACAGTGTTTGGGCAGCTTATACCTTAATGGTTTTCTATGGTTAAGTAGGCTCGTGTGGATGTAAACCCTAGACCTAAGAGCTTTTGTGACCTCAGAGATAGTTTTCCTCCCATCCGGGGAGAGGGACCCCTTTGGAAGGGTGTATATCAGTTTTGGTTAGTTTAAGGTAACCTAAAGAGGTCTCTTAGGATCTTGAGAAGCTAAGTGAAAATTTCATGGTATGAGAATGAATATCCATATCTAATTGCATATGAATGTGTTACCATGAAGGTAACCAGTAAGGGGCGTGACCAAGGTAGGTAGGTTGCCATGATCCCGATGAAAGGATGAAGGCCAACCCATGAATGCAGAAAGAGAGATGATGAAGACTTGGGTAAGGTTCTAAATGAACATGTACTACGATGGAGAATCCTAAGTCTATCCTAGGGTCAGGTAGGGATAAGTCCGATGAAGGTAGGAGTTGCCTAATTCCCCAGTTGCACATGACCATAGGGTCGGGAGGTAACAGCTATCATTGTCTTAGGACCATGGGTTAGGAGATTGATCACCTTCATGAACTCATGGGACCCAAAGGGCAGATGAGTAGGGCACTCTCTTGATGCATGAGGGAAGAGGGATGACCCCAAAAGAGTCGGTACCCTATAGACCTAGAGTAAATGACCAAGGATATAAACCTCAGTAGGTTCAAGACTAGTTTGATATCATGATGTTTGTGATAAAGAGACATATGTGGCACATTGCAACTTAGATTTAAAGGTGTACTGGCAAGGTGGGATGTACCATCTCTACTCTTGGAATAGGAGGAACTCTGTATTTGGACTGCAGCCAAATGCTTATTTCCTCTTGTTATGGGGGTGAGAGATAGGACATTATGCATGGCATACACCAAGGATAAGAGATGATGTAGGTTGGAACGTTGCCACGAGAGACGGGGTAGAGAAGATAACCTATCTCGGTAAAGTGAATGATACATGGATGGCTTACTAGCACTAAGAAGAATGAGGTGATCACCTTATGAGGATGTAGAGCTTACAAGTTATACCAGGTTGAGTTTGATCACCATGATGATGGAATCAGAGAGTGTTCTTATGAAGATAAACATATAGTTTGAGATGACATGATAAGCGAAATTCATGAAAGTGTAATGTTACCTAATACCTAAGGATGTGAAGTGGTAATGGGTGTTCTGGTTGAGATACATCTGGCTTGTTTGATTAGAAGCTAGAAGAGGTTGTTTGGCTAACCCTAAGATTGAAAAGGAGAGGTGTTTGGATAACACTCAGATGTAACCAGATGCATTGAAAAGTTAAGAGTTTCCAGTCTAGACCTGGAGGTAATGAAAGGATGGTGGTGGAACCTCAGATGAACTTCTTTGGAAGAGAAGGTGACGAAACCCCGACTAGAGTGGTTTAGGGTTTCAGAGGGTTTGATCTTGAAAGAATCATGACATACAGGAAATCATGGTTGAAGATCATCATACACCGTGGAAAATGGCAATAGCACTTTGGATGTTTAATATGAGGTTGCATGTGGCCATGCAAGCCAAGAGGTAAAGAACGAACCCCAGTAACCCAGTGTATCGATATGGAGGACAAAAGAATCCCTGAGAGGGAATGAGAGCTCAACGGATGTTGTGTCTTCCCTGGATCGAGGAAGGTCGAGATACAATATGGGTTATGGTAGATCGCCTTACCTAGATGACATAAGAAAGAAAGAGTTCTGTCAAGAGACAGATCTAGTTGAACTACTCATGAGAGAGATGGTTCAATTACACCATGAAGCAAGTTCAAAGGTTCTTGAGTTTGACCTAAAAAGTTCACTTCCATAAAGTGGAAGTAGGTACATGAAGAACTCAATGTTAGTATAGTTTATCACCCCTAACTATGGTTAGTATAATCCAGACTAAAGGGTCTGATGAGGGCATGTGTGCTCGTTCAGGGTGATATCTAGAGACAGTTCTTGTCCTATGAAAGTTGGGACAATGACCACCATAGCCAGTATCGGGTTTTATATGAAGCTCTGTAAGGGAGGTTGTGTCGGTCACCACTTCAGTAAGGTGATGTTGGTGAAAAGGACCACATGATGGTTAGGAAAAAGGGCCCCAGTACATGTAGATGAAGTCACTTTGATTGTGCAAGGGCTGAAAGGAGCCTAGAGACGATGAGAGTCGTGAGCAGATGCAAAGTAGACTGACATACAAGTTACTGTGGGAGGAAATGTGACATGAAAATCCGACCCCTTTAAGTTACGTCTAAGAGAGCTGAGTCCCCGATACATGAGTCCATTAGAGATGGATGGGTGGAGAAGGTTAGGTTTGACCCTACCCCTCAGGATAGAGTAATGGGAGATGTTTTCCATGTGTCCAATTTAGAGCACTATGTGAGGTACCCCGACCATGTGCTGAGCAATGAACCTAGTGAGCCCCAAGGGAGGCTGACATGGCCTGAGTCACCTGTGTAGTTTATAGACGCCAGGATGAAAGAACTCAGAGAAAAAGAATATGTGATAATAAAGGTTCTTTGAAAATGCCATGGGTACGGCAAAGCCACATAGGGGCCAATGACGGACATGGAAAAGTCTTATCCTGAATTGTTTGTTTGCTTGCCTAAATTTTGAGGACAAAATTTCTATCAGAGGGGAAGGATGTTATAACCCCAATTTTTGGGTTCAATTGATGAGAAATGAAATTTATCATATTAAGGATAATTGAACAAATAATGATGTGATTTGTTTTGAATAATTGGATTTCGTTTAAAATAGCCTTGTTATTTGATTTGTGGGCTTTATTGGCTATTGGGCCCAATAAAAAGGAAAATAACAAAGGAAATTCAATTAGTAAATGGATAATTGAATATTTGAGAAAAGAAATAATGGAAACCTCTAGAAGGCAAATCCAAAGAGGATTTCGTGCCTCTTGGATTCCTTGGGTTCCAAGGAGTCTAAAGTTGCAAAGAAAAGCAATAAGAAAAAGAAAAGATTATTCTATGTATTCCTTTATGAGGAAAGAAATTGGGAAATAATGGTAATATGTGGAAAATAAGTGAAAAAGGGGTATAATTGAGTTTTCATGGTGGAATTTCGTATCCCAAGGTTTTCTTATGATAGAAGGGATGCCAATGAGGAAAATAGAAAGAAAATAAAAAGAAATTCTCAAAAAGATATATTTTTAATGAGAAATAAACAAGATAATGTGAGATAATGCATTTAGATGCATCTAGAAGGATAATAAATATCCTTGGAAAAGGATTTCGAAATAATAAGTTTTCTTGGGTGCCAAGGAGCCCCAATAAAGGAAAAGGAAGAGAAAATACTATAATATTAAAATAAGGAGATAATGGGAATACATAATCCATTAATTATGTAATTTTGCAAAGAGGAAAGTATTTCCTATTAAAAGGGGAAATATGAATTTGTAACAAATAACTAAAAGGCAAGTATAAAAGGGGATAAGGGGGATGATTCTCGTATTTCAAAATATCCATGAGAAATAGGAAATATCAAGAGTAAATGAAGAGAGAAATAATGTCGTTGCTTCTAAATCAAGGGAAGTAAGTTTCCTTTTGAGTTTAGGACTTGAGACCTCATAGAGGCACGTCTCAGGGCTTCGTGCTCTCCCCTATATATGGGGTTGAGTCTTGGTTCGAAGGGAGAGAGAGTATTCCACGTTCTTCTTCTCCTTCTTCTTAGTTCTTACACGTGAAACCCTAACCATGAGGTATGGTCCTATCCTTGAGCGACGAGTGGTAGTTTGTGGTTGGGTTTGAGTCGGGAAGACTCCAAGACCATCCAGAAGTGATTGGTTACCAAACCAACACACAAATCATCGTGCAACTCGAGCTGTATGTCTGCAAGTTTGCAGCTATCACAACAGTATTAAAGGATGGCGTTGTGTTTGGAAACGACTGTTTTGGCCGAAGTTTCTGGATGCCCTGCGTGCGCCGAGGTGCGCCGTAGCTAGGGAACCCATCTGCGGTGGTCCCCGAGCCTCCAGTAAGGAGGGGCAGGCCGCGGGAGGGCTTCCAGCGGCGGCCGCAGCCACGGATCTGAGGAAGAGGACGACGGGCGTGCTTTGGACTCAAGCCGGCGACACCCTATCGAGCGGGGAGGTCCGGCGGAGGTCTGGGACCCATCCCCGGAGACCTTGGAGGGTCCTAGGGTAGAAGGCAAGCCGCGCGAGCCTGCAAGGCAGCGGCTAGGGCGGCTGCACACATCTGCCCGAGGAAGAAGAAAGGCGAAGGGTGCTTTGGACCGATTTGCCCTCCGAGGGCTGAAGAAACAGCCCACTTACGCGGGGGCCAACTCCGTAATTCTGTTATAATTCTCAAGTGATCCGCATTGCTTGGAAGGCGGCCTACGTGGCACTTCCCTATTGGCCAAGTAAGTAATATTTTGTAAAATTTGTATCTCTTGAATGGTAACTCAGAAAATAGCCAAACTGTATATCAAATTGCTCATAAAAACGAGAGGAATCCAATAAAAATATGTATAGAACTTAATTCCTCTTTCTATTCGAGAAATAGTGTAAATTATTATCTTTAATGAAATAAAGATTAAGAAACCCTATTTTGATATGATTAATGTATTTAAAAGGGTTTAATAGATCATTAGAGTTGATGTTAACATGTTAATCGTAAAAAAGTCACATTAGATCTAAAAGAATGATCTTTGTACATAATTGTCTTAATTTAGAGTTTTTGGGCTTAGAATCCCTAATTTAGGAAGATATGCCTTTTAATGATTTAATTGTGCAATTAAATGAATAAGACAATGTTATGTTGTTATAAATCCAATTTGAGTACCAAAGATCTTTAATATGAATTATTTGGATAATTAGTGTTCCCTAGTGTATAAAGTGGAAATAGTGATAAATAAGGTTCATATATGTGCATTGAACTACAATGAAATATGATTTGTCAATTTGAAAGAAACCGAAGGTGATAATTAGCCTTAATGTTGTGGATATGACCTAAAAGGATAAAGGTAATAAGTTTAGTGTAAAAGAAACATATTAGACTTAATTGACGTGCAATTGTGCATATGATGCAGAAATTAGGGTTTGTGAACTAAAAGAGCATTAAAAGTGATAAATGCACAATGAAGGCTAAAACCCTAATAACACCCTAAAGTTGGCCTAGAAATCATAAGGAGAAATCAAAGTTGATCTTAAGGATGTTTGAATATAACAATGACACTTGGATGTTATGCATTATTTTCAGGATATTGTTGATTGCTTGTTAATTATGTTGAATATTAAATGCATGGACATCAAGTTACTATGGATCAGGTATGTGGTTACGATTATGAATAACCGCTTTAGTTTCCCGGTGGATTCCCGAATGTTTAATCGCATTGAATGCAACTAAACTGTTGGATGTTTATTTATTTCATGCAACATATAAAGTGACTATGATTATCACTATAAAGGTGCATATATAACTGGCTAGATCCGGGTCCACCTCTGTTACTTTGAAAAGGCTAAAAAGGGGTAATCCTAGAGTAAGGTCTAGGTTACCGTGAGTTAGAGACTCTTTAGCAAATCCCGAGTTAAGGAGTGGTCTACTTACGAGTACTGCCATGTGACTCAACCCTAGAAATGGGTTCACTTATAGGTGGATCATGAGGGGTTTAATGGGGACAACACAGAGGATAGGGTACTCTTGGATCGCGGAGTTATATCTAAAACGTAATGTTGGTTTTTAAACAAGTAATTGAATGATTACATTGTTATCATAGTTGCATGATTATTTGTTTCCCCCACATACCAGCTAGGGCTGACCGACATTTTGTTTGTCGGCGTTTTAGGTACAATGAAAAGAACAAACAGTAAAGTGGCACATGTGACACTAAATGAGAATTAAAGTGCAAAGGAGGATTAGATATATTAGTATCAGTATGGATAGAGGAATAGAGATCCCAGTTTTCAAAAGGTATGTAAAGAAAATTTTTATTACCATTTTCAGTATAGTCTGTTAGAATTTAATAATTGTTTATGGTTATATGTCGAACCTTTGATCCGGGATTAATGGGTGCGGCTCAACCTCTCGGTTTCCCTTAATTGGGGGTTATCGGGAGGTGGGGTCGTAACATCTGCAATTATCTTGCTTGTGGAGAACTGCCTCCTGACATCACGTACAACCAGAAAAAGAAGCTATTCACGGATGCCAAGAACTATTATTGGGATGATCCTCTCCTATTCATAAGGTGCGCAGATAACCTATACAGGAGGTGCATCCCAGAAGAAGAAACTGCGGACATCCTGAAGCAATGCCACGCCTCCCCCTACGGTGGTCACCTGGGTAGCGAAAGAATAGCAGCGAAGGTGCTACAGTCAAGTTTCTACTGGCCCTCATTAATTAAAGATGCCACACAATTTGTGAAGACTTACAAGGAGTGCCAATTTACGGGGAACATATGACAGAGGAATGAGATGCCATTGGCAAGCTGGATAGAAGTAGAAATATTTGACGTATGGGGGACCGACTACATGGGACCGTTCCCTCCATCCCGGGGGTATCAGTACATACTCGTGGCAGTGGATTATGTATCGAAGTGGGTGGAAGCGGTATCCACCCAAACCTGCGACGCCAAGTCAGTTATCAAGCTCTTTGAGAAGACCATCTTTCCTCGTTTCAGTGTCCCACACACGGTTATAAGCGACGAAGGGTCACACTTCAAGGAAAGGTAGTTCGAAGCACTCCTGCGCAAGTACAAAGTAAGGCACAAGATTGCCACACCCTACCACCCACAGACGTCAGGGCAGGTAGAGGTTTCCAATAGGAAAATCAAGAAGATCTTGGAGAAAACTGTCAGCCGAACAAGGAAGGATTGGTCCATGAAGCTTGACGACGCGCTTTGGGCCTACCGAACTAGTTACAAGATGCCCATCGGAACCACCCCCTACCGGCTTATCTACGGAAAGTCCTGTCACCTGCCTTTGGAAATGGAACATAAGGCCCTTTGGGCAATCAAGTTCCTAAATATGGACCTCGACAAAGCAGGAGAAAAGAGGTTTTTGCAGCTTCAAGAGCTAGAAGAGCTGAGATTGAACGCCTACGAAAATGCAAAAATCTACAAACAGAGAACAAAATTGTGGCATGATGCCCACCTCAGGAGAAAAGATGTAAGCGAGGGAGATAAAGTCTTGTTATACAAGTCCTCTATTCGTCTCTTCCCTGGGAAGTTACAAACGAGATGGTCAGGACCGTTTACCGTGTCAAAAATATACCCATCCGGAATGATGGAGCTTTACGACAAGGACGATCCGACCAAAGTATTTCAAGTGAATGGGCACATGGTGAAAAGATTCTATGAGGATGAGGCCTTTGTCAGGAGAGCAGAGATCGACCTGCAAGATATGGGCACAGTCGAGAGCTGAACAAGATGATCTTTCACCGGTCGAGCTGGCGACACAAACTTCAGCGCTCCTCGGGAGGCAGCCCGAGTTTTTCTTTCTTTCATAGAGTAGGATGCATTTTTCCTATTCTTTGCAAAAACAAACATTATGGCATGTAATAAGGTCCGAGTCGGTGCACGCGCCGAGCGCACCGACTCTCCTGTTTGATGGGCCACCGCTGTAGTATTTCCTGAGGTCAAAGGCTTAACCCTTGGCCGATGATGTTTTGCCCTTTAATCTCTGTTTCTGCTCTTAGGTTTTAGTTTTTCGCCCTCCTGTTTTAACCATGTTGGGCAGCCGCTCTGCTGGCACGCAGGACCGCCTGTACCAGGCTTTGGTCTCTCGGGCATCGCAACAGCCGTGACGGTCGACATTCCTGGGCGGCGTGCACCTTATCGTGCATAGGAATAAATGCCTTTAATAAGACTGATACGACCATCATCTCAGGAACCGCCTGACCCGTTGGCCGACGCACGCCTCAGAGATGTCTATTTCACCCCCGGCTGAGCTGGCTATAAATAAGAACGGAGGTTTTACTGTGTCGGGATGTCACACTTTACTCATTTTAGCCACCTGTAACACATGCAGTAGTCCGCCCTTTTGCTCCCGTGTCGGCCAGTTGCCTTCACCGTGGTATCGGGCGATGGCTCCTATGAGCAAAGGTATAGCCCGATAAGCTTATCGACTGACTGACCTCTTGACCGACATGCTTATCACTCGACAGTCTTATCAGCCGACAGGCTTATCGTCCGACACGGGGTTTTCCTATCGCGCGCTGTCGATTTTGTATCGCCCGACGCAGTTAAGCGTGACATAACGACCGATGGTGTCTGCTCGACACACCATGTCGGGTGACACATTTTCTTTGGTGCAATCCTATCAGGCAGTTGCTTTTTGGCGGTCTTATCGGCCGATATACCCATATCGGGCGGCGTGCTTCTCACGTCTTGCTATCGGGTTTTTGTTTCATGTGACCTTGTCTCCCGATACACCTGTGTCGTGCGGCAGTCGGATCACGCGGCAATCTCGTATCGCCCTGGATCAACCTGGGGTTACACCGCGAGACAAGTTTTAACAGTTTTTCTTTTTATCTGCCTAACGTGTAAATAAATTTTAAATATGAATAACAAGTATGGCTCGTACGGAGCAAACCACCGGCCGCGCCAGCAAGCACAACGCGGGGATCAACAACAACTGTCGGATAGAAACGACACCAACAAGAAAGGGATGGATTCTTCTTCATGTGATAGCTCAAATGGAGGGTCACCTTGTTATCAGCCTGTCTCTACGGTGGTTTAGGACCACCTCCAGAGACAGCACGAGTACGACGACCAAGGCCTCCGAACAATTTCGGGGCATTCTGGTTCCGTCCTCCTAGGGGAGAGGGCCCACCATGACTACACACTCCTGGGACTGAACTGGGACTGATAATCAGTCCTTTTGTTCATGTTCACAACAGAGATCTGGAGAAAAGGTGGGCCAGAAGTGAATTTTGAGGGTTTACACTCCTGCTCAACCTCTCTTTGGCCACAGCGAACCTGCTAGACAACCTCCCAATGGCATGCTGCAACTTTGTAGGAGCATATTGCAGCACATCAGCGAGCTAACCCTCACTGGCTACACATTACCTTACCCTGCCTTCTTCACCACTCTGGGACAGAGTGTGGAGTAAGTTTGGGGGGGTACCTGTGTGCCAGTGAGGGAGGTATAAAATTTTTAACTCTTCAAGCTTTCTACACTTAGGGTTCCATTTTTATCTGATGTGCTCTTATAGCTTCCTGTATATCTGATCTACGCATGTATGCCATATAAAAATTTTCAAAAATCTGCCCCTTTCAAATTTCTGTCCCTATGCATATGTGCAAAGTCGCTATATTAGTAAAAAACCCTGATGCAACTGCTTGCCAAGTTTATTTTCTTTGTGCTAAATATGATGCAAGTCTTGTTATATCTTTTTGATAGTGCTGCTTCAAATGAACAAAAGAATAAGTTTTTCCATGTCAAAAATTTCGAAAAATATAATGATCTCGCAAACAGCTAAGAGACAAGTATGGAGAAGGAAAAAGCTACCCAAACAACAAGAATCTCTTTGTTTCCCCTTACCAGACAAAAATCCTAAAAAGAGAGAGAAGCCTTATGAGTGTGAATAAAAGCATGAGAGTTGTGCCCAATAAAAGAAATTTTTTTTTTACACACACTTGTTTCCCAAAAGTACCCATCTTTTGGCATGGTAGATCCGGGGCTGTGGTACGTAGGATGTGAAATCAGTGCTCTAAAGCCAACTGGCTTGGACTGCAGGGACCACTTGCCCGTTAACGGACCCGTACCTGGATGGACTGATGGGAAACAAGAAGAAAACCCAAAAATCCTTAGCCTACCCTATACACAACTTTCTGCCCCGAAAATAAAGCTGTTTGGTGTGGAAGCTAACTTCGGAATCATACAACAACGACTCGCCGAAGCTGTAGAGAATAATCTTACTTAAACAATAAGGCAAGAAAGATGAAGTCTTTTGTTCGTAATGAGGCAACATTATCTCTAAAGGCATTACGATACTTGTTTTACATCTTAGCCTGAGAAGCATACTACGCAAGAAGAAGCATCGCCAAATAAAGTTTAAATATTGATTGAGGACAATCAAAAAGCTAAGTTTGGGGGAGTTGAAAACAACAATTTTCGTAACATTTTTGGCCTTTATTCTGTTATCAAAACTGCCTTTTTTTTTGCCATTTTCCTCTATTTTATATGCAATTTCGCAATAATTACCCAAGCAATGCTCTCAGTCCAATATTTCCATCTTTTGCAGAGTTTCCTCCTATTTTGGCCCATTTAGCACCAATAAGGCCGTTCCGGCCCGCAAATAAGTCCAAGACTGTCTCGGTCCCTTGACGCCCGATACACACGCTGACCGGCAAGGCTGCGCGATAAGACGACGCACGACGCAAGGATGCCGCGCGAGAAGGTACCGATGGACGACACGCCTCTTTACCCGACAGGGAGCCAAGCGTGCCGCAACTACTCCATGTGCCGCGCGATATCGGCCACCCACCGGCAGGCGCCCCTCGCCACGATGCCCGACAGCCGACCTGCTTGTGTCGGGCGATACGGGGCGATACCTGCGTCAGCCGACCACCATCTGAACGGTGGAAAGGAGGACACGTGGCGCTTCGAGCACCATACCTTATCCCGACCAGCTGCCTATAAATAGCAGCTACAGGGAGCCGAAAAGACAGCTTAGACGATTCGGACAAGCTTGGTCACTTCAGGTTTGGGAGAGTCGAGTAAACTTCAGAGGAGGCTGCGAGAGCAGGCGTATCGTGCTCCAGTGTTCGTACCGGGCGACACTAGGTGAGCTCTTCCCCATCCCGAGAGGGAGGGGACTGGTTCACCTAGGACTGTACCGGGCGACACTGGGAGCCGATATCGGCCGATGTAGATACGCGACATGAGTGTCCTACACCAGTACCCGGCAATAGGATACGCAGCTCCATGCCCGACACGATAACGAACCCGATACGCTCCGCCCGTCAGGCGTGTCGCATGAGAGGGTGTACCGCCCGACTTGAGCATATCGTCCAGGTCCTTGAGCGATGCAGTTGCCCATCGCGGTGTGCCGCTTGAGAGAGCGTACCGCCCGACACGACTGTATCAGGCTAGGCCCCTGTCCGATATCGGGCGGGATGGTTACTGTAGCCTGTCGTCCTTCTACATCAAGAAGGCGACACATATCTTTAATTCTGTAATTTAAATTCCTTTACTTATGCATTGTAATTAAGACCTTTAATGCTTATAGAAATGGAAATGTTTAATTACTTGCTGCTCTATGCTTGGTGCAATATGTTGGATGACTGCTATGTTTGATATACAAACTCTAGCTTGCATATTTTGGATCGCGTTTCGCTTAGCTACCGAATCGTGTTTTCCCGTCGCAACAACTTCGAGAGTTGTGTTGTGGCTCTAGTGTTTGGTCAGTTTCTGGAGTATGAGAGTGCCTAGAACGGAGTCGTTTCAGTGACATTCCACTCTAACTTTGAGCCCAGCAACCTCGAGAGGGGTGTCGAGGCTTGGTTAGAGGTACCCGCTCTGAGAGGAGGGGTACAGGATGTTACTGGTGCCGCTTGTTTTGCTATAGTCTTATCCTTCGTACCTTGCTCTAGCTCTAGTTTTATCTTTCTGTTTCTATCGCATGAAAACCCCTAAAAATTTCTAAATGACTAAAACCTTAATTCTTTCTAGTAACTCCACTTGGAGATAGTTTTCTTGTTTTGTTTGTGACATCTTATCGCTTCCCTTCTGGGGAATTTACAATCTCTTTTACCTGCCGGAGTGTAGCGTGTCGATTCTGGGTTCTCAACACTACCCCCCTTGTCCTTGTGTTTGACCCCGTATATCTACTTCGACCCCGTAAACAAAGTTGCGGGGGCCTAGATGGATTCAGGTTTACAAATGTAAAAGCTCGACTACCTCAAATCCGCCTAAAAATTTAGGACGCACGATTGAGGCCGGTCACCTTGTTGCCAAGAGTTGTAGTTTCCTCCCATCCTGGGAGAGGGACCCTTTTGTAGGGTGTATACCAGTTTTGTTGGCTTAAGGTAACCTAAAGAGGTCTCATTGGATCTTGAGAAGCTAAGTGAAAAGTACATGGTACGAGGATGAACCTCTAAACCCATAGATAACCATCTCTAAATGCATATGGATGTGTTACCATGGAGGTAACCAGTATGGGGCTTGACCAAGGTAGGCAGGTTGCCATGATCCCTATGAAAGGATGAAAGTCGTCCCATGAATGCAGAGAGAGAGATGATGAAGGCTTGGGTAAGGTTCTAAGTTGAACATGTATTATAAGATAACCCTAAGTCTATCCTAGGGTCAGGTAGGGATAAGACCGATGGAAGTAGGAGTTGCCTAATTCCCTAGTTGCACATGACCATAGGGTCGGGAGGTAACAACTATCATTGTATGAGGGCCATGGATTAGGAGATTGATCACCTTCATGAACTCATGGGACCCAAAGGGCAGATGAGTAGGACACTCTCGGGATGCATAAGGGAAGAGGGACGATCCTAAAAGTACCGACACCCTATAGACCTAGAGGAGATGACCAAGGATTGTGTGGTGACCCAAGTAGGTTCGAAACCAATTTTTTTTCCATGGAGGTAACTTTGATATCAAGATGATTGTAATATAGAGGCATAAACAACACGTTTCAACTTAGATTTAAAGGTGTACTGGCAAGGTGGGATGTACCATCTCTAATCTTGGAATAGGAAGAACTATGTATTTGTACTGCAGCCAAATGCATATTTCCTCTTGTTATGGGAGTGAGAGATAGGACAATACGCATGCCATACACCAAGGATAAAGATTATGTAGGTTGGAACGTTGCCACGAGATATGGGGACAGAGAAGATAACATACCCTGGTAAAGTGAATGATACATGGATGGTTTGCAAACACTAAGAGGAATGAGGTAGTCACCTTATGAGGATGTTTTTATCATGAGATATGAGTCATACAAGGTTGAGTTTGATCACCAAGAAGATGAGCTCAAAGTGTTCTCAATGAAGATAGACTTAGAGTTTGAGTTTGAGATGATAAGTAAAATACATGGAAGTGTATGTTTTCAATGTTACCTAATACATAAGAAGGTGAAGTAGTAATGGATGCCCTGGTTGAGATATATCTGCCTAGTTTGGCTAGAAGAGGTTGTTAGACTAACCCTAAGTTTAGAAAAGAAGATATATTTGGCTAACACTATGATGTAATGAGATCAGTTAATGGTTGTTTGGTTAGCCAGTCTAGTCCTTGATGCAATGAAAGGATGGTGGTAGACCCTCAGATGCACTTCTTTGGAAAAGAAGGTGATGAAACCCTGACTAGAATGGTTTAGGGTTTTTGAGGTATTGATCTTGAGGAATAATGACATACAGGAGATCATGATTTTAAGATCACCATACACCATGATAGTAAGTGATAGTAGTACTTTGGATGCTTGAAATGAAGTTGCATGTGGCATATGGCCATGCAAGCCGAGGGTGAAGGACGAACACCAGTAACCCAATGCATTGATATAAAGGATAAAGAGTCCCCGAAAGAGAAAGGGAGTTCATCACTATGGATGTTGTAAGTCTCCCCTGGACCAAGGAAGGTCGAGATTAAATATGGGTTATGGTAGATCACCTTACCTAGATGACATGAGAAAGAAAGATTTCTGTCAAGGGACATCTTTGGTTGAACTACTGATGAGAAAGATAGTTCAACTACACCATGACACGAGATCAAAGGTCTTGAGTATGAACAAAAGGTTCACTTCCGTGAGGTGGAAGTAGAAACATGAAGAACTCTATGTTAGTATAGTTTATCACCCTTAACCAATGGTTAGTATGATCCAGACTAAAGGGTCTGATGAGAGCATGTGTGCTCATTTAGGGTGATATCTAGAGATAGTTCTTATCCTATGAAAGATGTGATGATAACCACTATAGCCAGTATCAAGATTTAAGGAAGCTCTGTAAGGGAGGTTGTGTCGGTCACCACTTCAGTAAGGTGATGTTGGTGAAAGGACCACGTGATGGTTAGAAAAGGGCCACAGTGTGTGTAGATGAAGTCGCTTTGATCGTGCAATGGCTGAAAGGAGCCTAGAGACGATGGGAGTCATGAGCAGATGCAAAGTAGAGTGACATACAGATCACTGTGGGAGAATATGTGACATGAAAATCCAACCCCTATGAGCTACAACTAACAAAGATGAGTCCCCGATACATGGGTCCATTTGAGATGGATTGGTGGAGAAGGTTATGGTTGACATTACCCCTCAGGATAAAGTGATATGTGATGAGTTCCATGTGTCCAATTTAGAGCACTATGTGAGGTACCCGAACCATGTGCAGAACAATGAACCTAGTGAGCCCCAAGGGAGGCTGAAATGACCCGAGTCACCTTGAGGCTTATAGATGCCAAGGTGAAAGAACTCAGAGAAAAGAATATGTGATGATAAAGGTTCTTTAGAAGCGCCATGGATAAGGTAAAGAAACATAGGGGCCAATGATGGACATGGAAAAGTCTTATCCTGAATTGTTTGTTTGCTTGATGGAATTTTGAGGACAAAATTCCTATAAGAGGGGAAGGATGTTACAACCCCAATTTTTGGGTTCATTTGGTGAGAAATGTAATTTCTCATATTAAAGACATTTGAAAAAATAAGGATATAATTTGTTTTGAATGAATGGATTTCGTTTACAATAGCCTTGATGATTGTTTTGTGGGCTTTATTGGCTATTGGGCCCAGTAACAAAGAAAGAACAAAAGAAACTCTATTATTGAGTAAATAAGTAAATATAGGAAGGAAAAATGTGGAAACCTCTAGAAGGAAAATACAGATAGTGATTTCATGCCTCTTGGGTTCCTTGGGTCCCAAGGAATCCAAAGTGGTAAAGAAAAGGCAATAAGAAAAGAAAAGATCAATTAAATATTTCTTTTTTTTTGTCAATACCGGCTAGGGCCGGTTACATCAGCAATCTAAACTAGAGAATAAACGATGAAAGAGGGGTTTGTCTGAGATATAAGTTTGAAAAGCACTGGTAGGGCATCTACTCCAGTCCGTAGGCAGTGATGGTTGTTTTAGGCAAAATTTGGCTAGCATATCGGTGAACTTGTTTTGATCCCTCTTCAGGTGCACGATGTCTTGAATCTTCACCTTCTGGAAGTGCTCGCGGGTCCTCATTGTAATCGTGAAGTACTTCGGTGGAGGTTCAGCATTGCCTTTGATCCACTGCACTACATTCGAACAGTCTGAGATGATGATCCCAGACTGGATTTGGTTCTTCAAAGCCAATTCTGTTCCATGTAAGATAGCTTTCAGTTCCCCTTGCATGGAATCTATGCCTGCTATCAGCACTGCCGACCCGGTAATCCAGTCCCCAGCTGTAGTCCTAGCGATTGCGCAAGCACAAGATTGATTGGAAACTGAAGAAGTAGCCACATCCACTGTGATGATAGAAGATGTCCTTTGATTATTCAGAAATATGTTTGGAACCTGCACTTCATCGGGCGACCTGGACATCTGACAGAACACCTTCTGTATAGAGTTGGCTTCTGCATAACATTGCACCACTAGGACATGGTGCGGGATGGCCCTGTGCTAAAAAATGAGAGTGTTCATGTTCTTCCATAACTTCCAGCATGTAACCGTGAATAAAGTGCTCCAATCCCTCACATTACGTAGTGATTGGAGGTTATAATCCAGCCAATTGTTAACAATGGTGCTTGAGTAGAAATGAATAGCTTCAGGCGGCAGTAAAATGGACCAGATCGATTTGGCTTCCTTGTAGTCCCGGAGGACATGAATACAATCTTCTACTAACGCATCGCATCGTGAGCATCTGGTGTCGTCTGTCATCTTCCTCTGGGCGCGAAGAGAATTTGTGAGGAGACGATTATGTAGCAGCAGCCATAGATGGGTTTTGATGCGATGAGGAAGGGGAAGTGACCAGATGGTTAGGAATGGCGCCTGATCTGTATCGACATGAGTTTGATTAATAAGCATATACGATGTGCTTGCAGTGAACCTACCATGTGCCTCTGGTTTCCAAATGTGGACGTCCTCCCCATAGGAAGATCTGGGGGTCGGCATTGCTGTGATTAGGTTAATAGTTTCAGAAGTGAACCATGAGTTCAGGAAATCCAGGTCCCACGAACCATGATCTTGAACTAGACTTGAAACCTTGAGATCCAGTAGGTCATCAGGGGGAGATAGACCAGCTTTTAAGGTGAAAACTACTAGAGGGGGGGGTGAATAGAGTTTTATAGATAATTTTAAGAATTATTAAACTCAAGCAACCAACCACAAAAATATTGGACAAGGGGACAAGGATTTAGAGTGGTTCCAACTTTAGCAAATACTAAAGTTGTCAATCCACTACCCGGTTGCTTACCCAACCGGGATTTGGAAAGAAATTAATTTTATTACCTCACAAGGAATTTACATAAAATTACAATTTCTCTCCCTAAACCCTTCAAGCAGCCTTCACCTAGAAGTAATCGCCCAACCTTGAAGTAGCCTTCACCTAGAAGTAATTGCACCACCTTGAAGCAGCCTTCCTCCTGAAGTAGCTTCCCGTTGCAATAGCCTTCTTGAAGTAGCTTCCCGTGCGATAGCCTTCTTGAAGTAGCTTGAAGTCCACCTTCTCCTCCTGAGAAGAACCTTCTCCAATCCACAGCCTCCAATCCTAGGAGTAGCAAGGAGAAATACAAAGAATAAAAGGGATCAAGAAGGAAAATAGAAATTACAACTTATCCTTTGATGCCCAAGGCTTGATTTGCCTAGATCAAGCGTATAGATCTCCTAACCAAGTATGTGAACTTGTGATTGCAGTGGGTAGGAGATACTAGCCTATAGGACACAAATTTGAGCTAAGGAGAAAGTAGGCCAATGATCACAATGCTCAAATTGCTTGCAACAGATTGCTCAAGTATGCTCAAGTATTTCTTAAGTGTAGCAAGTGTAAAAACAAGTGAGTTTAGGTGTCCTATGGCTTGTCCTATTTATAGGAATGGCCTAAGGAAGCTTAAGGACATTCTAGACAACTTCTAGGGGGTTCTAAGTGCTTAACTAGCCGTTAGGTACAAAGTTGTTGCTTTAACAACGGCTAATTAATTAATTCTGCAGTTGCTGTCAGAGACCATCTCGGTCGACAAATGGTCGACCGAGATACCTACTCGGTCGAACTTTTGTCGACCGACAGGCTCTCTGGAACAAGTGATTTGCAACGTCTTTCATCAACTGCCAACTAACTTGTCTGTTGTGTCTAACGGCTACTTTGGATCTTTCTCGGTCGAGAAGATTGTCGACCGAGAGTGTCTCGGTCGAGGAGTTTGTCGACCGAGATGGATCCTGTTTCAAGGTTTCAATTTAGGCACTAATTATGTGTGTAAGTGTGCATAAGTAATCCTATTTGAATGGGATGACTTGTCTAACTGTGGTGTTTAGCTAGGGAGAATCTAACGCTTGATTTACATGCAATTCTAAGTACTTGTACATTATATTTTTGTACAAGTTTTTACAACAGTGATTACATTGCATGAAAATATAAATATGTAAGCTTGTAGATTTTCCCTTGTTGCTTTGTCATCCTGTACACTCAAGTAGCTCGTTAGATTAATAAGAATGAAATGTTTGTCATAATCAAAACAAAGAGATTTATAGATGTCCATTTAGCCAACATAAGGATGGTGCTTGCCCATGTCCGATCCATTCATCAGACCACACAAGAGTATCTAGACCCAAAATGGCAATGCGGCTTGAATGTTCCAAGATAAAGGGGATGTGGCTCCGTATACTCTTCCAGAGATGTGAACCAATAGACTTGTACTGCCCTCTCGAGACATATTTTCCCATCATGACTTCCACCCATGGTATCTGACGCCTCTGGATGAATTCCCATGCTAGCTTCATTATCAGCGCAACGTTGAAGTTTCTGGTCTTTTTGATGCCCAGGCCACCCAGCTTTTTAGGTAGGGTGATACGCCTCCATGCAACTAAATTTAGGCTCCCCATAGTTGAGGATCCGTTCTAGATGAAATTCCTCACGATCTGGTCGATCTTGTCACATGTAGAGATTGGGAGTTGTATAGATTGCATAATATAGCAGGCCTGGGATTGGAGCACTGATCTGGCTAGTGTTATCCTTCCTGCGAGGGACAACAGATTATTCTTCCAAGAGTTGATGTTCTTGTGAAATTTCTCCACTAGGGAAAGGAACAACTCTTTACTCTTCCTTCTATGGATGATGGGAACGCCCAAATGTTTGCCCAGGTTGCTGGTTTCCTGAATTCCCAGTTTCCTGTAGATTTGGTTTCTAGAACTTTTGGGCATGTTATGGGAGTAGAACACAGTTGATTTTTCATAGGATAGAAACAATCCAGAGGCGTCACTAAATTTCTGAAGACATCGACCCATAACCTTGGCTTCGTGTAGAGAGGCTTCTCCAAACAGGATAATGTCGTCAACAAAGCTGACATGCGTGATCGACACCTTAGCTTTTGAAATAATAATAGGTCTCCAGTTTCCTGTAGTTGTTTCCATCTCAATAAGCTGGATTAAGCATTCAAGGCAGAGGACAAAAATGTATGGCGAGAGGGGATCTCCCTGTTTAACACCACAAGAAGGATGGAAGGAGCCTGCTATCTCCCCATTCCAAAGAACAGACGATTTCCCAGAACAAATGATTTGCATTATGATATCAACGATATTCCTAGGAATAGAGGTGTGAACTAGAGTGTCATGGATAAATTGCCAGTTGAGTTTATCGAATGCCTTGACCAGGTCCAGTTTGAGAGCAAGGTACTTTTTGGAACTTGTTTTGGACTCCATAGAATGGACAATCTCTTGGATGAGCGATGTGTTATCTCCAATCCTCCTTCCTGGCACAAAGCTTGACTGGAAGGGCGGAATCCATTCCTGCAAGTATGGTTTGATCCTTGTCGAAATGACCTTGGATAAAAGCTTGGTACAAACATTATTTAGAGAGATGGGTCTAAACTGAGAGCACTATTCTGACGAGGGAACCTTCGGAATAAGAATAATAGTGGAGTCCGTCGAAGAAGGAGGAAGGGTGGCGCTTACGAATGACTATTGTATAAATTTACAGAGATGAGCTTTCAAGTGCGACTGGTTTTTCTGATAGAAGGTGACATCCACTCCATCTGGCCCCGACGCCTTCACCGGCGACATGGAGCTGAGGGCAGACCAGATCTCATCTGTCAAGGGGGTTGCTGACATCTTCTCACATTGCTCTGGTGTCAGGCATAGGAAGGAACCCACGAATCGTGGGCTTTCCATCCTCCTAAGCTCCTCATTGTTTTCCTGACAGACAGAAGAAAAGAAGTTAAGTATAAGGAGTTTCATTTCCTGTTCATCGTCTTGCCAGGCGCCCGATCCATCCTTCAAACGTGTAACTCTGTTACGTTGCCTTTGCGCTTTGGTTATAGAGTGGAAAAAGTGGGTGTTGTTATCCCCAAGCTTAATCCATTCACACCGGGCTCGCTGTTGGCTCTCCGCCTCTTCTCGTCGGAGAATAGAGTCTAATTGAGCATGTAGAGCAACCGTTTCTTGAGCCATTGGATGATCGAACTGGAGGGCGAGGTTCATCTGGTACCATTTGATCTTATTGGAGATTTGTTCCTTTGTTCGTCTATCAGCTTTGTGGCTCGCAGTGTCCCAGCTAGAGGCCTGGGTGAGGAACTACGCATTGGTAGCCAAGAGGTCCTGGTCCCTGGGCCATGACCGCTTTAGAAGCTCATCAAACCCAGGTGTGGTATACCATCTCATTGAGGTGTGGGTAACATGCGTCCGATTCACCATGGATAGTGCCTCTGACGACACCAGGATGGGTGTGTGATCTGAGTGATTCTTTTCTAGGACCTGGACCGAGTTGCGGGAAGGTTGATCGATCCAGTGTCTATTCCCCAGTGCTCTGTCTAGCCGCTCATGGAGGAGGTCCCTCCTGAAGGTGGTGCGGCCTTCGCTGGCTCCCAGGTCATGCAGAAAGCATGCCTCAGTGGCTTCGATGAAATCCCGACTGTTAGCACTATCAAAGGTATTGCTTCCAAAATTTTCCGATGGGTACATAACCACATTGAAGTCCCCCACCACCACCCAGGGATCAATGATGGTGGATGCCAACATAGCGAGCTGATTCCAGAGGAGTTTCCTCCCGCTCCTAAGCGTGCTTGTGTAGACGAAGGTGAAGAAGGATTGATGAATTCTGCAATGAACAAATTGTTTGTGCGACACTATGATTTCCAGAGGGATGTCATTCTTCCAAAGAATCCAGATTCCTCTGGAGAATCCAACAGCCTCTACTCTGTGTGACTGAGCGAAACCCATCTTTTTGATGATGCTCAGAGCTCGATCACCACTGCACCTTGGTTCAAGGATACAAAGGATCGAAGCTCCGTACTTCCTCGAAAGCTCTTTAGCTGCATTTTGGGTGTCCTTATCACAGACACCTTGAACGTTCCAAGTGATAATCTTCATTGAATAGGGTCAGTAAGGGTGGAGTTTCCCATCAATCTCACCTCTTCCTCCAAATCTTGTAGAAGAGAGGTTTTACCGCTTTTCCTGGTGGATGACTTGCTGCCTTCTCTAGAGCTTACAATTTTCCTGTTGCGCAGATGAATCTCGACTGAGTTGCGACTCAGACTCCTGTATGGATGAGACGGGACATCTTTTCCAAAGGAAAAGGGCATGGTGATGAAAGGGTGGGCTGTGCTTGTTCTTCCTGGGATTATGGAATCACTTGTAGGATTTACTGCCGAATGAGAAAGATGGGGCCGCTCGGTTCTTTGAATGTGCAGTGTTGCCTGAATCAGTTGCTGCAAGGGGACTGGTTGGGAGGATTCATTGCTCTTCTTGGTCTGTTTGAAGTTTTTCTTCCGGGTGCTCCAGTCGATCCCGTTAGTTACTTTTTCAGCCACCGTATCAACATCAATTACCTCCGTATCTCCCTCTTCCTCTTATTGGTTCCCCACGTTCGAGAACCTGTTTGTAAACCTGGACTGGTCCTTCTTTTGAGCGGGCCTTTGCTTACGCAGGATGGGGCGTGCATGGATGTAGTCTGTGAATCCTTGTAGGGGGGGTAGGAAGGGATGGTGTTGACGAGCATGCTGCCGCAACGACGTTCCTCACCGCGTTCTGTTCAGTGACACGTTTTGAGCAATCTTTTTCAAGATGTCCCACCCGACCGCAATACATACAGATGCAGGGGATGTTCTCGTACTCAATGCGATAGTGATTACCCTCAATCATCACTTGAGGTGTGAGGGGTTTTGCCATGTCTAGTTCCACTGCAATTCTTGCAAAACGTCCACGACGCTGTGAGATCGTGTTAAGATCAACTTTGATCGTCTTCCCAATATGGTCTCCAATCTCCGCTAGCAACACCTCCCGGTATAGATGAATTGGTAGGTTAGGTATGCGCAACCAAGTGACGAACTTGGGTGGGGATGATGCGTCCGGCGAGAAGTCCGACTACCAACATTGCACAGTCAGGTATGAGCCGAAGAGCGACCAAGGTCCTCCCGTTAGGGCATGCATAAAATCATCTTCTCGTTGGAGTTTGACAACAAAGAAGTCGTTGGCTAGATAGATAAGATTAAAGCCTCCTGTTGGTTTCCACATAGATTTTATCCTGTCCCGGAGGGTCAGGAATCCAATTTCCTTTGAAAGCAGCTTCACAATCACCGTATATTGCCACAGCTTTAACATACAATCCCTGGCATCCTTCTTCAAGTCGAAAGCCAGGATGCCATTATCAGATGATACAATTATGTCATCTGGCTTCAGGGTGATACCACAGTCTTCTGCGTCGATGTGGATATATCCATGATCATCTGTGGCACCTTTCCCCACCTTGTCCCGATACGAAGGCTTTGAGCTTTGAGAGTTAACCAGTCTGACAGATTGAGGGTTAGAGCCTGGTAGTTCTAGATACTGTTGTTCATTTCTCTTGCCGGCATCGACGTCCATATCCTGGTTAGGGGGTTCCACAGCCTATTCATGGCTCCGTGCATAGCTTGCAAAGTTCAGACTCAATCCAGTATTGCCCAGCAAAACCGTGGACCTACGTGACAGAGGCCTTCCATCCTCGTCGTCGTCCAGAAGGACGCCGCCTTCTTGATCGCCGCTCTCGCCTAACGCTCTAGGGTTTACCATCGCCGCAGTGGTTGGTCCCTCCATCTAATTAAATATTTCTTTATTAAGATAGAAATTGAAAACAATGATAAAATGTGGAAAATGAGTGAAAAGAGATATAATTGAGTTATCCTTGGTGGATTTTCATATCCCAAGGATTCCTAATGCTAAAAGGAATACCAATGAGGAAAATAAAATAGAAATAAAGAGAAATCCTCAAAAAGAGATATTTTAATAAGAAATAAACACGATAATGGGAAATAATGTATATAAATACATCTAGAAGGATAATAAATATCCTTGAAAAGGTATTTCGAGGTATTAGAGTTTTTTGGGGTCTAAGGAACCCCAATAAAGAGGAAGAAAGAGAAAATACCAATAATAGGAAATAAGAAGATAATATGATGCTTAATTAATGAATTTCATGGTATTGTTGAAGAAAGGGTATTTTCTACAAAAAGGAAATATAATTTTGTGTCTAATAAGTTAAAAGCCAAGAATAAACATAATAGGTGAGAGGAATTTCGAATTCCTAATATCTAAAGAATAAATAATATTAGAAGGTAATGAAGAGAGAAGAAGTTGCTTCCTATCTAAGGGAGAATTCATTTCCTTTTGGGAAAAGGACTTGATTCCTCATGGATGCACACCTTAGGGCTTCATTACCCACCTTTATATAAAGGGGAAAATCCTATGGTTCGAGTTCAGAAGATCCCACACACCGTCTCCTCCTCTTCTTCCACATTTTCATCCACAAACCCTAACTGGGAAGAGAGACATGACCAGGAAGCAACGAGGAGCCCACAGAGGGTTTAGATGGTAGCCTGGTATACCACGAAACTAAGGAACAACGTAGACTTTGAGGTCATGCCCTAGAGTGTGCGCCATAGCAGCAGCTATGCTACAGGGACAACCATAAGAATGTGGCCCGACGAACGAGAAAACGAGCACCATGGCCAAGATTTGAGGGTGCCTCGTGTGCGCCATGGAGAGGCGGAGGTAGAGAGTTAGTTCTTAGTGAAGATTGCGGCCCAGGGAGAGAGGTAGATCTGCATCTTGGGCGGCTAGGGTAGCTGCGTCGCGGCTGGCTGAAGGTAGGGAATGACCCCTCGACCTTTGGACACTTTTGCCCCTCTATGGGCTGAAGGCGGGCTCAACTTAATCGGGGGTAAAATCTACTATTCATTATGTTTCCCAAAGCAGCGTTGCATGGCATGGACACTTGGTGTGTTCTGATTGGCCAAAGTAAGTAATTTTTGCATCATTCATATCTAATAATCGGTATCTCGGATGGATACGAATAATATATGCATTTTGCTCCAAAAAATGAGAGGAATTCAATAAAAATATGTTTAGAAGCTAATTCCTCTTACAATTCAAAAAGTAGTGTAAGTTATCAACTTTAATGAATAAAAGATTAAGAAACTCTACTTTAAGATGATTAATGTAATTAGTAGGGTTTAATGGGTCATTAAAGTTGATATTAACATGTTAATTGTAAAAAGGTACATTAAGATAAAAAGGGATGAACTTTGTACGCAATTAGTTTAATTTAGAGATTATGTGCATAAATATGCTTGAAAGTTGAAAACTACATAAAGTTATCATCTTTAATGATTTAATTAATGAAAAACCCTTAGATTTGATGATAGATGGATTTAATGATGTTCTTTGGATAATTCAAGCCAATATTAACCTGTTGTTAATAAAAGTGAAAATAGGATCTAAAAAGATGATCTTTTTATATAATTGGCTTAATTTAGGGTTTCGTGCATGAAAATGCATTAATGAGCTTGAAAGCCCTAATTTAGGTGAATATGCCTTTTAATTGTTTTAATTGTTCAAATCCATGAATAAATAGAGATATGATGATCCCAAGTCAATTTGAGTATAAAAGACCATTAAAATGGATAATTTGAGCAATTAGTGTTTATATGAGTAGAAAGAGTATCTTGGGGTTGTTGACCTAAAAGGAATAAAGTTTGAGATATTGATCTAAGAAACCCTAATGAATACTAACAAAACCTTAATTCGGATTAGAAACCCTAGAAAATGAATCCAAGTCAATAAAGTAGACTCTTGATAAAGTGTGTAGTAAATATAGTACATATTCTTTTCAGGAATTATTTGATTGTTGAATTGCTTGCTTGGATTGCTTCCTTGGTTGGAATCACTTAATGCTTGTGAAAAGTTCAAATCAGGTATGTGGTTACGCTTATGAATAATCGATTTAGTTTCACGGCGATTTCCGAATGTTTTATCGGTTGCTTGAAATAAACTGTTGGATGCCTTTTATTTCATGCAACTATAAAGTGACTATGATTATCACTATGAACATATATATACCTGACTTAGATCTGAATCTACCTCTGTGGCTTGTAAAGGCTAAAAAGGGGTAACCTAGAGTAAGGTCTAGGTTATTGTCGGTTAGAAACTGGGCTACCAAGTGTAGTGCCATGAGACCCTTTAGCATGCCATGAGTTAAGGAGTGGGCTACTTACGGTTAGTGCCATGTGACTCAACCCTAGAAACGGGTTCACCTATAGGTGTGACCATGAGGGGTTTAATGGGGATCTATTATAAGGAAAGTAGCATCCAGGTCCACTGCAGGGATAGCGCAGTGGATAGGGAATGCATGGATCGCACAGTTTTAATATAAAACATAAAATTGTTTGTTAAATGGTAATTGGTTGCAATACATTGTTATGAATAATTGCACGATTATTGTTTCCCCCACATACCAGCTTCGGCTGACCGACGTTTTGTTTGTCGGTGTTTTAGGTGCAAGCCAAAAGGACAAACAATAAATTGTCATATTGTGAAATACATGAAGTAAAATACAAGGAGGATTAGTTAGAGTAGAATTCATATGTGGATAGAATTTTAGAGATCCACATTTTCAAATAGGTATGCAAAATTTTATTTTCTTACAGCTTTCTAGTTTAGTCTGTTAAAATTTAATAATTGTTCTTGGTTAATTTCCGAACCTTTGATTCAGAAATTATGTGTGCAACTTCGACCTCTCGGTCTCCCTTAATTGGGGGTTACTGGAAGGTGGGGTCGTAACATGATCACTACAATACCTAACCTTGACACAGTACCAAACAGGATCACTATAGAAATTGTCATGTCAGTTCCTACACAATCCATCTACTGTTCATATGCTTCTTGTCAAGTAGATTTTATGATATATCAAAGGCACCACTCATCTAGGCATTTACATATATAGAAACTCAACTCTTCTAATTATCGCATACTCTGATGCTGATTGGGGAGGCTGCTCATTAACAAGGAGAAGCACAAGTGCAAATTGTGCCTTCCTAGGATGAACTTGTGTGTCCTGGTCCTCTAAAAAGAAAACAACAATGGAAAAGTCTAGTGCGGAAGTTGAATACCCGTCTCTATCTCAAACAACAACATAATTAACATGGATTTCTCAATTGTTCAAGGATATTCACTTCTGACAAACTGAACCAACCAATTTATATTGTGATAATCCCATTGCCCTGTACATAACTGTCAATCCAATTCTCCATGCTAGAACAAAACACATCAAGATTGACTATCACTATATATGAGAGAAATTCATCTTTGTACATATTGAGACAAAATATGTATCCTCTCAAAATCAATTAGTTGACATCTTCACAAAGGAAGTCCAGAAGAATATTTTTTATCATCTTGTTCACAAGCTTGAGCTTTGATTATTTCAACACAAGCTTGCCAGGGGGGTGCTGAAATATATGCAACTAATAGTTTGAGTCTTTGTCTGAATGAATCTAGTTGTATCATTAGTCTGTGAATGGGCGATCTGCTTGTACCGACCTATATGATCTTAGGCTCTTTTACTCTTCTACCCTCCCTTATCATATGTAATTCTATGTCACAGACCTATGGTCGATTACTTTAGAACCAAGTATTACCATCAAATGTAGATGACCCTTGATATAAATATTTGATGTCCCACATAATGGAAGAGAGAAAGCAACATCCTTCCCCACTCCTCACCTAAATTAAAATACTTATCATTATATCAACTTAACTATTATGTACTGGTTGGTTAATAGGTATATGTATAACCAAACCTTCATTACAACTTATCATAAAAAACTTATATATGTAACAAAAACAAATCTATAAACAAGTAATACATTGACACATATACATATATATATATATATAAATGTATAGGAACAAATGCACAACCACACGAGAATGCACATTCAGTTTGAGGACACACTCACATGTATATATAAACTTATGCACATAATAGATACATATGATCGTCTTATATATTATGGAGGTGGATCTCGAGTAATCAAGCTTAAACTTTCTACCCAATATTTAGACGTCGACAATGATAAATTGAGTCGAATACAGGGACAAGGGTGACAAGTGTATAGGAATTAAAGTCTTGGCTTAGTTACTTCTAAAATCGAAATGAGATATAAGTGTTCCTCATAGAATGATGATATCCAAACAAAGAATTAGATAACAAAAGTAAAGTAAACTACATTAACAAGTTAAGAATGGACTTAGATATTTAGATGTGTTTTAAATATATGAATAAACCTAGTTGTGTTTCTCCGTTTAAGGTATCTCATCAACATACAATACTCACACCCACCATATACCATTACCTCTATTAAAAATAAGCAATCATCATGAGTATCTATTTCCTCCTCTTTATAGCTTGGGTTACATCTAGATGTTAAGAGTGTCTAATTCTCAAGATGGTAAACATATAATGAAAATGCAACCATATCATCATTAGTTTTGGTATTTCAACATTTTATTTAGAGGCGTTAGAAATCAACAACACAAGATGGTAGATAATCATGCAAGTGAAACATTAAAGACCAAGAGTATACAGATAAATATTTATATTCAAAGGATATAAGTATTTACATATTGGGAGAGCCTTAGAGCTACACCCAACCCAAAAAAATACCATGAGTGACAACATGGGTTTATAAACGAGCAATACATAAAAATATAGATGGATGGAGGAGATGAATAAGATGGGGGAAGAAGGAATAAAAAACAACAAGAAGTAACCATAAGAGGGTACTGGTGGTCAATGAAGACCTTCTTCTTCACTATGAGGGAAATTTTGCTGAGGACAGTAGCTCTAGCCTTCCTTCTTCTCAAAAAGAGGGTCATTGTGCTGATGGATGCGAGATATGAAATTGCAAACCTTGGAATATCATCCTTGGTCATAGGATATCAAAGGAAGAACTCAAAATCTCATCCTTGTTCTTCTAAACATTGATGGTAGGTGGGAGTCTAGACAACACTTTGTGGCAGAATGAATGTACTTCTTCACTTAGTATGTGGTCCCTATTTATTAGGATCGGTGTCTTGCTTGAGGAATTTTTTATTAGACTTTGCTTGTGCCCCAAGATTCCCTAGCACGTGTCTTGGGTCTTTCTTTTAATGGTAATGGTGGTGTCAATTCAAAGGGGACCCAACAGAAGATACAAGTTTGTCAAACCATCAGTAGGTGATTGCTAGCAAACATGCCTTCAATTGTCGATGGTCAGTCAAATCGTCAATTGTTGTCGACCTATTGAGCCATAGATAGGTGAGGCCGACATATGTTTCTTTAGATGATGAGATCTCATTGAGCCCTTAGTTGGTGTACTAGTATATAGCATCCAGGGTGTCAGTTAAAATAGACCTATGTTGTCAATTTGGTATCGACACCTAAGTGGGTGAAATTACAACTAAAGACTTACAACTTTAATTTCCACAGAATGGAAACATCGATGACATAGAATTAGTGTCAGTTGCTATGAAAACATGAATCAACAACTCAACTGACGACTCAAAGTGATATCAGTGTCATGGAATCATTCTGTGTTGTCGGTTCTATGCAAAGGAATCAAAGTAATAGCCCTACTGTGTCATTGGTTGAAGTCTAAAGAATCGATGATGCAAAGAGATGTAATGTCTTGAAAGAATGGACATACCATGTAGCACAGTCATGTTGCATGAAGGGTTTCACGGATGGGCATGGTGGCACACCCATTTTAAAATAGTTGTATCATCAGTTTTTATGGAAAACTGACATTGTGCTTCCTTATTAGGTAAATTTTTCACTGATAAAGGTTGATGTGTTGTCAATTTTGGTGACAAAGCCGACGACGTAGATCTTGGTAACATGACCTTGCTGAGTGGCACACCCATTTTAAAATAGATGTGTTGTTAGTTGTTATGGAAAATTGATGTTGTACTTTCTTATCATGTAAAATATTTACGGACAAAGGTAGATGTGTCATCAGTTTTAGTGGTAAAACTAACACATAGATCTACAACGCTATTTTTATTTATAATACTCAATGCCACTTGTGTGTTTTTTATAGAAGGTCTTCGGACATGTTGTATGATTGTTCAACAGAATGTAGAACCTATAGTTCATTAGAATTGCAAGTTCTATCCTGTGTTCATCTTAACAATAGGATAGCACACCTACAAAACCTACAATAACAAATACTTACACACAATTCATCCACCCACGTATATTTTGATTCTCCAATTTCATTCTCATCAACACTTTATTCCATTCTCATGCACATACACATTTCAGAAAACACACATAAAATTCAGCTCTCTAATTTTATTCTCATGACATGTACAAATGCAATTCTCATTACATTCATTCCTCTTCACATGCATTCAAACATATGCATATATACACACATCATTCACATATGTAATCACATTCTTTCTCACATCACCAAAATATTTAAATATGATAGAGAAGTAATCACTAACAAATTTGGGTCTTTATCTACACCACTAATTAATGATGGAACTAGAAATACCACATTAGTTAGTGTGAACTGTACACAAATTCTATATAAGTAGCTGCAAAATATATACATATGCATTAATATATAAGAAAACAAATCAACATATATTTTCATGTAGTTGGAACAAGGTATTTTTCCATAAGATCTCACCATGTCCAAGGTTGTATCGTAGTTGTATTCAACCAAGCATAAGTAAACAACTCCACAATATATGTGAAGAATACACTAGTATCGTGAGCTTGACCAGCTACATCCTCACTAATATGGACCACCACAGTCCACCTTCTTCTAAGTCGCTTAGCCATAGTGACAACCCCTTGCATCTTAGGACCTAGTGAGTCAAATATGTCCTTTGTAATCTAAGAAGGTAATTGATAATCTAGAGGAGGAAGTCAAGGATGAACTGTAGGAGGGGTTCTTAGGTTATGTTATTTTCTTACATTATCATATCAATTACCAATTATATACACAAGTAGAATAAAATCACAAATATACATATAATTAAATTTATCATGCATCTCTATAGATAACACCCATCTTTGATCCATGCAACCATGTTGCCTTTTGCATCACCTATTGTCTCATGGTTGGGGTGGACATGTGGCAATGGTATTGATTTCGAAGCGTTATAGACAAGCTTGATAGAGACATGAATTGCACTGACAAGTATTAGAACATCGTGAATAATGTCACCATGAAAGGGTGGATAAGCATCACCTAGTGCAATGATATAGAATCCATGTTCTAGTAATGTAAGATAGCATGACCTCAACCCCTATAAATTTGTACATAGTATAATATATAGCTAAACACAAACATATTAAAAAATCACCTGAAAGACTATTCTATCACAAGAAAAGTTATACTGGGCGTGCTAGCGGGCAGGCCCATGGGATTACTACCAACCATATCGATCATAAGGGGGTCCACCTCATATGAAGAGTGGGCAACATAGGTATTGTCTGAGGAGGTTAAGATTGAGAAGCTTGGTATTGTCTCATTGCATCCTCTATTCCCTTTGCAATCATGTCTTGCACCTACTCTTGTGACTAGACTCCTTTTTTGATAGAACTATGCTTCTTTGATGACCAGAAAAAGAATCTTTTCTCGACACCCACTCCAGAAGCCCTAACATGGTCATGATGATTTGGAGTAACCAGAGCAACTGCCAATTCATCCCTTTGGCCCTTAGGGATGAACCCACCTTATTTTCTTTGTTTTTAGAACTCCCACTAATCATCATCAATAGTAACAGATTAACAAAATATAAAAATCAAGGTTAAAAATGAACATGCACTTTGAGAGTTGAATTTTACCATTTTTTCAGCCACCTAAGTGGTTGTAGGGTTGAGTATTTCTCTATATTGGTTTGTCCTTACACCTATCCACTCTTCATGAAGAAGTAAAGGTGAATGAGTAGTAGAAGACCCAGAAGTCCTAGGAGAAGGATGCTCTGAAGAAGATGCTTCCAGTCTCTATTGGAAACACCTTGCGTTGCCACCTAGACCCAAGTTGTGGTCATGCACATTCTTTTACATGCCTTTCTTTTTTAGCATCATGTAAATCTGGGTTAATCCAAACTATATGTTAATTACAAAATACATTGATCTTATAAGAGTGTATTTTAAAGAAGGAGGCTTAATACCTTGAATTCATCTATTTGTCTTGAAGAAAAAAAGCTTCCCACACCTTTAGGTCAAGATAGGACCATTTTTCAGTGGTGAACTTATTCTTTGTCAGTCATTATGTATTATTTTGTCATATTTGTCCTATAATTCCTTAATATCCCCCATAGAATTGTATCACCTTTTTTTGATGCAGTTTTTAATCAAAGTCAAATATACTATGTAAGATTCCATATACTTTATGGCATATGTTCAAAAATATAATTGTCAATGTCTTTAAAAATTAGAATATCTCACAACTATATCCTTCTGTATGGAGTCATTCATGAAAGGATCAACTTTATGCCAAGATTATATTGTTATGTTCACTTTGTTGTGAGTAATAGCCCCTAGATATTGTGTAAAAGTACTATGACTCTTTCCAATAGTATTACCTACATCATCAAAGTCAATGGCCAGCTTTGGTCCTTTACCCCTTTGCGCTACTAACTTGTTCATTAAGATGATGCCTCCTTTACTTGCATGATCCAGTTGTTTCTCAAAAAAGCCAACAAGATCCTTAGGGTGCATGTAAGGAGTGGGATCCTAGAGGGGATCCACTCCCTACTAAAAATTTGAACAATAGAACCTCCAGTCCAAACACACCTAAAAGATATGTTGGAGTGGGTGTAAAATTTTCAAATCTTATTTATGGTATACAAAACAACCAAAGTGTAGAAGTGGAAGAAAATAATGACTATATTTAATTTCTAATAAGGGTACAAAAGAACATCTTAAACTTACATATAAAGGTACATGACAAGGATCCACGTAGAGGGAAATCTAAACCACCTCAAGATTGTCTCCAAGCTTTAACTTCACAATCTAAGTCCATGTCTTTATTCCATGTCCACCATATCCTTCACTAAGGGTTGGAAGCATACCCCAACAAGAAGATAAAATAGATAACATCAACAAAGGTTGGTATGTGCATACTAAAAAGTCAATTGAGCAATATATGAAATACAGACATCAATTATAAAAGCTTCCCATAGAGAAGAAAACTACCAACCAAATGGGTATCAAGAGAAAAGAATCACAATAAAGAATATACTTTCCATTAAAACAACATATAAAAGTGGTGCCACATAAGCACATATGAAATTAGGACACATAACCCATAATCCATAAACATCATCCTGCATGAATGTGAGATACACATATTACTAGAACAATATAAATAACAATGACGACCAAGCCTCATAAACTAGAAACCTAATAGAGAATGGCACACACACACACACATATATATATATGTATGTATGTGTGTATATATATATATATATATATATATATATATATATATATATATATATATATATATATATATATATATATATATATATATATATATATATATATATATATATATATATATATTGGCCAAACCTCATAAATGTAAAACCCGGGTATGGGGCACATAACATCCATCCCAAAAGTATAAAGGGCACATAACCCAAAACTAATGCAATTACACTACTCTAGTGCTACTGAATAACATAGCATGTTAAATGTAGAGGCAAGTAGAAAGTATAGTCAGATTATACCAAAGTAGTCACCACATATGTGACCAACATATACATGCACCTCACAAGTGGGAAAAAGACATCAGGTGTCATAATAAAGAGTTCCATCATAAACGAAGCATATGAAAAGAATCCAAAAGAATATCCATGATAACAAGATCAATATCAAATAAGGTAGTTCACATGAACCATGATTTTCAAAAGAAAAGACATTGTGTATAGGCTAATGTCTATAGGACCAAGAGAAACAAGAATATTGTTGATTGCTCAAAAGAATAATAGGGGATGCAAACATACCTCAACTTCAGAGTCCAAAGTCTGAAGTTACTTCTAGGTCCAAGCATAGGCCTCCAAAGAACCTATTAAGTATGTAGGTAGATTTTGTGTCAATTTCATACTCATTATTCAAACCCAAAACCACCTTTTTATTAATGTGTGAATTAGGTTATTAAAACCATGCCATATTTTAGTTTACCTCTTTTTGAGTTCAAAACATATTTTATTATATTTTTTTGACTTATAATATTTAGTTATGAATTTTACAAGTTATTTCTTATTTAGATTAATCCATTAAAATCACATACTTTCAACATTGGATTTAGGCAATAGAACCAATACCATTAGAAAGATTACATTTTTCTAAATCCAATGACTATTTATTTGTAATTTTTGGATGAACATATAATTACTTATGAATTATTTAACTATCAACCAATCAGAAAATTTTGATAAGCCACATAAAAACATTATCCAGATATATATAAACCATTATGAGATGTACCAATCGCCACATGCCACCTAGCCCAAGCACCCTCGGTCAAAAGGAGTAGGGCTCAACATGATAAAATAAAACACAGAGGGATAAAAGACCATATTGCCCCTTACCGGAAAATGAACCACAAAAATAGAGCGAGGGCAAACTAGACAAACCATCGTCTGTCATCTTCTTCTGTGATCTAAACTTCACACGATCAAGCACCCACAAATGTTAATGAAGCAGACCAAAATTACGCAAGGGAACTCATGAATTTGTCACCTGAGTCAACAGGGAAAACCAGCAGCTCACCCGAAGGCCAAACTGACTTGAGAGAGGGGGAAGCAGATGACAATTTAAACATTGCAATACAACAGATTGGGGACAATAAATAGAAAAAGGGGGAATTAGATATACCTTGAATGCAATCCAAATGAGAAGGTAAAGGACCTTGCAAGACTCCCAGGAGTTGGTCTGAGCCTTCTGAGGGTCTCTCAAATCCCTGAATTCCAAAGGCAACCCCGCGATGGCCACCACTAGTTGGAGGAGTAGGGGAGAGGTGCTAGAGGTCAAATGAGGACAAACCCAAGCTAGGAGTTTGAAGTTGTGATCTTAACGAAGGTTAGGGAGAAGCTTCTTAGGGTTCCGATGTTTTGGGCTCACCACAATAGAGCAAAGGAGAGAAGAACAAGGGTGGAACAAGGAGAGTTGGATGGTGCCTAACCAACTAGAGAGTAGGCAACAAAACCACTCATTTATATATGTTATATTGTACGAGATCATTCCAGGAAGCTGATGGCGAAGAAAGTTTGTAAAAAGACCGAGCATAGAGGGAGATATCACCAAGAAAGATCTGGGAATCGGGCGCTACCATTCACTCCTAATCGGGGTAGGAGATGAACTGTGGATCGTCCGATCAAAGATCAAATGGCTCACGTACGACACGAAAGAAGGAAAACAACATTACAGGAAAACATATGAAATCAAAATTTTAATAAAGTGGTGTACACATATTATTTATTTTTCACTCTCTATTCAATTGAGGGTGAAAGCAAAACCCAAATTAAGTGGACTTTTGCACAAAGACCAATTAAGGCATGTAGATTTTGATTATATAATTCAATTTGCCTTTTGAGGACTTTTAATGTGTCAAATAAATCAATTACTATTTTCTCTTTCCTCCTTCATTAATGATATTAGGATTATCTAAATTTTATGAAACTTCACCCACAAGTCATATTTAATGTGTTGGATATGAATTTTCCATCAATTTGACATGTTTAAGTTGTTTGTACAATTTTTTAATATTTTGAAGGTTCTACACACTTTCCCTCCTGATTTCATCTTTTAAGCAAACTTTATCCAAATTGGATGAAAATTCACCCAAAGGCTATATTTATTATGTAGATTATGAATCTAAGATTATTTTCCTCTTTTGGAGTCATTTAATATTTTATTTGATATTTTGGGGAAAACACGCATCTTCTTTTCCAATTTGAATTAAATTAAATATTATTATGTGAATAATGTGAAACGTGACTCCTAAGGTAATTGGCACCCAAGGAACACGATTTTTAACTGAGATTTCACTTTTGGGATTTCTTTTAATGAGTTATGTCACAATTATTATTTGAGGCCATTATTAACACATTATTTTATCATTATCACTATTGCTTATTCCATTATGTTCCATAACTTAATATTATCACCAAAAGAGTTATGTGTGATCATTAGCACGAATTTTATATTATTTCATGTGACATATATTATGGGTCCATTATTAGCCTAAGACTAATGCGAGAACATTATGTTACATTAAGGTAATTTATTCATGCATTAGCCCATTAGTTTATACTAAACATCTTTTAGGTCTAAAACCTTAACCTTGTTTGGCTACGTATAAAGGACCAAACTTCTAGGGTAGGGTTCAAGATTCGGTATTGTACCACACTCCACCCCTTAAAATGATTTTGTCCTCAAAATATATTGACCCAAACATCAACAACCAACTACTCTCCACCCCTTCAAAGGTTTAACCTAATAGGTCAAACTAATCATCATTCAAGGTTACCCACATATCTTTTAGTTGTGATTATTTTAGAGATTTTTGATGTTCTTGTAACCATCTATCAAGTCATAACCATCTGGGGTTGATCTTTTTGTCCTCGTGTCACTAACCTAACAACCCTAAGATCTAAAGAGTCATAAGGTACAAAGGGTAGGCACAATACACCTTAACATTATCTCACATATTCCTAGTCACTTCTTCAAAACTAGGGTTAGGATTCTATGCCAACCAATTCTAGGGTTTCTCCAGAAAAATTCACATATCTATTTATTGTGACTTATTTTAGGAAATCATCGAGAAAATCTGAGAATTTATATATATATATTGTAGTATAATGAAAATAATTTTTATTGGTGAAAAACTTTGCGATGTAAAACAAAAATGTCAGGAAAAATCAATACGAAAACCAAGTCATGATCTATCCATATCAAGGTCATCTTAACCTATTACTTCCTCATAACCTAATTGCATCCTCAAGAGATTCAAATCATAAACAATCTATTTGATAGGATAAAATCACCTAAATCCTTATCACATTATTAGCATAGATCAATTCGAGGGTGAACTACTCATCTAGAGGGTAACTATATAGGGAAAGGGTTCTAATTAGGGAGACAAAATTGAAATTGTCAAATTCCTATACCATGGGCTATGATACCATGCTGTAAGGAGTGGGATACTAGAGGGGAACCACTCCCTACTAAAAATTTGAACAATAGAACCTCCAATCCAAACACACCAAAAAGATATGTTGGTGTGGGTGTAAAATTTTCAAATATTATTTACAATATAAAAAACAACCAAAGTGTAGCAATGGAAGAAAATAATGACTATATTCAATTTCTCATAAGGGTACAAACAAACATCTTAAACTTACATACAAAGGTACATCACAAGGATCCACGGGAAATCTAAACCACCTCAAGATTGTCTCCAAGCTTTAACTTCACAATCTAAGTCCATGTCTTTATGCCATGTCCACCATATCCTTCACCTAGTGTTGGAAGCATACCCCACCAAGAAGAGAAAATAGATAACATCAGCAAAGGCTAGTATGTGCATACTAAGAATTCAATTGAGCAATATATGAAATAAGGACATCAATTATATAAGCTTCCCATAGAAAAGAAAAGTACCACCAAAATGGGTATCAAGAGAAAAGAATCACAATAAAGAAGATACTGGCCATTAAAACAACATATAAAAGTGGTGCCACATAAGCACATATGAAATTTGGGCACATAACCCATAATCCATAAACATCATTCTGCATGCATGTGAGATAAACATAGCACTAGAATAATATAAATAACAATGGCGGCCAAGCCTCATAAACATGAAACCTGATATAGAATGGCACATAACAAAACTCACAAATATATATATAATGTGGGACAAACCTCATAAATTTGAAACCCGGGTATGGGGTACATAACCTCCATCCCAAAAGCATAAAGGGAACATAACCCAAAACCAATGAAATCACACTACTCTAGTGCTACTGAATCACATAGCAGGTTAAATGTAGAGGCAAGTAGAAAGTATAGTCAGATTATACCAAAGTAGTCACAACATAAGTGACCAACATATACATCCACCTCACAAGTGGGAAAAAGACATCACATGCCATCATAAAGAGTTCCATCATAAACAAAGCATATGAAAAGAATCCAAAAGAATATTCATGATAACAAGATCAATATCAAATAAGGTAGTTCACATGAACCATGATTTTAAAAAGAAAAGACATTGTGTATAGGCTAATGTCCATAGGACCAAGAGAAAGAAGAATATAGGTGATTGCTCAAATGAATAATTGGGCATGCAAACATACCTCAACTTATGATTCCAAAGTCTAAAGTTACTTTTAGGTCTAAGCCTAGGTCTCCAAAGAACCTATTAGGCATGTAGGTAGATTTTGTGTCAATTTCATACTCATTATTCAAACCCTAAAACCACCTTTTTATTAATGTGTGAATTATGTTATAAAAACCATGCCATATTTTAGTTTACCTCTTTCTGAGTTCAAAACATATTTTATTATATTTTTCTAACTTATAAATATTTATTTATGAATTTACAAGTTATTACTATTTAGATAATCCATTAAAATAACATACTTTCAACATTGGATTTAGGTGATAAAACCAATACCATTAGAAAGCTTAAAATTTTATGAATACAATGACTATTTATTTGTAATTTTTGGATGAACAAATATTTAGTTATGAATTATTTAACTATCAACCAATCAGAGAATTATGATAAGCCATGTAAAAACATTATTAGGATATATATAAACCATGATGAGATGTACAAATAACCACATGCCACCTGGCTCGGGGACCCTCAGTCAAAAGGAGAAGGGCTCAGCACGATAAAATAAAACACTGAGGGCAAAAAGATAATATTACCCCTTACCGTAAAATGAACTGAGAAAATAGAGTGAGGGTAAACTAGACAAACCATCGCCTGTCATCTTCTTCTTTTGTCTAAACTTCGCATGATTAAGCACCCGCAAACGTCGATGAAGCAGACCAAAATTGTGCAAGGGCACTCGTGAATTCGTCACCTGATTAAATAGGGAAAACCAAAAGCTCACCCGAAGGCCAATCTGACACGAGAGAGGGGAAACAGACGATGATTTAAACATTGCAATACAACAGATTGGGGAAACTAAATCGAAAAAGGGGGAAGCAGATATACCTTGAATCCAATCAAAATGAGAAGGTAAAGGACCTTGTGAAACTCCCAGGAGTCGGTCCGATCCTTTTGAGGGTCTCTCAATGCCCTCAACCACAACGGTGACCCCGCAGTAGCCACCAGTAGCCAGCAGAGTAGGAGAGAGGTGCTAGAGGTCAAACGAGGACAAACCCAAGCTAGGAGTCTGAAGCTGTGATCTTAACGAAGGTGAGGGAGCAACTTCTTAGGGGTCCAATGTTGTGGGCTTGCCGGAATAGTGCAAAGGAGAGAAGAACATGGTAGGAACATGGAGATTTGGGTGGCACCTAAACAACTAGAGAACATGCAACAAAACTACTTATTTATATAGGTTATATTATGCAGGATCGTTCCAGGAAGCTGATGGCGAAGAAAGTTTGTAAAAAGACTGAGCACAGAGGGAGATATCACCAGAGAATGATCTGGGAATCGGGCGTTACTGTTCACTCCTACTCGGGGTAGGAGATGAACTGTGGATCGTCCGATCAAAGATCAAATGGCTCACTTGCTACATGGAAGAAGGAAAGCAACATTATAGGAAAACATTTGAAATCGAAATTTTAATAAAGTGGCGTATACATATTATTTCCCTTTCTCTCTCTATTCAATTGAGGGTGCAAACAAAACCCAAATTAAGTGAAATTTTCACAAAGACCATTTAAGGCATGTAGATTCTGATTATACAATTAGATTTGCCTTTTGAGGACTTTTAATGTGTCAAATAAATCAATTACTATTGTCTCTTTCCTTCTTCATTAATGACCTTAGGATTATCCAAATTTGATAAAACTTCACCAACAAGTCATATTTAATGTGTTGTATACGAATTTTCTATCAATTTTACATGTTGGAGTTGCTTGTACAATTATTTAATATTTTGAAGGTTCTACACACTTTCTCTCTCCTGATTTCATCTTATAAGCAAACTTTATCCAAATTGGATTAAAATTCACCCAAAGGCTATATTTATTACGTAGCTTATGAATCTAAGATTGTTTTCCTCTTTTGGAGTCATTTCATATTTTATTTGTTATTTTGGGGAAAACACATATCTTCTTTTCCAATTTGAATTAAATTAAATATTATTATGTGAATAATGTGAAACTTGACTCCCAAGGTAATTGGGACCCAAGGAACATGATTTTTAACTTAGATTCACTTTTGGGATTTTTTTTTAATGGGTTATGTCACAATTATTATTTGAGGCCATTATTAACACATTATTTCATCATTATCACTATTGCTTATTCCATTATGTTCCATAACTTAATATTATCAGCAAAAGAGTTATGTGTGATCATTAGCAAGAATTTTATATTATTTCATGTGATATATATTATGTGTCCTGTAACGACCCCGTCTCGCGGTAACCCCCAATTAAGGGAGACCCGAAGGATAGAGCCGTTATTCCATTAACAGGATCAAAGGTTCGACAAATAATCTATAACAATTAATAAATTTTACCAACTAAACTCAAAACTGGTATAAAATAAAACTTTGTTTACCTTTTTAAAAGATGGGATTTATAAACTTCTATCCATGAAGATGCTACTCTAACTAATCCTCTTGTGCACGTTAATTCTCATTTAATTCCACATATGCCACTTTACTGTTTGTTCTTTTCATTTGTACCTAAAACTCCGACAAACAAAACATCGGTCAGCGAGAAGCTGGTATGTGGGGGAAACAATAATCATGCAATTACAATAACAAAGTAATCAACCAATTATCATTTAACAGTCAAGATTACATTTTAAACCATACCACTCAATCCTTTCCTATCCCCTGTCTCTATGTTGTCCCTGCAGTGGACTAAGATCCCACCTCTCTCTAGGTAGATCTGTATTAAACCCCGCATGATCCTACCTAATAGGTAGACCAATACCTAGGGTTGAGTCGCATGGCACTACCCATATGTAGTCCAATCTCTAACTCAATGTGACTTGATGGACCTACCCCATTGGTAGCCATTTACTAAGTCATCTAATGACCTGATGGGCCTACCCCATTGGTAGCCTTTTACTAGGTCAACTCATTAAGCTACAGAGGGGACTAGGATCTGAGCTAGTAGGCATATCTCTTATGTGATAGTCATATTCACATTATACTTTATATGAATTAAATACATCTAGCAGTTTAATTCAATCCACGATAGAAACATCGTTAAAACCCGGAAAACTAATTCGGGTAGTCATAAGCGTAACCACATACCTGTCAGGCAGACTCAGATGTAGGAATATTCCAAACAAGCAAGTAATCCAGAATCAAGCAAGTACACAATTCAATCCTGAAATATTCATCCAATATTTTCTATCATTGATCATGGTACACAAAACTAATAGATCTACTCGTGCCTTAGGGTTACTAGCCTTTTAGGGTTTTGACTATAATTAGGGTTTCACTTCCTTTTTATTACTTTTATCTTACTTTTATCAAATATCCATCAAACCCTAATTATCTTGTCTTATTTTCCATTAAGGTCCTTAAGATTAGGTTTCGACTACGAAACCCCAATTATTCATCTATTCATCACAAAAGATGTTAAGGTTATCCTTTAAAAATATTTAATCTTATTTTTCGGACTAATAACACCATTATCTATCAGTTAAGTCCACCAAGCCTCTTTTCATTAAAGCTACTATTTTAATCCTTTTAATCCATGGCAAACTCATTATAACCATTTATCACCAATTCATAGCCCATTATGATCCAAGTCACATATGAATTCATTTTGTCATAATTTTACCCTTTTATTCTTGAGAAAACCCTAATTACTACCTTTAGGGTATTTATGCAGAATCAAGGGCTTTCATATACCAAAAACTTAGAACTATCATTTAACAAAATATTTTCATGATATCTTCCCTTTTTACTCTAGGTTAGGGTTTCTAAATGCATTATCATGCAATCTTGGTTTAAAACCTTAAAACATGCAATTTCTCATCTATATTAGTTTCAAATCTAATATTATCATTCACCAAGGTATCATTATTCAAACTAACCCATTAGGCATCATAGGTTCAAACATTAACCTCATTTAGGGCTTTTAACCTAACTTTGATACACTTTTCATTAACTTATATTACTTTTGCAGTTAGGAACGGAATAAATATTTTATAATATTTTTAATGGATTGCCCTCGTTCCCCTGATCAATTTTCATATTTTATTTGTATCTATCTGATCTACGGTTTATTAGATATGATTTTTGCAATTAAATGTAATTGGACCAATGGAGTACTGCCACGTAGGCAACTTACCTTCCATGCATATCCCTCGCGGCCAGCTTGAATTAGAATGAAAAGTCAAAAATACCCCCGCGCTGTTTGTCAATCATTTACACGCCCTAGGGGCGTTCTTGTCCAAGGTGACTTAGGTCGTCTTCCTCCTCCCGTCATCACGCTGCAGTCGCACCGGTGAGCTTCCACCTCGTGCGGGTGGCTATCCTGGGGCGAGGGAGGACCGCCCACGGTTCATAACCCTCCGCCGCCTCCTGCCACACGTCGCAGGGTTGCAGGTCGGAGCCGAGATGGCCCGAGTGGCGGGGACCAAAGGCAGCGCTCGCCGAGGGATGACCTGCTGGCGGAGGTTGTAGCAGGCAAAGGGAGAGGGGGCAGAGGAGATTCCATTGCCCCCGATGCTTCTCTGGGAGCCAGGACCTCCAGAGGACATCATTCTGAGCAGGTATTCCATGCAAACTTTGGTTCTCCACACAACTGTATGTCTTCTTCAATGGCAGACCTTCCAACGACCATGGTTCCTTGCACGGAACTGCTAGGGTCTACATAGACGCCAAGATCGGAGTCTGGGACAGAGGTTAGGGTTGCATTGGAGTCAAAGGCATCTCCTTTGCCTGACTGGTGATGACGGTAGGATTGAAGGTGTTGTGGTCATGTATCCAACACCTCCTTTATATATAGGATGTAAACCAAAACTCTAGGGTTTGGAGGAGTGGAACGGCAGGGTTAGGGGGCCCCGATTGTTTCTCTCTTTTATGGAAATAAAACACGTAGAGAGGAAAGTTTAACTCTCACTATTATAACGTTGGGCAAGCCACTTAAGGAATATTCTATTCTTTAGTCTAATTGTCCTCCTTCCTTGGAAAAATGAAAAGAAAACCCATTGGTACGTCTTATACATCCACAACTTTCCCCTTTAAACTAAACATTAAAACAAAACCGTTACTTCTTGGAATGTTCTTTTTCTCCATATTCCTAGAAGTATCTTTTATTTCCTTTTATTATATAAATATTCTTTTACAAGGATTTCTCATTAATATTTCTGCTTAATATCCATTATTATGTATTCTTGTTTTCTTTCCCATTATTGGATTAAAATAATAATAGGAACCACATGATTCCTACCAAAAGGATAATCGCAAAAATAAATCTATCCATTGAAGCTAAGAATATAGCCTTTTCAAATAAATCCAAAGACACAAAATCATCATATTTCAATTATGAAAACACTTGCAAAATTGGGGGTTGTAACATCCTTCCCCTCTTATAGAAATTTTGCCCTCAAAATTCCATCAAGCAAGCAAACAAACAGGATAAACCTATCATATGTCCATCATGGCTCCCATGTGGCTTCGTCCTTTCCATGGTGCTTCCCAAGAACCTTCATTATCTCATATTCTTCCATCTGAGTTCTTTCTTACCTTGGTATATCGTACCCTCTTAGGTGACTCAGGATATTTTAGCCTCTCAAAAGCTGAATAGGTTCAAGGCTCAACACATGGCTCGGGTACCTCACATGATGCTCTAGATCGGACTCATGGAACATATTACACATCATGTTATCCTGAGGGGCAAGGCTAAACACAATCATATCCACCCATCCATCTCAAATGGACCCTTATATCGGGGACTCAGCTTCATCAGCGGTAGCTTAGAGGGGGCGGATTTTTGCATCACATATTCTCCCACAGTGAACTGCATGTCAGTCTACTTTGCATTAGCTCATGACGTATGTCACCCTTGGCTCTCTCTCAGCCATTGCACGACCAAGCGACTTCATCTGGACACACTGTGGTTCTTTTATGACCTTCACGAGGCCTCCTTTACCAACATCATTATAATGAAGTGGTGACCGACACACCCTCCTTATATAGCTTCTTACATCCCGATAAAGGCTATGGTGGTTAACATCACATCTTGAGAACTGTCTCTCTATATCACCCTGAACAAGCACACTTGCTCTCATCAGACCTTCTAGTCTGGATCATACTAACCATTAGTATGGGGCGATAAACTGTACAAACACTGAGCTCTTCATGTACCTATTTCCACCTCGTGGAAGTGAACCCTTGGGTCACATCAAAAACTTTTGAATTCGCATCATGGTGTAATTGAACCATCTCTTTTCATATGTAGTTCAACCAGATCTGTCCCTTGACATAACTATTCCTTTCTCATGTCATCTAGGTAAGGCGATCTACCATAACCCATATTGTATCTTGACCTTCTTGGTCTAGGAGAGACTCACAACATCCATAATGATGAACTCTCATTCCTTCTCGGGAACTCAGTATACTTTATATCCATGCAATGGGTTAATGGTGTTCGTCCTTCACCTCCTGGCTCACATGGCCACATGCTACATGCAACTTGGTCCTAAGCATCCAGAATGCTACCATCACTTACTATCTTTGTAGTACCAAGGTATATCATGTCCTATTGTATCATTATGATTCCTTAAGCTTGATTCCTCAGAAACCCTAAACCACTCTCAAAAGGGTTTTATTACCTTCCTATCCAAAGAAGTGTATCTGAGGTTCTATCACCATCCTTTCACTACACCAAGGACTAAACTGGCTAACCAAACAACCATTAACTTGTTCATTACATCTGAGTGTTAGCCAAAACACATCTTCTCTCCAAACATAGGGTTAGTCAAACAATCTCAACTCCTTCTAGCTTCCAACTAAACTAGGTAGTCATATCTCAACCAGAGCATTCATTACCACTCCTTATCCTTGGGTGTTAGTTAATGTCGAAGACATACTCCTCCATGCCTTACACTTATCATCTCATCTCTAACTCTATGGTTGTCTTCATCCAAGAACTCTGAGCTCATCCTCATGGTGATCAAACTCAACCTTGTGATTCCTTGTAACACTTGCAAAAATCCACTTAGTTCAAGATAAAAACATCCTCACAAGAAGATATCCTTAAAACTCTTAGTGTTTGTAAACCATCCATGTTTTATTCTCTCCGCAAAGGTATGTTATCAATTCTATCCTCATACCTTGTAACAATGTTCCAACTGACATCATCTTTATCCTTGGTGTAAGGCATGCGTACTGTCCTATCTCTCACTCCCATAACAAGAAGAAATAAGCATTTGGCGGCCGTCCAAATACAGAGTTCTTCCTATTCCAAGAGTAGGGATGGTACAACCCACCTCGCCAGTACACCTTCAAATCCCAGTTGAAACGTGCAACTCATGTCTCTATATCACAATCATCATTATATCAAGGTTACTTCCATGGAAAACAGGCCTCGAACCTTCTTGAGTTTACACACAATCCTTGGTCATATCCTCTAGGTCTATAGGGTACTGCCACTTTTGGGGTCATCCCTCTTCCCATATGCACCAGAGAGTGCCCTACTCATTTGCCCGTTGGGTCACATGAGTTCATGAAGGTGATCAATCTCCTAACTCATGGTCCTCAGACAATGATAGCTGTTACCTCCCGACCCTATGGTCATGTGCAGCTAGGGAATTAGGAAACTCCTACTTCCATCGGTCTTATCCCTACCTGACCCTAGGATAGACTTAGGATTATATCATAGTACATGTTCAACTTAGAACCTTACCCAATCTTTCATCATCTCTCATTGCATTCATGACTGACTTTCATCCCTTCGTAGGGGTCATGGCAACCTGCCTACCTTGGTTAGGCCCCATACCGGTTACCTCCATGGTAACTCATCCACATGCACTTAGAGATGGCTATCTATGGGTCTACAGGTTCATTCTCATACTATGTACTTTTCACTTAGCTTCTCAAGATCCTATGAAACTTCTTTAGGTCACCTCAAAACCAACAAAACTGGTATACACCCTACCAAAGGGTCCCTCTCCTAGGATGGGAGGAAACTACAACTCTCGACAAAAGGTCACAACTGCCCTTAGGGTTTACATCCATATGAGCATGCTTAAACCAACAACTATTACAAGCGTACCTATAAAACCATGCTAGGTCGCCCTTGTTCACATCCTCAACATTACATCAACTTAGTTATGAGGGGTTCATCAAACATACCCTTTACGTAAGGGATTTCCTTTACCTCTACACATGAGGAGTACCATGCTCGAAACTATAGAGACTTAAATCTCACCATGAGCAATGGATACACCGCTTCCCCTCTTAGGCCTAGGAACCCTAGGTTCACCGTTGTGTATCCAACTGCATGTTCATTCTCTTAACCAGGAATCCAGCATGTCCAAGATATGTCATGTACTCCCATGATCTTTCTACTCAAGCAACACTTCAGAGTTGATTCCTCTTCCCGGACAACTACTAGGTATAAAGCCTCACAACTGGCGCCTTAACCTCCTCAGGGCCTAAAGCATTCTTTACCTCATCTTAGTAGGTTACCATAGGTACCAGAAGCATCATCCTCTCTCTAGGGTTTGGTTACTCTCAAGCTAACCCAAACATCGTCAACCTCCAGGGATTATGCATGAGGCAACCATTATCATCCACTTAGGTCGCATCATTCTCGGCTCCCGCTGTTTCTCAAGTTTCGGGGTTTTAGGCTTCCAACTTTCTTGGTCGAGGTCTGCTCCCTCTCTCTAGAGCTAATCCTACAACCAACCTCTCTATAAGAGGTCCTATCTTTATGAAGGGTCAAGCTCTTAAGCATGTCCCTACCTGAGTGAAGCCTCTACTCGAACTTATGTTTACTCAAGGTTATCCACAACCCCTTATGCTTGTCTCATAAGCCCTCCATCATGATCCCTCGACTAGGGTTTCGTTTAACTATCAACACTACTGACGCACTCTGGGTGCAAGTTATATCCTACTTGCAACCGCTCTATAGGTTCTTCTCTATCCTCATTCATGAAGGAGTTACCCCTCGCTCAAACATGCACAACCCTCTCCCGGGTTGGATCGCCAAAGGTACTAGGTTATCCAACCTCTCATGGCTCGTATGACGATCCCAAGGCATGTCCAACCAAACACTCAGTCTAACTCATCATGTCATCTCTATCTCTAACCTTCACTTAGGGTTAGGGTTAACATCATCCTCAAAGGATGTGCCAAGTATCTACTTTTAATGGAGGTCTCTACCTCCAACACTAACTCTCTCTACTCATCCTTCTGCCAAGGAGGTCTATCCTCAACTCTCTCCTGAGGGCAATGACAACTCATGTCATACGACCTAATCATGTATCTATTCCTTTACGCTTACTCTATTAAGCTTATGTCCATGACATCTTATTTACATGATTTTTATTGATTTGATGGAGGATTCCTTAATCCTTATCAACCTTACCCATACCGCAAGAGGGTGAGGGAAAGAGAGAGGAAACCCTAATCCTTAAGGTCCTTAATAGAATTTGAGTCGAGAAGGGATGAACAAGATGAGAGAGTCCTAAAGGTATCTTATTTCGATTCATACCCTAAGACTTTGGCCAGACAGACACACGGATCCGGGAGTCCTTGTATTCCGACTAGCGGTGCGGAGGAAAATTTTGCCAGCCCCCGGTCGTGATCCTTTTCTAGACACCTCTGTCTTTCGGATAATCCTCTAATAACTCCCTCGGGTTCTACAAAATTTGTAAAATTTAATAATTATTAAAGATTAATTGAGGAACCTATGCTCTGATTCCAATTGTAACGACCCCGTCTCCCGGTAACCCCCAATTAAGGGAGACCCGAAGGATAGAGCCGTTATTCCATTAACAGGATCAAAGGTTCGACAAATAATCTATAACAATTAATAAACTTTACCAAATAAACTCAAAACTGGTATAAAATTAAACTTTGTTTACCTTTTTAAAAGATGGGATTTATAAACTTCTATCCATGAAGATGCTACTCTAACTAATCCTCCTGTGCACATTAATTCTCATTTAATTCCACATTTGCCACTTTACTGTTTGTTCTTTTCATTTGTACCTAAAACACCGACAAACAAAACCTCGGTCAGCGAGAAGCTGGTATGTGGGGGAAACAATAATCATGCAATTATAATAACAAAGTAATCAACCAATTATCATTTAACAGTCAAGATTACATTTTAAACCATACCACTCAATCCTTTCCTATCCCCTGTCTCTGTGTTGTCCCTACAGTGGACTAAGATCCCACCTCTCTCTAGGTAGATCTGTATTAAACCCCGCATGATCCTACCTAACAGGTAGACCAATACCTAGGGTTGAGTCGCATGGCACTACCCATATGTAGTCCAATCTCTAACTCAATGTGACTTGATGGACCTACCCCATTGGTAGCCATTTACTAAGTCATCTAATGACCTGATGGGCCTACCCCATTGGTAGCCTTTTACTAGGTCAACTCATTAAGCTACAGAGGGGACTAGGATCTAAGCTAGTAGGCATATCTCTTATGTGATAGTCATATTCACATTATACTTTGCATGAATTAAATACATCCAGCAGTTTAATTCAATCCACGATAGAAACATCGTTAAAACCCGGAAAACTAATTCAGGTAGTCATAAGCGTAACCACATACCTGTCAGGTAGACTCAGATGCAGGAATATTCCAAACAAGCAAGTAATCCAGAATCAAGCAAGTACACAATTCAATCCTGAAATATTCATCCAATATTTTCTATCATTGATCATGGTACACAAAACTAATAGATCTACTCGTGCCTTAGGGTTACTAGCCTTTTAGGGTTTTGACTATAATTAGGGTTTCACTTCCTTTTTATTACTTTTATCTTACTTTTATCAAATATCCATCAAACCCTAATTATCTTGTCTTATTTTCCATTAAGGTCCTTAAGATTAGGTTTGGACTACGAAACCCCAATTATTCATCTATTCAACACAAAAGATGTTAAGGTTATCCTTTAACAATATTTAATCTTATTTTTCGGACTAATAACACCATTATCTATCAGTTAAGTCCACCAAGCCTCTTTTCATTAAAGCTACTATTTTAATCCTTTTAATCCATGGCAAACTCATTATAACCATTTATCACCAATTCATAGCCCATTATGATCCAAGTCACATATGAATTCATTTTGTCATAATTTTACCCTTTTATTCCTGAGAAAACCCTAATTACTACCTTTAGGGTATTTATCCAGAATCAAGGGCTTTCATATACCAAAAACTTAGAACTATCATTTAACAACATATTTTCATGATATCTTCCCTTTTTACTCTAGGTTAGGGTTTCTAAATGCATTATCATGCAATCTTGGTTTAAAACCTTAAAACATGCAATTTCTCATCTAGATTAGTTTCAAATATAATATTATCATTCACCAAGGTATCATTATTCAAACTAACCCATTAGGCATCATAGGTTCAAACATTAACCTCATTTAGGGCTTTTAACCTAACTTTGATACACTTTTCATTAACTTATATTACTTTTGCAATTAGGAACGGAATAAATATTTGATAATATTTTTAATGGATTACCCTCGTTCCCCTGATCAATTTTCATATTTTATTTGTATCTATCTGATCTACGGTTTATTAGATATGATTTTTGCAATTAAATGTAATTGGACCAATGGAGTACTGCCACGTAGGCAACTGACCTTCCATGCATATCCCTCGCGGCCAGCTTGAATTAGAATGAAAAGTCAAAAATACCCCCGCACTGTTTGTCAATCCTTTACACGCCCGAGGGACGTTCTTGTCCAAGGCGACTTAGGTCGTCTTCCTCCTCCCGTCATCACGCTGCAGTCGCACCGGTGAGCTTCCACCTCGTTCGGGTGGCTATCCTGGGGCGAGGGAGGACCGCCCACAGTTCATAACCCTCAGCCGCCTCCTGCCACACGTCGCAGGGTTGCAGGTCGGAGCCGAGATGGCCCGAGTGGCGGGGACCAAAGGCAATGCTCGCCGAGGGACGACCTGCTGGCGGAGGTTGTAGCAGGCAAAGGGAGAGGGGGCAGAGGAGATTCCATTGCCCCCGATGCTTCCCTGGGAGCCAGGACCTCCGGAGGACATCGTTCTGAGTAGGTCTTCCATGCAAACTTTGGTTCTCCACACAACGGTATGTCTTCTTCAACGGCAGACCTTCCAACGACCATGGTTCCTTGCACGAAACTGCTAGGGTCTACATAGACGCCAAGATCGGAGTCTGGGACAGAGGTTAGGGTTGCATTGGAGTCAAAGGCATCTCCTTTGCCTGACTGGTGATGACGGTAGGATTGAAGGTGTTGTGGTCATGTATCCAACACCTCCTTTATATATAGGATGTAAACCAAAACTCTAGGGTTTGGAGGAGTGGAACGGCAGGGTTAGGGGGCCCCGGTTGTTTCTCTCTTTTATGGAAATAACACACGTAGAGAGGAAAGTTTAACTCTCACTATTATAACGTTGGGCAAGCCACTTAAGGAATATTCTATTCTTTAGTCTAGTTGTGCTCCTTCCTTGGAAAATTGAAAAGAAAACCCATTGGTACTTCTTATACATCCACAACTTTCCCCTTTAAACTAAACATTAAAACAAAACCGTTACTTCTTGGAATGTTATTTTCCTCCATATTCCTAGAAGTATCTTTTATTTCCTTTTATTATATAAATATTCTTTTACAAGGATTTCTCATTAATATTTCTGCTTAATATCCATTATTATGTATTCTTCTTTTCTTTCCCATTATTGGATTAAAATAATAATAGGAACCACAGGATTCCTACCAAAAGGATAATTGCAAAAATAAATCTATCCATTGAAGCTAAGCATATAGCCTTTTCAAATAAATCCAAAGACACAAAATCATCATATTTCAATTATGAAAACACTTGCAAAATTGGGGGTTGTAACATGTCCATTATTGGACTAAGACTAATGTGAGAATATAGGTTACATTAAAGTGATTTATTCATGCATTAGCTCATTAGTTTATACTAAACATCTTTTAGGTCTAAAATCTTAACCTTGTTTGGCTACGTATAAAGGACCAAACTTTTAGGGTAGGGTTCAAGACTTGGTATGTTATAGTGCACATCCTCAGGATGCTCATCCTAAAATTATCAAGAAACACATATAAGTGATAAATATGTAGCTTATATAATTGTGATAGAGAATGTAAAATTCACATATACGTAAGAAAATAGTACAACATACACCAGACTCATCCTCATGGTGCATATTGTCATGGTTCTCAGCCTCACAGTCAGACTCCATTTAAAATGTGTCATTAAAAATAAACTGAGAAGTAAATATAAATGATAAAGAATGTAAAATGTACATGTAGAATATGAAACATATATAACTATGATCAATAATGTAAAATGCACATCTAGCATTTAAAAAATAAAATCATTCATGTCGTATTGGTTGGATTTTGATCAATTAATACTCCTTTGTGATCTTCACATGTATATAAGTCAGTGTTAGCTTCAACATTTTCTATTGGAAATCCAGTTGAGAATGGACTGGAGTGATCATAGTTGTCTCATTACTCTTCTTAATATATACGATCTGCAATGAACTACATTTTCCCATGAATAATGACATGCCATTTTTCATTTGCAAGATCATCAATGTAGAATATTTTCTTCTCCTGTGATGCCATTAAGAATGGTTCACCCTTCTTACCAATCTTTTCCAAATTCAATAATGTAAAATCTAGTTCATCCACTACAACTCCTTCGGTGTTATCAACCCAATTACACCTAAATACGGTAACTCTAAAACATGTGTAGGAAAACTCTCATACGTATTTAATGACACTATAATAAGACATTTTAGATTCATGTGGACTCTTATCCTTTGCACCAAGAAAATAAAATGAAGATGCTTGAAGGGTGACCCCACTATTTTAGACAACACTCTTATCATATTGACATTTTTTTAATATAAAAATCCAATCATGCCAAACCCTTTGTAAGACATAACATTCATTTTTGGTTTCCAACAACATTATTTGGTGTTTGATATAGGTGATGGAAGACATTATCTTCAAACCACCTAATAAATTTCCTATTATGCTCTCTAGTAAGCCACATTGAACTGGATTGAGGTTATTTTGTCTTGATAAAATTGGTATGTTTGGTGATATATATACCCACTTTGTTAATGTTGTGTAAAACATACAAGTATGCTTGTTCCTACATCTCGTGAGTAATTACTTTCAATTGTCTTCCTAAATCCTTTGTTAGAATAGGGATCAATATTCTTTTTACTAGAAGGAGCTTCATTACAAATCAAAAAGTCATTACAAAAGTCCATAACCTCCTTAAACACATAACTGACCGACCTAAATCACACGTCCAAAATGGAGCAGATCCAAAGTAGTCAGACTCTTAAGATAATAACCTGACACTCAAACCCCTATAACTATTATACGAGGTCTAACATAGTAATGGGGATCGAACCATAGGGACAAGGTTAGCAGGTGTTAAGTATGCAGGGTCTCATACTCATATACTCTGGATCAACATATGGTTTTTAAAAGTTTGTTCCCTAAGGAACGATGGTGCTCAAGAAAAAATAAAGAAAGTTAAAAGAAGGAAAGAAAAATAATAAGAGAAAACAAGAATGAACGATAAGAAACAAAGATATGGAAGGGAACTCGGATCAGGTTTCACGTACTAAGTTCTCTCATCAAAAAGAAAAACTCACTCCCCTCTGTATACTCCTATCAAAATCACAAGAAGTCATAGAAATGTCTATTCCCTCCTCTCTCGAGATAAGGATAGATCTAGGATCTAAGGTGGCCTCCCTCTCGATATAGCAACCTCACAACCACAAAACAAACCATATGACCATAAGATTTAGCAATCCCACATTATCATGCATTCATACTACTCCATAACACTAGATAAATAAGATACCGCTCTTTCGAGGTACCAACGATCAAACATCACAAGATGGTAGCTAACCATACAAGTGAAGAATTAAGAACAAACATATGGAGATAATCTTGATATGCGCATATATATTCAAAGGGAAGCAAGAATATACATGTTGGGAGAGCCTTAGTGGCTACTCCCAACCTGAGTTAAGGGTTTAGCCACACATGTTAATGGGCAGTATAATGATGTTACAAAATGATATGTACATCACAACCACAAAGAGGGAAGGGGTACAACGTAATGGAGATGATAGATCTAGAAGAGAAAGAAATTGGCAATACACCAATATACTCCTTCAAATCTAGATCTAGAGTGGACGATGTCGAATCTCTCCTTATTTTGAGTTAGAGGGGTTTTCAATCTTCTCTCTCCTCATCTTCTGCCTTCAAAGATCCAAGACTGATCGGATGGATGAGAGTGGGTATGGAATTTGGTAGCACTTCGTGGTCCTTGATGATCTGATTATGTGACAAGTCGAGGTGGGTGGCATATTCATAGGTTTTGCCCACCGACTTAACCACCCACACCACGGTCGAGGCTTGGTATCGGTAGAGGATTGGTCACAGTCAATTGAGGCCTCTACTCGGTCTAGGCTACCAAAATGGTAGGTCGAGTTAGCACCTCGGTCAGAGCATGGCATCACCTCAGTCGCATCCTCGCCTCGGCCATGGCCTGGCATCACCTTGGTCGAGGAATCACCTCAGTCGAGGTCCGATCGAGGTTGAGATGCGTGGGTTGTAGGTTGTGACAAAAAAGGGCATGAGGCATCGCGGTCATGAAGCATCAGTGCGATCATGGGGACATCGACTGTGGTGGGAGGGCCCCTAATGGTCGATGAGCCGCGATCGAGGTGCTAATTGCGGCCATGGCTTGATGTGACCCCAAAAGGATGGAAAAGGTGTGCAAATGAGACTCTTGGCCTAAAGTGCTAAAATAAGTGGAAAAAGTCTATAAAAGATACATTTGGAGAGGTATATATTATCGTGAGTGCAGCAATACACCAGCCGTGTGGGACCCTTTGGCATCTTTTCAGCACGACTCTCATTATGCATATTTTTTTCTTTTATTTTTGGCTTTTCATATCTCCTCTCTGGTTTGGGTGAGCATGTTTTTATGCAGTCTTCTGGGCGGCCAAGCCTCTTTTCTTCCCAAAGCGGGATACTTAAACTCAAAAGGGGTAGTTGTTTCCTTCTCGAGGGAGGTGAGGATTTTCCGGCTAGAACCATCAGGTTAGTGTGGTTGGGTAGGAGTATGGCTCAGTGAAGTTCTCTAGTTTCCAAGGGTTTCATAAGCTTAGGATTGTTACACACACAACGTCTTATTGTAAGAATGAGATAAAACTATATTGTTATGCTTCTCATTTTATTTTTATATACATTAGTTGCTCATATATTCCTCTCTAGAAACAATAGAACTACAACCTTTAGCAAGGGAAAATACAAACTCAAAGGTGACTACACAGAACTGTGACTCATAAGAAAATTCCTTAAAGCATAAAATTTTCATAAAATCAGTTTGGCGGGAATTAAAATATATGCAAGTAAATTTTTTTTTTCAAAATTTTGAAAATTTTGGGATGGAATTGTACCTCTCAAGCCCATTTATGACTCCTCCCCCAAACTTATCATTCATCCCACTTCTAACACCAAGGATTCATAAACGTGCTTGCTTTATTCCAGCTAACTGGTTTTGGTGGCCCACTTTGACTCAAGGAGCATATTGGTGTACACTCCGCGTAGTGGGTGGTATTTCTCATAATGCATACCCTCTACCTTTGTGTTCAATGTGGCTAGGGTTGTCATCCAGTCTAGATAGTAGAAGCCTCAATCATTTGATAGAGGCACCTACTGAGGGCTCCTGTGGCAGAACTACGTCTTCTTGAAGTCTTTGCCTTCTTTATGCTTTTACCCTTTGTCGTGACTTTTCAACATCTCTACAATCGCCTCAGGGCATGCGACTGCCTTCTCTTCTGTAGGTGTCTTTGCAGTAGTCATATCTTTTTTCTTACTCAGTGCGAAGGCTGTGTCTGAGTTGTTGTATAGTACTACAGTCCTTTTAATGATATTGACTACTACCATGGTCTAATGACTATTGTGAAGTATAGGTAGGAAGATGTAGTCTGGGAGGGACATTGCTAGGCGTTGTTGTAGGTGTTCCTTTTCCCCTGATCTCTTATCTCTTAGGATGTCATCCACCGAAAGAAAATATGCCATGTTCACATTTGGCATGTTGTCATTTAGTAGAGCTTGGTAGGCAAACATGGTGCTGATTGAGAGGTACCCTCCTATTTTTAACGTATCTTAGAGGTCATCCTTCAGTACACATATTCCATCCCTTTCAAACATCACCTCTGTCGTCACAACATCTTCCTTCAAGGATTTCATTATTGCATTTAGGGATTCTAAAGATAGTCTCACACAGCTCCATCTATTGAAATCCTTGAAGGTAGGAAATAACACCCAACCAACCCATCTGGTTTATCATCAGGAAGATCTTCTTCTTCTTCTTCTATCTCGCCTTCTTCTGGCTGGCCCGCTAGATGCTATTCTTCTTTCTCTTCTACCACTGGAGGCTACTCTGGCTAAGTTTCTGGTATTCATTCTGCAGTCACACCAGTGTCACCTGTCCAACCTTCCTTCCAAGATGCTGCTCTGGCCGGCTCTGTAGGATCAATCCACAATGTTTTGAGTTCCTCCCTTCATATTTTTTTTTCAGGGAGGGGGATTTCTTGGTGAAGCCTCCGCGGTACTGCATCTGAAGGCATCACCGGGTCATTAAAGAAGCGGCGGTCATAGATAACCTCCATTACGTACATACCATACAGTCCATGTAGATCTTCCATGCATAGATCTTCCAGCAAAATGCACTTGTTCATGGCTTCCATCATCCTTAGCATTATGAATGCATAGTCCCCTGCTCCATCCTTTTCTTGGAAGACCTTCTTGCAGATGGAGAATTGCTTCCACATCCCCTTATGTCTGTTATCTGTTGATTGTATTACTCTTTGTAGATGTAGCAGCACCTTCAGGATATCCCTTGCTTCCTTATTCTTATAGATCATGGAAGTACTATCTGGTTCAGTTGCATAGTAGTTGAACACCGTTGTCCGTCTTTCATAAAAGTTGATGACAATCAGTGCCCAGTGCTTTACAGTCCTTATGGGCCAGACCACAAATTTAGTTTCTTCCCTACTCACTGCGTGTTGTAGCTTTGTCACATTAGCAACTTCATTGTCATCATCGAATAGGATCCCTATTAGATGTGTGGTGCCGTTGAACACTGGTTGTACTTTATCTGGATGAAAGAACTCTTCAAGTAGAGTGGCACACAACACTTTAAATAACTTCTTATGTACGCATGCTATTTTCAAGAAAATCCCTTTGAAGTGATCTCTGCTGAGCGACCTGCCCTTGTTGTGATATATAATGTCAGTTCCGGACAAGTTGTCATCCAGTATATCTGCAAGGATATGTACATCTCTACATGTTATCCTTGATAATATAGTCATGTCCATACTTGCCATCTTATAGGGAAAAGGAGGAGCCACACCTAATTCTACTTCATTGACTGGTGTGCTCCGCTTTTTGACCGATTCATTCGTGAAGAAGGAAGTGAGCCCACCTTCCTCATCTTTTGAGGTGCTTTCTTCTGCTACTTGTGCTTCTATGGGTGGTGCTTCTATTTTAGGAGGTTGAACCCTTGTTTTAGTCAGTGTTTGAGTTGTTACCTTGCCTTCATCTTTTGTGGACATCTCTACATCTATGTCTTTTGTTGGATTACTTGCTTCTGACGGTTTCTCCTGCTCTACAACATTTAGCGCAGCTAACGTAGTGACCATTTTTCCATCATAGAAGGAGTCATCTTGATCATTCTTCTCTGGGCCTTTTAGAAAATCATTGTAGATGTCCATCACAAATGTCAGGTTGTCTAAGAATTTGTTGAGATCTCTAATTTCTCGTGACGTGAGATCTTCTGTCTCTATTCTCTCTTCTCTGGCAATGATGGCCTGCTTGGACTCCTCTGGTGCAACCTTATCTTCTTCTAGGCTGCTGTTTAGATCAAAACCCTTTGACAACGTATTAGTCTTCTTTGTCTCGTTATCTTGATGAGTGTCTAACTATGGTGGTGCTTCCTTCGCCTATGGTTTAGCCATCATGGAAGTTTCACATTGGCACATTCTTCTTTTGATATAGCTCCTACACCGGTCCCCCCAAGTCATCATCATCTTTGTTGGGGCTCAAAGGGCTCGAGGAAGTGTGGGATGTGGAAGGACTCATCAGATGCTTGAATTCTTCTTTCTCTGCTGCTAGCCATCAATTTCTTGGCATTTGACTTCTAGCTACCAACATTCTTCATCTAAGTGTTGACACTCCTTTTTGAGGTCGTTCAACACTTCATCATACCCTTTTCTCATCAGATCATTGTCTACTCGCATGGCGTCCCTTTCCTTCCTGAGGTATGCCGTCTCCTCAGTGAGAGTCTTTTGCGTCCCCATCAATGTGTTCTAGGTGTTCATCACCCCTTGCATGAACTGGGGAAGAGCCTTAGTTCTCTCGTTCAAAGTTTGTACCTGCGTAGTTAGTGTACACTCGGTAGATGTAATATTTAAGTTTAATTCAAAAGTCTGACGCATGTGTTTCCACATGAAATCAAACTTATTGCCCAATACATCACGGAATGTGTGTGGGCAATGTTGTTGTGGATTCATAGGTGTGGTGGAGGCTCTGGGCTACTTCAGTTGTGGGGCCAGCATTGCTCGGCTGGGGGTGCTGACCTCCGGTTATTCTGACATTTGTAGGATCACGTTTGAAATTACGGGATCAGGTATAGCCTCAGGGTCCTAGCGTTCCCAGTTGGTTTCTTGTTTGGCCTCAACATGTTGTTTTGTTATTGTAGATTCAAGGCATGCATGGTCGGCCTCTTCTATGATTTTTGCTTCAAGTTGGCACCCCCACTCGTGGTCGTCTCGGCTGGGAAGTGCGGCAAGGGTGGGCTCGGGGCGACAATCTTTTCTGATATCTTCTTCTTCTTCTTTCTTTTTGCCAGCTTCTTTCTTTCCTCTAGCTTATTTATCTCTACCTCTGGAGACTTAGCTTTGTCTCCATTTTCACTGGCTATAGATGACTGGTCCACGGTAGTGTGGATGGCCCCCGAGCACATCTTGTTGATGTCTTCTTGAGTGGGCCACATCTTGTGGGCATCATAGTACACCATTTCTAGGAGGGGGAGGATCGTCTTGGAGCACCTTTGCTTGCAGAAGAGTTTGTTTCACTTCTACACCAAGATCCCCATGTTGATGAGGGACTTTATGTCAATCTTCATATGTCCCTTCATCTTCTTATACTTCATCAATAGGTCTGCATCCATAAAATGATATGCTATTTTTGTAATTTGGCTTCCGATGCAAAACTCCTTCATCTGTTTCACCTCTCCTATCACTACTGCTGATAGTTTATCAATAAGAATTCTACCTATATTCATCGACTTCTTATTCAACATGGACTATATTACTAAGAGGTCTCCTTTCATTACACCTCTGGTCTCTGACCTTGTGAATATGGTGTTGGTGGTTATCTTCTGCATCATCCTGATGAAGCACGAGCTGATGAGGGTCACCTTGGAATTCTTAGAGTTGTGTTCTTGCTCCCCCATCAGCTTTTCCCACATTCTATGGATGTTGTACCTGATTGTGTCCTTCTCTACAGGTGCGGCGGAGCAGTCTTGTGCTTCTTCAATTTTTTTTGTGAAGATAGTGTTAAGCATGGCCTCTGCGATTGCGGGGGACTTTCCTCCTAGTCTCACTTCCAGTTTGAAGTCCCCACCACCCTTCTTGCGTTCATCATTACTGACCGGGAACTTCTCCAATGATGACAAGAATTCTACCGTCAATTGTGTTCGGGAGGGGGCTTCAGAGGTGCATAGGGTATGCAGATTCACACCCTCTAGGAAGCTAATTACCCTATCATAGACTCCCATCTTCTTGAAGTCTTCAACGTCTAGGTACCTTGTAGGCCTGAACCCCTTTGCTTTCATTATCTAGTCAAATTGCGACTGGTACGTTGGATCTCTTGGCACGAATGCTGACCTTTTTTTGGTGTAGTGTCACCTCCTCAATCTCTTCCACCTTCTCATGGGTTGTTTCTTTCTCCTGCCCTTTTATCTTCTCTACAGCTGTCACCTTCCTCTTTTTACTGCTCTTTGCTTCCTTGGGTTCAACCATCCTCTTTTTCAGTTTCATGAGCTCAGTATCTAGAGGATGGTATTCAAAAGTCTCCGTCTGAGATTTGTTCAGGGACTCCTCTAATTCTTCTGGCATCTTTTGGGCCAGGATGTAGTTGTATTTCTTTTTCATCAGCTGCAACTGAAGTCTTTTTTTTGGGGGGAGGTATGAATTGTCCTTCAATGTGTTTGTTATCTTCTCAAGGATTTCCTCTACCCCCTTCAATGAGGTTTCCTTCTTCATCAATGTGTATTCAATTGAGGTCAGAATTCTAAAAGTTTCACATTAATTTGGTCGTTAGAATAATGTGTATTATCCTTAATTCATTATCATCATTTTAATTTTATCATCATGCATATGTATATGTATATGCATATATTTTATTCAATACCCATAGCGTTGTGACCGTCACATTAACAGAATGTAGGCCGCGACTGCGACATGTACCACGACTGTGACATCACTGAGCCTATGTGTCAAACAATGAAAATGATATGCCGCAACCACATGCAGTTATAACTAAATGAGAGGTGCCATGGCCGTGACCAATAATCAATCAAGTGGTACCTTGACCACGACCAAGAAGCACCAAGACCGCAGCAAGTGCCACGACCACAATTGGCACTCGACTGACTTTAACGCTTAAGGAATGTTGTGACCGCAAACAAGGATATGGTGTTGTGATTGTGGCATTGGAGCAACTATTTGATTGGAGATGGTGATTGTGGTCCAAAACCTATTTCTAAAGGCCATCGTCCGAGGCCAAGGCGGAGGTGTTCCACGATCGAGTCGCATCCCAAAACCCTAAACTAGGTTAAACAAAACCACAAGAATTGCAAATGAGGGAAAGATGATGGCGAGCATCGCTGAGCTAAAAGAGGCGGAGCTGTAGAGGTCGCCATGACATTATCGAGCCAATTGGTCAGTAAATGCACGAGAAGACAGCGAGGCATGAGAAAAATTTTGATTAGCAATCGATGATAGTCAATAAAGTATCAGTCGAATACCTTGGATGAGTTAAATGGTGCTAAACGGTGTCAAAGGCGGAGGCAGGGGCTTGATGCGGTGGAAACATGACTTCATTGGTGAGGGTCTGAATCAGATTTTTTTGTCATCTTGCACACTTGCGTCGAGGAGCTTCATTTGATAGTTTGGGAATTTGAGAGTTTGAGCCAAAGAAAAACCCTACCTCGAAGGGTTTAACTACTTATACCCTTGGGTCCCGTGACTACGATGTGAGGATCACCGAGACCGTGGTCGTGCTCCTTCTTTACTTATTTCGTGACTGTGGCCCCTCAAAACGAAGAGCGGGTACCCCCCCCCTTTGATCGTGGCTTATGCCACGATCGTGGTCCTTCCAAACCAAATTATCATGAAACCAATTAAAGCAAAAACTTATTCTTCCAAAGAAACCTTGTTAGGTAGAGAAGGATTTAAAATCCATAAAATATTTACACTCATACTAGATGTGGAAAAATAAAATATGGAAAACTAGAGATACATAGCTTATAATACTAAAGTAAAAGATAAAGGAAAACAGGAACTAAGGAAAATAGAAAAAACTTGGGTGGCCTCCCAAGAAGCGCTTGTTTAAAGTCTTTAGCTCAACTTTCTCTATAATCTTATCTCCATTCTCCTTCAATAGGTGTAGTTGCTTCCTCATTCATTCCACTTGTTGCTGAGTTGGTTTCTCCCAAATTAAGCTCTGTTCTCCTTACAAAGGCTTGGTCTTCATAGTATCTTTTTACTCTAGGTCCATTCACTTTGAAGGTTCCAGTCTTTTCTCCTGCTATCTCCATTACCCCTGATGGGTATATTTTCACTACATAAAAAGGGCATGACCACCTTTGTAAGGAGGCGGGATCACCCCCTTACTAAAGAAAAATTAAAGAATTAAACATCCATTCCAAACACACTCAAAGGTATGCTAGAATAGGTGAATGTTTTTCATACTTCAATAAATGGTATTCAAAACAACCAAAGTATAACAGCGGAATAAAAACAAGGACTATATTCAATTTTCAAAAAAGATTACAAAAGTACATCATAATATCCCATAAGGGTTTACATGTATGATACAACATAAGGATCTAAGTAGAGGGAAATCTAAACCATACCAATTTTGTCTCCAAGCTTTAACTCCTTAAGCTAGTCCAAAACTTCATGCCTTATCATGCAAGTCCTTCACCTAGGGTTGGAAGCATACCCCAGCAAGTAAGAGAAAATAGACGAAATCGACAACGGCTGGTATGTGCATACTAAATAGGAAATTGAGCAATATATGGAATAAAGGACATCAAATATAAAAGGCTTCCCATAGAAAGAATACAGATCACCCAAATGGGTATCAAGAGAAAAGGAATTCAAATCATACGATAACAAAAGAACACTTCCCATTAATAAAACATAAATATTGTGCCACACAAGCACATGTACAAAATTAGGGCACACACCCCATATCATCAACCTACATGCATGTGAGATAAAAATAGCCCTAGAATAATATAAACAAAAAGGCAGCCAAGTCTCATAAACTTGAAACCTGATAGAGAAAGGAATACTTCCAATCTTCCAAATATATAAAACATGGGTCAAGAGTCACACATCTTGCCCTGGGTATGAGGTTCCTTTCCATCCCAAAAGAGTAGGAAATATCACATCTGCTCGGTAGGAAATAACACATCTGCCATAAAAACTATAGCATCCAACTCACAAAAACAAGATTAACTTAAGAGGAAGCGAATTATTAGCAGCAGAATAATAAAAAATTACTAAAAATTTAAAACTTTTTGGAAAGAGATCTTTAAACCATAAAACTCTTTTTATAAGAAAACAAGATGAACTGTTTACAACATGGTTTGACATTACATCTCTGTGAATTCACATCTCGAGTGATTACATACATCCATTGCCCTGTTACCTGTATAGGCAAGATACACAAATATCGAGGCATTAAGCCAAAAACCTCAGATCTACTGACTCCTAGGACCTAAGAGTACAGAGACGACACATAGGACCTACTATCTACAAGACTTGACAGTCAATATCTCCACCTGAGATTTACTACTGCCCTTGGTGTTGCTGCTACTATTGTTGCTCATCTCTAGATGGATTCCTTCGTCCTCGGCGTCTCCCTAAAAAGTTGAATCCCACGGGGGTGAGACAATTGAATAATTGTCCCAGCGAGAGTTATAACTCTCCGCCAGAAGCTTTGTTATTGCAATAAGGAATAACAATAAGCAATATAATTATTAACATTTAACAGTAGGTTTAATGTCAAGTAAAGCAACATTTCAATTATAACTTAATTGGATATCAAAGCATATCTCATTAAAGAATATGGAGAACATGTATACTAGTTATTTAACTAGAACATTATAAATAATGTAACATCAATCATTGTTCCTCGTAGTTCAACCTAAGAAGTTATGCTACATGGCTGATTATGTTTTCCAAACATTATTATGCCCTACGGAGATGAGGTATACCGCTCATACTCCAACCGACCATTACGAAATCGCGTCGGTAGCATACATAGGTCATCAAAAGAGTTGGATTCTTATGACCTCATCTTCCTCAGTCAGTGTGAGGATTTACATGCAGGACATCTTGTGTCTCTGTTATGATAGCTATCCAGGGTATTCTGGCAACTTCTCTATTAGAGTCACAGTGGCGTTCTGTACTCTCTTCGTCATCGAGGGATCTCTTATTTCTCTCTCATCAATGTGGCATTAATGATTCCCTCAGGAGATTAATGATACATCATCCTGGCATAGAAATGTAATGAAGGATTGAGGGGTTAAATATACACCCTTCATCAATTCCTACATTAGGACGTAAGGATATTCACGTCCATAATCCCCCATATACTCAAAAGTATATGTTCCAGGAGTTCCCTTAGGAAAACCTATTTCACCATCATTTGGTCTCTGACAATGATGGATCTATGGTCAGGGCCCTACATGATATGATCATACTTGATTATTTAAGTACATTTTAGCATTCTTTTAGCATCAAGCATGTTTTCAAACATAAACAATTAAAACATCTGCTATAGAAGAATACTAAATGTATCAAGTTTATTTCACATCAGTTATCATTTCTTAACCATCTCATCATTATGGTTCAAGAACAGGGATGTTCAAACCCTTAAATCATCATAAGTCATCTAATAGCATGACCTTAATTGTAACAATGTAAATATTACTCAAGGCTCTTACAACCCATCATTCTCATATGTTACCTCTTAAACCAGGAAACATAGTATATCTTTATTCATAAATCTTATAACATGCTTTCAATGAATAAAACATCATAACTCTTACCTGGCTATAATTACCTCTTGCTAACAACCTGCATGATTAATATAATTGAAGACATGCATATATAACAATATCAGTACAATACCAATTTTTTTCAATTTATTCATAGAACACCACGGCCATGCTACCTTGCACGGTCATGCAAAGGGAAGCTACCACGGCCGTGCTCCATAGCATGGTCGTGCTATCAACATCATACCATTACCATGTTACATCACCATGGTTGATTTCTAGGGTTAGGGTTTATTCAACTCAATTAGGGTTATTAAACCCCTTTGACTTATAAGGTATAAGGATTCCTCATATTATAATTCATTCAAAGGGTTTCCTACTTAAAAGCATAACCCAAACTTAGGGTTAAAGTACCCTACCTTTCATTAATTAGGGTTTGCTATTCACATTATCAGTTCAACCCTAATATAATACCCCACTACTATTGGGAGCATTCAAAGATGTTATAAGTGTTTGATTTCGGTTATTTTACTCATCATGTATCATTAATGATCATCACTTCTAAGTATTAGCCCATTCCTCGTATGATGCATATATCATATATCATAATTATCCAATTATCTGTAATGATATAGGTTTAAACATTGTTGATATAGGATAAATCATCATCAACTATTCTAGGTATCTTCATATTCAGGATGTTATCTACATCATGCTTTAATATACATCATTTCTAAGAGTTTTATGCCCATTATTATTATTATTATAAGGTGTAAAATATATTACTCATTCATAGGGATGTTTGGATCTAGGCATCTTACCTCTTAAATCCTTATTTATTGAAATTACCACATTTATCATTCACAGGGTTCACTAACCCTATTCTAAATGTTTATGATGTAATCATCTTATTTAATTGATTTAGCTACACCTAACCTTATTGTACTATCTAGTAAACCATCTCAAGGTTTTCATGATTAATAAGCCATAAATTAAGGTTGCTATTCATCTTAATAAGGGTTTCCCATAACATCACCTCCAATTAGGGTTTCTATTCATATCACATCTCCCCTAGATTAGGTTTATGATTAATATCCCACCATTAGGGACTACTATTTCACATCATGTTATTCCCCTAGAATTAGGGTTTACTATTCACATTACATGATTTACCCTAAAATTAGGGTTTACTATTCACATCACAGTGAATTGAGGTCTTATCATCATTATTTATGAAGATTACTTCCATTAACACCTTCAAATTAAGTTAAGATTCATAATCTCCATAATTAGGGTTTCCATGATCTCCTTATGAAGGATCATACCCTAATGGTGTGTTTTGATACATTTTAAAGGTATCTTATTTGATTGTCATTGATATTAGGAGTCTTCTCTCTCCTCTTACTAATAGATGATGTTTACATCACTCTTAATTAGGTTAAGTCAACTCAAGTTTGACTGACATAAGTCAAGTCATCACCATTAAGGTCATTAGGGTTTACTTGATCGAGGGTACTAGTCACGCTAACCCACTAAGGGTACTTTTGTAATCTTCACCATTGACCCTAACATACATTAGTTCACTACTTACTTAACCCCTTAATGACTTTAGGTGTCTTTAGGGTTTAGGTTAAACAACCATTGCACCATCTAAGTCTTTAAAGCATTAAGCATTCTTGACCTTAAAAGATCCCAAACAGTTTTGCACTTTCAACCTCCAAACGGTTTTGAAACCGCATGAATCCAAACGGTCTTGAGACCATTTGGTCCAAACCTCCTCAAAACCGCATGGACCAAAGATGGTCTCAACTACACCTATCGGTTTAGGGTTCTCAATAATGATTCCTTCAATCATTGAATTCATGGAAGAAATCATCAATTGGACCTATCCTCATACTTCAATTGAGTTAAATAGGTCAACCTTAAACTGATTTGACCCTCAATTGACCCTAAATTAGTCCTCAATTAGGGTTTGAATTAATTGAATTAGGGTTTGGAATCGATGATCCTTCAACACTAATCAATGCAAGATTAGTTACTTTGAAACCATTGCACCATCATCCAAATTGAACATGACCTGACCCCAAACGGTCTTGAGGTCGTTTGGATGACCTCCAAACGGTCTTGAGACCGTTTTCCTATCAAATCATCAAAATCCAAGTCAACCAATTAGGGTGTGGATCATTGGATTGATCACCAAATCAGCAATTGATTACAATTTAACTTAGTATCATTAGATCATCAATTGCTTAACCATACTCACCCCTAGACCTCCAAACGGTCTTGGGTGGCCTCCAAACGGTCATGAGACCATTGGGATGAGTTCCAAACGGTCTTGAGACCGTTTGGCTCATCCAACCCTTGGATTCTAGTGAAAAATCATTAGGGTTTGAGCTATTGAGTTGATCATCGAATCAGCACTTGATTGCATTTCAATTTGGTATCTTTAGACCTTCAATTACTAAACCATACTTGACCCTAGACCTCCAAATGGTCTTGGGTGACCTCCAAACAGTATTGAGACCGTTTGGGTAATCCCCAAATGGTTTTGAAACCGTTTGGGCTCAATCACCCAAAACATCAACTCATTTCAATGCAAAACCAACACTTAGTCGATTAGGGTTAACACCATATCTTTTGTCCTTCAAAACCTTAACCATATCCAACCATAGACCTCCAAACGGTCTTGGGTGACCCCCAAACGGTCTTGAGACCGTTTGGGTGATCCCCAAACGGTTTTGAAACCGTTTGGGCTAATCAACCCAAAATCTCATATTAACTCATTGGAATTTCAACACTATTTTCAATTAGGGTTTGCCCAATTGATTAGCCTTCAACTCATGATTACTTGGGAATTAAACCATAAAATTTGGTGAGTCATTATCCAACAAAATTAGGAACAGGAACCTCAAACAGTCAACACTTGGTCAACTCACTCAAACGGTTTTGAAACCGTTTTCCCAAAAAGGTCAAGTTAATCACGTTGAAAATCAGCACTTAATTCAATTAGGTTTACCTAATTGATTAGCCTTCAACTCACGATTCCTTTGGAGTTAATCCCTAAAATTTGGAGGGTTATCAACCAACATAATTATGAACATAAATCTCAAACGGTCAACCCTTGGTCAACTCATCCAAACGGTCTTGTAGACCGTTTGCTCCAACTGACCTTGTGAAACCGTTTGCCCTTCAAACAGTTTTGCAAACTGTTTGCCCCAAACGGTTTTGCAAACCGTTTGGCCAAGGGGGGGGCAAGACCATTTGATAAAGTAGCATTGGTAATCACGCCCATCTTCTTCTACCTCCAGATCAAGGTCTGTTCTTCATGGTTTTAGTTGCAAGAAAGCAAGGAAGGATGGGGGAAAGAAGAATAGGCTACTTTTGCAAGAAAGAAAGATGCATAACAAAGTTTAAGGGTTTAGAGTTATAAAACCCACCATAGAACCAGATCTAGAGCTCCAAGCTTCGAAGCTTTAATGGTGGCTTGAGATCCATAGGTTGTCCAAGGTTTCTTCTTCAAGAATTGGTTGGAAAGGATGACTAGAAAGAAGAGCTAAGTAAGAAAAGCTAGCAAACCAACCTTATATCATGTTTTCCTCCATGAATCCGAGCTAGAAGATAACCAAAGCTTACCCAACTTTACTTGGACGTTCTCCTCTTCTCCATAGCTCTGTCCTAAGTCGGTCTAAGCAAGGGGATAATAAGGGAAGTGAAGGAAACAATCCTTGCTAAGTGAGAAAAGGTGTATATATACTTTGGGTGAAATTCCAACATAAGGACAACTTGTTTCTCCATTTCTCATCTAGGTCCTTCCCTTCTTCTAAGCCACGCTTCTCCCTTACATACTTAAGAAAAACTCATCTTAAACCAAAGGTCTAAAGGTGAAGAAAGCCAACTTCTTACTAAGTTGCACATATAGAAGGGTTATTAGGCTTATAACTTGATTATTTAATTTATAAGGGTTATCATTCTTATTTGATTATTCGATTGAAGTGCCCTCTTCATCATTCTTACTATAAATGATTCCAAGAGTCATAAAAGATACTATAGAAGGTGTATTTTACAAGTTTCACCCCATATTTTGGGTAAATTGCACTTTACACCAAAACTAGGGTTTTAAGTACAAGGATTGCTCCACAAGCTGCATCTTGGTGCCCAAGCTTGGAGAATCCATCATACTTCATCATATTCATTCTTATGATGTCTCAACACCAAAGGAACATCTTAACATGTGCAATTTGCAAGTTAACCCCTTTTAATTGGATAATTTGCACATAGGTCCCTGTATTACAAAATAATATTACAACATTGTTCAAAAGGGACAGAAATGGAAATGTATGTTCCTCAGGAGCTTTAATTACATACTCAAAAGATAATCACAAGTATCTAATTACATAATTAAGCAAAACACCTAGGGTTAGTTCATAACCCAGGTTAGGGATGTTAAAAATTATAAACCCCTAATAAGGATTTCGCCCCCGAAATCCCAGAATGAAAAGGGGCAGCAAATATTATTTAAGCATCATATTATTATATCCTTAGATAACATTTATTTATTATGGAGATATTACAGAGTTTTGATTAACTTTTCTTAAGATCACACTCATACTCTGTTATTTATTTGAGACCATATAAGTGCTTTCATACTTTGATTGTGTCATCACATCTAATAACACCATGCTAATTTTCCTTATTATTAGCACTGATTATCTCATTAGTCGTACATTCTCTTATCATGGGGAAAAGTTACTTATCAAACAAGGACTTATTTGACAGGTATCTTAGAGAAAGATATGTTTATGAAAGACATAAACCCCTAACAAGTGATGTTCATATTATTTTGCATGTTTAATTTGATTTCATAGTTAACCATTCCAGGTAATTAATATAAATCATTTGATATATTATTACATTCTTGGTTTGGTACCTATCACATGTGTTATCAACACATTACATATTTTTCTTCCTTTCATCATGGGACATTACTTATCACATATATTCTCACCTTGGAACCAAAGTCCAGGGTAAACTGATACCTTTATAAGTAATCACCCATAAACATCTTTATTATAATCCTTACAACTTTACTGGTCAGGGTTGACCTCCCTTATTCCCATATTTCTTATTTCATGATACTCATTAGATTGTCTCAGAATGACTGCTTCATAAGAGAAATAAAAAAGATAACAATCTAAGAGTTTCCATATTTACTTTATCATCAACAATTGTATACCTGGCCAGGGTATATAAATACTGAGATAAGGTAATATGCACTTGTATATACCATATTCCTTCTCTTTTCTTATCATTACAAGTATAAGTATTAATCTTACTGAATTTCTATCCAGACCAATTCTTTAATACCTCATCTTTCTTATGGAGGTAAGCATGCAACATGAAACATCTATTTTATACAACATTATAAGTCCTTATAGGACTAATCAAGAAAAGTTCAATCAATTACTTTCTCAGTTTTATCCAAGAGATCATAAAAAGACATATAAGAATAATATTTATTTCGTCTAACCTGTCATGACTCGAGGATTATTCATTGTCTTAGGTTGATTCTGTCTCAGAGGTCAATTTGCCATAACATTTCTAGCTGGGCAATCTCTTACCAGATGCCCTACATGTCCACATTGATAGCAAGTTCTGGGTTCCCGGTGTGGTCTAAAGGGTTCCTTACCCTTTCTGGATAACCATTTCCATGGTGCACTAGGTCCTGGTTGTGTTGGTGACACCAGAAACTTCTTCCTTTTGGAACTACTAGGTCTCTGCTCCTGGGTTTGGATAGGCCTTTTCTCAATTCTTCCTTTATATTTCTTTTCTGGACAATTAGGTCTGATATGTCCAGGCTTCCTACACCTATGGCAGATCCTAGTTTCTGGTTGTATTCTAACCCCTACATTATGACCTAGAGGAAGGTGGAAGGAAGACTCAGAACATGAAAATAGGTAAGGAAAGCAAGATACTTACTAGTTTTGATTAAAATCACCAAGGAGGAGCTTAAAAAATCCTAAATAGAGAAATTTGGAACCCTAGGAGCCTTCTTCACAAAGGTAGGCACCTACTTTTACCTTGGGACAACACCTTCATGGAAAAATAGAGTAGGAATGATTCTCTAAGATAGAGGAAATAAAGGAGAGCTAGAGTTTTTGAATTGGAAGTTGGAAATGGGTAGATATGGCTATATAAAGAAAGAGGTCAAGTATGAGGTGTCTATGGGACTTTCCATGTGTCATGTATAAGGTGTCCATGGACATGCAAGCCTTTATGGGTAAGGAAGAATTCAATCATGAGGTGTCAAGTTACTTTCCATGTGTCCAATTCTAAGGGTGCCTATGGACATGCAAACCTTTATGGATAAGCAAGAAGTCAAGCATGAGGTGTCCATGGACCTTTCCATGTGTCCTTAGGCTAGGGATTTCATGGCCATGCAAGATGATAGATCATAAAGGCTTCTTGAATATCAAATGTCATTTTATGGATACTTATAGGCCATCCCAAATGACCTCCAATCAAAGAAATAACCCCATTGGTTGATAGCTTCTAAAGATAAGCTCATTTATAAAGAGAGTAATCCCTAAAATGCCCTTGGAAAGAAACACCTTCAAACCAAGGTGAAACTAGGCACCCTATGGTTCAAAAAATTTATAATGGTAATGGAGTATGTAATGATTATAATGCATGTGACAATTTGCAAAGAAAACCTCCCAATTGGGTAAATTGTAGAAAAGTCTAGAATGTACCTAAAATTACATAACTTACATAAAGAACATCCAAATCGCACCAAACTTCATCCACAAGTTATATTTGATGTTGTGAATATGAATTTTCCATTATTTCCATATTTTGAAGTTACATAATCACATTATTCATTACTTATGCATTTTACTCATTTTCTCTCTCCTAAACTTATCCTAATATTTCAAGGTGGTCCAAATTAGATGAAATTTGACATGTATGCTAAATTTGGTATGTAATTTTGAATTTGAAGTTTGTTTCCACTTTTGTGAATTATTTTTATGAGATATGTCATATGGCCCATTATCTAAATTATTCATCCAATTAAGTTTCTTATCTTCATATTACCATCAAAATGAGTTATGTGGCTTATTTTATGTATCCATTATAAACTTAAGATTAATGTTAGAACATTAGGTTACATTAAGGTGATTTATACATGCATTATCTCATTGGGGTTATAATAAACATCTATTTAGGTCTAACCTTCAACCTCGTTTGGCTAAGTCCAAAATGTCAACTTCCAGGGTAGGGTCTGAGATCTAGTATGTTACAACCTTGTTCTCAACTTCCCCAGAAACAACCTGATACTTGAGTTGAACAAAAGGACATTGTCTCCTTAATGAACATCTTTGTTCTTTAGATGGGCATCATTCCAAACCTTTGTTCTTTGCTTATAGATCCTTACATTTTCATAGGCGTGCAACCTCAACTCTTCAAGCTCTTGGAGTTGAAGGAATCTTTCTGACCAACTTTATCGAGGTCCATGTTCAAAAACTTGACATGTAGAGTGTCATACCTATAGGTGTCTTGTATGTTGTGTGGTATGCCCAATGTGCATCATCTAGTTTCATGACCAAGTCCTTCCTTGTAAGACTGATAGTCTTTTTTTTTATATACCATTTCAATACTTCTACTTGCCCTAATGTTTGGGGGTGATATGGAATTGCAACCTTATGTGTCACCCCATACTTCCTGAGCAGAGCTTCAAACTGCTTCTCACTGAAATGCAATCCTCCATCAATTATGACAATGTGTGGTACTACAAAGTGTGGGAAGTTAGTTTTCTCAAAAATCTTAATGACTACTTTGGAGTCGCTTGTTTGGGTAGCCACTACCTCAACCCATTTGGAAATGTAGTTGACTACAACACGTATGTATTGATTCCCTTTTGATGATGGAAAAGGTCCCATGTAGTCGATTCCCCATACATTGAAGATTTCCACTTCCACCCAATCTGACATTGGCATTTCATTTCTTCTAATTATGTTCCCCATAAGTTGAAATTCCTTGCATGTTTTGACAAATGATGCATCATCCTTAAAGAGCATTGGACAATAAAATCCTGATTGCAGAACCTTTGTAGCCATTCTCTCCCCTCTGTGGTGTCCTCCATAAGGTGAGGCGTGACACTCCTTGAGTAATAGGGGTACCCGTTCTTCAGGTATGCATCGACGATATAGGTTGTTAGAACACCTTTTAAATAGTAGAGGGTCATCCCAATAGTAATTTTCCAGCTCAGAGAATAACTTCTTCTTATGATTATACATTATCTCTCGTGGAAGTTGTCTATATGTTAAGTAATTACAAATATCCGTGAACCAAGGTAAGCTCTGCTCTTCTGATTGAGCCATTAAAAGAGCTTCGTTGGCATAGTTATCATTCTCTAGCAATTGAATTTCTTCATCAATCGCAAAAGCCTTGGCTTTGTGTCCATTTTCTGCATTAGGTATTTTATCGCCCCGTGGTCGGTGTACACTCTTACCTTTGATCCTACTAAGTATGATCTAAACTTATCAAAAGAAAATATGATAGCCAATATTTCATTCTCTTTTGTAGTGTAGTTCACTTGGGCTTCATCCAAGGTTCTACTTCCATAACAAATCACATGATGTTTCTTTTCTTTCTTCTGTCTGAGGACTATCCCGATGGCATAATTGCTGGCATCACACATGATCTCAAAAGGCAGCTCCCAATCTAGTGCTTGTAGGATAGGTGCTGTCGTTAATTCTCTTTTGAGGGTATTAAAGGCATCTAGACATTCAGTGGTAAACTCAAAATCAACATCCTTAATCAACAAATTTGATAATGGCGTGGTGATTTTAGAAAAATCTTTTATGAATCTTCTATAGTATCCTATGTGTCCTAAGAACCTCCATACTCCTGTCACTGACTTTGGTGGTGGGAGTTTGTATATGACCTCAGTTTTACTGAAATCCACTTCAATTCCCTTTTCGGAGACCTTATGGCCTAGCACGATACCATCCTGAACCATGAAGTGGCATTTCTCCCAATTTAGGACGAGGTGCTTTTCTTCACAGCATTACAACACGAAAGATAGATTTCTTAGGAAGGCTTCAAAATTCATCCCATATATAGAGAAGTAATCCATGAAGACTTCAAATATATCTTCCAGAAAGTCTAAAAACATAGGTATCATACAACGCTGCAAAGTCATTGGCGCATTACATAAGCCGAATGGAATTCTTCTGGAGGCATAAGTGTCATATATGCAAGTAAAAGTGGCATTTTTTGGATCATCTGGGTGAATAGTTACTTGGTAAAATCCTAAATATCCATCCAAAAAACAAAAGTAGTCATGGTGAGCCAGTCACTCTAGGACTTGGTCAATAAATGGTAGAGGGAAGTGATCCTTCTTGGTGGCTGTGTTTAGCTTGCGATAGTCGATGCACATGCGCCAACCTGTCACTATCCTCATTGTTACTTCATCTCTATCTTCCCCTTGTATAAATGTCATTCCACCCTTCTTGGGTACCACATGGATGGGAATAACCCAATTGTTGTCGCTTATTAGGTAGATGATCCTAGCATCTCGTAGCTTTATAACTTATTTCTTCAGAACTTCTTTTAGAATTTGGTTTAGATTTCTCTATGGTTGAGCTAGACGCTTGGCTGTTTCTTCAAGATGAATTATGTGCATGCATAATGCCAGGTTAAGGCCTCTAATGTCTTCTACAGAATACCCTATAACTTTTCTATGCAACCTTAGCTCATTTAGCAACTTCTCCATCTGATCGTCTGTTAAGTTGGCATTAACAATCACTGGATTCCTCTCCTCTTTGTCCAAGAATTCATATTTCATCCCTTGAGGGAGAGGTTTCAATTCTGGTTTTGTCTTTGGTACTTCTTTCTCCTCAGCTATTTGCTCCAACGAAGCATACTTCACTGACTTAATTATCTCTTCATCATCGTTGAATTCCTCTTTGGGTTGGTTCAGGTAATCCAAGATTTCTACAACCTCTTGGCCTTCTATTGTAGGGTCTTGGCTATTTAAGGCTCACATGAGGGGATCAACAATTGCCTTATATTCTTGTACCTCTTCACATTACTGATTATAGCTATCCATAAAGTAGATTGAATCAGATAGAGAAGGTCCCCTCATGACATCTTGTACCTAAAAATCTAAGTGATCATTCCCCACTCATAGTGTGATGATTCCTTCTACAACATCTATTAAGGCTCTCCCTGTTGTGAGGAAAGGCCTTCTGAATATCATTGGGCATTTAGAATCCTCAATTGTGTCTATCACCACTATATCACACGGTATGAAAAATCGTCCGAACCAAATCAAAACATCTTCAACTATTGCCACTGGCCTTGTGAAGGTATGATCGGCTAACTCGATCCTCATCCATCATCTTTACCATGTCTATCAGCCCAAGCCTTTATGCTAGAGTCAAGGGCATTAGACTGATGCTTGCTCCCAAGTTAGCTAACCCTTTTCTCTCCACATTGTCTCTGACATAGAAAGGTATGTTGAATGCTTTGGGGTCCTTCTTCTTGGTTTGTAACTTGGTTTGAACAAAATCACTTGACATTTTTGCCAACTGGACAATTTTGATGTGATCACCTCTTCTTCTCCTTGTGATCATCTCTTTTAAGAACTTTTCATAGGTTGGCATTTATTCTATTGCATCGAGAATGGGAACATCAAAGTGTAGCTTCTTTACATCTTCCATAAACTTTTCATACCTTTTCTTCAAATGTGCTTTTATCAATTTGTATGGGAAAGGAACTCTTGGGGCGTATGGATTTTCTTTGAAAGGATGTATCCTATAGGATCTGAGATCTTTTCCTCTTATTCTTTCTTATTTTTGTGTGGCCCTGCTTCTTTGCCACTTACAGTTTGTTCTTTCCCTTTTTGTTCTTCCTTTGCCTTCTCATTCTCAGATTGCTGATTAATACGACTTCCACCTTCTTTGGTGTTGTTAGTATTAGCATTTTCCAACACTCTCCCAAATCAGAGAGTGGCCATTTTTTGCAGTCTCAGTATTTGATGGGATCTTCCCTGAAGGATTTTTCACAAGTTCAGCTAGTTGTGCAAGCTGTTGATCAATCTATCTCTAGTGAGTTTGCATGTCCACCATTTGAGTTTGCATAAAAGTTAGCACTCTTGAATTTGTGAGAGCACTTTGAGTGAGTTGAACGTTCACTAAAGCTTGCCTTTTTTTGAAGTCAAATAGTTGAGTAATCATATCAGCTTGGTTGTTGTCCTTGGCTTGGCTCAACCCTGGGCCTTGTCCTTGTCCTTTCCCTTGTCGAATCACATTTTTATTCTAACTTTGATAGTTGTTCTTATTTAGATGAACAACCCAGTAGGTAGTGCATTCTCTGCAGCTTCCTTATTGCCATAATTAAAACCAGGATGGTCTTGTAGTTTGAAATTAACATAGTAGACATTCTTAGTTTGTTCTTCACTTTCACTTTCGTCACTTTCCTCTGGTCAGGTATATATACAATTGTCAATTCCATGACCTCCTTCTCCATAGGTAACACATTTCATAGCTTTCTCTATGTGCTTCTTACCTTTGGCTCCAGTGTCCAACTATTTGACATCGATGGTGATTTTCTGAATTTGGGCTATAATAGTTTCCAATACTTTGGCTTCAATCAACGATCCTTCAGATCCTGCTTTCTTTGTTGATCCTCTATCATTTCTATCATAATCCATGCCCACTTGTAGTGCAGCCATGCTGTCTACTACCTTCATAGTTGTGCTCAACTTCTTTCCAAGAAAGTCACTACCAGTAGTTGCGTTCAGTGAAGTTCTCTCCGTGGAAGTCAGCCCATTATAAAAGGTGGTCACTAGGGACCCCTTATGGTAGTTATGGTGAGGAAAATCCCTCTGATACTCTTGAAAGCATTCCCATGCCTTGTGAAGGTTTTCTCCCAGCTTTTGTGCAAAAGAAGTGATCTTTTGCATGTTGCAGATAGTTCTCTCAGTGGGATAAAATTTAGTAACAAATGCATTTGCAAGGGGCCTCCACCCATCTATGGATTGGTGGGGTAGGTTGAGGTACCAGGACAGAGTGTTATCTTTAAGGGAAAAATTGAACCCCTTACAATATATCAGTTCTTGAGGAACTCACCTCATCTTAATGGTATCGTGGATATTTTTGAAGGCATCAAGGTGATGGTACATATTTTCGCTTCTTAAATTCCCACAAAAAGGTTTGTTCTGAATCATTGAGATTACAGCTGGTTTCAATTCAAAGTTTGTTGCATTGAAGTGCGGAATGACAATTGGGCATTTGGGTTTGTTGACTCTAGTTGCTACCAACTCTCTAAAAGTTTTTCCTTCTTCATCATCTTCTCTTTCACTATTCTGGTCATTGCACTCACATTGATTTTCACGATGATTGCAATGGTGCCTTCTACGGAGATGGTAGTGTCGTTCTTCGTCACGTCGATCTTCTTCATGTCGTTCTTTGTCATGACGTTGTTCTTCATGTTGATGACCATCCTAGTGATGACCATCTCTATCTTCATTCATCTCATGTGGTGGGGGTCATGTTGAACTCTTGCATTCTGATCATCCCTAGTAAGACTTCTTTCCATACGAGGCGGCATGGTGACTTAAGGTTAAGGTGAAAAATCAAACGGATATGCTTCCCTCTGGGTTCCCTAAATAGACCGCACAGTCAAGTTAGGAAATTGGATGTGTTAAAAGGAACTATTCTATGTAATCACATGGTAGCATATTTAAGGTTTTTGTGCAGTTAAGCTTATCACTAAGCTTGAGGAACGAGATTATATTGAGTAGACTCAAGTTCTTAACAGTGTCATTTTTCCTAGTACCTAGAAACGGTGCCAAGAAGTTGACTGGCCTAAATCGGGCATCCAAAATGGAGCAAATCCAGGGTATTCAAACTCTTAAGATAATAACCCGACACTCAAGCCCCCGTAACTATTATACAGGGTCTGACGTAGTAATTGAGGTCGAACCACATGGAAAAGGTTAGCTAGTGTTAAGTACGCAGGGTCTCACACTCATATACTGTGGATAAACAGATGGTTTTTAAAAGTTTGTTCCCTAAGGAACACTGGTGCTCAAGCCAAAAACAATAAAATTAAAAGAAGGAAAGAAAAATAACAACAAGAGAAAACAAGAACGAACAGTAAGAAACATAGATATGGAAGGGAACTCCGATCATGTTTCACCTACTAAGGTCTCTCACCAACAAGCAAAACTCACTCCCCTCTGTATATTCCTATTAAGATTACAAGTAGTCATAGAAATGTCTATTTCCCCCTCTCTCAAGATAAGGATAGATCTAGGATCTAAGGCGGCCTCCCACTCGAGATAACAACCTTACAACCACAAAAAAATCATATGACCATAAACTTTAGCAATCCCACATTCTCATGCGTTCATGCTACTCCTTAATACAAGATAAAGAAGATACTACTCTTTCGAGGTACCAATGCTCAAACATCACAAGATGGTAGCTAAGCATACAAGTGAAGCATTAAGAACAAGCGTATGGAGATAATCTAGATATGAGCATATATATTCAAATGGAAGAAAGAATATATATGTTGGGAGAGCCTTAGTGTCTACTCCCAACCTGAGTTAAGTGTTTAGCCACACATGTTAACAGGCAGCATGACAATGTTACAAAATGATAGATACATCACAACCATGAAGAGGGAATGGGTACAACATAATGAAGATGATATTTCTAGAAGAGAAAGAAAGTGGCAATGCACCAATATACTCCTTCGAATCTAGATCTGGAGTGGTCTTCAGGAAGGTCTCCTTCTTTTGAGGAAGAGGGGTCTTTAGTCTTCTCTCTCCTCATCTTCCGCCTTTAGAGATCCAAGACTGATTGGATGTATGAGAGTGGGTATGGAATTTGGCAGCACTTTGTGGTCCTTGATGATCTAATGATGTGACAAGTCGAGGTGGGTGGCCTATTTATAGGTTGTGCCCACCAACTTAACCACCCACACCAAAGTCGAGGCTTGGTGTTGGTTGAGGCTTGGTCACAGTCAAATGAGGCCTCTCCTCAGTCGAGGCTACCACAGTGGTTGGTCGAGTCAGCACCTTGGTCGAGGCATGGAATCACCTCGGTCGTGGCCTGGCATCACTTCAGTCAAGGCATCACCTCATTCAAGGTCCAATTGACGTTGAGATGTTTGGGTTATGGGACGTGACCAAAAAGGGCATGAGGCACCGCAGTTGCAAAGAATCGTGGGATCATGGGGACATTAACCATGGTGGGAGGGTCCATGATGGTCGATGGGCAGTGGTCGAGGTGCTAACTGTGGACGTTGCTTGATGTGACCCAGTAAGGATGGAAAAGGTGTGTGAATTAGATTCTTGGCATAAAGTGATAAAATAATTGGAAAAAGTATATAAAAGATATGTTAGGAGAGGTATAAAATATATGCAAAAAGTGTATAAAATGAGATGTTATCAATAACCCACTCCCTTCAGGCTGATAAAGGTTTCGAATCACCTTCAAAAACACTCATGTACCATTGAAAATGATACACTATATGCTGACAAAGGTTTTGAATCACCTTCACAAACACTCATGTATCATTCAAAATGATACACCCAATGCAAGAAAATTGGATCCAATGTTTTCACTTCCCTAGTCTTATGGACAACAAGATGTACCATGATATCAAAGAATGAAAGAGGAAAATACATCTCAATTTGGCACCAGGTAAAGATCACTTCTCCTTGCAACTTATCAACATTCTCAACATTAGTAGCTTTTCTCTGTAGAGTGTTGAAGAAGAAACAAAGCCTGATTATTAAAAACATTACATTCTTTGGTAGTATAGATCGAATAACCATATGAAATATTTGTTGCATTAGAGTGTGACAATCATGAGATTTATGACACCAGTTTGAAATCATTCTTTGAGCATCCCTATCACACCTTAACATTAAGAAAGCATTCATTAAAAGTTCTCTTCTCCTATCTAGACAACATGTAACAAGAAGTAGGTAAATATATTTTCGAAACACTGCTAACTTCTATTGTTAATCCTTTCTGTAAACCTATTTCACATATGTCCATTTTCGATTTGAGTCCATCATTAGCCTTACCATGTATATTTCATGGGATACCAATGAAGTTATCACATACATTTTTCACAACATGCACGATAGTAATAAAATTCCTAACTACCAAAGAACTCCAATTAGAAATATAAAAAATATTGACCTCTTCTTGAATAAAGAATTTTCACTCTGTGTGGGAATAGTACATTGTGATATTTTACCAATACAAAGTCTTTTACCATTTCATAAACAACCTCCTACGATATAAGTTTTGGGATGCTCTATTCCTCAGTTGATCCATTGAATGTTTTCTGTAACCTTTGGTAAGGATGCATTTTTAGAAAAAACCTTCAATGACCATGATATACAATCTTGCCACCATGTTTTAGTCATATTGAATCAATGTTCTCCTCACATATTGGGCATTCTTTGGATCCTTTTGTGTTGTATCTAGAAAAATTCACATATGCTGAAAAGTCATTTATAATGCAAAACAACATAGCATGCAATGAAATATTTCTCTATGTGAAGCATCATAGGTCATCATATCTTCTTCCTAGAGTTTTTTACGTCATCAATCAGAGGTTTACGGAAAACATCAATATCATTGTCAGGTTGTTTGTGGGCCGATATCAATAAAGACATCATGACATACTTATTTTTCATACACAACTAGGGAGGACGATCATGTATATAAATGATAATTAGGATAAGTGCTATGTTGGTTGCTTAATGTTCTGTATTGATTTATCCCATAAGTACAAAACCCAAGTATTAGATTTTTTACTTCTTTGCCAAATTCAAGGTATAATAAATTATTTTTCATCCATTGTGGGGTATCAGACACATGTTGTAGGATCCCATCATTGTGTTTCTTTGCCTCTTCATGCCAAAATGAATTTTGTGCATCCATGATATTGGTACAAAAGCATTGAAACTATGTATTATAGGAAGACACCACATCACCTTGGTAAGAGAGCCCGTTTTGGACTTACTTGAAGTCGTCATTTTATACCTTGATGCCTCAAATTTGGGATAATATTTTATATTGAAAGCCCCTTTATGACCTATATCTTTCATCTTAGTCATGCTAATTGATGCACTAGTAATGAGATACATGTAAAATATGTATATAACTTGTTTATGGTATTCCATTTGGTATTGGATGGAAAATACTCAAGTAATGAAAAATGATATGGTGCAATTTCCAACAATTTTCTTGTGGGTAATGCATTCTAAAGATCATTTTTTGGATGATAATTTTATGTTAAAGGATGAATAAATATATGCTATAATTTTGGGTCTGCAAGGATAATTTTGTTGATGAGGCATTATTTTCACTTGGCATGTTTGATTGAAGTATGTAACTATGATCTTATAAGAGTTTGCCCATTTTGTATCTAAACTTGAACGTTCGAAAGGTTCCATAATGAGTGCATGACATAGATCTCTCTTTATCTAATTGCATTTCATTTCCTTTTATTAACATCCATTTTTCATATTAGTTGCCTCTGACTTTTTAGTATTTGAATAAATTTACATGAAATTGCTAAATTGGTGAGTTAATGCATTTAAAGAGGAAATCATATTTATTAAATATATTGATTGACCATAACCAAGTGTATAAAATAATTTTAGAATGGAAATATTGAAAAAATATGCAACCCATAATAGAGTTCAATACATCAATTCACTGCCAATGACCAATAGTTTGAACCTATGAATTTTAAGTGCAAATTGAGGGCATTATGTGAACAAACAACAAAGTATAATCTAGGAAGTCTCTAGTATTTATTAAGTTATATACCAAAACCCAAATCTTAGAGAGGCCAATAGCATTAAATAATGGTATTCAGAAATGAATTCCCTCAATTTGTGGACTTAGAAGCATGTTAGTTGATCTCACGAAAAGTTATATTGAGTAATCAACAAAAGTGATTAGGATCACCTTATATAATACCTAGAGTTTACCCATGTTCAAAAAAACTCACCAAACTACATTTATGAAATTCCCTAATCTCTAGCCTACTGTCCAACCTCACATATATCAACAATTTCACATTTACTCTTAATTAGTTGACTATTTAAGAAACTTGGTCAACATTGACAACACAACTACTGATATGTGCCTCATGAATACCAGTCAAGAGAATCATAAATGAGTAGGAAGCTAATTGACATTAACTATAGATATAAACCCTATTTCCTTCAATGTTGAGCTTGACCCACTTCATTGTATAAGATCGACTCATACATAAGCATGCTAAGATAAGATTGATTATGTATTGTATGAGCATGGTAAAATTCATGATATTTTCATATTCAAATACCTTTTAATAACCCACACCCTTTACATGGGTGATATAGCTAAGCCTTGATTGACATTGTCATGATAATGTTTGTATGATGTCTTGTATGATCCCCACTCATATCCAAATTGTCAAAAGAGTATATAAGCGCTATGGCATCATTTTTGCAAGTAAATTTTGTTGTTTAGCCTGAAAAAGAATAATAGACGAACCCCATTATTTATGAGCTAATAAGGAAACGTAGGTTTACTTGCTGGTATATGAATCTAAGTAGTTTACTAGTATCCACTAATGGAGAAGGTCTTCCACACTCTCAAGAAATAAGAGACAAATTACGTGGAGTCAGTTTGGATATAAATGTGCAAGGACTGAATACCTAGATCTCTTTTGACTTCCGAGGTAACATGTATCACAAACACACAAGCTAGGAGAATCTTATAAAAACCCTTTTTGAAGGATTAGGAATCCCTAACCTTTTGCAACTATCTTTCAGAATGATCAATATATACTTTTGTGGGATTTAAAGATAAATCCACCTAGGCCACTAGCTTGTGTGTCAATGCCTCTTTAGCCACTTGATTAGTCTAGCACTACTTTTTTTGGGATGTAGATGAGATACAATTTTTTTTTTCTTTTCAACAAAATATCTTTATTTTATTGTAGAAGGAATTCTCTAATGTTCTAAAACAAATAATGTACAAAGATATCATCCAAGATAATATAGTTCATCATATATTCTTTTTTCTTGATGAAGAATACATTGTTGCAGTTTGAATCTTAGATAGGTATAAGATTTTGCTACACTAATCTAATAAGACATTTTTTTGATGATTACATTGTCTTTAAATTCTACAAATGATCAATATACACTTCTAAAATTAGATATAGGTAGAAGTCCCAGCCAAAATGACAATCTCTCAATTTGAGTAACAATAAGTGATCAAGTCTAAATTTTTCATGGTTATTGAATTGGTAGAAGGGATGTACCAAAAGGATTTTACTTGTAATTTAATTGGAAATTGTGTAGGGAACATAGATGTACAACACACACATATGTATATATATGTTAGGGATTAGGTATAGGGTGTAAAATGAACAATTGCACTTATTTGGCTCCAAAAGAAGGTAAAAGAAGAGTGTCATATAGGTTTGTATAGGTAAAGAAATGATGATTAGATGTGGGCTTAAGTCGTTTCTAGATCAAACACCAAGTTCAAAGCATAGTGCATCATTTTTCGTCTAAATTTGTTGATGCATGAAATTCCTTATTCGTTACTTCAGGTATATTGATCCACTCTCAAATTAATTTAATGTATTCCTCATGACACTAGTATATTTTTGACATCTAGTATCACTTTCCTTGATGTTGGTTTTTATAGAATACCAACTCTACAAGCCTATATCATCAGTTAGTATAACACAAACATCACTAATGGTCGAGTCTTGTATATTAATAAAAACATAGGTACCTCTTTTAATATAATATTGATTTTCTTTTGAAACTAGTCTTAGATAGCCCACAAAATTCAATATTTTAGTGGAAAATTTTGATATAGGGCTGTTGTGTTTGTCGTACTAAAACCAAAGACAAAGCCCTTCCCGCGAAATAAAGTTTGCCTCCAAAAATACTCTATCTTTGATTTTTACTAAAGAAGTCGACATCGTAGGTCACACCCACAGTGAAAAGTTTTGCCCTCAAAAATCATGTGTCGTCATTTTTCTAAAAGAATCTATGATAAGGGTTCCCTTCATGTGCTCCATAAGAAATATTTCTCCCCAAATTGGGTTATGTCTTTAGTTTTTTGCTAGAATGTGACGACTAAACTCTTGCTAAGGTTGGCATTTTTTATTAGGGATAAGTACACGTAGTGTTAGTTTTTTGGTGGGAAACAAACAACATAGATTAATCTATGTCATCAATTTATTGGTGGCAAGCAGTGACTAAACTCTTATCAAGGTTGGTATTTTTTATTAGGGATAAGTACAGGTGACATCAGTTTTTTGGTGGGAAACCAAGGATAGAGATCGACCTATGGAGAATTAATTTTTAATGGAAATTGACATGTAAAGTCTTAGTAACTGATTCTATGCAACAATCGATGACTAAGTTCCACTTAAAAACACATGTGAAACAAACTTTCCCCCATTCTTTGCTTTAATGCATGTCTTTCTTCCTTGCTATGGAAATTTGGCGCCCTAATCACCTCCTCTGTAGCTATGTTGTTGTGCTGCCCTAACTATCGCCATCATTGTTGTCCTCCATGTGTTGAATACCATCATTTCCCTCTCATGTGCTAACCACCACTGTTTCCACTCACCACTCATCGTTATCGCCGCTCACTGTCATCGACGAGTTGATCACTAATGTCACCCTACCATTTCCTAGGTTGATTTGCTACTCATCGTTGCCACTGCTTGAGCCACTAATGTCACCACTGTTGTCACTTTTGCCATCTCTGCAAGGTGTGTTCTTTTAGATACATTTTTTTGTGTAACTACTTGTATAATTTGGTGAACTGTAATTAGGGTTTTAATACCTAAATTTCATATCAATTGAATTATGAAATATACCTAAGGTTTTAGTTTTAAAATAGGAGAAATCATACTTGTATAGTTGGAATTCATGTATAACTACTTGTATAATTTGGTGTGTTGTTTAATTTGAATGTTGTATGGATAAATAATCACATCTAAGAATTAATTAAGCTGAATTGATATGAGTAACCTAAACAATGTTGATTTAGACTGATTTTTTTTTTATCTTTACCTAAATTCTAAACTGTAAATCCAAATTAGACATACATCTTATTGGCCTAGAAACCCATCTGAGATGTATCATTAGGAGTAAATATTGGATAGTCCACAGTTTAAAACTATTATTGAACACTTCATCTCACTTAGGATGTAAGTGCATAATGTGTATTTGGTTTTCTGGGTGTTTTGTCAACACTTCTTTGTTTGTTCTCTAAGTACATATGTAGGTGGGTATTTGCCCATCTACATCGGTGTACTTAGAGAATTGTAGGGAAATGTTACCACAATATTCTTGAAAATCAAATACACATTATACACTTATTAGTGAGATTAGGTGTTCAAGAATGGAATAGGTGGTACACATACATAACTAAATCTTAAACCTTGATATGTAAACCCTAATCCTTAAATCTGTAAATAAAAAAACCTAAACCCCAAATGGTAAGCCATAATACTTATACCCTTATCTCTAAACTCTAATATCTAAATTCTAATATCCAAATACCTAGTTCAATCCTCATTTTCTTAGTGATTAAAATGGGTCAATTTTGGATGTCCATTTCAAAGTGATGCACTCCAAAGTTAATTATTGGTCTTGATCAATTTATAAGATTTGCATAGCAACATAGAAAATAACTTGGAGATAGTAAATATTATCCGTGTAGGAATTGTAGTAACAACCTGAAATTTAAAATTGTTGATGAAATCAAAATTCATGTTATGTGCGATGGGATTGTAAAGGGTTATACAGAATGGTACTAGCATGGAGAGATTCATTATGAGATTAGTTTATGTCGATAGCAGTACTTGTGTTGAAGAAGAAATTTCTTATGATGATGTAGATGGGAATGAACTGATTCCTATAGACATGGTTGATGCAGTGCTAGATAGTTGTGGGGTATATCTTATTGATCCTCCTTACTTATTTAGAAACACTATGCATGATGATGAGAGACCATTATACTTAGGTTTTACTAAGTTTACAAAGCTAAGTGTTGTGTTGAGATTATATACTTTGAAGGCTAACAATGGATAGAAAGACAAAATTTTCACATCTTATTTTCATTTTTGAAAGAAATTCTTCTCGAAGGAAATTAGCTTCCAATATCAACATATGAATATAGAAAATGTTGTGCCCATTTGGAATGGAGGCCAAGAAGATACATGGATGCTCGAATGATTGTGTGCTATTTCAAAAGGACTATATTGAGTTGAAAGGTTGTCCAACATGTGAGGTGTTAAGATACAAAACAATGGCTCTGAGTAAGTCCAAAATTGGCTCTCCTACCAAGGTGATGTGGTATCTACCTCTAATACCATGGTTTCAATGCTTGTTTTCCAATACCATGGATGCAAAAAATTATCTTGGCAAGCAGTGGGAAAGAAAAAAAAATGATGAACTCCTACGACATGAGCCTGATTCCCCACAATGGAAGAAAATTACTTTATTGTATGCCCTAATTTGGTGAAGAAATCAGGAATCTAATACTTGGTCTTTGTATCGATGGGATGAATCCATATAACACATTAAGAAATCAACATATCACTTGGCCTATTATGATTGTTATATATAATCTTCCTCCCTAGTTGTGTATGAAAAATAAGTACAAAGTTGTCTTTGTTGATATCGGGCCTCAAACAACCTGGAAATGATATTGATGTTTTTCTTGAAGCTCTGATTGATGACTTCAAGAAACTCAGGGGATAAGGTGTGATGACCTATGATAGTTTGTGTAGAGAGATATTTTATTTTCATGCTATGTTGTTTTGCACCACTAATGACTTTCCACCATACATGAGTTTTTCTAGATACAACCAAAAGGATCCACAACATGCCCTATATGTGAGGAGAAAAAATATTTAATATGATTAAAACACGGGGGCAAGAATGTATATCTTGGTCATCGAAGGTTTCCTACAAAAGTGCAACCTTATCGAAGGTTGTGCAAATCATTTAATGGATCAACTGAGAAATAGAGTGCCCCTAAACCTTTATGAAGGGAGGTTGTTTATGAAAGAGTATATGGCTTTGTCAATGCATTTGGTAAGATATCCCAATGTACCGTCCCCACACAAAATGACAAATCTTTATTCAAGAAGAGTTCAATATTATGGGATCTTCCTTATCGGAGTTCTTTGGCAGTTAAGCATTTTTTCAATGTCATGCATGTTGAGAAAAATGTATGTGACAGTGTCCTTGGTACTTTGTTGAATATACCAAGTAAGAATAAAGATGGAATCAAATCCATAATGGACCTACATGAAATGTGTATAAGGAAAGAATTAACAAAAAAATTAGCAGTGATAAAAAATGCTTACATACTATTTGTTTCATGTTGTCTAGACAGGAGAAGAGAACAATTTGCAAGTGATTGCTTTATGTTAAGGTACCAAAAGGATACTCTTGCAATATATATAGATTGATATCAATGTAGGATTTGCAGCTGATACGTCTTAAATCCCATGATTACCACACTTTAATGCAACAAATATTGCCTATGGATAGTATATCTATATTGTCGAAGAATGTAAGGTTTGCAATCACTCAGCTTTGTTTCTTCTTCAACACTTTATGCATCAAAGTTATCGATCCTGATAATCTTGATAAGTTGCAAAGAGAAGTGGTCATTACCATGTGCCACCTTGACATGTATTTTCCTCCTTCATTCTTTGATATCATGGTACATCTTGTTTTCCATTTGGCTAGGTAAGTGAATATGTTGGGTCTAGTTTTCTTGCATTGGATGTATCCTTTTAAACAATACATGAGGGTTTTTAAAGGTGATGTTCAAAATCGTTATTTGCCCGAAGGGAATATTATTGAGGGTTATGTGTCTAGGGAGTTTATGGACTTTTGCAGTGATTTTATGAGTTATAATGAAGCTCACGTAAATAAAAAGAATACTGATCTCTATTCTTGTGAAGGGACTTTAGAAGCATGAGTGAAAGTAATTAGTTGTGACCTATGGGAACAAGCACACTTGTATGTTTTACACAACATAGAAGAAGTGAGTATGTATATCTGAACATACCAATTTTATCAAGACAAAATATCCTCTCGAGCTAGAGAAATTTGGCTTTCTAGAGAGCATAATCAGTCATTTTTAGGCGGTATGAAGATAAAGTCTTCCATCAAATATGTCAAACACCAAATAATGTTGTTGAAAATATCAAATTGCATGCCTTTAAACCAAAAATGAATGTTATGTATTATGATGGGTTTGACATAAATGTATTTGCATATTATACAAAATATTAAGATGATAAGAGTCATTTAAAATAGTAGGGTCACTCTTCAAGCATTTTCATTGTATTTTCTTATGTGAATGATAACATTCCAAATGAAACTAAAATGCTTTGTAATGATGTCATTGAAGGCATATGGGAGTTTGAGTACATAGATTTTAGAGTTCCCATCTTTAGGTGTAATTCAGTTGATTACAACAATGGAGTTGTAGTGGATGAATTGAGTTTCACATTAGTGAATTTTGAAAAGATTGGCAAGAAGGGTGAACCATTCATAATGGAATCACATGTGAAGTAAGTGTTCTATATTGATGATACTGTAAATGAAAAATGGTATGTTATTCTTCATGGGAAAAGGTAGCTCATTGCAGATCCTATAAATGAAGAAGAGTACTATAACAAGTATGATGACTCCATTTCATTCTCAATTGATTTGCCGACGCCAAATGTTGAAGATAATGTTGACTTATATCTGCATGGAGATCACATAGAAGGAATATTAATTCATCAAAGATCCAACCAATACTAGAGGCACATAATTTATTTTTAAATGCTAGATGTGCATTTTACATTCTTTATTACAATTATATATATTTCATATGTGACATTTACATTTTACATTCTTTATCACTTATATTTCATTCGTTGACTATTTTTATGACATTTTTTTGGATGGCGTCTGATGTGAGGATGAACATCATTACGATGTGCACCATGAGGATGAGCACCATGATAGTGTAAGTTGTATTATTTCATTACATAGATGTGCATTTCACACTCTCTATCATAATTATTTCATAGATATGCATTTTACATTCTCTACCACTTATATGTGTTTCTTAACAATTTTAGGATAGGTATCCTAAGGATGTGCACCCTGAGGATTTTTTTGGTTTTGTAGAGGAACAACATGATTGTGCACATCCAAGAGGCATCACCTTGATGAACAAGTTAGCAGCACAAATGGAGTAAAGGACCAAAGATGGTTGTTGACTTTGATGATGCAAGAAATCCCATTGGGAAGAATCACAATACTTTCACACAATATCTAGGGGTTATTACTTGTGGTGATGTGGAGTTAACAATAGAATCTTGGAATAAAGTTGATCCTTTCAGGAAAGACTACATATGGAAGGACTTATGTGTGATATATTCTAATTTAAAGATAACTAAATATCTATTTTTATAAATATGTCGTTAAGTATAAGAAATCTTACATAGCAACTTTGACCTTGATGAAAAACTACATTGTAGAAAGATGGTGCAACACTGCACGAGGCTATTAAGAAATTATAGGACAAGTCTGACAAGAGGATACATAATGAGAAACAAGAAGAAGAAGAAGTCTTCCACTGACAAATGGGACTATCTTGACCTATAGGTGTGGAAGCATTTGTTTCTTCAAGACAAACAAAAGAATTCAACGTATTAAGCCTCCTTTATTTGCACATATATTCTTATGGTTAGTCATATGAATTGAATGTATCACATAATGTACTAGGTATTCAAAATACATTCTTATGATTTCAATGTATTACATATTTAACATATGATTTGTATTAACTAGGCTTTATATGTTGCTAAAAAAATAAAGGCATGCAAAGAGTGTGCATAGACACAACTTGGATCTTGGTGGCTACACAATGTAGAGGAAAAAGAGTCTGGAAACATCTTCTTCTAAACATCCTACTCTTTGGTAAATTTCAACTCTCAAAGTGCATATTCATTTTTGACCTTGAATATTATATTTTACTGAAAAATTACTATTGATGATGATTAGCGGGAGCTCTACAAGTAAACAAAACAAGTCATATTCATCCATGAGAGCCCAAGGTTTGAATTGACAATTGCTATGGGTACTCCACAACATTCTGGTTGTGTTAGGGCTATTAGGGCTAGATTCAGTACAAGATCCTTTTTTAGATCATTAGAGAAGTAAAATATATCAAGAAAGGGGGATTGTCATAAGAGTAGGTGCAAGACATGATTGCAAAAGGAATAGAGGATGGAATGAGACAATATCAAGCTTCTCAATCTTAACCTCCATAGAGAATATCTATGTTGCCTCACTTTTCAAATGAGGTGGACCCCTTACGATAGAGGTTGTTGGTAGTAATCCCAGGGATCCACTAGATGACACACCCAATATAACTCTTTTTGTGATATAATAGTCTTTTGAGTGGATATGGTTTGTTTAGGTGTATAATATAACAATATAAACAAATTTTTAGGGGTTGAGGCCATGTTGTCTTTTACTAGAAGAATATGTCATTGCACCAGGCGAGGATTACCCACTCCTTCTAGGTGACGTGTCATGGTGTTCAAATGCCCACTGATGTAGTTTGTGTGTCTATCAAGCTTGACTGCGACACTTGGAAACATACACCATTGCAGATGCCCACTTCGACCACGAGACGATAGGTGATGCAAAAGGCAGCATAGTTGTGTGGCCCAAAGTGGGAGTTGTCTATACCAAATTATTCTATATTTTCATTACATTTGTGTTTGTGACTCTTTTCTACTTGTGTATATAATTGGCAATTGATATGAGAATATATATATGCATGTCATAGCACCTTAAAAAACCCCTATAGTTTGTCCACAAATTCCTCCTCTAGATATTCAATTACCTTCTTGGATTGCAAAGGGCCTATTCGACTTGATAGGTCCTAAGTGTAGGGTGTTTTCACTTTGGATAAGACACTTAAAAGAAGGGTGACTATGATGGTCCATATTAAGGAGGATGTTGCAGGTCAAGCTCATGATACTAGTTTGTTGCAAGATGTTTTGGAGTTGTTTATTTGTTCTTGGTTGAATAAAACTATGATAGAACTTTTGAAATGGTGAAATCTTATGGCTGCATACTTGGTTCTATATATTTTGATCATTTTTGTATGTATTAATGCATATATATATGTTTACAACTACTTATATAGAATTTGTGGAGAGTTCACACTAAATAATGTGGTATTTCTAATTTCATCATTGATTAATCATGTAGATGAAAACCCAAAATCTTTTAGTGATTACTGCTCTACCAAATTTAAATACTTTGATATTCTAAGAAAGAGCATGATTATATTTCCTTTCAGTGTTGGGTATGTTTTAGGCACTACTTATGAATTACATTTCATTATGGATTTCGAGTTTTTTTTGTATGCCTTCTTTTCAATCAATAATAATCATTGGGTGTTGTTGGTAATTGTCCCAGAGATGCTAACTGCATATTATCTAGATCCTTCGGGTGATAAAGTAGACAATGGGGGGCACATAATGAAAAAGGCATTATTTACGAGGATAATTGTTTATAGACATGAACATATATTAATGTATGCATCATTGATTACATGACTATTTACTAATTCAATTAAATGAGTCACTTTAATTATAGAGGGCTATAAAAAATAAAAAGGCCAAATGATAGGTAGATGGTAGAAATAAATTATTAAATTGGAAGAATATTGAGGTAGTTTTATGACTCCAATGCATATATATGCCAGTTATTCTTACTTCGATTTATTAATATTTCACATAAGTATAAATATATAGTGACCTATATAAGATGATGATTTGGCATCTGGATACTATGTGATGCGTATATGGACATGATTGTTAGAAAGGTGGCACTAGACATCCATTGTATATAAAAGGTAATCTATATATGGTCTTTATCATTGTAAGTAAGTAGTCTGATTTTATAATATGAAAAAGATAAATCAAACTCTTGAATTATGTCATTCTTTTTGTAGCTATTTGACACAACAAAGCATTATACAAAGAAAATGATAGATGAGATAGGATAAGAATGGGTAGGGTTATTAATGGGGAGGGTATTACCCATTTACCCTTTATCCATACCATGGAGGGTAAGGGTAAAGGTCTTTGTTACCCATTCCCCATTTACCCTTTCCTTATTTTCCCACCGCATCAAAAAGGGGAGGGTAAGATATGGATATTATCCATACCATTTTACCCTTTTACCCACATATATTTAACAAAAATATATAATGATATAGAAGGTTCTAGTTAAATATCTATCCTATTTTTTTTTAATAAGAAAGCTTGCATGTTGAAGATTGCATACCAAACCCACTTGCTCACTCTTGTAGTATGTTACTAGTAAATGTTCAACTATTTGAGAGGGAAGAAGTACAATAGGAAAAGGATGATTGAACACTCCCTTATATTATGCTCTTCTTACTTATTCGTGTGGTTATCCCCTTTTTCTTATCTATATTTTGAAATTGCTTAGGCATATCTTTATTTGTTTTTCTCCCTATTTTCTGTGGCCACATACCTCATATCTGCCCCCATTAAGAGGTGAGTAGTTGCTGATGTGAACACCGATAGAGATGAGAAAGTTCCCTATGAAAGCCCACCCAACAACATAGTTGAACCCCTTTCATATAAGTTTTTGACTTGTCCCTCGTCACATGAAGGAATCTGTAAGGGAGCTTCCTCAATATGCTAAAAGTATAACCATGTTGATTTGACTGGAAAAGATGCTTCTTTTTTTTGTTCTTGGACCAATGTCAAAATATACGCAAGTAACCTATAACATTGGTTTGCTTACATTTACATTTGTAAAAAATGGAAGTTAATAAAGATGTGTCTTAATATTATTACCCTATACACCACCATTTTATATCAACATTTTTATGGAATTCTTTTTTATCAATATTACCCATTTACCCTTCCTATTTACCCTGTGGGGAATAGGGTAAGGGTAAAGGGAGGGCAAGAGGATTGGTGAGAAGGGTAATTACCCTTACCCTTACCCATTTGCCTTTTGAGGGTAAGGGTAAGGGTAGAGCCTTACCCTCCCTGTTGACAATCCTAAGAATGGGCACACACTTAGTCAACCTTGAATTTGATTGGGATAAAATATGATTTTTCTAAACCTTGATGTCATTATTTCTATACACACGTTGTGGTTATGACTTTTTGCAACTTTAATTTTGATGCAAGTGAATTATTGGTACATATGTTAATGATGTGTGTATATATGTGTGTGTGTGAATGAATATGAAAATTAATGAATATGTTGATAATTGCATTTGTACATGTCATGAGAATGGAATTAGAGAATGGATATAATGAGAATTGTATTTGTACATATGTGTATTGTGTGAATTGTGTATGTGCATGAGAATGGAATAAAGTGTTGAAGAGAATGTAATTGAAGAATTGAAATGTAGAATGGAATTGAAGAATGAAATTGTATGTAGGTGGATAAGTTGTGTATATGTTTTTTATTATTGGTTTATAGATGTGTTGTCCTATAGTTAAGCTACTCCATGTTTTTCTTCATGATAAATATCTGAACCACAAGTGTGCAAACTTGCTATAAAGTAAAACATACATGTAGCATTGGTTGTTTCAAAAAACCAATGTTGCAAATCTTTGTCATCAGTTTCTCAGAATAATTAATGCTATTGACCATCTATGCCATATGTTTTTTCCTAAAACTGACGATACAACTTTTCCAAAATGGTCATGATGCCCAACACAATCATGCTACTGACTAGCCTATGGTGTCAATTTTCTAGAGAAACTGACGATAAAACTTATTGGTAGCATCAATTTTCTAGATAAACTAATGACACAGTCTGTATGTAAAGTCAATTTTCTAGAGAAACCAACGATAAAACTTTGGAGTTTTTGAAAGGGAAAGTACGTGTTGCATCAGTTTTGGTTAGGATAACTGATGATAGAGTTTGACTATAGCATTGGTTCTTTTTTAGGAACCAATCATACAGAGTGATATCACAATCTTGATATTGATATGAGTCATCAGTTTCTATTTTTATCGAAATTACATTGTGCCTATGTAATTGGTTTTTCCTTTCCCCAAAACCAACATAGAAGGACCTTATTTGTAGTGTCACTCATTTAAGTATTGGTATAAAAATGACGTTATAGGGCTATTATAACTGATGCTATAGATGATATCTGTACAAGTGTGATCATAAAGTCTATATTATGTTATATCAAACAAATTATAAATTGGAAAAGTAAATCTAGTTGACCATCATGTATAGAGTCTCCTACACTAGATAAACTAATGTAGACTTCATTTCATCTCCTTATTATCTAGTTATGTAGGTTCTCCTTAGCTATGAACATCACATTCATGACATGCACAAAGAACGAGTCCTATAAATAAATGGAAATAAGGATTAGAATATAAAACTAGTGACTAGCTATTTTGTTTATGTAGAAAACAAAGAAACATATATTATGATCGCATTCTACCCTGATGACATATGTTACCTGCTATGCAAAATTGTATATCTTGACATCATTGGTGATCATCTTTTGTATTGTCACACATGGCCCCTATATTTTTTGTTATAATGTCATCAATCATGCTCATCATGACCTTTTCTATTCATTTGGTTCAAGTCATTTAAAGAAATCATCTATGCAATTCCTTGACACATGGTGTGATGTTATCCACACTTAATGTCCTATGTACAACTTGTTATGAATGGACATATGGTAGACACACCTATGTTGACATTATTGTAGTCTTAATTTTGACAAGTCTCCTTTCAAGTATCATTATAGATTCCTTCAATGGTGTTGCAATAAAGATCCATGAACATAAATCACCTTGTGAGGCAAATGTTCATTAGTGTTTGACTTTTTCCTTTGAGACCTCTAGGGTATCTACTGATGACATGACTTCTCTTCATCAATGCCTTCAAAATGTATTCTTCAGATCCTTAAGGTGTCATATTCTACTTCCAATGCTTTTTATAATTAGACTAAAAGTCTTTTACATTCGTAAATGATTGGAAGGCCAATTTTTCCATGGTTTTTTTGATGTATTTTTTGTAAATGTTCATATATGAAAGAGTTATAGAGTAGTATTTTTTTAAATATATAATAAGATAAAAAACACTAAAATGTAAATAATCATAGATAAGAATTGATATAGTCCTTCATAGGCTTATACATTAACATTTTAATTTTTCTTAAGGTTGGTATAGAGCGTCTTATTAAACTTTATATTGGGTTTCATATTAGACTTTGTGTAGAGTTCCTTATTAAATTGGTATATATATATCCTAGTAAGCTAGAATTTCATGCTATATTTTTTGTTACCACATCTCCGATGAAAATTAATAAAATATAATATCAATTATTGTTTAAAATTTAAATGTCTCCGAAACATTTCATCATTAGAAACCACATCATAAGAACTTTTTAGTTACTTGTCAATTAGAACCCCAAAGTGCACACAATACTTTTTTTTGAAAATATGAGTATACATGAGTTTTAACACCAATGAGATCATCATATGCATATAACATGTAATTTGTAAAACTCAACATGGTTTCTTTTAGGAACATGGTAATGTTCTTATTTTTCATGCATTACAATGTAGGAATCAAGGCATTCCAAAATTCATTACAATGGTCATAATTGTGAATCCTTGAACATGTAGAATAAGGGACAATGTCATTCAAACATTGAGGTTATTGATTGAGAGAAAGAAAATTAGAGGATGAATGAGGATTCTATTTGGCCAGATCATTGTCATCTTGGTTGATTGATTGTTGAATTTTCAATATCTTTACTTTTCCAAATTTAGATATTTCAATAGTTATGGATCTCATCCAAGCAGTCAGCAATAAATAATTATTATCATAGACATATATCAAATTCATAGTTGTGCTATTGTCAGACTCTAATACAACTCGATACCAACTTTTATTCCACAATGGAAACTAAGCCCAAGAAAATAGATTAACCCTTGGCCCATCAACACAACCATAATCCTTCATGAGATCGAGAAATAATTCAATAGAATATTTATCATCGTGAACAAATACATAAACATTGAGGTTTACCCAACCCCAAGGGGGATGTAACAATGTAGAAGTAGAGTACCCTATAACATATGTGAATGTGTTATTCATTTTCCAAGATAAATCCATATAAAGATTGTTTCCCAAATTATGCAAAATGTCCAATCAGTATTTCACATAGGAACATTAAAGATATATTAATTTTACAAAACAATATTGCATAGAAACAAGAAATGAAAACATTTAATGTCTCCTTGTTAGTCCTTAAGCATGTTGTAACTAGTTAATAAGTCTAACAAAAAAGAACTTTGGGACAATATCCTCTATCTTTAGTGACTAGCCAACATTAGTAGCCACTTCCTAATCACATACAACACATAGAAAATTCTCAATAGGATGATTATAGATTGGATGTGAAGGATTCATAAGTAAATGATTCTAGTTCTTTTAGAATTTAGTATTATAGCTTCATGTGTCATTAACCAAAAAAGACCTTGTACTTAGTTGGAGATAATCTTCCCAATAATTTTGCATGGTCCTAATTTGCATCTTGTGGTATTCATAATTAACAAATCATAGAATCCCCATGAGGAGTTAAGGTTCATGTCCAAGTGTCATTTTCTAATCATCAGAAGGTACTAGAAAGCTTACTATCTTTTCTACAACATTAATAGGAAAGTATTGTTTGGTGAAGCTAGTGTTCCACTATCCTTTATAGTTATTATAGAAGTGACTTTGAGAGAAATAAGGACAATAGGTATATTTCTACTGCACTGCTAAGATACACACACCTTCAAGTCCTCTAACTGGACCATACCACACCATCTCTATGACATTAGACACATCCTCCCCTTAGGAGGAACCCATTTTAGATATGTCCTGTCAACACCAAGCACATGGGAAATGCCATGGATTATTGCATACTTCTTATCTTCATACTTGACATAGTAAGAAAGATATCACAACACTATTGATGTCACATGAACTATCACATTCCTCCTTCGGGACACTATGACTACTAGATCTAAAATCATTTCTAGTAACTAAATCCTCTATATACTTCATGAATGAACCAAACTTTATTAACTATAAGGGCTCATTTCTTTGTTCCTTTTGATTACCACTTTTTAAAGGACTCCATATCCCTGGGTATCACAAAGACTAGTGTTACGACTGCCATTGATGGTGAAATTTGATGGATTTATTTGCTGGCTATACACCCTCATCATTGAGGTGCTGAAATTTAAAACAACATCATGTCATAATTGGGAGTTAAACTTCAACTGATACATCCTAATATGCTTCATCCAAAGATATTTGTTAAGGAGTTCTACCTCATTGTGGTTGCCAAGGCTACTATAATTATATATAATAATTACTTTTGAGTGGGACGACACATCATCACCATTGCTCTACAACTTGGAGTTCCTCATGTTCTTCCCTCCATATTTACCAACACTTTGGACCACCCCTCCATTTGGCATATTATAAAAGACAAAAGTAAAACTTCACTTCTAAATCCCCTAAGCTCACTGGATTACTTATTTCATGTGTTACTAGAAAAGAAATTGAAGATATTGTAGCTAAAATCAATGTTCATAAGGACCATGTACCCGATGGCTTTAATGGGATATTCTATAACATCTAATGGTTTAGTAGGGTATTCTATCCGATAGATTCATTATAATCTAATGGTTCTACTGGTTGTGAATCCCTGATGTTTTTATCTGTGCGAGCTATCAGATGGATCGATAGAGCACCCGATCAGATGATTTTGGAGACTACCTCTATCTTCTGATGGACTTCCTGGGTGTCCATTATCTGATGGAATAATTGGCCTTCAAGAATCGATGGTTGGGCCAAATTGATATTTTATTTTGTGCCTTATCTATCAATGGTTTCATTGGTTTTGAAGACTCGATGGCTAGTCAGACTTAGTCATCTAATGTTTAAGCTGGCACCTCTCGATGGTTCAACAGAGTGTGTGATCCAATGGACTATATGACTTAATGATATGTTGATTGGGAAGGCTAGTATCAAACTTGATGGTTCTCAATGTGCAAATCTTCTAATTGCTCAGAAAATCCCTTCATGATCCTATAGTTTGACAGATCAAAGCAAGAATAGATGGATTGGCTAAATGGCTTGTCTTAGGTTTGGCCCATAGCTCTTTTCATGAACTGATGGTTCCTACATTTGAGGTAAAAAAAATTAAGATTCTAACTTTATTCTATGTACACTAGAAACTAGGAAACAAAATCAACCAAATAGCAAGTAAAAAAAACCTAGGATAGACATTAGTAAAGTCTAGCTACTGAGAAGTAAAACTATGAGACCCTAACCTTGCTTAAATGGTTGAACATGCTTAAATACTATAATTTAATTCTTATAACTCTAATATAACCTTTTTATATGTTTTGGTATCATGTGACAAGCTTAGGTTTTAAATTTGGTCCAATTTGGACACTGTTTGTGCAAGTTATGCAATTTTATGCACATTTTGGACTTTTATGCAATTTACCCAATTGAGAGGTTTTCTTTGCAATTTTTCAGTTGAATTATGGCCCTTGAATTTTTTATTATCATTATTGATCTTTTTGAGCCATGGGGTTCTCAACTGTACCTTGATTTGGAGGTGTTTTCTTCAAGGGTATTTTAGGGTTTACCCCTTTATGGATGAGCTACCTTTAGGAGTAATCAACCAATGGTTTATTTGTTTGGTTTGGAAATTAAAAAAAAGGTGCCTAAGAAGGTATCCATGAACGGTGGGGTGGATTCTTGTGTGGTTTCTTGTATATCCTTGATAGTTTAAGGTCATGGACACATGGGGAAGCTACTTGTACACCTCATGCTTGCTTCCATCCTTATCCATGGGCTATATCTACCTCTTACTTACCCAAGTACGAAACCTTTGCTTTCTTTCTCTTTCCTCTAACCTAGAGCAATGACTCACTCTATTTTTCTGTGGAACCAAGTGCTCTAAGGTAGAAGACGACCTCTTTTTTGGAGAATAAGGTCTCCTAGAGCTTCATCTAGCCCTACCTTGGGTCTCCAAGGTCATCTTCTTGGGATTTTGACCAAGGAAAGTTGTTTTCTTCCTTCCTTCTCCATTTTTCTTGATCTTCTCCTTACTTATACCTTCCTCCAGGTCAGATCTATGCTGTTTCATGGTAAAAGATGCTTTAGAGCTCATGATCCTACCTTTCTTGCTTCTTCTTCTAGGGTTTTGATTCCTTGTGAAGACGGGTGCCTACTTGGACAAGATCAAAGCTTCTTATTGGGTTTTCTACCTTCTTCACTCGAGTTTCTTTCTGCTAGAAGCTTGTTATTCTCAGTAGAGGCTAGTTTTATAACCCTCTATGCTTATATTGTTTACTATAAGCTTGTTAGCTCACATTCTTGCTTAAAAATGGTGATTCAAGTATTAAGAAGCTGAGCTTGTTTGGGATTTTGATTTTTATGGTGTTTTGTGTTTTGTTTCCAGTTATATATGAACCTGTAATCATGTGCACATTTTTCCTAAGGAAGAATGTGACTTAGTTCAGGTTGGTATCACCACCTATGGTGCTAAGCACCTATCAACTGATGGTCCATATTAGAGTTTCTAGGTTGTTTTCTTCTCTAAACACATGACCTGATGGTGTGGTCTTCATGACAACCGACGGTGGTGACTAAGGGTGATGAACGATGATGTGAACTGATAGTCACACCTTAGGTCAGTTTTAGTCTCTCTTGGAATCTCAATGAGTAATTGTTTGATTCTCAAATGATATTATCAATCAATGTGGACATTAGTTTAATATTCGATGGTGTTAAATGAGTATAGTGCTGATCCTATCAATTGATGGTGACCTAAGATGTCACAACCAATGATAGATCAAGTCACAACAATTAATGGCGAGTCAAGGCTTTATATGTAGCTTCAATTAAGCCCTAACACAATAGTTTATTGGGTTAAATGATTCAAGGGTTAGATCTATACTCCAAGCGATGGTTTTAAAATATGAACCTGATCTAATGATTAGGATCAAACAATTATTCATGTAATAGTTTCAATTAATGGACTTGATCCAATTGTTTATATTAGATGCTTCAACATCCAATGGTTTGGATTGAAACCTATAGTATTACATGTGATTTCTAACAATCTGACTTTGATGGTTTCCCTCTTGTGATCAATTTAAGGAGCTTGATGGTTGATATGATGTCATGCTTAAAATGTACAACCAATGAGGTATTTAACCCCACAACCTAGGGTGCCCCTTTACGCTGTTAAATAAGGGATGTTTAGGGTTTAATGGTGACTCTTTCTAGGTCACAACTCAATGGCTTTACATATAAATTTTTAAGGTGTTTACTTATGTAAATAACCAATGATTTTAGCTTTTCAACATCCAATGGTTCTGGATGATGTTATGGTATGGTGATATGGGTTGAATGATGATGGAACCCATGGAGGTTTGAATTTGATAAGGTAGTATTACCTTTTCCCTCATTTGAATAGAATGGATATTGACCATATCATGTTGACATGTAACCCTAATGGGATATAGCTTGTTATACTTAATCCTAATGAACTAAGATGATGATGGGTAACTATGATTAGCCTTCCTTAGTGGAAGAATATAACAGGGGAATATCTCTTATTTTTGTGGAACATTAGTATACTATGATCTGATGGTAAAATCTTGAGTTATGCATGGATCCATACTTGATAATGGTATAGAATGTGTTGATTATGTTGTGTGTTATGCATCCTAGATTTATATAGGGATGCTAGGGGTTAAGGTTTGTGAATGAATGATAAACTATAATTTTAAGTAACCTACCTTTCTAAACCTAACCCTAATGCAAGTAGATAATGGTGGGTAATCATGTTATCCTTTCTTGAATGATTAATATAATGATGGAATATCCTTCCTAACATTTGATTGAACTCTGTTGTGTTGACTAGTGGTCATCATAGCTTCATGATCTATGCTTTCTTATGCTAAACTTGTGTACTGTAAATGTGATGATGGCCAATCATACCTAGCTCCCTATATGTTAATATAATAAAGTAATTCTCTTAATTGCTAAGATAACATTGCAATGTTATCCTATAAACATCTTTTATTTATTTATTGCAACATCATGATGAGCATGTGCATCACATGAGTGGTGATGTTTGTTGAGCCTTGTTATAAGGCATGGAACGACAGTGATGAACCTACAAGGAATGATATGATGGTCTTAATGACCTTTGGGCATGGTTGAGCCCTGAATGAGGTATAATCCTTTGTTGTTGACAAGGGTTGATACCCTATGATATTGTTCTAAGGATTTATATCTTGTGATAGTATGATGACAAGTGTATATTCATGAATGGCAAGTGAATAACACCATGTGATGATGGGATGAGGAACAATATATCTCATACATTTTATATCTTCTGAAATTGTTATATAACAATGTTTGTTAGGGATGAATTAGGTTTTGTATGTCCACTTGTATGATGCAACATGAATTCACCCAATTGGTAATCATTAATCAAGTGAAACTCTAATCATGTAGTGCTATGTTCCATAGATCCATCTGAGTGTCAGAACTTGCTAGATGGTGAAACTAGTATTCCTAAGGGAAAATCAGAGTGCATACTGTTGAGTATGTGGGGTTCTTATCATCCTGAATCCAAGTGTTTAGGTAGGATGACTGCGGTCATACATAGCCCTCAGTTTGAGAACGACTGTAGTCGTGCCTCGGTGGTTACATATATGTGATGAGATTGGAGGACAACTGTGGTTGTACCTCGAATGGTAGGGTATGTGTACCCACCTCCTTTCACTAGTGTCATGACATGTACCAATGATGGACTAGGCTATTATCATCTTGAACTTATGTGTCATTGTGGAAGACTCGTATGAATTAGGGACAGAGAAGATATTAGGAGTTCAACTCTTCCTAGATATTGTATGGCACTGATTTCGACTTAGCAGTGGTCAATTGGATTTTGAGTGGTATCCTGAAATTCCTCAGGGCATAATAAAATATGTCACACAACCATGTAGCATATCTTTTTAGGGTTATACACAATGCTTCACATTGGATTATAACCCTGGTTTGTTTTCCTTACATAGAGATGATGTATGGCATTATAAGAAATGGTAGATATGCTTATGTTGTAGTGAGGCTCATGTTGTAAACATGCTTATGTTGTCAAATATACTGACACTGATAATTAATATGATATACGAAACTTGATAATTAAGATTATGCTGTTAGCAATGTTTAATACTGCTAGACATGCCTTTGTAATTAGAAATTCTCAAACTTCTAATCATGCTTATGAAGTTAGTTGTGCTTATGATGTTATCTCTACTCATGATGTACACTTGTTCATTTTATTAAACATGACATTATTGATAGTAATGTTATGCTGCTAAGATATATTCATGATGTTGAGATACTTATGCTACAAGACTTCTTATGATGTTAGAAAAGCATATGATGATAGCTAGACTAATGAAGATGATTGTTATTAATTGTAATCCTAGAAAAACTGAGTAGATATCTTATAAAAGAAATGGATTTATCTATTATCTGCATATACATTGATCAAAATACTTGTTGCTAAGCTCATTTGGTTAACCTATTTAGCATGATTCAATTGTTCAATGTACTCAATTGTTTATTTAATACTTCAACTACTCAGTTTATATATTGTATAATCTGTTGTAAGAAATATCTATTGTAGAGAGTTATATCTCTCGCTGGGACTAGGTCTCACCTCCTTGGTCACCACACCTTTCTAGGTGATCAACAACATTGATAGCAGACCATGGCAGCAAGGAGTATTTGAGGCGATCGACCCAAGAGATGGTAGTTTAGTTCTCTAGTGTGTCCTAGAGTCATCCTTGTACTCTCAGGTCCAGGTGAAAAGTTTGTAAATGGTGTTTTGATTGAATTAAGATTTTGATAGCGTGCTGATGTTTGTATATGTGGATAGTGTTCCTTTGTAAAGTTTATGTTTTAGATAAGGCTACAAAGTAGTGGTAAAGGATATTGAGCATTATATGAAATTTAACAAGTGGCAATGCTTTTATGTAAATGTTCCTGAGCATTTGGGAAATGTTGAAATCGGTTTTAATTTGCCATTTTTTTGGGGTTTGTGTTTAATTAACGAGTAATCATGTTTTATGTTTTTAGTAATCTCATTTAGTGTAATGGGTTCTCAAAAAACCAAACTAGAACTTAAGATAACATGTTAAGAAATCTTTGGGTTGCTTCTCAAGAAGCGCTAATTTATACTCTTTAGCTTGACTATCCTTAGTTAGCTTCCTCATTGTTTCTCTGGTGGTTCATCCAATTTAACCTTTGTCCTTCTAGTAAAAGCTTCATCTTCATAATATCTTTTCAGTCAATCTCCATTCACATGGTATGTCCCTGTCTTTTGACTGCATAACTCCATCGTTCCTTGTGGGTATATATTTAATTTAGTGAAGGGTCCCGACCATCTTGACTTCAACTTCCCAAGAAAAAGTCAAATTATTGAATTGAATAGAAGAACCTTGTCTCCTTCAAGCACATATTTTCTTTTTAATTGGGTGTCATGCCACGCCTTGGTTCTTTGCTTATAAATCCTAGAATTTTCATGTGCATGAAGTCTAAGCTCCTCTAGTTCTTACAACTATAAAAATCTTTTTCTTTCCTACTAATCTAGGGTCCATATTCAAGAATTTTATCACCTAGAAAGCATTGTGCTATAATTTGACTGGTAAATGCCACATCTTACCATATATAAACTTGTAGGGAGTAGTTCCTAAAGGAGTCTTATAAGTAGTGTAATATACCCACAGGGGATCATCAAGCTTGACTGACTAATAGTTTCTTTTAACATACTCAATTTTGAGTATTAAACTAATATTTAACTACAATTCATCACTTTTTCCTAAAATTGATTGCCTTACAAAGCACTCTTTTCCTTTGACTCTCGATCAGACATCTTGATAAATTCCCACATCTTTGATTCTAATTAGTATCTAATTGAATTTCATCTCTAAATGAATTCCCCACCATCATTTGATCAAATATTTGCAAACCAACCCCTAAAATTATTTCCTTTAATCATTGACTTCATTTAGTGTAGTTTGACATCCTTGTATTCAAATATTGTGAGTATAAATTCCATATGAACAATACATCTTATTTTAACAATTGGCTTTGGAATCACATATAAGTACGTTTTAAAGAATAAAATATTAATATTTGACTTGATTATGATAGTAATTAAGTTAGTCAACTTAGCACCATGACTAGAGGAGTTAGAATTTGTACAAATCAATGTTTTGGAAAAATGACATGTGGTCGATACTTCAATAAAATGATTCATAATGATGGGTATATATCCATAAAATAGAAATACGATTAATACCATAATCACATCCTATGACCCTAGAATAGCTATCTTCAGCCTATGCATTTCTAGTCAGATGCAACTAGAACATGCAAAACCACATTAACAACACCCATCTCACTACCTTCAACTCCTTCCACCTAACGACAGGACTGGTCACCCCTATAACCCTAGGAAAGGGCTACATTGTGAGCTTCGTCAGCTGCCAATACCTCTAGCAACTGTAGGTCCTACAACCAAGCTACATTAGAGACACTCCCTGTTCCCCTCCTCGTCAAGAAACGACAGTCTTTTCCACACTCCTTCCATCCCTTGATGGTTACCTACAACTCACACAAATCACAACCTTCTTCCTAGAAAATCTCACTAACACCATATGTCCCCAAGATCATATCCCTCCCATAAGATGTGACCTGCACTCCGGAGATAAAGAAATCAACCTGCAACACCACCAAATTGTCGCCCTTGCTCTAAAATCATTCACTAGAGCTCCTCACGGCTTGCAAAACTTTAAATCTATGATAATGCATCAAAACTAAGATTTAGTAATAGGGAACTGTTTACCTCCTCCATCATCACTGGACTACAACAAAGAAGTTCCCAAACCGTTGAATCATCATGATCATTCAACAATCTCGCCAACACCTTTTCCCAACCTCTACAACATTTTCTACTTCATCAACAATCCAAGCAACGCTGATGATCTCCATTGTTCACACAAACAGGCATCGAATAAGAGTCATCTACCACCCTCGCCCTACATTGGAGTTACAACCTCAGACCACATGCATTAATAGATGCAATTGGAACTCGTGTTTTATTACTTCAGCAGACTCTATAGTAACTTGTTTAATCCTTGATGTAGGCCCCACAATCACCTACAATGGGCCTAGCCATCTATAACTCATGATCTGCATAAAACCATGAAACTACACACTCACTCAATATCCCTATCAAACACTACATATGTACCAATATTCATCTAATGCCCAGTCAGCAAGTGTAGACTTAAAGGGGACATTGTAAAGTATTGTTTTGAGCTCTTAAGAAACTCCTTTAGAGACAAATATGTGGTGATTGGAACTTATACATGGCCCTTAATCTTTTTCAGGACTACTCTGTGGCCAAATCTTCTTCATGGGCCCTCCCTTCTTTCCAAAAAAGCATGCATATTCAAACTTACTCACTACTAGGTTGAAAATATTGAAGTCATGTAGACAACTTGAGCCCTACTCCAGAAACTTCAAACTACCACAAACTGGGATAACTGCATGCTAGTTCTAGGAAGTCATGTGGCATGGGAACAACCATCCAACATGAAGGAAATTGTGACCGGAACAAATATCCATCAAATGACCAAGTCAAACCTAGTAAGTAACTAAATCCCAAACCTTTTCATGTACATTCATCATCTATCAAAATATATTTTAGAATATAGTCATAAAATTTATAGATAAAAAACTTCCTGTTAATCAATTAGAGATTGGTACTTCTATTACATATTAATAATTTGTTAAGAATAATAAATACAAGGATATACACAACATGTCTACAATTATATAACATCAATTACTAGATATCCTAAGTTTAGGCATGATAATAAATATGTGTATTACAATCGAGTTTGATGCCTACTTATAATTTTAGAAAGTATTATTTCAATTTACCCAAGTGTGTCATAATAGTGTATATAGTGATATATGTATACACATAGATAACAAGTTCTAAAAAGTTAGGAAAATGTCATCAATTATGATGTTATTCTGTGGAAACCCTAGAAATCTAATATTCCATATATAAGATATATTCTAACCAAAGAAAATATATATGAAGTTTCAAATCATTAAATAAATAAATAATAATAAGGATGTCTGACCTATAAGCTAAGATACTTCTTGTCAATAATATAAGAAATTTTTTGATATACATATTTGAATATCTAAGTACGAGGGTAAAAGTAGTATGCATTGAGAAATTTCGAGCACAAACCCTAAATATCCTTAGTAAGTGTATGTTGGTATGTTTGATCCTAGTGATTGAATACAATTGTAATATATATAAGAAAGAAAAAATATTAAGATATAATACAAAGAAAATATAATTAATCAATTTAGAATGTAATATCAATTATATATAACATAGTTGAAAATCTAAAACCATAATAATGGAGATGATATGAATTAGTGACCCTAGATGAAAAAATCTAATCCTAAATGAGGTACATTGAACAAATTTGAATCCAAGACAAAAAGAAAACAATAACTCTAGTACATTCTCTCTTGCTAGGTTCTCGATTTTGTTATTAAGCTATTTGATTTCCCTTTTGAATCTCATTTATATCATTATTTCAAAAGTGGTAAACCAGTGTTGTCATTAGCCTTTCCCTCTTTTTGAAGGTCACTATGACTAAATTGAATGTTGAACATGGTTGAATAATTGAAATATTGGTTGACTTTGATATTGGCACAAAAACTCAAAATATTGGCTAAGAGCTTTGGCTCACTAGATTTAGTGGGTCAGATCCCCCAACCCATCACAATTGATAATGGACAATTAGAGGTCCCACAGTAATGGTTACCCCCACAGGCAAAAGTGTTGTTCTCTCATAGAGGGGAGAACACTAGGAACCTAGCTACTAGCAAAGATCAAATATTATATTGATTGTTCCAATAGATGAATAATTTCAATTTGGATAATTTAATATCTTGATACTAATTATGAGAATAATCATTTCATTTTGAAATCTTGATATTTGTTTTGAGAATCTCTTTGTTGTTCTAGTAACCATTTAAACTATTGTACCATTTTGAAACTAGCATTGTAGATAAACTATTCTCTTGTTAATACCATAGTCCACAAAGAAAACCTTTCCTATATTTGTTCTCATGAATCTTTATTTTGTTAAATATCTCAATAATTGAATTTAGCATCAACCTAGCTGAGCTATATTTTTCCTTCTTGGGGGTCCATGTGTGGTTTCTTTCCCTTTAGGAACTCATAGATAGGTGATATAGGAAGAACTAGGAGAGATGTGCAGGAACTGCCCCTGTTGAAGCCTAGATAAGAATCAATGCGTATTCATAAACCTTGTAATCATATTTGTAAGCTCTTGTGACTGATGTAAAATATGTTGTAATAAATATTTTTTTATATTTTGATAAAATTTTGTAAAATATTTGATCATAAAGATATGTTCTTTACATCATGGTATCAGAGGCATAAATAGTCGACACTCATGCACTTCTCATGGATGTTAGGGCTAAAAACTAGCATACCTAGAACTTAGTCAAGTAGTTTAAAACCAACCCTAATCTTTCTAGCCTTATCTAGTTAAATGGAAGTACTAATTCAAACAGAGTGAAGTTTCACAAAGTCGTACAACTCACCAGTTAGTGAAAATGAAACATCATCATATTAGTAGAGATGAGTTGAGGTGCCAGAAAATATGAACAACCTAGTAATTGGAAGTTGAACACAAAAACTAGAAGCCCAAGTTTGAATTTATGAATGACATCCTTTTTCCCTATACCATGAGTGAACAATTGATTCAAGTAGGTGGTATGGTGAATGTTAGTCATAGGTGATTGTGGCTTAGTCACCACCTTGATTTTTGCCATTTTCAATTTTGCATCGAAATGTTTTTCCATCAAGAAAGTTATTTTCTTTATAATATTATATGTACAAGGAAAAATGAAGTCATGGAGTATTGTCAATAATTTCTCAAGCTAAGTCACAATCAAGAAGGTATGAAAAAACCATATTGGAGAAACCTAGGGTTGGTGAAGATTATTGCATCATAGTTGAGACACCTATTTAGAGTTTTAGTTGAATCCTATTAAGGACTGGAAAATAATATTTGACTAGACCATGGTCATGTTGATTTTGAGGACAAAATCCTCTTAAATGGGTGGAGAGATGTAACATACTTAATTTAAGTGTTAAACATATATTGAACTGTAATTCATCATTTTTCCTAAAATTGAGTCCCTTATAAAGCACTCTTTTCTTTTGACTTTCAATCAGACATCTTCATTAATTCCCATATTTTTTATGATAATTGGTCTCTAATTGAATTATCATTTGTAAATGAATTCATCCCCATAATTTGATCAAATATTTGCAAACCAACCCGTGGAATTATTTCCCTTAGTCATTGACACCGTTTGGTGTAATTTGACATCCTTGTGTTCAAATATTGCTAGTAGATGTTCCATGTGAACGATACATCTTATTTTAAGTACCAGCTTTGAAATCACATGTAAGTACATTTTTAAGCATTAAATATTAATATTTGACTTGTTTATGATAGTAATTAAGTTAGTCATCTTAGGAGCATGACTAGAGGAGTCGGTATTTATACAAATTAATGTTTTGGAAAGATGACATGAGGATGATAATTCAATTAAACAAACATTAATAATGATGGGTATATGTTCACATAATAGAAATTCCATTAATACCATACTCACAACCTATGACCCTATAATAATCGTATTCAACCAATGTGCTTCCAGTAAAATGCGACTAGAATGTGCAAGGCCACATTAATAACATCCTTATATCTTCCTTCAACTCCATCCACCTAATGGGACAATTGGTTGCCTCCATAACCCTAGGAAAGGCTACCATTGCAAGCTTCATCAGCTGCAGATACCCCTCGCCAGCAACTGCAAGTCCTCCAACCAACTAGCATCAACAGTCCTCCCTAGTCCCCTCCTCATCAAGAAATGATAGCCCTTTCCACACTCCTTCCAACCCTTGACAATGACCTACAACTCAGAAAAATCAAAGCCCTCTACCCAGCAATGCTCTCCGGCACCATCTCTTCAAGATCATAGTGCCCCCCCCCCCACTGAACTTGACTTGTAGTCTGTAGATGAAAAAATCCACCTACAACAAAACCAAACTTTTGCCCTTGCTCTACAATCCATCCACCAGAGCTCCTTGTGTCCTACAAAATTGGGATTTGTAATAATGCCGCAAATCTAGCCTTTAATAACAGGGAGTCATCCACCTCCTCCATCACCACCTGACAGCAAAAAAGTATATCCCCAACTACTTTACATTGGTTTCCGCTAGTCCTCACAAGTCTTTGAATTGTCATGACCATTCAGCAACCTCGCCAATACCTTTGCCCAGCCTCTGCAACACAGGCTGCTTCATCACCAGTCCAAGTAGTGTTGATGATCGCTAGAGTTCACACAAAAATACATCAAAGTAGAGTCATCTACCAACCTCATCCTACATTGGAGTTACAACCACATACCACATGCATCAATAGATGCAAGTGGAACTCATGTTTTAGTACTTCAACAGACTCTGTGCAACCAATGTGATCCTTGATGCAGGCCCTATTGGGGATGTTGCACCGATACGGTCCCAGATGTGATGAACAATTATTGCGGAAGCGTTACCAACAAGTATATAAACCTAAATATGAAACACCAGATTTAATGTGTAAAACTCTCCCCAAGACAACGAGAGAAAAACCATGGGGTAATATCAGCCAACAAGCACTATGTAATTAAGATTACAGCTCATACTGTCTGGATTTAATTACCCTTAAATTCAGGTAGCCCTCCCCACATGCAAACAAAGATGAGGAAGAAGAGAATCACACCTAGTGTGTACAAAACCTCCCTCTTTACTTGATCTCCTCATGAGGCCGCTGTCGTTGTTGGGGACTGCTTGATACCACTGTGACCACTGTCTGTGTTATGACCCATTTTAAAGCCTATTGGTAAGCAGTATGATTTGAGCCTAATTAAAGTTATTTGAGTTAATTTATGTGCTCATGAGGTAGTTAGTGAATCATTAACTTGATTTAGTTCAATCAAGCACATAAGATCAATTGGTGCATAATTAAGATGATTAATTTGAGTAAAGTAATAATTGGATGCAATTGGAATTTTGAACCAGTAAAACAGTATAATTAGCTTGATTTCATGCCTTGGGATTGTAGAGGGCCTCATTCTTGAAAAGATGCAAAATAAATCTTGTTATTTGGACCTCCGAGGAAAAAGTTATGATGATTTACAATTTCTGGGGTCAATTTAGCAATTTTTCCAAAACTTTCACCTTATAATCGTTTCTTTTCTTTTCATTTCCTTTACGGTTATCTTCTTCAAGAAGCCGCCTTCTTGGGTCGGCGCACAGGGCCGATTTGAGCGCCCGATGAGATGAGGAGCAGGCAACTTTGGCCTGGCTCCGATTTCACAGCAAGCCACTTCTTTTCTTCTTCTTCTTCGTCTCTTTCTCTTCCCCTTCCTTTTCCTTCTCTGGCTAGTAGCCACCTGCGGCCCTACAGCTTGGGCGGCCGGCACCTGCAGCAAGCCGTAGCTGCGATTTGCAGCAGCTAGGCCACCTTGGGCGCCAAGGCTATAAAGGAGGCTATTTTGAGCTCCGTTTTGGAGATACAAGCAAGAAGATGTAGCTTCTATTCAGATTCGGCCATCGATTGGACCTCTCTGTCAACTGTGGGTGAAGCTGCTAGCAACAGTACCATGAAATCGAAATACCAAAGGTAGAAGACAATAGAAATTCGCCCGGAATCAGGCCTTGGACGCATCTCCGGATGAATCCGGACAGTACAAATCGCTGTGAGTGGGGTTTCATTTATTTATCATTAATAAACTCAGATGTTTGAATATTTTCTATTTTGTGCGCGAATTACGCTGATAACAGGCATTATTAGGCGTCGGGCAGCGTTTGGCGTCGCTCGACTTTTTATTTCATAAAATGCTTCTAGACGCTGTTATATGATTTAGTTTAGCATCTGATCAGTGTGGATTGAATCAGTGAATTTATATGGTTCATTGGAACTTGAAATACGTAATATGCTTGATGAAAATGATGAAATTTCATGTGTTATGTTGCAATGTATTTGTTGATTTAAAAATGGATATTTAGCTTGGAAACTGGATAAATGATACTGAATCATGTTTAAGGATGATAAATGATATATATGTGTTTTCAAGTGATGTTCAGAATGTGAAATAAGTAGGAAATATGATATTCCTGTTTAAATGGTTATATGTTAGTCAGTTAATAGACTTAAGTGCCCTAACACCGTAGAACCCCTTTGACAGATCTGCTTCTTAGGGGTGAAACTCGTGTTGCAACATCATTCGTGCTTGTGTCATGGACACACGAGGAAAGAGAGGCAGTGTCCAACAACAATTGTGCTTGTGTCACGATGGCACTGGAGGAAAAATGGGGGTTATTCAACATCATCCGTGCTTGTGTCACAGAGGTAACCTGGTGAGACTCTCCGCCTGTGTACTCAGGTTAGAGGAGAAGTCTAGAGCACTCAGAGTAGTGCCTTGAGGCCGTAGAGCCTATGAGTCAGGCCGGAGAGCCTGGGGTCCTGTGGCAGAGCAGGGCTGGCGTCAGACTTAGCATTTCCCGGGTGTTTCGCTAAGTCTTGTATGGTGGGATCGTAGTTCGCTACGGATCTTTATATGCAGGGTACACTGCATATGATTAGGGCATAATAATGATATAAATATGTAATCATATAGGATCACAGTAAATTAATATATCCGAACTTTTGTGCCAAATCATTATATCTGTTATTTTGGTTTAAATTATCTATTGTTACTTAGAAATGTGATTATATTCTGTAATCTACTATGTCGTTAGAACTGCAATGCTTGCACTGTATATATGTTTTATTTAAATTATAAACCTGACGAGTTGATTATTGATAGCTAAGTGAAATGCTATTCACTGAGCGAGTAGGCTCATCCCTCTACTCAAATATTTTCAGGTCAGCATCAACATCAGGAATCGGAAGGGTCGTTTCATCCTAACGCCTAGTTTATAAAAGGTTTGTAGTTAGTCTAGTTAGAGGTCTCTTAGTCCTTTCCCCTCGATCTTTGGGACATGATGTGGGTGAGAGAGAGTGTGTATGTGGTATGTGTATAAAGATGTAAATTAACTGTTATGTTTACTTTCTATTAAACAATGTTACATGTTGTAAACTCTGTTTACTTACTCTAGCCAGTTTAATTGAAATGCTTCCGCAATAGTTTATTATGTTTTAGTTTACAACAATAATCTGAATATCATTACGAGGTTTTAAAAATAAAAAGTTCTCAGTGATTTATTTATGTGATAATCCCTCCGTCGCGCCCTAATCTCGTGATTAGTGGTTAGTGTGAGATCGGGGTGTGACAATTGTTGGTATCAGAGCACAGGTTGAGTACATAGTTACTCAGAGTCCAAGTCAGGGGACGATAAGAGACCAATAGGATTAAGGTTTAGGTGTCTTTCTTCTATTTGTAGTCTTCTAACAGGAAATATTCTGTTATATCATTGCAGATGGCAGGAAGAGGCTTTGATCGTGATGATCAGGCCGAGAGTCATGTTGGCCCTGATCCTTTGTACTTCGGTCCAGGTGGTGGTGACCACGTGGATGAAGCATCTCGTATGTATAAGATGTTTCTGGAGACCAGGGAGAAGTACAAGGCTGATAGGTGAGCTTCTACTTCTACCAGCAGTAAGGATCTGATGCGATCATATGAGCTTGTAAAGAAGCTTGGCGGCACAGAGTTTAGTGGCACTACAGATCCAGCAGAGGCTGATGAGTGGTTGAGACAGATAGAGAAGGTCTTTCTCCTGATGGAGCTTTCAGAAGAGAAAAGATTAATCATGCAGTCTATCTTTTGACAGACGATGCAGAGCTGTGGTGGCGTAGTGTCAAGGAAAAGAGGAGAGGTACAAAGCTTTCTTGGCAGGATTTCTCTGAAGAGTTTCATCTTAAGTTTTATCCACCTACCTTCCTTAATGAGAAAATCAGGCAGTTACAGAACATTAAGAAGGGGAACATGTCAGTTACTGAGTATGAAGCGCTTTTCACTCGGTTAGCGAACTTCTGTCCGCAACTTGTTCCTGACAACATAGAAAGATGCAGAAGGTTTCAAGAAGGACTAAGGCCAGAAATTCGGCATACAGTTTCTGCTACTAGCAGGAGGAACAGAGAGAACTTTGGTGAGTTTGTTGAGGCTGCTAGACAGGTTGAAGAATCTGTGAATGCTGACAAGGTGCCCGAGTCTAAGAAGAGATCTGCAGATTTCAGTAGAGGACAGTCCAGTAGTGGATACAGAGGTGGAGGTAGAGGTTTCTTTTCTAAACTTGGGCGTGGCTTTAGTTGTTTCAGTAGACAGAGATCTGAGGATGTTGCTTCTTCTAGAGGCAGAGGGGGATACAACCCAAGGAGATGGGGCAGTGCCGCTAGTGAACAGTCTTCTGGGTCGTCAATGTCAGTGACAGGTCCCCAGGGATAGGAGATACCGCCATGTGACAAATGTGGAAAACCACATTCTGGTCAGTGTTGGAGTCCAAGTTGTTATGTCTGTGGACAAGTTGGACACTTCAAAAGGGAATGTCCTCAGCTTCGACAAGCAGCATCACAAGCTTTCCAGCCTCAATACCATGGTGTTCTGAGTTCTTCTGTAGCTTCTGGTTCTAGAGGTGGTGGAGTGTCCAGTGGCAGAAGTGGTCAGAGAGGACAGCGTGGCAGAGGGAGAGCTTCAGCACGTTTCTTCTCTTTGACACCTCAGGAAGGTATAATCTCTTCACAAGTTGTTACAGGAGAAATGCTTTTGTTTAATAGTATACCAGTTTCAGTTTTGATAGATCCGGGTGCTACTCACTCTTTCATACAACGTTCTTTAGTTGGTAAACTTAATCTGTTAACTCAAGAGTTGGTAGATGAGTTAGTGTTGAGGGTTCCACTAGGTGGACCAACAGTTTTGATTGAGTTCTATCCCGGATGCTTGTTATTTTTTAGAGGTTATACCTTTGCTGCTAATCTCATTCCCCTGGATGTCAATACTTTTCAAGTCATCCTGGGTATGGATTGTCTTGAGACATATCGAGTGCAACTCGATTGTTGGAAGAAGGAAGCTACCTTTCAACAAGGTGAATTTTCTTGTGTCTTCACTGGAGATAGGAAAGTTCTGCCTACATGCATAGTATCAGTTGTTGTAGCTGATAAGATGATACAGAAAGGATGTGAAGCGTTCCTTGCTCATGTGGTTGACACCAGAGCAGAGAAGAGCACCGCCAGTGTTTATGATGTTCCTGTGGTTCGTGAGTTTTCTGATGTTTTTCCAGAAGAGTTACCAGGCTTACCTCCTATCAGAGACATTGATTTTGAGATTCAGGTATATCCAGGTAGTCATCCAGTAGCACTGCCAGCCTATAGAATGGCACCTGCAGAGTTGAAGGAACTCAAGGTGCAGCTGTAGGAGTTGCTGGATAAGGGTTTCATTAGACCCAGTTCTTCACCGTGGGGTGCTCCAGTCCTGTTTGTTAAGAAAAAGGATGGTACCATGCGTCTCTGTATAAATTACAGGCAATTGAACAAGATCACTATTAAGAACAAGTATCCATTGCCGAGAATAGACGATCTGTTTGATCAGTTGCGTGGAGCGACAATCTTCTCTAAGATAGATTTGAGATCTGGATATCATCAGCTCAGAATAAAGGCTTCTGATATTCCCAAGACAACTTTTAGAACCAGGTATGGGCATTATGAGTTTTTGGTCATGTCGTTTGGGCTGACCAATGCCCTAGCAGCCTTTATGGATATGATGAATCGGATCTTCAAACCGTTCTTAGATCAGTTTATTGTAGTCTTTATAGATGATATACTGATCTACTCCAGAGATGATGTACAGCATGAGCAACACCTAAGAATGACGCAGTTGTTGAGGCAACATTAGTTGTATGCTAAGTTTAGCAAGTGTGAGTTCTGGTTGGCAGAGGTAGCATTTCTTGGACATGTTATCTCAAGAGATGAAGTTAGCGTTGACCCTAAGAAAGTTGATTTTGTACTTCAGTGGGAACATCCTAAGACTCCTACTGAGATCAGAAGTTTCTTGGGTTTAGCAGGCTATTACAAAAGGTTTATACAGAACTTCAGTGTGCTAGCATCACCCTTGACACGTTTGACGAGGAAGAATGCACTGTTTGTTTGGTCTGATAACTGTGAGAAGAGTTTTCAGATCTTGAAGAGGAAGTTGACCACAGCACCAGTGTTGGTTTTGCCAGAGGCAGATAAAGGTTATATAGTGTTTTGCGATGCTTCCAGGAGAGGTTTGGGCTGTGTGCTGATGCAGGAAGACAAAGTTGTGGCTTATGCATATAGACAGCTTAAGAAGAACGAAGAGAACTACCCTACTCATGATCTGGAGTTAGCTGCTATAGTTCATGCTCTTAAGACATGGCGTCACTACCTGTATGGTGAGACATGTCAGGTGTTCACGGACCATAAGAGCCTGAAGTATATCTTCACTCAGAAGGATTTGAATTTGAGACAACGCATATGGCTCGAGCTGATCAAAGACTATGATGTGACAATCGATTACCATCCTGGTAAAGCGAATGTTGTTGCAGATGCCTTGAGCAGAAAGTCAAGTTCAACAGCAGATGCATTTTCTATGGCATGTTTCAAAAGAGACTTGCTTGTAGATATGCGAAAGTTGAACTTAGACTTCGATGTGACTGGACAGAGTGGGTTGATTGCTCAAATGCAAGTCAAACCTACTTTCTATGATCAGATTAAGGAATTGCAACAGAGTGATAATGAGTTGAGGCAGATTATGCAGGATATGTCGGAAGGTAAAAGGTCAGAATTCAGGTTCTCTGACGATGGTGTGTTGTATCTTCATGACAGGTTGTGTGTACTTGGGAACAGTGAGCTGAAAGAGCAAATTCTTGAAGAAGTGCATGCTTCTATGTATGCTATGCATCCAGGTAACACGAAAATGTACAGGAATCTCAAAGAGCTGTACTGGTGGTCTGGTATGAAAAGAGATGTGGCTGAGTACGTGGCTAGATGTGGAGTGTGTCAGCAGGTTAAAGCTGAGCATCAAAAACCTGCTGGTACCTTACAGTCGCTTCCTATACCTGAATGGAAATGGGAACACATCACGATAGATTTTGTGGTAGGGTTACCCAGAACGCCTCGAGGTTCGGACTCGATATGGGTGATTGTGGATAGACTAACTAAGTCTGCTCACTTTCTCCCTGTCAAGTCAACCTTTGATGTTCCAAAGCTGGCCAAGATTTATGTGGATGAGGTAATCAGATTACATGGGATTCCAGTTTCCATTATTTCTGACAGAGATCCTAAGTTTACATCTAGATTCTGGAATCAGTTACATCGTGCGTTGGGCACAAAGCTGAGGTTCAGTACATCGTTTCACCCGCAGACAGATGGTCAGTCTGAGAGGACCATTCAGACTCTTGAAGACATGCTAAGAGCATGCGTTCTGCAGTTCAGAGGTAACTGGGAAGAACACTTAAGCCTGATGGAGTTTGCATATAACAACAGCTATCATTCTAGTCTTGGAATGGCCCCATATGAAGCTCTATATGGTAGAAAGTGTAGATCACTAGTTTGTTGGTACGAGGTTGGCGAGAAAGAAATTCTTGGACCTGAGATAGTTGATATGACTATAGAGAAGATATTTGTAATCAGGGAGCAGTTGAAAGCTGCTCAGGACAGGCAGAAAAGTTATGCAGAGAGACGACGTCGACCTCTTGAGTTTGAGGTTGGTGACGAGGTTTATCTGAAAGTTTCACCGTGGAAGGGAGTGTTGAGGTTTGGTAAGAGAGGCAAATTGACTCCTAGGTTTATGGGCCCATATCCTATCATTGAGAGGATTGGACCTGTAGCCTATAAGTTGGATTTGCCATCTGAGTTAGCTAATCTTCATGATGTGTTTCATGTGTCTATGCTTAAGAAATGTTACCCTGGTACGGAAAAGATAGTTGACCCAGAACCTGCACAGCTTAGATCAGATGTGTCCTATGTTGCAAGCAAGTCTGGAGTGCGATCGTCCATGAATCCCACTTTCCGTTCTCATTCCGTTTTTGGGTCGGGAGCAGTCATCGGAAGGGTTCGGACCAATCCAGATAGTTGATCAGAGGACTAAGAAGCTTAAGAACCGTGAGATACCATTGGTGAAGGTTCTGTGGAGGAATCATAACATTGAAGAAGCTACATGGGAGCTTGAATCTGAGATGCGTAGCAAGTTTCCTTTTCTCTTTTAGGAATTTCGGGACGAAATTCTTATATGGGAGGGAGATTGTTATGACCCATTTTAAAGCCTATTGGTAAGCAGTATGATTTGAGCCTAATTAAAGTTATTTGAGTTAATTTATGTGCTCATGAGGTAGTTAGTGAATCATTAACTTGATTTAGTTGAATCAAGCACATAAGATCAATTGGTGCATAATTAAGATGATTAATTTGAGTAAAGTAATAATTGGATGCAATTGGAATTTTGAACCAGTAAAACAATATAATTAGCTTGATTTCATGCCTTGGGATTGTAGAGGGCCTCATTCTTGAAAAGATGCAAAATAAATCCTGTTATTTGGACATCCGAGGAAAAAGTTATGATGATTTACAATTTCTGGGGTCAATTTAGCAATTTTTCCAAAACTTTCACCTTATAATCGTTTCTTTTCTTTTCATTTCCTTTACGGTTATCTTCTTCTAGCAGCCGCCTTCTTGGGTCGGCACACAGGGCCGATTTGAGCGCTCGATGAGATGAGGAGAAGGCAACCTTGGCCTGGCTCCGATTTCACAGCAAGCCACTTCTTTTCTTCTTCTTCTTCCTCTCTTTCTCTTCCCCTTCCTTTTCCTTCTCCGGCTAGTAGCCACCTGCGGCCCTACAGCTTGGGCGACCGGCACCTGTAGCAAGCCGTAGCTGCGATTTGCAGCAGCTAGGCCACCTTGGGCGCCAAGGCGATAAAGGAGGCTATTTTGAGCTCCATTTTGGAGATACAAGCAAGAAGATGTAGCTTCTATTCAGATTCGGCCATCGATTGGACCTCTCCGTCAACTGTGCGTGAAGCTACTAGCAACAGTACCGTGAAATCAAAATACCAAAGGAAGAAGACAATAGAAATTTGCCCGGAATCAGGCCTTGGACGCATCTCCGGACGAATCCGGACAGTCCAAATCGCTGTGAGTGGGGTTTCATTTATTTATCATTAATAAACTCAGACGTTTGAATATTTTCTGTTTTGTGCGCGAATTACGCTGATAACATGCATTATCAGGCGTCGGGCAGCGTTTGGCGTCGCCCGACTTTTTATTTCATAAAATGCATCTAGATGTTGTTATATGATTTAGTTTAGCATCTGATCAGTGTGGATTGAATCAGTGAATTTATATGGTTCATTGGAACTTGAAATACGTAATATGGTTGATGAAAATGATGAAATTTCATGTGTTATGTTGCAATGTATTTGTTGATTTAAAAATGGATATTTAGCTTGGAAACTGGATAAATGATACTGAACCATGTTTAAGGATGATAAATGATATATATGTGTTTTCAAGTGATGTTCAGAATGTGAAATAAGTAGGAAATGTGATATTCCTGTTTAAATGGTTATATGTTAGTCAGTTAATAGACTTAAGTGCCCTAACACCGTAGAACCCCTTTGACAGATCTGCTTCTTAGGGGTGAAACTCGTGTTGCAACATCATCCGTGCTTGTGTCATGGACACACGAGGAAAGAGAGGCAGTGTCCAACAACAATCGTGCTTGTGTCACGATCGCACTGGAGGAAAAATGGGGGTTATTCAACATCATCCGTGCTTGTGTCACGAAGGTAACCCGGTGAGACTCTCCGCCTATGTACTCAGGTTAGAGGAGAAGTCTAGAGCACTCAGAGTAGTTCCTTGAGGCCGTAGAGCCTATGAGTCAGGCCGGAGAGCCTGGGGTCCTGTGGCAGAGCAGGGCTGGCGTCAGACTTAGCATTTCCCGGGTGTGTCTCTAAGTCTTGTACGGTGGGATCGTAGTTCGCTACGGATCTTTATATGTAGGGTACACTGCATATTATAAGGGCATAATAATGATATAAATATGTAATCATATAGGATCACAGTAAATTAATATATCCAAACTTTTGTGCCAAATCATTATATCTGTTATTTTGGTTTAAATTAACTGTTGTTACTTAGAAATGTGATTATATTATGTAATCTGCTATGTCGTTAGAACTGCACTGCTTGCACTGTATATATGTTTTATTTCAATTATAAACCTGACGAGTTGATTAGTGATAGCTAAGTGAAATGCTATTCACTGAGGGAGTAGGCTCATCCCTCTACTCAAATATTTTCAGGTCAGCATCAGCATCAGGAATTGGAAGGGTCGTTTCATCCTAACGCCTAGTTTATAAAAGGTTTGTAGTTAGTCTAGTTAGAGGTCTCTTAGTCCTTTCCCCTCGATCTTTGGGACATGATGTGGGTGAGAGAGAGTGTGTATGTGGTATGTGTATAAAGATGTAAATTAACTGTTATGTTTACTTTCTTTTAAACAATGTTACATGTTGTAAACTCTATTTACTTACTCTAGCCAGTTTAATTGAAATGCTTCCGCAATAGTTTATTATGTTTTAGTTTACAACAATAATCTGGATATCATTACGAGGTTTTAAAAAGAAAAAGTTCTCAGTGATTTGTTTATGTGATAATCCCTCCGTCGCGCCCTAATCTCGTGATTAGTGGTTAGTGTGAGATCGGGGTGTGACAGTTTGGGTCAGACTATTGCCACTATGGCAACTCTGTGTCTATAACTGCCAACCACTATTTTGCTTCAAGGAAAAGAACTAGCCATCTCTTATCAACCAAGAGAGCTTCTCTGTCAGTGCACCTGATGCGTCACTAACTGTCAGTTGCTACTTCACTTCAAGGCAAAGTCACTGACCCTCTCTTATTCAACCCAGAGAGCTCCTCTAGTTGTTATTATTCTCTGGCACTCTCTACCACATAAGGCACCAACAAGCAACTAGAGGAATCACACCTCAACTGGTGGGATGGCCTCAATGGCCTCCCCCCAGGCTTCTATTTATAGGCCTCCTTGGTATGTGGTTGCAACCAGAAATCCTACTCCGATTCCTAATCCAATACCATGTTGCACATATGAAACCATCTTACTTCCCTTTTTTATTTGAATCCCATTAGAATTCATAACACAAGCCAACTCCTACTTAAGTCCAAATCCAACTAGACATGGGCTGAAATCCTATTCCTTTTCCCAACAATCTCCCCCTCTGGCCCATGAGGGAGATATTATCTTTGACAATCATCTAGAGTAGATTGTGGACCTCATCACCGCATGTGATGGATCCATTATCTTCAAGCATGTCATCATCATGCCATTTTCATCCATTTTCATGAAGTCCCGTCCTGACTTCACTTTGTTCCCAAACAACTGAGAAGAAGTATCCTAGCAGTGCCGCTTCTATCTCCATGCCCACACTTGGAACTTTTCTAGCTCCCTGTGACTGATATGTTGAGCCATCCTAGATGGAAACCTTTTTTCTGACCTTATGTATCGAGGTTCAGAAACCCTCTGACAATGCTTCCCATGTCCATGTAGATCCTCATTAGCAGCTTGATCCTTGCTGTTGTCATCTCTCTTCATCCTATAGACCCACTTGTTCTTTAGTAGTTTTTGGCCCTTGGGAAGCACCACAAGCTTGTAAGTATCATTCTTCCATTAAGAAGACATCTCCTCCCGCATCTCCTGATGCCACTGTGCGTTATCTCTATGAGTTTGTACCTCATGATAAGTCTCTGGATCCCCCTGATCAGTAAGGAGAATATACTAAGATGTCAGATATCTGGATGAAGGATGACGAACTCTTTTAGACCTCCTCAACTGCTGCTCTGAGGACTCTTCCTGGTGATGATCTTGTTACTCTTTTTTGTCATCTGAAGATTGCACCTGTGAAGAAGCTGAAGCATCTTTATACTCATCATCAAAAGAACTATCACTTGTTCTTATAGCCTACATCATCACTCTTAGGGTCTGTAACTATCTGACTCTCACAGAAAGTCACATCTCTATGTATGCTCATGGTCCTTTTTAAAAAATCCTTAATTTGTAGCCAAATTGATGATTTCCATAGCCAAGAAAGATACATGGCACCGCTTTATCATCCAATTTTTTCCTCTTTTCCTTTGGAACATGTGCATAAGCCTTGCACCCAAATACTCGCAGATGAGCATAGGATGCATCCTTGCCTGTCCATACCTTCTCAGGTATATCAAACCCCAAAGGAACTGATGGATATTGATTAATTAGATAATAAGAAGTATGCATTGTCTTACCCCAGAATGTCTTTTGCAACTTTGTAGTCTTCAACATGAATCTAACTTTCTCCACTATGGTACAGTTCATTCTCTCAACTGTACCATTGTATTGTGGTGTGCCAGGCTCTGTCCTTTCATGCCATATTCGATGATGTGCACAATAATCATGGAACTCCCTGGAGGTTTACTCTCCTCCATTGTCTGTGTGGAGACACTTCAACTTTTTCTTTGTCTCCCACTCCACCATGGCATGAAATTTCTAAAAACACTGAAAAACATGATCCTTGGTCTTCAGCAAGTAGGCCCACACCTTCCTAGATGCATAATCTATGAATGTGACAAAATACCTATTGCCACCCAGTGAAGCTACCTCAAATGGACCATAGACATCCAAATGAACTAGTGGCAGAATCTATGATTTCACCTTTGATCTTGCCTTGAAAGAAACACGTCGATGCTTTCTTGTCTGACATTCATCACATGAACTAAGACCAATATCCTTGCCATAAGGAATCAATCTCTTCTTTGATAAAACCTTCAAACCTTTCTCACTCATGTGTCCTAGTTGTTTGTGCCATAGATCTGTCTGTTGATCCTCAACTATATGTATATGACCACCTTTGAGGACTTTAATTTGGGTATTGTATAATGTATTACACAATTTTCCTCTTACAATAACCAAAGATCCCTTGGTGATCTTGCATTTTCCACCACCAAAATATAGATGATGACCTTCTCTATCAAAGAATGAACCAGATATCCAACTCAACCACAAATATGGAATGTGATGAACATCCTTCACTGTGAATGTACAACCGACACTTGTTTGAACACAAATGTCTCCAATCTCGATAATTCTGGAGAAGCTAGAATTTCCCATGTTCACCCTCCCAATTTCTCCCCTCTTGTATGAAGTGAAGAATTCCTTACTCGGTGAAGCATGATAAGAAGCTGCATTATCCACCACCCACTCAGAATCATCATCCTCAACATGCAAACACTGCTGTTGGACCATTAAGACCACAACATCATCATCATCGCTGTCATTTGAGATTTCCGCTACAGTATTGTTGTCGTCATCTTGCTTGTCTTTAGCTTCAGACCCATGTTTCTTTTTCCAAACCTTGCTATCCCTTTTGAAATGACCTGGCTTTCCGCGATGGAAGCACCCTCTACTACTCTTCTACTTGGATAAACTATGAGACTTCTCACAATTCTGGGAGTCACAACGGCTCTTGGATCTTCCATGGTCTCTTGCTCTATCAATGCCTCTGCTCTTTGTGAAGTGCACCTCTGATCTGCTATCACCTGAGGCTCATCGTCGAGTCTCTTCATTCAGTAGACTTCTCTTCACTTGGTCAAGTGTCAACTTGCCTTCCTGTGCATAATTGTTGATTGTCACTACGATCGTCTCCCAACTATCAGATAATGGTCCCAGAAGAAGTAGAGCATGGAGTTCATCATCAAGAACCATCTTCATGGACCCCAATTGATTTATAAGGCTTTAGAATTCATCCATATGCTCAACGATGCTTGTACCATCCCAGTACATGAGGTTCACCAAATTTCTAATCAAGAAAGCTTTATTTGTGGAAGTATTTTGCTCATATAACTTCTTTAGCTTCTCACATAGATCTTTGGCATTGGTCTCTTCTGAGATGTGATGGAACACAGAAATGTTGAGCCACTTTCAAATAGTTCCAGCAATCTTTCTGTTTAATTTCTTCCAGTCTGCATTAGACATACTCTCTGGCTTTTGTCCCTCTAATGGATTGTATATATCATTGCAATAGCAAATATCCACCATCTTTGGTTTCTAAATCTGCCAATTTGTGCTTGTCAACTTTATCATCGTCCCATCTTCATCCTTCCCCATCTGGACCAGTATCTGCAGCCTGCGCTCTGATACCACTTTTTGGGGATGTTGTACTGATATGGTCCCAAATGTGACGAAAACTTATTACGGAAGCATTATCAACAAGCATATAAATCCAAATCAGAAACACCATATTTAATGTGGAAAACTCTCCCCAAGACAAGGAGAAAAAAACCATGGGCAATATCGGCCAACAAGCACTATACAATTAAGATTACAACTCACACTACATGAATTTAATTACCCCTAAATCCAAGTAGCCCTCCCCATATGAGAATAAAGGTGATGAAGAAGAGAATCACATCCAGTGTGTAAAAAACCTCCCTCTTTACTTGATCCCCTTGCAAGGATGATGTCGTTGCTGGGGACTACTTGATGTCACTGTGACACTAACTGGGTCGGACCGTTGCCACTATGGCAACACTGTGTCTGTAACCGCCAACTGCTATTTTGCTTCAAGGCAAAGTCACTGGCCCTTTCTTATCAACTAAGAGATCTACTCTGTTAGTGCACCCAAGTGTCACTGACTATCAATCACTAATTTTCTTCAAGGCAAAGTCACTGACCGTCTCTTATTCAACCAAGAGAGGTCCTCCAGTCATTCTTGTTCTCTGGCACCCTCTACGATATAAGGCACGACAAGCAACTAGAGGGATCACACATCAACTAGTGGGATGGTCTCAATGGCCTCCCCCATGGTCTCTATTTATAGGCCTACATGGTATGTGATTGCAACTAGGATTCCTACTCCAATTTCTAATCCAATACCATGTTGCACGTAGGAAACCATCTTCCATCCTTTTTATATTTGACTCCCATTAGAATTGATAGCACAAGCCAACTCCTACTTAAGTCCAAATCCAACTAGACATGGGTTGTAATCCTATTCCTTTTCCCAATATGCCCCACTATCACCTATGTCGGGTCTGGACACATCTTCCTTACGATATATAGAAAACCTCACCCAGCCACACCCTCGCTCAATATCTCTATCGAGCAGTACAGATGTAGCACTAGTCATCTAATTCCCAGTGAGAAAGTGCAATCTAAAAGGACACGATGCCAAATATTGACCCAATCTATTAGGCCGTGTTTGGTACATGGTGAATCATGGTGGTGAAACAAAAATGTTGTTTAGTACACATGGTGATAGTGATAGGGAATTATTCTGTGGTGAATACACGATGAATTTTGGTCTATTTTTGTCCCCATGGAAACGTATGATGAATGATTGTGAATGATGGCAAAAAAGTTTTTTTTTTAAATCTCCATTCATATATGGACATATGTGAAAATAAAAATTATACTATCTTTTTCCTTCCCTCCCTATACCACATGTTTCCTTCCAAGATTTTTTTCCCGCCAATAGATTTTGACTTCCCACCAAAACTTATTTTACTCTAAATACTATTTGTATATCTTGTTTTTTTAAACATTTTTCCTGTTAATTTTTTATTTGTTAACATAGCCATTACCAACAAAAAATATTTATTTATCGCTAAAAATCTCCCTTCTAACAGAAATTTTTTCCACCACAACGTTTCTCTCCAAGATGAGTTTTCTCTCTCCAAGACAAAATTTTCTGCCACACCTTTTTCCTCCAAGAAATCATTTTCCCTCTAGGACAATGTAGTCCCCTCACACCTTTTTCGCTCCACGATAAAATTTTTGACTAAATCTTTTTTCTTGCAAGACAGTTTTTGGTCAAATCTTTTTGCCTATAATAACAAATTTCCCGTCACACCTTTTTCCTCCAAGACAACATTTCTCGCCACATCATTTCCCCCTCAACCTCCACCCCCTCCCCAAAATAGTTTTTCTCACTAAATCTTTTCATTTACAAGACAAAGTTTCCCGTCAAATCCTTTTCTCCTCAAAACAAATTTCAACCACACCTTTTTGTTCAAGACACATTTTTTTTCTCCAAAATGACATTTCTCATCAAATCTTTTTTCCTGTCAAGAACTATTTTTGTTTTCATAATTTTTCAATGAAGTATTTCTTTGCAATGATTTGTAAGAAATATAACTCACATGTGAAAGAGTCTCCTTGATATTTCTTTAAATTAAATAGTTCATAACCATACAAAAATTTATTATAGAATGTTTGTGTTATTCATGCCATAAGAAATTTTGATGTATGAGGTGTTTAATAAATAGAATTTATATTTGTATGAGGAGATTTCTATAAAAAATAGTTCTCTATCCCCATCAATGTAACCATGTAACAAACAACACTTTTTAAATATTTATCCTTCCCTTTCACCATCACCATGGAGGTGTTACCAAACAACAATTTTTAATAATTTCACCATCACCATCACTATCATTGTCACCGTCACCATCACCGCCACCATCACCACATATTTTGTCACCATGTACCAAATGCTGCCTTAAGAAACTCCTTTGGAGATGAATCCATGGTGATTGGCACTTATACCTGGCCCTTAATCTTTGTCAGGACTACTCTATAACCTAAGCTTCTATAACATAACAGATCTCGAACCCTACCCTAGAGTTTGACCTTTTGGACTTATCCAAACAAGGTTTAGAATGACTAATGTGAGCTAATGCATATAAAACCACCCTAATAAACCTAATTGAATACATAATTAAGTTAATGGGCCACTAATAAGTCATATGACCTATCTCATAAAAAGAAGTTCCAAAAGTAAAATCTAAGTTTAAAATCGTGTTCCTTGGGTCCCATTTGCATTGAGAGTTTCACATTATTCACATAATAATAATTCATTTAATTCAAATTGGAAAAGAAGATGTGTGTTTTCCCTAAAATATCAAATAAAATAATAAATGACTCCAAAAGAGGAAAATAATCTTAGATTCATAATCTAAATGATAAATACAACCTTTGAGTGAATTTTCATCCAATTTGGATAAAGTTGCTTAAAAGGTGAAATTAGGAGAAAGTGTGTATAACCTTCAAAATATTAAATAAATATAAAAACAACTCCAATATGTAAAATTAATGGCAAATTCGTATCCAACACATTAAATATGACTTGTGGGTCAAGTTTCATCAAATTTGGATAATCCTAATGTCATTAATGAAGGAGGAAAGAGAAAATAGGCTTTGATTGATTGAACCAATTAAAAGTTTCCATAAGAAAAACTAAGTGCATAATCAGAATCTACATGCCTTAATTGATCTCTATGCAAAATTTCATCTAATTTGGGTTATTTTTGGACCCTTATGAAGAGAGAGAAAATCTAAATAACTAAACATGTTTCACTTTGGTTCAATTTCATTTTGTATAAGTTTTCCTAATTTGATGTATCACACGACTTTATATTTCGATTTCCTATGGTTAAATGTCATGCATGTTTTCCTAAACTTAACGGATTTTGGCTTGTTTCCTGGCTTCTGAGGTCATCTTCCTCCTCCACTTCCTTTTCTTTCTGATTTCTACAGTAACAATGATCTTCTTCCACTTCAATCTTTATTTCCTTACCATGTTTCTCAAATCTAACTTTCCTTTTACCATCTTCACATCTTTCCACTCAGTTTGAACCAAATATTTATAGGGGTTCGTTGCTTCCATCCTCCTATCGACAAGGAACCCTCTCCGTCTCCCCTACTAGACTGTTCGCCTATGCTCCTTATTTCTTCATGCCCCCTCATGAGCATTAAGAGGTCCATATACCTTTGAAAAGATCCCAAGAAGTGTCTGCTCATCTTAGTTTGGTCTCATTTGACCCCGGACACACCTCCCCTACTCTGTGCCGCCTCCTCAGCCTACCCTTGCTCAGATCTCTTCCTCAGGCCTTCATGCGGTTCCTTTTGTCTCTGGTGGTGTTCTCTGTGACTCCGTGATTCTTGCCATGGCATCAATTGCAACAATCAGGTAGCTAGCCAATTTCCCATTTTTGCTCTCAGATCTATAGCTTGGTTTACTTCTCTATTCGAGTTCTTGTTAGGGGCGATTTTTGGCTTCTCGTCTTTCCGTGTGTTCCATTGAGAGTATTGGATTCATTTTTGGTGGGTTTTGGTCGCTAGATTTGGGGGCTTGTGTTTAGAGTTCTTATCCTTCGGTTCTGTTCATCGTGAGTTCCAGGAAGAAGAAACCGACTACCAGTTTGACCAATGTACCCTCTATTTTGGTCCATGCTCCTTTGTTTTTCTGTAGGGGCTATTATATCATTTCGCGAGTTCTATCTTTTTCCTTTAGTCGGGGTCAAGCCAAAGTTGATCGGTGACTTGGTCGTCTATGATTGGGCCAAGTCACGCGGGCCTGTCTCCTTCTTTTCCTCTCTCAATGATTGTTGCTTACGTGGATTTATATGATTGGTCGGATTTCTAAAAGGCATAACTAATTATTTACTGAGCCAAAAATTACAAATAAATAGTCGTTGGATTCATAAAAATAAGACCTTTCTAATGGTGCCAGTTTTGTTTCCTAAATCCAATGTTCAAAGTATGTGATTTTAATGGATTAATCTAAATAAGTAAAAACTTGTAAAATTTATAACTAAATATACTTAAGTTAGAAAAATATAATAAAATATGTTTTGAACTAAAAAAATATAACCTAAAACATGGGGTACTTTTGATAACCTAATCCACTAATAATAAAAAGGCAATTTTTAGGGTTTTGATAATTAATGTAAACCTAGCCCTAATTTCACGTATATGCATCATAGGTTCTTTGGAGGCCTAGGCTTGGACATAGACTTGGCTTTGCATAGTGGTGACTCTAAAGTTGAGGTATGTTGTATCCCCTATTCCTCTATATTGAGAAATTCACCTATCTTATCATTGTTTTTGACTTTGGCCTACACATTGCTTTTATCTCTTGATATCATGGTTCATGTGAACTATATTCTTGTTGTGGTCTTGGATATTCTTTTGATATCATATCATATGCTATGGTGCATGATGGACTTGTTGATGATATATGCCCACTGTGATGTGGAGGTTTATTTGGTGATTTTGATATCTTGTTCCCACTTGCATGAGGATGTATGTGTTGTCCATTGTATGATATGGCAACATGGTATAATTTCTGACCATACCTTCTACATGCATCTACATTTACCTATCATGTGATTCAATAGCACTAGAGTAGTATAATTACATTGGTTTTGTCTCATTGCGATTTATGGCAACATTGTGAAATTTTGGATGGTGGATGTGTGATTCCCCATGCCAGGGCAGGATGTGTGATTCCTGGCCCATGTTATATATATTTGGGTGGTGGATGTGTGATTCCCCATGCCTGGGCAAGATGTGTGATTCTTGTCCCATGTCTCACCAGGTTCAAAATGTGTGATTCTTGGCCCATTTTATATATATTTGGGAGATTGGAAACATTCCTTTCTATACCAGGTTTCAAGTTTATGAGTCTTGGCCACCATTGTTATTTATATTGTTCTAGGGCCATGTTTATCTCATATGCATGGAAGATACTAATTGTTGGGTGTGTACCCTACATGTGCTTTATTTCCCACCATGAAAGTGGATGTATATATGGCACAATCTTTTTATGGTGTTTTATGGCAAGTATCATTCTTATTGTGATTCGTTTCTCTTGATACCCACTTGGGTGGTACTTTTCTCTTCTAAGAGAAGCTTATTATTAATTGGTGTCCTTATTCCCTTATATTGCTCATTTTAGTTTTTAGTATGCACATACCAACCTTTGCTGATGTTTTTTATTTTTCTCTTCTTTCTTGGGTATGCTTCCAACCCTAGGTGGAGGAGTTGGATAATTTGATATGAGGACATGTACTTAGCTTGAGATGATGAAGCTTGGTGACAATCTTGATATGATTTAGATTTCCTCTACATGGCTCCTTATGATGTAATTTAAGATGTGACCTTGTTTTATAAATTGAATATAATCATGTTTTTATTCTATTTCTATACTTTGGTTGTTTTGTATACCAGTAATAAAGATTTGAAAATTTTACACCCACTCCAAAATACCTTAGAGGTGTGTTTGAATTGGAGGTATGATTCTTCAAATTCTTAGTAGAGAACGAGTTTCACTTCTTTAAAACATGGTATCAGAGCCCATGGTAGTCATAATCTGACTATTTCAATTTTGTATCCCCATTAGAACCCTTGACTTTGCTAAGTTACCTCTAAGTTAGATGTTGACCGTAGATTTGATCTATGATGATATTTTGATGCAATAAGGCTTGACTTGAGGATGTGATTAGGTTATGAAAAGATAGAAGGATAAGAAATCGTAATATGGATAAGTTGTGACTTGGGTTTGCCTTGATTTTGGGCCCTGAATTTCAGTTTTCAATCGCAAAAGTTTTCACAACAAATTATTTTCCTTATATACTATATGTACAAAAATTTTCTTTAGTTTGTCGAAGTTTTCTTAAACTAAGTCACAATGAAGCGAAACTCTAGTTTGAGTAGAATCTAACCCTAGTTTTGACTTTGGAGTTGTGACTAGGTTTGATATAAAGGTGTAGTTGACATACCCTATGACTTGTGGATGCTCATGTGGGGCTGATAGGTTAGAGGCACAAGGATCTAAAATTAAACCCTAAGTTGGTTGCAACTTTTAGATGGATACATGGATAACATAAATCTCTAAAACTTTCACAACTAAAATATATGTGAGTAACCCTAAATGTTATTTAGTTTGACTTGTTAGGTTAAACCTTTTAAGGGGTGGAGAGTAGTTGGTTGCTTGAGGTATGGATGGTTAGATTTTGACGATGAAATCTTTTTAAGGGGTGGAGTGATTTAACATACTGGATCTCAAACCCTACCCTAGAATTTTGATCTTTTAGACTTAGCCAAACAAGGTTTATAATGACCAATGTGAGCTAATGCATGTAAAACCACCCTAATAAACCTTATTGAATAAGTAATTAAGTTAATGGGCCACTAACAGATCATACGACCTATCTCATAAGAAGAAGTTCCAAAAGTAAAATCTAAGTTTAAAATCATGTTCCTTGGGTCTCAATTGCCTTGGGAGTCAAGTTTCACATTATTCACATAATAATAATTCATTTAATTCAAATTGGAAAAGAAGATGTGTGTTTTCCCTAAAATATCAAATAAAATAATAAATGACTCCAAAAGTGGAAAATAATCTTAGATTCATAATGTAAATAACAAATATAGCCTTTGGGTAAATTTTCATCCAATTTGGAGATAGTTTGCTTAAAAGGTGAAATCAAGAGAGAGAAAGTGTGTAGAACCTTCAAAATATTAAATAAATATACAAACAACTCCAATATGTAAAATTAATGGCAAATTCGTATCCAACACATTAAATATGACTTGTGGATCAAGTGTCTTCAAATTTGGATAATCCTAATGTCATTAATGAAGGAGGAAGGAGAAAATTGGTTTTGATTTATTTAACCCATTAAACGTTTCCATAAGGAAAAATTAACTACATAATCGGAATCTACATGCTTTAATTGATCTCTGTGCAAAATTTCATCTAATTTGGGTGATGTTTGGACCCTTAAATGAAGAGATAGAAAAACTAAATAACTAAACATGTTTCACTTTGGTCTGATTTCATTTTGTATAAGTTTTCCTAATTTGATGTATCATGTGGCTTTATATTTTGATTTCCTATGGTTAGCTGTGACACATGTTTTCCTAAACTTAATGGATTTAATCTTGTATCCTGGCCGTTGGATATTCAATCGGGTGGTTTCAAGATCATCTCCCACCTCCACTTCCTTTTCTTTCTGATTTCTAGAGTAAAAATGATCTTATTCCACTTCAATCTTTTGTTCCTTACCCCGTTTCTCAAATTTGACTTTTCTTTTACCATATTCACACCTTTCTACTAAGTTTGAACCTATTATTTATAGGGGTTCTTTGCCTCCATCCTCCTATCGACAAGAAACCCTCTCTGTCTCCCCTGTTAGACCATCTGCATGTGCTCCTTGCTTCTTGGTGCCCCCTCATGAGCATTAAGTGGTCCATATACCTTCGAGAAGATCCCAAGAAGTGTTTGCTCATCTTAGTTTGGTGTCATTTGACCCAAAACGCACCTCCCCTACTCTGCGCCATCTCCTCATCCTGGCCTTGCTCAAATCTCTTCCTCAGGCATTCACACATTTCATTTTGTCTCTAGTGGTGTTCATTGTGCCTCCGTGATGCTTTCCATGGCATCAATTTCAATGATCAGGTAGTTAGCCAGTTTCCCCTTTTATCTCTCGGATCTATAGCTTGGTTTACTTCACTATTCGAGTTCCTGTCAGGGGTGATTTTTGGCTTCTCATCTTTCTGTGTGTTCCATTAAGAGTATTGGATTTGTTTTTTATGGGTTTTGGTCACTAGATTCGCGGGCTTGGGTTTGGAGTTCTTCTCCTTCGACTCTGTCCATCACGAGTTCCTGGAAGAAGAAATCGACTTCTAGTTTGACTAATGTACCCTCTGTTTTGGTCCATGCTCCTTTGTTTTTCCATAGGGGCAATTATGTCATTTTATGAGTTTCGACTTTTTCCTTTAGTCGGAGTCAAGCGAGAGTTGACTGGTGACTTGGTCATCTACGATTGGGCCAAGTCACTCGGGCTTGTCTCTTTCTTTTCCTCTCTTGATGCTTTTTGCTTACGTGGATTTATGTGATTGGTCAGATTTCTAAAAGGCATAACTAATTATTTACTGAGCCAAAAATTACAAATAAATAGTCTTTGGATTTGGAAAAATAAGAACTTTCTAATGGTCCTGGTTTTGTTACCTAAATCCAATGTTAAAAGTATGTGATTTTAATGGATTAATCTAAATAAGTAATAACTTGTAAAATTTATAACTAAATATCTATAAGTCAGAAAAATATAATAAAATATGTTTTGAACTCAGAAAAATATAACCTAAAACATGGTGTAGTTTTGATATCCTAATACACTACTAATAAAAAGGTGATTGGTTGGGTTTTGATAATTAATGTAAACCTAACCCTAATTTCAAATATATGCATCATAGGTTCTTTGGAGGCCTAGGATTGGACATCAACTTGGCTTTGGACAGTGTTGACTCTGAAGTTGAGGTATGTTGTATCCCCTATTCCTCTATATTGAGCAATTCACCTATCTTATCATTCTTTTTGACTTTGGGCTACACATTGCTCTTATATCTTAATATCATGGTTCATGTGAACAATCCTGCTTGTTATGGTCTTGGATATTCTTTTGATATCATATCTTATGCTATGGTGCATGATGGACTTGTTTATGATATATGCCCACTATGATGTGGAGGATTATTTGGTGATTGTGATATCTTGATCCCACTTGCAGGAGGATATATGTGTTGTGCATTGTATGATATGGCAGCATGGTATAATTTTTGACCATACCTTCTACTTGCCTCTACATTTAACTGCTATGTGATTCAGTAGCACTAAAGTAGTATAATTGCATTAGTTTTGTCTCATTGTGATTTATGGCAACATTATGATATTTTAGATGGTGGATGTGTGATTCCCCATGCCAGGGCAAGATGTTTGATACTTGGCCCATGCTATATATGTTTGAGTGGTGGATGTGTGATTCCCCATGCCAGGGCAGGATGTGTGATTCTTGGCCATGTCTCACCAGGCTCAAGATGTTTGATTCTTGTCCCATTTTATATAAATCTGGGAGATTGTTGGTATTCATTTCTCTATCAGGTTTCAAGTTTATGAAGCTTGGCTGTCATTCTTAATTATATTGTTCTAGGGCTATGTTTATCTTACATGCATGCAGGATATTGATTGTGGGGTGTGTGCCCTACTTGTTCTTCATTTCCCACCATGGAAGTGGATGTATATATGGCACAATCTTTTATGTTGTTTTATGGAAGTATGAATTTTATTGTGATTCGTTTCTCTTGATAACCACTTGGGTGGTACTTTTCTCTTCTAAGGTAAGCTTCTTATTAGTTGATGTCCTTATTACCCTATATTGTTCATTTTACTTTTTAGTATGCATATACCAACCTTTGCTGATGTTTTCTATTTTTCTCTTCTTGCTGGGGTATGCTTCCAACCCTAGGTGGAGGACTTGGATGATTTGACATGAGGACATGGACTTGGCTTGAGATGATGAAGCTTGGAGACAATCTTTATATGGTTTAGATTTCCCATACATGGATCCTTGTGATGTAAGTTTAATATGTTACCTTGTTGTATAAATTGAATATAGTCATGTTTTTTTTTCTACTTCTATACTTTGGTTGTTTTTGTACCATTAATAAAGATTTGAAAATTTTACACCCACTCCAAGATACCTTAGAGGTGTGTTTGGATTGGAGGCTTGATTCTTCAAATTCTTAGTAGAGAGGTGGTTTCACTTCTTTACATCTTCTTTGTGGCCCCTCCCTCCTTTCCAAAAATGAATCTAGATTTGAACTTACTCACTGCTAGGTTGAAAACATTGAAGCCATCGAGACAACTTGAGCCGTGCTCCTAAAACTTTAGAAAACCACCAATAGGGATAACACCATGTTGGAATAGGAAGTCATGTGGCATGGAAACAAACATCCAACATATAGGAAATTGTGATTGGAAGACGGATCCAACAAATGACCAAGTCAAACCTAGTAAGTAACTAAATCCCAAAACTTTTCATGTACATTAATCATTTATCAAAATATATTTCAAAACATAATCATAACATTTATAGATACTAAACTTAGTGTTATCAATTAGAGATTGGTGATTATATTACACATATATGCATAACAATTATCTATTATTAATAATGTGTCAAGACTAATCAAGACAAGGATATACACGACATGCCTAAACTTATATAACTTCATTACTAGATGTCCCAAGTCCAGGCATGATATTGAATATGTATATTACAATTGAGTATTAGGCCCACTTATAATTATAGAAAGTATTATTTCAATTTACCCAAGTCTATCATAATAGTGTGCATATTGATATATGCATACAAACATATAACAAGTTCTGAAAAGTTAGGAGAATGTCCTAGATTATGATCTTATTCTTTGAAAACCCTATATATATTACTCCATGTATAAGATATATTTTAATGAAAGAGAATATATATGGAGTCTTAAATCATTAAATAAATAAATAAATAACAAGGATGTCTGATCTATAAGCTAAGCTACTTCCTGTCAACAATCAAAACAATTTTTTGATATACCTATTTGAATATCTAGGCATGAGGGTAAAACTAGTATATATTGAGAAACTTCAGGAATAAACCCTAAATACCCCTAGTAAATGCATGTTGGTATCTTTGATCATAGTGACTCAATACAATTGTATTATATATAAGAAGGCACAATATATAAAGATCTAATATAGATAAAATATAATAAAGCAATTTAGTATGTAATATTGAGTATACATAACCTAGTTGGAAATCCAAAACCATTATAATGGAGATGATATGCCCTAGATGGAAAGATCTAATTATAAATAAGTTCAATTGAACAAATTTGATTCCAAGCCAAGAAGCATAGAGTAACCCTAGTACATTCTCTCTTGCTAGATTCACAATACATTGGCCTCTTTGATTTTTGTTGTCACCTTGATTGGAATATCTTTATTGAAACATGGTACAAACATCTCAATTTTTTTTGAGATCTTTTGTTTCCCTATTGAATATCATCTATATAATTCTTTCAAAAGTGGTGAACTAATGTTGCTATTAGAGTTTTCCTCTTTTTGATGGTAGCCACGGCTAAATTAAATGTTGAACATTGTTGAATAATTTAGATAATTGTTGATTTTGATATTGACACAAAAATTCAAAATATTGGCTAATGCTTTGGCTCACTAGATTCGGCAGGTCATATTCCCCAAACCTGCCTAGTGGATAATGGACAATTAGAGGTCCCCCAATACTGGTTACCCCCATTGGAAAAAGTGATGTTCTCTCATAGAGCGGAGAATGTTAGGCACTTAGCTACTGGTAAAGACAAAATATTAGATTGATTGTGCCAATGGATACATCATGTCATTTTGGATAATTTGATATCTTGATATTAGTTTTGAGAATTATCATTTCATTTTGATATCTTAATATTGGTTTTGGGAATCTCTTTGTTGTTCTAGTAACCATTTGAATTATTGTACCCTTTTGAAACTAGCGTGGCAGCTAAACTATTCTCTTGTTAATACCATAGTCCACCAAGAAATCGTACCTAGATTTGATCTCATGAATCTATATTTTCTAAATAGCTTATTAATTGTAACGACCCCCTCCCCCTATTATACTCAATTAAGGTAGACTGAGAGGGCAAGAGCTATTATCATATTTATAGGATCAAGATTTAGCAATTTGACCAATAATAATTATAAATTTCATTGAATGGAAAGAGTTTGATAATAGTTGAAGATAACATATCCTCAGGGAAAATACATGGAATAAGAAATTATTCTTTATAACATAAAATAAATCTAACTATCTATAATCCTCCCTGATAACTTTAAGCATCTTTTCTTTTGGTGCCTTCTTCTCTAGATGTCCATCTTTCATATTAATTGTAGTGTAACCTAAAATGGAATGAAACACAAATGTAGTCAGTATATCAAGATCTACTGATTATGCATGGGAAACAAAATACACACATGTAGATGTAACAGCACAATCATCCATAGTAGACATTATCATTACACAATTGAACATGTATTTTTTTCTTTTTCTGGCTTGTCGACCCTTATCCTTTCACTCTCTTTGGTGTTCCCTCTCTTTAGAGGACCTTTTTATGGGGAACCCTCTACTTAGGGTTTGTTCCCTACAGTGGACATTTGAAACCTTCCTTTTCAAGCTTGGTTTTATATAGATATTCCTTTCCGGGCATGATCACCACTTATTCCCATAATAAATTATTTCACCCCATGCTTTTTAACTCACCAGAGATAATTATTTAGGTCTTGAGCAAGTTACATTTATATAAGATGATACTCATAGGGACTTTATATATTCAATGAAGTTAATAAACAATCAAGAAGTTGAATTGCAATCCATTCTGGAAACTTCAGGAAACACAAAAGTCGATAAGGTGAGTATTCATAGGAATAACCACATACCATTCCTCAAAGATGACTTAATGTCCAAGTAAACAAGAGCAGATGTAACCAATCAAGCAGTCACCCTGTAATTAATGCATAATACCCAAGTATTACTAGTATGTTCACAAATATGCATTATGTCTTACTTGGGCTCTATGTTTGAATTTTGGCGTCAAATTAGGGTTTCATTAGGTTTAGGCTTCCCAAATCCTAATTATCATATTGTAGTACTTTTCATCTCAGAAAACCCTAATTTTGGCAACAAGTGAGCTTTTAACCCAATTAAATCCATAATTCTTTTTTTATCCAAAAAGATTATACTTTATTCATTAAGACCAAGTGATCAAGATATGCTCATCGATTTCATCAATCTTATCAAATTAGGGTTCATATGTATTAAATTTTATTAAAGATTGCACCTTTAATAACTTTTTTGGGATTCGAGTGTGAATTAGACCATGGGACCAATTTTAATGGATTCTTCATATTTTTCTGATCAAAATTTAGTATTTATTTGTAGTTTTTTGGCCAAAGGATGGATTTTTAATCAATTTTAAAAGGTAAGACTATTTTCCTAAAATTGGTTAGACATGTGAGGAATTACCTTTATTGGGAAAAAGAATAATTGTCAGATCTTTAGTTGTCATTGAATGGGAGCATGGAAAGTGGGCATGACAAGTATTCTTTTCCAAATTAAGGTAATTCCTCTCCCCTCTGCCCAATACTCTAGAAAATAGACTTACCTTACAAAATTGATTAAAAATCCATCCTTTGGCCAAAAATTACAAATAGTTAGTGTATTTTGATCAAAATACAAGGAATCCATTAAAAATGGTGTCATGTTCTAGTTCCCATTCAAATCCCAAATAGTACTTAAAGATGCAATCTTTATTGAAATTTGATACATACAAAACCTAATTTAATAAGATTGATGCAATTGATGAACAAATCTTGATCAGATGGTTTTAATGTATGAATTCTAATTTTTTTGGATAAAAATAGCATCTTATATTTAATTAGGTTAAAAGTTCACACATTTACAAGATTAGTATTTTCAAAGATAAAAAGTATTAAAATATGATAATTAGGGTTTAGGAAGCCTAACCCTAGTTTGACCCCAAACCCTAATGTAGAGCCCAAGTCTGTCATAATGGATATTTGTGAACATAATAGTAATAGTTGGGTGTCATGCATTAATTACAGAGTGATTGCTTGATTTGGTTACATCTTCTCTTGTTTACTTGGACATTAAGTCATCTCTGAGGAAAGGTATGTGGTTACATCTATGAATACTCACCTTATCAGCTTCCATGTTTTCCAAAGTTTTCTGCATGGATTTGAACTAAACTACTTGATTGTTTATTTACTTCTTGCAATCTATAAAGTCCCTACGAGTATCATCTGATATAAATATAACTTTCTCGAACCCTAAATGATTATCTTTGGTTAGTTAAAGAGCATAGGGTGAAAGAAGTCATTATGGGACTATTGGTGATCAAGCTCGAAAAGGAAGATGACTACAAGCCAAGCCTGGAAAGGAAGGGCTATATACAACCAAGCCTAGAAATGAAGGTTTTGAATGTTCACTATAGGGACCAAAGTATAAGGAGAGGGTTCACCATAAAAAGGCTCCCCTAAATAGAGGGAGCACCACAAAGAGTGAAAGGATATGGGTCAAGAAGTGAGAAAATGAAAATACATGTTCAATTATTTTACAATAAGTACTCCTATGGATGATTATGTTGTTACACATACATGCATATATTTTTTCCCATGCAAACTCAGTATATCTTGATATACAGACTTCATTTTTGTACCACACCATTTTAGGTTAAATTGCAATTAATCTAAAAGATGGACATCACGAGAAGAAGGCACCAAAAGGAAAGATGCTCAATGTTATCCTCAAGGATTATAGATAGTTAGATTTATTTTATGTTACAAGAATAGTTTCCTTTTCCATGTAACTCCCTTGAGGAGATATTATCTTCATATGTTATCAAAATCTTTTCCATTCAATGAAATTTATAGTTACTATTGGCTAATTTCTAAACCTTGATCTTGTAAATATGATAAAAGCCCTTGCCCTCTTGGTCCACCTTACTTGGGGATAACAAGGGGAGGGGGTTGTTACAGTAGATGAATTCAGTACCAGCCTAGTTGACCTATATTTTGCCTGCTTGAGGTCCATGTGTGATTTTTTCCCTCTGGAAACTCATGGATGGGTGACACAGAGAAGAACTAGAAGAGACATGCAAGAGTTTTCCCCTGTTGAAGACTAGATAGGAATCAATATCTATTTATAAACCTTGTGATCATATTTGTATGCTTACATGACTCTAATCTAAAGCATGTTGGTAATAAAGATTTGTTTGTACTTTTTATAAAATTTTGTAAATATTTGGTCATAAAGATTGGGTCTTTACAACATGGTATTAGATCCATACACAGTCAACACTTATGCACTTTTCATGGAAATTAGGGTTAAAAACAAGCACACCTAGAACTTAGTCAAGTAGTTTAAATCCAACCCTAATATTGCTAGCCTTATCTAGTTAAATGGAAATATCAACTCAAGTGTAGTTAATTTTCACAAAGTTGTATGACTCACCAGTTAGTGAAGATGAAACATCACCATATTAGTTGAGATGAGCCGAGGTATCAGAAAATGTGAACAACCTAGTAATTGGAAGGTGAACAATGAAACTAGAAGCCCAACCAGTTAGTGAAGATGAAACATCACCATATTAGTAGAGATGAGATGAGGTGTCAGAAAATTTGAACAACCTAGTAATTGGAAGGTGAACAAAGAAACTAGAAGCCCAAGTTTGAAGTTGTGAATGACATCCTTATTCCATACACCATTAGAGAACAAATGAGTCAAGTAGGTGGTATGGTGGATGTTCATTAGAGGTGATCATGTCTTAGTCATCACATTGATTTTGGCCATTTTTTGTTTTGCATAAAAATGTTTTTCAATCAAAAAAGTTATTTTCTTTATAATATTATATGCAAGAAAAATTTATTTTATGGTGTTTTGTTAGAGATTTGTCTAGCTAAGTCACAATCAAGAAGGTATGAGAAAACCCTAGAGGAGAAACCTAGAGTTGGTGAAGATTATTGCATCATAAATGGTACATCTATTTAGAGTTTTAGTTGACTCATTTGAAGGGGTGGAGAATAAATCTGACTAGACCATGGTCATGTTGATTTTGAGGATGAAATCCTCTTTAATGGTTGGAGACTTGTAACATACACAATTTTGAGTATTAAACTTATATTGAACTGTAATTAAATTTTTTTCCTAAAATTGAGTCTCTTACAAAGCACTCTATTCTTCCGACTCTGGGTTAGACATATTGATCAATTCCCATTACTTTTGATGCTAATTAGTCTCTAGTTGAGTTTTCATCTCTAAATGAATTTATCCCCATCATTTGATGAAATATATGCAAAACAACCCGTGGAATTATTTCCCTTAGTCATTGATACCATTAGGGCAAGTGGACATCCTTGTGTTCAAATATTGTGAGTAGACATTCCATTTGAACACTACATAATATTTTAACTATTTGCTTTAGAATCACATATAAGTGCAATTATGCATTAAAATATTAATATTTGACTTGTGTATGATAGTAATTAAGGTAGTCATCTTAGGTCCATGACTAGATTAGTTAGTATTTATACAAATTAATGTTTTGGAAAGATGACATGTTGAGGAGATTTTATTTAAATGGACATTCATAATGATGGGTATATATTCATAAAATAGAAATGCCATTTATACCATACTCACAACCTATGACCCTAGAATGACCATCTTCAACCAGTGTGTTTCCAGTAAGATGTGATTGGAAGGTGTAAGACTGCATTAACAACGCTCTTTTCCCTACCTTCAACTCATTCCACCTAACGACACGATTGGTCGCCCCAATAACCCTAGGAAAGGGCACCATTGTGAGCTTCATTAACTGCCAACACCCCTCTCTAGAAACTACCGATCCTCCAACCAACATGTATAAGTGATTCTCCCTTCTCCCCTCCTCTCCAGGGAAGGGAAGTCCTTACCTCACTTGTAACGACCCCGCCTCCCGGTAACCCCCAATTAAGGGAGACCTGAAGGTCAGAGTCGTTATTCAATTAACAGGATCAAAGGTTCGACAAATAATCAATAATAATTATGAAATTCTACTAACTAATTGGAATTTGGTATAAAATTAAACTTTACTTACCTTTGAAAACTTTAGAAATCTATCTATCCAGAGCTTGAATTATTCTATCTAATCCTCCTTGCACTTTATTTCTTATTTCCACAATGTGTCGCATTACTATTTGTTCTTTCAATTGTTGTTCCTAAAATTCCAACAAACAAAACATCGGTCAGTATATCGAAATATATTGGTATGTGGGAGCAACCAAAATCTTGCAAATATGGCTAACAATTTAATAATCATAATCAAATTAATTAACAAGCCAATTTACACTTTTTAGTATGACATTCTCCACCGCTTTTGCCCTAACCCTGGCATACCCACCTTAGGGTTTCCTTTGCTAATGACTTAAGGCCACCTTCTCAATCCTAAGCTTGGTGCCTAGGGGTCACCACTCATGGTGCCCACTAGTCATGCAATATCATAGGCCACCTTCTCATTCCCGAGCTTGGTGCCTGGGGTCACCACTCAAGGTGTCCATTGGTCTACCCATCTGGGCCTGACCTTTGGCATCATCCATCAGGGTGGCATGTAAGTGCGAGAATCCATACTTCTATTATTAATGTGATAATCATAGTGACTTTATAGTTTGCAAGTATGAACATCCAAACTGATAATTTGCATTCAATGTGATTAACCATCCGGAAAATCCTCGAGAAACTAAGGCGGTTATTCATAATTAACCACATACCTGATCTGGCGATTTGAATAGAAATATCCATGCAAATAAGAATCCAAGCAAACAAGAATTTTCAACAAGATCCTGAAATAATCATATGGAATTCCCTTTTTATTATTCATGTCATCAAGATCCATTAAACCTAGCTCACTTCCTAGGGTTTCTAATTCACTTTTAGGGTTTGTATTGCAATTAGGGCTTCCCTTCATCTTTTACTATTTTAAACCTTAATTATTTCCACATCTAATCCTCAGTTTTGGATTTAAGGCATAATCAACCATTATATAAGTCCATTAAGCCTCTTTTCATTAAAGCTACCATTTTTATCCTCTTTAACCCATGACAAGGTCATTATGCTCGTTTATCATCCATTTGTATTTCATTATGCTCTAATACTCATATGAACGTTATTTATCATTAATTCTACCTTGATTCATTCAAAAACCCTAATTTCTATATTAAGGCTATTTATCCACAAATTAGGAACTTTAATGCTCGAAATAGCTTAGAATCATTATATCTTATCTTTCTTCACCACTTTGAATAATTAAACCTATTAAGAGTCAAATTTACCAATATTAGGGTTTCAAGGCCCATTAAAACATATTCATCCACATGAACTTTCAATTAAACTAATTACATGCAAGATTCATCTTTTTCGATGTTAACGCATCTCTTTACGATTAACATGTTAATATCAACTTTAATCATCAATTAAACCCCACTAATCACATTAATCATTCCTAGGGTTTCTTTAATCATCATTACATTAAAGTTAATAACTTCCATTACTTTTCGAATTGCAAGAAGAATCAGGCTCCAATTATATTTTTAATGGATTCCACATGTTCTGCTGAGAAAAATTCATATATTATGCTTATTCATCCGAGCTACGGTTAACGAGATATGGATTTTGCAAATTGAACTTATTTTGGGCCAATAGGGAGGCACCACGTAGCCTCTATACATGCAACATGTTTGCTTTGGAAAAACATTTCGAAAAGACGTTCTTACCCCTAGTTAAGTTGACAACTCTTTAATCCCGCAGAGGGCATATCCGTCCAGTGCCACTTTCCCTTTCTTCAACCTTGAGCAGGTCGACACCTGCTGCCCTAGCCGTCATTTTGCAGCAACCTCGTGTGCGCTCCTTCCTCTCCAAGGTCTGACGACCATCGGGGATGTTTCCCCTACCTCCGTCTACCCTCTGCGCTCAGTTGGGTGCCTCAGTTTGCAGCCATGGCAGCCAGTTTGGCCTGGACACGCTTGCTATGCGCGACTGCCATAACAGTAGTGCTGCAGCTACTGTGACTAGCCTAGGGCAGGGCCACGATGGTGAAGCCCCTCCCCAAACTCGTGGGCATCCATCCTCCATCCCGACTACACATGATCACTCGCTGCGCATGAGATAGAGCCGTCTTCACAAGTTAGGGTTTGAACATGGAAGAACAAGAAGAGGAAGAAGAGATATGTGTGAGATCTCTTTTGCGACTCAAACCAGAAGGCCAACCCCTTATATAGGGGAGGGTTTTCACACCCCAAGATGTGCATCCTCCAAGATGCAAGTTCTTGTCCCAATAGGAAACTAATTCCTTCATGGAAAAGAAATCCTTCTCTCCTATTTACCTTCTTGATATACATTATTGCATGGATAATTAGAAATACAAAAATCCTCCCTCTTATTCTCTTTATTCATGCCTTTTTATTCATTGGCCTCGAAATTATATTTTCCTTACATAGAAAATACTTTCTTCTTAACAAAACCACATAATTCATTAATTATGTATTCCTATTATCCTTTTATTTTGCAATTTTGGTATTTTCTCTTTCTTTCCTCTTTATTGGGACTCCTTTGACCCCAAGGAACTCCAAGAATTCGAAATTATTTTTATTGGATACTCATTATCCTTCTAGATGCATCTAAATGCATTATTCTTTATTATTCCTCATTATCTTGTTTATTTCTTATTAAAATATCTCTTTTTGAGGTTTTCTCTTTATTTCTCTTTTATTTTCCTCATTGGTATCCCTTTTATCATTAGAAATCCTTGGGATACGAAATTCCACTAAGGATAACTCAATTATACCTCTTTTCACTTGTTTTCCACATTTTACCATTGTTTTCAATTTCTTTCTTAATAAAGAAATACTTAATTGGTCTTTTCTTTTCTTATTGCTTTTCTTTGCAACTTTGGACTCCTTGGAACCCAAGGAACCCATGTGGCACAAAATCCACCTTTGGATTAAGTTCTTTTGCCTTCTAGAGGTTTCTACACCTTTCTTTTCTCAAAAACTCAATTATTCATTTACTAATTCAATTTTCTTGTTATTTGGGCCCAATAGCCAATAAAGCCCACAACACAAACATCAAGGCTATTGTAAACAAAATTCATGCATTCAATCAAAAGACATCATTATTTGTTCATTTATCTTTAATTTGAGAAATTACATTTCTCAACAAATGAACCCAAAATTGGGGTTGTAACATCACTCCTTCCATCCCTTGTCGGTGACCTACAACTCGCACAAATCAAAGCCTTCCACCCAGCAAAGCCCACCTGCACCACATGTTCCCAAGATCATAGCCCCCCCACCTGACATGACCTACAATCTGCATATGTAAAAATTGACCTACAACACCACCAAACTGTCATGTTTGCCATGCAATCCATCTAATAGAGCTCCTCACAGCCTACGAAACTTCATATATGCAATAATGAAAAAAAACTAGGATTTATTAAAAGGGATCCATCCACCTCCTACATCATCGCCTGACAACAACAAAGTAGATCCTCAACCACCATACATTGGTTGCCTCTAGTCTCCACCAGACTTTGAATCGTCATGATCATTTAGCAACCTTACCAGCACCTCCGCCCAGCCTCTACAACGCCATATGCTTCATCACCAATCCAAGCAACACTGATGATCCCATAGTTCACACAAAGAGACATTGAAGAAGAGTTATCTACCAACCTCATCCTACATTGGAGTTATAACCGCAGTCCGTATTCATTAATAGATGCAACTAGAACTCAGGTTTTAGAACTTCCATAGACTTTGTAGCAACATGAGTTATCCATAATGTAGGCTCCACTGTCATCTACATTGGACCTGGCCATCTCTTCCTCGCAATCTATTGAAAACCTCACCTAGCCACACCGTCGCTCAATATCCCTGTAGAACACTATGGATGTAGCAGTAGTCATCTTTCCCAGTGAGATAGTATAGATTGAAAGGACACAATGTCAAGTATTTATCTAAGCTCTTAAGAAACTCCTTTGGATACGAATCCATGGTGATTGGAACTTACACTGGCCCTTAATCTCTATCAGAAATACTCTATGGACAAAGCTTCTTCATGGCCCCTTCCTCCTTTCCAAAAAAGAATTCAGATTCAAACTGAGTCACTTGTAGGTTGAAAACATTGAATCTATGGAGTCAACTCAAGCCCTACTCCACAAAATTCAGACAATCACCAACTGGGATAACTCCATGTTGGTTCTTGGAAGTCATGAAAGATGGGAACAACCACAACATGAAGTAGATTGTGATTGGAAGATAGAACCATCAAATGACAAAGTCAAACCTAGTAAGTAACTAAATCCCAAAACTTTTCATGTACATTCATCATCTACTAAAATATATTACAAAATATAATCATAACATGTATAGATGCAAAACTTAGTGCTATCAATTAGATATTGGCCATTCTATTACACTTACTTGCATCCCAATTGTAACTATTATTAATATTGCATCCACACTAATCAAGACAAGGATATACACGACATGACTGAAGTTATATAACTTCAGTTACTAGATGTCCCAAGTTCAGGCATGATATGTAAATAAGTTTACTACTGTTGAGTATTAGGCCTACTTATAATTGTAGAAAGTATTATTTCAATTTACCCATGTGTCATAATAGTATATATATATAAATATATATATACATATATATATATATATATATATATATATATAGTCAAGCTAGTGTACACTCGAGTGTACCGGAGGCACAGTACACCTCAGTCATTTTTAAAGATGCAATTATTTTTTTTAAAAATCTAAACTATTGATTCTCTTAAAAATCTTAAGAACATACCATATAATAAATTTTAGCTCATTTGGACACTTATAGGTCATGCATCTAAAGGATGCAAAAATCAGGCATTTAAAATTAGTTTTGTGCTTTGATTTTGTTGCCCTTGGATGAGTGACTTACACTCATCCAAATGAGCTCAAATTTTATATGTGGCTATTATTACTATAACCATTAAGATCAATGGATTAGATTTTAGAAAAATAGGGTCTAGATAGGCAAACACCATTCGGGTGTACATCGTAATCTGTACACTCGAGTGTATTCTAGCCTGACTCTCTCTCTCTCTCTCTCTATATATATATATATATATATATATATATATACAGATATATATATATATATATATATATATATATATATCGATATATGTGTACTAATAGATAATAGGTTCTAAAAAGTTAGGGGAATATCCTAAATGTTGATGTTATCCTTTGAAAATGCTAGATATGTATAATTACATATATAGGATGTATTCTAATGAAAGAGAATATATGTGGAGTTTCAGATAAATACATAAATAAATAAATAAGAAGAATGTTTGAACTATAAGTGAAGCTATTTCCTCTCAATCATCTAAACATATCTACATATTTTAATATCTAGGTATGAAGATAAAACGAGTATGTGTTGAGAAATTTTGGGCATAAACCCAAAATACCCCTAGTAAGTGTATGATGGTACCTTTGATCCTAGCGACTGAATACAATCATATTATATATAAGACAACACAACATTTTAAGATCTAATATAGATAAAATATAATAAAGAAATTTTTTATGTAATGTCAATTATATATGACCTATTTGGAAATCCAAAATCGTGATAATGGAGATGATATGAAGTAATAACCCTAGGTGGGTAGATCTAATCCTCAAAAAATTAAATTGAACAATTTTGATTCCAAGCCAAGAAGCATAGAATAACCCTAGTACATTCTCTCTTGATAGATTCACAATACATTGGCCTCATTGATTCATGTGGACTCCTTGATTGGATCCTCTTAATTGAAAGAAGTACTAAATTCTTGATTTTCTTATTGAGATATTTTATTTAGCACTTGAATCTCATTTATATAATTCTTGCAAAAGTGGTGAATCAATATTGTTATTAGTGTTTCCATCTTGTTGAAGGTCACCATGACTAAACTAAATGTTGAGCATTGTTGAATAATTGAAATATTGGTAGATTGTGTATTGGCACAAATATTTGAAATATTGTCTTAGAGCTTTATCTCAGTAGACTTCGTGGGTCTTATCCCCCAACCTTGTGTAGTGTTTAATGGACAATTAGAGGTCCACCAATAGTGGTTACCCCCATAGGTGAAAGTGTTTTTCTCTCATAGAGGGGATATCTCTAGGCACCTAGGCACTAGCAAAGATAAAATATTGGATTGATTATGCCAATGGATAAATCATTTCATTTCGGATAATCTAATATCTTGATACTAGTTTTGATAATAATCATTTCATTTTGAAATCTTGATATTCATTTTGAGAATCTCTTTGTTGTTGTGGTTACCATTTGAATTATTGTACCCATTTGAAAGTAGCACTCTAGCTAAACTATTCTCTAGTTAATACCATAGTTCACCAAGCAAACTTACCTGGATTGGATCTCATGAATCTTTATTTTTCTAAATATCTCTAATTAAATTTAGTACCGGCCTAGTGATGGGGCTCAAAATGTCGCACCAATAAAAATCCTAAGGGAAGTACCCTTAGGTTTAAGCAAAATTTGTGCACTAATTGTTGACTCCACATGAATGGAAGTCGTATTGAAATATACTTAAGGATAGAATCCAAAGGAAAACCTTCTCAAGTAGCTATATACATATATTCAGAAGTATTTAGGAGTAATATTTATCGCCAAGAAAGTTGGTGATAGATTAAGCTAAATTTTTGATGATAAGAAACAAATATTAACATAGTAATTAAATGATGATAAAAGGAATAGGGCTTGTGGTTTTTCTCGCCAAAGGCAACCTAATTAATCTAGCAATATCAACTCTTATATAATAGTTTAATAAATAGATACTTGACTACTGCACCATCATGGGATATAGATCATTACATGGATCAAACTCCCTTGGAAACAACCAATCTCAACACCTAAGTTCCTACTTCATCCCATCACATTCCCTAAGTATGGTCGATCAGTCTCATCATGTTAGCATATTGTAACCCAATCAACTCACTATACCTTGCTGACACTTTAGGGGGATAACAAGATCATTCAAAGTTCTAATCACAATTACAACAACTTAGACATCCATGATTATAACATACATGCAAAGCAAGTGATAAATTCACAAGGAAAGGAGATAAGAACAATGCTACTTTATTTAGCAATAACATTTTTGAGTTTATATATAGGCTAAAATAAAATATGGGCTGCTAAGGCTAGTCCCCATGCCCCAGCACAAGTGTCTACCTAGTCATGGCAAGAGGCAACAATGGAAAGATAGAAAGAACGATGGAGGGGGCCATAATGCCTGGTGCAAGAAGACCATTCTATCCACGACGACCGCTACCTCCTTTCTCCTCGCTAGGGTTTGTGCTCCAAAATATGTGGCTTCTAATAATCGATTAGAGACCCTTATAATGGATGACTTGGATTTCCTTTTATAGATGCATTCGTTTATGTTGAAATCCTAATGTTAGATACTTATGGTCAAACACAACTTATTACATGGCCCATATTTATTCCACTAGGCGAATTGCATGGGTTACTCAATATAGACTTCATATCTAGTTCTCTAACAAACTAGCATGGGTTGAACAGGGGTAGGCTGGATGCAAAGAGTGAATGTCATAACTGAAGTATCTAGAAGACTTCGGGTAGAGAGAGGATCTAGTCGTATGATTTGTGAGGCTTATGAAATGATTGGGTGATTGGAAGGTGGGTGTTAGAGGCTTCTGGGACCTTCCTTCCCTTGAGGTATGACATCTTGAGGGCTTGACCGTCCTTCTAGACAATGAAGTGTATATTTGGTTGTTTCTACATAAAAAGTATATAAAATGCATTAAGGTCTAGAAAAGGGAAGATAATTGCATTTAAGTAAATCTAAGGCTAAAACTAAGAAATAAAAACACAACATCCCCTAAAAGGAGAATAAAACTACATGCAAGGATGGGAATAAATATACTCATCAAAATACCCTAAACTTAAACCTTTGCTCGTCTCGAGAAAAGTAAAATAAAAATGGGATAAACAATTGATACCAAGATCCATGCTTCCTCTCCCAACCTAGCATACTTTGTGTCCCCCTTCCACCAAACACGATCAAGCGACCCAGTCCTTTGATGCCATGTATCCATACTTGGATATCCCCTGATTGGGGCTAATTTCTCCATTCTCTAGAATTTAGAACCTGCAATGAACTAATTTCATCTCAATAATACTCTTGATCTTTCTTCTCAAGGTAGAAGGGAGCACAAGTCAGGGCTGATTGGCTATATTTTTTTTTGGGAGAGTTTTGATAAGTCCTTTAGATATAAAATTTGGAAGAAGGGGGGAGAAGACGACAAGGCATAAACCTGTTTCCCAGGTCTCTCCTCTATTTGACTTGAGACCATATTGGGATATAGTTTTTTTATTTGTCTCTCCTCTATTCGACTAGAGACCTTATTGGTTGTAGTTACATTGACCACATGTTTTCTTTGGGCTCCTTGTCCATTTTTATTTATATCAAACATAAAATGAAGAGGAGATATTTCTTTGAAGAGGATGCCACCCCAAACTTAGGGTTTGGCATATAATGGATATTTTATTTTTTTTCTTTATGGATGGTGAAGAGATATGAAATGATGGAAGAATGGTAGAAATAAAAGGTTGACTTATGCTTCTTCATGGTATTGCTGAATTGGAATCAGATCATCAAATTATACTAGTTATTTTAGTTAATACAAGGTAGAGAAGTGTTTCAAAATTTTGTTGCAAGTCATTTTGGGGGCACGTGAAGCTTGGCCTTTCTGACTCTTTCTGCTTATCGTCATGTCTAAGGGGAAAGGATGCTCAATTGTTGTCCTTGGGGCTAAGATCCATTCAAGACATGTAAGTTCCTTAAAAATTTCTCTTTGCATGAGTTAGCTCAAGAAAAAGGGGATATTTCCACTTATATATTTCTCATTTTGCATACAACAAAGTAGCCGACTACATAAAGGCTACAACTCACACAAAGTAGAACAAATGTATAGATGAAAATAAATAGAAGAAGCATGGAAAACAAGACATATGCAAATAAAAGATAGAAAAAAGGTGGATAAGGATGATAAAGGCAAAGGTTAGAGTTCGGAGTGGTAGAGATAACATACCGCCCACCCTTCACCCCAACTTCAAAGTTGTTCCCGTCCCCGGGTAGAACCAAGTTAGAGATGGATGGGATTTAATAACCCTTGGGAAATCCTAGGGATGGCCTATCCTCCTATTAGTTAAGCCTTATCCCAATGGCCATCGGGGCCACGAGTTGGCAAGATCCTCATTTGTAGGGGGCGAGGGTGGCTGTGGTCGCAAACCCCATTCTCCACAAACTACGTCCATTCAACGCCGTATCTTGAGGGAAATAACATGTTGATCAGAGAACCAGTTAATGATTGGATCTGGGCTGGGTGGCAGTAGGCAATGTCGATGCGTCAGGTGCATGAAGCGGGCTTCCCAAGGGACATAGTTGTCCTGGGAGTAATTGTGTTGGAGTTCTTGATCTTATGGTAATGGCATCTCTTCTATCGCTGATGGGACTGGTTGTGAATGTTGTAGATCACCATTGTGGTTGCCGGACGTGAATTCCATTGGTGCGTTGTCACAAGGGAGTAAGCAGGGAACATAAGTCCTTAGAAAAGTTGTAGTGAAGATGGTTTTGATTTTTGGTCCATGTGCCTCATTTACTTTATAGCTAAGAAAGAGAGGTGATAGGGTAACTCGAAAAGTTGTCTATTATGATCTATGCAATCGTTAGATGCTTTCGCATGGGTCATAAAGATCACACGTCTAGTCCTGAAAAGTCTTGGTCACATCAAGAGATTGAGGCAATGAATAATAATGACAAGAGTTGGAATATAGAGTCTGTGATTTCCAAGTTATAATGCTTCTTGTGAAATATAAAGATGGAATTATCATAAGAAGAAAAAAACTACTATATAAAAATGCATTTGTCTAGGATGACACATCCTCATTGACCCAAGTGGCCTGCTCCCAATATGCTCATAAATTCATGATATTGTGAGATCCTTATGTCGTCAATCGATCAACTGGGTAGACGATTTGGTTGGTTGATGGAAAAAGTGCATTATGATCATGTTGTAGTACATCAAATATCAATCAATTATGATATGTATTAGGTTATCTAAAAGAAAAAAAGTTAAATGAAAATTTTGAAAAGAAAAAAGGAAAGAAAATAACAAAGTTAGGTTGCCTCCCAACAAGCTTCTTGATTTAACTTCGCGAACCTGACCGATAATATGAAAGTACTCACATGTAGCACATGAGTTGGGTTCCCAATCCCTTAATTTTCAGACTCGTAGGCCTTGGCTCTTCATTTGATAGAGTACGCACCTTATGATGAGGATGATCCTTATTTTCTTCACGGAGTGTTTGGTGCTCTAATTGTTCAAGTCCCTATTTACCTTCTGCCATGAAAACTTTGATCAATTTTTATACCTTCTTTAAATCTTTAAGAACTCTATACATGATATTCTTCTTTCCTAGTGGAAAGATGAGCTTTACAGATTAAACATCTACTAAAGGTCTTATTGCAGCCAAGAATGGCCTCCTAAAATTAGTGGAAAAAGGTGATCTTCTTTGATATGCATTACCACAAAATCACATGGGACTTAAGTGTCTTGTCGAAGCTTAACTAGGATGTCTTCAATTATCGAGAGGGGATTTTTTATAGAGGCATAAGTTAGTTGGATAGTCATGGCTGTTGACAAAAGATTATTAAACCATATACATTGACACAAGGTATACAACATAATCGATATGCTCGCACCTTTATCGACAAGTCCTTTGCAGCATCATCTCTGAGGAAGCAATCTATCTTGAATTTCTTGGGATCTTTTATCTTTTGGGGCATCCGATTCTTGACTATATCATAGGCTATCTGTGCTAGATTCACAATTTCAAATTCTTGTGTCATGTACTTTCTTAATAGACGACTCTTAAGATATTTGCAACAGGTCGGCATTTTGGCTAGTGTGTCGAGAAATGGGATGTCAACATGGAGCTTCTTCATGGTTCTTTGAACTTAATGAATCTATCCTCAAACTTAGTCTTCTTGAGATGACCCAGATAGGGTACACGAGGTTATACATGGGCACATATGGTGCTATTGATTATTCAAGGTTGGCTTCTAGTGTCACCATGGGTGAGTTCTCACTAGTATGTAGCTGGCCAGCGTCACAGGGGGTCAGGACTCTCGACTTGAACTGGAATGTCTGTCGGGAGGTCATTTTAATGACTCGGGGTCCCAACTACGGTGCTTCCACATTCACAAGGAGGATCCAATGTAGTAGTGAGGGTTGGGGGTGTAGAGTACTCATTCCCAGACCTCATTGTTACTGTGTTCAACTACTTCATATGTTTGGGGTTGTTTTCTAATTGACCTATGATTGTTCTCACTAGAGGTAGTTGACTAGCCACAAGGTGAGTGATTTGAGACTCCAATGCCTTTTGATTGGCTGTGGCATTGTCTAGTTGAGTTTGGTATGTCTCCATCATATGCTAGAGCATCTTTACTGGATTTTCTACTAGCATTGGTTCTATCTACAATGATGGTGTTTGATTCATATTTTTATATTGATGTCATCGATAGTAGTTTCTTCTTGGGAAATTAAACCTATAGTTTTCTTGATTGCATGGAACAATATAGTTTTTCAATTCTTTATCTTGAGTAGCTTGCGGTGAGGTCTGCTGAGTGGCATTCTCGGCTATGTTTGGATTCCCATATCAGAAACCTGGGTGGTTATGAGCCTTGTTTGTATTGTAACACTCTTGCCTTGGAATAATATGGATAGAATTCACATCTTCAGCTTGGGTGACTATGTACTATTTATCGACCTCGTGTTCATGGAATGTAGCGTACAATTTTTGGTAATGAATTGTGTTGTGATCTACTACATGGTACAACTCCCAAGCTGGAACAATTATTTGGACTTGGATGTCATTGGCTGATTCTTTCTCTCTTATACGCTGAAGGATTTTTCAAGATTGTCCTATTTATGAGAGAGATCCTTTAGTGAACCATATATGGACTTGAGTTCTAAACAATCTTCCATGATAGCCACTTATAGAATGCCTTTACTTGAGTTCCTTCCCAATGAGTCTGATTTTCAATAGTAAGGTTGAAAATCTTTAATGTTCTATCAAAACTTTACCACATAAATTCTCATTAAAGGAGGAGTCAAGGAACTTCTTGGTCTCGTCATCGACACCACAATAGAAGAATTTGATAATTTGATTTTCAATAATGTCATGATGTGGGCATTTGCGTAGAAGTTCTTTGAATTATTCCCACACTTCATATAGGGATTCTTTGGGCACCTGATTGAACCTTGTAATTTGACCTCTAATTGAATATATCATCGAGGGAGGATAAAATTTCTCTAGAAATTGGTTCTCTAGATATTCCCATGTTGTGATTAGATCCCCTCGAAGGGCATTGTACCATGTTGTAGATTTACCGGTCAGGGAATATTTGAAGAGTTGCAACTGCAAGGAGTCATTAATGGCACCTGCTAGATTCATCATAGAGAAAAGGTTGATAAATTTTAGAAGGTGTTCACAAAAATCATCTCCAATCCTTTTAGTGAAGGCAGAATATTGCAAAAGGTTGACCCACTGGGCCTTGATCTTAATTGGATCACCTAGTAGTTGGACTAGAAGAGCCAAGTTAGCACCTTTAGGGATAGAAAAGTCCCTCAATTTTTGATACGTTTTGTGGCTTGGGCCGCTTTTAATCTCATCTTTAATTCAGCTTTGCTTACATCCTAGCTGTCGCGGTGAGTAGTTCTCATTGAGTCGTGCTAGCAGCTTCAATTCATCCTTGAATAGTTGCCTCCGCATGTGCTGTGTATGCCATGGATTTCTCCTTGCGAAGTCTTTTGAGAGTTCTCTTGATTTCAAGATCGTATAACAATCTAGAGTCAAGGCTTCTGGATCTTTGCATGTTCTAGGAGTAACTAAAATGGAACAATTTTTTTTTGAGTCGGTCAGTAAAATTCTAGAGGATTTTCAATAATGTCAAGTGTAAAAAGAAAAACCCTAATTACAACTAAATTTCTAAAAAATATATAACTACCATTGTCCTCGGCAATGACACCAATTTTTGGTGGGGCTCCAAACATTGCACCAATACAAACCCTAAGGGAAATACATTTAGGTGTAATCAAAAGTTGTGCACTAATTCCCCACTCCATATAAATGGAACCCTTGTTGCAATATACTTAAAGATCGAACCCAAAGGACAATTAAGTAGTTATATATATATTCTAAACTATTTAGGAGTAATATATATTACCAAGAAAGTTGGTTGATTGATAAAACTAATTGTTTCTAATAATAAACAAGGATTATAGAAGTAATTAAATAATGATAAAAGGATAGGGGCTCCTCTCACTAAAGACTATGCAATTATTCTATCGAAATCAACTATTAAATAACAATTTATGAAATAGAGGCTTAGCTACTGTACCCTCGTGAGATACATATCTTTTCATGGTTCAAACTCCCTTAGAACTGACCGGTCTTTACACCCACATTCCTAGTTCATCTAATCAGATTCTTCTAACTATGATCGATTAGTCTTGGTACGTGCATCTTGTAACCCAATCATCTCACTATCCCTTGTTGACACTTCAGGGGGATTACAAGATCATTTTGAAGTTCTAATCATGATTACAACAACCTGCCACATCCACAATTATAACATACATGCAAAGAAAGTGATCTATTTGCAAGGCAAGGGGATAAGAAGAATGATACTTTATTTAGTAATAGCATTGTTGAGTTTAGATACTGGCTAGAATAAAATGTAGGTTTTTGGGGCTAGTCCCCATTCCTTAGAAAAAACATCTACTCTCTCATGGTGAGAGACAACAATGGAAAGATAGAAAGAACAATGGAGGTGGCCATGATGCCTAGTGCAGGAAGACCAGTCTCTCCATTGCGACTGCCACCTCCTTGCTCCTCGCTAGGGTTTGCACTATGAAGTATGTGGCTTCTAATAATTGATTAAAGACCCTTAGAATGGACGAAAAGGATTCTCTTTTATAGATGCATTACTCCCTATCAAAACCCTAACGTTATATACATGTGGTCGAAGGCAACTTATTGCATGGGTTACTCATTCTGGACTTCATATCCAGTTCTCTAGTAGACCAATGTGGGTTGAGTTGAGGTAGGCTGGATGTGGAGAGCACACATCAGAGATGAAGATTCTAGGAGACTTGGGGTAGAGAGTGACTCGATTCAGGCGATTGATGATGCATATCACCTAATTGGGTGATTGTAAGGTGGGCATTGGATGGCTTCTGGGGCCTTCCTTCCCTTGGGATTGTAAATCTTGAGGGCTTGATCGTCCTTCTAGGAAATTAAGTGTATATTTGGTTATTTCAACATCAGAAGTATATAAAATGCATTAAGGTCTAAAAAGGGAAGGTAATTGCATTTAAGTAAATCTAAGGCTAAAACTATGGAATAAAAACACAACTTGTTGGTAAGGTATGCTCGTAGAGCCAATCATAGGATGATTGACCTGACATAATTACCTAAAAGGATTTGATTAATGATAATAACATATATAAAGGTAAGATTGCAATTCATCTATTTCACTCAATTATAAGATAATGAGGATACAGAGTGAATGTCTAGAGAATAATATTAGTCAATGATGTATGTCTTCAAGTATTAACCTTGTTGAAATGAGATCATATGGATGTTAAGGGTACATATAAATATTCTTAATATGCTCCTAATCATTTGTTACTGTGGAAGGTAGATAGACACTAGTAACATAAAATATTGTAGTGTGAGTTGGTTGATGATTGAATCTCTCTAAGTCATGATATGTCAATATCAAACCAAGCACACATATACATGTTAGGGAACAGTGTATCAAACCGACCCACCTTTAGAGTGACACATGGTTGTTTTGGTCACAGTCATCTCTCATAGTGAAGGTGGTAATTGTGATTCTTAGACCCAAAATTAGTGCTCTCATCACATGTCGTCGGGTACACTTTGACATCATCAAACGTAGTCCTGAAACATGGGTTGTTGTAACAGTGATGATTGGGATACATTGACACATGGGGATAGACTGTGAGTCATAAATATGGGATTTGTCCCTCCTACTAGAGCATGATACCCTATCCACTTGATAAGTGAGACTGAGAAACACATGCGCATGCACATGTGAATCAATATATGAAATTGAGGTCACATTATCTCATACAGTCTAATATTGGTTCAAGAAATATGGATTGTACATTGAGAGGATGATCAACCATGCCTCAAGTTCATCCTAGATATCAAAGACAAAGGAATTATATAATCACTACAACACCTTATATAGATTGTAGTTTGAAGTTCTTCTCCAACTTTCCATTCACTTGGGTAGCACTAATGTGAAACTAAGCACCAATCTTTACTTGTGATGTAATAAGCTAGTTATGGACATTCACTTCCAACGTAACATGGGACCTATAGGGTCACACACATAGGAACTCATCTGGAATAGGAGTTTGATTTTGAATAACAATTGGATTGATTACTAAAGTGTTACGGTATTCAATTAACACAACATATTGCTTGATTGGCTGACCAGATCTACCAAACGACCATCTCACTGGGTGAGATGGCCATATGAGAAGCCAGAGGGGTGTCTCAAGTGTTGAGACAGCCATTTGGGTGATTGGGAAGATCAATGATTGATTTGGCTAATTTCTTCCCTTGAACTGACCGGTTCAATATGATTGAACCGAGCGACTCATCTCAACTCACCAGACAGCCGTCTCGGTGAGTAAGACAGGAATCTAACATGGGTGAGATAGCCCTGTTGGGGCTGAATGAAGGTTCAAGATGTTTCTCAAATAGTTTTGATTGCATATACATGGAGAGAAAGTGAAATTAATATGTATATTAATTGAAATAAAATTTGCCAAATTTGTGTGCAATTGGGAAAACTACCAAGCAACCGTTTGGTAGTGGGAGGCGACTGTCTCACAAACCCGATGCCTATATGGGTGTGTGAAATGGCTATTTTAGCTATTGTAGGTTGTGAAAGTTCAAGTTCTTTTAGTCCTTTCCACACCCACAGAATCCCGTACAGACTGGGAACCCTGACCCTAACCTCATCTATAAAAGGAGGGGTATTGGGGGCTTCCCAAGACACAACATAGACAACTAAGAATCAGTTCCTCTAACAACTGTTGTCCTCTCTAATTGTGGTAACCAAGGCAGCCCATGAAAGTCCTACCCCACAGGGAGGGATAGACAATGGGGGAGGACAATAGAGTAGTTGTCATTGTGGGAGAGCGGGTTGGTGACTAGTACACTAAAGGAAGGGACAACTCCTTCCTGCATGTTCTTGGTGAACGATAAGAGTTCTAGTTGTTCCATGTGGATTACTCTAGTGGAAGGAGTTTGTTGGATGATGTTAGGAGGAAAATTGTAGCTTGTAGTCTGTGGCCCGACCACAAGAGAGTTGTAGAAGTTGTCTTGTTTGTTGTTCATGGTGAAGACTAGGATTTGCACATCCAGTGTCCAAGAGAAACTTGTCAACAATTGCAAATAAGTGAGTTTTGTGACTGGACTTGCTCCAGGACCATGTATAACTAACTAAAATCATCCTTCCTTTTTCATAGTAATTTATGTGATTTTATTGTTATGGGAATATGAATACATAATTTTTTTGTTTTTGCTACTATACTTTTCTCGTATTTCACAACACAACCACCCCTAAAATGCGAATAAAACTGAATGCACTGATGGGTGTAGATATACTCATCACCTAGTTGATCTATATTTCCCCTTCTTGGGGTCCATGTGTGGTTCTTCTCCCTCTGAGATCTCATGGAAAGGTAATACAAAGAAGAACTAGAATAAATATGTATGGGTTATCCCATGTTGAAGACTAGATAGGAATCAATGCCTATTCATAAACCTTATAGTTATATTTTTAAGCATCAACGACTCTAATGTAAAGAATGTTTATAATAAAGATTTTGTTATACTTTTGATACAATTTTGTAAATATTGATCATATAGATTCAGTCTATACATTTCTGGTCCTACCAATAGACTTTTCTAGAATTTGTTTAATCAATCGATTGGAGACCTCCACTTGTCCCGAGGTATGTGGGCGATAAGGAGTGGAAACCTTGTATCTCACACCATATTTCTTCAATAGAGAAACAGACTATCTCTCCGCAAAGTGGGATCTCCCATCACTAATGATGGTGCTTGGGAATCCATATCTTGGAAAAATGATCTTTTCAAACATCCTCTTGATAGGTTTTGAATCATAGGAGGTGGGTATTGATTCTACCCATATGGAGATGTAATCTACAATGACCAACATATAATGATTCCCTCTTGAAGACCAAAAAGGCCCCATATAGTCGATCCCCCAAATGCCAAAAATCTCAACCTTGATCCAATTAGACATCCGTATCTCGTTCCTCCTGGAAATATTCCTAGTGTGGTGACACTCTTTGTAGGTTTTACATAGGCATGTGTGTCCTTAAATTGAGTGGGCCAATAAAAGCTAGATTGTAGGACCCTACTGGACATCGTGTCTCCACCTAAATGCCCACCATAATGTGAAGAGTGGAATTCATGAAGGATTTGTGGCACTTCCTCTTTTGGGATGCATCAACGATACATATAGTCAGCACACCTTCTAAACAAAAGTGAGTCATCCCAGTAATAGTTCTTCAGGTTGGAGAATAGCTTCTTCTTCTCATTGTAAGTGATTTCTGGTGGTAGTTGTCAACATGCAAGGTAACTACATATATCTGTGAACCATGGTACCTTGGGCTCGGTGGATTTTTACATCATCAAAGATTCATCTAATGTCATTTACCAGTAGTGGGTCATCATTGGACACAACAATCTGAGACAAGTGCTCAGACACTACTTTCTTTGTCCCCTTTTGTCTATTATCTCACGATCAAACTCTTGTAGCAAGAGCACCCATCTTAGAAACCTCAATTTGGTGTTTTTTTTCTGTATAATATACTTGATCGCTCTGTGATATGTGTAAACTTTCAATTTTGAGCTGAACGAGTAGGACCTAAACTTGTTATAGGTAAACATTATTGATGGAATTTATTTTTCTATGGTGGTATAATTAACTTGAGCTTTGTATAGCATTTTTCTCGCATAATAAATCACATGATGTTTCTTGTCTTTATTTTGCCCAAGTGCAACTCCTATGACATAGTCACTTGCGTCACACATTATCTCAAAAGGAAGCTCCCAATCTGGAGCCTAGAGAATTGGTGCGGTCATCAGAGCACTTTGTAGGGTCTCAAAAGCATCTCAGGCATTTGTCTATGAAACCAAACATGACATCTTTAACCAACAATATATACATGGATTTATAGATTTTAGAAAATTCTTGATAAATCTACTATAGTATCTGACATGTCCTAGAAAGCTTCTCAACCTTATAGCTTAGAAATGGCTTCAACCATGCTTAAATCAACTTCAAATCCTTTCTTGGTGATTTTGTGCCCAAGCACTATCCTTTCTTGGACAATAAAATGACATTTATCCCAATTCAAAACCAATTGCTTCTCTTCACATATTTTAAAAACTTGAGATAGGTTTCTTAGAAACATGTCGATGTTAGTACCATACATATAGGAATTGTCCATTAGAATTTCCATGATGTCTTCCAAAAAATATACAAACACCAAAATCATGCACCTTTGGAAGGTTGCTGGTGCTTGCATAGGTCAAATGGCATTCTTTGAAAGGCATGTGTTATGGCCTTCTCTTTGTCATCTAGTTGGATGGGAACCTGGTAAAATCCTGAGTATCCATCCAAGAAGGAGTATGAATCATGGGCTAATCGTTCTAGGACTTGATGTTTGAATGGAAATGGAAAATGATCTTTCTTGGTGGTGGCATTGAGCTTCTTGTAATTGATGCACATCCACCAACAATTACTATTTGTGCTACCACTTCATCATCCTTTTCTCCCTTAACTAGTGTCATACCTCCCTTCTTAGGGACTGCGTATTGGGATCACCTGATTGATGTCACTTATTGGGTATAGTATAATCGCCTCAGAGTGTTATGAACTCTTTCTTTGCTACCTCTCTTAGGATCTGATTAACTTTCTCTAAGGTTGGGACAGAGGTTTGGCATTCTCTTCTAGATTTATTCTATGCATGCAAATGGTTGGGCTTAGTCCCTTTATATCTTCAATAGAGTATCCTATTGTTTTCCTTCTTAGATTGATCTCATTCAAGAGCTTCTATTGTTTTCATCTATCAAGGAATAATTTATAATAACTGGGTTCCTTTCTTTTATGTCTAGAAATTCATATTTTAATCCTTCATGGAGTTTCTTCATCTCTAGTTTAGGCTTAGGTGCTTCCTTCTTTTCTCAAGTTTGCTCTAGAGAGGTGTACTTTACTGTCTCAAAATCAAAAACTTCTTCATCATTGTAGTCCTCTTCAAGTTGATTTAGATAATCAAGGATTTTAGCTACCTTTGGATCTTGAATATCTGTGTTAGGATTGTTTAAAGCCCTAATGAGCCAGTCAACTATAGCAATTTGCTCTTAGACTTCCACATAGAACTGGTTGTATCTGTCCATGAAATAGACTGACTCAAATGGAGATGGTCCTCTCAAAGAGTCATGAACATGAAAATCAATATGATCATTACCTACTCAATAGTGATGATTCTAGCTTCAACTTCTATCAAATTCCTATCAGTGGAGAGGAATGGTCTTTCAAATATCATTGGGAATGTCAGTTGTTCCACTATGAGAATCATAACTAGGTCTCATGGTATGAAAAATCTTTCAACTCATACAGGAAAGTCTTCTACAATCCCTTTTGATTTCGTAAAAGAATGGTCTGCTAATTGAATATGCAATCTCGTCTTGAACATATTAGTAAGTCCTAGCCTTTGAGCTAGTGTGATAGGCATAAGGATGATACTTTCTCCTAGATCTGGTAGATATTGTCTTACTTCATTTCCCATATTGAAAGGTATAATGAACACTCTCAGGTCCTTATGCTTGGTGGACATCTTTGCTTGTACAAAAGCACTAGACATTTTCTCTAGACTGACAATCTAAACATGGTCACCACTCCTTTTCGTAATCAGTTCCTTGTAGAATTTCTCATATGTTGGTGTCTACTCATTGACATGCAAGAATAGAATATCCATGTGACAATTCTTCATAGTATTAATAAACTTGTTGTATCTCTTTTTGTTGTGAGCCTTGATTAGCTTATACGGGAAAGGAACCCTATGTGAAAGCTTCTCTAGCGAGTTCAAATTTCCTCTCTTTCACTATCTTTGTTTCCTTACTTTTCTTTTTGTCTTAACCATTTGGGTAGAAGCTTCTACCTCAGATTCTTCTTTTATTATGACATTTTCAAGTTGGGATTCAGTAATAGGAGTGTTTTTCTAGATAGTCTTGCCAATTGGTTCTTTTAGGACCTTCACTGAGCTGAGAGTGGCCATTTTTGCACTTGAAGTATTGGACGGGATCCTCCCTTGTGGATTATTTATTAGTTCTGAAAGTTGTGCAAGTTGTTGATTGATTTTCTTGGCATGGGTTTTCATGTCAACAATTTGAATTGTTATGCCCCTTAGCTGGGTTTTCATTGTGTTCAATACACCTATGTTAGTTATGGTGCTTTTAGTTTGTTGCCCATTCACAAATTCTTATCTTTTCATGAATTTGAAAAGTTCAGAAACCATATCTTATTGATAGGTGTTTTTGTTCTGACCATGGTCCTAACTCAGCCTACTCAAAGTTTATTTTTGTTTTGACCTTGTCCTTGATAGTTGTTCCTATTTTGTTGGTAAGTTGTGCTACGAGTGAAGATAGATGGTCCTCCACCTCTACCAAAGCATGACAGTTTGTTAGGTGGATTGCTCAGGTGATGAGCATTTTCAGTGACATCTTTTTTTTTGTAAGAGAATCCAGGATGATCTAGCCTCGTGAAGTTTACATAAGAGACATTTTTAGTGTTTTCTTCTTCACTATCCTCTTCGGGTTGGGTATATATATAGTTGTTTATTCCATGTCCCCCTTTTCTGTAGTAACACATTTAATTACTTTTTTGGCTTTGTTCTTTCCCTTGCTTCCAAAATCTTTTAGGTGTTTCACTTCAGATTCCATTTTCTAAATCTAGGTAGTTATAGATTCTAAATCCTTGGCCTCAGTAATAGTACCCTCCTATGATTCTTTCTTGGTTGTTCCTCTATCATAGTCCATATCGGCTTGTAAGGCAACCATATTGTCAATGATCTTTATGGTTTTCCTCGGACTCTTTCCTAGGAAATCATTTCCTACTGCCGCTTTCAGTGAAGTCCTTATAGATGAGGTAATCCCATTGTAGAAGGTAGTAAATAGAAATTCCTTATCATATTTATGGTGAGGGCAATCCCAAAATCTTTCCCATGTTTCATACAAGTTTTCATCAGGCTTCTATATGGAATTGGTGATCTTATATCTATTCCTAAGAGTCTTCTCTAATGGATAGAATTTGGCACTAAAAGCATCCGCCAAATGTGCTCATTTGTTAATCTTTTGTCAGGAAGGGCAAGGTGCCATGATGGGGCTTTATCCTTTAGAGAAAAGTTGAATCCCTTGTAGTAGATTACCTATTGTTTCACCCTATTCATCTTGATGGTGTCACAAATATTTTTAAAGGCATCCAAGTGATGGTAAGGGTTCTTGTCTCAATAATTTACCCCAAAGGTCTTAATTATTGTAGATCATAATGATGATTGTTGGTTTGAGTTCAGAGTTTGGAGAAGAACCTAGGAATGATTACTAGGCATCTAGATTCATTGGCCCAGGTAGAAGTGAACTTGCGAAGAGAGGGGCCTCCATTATCCTCATCATCATCATGTTGTGGTTTGTCATGTTTCTTCCATTTCTATCATGACATTCTTCATCACGTTGCTCTTTTTCATTCTCTTCCCCACGCTCCCTGTCATGAAGCTCTTCCTCATCACATTCTTCTTCATGATCTTCCTCTTCGTGATGTTCTTCCTCACAATCTTCCTCACGTGCCTCATGAAACCCTTCAACCCTCATGTTGTGGTTGACTTCCCTACGAGGAGGCATGATGTTTGCAATTGGTAGTGGTAACATTCTGATTCACTCAATCGACATGAAACAATTTGCATAGTCAAGTTAGAAACTAAACATGTCAAACTAGGTATTTAAGATAGTTAGAGTTATCATACTTAAAATGTGACGTTGAGTCTATTTCTAGACTTGAGGCACAAGTGTAAGATAAGTAGACTCGGGTTCTTAACATTACTGGTTGCCTTATCCCCGGCAACAGTGCTGAAAAGTTGACTGACCTAAATCACATGTCTAAAAGAAGCATATCCATAGAAATTAGACTTTTAAATATATTAAACCCGACACTCGGGATCCCACAATGATGACATGGGGTCCGATATAGTAAATCGGGGTTGATCCACAATGAAGGGTGGTATGTGCTAAGAATTGAGGGCCTTAGCTTAGTTACACAAAACAAGAAGTGAGATAAAGTTTTGTGTTTTGTACGGAATGGTGGTATTTCAACAGACAATAATCAAGTATAATAAATCAAGAAGTAAAGTAAGAGAATAAGAAAATCCATAGATAAGGTATCAATTATTGATGGGAAACTTTGATTGGGTTTCACCATATAAGAACCCTCACCAACACGCAATACTCACACCCATTGTATACCCTTAGCAAGTTTATAAGCAATCATTATTAGTGTTTATTCCCTCCTCTGTCAAGATTAGGATAGATTCAAATTACAACATTGTTTTTCTCTCAAGATGACAAACAAACAATAAAAGTAAAACCATATGACCATTAACCTAAGCATTCCAACAATGTAATGAATTCATGCAACTCCAACTACTTAAGATTTAGGTTATTACTACTCTTTCAAGGTACTAGAAATCAAACAACATGAGATGGTATCTAATTATGCAAGTGAAGCATTCTCTAGGTCTTCTGCTCCGTATTCTCTCTAGGTCTTCCCCGACGGCTATTGTTGGGGGGAGGATGTGTCATCGACGCTGTCCTCCCGCTGGCCCCAACTACCACAACGCGATCCCCTTGATTCAAGATATCGACGAGCATTAGAAGGAGGGTTTTGGGTTGTAGCACTCCATGGTGCTAGCGGTGGGGTGAATCTCGGCAGTTGGGTGGTTCAGGAGATGATCTTGGTTGTGCAGCATCCAAATCTGTCATGTGGTTTGGCATATCGACCTCGTCGACTCCATCCCGTTCAAGCGTGACACATGGAGAGGATCGTTCCAATGAATCTGGCTCTTTGTGCTGCCAAATTGTCGACGTAGGTTAAGAAAGGGTGTTCTCGCCATTCTTTCACAGGAACCTGATCTGCCTCTTCTCAAGATGGGTCCTGGGTATCCAAGGCTTCGATAGCCCCTCATCATCAACTTGGACCTGCTGTGGCGGGAAGGCGGGGTTGGGTGCATTGCTTGGCAGTCTGGGCTTCTTCTTCCCTGGGTTTGCCGACTATGCTACCTTCACCACCAATATATGTATGCCGGCAGCGAGCTTCCTGCTGGTTCATGTTTCTTGTCATGGAGTACATCCTCTGCAGGGGAACATCTAAAAGCAACTGGGTCTGCTCCAGACGACAGTGGTGATGGGTGAGCTTCTTGTTGGGTGGAGGGGCTGCGTCTTGTTCGTCCACCAGGAGGTCTTTCCCCCAATCGCCAATCTCAGGTTCACGGAGGGTCTTCGACTTAGGGGTTCTGAATGCCCTCAAGGTGTTTGATGAGATGGTCTAAATGACAGCAACCTCATGTGGGGTTGGGATGGGGGGGGTTCTTCTTCTCAGTCCTTCCTGTTGCTGTGCCGACGCTAGTTTTGGCGGCATGTTCCTACTGCTCACTGGTGTCTATGATAGAGGATTCCTGACCTGCGGGTGGCTCTAATGTTCACGGGCGCGGTGGTCTTCTATGGCTCATCAGGCGTGGCTGGCTCCTGATGCTGCGAGGGTGTGCACCCTCAAGGTGTTCAACCAGCTGCCACTCTGGGGTTGCTTCTGATCAATCATGGTTGCTCCCTACAGCTGTGATATGGAGCACCTTCTAGGTGTTCGATGTTTTGCCCTTTGCATATAAAGGTTGTAGGGTACTAATGTGCTCATCGGACTTGCAAAAGCCTGAGTCGCTTGTTTCCTGTATGGTTGCAGATTGTTATCATATGGCTCCTAAGAAGGATATGTTGACGGCTGATGAAGATGGGGGAAAATGCCCTTGAAATCCATTCTTTCAGAGGTGAGAAAAATGCATATGGAGGTCAGGGGGGGTTCCCCTCCATGGACATAATATATTTATCATAACCTTTGGATGTGCTATTTTGGTTCTTTCTCTGCTGTTCGGATGCATGCCTGCAAGTAGTTTGAGTTTGTTGATGGCTGGCCTTTGACGTTGCTATCTTCCCATGTAGTTTAAGGCTACCTCGGGCGGCTTGATGTCACACTTTGAAGGTGGTCATACTGTCAGTGATTTTTGAGTCGTTTGTAAGCAGCTCTTAAACTATGTGTTAGTTGCTAGCATAGGATAGGGGTTTGTTTCCATCTCTTTCTCATTTTGCTTCTTGGGAGGTCTTGGTGTAGGCCTTTTTTTTCTGGATTTATATCCTGGTTGTAAGGGGTGCTCCTTTGTGCCCAAAGTTTTTGGACTTCATTTAATAGTAACATGCTTTTTGGACCGACTAAAAAAAAAGAACAACTAAATGTAGATAAACAATGCTAAGAGCAAATATTCAAATGGACGTAAGTATTTACATGTTGGGAGAGCCTTAGTGGCTACTCCCAACCCAAGATATATATTCAACTCATGGTTGTGAGTAGCATTACTTATTTACAGATATAATGATACGTGGAGGTGGAAGACAAAATGGTATCAAAAAAATGAAGGTGGGTGGACAACTTCTAAAAAGACAAATGAGGATACACCAACAGTGACCACTGATGGTCAATGTCGATGAAAGGCTTCTTAAATCTAAATATGGTGTTTTTGTAAAAGAGTTCTTCCCCCTTCTCTCAAAGAAGAAGTTCAAAGGTGCTTGGGAAAGGTGGATGTGTGTTGTTCCCTTAGACTCTCATCCTCAAAGACCGTAAATAGATGGTTGATGGTACAGGTTGATGGTGAGGTAGCTCTCCGGTAGCATTCCATCTTCTCCTTCACGTCGTGACTTCATCTTTGTAGCATGTGACTTCTATTTATATACCTCGGTTTATTTCTTGCGTCACTCTAGTTGGTAAACTTACTTGCACTACAATTTTGAGCATGTGCCTCGGGGCACACACTCAATGGTCTCTAATGACTGATGCCTAGTGAATCCATTGGTCGGTTGATCTGGTGATGAGCCAATACTTTGTGAATGTAGGCAAGCCATCAGGTTTGTGAACGATGGTTGTTGGAAGGATACAATGAACTTTGATGCTTGTGCTCAAGTTTGAGAAACGATGGTTGATCATTTAGAAGACCGACATGTTGTAAGGAGGTGGGATCACCCCCTTACTAAAGATTTGAAGAATAAAACATCCATTACAAACACACTCAAAGGTATGCTAGAATAGGTGCAAAATTTTCAAACTTCAATAAATGGTATTCAAAACAACCAAAGTATAGCAACAAAATAAAAATAATGGCTATATTCAGTTTTCACAAAGGATTACAAAAGTACATCATAATATCCCATAAGGGTTTACATGTATGATACAACATAAGGATCTAAGTAGAGGGAAATCTAAACTATAACAACTTCATCTAGAAGCTTTAACTCCTTAAGATAGTCCAAAACGTCATGCCTTATCATCCAAGTCTTTCACCTAGGGTTGGAAGCATACCCCAACAAGAAGAGAAAATAGATGACATCAACAAAGGTTGGTATGTGCATACTAAATAGGAAATTGAGAAATATATGGAATAAAGGACATCAAATATAAAAGGCTTCGCATAGAAAGGATAAGGACCACCCAAATGAATATCAAGAGAAAAGGAATTGAAATCACATGATAAAAAAAGAATACTTGCCATTAATAAAACATAAAGATTGTGCCACATAAGAACATGTAAGGAATTACGACACACACCCCATATCATCAACCTGCATGCATGTGAGATAAACATAGCCCTAGAACAATATAAGCAAAAAGGCGGCTAAGTCTCATAAACTTGAATCCTGATAGAGAAAGGAATACTACCAATCTCCCAAATATATAAAACATGGGCCAAGAATCACACATCTTACCCTGGGTATGAGGTTCCTTTCCATCCAAAAAGAGTAGGAAATAACACATCTTCCATAAAAAAAATGCAATTACACTACTCTAATTCTACTGAATAACACATCTTCCATGTGTCCAATGCTAAGGGTGCCTATGGACATGTAAACCTTTATGGATAAGGGAGAAGTCAAGCATCAGGTGTCCATGGAGCTTTCCATGTATCCTTAGCCTAGGGATTTCATGGCCATGCAAGAGGATAGATCATAGAGGCTTCTTGAATATCAAATGTTGATTTATGGACACTTATAGGCCATCCCAACTGACCTCCAATCAAAGAAATAACCCCATTGTTTGATAGCTTCTAAAGATAAGCTCATTTATAAAGAGAGTAATCCCTAAATGCCCTTGGAAAGAAACACCTTCAAACACAGGTGCAACTAGGTGCCCTATGGTTCAAAAACTCGAGAATGGTAAGGGAATATATAATGATTATAATGTATGTGACAATTTGCAAAGAAAACCTCCCAATTGGGTAAATTGCAAAAAAAATCCAGAATGTACCTAAAATTGCATAACTTGCACAAACAACATCCAAATTTTGTGAAACTTTATCCACAAGTTATCTTTGTTGTGTTGAATAAAAAAATGACATTATTTTCATATTTTTAAGTTATATAATCACGTTATTCATTACTTATGCCTTTTACTTATTTTCTCTTTTGTAAACTTATCCTAATATTTCAAGGTTGTCCAAATTAGATGAAATTTGACATGTAGACTGATTAAGATATGTAGATTTCAAATTTGAAGTTTGTTTCCACTTTTGAGACTTCTTTTTATGAGATATGCATTATGTCCCATTAAGGGCCCATCATCTAAATTATTCATCCAATTAAGTTTCTTATCTTCATATTACCACCAAAATGAGTTAGGTGGCATATTTTATGTATCCATTATAAACCTAAGATTAATGTTAGAACATTAGGTTACATTAAGGTGATATATACATGTATTATCTCATTGGGGTTATACTAAACATCTATTTAGGTCTAACCTTCAACCTTGTTTGGCTAAGTCCAAAATGTCAACTTCTAGGGTAGGGTTCGAGATCTAGTATGTTACAACAAACCACCCCTTAAAGGGATTTCATCCTCGAAATCAAAACATCCTCATATAAGAAAACAACTTATTCACCACCTCTTAAAGGATTCATCTTTTTAAGTCAAAACTATTCTTTAGGTATAAAAGATTCAACTACACTTCCTTACATCTAACTACATAAGCATCATGCAAAAAAAAACTTGTAAGGACTAATTGTGAACTATGGGTTAACTTGCTCTTATCCATCCTCAAACAAGTCTTTACACCTGGGAGACTAGTTCAACATATTAGGTTCCCTAAAGATAAATCATATATATGTCTAAGTTCCTAAAAGCATGCTATTTTAAACAATTCATATCAGCTCAGGCCAGGCCAGGCCGATATCATATGGATTCGGGAGTCCTCCTAAACCAAGCTAGTGGTGCAGAGGAAAATCTTGCCAGCCCCCAAAACCTGATCCTTTCTAGACATCTTTTCTTTCAACCTCATGTCCTAGTATCTACCTAAAGGCCAAGCTAAACAAACTCAAGTTACTATGGTTACTTATGCATGTTTTACTTGTAAGTATTTTAAGGATCTATTCATCATTATTCTAATGTGAAACTATATGATCGTAAATCAACCCTTTATCTTCTATATATCAACTCTAGGGAAAACATGTCACTTGAAGGTAAGGCAAGGATTCTAACTAGGGAGACAAAATTGAAATAGTCAGATTTTGACTACAATGGGCTCTGATACTATGTTGTAAGGAGGCGGGATCACCCCCTTACTAAAGATTTGAAGAAGAAAACATCCATTCCAAACACACTCAAACGTAAGCTAGAATAGGAGCAAAATGTTCAAACTTCAATAAATGGTATTCAAAACAACCAAAGTATAGCAGTGGAATAAAAATAATGACTATATTCAATTTTCACAAAAGAATACAAAATATATCGTAATATCCCATAAGGGTTTACATGTATGATACAACATAAGGATCTAAGAAAAGGGAAATCTAAACCATAACAACTTTGTCTCCAAGCTTTAACTCCTTAAGCTAGTACAAAACTTCATGCCTTATCATCCAAGTCCTTCACCTAGGGTTGGAAGCATACCCCAGCAAGAAGAGAAAATAGATGACATCAACAAAGGCTGGTATGTGCATACTAAATAGGAAATTGAGAAATATATGAAATAAAGTACATCAAATATAAAAGGCTTCTCATAGAAAGGATAAGGACCACCCAAATGGGTATCAATAGAAAAGGAATTGAAATCATATGATAACAAAAGAATACTTGCCATTAATAAAACATAAAGATCGTGCCATACAAGCACATGTAAAGAATTAGGGAACACACCTAATATCATCAACATGCATGCATGTGAGATAAACATAGCCCTAGAAAAATATAAACATAAAGGAGGCAAGTTTCATAAAATTAAAACCTGATAGAGAAAGGAGTATTACGAATCTCCCAAATATATAAAACATGGGCCAATAATCACACATCTTGCCCTGGGTATGAGGTTCCTTTCCATCCCAAAAGAGTAGGAAATATCACATCTGTTCAACAGGAAATAACACATCTGCCATAAAATCCAATGCAATTACACTACTCTAGTTCTACTAAATCACATAGCAAGTTAAATGTAGAGGCAAATAAAAAGTATAGTCAGAATATATAAACTAGTCACCATATAAGTGACCAACATATACATCCACCTCATAAGTGGGCAAAATACATCACATGTCATATTTTAGAGTTCCATCATGAACAAGGCATAAGATAAGAGTTCAAAAGAGTATCCATGATCACATGAACAATATCAAATAAGTTAGTTCACATAAACCATGATTTTCAAAAGAAAATACATTGTGTATAGGCTAGTGTCAATAGGACAAAGAGAATGAATAAGCATAGGTGAATTGCTCAACATAGAAGAATAGGGGATACATCATACCTCAACTTCAGAGTCTAGACAATCCAAGTCAAGCCTAGGCCTCCACAGAACCTCTAGGGAAGGTGGATAGGTCCAATAAGTAAGGTTCCCAAGCTTAGAGAGGTTCGTTTTTCCAAGAAAGCTCCTATCTCGAGCAAGAAGCACCGTTTCCACTTTAGAGGTGAAAAACACTAACAAAGAACATGGAGATGAGGTGTTTATGCGTTCCAAGTGGGGTTTCACCATGGAAGGCCATGGTTCCAACTTAGAGGAATGTGTAAGGAAGACTAGCAACATGAAAATAGGGAAGGAAAGGAGGATACTTACAAGTTTTGGTCAAAATAATCAAGGAGGAGCTTTAGAAACCCTAAATAGAGAAAATTTGGAACCCTAAGAGCCTTCTTCACCAAGGTAAGCACCTCCTTTCACCTTGGGATAGAGCCTTCGTGGAAACACATAGTAGTAATTATGCTCTAAGATAGAGGAAATAAAGGAGAGCAAGATTTTTCAAATCAAGAGTTGGGAAGGGGTAGATATGGCTATATAAAGAAAGAGATCAAGCATGAGGTGTCTATGAGACTTTCCATGTGTCATGTATAAGGGTGTCCATGGACATGAAAGCCTTTGTAGATAAGGAAGAAGTAAAGCATGAGGTGTCAAGTTACTTTCCATGTGTCCAATGCTAAGGGTGCTTGTGGACATGCAAACCTTTATGGATAAGGAAGAAGTCAAGCATGAGGTGTCCTTCGAGCTTTCGATGTGTCCTTAGCCTAGGGATTTCATGGCCATGCAAGAGGACAGCTCATAGAGGCTTCTTGAATATCAAATGTCAGTTTATGGACACTTATAGGACATCTCAACCAACCTCCAACCAAAGAAATAACTGCATTGGTTGATAGCTTCTAAAGATAAGCTCATTTATAAAGAGAGTAATCCCTAAAATGCCCTTGGAAAGAAACACCTTCAAACCAAGGGGCAACTAGGTGCCCTATGGTTCAAAAATTAGATAATGGTAAGGAAATATATAAGTATTATAATGCATGTGACAATTTGCAAAGAAAATCTCCCAATTGGGTAAATTGCAAAAAAAACCATAATCTACCTAAAATCGCATAACTTGCACAAACAACATCCAAATTTGGTGAAACTTCATCCACAAGTTATCTTTGATGTGTTGGATAAAAATTTGAAATTATTTCCATATTTTGAAGTTATATAATCACATTTTTCATTACTTATGCCTTTTACTCATTTTCTCTCTCCTAAACTTATCCTAATATTTCAAGGTGGTCCAAATTAGATGAAATTTGACATGTAGGCTAATTTTGATAATTAGATTTCGAATTTGAAGTTTGTTTCAACTTTGAGATTTCTTTTATGAGATATGTCATATGGCCCATTAACGGCCCATTATCTTAATTATTCATCCAATTAAGTTTCTTATCTTCATATTACCACCAAAATGAGTTATGTAGCATGTTTTATGCATCCATTATAAACCTAAGATTAATGTTAGAACATTAGGTTACATTAAGGATATCTATACATGCATTATCTCATTGGGGTTATACTAAACATCTATTTAGGTCTAACCTTCAACCTTGTTTGGCTAAGTCCAAAATGTCAACTTCCAAGGTAGGGTCTGAGATCTAGTATGTTACACGTATCATCAGTGGGCATTGTCTAGGACCCAGGCGAGTCATCAATTGTAACAACTGATGGCTATCCAGACTAACTTCCTGACAAACCATCAGATTTGGCAACTGATGGCTATATTTGCCACACAATGGTAGTTCTACAATATTACTATGAGCCATTGGTTTGGAAATTGATGCTTGGTCACTCGTAGAACTTCCTTAGCTCTATCATTGTGGGTGGTCTCCATGAGATTTTGAAACTGATGGGTGTTCTGTCCAATGTTGTAAATCCATCACTAGTCGAATTACATGTGTAGAATAGGGTAGTTACCTTCAGATCATGGTATAATTGGTAAACGTAGGTAGAATGCAAGAAGGTTAAGGTAACTCTATATAAAGAGGGGAAATTTATATATTCTAAAAACGAGGCATGAAATATGCACAAAATTGGATGTCATCACACATGTAGTCAAGTCGATTGGTTGTGTGAAGCAATAATTTGGTTCTACTCATAAAAACCTTAATTATTCAAATCATCCATATTAAGGGTTCTTTAATCTCAATTTAGCTTAGGATCATCATATCTTTGTCCTTTTCATAGATTTTCAAAATAAAAACCATCACAATTCATTATTATCAAAATTAGGATTTCTAGTCCCATTAATGTACTTTTATGTGCATGGAACCCTAAATTGTGACAATTAAGCACAATTATTATCTTTTTATATCTAAATATTCCTTTCATTAACAATAGTTTAATATTGGCACATGTTATCCAAAGAATATCATTAAATTCAATAATCATCAAACCTTAGAGTTTTCTATTCATGAATTCATTAAAGGTAACAACTTTAACTACTTTTAGAATTGTAAGAAAAATTAGGCTTCAAATATATTTTTATTTAACTCCTTGAGTTCTCCTGGTCAAAATTTATATATTATATGTCTTGATTTGAGGTCAGAACCCCCAATCATTACTTGGGCAGACATGAAAAATGAGGTTCTAAGGAAATTCTACCCTACCACTGAGATGACTTAGACGAAAAGATATATCACATCCTTCATAAAGAGAATGAACATTTGCATGAGTTTGGGAGAGATTTTACAAGTTTCTTAGAGACTGAGACCACTATGATGTGCCTCTTTGGAAACTAGTTCAATCCTTCTACTCTATACTTTCTGAGATGGGTTAGACTATTGTAGACTATTCATGTAGTGGTGCATTTATAGATAAAGCTCCTGTAGAATGTTGGCCTCTTTTTGACCACTTGGATAAAAACTCATGACATCAAGATTCTAAATTGGGTGTACAATATGATAGGAACATGCCATCTGCCCCTTCTTAAGACAAAGATGATACCAACCCACAAGTGATGAAAACCTTGGAATACGTGATGAGCTTGAAGAAGACCCATGTGGAAGGCCTTTCTAGCCAACTGTCCACTCTATTGAGTCTATTGCTATGGATATTAAGGCGTTTCACCCTTTTGGAAACTACAACAACTAAGATCAAATGTCAACTTCTTATACTCTGAAATAGAGGAATCATTCAAATTTTTCATGGAAGCGACAGGGGTACCAAAAACAATGGAATAACTCAAGGTATGAAGAAGAGGTTCTTAGAAGGTTGAGGAACCTATATGAGATCAATAAAGATGTGTTCTCTCATGAACAAAACATTAGTAGGCTCAAGGAAATGTTGGGTCAAATTTCTTTATCACTTCTCCATCAAGAGGAAGGGAGACTTACCTCTCGAATTTAGGATAATAGTAATAGTACTTATGATCCATGGATGATCCTGAAGGAAAATACATCCCACCACAAGGACAAGTGCCAAACTTGAAACAATAGCATGACCATCCTAACCCCTATTATCCAATACAACCAAAACATCCAATCAACTTCCAATATAGTTCACAACCAACACCTCAATACCAACCACCTCCACAACAATACAAACTACCTCCACATTCGACATCTACAACAACCACCCTACATCCTCCAAAATCCTAATCCACCACCACCACAACCATCACGAGCTCCCCTTATTCCCCATGAGAAAGTGAACATGGTGTTGGTTTTGAGGTGTGAAAATGTTGTTGAACTGACCAAAAAGGGTAATAGACAAATTGCCAAAGATCATGATGGAATGCCATTGCTGAAAGGTTCTTGTGAGAGTTCCAAGAGCACTAACATTCTTGATGCCCCTTTGTGTTGTGTGAGTGTTGAGAGCACTAACATTATTGGTATCCCACCTCTTTGTGAGATGATAACACCATGTTCCCAACATCTATTGAGTTTGTGATACCCACTATTGTCCCACCTTGTGTTGTGTTTACAACAACAAGTGTTCCACCTGATGACTCAATGAATCTTCTTATGGTGCTCCAAAGTTCTAAAATAGTTTTAGATAAGGTTGATGTGGGTGTGACCTTTTTATTTGATTCATTAGAAGACTCCTTTTATGAATTCCTACATGAGCTTAATATGAACATTTTAGAGATTTTGAGGTAAGGGCAACAAGCATCTCACTACTCGTGTCATTGTTTAAGGATGTTTGTGCTGGAAAGAGGAATATAATGGGAAGGCCACCTTAGGAAATTAGATTGAAAGAATAGGTGATACTTGATAGCCAATTCCTAATAACAAAGGGATATCTGGATATACCTCTAATATCTTTTTATATTAATCCCTATGTGAGATTTATACTTGATAGCCAATTCCCAATAACAAAGGGATATATGTTTTTATATCAATCCTTAGTTTGTTGAGCATGCACTTCTTGTCTTTGGTTTAAGTATCAACACCATGAGCTATCATGTGTATGTGAAACTTGGCTTGGAAAGGTTGAAAGCAACAAACTATATTCTCCTATTAGTTGATGGTTCCAATAGAATACCAAAGGGTAGGCTAGAGAATGAGATGCTAGTGGTAGAAAGAAAGTCATATGCCTCTTACATGATTGATTCCTTTCCTTAGACATAGAGCCAATGAATGGTAAGACTCCCATCATCTTTAAAAGTCCATTCCTATGTATAGCTAATATAGATATTACGGCGTGTACCGACACACTTACAATTACATTCATGAACAAAAATAATAGAATCTATACACTCAATGTCGAGGAACGTCAAACTTTGATTGATGAGGACTTCTACTTTGAGATAGACTATGACATGAAGTATCTTGAGATCTCACACCACCCTCATGAAGAAGAACATGTGGTGAAGGAAATTGAGAAATTTACCTCTGATGGGGATGGTGGTGGATATTTTGATAATGGAAGCAACATCAAGCCCTATTGAAGGCAATAAACTTAGTGCTAGTGGGGGGCAACCCACCTTGGTTTTAGGTTCTCTCTCTGAAAACCCATATCGTGTTATACTTTTGTTTTTCATTTCCAGGAAGCTCAAACATAACCATACTTGATGGGTTTTCCTATTTGTGAATCATATTTCAACATGTGCATAGATGGAAAGATGATGCATGGAGGAGCTGGCTAAGAAGAAGATCCAAAAACTAAGAAAAGTTGAGTGAAAAAGCTACATGAAAGCAACCACCACTGCCGTTTCATGAAGCATGACCCTAGTGCCAACAAGCCAATTGAGTCATTCTAGCTCTTCCCTACCCATTAGAAACCATGAATAATCTCTTCTCCTCTTGATGATTGTCCACCACAACTCTGTGCCCATTACCCTACTATTTTAAATGTCTATATCATGTTGAGGACAACATGGGTTAAAAATTTGGGGTTGTAGGGAGGTAAGCCCTTCTTTTACCCCATATATGCTTTATGGTTCTTGTTCTAATTTTTTGTCCAAGATAAATAAATAGTCTAACTATATTTTATACTTTTGTAATCACAGTTGTTGTGGTATTCTTTAGATACATGCAGATCATGTAGTTTATTTTCTTGCATTTGCATAAATTTTCAAAATATTTGTTCTTTTTCCATTCCATGCCATGCATTACATTTAATTTAGGTTTTTGAAATTTTTGTATGCTTGAGAGTATTTACTTTCTTGTTGTTTCTTTATTTCATGTGTAGGTTTTGCTATGAGTTGCAGCAATTTGGCACCATTTTGGCCAATTTTGCACAAACTTGAAATTTCTTTCCTAAAAGCATGTTTTAATCCAATCCCTACATTCTCAATTGAATGTTTTGACCTTTGAAAATTGCACGTTACATTCTCATGATCTATTGGTACATGGTGTCAATTCTTAACTCTATACATGTGAATCACCTCTATCTTGCTTTTGAAATGTTTGGTTGAATTGTTTTCTAAGCATGCCACAAGCTCTTAATTTTTTTTTGGATCTCACGATAGAACTTTGGTTTTTATATTTCCCATTCATGTGGTGTGCCATTACTTGAAGTAATTTTAGTAATTTTCATACAAGAGGTATCATGTTGAAACCCTCACTAGTGACTACCCTTTTGACTCACTATTATTTCATCATTTATTACCTCTCTGCTTCATGAAAGGATGCCAAATTACACATATTATCCTTGGCCACCTCCAAATGTTTGGAGTGGCCATATCTATAATCCCTCCACTTCAATTTTGCTACCATGTGACCTAACTACACCAAGGTAAAAAAAATGCAAAAAGAAAATAAAAGTTGTTTCTATATAATAGCATCTAAATAACAAAAAAAAGAGTGTTCATGTATATAAGCTCTCTAGTATCTTACTGTGGCCCCCTTCTTATATTTGCATGCCCATTGAGATATGAAATATCAGACCGAAATGATATCACTCTTTTTCATATCCATGTGGGTTATTGAGTGTGGTTTGAGATGTTAGATTGAATGCAAGATGTTAAAACAACACTACTAGTCATCTTTGATGGTCACCGTCATGAAACGCTTTACTTGGAGTTGTATGAGAACCATATAGATTGATTGTGTATTATATACCATTTATTTATAGTTTGTACACTAAATGCTTTGATTGCAGCTTATTTGTGATAGAGGAGAGGAAAGAGGTGGAATATATGTATCTAGTCTTCATTGAGACCATCTAGTCAATATACATCTAATGCACTAAATTTTTTAGTTCCTTCTTGAAGAGAGATTGAGTTGGATCACAGTGTAGGACAAGTATGCTTCAAGTTTGGGGTGGTGATGCAGCCCTCATTTAGGGCTTCATATTGTCTGTTTTGTCCTTGAATCACATCTAAACTTGTTAAATTGTGTATTATTTCCCTTAATAAGGGTATCATTGTCGAATGCACTTATGGGCATTCTTTGCATGTTTTTGAGGTACTCAGACCACACTTTGGATGTACAAAAGAGAAATAGGTTGGCCCTAGGGTTCCTTCATCTATGGAGGAACCTAAGAGATTTCCCAACCTAACCCTAGTGGAGAATTGGATGACATAGAGTAAAGATCTCCAAATATTATCAAAGAGAAGATAGAAGTACAAGAAAAGTCCCCTAGTACGGTCGTGGTACCATGAATTGGTCATGCTGCCCAAGACAAAATTACAGTTAAATCAAAGACTTGAAGTAGCCTGGACATGCCCAACAACACGACCAACACAACCGTTTCAAGGATATTCAAGCACAATTGTGCCATCTAGAATGCTTGTGTTGTTTAAAGTCCAACAGTCTTGTGCTCAAAAGAATGACCAAGTCCCAAGTCCCCAACACGATCGTCCAAAAATCCATCCTCAATTGTGATTTTTCTCATTTCACCAACACACCCATTCTCTACTACCATGACCATGCTACCCTTCCCTCAGCATGGGCATTCTACCCTGAATGGTCATGCTTCTAGTAAACCATGGTTCATTTTTACACTATTTTTCCTATTATACCCCACTTAACTCAGAGCTTCTCAAACCACTATGTATACATTAACGGAAGTTGGGAGTTGAAGGTTAGACACTCTAGGACTTATTGCCACCCACTACCACATCCATTGGGCTCCCACCTACTCCCACTTCATTTTCACCTTCTCCCACATAACAATTGTAGTTTTATAGGGTTTTGGCTACTTCCATCTATATTCCCATGCAATCCAACCACCAAGGTGGGACAAGAATGAGCTGTTGGGGTTGGAGGTGAAGTAGAACATGACTTCCACAAGATTCCATGGATATTTCCCTATCTACTACTCCTTTAGCTATTTTTTTTCCTGGAGTGGCTCACCCCCCCCAAGTTGGTTGTTTAGGGTTAAAATGCGACTCTGATACCATGTTGGAGGAAAATAACACGTAAACTCTATAATTTCATTTGTTAATGGTTTTCAGCTACTTCTATATCATTTCCCATGAATTATATCGTGGTTTGTGTTTGAAAATATTAATTATCTTGTGATTTATGCTTGAAATCACCTAGATTTAGGAGAAACTTTCTTATATGTGGCTATTTTGGGATTTGCTTCTAGGTCCAACTAGTGGATCCCTAGATATCACCCCATCATACTACATATATATCTCTTATCCTACTCCTATGTGTGAGATATAAGTATCTATTTTAGAGGCACTTAGTGCAATTGACTTGGAGCTATATAAAGGCTAGATGGTGGTGATATGAGGTGTAATACCCTCTTTTCCACCTTTCATTGCAACCCTTGGCCCCCAATTACCATAGGAGCTTCTATCCTAGAAACCTAGACTTGATTAGATCCTATTAACATTCTACCTAAACCCTAATCCAAATGTTCCTCAGAAGGTTGGACAGAGGGTTCTAATGAGTAGTTCCCCTTCACACACCCAACTGCATCCATGGTCAATTAGTACTTTAGGACAATTCTCTCACATATATATTTTTCTCATGTTTGACAATGTAAATGAATACAACTAATTCCATGTTATGACACCCCAACCTAGGTTCTTGTCACATTACCCAAAACAACCCAAACATTCATAACTTGCACTTAAACCCTAATTTATCTCTTGATCTTGCATAGTTAGTTGCTTTACTTTCCTTCCTAGTTTATTGCCTTATTTATGGTAGCTAGGCCTTTCTAGTTTAGTTAGTTTTATTGTTTTCTCGTTTATGCTTTATTTAGCCAGTTAGTTGCTAACTTAGTCCTTTGCTTGTCCTAGTTTCTAATTATTGGTCTAGTGCAGTCTCTTGCTAGTTTAGCTAGTTGCCATATCTAGGTTATTAATTAGAATTTATTTTCTATTATAGTATTAGTGTTAAATCGTGCCTTGTTTTTTATTTCAATTGCCTCTTCTCTTTCTTAGCTACCTTTCTGTGCTAACTAGAAAATAACCTATCTTTGGTTAAAGTAGGTCTTTTTATTTCTTTCCTTTAATTTCTTGCTTGACCCCTTAATTAATTCAAGAAAACAAGATAAACCATTGAACCCTAGACTCTGTATTAGGAACTTAGCCATAATGAACACAAATCTAGTGCGTCCTTTATCCCTTGGGCTTGACTCGACTTATCACTGCTATGATACTCCCAAGCAAGTGCGCTTATGGAATTATGTAAGAGTGTGTCAATTGGGTTTTATAAATTTGACAGACCATGTTGTGTGTCTAAGTTACATCTAGTAAAGTCAATTGGTTGGGTGTCCTACGAATGCACCAATAGGATACAAGATAAAATCATAGAAGGTATCCTACAGGGTGATTGAATCCTGAATCGTGGGTAATAAGACCTTGAGTCCATGGTGAATTTTGTTCTGGTGCAAATCACATTCTAAAATAAGTGGGTTCACCTGGTCCTAGTTGAATTAACGAGGTATTTTGAGTTGTAATGATTGATATGGATATGTACGTGGTGGTGGTGGAACCTAAATATCTTGGCGCCTTCTAATAGTAATTTAACTCTTAGTTTAATTCATTCTTACTTTGCAATCTTTATTTCAAGCCTTAGTTAATAATAGTTCTCAAACAACCAATAGCAAATATTGTTCTCAACATTGATTGCAAAAGTGATTTCTTAATAATGATGAATTTTTGGTTTGACCCTTTACTACATTGCAATTTATTCGTCCTCTTGAAGATAAGTTAGTTGAAATTGTCTGAAAGGCTTTCAAAACTAGGATAATTATTCTTAAGGAATTTGTGTGTGCAAATAACTTGCATCAGAACCTCAAGTGGAAGTCACAGTAATAGGAGAAGAGTGCAAATTACATTGGTCCTTATTTAGTATCACTTACATTACTAGGGGCACCCTACACTAGGACATGTACAACTTCATGTCACCATCATTGCATTAGCAATTAGTGAGGATGGACCACTAGGTTGTAAAGATCCATGCCTTACACCTCTAATACCATAATGTGTATATGCTATCCTTAGTTAGATAGATGCTTGGCACATTTGGTAACAACACTAACCTAACCCATATGATCCTCAGTCTGATATCGACAATGAGACAACCTACACCTGGACCACCTGGACAAACAATGGCCAGGGTCCTTTGACCATGATGCCCCATTGTGAGCTTCTAGGTTTGCATTGCACAAGATTATTCTTACCATGCAGACATTATTGTTAATAATCTTGGGTTGGGTGGAAATTGGAATTTCCTTACAATTATTTTATTTTATTTTATTGCATCTTTGTATCACCATGCTTGTGACTACCATATTTATGTATCATAATTTCTCTTTGTTATTATCTACATCATGTTTGAACTTTTTCATCATGTAGGATGTATGTAGTTCTTTTTTTTGTTTAGTGTAAGTATGTTTATTCCTGGTTATATGATTAGGAAATTTTAAGTTGTTTGTAGCCCAAATGTTAGGTATTTTGAAAAATTAGAAATCTATCATAAGATAGGCATATGAATTTATTGTTGAACTAGTTCATCATATTTTTCCATTGCATGTGCCTTTGAATTATCTTTTATTAAGATAATTCTTAAATAAGCCTACTAAAGTCCTACAAATATAATAAAAATTGAACTTGTCAACAAAAAATGGTTGTAGTGTTACAATTGATACAAAGGCATGATTGATGAAAATGACTATTTACAACTTAAACCAACACAATTTTTCAATCTTTTCTCTTCATAGCCCTGAATCAACTAATCTAGAGTGTTTCTCCTTAAACACGAGATTTGTACCATTTAGAGAGACTCACATTTAGCATATACACCTTCTAGTTCAAATTAATTGGTGAGGGTATTAATTGCTCACATAGTATGCTGACCTAGCTAAAACACTGATCCAAGTTAGGTACTTTGCCAAAATCATGATTGAAATGTAAATCACAAATATATTTAAAAGATGCAATAATAATCTATTTTGTATGATAACCTAGATTAAGTACCAATTTAGTTTTAATGGCCGGTTACCTTGAGCTTAGTTTAAGAAAAAGGATGCAAATGTGCCCCAAATGTGATATGTTAGAATTCTTTCGCATAGAAATAGGAAGGAAAAGTTGCAATGAGATCAAAAGTTCCTAGGTGGGAGTCTTTTGTTTACTATTCTTGGGGTAAATATTATTGAACAGTCAATTCCTAAGGATATTAGGGAAACCTATACTTCTTATCTCATTTCAAAAGAATATGATTTTTCATTCATGTTAGCAAAACATTAGAGAAAACAATAATTTTGGTTGATACTAGTAGTTTTCCCTTTTTATTACATGCTAAATTATTTAGGTCTATCTTTGGATCTGATTGCTTCAAAATGATCAATAATTTAAGCTTCGAGTGGTATGATAATGCAATTCATACTACTTTTTAGGTCCCAACTACATGCATCTAATGTCTTAGATTTCATCACTTGGCTACATAATTAGCTTATAATTGCTTAAATAGGTTAATTAATCTTGTTGATATCATTTAGAATAATATAGGATAATTTCATGCAAACATCACAAGTTTGTTTTATATAGAACCAATCCAACCCTTGTCACAACAAAGGAAGTCCTAAATCTTTGTGTCAAGCTATGATACATTGGCAACCACAAATGTTTGATTGTACTTAAGCATCTTGACACCTAAAGGGTGTCCAACGAATAATCCTTTAGACATGAGGTAGAGAGGTTCATTAATACCTCCTTGCTCTGGCCACATCACCTTCCTATTGCATTGATGTTGAGATCTAGAGGGATTCACTGAAGGGTTTTCATGAAAGGGGGCCCAACAAAATAATAATAAGATCTTCCCATTATCCCTAGATGTTGGATCCATCCTAGTTATAAAATGTCAATGAACAAAAAATATAAGAATTTTTACATGTTATACCTTTGCACACACTAGTTTTCCCAACAACTAGACATGTCTTTTTTCAATGAAGAACATTCTCTTCTGGATCTAGATCCAGATCCACTTCCAAGAAATCCAAATAGATCAAGAAGAGATCTGGATTGGCCACCAATTTGTTGCATGTATGTCTTCTCTACAACACCTTATTGGCATCTTGTGGAATATCTTCTTCATGCCTCCTCATGTGTGCTTCGACCTCTACTTCATCCAAATAAATATGGAAGAATGTGGTGCACCACCTTGGCCACTAAGATGAAGAGGAACATGAGTTGCCACCATGCTAGTTGTCCTAAATCTCCCTTTCTTATCCTATATCGGTGATTCATCCTTTGGTTTCTTCCTCTCTCCAAGAGAGAAGTTTGAAAACCAACTTGTCTATCAAGATGTCTCGAAGCTGTCACAATGATGTATCTTACCCATTGAGACATTCCTCCTTTAGAAAGGAGAGTGTTGGGTGTGGGAAACCCTAAATCCAATCCCTTTTCTTATCACACTCTCAAAACCAATCCAGTACTAAAAAAACTCAATAAAGAATTCTTATTGTCTAATCACATTACCTTATCAGCCGATCAAGGTCTGAAAAGCAATGTGATTGGTTGATCAGGTCTATTCAGATCTTGCCAATTTGATACTTTCCCTATTGCAGTATGATCATCCGATCAGGTTTGCAGATCGATTGATCATTCCAGTAATTGGAAAATTCAGATGACCAATTGGCAATCAGTTGATCCATTGACCCAACCAATCCAATTAGCTGATACGACCTTCTAGTCACCCAATCAGATAGGAAATTTACATGTTTATGATTTAGAACCATGATAATTATTTGTTTGATTTTAAACTTCAAATCCCTTATGCATCCTTATGTGTGTGACCTGATAGATTATTAATTATGTTTATAATGTTGTTCAAAACAACACAAGAAAAGATTGGAGTCTACCCAACCATCATTCCACCAAATTAATAGGAATAAGTTGGAGAACAACTAAAACCTATAAAGTGACCAATGTTTCCATGACCTTATAATCCCATTATGATATATATCCAAATTGAAATATCAAAATGGAATGTCATCCTCTTAACATTAAATTTATGTTCCTTGAACTAGAGGACTTTTAAGATATTGGGAGCTCACTATCACATATTGATTCACGTGATCATGGCCATGTATTTCATGGTCTTTCTTGCAAGTGGTTGAGATATCACTCTACAAGATGGAAAAATTCCATCTAAATCAATCACAGTCATCCCCATGTGCCACACTGTACCCAAATCAATACCCTTTTTGAACTCTTATTTAGAGAACATTGGGCTAGAGTCAAAGTCCATAGAACAACATTTGATTACTATAGTGACTTAAGGTCTAAGGATCAGCATCACCAATGTCACATTGATATATGACTCAAACATGCCACTACATGACTTCCTTGTGCCAATCTCGAGGGGGTGTCCAGTAAACCTTTTTCTCTTACAAGTACCCGTGCATCTGAGTTGATATCCAATTCCATGACTAAAGAGACATAGTCATCTCTCACCATACATGATAGTATTTGTATTATTGTTGTCCAATATATCTACAATAACCAACTAGGGACTTAATAAAGAATGAGTAATCTTATTTTACATATGATCTCATATTCAGGTCCTCAAATAAAATTATGTGCCATTAATTTAAAACATTCTTAGGACATTATAAGGTTTATCCATTACCTCAATATTGAAAAAACATAATGAGTAGGATTGCCTTTAATTAATAATAAAATCAAGTACAAAGTATCCTTATTACAATCCTCACATGATGACCTTCAAGGCATATGACCAATAGTCTTCCACTTGCACTTGAGAAAATCATTCATGAACTTAAGTCTGATCGACATAACATGAGCATCATGCTTCTGTTGTGAATGTGATTTAGTCAAGGTAACATCAATGTTGCTTTCCGTTGGTACTTCAAAAATCCTAATATCTCCTTGATGTATGATTGCATTAATGAGATGGTTATTCTTGAGTATGTATGGGTTCCTTATTTTGTGCAAAATCTACAATTGTCATAGAAAAGCTCTACTATGTATTCAATGGTTGGAACCACCCTAAGTTCACTAATGAACTTCTTGATCCATATTTCTTCCTTTGCTGCACAAGAGGCAACAATGTACTCATCCTCTATTATAAAATCAACCACTTTATCTTTCTTAGAACTCTTCCAGCTTACAACTCTGCCTTTTAGGAAAAACACAAATAATTATTGTGATTTGTAATCGACCGTTTTTATTTTGAAGGTTGCATAAGTAATATCTTTTACAATCAACTCTTCCTCACCACCATTAATTAAGAATTGATGCTTACTTCTTCACAAGTACTTAATGATGTTCTTTATTGTTGTCCAATGACCACCACTAAGATCCTACTGGTACATGCTCATCATGCTCAAAGCATATGAGACATCTAAGTGTGTACATGTCATTGTATACATTATATATCCAATGGTCAAGGCATATAGAATATTTCTCATACTTGCTCGTTCCTCCCAAGAGCTTGGACATTGAGAATTAGAGATACTTATTCCATAAGACATGGGTAGGTTTCCTCTCTTAGACTGTTGCATGCTAAACTTCCTTAGCACTTTGTCAATGTATGTACTTTGGCTTTGGCCAAGAAGCCTTCTAGATATATCCCTATATAACTTGATTCCTAGAGTATATGACTCTTTTCCTAAGCCCTTCATGAAGAAGGTATTTCCCAACCAATGTTTAAACCTTTTTGCAGTAGGGATCTAATTTCCCTCCAATAGTATGTCATCTACATACAATATGATATATAAAATTATGATCCCACTAACCTACTTGTAAGCACAAGGTTTATCTTCATTTTGGATACAACCGAACTGTTTGACTATCTCATCAAAATGAAGATTCCAATGCTTACTTGGATCCACTGATTGACCTTTGTAGCTTACAGACTTTTTTAAATTCATTTGGAGAAATATAACCTTCAAGTTGTTTCAAGTACACATCCGCAAGATGATTCCCATAAAGGAGTGCAGATTTAACGTCCATTTGACAAATCTCATAGACATGATAAGATGAAATAGAAAGCATGATCGTGATGGATTTCACCATGAAACAGGTGAAATTGTTTCATCATAGTTGTCACCTTGAACTTGTTTGAAATATTTTGCAACCAATTTGCATTTGTAGGTTTGTACATTACCATATGTGCCAATCTTTTTCTTGAAGACCTATTTGCACCCTATGGGTTTTACCCCTTTAGATGGATCATAGTTAACACCTTGAACTTGTTTTAAACCTTTTGCAACCAATTTTCCTTTGTAGGTTTGTACATTACCATCTATGTCTCTCTTCTTCTTGAAGACCCATTTGCACCCTACGAGTTTTACCCCTTTAGGTGGAACCACCAACGTCCATACCTTGTTGGTATACATGAAGTCCATCTTAGGTCTCATGGTTTCAAGCCATTTTTTAGAATCTGGTCCCTCGGTATTGTTGTTGTAGTTTGTTGGCTCATTATCCTCAATGAACAACACATCATCTTCTTCAATCATAAGAAATTGATATCTCTTTGTCTCAATATGTTCCCTACTAGACCTTCTAGGTTCTTGTGTTTTTATAGGGACTTGAGGTATCATTACTTTTTTTGGTTACTCTTGTTCCTTATCTACATCCATAGATTCAATGTTTCGTTGTTGGTATTGAATTTATTCATGTTTAATTTTCCTCCATTACTCCTCAAGAAATAAATCTTTTACAATAAATACCAAACTTTGGGCAACAAAATCATTCTTTTCAGATGAATATATAAGTAATAACCCTTAGTTTCCTTGGGATATCCAAAAAGAACACAATTACATGATTTGGGTCCAAGATTTTTGCATAATTGATTTTGACATAAGCTTCACATCCTCATACTATCACGGAAGTCATATTGGGACATTTCCCATTCCATATCACATATTGTGTCTGTTCAATAGATCTGGAAGGTGCTTAGTTAAATTTGAACGCATCAATTTTAAGAGAATGTCCCCAACAAGAAACAGAAGATCAAGTAAAATCACAATAGATCATATCATTTCCAACAAGGTGAGGTTTCTTATTTATAAAACACCATTATCTTTTGGTGTTCTACATGGAGTTCATTGTGACACAATACCACAATCTCTTAGAAGGGCTTGAAACTCTTGGATTAAGCATTCAACACCTTTCTCTAATCAAAGTGCTTTAGTTCTTTAGCCAAGTTTATTTTATACTTCATTCATTAGTAGCTTGAACTTTTCAAAGGATCCTTACTTGTGTTCCAATAAATATACATAGGAACATCTACTAGAGTGATTAGTAAAAGTGATGAACTATTGATGCCCTCCTCTAGTACTTGTGCTAAAAGGTTCAACACATGAGTATGAATGAGTCTTAATGAGTTACTCGTACTCTCATTGTCTTTAGTGAAAGGTTCTTTTGTCATCTTTTTGTAATAAATAAGATTAACATGTCTCTATGGATTCAAAATCAAACGAGTCTAAAGAATAATCTTTATGGAGTCTAGAAATGCATTTCTCATTTATGTTCCCTAAACAACAATGTCATGATAAAAAAAATTGTGTAATTGATTTTTTACTTCTTGGTACTTATGTTATATGCATGTGTCTCAAGATCAACTAATTATAGACCATAATATGTAGGGACACTTCCATAAAAGATCTCATCTTTAGAAAAGGAAATTTGACCATTCTTCATTAGAAACTCAAAACCATACTTATCTATACATGATACGAAAATAAATTTTCTATCTATGATAGGTGCATAATAGCAGTTTCTCTAACTCTATTACAAGCCCAATTGATAAACATAAACAATATGTGCTTACAATAGTGGCAACAACTCTTGCTCCATTTTAATTGTGTAGTTCCACCTACCCTTTGCTCAAAGGTCTACTTCTTTTCAGATCATGCATATGTGAGCATATGTGAGATCCATATTTAGTATCCAATACCAATGATGGATAAGTGAATAGTTTTATTTTTAACATTTATACTTGAAGTGGAGTTTGTTATCCCCTGCATCTTGTTATTCAATTCCTCAAGGTAGAAAGGGAAATTACTTTTCGAATGTTCAACTTTTTGAAATGGTGACAATTGCCTCCCACACCCACTCCTCCTTTTTCTTTAAGTGTTGAAAGGTTTTATCTAGATTTAGAATCTTTTTTAGATGTTCTTGTTTCAGTGGGCATTCCTTTTCATTGCTTACCATCAACACAGATTTAGGCATTCCTTTCATTTTCCCTTAGCAGTTCTCAACATGCCAAGTAGTTTGTCAATGTCTTGACCAAAATTTCATGTTGTAATTCATGATAAATTGCTTGAGTGAATCCGTCAATGGTTGTAGGAATACATATATGGCCAAACCTATGATTAAATTAAATCCTAGTCTTGCAAGACTTTCCACATATCCAACTAACTTGAGTACATGGGTCCAACTGGGTCACCTTCTGCCATCTTGCACATAAATAGTGTTGGCTTTTTGGATATTCCATACACTAATTTTGATGATGCAAATATTCCCCATTTGTTACTAACAATGTGAATTTAGTATTTCAGGTGATCAAGAAACTTATAAAAGATTCCACATCAAGTTGTTACAACTTTCTAGGAATGATGTAAAAACAAGTGATGATCAGCCATATCCTATCCTAAACCTTATTGTACACTTACATCAAGTCTTTAGGATAGTTAGGTGTCATTAGAAAATCATTTTATATGTTTTACAAAAATATAATAGGGTTTTTACATGGAATATTTTCGTCGAACTCTTCTTTGACCAAGATTAGTCTACAATCAAAATTTGTTATCATTTTTTCTAGTCATGGTAAACTTTACTTTTACTTTCTAATGACTAGTTCATCATTTATGTTGGTCAAAACACTTCCAATAGCTATATTGACCATTTCTAAGTGTTTCCTATATATAGGAGTGCCTTATGAACACTTAGGATTGTTGGTGGTATTCCCTGAGAGTAAATCATATGATGACTGTAATGGCACATCTTATGATTGATTTGATTATTAATAAAGGCAATTCCGATTATTATGCTTATTTCAATATGGGATAATGAATAAATATAATAATGTCCGTAATGTGTATGACTATATGACATGTGATTTAGGTTGAGGACCCTAACATGATGTCATTTGTATGTTAAGAGTAATTCATTTTTGTTTTTGTCCCTACTCAAATATTATTGTGGATATTAGGACAACAATAATACACTAGTATGTGCGTTCATTGATGACTATGTATCATTACTCATGATACTGGATATCAAATTAAACACATAGGTTCTTGTTATGAATAAGTGTACTGGACAGACCCACCTTGAGTGTGATACATGGAAGCCAATAATGGCAGTTAAAATCACATCTCAGTGTGACAGTGGTGATTGCAGTCCTTAGATCTAAAGTCATTACAATCATTGCATGTTGTTGAATGTGCTTTAAGACTACTCAAAATGACCTTGAAAAGGGTTTCTATGTAGGTAATGCTTTGGTGAATTGTGATACATGTGGATTATTGTGAGTGATGTAGATGGAATTTGTCCCTCCCACTGGACTGATATCATGTCTGCTTAATGATAAAGACTATGAAATGCATGGCCATGCTCACGTGAGTCAATATTATATTAAGCTCATGTGTATCTCAATAGTCTACTCTAGATCAAGGAACAAAGAATGAACATTAAGAGGATGACATTTCCATGCCTCAAATCAATCTAGATATTAAAGACAAAGGGATTGTACAATCACTGTAACATTGGTCACAACATTAGGTTAAGTTGTTCTCCAACTTCTCCAATTACTTGGGTAGTAATGAAGTCTTGATAGATATCAATCATTCCTTATGAAACCATAACTTGATTATGAATATCACTGCCAATGTAATTTGGAACCTACAAGGTCACACTCATAGGATGTATTAGAATAGAAGGACAATTGTGGACATGATTGGAAATATTTTGAGTCAAATTGATTACTAAAACATTTAGGTAATATACTAGAATAATTCAAGAATATAATTTAAGTTAATTGGTTAAAATATTTAAGCCAATCAATTGGATTTAAATTGTTAAATTTAGCAACTAATCCCAAGAGATTGATTAGAGTCGAATGACAGAAATTATTTAATTGATTAATATGATTTATTAGTTAATTAATTGATTCCAGAATATTCTGATTTTCTTTTTGACAGTCCATAAGTGGCCTATTTAAAAATCCAGTCGCAACCTTTTGTTTCCTATGGTTTTTGGGAAACCTTGCTTCCTTTCCTCTTCTATTAATAGGGGCATGACGATCAGATTTCATATACACGCCCTTGTATGTGTACCTTAGGCTTCATCATCTCCAAGAGAGAGAGAAGAAGAAGAAGAAGAAGATTGAAAAATGACACTAGCACACCATCAAGTGAAATGATTCTCCTTCCCACCAGCTTAGGAAGCACGATGAGGAGTTCTCTTCCATCCACATGGACTACACAAAAGCACAAACACAGAGTGTTTGCATTTGTAGGATGTCAATGAGGACCATCCATGCACAGGAGGAGTGACCCACACCACCGCTTGAAGGGGACATCACTGGACTTGCTTTGCAACTAGTATGCCTTGTGCACCCTCCTTCCAAATACATTGTTATTGATGAGATCCGCTAGTAGGATACCATAAGATTTTTTTGTTGTTGTTTCCGCTGGGCTAGCCTCCTACACAAAACCTAAGAAAGGACATACACAACTAACACACATACATTTGAGCAAAGTTTACATTCTATCTTTTTTAAAGTTTAGAATTCTATATTTCTATCTTTAAATCTAATCCATAGTCAAAATAGTGTCATACTCCACCAAATATAGACTTTCCTATCCTTGTGGTGAGATTGATCATCACTTCTCCATAGAGAGATTCATATTTTATATCTTGAAGAGTCATAAATTCCTTCTTCCTCACATATTCACCATTATTTTTCTTGGATTTTCTTACTATTTCTTTAGAGAAGGTTATGAAAAACCTTCTTAGTGCTACTATGCCCAAGAAGGTTGCATCTAAGGAGGAAGCTGATTGAATCTACTCTTTTATGTTGTTTCCAACTACTTGTTAGGAAGAAGGTTGTGTGGAATTGTGTCAGAGCTACTTCTGGGGTGAAGGATGTGTCCAAGGAGGAGGGTGATTGTTATCTACTCCATAGCGTTACTTCAATGTTGTTGGGAAGAGTTGTTGGAGCTACTTCTTATGAAAAAGTTGCAACGAAGGTGGGAGGCTGATTTTGATCTACTCCCTTATGCAAGTTCTCCTTGAAATTTAAAAGCAGGGTTGTCCTTAGACACAAAAGACAACAATTGACATTTTATATTTTGTATTGGTTAAACAAAACATATAAAATACATGTTGAAAAACCCTAATTGGGAACAACTAGAACTGATTTCTTTTAGCAGGAACATTATATATCATGTGTCTCTTATGGTTTGCCTTCTTTATCCATATAACTTGCTTTATACTTTCACAACATTATCTCTTAAGAAATTTACAATTTAGCCTCCTTATATTTTAAATTGAAAATTGTTTTTTTATAAGATCTATTCATACCCACTCTAGATCCATCACGTATCAGAGTGGGTCATCAAGGAACTTTAACTGGTCTTGAAGATGGAAGAAAAATTCTTGGGACAACTCAACCTTGAAGGATCACTTATCAACCAGTCAACTATCTTTGATGGATCCAACTACACTCATAGGAAGCAAGATATTCAATTCTTCATTCAAAGTGTTAGACCTGATTTTTGGAAGATGGTCATCCATCTATGTGTGCTTCCCATAGAAGATTTGGAGGAATGGGATGCAGCTATGACAAGAGATGCTACTCTTAATGCTAGAGCCATATACTTGCTTTATAATTTTCTTTCTATTGATGAATTTAATCATATTTCCTCTTGTGAAACTGCTTAAGATATTTGGAGGAAATTATGTATTATTCATGAAGGAACTGAGAAAGTTAATGATTCTATAGTTAATGTGCTTTTAGATAAACTAGAATTATTTCACATGGAAAACATGATATTATTTCTAAAGTGAATTCTGATTTGCCTCTACTATAAATAACATAAAATCATTTAGAAAGAATATAGAAGAATATGAGATACAAGAAAATTTCAATCATATAGTTGAATGCCTAATTACCAAAAATTGTGAACAAAGTGATAACAATAATGTATTTTCTTCAATTTTTTCCAAAAATGAACTTGTTAAATTTAAATCAGATAAAGTTGAAAATATAAGAAAAAGAAATTTGTTGATATTGTTAATTCCTTAAAAATATAACTACATGAGATAAATTATGAATATATTAATCTATTTATTATTATTTAAATTGGTTGAAAATGAAAAAAAATGTTGGCAGACTAACTCTGGGTCGGAGTACAATTAGATCGAGGGACGGATCAGCTGAAATACAGACCGAAATACTGACTGTAAGTGTTAATTTGGCTATCTTCATTTTTCAACATGTTTATTTAGTATTTCAAGTTTGAAATGATTTATTTTAGATATTATAAACATGATGTTTTATCTTGTGCTCTGTCAAAGCAGCTTGATAAAAGATGCTCGGTCAAAAATGATAAAATTATAATCAAATGCCTTGATAGCTTTCAATTGTTGAAACTTTACAATCATAAATTTATTTACATACATATTGGTGTGCTATAGATGGAATGGTTTTGTTGCATTATTTATTATGCACGAGAAGAATGAAGTACAACTAATAATTATGCAGAGATGTCCAAGTCTCAATAAACTTTGCTTGGCACCACAGTGTTGTTTGAAAATTGACAACTAATCATTTTCTGTTCATTTTGTTTCTCAGATCAACAACTACAATATATTTCATTGCTATTTTTTGTAATTGGGTTCAACTATCAACATTTTGAAATCCTGAATGAGATGGTATTCTTCATGAAAGAGTGCATACAACAAGCTTTAAATGGTCCATAGAATAATTTGGAAACATGTTTGGAGTTGCTAAATTTACATAACAAAATAGTGATTTCTTTTTATGCATTCCGCTCATCTTATCATCTTTCTATGACCACTCATAAATTTGGTCAAAAGATCTTGGTCAAATTTTACAACTTTTCATTGAGATATATTGTTGAGTTCAACAATATATTAGTGACTTTGGTATTCTTTGATCAAAAAAAGGTTTCATTGTGCATTGAATGTATTATCAAAATTTATTGACAACATGCTCACAATTGAAAAATTCAAACTATTATCATAATTTATGTTGTTAATCCTTTTCCACATGGTTCATTCACATTCTCCTTAAATATGTTGCACTTTCCATTGCAGTAAAATATATTTATGAGTTTTCATTATTTTTAAATAATGTAAAATTGTTGATTTATTTCTTTTTGTTACAATGACCACTTTCATAGGAATATTATTTAACAGGCATAGATAAGTTTATGTTGTAGTTCATGCTATTCAAAAATTGTATTTATTACGTATGAGTATTTAGAATAAATTACAATCTACACCAAGAATTCAATAACTAAAGGCATATCATATGGGAGATTTGGGTATTATGCTTTTTCATGCCCATTTAGAAAGAAAAGGGACAAAAAAATGGTCTAGGTCCCTATGGCCTCCCTTTAAATGATCTTTAAAAGATCATTAGCTTAATTATATTCTTTTTCATCTTGCTCATAAATTAAGTTTTTGTGGTAATTTTATTGTTCAATTAAAAAAAACATTTGATAGAGATCATAAATTGACTGTAACAATTTTTCTTGGTCATTGTTAAAATTAATTTATTCATTCCATTTTTTTATTCTTTTTTTAAAATATAAAATGATTGGTTTGCATGTTATATATAAACCTTTTTGGCGCTTAATGGATATCTCTATATTAATGGTTCAATTCTTTGTTTGAGCTCTATTCTTAAGGGCATGAGACTAACGCAGAGCTAAAATTTATTTGTTATAAATATGCATATCCATATTTTTATTTTCTTAATGGCTTCTCTAGATCAATAAAGTCTTAGAATCCCTTATATTTGTTCTATATGTTCTTTTTGTTTAACTAATTTTGTGCTTAATGGATTCTCAATCATTTTATGGGCTTAACATCCCTGAAAAATGTTTGAGAAATCAATTTCAATTTTGTCTTAGTTTTTATGGCATTCTTTATATGATGAGGACATAACATTCCTTGTGGTGATATTGAGATATTATTAAAAATGGTGTTTTACATGGCATCTCTATATCATGGTGGACTTAACATTCCTTACCATTGGTTCAAACTATCCTAATAACAATTTTCATTAAATGATATATTTTTATCACGAAGGACTTAAACATTTCTTTCATTCATAATTTGATAACTTCTCAATGTTCCTTGATCAAATATGGACTTTTGTCTATACACTATACAATCTTATATGAAATGTATCTAATTTATTTTTGCTACATTGTTGTTTCAATTGGTACATCTTTATTTTTCATTGAGTAATATTCCCTCCCTAAATAATTATCTTGTTGTGTGGGAGTGCCTCCTTGAGGGGGAGCATTGGTAGGCATAAATCCGTTCTTGACTTTGTCAAAGGGGGAAAATCCCATGAACATAATTTTGATTATTTAAATATATGATGATCTAAACTTGTTCTACTTTTAGGTTATCTTATGGAAATATTTATCATCATAAAAAATAGGGAGATTCTTGGTTTTTGGATATGCCACAGTCTAATTTTGATGATGCAAATATTTCCCATTTGTGGTAATAATGGTATGAATTTAGTATTCCTGGTGATCAAGGAACTTAGACAAGATTCCACATCATGATATGTCATCAATATACCTTATATTAATAATTTGTGTACAACTTGCTAGGAATGATGTAAGAACTAGTAATGATCAACCCTATCCTATCCTAAACCTTATTTTACACTTTTACTAAGACTTTAGGATTGTTAGATGTCAATAGAAAAATCATTTTATATGTTTTCCAAAAATATAATAGTGTTTTTACATGAAATATATCAATCAAACTATTCTTTGACCGATATCATTCAACAATAAAAATTTGCATTTATTTTATCCAGTCATTATAAAATTCTCTATAAATTTCTAACAACTACTTTAGCATTTATCCTAGTCCAAACACTTCCAACAACTATGTTGGCCATTTCTAAGTGTTTCCTAGATATAGGAGTGTCTTATGAACACTTAGGACATAGAGAATTGAGACACACACATTTGAGAAAACCATTTACATGCTATATTTCTCAAAACTTAGAATTCTATATTGCTATCTTCAGATCTAAGTCATAGATCAAAATAGTGTCATACTCCACCAAATATAGTATTTCCAATCCTTGTGGAGATATTGTTCATCACCTTTTGGTGTGGGTTTTGCACGCATGTGTGGTATTTCGATAGTTATAAGATTCCCCTAACTAGGTTCACTCACAACACTAAAATATGCTCCCGAAAGCGCACGGGGTCATGTTATAGTATAGGTGAGAGGCAAGTAAAGGGGGTCAAACCACATGGATAGAGGGGGAATTGGATCTTAGTCAGTGTTGGATATGTTCCTAAAGCGGAGACTAGGGTTGAAGGGTTTAAAAAGGGGTTTTGGTTTGAATTACACTATGCAACAAGCAGGTAAAGGCAATATGGAAACTAGATTACCAAAAACTAGGTTATCCTATCCAAGTTAGGTCTAAGAAGCTAGATTAAGCAATCGAATAAGCTATATCAAGATGATATACTCTACACTAGAAAAGTAATTATCAACTAAAAACTAAGTTAAACACTAAAGCAAGCAAGTATCTAGATTAACCCTAACTAGCAAGACTAAGCAATTAACAAGAAGAAACAAGGACAATTAAGCTACACTAGCACTAACAAACAAGAAGGTTAATGTGGGTTTCAAGCAGTAGATTAGGTAGGTGGGACGTTTGGGAATGTGATTTGATATCAGTTGGGGGTGTCAACATGGCATGCAATTATCATAATTCAATCTAGATTACCAAACCAAACAACAATGCAAGTGTTATTAGAATGTACCCAATACTACTAGTTGGAGAACTAGGGTTAGGTGTAATTCTAGTAGGACTTGTCAAGTCTAGGTTTCTAGGATAAGTGGTACTAGGGAAATTGAGAACCAATGGTAGGAAAGGGAGTAGAGATGAGGGTTTTTCACCTCATGCTACTAGCCATCTAGCCTTTAGAAAGTCCTTGGAAATTGCACTAATCACACTTAGACGAGCCACTTAGATCTCACAATCACTTGTAGAAGGAGGGATATGTATGTAGGAACAAAGGGGGCAATCTAGGGATCAACTAATTGGACCTAGGTTTCATTCCTAAGATTGCTACATACACTCCAATTCCTCCTAGAAGCTAAGTGTCATCAAACATCACAAAGAAAGCAATTTAAGTTTAAGAGAAAAACTCACAGGCAAGATAATGGGAAATGAGATAGAAGCAAAGACAATCATCATAGAATGAAATTATGTTCATTACAAATTATTCTCCCCCAACATGGTATCAGAGTCAGATTTTTACCCCAAACAGCCCACCACTAGGGGCTTAGCTAGACATAATCAAAGAAAAGGCAAAAGAAATGAGAAGAGGGGGATAAGACTCCATGGAGTTCGAAGTAGATCCTCTTTCTTCACCTCCTAGCTATTGTAGGGTGACCTCCTTCCTCCAAGATGGCAGATGGGCATGAAAATGGAGGGGGTTATGGTAGAAAACCTAGAAAACTAGGTTTCTATGGTGGCAATGGTGGGTGGAGTGCATTAATGCAAGGGGAATGCAATGAGTGCTCAAGAGAGGGTGAGAAGGAGTAATGGAAGCTAGGGGAGTGTAACCTTCATGCTCCAACCGCCACCTATGTATATATAAGTGGTGGAGAACCACTAGGGTAAGTAGGGGTAGAATAGGAAAACTAGTGTAGAAAAATAGTAGGGTTAAGAGATCAACATGGCCGTGGTGGATAGAAACAACCATGGCAGGGGTTAGGTGGCATGGTTGTGGGTTGGGGACACAGACGTGGTGGAAGAGATTTTAGGTCTATTTGGCTAAGTGAGGTGGCATGGCTGTGGTAGGGTGCCATGGTCGTGGTGACGAGTATGTGGCATGGCCATGCTGGGTAGCAAGGTCGTGATGGGTAGGTTGATCCACAGTCGTAGTGTCCTTAGAGGTCATTTTGTCTTCAGCTCGTCACGGTTGTGGCGGATGGCCACAACTGTGGCCATTCAAGTGTAAAGTGGCTGAAGCTATTGGGATCTTAGCCAATTTGAGCAATTAATTCCCACAATTGTTGCGGGAGGTCACAACTGTGATGTCTTCAGTTGGCCATGGCCATGCTGATGGCTAAGGCCGTGGTACTTTCAGTGCAAAAGTATTGACGTTCCTATGATTCTTGGCTTTAATTCCCACGATCGTGGTGGATGCCCACAACCGTTCTAGGCTTCTTGCTACTGATTCTGAACTTGGAAAATCTTCAGTTCATCTCTTCTTAGTTTGGATTCTTGTGCATCCGTGGATAACTCAGGGAATATTGGGAGATGCTCCTTGAGCTTAGGGACCCAAAGGACTCCTTCATCTCCTTCCTTGCATCAACACATGAATAAGTGCCCTGAAAAACATACAAGAGGATACATAAGCATATTTGACTTTGAATTCCAAATTAGGGAAATATGATTGCAATATAACATATTTGGATGTACATAAAGTGCAATATGACACAAGATGAAGCCCTAAAATAGGGCTACATCACCACCCTAAACTTAAAACATATTTGTCCTCAAGTATGCTCCAACTTAATCTCTCTCTTCAATTTCTTTCAATAAACAAGAGTGACAAATGCATAGCAAAAGATGATTATTGACTAATTGGTCTTGAAAGTGACTATGTGCATGTGATACACCTCTATCCTCACCTCTATCACATACCAATATTGAAATGAGCATTGCGCATACAAACTTCAAATATAGAGCATAAAATACATAAGCTTTCAATATATCCTTCATGCAATTCTGGGTAAACCGTTTCATGTTGGCATTAATCAATAATGACTAGGAGTGTTGTTTCACTTTCATGCATTCAATCTTATGTCTCAAACCACACCAAATGACCCACATGGCTGTAGAAACGGTAAAGTGAGCTAGATTTGATGTTTTCTAGCTCAATGGGTATGAAAATGGTAGAAAGGATAGCGGAAAGACTTTTGGGGTGCTATTACATAGAGAACTCATCTTTTCTTTATTTAGATGCTCTTAAATAGGAGCATCTTTTTATTTTATTTTTTTCTTTTTCTTTTATTCTTTTCTTTTATTTTACCCTTGGTGTAGATAGGGCATATGGTGGATATAGTGAAGTAGGGAGATATAGATATGTCCACCCCAAAATTTTGGTGGTGGCCAAGGCTAAATATGTGCTCTCAGGAATCCTTTCATGAGGAGGAGGGGTATGAAGATGGTGAGAGAATAGTCAGGTCAAAGGGGGGTAATTAGTGTAGTCCCCAACATAAGATTTCCTACATGAAAACTAATCCAACACTTCACCAAATGATATCACACCACACGATTGAAAAACATAAGATTCACATTTATTTCTTATGATTCCATAGGCCGTAAGCATTCATAGCTTGCTCAATTCATAATTAAACCAAAAAAATCACAAACTTGAGAGAAGTGATGCACATGTAAGAAGTCAACAATCAAGACCATATAGCAATAAAATCTAAGAAAACAACATGCATTTGTCAAAAGAATAAAATTTTCATTTCAAACAGTGGAGATTAAGTCAAACATGCTTTTAGGAAAGAACATTCAAGCTTGGGCAAAATTGGCCAAAATGGTGTCAATAAGCATTTAGATACATCCAAACGTACTTTAGGGAAAATGAAATATAAAGCAGTACATCCTACATAAAAACACACACAAATTACCAAAAACTACATGAGAATGCAATGCATGACATGGAAGAGAAAAAAGAGCAAAATTTTTGAAAAATTACACAAAAATGCATGAAATTGAACTACATGTATGCATGGATGTAGGCAGACACACAAGTTCAGGGTAGACAAGTAAGAAAGTTAGTCAAACTGTTTGATCATCTTGCAAAAATTTAGCACTGGGTACATAGATAAGAGTGTAGTGAAAGAAGGGCTTTCCAACCTACCACCCCAAACTTTTAAATCATGTTTTCCTCAGTGTGAAATACAAGTTTAGAATAGTAGGCAAAAAGGTCTTGGAGTCACTGTAGACAACTGCCAAGAGATGGAGTGATCAATGTAGCACTAGGTGAGTAGGGCAAGACCACCACGGCCGTGCTGAGAAACACGTTCGTTCTATCTTTCCTGTCAGATGGCCGTGCTATGTAGCACAGCCATTTTGGACTTCTTCCTATAGATTTTCTACTATTTTGCAATGTTCTCTCAACTTTGATTTTCTCCATGGCTAGACCCTTTGTGCATCACCTTTTCTTCCTTGTACATGTACTAACATGATTCACAAATAGAAAAACTATCAAGTATGGTGTGTGTGTGTGTGTGTGTTTCTTGGAAAAGAAGTGAAAGTGTGATAAAACAATAAGGTTCGAGAATCTTAGACCACGTGGGTTGCCTCCCACTAGTCCTAAATTTATATCCTTCAGTTGGGCTTGTTGCTTTCTTCACTTAGTGTTGACACCCAAAGTGTCTCCCTTTTATTCCATAGTGATTCTTTCCAGAGTTCTGATGACATGGGCTTCATCCCAAGGAGTGTACATCGATCATAAGTAAGGACTTGGTCTCCACTATTCTAGGAGATCATACTAGCCTAGACTGTCACTAAAATCTTCTTCAATCGGTCGGTACCTTTCTTCCTCAGTGAATATAAAGAAGTCAAATGTTCTCCTTTTATAAGTGACCGTCAGGTGCCCGTATGCACATTAATCTCCACACCCAAAGTGGACAAGAAGGGTCTACCCAATATGAGGGATTCTTTTCCATTAATAGGTCCAAAATCCACAATAAAACAATTAGTCAATTATGCAATGTTTATCCTTTGATCCATTACTATTGTTTTGTTTAGCAATATCCCGAGGGAATTCCTCTTAGTTCCATCACCCAAGATGAGGAAACAATCCACTGGTTCCATTTTCTTGAGGTCGAGCATTATGTACATGCTCAATGTCATAATGTTTGTCCCCACACCTAGATCAAGGAGAGCGTGGTCAACAAGTTGTGCACCAATGTCACATGCGATAAGAGGGACTCTCAGATCGTCCCTTTTTCTGGGAAAACCGATGTCCAAGATGAAATTCATCAATCTTGTTGCAATGATTTCCTTGGGTGGTAATAACACCAGTTTTCTCCTCCCGGTGAAAACATCCTTCACCAATGAAAAGAATGCTTTGATGCCTGTTGTTCCTTCCTTCAAGGACCCTAAGAGATTCATGATACTGCTATTCTTTTCTTGGAGAAAGGAGCCTTCTAAAGCCTCATGAAATTTCTCCCCAATTGCATCAAATGTTTCTATAGCAATTTGTGGGCCTTGAGGAGGTATGATGGTGATTCTTGTCTCATGGTGAGGTTCTGGCTCCCAGCAAGGCATTGCATCAAGTGTTGCTATGTCAATGGCATGTGGGGAAGGAAACATGATCTTTTCACAAAAGGACAGAAGAAGTGAATCTCTAGCACTTTCATTACTTCTGAGAAAGGGTGGGATAGTTGAGGGTGCTTCTACATACACAACAGGAGCAGAGGAAGCTTGGGTGCACTCAGTATTCTCAAGAAACAAACTCTTTGGTGCTTTTGTGATCTCTACTAGACTCTTCTAGCATCGAGTCATGATCACCTACCTTAATTATTTCTTCCTCCCCTTTTTCAATATTTTGAGCATCTTCCCTTCCCCATATGATAGACACCATATTCACTTGTTCATGAAAAGAAGGAGGGGCTTGTGAAGATGGAGGTGGTGGTGATCTTTGATGAGGTAAGTTAGGATTTTGGAGTATGCAAGTTGGTTATTGGGGAGGTTGTTGTGGAGGTGGTGGTTGATAGGTGTGTGATGGTGGTGGGGGATATTGATAGTTGAATGGGGGTTGGTGAGGTGGCTGAGCATATGGATGTGGTGGTCCCTGGTACTGGAGAAGTGGGGGTACTTGGCCTTATTGTGGAACATATGCACCTTGAGTAGTGCTCACATAACCACCATCGTTGTTCGGATTGGCCATGGGTTGACATGGAGCCTTCCCTATTCACAGAGAGCAAGTGAGATTGAGATTTGATCAAGCCTTTGCTCAAGGTGGCTAATATTTTTTCCTTGAGAGGACACCTCGTTATTTACCTCATCCAAATTTCTCAATATCCCAAGCACTTCATCTTCAAATTTGGAGCTATACCTTGTCCTTGGTTGCCCTTGTCCTTGACCATCCTCTATTTGTTGTTTCCGTGAAAAGTTGGGATGGTTTCTCCACTTGGGAGTGTAAGTGTTGGACATTGGACCTTGGTTGTTTCAATTGCCAAAAGAGTGTAAAGCATGAACTTCTTCATCTACAATTTCAACTGCCAAGGTGGATTGACTAGAAGAACCACCATCTTGGCTCTTCATCATATTCATCATGTCTGCCATCATCTTCATCATGTCAGGGTTGGTAGCAGTCTGACCTGGATCTATGAGAGGAGGTGGAAGGACGTAGTTCTGGATGAAGTGTCCCCCTTTAGTAAAAACTCGATGGTGAGAATTTTCAGCAAGGTGTTCAAACAATGGACACGACTCCTCAAGTGGCTTCACCATGAATGTGCCTCCACATGATGAGTCAACATTGTTATGGCTTAACTCTTCAAGCCCAATGTAGAAGTCTTGGACTGGCTGCCATAATGGTACCTCATGATAGGGGCAATCATGAAGGAGCTTTTGGAACCTTTCCCACGCCTCGTGGAAAGGTTCATTTTCCTTTTGGGTGAAGGTGGTGATACATCTTCTCATGTGAGTCAGCTTGGAAATTGGAAAGAACTTCTTGAGAAACTCATTTTTGATCGCATTCTAGGTCACCAACTCTGGCTTTTAAATGTACCATTCTTAAGCCTTTTCCTTTAGAGAGAAATAAAAGAGAGTCCTCCGGATGGAGTCATCGGTAGAAGTGGGGGTGAAGAAGGTGAAACAAGTCTCAAGGAAGGTGTCAATATGGTGGTAGGGATTTTCATTCTCCATCCCATAGTAGGTAGGGAGGAGTCCAAGGAGTGCATGTGGAATGGAGAACTGTTGAATAGGCATTTGGTCAAAAAGGGTGGCAATGGGAGAATTGTAGTTCCCCAGGGTGAAATACTTGTGGAGGGGGCGGTTGGGTTGATGCGACTGTTGAGCATTTCCATTAGGGTTATTTTCTTCCATGTCAGCTGCTTGATGTTGCTTGCGGCGACTTTGGCATCTCCTCCTACCAATCTCAGCGTCATACAAAATCAAGTCAGTACAAGTAGAATGTGTATGGCACATGCACAGTTGTCACCTGCACAATACACAAACCAACAACAAGAAACCAAGTTAGAATGACAATATGTAAAAGTGAATAAAGAATAAAGAATAGCAATGATGAGGGTAATAGGAAAGTCTAAGCTACACTAACTAGCTAGGTTGAGCACCTCTATCCCCGTCAACGGTGCTAGAAATCTTGGTGTGGGTTTTGCACACACGTGTATTTTTTTTATATTTATAAGATTTCCCCTAACTAGGTTCACTCACAACACTATAATATGCTCTCACAAGCGCATGGGGTCATGTTATAGTTAGGTGAGAGGAAAGTAAAGGGGGTCGAACCATAGGGATAGAGGGGGTACTACAGCTTAGTCAGTGTTGGCTATGTTCCTAAAGTAGAGACTAGGGTTGAAGGGTTTAAAAGGGGTTTTGGCTTGAATTACACTGCGCAACAAGCAAGTAAAGGCAATATGGAAACTAGATTAACAAAAACTTGGTTATCCTATACAAGTTAGGTCTGAGAAGCTAGATTAAGTGATCGACTAAGCAAGAGCAAGATGATATACTCTACTCTTGCAAAGCAACTATCAACTATGAACTAAGTTAAACACTAAAGCAAGCAAGTACCTAGATTAACCCTAACTAGCAAGACTAAGAAATTAATTAGAAGAAACAAGGACAATTAAGCTACACTAGCATTAACAAGAAAGAAGGCTAAGGTGGGTTTCAAGTAATGGATTAGGTAGGTGGCTATTTGGGAATGTGATTTGATATCAGTTGGAGGGTGTCAACATGGCATGCAATTATCACAATTCAATCTAGATTACCAAACCAAACAATAAGGAAAGTGCTATTAGAATGTACCATATACTACTAGTTGGAGAACTAGGGTTAGGTGTAATTCTAGTAGGACTTGTCAAGTCTAGGTTTATATGGTAAGTGGTACTAGGGAAATTGAGAACCAAGGGTAGGAATGGAGTATAGATGAGGGTTTTCACCTCATGCTACTAGCCATCTAGCCTTTAGAAAGTCCTAGGCAATTTCACTAATGACACTTACCCTAGCCACTTAGATCTCACACTCACTTGTATAAGGAGGGATATGTGTGTAGGAACAAAGGGGGATAGCTAGGGATCCACTAATTAGACCTAGGAGCCATTCCTAAGATTGCTACATACACTCCAATTCCTCCTAGAAGCTAAGTGTCATCAAACATCACAAAGCAAGCAATTTAAGTTTAAGAACAAAAATCACATGCAACATAATGGGAAATGAGATAGAAGCAAAGGCAATAATTATAGAATGAAATTATGGTCATTACAAATTATTCTCCCCCAACATGGTATCCAAGTCACATTTTTACCCCAAACAACCTACCACTAGGGGCTTAGCTAGACATAATATAAGAAAAGGCAAAAGAAATGACAAGAAGGGGATAGGAATCCATGGTGCTCAAAGTAGATCCTCCTTCTTCACCTCCGAGTTGTTGTAGGGCGACCTACTTCCTCCAAGATGGCTGATGGGCACGAAAATGGAGGGAGTTATGATAGAAAAATAGGTTTTTATGGTGGAAATGGTGGGTGGAGAGCATTAATGCAAGGGGAATGCAATGAATTCTCAAGATAGGGTGAGAAGTAGTAATGGATGTTGGGGGAGTGTAACCTTCATGCTCCAGCTGCCACCTATGTATATATAGGTGGTGGGGAAGCACTAGGGTAAGTAGGGGTAGAATATCAAAAGAAGTGTAGAAAAATAGTTGGGTTAAGTGATCAACACGACTGTGGTGGATGGCTGCGGCCGTGGTAGGGGTTAGGTGTCATGGTCGTGGGTTGGGGAAACGATCATGGTGGAGGAGGTTTTAGGTAGATTTGGCTAAGTGAGGTGGCACGACCATGGTAGGGTGCTATGGCCGTGGTGAAGAGTATGTGGCACGGCCGAGGTAGGTAGCATGGCCATGGTGGGTAGGTTGAGCCACGGTCGTAGTGTCCTTGGAGGCTATTTTGTCTTCAACCATTCTAGTGTAAAGTGGCCAAAGCTACCGTGATCTTGGCCAATTTGAGCAATTAATTCCCACGGTCATGGCGGGAGGTCACGACCATGATGTCTTCAGTTTGCCATGGCCGTGATGATGTCCACATATGTGATACTTTCAATGCAAAAGTATTGATGTCCCTATGATTCTTGGCTTTAATTCCCACGACGATGGTGGATGCCCACAACCGTCCTCAGCTTCTTACTGTTGGTTCTGAACTTGGAAAATCTTTAGTTCATCTCTTCTTGGTTTGGGTTGATTCTTGTGCATCCATGGATACCTCGGGGAAGATTGGGAGATGCTCCTTGAGCTCAGGGACCCAAAGGACTCCTTCATCTCCTTCCTCACATCAAAACATTCATAAGTGCCCATAAAAACATATACGAGGATACATAAGCATATTTGACTTTGAATTCCAAATTAGGGGAAAATGATTGCAATCTAACATGTTTGGATGTATATAAAGTGCAATATGACACAAGATGAAGCCCTAAAATAGGGCTACATCACCTGTACATGGAAAAGATTCATATTTTATATATTGAAGAGTTGTAAATTCCTTCTTCCTCTCTTATTCACCATTATTATTCATGGTGCTTCTTACTATTTCTTGAGAGAAGGCTGTGAAGAAGATTCTTAGTGCTACTACTTGTAAGAAGGTTTCATCAAAGGAGATGGTTGATCAAATCTACTCCATTTTGTGCAGGAAGAAGGTTGTCAGGAAGTGTATTGGAGCTATTTCTGGTGAGAAGGTAGAGTCCAAGGAGGAGGATGATTGTGTTGTGCTCCTGTGAAAAGTTTGTTGGGAAGCGTATATTGGAGCTACCTCTTGTGAGAAAGTTGGAAACAAGTAGGGACACTTATTTTGATCTACTTCCTTGTGCAAGTTCTCCTTGATGTTTAAAAGGAGGGTTTCCTTGAGACAAACTGGTTGATTTTCTATATTTTTGTATCAGTTAAATAAAAGGAATAAAATACAGGCTGGAAAATCCTAGTTGGAAACAACCAAGTAGTGGACAGACATCTAACCACTCTATATCAGATGTCTCTTGTGGTTTGACTTTCTTATCCATATAACTTGCTTTACATTCCTATCACATTTTTTTAAGCAAGTTACAATCTGACCTCCTTGTGTTTAAAATTGAAAAAGGTTTGATATAAGATCTATTTACCCCCCTCTAGATCTATGGCCAACTCTAGACCTAGATGAAATCCTAGTTCTTGCAAGATCTTTTATCATATCAATATCATCCATGTTCTCATTTTTTGTATAAATCTCATAATTCTCAGAGAAAAGCATGAGGCATGTGATGTCTGTTAGCATCATAAAATGCTTTTTGTGAGCCTCCTTTTTTTCCTAGGAGCATTTGGAGTTGATTCATTAGATATTGGGTTTTCTAGGACATAGATCTGATGCTCATGTTTGAGAACAATTCTCAGCATCCCAAATCAGTTGTTAAAAGTTATTCCCATTGGGTTTCTCTTTTTCAAGGCTTGATTATTGTGAAAATAGATAGTTACTAGTGTTTGCAATTGTTCTATATAGGAGATATTTTGCACGATCCAATATGTTGTATTCAAAAATATTATTTGACTCCCACTATTTTATTCAAATTAATAACCCTCATTATTAATTTAAAATATTATAATAAATTTTTTTTATAGTGAGACAAGATGCAAAATACATCAAGTCATGAGTCAACTATGGCTGACCGCTCACAAATTAATTGTCAAGGTAGGTAATAATTACCAATTACATCATGTGATATTCTACGATGGATGGTTTCATAACTCTATGTCAATAAATCATGATATGAAGTATATGTCATATTTATTACTCTAGGTTCTTAATCCTACTAAGATCACCTAGTCAAGTCCAACCCAAGGCCAATACAATACGATATGCACTCTTCTTGGTAGGTCCCCATGCTTATGATCACATTTCCCTGAGGTATACATTTTACCATGATGAGCGTGCCCATATTTAGTCGACCAAGCTTTTCATGTTTATTTCACTTAGAAGGCTTCCTCAACAACAATATTATATGTATGTATGTATCGGAATTGGGTAAATTTTATTCCGAAGTCCCTAACAAAGTTAGGTCTAATTACATAGTAATCCACCTTCATTACTATACTCATGACAAGAAGAAAACTTCAACTCACTCCCTATACATTTAGTCTACTTTTGTAAACTTTACAGATCTTTTTACTTATAGCTTCTATGTTGCTCGTTTTGGAATTGTGCTTTCTATCATTCCTTTCCCTCCAAGTGTGGAAGACAATGGCTGAGTAGAGGAGCAGTATCTTTTTCTTTCTCTGTCCGGTATCCTTCCCTAGAAGAGTAATCATCTCTCTAGGGTTACGAAGCTGAATGAGGGTTGATTCAGTACTGCTACAGACCGATTTCCATAGATTTCTGATAAATAGGCACATTTTGAAGAGATGTTCATGTGTTTCAGATCCTTCGCAGAAGTAACATTTATTAATGGTTCCCGGATACCATTTCTCCACCTTATCCATTGTGGCTAGTGACTGGTTCACCACTCTGTATAAACTCATAGACCATTTAGGAACTTCATATTTGGTCCATATGTATTTGGTGCAGCTTTCTTCTCCTCTATTGCGAATCAGCTCCCAAGCATCTCTGCTCAAGTCGTTCTGAATCCAGGTACCCCTATGTAAGGTGAAGTGATGCTTTATTTGTTGCCAGATCATCGTCATTCTGTTAATCACCCTTGAGTAACCCTCTCTTGTGTTTGGAATGAAATCAAGACCTTTTGGATATCTTCCCTTCATCCATCTCGCCCAAGGAGAGATCCCATGATTGTAAGCAAAGATTCTTTTGACAGTAGCCCAGTTGGCTATTTCGTGTGGTGTTCTAAGACCCACACCTCCTTCCTCCTTTGGCAGTGCCAGTCTTGCATATTTCATTGGGTGGGTACCTCCAGCCCAAATAAAGTTTGAGATTGTCATCTCCATTCGATCTAGGACAGCATTTGGTATTTCCCCTTGTTGTACCCAATAGATCAGCAAACCTTCTATAGCCGACTTGGTGATGACAATTCTTCCTGCCATAGAGGTCTTGATTATGGACCAGCGAGCTATCATGTTTTCCAGTCTATCAGTACAGTCTGTGAAGTCTTTGATCTGCAGGTTGCCTCCTGCCAAGGGAAATCCCAGATATTTGGTGGGCAAGGTGCTGCATTCAATCTCTAAGACTCCCTCAACGATTTCTTTTAGATGCATGGAATTATCCGACATGAACAGCTGCGACTTCTGCCAAGGGAAATCCCAGATGTATGTATGTATGTATGTATGTATGTATGTATGTATGTATGTATGTATGTATGTATATATATTTATATGTATATCTATATATATACACACACATATATATATAAATATATATATATTTATTTATTTATTTATATCCTTATGTATCCAACCACCATTACATGTACATTATTATATGTATCATATATTATAAAGATAACCGCATGGGATAAAACTAGATATGGATATTAATACAATAACTTGAGCCAAAAAGTGTTGTAACAAATAACAAAGATATTCACATCTAAATGCAAATCATAATGATGCCTTTCCTTGGTTCCTGGTCGGTCAATTAGGTAAGTTGTTTGACTGATGAGAAATCCCTAATTTTGGATAGTTCTTGTGTTGATGTTGCTTTATTGTCTCATCTTGATCACAAATCCTCCATGGAACATCCTTTTTTATGTGGTCTTCTGTTCATTTCTTCCTCTCTATGATGGTTACTGGTGATGCCATCATCTCATTGCATAATTTAAAATTTACAAGGAGAATGAATAGAGAGAGGCATTTCAATGTAATCCATATACATGTTACATGATGTTTGATAAAAATCAAAATATCGATATTACATATTTTAGATCACACCAAAATGATTTAGCTGTCATATCCATATCCATCAAACTAGATAATTTTCAACACATCACATAAGTATATGTAATACCTATGTGTATATAGTATATATCATATTAGCTGATAATTGTGGATAAACGTTGCACATAATTCATTCAACAATTCATTTGTGAAAAAAACAAATCAAATGGTGTAGGAAATTGGCTTTGATACCACTATAGGGTTTTTAGGAAGGGGGTTAACCATAACAACAATAGAATCTTCCCTTTACCCTAGTTGTTGGATCTGCCATAGCCATAAAATGTCAATAAATAAAAGACACGAGAAGGGATAAATGTTATACCTTTGCAAACATTATTTGTACAAAAACTAGATGCATCTTTTTTTCATGAAGAACAATATATTCCATATCAAGATCCAAAATGGTTGCCAATAATCCAAATATATAAATAAGAGATCTGGATTGGCGATGAATCCACTACACAGTTTTCTTCTTCATAGAGCCTTGTTGTCATCTTGTAGAATAGCTTACTGTATGTGTTCTTTAGCCTCTACTTCATCCATGCGGATGAGGGAGAACACAGTGCACAACCTTGGCCACTAAATTGAAGAGGAACGTAAGTTTTTCAAGTGGTAGGATTCCCAAAAATCACTTTCTTCTCTTATCTTGAGCAGGCATCATTTGGCATTCTTTGTCTCTCCAAAAGAGAAGTTTGATGACCAACTTGTCTCACAAGTTGTCTTAAAGATATCACAATGATGTGTCTAACCCTTTGAGACATGCCCCCTTTATATAGGTGAGACATGGTCTTGGAAAACCGTAATTTCATTCCCTTTCCTAATCGTAACCCCAAAATAGTACAACAATTGAAAAAGTATATATAAATTTTGATCAAACGATCATGTTAGACAATCAGGGTCCAAAAAACATTGTGATTGGTCAATCGGGTTATCTGATTGACCAATCACGATAGTTCAGATCTAGATCTGAATTACTTTTCAATTTGAAACTTTCCTTATTGCATTCTAATCGACTGATCAAGTTGGTTTATCATTGGATCAATTCAGTCTATTAGAAAAAAACAATTGACCAATTGACAATCACTTCATCCATTGATGCAACCAATAAATTGACAATCAACGCTTCAGATCACACAATCATATAGGAAATTAGTCTATTTATCATTCACAACCAATCTAATCATTTTTTATTACAAACTAAAATTCATGTTACAACCCCAAATTTTCTCTCTTTTTTATTGTACTCTTTCTCTCTCTTTTTGTATCACATTACACCCAATTTGATTTCAATTACGTAGTACATAATTTGATGCTTACTTGTATCACATAGGTTTGAACCATGTTCTAAGTTGTGCATATATCATGCTCTTGCAAAAAAAATTGACCACCACCATTTTGACCATTTGGAAGTTTGATACTTTTCAAGTTGTAGAGGATTAAATTTTGCATCCACTGATGTAAAAAACATGTCAACCAGACCTATGGATATTCAACCTTTTGGCCCTTTTCCTCTTCCTTAGGCTGACCTTCATGGTTGTAAAGTCTTAAAATCGCTGCCCAACCTCCAGTTCCATCTTCCCCTTCCTCTTAGATAAATAAAACTAGGGATGAAGAGGTACTCTTCCACCTCTAGCAAAATCAGGCAATGCAGGAAAAGCTCACTATAGCTGATATTTAAACCCTAGCCCTCATGATGATTTCTAAACCTCCCCCCTCTAAGACCCTTACTATTTTTCCCTTCTCCCTTCCTCCTCCGACATCTTCTCTTCCACCACACCCTTAGGATAGTACTGTGTTGCCTAGTTTTGTAACTAGCCATAGAAGACAACAACCTTGCCCTCACACCCATCATCAAAGGGTGGTAGAAGGGAACACATGGACAATCGGGATGCCATAGCCCCTCTTCCACCAACACTGCCCTTTCTGGGCCTGCTATAGGTGGTAGTGGAGAATCATGGGTACAAGTGACCTATTCTTCCCCTATTCCACTACCAAGAACTAAGGAATCCAATAAGTCTAGGAATGCCAGGAAACTTGGGAGAGGGGCCTAACCATATGATGTGTGGGAAATGGTCAAGATCGTTCCATGCAGATGCTAATCACCACCACACACACCTTTTTGTAGTAGGAGATGCCAATGGTGGAACACACACAGTTGTGTTATGAGAATCTTGACATGGCACCTGATCTAGCATCAAGGGCACAAATCATCCCTGGAATGATGCGATGTAAGTCACCCTAATCTCTATAGTTTTTGTTGCAAACTTAAAAAATGCATAACTTTTTCATTCCTTGCCCAAATCATACAAAATTATATATCAATTTGATAGGCTTGATGATATCTACACAATGAGATTAGTTTCATACCTAAATTCCCCTTCCCATTATGTTGTTTTTCTAAATATGTGATCTTTGACCATGTTGACCACATTAAAGGCACATTTGTGATAAAGCTTGGACCTTTAATTACCTTTCACCCTTCTAATCATGATATTAGTAACTTTTGTGCAACTCTGAACTAAGTGATAGTCTTAATTATTGCTCATACATGACTTTATTTGTACATGTATGACTAGTGTTGAGACCTTAATGATGTACCATGTCCTAATTTGCAAATCACAGTCCTTGATGATATCTGATGTTTGACTAACCTTGAAATAAGCACTATGTCACACCTCATAGAATAATATCATCCCATGTTTCCCATTTTCTTCTTATCTTGGTCTATATGTCTTTTATGCATAAGTGTGACCTAGGTATGACATTCAATGGTGATACCCTAGCAACTTGGGGTCTGGGACCTAATTGATGCATCATCCTATGTTAGATCATTTAAAATAATAGCTTTATGCTGGTGGTTGACCTAGTTTGATAAGGGCAACCTATTCATGATGTAATAGTGTATGTCCCCTCTTTTGACCTAAATGCCCAAATATTTATTATTTGTCTTCATTGTGCCTCAATCTTGATGTGAATTTGATTTTTATGTTCTATCCTCTCAAATTAGAGATCATCCTTCTATACTTGACCCCTTGGATGTAGATGTCCTACATAAGTCACATGTTGAACCTTGATGGCATATGTGAAATGTGTTGATGATTGAATGTTTGTGGGTATGTTGGTACCAATGTTGGATTATGATGCATAGCTCTAGAGGACATCCAAATGTATTGAATATTTCTCTTATGCCATATCTTACTAATTTGAACTCATGTCTTACCCAAATATCATGTCTTGATGAACTATGGCCATTCTTTCCCTTTTAGGAGTCTAATGACCTAGTTATGTACATAAGTGGCTTAAATCTTATAATCTTCATATAAGATGTATAGGACCTCTAAATGATATGAAACTTGAACCTCACCTTCATGATGACCTCTAAATTAGTAGAAGATCATCTAATGTCCTAATAACCAATGAAAAGCCTAACTTAGTTAAAACCCTAAAATGGATCTAATTAGGGCTAATGATGAAAATCTAATACATGTATGCAATCTTATTCTTAATCAAATTTAGCTTTTCATCTAGACGATCAAGGATGAGTTAGGTGATGAATCTCTAAATCTGGTATGAGCTTGAATAATTATATGATTATGGCTTTCTTCATTGAACTACGATACATATGTATGGTTGTTTAATTGCTCAAATATTTCCATGTAGTATTCTAGTATTGTACTTGATGTTCATCTTATCAATTTTATAACTTGCAAACATAACATATAACTCCATCATAGAAACCTTGTGCATCTACTTTTGTTTCTAGGGTAAGGACACAAGACTAGGGGTCCTATTTGAGTTGTCAAGATCTGGTAGACCATGTCGATAAAAGGGTTAGCTCATGTCGGTGGCCTTGAGGTCCCTCACTTATAAAATAGTTAGATAATCTTGAGCTCCCTTGTAGACCCTTCAGATGGAAATTTTGTCAAAGTCCTTATGATACATGATATTTTTGGTATAATTGGAGTAAAATGAATAAAAACATGGGTTCTCATTTTGTTAAGAAATTAACTTGTTATTCTTATACTTATGCAATCTTTTTGAGTTAGGAAAAGCTTCTCATTCTACCTTGTAGTCAACACCTCACGTGTTTCCTTATTTGTTTCATGTATGTTTTAGGTTCAGATATGGCTAGAGAATTGATGGATGGGTGAGTTGTGTTAGGTGTACTTGTTGTAATATCCCTAGTGTACATGAGCAGACTTGTGTAAATTTGACTCCCAACTTGCAATTGAAATCTTGTAATAAAATGATGTTTCTTAATAATACTTATTGAATGTTGAAATTATGTTGGTGTCTTTAGCTTGTTATCTTCTGATGTATTCTAAGATTTTATGCTTCCAAATTCATGCTTTGATAATATCATTCTAGGGATGAACGCTCAAGTCCTATTGCCACTGACTCTGTAGTTAATGGGAATATTATAAGGGAAATAAATTGTTTTGTGATAGATGGTATGAATGCATGAAAATTAACTATACCAAACATTTATCACATGATACACAAACTAAACTCAACCTTACATATAAAACTTAGAAACCTAAACAAGTTGTTCTTTGTGGACTAAGATGACTTAGCCTCTAGGTTAGAATCCAAATATTCTAGAACTAGGTGTAGACTTGTGTAATCCATTGAACCTTTCTTTTCACCTCCTTTTGTCCTAAAGTATGGATTGTATCTTCAAAAGGGTGAGAAAAGGTAGATATTACTACAACCCTAGACATATGTTGGCAGAATGTGCTTAGGTAGCTATACAAGTGTGCACCATTTTCTTGCTTGTTCTCTAGATGTCATGGTACTAAACTATCTAACGAGTATGGAAACTCATTTTAGTTTTAGTTTTGTTTGACAGAAGTATGTGTGTTTAGCATTTATAATTTCAACATTGGAGCAATCCTATTTAAAATATAATTATATGTGCATATGAAAAATGTTACCACACGCAAAAAGGAAGTGAGTGTCCATGTAACCAAACATAAAGAGATGTAACATCAGTCTAGATGACAATGCACAGATGTTAGTTGGAGTCTCTAGAGTTGTCTAGAGCCATGATATAGGTTTGGATAGTAGTATCCTAGATGACCTATGATGATGATGATATGATGTGATGATGATGATGAAGAAGATGGCCACAATGATGATGATAATGTTGATGATGATGATCATGTGATGTTATGAGATGTTTCAAGATGATCTAAGTTAATGTTGGAAAATTTAAGTGTGTTTGATGACATGAGATAAGTTTGACCATGAAACCCTCCCTAAACCTAGCACCATGTATGGTACATATTACTTGATTGATGTGCTAAACATAGCTAGTTGGTTTCCATGCTTGTGCCTAGTGTTGTATAAGTTAAGATACAATACATGATATATGGTTTAGGGCTAACATAGGTCTCAACCTCTTTACAAAGAAGGACCTCTTGGGACCTATGATATTGATATAGGTTGACCAGACATGTGAGAAAGTTAGAGTACCTAACCACCAAAACATATGAAATGTTGAAAAAATAGGTATGATGAAATTCATGATGATGTGTCCCTAGCTAGACTACTTCTAATTATGAGTTAAGTCATCTAGTGTGTATTTCATTTTATAACCTTAAACCTTGGATTTTCTATAAAAATATATAACCCTAGACATGGAGGCTATATATATATATATATATATATATATATATATATATATATATATATATATATATATATATATATATATATATATATATATATAGAGAGAGAGAGAGAGAGAGGGTTTGGCAAGAATACACTCGAGTGTGTAGATCACATGCTACCCTCAAGTTGTGTTTGCATTTCAAGAATTTTTTTGTAAAATGTAAACCATTTATCTTCATTGTCATAATAAAATTAGGATACATACACATTTTGAGATCATTTGGATGAGTATAAGTCACTCATCCTGGGGCAAAAAATTGACGCACAAGACTTATTTGAAATGTATAATTTTGTGGTATTCATAACATGACCTATAAATGTCCAAATGGACTCATATTTTATATGTTATATACTCCCAAGATGTTAAAGAAAATCAATGGATTAGATTTTAAAAAAATATTACATCATGAAAAACAACTTGAGTGTATTCTTCTCTAGATACACTTGAGTGAATCTATCCTGACTCTCTCTCTCTCTCTATATATATATATATATATATATATATCTGTGTGTGTGTGTTGTGTTTTCCATCTATTTGTGGGAGATGTCTCTAAACCCTAAGATGATGTATATGATGTGGGATATCCATGATGAGCCTCATAATTGAGTTATTGGATGTATGTAACAAATATAGTCATTGCCCTTGTTTTTTAAAGTTGGGTACAATTTTTGTTATGGGTAGATAGTTGTGGTTAGCATGTCTTGTTGGACATAGACATGTCTTAGCTTTAGTGGCTCAAGATTTTAGAGCTCTTTCTAGATGAAAGTGAGACATTTACAAAATCTCAAGGTGGATGATAATTTTGTTATCAAATGATGCTTTATACATGAAAAAATCTCATTTAAGATAAAGCTTGACATGTGTATGTCACTCTAGTAAGCTAGACCTAATACATGGAATCATATCTACATGAAAGATGTAAAGCTTGAAATCATCACCTTGATATGATGATTTCATTTGGATCTTAGATTTAAAAATCATGAATACCATGTGTACTTTATGACCCAACATGAAATACAATGAACATTATAGGGGATAGTTTGGTATGATCTTAGAGGTACTCTAATCCATGCATGTAAATTAGAAGTTGATGAAAACATAGAGGTGATGATAATCTTAATCAAAAGTTATCATAACAAGCATCTTCAACTAAGAAATTGATAACACATCTCGAGTTTGTATGAGTACATGGGCAAAGTCCTAATGTAGTAGGGATATGGGATGTGAAAATCCTAATGTTAAGATAATTACGTAATGTAATAAAATACTAAGTAACATGCATCCAACTGAGATGCGTACAACTTTTATGCCATTGGGCTAATGATGACAACCTAAGTCTGCACTTCCTGGCGGTGGATGCCTTGACACCTAGATTCAAATTACCTAAACACGATGAATATGGCTTTTGACCTTTATTTTGAGCATATGGATGAATTTTGAGGAATAAGTTACTTTTAAGGAGGGAAGGATGTTACAACCATGAATTTTCTCTCTCTTCTATTATCTTTCTCTCTCTTTTTGTGTCACATATCATGCAATTTGATTTCAATTACATAGTCAAATGATTTGATGCTCAACTATATCACATTGCAATTAGATTCTAGAGTAGGACACTAAAATCAAGGTTTGCACCGAGTTATAAGATGTGCATATATTATTCTCTTGCAATCAAATTGAACACCACCACTATGTTAATTTGTAACTTTAATTATTTTAAAGTTCTAGAGGATTCAATTTTGAATCTACCCATGCAAAAATTGTGTCAATCATTCCTAAAGAACTCAAGTTTGGGCATTATGAAATTTTGCATATTTTATTCCTCCTTTTTGCCCATTTATTCTACCTTGGGTCAGCCTTCATGGTCCCAAAGTCTTAAAATCATGGCCCAAATTCTGGTTGTGTCTTCCCCTTCTTCTTTGGGAAATATTCCTAGGGATGGGGAGGTCTTCTTCCACCTCCAACCAAATCAAGCAATGTAGGGGAAGTGCACTATAGCTAAGATCTAAACCCTAGCCCTCGTGATGCCTTTTAAAGCCCCCTTCCTGACCCTTACTCCTTTTACATTTTCCCTTCCTCCTCCTATGTATGATATTCCCCTACACCCTCAACCTACTATTAGGTCGCATGGACTTGCAACTAGCCATGGAAGACATCAACCTTGCCCTTACACCATCACTGGAGGTTGGCACAAGGGAACATATGGGCGGTCGAGGTGTCATAGCCCCTCCACTACTCCGACACCGCCCATTTTGAGCCTATTGTGGGTCCAATAGCATTTTAGAATTAGGGGTGCAAGTGCCTTGCTCTTCATATGTTCCACGGTCAGGAATAGATGATTTGTGTAAGGAAGGCGCGTGAAGAGGCCCGCGAAAGGTGCCAAAACCATATGATGTGCAGGAAATGTTCAAGATAGATTCATGCAGACTCCAACCACCACCACCCTCACTTCATTTGGTGCATTAGATAGAGATGATAGAACTAGTACGGGTGCTCAATCGGAAGCCTGACATGATCGCATGATCTAGCATCAAGGGTGCAACTCATCTCTAAAATGATGCGATGTAAGTTACCCTCATCCCTATAGTTTTATTGAAAATATAAATAGTGCATAACTCTCTTATTTCTTTCCCAAATCATACAAAATTATATATCAATTTGATTTTCTTGATGAGCTCTATACTGTGATCTTAGTTTCATACCTTGAATCCCCTTCCTACTCTACTAATTTTCTTAACATGTGATCTTTGACCATGTTAACCACATTAAAGGTACGTTTATGATAAAATGTGGACATTTAATTACCTTCCGCCCTTCTAATCATGAATTTAGTACTTTTTATGCATATTTGGACTAGATTCGATACTTTATTACCTTTGTTGCTCATGCATAACTTTATTTGTACATGTATGACTAGAGTGGAGACCTTAATTTTGCACCATGTTCTAAGTTGCTAATCACACTCCTTGATGAAATCTTATTTTGTATTAACCTCAAAGTATACTATTTCATGCCGCATAACACTCATATCATCCCATGTTTTCCCTTTTTTTCTAATCTTGACCTACACTATGAGTATTCATAAAAATGATGTAGATAAGACATTGAATGGTGATCACCTAGCCACTTGGGGTCATTGTAATGACCCCACTTATCGGTAACCCCCAATTAAGGCAGACCAAGAAGTCAGAGGTATTATCCCAAAAATAAGATCAATGGTTTTGTAAATAATAAAAAATAATTAATAAATTCTACCAAAAACTAATCTTAAAACATGCATAAATTTTTTACTTATCACATACCTTTCAAAAGTAGGAATCTGGAACTTATACCCACAATAGAGTCCTATCTAACTAAATCCTCCTTTATGAATTAACTTTAATCTTCACAAGTTCTACTTTACTATTTGTCAAATTTCAGATTTCTCTAAAAGATCGACAAACCAAATGTCATTCAGTATAAATGAATATATCGGTATCTGGTGAGAACCAAAACATCGCACATATATTCTAACAACATAATCACATCAAATAGTTGTGAACAATGCAAGATTACATTTTTTTAATATGACTTCCCAACCGCTTTTACTCATCCTCTGAGATACACTCTCTAGGGTTAAGTCCTTGCAAGTGACTTTAAGGCTACCTTCTCCATCTTGAGCTTGGTACCCGGGGTCACCTCTCTAGGTGCCCAGTGGTCTTCCCTCTGGGGCTTGACCACTTCTGACTTTCCCTATGGGGCTTGGTCTATCATCATACATCCAAAGATGGTATGTAGGTTTAGGCAGTCATATATATACTTAAAATGTGATAATCATATTCACTTTAAACATTGCAGAAATAAAAGCGTCCAAACTATTTATTTCCATGCAATCGATACAAAGTAAAAAAATGCCAGGAAACTAAAGAAAGTATTCATAAATAACCACATACCTGATTAGGATATTTCACAATAAATAAGCACAATCCAATCCAATCAAACAAGCAAGCCAATCACACAAATGAACAGAATTCTAAAAAGCATGCACAACCTATTTACTACATACTCATCAAGAACTTATTTTATTGACTTGGAATCACTTTCTAGGGTTTCTAATACATATTAGGGTTCCTTTAGATCTATTTACAACTTTCCTCTTTTATGTCCACAAAACCCTAAAACAACAGTTCTAGGTACAAAACCCTAATTACTCACTTAATCATATTAACACCTTATCATCCATTACGCTTAGGATTAACCTAATACCACTTTTATACAAAGGATCTCGAAGTATATCTCATTAGAAACCATTAACACCTAGGTTAGGGTTTCTAAGCCCATTAATGCACATTAACATATCAAACCCTAAATTAGGCTATTAAGCATATGGATCATTTATTTAGACATCAAAATGACTTTTTATTAAAAACATGTTAATTTTCTCATAGATCATCCATATTAATCTTCTCCATTTTATTATTCATCAAACTAGGGTTTCATACTCATGAGAGCATTTAAGATAGTAACTTTAGGTACTTTTTGAATTTCAAGCATAATTAGGCTTCAATTATTTTTTTAATGACTTCCTTGAGTTCTCCTAATCAAAATTATATATTACATGTCTTGATCTGAACTACCAATCATTAGATATCATTTTATGCAAGTTAATCATTTTTTAGACCAATAATAAGATGAGACGTCATCATAAAGATATCATACCTTATTTCCACATGGATTAGGCTCAACCAATGATCAAACACAACATCACTTTTGTTTATCTATGTGGTGAGTCTCTGGTCAGGGTTGAAAGGACCCTTATGCCCTTGCCTCATTTTGTCGGCCTTAGGGGTAACTAGATCATTTCTTCGGTCACCTTCTCCACCCAAATCTTCTGCAACTCGTGAACCAGTTGTCGCGATCGGTCAACACTCGTGTTGACACCCTCGTCTAGAGTGTTGGTGACCGAGCTAGCCCTACATGCACCTTCGCCTAAGCTCTGCACAGGAATCCGGCCTATAATCCGCAAAGAAACTGGGTCACGACGGTGTCACCCCTGAGACGGCTGGAGGTTAGGAGGAGGCATCAAGGGCGACGAAGCTCTATTTCATTTGGGAGGAATTGGAATGGGGGAGAAGGATAAAGTGGTTCCATAGAATCTATCAAGGCAATCAATGATCCCCCATATTGAGAGTCATCCTATATATATAGGCATGACTAACAACCTATCCTCAATGGAGTCTGACTCCAGCGGCTCCTTAGGGAAAGCCCCATATTCCTATCGAAACACAGATTTGTAGGGATGCTTGAATCTGGTTTCTCACATTGAATCCAACGGAACCAATTCTAGGTCCTCACTTAAATTGGAGAGGGAGAACGAGATGAAAGGGGAAAGGGGCTACTGTAGCCAACCTTCCTGATTTGGCAGAAGCTAGGAGACGATCTACGGATCATCGATCTATGATCTAAGGGTCTATCCTAGGAGTGTGTGACACTTAAAAGGACCGGGCCCTAGATTCTTGGTTCAAATCCAAATGTGACAATTCACATTAATATATTAGTTAACCCTTCACTTTAGGGAAACTTAACAAATGTATATCTCTATCCTCTTTCATCCAATCATTCCCTAATTTTAAATTAAAGTCCATAATGACTTAAACTTCATGTGTACAAAGTTTGGGACTCAAATTCGAGATTATAAGAGAGTTTTCTTCATACACAATTTATCACTTATTAAGGCATATTTTATGCATATTTCCTCTCTACTATTCTTTTATATTCTTTTTTTTTATTTTTTTTACCATTATAAACCTTATGGATACTAAATGTCATCCATGATGAATCAATCATACATCTTTCCACATATTTCTCACACTTTCATTATTTTCTCAATTTCTTTTCTTATTTATGCATTATTTGATTTCCTTCAATTTTCTTTCTCTTTTTATCATCTTGGACTCACTAACTTAATAGGGTCCATGAAATCATATATTTAAAGGAAATATTATCAAAAATTTACACTCATTACACATAAATCATACAATTTCATAATCATACAAATTATTGGAGAAATTGCATCTCAAACCATCTGAGCCCAAAAATTGGGGTTGTAACAGTCTTGGACCTAATTGATGCATTAATATATATTAGATCGTAGAAAATAGTAGCTTTATGATGTTGGATGACACAATTGGATGATGGCAATCCCATTCAAGATGTAATTGTGTATGTTCCTCATTTTGACCTAAATGTCCATATTTTGCTTGTTTGTCTCTCTTGTGCCCCAATCTTGATGTGAAATTAATTTGTATGTTGTATCCTTTCAAACAAGAGCTAATAATTCTATTCTTGATCCCTTGGATGGGATGTCCTACCTATGTCACATGTTGAACCTTGATGTAATACGTGAACTATGTTGATGATTGAATGTTTGTGGGTATGTTGGTGCCATTGTTGGATTTTGGTCCATGGACTATAGGGGACATCCACCTATATTGAATATGTATCTTATTTCCTATCTTACTGATATGAACTCTTGTCTTGATGAACTACGACCCTTCGTGCCCTATTATAAGCTTTATGACCTAGTTATGAACATAGGTGACTGAAATCTTGTAATGTCCATATCAGATGTTTGGGATATCAAAATGATACAAAAATTGAACTTCACATTCATGATGGCCTCTAAATCAGTGAAAGATCATTTAATGTACTAATAACCAACTTGAAAGCTAACTTGGCCGAAACCCTTAAGATGGAGCTAATTAGGTTTAATGGTGAGAATCTAACACATATATGTAGTCTTATTCTTAGTTAGGTTTGGCTTGCGATCTAAATGATCAAGTATGAGTTAGTTTATGAGCCTTTCAATTAGGTATCAACTTTAATATGTATATGGTTATGGCTTTCTTGCTTGTAATGCGGTAAATATGTATCATTATTTACATAATCAAATATTCATATGTAGTATTCTAGTATTGTACTCAATGTTTGTCTTGTCAATTTCATAACATGCAAACATAATATATAAATCAATTATACAAACCTTTGTGCACCTTCCTATATTCTTGGGGTAAGGACAGAAGGTTGGGTGCGTTACTTGAGTTTTCAAGATAGGGTGGACCATGTAAATAAAAGGGTTACTCTTGGGGATGGCCTTGATATCCCTTGTTTATAAAAGTGTTATCTAATCTTGAGTAACCTTAGTTATCCTTTCAATGGGAAGTTTGTAAAAGGCCTTATGGTACATGCTATTTTTGGTATAATTACAGTAAATGACATAAAACATGGGTTCTCATTTTACTAAGTACTTAACTTTTTTACTCTTCTTATTTTAATTATGTAATCTATTTATATCATACAAATGTTACACATTATGTATATATATATAAATGTTACATATTATGTATATATATATATATATATATATATATATATTTATGCCTTGTACCCAACATATCATTTGTTGACCCTCTTGTTTCACGTATGGTTTGGGTTCATAGATGGCTTCAGAGTTGATGTCTTGGTGAGTTGTATCAGGTGTACTTGTTATAAGATCCATAGTGTACATGAGCGTACTTGTGTAAATTTGACTCTCAGCTTGTGATTGAAATCTTGTAATAAAAGGATTTTTTTAATAATACTTTTTGAACGTTGAGATTATGTTGATGTCTTACCTTATTATCTGTTAATATATGCTATGTTTTTTTCTTCCACATTCATTCTTTGATAATACCATGCTAGGGAGAGACACTCAAGTCCTATTTCCACTGACTCTATTATCAGTGGGGTAGGACAAGGGTAATGCAATTTCCAGTAAAAAAATCCCTAATTCATCCTTATGCGTGTGACCTGGTAGGTTCCTAACTATGTTGGTAGAAATGTTGAAAACAACATAAGAAAAGAATGGTAGGTAACCACACATCATTGTCACCCAAGTTAGAAGAATGAGTTTGAGAACAAATACAATTTGTAAAGAGTCTAATTCTTCCATGATCTTATTAACCTTTGTCACATATATCCAAACTGAAACTAAGGTATGGAATGTCTTACACTTAACAATTCATATATTTTCCTTGAACTATAGTAGATTATTCAAGATATTGTGATCTCAGTATCATATATCAACACACATGAGATTGTCTAGGCATTTCATAGTATCTCTTATCAAGTGGTTGAAATTCACTCCAAAGGGAGGACAAATTCCAACTACATCACTCGCAGTCATCTCCATGTGTCATTGTATACCCAATTACTACCTTTTGGCAACTCATACTCACAACACGATGGGTAGTGTCAAAGTAAACATAACAACATGTGATTACTATAGAGAATTTAGGCATAAGGGTCACAATCACTGATGTCACATTTAAATATGACTTCATAATATCATCACATGACTTCAATGTTTCACTCTCAAGTTGGGTTTGGCCAATAAAACTTTGTCTCGAACAAGTACCCATTCATCTAAGTTGATATCCAATATCATGACTAAAGAGACATAGTCATGAATAACCATACAAGCTAGTCTTTTGTATTATTGTTGTCCTATACTATCTAGAATAATAGCCGACTAGGGACATAACAAGATTGTGTACTTCTATTATACATATGATCTCACGTTTAGGTCCTAAAATGAAACCATATGTCATAGATGAAAGAGCTAGAGGGTGGGGTGAAAAGAGCTTTATAATAATTTTAATCAAATTTAAAGTGCAACAGAAATAGAAGTGGAAACCACAAGAGAGGCAAGATTTAGAGTGGTTCCATCAATGACGTCAGTCCACTACCTAGTTGTTGCCAACTGGGATTTGCAACAAACAATTTTATTAATTTATCTATTATGATAAATTACTAGTTACTACAACTAAACCCTCTTCTTTACCGGCCATGGAAGAGAACCAACAAAATGTCTTCTTTTGCAAACTCCCAAAGCACCTCTGGACTTGGAAGAGAACCAGATGCCACCTCTTCTTCTTTGAACTCCCAATTCACCGCTGAATAGGGAAGAGAACCGAATGCCACCTCTTCTTTAATGGTCAATGGAAGAGGTATACCAACCACAATAACAAACAATAGAAATGAGACGGGAGAAAAGAATACACCAAGTATGATCCACAACGTCCATATGAATGAAGCTTATGGACCAAACCACTAAGGATATATCAAGTTGGAGCGGTGGTAGGCTAAGCTAAGGTAAGGACACAAAAGTATTGTTGTGAGTGATTTGTAAATAGGATGCTACAACTCTTATTTCTCAAGATGTCGTGTATGCAAGTATGCAAGTGTGTGTTAGGATGCCCCTAGACCAGTATTATTTATACGAATGGAGTACAAGTGGATAGGACATCTTTGGGGAGAGTATAGAGGGTTCTAAGGGGTCAACTAGTCGTTTGGATGAAATTCATTTAGGTGCAACAACTAGTTTGATTGTAATAAATTTTTGTTCCAGAAAGTTCTTCAGTCAACAATTTTCTTAAATGGATGTGTCTCTGTCGACATGTTTCTTGACTGAGCCTGTACTGAATGCAGACACAATCCAACAACTATTTTTTCCACTATTTTTTTGACAAAGTATTCGACCAAAATTGACTCAATATTTAATGTGGAATTTTGGCTACCTGATTCCTCGACTGAATAGTATTTCTGTTGACAATATTCTCGATCGACTAAGTCTTAGTCCATAAAAGCTTCGGCCGAATAGCTGTAAAAAAATGGATAAACATTGGAAAAACTTATCTAAAGATTTTTCTAGTGTGAGCTACCTATCCAAGACACTTGGTATTGACATATGTAAGGTTTTGGGATAGGTGGGAATGGTCCACATCTTGAGTTTACATGAGTTCTAAAAACTTGAACATTTAAAATACAAATAAGCATATATGAACAATTATTCAAATATATGATGTTCCAATCTTGATTTTCCAAGAGGTTCCTAAAACACTAGCGTAGCATATTAAATCTACAAGTAAGAAATGTTTGTCATAATCAAAAGAGAGGATAACCTAATGTCCAATTTGGTTAACCATCTCCCCCTTTCTGAATATGGCAAAAATTTCAAGTTTCAAGGAAAAACTCAAAAAGATATATTCATACCTTAGCGATGTTTTCATTGAGTATCTTCAAAATTTTTTCATATTTACATTTGAGAGGTGTGGAACATATTATCCATTTCTCAAAATAAAGTGCAACAACTAATGTATGACAAAGTTTTACACCCTAATATCACAATTACCATTAATCATGAGATTAGGGCACAAATTGAGGATTTAACGTAATACAGAGATCACCCTTAACTTTTTCTTCTTTTTCAAACTCTTTGTTTTCTCACATTGAACCACATAAACTAACATTACAAGGGAATCTAAACATTGATTTCTTTAATATGATCTCAACATAAATGATACACATCCATACATTCATTCTCAGGTACATACGACATGATAATCAGATACATTCTCTCTTATTAAGGAAACAAAGATACAAAATATTACTTACAACACTCTCACATCTATACTAGGACCTAGAGTGATAGGAACCGACAAACTTAACTATAGTCAGACATAACTCTCATGGCAGATCTACTCTGACGCAATGACATATTCAATCCACGTGGTTTCCCTAAAAATTGTGAGTAGAGGGGTGAGCCTACTCACTCAGTGAATGAGTACTTGAAAGAAACAATTTAAAGCACTGATATAATTACAGATATACTTTTGAGCAACTGATATCAATTATAACATCAGTAAGCTTTAAAGATATTTATCATTGACAATAATAAATATGGTAGGATACTCTAGATATCTACAAGAGTAAATCAATATATGACCATGCTTGATTAATTTCAATGATAACTAATAATTCAAAAACATACAAAGAATAATTGTTCGGAAACTATACTCGAATCTTTCTTAGCCTTTCTCATTTATAAGAAACTCTTTAAACCTATATGAACATATTTTAACTTATGCCCTGGTCATATACAGTGTACTCTACATATGAAGACTCGTAGCGAACTACGATCTCACCGTACAAGACTTAGCGGACACACTTGGGAATGCTAAGCATGACTACTCTCTGGTCTGCAATAGGAAAATGTCTCGCTAGCCTCGGCACATCTATTATGCCATAAAAACTAGACTCCTATAACCTGAGCACACAGGCAGAGAGTCAAGCCACCTATTGGCTTTTTCTGTACTCTATTTCCACTAGGATCTTTGTTCAATGTTGGACACTACATTATGTAATTTAAGGAGACCTCTACTACGGCTTCATCCCCCCTACCACCTATTGGTACATTCCGACCCCCGTATACTGGATGCACCACCAGGGTTAGGTCATTTCATCCCTAAGGCACAAACCTCTCATAGGGATTCTACGGTGTTCAGGGCTCTTAAGTCTATTATTTTATTATTCCTAGAAAGCTCTTTCTATATTGTACCTTTCTCTTACTTATACATGACTCTGGTATCTCTATGGTGTTGGGTCTACTTATTTGAAGTTATAATACAACATGTATATCAATCTAAACTTGGCAGAGCAGTATATTCAAAACATTGTAATATACTGAGAAATCATCATACTATACATGCAGGCAGACTGAAATACTTAAATAAACATAATGCATGTCCATTTGTCACTTATACACTAGAATCATGCAATTAAACATCTTAATATACTGAGAAGAGCTATTTACTTGGCATACGAGTAATCGTCATTTGCACCCATAAATTATTTGCACTTTCTTGGAAAACGTGCACATCGACCCAAATCCTGGGTTGTGCATCTCATACTGAGAACATGGTAATCAAAATGCTTAATTCATTGAACACCCTATCCTTCGGGTTTCATTTAACTCATTCACTTATCACATGGTTCTCATAAGGATTTAATATGTCATAAACATCCACTAAATACAGATTGCTTTAAAAAAGTCATATACAATCAACATATGTATGAAATCCTCAAATTGAGCTAAATTAGGGTTTTCCATGCCATTCATTGATATATTATGAATCAAGAATAGAATTTCATAAATAGAGTCTATGATGCCAAGAAAGACACTTCAAATGGATTTCACCATATTTATTCACAAATTTCCAACTTTCCACTCATATAGGGCTTCACCCTCTTTACGAAGATATCAAGCAAACACTATTCACATCACATGAAATCCAAAATAGTATCTCACATATATGTACTATGCATTCAGATAAACAATCATTCATAACTAAGGGGTTCCAGATAAACAAATTTCTCTATTTAATTATACAACAATTTCACTCACAAACAAATTGCCTATATTTTAGTTTACTCTTATAACCTTTGTGAATACTTAGGGAATTCTCATTAGGATGTATTGTATACATTTCTAATATGAATTTATCATCTGAAATTCAAAAAAATAGAGGAAGAATCCATTTCATATCATTTTGCAACAACTTAGATCAAACAGACAATTCAGGGTTTGTAGTCGCATAATAAGCAATTAAAGATTATGGATAATTTAACCAATTTTCGTGCAATATACAATTTAAAGGAAGTTCCCACTCACCCTAAGGTGTGAAAACACCTTAAAAACACATCTCATCCCTGAAAATCTCGATCTCATATCAAATCCCTAGCAATTCACCTAATTCTTCTTCCTTTCAACTCGGAAACCCTAGAAATGAGGGATTATGAAGAAAGAGTGAGAAAAGGGGAAGTTTTGATACCATTTTGGATCAAATCAGAGGACGGACGAAATCTTGACATGTGAGAGAAGATTCACCATTAAAGTCTATGCAAAGAAGCTAAACTTACATGATTTCATCATTCCTCAGACCGCAAAACCCTAGGTCAGCATCTCCATCACTTTCTCCTCTCAAACCCTAACTCTCCCTCTCTCTCTAGGATTTCATTTATCTAGATTGAATAACTAATTATTAGAGCTCCTTGTGTGTTAGGTTGACCATATAGAGCAATTGATCTGTTTGGGTCAATTGCACATTGACCCCTCACTATACTTTCTCTTATTTCAGTTGAATTTTCTGTCATAAAAATATTAATGTAATTCATCTACTAATAAGGTATAAACGCATCCAAAAATTATGAAACTTTTACAGGTTGTTGAAAATTGAGTTTCAGATATCCTTTTAAAATTTCAGATCAGTTGGATTTACCAATAAATAAATAAAAATAAAACACTACGCTTCTAAAAAGCACTCTATTAGCATTTTGGTCGAAGTATAGTTCGATCGAGAACCACATTCAAAGAACACTCAAATATTCTGAAATTTTTATCCAATATTCATGATTTAGTTATCCATATCGTATCCAAAATTCAATTAAATACAATTTTTTTAGAAAATATGAAAAATCATTTACCACCCTGCTATCCTGATCAAATTCCATATTCATGTACTATCAAAACCCTAATTTTTGCCGATTAGGGTTTACATTTCTCAAATCCTAATTCTTTAAACTAAAAATCATAGTTAGAGTTTATTTTTAGGTTTGAAACATCACAATTGATCTACTATCATTAATCAAGTCTAAATGATGTTCAATCTAATCGAGCATGTAATCATTCAGGTAAACCCTAGTTTACCAATTAAGCACAAATGTGATCTTTAAAATTCTCACTCCCTTAAAAAGTTTCTTCCCCAAAACATAAATACGCAAAAAAAGTATATTCAAAGTTTGTTTTAAGCTTATGAAATCTTACATGTCATTACATTCTTTTATTTTATACTTGAATGTAGTTTTCAACGTTAAGTCCTTTATTTCTTTTCTAATCACAAAATGTTAAAACAGTTCTCCATGATCACAAATAAATTCTCTATGCCACAATCAATCATAGGATAGAGAGAGAAACAACCATTTCAATATATATTTTTTATACTCTTGATGTGTTACCTCAACATTGATAGTCTGATCCAACTATCTCAATTCATACGGCTCAATATGTACTATTGTTATGTATTACCTCTAAGTCACAAAAGAGAGTTCACCATGTTCTTTTGAATTTTACTATTGTTCTACTCAAATAGCAAAATAGTCTTGAGTTGGAAGACTAGATTCAACAACAATTGTACAATACTACTCACAACATCCCCATTGCATCATGGATGCATAAGGTGAAGCATTACCATCACATTCCATATTATTCTCAAGTATGAACCCACGCATAATTCAAGGTGTAACCATCGAGTTATAGCATACTAGGGTTTCAACAATAGTAACAAAGTACTCCATGATTGTATTAGTCATTCAAGGACTATTCATACTCAATTACCATCACTTAGTTATATTAAAGCTAGGTATAACAAGCTATACCTCATTAGGGTTACATATCAATATAGTATGGTTATCATCCTTCTATTCATACAAGTGAATAGGTAAGACTACCTTATTCAGGGTAACCCTTCATTTGTTCCATCATTATTCAACCCATATCACCATACCACAGTTGTGTAATACTAAGATGGATTACTAGTATGAATGACTACAACTATCAGACACCTTTAATTAACATATTGCTTGCACATGTACACTAAAATCATATGTAGAACCAATTTACATCCCTTAATATACCTTCAACAAATTCTACTTCTAAAAAAAATTCATATATTACTAAAAGCCATTATTTTCTCTTATCTCTCTCCTCATTCACTACTACTTACTTCTTGTTACTTATCCTTCACATTTTAATCATGTAGATTAAGCATTCCCAAAATTGAAACATACAAGGTACAAATAGATTATTCATCATTCTTGCTATCACTACAAGAATTTATCTCATATCACACTTCACTCATATTGTATTTCTCCTTTTGTTCAAAACACACTTGTTACATTTTAAATTTATATCTTACTCTTTACTCTGAATCATTTCCATATTGTTTATGTACCTTTCAAATTAGCTATCTTTAAACCCTGGATTACTATCAGTGCTAGTTTACTTCTCATAGTGAAAATCTCATGATCTTGTTTTATAGAGATGCTAGTATTCAAGGTCAAATCACTAGTGAAATCCCTTGAACTACTACAACTCTACACATTCTAGGGTTTGATCCTTATCAGTAGCATGACATTATTGTGATGTGACTTTGCTCCCTGAATTTGAAATTCAAACTTTGGGTCTCACACATTTTACTAAAGTCTTCTTTATCTTATCGATTGAATTTCCTTTCTCTTACTTGGCCATTTATAAAGATTACATTCTCAATTACCCTTCTAGGGTTTCATCATCATATTTTGTGTAAATATTACATTCACTAGATGTCTCTACCACGGTGGTTATGCATCATATATGATTCATTTTCTTATCACTTCATTCCCACTTTGCTTTCATTAAGGAAGATATGACAGAGAAGATGATTCTAAGACTTATAATTCTTATCTTCAAACATTCCCTTAGTACATTCCTCATATGTAGGTTTAGTTGGTTATCAACAAGGATACTTGACTAATTAGCACTTTCTTGAATCTTGCAACTTCTTTCTTTTATAATCTATATTACTCCATTACGTTTCAAACCCTTCCTTACTTTCCATAATCCCCTTACCATATACTACTATTCCACCTGTCATCTTTAACTTCTAATTAATTTTTTTTTCTTATGATCATGTTGCTTATTCATGTGTATGATCATGTATACCATGTTGCACATATTTCTTTTTATCCTTCTACTAATGTGAAGTTGAAATTCTAAATCAATAATCTCTCTACTAGTTTCATCTCATGTTTAATACATTACATATCCTTCATTTTAAATCAAATGGCCCGTGCATGGGTGAAACATAGTTTCTCTTTCAATCAAGTTTTTCCTTTCTCAATATAGTCTACCTTTGTATGACTTATTCATTGGTTAAGCTACACTTTTGTTCTTCTTTTAGAAACTAGTTTGTTGTTCTATAGAGACTTGGAATCCAAAGGTAGTAAGGATGAATGTATTAACTTCACAATAAAGGTATACATTCCATGCTCTCAATTGTATCATAACCCTCATTAATTAATCAAGATCATCATTTCCAATATTTATCTTTGTTTTAACTTAGTTTCTTATCCTAGTCTTATGATTTACATGTTCATCTAATTCTCTTTACTTAACTCTTCTGAAGACTATTCACTTATATGTACTTATCGTATACTTAACTCTTTTCTTCTATTTTCCCTTTTCTTTGGAGTACATAAAAACATTGTATTCGGTTATATAATCCATTCCTCATGATTGAATCTTACTATCTTGGCCCTTACATACTTTTCTCATATCTTTTCCATATTTCATATTTAAATTTCATATAATACTAATCATTAAAATTAATCTAAACCTTATGTCATGTTCCTTTATTCCCAATTCAGGGTTTCTCATAAGAGACCCCAAAGTTAGATCTCAGATATCAGTTCCAACTGATTCTTAGTTATCCCAGTCTTTCCCTTATACTTCAAAATCTTAGAGTATATACATTCATACTAGAATTTGGATCTAATCTATCCAGAATTTACTCTTGTTATGTTACTAATAGGAGTCATTACATCCCAGTAATGCATCCTGCCAGTCAGACCAGGCCAAACCTGTAGTCCTGAAGCCAAGAGCTACTCAGGATTACTCAACTCTTATTCATCTCAAATGTGTGGAAGAAAACTTATCCACTTAGGAAAGCTCATTTCTAGTCTACTTGATACAAAGAATGTAATCAATAAATACTACAACTGCATAGTGTACAACAAATCTTAAAGACCCATATATATTTCAAAATACTGAATATCTGAATTCAAACATATAAGAGCTTTTCTATTCATATCCAATAAAACAACAATATGAAATGAATGTATTATCTCATTTTATATTTATTCTCTTAATTCATGTTACTTATCTTATTTCTAACCATAATATTTGTAGGGTTCCTCTCTAGACCATCCTTCCACTGTATACCTGGGAAGGGTATACATGAAAGAATAGACAGAGTAGCTTGATACTGGTTGATCCAAGTACTCAGATACCGGGCTAGGATATCCAAATACCCAAATCCCCAGAGCTAACATCATAACATCTCCAATCTACCACACTTATGACTCTAAGTTAGTAACTTAATGGTCCCTGAAAACATAGACTAAGCTCTGATACCAAGTTGTTACACCCTGATCTCACAATTACCATTAATCATGAGATTAGGGTATAAATTGAGGATTTAACGTAATACAAAGATCACCCTTAACTTTTTCTTCTTTTTCAAACTCTTTGTTTTCTCACATTGAACCACATAAACTAATTTTGCAAGGGAATCTAAAAATTGATTTCTTTAATATGATCTCAACATAAACGATATACATCCATACATTCATTCTCAAGTGCATACGACATTATAATCAGATACATTCTCTCTTATTAAGGAAACAAAGATACAAAACATTACTTACAACACTCTCACATATATACTAGGACCTAGAGTGATAGGAACCGACCGAACTTAACTATACTCAGACTTAACTCTTATGGCAGATCTACTCTGATACAATGATATCTTCAATCCATGTGGTTTCCCTAAAAATTGTGAGTAGAGGGGTAAGCCTACTCGCTCAGTGAATGAGTACTTCAAAGAAATAGTCTAAAGTACTGATATAATTACAAATATACTTTTGAGCAACTAATATCAATTATAATAGAAGTAAGCTTTAAAGAGATTGATCATTGACAATCATAAATATGGCAGGATACTCTAGATATCTACAAGATTAAATCAATATATGAGCATGCTTGATTAATTTCAACGAGAACCAATAATTCAGAAACATACAAAGAATAATTGCTAGGAAACTGTACTCGAATCTTTCTTAGCCTTCCTTACTTATAAGAAACTCTTTAAACCTATATGAACATAGTTTAGCTTATGCCTCGATCATATGCAGTGTAACAAACTACGATCTCACCGTACAAGACTTAGCAGACACACTCGGGAATGCTAAGTCTGACTACTCTCTAGTCTACAATAGAAAAATGGCTCTCTGGCCTCAGCACATCTATTATGCCGTAAGAACTAGACTCCTCCTCTAACCTGAGCACACATGCGGAGAGTCAAGCCACCTATTGGATTTTTCTATACTCTAGTGCCACCAGGATCTCTGGTTGATGTTGGACACTACATTCTATAATTTAAGGAGACTTCCACTAGGGCTTTGTCCCCCATACCACCTGTTGGTACGTTCTGACCCCCGTATACTGGATGCACCACCAGGGTTAGGTCATTTCATCCCAAAGGCACAGACCTCTCATAGGGATTCTATGGTGTTCAGGGCTCTTAAGTCTATTATTTTATTATTCCAAGAAAGCTCTTTCTACATTGTACCTTTCTCTTATTTATACTTGACTCTGGTATCTCTATGGTGTCACATCTACTTATTTGAAGTTCTAATACAACATGTATATCATTCTAAACATGCCAGAGCAGTATATTCAAAACACTATAATATATTGAGAAATCATCATACGATACGTGCAGGCAGACTAAAATACTTAAATAAACATAATGCATGTCCATTTGGCACTTATACACTAGAATCATGCAATTAAACATCTTAATATACTGATGACAGATAATTACTTGTCATACAAGTAATCGTCATTTGCACCCATAAATTATTTGCACTTTCTTGGAAAACATGCACATCGACCCAAATCCTGGGTTGTGCATCTCATACTGAGAACATGGTAATCAAAATACTTAATTCATTAAACACCCAATCCTCAAGGTTTCATTTACCTCATTCACTTATCACATGGCTCTCATAAGGATTTAATATGTCATAAACATCCACTAAATACATATTGCTTTAAAAAAGTCATATACAATCAACATATGTATGAAATCCTCGAATTGATCTAAATTAGGTTTTCCATGCCATTCATTGAGATATTATGAATCAAGAATAACATTGCATAAATAGAGTCTACGATGCCAAGAAAGACACTTCAAATGGATTTCACCATATTTATTCACAAATTTCCAACTTTCCACTCATATAGGGCTTCACCCTCTTTACAAAAATATCAAGCAAACACTATTCACATCACATGAAATCCAAAATAGTATATCACATATATCTACTATGCATTCAGATAAACAATCATTCATAACCAAGGGGATCCAGATAAACAAATTTCTCTATTTAATTATACAATAATTTCAGTCACATACAAATTACCTATATTTTTGTTTAGTCTTATAACCTTTGCTAATACTTAGGGAATTCTCATTAGGAATGTATTGTATACATTTCTAATATGAATTTATCATCTGAAATTCAAACAAATAGAGGAAGAATCCATTTCATATCATTTTGCAACAACTTAGATCATACAAACAATTCAGGGTTTGTACCAATTTTCATACAATATACTAGTTAAAGGAAGTTCCCACTCGCCCTAAGGTGTGAAAACATCTTAAAAACGCAACTCATCCTTAAAAATCTCGATCTCATATCAAATCCCTGGCAATTCACCTGATTCTTCTTCCTTTCAACTCGGTAACCCTAGAAATGAGGGATTATGAAGGAAGAGTGAGAAAAGGGGAAGTTTTGATACCATTTAGGATCAAATCATAGGAGGGACGAAATATTTACATGTGAGAGAAGATTCACCATTAAAGTCTATGCAAAGAAGCTAAACATACATGATTTCAGCATTCCTCGGACCGCAAAACCCTAGGTCAGCATCTCCATCATTTTCTCCTCTCAAAACCCTAACTCTCCCTCTCTCTCTAGGATTTCATTTCTCTGGATTGAATCACGAATTATGAGAGCTACTTGTGTATTAAGTTGACCATATAGAGAAATTGAGTTTCTTGGGTCAATTGCACATTGACCCCTCACTATACTTTCTCTTATTTGAGCTGAATTTTCTGTCATAAAAATATTACTATTATTCATCTACTGATAATGTCTAAACGCATCCAAAAATTATGAAAATTTTACAGTTTGTTTATGATTGAGTTTCATATCTTCATTTAAAATTTAATATAATTTGGAATTACCAATAAAGAATTAAAAATAAAACACTACGCTACTAAAAAGCACTCTGTCAGCATTTTGGTCGAAGTATAGTTTGACCGAGAACCACATTCAAAGAACACTCAAATATTCAGAAATTTTTCTCCAATATGCATGATTGAGTTATCCATATCATATTCAAAATTCAATTAAATAAAAATTTGTAGAAAATATGAAAAATCATTTACCACGCTGCTATCCTGATCGAATTCGATATTCATGTACTATCAAAACCCTAAATTTTTTCGATTAGGGTTTACATTTCTCAAACCCTAATTCTTCAAACCAAAAATCACAGTTAGAGTTTCTTCTTAGGTTTGGAACATCACAATTGATCTACTATCATTAATCAAGTCTAAACAATGTTCAATCTAATCAAACATGTAATCATTCAGGTAAACCCTAGTTTACCAATTAAGCACAAATGTGGTCATTACACAAAGTGTCTTGTAAAATAAAAATGTGAAAGCTCAATCCAAAAGCTCAAGCAAGTAAGTTTTTTTTCATAAAAAATATTTCTCCCCATTTTTCATCTCAAAAAGGTAAACATTATGATTATAAGATTACTCCCCCTGAGTTAGATACTCGTCCTTAATATGATCCACATAAAACAAATGTCAAATTTAGTTATATGATCAAGGAACATTAAAAGGTTGTCTAATTGAAAATGAATGGAATGTTAAGTCCTTCTTGAAAAAAAGATCCCATTCAGAAAAAATATCCAAAAGATACTTTAAACCAATGGTCATGAATGTTAAGTCTTCCATTATGTATAGATGCCATAGAGCACACAAAAATTCAAAACAAACATCACATGATGTATTTCGATAAGATGTCCAAAACCTTAAACTTCATGATAAATCATTCATACCAGATAAAATCATTTTGAAAAGATAGCAAAATACACATCCTCAAGAGGAATAATGTATAATTTGTATCATATAACTCAAAATTGTTCCAAAGCAAGAGATCTTGGGAAAATATTGGCCAATTGATTTTCAGTATCAACATGATGAAGACAAATGTTACTTTTACCAATGTGGTCATGGAGAAAATGATGTCTACTTTCAATGTGTTTGGCATGACTATGTAAAATAGGATTATATTCTAAATTTATGGTACTAGTATTATCACAAAATTCAGAGTTGATGATAGAGGAAAAATATATTCATTTAGCATTTGTTGCATCCATAAAACTTATGCACAACAGGAGCCAGCTGCCATGTATTCAGCCTCAGTGGCGGATAGAGAAACAATATTTTGTTTCTTACTAAACCAAGAGTCAAGCGATTTTTGATCAAGAAATAATCATTACTAGTACTTTTTTGATCAAGATGGAAACCAACGTAATCAGCGTCAGTATAAGCTTTAAGGTCAAAAGGTTGATCTCTTGGATACAAGATACCATAGTCAGTTATACCATCTAGATATCTCAAAACTCTCTTAACAACAACTAGGTGAGAATTCATAGAATTGAATTGAAAATGAGCACATAAACCAACAACAAACATAATATAAAGTCTAGAAGCAATTCGATATAACAAGATACCAATCATGCCTCTATATATGAAATTGTGAGTAGGTTCACCATTTTCATCTTTATCTATTTCGGTTGAAGTACCCATAGGAGTGGATGCATGCTTACAATTTTCCATATTAAAGAATTTAGAAGTTCTTTCATATATTTTTCTTTGTTGAGAAAAAGACTGCGAGGAGTTTTCTTCATTTATAAACCCAAGAAAAATGTTAACTCACCCGTGAGACTCATTTCAAATTCCTTTTGCATGATATCACTAATTTTTTTTCAAATTCATTCATTTGAAGCACCAAAAAATGATACCATCGACATATATTTGAATAATAAGAAAAATTGAGTCATACTTTTTGATAAATAAGGTAGGATCCAATTTGCTTATAGAAAAATCATTTTCAAGAAGATATTTTTTAAAACATTTATATCAATTTTTAGGGGCTTGTTATAAATCATATAATGCTTTCTTTAACTTTTAGATATGATAAATATGTTTTGGATCCTCAAAATTGGGAGGTCGGGCAACATAAACTTCTTCTTGAATTATCCCATTTAAAAAAGTACTTTCACTATCCATTTGAAATAGATTAATGTTTTATATGCAACTAGAGCTGATAGCATTTGAATTGATTCAACTCTAGCTATATGTTTCATCAAAATTTATTCCTTATTTTTTATTATAGCCTTGAGCAACTAATCTAGCTTTGTTTCTAACTACCTCCCTGACTTCATTTAGTTTGCTATGAAATACCCATTTAATTCTAGTAATGGTTTTATCTTGTTGTCTAGGAACGAAATCCCATACATCATTCTTAGTAAATTTATTTAATTCTTCTTACATGGCAATTATCCAATAATCATTTTTTAGATTCATCACCCTTTTTGGGTTCAATCATGGATACAAAGGTGATGCTAGTAGTATCTTTAAAAGATGATCTAGTTTTCATTTTAGCAATAGGATCACCAACGATAAGATCTTATGGATGTTCTTTGATTTTTTTTGAAATAGGTTGATGTAATTCTTCATTTTCATCTTGACTTTGTTCATTTTTAGCATTTTCAACATCTTTGGGTGATATGGTTAAATCATCAATTACTAATGAAAGATTATTTTATATATTATTGTTTGCTGGATTTTCATGAAAAGTTACATGAATTTATTCTTCCATTTTCTTAGAGACAGTATTAAAGATTATATAGGCTTTACTCAAGGTTTAGTATCCTAAGAAGAATCCTTTTTGTGGTTTAGGATCAAATTTGTCTCTAACTTTTTGGTGTTTAAAACATAGCAAGGTGTTCCAAAGATATGAAAATAATCCATTCTTGGTTTCTTAGAAAAGAGAATATAATAATGAGTTTTTTTAAGGTTGGGTATAAATTGAGATTCTATTTTAAAAATAACATACTAAATAACCAACTTCAACCCAGAAAGTTTTAGGTGTATCGTGTTATACAAGCATAGTTCTAGCCATTTCTTATAGAGAACAATTTTACCTTTCGACTATATCATTTAGTTGTGGAGTTATAGGAGAAGACTAATTGTGAGTGTATCCCTTAGATGAGAAAAAATCTTCAAAAACATGATTTTTAAATTCTCCCTCGTGATCACTCCTAATGGTGCAAATTTTATTTTGAAGTTGATTTTCAATTTTTGAACAAAACTCAATCAATATTTTAATAGTATCATCTTTGCTAGAAAGAAAATGTACCCAAACAAATCTACTGTAGCCATCAACAATAACAAAGCAATACTTCTTTCCACCTATAGATTGTATTCTCATAGGTATGAGTTCAGTAGGTCTAAAAGTACTAAATATTTATTTTTCTGTAAAGGAAGTTTTAACTTGTTTTCCTAAGGTACAAGGTTTACAATATTTAGGATTTTCAAAATTAGGTTTTAGGCAAGCAACAAACTAGATCGTGTTTAATTAATTTTCTAATAACATGAGTGCTAGCATGCCCCAATCTTATTTGCCATAGATTTTGATTATCATTTGCAATAAGACATTTTCCAACAATTGATTTCATAGAGTTAGGCCTAAGAATGTAAATATTCCATGTTCTTTTTCCTTCGTATAGTACATTATTTGTGTCTTCTTTAAGCAGTATGCAATGAAGTTTTATTAAAGAACACATCATAGCCACTATCACATAATTGACTAACACTTAGCAAGTTATAGTGCAATCCATTTACTAATAATACATTTTAAATTGTGAGATTAGTTCCAATATTACCTATTCCAGAGAAGGATATTTTTCCATTGTCTCCAAATGTGAAAAATCCTCCCTTTTCTTTTTGAGTGATTTGAAAGCATGTTTGTTTCCAATCATATGTTTGGAGAATCCACTATCAACCACCCAATCATGCAATAGAAGGTTTTTGGTACCCAAGTAAAGTCCATGATGGTTATTGAATAGAGTAAATATGCATATTTATTGAGCCATTAAAAGTTCTATAGAAATTTTTGAAAGATGTGCAAATGAAAATCAAATTCGTGTTGAGTTAAGATATAAATATCTATTAAATTTAGAATAGGTCAAATCTCAACAAGTTCCTTTAATTTTAAGTTGGGTTTTTAGGGACCCAAACCATGCTAATTGGTCCTTTCTTTCTATATTCACATGAAAAGAAGTAGTGACCAAAGAGTTGGAATTAAGGACATGAGATACAAGATATTTCATTTCTCTTTTCCACAACACTATTTTTAGGCACATACACAATTCTAGTCTTTGGAGCATAAGTCCTTTCGGTTCTAGGCATATGTGAGGGTTGATTCTTTGACATATATCCTAAACCTATTTTTCCTACTTGTTTAGAGGTATTAACTAAGATGTTATCAAGATTTGTGTTCCCTTGCACTAATATAGATACTTGTTTTTGCAAATCAACATTTTCAACAATCTTCTTATTTAGACCTAAGTTCAATAGAGCAAGATTTGAAAGTAAATCATCTTTTTCTTTTATCAAAGCATCATAATTTACATGATTGTATAGAATAGGTTGAGTTTGATAATCATTTAGTTTAGCAAGAAAGTCAACCTTTTCTTCAGAGAGAATACTATTGTTATTTTCAAGAGCAAGCACTTTAGTCCTATAACTCTCAGTAACTTCTTTTAAATCATCATTGAAATATTTTCATGTATAATTTTTAGAATTAAGATTATCCAGATTAATATAGATTTCATCAGTAATTTTGGAAAATTTCTTCTTTTGTTTCATGCAATCAATATATTTAGCATTAATTTCTTCAAGACTATTTACTAATTCTTCCTTTAATAATTCATCTCTTGAATGATCCCATGCAGCCTTGTAGGATTTTTCTTCCTTGTCTTTATTCTTGGATGAGGTCTTCTTATTCTTTTTGGGAACTCATTTTCTAAGAGGCCCATATTTCCACAGTCAAAACACATAGAAGAATTAATATGTTTATATTTCTTTCCTTCTACAAATAAAAAAACTTCCTAATTGTCGATGTGTGTGTCACTGCCTTCTTGAGTAACACTTCTTGATGATGCCTTGGAGGTAGCTTTAAGTGCAATGTCTATCTTCTTTCCCTTTTGTTGTTCATCCTCGATCTTTTATTCTTCTTCTAGAGTAACTTCATGTGTTTCTATATTTCCAATGAGTTTCTCCATCTTAGGTGTTGTAAGATTGTTGGCTTCTTCAATGGTAGTGACCTTGGACTTGTACCTTATAGGAAAAAATCTAAGTATATTGGATACTTTGTCCTCTTTGCTTATATTCTTTCCCAAGGCACTTAGGTTGTATATAATGTTAGAAAATCTAGCATACATCTCTACAATACTTTCTTTAGGTTGCATACAAAATAATTTAGATTTATGATTTAACATGCCAATATTAGTGTTATTGACCTGTGTAGTACCCTCATGCATTATTGAGAGTTTGTTACATATTTCATAAGCACTATATCAAGTGGATATACAATTAAATTCACTTGTGGATAAAGAACAGTAAAGTATGCTTACAACCATTGCATTTAATGTTTCTTGTTTTACCATTTCTGCATCCCAATATTCCAGTTTGGTAGTTGGAAGTTTGTATACTCTAACGATCATCTTCCAATGATCAAAGCTTAATCCTTGGAAATAGAATTGCATCCTCCTGTTCCATTAGGTATAGTTTGTCCCATCAAATACTGATGGTATGTTCACGTGTGTGCCATCTATGTTTAGGTTGTCAAGTATATCCTCCCCCATTCTTCAAGACCTATGATGGATCCTTGAAGACATGTTGTGATATCAAATGAAAGATCTAGAGGGAGGGTGATTAGAGCTTTATAATAATTCTAACCAAATTTAAAGTACAAAGGAAATAAAAGAGGCAACCACAAGAGAGATAGGATTTAGAGTGGTTCTGTCTACGACGTCAGTCCACTGCCCAGTTGTTTCCAAATGGGATTTGCAATAAACAATTTTATTAATTTTTCTACAAGACAAATTCCAAAATAGTTTTTGCAACTAAAATCTCTTCTTTATAGGACATAGAAGAGCACGAACCAAACCTCTTCTTTGATGGACTCCTAAAGCACCTTTGGATGTAGAAGAGAACCGGATGCCACCTCTTCTTTTGAAGACTGCCAAAGCATTGTTGGATAGGGAAGAGAACCAGATTCCAACTCTTCTTTAACGATCAATGGAAGAGCACCTGATCCTGGACAACCTTCTCTACTAGAAGTAGCGCAACCACAATTACAAATAACAGAAATGATATGGAAGAAAAGAATACACCAAGTAAGCTCCACAATGCCTTTATGAATCCAGCTTATGGACCAAACCACTAAGTATGTATCAAGTTAGAGTGGTGGTAGGCTAAGATAAGGCATGGACACAAAAGTATTGATGTGAATGATTTGCAAATAGGATGCTACAACTCTAATTGATCAAGATATAGTGTATGCACATATGCAAGTGTGTGTTAGGATGCCTCTAGACCACTACTACTTATAGGAATGGTGTACAAGTAGATAGGACATATTTTGGGAGCCTCTAGAGGGTTATAAGGGGTCAACTATCCATTTGGATGAAATTAATTCAGATGCAATGACTAGTTTGATCGTAAGAAATTTTTCTTCCAGAAAGTTCTTTGATCGACAATTTTCTCGACTAGATGTGTCTCAGTTGACAAGTTTCTCGACAGAGCCTAGGTTGAATGTGCAAGCACTCCAACGGCTATTTTTCTATCTGACTTCCTGGTCAAAGTGTCACAACGGATATTTATCAGACGATAATGTTTTTGACCGAATGTGTTTCGGTCCATAAAGTATTCCACCAGTATTGACTCAATATTTAATGTGAAATTTTAGTTTCCTGAGTACTCCACTAAATAGTGTCTCGATTAACAATATTCTCGAACGACTAAGTCTTAATCCACAAATTCTTCGATCGACCAGTTGTTAAAGATGTATAAACTTTGGGAAAACTTATCTAATGATTTTTCTAGTGTGACCTACTTATCCAAGACACTTTGTATTGACATGTGAAATGTTTTGGGATAGGTGGGGATAGCTTAATTTTACATGAGTTCTACAAACTATACATTTGAAATATAAATAAGCATATATGAACAATTATTCAAACTATTGATGTTTTAATCTTGATCTTCCAAGAGTATATAGAAACACTAACGTAGGATGTTAAATCCATAAGTAAGAAATGTTTCTCATCATCGACGGAGAGTATAATCTAATGTATAATTTACTCAACAATAGAGTTAAACCATTACCAACACATTATTAAGTTATTCATAATCTCAATACTAAAACAAAAATAATAAGTGGAACTTCCTTTAGTTAACAATAAAACCAACTCTAATGTATCCCTATTACAATCAACGTATGATCTCTCTCAGGGCATACAACTAAGAGTCATGAGGTGGAAAGGTGCTGACATGACCAAAAAGGGTCTCATGAAGCTTGCAACACCCTCAATTTGCCTTTAGGGTGTGGACTACTTCCTCCACGGGTTGTCATATTCACAAGAACAAACTACTCACCTAGTGTGCATGGAGCTAGCTATACACATGTGGACAGATTCTGCATCACCATCTCAACCACAAGGCTGAGGCAAAGAATGATTTTCATGTGTTTTGTGATGTGAGATTGATATAGATTGACCCTAACTACTGGATCAGTAGACCAAGCCATAGGTCCATGGTTAGAAATTCTAAACTAATTCTTTATACTAGAAATTTGATTAAATAAGAAAAATAATTGAAATTATGAGAAAGCTCATAGATATATTATCTAGTAGTCCTTTTTAAAAAAATGTCATCTACAAATCTATATAGTCTGTTTCACGAAAACTACATCTATAAAGATAATCCTATACCATAACTCTTTTCAATAGAAAAATAAAAATAACCACCCTATAATGAAAAATCATGGTTTTTGAACTTGAATAGATATGTCATCTCTTTGATTTTTCCAAATTATGAAACCCAAACATGGTGATCATTAATTATCCAATTCTATTTAATGCCTACTATGTAGCCTTTTTATAATTATATGGAATTAGGTAAAATAAAGGTAATTACCTACATCCTATATGTATTCCCTACACTCTTATAAATAAATAAATAAATAAATATAAATATATATATGTATGTATGTATGTATGTATGTATTCCACCAATAGATAAACTCTTGTAAGAGAATAACATAGATGTTCTGATATTAGTTAATTAGATAAACTTATCTTACGAATTATTGAGAACTTAATGATAATGTAAGATAAATTTAATTTTAGTGATAATTAATTCAGAATTTTAGTATATTCCATATCTATCAAATATCTTATCAATTAGGTACATTGGTTAAATTAATTATATGACTATTCTTGGTTGACATCCTAAATATAGTATGCTTTCTCTACTTGCAACTATTAAACATAATATGATTTCTACGGTATAATATTTTCCAAAAAGCTAAAGAACATAATAAATATGGATGGTTTGTAGTTACTAAGGTCTCTAATTCTTCTCATCTATATATCTGGTCAACATACCTCCACATCCCTAGTGGCAGGGGGATCTCCACAACCCAAGAGATTGGGAAGGGTCCAACATGAAAGTATATCAGATGTTTTGACACACATTAGTTGTGATATCTCATCAATAAAGTGATTAAATAATGGGTTACCCTAATTTTTTATCAAGTAATGTTTTCTTTACTTCTTTTCTATTCATTTATTTAAAGTATGCAAGCATATGCATCTATTTTCCATGTACCAAGACCTTGTGTTTTGACCTATTGTTTCACATAATTTTTTGGTTCTAGGAACAATTGAATGGAGAAAAGTGAATCAAATATTAATAAAGCAAAATGGAGGATCTAGATCATTCCTTCATTTCTTCTACTTATTAGTTAGTTCTATATTTCATTCCTTTCCTAGATGATTTATAGGTTGCAAGAAATACATATTTTTTTTTCTTTTCCTTCAATTGCTATAATTATATCTCAAAGATAGGTAAGAATTTATTTCTCATATATGAATGGACTTTGTGAAGTTGATGCCATGATTTGAATTGATTAGGTCTTCTATAGTTCTATATCCTTGTGAAGAACAAGTGGATAAACATAATTCAATGTAGTTTCTCTTTTTGAATAATTCAATGGTAGGGTTGCACACATGCCTATGAAATGTTCTTTAAAGGAAGATGTGCTTAATTTGGGATCATTGCAAGGATCTCGTCTCATTTTAAGAAGACATGAAAAGTGAAAATTTATGATGAATAGCTTAATGCTATAATAGATGAGTCGAAATTCATGGATGATAACAATGTCTAGAAATTGACTGACTTTCTTGAGGGATCAAAATGTGTTTTTTTGGATGGGTCTTCAAGATCAAACAAGACTTTAAGGGAAACATTGAAAGATACAAGGACTTGTCTCTAAAGGTGACACTAAAAATGATGGTATTGACTACAAAAAGACATTTTCTCTTATTTTAAACTAAGAATCTTTAAAAATTGCTATGACTTTGGTGGCTCATAATGATTTCGAGACTTATCAAATGGTTGTCAATACTGAATTTTGAATAGTGGCCTAAGTAGTATCTATATCAACCATAAGTGTTCTTCACAATAAGAAAGGAAACTTTGTGTATAAATTAGATAAGTTAGTATATGGACTAAAATAAGCTTGTCAACAATGATATATGAAATTTAATAATACCATTACCTCTATGGTTTTGTAGAAAACACTACTGATCAGTTTATTGAAATAAAGAGAAGATGGAGTACGTTTATTATTTTAGTGTCGTGATTTGGTGACTACAAATGTTTTTCATTTGTTACAAGATGTAAAGAAATTTATCTCTAAGAATTTATAGATGAATGATATGTGTGAGGCATCTTAAGTAATAGGAATAGAAATATTCTATAATAGATCACAAGGATTATTGGAGTTATCTCAGAAATGGATACTTATTGACGTCTTGAGGATGTTTAAAATGGAATAGTGCTCTTCAAAAATAGTTCTAATTTAGAAAAGGGACCACGATAGTGAAAGGAATCATTCTTAAAATGTTCTGGAATGCCAAAAAATGAAAGTTATTCACTACATGTTAATGGTTGGGAGTCTGATGTATGTTTAGATATGTATTCGATATATTAAATTTGTAGTTTGAAAAATGGTCAAAATTAAAGTAATCCTACACTAGATCATTGGAATTATGCAAAGAAAGTCCTTAGGTACTTAGAAAGTAGTAAGGATTACATGCTCACATATAAAAGATCAAATTGTATAGAAGTTAATATCATGCATGGACTCAAAGAAATATGCATTCAAAACTGTGTTCATGTTGTCTATAGGAGCAATTTCATGGAGGAATATAAAATAATTTGTCATGTCTACTTCCACCATGAAGGAGGAATTTGTGGAATGTTGTGAGGTCACTATTTACTCATTGTATGTGGAGAACTTTATCTTATGACTTGATATATCAAACAATTTTAGGAAGATGGTAAGAATCTATTGTGACAATTATACAGTTGTTTCTTCTCATGAAATGAAAGGTACTCAAAGGGTGCAAAAGACATATATTTGAAGCATTTATCTATTGAAAAATACGTACAATAACATAGAGTGTCATTTGTTCATACCGATACTAATTTAATGATATCAAAACTATTAACTAAGGGATTTTTATCCAATATATTTATTATCCATGTGGAAGAAATAGGCATCATGGACAAGTCCTTATTTGTATAATAGAATGGGATGTTTATGTATAAATATGATTTTCTCATGACATTTATGAATTTAAAAACATTTGTCTTTCTATTATTAGTTTTTTTTCATAGTAAGTTGTATATATACATGCATGGTTTGGTGATACAATATAAATTGTCTTTAAAAGACAATAATGTAAAGAGGATGAATGTATTTCTTCAAAAAAGTGACACATAGTGGTATTAACTATGTGATATAAGAAGGAAGTTTGTCACATATGACTTATAACCGCCACGATCCAGACATCCATATTTAGTTGAGCATCAAAACTTGACATATTAAACTTTATGGTGCACGCTTATAGTTCATAGTTGAATAGACAATTCATTACATGGGCCTTGTTGGAGATTGTTAGAATAACTATGCACGACTATTTTTTATGCGGCCCGTGTAATATATGTTATTTGTCTCTAGTTAAATTGATTCCAATATGATGTTTGTTCGAATGTAGGAAGTTTGAGATGAACCCTTTCTATTTATTTATGAAGAGACAGACACTTTGCCCACTTATGGTCATTAGCCTCTACTTATTGGGAGAAGAGACACTTGGGATAGTCATTCTCTAACACTTGGATGAAGGACAGTAACAAACTATATGGGTGAAGAGACACTTAAGGTAGTTACTTTCTACCCCTTCGGTATACTTAGGGTGCTTACTTTCTACCTCATAGAAGAAGAGACACTCACTAACTGAACAAATGGGTGGTTTCACTCTACCCCCTAACCCAAATAACCTCACTATTGGTGGTTATTATTTAATACAGTGATTAGGAGAAGAAGCTATAAGACAGAAAGGGTGTCGATGGGAAAATTTGTGTCATAATCATTTATTTTATCACCATCTAGAGATCATGAAAGATGAAGAAAGGAGAGATTAAGGACAATTCCCAAATGAAGGATCTACCGATTGAAGGAGCAGGAGTAACTGAGAGTCTAAAAAATAAGAAGGATTTTTCAGTAAGACTATATGAGTGCAAATATCAAGATGGAAAGCATCATCTCAACTTCTACAAGAAGACATCTTAGAATTTCAAATATGAAGACACGTATTTACATGTAAAATACATGGAATGAAATATTTGGATGTAACACATGAGAATCAAAAGATACATTTCTTTAAACAATATTTGAGAGTACAATGATATAAAATTCCCAAAAATAAGAATTTAGATGTGAATTTTGCCAATAGTAAAGTGAGCATGAGAACTAATAAAAATTTGAGAAAATTATGATAGAAATATAATAAGAATAACATCTTTGTTGTTTGCACTTGCCCTAACACTTGAGAGATTGGGGTAGAGGGTGTGGAGATCCCTTTATCCCTCCATGGTTTCTCTCACTTGTAGGTTTTAAGAGAATCTAGTCTCCGTGGACTTGGATTCCTAGTATGATAGATGATTTGGTAGACAAATATGCAAGGTTAGGGCTAGTCCTAGAGAAGGAAGATGGTGTGGTTGATCTCAAAGAGGAAGACTTAGGAAATCATGAGGAACACATGAAGTTGGCTCTGACTGTGAGGTTATTGATGAATATAACGTACCATGTTTAGGATCTTAAAAGCAAGTTGACACAGGAATGGTCATTGAAGAACAAAGTCCTCTTCAAGCAGATAAACAACAAGGCATTTGTGATCCAGTTCTTCCATTGCAAGGATAAATGGAATGTCCTCGATGGAGGGGCTGAGAATGTCAAGAACAAGATCTTTCTTACCAAGGAAGTTAATGAGTCTGATATACCAAGGAAAATAGAGTCCAAGGAGGAAATCTTCTAGGTCAGAATTTATGCATTGCAATTGGGTTATTTGTCACAAATGGCAGTATCAACATAGAAGAAGGCTCAGAAGGGTGATCAAACTCAATTGAAATGAATTAGTTTGGGAAGCCTCAACTCCAAGTACAGATCAGATTGGATATTACAAAGTTTTTGAAGAGGACCTAGGGAATTAATGACATGAAAGTCCCAATAATTGATCTAGAACTAAAGTATGAAAGATTGCCAAACTTCTATCACATATGTGGCCTTGTAGGTCTTCTGGAGAAGAAATGCCCACAGGAGGAAGATGATGAAGAATAGGTACGGCTATGGGGTGTGTATCTTGGGGAATTTCCATAGAATCATTGATTATCAATGGAAGATGAGTTATTCGGGGAGGGTTTAACAAAGAAGATGATTATTTTCCTTATGAAACAAGAAGGGTCATGTTTGTTGGATTGAAAAGATAGTTGGAGGAATGAAGCTGACAAAGATGTGGGGCCTGAAAAGGAAGTTGAATTCCCAAATCTGTCAATGGTGGGAGGCAACATCTTGCTAAATTTTTATCACAACCTGACACAAAGGCATTGGATTTTGAAGGTGGTTGTTAATAAATGAAGACATGGTGGTTTGTTAAGGGTTGAATAGGGGAACATATGAAGGGAACACTCTAGTACAGGGGTCCAAAGGTGTAGGAGAGGGTGCATGATTCATAAGTTATGGAGGTCTTGGAGAAGTTCCTAGCAACGAACTAGTTAGGAAAGGGAGCATGTATTGATAACTGGTCACTCACATCTAAATTGGAGGGTGTTTACACCCTATAGTCAGGCAGGAAGGGGGAGACAGTATTATAAAAGTGGCTAGGGTATTCAACTCACTTCATCAATATCTAAATTAGGGGCTAGAGTATAGGAGTGGACTACAACTGGAAGTTGATTAGGAACAAGGGTTGTCTTTGCAAGTAGGTTGTCTACTAATAAGAGCCAGGAAATGGGGAAAAGAAAGAAGAAGTTTCATGAAAAGAAGGTAATAATGACTATGAAAACACCAAATAGTCTATAAAAATTGAGAAGCCATGGAAAGTGTGATGGAATTGAATCTAGGTAGTAGCACTAGAGGACAAAGAGTGGGAAGATTAGGAGAAAAACATGATTGGTAAAAGAAATAGTAGACATGTGAACAATGATATGGGGATCGACGGTGATTTGCAAAAAGTCTTTATGTTGAAGAAACAAAACTTGTGGATGGGGTTGTGTTGTCTATTAAAGGGGATGTTGTACCTCAAGTAGATGGTGTGAGTGTTGATCACACCCATGTATAACAATTTAAAATTAAGTTGGAACTATCCAGTCATGGGAAAACTTGACATTGTGATGGCTTCTAGACATGGTGCTAGAGGGAAATCCCATGCTTGATTTTCATCTAAGAAACCAAGGTAGAAGATTACAAGTTGGATGATGCAAAAAGAAGTTGTGGATTTGGAGATGGAATTTGCTTATACAGTGTTGGCATATTAGGATGTTTGGCCCTTTGGAGAAAGGATATAAAAGTAGAAGTTCAAGGTTTTTTGCAACTGATAACATCCAATTTTGTGGATGTTAACTACCTATTTTACCTTCACATTATCAACTTCAAAATTCTTTATACCTATAAATATTCCTTCTTTTTTCATTTCTAAGATAACTATCATGTTACCCCTTTCTATCTTGTTTACTCAAAACATCCACTAGGGATGCAGCACAGAAACCCCAACGCCTGATCAGAATCCATTCCCAGTGGTCGATGAGTTAGGGAGCTCCATCAATCGACGAATTCCATTTTCAAGGAACCTCACTGATCGATGGACCCCTAGTCTCATTGACCGATGGACTCCCCATTTTTGTTGAGTGACATACCTCTATCCTTATTAAACATTTTACTCCTCATTTTTTTTGACTGTCGGACCTTCACCCCTGGTGAGCGATGGACTCTCATATCCATTGACCGATGGGCTCACAACCAACAAATTTGCCACCCCATAGTCTGCAAATATAAATAGTTGATCACCTCAATCATTGAGGAGGTTACGATGTGAAGGAGATGATGGAGTGCTACCAGCTAGCTACCTCACCATCAACATCTGAGTTGTGACATCTACCCATCGGTTCATGGTATCTAAGGATGAGAGTCCAAAAGGAAGTGCACCTTCACATCCGTCGAGAATCTCTAGACTTCTACTTTGAGAAAAGTAGGGGGAAGGAGGGGCCATCCTTTCCACCAAAAACAAATTTATAGTGGTGAAACTCTCCATCGACCTTGATGAGTTTGTGGTCATTGTTGGTATATCTTTCACCTTCTTCTCTAAATTTTTCCACCTTTTTTCATTCCCATCATTCCACTTCGTTTTCCACCACCATGTCCCACCATACATGTAATTCCTCCAACATACTCATCACCATGAGCAGCTAATCATATAGCTTTGATTGAAAGTATCCACTAAGGCACTTCCACATGTAAGTACTCACATGCATTGAATATATGCTCTAGTAATGTTTATCTCCATACTCTTGTTCTTAAAGCTTCACTACCATGATTTGCTACCATCTTGAATTGTTTGATTGTTAATACCTTAAAAGACTAGTATTAACCTATATCTAAGTAGGATGGAGTTGCATGAATGAATGAGAATGTTGGAATTCTTAAGCTAATAATCATATGGTTTGACAAGTGATTCTTTGTTTGCTATCTCAAGAGAGAGACATCCTCATAATCCAAATATTTACTAAGCTTGAGAGAAGAGGGAATATACACTTATGATGCTAGTAAAGTTGCTAAGGTTATACAATGGGTGTGAGTATTGCATGCGTGAGAGACCTTAGATGGTGAAACCCAATCGACATTCTCCCTTCATAGACTTTATTTTTCTTTCATGTTACTTCTTGATTTATTTTACTTGTTTGTTACTTGCTTGATTGAAGTACCACCGTTCCATAAGGAAGAGAAACATTATCTCAGATCTTGTTTGGTGTAACTAAGCTAAGGCTCTCAATTCTTAACACATACCACCCTTACCCCTATGAGTCGACCCCAATTGACTAAATTGAACCCCATTATTATTGTTGTGGGGGCACGAGTTTGGGATATAAATTTAAAAGGCTGATTACTCTAGATCTATTCCTTGAATGTGTGATTTAGGCCGATTGACTTTTTGGCGACATTGTCGGGGACAAGGCAACCAATATTTTTAAGAACCTAAGTCTACTTTGCATACATTGGTGCCTCATTTCTAGTGATATACTTGACTCCACATTTTAAATTGACAACTTTTAACCATCTTAAATACTTTGTATTACACATCTAGTTTCTAGTTCAACTGTGTGACTTGTTTTAGGTACCTTGTGTGAACCAAATTGTAACCACTAACAACTACAAAGATCATGGCTTATCGTAGGGAAATCATCCACAAGCCCAGGGTGGAAAGCTTCCATTAGGAATATGAAGAGGATAGAGATGAAGAGCATCATAAGGAAGAAGAGCATGAAGAAGAGTTCAACAAATAACATGAGGAGGAGAATCATGAGTAAGAACATGAGGAAGAACATCATGATAGAAATAAAAGAAATAGGAGAAACCACAACAACGATGATGATGAGGATGATGGAGTCCCTTCTCCTCATGAGTTTTCTACCACCAGGGCTAATAAATTATAATACCCACTCATCATTCCTGGATTCAATGCTCAAAACTTTGAGTTGAAACCAACAATCATCAGTATGATCTAGACCAAGACTTTTAGGGGAAACCCCAGAGAGGAAAACCCTTATCATCACTTGGATGCATTTGAAGATATCTGTGACACCATTAAGATGAATAGGGTGCTGCAAAAAGTAATCTACTGCAAAGGATTCAATTTTTATCTAAGGGATAAAGCTCTATCATTGTACCTTTTCTCTACCTGATAAAACCATCAATGGATGGGCACATTTGGATGACACTTATGTCACAAAGTTCTATTTGGTAGATAAGACTGTTATAATTAGGCACAACTGAAGCCCAGTGAGAACTTGTATGAAGCATGTAAAATATTCCAAGAGTACCAGAGGGTTGCCCTCACCACAAATATGATAAGGGATTTCTAGTTATAACCTTCTACCACGGGCTTACCTCTACTGAAAGGATCTCTCTAAATGGATCTATAGGTAATGAAGGTATCATCCAAAGGGATAATTGTTGAGTCTAAGGCTCTAGAAGCTATAACTACCCATTTTCAAATAATAGTGTTAGATGTGAAACAATTGAAAGATTATGGACGTAAGGGAAAGAACAATGCATAAAAGGTTATGAAGTGTGTTAAATGTGGAGAAGGAAATCATGGGGTAGATAATTGCATCTACACCCAACCAAAATATGATGATCAGTTGATATTGAGAATGTTTCTTATGTTATCTTCAAGAGGAGGATCACAGTGGTTTTCCTATGAAAACAAGGATGCTACTAAAAATGCTCACCAATTGAATGACCACCTAAAAGACCTCCAAGTTTTGGTAGAGGCGGTGGACAACCCATGTTCACATGTAACATGACCTATTAGAATAATAAGAACAATTACCAAGGACAAGGAAAAAACCAAAAAAGGAACTCAAGCGGGCCAAGTCAAGGTCGAGGTGAGACCACAAACTCTAACAAGTAAGATTAGGTTTATGAATTGTTCATATTGACAAAAAGGCAAGCATTTGTGAATGAGAAAATTAACCAAAGAACCATAAACCACACTGGTCTATTGAGAAAAATGCATTAGCTAGGGGGCGTGACCTCTCATATGGATGACATGCAAGGCCATGCCAAAAAAATCAATCAACAGCTTGCACAATTGTGAGAACTGAGAAAGAACTCGTAGGGAAAGATATCTTCAAATACTAAAACTACAAAAATGGCCACTCTTGGATCAAGAGAATTCCTAGAAGAGCCAACAGGAAAGACTATTCAGAAGAACACACCTACTACTAATTCCCAACCTTAAATTATCCTAATAGAAGAGGAACCTAAGGTAATTGTTGTTACTAAGAAAGTTAAGGTAAAGGAAAAAGGTAAGGGAAAGAATCTACTAGAGGAGAAGAAACTAGAATCAGTTGATAAAGTTCTATAAGGTAGGGATCTTTATTCAACAAGGAATCCATTTCCATATAGACTAATCAAGGCTCATCTAAGAAAGAGATACAAAATGTTCGTAGAAGTCATTATGAAATTGCACGTGGATGTTCCTTTCCTAGATGCAAATGAAGAAATTCCTACATACATGAAGTTCTTCAAAAACCTAATTATGAAAAGAAGTCAAGGATGCCATGTTAAAACCTATCAAACTAGCCAAAATGTCCAGTGCTTTTTTCAAAAATATGCCTACCAAACAGAAAGACTTGGGAGCTTTCACTATCCCATTCAATGTGGGAAATAACTAAGTAACATAAGGTCTATCTGATCTTGGAGCAAGTATTGCCTTATTCCTCTCACACTAGCTCATAGGTTAGGACTCACTAATATACTCAAAATAGGGATGCAAATTCATTGAGAAAACCTTTCTTTTATGAGGCTGGTAGGGATTTAGGAGATGTTCCTAGGTGAGTGGGATGATTTTCTATACCATGTGACATAGCCATAATAGATATAGTGGAAGACACAACATGTCCAATGATATTTAGGAGATCATTCCTCTCCACCAGGAGGGCCTTGATAGAAGTTGAGGTTGGAATTATCACTATAAGAATGGGGAATTGTCATATTGATTTTGTGTGAGGAAGTACAGGGACAAAATTCTATATCTAACCCACTTATGAGAGCTATGTACAATCGCAGTATAGATATACAAGACCCAAATGTGGTTGAAATTCTCAATTATTTAAGTCAACCTAAAGAGAATTGCAACGACGAGGAGTTTGTGGATTTTGAAACCATTAAATATGCCTCTCTGGGGCAAACTCCAGAAGAGAAAGAAACACTAAAACCTAAGTTCGAGCTAAAGCAAATCCCTAAGGGCTTATAATATGAATTTCTTGACACTGAACAAAGGAATCTAGTTATAATGAATTCTACCTTAATAGAAGACCAACATGAAAAGTTGTTGAAGAACTCAAGCTTAGAAGGAATGCAATAGGGTATTCTGTAGAAGATATAAAAGGCCTGAGATCAGCACTTGCATGCACAGAACACACCTGGAAGAAAATGTGAAACATCTATCCCAACCTCAGAGTAAGTTGAATCATAACTTCAGAGAGGTAGTCAAGAAAGAGTTTGTAAAGCTTTGAGATGCAGGTATAATATAGCCAATAAGATATAGCAACTAGGTCAGTCCCATACACATAGTGCCTCAAAAGGGAGTTATGACTATGGTGAAGGGAGAAAAAGGTGATGAAGTAGCAACACAAACAATAATAATGTAACAAACTAAAACCTCCTACCCTATTCCATGATTAGAAATCTAGTAATTTGGTTCCCTATATTTTGAACAAACAATGATCAAATCTTACTCTTATGAATAATGATTATATATAATATACTATTCGGTAATAAGTTATGTAATCAACATCATAGATTTACATAGTAACTTAATTATGAGTCAACCTGTAAGTAAATTCATAAACTTTGTCACATATATTTTCTTTGTTAAATAGTATCCACATGATGGATATATATGAGGATAATGCACCTAAAACGTGTATTACAATAACTACTAGAATATTCATGTACAATCATTTAAGAATATCCATATACATGAGGATAAATTGCCTAAAGAATAATGTTTATATAACTCATAAAAGGAAATATCAAAAGTGAAATATATTGGTAAAATGTGGTCCTTTGTTCCAAATTAGCTCGGGTGCCAAATTTCACATCATTTGATTAACAATAACTATACTAACATTATTTAGAGAAGAAAATAAGAGAAAAGGCTAAAAGAATTAAATAAATTATTAAATTTCTTCAATACTGGAACTCGACCCCAAATTTGGATTCTACATACCCAAATTAGTCTATTTGTCATTTTTCACATTAATGAACAATCTTATTTATCCTAGTTTCATTTAGCAGAGAGAATATAACTTACGATCCAAAATATTAAATAGAATAATCAACAAACTCAAAAGTGAAATTTGATGGAAGAATGGTTTCAACTTGCCTTAATTATTTTGGATTACAAATTTCATACAAACTGGAACTTGTTTGGGCTCTCAAATAATATAAGAAAAAATAAATTCTAAAATGTCTAATATATGATGTATTTAATTGTTTTTCCTATGTATCCAATTTTATTTTTATCACGCAAATATTTTTAGCTATCATGGTCATGTTTGGGTGGCCTAAATCCTTGTCATACATGGATTTAAAGCCAACCGTTAGATTTTGATCAAATTGTTCCTATTTTGTCTCCTACCTCCATTTCTTTTTCATATTGCCGCAAAGAGGATCACTTTCCTCTCTGATTTTCTATCCTAGATATCTCCCTCGTCTCTTATTCTATAGCCATGATTTCTACTCCCTTGCCTTCCTCACTTCTCCCTGAACCCATTGGTCCTATAAATTATAGTGTTTCGAGATTGGCTCACCATTTTCATCATCTCGCCTTCACCTTCCCCTATTTGTCCCTTGTTTCATTTCCTCTTTTTGTCATGTCACATGTCAGGGCCACTATACCCCCTATATATTCCCCAATATCTTCCCTAGACCTATCGAAATACTTTCTCATTGTTCTTTTCTCCTTACTTATCCTTGACCCAAAATTTCTCATTGTAGTTGGTCTAATATCATCAACGAATGACTGACAGTGTGATCTAGATCTTAGGAGGTGGGCAAGGACTCATTCATGACTCCTACATGTTTGAAGAAGAATTTATAATCTTCAATTTGTCTTGGTACGTCACTATGTAGCTTCATCTAACTTTGTCTCTATTTCTATTTTCAGGTGATGAATTTGTGATTTTTGTAGCTGACTTGTTTTCTTCTCTATTTTCCTTTGATATCTTGACCGTATTTGATTTTGAGCTGAGTTCTGAATTCATGTTGCTTTCCAATTTCCTAAATTCCTCTATCTTTGACAATTCCAGTAGATCTCTCACCTTATCCTACTGTCGGTTGTGGCAATGACTTCATGGAACCTCCCCATGGTTCATCCAGGGGATGGTCGTGTCTGCCAAGATGTGATGAATGGTCTGAGATCATATACTGAGGTAGAGGAAGTCATCATATTGTCATGAAGATCGATAATTTGAGTTATGGATGCCGCGTAATCAAACAAGATCATAATATTCTTCAGTTTTTCGAATTTTCCCTCGCCCAAGTTTCTATTTGTCACACTACATATGGGATTTATCGTCCTTTCTCCATAATACATTTCATCTATCCGTGTGAGTCTTAGATTCATAGGTTTACCTTTTCTCCCATATCATGATGTATATTTGGAGATAAAACAACAAGGCATATTGGTAATTGTGAAATCCAATTTTCTTTAATAAATTAGTAAAATCACTTATATTAGAAAATTCCTGGTAAAATATTTATAGCTCAAAAAAATAAAATAAAATATGTTTTATAATCATGAGGTCATTCTATGTACAATGGTATCAGTTTCATCACCTAAATAGGATATAACAAATATTTGATTTTTCCAAGGATTTTCATGATTTGTTAATATCTCTAAAATTAATATCTCATAATTTGTAACTTAGAAAATTAAACTAAACTATGTTGTGAAATTAGAAAAATATATTCTAAAAGATTATATAGATTTTATAACCTAGTTCAATAATAATAAAAATGTGATTCTTAGGATTTATGAAATAATGTAAACCTAATCCTAATTCTACATATATGTTCAATAGGTGCTTTGGAGTCCTAGTCTTTGACCCAAGAGTGACTTTCAACTTATGTAGGATATATTTGAGGTATGTTTCATCTCATAAATCATAGACCTATAAACCTATTTCCCCTCTCTCTCTCAGACAAATTAGCTTACACCACTTTTCTCTCTTCTAAGGATTTATTTCATGGGAAAGATTCTATTCTGATTTTAATCAGGTAATCATCTAACTTTATTGGACATCATTTTGGATCCTTATATATATCTTGTTCATTATATTCCTTGTGAAACCCTAATTCTAAAGTTGTGGACTTTTGAGATCTTGTGAAGTATTTAATTGTGGAAATGTTTGAGTACTTATGCAATATCTTATTCATTATATTCCTTGTGAAACCCTAATTCTAAAGTTGTGGACTTTTTAGATCATGTGAAGTATTTACTAGTGGAAATGTTTGAATACTTATGTAAGGGTTCTCTGAACCCATTGATATCAGTTGGATGACCACATCCTTTGTTTGAACTAGACTATACTTTATCTTGACTACCCTATTAGCATGTGTGATTGGATAGTCATAACTAGAATTAGTGACACCATATTTTTTTAGGCATTGTGGTTTTAGTCCTCCTACAATATAAGATTTTTTACGCAATGAGGTTTTAGTCCTCCTTCCAGGCACTAAGGTTTTAGTCCTCCTTCCAAGCACTGAGATTTTATTCCTCCTACCACTGCACTGAGTTTTTAGTCATCCTGCAAACTCTATATTTATTTAACACTGAGGTTTTAGTCCTCTTGTCCTTGGTATGGAATATATGGTTTCCTACCCTATTTTTTAGTATATGCTAGTATTCTTATTACTCACCATGCAACTATATGTATTGTGATATTACTAAAATGACATTGTTTTAAGGAAAGAAATCTTATATTCTTTATCATCATTTTATTGAATTCGTACTCTCTTTTTAGACCCACTTGGGTGGTACTTTCCTTTTCAATGGGTTAGTTATGACATATCTCTTTTAAATTTTGATGAGGATGTGAGTATTGCATGATAAGGAAATCCTAACATGGAAAGGAAAACTTTGACTTGGTTTATCTCTTTGATTTTGGGCCTTGTCTTCAGTTTTGTATTGCAAAGTTTTGATATCAAATTATTTTCTTTATAATATTATATGTAGTAAAAAAATGTTTTGGATTTTATTGAGGCTTTTTCTTGAACCGAGTCACAATTAAGAGATGTGTGAGGTCTTGATAGAGAAACTCTAGAATAACCCTAGTGTTGAGCATGAAGTGATGACTAGGAAGATATGTCTTGTGATAAAGGTTTAGTAGACCTACCCTTAAAGACCCTATGACTTCTTGGATGATAATGCAAATCTTAGGGTTGTTAGGTTAGAAACACAAGGACTTCAAGCTCAACACGAGGTGAGTATGAACTGTTAGTCAGATGCATGATTTATGAACAACATAAACCCCTAAAATATTCACAAATTAAAGATACATAAGTAACCCTAGTACCTTGATTTTGTTAAGCTTTAAGATGTGGAGAGTGTAGGTTGTCGATAATATATGGATGATTAGATTTTGAGGACAAAATCCTTTTAAGGGGTGGAGTTCCCTATTCTGTGATTAGAAATCAAGAGAGTTTTATTCCCTAGATTTTGACCAAACAAGGATAAAATTGTACTCTAATGAATAATGATTATATATACAATATACTATGTGGTAATCAATTTTGTAATCAACATCACAAATTTACATAATAACTTAACTATGTGCCAACATGTAAGTAAATCATAAAATGCATCACATATATTTTCTTTGTTAACTAATATCTACATAATGGGTAAAAAAATTAATGTACTTAAAACATGCATTAGAATAACAACTAGAATATTTATTGACAATCATTGAATATAATCAATATAGATGTAGATAAATTTCCTAAAGCATAATGGTGATATAACTCATAAAATAAAATCTCAAAAGTGAAATATAATGGTAAAATGTGCTTATTTGGTTCCATTTAGCTTGGGTTCCATGTTTCACATTATTTCAATAATAGTAACTATCCTAACTTTATTTAGAAAAGAAAATAAGAGAAAATGATAAAAGAATAAAATAAATTATTAAATGTCATCAAAGTGAATTTTTATCCCAAATTCATATTTTACATACATGTATTAGCCTATGTGTCAATTTCCACATTAATAAAACAATCTTATTCGTCCTAGTTTCATTTAGGAGAGAAAATATAACACAAGGTCCAAAATATTAAATAAAATGATAAACAATCTCAAAAGTGAAATTTAATGGAAGAATGGTTTCTACAATTTTAATTAGTTTGTTCTACAAATTTTATACAAATTTGTACTTGTTTTGTCTCTCAAATATAATAGGGAACGAAATACATTCTAAAATTTCAAATATTTCATGCATTTAATTATTTTCCCTTAGTTTCATTTTTTATTTTTGTCGCATGGAGATATTTGGCTATCACTCTCATGATTGGGTGGCTAGACTCCTTGCCATACACAGCTTTAAAACCAATCGTTAGATTTTGATCAAATGGTTCTGATTGTGTCTCCTACCTTCGTTTCCTTTTCTCACCATAGCAAAGTGGATATCTCACTCGTCTCTCAGCCTTTTGTCACCATTTCTACTCCCTCGCCTTCCTCACTTCTCTTGGAACCCAATGGTCCTATAAATTTTAGGGTTTCAATACTTACTTGCCATTTTATACATCTTGCCTTCACTTCCCCCTATTTGCCCCCTTTTTCTATCCCCTATTCTTCACCTCCCAGCATAGGGGCATCAAACACCCTATAAACTTTCCAATATCTTCCCTAGACCCATCGGAATACCTTTTTATTATTCTTTTGTCCTTTCTTATCCTTGGCATGAGATTCTCATCATAGTTGTTCTGATGATCGCTGACGTGATCTAGATATTTGGAGGTGACCAAGGACATGTTCCTAACTCTGACGGGTTTGAAGAAGATTTCAGAAGCTTCAATTGGTCCTTGTAGGTCATTCTGTGGTTTCTCAACTTCACCTCTATTATTTCTTTCAGGTAATGAATTTATAATTTTTGTAGTTGACTTGGTTTCGTCTCTATTTCCCTTTGATGTGTTCACTGTGCTTTGATTTCTTGGCAAGTTCCAAATTTGTGTTGCTTTCCAATTTCTTGAATTCCTATAATTTGGCAACTCTGGTAGATCTCTCACCTGCTCCTATTATCTCTTGTGACGAGGGGTTCATGGAACCACCCCATGGTTGTATAGGGGATGGTCGGGTCTTCCAAGATGAGAGGAATTGTCTAGGATCATTTGTTGAGGTGGAAAAAATCAACATGTTATCTTGGAGATCAGTAATTCAGGTTCTAGAGTTATGTATGTCACATAATTGAAGAAGATGATACCAGTCTTCAGTTTGTCAAATTTTCCTCTCCCAAGTTTCTTTTTGTCAAGCTAACTATGGGCTTTATCGTCCTTTCACCAGGATACATTTCATCTAGTCGTGTGCATGTTATATTCAAAGGTTACTTTTTTTCCAATGTCACTATGAATATTCAGATATCTAACCACGAGGCATATTGGTAATAATGAGATCAAATTTGTTTAATAAATTAGTAAAATCATATATTAGAAAATTCCAAGTAAATTATTTATAGATCAAAAAATAAAAGAAAATATATTTTGGAATCATGATATCATTCTCTATCCAACGGTATTAGTTTTATCAGCTAAATAGAATATAACAAATATGTGATTTTTCCAAGGGTTTTCCTAATTGGCTAATATTTCTAAAATTAACATATAACAATACATAAGTCAAAAAATTAAACAAAACTATGATATGAAACTAGAAAAATATCCAAAAGATTGTAAAGATTTTATAACCTAATTCAAGAATAATAAATAGGCAATTTTACGGGTTAATGAAATCAATGTAGACCTAATCCTAATTCTACATATATGTTTGATAGGTTATTTAGATTCCTAGACTTGGATCTAGGAGTGACTTTGACCTTATGTAGGCTATATATGAGGTATGTTTCATCTCATAAATCATATTGAGAAATAAGCCTATTTTCCCTCTCTCTTGTACAAATTAGCTTACACCAGTTTTTTCTGTTATGCAAATTTATTTAATGTAAAAGATTCTATTATTATTCCAATCTTGTAATCATCTTACTTTTTTGGGCATTATTTTAGATACTTATATATATCTTATTCATATTATTACTTGTTACACCCTAATTTTAAAGTTGTGGATTTTTTAGATCCCATGAAGTAATTTAATTGTGGAAATGTTTGAATACTTATGTATGGGTCATATGACTCCATTGGTATGAGTTGGATGATCTTATCCTTTATTTGAACTAGAATATACTTTATCTTTTTTTCCCTATTTGCATGTGTGGTTGGATAGTCATTACTTGAAGTAGTGACACCATATTTTTTTTTACATTGAGGCTTTAGTCCTCCTGCAACATATTATACTTTGGACACTGAGCTTTTAGCCCTCCTGTCAGGCACTGAGGTTTTCATCCTCCTTCCAAGCACTGAGATTTTAGTCCTACTACCACTACACTGAGGTTTTATTCCTCCTACAAACTTTATATTGTTTTGGCTCTGGGGTTTTAGTCCTCCTACCCTTGGTATGGAATATATGGGTTCATATCTTGCTTTTTAGTATATCCTAGTATTCTTACTACTCAGCATGCAACTATTTATGTATCATGATATTATTGATGGGATGTTCTTTTAAGGAAAGAAATCTCATATTATTTATCATCATTCAATTGAATTCATATTCTCTTTTGATACCCACTAGGGTGGTACTTTCCTCTTCTATAGGAAGCCTTGTTACATTTGGCAACCTTTATTCCTTATATTTCTCAATCCACATTTAATATGCACATACCAACCTTTATGCTAATATCTTCTATTTTTTCTCCTTTTGTTGGGATATGCTTCCAACCCCAGGTGTAGGACTTGGAAGAGTGGACTTGGTAACATGGACCTTCTAGGTAGAGATCTTGGGAGATTGAGTTTATATAGTTGGATACCCCTCTACTTTGATCCTTATGTTGTTGCTATCATGTAAACCTTAAATTGGAAAATATTTTGTGATCATGTTTCAATTGAATATAGTCATGACATATATTTTCGCTGCTATACTTTGATCAGTTATTTACCATCAATTTAGAAATGAAAGTTTATACATATTTCATCATATGTTTTATTATGTTTGGAATATATGGATTTATTCCTCAAATTAATTAGGGAGTGGATCCCTCTCGCGTCCCACTCCTTGCAAGATGGTATCAGAGCCATAGGGGTCAGATTTATGTATTTCAATTTTATCTTTCTAATTAGATTCATTCCCTTACATAGTCACCCTCTAAGTGAAATGTTTACCCTATAATTGACCTATGATTATTCATGAGATGATGAAAGGTCGATTTAGGATCATAAGAGGTACACATGAGAATCATGATGGGTAAACCATAATATGATCATAAGAGGTACACATGAGAATCATGATGGGTAAACTATCTGATCATAACCTATATCTTGGTTAGTTATGAGTTATCTCTTTGAAAGTTTGATGAGGATGTTAGTGTGGAATGATAAGGAGATCCTAACATGGAAAGAAAAATAACGACTTGGTTTATCACTTTGATTTTGGGTCCTATCTTTAGTTTTGTATCGCAAAGTTCTGATATAACGTTATTTTCTTTATAATACTATATGTAAAAAAAAATTTGATTTATCAAGGTTTTCTCATGAACCCAGTCACAATGAAGAGATGTGTGAGGTCTTGATAGAGAAACCCTATAATAACCCTAGTGTTGTGCATGGAGTGATGACTAGGAAGATATGTCTTGTGATAAAGGTTTAGTGGACCTACCCTTAAACATCCTATGACTTTTTGGATGATAATGTGAATCTTAGGGTTGTTAGGTTAGAAACACAAGGACCTAAAACTCAACCCTAGGCGAGTATGGACTGTTACTCAGATGCATGATTGATGAACATTATAAACCCTTAAATATTTACAAAAAAAAGATACATAAGTAACCCTAGTACCTTGATGTTGTTAAACCTTTTAAGAGGTGGTGTATAGGTGGTTGATAATATATGGATGATTAGATTGCAAGGACGAAATCATCTTAAAGGATGGAGTGTTGTAATGAACCAAAACCTAGAATGCTACCCTATTATGTGATAAGAAAGCTAGTGAGTTTGTTCCCTAGATTTTGACCAAACAAGGATACAAATTTACTCTAATGAATAATGATTATATATATAATATGCTATGTTGTAATAGGTTTTGTAATCAACATCACAAATTTACATAATAACTTAATTATGTGCCAACATGTAAGTAGATTCATAATATAAATCACATATATATTCTTTGTTAACTAATGTCCACATAATGGGTAAAAAGGATAATGTACTTAAAACATGTGTTAGAATTCACAACTAGAATATTCATGTACAATCATTGAAGATTATCAATACACATGTGGATAAATTTCCTAAAGCATAATGGTGATATAACTCATAAATGGAAATCTCAAAAAGTGAAATATAATGGTAAAAAGTGTTCCTTGGGCCCCAATTAGCTTCGGTGCCAAGATTCACATTATTTTAATAAAAATAACTATCCTAACTTTATTTAGAGAAGAAAATAAGAGAAAAGGCTAAAGGAATTAAATAAATTGTTAAATGTCTTCAAAAGTGGAAATCAATCCTAAATTCCAATTATACATACAGTTTATGTGTCAAATTCCACATTAATTGAACAATCGTATTTATTCTAGTTTCATTTATGAGATAGAATATAACTTAAGGTCCAACATATGAAATAAAATAATGAAAATGCTCAAAAGTAATTTTTTTTGATAAAATGGCTCATGTATGTTGTAATTAGTTTGAGTTACAAATTTCATACAAATTGGAACTTTTTTGGTCACTCAAATAAAATAGGGAAAGAAATACATTCTAAAATATCTAATATTTCATGAATTTAATTATTTTACCTAAGTTTCTGATTATATTTCTATCAAATGGATATTGGCTATCACGCTCATGTTTGGGTGGTCTGACTCTTTTCCATACCCAACTTTGAAGCCAACCATTATATTTTTATCAAATGGTGCATGTTGTATATCCTACCTTTGTTTCCTCTTCTCACTGTCACAAAGAGGATCACTTTCCTCTCCTATTTTATAGTTTGGATGACTCGCTCATCTCTCAGTCTTTAACCTACATTTCTACTCCCTCACCTTCCTCACTTCTCTTGGAACCCAATGGTCCTATAAATCTTAGGGTTTCAACACTGACTCGCCATTTCTGCATCTCGACTTCACCTTCCCCTATATGCCCCCTATTTCTTTCCCCCTTTTCATCACCTTGCATCATAGGGGCATCAGAATCCCTATAAGCTCCCCAATATCTTCCCCAATCCTATCAGAATACTTTTTGGTTGTTCTTTTCTCCTTACTAATCCTTGGTCTGAGATTCCCATCATAGTTGGTTTGATATCATCATTGAGTTACCGTCAATGTGATCTAGATCTTCGGGTTGGCAAAGTACATGTTTGTGACTCCAATGGGTTTGAAGTATATTTCAAAATCCTCAATTGGTCCTGGTAGGTTGCTTTGTGATTTCCTCAAACTTTGCCTCTGTTACTACTTTTAGACAACAAATTTTTGGTTTGTTTAGTTGACTTGGTTTCTTCTTTGTTTCCCATTGATGTCTTCACTATACTCGATTTTTTGGTGAGTTCTGAAGTCATGTTTCTTTCCAATTTCCTAAATTCCACTATTTTGAAAATTCTAATAGATCACTCACCTTCTCTTACGATCTGTTATGGAGACGACTTCATGGGACCACCCCATGGTTCGTCCAGGGGATTGTCGGGTCTGCCCGGATGCATGGAACGGTCTGGGATTATCTATTGAGGTGAAGGAAGTTAGTAATATCTTAAAGATCAGTAATTCTAGTTCTGGATTTCTAGATGTCAAGTAATCAAAGAAGATGATACCAGTCTTCAGTTTGTCAAATTTTCCCTCCCCATGTTTGTTTTTGTCATTCTACTTATGGGCTTTATCATCCTTTCACTGTGATACATTTCATCTAGTCATGCAAATCTTGGATTAATAGGTTTTCCTTTTCTCCCATGTCACATTGCATATTCGAATATCTAACCATGAGGCATATTGGTAATTGTGAGACAAATTTGTCTAATAAATTAGTAAAATCACATATTAGAAAATTTTGAGTAAATTATTAATAGCTCAAAAAAATAAAAAAAATATATGTTTTGGAATCATGAGGTCATTCTCTATCCAATGATATCAGTTTTATCACCTAAACAAAATATAACAAATACGAGATTTTTCCAAGGATTTTCCTAATTAGTTAATTTTTCTAAAATTCATATCTGATAATTTGTAAGTCAAAAATTCAACTAAAATACGTTATGAAATCAGAAAAATATATCCACAAGATTGTATATTTTTCATTCCAGGCAGATGTATTTCTGATAACATTATCATCGTCCAGGAGATCATACATAATCTGAGACGCAAATCCAGTGCCCCCTACATGGCTATCAAAGTGGACTTGTCTAAAGCGTACGATCGCATGTCGTGGAAGTTCATCGAGAATACTATCAACAAAATGACTTGGCCTCCTAATATTGCCTCTTATATCATAAATTCCATTTCCACGGGAAGCACGAGCATCTGCCTTAATGGTGAATCTATTCCTCCTTTCAAAACTTCCAGGGGGCTCCGGCAGGGTGACCCTCTGTCACTGTATCTCTTTGTTCTCTGTATGGAACGCTTAACTCAACTCATCAACCACTATGTTGCTACTAAACAATGGACACCGATAAAAATGTCCCAACAAGGTCCATATATCTCTCACATCAATTTTGCAGACGATATAGTTATATTTGCAAAGGCATCCTTGGAACAGATGGCGGTCATCAACCAATGCTTCAAGACCTTTGAGGAGGCTTCGGGACAACAAATTTATGTGGATAAATCTAAAATCTTCTTTGCTGGTTCAGTGGATAGAGCCACACGAACATCCATATGCAGAATGAGTGGTATTATGGAAATCGATGATTTAGGCAAATACTTGGGTGTACCTCTCCTTCACAAAAGAATTACCAGGCATACTTACTCTTTCCTGTCCAATAACATGGAAGAAAAAATCAATGGTTGGACTGCAAAATCTCTATCTTTGGCAGGGTGTTTTTGTCTAGCTAAATCCATCCTTGTTTCTCTACCTACATATGTTATGCAAACGGCAAGTATTCCTGTCTTCACTTGTAAGAGACTGGACAGATCCATTCGAAACTTCATCTGGAGAGGTTGTAAAAAACAAAAGCATGTTTCTTTAGTTTCTTGGAGCAAAATTAGTACCAGCATCAACAACGGAGGTCTGGGTATCAAGTCCTTGTCGAACTGGAATAAAGCCCTTCTATGGAAAAATACGTGGAAGCTGCTCAATAACAAACACTCCTTGTGGGCCAAGGGACTGATTCACAAGTACAAGAACTTTAATGCAACATCAGGTATTAGAGCTACCCCTTTCTGGAGAGGTGTTCATTCGGGGATGGATTTCATCAAAGCTAATTGTATTAAAATAGTAAACAATGGGGATACTACTCTTGTCTGGACTGATCACTGGGTCCCAGGTTTTAGAGACATGCGTTCTCTGAGTACCAAACCTACCTGCACTGAGGTATCTGATCTTATAGCGGGATGTTTACGTAATCTGAGAGGTGAGTGGGATACAGACATTCTTCATAATTATCTGCCCGATCATTGCGTACGACGCATTGTAGATCTGCCTGTTCCTGACGAAAGCAAGGGCGATGACATCTGGTGCTGGAGTCATAGCGATAGTGGTAGTTACACCACCTCCTCGGCCTATGAGCTGATCAATAATGACATTCAGTATCCTGCAAATAAACTCTGGTCGCACATTTGGGAGTTACAGGTTCCTAGCAAAATTAAAGTCTTCATCTGGCTGGTTGCCCACGAAGCTATCATGACCAACGGTAGGCGCAAGCAACGCACCTTCACAGATTGCGCCATTTGCCCGAGGTGTGAGTCTGCGGAGGAGGACACCCTTCATGCTGTTTGGACATGTCCTTATGCACAAGACGTTTGGTTGAAACTCAACATTAACACGGGTGTGAACTTCCCCAGTACAACCATTCAACAATGGCTTATGAAGTATTTGCAAGGCAAGCAAGAACACACTACCCATTTTGCTACTGCCTATTGGATTATCTGGAAAGCGAGGAATACAATGGTGTTTGACAATATTTACATCAACACTGTACAAAAAGTCATTCAAATTGACAACCTGTGTAGCAAAATAGACAAAGGCAGACAAATGAAGAATATGCCTATTTATCAGCAACACCAGCGGGACGAAGGAAATACTCCCAACCCTACTGGACATAATATGGTTTATGTTGATGCTGCAGCCAAGGATAAACGGGCGGCCATTGCTGCGGTTTCCCTGTATGAGAACAACTCATGGTTAGGAGGAGTTGCCTTGAATACCCATGTTGAATCTGTTACTGAAGCTGAACTTCGAGCCATAGATCTTGCCCTCAACATTGGTAATGTTGTTGGAAGAGAGTCTACAATCGTTGTTACTGATAGCGCACAAGCCATTAAAGCTATTGAAGGAAATCCAGACTGGTATCCAGCTTTTAACACCTGGATTCAATCTATCAACGATGTTATCAATAGGAATTCCTGGTGTTCAGATTGTCAATCTCCCTAGAGAGAACAATGTGCTATCCGATGCTCTGGCTAAGCACCACCTAAAAAACTTCAAGGAGGTTCGTACCTACACAAATCCTCCACTCTACCCTGTGGGTCATCATCCTATCTCATTTCCCCTTTGTAATGGTAGGAGTCCTACCAAATTTATCTTTCTAGCTGACAATGTATTAAATTCTGAGTTTATGCCTACAAGAGGAGAGCAGGATGAATAAAATTATCTCCTGGCTTATATTAAAAAAAATCCATAATAATCAAAAGGTGATTTTAGGGTTTATAAAATTAATGTAAACCTAACCCAAACTATGCATATATGTTCAATAGGTGCTTTGGAGACCTAGGCTTGTACCTAGGACAAAATTTGGACTAATGAAGGACATATTTGAGGTATGTTGCACCTCATCAATCATATTGAGTGATAAACCTATTTTTCCTCTCTCTCTAGGAAAAAATAGCTTACTCCAATTTTCTCTCTTCTGAGGATTTATTACATGTAAAAGATTCTATTTGATTCTGATCTTATAATCATCTTACTTTGTTGGACACTCTTTTGGATCCTTATATATATCTTGTTATTGTTTGAAACCCTAACTTAAAGTTTTGGACTTTTGTAATCCTATGAAGTATTTTAATTTTGGAAATGTTTGAATACTTATGTATGGGTCCTATGACATTGATATCAGTTGGCTGATATCATCTTTTATTTCAACTTGACACTACTTTATCTTGCCTACCATATTTGCATGTGTGATTGGCTAGTCATAACTAGAAGTAGTGACATGGAACTGCTAGGTGGACCTCTTGGGAGATAGGGTTGAGATAGTTGAATACCCCTCTACATAGATCCTTATGTTGTTTCTATAATGCAAACCCTAAGTGGGAGAATATTTTGTAATCATGTTTAAATTAAATATAGTCATGAAATATATTTTTGTTGCTACACTAGGGTCTTTTGTTTACCATTATAAATTGAGAAATGAAAAATTTACACATATTCCAGTATATGTTTTAGTTTATTTGGAATGGATGGATTTATTCCTCAAAATTAATTAGGGAGTAGATCCCCTCTCGAGTCCCACTCCTTAAAAATAGATTGGAGGATGTGCATAGACTAAAAAACTCAATGTTGCAACCAATAAAGACCATTTCCTGATGCCATTCATCAACCAAGTTCTAGAACGCCTAGCCCACCATTCATACATTTTTTCTTGGATAGATACTCGTGATTTTACCAAGTTCCCATTCACTCGGACAACCAAGAGAAGACCACCTTCACTTGTATCTACGGAAAATATGCCTTTTAAAGAATGACATTCGGACTCTGCAATGCACCAACAACCTTTTAAAGGTGCATGATTTTGGTGTTTGTAGAATTTTTGGAAGACATCATGGAGGTATCCATGGACAATTTCTTTGTGTATGGCACTGACTTCGACAACTATAACCTATCTCAAGTGTTGAAACGATGTGATGACAAACAAGTTCTAAATTGGGAGAAATGCCATTTTATTGTCCAAGAGGGTATAGTACTTGGACATAAAATCTTTGAGAGAGGAATTGAAGTTGATCTAAGAAAGGTGGAATACATTTCTAAGATCCCACCCCTACATCTATGATAGGGGTGAGAAGCTTTCTAGACCACAATGGATACTACTGGGATTTATTAAGGATTCCTCCAAGATCTCTAAACCCATGTCAAATCTGCTCGTCAAAGATGGTGTGTTCGATTACACGAATGACTTAAAGCTTTTGAAACTCTAAAAAGTGCTCTAACAACAGCCTTGATTCTCCAAGCTCCTGATTGGGAGCTTCCTTCTTAAGTAATGTGTGACACAAGTGACTATGCCATTGGATCTATACTTGGGTAGAAGAAAGACAAGAAGCACCATGTGATTTATTATGCGAGCATAAAGCTCAATGAAGCCCAGGTTAACTACACCACCACAAAAAAAGAGATGATGGTAATAGTGTTTTCTTTTGACAAGTTTAGGTCTTATATGATCGGGTCAAAAGTGAAATTTTATACAGATCACAGAGATATCAAGTATATCATGCAGAAGAAAGACATCCATACCATTCTCTTACAATGGGTACTATTATTACAAGAGTTTGACCATTAAATTATTGATAAAAAAAAGAATAGAAAATGAAGTAGCTGACCATGTATCATAGATTGTTGTAATTGAAAACATGCAAAGAGTGTCAGGATGTTGGAAACATATTAAAGAGTGTCAGGATGTTGGAAACATATTAAAGAGAAATGAGATGTCAATGTCTATTTGGATCAATGTTGAGATTTTTTAAATTTGGGGCATTGATTATATATGACCCTTCCCATCATCATGAGGGAATAAATACATACTAGTCGCAGTGGATTATGCATCCAAGTGGGTGGAAGAGATAGCTACCCCCACTTGTGACTCAAAGGTTGTTCGAGAAGACCATTTTTCTCTAGTATGGAGTCTCGCACACCATCATTAGTGATGGGAGACCCCACTTCGCAAAAAGATAGTTTGCAACACTTCTAAATAAATAGGGAGTAACGAACAAAGTTACCACCCATTAGCACCCACAAACCACAAGCCAAGTTAAGGTTTCAAATAGGAAGATTAAAAAAATTCTAGAAAAAATGGTTGGGTGCACCCAAAAAGATTGGTCGATGAAGTTGGATGATGATCTATGGGCATATCACACTGCCTATGAGACTTAATTAGGGACCACTCCCTACAAGTTGATTTATGGCAATGAATGCCATTTACCAATTGAATCATAACACAAGGCCTTTTGGGCAATCAAATTCTTGAATATGAACCTGACTCTAGCTGGCAAGAAGAGATTTTTACAATTACAAGAACTAGAGGAGCTTAGTCTACATGCTTATAAAAATGCCAGTATATATAAACAAAGAACGAAAGTGTGGCATGATGCCCACTTGAAAATGAAAGATGTATATGAAGGAAACAAGGTTCTTTTTATTCAACTCGAGATCAGACTTTTTCTTGGAAAGTTAAAATCGAGTTGGTCATGGCCTTTTTCTATGTCAAAATATGTATCCATTGGGGTGATCGAGTTGTTCAATGAAAAGTCATGGACTTTCTCTGTAAATGGACAGATTTAAAAATGCTATGAAGATGAAGCTTTTACCAAAAGGGCCAAAGTTCAATTGGATGAACCACCACCTGCACCACCCAAAGAAAATGAGGAATCTACCCAAAGAGAACTAAGCTAAAGACTATAGATTAGCACTTCTTGGGAGGAAACCTAATGATTTATTAAAGTGATTTACTAAATTCTAGTCTAATTGTTTTTCCACAATTATATTCTACTAATTTCTACCCTATGTTTTATTAGGTAGCTATAAAGATACTTCTATTTCTAAATTTCCAATGTTTATAGAATAAATTTGGTGATGAATCTAAGATATATGCCTTTATTCTAGGAGCCATCAGTTGATGGAAGAAAACATTGCATTCATACCTCAGCTGGACCATTAGTTTCAAGAAAGGACCTAAATAGAATCTGTTGACCACTGGATCTCCAAAATCTCATCAATTGCCAGGACTTCTTGTCAATCAGGGGACTAGGGTTCTCATCGACCACCAGCATAAATAGGATATTCACTTAGGTGATTTTGTCAACCATTGGGTTTTCAAGTATACATTGACCACCGAGATCTTCAAAAACTCTTCGACTGTCGGGCTTACTTGCCAGTCAGGGCACCGAGGTATTTAAACCCCACCCCTCAGTCCTACTATCTTACTAGAGTTTTTGTGAAAGACCTAACGATACCCTAACAACCAACACTACCTCTTCTCTGACATGTGAAACTCTTGTAGCTAACGTCGATGCGCCCGCCACTAAAATTTTGTTGGAATCACTCTTCCAGCATCACAAGTTTGGCATTGTTGAAACCAGTCACTATCACAGACTCCACGACCAACACCACTATGCTAAAGTGATCGAACTTACTCGTCCTCCTGGATGAAGCATATGAAGAGGGGTAAAAAAGTGGGTGCATCCCTTCTTCATTATCAGAGAGACGCAACTCCCAAATAGTACCTCTAACCTCTTTTCCCTGTCACCCTTCTTGTTATGCCTAACAACATCACCATTGAGGATTAGGGTCCCTTCTCCGATTCTCTATCAAAGATTTGGTTTCTTTAATCCTGGATTAAGCTTCCTATCACACGCGCCTCTGGAACTTAGTAAATGCTTCATCTCATGAAGTTCCCAATTCACGTTGATCATTGAAGTTTTTTACCATCCATTGACCGTCAAGTTTCTACTTTTCCATCGATCAATGGATACCCGCATGATTAAACATTTCCTTCGATTGTTTAGGTTTCACAACTGAATTGATTTCCTATAGACCATCATAAAGTGATTTTTCATTGACCACTTAATAACTCATTCTCTTCATATCAATGAAAACTTTGTGGATTACTTCCCTCCAACCCCATCCAATTTAGCACAGATTACAAAATTTTGCCAACGATCCATTTTGATCGATTGAGTGCAACCGATCTCCCACTATTTATAAATATATCTTTTATTAGTCAAGATGATCTCATCTACAACTTCTAATTCCTTGAACATGCAACCCACATCTCTAGAAGGGATCGAAGAAAAAATTAAGGAGAATACAAAAATTCTTGAAACAAACCCAGACATGTGCTATGCCAAATGTTTGAAATTATAATTGAAAAGGTAGTAGCTACTTATCTTGTTAGGGCATGAATCTACTGAGTCCAACAAGAAAAAATTTCCATTGCAAATACTTAGGAGTACCTCCCTTCGAAGGAATAAATAAATAAAAAGGGAAAATGGAAAGCAACAAGAACAACACTTGAAACCCCAGTAAGAGAGCAAGGACAACAAAGAAGGCTCAAATGGAAAAAGAAATTGGGGGACCTACGTCATCAACTACACCCATAGAGACTACAACAAGAAAAACTACAACTAGTAGAATGTTGGTGTCACTAGAATATGATGACAAAATTGAGCAACCAGAAGATGTTTTCCAAACCATAGAAGAGGGGCATCAAGCCAAGTACGTGCTTTTTGTAAAATGCAAAACTTATAAAGCAACCCGATACACAAACGATGATGTTCTACGCAAGTTGGGGATCGAGCAATGAATTGAAGAATTTTTTAAGGGAGCCAACCTTCTTACTTCCTACACATTCACTCAACACTTCTACACCAACCTAACTGCCGAGTTCATATCGTATTTGACAAAGGTTTCATTAGAAGTACAGAAAAGGAGGCTGTTACGAGAATTTCAAACTACACATCTGAATATTTAGGAAAGACTTCTTACTGAACAAATGGATATTAAATGTAACATTATACAACATAGAAGAATAGGCCTTAGCCACTACATCAACAAGATATGATAGAGACATCACCAGATTTAGTAGCAGTATGACCTAGGAGAGGCTAACAGTGGAGTCAAAACATAAGCATATCTCCTCAAAGGCAGCCCAAGTTCATTCTTGTTTCATCAAAGTGATCTAGAAGATCATCACCAATGCCATTTTTGCAAGATCTAATACTCAAAACACGACCGTAGAAGATTTGTTCCTCATCTAGTGCATGTTAGAAAAATCTTTGGTAAACATCAAAATCTTATTGATTGACAATTTGTCACTACTGCTGGTCCTGAGGGTCCCAAGGATTTCTGCACAGGGGCATGATCACCCTGATTGGATTCGACTATCACTACACTACAATATTAAAGAAATTTAAGGAAAGTATAAGGAATTATATTTTTTGACATCAAACACTTAATCACAATGGGAATAAGCACGCAAAAGGGGGGAAACACTTCTACATGTTAGCCAAGACAAACACCCTACTCCCTCTTCCAGAAACGAGTCAATATGATGCTCGCACACTTATCACCTCAAGAGATGATATATAAAAGATGTTATCTAGAATGATTGCACGACCTGGGGATGTACCTACAACCCCCCATAGAGAAACCACTACAAGAACCAAAAAAGGTTGCAGAACTGGCACCAAGAAAGCAAATGACAATCAAGGTCAACAAGGCAGTCTCAAAAAAGCTACAGTCAATATTGAACATGATCCCTCCACAAGAAGGAGAGGCTGAAATAATTGAGTCACCAGTACAAGAAGAACATCCTGTATGATACGTCAAGAAAAACATTTAAGAGTTTAGGACTTCACCACTGATCCTCCCTTCACTAGTAGTACATGTGGACGAGTCAAGGGACAAACCTAAGGCTCCACATGAAAGTGTGGTGGAGGTGATACCAAGGAACGAATCGATAGATCATGCCCACGACTCCAAATGTTGTAGATGTGACCCAGTCGATAGAGTTTGAGAAGCCTGTAGTGTCCCCGACCCAAATGGAGAAAGCAACATCACCACAAACACTACACATGACAACTATGACCACATAATCACATGAACAACGATATCCGCCAAGCCTTAAGGAGGAACTAGGATGTGAATTTGACGTCATGTATGAGAAAATTAAACATTCCTCTTCCAATTCATTAACTAAACATCAACTTGCAAGCACTAACAATGCAGGTAGAAAAATTACATGAAAGAATATGGCATCTCACACGGTTCATGAAGGATGTCATCATTGACCAACAAACAATGATGTAGACAATGTCTGTAATGGAAGTAGAAATGGTATATCTTAGAAGGGATGAAATACACCAATAATAAGACAAGATGTGCAAGGAACTCTATGAATTCTTGTGACCAATTGATGAAGAATGAGACAAAATGCACAAGGAATGCAATGACTCCCTATGAGCGATGGATGAAGAATGATGACATGAAGATGATAGGCATGCAAGAAAAAAATCAAAATGCATTGTCAGCCCTTAGCTTCGGCTACCTCCTCAAGTCCATCCAAACCAACTTCTCATAGAGAAGAAGAAGTATAGAAAGTTCCTTCAACATAGAAGGAGACAAACTATCCAAAAGGCCATCAAGGCAATGAAGAAGAATTAGCAATCAACCCCAATGTTTTAATTGTAGACTTTGAATTGAATTCTTCACCAACAGACAACGTCCTACCTCAAGAAATTCAACATTAAGAGGGAAACCTATCTTGACAAGGGGATCATAAACATCTACAATTCACAAACAACATAGATGCCCCAACTTCCTCACAATATCTCGACGAGATGGGCAAACACATGGATGTCTATGATATATACGTATAGTTCACTGAGAAAAATGAAGACGCAGTGATCAACAATGTAACATATGATAGGCAATAGCTGACAAGGTGTTGAACTAGGATTAGTCATATTAGAACCAACACAATATGAAGCTCCTACAATTAATGTTCCAAAACCTACACCAGCAATCCAACAAACTACAAGAAGAGAAGGAACATTAGATGAAGATGAAAGTGGGCTCACTTCCTTTTTCCTGGATGCACCAGCCAAGGGATCCCTACCTACATTTCAGGATGAGACGTCATGAGGCCCAATGCTTCCATCCCTCCCTTGCAAATTGGTAGGGATGAATATGACATCTATGTCTTGAATCTTGTGTAGGCATGTCCACATCCTTGTGGATGTCCTAGATGATAGTCTACCTAGAATAAATATCATATATAACAATCAATGGAGGACTCTATGTGAGAACACTTAAGGGTATTTTTATTGTATAAAGTCAAGGGCCACAAACTCTTATTCACAATTCTATGTGCAACCACGCTGGAGGAGTTCCTCCATCCTGACAAAGTTCAGTCAGTTTTTAATAGAACATCTATTTTAGCAAAGAGGTTGTATGAAGACAAGATTGACTAAGCTTTTGTCAAAGACTTTCAAGCTGCAGTGACAATATGATAAACATGATTTGCTACCTTGCCCATCTGAACAACCAAACACTCGGCATTGATGGTAATTGACATATATAAATAGCACATGACTATATTCAACTGATGTATTATCGAACTACCATGCACATTATGGTTATTTTGAACTAAAGCAACATGTGACATTCAGAAAGTCCCTATCAGAATCCAACATGCCATTTAGAAAGTAGGCAACCACCACATCAGCAACTGGAAGAACTTCATAACAAAAACAATAGTCCCCCAAGAAGAACAAGGATCTGGGGATTGTGCATTTATTATTTTATGATTGATGGAAGTAGTGAATAAGGGTCCCCTTTCAAAGACATGTTCCTTGAAGAACTGCATGGGATGTAGGGTGTCTATACTAGGAAGTTATCTATAATTGTTGCTTCTTCAAAGATCCAACAATGCCTTCAGATGCAGTCCCACACAGACTCCATATGGGAGTATGGCTTCCTCTGAAACTACCATGGTTAAAGCAGCAAAAGACTTTACGACTAGATCCATCAGAACCTTAGTGGGCATCAATGTGGAAAAAGGGCTGGAAAACCATAGAACAATGTGCACTTCACCCTAAGATTAGCTAAGAAGAAACACCTCCTCCAATTAGTGGAACCAAGCCCCTGACGGTTGTCATGCCAAAAGTAGCTACACAAACAATAAGAGATGTACTAGAGGAAAAGGAAATAGAAGAAGAAACCCACCCAACTCTAGAAGAAGAAGAGCTTCAAGAAGCAAGGCCCAAAGAACCAGCTAGGACATTCAAGGCAAGCTTCCAATATTTTGAAAGATGGTCATGCAAAGATCTCTCCATGGGCTCCTTACACATGATCATGGATAGATTGAAAGAAGACGATGAACTTGAGGAGGTAGTCTTCAAGAGGAATGGAATATGTGTCTTCAAGGACGAACTCCATGATACACTAAGTATAGATAGATGCATGACTGTGAGTGTGATGTTAGCTTACCAATCCCCTACCTAGGGAAGGTATGCCCAACACACATGGCATACTATATACTTCAGGAGGACATCATAAATAAGAAGAATACAAGAGAAAAAGAGCAATTGACACAAAGTCTACAAGACTCTCTCCCAATATATATTTTCTTACCAATCTTGCACGATAAGCACTAGACACTCTTAGAAATCAACATCAAAGTAAGAATTACAGTTATGTACAACAACTCTGAGTAGCCTTCGTGTCAAATAAGTACACAAACATGGCAATGTTGAAGAGTGTCACAAAAGAAAAAGTAAAGTATTGTACAGAAGAAATCATAACGATGATATAAGAACATGGAAAGGGATATTATTTAGTCCCTAACAATGACTTTAAAAAGCCATAGTTCTACCACCAAAGCCCTCAACAAATTCAACCTTTCAATGATAGTGCCTTTCACTGCCTGTATTGGATGACAACCTTAGCTCAGAGGGATGTTAAGGTCAAAAGTATGAAGCTTGAACATTTTCATACTCTCTATGGAGTCTATGCTGCTATTTTATGCTCTTACTAGGTAAACAAGGGACAAAAAAATGAGTAAACCTTGTGCATTATTATCCAAACTCTAACTTTGACACTTTGGGATAGAGTGTATGATAAGTTTGGGGGGGTTAAATGGGTGAGGGAGGTATTATTCTCACTCCCTCTAGCTATTTCCATTTTTTAGCATCAATCTTGTGACTACCTAAACCCTTGCACATAAGCCCAAAATTTGGGAAAATTTTCGATAATTCTAAATAGAAACTAGATCTTTTTACTGATTTGAAAAGAAATTTTGTCACAAGCAAGTTTTGCATCCAATTTTCCTGAATGTTATCATAACCCTCAGCCTTAGAATTCCTTGTCTTCAGGCTAACTCTTAGCATAATTATTACAAGAATAACAGATTTGAGATATCTAATTCACCTAAAATTTAGTGTGATAATGTTTTACCCAAACTTTATGCCAATATACAATGAAATGTAGAAAGATGCTTGCTTTCCCAAAATGAACCCTCAAAATAAGCATGACTCAATCTGATACACTCCTAATTGATCACTTTAGATCTCAAGCACAAATTGGAAAGTGCAAACCCCTGGAAAAAAGGAAACAACTGCCCCTTCTAGTACTCAAATCTGTGTTATGGATCAAAAGTGGCTTGGCAGCCCATACATCCTGAAAAACCCATTACAAAATCCTTATGGGCAACAAAAAAATTTGAGTGTGATTAAAAACATGAGATTTTTTTTGATCAAGATGCTAAAGGACAAAAACCTTGAAGCCAAAACAAACCCACCTATTTTTCAAAGGCGATCTCACTTAATCACCTGAAACTACATCAAGACTGACAATTGGGTAATACTTTTAGTACAACAGTACCCATGGTTGAGTGACCCTATGATGGATAAAATGACCCGCAACCTTAGCCTACTCATTCACAATTACCTAGGGCTCTAAAAAAGAAAATAAAGTTGAATTTGAAAGCTACCTCTTTCCAGAATATTGCACAAGTATGGCCAGGAAAGGGATTTTCAATGCATTACGATAGAGAAACTTTTCCTCAAAAGAAGGTCGTAATAGAAAATAAGATTAACACAACTCATGATCTAAGAAAAGTTAATCTAGGAATTAAGAGAAACCTAACCATGATAAATTTGTATTGATCTAAAGCTGGCATAAAGACATTTTCACACTCCAAAAATATTGACTTAGTAAAGCCCATTGAAGTCACCTGATACCTTAATTCTATTTGTTAGATTGAGGACAAGCTAGTTCTAAGTTAAGGGGATCGATAACATCTAAATTTATGGATTTTAAGTGCTTGTTTTACCTTCACATTATTGATTTTACAATTCTTTATTCTACAAATCTTCCCTATATAGCCATTTCTAAGATAACTACCCTAGTTACCGCTTTCTATCTTATTTACACAGAAAATCACTAGGGATGCAGCCTAGAAAGCCCATCTCCCAACAAGAACTCATTCTGTAGTGATGGATGAGTTAGGGAGCTCTGTTAACTGATAGATTCCAATTCAATGGAGCCTCATCAACTGACAGACCCTTAGCCTTGGTGACCGACATACTCCCCATTTTTGACAAACTCTGACCTTCAACCCTGTTGACTGAAGAACTCTCCATTTTCACAGACCATCAAACTTCACCCCTGGTAACCGACAGACTCTCATTACTATCGACCAATGGGCTCACAACCAATGAAGTTTCTTCCCCATAGTTCACACCTATAAATTGTTGACCACCTCAGTAATTTAGGGTGTCATAATATGAAGGAGATGATAGATTGGTGCCACACATTTACCTCACCATTGACCTCTGAGTTGTAACATCCTCCCATAGGTTCAAGGTCTCTAAGGATAAGAGTCCAAGGGGAAGCACACCTCCACCACCACCGAGCATCTCTAGACTTCTTCTTCAAGAGAAGGAGGAAGAAGGTGGGGCCATCCCCCTACCATGACAGGTTCAGAGTGGAGAAATTGTCCAACAACCTTGACCAGTCATGTGGTCATTATTGGTGTATCTTTCTCCTTCTCCATAAAATGTATTCATCTTCTTTCTTTCCCATCATTCCACTTTGTTTTCTACCTCCATGTCCCACCATACCTGCAATTCATCCAAGCTAATCATTACCATGAGTGGCTAATCATACAACTTGGGTTGGGAGTAACCAGTAAGGCTCTCCCAACATGTAAATACTCATATCCTTTGAATGTATACTATTATAAATCTTTATCTTCATAATCTTGTGCTTAAATCTTTACTTACATGATTAGCTAGCATCTTGTGTTGTTTGATTTTTAATACCTTGAAAGAGTAGTGTTGACCTATGCATAAGTGTTATAGAGTTGTATGAATGCATGATAATGTTGGAATGCTTAAGCTAATGATCATATGGTTTGATAAGTGATTGTTTGTTTATCATCTTGAGAGAGAGAAAATCTCATAATCTAGATCTATCCTAATCTCAAGGGAGGAGGGAATAAACACTTATGATGATTTCTTGTAAACTTTTGAAGGGTATACAATGGGTGCAAGTATTGCATGCTGGTGAGAGACCTTATATGGTGAAACCCAATCCAAGTTCCCCATTCATAATTGATACCCTATCTTTTGAATTCCTTTCTTTTATTTTACTTCTTGATTTGTTTTACTTGTTTGTAACTTTCTTGATTGAAGTACCACCATTACATAAGGAAACCAAACTTTATCTCAGTTCTTGTTTGGTGTGACTAAGATAAGGCTCTCAATTCTTAACACATACCACCCTTGTCCCTATGGATTGGCCCCAATTTACTATATCATACCCTATGGATATAAAATAAAAAGTTTGATTATTCTAGATTTTCTCCTTTTGATCATGTGATTTAGGCTGATCAGCAGTGTCATGTTGAATGTATGGTGATTGAAAATGATGGGATTTATCAATGGAAGGCAATGGATATTTTTGGTGGTCAAATCAGCAATAAAAACAAAAAACATTGGAGTTAATGAGAATAATTAAAGAGGGGTGTGACTTAGAGGTTATCTTTTTTAGAGATTTTAATGAGATCATATCAAATGCAGAGAATTTGGGGAGACCCCCCAAGCAAGACATATAGATGCAGGACTTTAGAAAAGCTATTGGTACTCATGAACTTCTAGACTCAGGATTTAAAGGGTGTCAATACACTTGGAAGAGGGGAAATACGATGGAGACTTTACTAAGGGAATGGATGGACATAGCACTAGATATTTATGAAAGGGAAAGATTTTTTCTTATTGTAAAGTTTCCATCTTCCACATATGAGTCATATCATTGCATGATTGTCATCTCAATAGAGAGGAGAGGGTTCTATAAGAAAAGAGACATAATTCTTTTCTTTTGAGCCTATGTGGATGTCATAAGAAGGTTGTAGCAAGGTGATTAAAGACTATTGGGAAGGAACGATAGAGATAGAGATGACAGATAGATTCAAAAGCATGGATAGGTTGGATGCATGGGCAGTTTCTCGAATTGGGAAGTTGAAGGGAAAAAATGAAAAATGTTGAAAAATTGCTAGGCATAAGAAAAAACCACAAAAAATGCAGTCCTACACAGTTGTGAAGATCTTGCTAAAGAATTATAATATTGTCACTTTTAGGAGGATGGGTACTAGTGTACTCAGGTAAGAGTTAATGAGATGAAGAGGGGAGATAAAAACACTGCTTATTTTCATCACAAGTCATCTCAATGACGAAGGAGGAATAATATAGAAGACTTGAAGGACAACGATGGTGTCTGGAGGGGGGGCGGGGATGAGATTGAAAAGGTAATTCCTTACTTTTATAACTTATGTCTCCCAAGAGGCCACATATGAAACATATTCAGTGGTTGATTAATTTATGAATTGAGTTATGGAAAAAGAAATCTTAGATAATGAAGTATGGGTGTGTTTATTCAAATGCATCGTTAAATAGCATCAGATCCCAAGAAACCTATGTTTTTCCAAAATTTGGGTATATTTTGAAGGAGTATGTTACAAGTTATATCAAAGGGTGGTGAAAAGGGAAAAAAGAGATTGCTGAAATTAATTCTACATTGGTAGTTCTAAATCCCACATTAGGGAAACCAAAGGAATCATTTGAATTCTATCATATCTCCTTTTGTTACGGGATCTACAAATTTACGTCTAAAGTGATGGACAAACGGTTGAAGCCCTTCATGGATCACATTAATTTTTCAAAATAAAAAATTTTCTCCTAGGAAGAATGGTTACCGATAGTTGTTTGGTAGCACACAAAATCTTTCACAAGATGAAAAGTGGGCTAAAAGCAAAGAAAGGGAGTCTAGGTTTGAAGTTGGACATGTCAAAAGCATATGACAGAGTTGAATGAAGATATCCAGAATGTGCTATAGAGAATATGGGGTTTGGGATTCTATGTAGAGGAAAGTGATTGAATGCATTTCATCTATGAACCATATGTTTGCCATCAATCAAAAATGGTATACAAAGACCAAGCCATCTGGTGGACTACAACAATAGAACCTCTCTGTCCCTACTTTTTATTTTTTGTGCTAAAGCTTTTTCTTCTCTTATTCATATTTCAAGAAAATAAAATTTTATTCATGACATCAAGTTCATAAAGACCACACCTAGCATATCCCACTTTCTTTTTTATGGATGACAACATTCATTATGCAAAGGCAACTTGTGAAGAATGGTTGAGGTTAATTAATATAATTAGCCAATACGAAAAAGCATTGGTCCAAAAAAATTATTAGCCCAATATGAAGGTAGCCTTTATCAAAGAGGTGTGCTCTAAAAGAAGACACAAAATAAGGATTCTGTTAAATGCTATAGAAGTTGACAAAGATACAAAGCATTTGAGACTTTCAACATTTATTGGCATGTCAAAAAATAGGTCTTTAGTTTCATCAAAGATATAATATGGAAGAAGCTTTGGGGATGTAAGGATTTTTTTTGTCTAAGATGGCCAAAGGAGTTCTGATTAAAGTTATACCATAGGCTAACCCCACATACGTCGTGAATATTTTTGAGTTACTGGTAGGTTTACATAAGGATATACATAGTCACATTTCTAGTATCTGGTGGGGAGCGAGAGGGATCAGATGATATTTTTCTTTAAAGTGTTTGAAAAACTTATTCAAGCCAAAGGAAGTGGGGGGTATGGGGTTTAGAGACATACTTTTTGATAAAGTTCTTCTGGTCAAGCAGTGGTGGAGGATTTTAACCAAGGACCAGTGCTTGATGGAAATAATTCTTAAGGAGAGATATTATCCTCACACATCGGTTGTGAAGGCAAAGTGGAGTTACAATCTAAGTTTCACATGGAGAAGTAAATGAGAAGTAAAAGAAATTATCTTATAAGGGATGAAGTGGAGGGTGGGGAACATGAAAATATCAATGTCCAGAAGGACAAGTGGGTCTTGGGAAGAGAGGATACTTTGGAATAATTCTTTGATGAGGAGGGAGAAGGAAAGCATGTGAATGTGTGTTAACTATTTGTTGATCAGGCCAAAGATTGGGATAGGGGGAAGATAGAAGCTCTTTTTTTGATTGGAGTATGCAGAGACATCTATAGTACACCAATCAGTTGGAGACTACTAAAATATCAATCATCTTGGTGGCTTAATCCTTGAGAAAATATCTCTTGTGGGTCAGTTTATTGGTTGTGTCTTTGGGTAGGTGTGTTGTTTAGCTACCAGAGTTGCAACAAATGATGTCGCATGGTTTATTATATGACACTCTGGTTGGCCACCAAATATTGTTCACTATCTGTGGATATTTTGTACGAGAGGACTTTCCACTATGGGATGACTTCTGGATAGACATTGTAATGTTTATCGAACCTGTCCAATTCACTATTAGGAGAAGGAGATCACTGTGTATACATCCATCATATGCCCCCATTCTAGAAATGCATGGGAAAGAAGTACAATGTTGGTATGTATACCCTGAGATCCAATCATATGATGATTCCAATGGCATAAATTGTAATTTATTTGATTAAATAAATAAAGGCAAGCTATCAATTTATTCTATTTAATTTAGTTATGAGAATATGATGTAACATTATAAATGTCTAGAGAATAATATAACTCAATGATGTATGTCTTCAGGTATGTGACTTGGAGAAATGAGATCATACAAATGTTATGAGTACATATATATTCTCATTATGTCATGATCAGTTGTTATTGTGGAAGGTTGATAGACAACAATAACACACAAGACTAGAGTGTGAGTTGGTTGATGAAATAATCTCATTAGTCATGATATGGCTATATCAAACCATGCACAAAGATACATGTTGGAGAACACTATGTCAGACAGACCCACCATGAGAATGACACATGGAAACCATTACCCATGGTAGTCATAGTTAGCTCTCATAGTGATGGTGTTGTTTTTGGTCCTTAGACCTAAAATCACTACACTCATCACATGTCGTTCAGTATGCTTTGACATCATCAGACACAATCCTGAAACAAGGGTTGTTATAAAGGTGATGAGTGGGTCACTATGACACATGGAGACTGACTGTGAGTGTTAGATATGGGATTTGTCCCTCCTGTGGGAGTATGATATCCTAGTCGTCTTGATTAGTGAGACTGAGAAATACATGGTCATGTACATGTGAGTCAATATGTCATATTGAGCTTACAGACATCTGAGACAGACTGCTCTGGTTCAAGAAACAAGATTGAATGTTGAAGAAGGTGACTGCTACATGCCTCGAGTTCACTTTGGATATCAGGGACAAAGGAATTATACAAATGTTGTAACATTAAGCACAAATTATAGGTTGAAGTTGTTCCCCAACTTTCCATTTACTTGGGTAGCAATGATGTGTGACTAGGCACCATTCATTGCTTGTGATGTCATAAGTTGTTATGAACATTCAGTGACGTAATGTGGGACCTATAGAGTCACATACATAGGTCTTGACCTAGAAGAGGAGTTTAATCTTGAATGATGATTGAATTGATTACTAAAGTGTTTAGGTATTCAATTCACACAACAAATCAGTTGACTTCACTGTGAAATAATTGACTCACTAAGTGAGAAAGACGTTTGGAGTGTTAGATGATCGGCTCAAGTGTTAAAACAACCGTCTGGAGTATCAGGCTGATTGGAACTGAATTGATGAAATTCTATAGGAAACAACTCCAACTGATTGGCTCACTGGGTGAACTGACCAGATCGTATAGAGTGAGACGACCAACTCACCTGGTGAACCGGTCGGCTCGGTTGGGCCAGTGGAAGGTTCTAACAACTTTCCCAAGTTTGTGTGAAACTTTGATCGTTTCGATTGTGCAATTCTATTGATGCATGGAATTAATGTTTATCATTCATTGCAAATGATTTTCCAATTTCATGTGCGATTGGGAAATTATCAGATGATAGTCTCGTAGTACGAAACTATCTCATGTGCCAAACGACCGTCTAGGCTGCTAGACAACTATTTTAGTTCTTGTAGGCTGTGAAAATTCAAGATCTTCTGGTCCCTTCCACTCACAGACAGACTGGAAAACCCTGAACCAAACCCCTCCAATAAATAGAGGGGTACTGGGAGCTTCCCAGAACACAAAACAAACAATTGAGAATCAATTCTTTGATAATTGTTGTCCTCTCTGGTTGTGCTAACTAAGGGAGCCCAAGAAAGTCCTACCCGACTAGGGAGGGATAGCAATGGGAGAGAACAATTGAGGATAATTGTTGTGGGAGAGCAAGTTGGTGACTAGTATGCCAACATGAGGGACAACTCCTTCCTGTACGTTCTACAAGGATGATAAGAGTTCTAGGCGGTCCGTGTAGACTTCTCTAGAGGTGAGGTGACCTTTGCCTATCACTAAGGAGGACAACGTCAACCAGAAATCTGTGGTGAGAGAAGTTGTTGCAGACACTAACATTGGAGATTGCAGTCTGTAGTGAAGATCAGAGTGGTGTAGCAGTTAGATGAGTCCCAGTGCAACTAGAAGATGGTTGCACATCTACAACGATGAGTAGATGTCGCTAGACTTTATCCAAGACCATGTATATCCTTGAAACCATCCTTCTTTTCTTATAGTTATGGACGTGATCCTTTAGTTTATTGGGAATATGGTCGTTAAAATTTTTGTTTTCATTGCCTATTATGTAGCCATAATTCCCTATAGTGGTATTAGAGCCACATCAATCTACTATATTTTAGGATAATCCATATGATCGGATTTTTGGTTTTATTGTTTATTTATTGCATGCGATGTGAATGATTTCTTATCCAATCAAATACCATGATAATCCCAAACTAATATATATATATATATATATATATATATATGCAATTTACATGTGACGCCCTAAAAGCAATTTTTATGGTCACTGTCTGGCGTAGTTATGGCCAGTAACCCCAATTATTTGTGCATGGTTGTGTGGTTGGTTTATCCCCTTTTATCTCGGTCTTCTTACCAAGTCTCTATCTTATCTTCTCAATATAAAGTTAATTCTTTCCTACCCTTGCTTCCCTCGAATGTAACTCGAGGTTTCTCAATAATTATTTAAAAGTAGGATGGTTTACTTTCATGTTATGATGAAGAAGAAAGACATTATGACGATGCCAACCGACTGTCTTGGAGAGGAAACGACTGGATGGAGGACAGAGGAGGACCATATGGACGAGTCAAACCGATCAGTTGGTGGACCCAACCAATCGGCTAGAGGAGCCAGCATGTGGTAGATAGAAGAATCAGAAGACCGGTGAGATGACCAAACAACTGACCAGGAGGCGAGCCGACCAGTTTAAGGGTTGAACCGATCAACCTGGATTGGCAATCTAGATCCTCATCAACAACAGGTTTTTGCATATGATGTGGACCTAAGATGTGGTAATTCCTTGTGGTTCCAAAGAATTATATCAGGCTGGTTATAACCACTGCTTTCATTTATTGCATGTTTTCATTGTCAGATACAACATATATATGATAAGTACTATATATGTCATGATTGGATAAAGTATATGTATTTACAAATACAAATTCCCTCAAATAAAAATTATATTATGTCTTAGATACTTTCCAACAACAACACACATGAAAAGCTTGATCGACCAAGTGTAGGTTACGCCTTTGCGTGGTTTGTCGTCTATCACGTTGAAGTGTGATGGTAAATATGTAGGTTCTGCCTTCGTAGGGTGCATATCTATTGTGTTGGCTATTGGGTCAGGCTTAAATTGGTGATTCTTAGATCATCTAAGCCCAGAAGCATGTAAATGAGTATGGCAAGGAGTTTCGCATAACATTTGTCCAGAATTAAATATGATGCAATTGGAAAAAGTTGCCTACCTTGATAATTGACCGTGTTTTGCGGCGTTGGTCGAGTCATAGCCGAATTGTCTTGGATCTGGCCCACTAGAATATTTTATGTTGTAATATTCCAAATTGATATATGAGTGCTACCAATTTGAAATAAAATAGTGTGGCGATAATAATTAAAGACCTAATTAATATCATCAAAATTTCAAATCAAATCAAAAGTTTTTGACAAATGCAAATTTTCCCCTATAGAATCAAATGACAAACAAATCCATATTATGATCGGTCCTTAAGAAGGACAAACTTGACGGGACAAACTTCCATGACTATTTTTGGACTTTGATAAGGGTTCTCAATAAAGAGGACAACCTCTACATCCTTGACAAACTAGTGCCAGAAATACTTTCTCTTGATATGCCTAGGGTACAAGTGGATGCTTACTGGAAGAATGCCAACGATACCTCAGAGATTAAATACCTTATGCTAAGCTTCATGAACTATGAGTTGTATGAGATGTGTGAGGACATGAGTGTTCTTGAGATGGTAAAACATCTTAAGAAAGTGACACTTGGTCTTAAAAGCAAAAAAAGGATAATATCATAAAGGTGCTACTTGAGTCTAAGCTAATAGAGGGAAACTCAGTAGAAGAACATGTGCTAAAAATGATTGGACATGTGTATCATCTTGAAGAAATTTGGATTCACCTTGAGCCAAGAGTTGGCCACATATATGATTCTAAAGACATTGCCGAAATCATACAACTAATTTATTGCATACTATCACATGAATAATATGGCCAGACTAATGTCAGACTTTCTTGCCATGTTGATTCATGTTGAAGCAAGATTGAAGGACAAGCCCAGAATGATGATCAGCGGAGCTGAATCTAGGGATCAAAGCAAGGATTAAATTTTTTTTGAGGTAAATCCCAAATCCAAATCTTCAACACTCAAGATAAGGAGAAAGAAACGTACAAAAGGAACTCATCCTTTATACTTGAAGACATTCAGGAAGAAGAAGATGGGGATGGCAATCTCCACATTGAGTATATACATTATTGAGATAAATCAATCTAATTCTTCATCATCGATACTAGATACTAGATGTGGATCTCACATATGATTGAATATGCATGATTTGAAAGGAAGTAGGCCTTAGGGAAAAGGCGAGATCAATCTATGAGTTGCTAATGGTACACGAGGTTTAGCCGGTGTAGCTGGAACCTATAGTTTATCTTTACCCACATGGCTTGTAATAGAGTTAAAGAATTGCTATTATGTACCTTCTATAAATAGAAACATCATTTTTGTATCTTTTATGGACAAGAATTCATTTGAATTCCATATTAAAATGGTTTTATGTTCTATTTTCAAAGATGGGATCTTTAATGGAAGTGTCCCAATGTCCTGGTCTTTATTTGATCTAAAGGTAGATGTATATAATGTTAATACCAAAAGATTAAAACTCAACAACTCAACAAAACATACCTTTGGTATTGTCATCTAGGGCACATAAATGAGAATCATATATCTAGACTCCATAAGGATGGTTATCTAGACACTTTTGATCTAGAATCAATACATACATGTGAATCTTATTTGTTGGGCAAGACACTGGTAGCAATGGGAGGGCCAGTGATCTATTAGGACTCATACATACTAATGTGCATGGACCTTTTAGAACAACCTCTAGAGGTGGGTATCAAAACTTCATTATCTTCATTAATGACTTTAGTAGGTATGGATATGTTTATATAATGAAACATAAGTCAAAAACTCTTCACAAGTTCAAGGAGTTTATGAATGGAGTACATAACCAAATTGGTAAAAGTATTAAGGCACTTCACTTTGGTTGAGGTAGAGAATGCTTAAACCAAGAGTTTGATAACCTTCTTAAAGTCCATGGGATTGTATCCCAGTGGACTCCACCCAGAACACCACAACATAATGGTGTGTCAGAAAGGAGGAATCACACATTGCTAGATATGGTGTGATCAATGATGAGTTTATCTGAGCTTTCGACTACCTTCTGCGTATATGCTCTAGAAATCGCCGCATATACACTAAAGAAAGTATCATTTAAATCAGTTCAAAAGACACCGTAGGAGATATGGCATGGGAAACATCCCAAAGTGTCTTTTATGAGGATTGGGGGATGTGAAGCTTATGTTCAAAGAATGTTTTCTGGTAAGCTTGGTCCTAAATCTGATAAATGTTATTTTTTTGGATATCCTAAAGAAATAAGAGTACAATACTTTTATCTCTTATATGACCACAAAGTGATTGTTGTCAGGGATGTTGCATTCCTTGAGATGAATTTCATTTCCAAAGGAATTCGTGGGAGGAAAGTGGAACTTGAGGAAGTTCAAGACCAACAAAATAAGATAGAACTGATACATGAACAAGAGGAACAAAGAGAATCACATGTTTTTGAGTCTCAAATTCCTCATGTAATACAAGAACCGCATAGAGATAATAGGACACCCCTTGATCCTGAAAGAATTGGGTATCTTGTGACTCAAGGAGGTAGTGAATTGGCCATAGATGATGAGCCAATAACCTATCAAGATGCTATTGAAGGACCAGAGTCTGAGAAAAGGCTTGAGGCCATGAGATATGAGATGGAATCCATGTATATCAACAAAGTATGAACTTTAGTGGATCCACTTGAAGGGGTAAGACCCATTTGGTACAAATGGGTCTTCAAGAAGAAGGGCATCATGGATGGAAAAGTTCAAACCTATAAGGGTAGATTTGTTGCAAAAGGTTTCAGACAAGTTCAAGGTGTTGACTATGATGAAACTTTTTCTCCAGTGGCCATGGTTAAGTCCATCAGGATCATTCTTGCCATTGCAACTTGTTATGACTATGATATTTGGAAGATGGATGTTAAAATTACATTCCTTAATGAGAATCTTCTCGAGGATGTGGACATGACAGAGCCTGATAGATTGATTAATCCAAAGGATACAAATAAAGTTTGTTAGCTTCAAAGGTCAATCTATCGATTGAAGTAAGTATCTCATAGTTGGAATCTTCATTTTGATAAGACAATTAAAGAGTTTGGCTTTATTCAAAATGAAGAAGAACCTTGTGTGTATAAGAAGGTTAATGGGAGAAAAGTGGAATTCCTCATATTATATGTAGAAGACATATTATTGATGGGGAATGAAATCCCTACTTTATAAAAGGCAAAGACGTGGTTAGGAAATACATTTTCTATAAAAGACTTGGGAGAAGCATCCTACATCTTGGGGATAAATATCTATAGAGATAGATCCAAGAGGCTTCTTGGACTAAGTCAAAACACATACAAAATTACAGCATGGAGAACTCAAAGAGAGGGAACCTACCCATGCTACATGGAGTTACCATCTCTAATGTTCAAAGTTCTGGTTCTTATGAAGAAAGGGAACGCATGAGTTTGATTCCATATGCCTCAGCAATTGGATCAATCATGTATGCAATGTTGTGTACCCGTCCAGACGTCTCGTATGCCTTAAGCATAACAAGCATATATCAGTCAGACCCACGTGATGCTCACTGGACAACTGTAAAGAACATCTTCAAGTACTTGAGAAGAACTAAGGATCAATTCTTGGTCTATGGAGGAGAGGAAGAGTTGGTGGTAAGAGGATACATTGATGCAAGCTTTTAGACTAACAAAGATGAATACAAATCAAAATCAGGATTTGTGTTTTTCCTAAATAATGGAGCTGTAAGAGTTCTAAGTAAGATGTGTTTGTTGATTCTACAGTAGAGGTCAAGTATATTTTTGCTTTGAATGTAGTAATGGAGGTTGTATGGATCAAGAAGTTCATTAAACAACTTGGGGTCGTTCCAAGCATCAGTGATGCAATCGAGCTATATTGTAATAACAATGGAGCTATTACACAAGCTAAGCAACCTAGATCGCATCAGCGCTCAAAGCACATACAAAGGTGGTTCCATCTCATACGAGAGATTGTACATGGAAGAGATAAAAAGATTTGCAGATTACCAACTGAGAACAATATTGTTGACCCCTTGACAAAGGCACTTTCACAACAAAAGCATGATGGTCATGTTAGATCACTTGGGATGAGATTTGTGAGTGATTGGTTCTAAGCGCAAGTGAGAATTTGTTGGTATGTATGACCTGAGAGCCAATCAAATGATGGATACAATGACATAATTTGTAATTGATTTGATTAAATAAATAAAGGCAAGCTTCCAATTTATTCTGTTTAATTTAGTTATGAGATAATGATGTAACATTATAAATGTCTAGAGAATAATATAACTCAATGACTTATGTATTCAAGTACATGACTTGGAGAAATGAGATCATACGAAAGTTAAGAGTACATATATATTCTTGTTATGTCCTTGATCAGTTGTTATTGTGGAAGATTGATAGACAACAATGACACACAAGATCAGAGTGTGAGTTGGTTGATGACAAAATCTCATTAGTCATGATATTTCTATATCAAACCAAGAACATAGATACATGTTGGAGAATAGTGTATCGCACAGACCCACCATAAGACTAACACATGGAAACCATTACCATGGTAGTCATAGTCAGTTCTCATAGTCATGGTGGTGTTTGTAGTTCTTAGGCCTAAAATCACTACACTCATCACATATCATTCGGTATGTTTTGACATCATCAAACGTAATCCTGAAACATGGGTTGTTATAAAGGTGATGATCGGGTGACTATTATACATGGGAACTGACTGTGAATGATAGAGATGGGATGTGTCCCTCATATGGAAGTATGATATCTTAGGCCTCTTGATTAGCGAGACTGAGAAATACATGGTCGTGTACATGTGAGACAATATGTGATATTGAGATTACACATGTCTTAGACAGTATGCCCCAGTTCAAGAAATAAGAATGAACATTGAAGATGGTGACTGCTCCATGCCTCAAGTTCAATCAAGATATCTGGGACAAAGAAATTATACAAACATTGCAACACGAAGCATAGATTGTAGGTTGAAGTTGTTCCCCAACTTTCCATTTACTTGCATAGCAATGACGTTTGACTCGGCACCGCTTATTTCTTTTGATGTCATAAGTTGTTATGAACATTAACTACCAATGTAATATGAGACCTATAGGGTCACACACGTAGCTCTTGACCTAGAAGATGAGTTTAATCTTGAATGATGATTGAATTGATTACCAAAGTGTTCAAGTATTCAATTCATGCAATAAATCAGCTGACTGCATTACCAAATGATCTGCTCACTGAGTGAGACATCCGTTTGGAGTGCCAGACGATCGGCTCAAGTATTGAGACAACCGTTTGGAGTATCAGGATGATTGGAACTGAATTGGTAAAGTTCTACATGAAACTGGCTCCAACTGATTGGCTCACTGGGTGAACCGACCAGCTCGGGCAGAGCAAGACAACCGGTTCACCTGGTGAACCGATCGGCTCAATTGGGCCGGTGGAAGGTTCTAGAAACTTTTCTGAATGTGTGAGGAACTTTGAACGTTTTAATTGTGCAATTTTATTGATGCAAGGAATTAAAATTTAGCAATTACAAATGATTTGCCAATTTTATGTGCAATTGGGAACTGCCAGACGACTTTCGGGGCTGCTAGATGACCATTTCAGTGTTCATGGGTTGAGAAAATTCAAAATCTTCCAATCCCTTCTACTCCCACACAGACTGGGAACCCAGACCCAAACCCTGGGTATTGGGAGCTTCTCAAAACACAACACAAATAATTGAGAATCAGTTGCTCTGACAATTGTTGTCCTCTCTGATTGTAGTAGTCAAGAGAGCCCAAGCAAGTCATATCTGACTAGGGAGGGATAGCAGCGGGAGAGAACAACTGAGGATCATTCTTGTGAGAGAGTAAGTTGGTGACTAATACATCAAGGGGGAGGGACAACTCCTTCTTATCTATTCTACAAGGATGACAAGACTTCTAGGCAGTCCGTGTGGACTTCTCTCGAGGCGAGGTCTTTTTCCCATCGCTAAGGAGGACAACATCAACCAGCAATCCATGGCGAGAGAAACTTTTATAGACGACGACACTGGAGGTTGTAGTCCGTTGTGAAGATTAGAGTGGTGCAACAGTCAGATGAATCCCAGTACAACTAGAAGGTGGTTGTGCATTTACAACAACAAGAAGATGTCACTGGACTTTCTCCAGGACCAGGTATATCCTTGAAACCATCCTTCTCATCTCATAATTATTGACACGATCTGTTGGTTTATGAAGAATATAGTAGTTACATTTTTTATTTTCGCTGTCTATTATGTAGTCATATTTCTCTATATATAGCCGCCAGATTCATTCTAGGGTGACTCATGGACAACTCAAGTGAAGATATCCTACACTTGACGGATCGCCTAGGCATCAAAGAACAAGCGGACTCCTTTGATGTATTATGAGGTTTATGATTGTATGGGAACAACATTATTTTTAATGATAAGAAGAACAAAGCTTTTATGTTTGAGTACTTCAAGTTAAAAGAAAATGTGGACTCGTCTGCAACTCCAAAGACAAGCATGGGACAAGCGAGATGGGGTCCACCGAGACATGGGGTGGTTCATGTAAACATAATTGGGTGGTCAACAAGGATGGTTTACATGGGAGTGGTGGCCAGAGATGAGGCAGGCAGAGTAGTGGCAATGACGTCTGGCCGGCGGCGGTGCTTACAGGATGCTACCATGGTGGAGGTGGAAGCTTTTCTCATGGGTTTCCATTTGTGCGACACATGGATCTTCAGGAATGTTATTTTTGAATCAGACTCCCTTGTTAATTTAGATCTGAGGTCTAGAGAATCTTGATGACCGCAGAGACTATTTGAGACTTTAAGTCTAAGATATCATAGACGCTAGTAGTAGATTTAATTTCAGTTGTTATGCTTATGTTAGTAGAAATTTTGGAGAGTAGCTCATGATCTTGCAAGCGCAACCATCTGGAATGCTTGTCTGACTCCTAGAGTCGATGGGGATATGCCCCTCTATTGTGAACTTTGCTTTGTTGGATTTTTATGAATGAACGAGAATCGGTTGAGCCGTAAAAAAAAAGAATATAAAAAATAATCAGTAAGGAAGGTTTGATGCTTGGATTCTTCTAGAACATGGGAGCCTATATAAACCGGGGTCCATACATTATATAGTGATAAAGATGCTTTTTCAGTGTGAATGGTAGCGTTTGTCGTGTGAAGACGATAGATAACTTGGTTCTGTTCACCGACCCCTAGGCTGCGGATAATAATAGCTACAACACAACGGGCGAGAAAGCCATACTCATATATGAGTTATTGTTACAGTGGCATGAGTCATGAATTACCATCCGCAATTGAAGTATACACTATGCTAGAGCGTGTTTTGATGACCAGTCAATTAAATAAAAATATGTACAGGTCGCGTAAATATATGATCAGTGGAGTCATTATCATGTCAATCAAAGCAGGTGCTACGAGACCGATACACCGATCAAGCACCCGATTTAGCTGGTATAGTTTAATTGGACATAGGTATGCGCAAAGCCAGTACTGTTCCATTGCTGCAAGTTTCTCAAACCTAGCCTTAGGGCTTGATAGTTTTTAAAAGTTTATGTGCCGTACGTCATGTTCGGTTTTATTTATTAGCGGAGGAGTTTTCTAAGCAGCAATTGGATTCTTGAACGGCGGGACGTGTTTCTTGTTTACAAAGAATCTGAATCAGTGACCGGTACAAGTGGGTAGCATGTGTGTGCTCGTTGAAATAGTAACTTTCATTGGCCGAACATAAAGAATATGCGTGGATAGCATACTTAACTGCACTCGTTAATCAAAAGGTTATAGTACATTCCGCTATCAGAAAAAAACGGCTATAGTACTTTCACTTGCAAACAAGATGCATTTACGAGGCATTTTTTCTTGACAAGTTTTACTGTGGTGTTATCAAGAATCATGCGGTGGGTTGGGCTAGGAAGATAAAGTAAAATCGTATTTGACCATCTTAGTTTTTAATCAACTCAACCCACTCTTCTCTTAGGCTTAGCTAATTTGTTTTTGTTAGTAATAGTTTCTAGCAGTCCCGATTCCTGAGTTTGGCATTCAAGCCTGTTTGAGTCAATTTACTACTCTCATGTGTACACTTGCATCTAGCACGCACACTTAAATCATGTTAGTGAAGAGATAGGATGGTAGAGGGTGGGACCGCTGGTAGGTGGTAAGGCGGAGAGCAACAATGGGAGATAACTAGTGGCATCAGCCATCAGTGGAGGTGGTTTGCTTGATGGTTCTGCTGCATGTCACACATGCTTGATACGACATGAGCATGCAAAAAATTTAAGTCAAAGTTAAGAACTCTTTATACAAAAGACTACCCTTGTTTTGAAAGGCAAAACTCGAAGGACCGCTACACCTATTTAGGGAATGTTTATATACAAATTTTAAAATGAAGAATTTTGATTGGAGAATCTAACTTCTAACCTAGTTTTTATTAGCGCCAACTATATATGCTAGACTATGCATGCAAGATGAGAAACACATGAACCACTTAAATCTGAGATAAATCGAATAAGTTATGTAACTGGAAATATTTAATGTTCATGGAGGTTCATAGACATGGCCTATATTTCCCCTAGGGTAGAGGAATTAGACCAATGCCTTGAGAACCTGACCAACCTTCATAAGTACGACTGACATTTCAACATTTCCAATGACTTGTTGGCATACTAATTGAAATACACCAACGAATCTAACTGTAGTTGACCCAGATAGATGTAGTTACTCAATTAGTCATTACCTCAAACTGTCGTAAATATCTAGAAGAAATATATTTGAGAGTATTGGAGGAAATTTTAGGGTTCTTGTGTGCAGTTTGAGTTGAAAGAGACAAGATAAGGTTTTAATTCTTGGTATGTTTCATTACAAACTAGTAGCTTTACATGATTACACTGGTATAGACACCTCTAGATGAAAACTTCATTCTTATATTATCTTATGATATTATGTATATTTTCATTATCTTTTTCATGTCTTGAATTAGATTGGAATATGGATAGGCGAATGTGTGGTAAAATTTTAATTTATTTGATTTTAGAGGAAATCTAGATCTAAGTCTGAGTATGACTTGCATAGATTTAAATGTGAGAGGTTCAAATTAATTTTGATGGATTTACACTTGTTTTTATTGTCCATAAAACTGTACTAGGAAAAATATGAGTAGTTGGGCTAAACTAGGTTTTCAATGAATATAAGGGATTTTAGAGTGGAATTAGACATTCATTTAGGCAAACCAGGAAGATATCTAATTCATCCCTACCTCCTCTTGGGAACCAACTCAAATTGTCACTACAACCATTAAAATTCAAATGAAAAGTAAATTTGGTAGTACTACTACGATAACAATTATCCTCCTCTAGACAAATCTTAACATTACTTGGAGGCCTAGTGGCTTAAAGGTACCATGCTAATTTTTAGGTGATACTTGGACAAAGTATCAGCTGCAGTGTTGCATTTCCTACTCACATGATTGATAGTCCACTCTCCGTTCTCCTTTGTATCCAATCTATCCACTTGGCATCCCTAGGATTATATCTTTTTTTGGTCGGTCAAAAAGTGTGTTACTATTAATACCAAAAAACTTTGGGAACTAAGTACCCCATTACATCAACATGAGCTAAAAATCTCATTACAACGAGGATGTAAGACACCCAGAGAACAAAAAATAGAAACAAAGACTATATTTGTAGGCTAAGTACTCCTAATAGCCTTCGATCTAGGTAATAGAAGAAAGGTGTCAAGCCACACTAGATAGAAGAAACAGAAAAAAGACAAAGAAAATCCCAAACTACACAGGCCGCCATTGGAAATTAAAACATTCTCTGAAGATGTGACAACATGGGCAGGCAAAAAAAACTCCAACACTTCTGGAATCACAAGAATAGCACAGCTGGGCAGATTTCAACCTATATCTAGACCTTGGAGCATCCAAGAATCAAAAGGAAGCACCAAACATGGCCTTCAAGAGATGGAGACATTAGCCCAATTGTCACAGGGAGCCATCCATTCACACACTAGCAATATGCTCATTCACTGAAATTGTGCAGAAAAGAGAGCTAGCAAGAGACAACAGGCTTTTGGAGCCACCATTTAGGGTCCAAGTGGTCAATCCTTTATGTGCACCAGAGGCCAAAAGGCAAGGAGGTGAACAGAAGAAACAGTTGAATACAACCCTTTTCCCTACTCTTCCTTGCTACTTTCTCTTTTTCCTTTTGGACCATGATTCCTCAAACACTTGTTATCCAAAAGATCAGCAGCTACTGCTTTCACAGAGGCAATACGTCGAACACCTTAAGGGTGTTCCTTCACACAGCTAAGGAGAAGCAGACTGGATGAAGAATCTATCCCCAGAACATCCGTTGCAATCTGATGAATCGTCGCACCCTTGAGGGTGTTCCAGCACGCAGCTACAGAGGGCCAACTTGACCTCAGGCTAGCCTCCCTAATCAATCACCATCTGCCCTGCTGCCAAGGTTGCTGAGATGGATAGGGATGAGCCAGGAAACTGCTTACAGGATGCCTAGATTCACAATGCCCCTGATGTCCTGTGAAGGGGACATTGCTGCAAGGAGAAGCAGCAGCTCCTCTAGGCGGTTGGCAGGTGCAGCGTGCATACACGATGCCCTGGTCAGAGAAGCCATCCTTGCATCGGGGAAGGGCCGAGTAGGGGAAGGGGGGGAGGGGGGAAATGAAGGACCAACTATCCTCACAAGCAACCCTCGCAGGACTCCAGATCTGGTAAGGGGTGGCTCCACTCCACCGAATCTCCTATGAACTCGGCGGAGGCCGATTCAATCAGCTCTGCCCGTGCCCTCCAGATCTGGTCTGCGTGAGATGCTTTCATCCAACCATGCCCCACCAAACTCTGCTCCTATAACCACAGACCCCAGATAGATGAGACTAGGGTTGAGACCCAAATCGTCCTCCCTACCTTTCACTCACTACCAGATCTGGCACTGGATCTACACCTTTCTCTAGGAATTGGTGACTTCACACGAGAGCCTCATCCAGGACACAAAGAAGAGCTAGGGGGAGGACAACGCCAAAGAGACACTCCCCTCCCCCCAACATCGCCACTGGGAGTTCTAGAGAGAAGGGAGAGCTACGATTCTAGAGAGAAGGGAGAGAGTTACCTAGGATTATATCTCAAGTGCAAAACTAGTATTTCAATAACCACCTTGTAGTTAGTCTCAAGATCCACATGCTGGAGTGAGTCTACAAGGATGACATACAAAGCCATGTCTATCACATTGAGTGCAACATGTGTATCTGATGTGGTCTTGATACTCCATCCATGTTCTCCTATCCAATCTCCTTTTTCATCCCTGATAACTGCAACTGACGTTGCCTTATTTATTCCCCATGCAATATTAATGTTCATTTTGATACAAAAATTGACATGTCTTCTCCACCGTGGATTGTCGGGTGCCATTGTGGTACAATTTTCTATCTATCAGGCTTGTGTCAAGTATTCCACTTCCTTTAGAATATATTGAATCTTGTGTGATATAGGTATATTGCAGTACTCAAATATGTGGTTGTTCCTACAGTTCCGCATATGCCCACATGCATTCATAAATCTACTGTGTAGGTAGTTTTCCTCCTTCAAGAAGCTTTTAAGCCAGCTGCCACGGCCCATGTTGAAGAATATTGTGGTATCTTGTCATTGAAAACTCCTCTCTAAACCCCTCTCACATACTTTTCATCCCTTACCGGATGTAAGCTTATCAGTAAAGCATCATGGGAAAGAATCCACACAAAGAACTTGAGTAAAATATTGAATATATATGTATTTAGAATTTAATATAATAATTATATATTAAACATAATTATTTGGTAATATTAGTCAAACTTTTTTCCACTATTGGTAGGATTAGTATATGAGATGAATTAAAGGCTAAATCATTGGAATTGTGTTCAATACATGAATTTTACACATGTTAGATGTGTTGGAGATTATCCTAATGATTATTTAATTATATTTAGTTATTAAGGTGCATTAATGGTAACAAATCAATCTACATTGTGAGAAAACATAGGTATGTGTTGCTACCAAGTAACCTTGTTTAGGCATTTGACCAAATATTGTATTGCACATATCATAATTTATCTGAATATTAGTACTAACGTAATGTCATTAGCTCTATAATTATAAGAAGATACTAGTAAAGGTATTATCTAGAGACAATAAAAGATTCCATTAACCATGTCTAGTTGTCTGTTACTAATATAAATATTTAAAAGATAAATAGCATGTAGTTATTGCAATGTGGAACATAGTTCATAGTAGTATTATGATAGGATCCTTAAGCACTATAGATATTCATATGCATGTCTAGTGAAGAGATGGCAAATGAGTTTCCTTATGAAGATCTCATGTGGCATTAGAAGGATTCAAAATCATGGTATCCTCTTCTAAGAATTAGTTGGGAGGATACATGTGGATTCAGTTTGAGATGACATGATTGGAGACAACCCATGACTTCACAGTTGTTTGATCTCAACTGTAAGACATCATGTAGTGCGGTCTGACCCTACCACCTTTTTAACTTGTCTAGTTTTTCTAGTTGTGGCTAATGGAATTTCATTCCAATATCATTTCCTTCACGTGTTTTGTGCTAATATCCAACTCGAGTACCTTGGACACATGACTAAGATTTGTAGGTCACATCTCATTATGCTTCATTGTTATAAATGTAGAAACCTTACCACATGACCAAGTGCTAAGACTATACTTGTAAATGGGTGGGGATAACTAGTTTACTTACCACCCATACCCTATAAGACAATGTAAGGATAGAGAAATATTTTACCCAGTACCCATTTACCCTTTACTCACTTTACTTGCACCTAAAATGGGAAGGGTTAGAGGAGAAGTCTTACCCCACCTACTTCACCCATTAACCCATTACTATAATGTTAGATTATTTAGTCACATTTTCAACTTAGTTTCTACATCAAGATTTCACATTTTACTTTTGAATTATCTTGAATTATATCTATTTAGTTTTTTAATTATTTTGTAGGTTTTGAACATAAATCTTGACTTTCATGGCATGGTTGAACTTGATCTCTGCACATTAAGTGAGGAAGGTTGTCATTTTGACCATAATAGGCATGAGTTGATGCAAGACCTCCTCTCACATGGTGCAAAGTAGTTCCATCCTGAACAAATGTTGATTAACTCAAATAAAGGAAAATGGTTCCCATGGAAAGATGCACAACTTTGATCATTACGATGCATTAAACTCATTCAAGCCTTAACTAAAGGAACTTGTCCTCCTTAGGAACTACATTTATTGAGTGAAGGAATCATTTTACATGCAAATTACAGACACTATGCATCGCTTGATTGCCTACATAACTCGTGAGTAAAGATTCCTATACACTCACATGGACTATGTATGCAATTCATTGTAGCCCTGCATTGATTGATCCAATCAGTCAACCAACCTCCACACTAAGTAAAGCTTTGCATCAACCAAGTGTCCCACATTGCTCGGCATGCTGACTAGTGCCACAAGGGCTAGTACCTAATGCTTCATATTGAATAGATCCATGTTTTGCAAAAAAGTCAAGACCGAAACTAATCAACCCTTAGTACGACCAAGATTGACTAACACGCAATGTTTCTTGATGGGAGTTGTTTTCCAATGCAGACACAGCTTGTCTTCTCCTCACCACCGATGCATTTAATATATGTTCTTGTAGATGGAGCCCCAAACCCTAGCATGCTCCTATAAATACCAAACTCCAACCTAGAAATAGGATCTCTCTTCATCATAAGAAAACACTTCCATAATCAAAACTCAAACACCTAATAAGAGATTGACAAGTCACCCAATCAGATGCGTCGACATCCATTCCAGCCACCACCAACCTTCTAGACCTTCACCTTGAGAGAGGATAGGTTTCAAATGATCCTTCACATCCTAACTCCTCTGTCATTATATTTCGACCACTTTTCACACCCTCACAAGGTATTACCAAGGTCAAAGAAGGAAAATGACAATTAATGGGGGTGAGCTAAGAAATGCCTAGGGTGTGCCATACTACAACGTCAACTATGCTCATTCCTAAGCACAAAGAAAAACAATGACACACCATGGATCCTCCTCCTTCCTCTACTGTGATGATGACTTTATACGTTTCTTCCCTTTTTTACCTTGACCTTTCTATGACGAGAAAGCAATTTCCTTACTGGGGGCGAGGATTAGCCCCATACTCATGTTTATCTTTTTATTCTACATCTATGCTTTTATGAACCTTAGTACGTTCTGAATAAAATGTTTTGTGCTAAAAATCTTGTCTAGACAATAGTTATGCATGTTCATAAGATATTGAAATATCTCTACAATTATTGTATCTCATTCCTCATTTCTTCCACACTACTTTCTTCCATTTATTCCATGAAACTTGTCAATTTTGTGATGTCTAACTTTCTTTGTGCATAACCAACCACTATGTAGTAGAAATCCTTGTATTTAGTGCCAAAATGGAAATTATTAGTCATGCGACAATCATCATTTCTTAATATTACAAAATTTTAGTCTTATTTCTCTAAATGTTGCTTTTTGTTTAAGATATTCTAATTTCCACAACTTTCTATGATTCTCACTAAATCAATCCAAGAGAACCAAATATATTGTTCTAGAATTATGAATTGACAAACGAGAAACCTATCCACCTAGGAAATTATAGGAAAAAATCACGAATCCTAATTCATGTGAGATGTTGACAAGTGAGATAATTAAATGTTTTTGTGAAATTGTTCATCATGAGATTAATAGGTCCTTATGTACCAAATACATTTGTATAATTTGATAATTTGAAAGATAACTTGTGAAATTCTTATCTTAATTTAGGACTTAAACTACCAATCAACCTTTCTTAATCCAATCGCCTGCCCAATTAGAACTACTTTTTGTTGATTTGCTTTATCTCGTTGTGGTTCAATAAAACTCTAAACTACTTGTTGCACAAAACGTTGGAATTGGAAAGGAATTTCTTTGATCTTATTATTGATATCACACTACTTATTGTATGAACTTTTGGTAGCATTGTTTACGAGGCAAAAATTTCTTTGCTAAGTCAACTTAATTAAGTTCTATTCATTTGTGTACTTCATTAGGATTAATCTCCTTCATTATTTAGTTATTCTTCTTCTTATGAATACAAGTGAAACTAAACTCCTCTTATTTTTGTTCAATGAGAACTAGACATGGTTCATACCTGGTCTTGTAAAGTGATATGAGTTATTTTCAAATGCCAATTCCCTGTGAAGGGTTATCCTAAGTTTTAATGCATTAGAAACAATTGCAATTATCTCACCACCAAGCGGAAGGATCAAATGCAATATAGTAAAGGTCGACTTTAAAAGGACAACACTTTTAAGCTATCACTTTGAAACCAATTGTAGAGAACAATATTTCAATATGGCTGTCTGGACTAATGACTAAATTGAAGATTGCAAAGCAAGAACATATCAAGAAAGGGCTGAATCAAATACCAAAAGAAACTAGGATGTCTGGTTTTTGCCACCATCACCTACATACCTATCATGATCGTTACAACTAGAAGATACATCAACAATTAATCTAAGTGAATCTACTCCTTTTGGCAGGTGGATCACACTAGGACTGAACTCCCCTTGGGCTCAAGGTCTCCTTACCCATAGTTTATGATTTAGTCATACTATAGGATGCCTTCTGTTATTGCATCTAAAATCTCATTCATACATTTAAAAATCTAATCCTAGGTTTCCTTGTCTCTACCTTAGGATTATATCAAACATGTTAATTGAGATGTCAATTCAAGAAGCAAGCCATAATAAACTAGAAAGCAGTATAATATAATATGGGAAATGGAGTTTGATAACAATCAATATAGAGTACAAGTGATGGGACTACTCTCCATGACCCTGTGAAAGAGTTTACTCCCTCATAGTCAAATCATGAACATGGATACAAGGGAAGAGAGATGAGATCATGTCTCTGATAGAGAAGAGATAGACACTATTGGTCTCTGGCTTTTTCAATCCACTCCAACCATGACAAATATGAAGAAATCTGCTAGGACCTTCTTCTTCCTCATCGTCTCCTTCGACTCCTTTATCTAGAGAATGATCATGCTATTGGATTTGAGAGAATAAAATTAATGATGATTAGATCTATCTGTTGTTTTTATTGATACCTAGTCTTTGGCTGGTGAATGTACAAATCTACTTTGTTTGTCCCACTAATCAACTAGTCTGCAGATCAAATTGCTTGATCTATCACTTGGTAGCCTGACTAATAGACCTCTGATTTGTCGATTGACAAGGGAAATGAGCTAGTCATCTTGTGATAAGGTTTCTAAAGAGGATGTAGGATCGTTCGGTCTACAAGGGAGACAGCCAATCAAAAGTTGGTCAAAAACTCTAAAATTACTTATTTATGGGGAGCAATTTTGAATTCAGTTGGATCATCTAATTAACAAGGGAGAACGCCTGATATGTCCTTTTTTGTGGCACTATGGTACATGTAAATCAGCCGATCTAGATGGTGGTTTGCCTAATCACTTAGTGTTGATAAATCAACAACATCCCTAACATTTTTGGCAACCTTCTGATCAACCGATTGTCAAGGTAGATTTCCAGATTAAGAGTTCATATGGGGGATCTTTGCAATGGGAAGGTTGATTGGGAGATCAGGAGTTCGATTTGCCCGGTCTACTTGCCAAATTGTGTTATTAAGCTCTATTCTAATGTGAATTTGCTCTTGGAATTTGAGCATGTGCTCCGGGAAGGAATTCTCAAATGTACTAAAATTGATGTATGCTTTCATATTCATATGAGTTAGGAAATTGGTCAAAATACTAGTATTTAGGAACAAAGACTAGAATGACGAAACATAGAAAAACTATGCAATTGGCTTTCAAAATGAGTGCAACAAGTCTAGAAACCACACTGAAAAGATGATGACTACACAATTATCATCATGACTTTTCATAGAAATATAAAAAAATCCTATGGTAGTATTAATTGGTAGGTGACTATGAGTAAGAAGGAAAATCATACAAATCCAACAAACCTACCAATTTTCCAACAACCAATGCAGTAGGGAAGGCATTGCTTGAAAAGACCTCCTATGATGGTCTGGGTTTTTTTCGCTCAATTTTGAGGAAAAATTATGTGAAGGTGTGTAAGTTGAGATGGGGTGAACCATTGAGGCCTTAAAATTTCTAATAACATATTTGAATTCATGTGTATGTCTTATATTAGGAGTTGCAACTATTTTGAAGTACTTGTGTAAGACATTTGAAACTTGAACTTATGATCAATATGCCTAAGTCTCTACCTTTGTGGAATAATTATCTGACTAGTCAACAAGTAACTTTTGAAATAATAATTGAGTGGTATGTATATTTTGGATAATGATAAGTCTATAGTCAAAACTCATGAATATTGAAGGTTCCTAGAGGAAATTATTTAAGTTAAAAAATTGGAAATTGTGTGCATATGTGATTATTTATAGTACTACGCTATGGCTTTAATCAATGTAACATGCCCTTGGTTTCTAGATGAGTTGGATGGATTGTATGTGTCCATGGATTGTAGATCTAGCGGTCACATCCCTAGTGTTGAAAGAAGTTAGGGATCAGTCTTTGGGAGAACTGATTCAAACCCATGGGTGTGATTGAATGAATCCCTACCCATCTTCTACCTATGAATGAATTGGGGTCATGTAAGGGACAAAGTCCACATAAACTTTGACGCCCCTATGTTTTGGTCATGTCTTAAAATGTAAAAATAAGTCAAAAGTTGGCTTCAAACTAGGAAGAGCTTCCATTTGACCCCTTGAACAAAATTCTATGCCACTTCAGTAGGGATAACGAACCCTTGTCTCATGCTACTTCTCCATTATGATGAGAAAGTGGCGGGTGGAGTTAGGAAGTAAAGAAGAGGGGTCCCAGAGAGATATTAGATGGTGGAAAAGTATCCCGATACCTCTTTGAAATTGAATCCAGATCTAGTTGACATTGAGGATGTATTTATATGGATTGAGGAAATCTTTTTTTAGAAACACCTTGTTGGAGTTAGGCCAAGTAGGTCATGGCTTAATCAGGTGGATTTAAGCGTCAAACTTTGTGTAGGAACTAACATCAAAGATTTGACATGAGACTCTTCATCGTCGATCATCCCTAGAAGTTTGAGTGCCTCAATCGCTATCCTCCTATTCTAGTACTTAATGAAGATGAAGGTGATGATGACTACAACGTGGCACACATATGGCCCGTCTATGAAGAATCTAAGATGCTGTGAAGAAGGAATGGGTTGCACCAAAGCATATGGAAGAATACTTTTGAGGCGAGGAGGGAGTGACTTATTGCTCACTAGAGTAGTTCGTCACCGCGGTGGTGGCTACTTCTGGTCTCGTGATAGACTCACATGGAAATGGGAGATTGTGATAGGGAGACACTCACTTATATTCCAATCCGGATGGTCTGGATGGAGATTAGGCATGAACCGGTCAATCCCACACCTGACTGAGTGGATAATCCAAGAACCAGTCGGATCTAGCAAGCAACACCCCCCATAGTGGACTTGTGGCAATACGTGAGTGTCCCAAAAAGGTAAAATCTTTAGTAAATACTAGGATCTTGTATAATTTGTAGAAATTAGCATAAATGTCTAGAAAATACAAACAAGGTATCAAAATGTTTAGAACAATAAGTAGAACAACAAGGGGGGCATAATATCAGTCTTTTAATGCTTAAATTACAGTGATATCATGTAAGATATTACACTTTTTCATGAGTAATAAATACCAAATAATGGCCTAAAATTATGTGAGCATGTCAAAAACTCCATAAACATTTAAATAATCCATCTGATGTCAGATATTATAATGTTGATACATGAAATCATGTAATTTGGTTCAAGAATCTTTGTTAGGCTTAATAATCCTAAATAAAAGGTAACAAATACCTATATACACAATAAATCTTGAAATCTATAGATTACCCTCATATCAGTAATTGGAAGTTAATATGTAATAATAAGATTAGAATAATGCACATGGTTCATGTTAACATATCAATGATTCATAAAGTGGTACAAATCACCAAGTTGAAATAAGTTTATAGTTAGAGTTAATGACACCCATAATAGACAATGAAATTAAGATACAATGTCTAGAGAATTTGTCATAATATGGAGCTGAATACCAATAATTGAATATCAAGATAATCATACAAGTAATGATGAGAATATACCACTGACCTAAGTAAAACCCTAAGGTCATAACTTGGGTTAAGATTATGTGAATTTGATGCATGACATATGTGATCTTGTCTTGATTAGGGTCAACCAAGGATATAGTTGACTGAGGAATGTGATGATTAGGATATCTCAATTGAAGGAATGATATACCTCTTACTTGGCCTACTATGAAGTATGGTTGTAATATTGGTGTACTATATACTTTGAATATGATATTGGATTCAATAAATATTCTTGTATGTTACCTTTCTACGCTTTATATATATATATATATATATATATATATATATATATATATATATATATATATATAATACTGAATGCATGAAGCATATCATTTCTATTCCATTATATCAAAGAACTTCAACTCTTTGGTGGTGAAGTGCGGAAAAGTAAATTACTTCAACTCTTTGGTAGTCAAGTACTTAAAAGTGATCCAACTCTTTGGTAGTCAATCATAAGGCCTTCAGTGTAATCAACCTTCAATAGTCAATACAAGGATGATATAATGGAAATGCACTTGCACTTAAAATATGTGTTTTCTTTTATTATTAAACACCTTTGTTAAAGTATGTTTTTGTGATCATTGTTATTTCCAAGTATAGATTTATCTTATTACCAAGTTGTCATATTAGAGAGGTATATGAATCTTTCAGGGTGCTCATCACAAAATTTTAGTATATTTTGTTGACATATACCACTTGTACTATCTTCTTTAGGTGATGAGGTCATTTGATCTTGAAGACTCTTGAGAGTTGGCAGTTGTTTGGCGAGTAGATGTATAGGTGGATCTATTGTCGAGAAGGTCATATTTTAGAATGTAGTATGTGCATACGTACAAATTTATTGTTCAATATGTAATATCAACTAGTGATTCATTTTGTAAAAAAATGTTGAATTGAGAGCTTGTGTTGTATGGTTTGTTCTTATTCATGTGCATGTGCTACTTTTGTTTCCTTTGACTTCCTTTGATTTTTTTTCATATCGTCCTAGTGTGTGGTATTTAATTTGGGATCTTCTCTAAGGTGTGGGTTTCAATTAGAACTCCACACATGTGGTTAAGGTGTTGGATATACAAGGATGTCATAGGTGGTATCAGAGCATGTACAATATCAAGTCTAAAATTTACTCATTATGTAACTAAAATTCAATCAAACCTTGAACTTGAACTTGAAATCTTAAAGGCTTTATTAGCCATCTTTTAAAGATTAGTCTTCACCTAGAATATAGGTTAGAACCTAGATGTCTGGAACTAGGCTTAGACTGGTGTCTATAATCTTGTAGATCCCAAAGTGTCAGTCATCCCTTATAATAGGGTGATATCGGACGTTACATTATTTGAAGATGATAGTCATCACGGGAAGAGAAACCATAAACATATGGCCATCATTGTTTAGGCTAGCTACACTAGCCTACACCTTGTTGCCACCCTTTCCACTAGGTGATATGGAACTAGACTCTCTACTATGTGTGGGACACTCGATTTGTTGTTTTAATTGTTTCCATGTGGATAGAGTCTCAGCAATTTTCTTTGATTTTCTTATTAGAGAAAAACTATATAATATATTATCATATATGTAAATAAATACAATATGTGTTCCCACACATGTATGAGTAGGAGGTGCGCAATCGGAGTGAAAGTGAGTGATATTAGTTTAGAAGAGAAACTAGTTATACATTAGATGTGTAGATCCTTATTCAAAGATGTGATGGATAGAATGGATGATATTATTCATGTTTGAGATAATCAGATAAGATGGTTTATTATGAACAATGTTTATCTTTAAGGACTTCAGTTTAGTTGAGGAGTTGAGATAAGTTTTAATGATACAAGTATGTATGCTTTTCTAAGTTAAGATAAGATAAGCTCAGATAAGAATGTGAATCAGCATGAGCCTCAAGATCTTTCACCAAGGAGGAACTCTAGTGTTACGACCATATATAGGGTTAACTCCAAAGAGGTTGAGACCCATAGGGATAAAGTCAGAGAACCTAACCTCCAATGTATGAGATATAAGAGAAAATTATGTGATACGATATGTCATGAACTAAACTACTCTCGACTGAATGAGTTGAGGTGCTTTCTGTAAGATTCTAATAGTTTTTTAAACCCTAAATGTCCCATGGAGGACCAAACTATAGAGATGTAGAGAGGCTTATTATGCAAATGCCAACATGAATATGAGCACCTACCATTTAGATGAGGGAAAGAGTTCTAATACCCTAGAGGAGCTAACAATGTTAGTTTTTTTAAAGCATAATGCCCGGGTTGGTGGTTACTTGTAGAAATTTAGTGGTTGTGTATAGAAGAGAGTTGGGCAAGCATATGAATAGGTAGATAGCCTATGAAGAGAATGTTATATTATGTTTTGGTTTGGTTTGTGCAAGAGTGGATATATCTTGAGAAGTTAATAATTAATGTCGTTGAGGAAGAACAAATACCCTATACTAAAGAGGGAAGATATAGCTTGAGCATATGAGATACTCATAGAGATGAGAGATCTCACAGAGAGTGAGCATGACACTTTACTTGTGATATAGGTCAGGGAACCTGTAAAACCCCGATTTTTCTTATCACATGAGCAGAAGAATTTTTTTTGGGAGTGTCACAAACATGATTATTATTGCAATGAAAGTAAATGAAACACTTTGCATTACTGTACAACTGATCCATACATAGTTTTTGTCAATGGAAAACTACATCATGTTAAACCATAAAATCTAATCTAATTGACAGCATAACTAGGCATAATAAAAAGATGTCAAAACTCTGGATCGTCTAGACAAATGGCACCCCACTAGGTTGATCTTGAAATATTCTAGTCCTTTACTTGTTCTTTTGATCCTCAGTTGCTCCAAATCTTGCGGACATCGCGTCCCTAGCCATGCATTAGGAAAAATAGTCGTTAGAGTAAGTGGCATGAGTATTCTAAAATATACATTTCTAAAGAACTGAAATTGGGCATTATAAACATGAAACTAACATCAAATTCTGAGTAAAATCTAGAGCATATTGTTCCTTATTTCTCAATCTGAATTCTTGTCTTTCTACCTTGTCTTATTCTGGAGACATGTACCCTGGTACATGAGTCTCATGACCTACACCAAAGTGTCAAGGTCATACTTATCTTATTTGACTCTCTCTCTCATCATACTCATGGATGAGATTATGGGCATACTCTAAACTAAGGTATATTTTACTTATGATTTTTATCTGACTGTAGCCACCATTATACAATAAGTCCTCCTGAATTGGCATATCTACACCCTGAATTGGTACCGAAGTACCCTGAATTGACACTAAATGCCTCTGAATGACACCAAGGTATCTATGAATTGGCATAAATATGCCCTGCTGGGTACCAAAGTACCTCTGAATTGGAGTAAACACCTATCTGAATTGGCAACAGATGCCTCTGAATCGTCCCTGGACTACTAAATGAGGACTTATCATATAATGTCTGATGTGAAGGTTTTGACGTATTTATCTTAAGTCTAAACTTACTTAATTCTTAATCTGAATTGAATCTTAATACTGATTGCTTTATTGAATTCTAAATCTGGACTTATCTTATATTAAAACTGAATATTGATAGTTGAACTTATCTAAAACTGATTACTGAGTATTGAGCATGTACTGAATTCTAAATCTGAATCTGAATCTTGTATTCTTAAGTGATAAACTTAATCTAAAACTGAATGTGAATATGGATCTCAATTACTTCATAATTGAGATTGGGTCTAAAACCTTATCATGTATCTTTATTCATAATCAGGCTGCTCACACAAAGAGTAGTCTAAGTCTGAATTTAAATCTCTTATTCTTAAGTTCTAAAATGAATTCATTGCTATATTTTGGCATGTATCTCATTATCTGGGTAACCTTTATTCTAAAACTCTTATTTGGTAAGATTACTTCATTATACCAATTATATCATAAATGAGTCTAATGTCTTATGAGAAAGGATCTGACATGAATATAGAAATACTAAGTATACAAAGTATCTTAAGTCAATCTTATGAAAGTATCATAAGTATAACATATCTAAAAATATCAATTTTGACAAGATGGTTCAATCCTTTTTATAAAATATGATGTTACCCTGAAACTTTGCATATAACTTACATATTAAACCTTAAATATCAAAAATAAATCTTATAAAATATTGTATTCCAAACTAATCATAATTTAATGTGTCATTATCTTATAATGCCATCATGAACTCATTTTTATGATACATTGTGATCCCAACAATACCTTTATTTCTAAAAGTAGACCATGTCTTAATATTCTTAAATTCACATTCTTATATTGTAATTAAATTCTATATATTATTCATTCTAAGGAATCTAGTCGTTATATCTATACATATGTATGAAATCTTAATGGCATGTTTCTACTTGAAATCGTGATACATAGTTATGTCTATAAATATGAGAAATCCTAAAAACATATGTGTACTTAAATTCTCAATACAAAACTATCCCAAATCACCAACTAAGTATGGCTACATTACTTGCATATCTTATCTTACAATCTTATTCATTAATTTTGAACATTTCTAAGAAATCTTGTAGGAACACGATTATTTAACTTTGTCATGGACTTGGTCCATGGGTCACAACTATTTTGAGAAACATGTCTCTATTTGAATTTTTGATATCTGAACTTACATAATGATAGAGATATGAGAATATTCTTATTTGCATCAAAATCTTAGAACATTGAACCATATAAATGATTAAAGTCTTATCAAGAGACATGTAAACATACTGAACTTAAAAACATGAGTACTCATGGGCATGGACCACTTACCTTTTATGATGATGATGTCCTTAACCTAGTCTTGATTTCTTATTCCAAATCATAATCACTTGGATATAATCAAAGTTCTATAAGTCCAAGTACATGTTCCCTCTTTCTATTTTTAAATCTCAAAACCCCATCTTCCTAACTATATATACCAATTTAGGGTTCTTATTTAGACTAAACATAACTTTAATCTAAAATCACCATAAAATCTTGGCATTTAAATAAAATAAAACTCATACTATATAATCAATATTATCTTTATACTCAAATAAGACATAAATCATCTTATGCACTAATATATAAGTATTTACCTCATATACCAAGAGTAAACTCCATACATACTCACATATACTACTCTTACTAACTCATTTATAAAATCATATGAAAATATAATTATAATAATTTTCCATACTAAATAGGCACATAAAATACATGTTGCCTCACAAATACTCATGAATCATCTTACATAATGACCACTTAATATACTAATCCAATTATATATGAAACTCCATCAAAACTTTTAGAAAAGTAATCAAACAATGTATTAAGATCATGTATTAAAATAGCATGTCATTTTGGTGAAATACCCAAAATACCCTTGTTAGGGTTTAACTCAAAAACCTTAATAAAACTTCACATATTAAAGATCAGTTTTTTAAATCATGTTAAGCATATTGAGATAAACATTCAATAAATTTTTCATGAATTTATAATTTCATTTGCTATTTTTAATTGACAAATCATCAAAATCATATAGTTTTGTCTAACCTGAATATAATAAATGTAAGACATCAATATCATACGCTGGTACTATTTTTATAGGATATTACTCTTGAAGATATTTTCATAGGTACCTTGTTTGCCCCAAATTGAGCTCTGTAGCTCAAGATATGAATTTTCGAAACTTACCTAACCTTGAGCAACCTTGGCCATCATAATCTGTTCTGGCGACCCTCATCTCAGGCGCATCTCAAGCCTAGGGTCGGCGCTTCATCCCTTCTGATCTGAGTTCTCATGTGCGTGGACTCCCAAATTAGAGTGCCTCCAACCCATCACCTCTGATGAGGTCGACCCCCCTCTCTTGGCCATGAACTCGTGAGGTAATTGCATCCCTGACTCCATCCCGGTCTACACTCCATGGGCGGCACCTTCTCTGTGCCCTGGGTGGACGAGGTTGAAGATCCCCAAACCACAAACATGTTGTGGCCTCTGCCCCTCCTAGCCTTCTTCTTCGTTATGGATCCTCCCCTCTTCTGCTCATGCTTAACGAAAACCCTAGATCTAGGTGCGTGAGGGCCTATGCGCTAAATCCATGAAGCTTTTATAGAATCATGGCCAAAGAATCTCGGGCAGGGCTTCTTCATCCTCGGACCCTATTCGGGTCATAAAATAGGGCTCCGAGGTGCCGTTATCTAGTCCGTAGTGGACTGGTGTCTCGGCCGCTCAACTCCTTTTTTATTTTATTTTTCTTTTGCATAAAAGTCCAATCTATAGAAATAATTCTACAGACCACCACATGACCCTGTTTGAACTCAAATTTTGGGATAACTAATATATCATCATTATCTTATTATGGAAAATATATCAGGTCCAAATTAATTATAAATACACTCCAAAAATATTTTTTAATTAATTATTGAAAAAATACAATTTAATTACGTAGGCCTCCAAGTAAATCAAAATCATCTAAAATTTCTCCCACCATCTTATATTCTAATCAGCCATCTATAAAATTATTATCAGTACTCATTATGAGGGCTACATACTATATTCCTAGTTTTGTACTTCAAGGACCCATTTGTGAATCTTAATTGGTTCAATCATGATTGAATAAGGTTCAAGGGCCCCCAGACCATTCCATGGTCTTTCAAAAGGTCCAATACCTATTCTCGATTATGGAACTAAAACATGAATCAATATTCACTCAACGAAAGCTTTTATATGACACATTAGGCCAACATTACTTTACTTCCTTAATAATGATACCTATGTTGGTCTAGAGTTCAAACCAGTAACTCAAGTCTTCATATTATATATGATCATCTCATTATTTTTCACAAGAATAATTCATTTATATTTATCTACACTTGACTACAATCATACACATTTAAGTCATTATGTGTGTATCGGTTGATCAGATGGCTTGTATTACACATTTTGTGAACTTAATTACATACCTAGCCATGATTAGTTCATTACGTCCATTGGCATGCCATTACTAGAAAACCCCACATTAAAGGCTTAATTTGGCTATGAAACTGAGAATGTTATAGAACCTCAATCTACCTGGATGAATTTTGGTATATGTTTGATGAGCCACTTGTATACGTTTGTTTATCACAAACGTAATATATTATCTATATGTTTGTGATCTGAGTTTGAGCTATAACACGTAGATATGACATCATTAAAAACATAGTAAAATTTTGATATCTCTATATATGTGATGACCCGCCATCAGACCGACAACTAAATTTCCACCAGTGTTTACGTGGAATAATCATTAGCAACGGATTAAAGAAAATCACTAAAAATTTAAAACCATTGTGCAAAGAGATCCATTTCCTAGAAACTCTTAAGAAAAGAACCAAAATTTTATATACATCATGGTACACATTGTACATCCATTGTACCATCTCATCCTGAGGATATCATATACTAGTTGCTTTTCCCAAACATATACATAAGCAACATAAAACCTCGAGGCATACCAGCCAAAATCTCAAATCATTTATAAAACCATCACGTACTAAATCCCAAGGACCTGAGAGTACAGATACGACACATATGACTTCTATCTACAAGACACGATAGATAGTACACTCAACCTGAGCTGTTAAATGTGTTCCTATTGTTGTTTTCCTTCCTCTATAGTATGGTCTCTACCTCCTCGTGCACGTCCACCTAAAAATTATGGAACTCACGAAGTGAGACACAGGTCCCATTGAGAGATATAACTCTCCGCCGACAATATTATTATCATAAGTAAACAGTATAAAACTAAGTAGAGGATCTTTTATGTAAATAAGCATGTTTAATCATTATTTAATTGTAGTGCAAAGCAATAGCAATGTTGAATCAGTTCAACTATCCATGATAGAGCTATATATCATCTATTTTCTTTATAAGGAATATGAAGAACATGTATAACATCTATCAATCTAAGATGTATAAAAGTAATGAAGTATCAACCAATATTTCCGTATTCATACCTTAAGCAAATACTCTACACGGATGATTACATGTTCACAATCACACTTATTCCTAGAGGAGATGACGTATACCGCTCATACTCCAACTGACCACCGCTTAGTCAAAATCGGTACCATACAAGGTCAATGGAAGAGCCGGCTGTCATGACCTCACCCGTCTTGGTCAGTACGAGACCACTGGTAGTGACCACATGTCAAACTACAACTAGCTTGCCAGGGTATAGCGGCATCTTCACTATAGAGCTATAGTCGCAACATGCACTCTCTTTGAGGAGATATCACATCAATCCCTAGTACATTTTCATCAGGGCAATCACTTGGCAACCCTGGCATTCATCGGGGAGATAACATATCAATCCTCATCTAGATGTAAGGATATGTTCTTCCTTCACCCCCACATATTCAAAAATATGCACTCCGAGTTAAACTCATTTCATCATTCAACAAACCCTAATACCGAATGGATCTACGGCCTGGGCACTACATGATAAGGTTCCATTTGATTAATTAAGTGTATTGCAATATCTTTTAGCATCAATCTAGTTACAAGCATGGATTATAATAGATGCCACAAAGAAAAGGTGTAATACATTTATCAAGTACTTTCATTATATTTGAAACATAGTGAATGCATAACACTCGGGATCTCAATCCCATATCACATTATTGGGAATTCTCATCCCTCAACATTAACATCAACATGATTTCTAGATCTGGGTATTCAAACCCTTAGTTCATCACTAAACATTGTTACCTCTTATTAGGTAACTATTACCTCTAGGTTCTTAGACCCAGGTATACATAATACTTGTTGCACAAGTATTTTACATGGCTCACAAGGCCTATTTAAACTATATCATATGAAACATCATAGCTCATACCTAGCTATGTTCATCATCTCATGATACATGCATGGTTAGTCTTTCATGATAGAAACAATTATCAAGTACATATCATTACCATGCAACATAAGATAAACACAACCTTCCCATTAATAGGGTTAGGGTTTCCCTCTTTAGTCGATTAGGGTTTCAAGTTCATATTATCAAGAATCAAAACCCTAGTTCATATCTCTATACATATAGAGGTATCAATATATGTTCATTGAATGATTATCACACAAAGTATGAGTTTCTCTCTCACCCTTTCTAGGATAATGATTACATCATACTTTATTAAGTTGGCTCAATCCTTCTCGCAAGGTACATTAGCCCACAATTATCAAAATTCATTGAACTCTATACATCTCAATGTATCATTTGACATAACACACTTCATGTGTTACTCAATCAAGTATATTGGATTGAGGTGCTTCTACCATATCAGGCATAGTGGTGTGTGTATGCTTCCACCATATCGGGCATAGAGGTGTGTGTTCTTCCACCATATCAGGCGTAGAGGTGTGTGTGTTCTTCACACCATATCAAGCATAGAGGTGTGTGTATGCTTCACAAAATATCGGGCATAGAGGTGTGTGTATGCTTCACACCATATCGGGAAAAGATGTGTGTGTGCTTCACACCATTTACGACATAAAGGTGTGCGTATGCTTCACATCATATTGGGCAAAGAGCACACCATATCAGGAATAGAGGTGTGTGTATGCTTCACACCATATCGGACAAAGAGGTGTGTGTATTCTTCACATCATATCGGGCATAGAGGTGTTTCAACCTGATATCGGGTTCAGCCATGATGATGTTATCATCATCAAGGTCTACACTTCATTGCTTATTGTTTTAGTTCATGGACAATAGGTCTATGCAACTATTAGAACTAATGGATTCATCAATTATTCAAGAAAACTCGAAATTGAAAGTAGATCATCAAGTACAAGATTCAAGGTGAATAATAACATAATTGGGTTCAAGTTATATAACCCACCTCAAGAACAAATTCAAAGCTCCAATCTCCAAAGATTCACGTTCCCAAGGTTGAAGATGAACTTATCATAGATCCAAGACTCGTTTACAAATCCTCTACATGCAAGGATTCACCATAGTAAAGAACTTGGTGAAGAAGAGAAGAAAGGAAGAATCACAACTCGAGATCATGTTTTATCCAAGGATGAAGGTGACCATTGCTTCACCTTAAGCTCAATGGCTCGAGCTCCTCCTTGCTCCTCAACTCTTTGCATGATATCTAAGAGAAATGGAGTGATAGGGTTAGAAAAAATCACTAGTAGGTGAAAGGAGTGGTATATATAATTGGGATTCACAAGAGAGGGTGTATAAGAGGTGTCATCATTTTACACTACTAGGTGCCATGTGTACATGCATGGTTGACATGTTTCCATGCAAACATATTTATCTTGGCATGCAAAACTCTTGAGGATAATCTAGGGATAAGATTTGGCCCTTAGTTATCTTGTTGAGCAAGGTATTTGATGTGCACAAATCATATCATCTTTTAGATCATGTTTGGTTGCATATCCATGTTGTTTTGACTCAATTATCACTATCATTCATGCTAGATTCTATATTTTTAGCTATTCTTACTTGTCTCATGGTTTGGATTGTAGGTACTACATTTTGCAATGAAATGATGAGGAATATATTATATTATCATTTATTGGATCACTTCTCAAGTATCTACATGTTTTGGGGTTCAAAACTACGCAAATACCACTTTTTATGGCATGTAAATCAGACCTAAACGCTGAAAGTTATGAGCCGAATACACAACAACCCAGAACAGCCAAGTGCACGCTGTGTCTTGAAAATGCACGTTGTGCACCTGGAGCATTGAGCAGAATGAAAGTTTCTGGAAAGTTGCACGGCGTGCACGCTATTGCACGGTGTGCACCTGGGAGCTGAAAGTTTCTGGAAGGTTACACGGCGTGCATTTCTTCATCGCACGCCATGCAACTGGGAGCTAAAAGTTTCTGGAAAGTTGCACGGTGTGCATTTCTGCAGCTAACGCCGTGCACATTGCATTCTGGAGAAAATTGAAAGTTTCTGGAAAGTTGCACGCCGTACACTTTGGGTGCACGGCGTGCACCTGGCAGTTTCATCATTTTGAAAAATACGAGTTTTTGTTTAAAATGAAGTGGGAACTTAATGGGCGGTTATGCCCGGTCATTTATGAATGTTCCCTCATCCCAGAGCAAGCCTAGAGCAGAGGAGGGTGATTTTGAGGAGATCAAGGGTGGTTTCTTGGGAAAGGAGTCCATTTCTTCTTCTCTTCTTCTCCATTGTCTTCTCCAAGGTGTAGCCAAGCTTCCCCAACTTTGTGCAGCTTCTCAGGAGAGGAGCCAGTCCATTTTGGAGCATCTTTAGGAGTGGAATTTCGTCCCCAAGACGGAATTCTACTTCTCTTGGGTTACACTTTCAATTCTCCTAGCTTTTCCTTCTCTAAACCATGTTAAACTCTGAAAATTTTGTAGCATTTCTAAAATACATGATCATGGATGACTAGAATCTGAATCTTGGACATGGGAGAGTAACTCCCATGTCATAGCTTGTATGAACATATGAATTTCGTACTAAATGTTAGTTTCTTGCATGTTCCAAGAGTTGTTTCAGATCTGAAATGCTTGTTTGTGTGATTGGCCATCATACTTGCAGGTTTTATGCTTTCTTTCATAATATAAGAAGATGTTTTTGAGAGTATGGAGTTACTCTTTTGGCAACTTATCCTTGACTGCGAGAGTGGTTGGGATTATGTTGAGGAGCAAGGTTTGTGATTTGAAATGAAATACATACACGAGAGTGATGTATGGAGTTAAAATCGTCATCACTTCACTGGGAGGTGAGTGATGACTACAAACCTCCTTTGCAAGTTAATTAACAAGTTTAAATTCATATTTTAATATAAGCTATGATGTGATAGTGAAATCCCAAGTCTATGATCCTTCCAAATCTAAATCTTAACCTTTCTTAAGTGATAATTTACTGTTTTGTTTTAAATCTATAATTTAGTTGTTCTAATCCAATCATCTTGTGTACAATGATCTAGATTATTGAAAATCATAACTCTTGCACCTAACTAACCAAAGCTCCTTGTGTTCGACCTCAACTACAACTACTCTCATATACTTGCGGGATATAGCTAGTTGAGTAAAAGATCATTCTTATGATTGAAACTCGTTAGTGTAATAAACCAACAAGTTTTTGGCGCCGTTGCCGGGGAGCATCGGTATTCCTGTTAGAGTAAGAGTTGTTGATAAGTAAATGAGACTAGATCACAACATTCATATCCACCATCATATCCATAAATCATAATTCATCATGATCATCATAATTTGTTGTATCTTCCATGTTTGTTTTTGTATCTCACTCACCTTGTTTATTTGCAGGAGCATATGGGGTGTTCATAAAAAGATCCTTGAACCGTGCATATCTCTACATTTAGAATATGAACACACTATTTGCAGCCCTCATGGAGCAAGAAGGAGTGAAACCCAAACATGTATGGAGGAATCACAACCCACACAACCATCATCCACGTCACCATCATATGCACCACCCTCATCCACACATCCTTCATCCACACCACCATCAATCACACCTAATTCACCACCATCATATATACCACCAACAACCATACCACATTCTTCCACACCCTCATATACACCACCAACATCCATACAACATACATCACCACCATCTACGCCACATCTACCTAATCCTCTGGATTCACATGAAGAACTAGTCAAGGAGGATGACCTTCCTCTTAAGGACTACTTTCGTACATCTGCAATGCACATGAGTGGGCCTATTAATATTTTAGAATTTGAGGCAGAGGAGTTTTCTATCAGCCCATCCATCATACAATTGCTACAACTGAATGCATTTGGAGGGACACCAATGGAGGATCCAAACCTCCACATTGCTGAATTTCTGCAGTTGCTAAGCACCATAAAGATATATGGTGTTCCTACTGATGGGATATGCCTAATTCTTTTTCCATTCTCTCTTAAAGATTGAGCTAAGGCATGGCTCTGTACTTTACTAAAGAAGTCAATCAGCACTTGGGAGGAGCTTCTAAAGGTCTTTTTAGTAAGATATTTTCCACCTAGCAAAACTTTACAACTGAGGATTCAACTCATCAATTATTCTCAAAGGGATGGAGAGACCTTGTATGATACATGGGAGAGGTTCAAAGATCTTCAACATCTTTGTCCACATCATGGTCTAAGAAATTGGCTTCTATTGCAATCTTTCTATAATGGTTTGTGCTACAATACAAGGATGTTTATTGATGCAGCTGCAAATGAAGCTCTAATGAACAAATCTTATAGAGAAGCCTATGCTATTATTGAAGATATGGAAGAAAATCATTGCCAATGGAGTTCGACTACAAGATACCACCCATCCTTTTCACACACTACTTCCGAAATGCAAGTGGAAGATCACATGGTTAATGCTATAGACTTGATTGCAGCAAGGATAGACACTTTGTCACAAAGGTTTGAGAATCTAAGCACACAACTAATTCAAACAGCCAAAAATATTTGAGATGCATGTGGGTTGCTTGGACACTCATCTTCTACATGTTATGCTTCTTCTATTTATTCTCCAATGGGCTACACTCCACTGGGCTTCTACAACAATGTGAACCCGAATTTCATTCAGCCACAACAACCACAAGTAACTCCTAGATTAGAGTTCATGCTTGCAACATTTATTTCAACTCAAATGCAACAAAATGAGGAGTTCCAACAACAAAGACAATCAATGAAGGGTGCCATTTGCCAACTCTCTTCTAAGGTGGACGATATTGCCACTCATGCACACATCTTGGAGAAACAAATTACCCAACAAGCTCTTTTTAGCAAAGAAGCATTTCCACCTTTCTTACCTAGTCCACCGGAGATTAATCCTACGCATTTCAGGCCAGTGACATTGAAGAATGGAGTTGTTATACAGGTATATCCTTCAAAGTATGGTGATGTTGATACCCATGACGATTATGAAGTTGCAATTAAAGGGGAGAAAGCTACAACACATGCTCTACATGTTGATTCTTCAAGCAAGACACATGTCCTTCCTCCTCACACTCTAGATGACACATTTATTTATAATGAGAAAACTCTTCCCAACTCATATTTTGATGATGCTTCAAAGGGGAATGAAAAGACAAATCATATTGGTATACAAAAGACTATTCTTGCTACAACTCATAGGTGCTTTTGCTTGCCCCAAATCAAGGACATATTTGCAAGGAGGCATAAATATTTAGCACAACAATTTCCAGCTGCAAATCAGAGCACTGGTCCTCCATGGACTTTGATGTTTCCACCATGATGAGGTACCCAGTTGCAACCTTTTTAGTTTGATTTATGCAGTGAGGACACTGCAGATTTCAAGCTTAGGGGGGAGCAATCGGATGGTAGCCTAGTTCTTTTAGCTTTTCCCTTTCATGTTATTTGCTTCTTGTCATTTGCTTTTGTTTTGTGTTCACATTTCAGTCTTCTGTTTTCAATTATGCTCTTCTTGTGGCAAATCTAGTATGATATGAGGTTTATCTTTTATATGTGGATAGAACTCCTATGCTTAACTGATTGTCCTCTTTTGATGAGAAATATCATTTGGAGAAATTGTAAAAGACATGCATTAATCAAATGAAAACTTTTGGCCATCAACATGTGCTTAACTATGGTTTATACTTCTAACCTGAACATTCATCTTTCACATCCTTGATTGCTTAAAACATGTGATGGTTCCAATTTTTATGAGTAAATCAACTTTACAATATCATTTGGAATACAGGATGCCCTTGCCAAGCTCTTAGTGCATTTTCAACCACTCTTTCAATGAAAAAAACTTTCAAATTAAACGAATGAAATCTAGTTAATGTTGCAATTTAGTTGACTCTCCTATGTTTTGGAAAATTTTTAAAATTTCTTTTGGCTTATCTCATCTTTATACCCCATAAAAGATGGCTACACTGCCCACATATCATGCTAGCCTAGTGTAAGTCTGATCTGGCCATGATGGTTAGGTGGTATGTCTTAAAAGAGGGTAAAATACCCCAACCGACACTCCACGTGTGCATAAGCCTACATTAGAAGCCGAGTGTCAGAACCCATAATCCATAGAATACCACTTTTGAGAAAGAAGGAGAGTACAACTAAAATTGTCAATTTTAACTAAGATTTCATCATTTGTATCCTTAATAGTTGAGAGTTTGAGTTGCACATCCACTAATTGCTTGGCTTGGTCATCAAAATTCTACATAGTGTTGTTTAATTGATTAATTCATTTAATTGTCACCACCCCTGCTGAACTAAAAATCTCTTTCTTGGGTGTTTAAGTTGAACTAATGGCTATGAGTATAAACATGTTCATCATGGTTGGTTTGGTCTTATACACATCTTTCTTTTCATTTGATCTATGCATGAACTTGACAATTATTCATTTATGTTTCTATGCTCTTTTTTGCTTGAGGACAAGCAATGGCTTAAGATTAGGGGGATTTGATGTGCAAAAATCATATCATCTTTTAGATCATGTTTGGTTGCATATTCATGTTGTTTTGACTCAATTATCACTATCATTCATGCTAGATTCTATATTTTTAGCTATTCTTACTTGTCTCATGGTTTGGATTGTAGGTACTACATTTTGTGATGAAATGATGAGGAATATATTATATTATCATTTATTGGATCACTTCTCAAGTATCTACATGTTTTGGGGTTCGAAACTACGCAAATACCACTTTTTACGGCATGTAAATCGGACCTACACGCTGAAAGTTATGAGCAGAATACACAACAGCCCAGAACAGCCAAGTGCATGCCGTGTCTTGAAAATACACATCGTGCACCTGGAGCATCGAGCAGAATGAAAGTTTCTGAAAAGTTGCACGGCGTGCATGCAATTGCATGATGTGCACCTGGGAGCTGAAAGTTTCTGGAAGGTTGTACGACGTGCATTTCTTCATCGCACGCCATGCAACTGGGAGCTAAAAGTTTCGGGAAAGTTGTACGGCGTGCATTTCTTCAGCGCACACCGTGCACATTGCATTCTGGAGAAAATTGAAAGTTTCTGGAAAGTTTCACACCGTGCACTTTGGGTGCACGTCGTGCACCTGACATTTTCAGCATTTTGAAAAATATGAGTTTTTGTTTAAAACAAAGTGGGAACTTAATGGGCGGTTATGCCCAGTCATTTATGAACGTTCCCTTGTCCCAGAGCAAGCCTAGAGAATAGGAGGGTGATTTTGAGGAGATCAAGGGTGGTTTCTTGGGAAAGGAGTCCATTTCTTCTTCTCTTCTTCTCCATTGTCTTCTCCAAGGTGCACCCAAGCTTCCCCAACTTCGTGCAGCTTCTCAGGAGAGGAGCCAATCTATTTTGGAGTAGCTTTAGGAGTGGAATTTCATCCCCAAGATAGAATTCTACTTCTCTTGGGTTACACTTTCAATTCTCCTAGCTTTTCCTTCTCTAAACCATGTTAAACTCTGAAAATTCTGTAGCATTTCTGCAATACATGATCATGGACGAGTAGAATCTGAATCTTGGACATGGGAGAGTAACTCCCATGTCATAGCTTGTATGAACATATGAATTTCATACTAAATGTTAGTTTCTTGCATGTTCCAAGAGTTGTTTCAGATCTGAAATACTTGTTTTTGTGATTGGCCATCATACTTGCATGTTTTATGCTTTCTTTCATAAGCTGAGAAGATGTGTTTGAGAGTATGGAGTTACTCTTTTGGCAACTTGTCCTTGACCGCGAGAGTGGATGGGATTATGTTGAGGAGCAAGGTTTGTGATTTGAAATGAAATACATACACGAGAGTTATGTATGGAGTTAAAATCGTCATCACTTCACCGGGAGGTGAGTGATGACTACAAACCTCCTTTGCAAGTTAATTAACATGTTTAAATTCGTATTTTAATATAAGCTATGATGTGATAGTGAAATCCCAAGTCTATGATCCTTCCAAATCTGAATCTTAACCTTTCTTAAGTGATAATTTACTGTTTTGTTTTACATATATAATTTAGTTGTTCTAATCCAATCATCTTGTGTACAACGATCTAGATTATTGAAAATCATAAATCTTGCGCCTAACTAACCAATTCTCCTTGTGTTTGACCTCGAATACAACTACTCTCGTATACTTGCGGGATATAGCTAGTTGAGTAAGAGATCATTCTTATGATTGAAACTCGTTAGTGTAATAAACCAACAATATTTCAACTCAACATCACTTTATTCACAAACTAATACACTTTTTCTAAGGAAAGTTGCAAATGGATATCCATCACCTCCTTAAGGTGCTTAACCCATAATGGCAAAGGCCGAGATTTGACAAAACAATATGGGACCTCCTTTGTGGCTCCTTGGCCGATAGGCATCCCATATAAGCTCTACAACTCAATTAGTGTCTCAACTATACAACTCTTCTTGGTATTTTCATCACCAAGAATACCACTACTCAAAAATGATTCAAACATGGTGCCTCTTTCTTTATATCTCCTCTATATGATTGCAAGAGAGAGTAGGGACACTCTAGAGGTGGTATTTTGCATATCAACCCTACATTTTTGGTAAATTGCATCAAAATTGGTACACAAGGAACAAGTATTATTCAAACAAGTTCTAACTTGGAACTCAGGCTTTCTACAAGCCACCCCTTAGCATCATTCTCTCTCTTATGATGCTAAAGCACTTGAAGCATGTTCAAAATGTGACATATTACAATATAACCCCTCATCTTGGATAAATTGCAATGTACACCCAAACTATCATATAATGCACAAACAGTTTGCAAATAGGCTCAAACTTGAAAATTAAACTCAAGGAGAGTCTTAGTTACTTTTCAAAAGATTAAAACAAGTTTATAGATAACTTACTTAAGCAAAATGTCTGGTGGTTAGGGATGTTACAATTATCAACCCCTAAAAGGGATTTCGTCCCTAAAATCTCAAGAGAAAAGAGAAGGGTACTTCCTCCTCATTTCTTCCTCCAACTCTCATGTGGCTTCTTGAACACCACGGTGATGCCAATGAACTTTCACAAGAACTGTGTCTTTCTTTTTTAACTTCTTGATTCTTCTATCAAGAATCATCATTGGACCTTCCACATAGGTTATATCTTCATTAAATTCTACCTCTACAGGTTGCAATACCATCTATGTATCGGGATGACACTTTCTCAACATAGATATATGAAACACTGGATGTAGTCTATGTAGCTCAGGTGGCAACTCCAACCTATAGGCTACCTTTCCAATCCATGGTATCACTGGGTAAGGTCCCATAAATCTAGGAGCTAATTTACCCTTTTTCCCAAATCTGAGAGCACCTTTCCAAGGAGAGACCTTGAGATACACTCTGTCTCCAACTTGGAATTCTAACGGTCTATGGCGGTTATTGGCATATGACTTCTGTCTATCCTGTGCAGCCTTCAACTATTGTTGTATTACTTTAATCTTTTCAGTTGTCTGTTGCACTAATTTAGGACCCAGGAGTTGATATTCTCCTATCTCATACTAGCATAATGGTGATCTACAACATCTACCATATAATGCTTCATATGGTGCCATATCAATACTAGTCTAATAACTATTGTTGTAGGCAAACTCTATTAAGCTCAAGTGCAAGTCCCAACTTCCTACAAACTGAAGAACACATGACCTAATCAAGTCCTCCAAAGTCTGTATAGTCCTTTCAGATTGTCTTTCAGTTTGAGGGTGAAAAGTTATGCTAAACTTTAACTGTGTACCCAAGGCTTTATGCAGTCATTCCAAAAAATGACTTGTAAACTGGGGACCGCTACCAGACACAATTGTAGATGGAACTCTGTGTAACCACACTATCTCATCTATGTAGATCTATGCAAGTTTTTCAGCAGTATAGGTTGTTTTAATAGGAATAAAATGTGTTGTCTTAGTCAACCTATCAACTATCACCCAAATGGAATCATGAGTTTTGGCTGTTCTAGGTAGACCAACCACAAAGTCCATTGTCATGTGATCCCATTTCCACTACATTATAGATAAGGGCTGCAATGTTCTTGCAAGCTTCTGGTGTTCTGCTTTAACTTGCTGACACATTGGACACCACATAACAAACTCAGCTACATCCTTCTTTAATCCAAGTCACCAATACATATATTTTAAGTTATGATATATTTTAGTACTCCCTGGATGCATTGCATACATGGATGAATGACCTTCCTCCATAACTATCTTTCTTAAGTCATTGGCATTAGGTACTACCATCCTACCATGGTAACAGACAACCTCATCCTTTGACTCATGGAAACCATCCCCTTTCTCACTACTATACGCTGACCTGGTCTGCTGAATCATAGTATCAGCCTGTTGTGCCTCTTTAATTTGTTGTCTCAGAGTACGTTTCACATGCATCTCGGCCAACAATCTGACTAACAAAGATACTTCTAGCTATACATTCATTTGTCTCAAAGAGACAAACATGTCTCGTTTAAAGCATGTTAAAGAATTCAACTGTGCTTTATTTATGGGTGGAGATGAAGATTTTCTACTTAGTGCATCTACCACTACATTAGCTTTTCCTGGATGATAATCAATTGTACAATCATAGTCCTTGATTAATTCCATCTAGCGGTGTTGTCTCAAATTGAACTCGTGATGTGAGAAGATGTACTTTAAGTTTTTATGGTCTGTGAAAATCTGACATGTTTCTCCATAAAGATAATGCCTCTAAATCTTCAATGCGTGGACCACTGCAGCTAATTCTAGATCATGTGTCAAATAATTATCCTCATGTTTCTTAAGTTGTCGGGAAGCAAAAGAAACTACATGATCACTCTGCATCAGCACACATCCTAGACCATTCTTAGAGGTGTCACAGAAAACAAGGTATCCCTTTCCCTGCCCTAAAAAAGCCAACACAGGTGCATTGGTCAACCTTTCTTTAAACAACTGGAAAGAATGCTGACACTTGTCATTCCAGACAAAAGAAACCTCCTTCCCTGTTGACCTAGTTAAAGGTAATGCTAAAAAACTGAAGTCTTTATTAAACCTTTTGTAGTAACCTGCCAGACCAAGGAAACTGTGAATCTCAATTGGTGTCTTGCGATGTTCCCATTCTACAGTAGACTACACTTTCTTAGGATCAACATGAATACCTGAAGTAGATATAATGTGTCCTAGAAAAGACACTTCTGACAACCAGAACTCACACTTGCTAAATTTAGCATATAGCTTGTGCTGTCTCAACAAAGTCAAGGCTTGACGAAGGTGTTGTTCATGTTGTTGACCATCATCTTATGTATATCAGGATGTCCTCTATGAAGACCACTATGAATTGTTCAAGGAATGGTTGAAAAATTCTATTCATCAGCTCCATGAATGCAGTTGGTGCATTAGTTAGTCCAAACGACATAACTACGAACTCATAATGACCATACCTTGTCCTAAAGGCTCACTTAGGTATGTCATCCTCCTTGATGTGTAATTGATGATATCCTGACCTTAGATATGTCTTAGAGAAAACTATTGCACCATGCAATTGGTCAAACAGATCATCTATCCTTGGTAGAGGATATTTGTTCTTTATAGTCACCTTGTTAAGTTGTCTATAGTCTATGCATAATCTCATAGATCCATCCTTCTTTTTAATAAAAAGAACTAGAGCACTCCATGGAAAAGTACTTGGTAAAATGAAACCTTTCTCAAGCAACTCCAGTAACTGTTTCTTGAGTTCTTCCATCTTAGTAGGTGCCATCCTATAAGGTGTTTGGGCTATGGGTTGGGTACCCAGAATTAGATTAATCTCAAAATCAATCTCTAGAGGTGGAGGAATATCTGGAAATTCTTCAGGAAACACATCCTTAAATTCCCTGACAACAGGAACTTCAGGAAGAGTAGGACTTTATTCTTTAGTGTCTACCACATGTGCCAAGAATGCTTCATATCCTTGTCACATCAATCTCTCCACTACCATTGCTGACACTAGATAGGTTGGAAGAATCTTTCTATCCCCCCTGAAAGACCCATGTCTCATAACTGTCTGTGAACATAGCTTGCTTGGAACCACAATCCAAGACAACCTTATATTTTTCTAAGGTACCCATCCCAAGAATTACATCAAACCCATGCATCTCAAGTGGTATAAGATTGACCTGAATGTTGTGTTCTTAAAAGGAAAGAACACAGGGAGAACATACCTCCCACAACACTACAAATCTCACTAACGGAGTTTCTAATAACATATTATCTGCTCTACGACTGACAGTCATACTGTAGTCATGAATCACTTCTCGAGTGATAAAGGAATGTGTAGCACCCATATCAATCAAAACAAATATGAAGTAGGATGAAGACATATCAGAATGAAACAATTCCATCTAACTTGACACGACTCGTGAATTGACTACTTCCTCTGACTGATTCATAGCATAGAATCTTATTGTTGCCTGTTGCCGAATCTGTGCTCTATTGTTTAGTGCAGATGATCCTGTTTGGGATGCTTGTCTACGTCCTCATGTGCCACTACTAAATTGTTGCCTCTGAGAGCCTTGTTGACTCTGCCTCGATGGTTGGGTTACCTCCATGTCTCTAACTAGACATTCTCTCACCATATGTCCTTTCTGCCCACACTTGAAGCAGTTTATATCCCGCTGTGGTCTAGATGGTCCTGTTACTGACATTGATTTCGTACTATGGGCTCCACTTGGTAGAAAACTACAACATCTACCCTTTCTTGACGTCCATTGCATCTGAGCATTGAACCTCTGTGGTGCTACTGGTGCAGGAAACTATGGTTTCTTGAAACTTCTAGACCTCTGTCCCTGGACCTGTGCAAGTACTTTCCTATTATTAGCCTCACATTTCTCAACCACATACCTCTCTATCCACCTAACTGACTCCGTAAAGGTGGAAAACCTCTTTCTATTCTCTAGAGTGGATACTAGTGTGGTTAACTCAACATTCAGACCCTTCTTAAAACATTGAATCCTCTCCTCATCTGTATTATCCATGTGTGGACAAAACTGAAGAAGCTCCATAAACTTAGCTTCATACTCACTAATCTTCATCAATCCTTGTCTAATCTGCTCAAACTATGAGATTCTCTCATCCAAATAAGTCATGGGAAAGTATCTACTGACAAACTCACGTCAAAATTCCTACCATCCAACCTCAACACCAGGTCTTTTCTCTTCTTCAATGGCCCACCAATGGCTAACACTTCCTTTTAATAGGTACACATCATGCCTAACCTTATCAGTTTTTGGGATGATAAGGATTCTAAAGGCTTTCTCCAGCTCAGTGAGTACCGGCATATTTAGTGGATCCTACCCGGCATAACTGCTCAAAGTTCTTACCAGATCCATGTCCCTCTTTGGGAACCGGTGTCCTAGGTGCTGGTGCTGGAATCCGATATTCCATATGTGTCATTGTGGTGATGAACTGCCCAAAAAGAGCATGAAAAGATGGGTTTTCTAGCATGGCTTGATCAAGTTAGGGATTCTCAGATAGTGATTTCTCTCTATCTTGTTCCCTTGAACCTCCTCTTGTTGCAGCAACACTGCTCTCAACAACATGTTCTTCATGCGCTCCAGCCATCTTTCAGCTTTACTTCTTCTTGTATATGAGCAGAAGTCACTATAAGATAAATTGGAGGACACTAGAATAGACTCGACAACCTTAATCCTATGTCTCTATAGACTCAACGAACCTTAGGCTCAGATACCAAAACTTTGTGATGACCCACCATTAGACCGATAGCTAAATAGCCACCAGTAATTACATGGAATAAACATTAGCAACAGATTAATGAAAATCACAAAAAATTTAAAACCATTTTGCAAAGAGATCCATTTCCCGGAAACTCTTAAGAAAAGAACCAAAACATTACATACATCATAGTTCACATTGTACATCCATTGTACCATCTCATCCCGAGGATATCATATACCATTTTCTATGGCCAAACATATACATAAGCAACATAAAACCATGAGTCATATCGGCCAAAATCTCTAATCATTTATAAAACCATCACATACTAGTTGTAACATCCCTGACATGGGTTTAGGGCTAACCCTATTTGTTTGGCTTAAATAAGTTGCTTAGAACTTTAATATAATTCTCTAAAGTGTTTTAGTTTTGTTATCAGGTTATGTTTAAAGTTTGGTCCTGTTTGAATGATGTTTGAGCAATGTACCAAAATCCAATTTACCCAATATGCGAGGTTATATTGCAATATGTTACATGTTGAATGTACCTCATGTTTTTAGCATCATAATAAAAAATATTATGCTAAGGGGTGGCTTGTGGAAAGCCTAAATTCCAAGCTTGAACTTGTGTTAATAATTCTAGTATCTTGCGTACCAATTTTGGTACAAATTGTAATTTACCCAAGATGTAGGGTTGATATGAAAATTACCACCTCTATAGTGTCCCTACTCCCTCCTAGTATCATTTAAAGTATAGAGAAAGAAGGAGACACCATGTTTGACTCATATTTGAGTGATGGTACTCTTGGTGATGAAAAGACCAAGAAAGGGTTGAATATGAAACCCTAATTTGAGTTGTATCATCTTGTAGAGTTCATATGAGAGTGCCTATTGGCCAAGGAGCTATGGAGAGAGTCTCATATAAGTTTTTGAACTCTTGGCCTTGTCCATTATGGGCTAAGAACCTCAAGGAGGTGAAGTGTTTCAGTTTACAACTTCCTTGGAAAAGTTGTATCGGGTTGTGAATAAAGTGGTGATTGAGTTGAAATATCTTATCCAACAAGATAAGTGATGGACAAACTTTCATGTCTAGATTATCATCAAGTGTATTTCATTTCAAGATAAATATGATTGCATGCATGTACACGTTTCAACCATGCATGGACATGTGGCACCTAGTATCTTAAAATGATGACACCTCATATACAGTCTTTTTCATGAACCACAACTATATATACCATTCCTTTCACCTAATAGTGAAATTTATCAAATGTTACCACACTATTTATCTTAGATACCATGCATAGTGTCTTAGTAAGGTGCATAGGTGAATGATTATCATTCATACAGCCTTGGAATCGACCATAGCAAAGTGATATTAGCCATAGCAAGGTGATATCGGCCATAGCAAAGTGATATCGGCCATAGTGAAGTGATATCGGCCACAAGTGAAGGGATATCAGCCACAAGTGAGGGGATATCATGCATGAGTGGTGAGATATCATGCATGGTGTTAAGGAACAAGAAGGATCTCAAGACTTAACCCTGATGTGAAGCCATGATCATCTTCAACCTTGGATTAAAGCATGGATCTAAGGTTGTGATCTTTCTTTCTTTTCTTTTTCACCAAATACTTATCCATGGTGATTCTTTGCATATAGAGGAGTTTTGAAGCTCATCTTAAACCTTGGGAATGTGAATATTTGGATCTTGTATCTTTGAATTTGTTATTAAGGTGGGCTATATAACTTGAACCCAATTATGTTATTATTCACCTTCAATTCTGTTGAACTTGTTGATCTACTTTTAATTTCGAATTCTCTTGAATAATTGATGATCCTATGAGTTCTAAAAGTTATTTAGGACTGTTTTGCATGAACTACAATAGTAAGAACAAGAGTCAATAGGTTGATGACGATGACATCATCATGGTCCAATATGATATCGAGTTGAAGCACCTCTAACCCAATATGGTGAGGTGAACATACCACTAGCACAATAAAATGTTGAAGCTTATACCTTATGCATGATATGATGATGAAGTGCACACCTAGTGCATGATATGGTGTCAAGTATACACCTTGTGCATGATATGGGGTTAAGAACATACCCTATGTATGACATGGAGTCAAGTACATACTCTAACCTGATATGGTGTTGAAGCCCAACATGGTAATGTGAAATCCGATATACCATTGAACTCCAAACCCCAATTGGTTTATACACATGGTTTAGTTTAGACTAACCTATTATCTAGCCTATCACTTATCACATGATGAAGTTTAGGATGATACCATGAAGGTTTGGAGAGACATGAGCATAAGGGTCTAACCTGATATGCAAACCCTAATGATGAAGCAACTCGATATGGGAGAATGATATGGTGTTGTAGATATACCTCAAACATGATATGGAAGCATGATCTGGTGTCAAGTACACATTTCTATGCATGATATGGAGGAAGCACCTGAATTCAATGTACTTGATGGTGTAACACAGGTAGTGTGTTATGTTAAGTAATGTATTAAGATGTAAAGAGTTTAATGTATTTTGATAAATAGGCTAATGTAACTTGAAGAAAGGGATGATCCAATTTAATAGACTATGATGCAATCAACATCCTAGTGAGGATGAGAGTGAAACATATACTTATGTGATAGTCATGCAATGAGAATATGTTATTACTCCTAATATGTGTGGAGTATGAATTAGGGTTTGGTTCTTGATGATATATACTTGAAACCCTAATCAGCTTAAAGGGGAGACCCTAACCCTAATAATGGATGAAGGTATGAATTGGAAACCCTAATCACCTAGAAAGGGAAACCCTAACCCTAATAATGGGAAGGATGCATTTCTCTTGTATCACATAGTAATGATATGAATATGAAACCTTAATCAGTTAGAAAGGGAAACCCTAACCCTAATGATGGGAAGGTTGTATTTCTCTTGTATTGCATGGTGATGTTATGTACTTGCTATTGTTTTTATCATGAAGTGCTAACCATGCAGGAATCATGAGATGATGAGCATAGCCAGGTATGAACTATGATGTTTCATATAATACAAATTTAAATGGGCCTTGTGAGCCATGTTAAATACTTGTACAACAAGTAAAATGCTTATAGGGTCTGATGACCTAAAAAGATAGTTTTTGCCTAGTGAAAACTAACAAGATGTTTAAATGGGCCTTGTGAGCCATGTGAAATACTTGTATAACAAGTATAATGTATACCTTGGTATGAGGACCTAGAGGTGATAGTTACTTGATGAGAGGTGACAATGTTCAATGATGAACTAAGGGTTCGAATACTCATATCTACTAATTATGATGATGATAATACTAAGGGAGAATAATCCCTGGTAATGTGATAAGGGACTGAGATCCCGAGTGTTATACATTCAATGCGTTCCAAAGATCATGAAAGTACTTGACAAATGTATTACACTTTTCTTTGTAGAATCTGTTATAATTCATGTTTGTAACTTGGTTGATTGTAAAAGATATTGTAATGCACCTAATTAATCAAGTGGAATATCATCATGTAGTTTCCCTGACCATAGATCCATTTAGTGTCAGAATTTGTTGAATGGTGAAATGAGTTTAACTCGAAAATCATATTTTGAATATGAGGGGGTGAAGGATGATATATATCCTTACGTCCTAATGGAGAATTGATGCAGCACCTTCCTCATTTATTTTATATCAAGATTGATATGTGAATCTCCCGACTAAAGGAGGAATTTATGTGTTAATTCTTCTTCATTAATTGATAACATGATTGATATGTGAATCTCCCGACCAAATGAGGAATTGATGTATAATCTTCTATATTATTATAATTTGGGGATGGATAATGAAAATATCCCTAAAGAGAGTGCATTCTACAGTTATAGATCTAAAGTGAAGATACCAGTATACCCTGGTAAGCTAATTGCATTTGACACAAGATGTCCTACCAGCAGTCTCGTACTGACCGAGATGGGTGAAGTCTTGGTAGTCGGTTGTTCCATTGACCTTGTATGGTACTGATTTTGACTAAGTGGTGGTTCCTTGGAGCATGAGCGGTATACCTCATCTCCTCAGGGAATAAGTGTGATTGTAAATATGTAATCATCTGTGTAGTGTATTTGCTTAAGGATCGAATATAGAAAACACTGGTTGAGGTTCACTTCTTTTATACATCTTAAATGGATAGATGTTATACATGTTCTTCATATTCCTTATAAAGTGAATAGATGATTTATTTCTCTATCATAGATAGTTGCATTACATTAAAAGATGAGATTGCTTTGTTCTACTTATAAATAGTGATTAATCTTGCTTCTTAATATAAAAGAACCTCTGCTCAATTTTATACTATTTACATGTGATAATAACATTGTTGGCAGAGAGTTATATCTCTTGCTAGGACTTGTGTCTCACCCCGTTGGTCACCAACATTTTTAGGTGGATGCAGATGAGGAGGTAGAGACCTTACTATAGAGGGAGAACAACAGCAACAGGGGCATCAATAACAGCTCCAGTTGAGTGTACTATCTGTCATGACTTGTAGATAGAAGTCTTATGTGTTGTCTCTATACTCTCAGGTCCTTAGAGTTAGTACATAATGGTTTTATAAATGATCTGATATTTTGGCTTGTATGCCTTAAGGTTTTATGTTGCTTCAGTATATGTTTTGACCAAGAAATTGGTATATGCTATCCTCAAGTTGAGATAGCACAATGTATGTAAAATGTGAACCACGATGTATATATTACTTTGGTTCCTTTCTTAAGAAGTTTCCTAGAAATGGATCTCTTTGCAAATTGGTTTTAATTTTTAGTGATTTTTGTTAATCTGTTGCTAATGTTCATTCCACAATTATTACTAGTGGAAATTTGGCTTGATTCGATGTCGGTTCATCACACTAACTCCCAAGGACCTGAGAGTACAGAGACGACACATATGACTTCTATCTACAACACACGATAGATAGTACACTCAACCTGAGTTGTTACTATTGTTCCTTCTATTGTTGTCCTTCCTCTATAGTACGGTCTCTACCTCCTCGTACACATCCACCTAAAAATTATGGAACCCACGAGGTGAGACACAAGTCCCAGTGAGAGATATAACTCTCTGCTAACAATATTATTATCATAGGTAAACAATATAAAACTAAGTAGAGGATCTTTTATGTAAATAAGCATATTTAATCATTATTTAATGACAGTGCAAAGCAATAGCAATGTTAAAGTAGTTCAACTATCCATGACAAAGCTATAGATCATCTATTTGCTTTATATGTAATATGAAGAACATATATATCATCTATCAATCTAAGATGTATAAAAGTAATGAAGTATCAACCAATATTTCTATATTCATACCTTAAGCAAATACGCTACACAATTGATTACATGTTCACAATCACACTTATGCCCAGAGGAGACGAGGTATACCACTCATACTCCAACCGACCACCTCTTATTCAAAATCGGCACCATACAAGATCAATGGAAGAGCCAACTTCCATGAACTCACCCGTCTCGGTCAGTACGAGACCACAGGAAGTGACCACATGTCAAACTGTAACTAGCTTGCCAGGGTATAGCAGCATCTTCCCTATAGAGCTACAGTCGCAACATGCACTCTCTTCGGGGAGATATCACATCAATCTCCGGTACATTTTCATCAAGGATATCTCATGACAACCATGGCATTTATTGGGGAGATAACATATCAATCCCCATCTGGACGTAAGGATATGTTCGTCCTTCACCCCCACATATTAAAAAATATGCACTCCGAGTTAAACTCGTTTCACCATTCAACAAATCCTGACACCAAATGGATCTATGGTTCAGGCACTACATGATAAGGTTCCATTTGATTAATGAAGTGTATTACAATATCTTTTAGCATCAATCAAGTTACAAGCATGTATTATAACAGATATCACAAAGAAAAGGTGTAATACATTTATCAAGTACTTTCATAATCTTTGAAACACATTGAATGCATAACACTCGGGATCTCAGTCCCTTATCACATTACTGGGAATTCTCATCCCTCAAAATTATCATCATCATGATTGCTAGATCTGGGTATTCAAACCCTTAGTTCATCACTAAACATTGTTACCTCTTATCAGGTAACTATTACCTCTAGGTTCTCAAACCCAGGTATACATAATACTTGTTGCGCAAGTATTTCACATGGCTCACAAGGCCCATTTAATCTGTATCATATGAAACATCATAGTTCATACATGGCTATGTTCATCATATCATGATACATGCATGGTTAGTCTTTCATGATAGAAAAAATTATCAAGTACGTATCATTACCGTGCAACATAAGAGAAACACAACCTTCCCATTAATAGGGTTAGAGTTTCCCTATTTAGTCAATTAGGGTTTCAAGTTCATATTATCAAGAATCAAAACCCTAATTCATATCTCTACACATATAGAGGTATCAATATATGCTCATTGAATGATTATCTCCAAAAGCATGAGTTTCTCTCTCACCCTTTCTAGGATAAAGATTACATCATACTTTATTAAGTTGGCACAATCCTTATCTCAGGGTACATTAGCCCACAATTATCAAAATGCATTGAACTCTATACATCTTAATGTATCATTTAACATAGCACACTTCATGTGTTACTCAATCAAGTATATTGGATTGAGGTCCATCACCATATCGGGCATAGAGGTGTGTGTATGCTTCCACCATTTCAGGCATAAAGGTGTGTGTGTGCTTCCACCATATCGGGCATAGAGGTGTATGTGTGATTCACACCATATCGGGCATAGAGGTGTGTGTATACTTCGCACCATATCGGGCATAGAGGTGTGTTAATGCTTCACACCATATCGAGCATAGAGGTGTGTCTATGCTTCATACCATATCGGTCATAGAGGTGTGTGTATGCTTCGCACCATGTCGGGTATAGAGGTGTGTGTCTGCTTCACACCGTATCAGGCAAAAAGGTGTGTGTTCTTCACACCATATCAGGCATAGAGGTGTGTGTATTCTTCACACCATATTGGGTAAAGACCACACCATATTAGTCATAGAGGTGTGTGTATGTTTCACACCATATCAGGCAAAGAGGTGTGTTAATGCTTCACACCATATCGGGCATAGAGGTGTTTCAACCCAATATTGGGTTCAGCCATGATGATGTCATCATCATCAAGCTCTAGACTTCATTCCTTACTATTCTAGTTCATGGAAAACAGGTCTATGCAACTATTAGAACTCAAGGATTCATCAATTATTCAAGAAAACTCGAAATTGAAAGCAAATCATCAAGTATAGTAAGATTGAAGGTGAGTAATAACATAATTGGGTTCAAGTTATATAACCCCCCTCAAGAACAACTTCAAAGATCCAAGATTGAAAGCTTAATGTTCCCAAGGTTGAAGATGAACTTATCACAGATCCAAGACTCGGTTACAACTCCTTTACACGCAAGGAATCACCATAGTTAAGAACTTGGTGAAGAAGAAAAGAATGGAAGAATCACAAGCTGAGATCATGCTTTATCTAAGGTTGAAGGTGATCATTGCTTCACCTTAAGCTCAATGGATTGAGATCCTCCTTGCTCCTCAACTCTTTGCATGATATATAAGTGAAATGGAGTTATAGGGTTCGAAAACTTCACTAGTAGGTGAAAGGAGTGGTATATATAATTAGGGTTCATGAGAGAGAGTGTATAAGAGGTGTCATCATTTTACACTACTAGGTGCCATGTGTCCATGCATGGTTGACACGTGTACATGTACACATATTTATATTGACATGAAAAACACTTGAGGATAATATAGGGATAAGATTTCGGCCCTTAGTTATCTTGTTGAGCAAGGTATTTCAACTCAACATCACTTTATTCACAAACCAATACACTTTTTTTAAGGAAAGTTGCAAATTGATGTCCATAACCTCCTTGAGGTTCTTAACCCATAATGGCAAAGGCCAAGAGTTGAAAAAACGATATGGGACCTCCTCTATGGATCCTTGGCCGATAGGCATCCCCATATAAGCTCTACAACTCGATACAACTCAATTAGGGTCTCAACTATACATCTCTTCTTGGTCTTTGCATCACCAACAATACCACTACTCAAAAATGATTCAAACATGGTGCTTGTTTATTTATCTCTCCTATAGATGATTCCAATAGAGAGTAGGGAAACTCTGGAGGTGGTATTTTGCATATCAACCCTACATTTTGGGTAAATTGCAAATTGCACCAAAACTGGTACACAAGGCATAAGCATTATTCAAACAAGTTCTAACGTGGAACTTAGGATTTCCATTAGCCACCCCTTAGCATCATTCTCTCTCTTATGATGCTAAAGCACTTGAAGCATGTTCAAAATGTGATATGTTGCAATATAACCCCTCATCTTGGGTAAATTGCAATTTACACCCAAACTATCATAAAATGCAGAATCAGTTTGCAAATTAGCTCAAACTTGAAAATTATACTCAAGTAGAGTTTTAATTACTTTTCAAAAGATTAAAACAAGTTTATAGATAACTTACTGAGAAAAAAATTCTAGGTTATGGGATAACCCAGGTCAGGGATGTTACAATATATAAATAATTAACCATATAAATGAATAATGATTATATAACACAGTTGGTTAATCAAGTGATGTGTTCACCATTAAATATTAAAACCTAATCTAGAAGTAAAATGATATGATATTAGTGACATACAATGAATAAGTCATTAGTCATAGTGCTTAATAAAGTTGTTGACTATAATATAAAAATTGGCACAATGAAATGATGATGACACCTTGATAATATCTATATGTAAAGTGAGTTAATAATATTTAGTTCTCTCATAAAATGTATAAGTTAATGTTGGAACCTTAATTCTTGGGTAAAGTAAGGATGTAATTTCTAAAATATGAAATATTTCATGAAATAATCTAAGTGTCTGGATTCTTCTTTCAACCTTTATGGAGCATTTTTTCACCCTAGATTTTTTTCTCTCTAAAACATCCTAAGGGTGGTTCATATATGGTTATGGAGTTTTTGCTGAGATGTTGCACCTATATTTCTTCCCTACATGTAGGTGAAGAGCTTTGGATTTTTCCTTGAGAATAATAGAATGAGTACAAAATTTTGTTTAAGATGTATATAATGTAATGGAATGGATTTTTTATTTTGGCTCAATTTTGAGTATGAAACTCTTTTAATCTATGTACGATGTGATGGAGTAAACCTTTGAGGCCTTCAAATTTGTAATGAAATATTTGAATTCATCTATTTGGTTTGTATTATGATTCAAAGTGTAAGATCATCAAATTTGGTAAAAATTGAATTATATAAATGAATTGATTTGTAAATTTTCCAATGTTAATTATTGATAGAATAATAATGTTACCCACTTTCTGGCATGGGTGCCACCCATGGCCCAAGTGAGGATCATGATACTATTTGCTTTGCAAATAGGTCCTTGGCGCACAAGACAAAGAAATAAGAGATTTTTCACATAAATAAATAACAATGGCTTTATGAATCATTGAAAAATTGAAATATGAAATATCAGACAAGTTTCCAATAGAAAATAAGATTTGTGATGTTTAAGATAATTAAAAGAGTAAGTATATAGCCAGTTTGGCAATTCATGTTTTGTGACATCATTTAATATTGTTTTGATATTACTTTTGGTATACTTGAATATAATAATGAAAAGAAGAGAATTCTAAAAATTGGTAGGAAAAAGGATAAACCAGGAGATAATGGTATTGTGCTAAATAATATTTAAAAGGAGTAGGTTTTGTATAAGAACGATATTCAAATAAATACCACACATTAGATATGAGTTAGGGAAAGTATTATTGTGCTTCCATGGAATGAGTATACTAGATCTAAGGAATACATCAAAGAAAGAGATAAATGGTATGTTGGTTTTCAAGCCATGAAGAATTTCCAAAAGGAGATTAATCAAAGACATCCATGATGTGCCATATAGTGGAATGCTATCCTTTATGGAGTTTTGGTGTAAAATTTGGTAATAAATTGAGGATATATGTATCTCTATATTGGGAATTTATTGGAGGTTTTCCTTTTGACAGTTATGCACTTTTGTCCCATGAGTCTTTGTCATAACCATGGAGAGAGAATAATGCAAAGAAAAAGGGGTAATATCCTTGGAGTATAAAGACTATTGGTCTATAATTCTTTGCTTCTCTCTCTTAATATTACTCAACACTTTTGTCAAAGAAGAAAGGTGCCTTTTATATGGGTAGAGAGGGGATGGTAATTATATGGCAAAGTCATGCCTTGAACAACATGGAAAGGGAGAAGGGAACAACAAAGGAAGGTGTGATGGGACTGATATTGGTAAGTTTTTAAGATTGACATAGAATAATAATGAGAGAAACAATGGATAGGTCACAGAGAGGGTTTTACTTTCCTGATTTGAACAATTCACTCCCTCTCTTTGCAAATTACAACATGTATAAGACACCAAGGGTATTAGACCACAAGGATACAACGAGACGCAACACCCTAGCCTTCCATGGGCAAAAATCATGAATCTATACCAGAGTATCATGTTATTCCAAAGACCCACCTATAAGGCAAGTAGAACATTGGAAGAACTCCTTATCCAATCAAGGAGCACAGGAAGAGGATAGGGGGACTCTTGGAGGATCCCCACTTGCAATCATGCACTGACATCATGTGGGTATGGTCTTAATAAGTACTTTTTCTCAGTTATAGACCCTTACACGATGTATAGTAGTTTCAGACCTAGTTATTGTGTCTTCAGTCATCTCTTCCCATGCCCGGTGACAACCCAGGTCCAAAGAGGATGGTAATAGACTGCCTGGCCTTCCTTGGGGCATCGCAGCATGGGAAACCATGAGGACAACTCATGGTTTCTCTGCTAGGTAAAAACCTTGTTGCCTTGTCAAGGTTAAAGACGAGAAAGAGTGAAATGAGCCGGATGCCCAAGTATGGACATGTGAAGTGTGGGGGCGTACAAGTCTTTCCCCCTCAAATCCCAAGTAGGGTTGTGATTTCATAAAAGCAACCCATTTGCTGAGTGTGTCAGTGTCTAATTGGTCTGAAAGGATTAATCTTGCTTCAATTGTAGTAAATAACTGGTAACTCAGATTAGGACAAGAAATATATGAAAATTGATTAAAAATCTAGAGTAATCTAAAGAAAATTCTTGCAAACTCTAATTACGCTTCTAGTCCCAAAAGTACCTTGGGTACATGTTTAATGAGTGATTAATGTATAAAAGCCCTAATTTTGGTGAATATGATTCTCAAAACGTAAACTCAAATTAATTGAAATAATAGCTTATATTGTTGAACACAATGGCATTTTATCATGATTATGAGAAAAATTATGAATAATTAGGATTTACAAAGTGAATAATCATGCATATGAAGAATTAGGGTTAAAGATCATTACTTGATAGGTCATCAATGAAATGGGATTTAGGGTTTTGAAGCATTAGTACAATGATAACTTGGTACTAAGGAAACGTAAACCTTATATTAGGACCCAAGTAGGATTTTATCTAATAAATGTGATGATGACACTTTTATGATTTACATACATGCAATTTTAATGATTGATTTCTCAGATTCATCTTTGTTGATTGCATTGATTGAACATACTTGAAGTATAGTCTGTATAACAATATGCATGGGTCTATAAAAGATATGTGGTTACTCTTATGACTACCCGCATTAGTTTGCCAATGTTTTCTAAAGATTACTTGAGGATTTACTAAATAAACTATTAAGTGTTTATTCACATTTTGTTCAATTATAATGCCTCCATGGGAATAACATAAAGGAAATTTATTTGAAGAAAATGCAATTCTTATTTGAAATTTATTGTTTAAACATATCTAGTTATGTACTTACACACTTTTTCATGCACCTCACGTACACAATATAGCAATATATTGAATTGTGTTTTTGGTTTCATGACATTTTAGGCACATGCTATATATGAATATATCAAGATATGATGGATACATGAAATTACTTAAAGATATTAATGTTAACATGTAAGGTGAATTAAATAGATACTTCTTCTCATATATATGGTTTTGATGATATAAATTCATGCAACTCCCTAGAGGATAATTTTGTAAACAATATTTGAATTAATAGAAAACATTTTCTATTATCTATTATTTGGTTACATTTGGATCCTTCAAAATTTTAGGTAATGGCTCTAACATTTTTGGGTCTTTTCTTAATTGGAGGATGATAAAAAGTGAGTTTGTTACATTTGGTATCAGAGCCCCATATTTTGCAAATAATATTTAATAGTTCATAAATTCAAGTAATATGTAGAAATATATAGAAACATATTAAGGCCTGACTTGATATCATGGTGTCTAGAAGGGGTCATGGCATTGGGGATTGGAAATATTTTCCTCCACACCTTTAAGTTGGTTTACGGGGACTCCATTAGCCATAATGATACCTTCCTAAATAGAACCTAGGATTTTCCTAAAGTAATGTTTTCTATAAGTCTTCTCATCTCTAATTTCATCCACTTCTCATCCTCTAGCTTAAAAGAAAACCCTAAGATGATACTTCCCTCCTCATCTCAAATTAGGGTTTTTTAGAAGAGGTAGGATTAATGTGTCATCCACCAATTAATGTACAAATAACGTGGAAATAATGATAAAGTAAAGAAAAGCTTTTATGGGTTTTTTTTCTTGATAGGGTAATACCTGGATGGGACTAGGGTCGGTTTAGAAAAACCTAGTGGATCATGGGACATAAAAAGCCTAAGATGCAGGGTGTGGATTGTGTATTCTTTATCCCTAACCCTAAACCCTAATCATGGGAAACGGGAATAAAGTGGGTAAATTAGAAACCTTACCCATATGAACCCTGATTAGTGTGAAAAGGCATACGAAAGATAAAAATGAGTTTACATGACCAAGTCTCTCATACATACATGTATCTGGAGAAATTCATGCAAGATGCATGTGGAATGTTTTAAGAAGCATAAACAATCAATGGTTACATAAAAATAAAAAATATGAAACTTTAGGATTGGTGTCCCGACCTGGGGTTGGTCAACCCAAGAGCTAGAAAAGGACCTATGGTGGAGGAAAAAGCCAAATCCCTATAGGGTCAGGTTGTGTATAGAGAGCCTAACCTCCTCCTATGAGTCAAGAATACACCCTAGTTTAGGACCTTCCCAATAAGGGTGATTTGACCAAATAAATTTAAAGGATTGAGGTAATATTAAATGTCACCTAAAGTGTGACGGATTAAGCATGCAAAATATAAAATCATATTCTTTTATAATAAGTGTGCCAACTCTGGGGGATACAAGAAAAGTCACTAAGGAAGTGGTTGAAAGTAGGTGACCAAGCTGGGATAGGAAGGTCACTAATCGGCCGAACCGAGATAGGAAGGTCGATACATAAAGAAAAGTTAGTGTAATGACAAGTGATCAACCCAGGATAGGAAGATCATCAATAGGCCAACCCGAGATAGGAAGGCTGATATAAGAGAGAGTCATTAACATCATTGATGATCAAGCTGGGATTGGAAGATCACCAATAGGCTAGTTGGGAAAGGAAGGGAATATGAGACGAGGCCATTGCAATGGATAGTGACCAAGCTGGGAAAGGAAGTTCACTAATAGGTCAATCTGAGAAAGGAAGACCACCATGAAAGACCAAGATCAGGAAGGGAAGGTTTCCATGAGCCCAATGAAGGGACATAAAGTGAATAATGTGTACCCCAAAAGAGAAGAAGGAAATCCAGGTTAAAGAATTTCATAAGAAAATAATGTGCTTGAAAATTATTGAAGTTGTGATATCTCAGTAAAGCCTAGGAAGGATAGATCCCTAAGTCACTCTAAGGTCAAGTAAGGAGGATTAAACATAAATAAGACTGATGATATTAGTAAGTGATTGTGCCCTAAATGCATAAGACTGTAGGGTTAGGAGGTAACAACTTTGTTTGCTCGAGGCCCATGAATTAGGAGATTGGCCACCTTCATGAGTTCATGAGGCCCAAGGGGTGAATTTGAGAGGAACTCCCTAAATGCATAAGGATGATATCACTCCAAAAGGTACATGTACCCCTAGAGACCTTGAGGAAATGACTAAGGCTGATGAGACATGAGGTGTAAATATAAAAGATATAAGAAGTCCTGTAATAATAAAATCTGAAAGGATGTTTTGCACCAACTTAAAAGTGAGAAAGAACCTGACTTCATAAAATAGAAGAAAAAAAGGATTAAAAGGTATGTATGGGTTTATAGTCATGTTGAGAATTATTCAACCTAAAATACAAATTTTTTAGATAATGTGTGAGTATACCATCTCTACTCTTAGAATGGGATGAACTTTGCATTTGGGTTGTAGTTAAGTGCTTATTTTTGGGTTTTGTGGAGGTGATAGGAGCGACAACAGCAATAAAATTTTCTCGACATATCTCGTCGACAACATCATATTTTGAAAGAGGGGACAAGGATATACCTCGTCCCAGAGCAAGTTTAGAGACATCCCTTGGCGCGATGATGTGTGTCGCTCCTAGCATGTACAAACGGTCCTTAGCCTTCCTTTGAATACAGGCAACTTAGAGTTTGCATCTCTACATCATCCACACAGATGGATTGGAACTCCACCTCACACTTTCTAAGCCAGTGGAAAGGAGCAACCTTCTGCTTGACAACATGCTAGCGTTAGTTGCTCTCATTCTCTCTTGCTAGGGGACAATGATGACTAGGGTGAACGTACATGAACATAACCTTAACATCTAAGCATTAGAATATACCAAAAGATGGCCATCATGCCCCTATAAATAGCAAAGGAAATGAAGCATGGTTTTCCCAAAACCCTTGGGAAACAAAAGGGCAGTGACTACATTTAATACAAGCCACTCGTGGGCCAATAAAAGAATATTCTGGAAGAAATTAATTAATCTAATTAACCATATTAATTGATTAACTAATTTATGTTATCCATCCCTAGTTAATCGCCTTGGATCAGCCAACCACTTAATAATAGAATCTAACTCATTGGCTTAAACACTTTAACCAATGAACATAGATTATATTCCAATATTATTATAGTCGATTACCCAAATGTTTTAGTAATCATTTTGATTCAGAATATTTCCAATCACATCCACAATTATACTCCTATTCCAATCACATCCTATATGTGTGACTCGGTAGGCTCCACATTATGTTGGCAGTAATATTCATAATCATATTATGATTTCACAAGCAACGATTGGTAACTAGCAAGACTTCATTTCTACCCAAGTAATTGGAGAAGTTGGAGAACAACTTAACCTATCATATGTGATAGGTTTTACAATGAATTATATAGTTCCATTGCCTCTGATATCCAAATTGAACTCGAGGCATAGAATCATCATCCACTTCAATAGTCAATCTGTGTTCCTTGAACTAGAGAAGACTGCCTAAGATATGTGTAAGTTCAATATTACATATTGACTCACACCAGCATGACCATGTTGTAGAGAGGCGAGATCACCTCTTTACTAAAATTTAAAGGAAATACAAAACATCCACTTTTTCCCAAGAAAAATAGACCAAATGGAATGCATGTATAATATTCCATGTAAATAAGTATGATTCTAATACATATGAAATGTCAATAGCAGCAGAAAGAAACTAAGTTATTACATTGCATATGAACTCTTGTTCACTACATGAGTTTCTTTGAAAAAGAAAAAGAACAAAAAAACCATAGGACCTAGCAAAAAGCAACCTAGTCATCCTTGATAGAAAACTTGAATCTACTACTCCTGAACTTGGTCCTCTTGGCCTTGATCAACACCTTGATCTATCCCTGGGTGGTTGGGAAAGCACCCAACAAAAAGGTAAAGACAACAAGGTATGTGTTAGAAAAAAATGAACAAGAACAAAGGATAAGAAAACTATAAGGAAATATAGCTAAGATTTCATCATAAGATGATGAAAGTAAAAAAAAATGAGGCATAGGTAAATAGATGCTTGCCATAAAAAAATAGTAAAAAGGTTGCATGCATGCTTAATATTGACTGCTTAAACTATGTAGGGTTGAGGCACCTACCTAACCTCAACCAATAGGTGAGGGAGAGTAACACATTCTGATCACCTACCAATATTCTATATTGAGGAGAGTAACACATTTCCCCATGCAAATTTACACATGCCCTATCTATGGGTGGTTGTATAAAAGTACCACTTCACTAGTTTAATAGTCTAATAAAATCAACATGCTATGAAATATGGAAAGTATAAGCATCAAGTAAATATAGACATGGCAGTGGGGTACAAGACCCAAGAAATAACATTAAAACTGATTTTGAGGCAAATATAACTAAGGAATTGTCAAAAAGGAAAATTAGGGTTTTATAGTAGCCTCATTAGGAAAACAAGGTTAAGTCACAAATCTTCCCAACTTAGGTGTAAGGAAAGCACAGACATTTTCTTAAGAGATCCAATTACTTCTTCTTCACTACTTTAATCGATTCCAAAGTTTGTTTTTCTATTTTCAATGTTTAAACATGAATTAGGGTTTACTCATGTATAAAGGCAAGAAAACCCTAACTTTTGGAATTTTCAAGAAAAACCTCATTTTTTACCCTGAAACTATCACCATTATCTTAGTTAGGTTTTTCTAATTAGGAAAACATATAATTTTGTATATTTTGGAATCATGAAGGTTTAGGTGTATTTTTGGTGATTTTTAGTTATTTAATTCATTTTCTAAAAACCCTTTTTGACAAAACTAAGAATCAAATTTTGATATTATTAGAAAGTTCATGTATTTCCGAGTTCAAAACATATTTTCTTCTAAATTTTGGACAAGCAAATAATTAGCTACGATTTTATGAAAACCAACCAATCAAAAATTGCCACGTAGGTGAATCTATCGCAAGAGAGGAAGAGAGGGTAGTCGGGCCCGTGACTTAGCCCAATGGGATGCGGCCAAGTTAGTGGTACGTGCCCAGGAGAGAACATTCAAAGCCAAATAACAAAAATGCAAAGGACAAAACTGCCCCCGCGTGGTTAGAGAAGAAAGAAGGGGAAAGGTCGATTTTGGGCATTTTCACAAACCTTGACCAAACTCGACAAACAAGGTACCAAATGAAAGCTTAGGAGAAGATGAATTCAAAGGTACCTTTAATTTGTCTGGAGGTGGAGAGGAGAGGAAGCACTAGGTGCCGCAAGGTCTGAGACAAAGTTAGGTCATCGGGAGTCAAATACACAAACAACGGTGCAATTGAGAGGAGGAACAATTTGTAAAAGTACCCAGTAAGTTTCGGCTATGGGTATTTATAGATGGGGGTAGGTTCCTGGGGTTTCCCAAGTTGGCCGTAAAGCCTTGGGGAGAAAGAATTTGGTTTTTCCTTATTTCTTGATTATCCAGAACAAGTAGCGGCTTGAATGATTCGCAATCAAAAATAGAAACTATTGGCGAAGAAATCATCAAATTTGGGTGAGAGACGAGGGAGAAAAGCCAGTTGGAAAATCACAATTTTTGTTGCCTCTTTCCCGATCCTACTCGAGCTAGATGACAATATGTGGCTGTCTGATCCTATGATCACACGTCCCCAGTTGATTTCAACTGTCCGCTCAGGCAGAAATAAGATAGTTGTATGTGTGACATTTATTTCAAATCTGATTATAAAGTGATGCTTGTATTATTTAATGAATTTCTCTCTCTTCAATTGAGTGCTCTAAAAATTTCCAAATTTAAAGAAAATTGACACCCTGACTAATGTTGAGGTGTAGAATCTGAATATGCAATTATTTTTACCTTTTGGGAACTTTTAATGGGTTAAATAAATCAAAACTTATTTTTTCTTTTTTCCTTCATTAATGGTGATAATTTGCCATTAAGTGTCTTGGATATGAATTTGCCATTAATTTTATAGGTTGAGATTATTTGTTCATTTATTTAATATATTGACAATTCTACACACTTTCTCTCTCCTAAATTTACCCTTTAATCAAATATTCTCCAAATTGAGTGAAAATTCACCCAAAGGTATATTTTAATGCGTAGAACACAAATTTGGCATCTATTGTTACTTTTGGAGTCATTAAAGATTTTATTTTGTAATTTTAAGTTATCTCCTATTTTCCCTTTCAATAAATACAATTAAAATTACCAATTTTCCAAAAGTTGTAAAACTTATCACCCAAGAAAACTTATACTCAAAGGAAATGAACTTGGGTTTAGAATTATCTTCTAAGTTCCACTTAAAAAAAAATAGGCAATTTATCCTCATATTCACTGAACGGGAAAATAAATTCATTTATCGTCACATTATCCTCACCTTTAGGATTTTCTTTCTTTTTCCAACACAAAAGCCATAGAAACTTCTCGATTGATTTTTATTTCATCCTTATCTCTCTTAAGTGTTCATTTTGTTAATTAAACCCAAATAACTAACTTTCACTGAGATATTTGTGCTTAACTCCTTATAAAGTATAAATTTTGGGAACAAGTGTACAAGAAACCTCAATAATTTCCATTGATTCAACATCTAGGACATAAAGGAAAGAAAAGCTTAGAAAAAGGCTGAAACTATTATTATACATGGATTTTAGTTTCGTTACAGCACTCCACCCATTAAAAAGGATTTCATCCCCTAAATATCATACAAAAAGAGAAGGGTGAATACATAACATCTCATCTCTAAGCTCCCAAGTGGTTTATTTCGAACCATGATACTATCATAAAACCTTCACCAACTCGATCTCTTTGTTCTTCAAATGCTTAACTCAAGAGTCAATAATCTTCATAGGTAACTCTTCATATGTAAGATTCTCTTGAATCTCTAGATGTTTAATTGAGAGTGAATACTTTCGTAGCACAGAGACATGAAACACATTATGGATCTTCTCATAGGTAAGAGGAAGAGCTAAATGGTATGCACAGTCTCCAATAGTAACCAAGATCTCAAATGGTCCAACATAACAGGGACTAAGATTGCCTTTAACTTTAGACCTTGCAATAGAACGTATATGCTTGATCTTCAAGAAGGCATAGTCACCTACTAGGAAACTCACATCAGACCTTTTCTTGTCAGAATACATCTTCAGTCGATCTTTAGCAACTTTCATTTGCTTCTTGATCAACTAGACTTTCTCTATCATTATCTGCATATCATCAGACTTCACTAGAGCATGTTCCCCCACATCATCCCAATGTAACAGAAAATGACAAGGCCTTCCATACAAAGCTTCATAAGGTGGCATCCTAATACCAACTTGGTAGCTATTATTATAAGAAAACTCTACTAATGGAAGAAACTTATCCCATACACATCCCCAATCCATAACATAGACACGAAGAAGATCTTCCAAAATTGCCACTGTTCGTTCGGATTGACCATCAGTTTGAGGATGATAGGATGAACTAAAATGTAAGTCAGTACCCATCTCTTCCTGAATCTGACTCCACAACCGAGAGGTGAATTTTGGGTCATGATAGGACACTATCACTTTAGGAACTCCATGCAGATGAATGATCCAATCCACATACAACTGAGTTATTTCATCAACCTTGTAAGTGGAGTTGAAAGGCAAAAAGTGGTCAGATCTAGTAAGTCAATCAATCACAACCCACAGAGCATCAAAACCCTTCCTGGTTTTTCAGAAACCAGTGACAAAGTCCATAGTAATCTTCTCCCATTTCCATTTTGGTATCTCAAGTGGGTGCAGAAGACCACCCGGTCATTGATGCACGATCTTGACTTGTTGACAAGTCAAACACTTTGCGATGAATAGAGTGATATCCTTCTTCATGTTCTTCCACCAAAAACTTCACTGTAGGTATTTGTACATTTTGGTAGTACCAGGGTGAATGTTGTACTTAGACCCATGGGCTTCAATCAAAACCTTCTGTCATAGATTCCCAACATCAGGTATCCACAACCTTTGTCAGAAACATACAAATCCATCAACTCCAACTGAAAAGTCAGACTATGGTTTCTCAGTTTAGGCTTTCATTTCTTCAAGCTCATGAATTTCAAGCTGTACAATAACAACTTCCTAGATCCAAGAAGGTGTAATGGACAAACTAGACATGTGAACACACAACTTCTCAGTGTCTTCATCATCATCAGGCTATGGTTGCCAATAGGAAACATACTCCAGGTTCATGGAAGCACATACATCATTCTTCTTTTGACTCAAAGCATCAGCAACTACATTCACTTTATTGGGATGATAGATGATGGTCAAGTTGTAGTCCTTGAGATACTCCATCCATCTATGCTATCTCAGTTTCAGATCCTCCTGTGTCAACAAATACCTTAACCTTTTGTGATCTGAGAAAACCTCAAACTTCACTCCATACAGATAGTGTCTCCAGATTTTTAATGCATGCATAATAGCTGCAAGCTCTAAGTCATGGGTAGGCCTATTCTCTTCATTAGGTTTCATATGGCATGAAGCATAGGTGATCACTTGATCTTCTTGCATCAAGGCACACCCGAACCCTTTCTTAGAAGCATCAGTGAAAATAATGTAGGGTTTGCCTTCAATAGGTAGAGCAAGAACATGAGCAGACATCAGGCAACTGTTTAACTTCTGAAAACTATCCTCACATTCAGATGTTCAAACAAACTTGACTTCTTTTCTCATCAACTTTGTCATAAGAAGAGCCAACTCATAAAAACTCTTGATAAATTTCTAATAGTAACCTGCTAAATCTAGGAAAGTACAGATCTCAGATGGGGTCTTTAGAGCTTTCCTGTAACATCCCTGACCTGGGTTATTCTTTAACCCTAGGTGTTTTGATTAAGAAATATGATTATATGCTTAATCTCATCTTGTGAAAAGTAATTAAGGCTCAAAAGGAACCTATGTTTCAATTTTGGTCCTGTTTGAACAATGTTGAAGCAATGTTTGCTTATTTTGGACTAAAGTGCAAATTACACAAGTTGAGGGGTTAAATTGCAAATGTTGCATGATAAGATGTTCCTCTGATGTTGAGACATCATAATAATGAAAATGATGTAGTGGTATGGTTTCCACAAGCTTGGACACCAAGATTAAGCTTGTAAAGCAATCCTTGTGCATTAAAACCTAGTTTTGGTGTAATGTGCAATTTACCCAAAATCTAGGGTTCAATATGCAAATTACCACTTCAATATGGTCCTTAATGTTTCTTGGCATCATGTAGATCAAATAAAATGAGCGAGACTCCTCATTTGAATTAAGTTGTAGGAGAGAGAATCTTGACATTAAAATAATCAAGAATAATGCCTAATTGAAACCCTAATTCGATTTAGGGAAAAAATGAATAAAAATAATTGAAGGGCTTTCAACCAAAATGTTTTAGGTTGATTTTGAATAAGGATGGACGTTCCTTTAACAAGATAAGGAATGAAAATATCTTAAGTAGGTGAAATTCCACTCACCTTTTTATAAAGAAAAGTAATATCCACTCACATGTGCGATATTATATTATAAGCATTAAGGTGCTTAATTTGCTTTTCTTTAAATTGAGGATAATGAAGGAGAATTAAAGGCAAGGAAGGTGCCTCGTACCCAAGGTAGTTGAGGGGGAAGAGGCGGCCACTTTATTGGGATTAATTGGATTTTTATAAGGCATTTTCTCTCTCATCAATTTCCTTATAAAAGTGCCATTTCCAAGCCCAAACCAAGGCCTTTTTCGGATTTTCTTCTTCCCCTTGCTTGCAAAACCGACCAAGGAGCTAGGGAGGAGCAGGGAGCACGTCCCCAACCTGTGGGTAAGCCCTGGACCTTCGTTCTCCATGATTTCATGGTGGAAATCGAAAATAAATTATGGATTCCTTCTTATTTCGATCTCCTCTTCAACCCTAGCCAACTTTTGCAATCAAAAGCTTGAGGACGAGCCTAGGGGGAGTTGCAAGAGCTTCATCCACCATTAATGGCGTGAGCTTGGAGATTTGGACCTCAATTGGAGGCGGGTTTTATAACTCAAACCCTTAAACATTGCTATTGCATCAATTCTCTATGCTTTGTTGATTGATTTCTTCAATTTGATACACTCTTGTTTCTTTGCTGCAATTTCCATCAAGAACGGTTGCTGTTCTTGGTTGTTCGAAGGAAGGGGATGATGACATCATCCTAGATGCTTATTCAAAGAAAATTACAAGGAAAAACCGTTTTGATAGCTATTCCAAATTTTAGGGATTAACTCCAAAGGAATCGATAGTTGAAGGCCAATCAATTAGGCAATCAGATTAAATTATGTGCTGATTTTCAACCTGATTAACTTGACCTGGTTGAGCAAACGGTTTCAAGACCGTTTGAGATGGTTGACCAAGCATTGACCGTATGGGATTATTGTTCATAATTATTTTTATTAATAACCCTCCAAATTTTAGGGATTAACTCCAAAGGAATCGAGAGTTGAAGGCCAATCAATTAGGCAATCAGATTAAATTATGTGCTGATTTTCAACCTGATTAACTTGACCTGGTTGAGCAAACGGTTTAAGTCCGTTGGAGATGGTTGACCAAGAGTTTACCGTATGGGATTCTTGTTCATAATTATGTTTATTAATAACCCTCCAAATTTTAGGGATTAACTCCAAAGGAATCGAGAGTTGAAGGCCAATCAATTAGGCAATTGGATTAAATTATGTGCTGATTTTCAACCTGATTAACTTGACCTGGTTGAGCAACCGGTTTCAAGACCGTTTGATATGGTTGACCAAGCATTGACCGTATGGGATTCCTGTTCATAATTATGTTTATTAATAACCCTCCAAATTTGAGGGATTAACTCCAAAGGAATCGTGAGTTGAAGCCTAATCAATTAGGGAAACCTAATTGGATTAAGTGCTGATTTTCAATCTGATTTAATTGAACTTTTTGGGCAAACGGTCTCAAGACCGTTTGAGTGCGTTGACCACGCGTTGACCGTTTGGGATTACTGTTCCTAATGATGTGATATAATGACTCAACAAATTTGATGGATTAATTCCAAACGAGTCATGAGTTGAAGTCTAATCAATTGGGCTAACCCTAATTGAAATCAGTGCTGAAATCACAATGAGCTAATTTGAGATTTTGGGTTGATTAGCCCAAACAGTCTCAAGACCATTTGGGGGATAATCCAAACGGTCTCAAGACCGTTTGGGGTCACCTCAAGACCGTTTGAAGGTCTGGGGTCAAGTATTGTTGACCAATTGAAGGTCCAAAGGTACTAATCATATTGCAATGTAGTGCTGATCTGTTGATCAACTCGATAGACCAATCCATGATGATTTTTCACTAGAATCCAAAGGTTGTATGGGCCAAACGCTCTCAAGACCGTTTGGAGCTCATCCAAACGGTCTCAAGACCGTTTGGTGGTCACCCAAGACCGTTTGGAGGTCTAGGGTTGAGTATGGTTAGGTGTTTGAAGGTCTAAAGGTACCAAGTTGTTATACAATGCAATGCTGATTTGGTGATCAAACCAATGATCCAAACCTTAATTGGATGGCTTGTATTTGAGTGATATGATGGGCAAACGGTCTCAAGACCGTTTGGAGGTCATCCAAACGACCTCAAGACCGTTTGGGGTCAGGTCATACCCAATTTGGATAATGTTTCAATAGTTTCAAAGTAACCAATCTTGCATTGATTAGTGTTGTTGAATCATCGATTCCAAACCCTAATTCAATTGAATCAAACCCTAATTGATGATCAATTGAGGGTCAATTGAGAGTCAAGTCAGTTGAAGGTTGACCTATTAAACTCAACTGAAGTATGAGGGTAGGTCCAATTGATGACTGGTTCCATGAATTCAATGATTGAAGGAATCAACATTGAAAACCCTAATTCAATTGGATACCCTATGTAATGGAGGTCCAATGTGATTGAATCTCTAGAGAATCAAGATGATGAATGATCCATTGATCCAATGTTGATTAGTAATGATAATCAAAGAAGGTACAAAGGTTGAAACCCGAATAGTACCTAAGGGATTAGTGCCAATTAAGGGATGAATTCCTAATTGCTTATAGGGTCAATGACTTGATACACTATGTTAATCATAGTTGTATGTACTCAACTAAAGGGTGATATGACCTATTCAAGTTGAGAAGTTGATAGCATGAATTCATACATGAATATGATTCATGTGGTGGTTAAGAGTTATGATCCTTAAGTAAAGAGATCATGAAACCCTAAACATGAACATAAACCCTAATTGACAGGGTTATTGAACTCAAACCCTAGTTGAGGGTGTATCCTTATGAAACCCTAGTTGACGGTGTATCCATGTGAAACCCTAGTTGAGGGTGTATCCATGTGAAACCCTAACTGAAGGTGTATCCATGTGAAACCCTAGTTGAGGGTGTATCCATGTGAAACCCTAATTGAGGGTGATTTCATGAGAAACCCTAATTGGGAATGATTAGCAAACCTTGAATATGGGAAACGTGATATGAAACCCTAATGAAGGGTGATGCTATATGTAATCCCTATTCTAAAGAAGGGAGATGGTATGTGAAACCCTAATCCCTAATGAAATAATAGAATTCATACTTGAATATGATTCATGAGGGGAACTTCTGTAGCACCACCATGGTAGCTTCACTTTGCACGACCGTGCAAGGTAGCACGACCGTGGTGGCTTCCCTTTACACGGCCGTTCTTGGTTGCACGGCCATGGTGCTCTATGCTTGATTTAGATGTGATTTGAAAGTGACCTGATATGATCATATACCTTGATATGAAATTGATGTATTATCATCTGTACTAACCATGCAGGTTTGATGTGATGATGAACATAGCCAGGTATGAGCTATGACATTTTATGTATTGACATTGTTTATTGGGCCTTATGTGCCATGCTATACCTTATTGCCTAGTATGAGGTAATAAGAGAAGTAATGGGCCTTAAGTGCCATGAGAAGATGTTTATGTAATAAGCATCATATTTACCTTGGTCAGGTGACCTGAAGGTGATAATTACCTGAAAAAGTGGTAATAATGCTCAATGATGAGCTAAGGGTTTGAATACCCAGAACCATATGATTATGGCATTGAGTTGCAAAGGAATGAAAATTCCCAGTATTGAAATGAGGGACTGAGATCCCCATGTCTTATAAAGACTGAGAAGTGATTAATGGAAATAGTACATGTTTTCTTTATAGCATTTGTCTTATTAAGTTATGTTTGGAAACTTGGCTGATGCTAAAAGAATATGATAATGTACTTAATTAATCATGTGTTACCATATAATGTAGTTTCCCTGATCACAGATCCATCAGCGTCAGAATTAGCTGAATGGTGAAACGCGTTTACTCGGAACGCATATTTTTGAATATGTGGGGGTAATTGGGCAATTATATCCTTATGCCCCATAGGCATTTCTACGGGATATGTCCTATGAACGGGATTGGTTACAGACCATACCCCAATAAGAGCATGGCTACGGGCCATGACTCCACAAAATAATACCGGGCATTGGCTACGGGCCATATCCTGAAGAGAGTATATGCTGTGGGCTATAACTCTAATAGCGATGTTGCTAGTATACCCTGGAAAGCTATCTAGCAGAGACACAAGATGTCCTGCATGTTATCTCGTACTAACCGAGATAGTTGAGGTCATGGGAATCCGGCTCTTCCATTGACCTATGTGTGGTACTGATGCTTTACGTAACCGTGGTCGGTTGGAGTATGAGCGGTATACCTCATCTCCTCAGGGCATAAGTGTGATTGTAAAATGTAATCAGCCGTATAGCATGTTTGCTTAAGGATTGAATACGGAGATTCATTGGCTGATGTTGCATTTCTTTGTGCATTCCTTAGTAGATAAATGTTAATTATGTTTCTTTATATTCTCTACAAAATAGACAGATGAATTACTTATCTACCATGGGTAGATGCAATGACCTCCTTGAGAATGGAGATTATCTTATTCTGTTCTATGATGAATAATTCTACATGATAATGTAAAAGTAACCCCTACTGAGTTTTAATTTGATAAACTGCAATAATAATGTTTTTGGCGGAGAGTTATATCTCTCGCTGGGGCAATTTTCAATTGTCTCACCCCCGTGGGAAAACATTTTTAGGTATGCATGGAAGGCAAGGCAGGAAATCCCTAGAACAGAGATGAGTAGAAGCAACAGCAACAACAAGGACAACAATGAGATCTCAGGTGGAGATATTGTCTGTCAAGTCATATAGATAGTAGTCCTATGTGTCGTCTCTGTACTCTCAAGTCCTCGGAGTTTTAAATGATTCAATCGGAGTTTTGGCTTAATGCCTCAAAGTTTTATACTGCCTGTGTATATTTGTTAACAGGGCAGTCAATGTTGTAATCCTTAAAAAAGAATTGTACAGGCTGTGTACTTGTGATCCAGGATGAAATGGAAACACTTTGGTTCATGGCTAAAGAGTTTTCATGTGAATGGATCTCTTTGCAAAAAGTTTTAAATTTTCAGTGATTTTCAGTAATCCGCTGCAAATAATTCGCTTCTGCATTAGTTAATCCTGTTTTCACGAGACGGTTGTTCCAATTAGTGGTATCAGAGCTCTTGGTACGTTGAGTCTACAGGGACATAGGACTAAGTTGTTGAGTCTGTGTTAGTGTCCTCCAGTATACCCTATAATGATTTCTGCTTGTGCAGAGAAAGGGTAAAGTTTAAAATGACTGGAGAGCACAATGAACACATTGCTTAGGGCAATGTTGTTGCACTAAGAAGAGGTGCAAGGGATCATGCAAGAATAGAATGAGTGCCTGAGAATCCCCATTAAGACCTGATCAGGATAGAGAATCCTATGATCATGCTCTTGTTGGGAAGATTAGGGCAACAGTAATGCATATAAGTGAACTGGATGCTAGCCTTATAACCTAGGTTAGCAGTCCTTAATACAGAAAGCTTGAGCTTTAAAAGAGTTCCTGAATGAATTAGTCATGTGGGAACAAGGGAAAATGTGGAAAAGATTAACTTATGGCAAGAAAGTGGACTCTGTCATGAGTTCAGACAGATAATAAATCTGTGATGGTAGTGCCCAAGAAGGGGCAATAAGCTGAGAAGTAGGGAATGGTCTCTATAATTCTAGAGACATTTGCCTAATGGTTTTAAAAAAAAGCCAAGTTTTTGGTACTAATAGTGCAATAAATGCCTAGTGTACCAGGGAAGTAGCCACTAAGTAAGTGCAAAGGTCTTAACCTTTCACCTGTAAGATTCTATGGCTTAGTTTTTGCTTCAGTAATAAGACTAGTAAGACCATGATATGAGTACAAGGTATGTTATAAATGTGTACATGTTGAGTACACTAAACCCTTTTTTTTATAAAAAGGAGGATTGTTGATATTGTTTTCCCCATTGGTTGCTATATAGGGATGAAATGATGAGAACTAGAATTTGAATTCTGTTCAGTATTCTTTTAAATGCTCTATATTGATCTTACCTCCATGAAAGAGGAAGAGGTATAGAAGAGATGCCTGGATAAAATCCAGGGATGTTAAATCTTATGTTATGGTAATATGAAAAGAAAGGAATATGATAGCATGTAAGTGCATACTTCTTGATCTTAGTACTTGTAAACCCTGATCAGGTGTACAACTACTGATGATAAAGTGAGTATGGAAACTCTTAGATTGATATCTTTTTGATTGCCCTGATCAAGCAATCATTCTGATACAATCTAAAGAGTATCATGAAATTGGAAATATGATATGGATAAATGTATCATATCTTAAGAACAAGAAAGAAGGAACTGATAGGAATTCAGATCAGTATGTGTATATGAGGAAGTAAAAGTATGACCCTCATATGATGAGAAAGAGAACAAGGGAGGTGATCCATGTTCTATAAAGTTGTAAATATGATAAAAGAAAGATGAGAATATAATGTGTTTTCAACACATGCGACTGATACCAAGGTAAGAGATTCTGGTATCTGAGAATTATCAAATGGTTTAGATTGGCTACCTGGAATGGTCAACTATGAAATCAGTCTGATTATATAAAATGATAGGAACATCATATGTTAGGGGTTTATGCTTTGCATAAACATAACAACTAAATATGTCTTTAAGATAAGTTCTCATTTGACTCTATGAGAATATTGTGTGAAGGAACTTTGTGCTTTGTTCTATGATGTCTACATAACAATGAGGTGTTATGAAGAAACATGATGATATGATGAATGAATAATATCATATCTGGGATTTCGGGGACGAAATCCTTGTTAGGGGTTTATAATTTGTAACATCCCTGCCCTGGGTTATTCTTTAACCCTAGGTGTTTTGATTAAGAAATATGATTATATGCTTAATCTCATCTTGTGAAAAGTAATTAAGGCTCAAAAGGAACCTATGTTTCAATTTTGGTCCTGTTTGAACAATGTTGAAGCAATGTTTGCTTATTTTGGACTAAAGTGCAAATTACACAAGTTGAGGGGTTAAATTGCAAATGTTGCATGATAATATGTTCCTCTGATGTTGAGACATCATAAGAATGAAAGTGATGTAGTGGTATGGTTTCCACAAGCTTGGACACCAAGATTAAGCTTGTAAAGCACTCCTTGTGCATTAAAACCTAGTTTTGGTGTAATGTGCAATTTACCCAAAATCTACGGTTCAATATGCAAATTACCACTTCAATATGGTCCTTAATGTTTCTTGGCATCATGTAGAGCAAATAAAATGAGAGGGACTCCTCATTTGAATTAAGTTGTAGGAGAGAGAATCTTGACATTAAAATAATCAAGAATAATGCCTAATTGAAACCCTAATTCGATTTAGGGCAAAAATGAATAAAAATAATTGAAGGGCTTTCAACCAAAATGTTTTGGGTTGATTTTGAATAAGGATGGACGTTCCTTTAACAAGATAAGGAACGAAAATATCTTAAGTAGGTGAAATTCCACTCACCTTTTTATAAAGAAAAGTAATATCCACTCACATGTGGGATATTATATTAAAAGCATTAAGGTGCTTAATTTGCTTTTATTTAAATTGAGGATAATGAAGGAAAATTAAAGGAAAGGAAGGTGCCTCGTACCCAAGGTAGTTGAGGGTGAAGAGGCGGCCACTTTATTGGGATTAATTGGATTTTATAAGGCATTTTCTCTCTCATCAATTTCCTTATAAAAGTGCCATTTCCAAGCCCAAACCAAGGCCTTTTTTGGATTTTCTTCTTCCCCTTGCTTGCAAAACCGACCAAGGAGCTAGGGAGGAGCAGGGAGCACGTCCCCAACCTGTGGGTAAGCCCTTGACCTTCGTTCTCCATGATTTCATGGTGGAAATCGAAAATAAATTATGGATTCCTTCTTATTTCGATCTCCTCTTCAACCCTAGCCAACTTTTGCAATCAAAAGCTTGAGGACGAGCCTAGGGGGAGTTGCAAGAGCTTCATCCACCATTAATGGCGTGAGCTTGGAGATTTGGAGCTCAATTGGAGGCGGGGTTTATAACTCAAACCCTTAAACATTGCTATTGCATCAATTCTCTATGCTTTGTTGATTGATTTCTTCAATTTGATACACTCTTGTTTCTTTGCTGCAATTTCCATCAAGAACGGTTGCTGTTCTTGGTTGTTCGAAGGAAGGGGATGATGACATCATCCTAGATGCTTATCCAAAGAAAATTACCAAGCAAAACCGTTTTGATATCTACTCCAAATTTTAGGGATTAAATCCAAAGGAATCGAGAGTTGAAGGCCAATCAATTAGGCAATCGGATTAAATTATGTGCTGATTTTCAACCTGATTAACTTGACCTGGTTGAGCAAACGGTTTCAATACCGTTTGATATGGTTAACCAAGCGTTGACCGTATGGGATTATTGTTCATAATTATGTTTATTAATAACCCTCCAAATTTTAGGGATTAACTCCAAAGGAATCGAGAGTTGAAGGCCAATCAATTAGGCAATCGGATTAAATTATGTGCTGATTTTCAACCTGATTAACTTGACCTGGTTGAGAAAACGGTTTCAAGACCGTTTGAGATGGTTGACGAAGCGTTGACCGTATGGGATTCTTGTTCATAATTATTTTTATTAATAACCCTCCAAATTTTAGGGATTAGCTCCAAAGGAATCGAGAGTTGAAGGCCAATCAATTAGGCAATTGGATTAAATTATGTGCTGATTTTCAACCTGATTAACTTGACCTGGTTGAGAAAACGGTTTCAAGACCGTTTAAGATGGTTGACCAAGTGCTGACCGTATGGGATTCCTGTTCATAATTATGTTTATTAATAACCCTCTAAATTTGAGGGATTAACTCCAAAGGAATCGTGAGTTGAAGCCTAATCAATTAGGGAAACCGAATTAGATTAAGTGCTGATTTTCAATCTGATTTAATTGAACATTTTGGGCAAACGGTCTCAAGACCATTTGAGTGCGTTGACCAAGCGTTGACCGTTTGGGATTACTGTTCCTAATGATGTGATCTAATGACTCACCAAATTTTATGGATTAATTCCAAACGAGTCATGAGTTGAAGGCTAATCAATTGGGCTAACCCTAATTGAAATCAGTGCTGAAATCACAATGAGCTAATTTGAGATTTTGGGTTGATTAGCCCAAACGGTCTCAAGACCGTTTGGGGGATCATCCAAACGGTCTCAAGACCGTTTGGGGTCACCTAAAGACCGTTTGGAGGTCTGGGGTCAAGTATAGTTGACCAATTGAAGGTCCAAAGGTACTAATCATATTGCAATGTAGTGCTGATCTGTTGATCAACTCGATAGACCAATCCATGATGATTCTTCACTAGAATCCAAAGGTTGGATGGGCCAAACGGTCTCAAGACCGTTTGGAGCTCATCAAAACGGTCTCAAGACCGTTTGGTGGTCACCCAAGACCGTTTGGAGGTCTAGGGTTGAGTATGGTTAGGTGTTTGAAGGTCTAAAGGTACCAAGCTGTTATACAATGCAATGCTGATTTGGTGATCAATCCAATGATCCAAACCTTAATTGGATGGCTTGGATTTGAGTGATATGATGGGAAAACGGTCTCAAGACCGTTTGGAGGTCATCCAAACGACCTCAAGACCGTTTGGGGTCAGGTCATACCCAATTTGGATAATGGTTCAATAGTTTCAAAGTAACCAATCTTGCATTGGTTGGTGTTGTTAAATCATCGATTCCAAACCCTAATTCAATTGAATCAAACCCTAATTGATGATCAATTGAGGGTCAATTGATAGTCAAATCATTTGAAGGTTGACCTATTAAACTCAATTGAAGTATGAGGGTAGGTCCAATTGATGACTGGTTCCATGAATTCAATGATTGAAGGAATCAACATTGAAAACCCTAATTCAATTGGATACCCTATGTAATGGAGGTCCAATGTGATTGAATCTCTTGAGAATCAAGATGATGAATGATCCATTGATCCAATGTTGATTAGTAATGATAATCAAAGAAGGTACAAAGGTTGAAACCCGAATAGTACCTAAGGGATTAGTGCCAATTAATGGATGAATTCCTATTTGCTTATAGGGTCAATGACTTGATACACTATGTTAATCATAGTTGTATGTACTCAACTAAAGGGTGATATGCCTATTCAAGTTGAGAAGTTGATAGCATGAATTCATACATGAATATGATTCATGTGGTGGTTAAGAGTTATGATCCTTAAGTAAAGAGATCATGAAACCCTAAACATGAACATAAACCCTAATTGACAGGGTTATTGAACTCAAACCCTAGTTGAAGGTGTATCCTTATGAAACCCTAGTTCAGGGTGTATCCATGTGAAACCCAAGTTGAGGGTGTATCCAGGTGAAACCATAACTGAAGGTGTATCCATGTGAAACCCTAGTTGAGGGTGTATCCATGTGAAACCCTAATTGAGGGTGATTTCATGAGAAACCCTAATTGGGAATGATTAGCAAACCTTGAATATGGGAAACGTGATATGAAACCCTAATGAAGGGTGATGCTATATGTAATCCCTATTCTAAAGAAGGGAGATGGTATGTGGAACCCTAATCCCTAATGAAAGAATAGAATTCATACTTGAATATGATTCATGAGGGGAACTTCTGTAGCATGACCGTGGTAGCTTCACTTTGCACGACCGTGCAAGGTAGCACGACCGTGGTGGCTTCCCTTTACACGGTCGTTCTTGGTTGCACGGCCTTGGTTCTCTATGCTTGATTTAGATGTGATTTGAAAGTGACCTGATATGATCGTATACCTCTATATGAAATTGATGTCTTATCATCTGTACTAACCATGCAGGTATGATGTGATGATGAACATAGCCAGGTATGAGCTATGACATTTTATGTATTGACATTGTTTATTGGGCCTTATGTGCCATGCTATACCTTATTGCCTAGTATGAGGTAATAAGAGAAGTAATGGGCCTTAAGTGCCATGAGAAGATGTTTATGTAATAAGCATCGTATTTACCTTGGTCAGGTGACCTGAAGGTGATAATTACCTGAAAAAGTGGTAATAATGCTCAATGATGAGCTAAGGGTTTGAATACCCAGAACCATATGATTATGGCATTGAGTTGCAAAGGAATGAAAATTCCCAGTATTGAAATGAGGGACTGAGATCCCCATGTCTTATAAAGACTGAGAAGTGATTAATGGAAATAGTACATGTTTTCTTTATAGCATTTGTCTTATTAAGTTATGTTTGGAAACTTGGCTGATGCTAAAAGAATATGATAATGTACTTAATTAATCAAGTGATACCATATAATGTAGTTGCCCTGATCACAGATCCATCAGCGTCAGAATTAGCTGAATGGTGAAACGAGTTTACTCAGAACACATATTTTTGAATATGTGGGGCTAATTGGGCAATTATATCCTTATGCCCCATAGGCATTGCTACGAGATATGTCCTATGAACGGGATTGGTTACGGACCATACCCCAATAAGAGCATGGCTACGGGCCATGACTCCACAAAATAATACCGGGCATTGGCTACGGGCCATATCCTGAAGAGAGTATATGCTATGGGCTATAACTCTAATAGCGATGTTGCCAGTATACCCTGGAAAGCTATCTAGCAGAGACACAAGATGTCCTGCATGTTATCTCGTACTGACCGAGATAGTTGAGGTCATGGGAATCCGGCTCTTCCATTGACCTATGTGTGGTACCAATGCTTTACGTAACCGTGGTCGGTTGGAGTATGAGCGGTATACCTCATCTCCTCAGGGCATAAGTGTGATTGTAAAATGTAATCAGCCGTATAGCATGTTTGCTTAAGGATTGAATACGGAGATTCATTGGCTGATGTTGCATTTCTTTGTGCATTCCTTAGTAGATAAATGTTAATTATGTTTCTTTATATTCTCTGCAAAATAGACAGATGAATTACTTATCTACCATGGGTAGATGCAATGACCTCCTTGAGAATGGAGATTATCTTATTCTGTTCTATGATGAATAATTCTACCTGATAATGTAAAAGTAACCCCTACTCAGTTTTAATTTGATAAACTGCAATAATAATGTTTTTGGCGGAGAGTTATATCTCTCGCTGGGGCAATTTTCAATTGTCTCACCCCCGTGGGAAAACATTTTTAGGTATGCATGGAAGGCAAGGCAGGAAATCCCTAGAACAGAGATGAGCAGAAGCAACAACAACAACAAGGACAGCAATGAGATCTCAGGTGGAGATATTGTCTATCAAGTCATATAGATAGTAGTCATATGTGTCGTCTTTGTACTCTTAGGTCCTCGGAGTTTTAAATGATTCAATCGGAGTTTTGGCTTAATGCCTCAAAGTTTTATACTGCCTGTGTATATTTTTTAACAGGGCAGTCAATGTTGTAATCCTTAAAAAGGAATTGTACAGGCTGTGTACTTGTGATCCAGGATGAAATGGAAACACTTTGGTTCATGGTTAAAGAGTTTTCATGTGAATGGATCTCTTTGCAAAAAGTTTTAAATTTTCAGTGATTTTCAGTAATCCGCTGCAAATAATTCGCTTCCGCATTAGTTAATCATGTTTTCACAAGACGGTTGTTCCATTTCCACTTGGTCACAACTTCTACCTTTAGAGGACCAACAACAATATGTCTGATAGAAATCACACGATCTAAGAACATCACTTCCTTGATGCAGAACTCACACTTTGAGAATTTAGCATATAGTTGATTCTCTCTCAGTATGTTTATAATGATCCGTAGATGTTCATGTTGTTGTTCTTCAGATTTGGAGTAGACCAATTCATCGTTCATGAACACCACTACGAACTAATTGAGGTAAGGATGAAACACTCAATTCATCAAGTCCATGAAAGTAGTAGGGGCATTAGTCAAACCAAAAGGTGTGACCAAGAACTCATAATGCCCATAACATGTTATGAAAGTTGTCTTCGGGACATCCTCATCTTTCATGTGCATCTGGTAGTAGTCACTTCATTGATCCATCATTGAAAACATAGTGGATGACTTCATCTGGTCAAACAGATCATTGATGTAAGGCAAAGAATAGTGATTCTATCATCACTTGATTAAGCATACGATAATCCATTCACATACGCAATGAACCATCCTTCGTCTTCACAAACAAGATAGGGGCTCCCCAAGGAGAAACACTAGGGCATGCAAAGCCCATGTCGAGAAGCTCCTAAAGCTGCTTCTTAAGATCAGCATGTTCTTTAGGGGCCAAACGATATGGAGGGCTTTAAGATGGGAGAAGTTACTGGTTTGAGCTTGATGGAGAACTCCACCTCACGGGTTGGGGGCAAGCCAAGAAAATCCTTAGGAAAAACATCGGGGAAGTCCTTCACCACATCAATGTGATCGAGAGCAGGAGGTGTAGCATTGAGGACAATAGAGGCTAAGAAAGCTCTACACCCTTGCAAGACAAGGTTTTTAGCTTGCATGGCGGAAATGACAAACTATCGATCCTCTCATTTCCTACCCTTGACACACATGCTTCCCACAACAGGATGTAACAAACTGACTTTCGATACCTGATGAAACAAAATTGCTTTGTACCTCTTCAACCAATCCATTCCTAGGATGACATCAAAGGCATTCATGTCAAGAAAGATGAAATATAAGGGAAACATTATACCAGAGATACAAAGGTCCATGTTCGGGAGTTTAAGATAAGAAGAGAAGATCCTACCACTAGGTGTTTTAACATCTAAAATATGATTCATATATTCTGATTCTATCTCTAACATGGCAACAAACTTAGATGATATGAATGTATTCGATGAACTAGAATCGAAGAGAGCTTTAACTTGATGCATATTAAGATGTAAGGTACCTTTGATGACTTCATTATCCCCTTCAGCTTCCTCAACATTAAGGGAAAACACCCTTCCATTCCACCTTTTAATAGGTGGTTGTCGGCCTTTCCAGTTCTGATTGTTGTTTCTCGGAGGTAGATTCCATCATTGTTGTGGCTGTTGAGTAGGTTGTTGAAGTAGAGCTGGTCCTCACCTAAGCTTTAGGTAGTTGGGTCGAATGTGTCCATCTTGATTACACTCATGGCAGATAGGTGTAGGTCGATCATCTCTATGGTGTTGACCATTGCCAGTAGGGAACCTTCCCGATGGGTGCGAACGTGAGCAATAGTTGCACTTGTCAAGTCCTTGGTTTCCACCAATATTCTTCCTATTGTTGTTGTTGTTGTGCCCAGATGGCTGGAATCCAGGATAAGACTCAATCTCCAAAGCCTTATCCACCATTTGTTGGAATGTCAGGATAAATTGGGGGATAAGGTTCCAACCAATGTTGTAGCTCAAACCCTCGAGAGACATGGTTGATCTCCTTTCAGCTCCAAGGTCCACCGCATAGCGCTCCAAGAGGAGGAAACATTATACGTACTCAGAGACATTCATGCTTCCTTGATGCGGGTTGTAGAACTCTACCTCGTTCTTCTTTAGAAAGGTGGGGTAGATGTACTTCTCATGGAATAGCTTGAGGAACTACCCCTAGGTTATTCTTGCGGTATCACAGGTACGAGCCATACCTATCCACCAGACACATGCCGACCCATCTAGAACATAGGACACGAAATGAACCTTCTGGTGTGGAGGACACACCATGCCCTCGAAGGTACGCTCCAAGGCCAAAACCCAGTCATCAGCTTTATCCAACTTGTTTGGCTCACTCTCACCCTTGAAATATGATGGTTGTATCTTGATGAAGTTCGTAAGGGTGAACTCCTTAGGTTTGGCTGCAGTAGCTACAACATTGGAAAGCAATCCCATCAAGGGAGTCGAGAGTAGATGCACAAAATGGCCAACTCTTACTCAGGGGTCAAAAGAGGTGTGACATCATGGGCAACAGGGACTGTCCCAATGTTGGAGGGGGTCACTGGAGTGTCCTGGTTGTCGATGCTAATGGAAGTGGCCCCAGAAGCAGAGTTGTTCATGTCTCCAAACAAATCTTCCTTCCTAAAAGATAAGGGTATGACATAAGATAACAAGATTAGGTAACAAGAATAGCTAAGGCTACTATTGCCTTTGAGCATACAATTTCAAGCAGTATGTATTAGCGTAGGCCAGGCCAGTATCATATGGATCTGGGAGTCCCCGTCAACCAAGCTAGTGGCATGGAGGAAAATATTTCCATCCCCCAGATCCTAATCCATTCTAGACACCCTTGCTTTCAACTTATGCCCTACTTGTTTCCCAACAGTCTCTAATACCATGTTGTAAAGAGGTGAGATCACCTCTTTACTAAAATTTAAAGAAAATACAAAACATCCACCTTTTCCCAAGAAAAATAGACCATGTGGAAAGCATGTAAAATATTCCAAGTAAATAAGCATGATTCAGATACAAATGAAATGTCAATAGCAGTACAAAGAAACTAAGTTATTACATTGCATATGAACTCTTGTTCACTACATGAGTTTCTATGAAAAAGGAAAAGAACAGAAAGAAACTATAGGATCTAGCAACAAGAAACCTAGTCATCCTTGATAGCAAACTTGAATCTACTCCTGAACTTTGTCCTCTTAGCCTTGATCAACACCTTGATCTTTCCCTGGGTGGTTGGGAAAGCGCCCAGAAAAAAGAGAAAGAAAAACATGGTATGAGTTATAGAAAATGAACAAGAACAAAGGATAATAAAATTATAAGGAAAAAGGCTAAGATTTCATCATAAGATGAAGAAATTCAAAATAAGGAGGCATAGGTAAATAGATGCTTCCCATAAGAAAAATAGTAAAAAGGTTGCATACATGATTAATATTGACTACCTAAAACATGAAGGGTTGAAGCACCTACCTAACCTCAACCAGTAGGTGAGGGAGAGTAACACATTTTGATCACCTACAAATATTCTATATTGGGGAGAGTAACACATTACCTCAGGCAAATTTACACATGCCCTATGTATGGGTGGTTGTACAAAAGTACCACTACACTAGTTTAACAGTCTAATAAAATCAACATTCTAACAAATATGGCATGTATAAGCATCAAGTAATTAAAGACATGGCAGTGGGGTACAAGACCCAAGAAATAACATTAAAACTGATTTTGAGGCAAATATAACTAAGGAATAGTCAAAAAGGAAATTTTGGGTTTTATAGTAGTCTCATTAGGGAAACTAGGTTAAGTCACAAATCTTCCCAACTTAGGTGTAAGGAAATCACATACCTTTTCTTAAGAGATCCAACTACTTCTTCTTCACTACTTTAATCGATTCCAAATATTGTTTTTCTATTTTCAATGGTTAAACATGAATTAGGATTTACTCATGTATAAAGGCAATGAAACCCTAACAGTTTGACTTTTCGAACAAAACCTCATTTTTAACCTTGAAACTATCACCATTATCTTATTTAGATTTTTCTAATTAAGAAAACATATAATTTTGTATGGAATCATGAAGGATTAGGTGTATTTTTAGTGATTTTTAGTTATTTTATTCATTTTCTAAAAACTCTTTTCGACAACACTTAGAATCAACCTTTGATAATATTTTTATTAGAAAGATCATGTTTTTTTGAGTTCAGAACATATTTTCTTTTAAATTTTGGACAAGGGAACAACTAGTTACGATTTTATGAAAACCAACCAATCAGAAATTGCCACATAGGCAAATCAATTGCAACAGAGGAGAGATGGCAGTCGGACCTGTGACTTGTCCCAATGAGAGGTGGCCAAGTCAGCGGTCTGTGCCCAAGAGACAATAGTCAAAATCGAAAGAAAAAAACGCAAAGGACAAAACTATCCCCGTGTGCAGTCAGAGAAGAAAGAAGGGGAAAGGTGGGGGTAGAAACATCAAAACACAGTGGGGTTTCTTCCCCAAATAGCCTGCGCCATGGCCGACGATCTCCAAGGCTGGTTTTGGGCATTTTTGCAAACCTTGATCAAACTCAACAAACAAGGTACCAAACAAAAGCTTAGGAGAAGACAAATTCAAAGGTACCTTTAACTAGTCTGGAGGTGGAGAGGAGAGGAAGCACTAGGCACCACAAGGTTTGGGACAAAGTCTGATGGTCGGGGGTCAAATACATGAACAACGGTGCAATTAAGAGGAGGAACAAGTTGCAAAAGTACCCAACAAGCTTCGGGTATGGGTATTTATAGATGGGGGTAGGTTCCTAGGGTTTCCAAAGTTGGTCGTAAAGATTTGGGGAGCGAGAATTGGGGTTTTCCTCATTTCTTGATTATCCAAAACAAGTAGCAGCTCAAAAGATTTGCAATCAAAAATAGAAACTATTGGCAAAGAAATCATCAAATCTGGGTGAGAGACGAGGGAGAAAAGCCAGTTGGAAAATCGTGATTTCTGTTGCCTCTTTCCTGATCCTACTCAAGCTAGACGATGAACTGTGGCCATCTGATCCTGTGGATACGCATCCTAATTTGATCTCAACCGTCTTCTCAGGCAGAAATAAGACTAATGTCTACATGACATTTATTTCAAATCCGATTATAAAGTGATGCTTATATTATTTAATGACTTTCTCTCTCTTCAATTGAGTGCTCAAACAATTTCCAAATTTAATGAAAATTGATACGTTGACTAATTTTAAGGTGTAGAATCTGCATTTGCAATTAGTTTTACATGTTGGGAACTTTTAATGGGTTAAATAAATCAAAACTTATTTTCTCTTTCTTCCTTCATTAATGATAATAAGATTCTCCAAATTTGATGAAACTTCCCCCACAAACACATTAAGTGCCTTGGATATGAATTTTCCATTAATTTTACATGTTGAGATTATTTGTTCATTTATTTAATATTATGAATATTCTACACACTTTCTTTCTCCTAATTTTACCCTTTAATCAAATATTCTCCAAATTGAGTGAAAATTCACCCAAAGGTATGTTTTAATCTGTAGAACACAAATTTGGAATTCATTATTACTTTTGGAGTCATTAAAGATTTTATTTTGTATTTTTAAGTTAACTCCTATTTTCCCTTTAGATAAATACAATTAAAATTACCAATTTTCCCAAAGTTGTAAAACTTATCACCCAAAAAAGTTATACTCAAAGGAAATGAATTTGGGTTTAGAATTATCTTCTAAGTTCCACTTTTAAAAATTTTAGGCAATTTATCCTCGCATTCACTTAATGGGAAAATAAATTGATTTATTGTCACATTATCCTCACCTTTAGGATTTTCTTTCTTTTTCCCACACAAAATCCATAGAAATTCTAGATCGATTTTTATTTTATCATTATCTCTCTTAAGTGGTAATTTTGCAAATTAAACCCAATTAGCTAACTTTCACTGAGATATTTGTGCTTAACTCCTTACATAGTAAAATATTGGGAACAAGTGTACACCAAACTTTAATAATTTTCACTAATTCAACATATAGGACATAAAGGAAAGAAAAGCTTTGAAAAAGGCTGAAAATAATATTATACATGGATTTCAGTTCGTTACACATGCATTTTTCAATCTCACTTATCAAGTGGCCAACATATCAAACTCATATAGGAGGGACAAATATCATCTACATCACCCATAGTCATCTCCATGTGTCAAATTTCACCTAAGAACCACCTTTAGAGAAACCCTTATTCAGGATCACGGTGGTCAGTGTCAAATCATATCGAATGACATGTGATGAGTATCGTGACTTCAGGTCCAAGAACCACAATCACCACCATCACTGTGGGAGATGACTCTAACTACCATTCATGGTTCCATGTGTCACTCTCAAGGTGGTCTATCTGATACATTGTTCTCTAACAAGTATCTATGCGCTTGGTTTGATACCACATATCATGATTGATGAGATTCTATCATTAACCATTTCACACTCTACTCTTATGTGTTATTGTTGTATATTATTCTTCCACAATAAAATATGAGTAGGGACATAACAAGAATGCATGTACTCTTGACATCTATATGATCTTATCGTTCAAGTCCTACACCCGAAGATGTATGTCATTGAGTAATATCATTCTTTAGACATTTATAATGTTATATCATTATCTCATAACAAAATAAACAAAATAAATAGGAAGATTTCCTTTATATTAATCAAATTGTTTACATGATATGCCATTACAATCATCATATGATTGGTTGTTTGGGCATACATACCAATACTTATTTCATCTCATTATGAGTGAGAGAGATGGGGTAGACATATGTTATTCTTAAAGGTGACCTGTGAAAATGAATACCCTAAGTGAGTTTGATGAAATAATCTAGGGTTTGAGGTGATACCTCACCCTTCAGAGGAAATAAAAGAGTAATAGGTTGAAAACCTGGGTGAAATAACATTCACCACATGAAATTGAGCTCACTATTGACCATATAATCACTAAATAACCATAAAACCACTAAGAATGTGGATATATCATGAATTGAATTCATGTACCAATCTTAGTAATAATGTGAGGACTTTGCATATTAGTAATAGATGTTAAAATATCTATTATGTTTTGAGCTAAGTTGAGTTATCATACACCTTAACCAGACTGGGTGTGAATTTTGGTGACAAAATTTCTTTTAAGGGGGCGTGAATGTAATATCCTCAATTTTGGTAAAAAATTGACTTATATAAATAATTCATTTGTAAATTTACCAATGTTAATTATTGATAGAATAATAATGTTACCCACTTTGTGGCATGGGTGTGACCCATGGCCCAAGTGAAGCCCATGTGATGATTTATTTACAAACAAATCCTAGGGGCACAAGACAAAGAAATAAAATATTTTGCTGACAAATAAATAGCAATGACTTTATGAATTGCTGAAAAATACAAATATGAAATATAGGAACGATTTCCAATAGAAAGTAAGATTTGTGATGTTTTAGATAATTAAAAGGGAAATTATTCTAGCCAGTTTGGTAACTCATGTTTTTGGACATCGATTAATATTATTTTGATGTAACTTTTATATACTTGAATATAATAATGAAAATAATAGAATTCTAGAAATTGGGAGGAACTGATACACCATAAGATAATGGTATTGTGTTAAATAATGTTTAAAAAGAGTAGGATTTGTATAAGAAGGATATCCCAGTAAATCCCACACATTTGATATGAGCTATGAAAAGTATTAATGTGTTTCCATGGAAGGATAACAGAGTTAAGGAATACAAAAAAGAAAGAGATAAAGGTATGTTGGTTTTCAAACTATGAAGAATTTCCAAAAGGAGATTAAAAATCAAAGTTATCCAATATGTGCTATAAAGTGGAATGATTTCCTTTATTAATATTTGGTATAAAAGTTGGTAATAAATTTAGGACATATGTGTCTCTATATTGATAATCTATTCGAGGTTTTCCTTTTTACAACTATGCACTTTTGTGCCATGGATATTTGTCATAACCATTAGAGAGAGACTAATGCAAATAAAAAGGTGTAATATCCTTGGAGTATATTGACTATTGGTCAATAATTCCTTACTTCTCTCTCTTAATATTAGTTAACACATTTGTTGAAAAAAGGTGCCTTTTATACATATAGAGAGGCTATGACGATTATATGGCAATGTTGTGCCTTGAACAATAGGGAAAAGGGAGAAGGAAATAAGAAAGGAAGGTGTGATGGGACCAATATTAGCAAGTTTTTAAGACTAACATAGAATAATAATGAGATAAACCAGTGATAGGTCACAAAGAGGGTTTTACTTTCCTATTTTAAAGAATTTTCTCCCTCTCTTTGTAAATCACAACCTATATAAGACACCAAGGGTCTTCTACCATGAGGGTACAAAAGGATGCAACACCCTACCCTTCCATGGGCTCAAATAATGAAGCTATTCTAGAGAATGATGATATTATTAAGACCCACCTCTAAGGCAAGAATAACTTTAGAAGAGCTCCTTCCCCGATCGAGGAGCATTGGAGGACATGGGGACTCATTGCAAGATCCCCACCTGCAATAATGCACTGACATCACTTGGATAAGGTCTTAGTAACTCCTTTTTCTCGGTTATAGACCCTTCCAGAACATGTAGTAGTTTCAGACCTAGTACCCATGTCTCCAGTCATCTCAGGTTGTGCTTGGTGACCACCCAGGTCTGGTGAGGATGGACAGATCCTACCTAGACTTTCTTGGGGGCTTCCGTGCCTGGGAAACCATGAAGACAACTCACATTTTCTCCACTATAGTAGAACCTTTCCGCCATTGCAAGGTTAGAGAAGAGGAGAGTGAATGACCCAGATGCCTTGGTATGTATACATGAAGTGTAGGGCACATGAGTCTCTCCCCCTCAAATCCAAAGTGGGGTCGAGATTTTTTAAAAGCAACATGTTCAATGATGTGTCAGTGTCTAATTGGTCTGAATCGATTAACCTTGCTTTAATTGTAGTAAATAATTGGTAAATCGAACTGCAACAAGTAATATATGAACTTTTATTAGAAAACAAGAGAAACCTAAAGAAAATACAAGTAAAATCTAATATTGTTTCTATTTCCAAAAAATACCTTGGGTACATGTTTAATGAGTGATTAATGTATAAAATCCTAGTTTTTGATGAATATGATTCTTGAAATAGTAATCTCAGATTACTTGTGATAATAGCTTCTATTGTTGAACATAATGGGAATTTAACAATATTATGGTTATAATGATGAATTATAGGGTTTCTAAAGTGAATAATTATGCATATGAACAATTAAGATTAATGACCATAACTTGATAGGTCATCAATGAACATGGGAATTATGTTTTGAAGCATAACTCCAATGATAACTCGATACCAAGGAAACCTAAACCTTTAATTAGGACCCGAGTAAGGCTTAATCTAATTAATGTGAAGATCACACTTTATCATTCACATACATATAGATCTAATGATTGATTGATCAAGCTCATCTTTGTTGATTGGATTGCTTGAACATACTTGATGTATATTATGCATAATAATCTCCATGGTTTTATAAAAGGTATGTGGTTATGATTATGAATGCCCACATTAGTTTGTCGGTGTTTTCCAAGGATTTCTAAAGGATCGACTAAACAAACTATTGGGTGTTTATTTACATTATGTTCAATTAAAATTCCACTATGAGTATCACATAAAGGACTTTGATGTGAAGAAAATATCAGTTCTTATGTGCAAGTAATTGTTTGAATATATGTTGTTATGTACTTGCATACTTTTGCATGCACTCCAATTACATAGTATAGAAATATACTAACTTGAAGATATTTAACTTAACTTGTAAGGAGGATTAGATAGATACTTCTTCTCATATGTACAGTTTTGATGATAAAAATTTGTGTAACTCCCTATAGGAGCATTTTGTAAACAATATTTGAATTAATGGAAATTATTTTCTATTATCTATTATTTGGTTAGATATGGATCCTTGTGAAACTTAGGTAATGACTCTCAACTTTTTGGGTTTTTCCTTAATTGGGGGATGATGAAATGTGAGGTCATTACACCAAGTTTTTGGTGAAGTTTGGATGATGTTCAATATTGAACTTATGTTTAATATCCCTAAGTCTCTACCATTGTGAAATAACAACTTGAAACAAGTACTTTTTGGCATAAAAACTAAATGGGGATAGTGATATGTCTATAGTTAAAATTTCATGACAATTGGAGAATCATATAGAAAGTAGTTTGGGTTTGCATTTTGGAAATGATGTGCACATATGATTATTTATAGACCTCAGTTGTGGCTTGAATCAGTATCACATGCCCTTGGTTTTTGGATGAGCCACATGGCCTATATGTGGCCATGGATCATAGATATATTGGTTGCATCCCCAGTGCTAAAAGAAGTCATGGATTGGGCTTTTAGGAGACTGGTTTAGACCACTATATGAGATCGAGCCACTCCCTATCCATCTTCTACCTCCAGATGAATCAAGATCATGGGACGAGCAGAGTCTACAGACTCTCTCACATCCACACATTTTGATTGTGTTTTACAATGATAAACTTAGTGAGTAGTTGGCTCCAGACTGGGATGATATTTAATTTGGCCCCTTGAACAAAATGCAATGCCACTTCAGCAGGGAGAATGAACCCCTATCTCTTGATACTTCTACATTGTTGAGAGTAGGTGTCTAATAGAGTTAGGAAGTGAAGAAGAGCTATCCTGTAGAGAGATTAGATGGTGGAATAAAATCCATGTACCTCTTCAAATCTGAATTCAAATCTAATTAACATTGAGGACGTAATTAGATTGGTTGGGGAATCCTACTTAGGGAACACTTTGTCAGAGTTAGGAAAGTAGGTCGCAGCTTCGTCAGGTGGATTTAAGAGTTAGACTTTATGCAAGAAGGAACATAAAATATCTTTGGTCCTTTTCCTAGAAGTTCAAGTGCCTCAATCCCTATATCCCCTATTCTGGTGCTTCCTAGCAATGAGGGTGCCAACGACCCAGTGTGGCACACATCTGGCCCATCTCTGGAGAATCTGAGTAATTGTGAATGATTCATAGGTCACACGAAAGCATAAAGAAGAAGAATTTTAAGGTGGGGATGAGGAGTGAGTGACTAATTGCTCGTTGGAGTAGTTACTCCCAACATCTACTCATTTTTTTGAATATTTTGATTCCTTATTTGTAGTTTTTGGAAATTTATGCTAATTTATATGAATTATACAAGATCCTAGTATTTATTGGAGATTTTACCTTTTTGGGCCACTCAGTATTGCCACATGTCCACTATAGGAGGGTGGATGCTTGTTGGAGTTGGATGGTTCTTGGCTTATCTACCCAGTCTGATCTAGGATCAACCAGTTCACACCTAATCTCCACCTGTACCATTCAGTGTGGGTTCCAACTGAGAGTCTCCATCTTTTGATCTCCCATTTTTTCTTGAGTCTATTGCCAGACTGGAAGTAGTCACCGTAGATTAACAAGGGAGCATAATATGAATATTTTAATGCTTAAATTATAGTGATATCATGTAAGACATATTTCACTTGTTTCGTGAGTAATAAATACCAAACAATGACCTAAAATAATGTGAACATGTCGGTAACTCTAGAAATAATTTATAATTCATATGATGTTAAAGATCATAATATCGATGCACAGAATCATGTAATTTGATTCAAAAATATTATTTAGGTCTAATACCCTACATAAAAGGCAACAACTATAATATATGCACAATAAATCTTGAAATATAGATTATCCTCATATCAATAATTGGAGATAATTTCTAACTATGAGATTAGAATAATGCACATGATTCATGCAAACATATTAAGGATTCACAAAGTGGTACAAGATCCTAAGATGAAATTCATGTAATAATTAGGGTTAATGATGCATGTACTGGACAAAGAAAATAAGACATAATGTCTAGAGAATTTATCATAGTATGGAACTAAATATCCATTATTAGATACCAATATAATGATCCAAGAAATTATGATGAGAATATCCTAAATGAGCAAGTAAAACCCTAATGGACATAACTAGGGTTAAGATGGTGCAAATCTAACACATTGTGTATATGATCTTATCTTAAACAGGGCTGTTTAATGAAATAGTTGACAAAGGAATGTGATGATTAGGATATCTCAATTCAAGGTATTCTTTACCTCTTACTTGGCCTACTATATAGTATGGTTGTATTATAGGAGTAAAACATACTTGGCATATGATATTTGATGCAATAATAGTTCTTATATGTTACCTTATTTGACTTTCTATATGTATAATTTTGAACACATGAAACATAATATATATATTTCATTATATCTAAGAAATTTATCTCTTTGGTAGTAAAGTGCCAAAAAGTAAAGTACTTCAACTCTTTAGTAGTAAAGTACTCAAAAGTGATCCAACTGTTTGGCAGTCCAACCACATTGTGAAATGATTCAAGTAGTTGATCGTAAGGTCTTTGGGGCATTCAACCTTTGGAAGTCAATGCATGGATTATATAATGGGAAATGTGCCTAAAATTTGTGTTTGTTCAATTATGCTTTTGTTATATTTGTTATTTCCACATATTAGGTTTATCTTATTGCCAAGTCATAGTATTAGAGAGGTGTTGGGACCTTTTAGCCAAATCAATACAATATTTTTGTATATTGTACTGAGGTGGAATATGATCTTGAAAGTTCTTGATAGTTGGGAGTTGTGTGCAGAGTATATATATGTGTGAACCTATCATCTAGAAGATCCTATTTTAGAATGTAGTATGTGCATTTGTAGAATTTTAGTATTCAATATGTAATTTTGATTTGTAATAGTTCATTTTGTGATTATATGTTCAATGATGAGCTTGTGTTGTATTGTTTGTTGTTGTTCATGTGCATGTTCTACTTTTGTTTCCTGACTTCCTCTTATTTTCTTCTTCTTGGTCTAGTGTGCCGTGTATGAATTGTGATTCTCAGTGAGATGAGAGTTTCAATTTGGAAGTTGCACATTTCGTTAACTTTTTGGAATTATGGGGACTTTACACTTCCCATAATCATAACTAAGTGTTGAGGTTAGGTGATTTTCATACAAATTTAGATGCCACTTTCTTTAAGTCAAACTCAATTCTACTAGGCATCATGTTGAGGTATCAATTTTCTGGATTGGCTAATGAAGATATGAATATTCATTTGGAGAACTCCCCAAGCTATACGACACTATGAGATCAATGATGATGGATGCCAGTTTGTGTCTCCATCTCTTCCCCTTTACACTATGAGCTTCATCTAAGAAATGATCACAAGGAATGAAGAAGGGGTCTAATTTTGTATGGAATAATTTACTACCTGCTTTTTAATAGAAATTCTTACACAAGTGAGATCTTAAAGAAGATATCTAACTTTGAACATTACCCCGATGAGACATTAGATGAACCATGGGAGAGGTATATGAAGCTACTCTGCAGTCTCCACACCACAACTTGCTAGAGTGGCTTGAGAACTTTATATGGAGGTTTATTAGATGATAATGCAACAACTATTCATATAGCTACCTTAAGGAGCTTATGGACTAGGTTGCAAGTGAAAGCAAGAATAAGATAGAGATCATGTCTGCAACTAGGGGCATCGACAATGGAAGCATTATCAAAGATAGTGAGGCAATGAAAACTCTTAATACAAATTTGGATAAGTTAAGCCAACAAATTAGTGCCATAAGTGTCAATTGGGTACATAAGGTGATTGTGTGTGACTTGTCTAATGGCGCACACTGCAATGTGGACTACAATGCTTTTGCAGAAAGATTCAATGATGAGAAAAAAAATTTTGTGGGGAAACACCCTAGATTTCAGTTGATTGGACAATGACTAACATCGGCAATTTTAGGAAAACCACCAACGACATCAAGAGAAGAATGTCTGATTTGAAGGAATTATCTCAACGTTCTTAAACGAGTCATGGACACTCATGAGAAACTGGCTTGAACATCAAATGTGACTTATAAATGCAACTATAGGAAATATTAAAGGCAATGAAGGAGTTTCTTTGGGCAATACCAAGGTGAACCTTGGGAAGCATGTGAATTCATTCTGCATCAACCACTTGAACAAGTTGAAAAGTAGAGTGAACAAAGGAATCAATCCATGCTAATGATACCACTGGCTATTTTTAACAAGAAATTTACAAAGCACACTAACCCATAACTTGTCAACTGCAAGAGGAGTGCCACTTAAGACAAACTAAAAGAGAAGCATCCCTATTGTACCACCTCCTTTGAGGAACAATATGGTGCAACCAACTACACAACCTATTCCTATCACCACTCCCTAGGAGGAGATACAATAACTAGCTTATTCAAGAACTTCCTATGGAACGGAGTCTAGGGGATGGAGAGGAGAGTGAATTTACTTCGAGATGCAGTTCTTGCACCTAATGTAGTGACTTGAGACTTGTCCAGTTTTCCTCCCAACAAGCATGACCATTGATATTTCTACATCTCAATTGATACAAATAAGATGCACTTTTATTTTATATTCCATTTCATGTTTTAAAGGTTCTACCTTGAACGATAAAACACTAACCATACCTTCTTAGATGGATTTTTATGCACTCAAGTAAGTAAACCACAATTTTCAAATGGCAAAACATTCTAGGGAAATCTCACTAGCCATGGTAGTAAATGTGGTACTGAAGGTTGAATGTTTTCGTGTATTAATGGACTTTATAATTGTAGAAGACAAAGGTGCAAGCCCATAGACATAATCTTAGTAGGTCCATTCCTTGAGAGTGTCAAAGAATTGATTGATATTTACAGAAGTGAACTCAGAAGTAAGATTTTTTAAAAATATATCACCATTCCATTGATGCTTGTAGACCTAGGTGGTTACAAACTTGAGATGGAAGTGGGAAGAGAAAGGAGTAACCTATATGAAGACCATGTCAATCAAGACATCTTATATGAACATGGATAAAGAAGAATAAATACTTTATCTAGCCGAGTGGCATCAAACCCAAGTGCTCATGGGAGGGAACCCATATTTTGTAGTTTCTTTTTTTGTTAAACCATTCCATTTTGTGCTTGTACATATATGTGTGGAAATATCTTCATTTTATTCATTCATGATGACTATTAATCGAGATTTGGTGTTAACAATTTTATGTAGGTGTTATGACATAGTACATTTCATAAATCCTCATTGTACAATGGGAAAGTGATGTAGCACATCATGCACATGTTTGGAAGTGATAAGACATGATTTCCAATTTCCATGCATGAAGTTCTATTAATATGTCACATCATGCACCATCATAATTGAGAAAAAACATTTCATATTTAAGGAGGCATACATCATGATTGGTCAATAGTAAAACATGCCAAGTTGTGGTCCAGCAAACTAGTCTACTGACATCATGCACACCATGCATGAATCAAGCATGATGTGCATTGAAGCTCACAAAATGGGGAAGTATGGGTTTGTGAACTTCATTCACAATTCCCAACTTGACTTAGTTGAGGAAGAAATTAAAGAAAGGGGACAAGTGTCAACCTAGGTGCACATTGTTCCCTAGGTCAAGAAATTCCCCTCTTCAAGCATAAGAAATTGTCGATGATGCCCAAGGAAACCCAGAAAATGACTATTTTCAACATTGAACCTTATCTAAGCACCACTAAGGCTTCCCAACCAGAGAAGATGAGGAGTAGATCCTCCTCCACTCTCCACAATATCTGGCTTGTGGAGCAGAAACCTCCCTCATTAACGAGCTCCACTGACACATATATGCCACCACCCGAGCCACACAAAGGCTCCCCCTCCACTCCTCAACCTTGCCACAACCATTAGATTTGTTTTACCTCTTCATTAAGCCACAATTTTCATGTCTTGTGACCTCAATACTAGGTGTCACAACTTGTAGCTTCCAGCTCACATCATGCATGTTGCAAAGAAGACAACCACCCTTAAGTTGGCACATATCATGTAGCTTTTGATGCACACCGTGCATTAACTTAAGACTTCCACCAGTTCACTACTTCAAGATCCTAGGCCTTTTAACCTCCACTACCACCATGTTTAGGAGTGGTGGAGTAGGCAAGAGGACATGAGGTGAGCCTTATTACACCTTGTATCTCAATATGTATCCCTAGGTGGAGGACAAAGAAGGAAGTAAAGAAGAAGAGGAGTAAGGTCCCATGCAGTAGTTCCTTTCATCATCTAGTCAGAGGACGAGCATGAGAACTTCCAGAATCTCATTGCTCACTGCACTCAGTTGATTGATTTCTCTACAAGGAGATGCTAAAGGAATTTTACTCAATCAACAAGGTGAATCCCATTCTTGATAACATATCCATCGATGGAAATCTTCAAGGGAAACAGAAAGACTTACATCACTCTTATTCTCGAGATTTTTTATGACTTTGTAAAAGTGGGATAACTATGGGACTCATTTGAGTGATTTTCATTAGTTGATTATGAATTCTCACTGGTTGAGAATGAGTTTTCAAGGAAGAGGGGTTTTGATAATAAAGCTTGAATGGACTTTGCCAAGAGTTTAAATTCCACTTTCTCTAAGATCACTAATGATGTAGAATGTGAGACAAGGAGATCTGGAGAGACACACATCAGCAGTTCAGTTCCTTGCATCATCAGTCTCACTTTACCAAGCATGAATTTTGGGTGGAAGAGACAGGGTGTGGTTTCTTGGTATATGTTGAATTTTGAATGGTGCATGTTCACAAGAAGAGGATAATTATAGGCCATGTTATGTATATATAAGTTTCTAAAGGTGTCTTTATGAAAGAAGTGTGATGGGGACATTCTCATTGAAAATATAATCCTCAACCTGGATCAGAAGCTAAAGGTGGAACCCAAACCACCTACAGCTAAGGGGCATTACTTCATACACTCCCACCTTCTGGTGGAATCTACCATTCTGAGGAGCAATATATGGAATTGCAAGTACTACAGAGACTTACATGGGATACCTGAGGCCTCCTATTCCCCACCATGCACAAATTGAGTCACCTCATCTGATTGGAATATTCTCATTGGAGATCAGATCACATGGGAAACAACTCAAATTCTTTATCTAACTGAGCGCCATACAACCTAAGGCAGACCATATTTTTCATTTTACATAGGTTTTTGTAATTTGTTTTAGTTAAACAACTCCATTTTGGGTATGTTCATATATGCATGAAAAACTCATCCTTTTTTGGCACATGATGACTATTATTCAATATTTGGTGTTAACAATTTGATGTAGGTTATTCAACATAGTACATGTCACAAATTCTCATTGCACGACTTGCAAGCCATCCAAAAACATCTCGATTTTGTCAAACAATGTCTCATTGGGTTCCATGTTTGTTTTAGTTGGGTTTAAATGCACCCGAGCAATTAAAATATTACGTAAAAATATGTTCAATGCACTTGAAGATGTAGTTCTTGAACCCAATGTAAGCACATGGGGTTTCTCTGAGCTTTCCTAGTGAATGTATCTCGATGTTATAACCCCATTTTTCTAAACCATGTAATGAAATTTGTAAATATCCTTTTAAAAGATAAATGGAATCAATGGTTGATTTAATGATTTGATTTGAATGATTTTCGTCCGTAATAGCTTTGTTTGTTTTCTTAATGGGATTTTTTTGGGTATTGAGCCCAATTGAGAGAAAAAGAAAAAAAAAGAGAAAATGAATTCAATTGGATAAAGGAATACATAGAAAATAGATGAAAGAAGAATAAAGGGCGAAGGAACATTTCCCAATATGGAATTTTGAGATATTAAGGTTCCTTGAGGTTTAAGGAACTCAGGATAATAATATAATGGCAAGGGAAAGAGAATATATGTGGAATATATAAATAATTAAGTATTAAATTGCAACTGAAGAAAAGGACTCATTTTCTTTAGATACCCAATTTTGGCATGATGGGAAATAAAATAATTAACGAGGTTCCCTTAAAATTTGAGTTAAAAAGGAGCTATGAATTGGGAGTTATGGCTTTTTCAAATTATCTTCAAAATATGGATTTATATTGGAATTAGGAAATCTTTTCATTTAATTGGTTGAGTGTGAAGGATGAGGGTCATTGGATCTTGATCCAACATGCACTGCTCATCGTCGAAGTCCTAGTAGAGCTTAGACTCTGGTCGAGTACAGGGGGGACTTTCCCCTTTGACTTTCTCATGATCCAATGCATGTGCACTCATAGAAATCTTTCCTTTGGGTCTGGGGGAGGGAGACAAACCTTCTCGACCCTAGGTTGGCAGGCTTTCATAGCGACTAGAAGAAATGCCCAATTGGGTTGAGGATCAGTTGGAAGTGGGGATAAGAAACCCTAGAAAGATCCTCCCTAGTCCTATATAAAGACCCCCTCTCGCTTCCTCTCACCCTCACAAACCCTGATGGCAACTTCCCGAGCCCCTACTCTCTCTCTTTCTCTCGACTTCTCTCTCTCTCTCTCTCCGGAGAGAGTGCCACCGTGGAGCCACCGCAGGCTAGATCCTGAGGATGGAGGAAGATGAGCAGCAGCAGCCCTCGGATCAGGGTCCATCATGGACTTGAGGGAGATCCAACCGACCAGCGTTGGGGGCAGCGCGCACGCCTGAGTTAGTGGAGGCAATCAACGATGAGTGTCAGATCAAAGGCGGACCAGCGACACATCGATCAAACGTCTATCAAATTTCAGTAATTATCTCTCTTTGCTCAAATAATCCAGAAAAAGGCTTTTCCTTGTGAAATTCATAGAAATAGCTAGGAATATCCAATGAGAAAAGTTTATATATGAAAGTTGCTTAGAAAAATACGAGGAACAATATAAAAATTGGTTGGTAACCTAGTTCTATCTCGTTTTGCAAAATTTTATTAATTTGGTAGAAAAAGGTATTAAGAGGGTATTTAGAAACCCTAATTGAATATAAAGGATGAATCTTTGTGATTTAATAGGTTAATTTGATAAGTATTAACATTTTGAATATTAAAATAGAGTTTCAACCTGTTTTGCATGAAAAGTTGACTAACTTAGGGTTTTAATTTATAAGTAAAGGATAATACATATAGAAACCCTAATTTAGGGTGAAAAAGGAGAAAAACCATGTTTATTTCAGATTAAGGAAATAAGTTACTAAATATTGATCCTAAGTCTGTTAGGAGTATTAAAATGAGAAATTTAAAGGTTTTATGTAGTTATGTTGAATTAGGGTTCAGAATACTAAAAGTGGAGGCAAAACCCTAATTACAAAGGAAACCCTAAAATTGGAATAGAAATCCTATGGAATAAGATGAAATTGGATATATATTGATAAAACGAAGTTGGTATGTTTATTTCAGGATTTCTGTGCATTTTGCTTGCTTGATTGGGGTTTCTCTACATAGTTGATTTTGTCTCCAAATCTATAGTTATAGGTATGTGGTTACGCTTATGAATAATTGCTTTAGTTTGACGGCAATTCCCAAACGTTTTTATCGGTTGCCTAAAAATAACTTCTTGGATGACTTTTATTTCATGCAACTATAAAGTAACTATGATTATCACAATAAATATGTATATATAACCGACTTAGATCTGGGTCCTCCTCTGTGGCTTTGCTAATGCTAAAAAGGGTAACCTAGAGCAAGGTCTAGGCTATCATGAGTTAGAAATTGGGCTACCCACATGTAGTGCCATGAGACTATTTAGCACACCATGAGTTAAAGAGTGGGATACCTACGGGTAGTGCCATGTGACTCAACCCTAGAAATTGATTCACCTATTAGGTAGGATCATGAGGGGTTTAATGGGGATCTACAACAAGGAGGGTAGCATCCAGGTCCACTACAGGGATAGCACAGAGGATAGGGTGTGTATGGATCGAGTAGTTATATTTAAAACGTAAAGTTGTTTGTTAAACTGTAATTGACTGCAATATGTTGTTATTAATTGCATTATTATTGTTTCCCCCACATACAAGCTTTATGATGACCGACGTTTTGTTTTTTGGTGTTTTTGGTACAAACCCAAAAGGACAAACAATAAATTTTCATATTGTAAATACGTGAATTAATGTGCAAGGAGGATTAGTTAGAATAGAATTCATACGTGGATAGAAGTTTAGAAATCCAAGTTTTCAAAAGGTATGCAGAATTTTATTTTATCATAGATTTTCAGTATAGCCTGATAGAATTTGATAATTATTATTGATTATTTGTCGAACCTTTGATCTGGAAAATTGGGATAATGACTCTGACCTCCTGGTCTCCCTTAACTGGGGGTTACTGGAAGGCGGGGTCATTACATTTGGTATCAAAGCCAAGGTTCATCATTTAATCCTTAATAATTATTAAATTTTACAAACTCTGTAGAACCCAAGGGAGTTATTAGAGGTTTTTCCGAAAGACATAGGTGTCTAGAAAAGGATCACGTCCGGAGGCTGGCAATATTTTCCTCTGCACCACTAATCGGAATATGAGGACTCGCAGATCAGTGTGACTTCCTGGCCGATGTCTTAGGATCTGACTCGAAGTAAAATACCTTTAGGACTCTCTCATCTTATTCATCCCTTCTCATCACACATTCTATTAAGGATTTTAAGAGTTAGATTTTTTCTCTCTCTTCCTCACCCTCATGTGGTATGGGTAAGTAAGTTAAGGATTAAGGAATCCTCCATCAAACTAATACAAGATACATAATAAGACGTCATCGACATAAGTATAATTAGCTTAAAGGTATAGACTAAAAGGTCTATTTGTATGCTTATGCAGATGGCTCGCGTGAAGACCGTGGCTGTCCTGGATGCCACCAATGGTGGTGGACCTTCACACAAAGGGAAAGTGTCTTCTGAGAAGAGGAAGAGGAACCATGGTGGAGATTCCTCAAAGAAGAGGAAGAGACCTGAAGAAACTACTCATGAGGTCCCCAATTCTGACCTGATACCCTTCAGCAACCTTGATCAAGAGGAGGACCATGGGTACGAGGAGCAACATGTGTACGAGGAGGAGGCCAAGATGAAAGAGGACCAAGCTAGTGGTCCAGAACCAACCATGATGATCCACACCCCTGATTCTTTGTGGATGGAATAACAGAAGAGTCTGACGGAGGCCATTAGAGATTTGGCCCTCTAAGATATACCTAGAGGTGAGAATGGCAAGTTGCTTCCTATTCATCCTTGACTGGGAGCCACCATCTTGGACTTTGTCAAGTTGAACATTGAAAAGTTCTGGGGAGAAAATAAGTCTGAAGTGGTCGACAAGGCGAAAGTTTGGCTGCTTGTAGTCGAGAATGGATTCTGCATGCTTGAGGTACAACCAAGCAAGAAGGTCCTCTTTGCTGCTCACCTCCTGGAAGGAGTAGCCAATATATGGTGGGAGACTCACATCATAGGCCGAGATCTGACTGAGGAACCAATGGCATGGGCTGACTTCAAGATGATCTTCACTGCCAGATTCATCCCTATCTCAGCTAAGAAGGAAAAGGAAAGGTAGTTCACCAACATGACTCAAGGAAACTCATCTGTGGTAGACATTGGGTGCAAGTTTCAAATCCTAGAGCATTTTGGGTATACGATGAATGAGGAAAGAAGGGTAGATCACATCATAGAGTGTCTTCACCTTGCCATCAAGCCCCATGTGATGGCAAGTAAACCCAAAACCTCCATCGAAGCTTACAACATTGCTTTAGACATGGAGAGGACAGTGATGTCAGTTTAGAATCCACCCAGGGGATATTTGGGTTTCACTGAAGGAACCCAAGGCCAGAAGAACAACCACAAGAAAGGTCAAGGGTGTAATCATGCCAAAGGAAAACATGGAGGAAAAGGAAAACCCCGTTAAGAGAACAACCGACCACAATGTTGCACCTGTGGAAAGGGGCATATCGGTGAGTGCCACTACAAGAAGAAGACATGCTTTCTGTGCCATCAAGAAGGACACCTACAATCTGTTTGCCCTCTTCCAGATCCAAGAGGACCAGGACCAGTAGCAGTCCCACCAGTAGCAACTCCACCTGTGGTAGCCCCTCCTATAGCTGTTGCCCCACCTGCTGGAGAAAGAAGACATGCTTGAGTGTTTGCTATTGACAATGAGGAGGCTCAAGCAAATTATAATTGATTGATCGATGGTAATAACCCTTAGAGTTTTCTCTTATGTTTTTAGTTAAGCATGTAATAGTCTAATGTATGGTGAAAAACAATGTAGGCATGCATGAAGTCATCAGACACAATTTAAAAGCTTTGTTTGACTCTAGATCTACTAATACTTTCATTTTGAGATATCTCACAACTATGTTTTGTTTGGATATCAAGGATTTAAGGTATGTCTTAGATGTTACAACCCCGAGTGGTCGGATCTTTACATCTCTTTTGAAAACTCCAGTGTTACCTATGAAATATCGAGATCATGAGTTTCCTACAGACTTTATCCTTCTTGATATGAATGACTTTGATTTGATCTTTGGTATGGATTGGCTTTATACTTATAGGGCCAATATTGATTGTAGGGAGAAGAAAGTGATCATTAAGAAACCAGGTCACCCACCTTTCATCATTAGGGGTAGGAAAGATGCCACCACTAGCATATATGTGTCATCCTTGAAAGAAGAGCGGATGATGAGTAAAGGGTGTCGAGATTTCCTGGCAGTAGTCATCGAGCCAGAACCTAGGGTGCAACCTTTAGAAGAAATAGAGGTAGTTAGGAGCTATGCAGATGTTTTTCCAGATGATCTACTTGGGATTCCTCCTGAGAGAGAGAGAGAGATAGATTTTTCCATAGAGCTAGATCCCGGGACAAGCCCTATTTCACGAGCACCTTATAGGATGGCCCCTGCAGAATTGCTCGAGTTGAAGAAACAATTGCAGGAATTGCTAGACAAGGGTTTTATCCACCCTAGCACATCACCATGGGGAGCACTGATTCTTTTTGTAAAGAAAAAGGATGGTTTGCTCAGAATGTGCATAGACTACCGAATGATCAACCAGGCTACCATCAAGAACAAGTACCTGTTACCCCAGATAGATGACTTGTTTGATCAATTGAAGTCTGCTCGAGTCTTTTCCAAGATTGACTTAAGATCAGGTTACCACCAGTTGAGAGTCAAGAATGAGGACATTCCAAAAATAGCTTTTAGAACACGTTATGGCCACTATGAGTTTGTGGTTATGCCTTTTGGGTTGTCCAATGCACCCAGTGTTTTCATGAACCTTATGAATAGTGTGTTACAACCCTTCCTTGACTCATTTGTCATAGTGTTCATAGATGACATATTGATTTATTCAGATGACTTAGATCAACACCGAGACCACCTAAGTAAAGTCCTTGATATCTTGAGAAAGTAGAAGTTCTACAAGAAATTCTCCAAAAGTGAGTTTTAGATAGACTGACTCATGTTCCTCAGACACATCATCTCAGGAGGAACGATCTTCGTAGATCCAGCTAAAGTGTCGGCAGTTCGAGATTGGCCTGCACTGAAGAATCCCTCAGAAATTCATAGTTTCTTGGGGTTGGTTGGGTACTATCGGTGCTTCATGAAAATTTTCTCAAAGACTGCCTTACCTTTGACCATGTTGACTTGGAAGAATGTGAAATTTGTGTGGTCTGATGTGTGTGTGGCTTATTTCTAGGAGCTAAAGGAGAAGTTGACCACTGCCCCAGTTTTGACTCTACCATCAGGCAATGAGGGTTTCATGATTTTCACCGATGCATCGAAGATGGGACTTGGCTGTGTGTTGGAACAGAATCGGCATGTGGTTGCATATGCCTCCCGAAAACTCAAGCCCGATGAGGTGAATTACCTGACGCATGACTTAGAGCTAGTTGCTATCATCCATGCATTAAAGATTTGGTAGCATTACCTATATGGTGCTACTTTTGAGATCCTCACTGACCATAACAGCCTGGAATACCTCCTAACACAGAAAGACTTAAACCTATGACAGTGACGATGGATGGAGTACATGAAGGATTATGACTTCACCATCGCTTATCATCCAGGAAAGGCAAATGTCGCAGTATATGCTTTGAGTCAGAAATAGCTCAGGTGTGCAGCTATTTTATCCAGTCAGTGGAAGAGTTTAGAAGAGCTGGTAGAGTGGTCTCCCAAACCGTTAGGTGATCGAGTTCGATTGGACAACAGCCAGATACAGTTAGAATTGTTGGGTGATATTGTGGCAGCATAGTTGGCCAGTGGGGAACTTAACAAGATGAAGGGCTTGATGAAGAAGCCACATACCCGTCTTTCATTGGGAATAGACAGAGGGATCAGATTCGAGAATCGTATATGGGTTCCTAATGACTCACTGTTGACGGAATGTATCTTATGAGGGGCTCATGGTTCTAAGTACACGATGCACCCGGGAACTACCACGATGTTTAAGGACATGCAGAGGTTTTTCTGGTGGCCAGGAATGAAGAGAGACATTGCGACATATGTGGCCAGCTGTCTTACATGCCAAATGGTGAAGGCTGAACACCAATGACCCAGTGGACCTTTACAGTCTATACAGATTCTAGAATGGAAATGGGAGCAGATCACCATGGATTTAGTGGTGGGTCTACCTCGGACTAAGAAAGTTCATGATGTTATATGGGTTGCGGTAGATCGCCTTACCAAATCAGCACACTTCCTTGCCCTTAAGACCACTGCCAAGGTATCAAACTTAGTTGAGTTGTATATCAGAGAGATAGTGTGTTTTCATGGTGTACCCGGTTCCATCATCTCCGATAGAGACCCAAAGTTTACTTCCAAGCTGTGGAAGCAAGTTCAAGAGGAACTTGGTACAAGGTTGAAATTCAGTACCACATATCACCCCCAGACAGATGGTCAATTAGAAAGGACAATCCAGACCTTACAGGATCTTCTGAGAGCTTGTGTGCTCAATTGGGGTGGATCATGGGAGTAGTACCTACCATTAGTTGAGTTTTCCTACAACAATAGTTATCAAGCCAATATTGGGATGCTTCCGTATGAAGCTCTATATGGGAGACTGTGTCGGTCACCACTTCACTGGGTTGATGTTGGTGAAAGGACCTTGTTGAGATTAGATGAATTCCAAGTGTATGCTGCTAAAGTCGCTTTGATCAAGAAAATGCTAAAGAGAGCCCAAGATCGACAGAAGTCGTATGCTTATGCGAGGCGGACGGGTGTGCATTTCACTGTGGGAGAACATGTTTTTCTAAAAATCCGACCGCTCCGAGATATAGCTAAGAATAGAGGAAAGTTGAGTCCCCAATAGATGGGTCTGTTTGAAGTGCTATAACAGATTGGTGAGGCTGCATATCATTTAGTGCTACCCCCACAATATAGTATGATGCATGATGTGTTTCACGTATCCAATGTGAAGCGATATGTGCAAGATCTGAGCCATGTGTTGAGCATTGAACCCATTGAGCTTCAAAGGAATCTAACTTATCCTAAGTTACCTTTGTGGATTCTAGATACCAAGGGGAAAGACCTCAGAAGTAAGAATATAGAGATGGTAACAGTTCTTTGGAAGCACCATGGAGAGGATGAAGCCAGATTGGAGCTGAAGACGGACATGGAAAAAGCATATCCTAATCTTTTTGTATGATTGTTGAATTTTGAGGGAAAATTTCCTATAAGGAGGGGAGGATGTTATAACCCCATTTTTATAAACCATGTAATGAAATTTGTAGATATCCTTTTAAAAGATAAATGGAATCAATGGTTGATTTAATGATTTGATTTGAATGATTTTTATGCATAATAGCTTTGTTTGTTTTCTTAATGGGCTTTTTTTGGCTATTCATCCCAATTGAGAGAAAAAGAAAAAGAAAAGAGAAAAGGAATTCAATTGGATAAAGGAATACATAAGAAAAATGATAAAATATGAATAAAGCTCTAAGGAATATTTCCCAAGATGGAATTTTGAGATATTAAGGTTCCTTGAGGTTTAAGGAACTCAGGATAATAATATAATGGCAAGGGAAAGAGAATATATGTGGAATATATAAATAATTAAGTATTAACTTGCAACTGAAGAAAAGGACCCATTTTCTTTAGATAATGATCCGAATTTTGTCATGATGGGAGATAAAATAATTAACGAGGTTCCCTTAAATTTTGAGTTAAAAAGGATCCATGAATTGGGAGTTATGGCTTTTTCAAATTATCCTCAAAATATGGATTTATATTGGAATTAGGAAATCTTTTCCTTTAATTGGTTGAGCGCGAAGGATGAGGGCCATTGGATCTTCATCCAACAGGCACCGCTCATCGTCGAAGTCCCAGTAGAGCTCAAACTCTGGCCGAGTATAGGGGGGACTTTCCCCTTTGACTTTCTCGTGATCCGGTGCATGTGCACTCATAGAAATCTTTCCTTTGGGTCAGGGGGAGGGAGATGAACCTTCTCGACCCTAGGTTGGCAGGCTTCCATCGTGACTAGAAGAAATGCCCAATTGGCTGAGGATCAGTTGGCAGCGGAGATAAGAAACCCTAGAAATATCCCCCTAGTCCTATATAAAGACCCCCACTTGCTTCCTCTCACCCTCGCAAACCCTGACGACAACTTCCTGAGCCCGAACTCTCTCTATTTCTCTCAATTGCTCTGTCTCTGGTGAGAGCACCGCCGTGGAGCCACCGTGGACTAGATCCTAAGGAAGGAGGAAGACGAGGATCAGCAGCCCTCAGATTAGGGTCCATCATGGACTTGAGAGAGATCCAACGGACCGCTGTTGGGGGCAGCGCGCACGCCTGAGTTAGTGGAGGCAATCTACGCAGAGCATCAGATCTAAAGACGAACCAGCGACGCATCGATCAAATAGCTATCAAATTTCGGTAATTATCTCTCTCTGCTCGAATACTCCAGAAAAAACCTTTTCCTTGTGTAATTCATAGAAATAGCTAGGAATCTCCAATGAAAAAAGTTTGTATATGAAAGTTGCTTAGAAAAATACGAGCAACAATATAAAAATGGTTTGGTAACCTAGTTCTATCTCGTTTTGCAAAAGTTTATTATTTTAGTAGAAAAAGGTATGAAGAGGGTATTTAGAAACCCTAATTGAATATAAAGGATGAATCTTTGTGAATTAATAGGTTAATTTGAGAAGTATTAACCTGTTGAATATTAAAATAGAGTTTCAATCCATTTTGCATGCAAAGTTGACTAACTTAGGGTTTTAATTTATAAGTAAAGGATAATACATATAGAAACCCTAATTTAGGGTGAAAAGGGAGAAAAACCATGTTTATTTCGGATTAAGGAAATAAGTTACTAAATATTGATCCTAAGTTTGTTAGGAGTATTAAAATGAGAAATTTAAAGGTTTTATGTAGTTTTGTTGAATTTGGGTTCATAATACCAAAAGTGGGGGAAAAACCCTAATTTCAAAGGAAACCCTAAAATTGGAATAGAAATCCTAAGGAATAAAATGAAATTGGATAAATATTGATAAAAGGAAGTTGGTATGTTTATTTCAGGATTTTTGTGCATTTTGTTTGCTTGATTGGGTTTTCTCAACATAGTTGATTTTGTCTCTAAATCTGTAGTTACAAGTATGTGGTTACGCTTATAAATTATCTCTTTAGTTTCATGGTGATTCTTGAATGTTTTTATTGGTTGCCTAAAAATAACTGCTTGGATGACTTTTATTTCATGCAACTATAAATTGACTATGATTGTCACTATAAATATGTATATATAACCGACTTAGATTCGGGTCCTCCTCTGTGGCTTTTCTAATGCTAAAAAGGGTAACCTAGAGCAAGGTCTAGGCTATCATGAGTTAGAAATTGGGCTACCCATGTGTAGTGCCATGAGACTCTTTAGCACACCATGGGTTAAGGAGTGGGCTACCTACGGGTAGTGCCATGTGACTCAACCCTAGAAATTGATTCACCTATTAGATAGGATCATGAGGGGTTTAATGGGGATCTACCATAAGGAGGGTAGCATCCAGGTCCACTGCAGGGACAGCACAGAGGATAGGGTGTGTATGGATCGATCAGTTATATTTAAAACGTAAAGTTGTTTGTTAAATTGTAATTGATTATAATATGTTATTATTAATTACACGATTATTGTTTCCCCCACATACCAGCTTTATGCTGACCGAAATTTTGTTTGTCGGCATTTTAGGTACAAACCCAAAAGGACAAACAATAAATTGGCATATTGTGAATACATGAATTAATGTGCAAGGAGGATTAGTTAGAATAGAATTCATATGTGGATAGAAGTTTAGAAATCCAAGTTTTCAAAAGGTATGCAAAATTTTATTTTATCACAGCTTTTCAGTATAGCCTGGTAGAATTTGATAATTATTATTTATTATTTGTTCAACCTTTGATCCGGAAAATTCGGATAATGGCTCTGACCGCCTGGTCTCCCTTAACTGGGGGTTACCAGAAGGTGGGGTTGTTACAACTCCATTTTGGGTATGTTCATATATGCATGAAAAACTCATCCTTTTTTGGCGCATGATGACTATTATTCAATATTTGGTGTTAAGAATTTGATGTAGGTTATTCAACATAGTACATGTCACAAATTCTCATTGCACGACTTGCAAGCCATCCAAAAACATCATCGACTTTGTCAAACAATGTCTCATTGGGTTCCATGTTTGTTTTAGTTGGGTTTAAATGAACCCGAGAAATTAATATATTATGTAAAAATATGTTAAATGCACTTGAAGATGTGGTTCTTGAACCCAATGTAAGCACATGGGGTTTCTCTCAGCTTCCCTAGTGAATGCCATTTTATGTGTTGAGCTTCCCTAAGCACTGACAAGTTTTCTTGACCAGAGAAGAAGAGAAGTATCTCCTCTCCAAGTTTCCTCCACCAGATCAAGGAGCAACGATCTCTCTCATTGATGAGCTCTACCAATGCATCTACCCCACCACCGAATCCACAAAAAGGTTCCCCTTCTAGTCCTAAGCCTCGATGTTGCCATTAGACACATTTTCCCCTCTTCATCAAGACACAATCATCATGTTTAGCAATCTTGCAAGCAAGGTGCATGACATGTAGATTTGAGTGCATATTGTGCATAGTTGTGACCCTAGGTTAGTGCATGTTGTGCATCTTTTGGTGCACACCATGCATCTCATTAGCACTTCCATAAGTTTTCTATTTCAAGATCCTATACCTTTCCACCTCCACCGCTTTCACAGTTAGGATCAAAGGAAGAGGAAAGAGTCCAACAGATGAGCCTTCTTGCACTTGGGATCCCTATATAGATCTCGAGGTGGAGGGGGAAGAATGAAGTAAATATGAAGATAAGAAGAGATCATATGTATTCATTCATTAACCATCCAGTCAGAGGATCAAGTGCTTCCAAATGCACATCGCTTGCTTCATCCACCCTATTTTGATTCCTCTTGAGGAGATTCTATGGAGGTTTGACCTGATCAATAAAGTCAATCCCCTAGTCAAAAACATCTTTGTCCTAAAGGTAGTCCCCAGGGGTAACACAAACTAACATCACTCTTATTCTTGAGTTTTTGACAACTCTTCAAGAGAGGGATAAGTGGCAGAATTGGTCTATCAATTTTTGATTTTGTGATAAGGATTTATTGATGGAAGAGAATGAGTTTTGTAGGAATATGGGTTTCATGGGCCGAGGTTTGACAGTACTTTGGCAAGAGTTTAACTGCCAAATTTTTTGGTCCAATATCATCTATGATATATCCTTTGAGATGAGGAGAGATAGGGTGTCCCACATTCACAAAATAGATCTTTGTAGCCTCCACTGCATTTTATCAAACATGATTTTTAGGATAACAAATACACATGATGTGGTTTCTCAAGATTATTTGAATTTATATGGTCTATGTTTCACAAGAAGAGTATCATTGTGGGACATTTTCTAATATATTTTTGAAGGTGGATGTGTGCAAGAAGTATAACAAGGGCATTTTCAGCGGAGGTCTAATCTCTAAGATAGTTGAGAAGTTTAATGTGCCCCCAAACCACCTGCAAGGGGAAGGACTTGTTATATATTCTCCTTCTTGTGGTATCTACCATTCTAAGTTAGAATGTGGGGAACTAAAAATAGAACCTAGACATAAGAATGAATCAAATGGATTCCTATTTCCTAGATTTTCTACACTGGATCACTTATCTAACCTAAGAATCCTCAATTGGCAACCAAAATAAAAGCATGATGCAAATATCATTGGTACTTCTTTAGCATTGCTTGCTCTACCAGCACACACCTATGAATAGGACCCAGGAAGAGAATACCTAGTCCACTCTCGACTATAAATAGATGCATGCTTTCATGTTATCTTCTTTCCAGCAATTGTTGGAAAGGATTGATGACAAGGATGTAGAGATCGATGCCCTTCAATGCCATCACCAGGACATGTTTTCCATCATCAGTCAGAGGAATACATGGAAGTCATCCAACAACACTATCCCAACCTTATGCTCCTCCACCTAACCCAAACGACCAAACAACCTACACTTGGCTCACTTGTCTAGGACAACATCCAAGCTCTTTGATCTAAATGCCCATAGTTAGAATTCATTTGTGCCTCACACAATCTTATTGTTGTAGTATGGACACTATTCTTGTTAAGCATGGGTTGGGATGGAAAATAGACATTTCTTTTAGTTGTCTACTATCTATTTTGTCATATTTTCTTTTTGTGCATCTCTATAACCTTGATTTCCTTCCATATTTTTTAATATTATTTCTCATATTCTAGTTTGCATCATGTTTGAACTTCTCCATCATGTAGTTTTTTTATTTTTCTTTTCAAGTAGTAATAGTTAATTCTTGATGTGTGAGTAGGAAAATGCAAGTTCATTTCTAGGCAAAATGCAATTTTTTTATTATAAGTACATTATAAAATGAGCATATGAATCTACTATAGAATTAGGTCATCATTTTATTTCGTTACCTATGTCATATTTTTCTACTCTCTCTTGCTCAAATAATGATAAAACAAGCTTTTTGTACTCCTAAAAATGCATTAAATTTTCAATCTGAAATTCTTTTAGTGTTGCAATTTATTTAAACACGTGAATTATGTAAATGATTTAAAATTTAAAAAATAAATAAATTATCACGGAGCCAATCCTCCCATTTATGCCTGAAATCAACTAATTCACAATGCTTCATTTTAGAACTTACTGACCTTAAACTCATCTTTAGCATCAACCCCTAACTAGTTTCATTTAATTGGTGAAGACGATATAAACTGCACACTTATTATGCTAACCTATATAAAATTAATGATCTAGGAATAATAGCTAGGTTTTTTTATAAAAATCTAATACAAAATTGTAATTCTTTTCAACTCCGTAAAAGAGGCAATAATAGTCCACTTTTTATGCCAACCTAGACTAGATATTCATCTAATCTTGACGGTTGTGTGACTTGAGATTAGATGAAAAAAGGATGGAAATGTGACCCAAATGTGAAATGCTAGAATCTTTCATATGAAAATAGGTGGGTAAAGTTGATCTGCAATGATGATTTCCTAGGTAGGGGTGTGTTGGTTACTATTTGGGGTAAACCATGCATAACTATAGATTTGCGAGGATAAATGGGAGATATTGGTTGTTTACCTCATTTGAGAAGCACCATACCTACATAATTACGATTTTCCATTCATGTCAACAATAAATTGAACAAAACAAGAATTTGTAGTTGACCGTAGCTCAATTTTATCATTTGAATGCATGTTGTATTCTTTGAGTCTTGTTTGGATCTTATTTCTTGAGGAAAAGTAGCAGTCCAATATTTGGGTGTTTTGATGGACATAGTTCAAACTATTATTATGCCCTAATTGCATGCATTTAATGATTGAAATTTCATGCTTTGGCTACATAATTAGCTTGTAATTTCTTAAACAGTTTAATTAGTATTTATTATCATCTGGACTAATTGTCGGTTGTTCCATGTAGATATTAAAAATTTTAGATCATCTAAATCCAATGCAACCCTCACTATTGACAAAGAATCTGCATCAAATGAAGTCAAGCCTTGATATGAAGAATGATAACATGTGCCTTCAGATGGACAATTTGTACACGTACAAGAGATTATTACATTTTTCCCCAGTTGTTTCGATGACTTCCACTCTCACGTGCGCAACATGCATGATACTAGAAGCTTACAACAATCATAACTAAAATGTGCATAACATGCACATTTCAAGCACGATGTATGCCACATCATTAGCAACTCCGTTGGTGTTGAACTTCATGCATTTTGTGCCCAGTCAATGGAATAGCATACCCAATCAATAGCATGTTGTGAAATATTATTGATAACCATTCCCCGTAACCTCAAGAATTTTAGGCACATCCTCATACATGAAATGTCGAGAGATTTCAAGTCCGACCTTTAGCGACTGATGGGGTGCATGGTATTTGACCCATGAGAAAATCCTATGAGAAGGCTAGCCTTGATGATCGATATAGAGCTCAAAGTAAAATATTTAACATTATGATTTAGAGTATCCATCAATTTTTATACACAAAAATGGAAAATTTAGGATAAGCATTTAAGTTAATGCAAAAATGGAAAGTAATACCAAAAAGTTGACTCCAATTATGGGTGGATAAAAGCACAAAAAGAATGGTAAAAATGTAATTTTGACAATCCAATGACAATCAAGGAAGGTGTTAAGCACCCTCACGTTGTTTGTGAAAACAACATATCTATTTTTATTTGTAAGATCTTAAGAGAAATAGTTCAGTTGGTTGAGGGAAACAAAGTGGTGAAAAAAAAATATTTTTAGTAGCAAATATGCGAGGACCAGAGATGGTTGTGGCTTCCCTTTATGATCCCTAAAGATTCTAATTTTCACTAGCGAGATTTGAATTTCCTCAAGATATCCCATAGTGGAGTTCCATATCTGGAAATTGGGTTTAAAATTGTGGAAATAGGGAGAGAAATATTGTAAAGAAAGATTCAACCGAAAGTAAGCTTTAACAAGTGAATCAAACAATAGACGTAGAGGACAACTAGATCATGAATCATCCAATATAGATGAAAAATTATTGTTAAAGAGAAATTAGATCATGCAATTTATTGTTTAATGATTGGGGTATCTAAGCAATTCATGTTGACAATTAGGGAAGATAAATCATCAACTAGAGTATATGGATAAGCAGTTAACATGTTCTAAGTAGAAATTTAAGAGTAGTTAGAGAGAAGCAATTCCATTATATAAAAAGGTAGACCTATTGCATCCTTGTTGTCTTAGTAGCCTTTTGGTGAATGACAGTCACTTTTTCTAGAAGAATGATCCTCTAGCCACTCGGGAAACTAAAAATAAAATAGAGGGGTAGTGTGCTATCTGGCATCATGAGAGTCAAAAGGGATATTATGGTGGTGGATATGAGGGGAATTATAGTCTAGAATTTAGGGTCAATGGTCTAGGCTTTTTGTGAGAACCCATTAAACTAAATGAGATTACTCAAAACATAAAACAATCGATCACTAATTAATCACATACCCAAAAATATGGGTAAATTTAAACTTATTTCAACGTCAACACCCGCTCAGAATCATTTGCATAAGAGCCCAACATCTTTCTTATACCCATACTATGCCAAGAATTTGATACAAATTGTTCTATTGTCTTAGCCACCACATATATACACAGGAGAACAATATCCATATATGCCACACAAACAAGCATTAATATGCTAACAAAAGTTGGATTCATTTGAAACGCCATATACAAACTTTTTCTCACCCCCCTAAGAGTGCAAAGATAACTCTAGGACACACTAGACATCTAATCAACTTTCTCAAAGATTCATTACTATAGCTCCTCTTTGCTACCACATGTTTGTTTTCGTCACTTCCAATTACCTATAAAAAATGTGGTGAACCACAAGGGTGAGACCCATGTCCCAGCAAGAGATATAACCTCCAACAACAATTATTGATTACAACATTTTTAAGTAATTAAATAGTTAATTAGTTTAATCAGATATAGCAAATAAGCTTAGTAGCACTGATGATTAACAAAATACATAAAGGAGCAGATAATAACTATCTCATTAGCCATACTATCATCTTTATCTTGTTGACAATATAAGCAATTTAGTAGCATATGCATATCTAGCATCATGAGCAAGTCTAGTAACATAGAACCTCTATCATTATGAATAAGTCTAGCCACATAAGCATAGCTAACAACATTATCATGTCTAATAGGTTGAACATATAAAGATCATAAAAAGAGCTAACAACATAAGCACAATTATTTGGATAAGCATGATTAGCATTATATGCATCTCTAGTTACAAAGGGATGGCTAGCATGCTAAACATAACTAACAACATGAGATAGTTGGCATCATTATTATAATTAGCAATAGCAGTATAGTTATCAACATAATCATGGCTATTGTATGTACCCATCTACAATCTTAAGGATATCCACAACATAAGTATATCTACTATCTCTTAATTGCACTAAGCATCATCTTTATGTAAAGAGAACAAACAAGGGTTATCATCCAATGTGAAGCGTCGTGTATAACCCTAAATAGATATTCTATATTGTTGTATTACATCTTTTATTATGCCCTGAGGAAATTGAGGATACCACTCAAAATCCAACTGACCACTGCGAAGTCGAAATCAGTGCCATACAAGATGTAGGAAGAGTCGGACTCCTAAGATCTTCTTTGCCCCCGGTCAGTACGGGTCCACCACAATGACACATAAGGTCTAGCTACTAACAACCTAGTTTGTCCTTGGTACAGGTCATGTCACTAGTGAAAGGAGGTGGGTACGCATACCCTACCATCTGAGGTACAACCACAGTTGTCCTCTAATCTCATCACATATATAATCACCGAGACACGACCACAGTCATTCTCAAACTAAGGGCTAGGTATGACCGTAGTCATCCTCCATAAACACTTGAATTCTGGATGACAAGCACCCTACATACTCATCAGTATGCGCTCCGAGTTTCCATTAGGGATACTCGTTTCACCATCTGATGAGTTTTAATACTCAGATGGATCTATGGCACAGGGCACTACATGATTATAATTTCACTTGATTAGTTATGCCAATTGGGTGAATTAAGGATGCATAAAACAAGTGGAAATACAAACCCTAATTCACTTCTAACAAGTGTATAAATATCACAACTTCAAAAGATATAAAACATGTGAAACATAATTTCTCATCTCATCATCACATGGTCCTATTTACTTTCCATTCATGAGGCTACACTAGTCATCATACTATCACAAGATACAAATCCTTTTCACAATATCACAGGGTATCAACCCTAATCAACACGAGGATTACACCTCATTCAGTGCTCAACCATGCCCAAAGGTCATTAAGACCATCATACTATCCCTTCAAGATCATCATTATCTTTGCATGCATATAACAAGGCTCAACAACATTACTTACATATAATACACCAGATCAACACAATATTGCATTAATGAGCTAGTAGATATTCATAAACAATCATAACAGGGTTATATTAACATTAATAACATTCCTTTATTACATCAACATGCAAGGAATCTAGATATGATTAACTCTCATCATATTCATTATGCATATGTTTAGCATAAGGAAGTATCAACCATGTGGCTATGATAACCACCAATTAACATATCAAGGTTATGATCATAGTAAGGAGGTTATTCCACCATCATTCCATCATATAAGAATGTTAAACATGAATACTCATCTTTATCTATTTGCATTAGAATTAGGTTCACAAGATAAATTATATTTATGTTACTAATCAGCACTCATACCCAAACCCAAACTCACGACATCCCCATTGGATCATGGATGCATAAGGTGAAGCATCACCATCACATTCCATACCATTCTCAAGTATGAACCCACACATATTTCAAGGTGTAACCATCGTGTTATAGCATACTATAGTTTTAACAATAGTAATATAATACTCCATGATTATATTAGTCATTCAAGGACTATTCATATCCAATTACCATCATTTAGTTATAATAAAGCTAGGTGTAACAAGCTATACCGAATTAGGGTTACATATCAACACTATATGATTATCATCCCCTCTATTCATATGAGTGAATAGGTAAGACTACCTTATAAAGGGTAACCCTCCATTTGTTCCATCATCACTTTACCCATATCACCATATCACAATGTCACCCAGAACCATTGGATGTTTAAAAGGTAAGACCATTTGTTGTTTACATAAGTAAACACCTTGGATAAACCACCTATGAAGTCCTTGATTTGTGATCTACAAAGAGTCACCATATAACCCTAGACATCCCTTGATTAACAACACAAAAAGTTCCATTGAGAGTAAGGTAAAACCCACAATCGACTATTCATTTAAAACAAGTCATCCATTATCAATAAGTAAGCTCCTTAAGCTGATCATATAAAGGAAACCATGAAAATCACATTATTAGGACCAAAATATAACATTATCCATAATTCAACTTTATTGGAGTAATAAACATTAGATCTTGACCATTGGGTCAAGTTCATATGTCAACACCATCAATTACAATATAGGTCCGGCTATTGCATCAAGTGACCCAAGAAACCATTCGTCTAAGGATTAATTGATGCTACAAAAACAATGCTTAACTCACCATAGGTTGTAGAGACCTGATCCACCATAATTAGTGACCATTAAATCACCATAGGTTTTTAGATCAACACTATATTTATTAATCAGCATCAAATATTAAGCTAATGTCATCATTGATTGATAATACTAGTAGGGTACTTAATGGTTGATCATTATATTTCTAATTGATCCAAAACCTGACCTAAGGGGGTGACCATAGGTTGCCACCATCATATTACACCTTTGATCACGACCATCAGTTTTCATGAAGACAACACCATAGGGTTTTTTCAATGGTACCATCATCGGGTCGTGAGTTTATAGAAGAAATCAGCTTAAAACCCTAAAATTGACCATTGGTTGATAGGTGCTTAGCACCATAGGTTGTCAAACCAACCTGATCCAAGTAATATTATACCTTAGGAATAATTTACACATGATCACATGTATATAAAACTGAAATCAGAACTGGAAACATTATAAAAATTGAAATCCAAGTCAAGCATAGCTTTTTAGTGCATGGATCATCATTTATAAGCAAGAATATGATCTAGAAAGCTTATGGTAAACAATAAACATGGATCAAGTTATAAAACTTGCCTCTAATGAGAAGATGAAAACCCACACAGAAGAAAACTCGAGCTGGTAGTGTATAAAATCCGAGAATAAGCTATGAATTCATCCATCTAGCATCGTTCTTCATCAAATGAGCAAACCCTAAGCATAAGGAGCAAGAAAGGTAGGGTTTTAGAGCTTTAGAGAAATTTATACCATTGAACAGCAAGGTTCTAACCTGGAGAAATATAGGAGGAAGGATAAAAAAGAAATAAATGGAGTAAATAAGGGAATTCTTACTCTTTTAGGTCAAAATCACTAGAAGGAAGCTTTTCCAACCCTAAAATGAAGTCAATTGCAACCCTAGATCCTTTTTCCAAGAAGATCCCCACTTTCTTCTTACTTGGACAGAAAAAATCATAGAATAATAGAGGGAGAATGAGGTTGGGAGAAGGAGGTAAGTGGTGGAGAGAAAATGGCTCGTTTTGGTGCTTGGGGATAAGTATATGAAACTTGAAGATAAAGAAAAAGAAAAAGTTGAAGTTCTAGTATCTATCCAAGTGTCCATGGCCTCAATTTATTATGAATATACAAGCACACATACAAGTAGCTCCCCCACAATGTGTATATATATGCTTATCTTTCCTTTGTCGAATTTCCCAGCCAATCAAATAATTCATTAGTTGATAGCTACTAAAGGTAGCTCATCTGTGAAGGGGTAAACCCTAAAATACCCTTAGCGAAAACACCTTCAAACCAAGTTTAAATAGGTGCCCCATGGCTCAAAAAGATCAAGAATGATGAGATAATATCCAAGTAACATAATGCAAGTCATAAATTGCAAATAAAACCTCTCCATTGGGTAAATTTCAGAAAAGTCCAAAATGTGCATAAAATTGCATAACTTGCTCAAACAGTGTCCAAATTGGACCAAATTTGAAACTTAAGCTTTTGTTATGATTTAAAAGCATAACACAAGGTTATATTAGGGTTATAAGATTTCAATTATGATAATTAATATTGTTTAACTCATTCAGCAAGTTTAGGGGCCTTACAACTATAAACCCCTTACTAGGATTTTCCCTCAAAATCCAAGGTAAACAAAGATGGGTACTTCCTTTACACCTCATCCTATTACCTTCACATGGTTACTTTCATATCATGGTGATGTCACATCATTCATACATATCTCATCTTAGGTCAGCACAAAAACCCCCACCGAAGAAGACATTGTCAGTATGGAATGTAGAAACTTGTTGTGTCATCTATACAACTCTAGTAGTAATGTTAAACTTTAAATTCTAGCTATCATCCTAAAATTATATCTATTGTATAAACACATTACTCAAAAGTCATACTTGCTAGCTTTTTACCAATCATCCCATGTGTCCCATACCATTCCCTGAAGCATAAAAAAGGCAATGTATCTATCTTTTTTTTATACAGTGACACTAGAACTCTTGTCAGTTTTTTTTCAGCATCAAAAGAAATGATGATGCTGGCAGCTGTCATTCCATACAAGGAAACATCATTCCTAGTGAACCTTGTTAGGGGTGAAACAACAACACTATCTTCACCTTACTGGGATTTATACGACCTACTTAGAAGACATATCATGTCCCATAAAGAAATTTAATCAACCCCATCTCACTCTTGTTCAACTTGTTCTCATAGCTATTACTGCTTCGGCAACCCAAGGTTTTTGAATAAATATTGATCATATTTTTGACCATATTTGAAGTACTTTGACATGTCATCATTTAAAGCTTGATATAACTTGTATGACATGACTGGAACACTCTGTTCCTCCTATTCATAAATTCTATTTGTACATTGGTTAGTCTAAAGGACATATCATGGTCATGTGAATTATGTCATCCAATATAACTCTTATGCAATGATATTTGATCATATATTTATCTTAAAGGAACATGGTATCACATATCTATTGACCAACAAACCATCTATCCTTGATAGTGGTCTTTCCCGTCAATCACTGAACCATACACAACATTATAGAATCACTTTTTTTTCAAACAACATTTAGAGGATCATCCTCAACTCTCTTTCTCTCTCTAAGGGAGAGAAACACTTGGAATTTTCATTTAATAAACATCTCCAACCTTCACATATTTCTCATATTGATGATACATCTTGGATACTAGGATTCATTACCTTGGTATCCACCTCATGTGCTATAAGGAACTCACATTCTTATCTCATGTACTCTTACCAACATAACAAATTATAAAACATATAAGAGGAGTCTTCCTAATTATTGGAAGGCTCAAAAGCAAACGCATCACAAACATTATGATCTTGGAACCATAGTCCAAGCAACCTTATGCTATAATAAGATATACACCCTCATGTTTGCAGTGAATCCATACGTACCAAGTGGCAATGATCCACTTGAAAGTTGTGCACTAGAAAGGAAAGACACAATGGGAAACACACTCCACACATCATAGCAACATTGTTAAAGGGTCACTAGCAAAAAGGTAACCAATTCTATTTTTATTATGCGAGTTACAACTTCTTATGTATCATTTTACCCTTTTCATTTTGGGTTCCTTGCCATTAGCATAGGAATAATCATGATTAACATATCTCATTACTCCTTCCTTGATGACTATTTATCACACTTGGGTATTTTCTCTAATTTTATTATGTTTTTCAACCACTTATCAACAAGTAAATCATCATATTCCACATTTTCTTCATTAAACATGGATCATATGCCTTAATTTCTTTCACATGCTATTCTTATCTTACATTAATACTTTCTTATACACATAAGTTGGTTTGAGATTAACTCAGGTTCCACCTTATTCCTTTGTCATTGTTCCCATTTATCTTCTAATTTTGTACTTGTTATAGGAGTTCCACTACTACAGAAATAGCATTCAATGTCACTTTTATGGGCGTCGGTTATTAAGGAAAACCGATGCCTTATATGTTAGGCATCGGTTGTTTAAGCAAACCGACGTCTATATTCAAAGACCAGCTAGACACGGGTACCGCTTTGTATTCAGCGTCGGTTGTTTATAACAAACTGACGCAGAAAGTCGGCCGCGAAATCCAAATTTTGATCAAAAAAAATAGTGTCATTTTCAGCGTCGGTCATGTAGGTATAAACCGACGCCTATGTGCGATGAAAATTTGCGCAAAAAGTGTCACTTTCAGCGTCGGTTATCCTTTTATAACCGACGCTGAAGGTGGTTCCCTCCAAACAATTTCATGAAAATATCGTCCAATTGGACGTCGGTTGTTGCAAACAACCGACGCTAAAGATTTTAGGCGTCGGTTGTTAAAACAACCGACGCTATTTGGGAACTTATACTCCGCGATCGCCCGACTCTTCCCCTTTCTTCTGTTTCATTGCGAGCAATTACCCTATTTCTCTGCTGCCGGCGATTTCTCTCCGGCGATTTCTTCTCCAGTGCCATTTCTCCGGCTATTTCTTCTCCGGCGCCCCCTTCTCCGGCGCCCCCTTCTCCACCACCACTCCTCCTTCTCCGCGCCCCCTTCTCCGCCGCCCCTACTGCCCGCCCCTGCTGCCTGCCCCTGCTGCTCCAAGCGCCTGAGGCCGCCGCCACGCCTGACTCTTCGGCGCCGCCTGGTGCTTTTCCACCGTCGTCGCGCCGCCGCAACCACCGCCAGAGCCACTGGAGCTTCTAGCTGCTCCTCCACCGCCGTCGCTGCTAGCTACTTCTCCATCCAGAGCCACCGGAGCCTCTGCCTTCTTCCCTCTGACAAGGTTGGTCTTCCCGCTGCTAGCTGCTCTGCTTTTTTATGCATCGATCAAATTGTTGTGATAAAAATGCATGTAATGTATTTGATTAGAGTTAATCTAATCTGGATGTTCATAATAATGGTATGTTAAATATGATGATTAGGGATAAATATAATGTCTAGTACACATATATTAGATGATATTCAAGAAAACCCTAGTTTGATGAGCATGTTGTTAATCATGTTAATTATGATTCTTCTATATATTCTGATGTCATTATATAATTATGTGATCCCAACATATTAAATTGAATTAGAATGATTTCATGAATTATAGGGTTTTAAAGTTGATAAACATGTACATGCAGAAATAGGGTTATTAAACCAATGGTTATAACATAGTATGATCTTAATCTGATCTGGATGTTCATAATAATGTAGTATGTTAAATATGATGATTAGGGATACATATAATGTCTAGTAAAGATTCCTAGACCTTTTGTTTGAAACTATTGATTTCTTGATTTATTATTTAATAATGCTCTATTGATTAGGATTAACCATGTTGCCTATACTTTATAGACATTTATTATATATAAGAATGAAAACACATGTATTTGTTGGCCTAGAAACCCGTCCAAGATTGGCTCATTAGGAGTAAATCTTGGATAGTCCCCGGTTTGGGACTGTTCTTGAACACCTAATCTCACTTAGGATGTAAGTGTATAATGTGTATTGGGTTTTCGAGAAAATTTCAGTAGCATTTCCCCGTTTGTTCTCTAAGTACATATGTACTTAGAGAACAACGGGGAAATGCTGCCGAAATTTTCTTGAAAACCCAATACACATTATACACTTACTAGTGAGATTAGGTGTTCAAGGATGGGATAGGTGGTACACATTTATTATATATAAGAATGACATCAAATGTGTTTGTTGGCCTAGAAACCCGTCCAAGATTTACTCATTAGGAGTAAATCTTAGATAGTCCCCGGTTTGGGACTGTTCTTGAACACCTAATCTCACTTAGGATGTAAGTGTATAATGTGTATTGGGTTTTCGAGAAAATTTCGGTAGCATTTCCCCGTTTGTTCTCTAAGTACATATGTACTTAGAGAACAGCGGGGAAATGCTGCCGAAATTTTCTTGAAAACCCAATACACATTATACACTTACTAGTGAGATTAGGTGTTCAAGGATGGGATAGGTGGTACACATTTATTATATATAAGAATGACATCACATGTGTTTGTTGGCCTAGAATGTGAACAATCATTGTTTTTTATATTACTTGTACATTGAAGGATTGCTAATTGATAAAAGATCACAATTTTAGAGACATGTATGTTTATACAAATGCTAAATGTTTTCCTTATTCTAGTTGATACAAATGCTAAATGTTTTCCTTTTTAATGAAATTTTCAGATGGCTCACCATGATGAGAATGATGTCCATGATGAGCATGAAGTCCATGATGAGCATGCTGTCCATGACGAGCATGACGAGGATACCAACGTAAGTTCTAAAAACATATCTCGTATTTCTATAAAATTCATTATCTTCTAGTTATGTCATATATCCTGTATTTCTATATTGGCTTAATTCGGTGTGTTTATTTTTGTCAAATTTTAGGTTGATGATGCACAGCTACCCACTGAAGCAATTGAGCAACTTGATGCGCAGCAACAAAAACTTAACAAGAAAAGGGGTATCACTCTGTTGAAAAAGTTACTTGCGCTGAGTGGCAGTGGATCCAAATTGGTTGTGGAGTTTGATAATGGAGGGAATGCAATTGGAGTGAACCGCAATAATTTTATAAACTATCTTGGGGTTGTCACTCGAAGCCATTGTGGTGTTAAATATGATAATTGGCATAAAGTTCCTCAGGCGAAGAAAGACTTGATATGGAAAGATTTATGCGTGAGTTATTATTATTTGCAATTCTATTTTGTAGATTACAAATTCTATTATTTGCAATTATATTTTTGGTACTAGTTAATAACATTTCTATTTTACAGAATCTGTTTGCATTGGATGAGATGTTGCATCGTAAAAGTGTGATGCAACGCACTGGAAAGATGCTTAGGAATTACAGGATAAATCTGAACAGAGAATACATAAGACAGGGTGATAAGAAGAAGAAGTCAGCCCTTGAACAATGGAACTTCTTGGACAAAGAAGATTGGGACAATTTTGTTGCTTCAAGAAAATCTGAAGAATTCAAGGTATTAGGCGTCACTCCCATTTTAATTAATATACATTGTATTCACCTATTCAAGATTAACATTTAGTGCTACTAACCTAATTATAAATGTGCATACTAACTAGGCCCTCAGTGACGCACAAAAAGCAAGGCGTGCACTGAATGTACATGACCATACTATGGGTCCAAAAGGCTATGCAAGCGTTCGCCAAAGACTACAGGCGGAGTCTGCGGCTACTCAGGAGTCTGCGACTACTCAGGAGTCTGCGGCCACACCCTTCCCTCGCCATGATATCTGGATAGCTGGCAGGAAAAACAAGAAGGGTGAAATAAAGAAGCCCGAAACTGCTGAGGCGGCTGCAAAAATGGTAAAATACAACTCTTAGAGCAATCATTTGAATATTGATTATTTGTGGTGTTAACTTACCAATTTTTGTTTATGGTGATTAGCGGGAGCTGCACGAGCAGAGAAAATAAGGCACGTTCATCCCTCAGGGCACAAGGGATGAATTGACAGTTGCTCTGGGTAACCCAGAGCATCCTGGACGTGTTAGAGGTGCCGGCGCTGGTGTGGGCATCAAAGCATTCTTTGGGCCATCCCAGCGCAAACCCAGAGCGGGACTTTCTCAAGAAGAGGTAACATATATATTCTATTTTTATAATGTTACTGCAAAAGGAAATTCATTAATAAAAAGCTAATATTTGTTTTATCCATGTATAGGAGAATAAGAGAGTCGAGGATATAGTTGCTAAGAAGCTCAACGATGTGGTTGCTGAGAAGGTCAAGGAAGAATTGTTGCGGTGGCAGACATCTCAGGCTTCCAATCAGCCTATGCCGACCCACTCTTCTCCTGGTGCACAGACTGCAAGTAATCCTGGAGACCCATCGCCTAACACGTCTGTTGTAAGTATTGTTTATGACATTGTAGCTAGTCTTTTCAAGATGATATGTTTTCAAGATGATATGTATATATGTATAACATTCTTTACGTAAATTTGTAGGCATTGAAGCCATGCCGCTTAAGAATGGAAAACTATGTTGTTGCAGAGGCGCAAGCTTACCAGTCCCTTCCTGGGGCAACGTTTCATGGGACTCCAATGCCGCAGGGCTACATTCGTGTGAGCCCGATACATGTATTACCCGATTGGAGGGAAGTTGCGTTGCCATATGCCCACCCAGATATTAATACACTTGGTGAGGCAGAAAGCGGGGTCATATTGTGGCCCAAAGCAGATGTCCTCTACACGACTGAAATTGTAAGATAAATTTACATTGATTTAGACTGTTAATGTGTATATATGATGTCAACTGATCTGAAATTATATATACAGGTTAAAAAGAAGACACCAGGAGCACCTAGGCCTCCACCTCCAATTCCCGCATTACCAACTTGGGTTCCAACTGACCTACAATACCCGTTAGGTCCTGCTTGTAGGGGAATGGCATGTTGGCTACGGGCACATAATATACTTTGCCCTATAATTGTTTCTTTAGATGCAGATTATGCAGGTCAATCATACGACAACTCTTTATTTATACAAGATATTATTGAGCTGTTTATGTATGATTGGTTGAATACATCAATGATAGAGACATGGATAAGGTGAGATCTTGTTTATACATCCATATACCTTGTGTAAGATCCGGTGATCTAGTTTCTTATATATTAATGCATACGTCTATATGTTTTGCAGCTACTTAATCGAAGATCATTGCAAACAATTTGCATATGATCATGTGGGATTTTTGATTCCATCATTTATTAGTATGGTAGCTAAAGACCCTAATAGTGTTCAACAATACTGTATAGATGCTTTTACAATTTTTGGTCATCAAATGAAGACGATAATAATAGCTCCATTCAATGTCAAGTAAGTTTGCTTTATTTATAATTTGGACTTAAGAAAATTCCATTATTATTTTGCATTTTGAGTTATTAATTGTTAACTTTTTACCTCTAGTGGTAGACATTGGGAGTTACTAGTTATTGTCCCCGGGACGTTCACTGTTTATTATCTAGATCCCGCAGGAAGTACATTAAACACTAAAATTGGACACGTAACCAGAATGGCATTATTCTGGTGAGAAATATTTCATTTTTTATATCCGTTAACATCTTTTATTACATTACTATTTACTTATGCAACTTAGTGTGTTATATTAACATGTAGGGGTTTAGATGCATTCAAAAATGCTGGAGGAAAGGTCCTAAGGAAAAAGAACCAGCCATTGTCTTGGGAGAACGTAAAAGTAAGTTCCCGACTCCCCGACTCCAATGTATATATTATTGATGTGAATTGTGCTTGGTTGTATTAATTTGTATGTTTCAATTTATAGTGTGCTACACAAGACAATGGCTGGGCATACGCATACTATGTGATGCGATTTATGCAGATGATTATCAAACATGCCGCATTGGACATCGATACCATACATGAGGTATTATATATAGTCTCATTAGTTAGTATGAAATATATCAATCTTATTTTTATATTATTACTTATATATATACATCATTCTCTTTGCAGGTGTTTAAAACTGACCACACTATAGGCAAACGCTTAAAAAATGTACATGCTCCATATACGAGGGAATCATTAAATGAAGTAAGAGAAGAATGGGCAATAGCTGTACAAACAGTGGCAACTGTAAGATATAATTGGGATGTTGATAGTGATGATGAACGATACTTTGTAAATGAATGTTTCTGAATGTTAAAACATGTATTTGAATGATTCTATATGTGTGAACGTGACAATTGAATTGATGTCTGAAGGTATCTACTTGTGTGAATCTTTTTATGTTAATTTTGTAGGTTTGTGGCCTGTTTGTAGGCTGATATCAATGGATGTCGTAAACCTGCAGTTCAGAAAACTGAACTGCAAGTTCTCATCCTGCTGACCAGCCACAGCAGGCCTGCAAACAGATTTATAAAATAAAAATAGAAATAGGCGTCGGTTATTTACCGATAACCGTCAGCACAGACTTACAGCGTCGGTTTTTTGTTGAACACCGACGCCAAAAGTGTTCGCGCTACAGGAAATGGGAGTCATCTAGGACACTTTTTTGCGTCGGTGTTTTAGTATATAACCGACGCAGAAAGCGTCCTAGATGACGCCGTTTTCTGTGGCGCGAACCCTTTTGGCGTCAGTGTTTTATAATAAACCGACGCCTTTATGTTAAATAGGCATCGGTTTTTTAACCGACGCTGAAGTGTCCAACCTTTTAGCGGCGCCCACATAGGCGTCGTTCAGAAACCGACGCCAAAGGGGGTTAAACAACCGACACTAAAAGGCACTTCTGTAGTAGTGTTCTTTCCATCTGATGTGGATTTCATACCTTGATTCACTTTATAAGCATAGACTTATCTGTCTTTTATTTTATTGTCTTCTTGAATCACATCTTAAAGAACTCCTCTTTTTCTAATTTGTATTCATATTTAGATATCATGGTGTTTTATCTTTCTCTTATAGTTACCAAACATTCAAGTTCTGATAGATAATGATGCAATTCTCAACATCTTTAAGGTAGGATTGAGATATTCACACCACGATTTCTTATTCGTTATGCTCTTTAGATTGTCTCAAAATCACTACTTGATCAGAGTAATCAGAAAGATAACAATCTAAGAGTTCCATACTTACCTTTTCTTCAATAATTGAATACCTGGCCAGGGCACCCAAATACTGAGATTAGGCAGTATGTACCATATTTTTATGTCATATTCCTAATTTTGACATCATCCTAGTCTGAAGTCCTAGTGTTCCTATAGACTCAGTGAACCTAAAGCTCTGATACCAACTTGTAAGAACCCGTTACACAAAATGAGATTACTCAAAACATAAAACACAATCAATCATTAATTAATCACATACCCAAAAATATGCATAAATTAAAACCGATTTCAATGTCAGCACCCACTCAGAAACATTTGCATAAGAGACCAACATATATCTTATACCCATACTATGCCAAGAATTTGATACAAATTGTTCTATTGTCTTAGCCACCACATATATACAAAAGGAGAACAATATTCGTATATGCCTCACAAATAAGCATTAATATGCTAACAAAAGTTTGATTCGTTTGAAACACCATATACAAACTTTTCCTCACCCGGACCTGAGAATATAGGGATAACACTAGGACACACTAGACATCTAATCAACTTTCTCAAAGATTCAGTACTATAGCTCCTCTTTGCTGCCATATGTTTGTTTTTGTCACTTCTGAATACCTAAAAAAATGTGGCGAACCACAAGGGTGAGACCCATCTCCCAGAAAGAGATATAACCTCCAACAACAATTATTGATTACAACATTTTTAAGTAATTAAACAGTTAGGTAGTTTAATCAGATATAAAAAATAAGCTCAGCACCAATGATGATTAACAAAATACATAAAGGAGCAGATAATAACTATCATCATTAGCCATACTATCATCCTTTATCTTGTTCATAATATAAGCAATTCAATAGCATGTGCATATCTAGCATCATGAGCAAGTCTAGTAACATAGAACCTCTATCATTATGAATAAGTATAGCCACATAAGCATAGATAACAACATTAGCATGTCTAATAGGTTGAACATATCAACATCATAAAAAGAGCTAACAACATAAGCACAATTATCTGGATAAGCATGGTTAGCATTATATGTATCTCTAGTTACAAAGGCATGGCTAGCATGCTAAACATAACAAACAACATGAGATAGCTAGCATAATGATTATAATCAGTAGTAGCAATATAGTTATCAACATAATCATGGCTATTGTATGTACGCATCTACAATCTTAAGCATTTCCACAACATAAGTATATCTACTATCTCTTAATTGCACTACGCATCATCTTTATGTAAAGAGAACAAACAAGGGTTATAATCTAATGTGAAGCATCGTGTATAACCCTAAACAGATATGCTATACGACTGTATTACATCTTTTATTATACCTTGAGGAAATTGAGGATACCACTCAAAATCCAACTGACCACTGCTAAGTCGAAATCAGTGCTCTACGAAGAACCAGAATCCTAAGATCTACTCCGCCCCCCATCAGTACGGGTCTTCTATAGTGACACATAAGGTCAAGCTGCTAAAAGCATAGTCCGTCCTTGGTACAAGTCATGGCACTAGTGAAAGGAGGTGGGTACGCATACCCTACCATCTGAGGTACAACCACAGTTGTCCTCCCTAAACACTGGCATAGGAATATTCGTTTCACCATCTGGCAAGTTCTGACACTCAGATGGATCTATGGAACATGGCACTACATGATTACAGTTTTACTTGATTAGTTATGTCAATTGGGTGAATTAAGGTTGCATCAAAAAAGTGGACATACAAATCCTAATTCACTTCTAACAAGCATATAAATATCACAACTTTAAAAGATATAAAACGTGTGAAACATAATTTCTCGTCTCATCATCACATGGTACTATTTACTTGCCATTCATGAGGCTACACTAATCATCATACTATCACAAGATACAAATCTTTTTCACAATATCACAGGGTATCAACCCTTTTCAACAAAAGTGGATTACACTTCATTCAGGGCTCAACCATGCCCAAAGGTCATTAAGACCATCATATTATCCCTGCAAGATCATCATTATCTTTGCATGCCTTATAACAAGGCTCAACAACATTACTTACATATAATACACCAGATCAACATAATATTGCATTAATGAGCTAGGAGATATTCATAAACAATCGTAGCAGGGTTATATTAACATTAAGAACATTCCTTTATTACATCAACATGCAAAGAATCTAGATATGATTAACTCTCATCATATTCATTATGCACATGTTTAGCATAAGAAAGTATCAACCATGTGGCTATGATAACCATCAATTAACATATCCATGTTATGATCATAGTAAGGAGGTTATTCCACCATCATTCCATCATATAAGAATGTTAAACATGAATACTCATTTATCTATTTGCAATAGAGTTAGGTTCACAAGATAAATTATATTAATGTTACTAATCAACACTCATACGCAAACCCGAACTCACAACATCCCCATTGGATCATGGATGCATAAGGTGAAGCATCACCATCACATTCCATACCATTCTCAAGTATGAAACCACACATAAATCAAGGTGTAACGATCAGGTTAAAGCATACTAGGGTTTCAACAATAGTAACAAAATACTCCATGATTGTATTAGTCATTCAAGGACTATTGATACCCAATTACCATCATTTAGTTAAATTAAAGCTAGGTATAACAAGATATACCTCATTAGGGTTACATATCAACACAATATGATTAACATCCCCTCTATTAATATGATTGAATAGGTAAGACTACCTTATTAAGGGTAACCCTCCATTTGTTCCATCATCACTTAACCCATATCACCATACCACAATGTCACCCAGAACCATTGGATGTTTAAAAGGTAAGACCATTGGTTGTTTACAAAAGTAAACACCTTGGATAAACCACCTATGAAGTCCTTGATTTGTGCTCTAGAAAGAGTCACCATATAACCCTATACATCCCTTGATTAACAACACAAAAAGTTTAATCGACTATTCATTTAAAATAAGCCATCCATTGTCGACAAGTAAGCTCCTTAAGTTGATCATATAAAGGAAGACATCTAAATCACATTATTAGGACCAATATATTCCATTATCTAACATTCCCCTTTATTGGAGGAATAAACATTAGATCTTGACCATTGGGTCAAGTTCATATGTTAAAACCATCAATTACTGTATAGGTCTAGCTATTGCATCAAGTGACCTAAGAAACCATTGGTCTAAGGCTTAATTGATGCTACAACTACAATGCTTAAATCAGAATAGGTTGTAGAGATCTGATCCACCATCATTAGTGATCATTAAATCACCATAGGTTGTTAGATCAACACTATATTTATTAATCAGCATCAAATATTAAGCTAATGTCATCATTGATTGATAACATTAGTAGGGTACTTAATGGTTGATCAGTATACTTCTAATTGATCCAAAACTTGACCTAAGGGGGTGACCATAGGTTGTCACCATCATATGACACATTTGATCATGACCATCATTTTTCATGAAGACAACACCATAGGGTTGTTGCAATGGTACCATCATCGGGTCATGGGTTTATAGAAGAAATCAGCTTAAAACCCTAAAATTGACCATTGGTTGATTGGCGCTTAGCACCATAGGTTGTCAAACCAACCTGATACAAGTCATATTATACCTTAGGAATAATGTACACATGATCACAGTTTCATATAAAACTGAAACCAGAATTGGGAACATTATAAAAATCAAAATCCAAGTCAAGCATAGCTTTTTAGTGCAAGGATCATCATTTTCAAGCAAGAACGTGATCTAGAAAGCTTATGGTAAGAAATAAACATGGAGCAAATATAAAACTTGACTCTAATGAGAAGTTGAAACCCCTCATAGAAGAAAACTCATGCGGGTAGTGTAGAAAATCCAAGAATAATCTATGAATTCGTCCATCTAGCACCTTTCTTCATCAAATGAGCAAACCCTAAGCATAACGAGCAAGAAAGGTAGGGTTTCAGAGATTTAGAGAAATTTCTACCATGGAACAACAAGGTTCCGACCTGGAGAAAGCTAGGAGGAAGGATAAAAAAGAAATAAATGGAGGAAAGAAGGGAATTCTTAATCTTTTAGGTCAAGATCACTAGAAGGATGCTTTTTCAACCCTAAAATGAAGTCAATTGCAACCCTAGATCCTTTTTCCAAGAAGATCCCCACTTTCTTCTTCCTTGGATAGAAAAATTCATAGAAGCACAGAGGGAGAACAAGGTTGGGAGAAGGAGGGAAGTGGTGGATAGAAAATGGCTCGTTTTGGTACTTGGGGATAAGTATATGAAACTTTAAGATAAAGAAAAAGAAAAAGTTGAAGTTCTAGTATCTATCCAAGTGTCAATGGCCTTAATTTATTACGAATATACAAGCACAGACACAAGAAGCTCCCCCACCATGTTTATAGACCTTCTTATCTTTCCTTTGTCGAATTTTCCAGCCTATCAAATAATTCATTAGTTGATAGCTACTAAAGGTAGCTCATCCGTGAAGGGGTAAACCCTAAAATACCCTTGGAGAAAATACCTTCAAACCAAGGCTTAACTAGGCGCCCCATGGCTCAAAAATATCAAGAATGATGATAGAATATCCAAGGAACATAATTCTAGTGATAAATTGCAAAGAAAGCCTCTCAATTGGGTAAATCCTAGAAAAGTCCAAAATCTGCATAAAATTGCATAACTTGCTCAAATAGTGTTGAAATTGGACCAAATTTGAAACTTAAGCTTGTGTAATGATTTAAAAGAATATCAAAAGGTTATATTAGGGTTATAAGAATTAAACTATGATAATTAAGCGTGTTTAACTCATTAGTCAAGTTTAGGGGAAGAGAAGATTTTGGAATATATTGGGAGGAAGGCAACGTTCCACAAGACCAAACACTGGTGTAAGATTGGTCTCAAAACATGGCACACTAGTGAAACCCAAGATCTACCAGGTTCCATGGGAAGGAAAAAAGGATTATTTTTATCTAAGTATTCTAAATTTTCTAGATATTTTGGAGATATCCCAACTAAAAATGGGTTAGTTTGTTGGGTTGAGTTATATGATGAATAATACTCAATTATAAAAATGAAGGTCAGAGGAGATAAAACTTGGGGCCAAGTCTTCCTTTTAGTAAAAGATATATATTTATCATTAAGATGATGATGATGTAATATCATTTAGGTTTTGAAACTAATTTTGTTATGAAGGATAATTCAAATTAGCAATTTATTTAAAAAGGCTTGTGAAAATTTTAACCAAAGGGTTAAATGCACTTAAGACCTAAAAATTATACTTCTTATACAAACCCTTGAACTTTTCAAAATGGATGAATTGAGTGGGTTATATATGACAAAAATAGGTTAAATGTGGAATTACTGGAATAAATTCCATTATTATATATAAATAAGATATGATCATGATCACTCAATGAATGATCCTAAAAGGGGTGGCAATAGTTTCCCCTATAATGATAAGGTTCAATATATGAGTGAGAACCACAGGCTTGAGCCAAGATTGACCACCTTTTTGGTCATTAAGGGCCAAAAAGGTTGGACATATTAGAGGAATCATTTGTTGAATTGTATTCTTGTGTAGTGTAGGTGACCTCTTTTCCTTGTAGGGCTAGATCAGTGGGATCACCATTTATAGAAAGGACAATGTTAGGTACAAAGCTATCATCCAGGGTTAATGTGAAATAAACTAAGACTAATGGATCGGATAGGTGACTGTTTTCCCCCTACAACATGATAGATCCATCGAATGAGTTCCAAATTTTCTAGCTTGAAAGTTATTATGTGCCCCTTTATTTTTTTCTAATCCCATATATCATTCTCTCACTAATTCAGGTCCCACTTAGGGAAAGGTGGAGGGGAGTGGGTTGAAAGAAAATACAAAGGCTTAAATTTTTTAAGAAATGTTCAATTGAATCATCAGTCTATAATCATGACATATATTTCAAATGCTTGATTTTGAAAGATTATCATGTCTCTCTATGATTATATGTCTGAGTAAGTTAGGTCAATTGCTAGACCTAGTGGATGAACTAATTTTAGTTATATAATCAAAATCCTAAAATGGTAAATGTGGAGAGTCGCCTATGCAAGATAGGCATTTTGAAATGCAAACAACATATTAAAGTCAATGCATGCAAATGGAAGCACATGATGCCTAATAGATGTAGAACTTTATATGAAATTGAGGTACCTACCAGATGTATGCTTTGTATGAAAGAGAAAATTGTTAAGTTCCTACCCAGAATAGGGATGTAGTTGAAAGATCATTTGAGAGAAAGATGGTTTGCCTTCTAACTTAAAGCTTATTTACGAATGAACAGTGCCTACTATGCATAGGGTTTTAATCTAGGAAAAATGTTATGAATGAAAATATGTGATTTTATTACTTTGTGTAGAGATCAATGCTAAAGTAAAAACATTGCTTATGAGGAAGTACTATTTAAGGTCATGATCAACTAAAGATATCTACCTAATATAAGGTTTTTATGATTTTCAAGTGGTCTAGTTTAAGGTCTTGATCCAGGACCCAAAATGATTTCTCTGACAATTTTCAAAACATGTTCAAAATTTAGGTCTTAGTACAGATACCTATGATACTATTTTAGGTCATGATCCCAGAACATAATGGTATAGTTTAAGGTCATGATCCATGACCTAAAATGGAGGAGATGATGCCTACCTTGTAATAGGGTGTTTCATTTTAGATGACCCAAGGTCAAATCTGACATGGAATATAAAATTTTAAAGTTTGATCAAAACCAAAAGATTTAAAATTGAGGGAGGGGAACCTCTGTCTAGGATTCCAGATTCCAAATATGATCAGGCTTTAGAGGTAGTCAAAGTTTTTACCTCTGTTATAATAGTGATTTTTTAGGTTTCGGGAAAATATTTGGGATCTTCAAATTTTCATCAATTTTTTTATAATTTTATTTGATTTTTTTGAGTTTTCAGTGACTTTTTTATTTTATGAAGGTTTCTCAAAGTTATTCTGAAAATACAATGTCTTGTTTTTGTTTTTTTCTTTCAAAAACACTTTGTTTAAAAGTGGAGAAGAAGAGATGGTCGGGAATTATCATCATTTCCTTTAATTTCAAGCTGTGGTGGGAATGAGAGCTCGAGCTTGAGCTTGAGAAGGGACAATGACGGTTGTTGGAGAGATAAACTAAAGGTGGAAAGGTGTATTCCATGATAGGAAATCATGATGGAATTCTATGTTCTACAAAGGTTCTTTTGTGGGGCCAAGAGAGTTGCACTCTATCAGTAGTGAGACGACAAATCTTGTAATTTTAAGGCATTTTTGATATTTCTAGCTCCAATCTACCCTGAGAAGGTATGCCTTTTAACTTTTATCTTTTGCTTTTTCATTTTGAGATCTTTTATGGGATATCCAATTTTTTATTTTCAAAATTCTCAGCGACATTGTGGTTGATGATGATCAAGAGCTTGTTTTGAGTTGTGATCTAATATATTTTGTTATTTTTGCATTTTATGAGCATCCAACGAATGATTGTACTGATTCAACTTGCAACTAAAGTTGGTGTAATTGCAACTTTGGTTTCTTGATCGTAGATGGCAGCCCATGGATGGAATAATTGGTAGGATGTGCAAGTCCCTTATAAGGATCTTGTCATGAATGAGAAGGATGTTGATAATGACTATATGGAGCTTAGGCATACCCCTAGTATGTTCTTATTTTTGTTCTTTTAGCTATATATACATCAAAGTAGGAAATTTTTTATCGTTGTTTTATTTGGACATTCTCCATGTAGGTGTGGATAATATCGATAGGGAAATTCTTCCTCTTGAGGATTTGTGGAGCTGCAAGAGACAATGTGGATGAAATTTCATTATCGAGGGCATCAAGCAGGAAATGAGGTATAATTTGAAACTTTTATCATTTTTATTCATTTTTATTTGTGAATTATGTTTTTATTGCTTCTTTCAACATTTTTTATTCTTCCCTTCATATTCTACTTTTGACTTTAGGGACTGGGGGTTTCAATTATTCCTTTGAGCTTGTTGGAATGAGTTTTTATGTTTGTAAATGGAACTAGTATCACAGTAGTTGAATTTCTTTTAAAAAAAATAGTCTTTAGTGATGTTAGTTGTGGGATCATATCTAGGATCTACTTCATGACTCTAATTGAGAAATTTCCCCTATAGACTAGTACTTCCCATTTCCTATTTGTTGAGTTATCCATCACCCTTAGTGAATTTACCAGGACGACTGGGTTATGTTTTGATGGTAACTCAATCAGAAGCCTACTGGACAAAATGATTTGGGTCAAGAGCTCACCGCTGAGTTTTTCAGTGCGAATACAACTAAGGAAGGCATATCTTTAAGGTATGAAGTCAAGTATACCTAGATACACAATGTTAATTTTAAAAAGGGTGTAGTGAGGGGTGTGAGTTCTCCCCAATTCATTGATCTATACAACAATGTATTTATGTTCTTTGGAGTCACTTGTTGTCTCTTTTGCAAAAATGCCACGAGTAGAGGAGAAATTGGTTGGTTCTTCTTAATGATAGACATTCCTTCTTTTGACTAAGGTGGAGGCATGGATGTTGGCTTGATGACTTGCATAAGAAGGTGCATTTTAGTGATTCCTTTCAAAGGGAAGTATTCGAGTTGTGAAGAGCCATGAAGGTTTTGTAGGCTTTCTATATGTAAATATATAGTATTTTACTTTCAACTTTCTTTTTGATGTTTTGTGCCTGAGGTACTAATTTGACTTTGTGCCTTTAGGGATATGACCACTTTTAGCTTAGTAGACCTTAGTCCCAGAGTGACGTAGGTCATCTATCTGATCATCTACCTACTTGTCATTGCATAGTCTTGGAACATTAGTAGGATGTCTTATAAGTAGTGGAGGAAAATTTGGAGAAAATGTCTGTTAGAGAGGTATATGTATCACCTTCTTGTATTGTCCGCATTGTATATGTGTGTTTTAGCTGACTTCATTTTTTTTTGTATTTTCTAGGTCTTATTTAGGACTTCTCTAGGTTTTAGCTTGACTTGGGAAGTACAACATGTGCAATATTTTCCACATATTAGACTTGGATGCAAGGAGGATTCATTTTGAGTCACCTACAAGTAGTGTGTTAAACATGGAAATATGTGTTGATTGTCAATGTGTTGGAGGTTGGAACATCCCATTTGATCCTCTCGCATGGTCAATTCCTTCTGATATTGGGAATAATCAGCCATTACATGATCCCATGGGTGGATAGGTGAACAATACTACATATATGGAGTGGTATAATGATTTTATTCAACCATTTTTGTTTCAATAGGAGGCCTATAAATGTTAGTTCATACTCTATTGATAAAAGTTATTTTCTATTTTATCTACAATTTGTATTCCTCTACTCTGCTGAAGTAACATGCGTACTTTCTGCCTATTGAGTTGATTGAATATGATTTTTTTTAGGATCTAGGTGATACTGATTGCAAGTTGTGTTGTTTGCCTCCCTATTAGGAATATAATCATCATGAGGCTCCTCATCTTGACCTAAGCCTACTCAGTGATTTGATGAATTCCTCTGATTCTGACCTCATCAAGACTTCAACGTAGGAGCTTTTTGTCACCTCCTGGATAATGGATCCTTTTATAGTAAAAATGGATTTGGTTGTACCTAGTCCTACCAAGAGGATGGTGTGGGGATTAGTGCAGGTGGATATATCTTCAGCTTAAGCATCTAATAGGATGGAATCATAATTGACTACTTATGGGACTAAAGGCCACCACATGTATAGTGTGTGTGTGTGTGTGTTATTTCTTCATGGAAGATCCAATCTTCCATGTGGACCCATGGAGTGTGTGGTTATTGTGGATCCATCTTATGTAATTGTTGAGTCAAATGCAACTCATCATAGAGATGCTTATTTGGGTGTTAAAGTGCAAGCTAGCAGTTCATCTTCTGGTCATTGGTAGTCTAGTGGCACATTGCATCCAAATATGAGCAGATAGAATAGATCATTAGGGTCTTATTATTATGGTCATAAGTCTTTAGAAAGCATTTCATTGACTACTTTAACAAGAAAGTGAATAAGTAGAATGTATTGGCATCTTCATGTCCTTTACTTTTCTATACCTTGAGGTTATTTTATTTCCTGCAAGACAACTATGAATTAATGTAATTTTCATCAAGATTGAGCAATTAATAAACTTTCATTAAGTATTTGAATTAGATATGTGTCAGAGTTACAAGTCCTTTTTTGGGACTTAGAAATCCCTTTTTTAAGTCTGTTTGCATTCTAGACTCGATTGGGGAATCAGACTGTGAGGTCAACATATGGTAGCGGGACATGATGTTCTGTAGCTCCTTCTCATAGGTGGAATGTATTACTTCATGAATAAACAAGATTAAGAATCCTATTCATCTTGTAAAGCATGTAAATTTGGGATTAACATTTAGGATTGTTATAAATATAGAATGATTGCCTCAATATTTTGCATCCTTTCCACTTTTAAGGATGTAAACTAATGGTGTAGTTGGTTATTAACAAAGTTACACTTTTCTTTTTAGAAAGACTCATAGAGCCTATACTTGGTGTATTGTTGGATCAATATTATATCAAAGATGGAGGAAGTGGAATTGGAAAGCTTTGGCTACCATCACCAATTGGCTTATGTTCTACTTGTAAATGTTCTAGTACTAGAAGCTTTCAACTTTTAGGATCCCCTCAGTCACACATTTCATTTTGGAGATGTCATGTTGACTCCCACTCTAGAAGATGTAGACAACATTACTCCTCTATATCCCCATGATCATTGGAAGATCCTCAAAGTCAATCTAGACCATTGAGATAGTTGATATGTATAACGTGAAGAAATCAAAAGTTTCTCGATCGCTTATTGATGATGGTCACTTCATAATTGTTGGCTCCACATTGGGATAATTCAAAAGTTAGACATGTAAGGATGCAATGTCTCTAGATATTCCTTGTTTGTGGTCTTATACTATGACCATTCTGACTCCGTTTTTTTTTCAAGAGACAACTGGTTAGGTGTTAGCCACAATATCCTGCATTGTAGTAGTGATCAAGCATAGATAGACTATCATGTCGTTGGTCTTGAGTAAGTTGTAGTAGTTCTTGGTTCAAGCTAAGCTAACTAGGAGGATGCAAGGACCTTTAAAATCCTTGCAAATTTATCTGGGGATGTATAATGGTACTAACGAGTTCAAGGGGTCTAAAATCCACAACATATATTTGCATATGACTAAATGTTGAAGGGAATCAAGTTTAGTGACCCTCTTCAATCTCTTGGTGCATTGTCATAGTGGATATCCCATTTGACACATCACGATGGGAAAATAGGCTAGTTGAGATTTTGTCTTGAGACTTGGGGTTGCGGGATAATGATGTCTGAATTTTTATGGTTGATTATTCTTCTAGGGATAGAGAAATATGTTGTATTACTAATGGCTCTGGTGATGAAATTCATCCATGTCTAGTGTGTTTATGACATCAAGGATACATGTATATTCTTGCACGTAAAAGAGGGAGTTGAAAGATGTTGTTGGAATGTCAAAAGATGACTCTATATGCTTTTCATATAGGAAATAATTGCTTTCTGGAATGTGTAGAGTGGATTACCTCATCCTTCAGTAGTAGTAACCTGCAACCCTGAGGGAGAGCTAAGCAGTCTTGTGTGATGTTATCCACTTCCTTCAATTTTTAGAAAAAGTTGTCTTTTGTACTTTTTTTTCAAAAAAAATGAAATTTTAGTTCAATGCCATCTAAGAAATTCATCTTGAAATTTGTAAAAGCATACTCTCACTCACTGTGTGGTACCAGCTTAGCTTACTTCCTTCACAATGTTTGTCAAGTGTATGGCTTAGGACGGAAGGCTTAAAATCGACAACTTTTGAGATTTTAGCCTCTAAGAGCTCCCTTTGAGAGTTAGATGACCTAGGTTGATCATGATTTCCTAGCTTGTATGCTTGGAGTACCAGGGTTGTTTTGCAAATTTCATTGTTTATAAGAAATTGAGAAATGGCATATGTTGTCACCCATTTTTCCCCTTTTCTCTAAGTTAGAGGTTTAGATACCAATCATATTTCATATTTTCCCATGTTTCATTCTTCTACCCATAACTAATTCTTCCCTTTGAATATTTGTATAATTTTCTTTTATAAAAGGATCTTTCTTTTAGGGAGAAGATGGATTAAGGGCTTTATTGACCCTGGGTGTCACATTAGGGGCTAAGATGTATCTAGTGAGCAAGAAACAACACCTTACCTAGTTGGGTTAAGGTTCTAGGTGTCAGAGACACCCTTGACTGGCTCTACTCCTAACATGTTTTAGTGTAGTTGTCAATCACTTCTATGATGGCATTTTGGAAGTTGAGGTAGTTTTACAGTGTTCCCCTAAGTGGTAAGTCTTTTATTTCTTTTTAATTTTACAAATTTGATTGGACATTGATTCTCATTACCATAGTATGGTAGGTCAGGTTTTATGGAGATGGAATTAATGGGGTTTTCCTAGTGAATGGCTTTCGTGCTTATGCCTCCTAAGTTGGTCCATCAGAAGTTTGTTTACCTTTTTTCAAGGATGACATGTGGATAGCCATAAGGATCTTGATCTCAACTCCAATCCAACACACATTTATATGTCCTGTTGACCTGGTAATATGTCAATCTCATCATAAGGATTATGTGAGTACCATCCCTATATGATCGTTAGGATAGCTTGACCTTGCAGATCAGGTCTAACTTCCCCAGGGACCGATAGAATTAGCAAATCTCTTTTCTTAGACAATGATTAATGACCCATAGATGGGTGTTCTCGTCACACCTTATCATTGGGATAACCATGACCATAACTGAGGTTTTTGTTTGTTTTTGAGCTGCAATCATGATTTTTTTGTTTTTTTAAGATTGGTAAACCATAAGGGAGGATTTAAGTCGGTAAACTATTGGGGCCTACTTATAATGATTTATTTTTTAATTGACTCTGTATTTCCAATTTTGATCTCACCTCTTCAGGTATACACTGAATATATAGTGGGGTATTTAAGTTTCTCTTAGGTGTATATTAAATGGTAGATTTTTCTATCTTACAATGCTCCTTTCTAAGGACTTGATGTTGATGAAGCTCATTTGTCAGCAACAATAGCATTTAATGATGCTAGTGTTTGTGTGGAGGAGATGAACATTTACGTCCATGTGTTTCAGACGCATGGCACCCCACTCATCGATGTTATGGATGATGTAGGGTCCGTCCAATTTAGGATTGGACATTCCATTGGTATCAAAGTTCTAAATAATGTGGAGTACCAAATATTCCTTTCCAAAACTATAGGGATGACCCTCTTGTTGAATTCCCAATCTACTTTGGATTGATGACACTGAGTGTGGCGCAGAGCTCTTGTTTGTTGTTCTTTAAGTGTGTTGAGGTAGTAAATACAGTATGTGACCCATTCAGCCTTAGGAATTGCTAATTCTTGTAGTCTCAAAGGGATGGAATTTCGACTTCTTTTGGTAGGACTACCGATATACCATATATAGGTGAGTACGATATGAATCATATCGATGTTATGATAGATGAATGATACACCCATAAAGACATCATAAGGTGATCATGCCAGTTAGCATTTGAGTTCATCATCTTTTTGCAGATCATTACTTGGTTCTTGTTTGCATGATCTATAGCTCCATTCATCTAAGGCTTGTATGGTAGTGTTCCCTGATGCTTGATTTGCAAAGATCTCATATACTTAAATATTTGGTGATGATGTTAGTATTGTTTTCAGAGATGATTTCATGTGTTGATCTACATCTACTTATAATATCGTTCTTGAGGAAACTGATCACTTGTTGAGACAAAGCATTGGTGATGAAGATGACTTCCACCCATTAGTTGAACTAGTCAATTGCAACTAGGATCAAGCATTTTTCCTTTGATGTTGTAGGATAGACCTTTCTGATCATATCGATTCCTCTAGAATAAAAAATCCAAGGCATGTCCATTTGTATATCTGATTAGATGGTAGATGGATATAATCAACCATAGAATCAACAGACTCAACATTTGTAGACATATTGGCAACCATCTATATAAATGGTATTCTAATAGTAACCCATAAACTATATCTTCATTGCAATTATGATGCTACCATGTGTGTACCACATAGTCTAGCATGGGTTTCCTTCATGAAAAATTCAACATCTGTATTTTTGATGCATCTTAGAAGGGTTTAATTGCATGATATTTGATAAACATGTATGGATCCTAGGATGTATTGTTGGATTGTCATTTCAATGATTGTTGTTCTTAGTTGGACATATTTTTAGGGATGATATGGTCCTTGAGATATTGTTTTATGTTATCAAACCACATGTTTTCATCAGTTTTTATGGCATTATCTGTAACCTTGTAATAGGCTGACTAAGTGAATGTTTATAATTTAAAGGAGAAGTTGTGACCACCTTGAATGGAAATAATTGAAGTGAGTGTTGACAAAGCATTAAATTTCTTGAATTAAAAGAATATTTACTTGAAATATCTAGCAAGTGAGCAAAAATACTCTTGATAAGGGATCAATTTTGATGGCTAGTCTCCAAATATTCTTCACTAGTGAGATTATGAGAAGTGAATCTCCATATACTTGAAGGTGATGCACCCCTTGTAGATTTTCTAGCTGAAGTCTGATTATGCATGATTCATATTCAACTCCCTTTTTTATGGCACTAAAGTTGAGTCATCTTATGATGTATAGTTACTTTCCATATAGGTCTTGGAGGACCACTCCTATTCCAACCCCTTTCTTGATGAATACTCCATCAAAGAAAATCATTTGAAGGTCTAGATATAAGGGGATAATGACGTATGTTGAGCTAATTTATCTAATTTCTTCAACAAGAAACTTACACTCATGTGTTTGAACTTTAAGGAGTGGGAGGTCTTGTAGATGATCTACTATGGATCGCTCCTTGATTCCCTTCATTGGTAGACATGTGATGTCAAATTTTGATAATGCCATTTGTTAGTTCATCCATCATTTGGTGAGGAAAGGTCGTTAACACATGTAGTAGAGTGGGTGGTGTCTAACAATTAGTTGAAGTGAGTACATCATCAAGTAGTGACACAACTTCCTTGTATAATACACCAGAGATAGATAATACTTTTCAATACTTATGTATCTAGCCTTGATGTCATTGATATTTTTGGATAAATGATAGATGGCATGATGTCTGGCATTTTCTGACTAGATCAAGAGCCCCCCGTAAACTTTTCAATATTGATACTTTTAGGGTGAGAGGGTATCCTAATAACACTGGATTTATAAATAGTGGCCTAGTGAGGTAGTCTTTAATCTTTTGAGTGTTTGTTTGTAGTGTTTATTCCATCCAAAATCAAAGTCTTCTTCAGTAGCTTAAAATTGGTCTCATAGTTGAGTGTGAGCTTGCTGATGAGGCAGCAGATGTATTGGAGATGACCAAGCATATTCATATCTCCTTCTGTTTGTCTTTGGTAAAGGTGTTTCTGGATGGCACGAGCCTTTACAGAGTCGAGATTCCTCTTCGGTTAACAATGTACCCAAGGAGACTACCAAATGTAAATGATGAATGCATATTCATCATAGTTTTGATCACACTTTAGTCTACTTTTGCATTTAGATTTCTTATTTTGACTTGAAAACAATTGCATTTATCTTTATTTAGATTTTATGTTAACTTATTGGGATTTTGATACTTTCCTTAACATCCTTTGCATGTATGAAGTTTTATCTGTACATTCTAGTGCAACTTAGAGGGTCCCTATGACATGCACTAGGTGCGAGTCAAGAGGGGGATGCCTCCCGTGATGTGGAGGCCATCGCAAGAGCCCCAAATAGATTCTGGGCATGTTCAAATGGCTAAGAAATCAAAATTTTTGCCTTAAATCCTTGATTGACCACTCGATCAACCTCCTCGATCGAACATCTATTGTTATCCATTAACCGAGTTCCATTGACTGGGATCCACTACTTGACATCTTCCTATCGAGCTTCCCTGATAAATGTCAAGTAATTGATCTGCTAATGATTGAGGTCCACTCTTGGACCACTAATTGAGGTCCACTAATTCAACTCTTGGTGATTGACAATCTGACAATCGACCTCCAAATCAAGCTCCATCTGTCAATGTCTACTAATATACCTTCATGCACCAACCAAACCCTATGACCCTTCATCTTCTCGTTGTTGATGCATTCATTACAAGCTCCCACATCACATTCCTTGAAGGATATTTGCCTTCCTATCCTCCTCCTACTAATAGAAGGCCTTTTCTTCTTCATGAATACATCTGGAGACACTGGGAGGTTGTAGAATCTATCCACAACTCTACCTTGCGTACATCCACTATGAAGCTTGATCAACCTCAAAGGAGATATATCAATTGACCTGTGCTCCACCCAATCAATTCCTCTCAAATAAGATAGCTTGATTGACCTATGCTCCACCATGATCAATCAACCTCAAGAGAGATAGTCCACTTGACCTATTATACTTATGTGCACATTTCATATCATATTTCTATATTGTTTGTCATGCATTTTTCATGCATTCAAACTCTTTTTCACTCATATTCATGTTGATTTTCATGCATTCGAGGTATACTTACTCTTAGTTATTTGTTGATGCATCGATACTCAATTTCATTCTATTTTGATAAGAAAATGCCCCCAAAATGTGTATATTGGGCATTTCCCCTTAGAGTCATGCAGCTGGAGTTGAATATTGAAGGAACAACAAGACTTATGGTGTGTAACACAGTTACACACACCGTAAGGCCTCATTAGATAAAATTCTTAAAGGCAGACACATTTTGTGTTGCCTAGAAACACGACGTAAGGCACTCTTGGAGAATTTTAGTCAAGACTTAGAATGACGGCGTGTCACCAAACTACACGACGTAAGTCTGGGACTCTTGAGCATTTGCTGAGATGCACTTATGCACATGACGTGTGGACCAATCTACACATCATAAATGGATCAATTTTTTGTAAGATTTGAAATTGAACATTTTGTTTGGACAAATACAACTCTCCCTCCCTTGGGACAGTTATCACAGATCATTTGGAGCATTTTTGCACCAGAGAATAGAGAAGAGCTGAGGAGGATAAATTTAGAGAAGACAAGGCAATTATTCGAGAGAAGACATCTTTTCCTCTCCATTCTTCTTCATCGTTGTAGCTGGAGCTTCCCCGTTCGACTTCAACCTACTCGAGAGAGAAGGTTGCTGGAGAGGAGCTTTTCAGAGATGAAACTCCATCTACTTGCTGGAGTTTCTCTATGTTCCTTCTTTCCTTTCGAATCCTCTAGTTGTACCTTAGTTTCTATCATGAAAAATTGTAGATTTCCATCTTATTACTTGTTTTTCATAGCCATGAGTGAGTATATATGAATTCTTGGGCGTGGGAGAATAACTCCCATGTCATGACATATATGGAACATGATAATTCATTCTAAATATTAAATGCTTGCATTTCTACCTTTTGAGTATCGGTTCTTACTTCTTGCATGTACGGGTGGCCACTATGTATGCATGTTTTATTCTTTCTTGCTTAATATGAGAAGATAGGTAGGAGAGTAAGGAGTTACTCTCTTGGAAACTCCTCCTTTACCATGAGAGTGGAAATTATGGAGTTTAGGAGTAGGTTTGTGATCCAAAATGAAATATATACACGAGAGTGATATATTGAGTTAGGATCGTTGTACTTACACTAAGAGGTGAAGTATAATATACAGCTCTCTTTTGCAAGTGTTTGGTATGCCTAAATTCGTCTTCCTAATTCATGTAATGATGTTCTAGTGAAATCCTAAGTCCAAGATTGTTTTTAAATCTAAAATCAATCCTCTTTAAGAAATCCATTAAGTGTTTTAGTTTAATTCTGAAATTTAGTTTGATCAACCAAATCACTCTTTAAAAAAGGTTTAGATTGTTGAAACTTAGCACTATTGAGTTTAATTAGTTACCAAAGCTCCATGTGTTTGATCTTGACTACAACTACTCCCGTATACTTGCAGGAATTGGCTGGTTGAGTAAAAGATCATTTATATGATTGAAACTCATTAGTGTAACAACCAAAAAGTTTTTGACGTCGTTGTCGAGGAGCTACGATTGATATAATTAGAGTAAAAAGTGCTAAATAGTATTCATGGATAGATCATCATTTCCATTTTTGAGTTTTCATATACTTTTTAGTTGTGTTCTCAATATCTCTTACTTCTTTTTAGGTTGTATGCATCGTTCAAAGAGGAGTCTTCAACCATCCATGTTTCTAGCAACTGAGATTGTGCGCACTCTTGCAAGTTTGAGGAGACCAAGAAGAGAACAACAACCACTACTAGAGGGTTTTCCACCATCATCACCACCACCATCTTCTTCATCCTTTGAAGAATCCACACAAGAAGATCCAACCATGTGAGGACAACCATCCTTTGAAGGACTTTTCCATGCTGTCTACCACAAATATTTGTGGAGACATTGATCTACCTACAATAGAGGCAAACAACTTCTCTAGTAGTCCTTCTATGATGTAGCTGATCCAGCAAACCCATTTTGTGGGTACTGCCACTGAAGATCCAAATCTTCATGTAGCTGAATTCTGGGAGTACATGAACACCTTCAAGATCAATGGTGTATCAGCTGATGTAATACAACTACTATTGTTTCCCTTCACCTTGAGGGATAGAGCCAAGGCGTGGATCTTATCTCTTCCCAAGAAGTCCATCAAGAGTTGGGTCCAACTATTAAATGCTTTCCTTGCAAAGTATTTTCTACCATGCAAGACAGCTCAACTGGGAAGCTAGCTCACAAACTTTTCTCAGTTAGATGGAGAAACTTTGTATAACAGATGCGAGAGATTCAATGACCTGCAACGCCTTTGCCCTCACCATCAATTGACTAATTGGTTGCTACATCAAACATTTTAAATGGATTGTTCTACAACACTCGCATTATAGTGGATGACACTGCTAATAGATCCTTAATGAATAAGTCTTAGCGAGGCTTATGATATCATTGAAGATATAGAACTCAACCATTGCCAATGTGGGTCAGATAGAAAAGCACAACCATCTTCTACACTGGGTTCTTCAATCGGGAAGCAAATAGGAAAGCATAGTGTCGATGCAGTTGACCTAATTGCAGCTAGGCTTGATATCCTTACACAAAAGTTTGAGAAGATGACTACAATGTAGATCCAAGCAGTCAAGGTAATTTGTGATGCTTGTAGACTTTTTAGACATACTTCTTCTACTTGTTTTACTCCTAATATGAATGAGGAGAACCAAGAACAAGTCACTTCCATTAGGATACATGGGAACAAATAGCAATTGAACCCCTACTCCAACACATACAATCCGGGATGGAGAGATCATCCTAATTTCTCTTACCGGAACACAAGAAATGCTCAAAACATTCAACAAGGACAACAGCAACCGCAGCAACAACAACTCTTCAACTGGTAAGAAAATGGAAATATGCAGGCTTCAACAACAATAGAGGTTATCAACAGAAACAACAACCCCAGAAATCTTCTTTGGAGACTATGATGGAACAATTCATCTCCACTCAAGCGTAGCAAAATGAAGAGTTCTGAAGCAATGACAAATTGTTGAATGATGCAATTGCTCAACTCTCTATGAAAGTGGATGGCATTTCCACTCATATAGGGATGATGGAAAACCAAATTACCCAGCAAGCTTTGGTGCAGCAAAAAAAATACACCATCTGATTCTCTTCCTAGCCAACCGAAGGTGAATCCAAGAGGGCAAGTAAATGTCATCACCTTGAGGAATGGAGCTGAAATTCATAGACCTTCTCCACCTAAGGAGAAGAGTGTTGAGGTTGCTGATGAAGAGAAGATTGACACCCCCGTTGATGACAAAGAAAAAGGCACAGCTAAGGTGCCACCTTCTTACAAAGAAAGTGCACCATTTCTACAAAGACTTACAAATAAGAAGGAGGATTCAAATTTCAAATTCATGGAGATCCTAAACAAACTCCATGTCAACCTTCTGTTGGCTGAAGTCATAGTTGATATACCGTCATATAACAAGTTTTTGAAGGACATCCACACCAAGAAGAGGAGGATATACCAAGTTGAAACTGTCATTCTTTCTGAGAGAATGAGTTCAATCATTCAAACTAGACTTCCCACGAAGTTAGATGACTTGGGAGCATTCACTCTACCTTGCAAGATTAGAAACACCATGTTTGACAAAGGTCATGTTGACCTTGGAGCTAGCATTAGTCTCATTCTGTCGACTTTGTGGAAGGAACTAGATCTTGTAGATTTGAAGCCTACAAAGATGGCCATCTAGTTGGTCGATCACTCAGTCAAATATCCCAAAAGTATTGTGGAGGATGTACCGGTGAAAATCGGTAAATTCTACATTCCTTGTGATTTTGTTGCATTAGACATGCTTAAAGTTCCTTCCAATCCCATTCTCTTTGGGAGACTGTTCTTGAGGACTGTCGGATGCCTTATTGATGTCTGGGAAGGAAAGCTTACACTCCAGGTTGGTGAAGAAGCCATGGAGTATTTTCTATTTAATGCCATGAATACACCTTCACAAGTGGAAGAGTTCTATTTTATTGATTCTATTGACTCTATTCTGGAGGAAGACCATGATGATGTTGATTTGATAATTAACTATTGTGTTGATGATGAAACTAACAATGATAATTCTAAAAATTCTGGAGCATTTTCTATTGCTCAACCAAATGCTATTAATGAAGATACTTCACTTGTTGATGATAAAGCCAAAGAAAACACAATTGGGAGAAAGGTAGAACTCAAAGCCCTTCCACTAGGGCTGAGGTATGCATTTCTTGACCCTGGTTCTACTTTTCCAGTCATAATCAATGACGAGTTAACTAATGAACAAGAAAATAAATTTCTTGCTGAATTACGTTTATATAAAGATGTCATTGGTTACACTATTAACGATTTAAAGGGCATCCATCCTTCCATTTTCATGCATAGAATAAACATGGAGGATGATGTTAAACCTACAGTTGAACCACCTAGACGTTTAAATAAAAACATGCTTGAAGTGGTTAAAAAGGAAATTTTTAAGTTGAAAGATGTTGGTATCATTTATCCTATTAATGACAGTCCTTGGGTTAGTGCCATTCATGTAGTACCTAAAAGGGGGGTGCAACTGTCACAAAAGGAGATAATGACAAGTTAATACAAACATGTATAGTCACAAATTGGCGTATGTGTATTGATTACCAGCGCTTGAATAAAGCAACTCGCAAAGATCATTTTGCCTTGCCTTTTATTGATTTGATGCTTGAGCGACTTGCAAAGAATTCTTACTTTTGCTACTTAGATGGGTATTCCAAGTTTTTCCAAATTTCAATCTACCCTCCCGACCAAGAGAAAACCACATTTACATGCACCTATGGGAGCTATGTTTACTGTTGCATGCCCTTCGGTCTTTGCAATGCCCCAACAATATTTCAACATTGCGTTATGGCTATTTTGTCTGATTTCATTGAAAACATAATGGAAATATTCATGGATGATTTTAGTGTCTATGGAGATTCCTTTGATAATTGTTTGTGCAATTTGTTTATAGTCTTAGCCCAATGCAAAATGGTTAACCTAGTACTAAATTGGGAGAAGTGTCATTTCATGGTACAATTCGGTGTAGTACTAGGCCATATTGTTTCTAATAAGGGGACTAAATTTGACAGGGCCAAAGTGGAAGCTATTGATAAGATGTCTACTCCTTCTTCAGTCAAGGACATTCGTAGTTTCCTTGGACATACAGGATTCCATAGGATATTCATTAAAGATTTCTCCAAGATTCCAAAACCATTATGTTCCTTTCTTGCAAAAGATATCGAGTTCATATTCGATGATGACTACCATATAGCCTTCAACAAGATCAAAAAAGCTCTTGTCTCATCCCCAATTATCCAACCACCAGACAGGAGTGCTCCTTTTGAATTAATGTGTGATGCGAGTGACTACATAGTAGGAGCAGTTCTTGGATAGCGGAAGGATAAGAAGCTTCATGCCATACACTATGCAAGAAAGACCTTAGATGAGGCACAAATTAACTATACAACCACTGAGAAAGAGATGCTTGCAATAGTATACGCTTTTGACAAGTTCAAATAGTATTTGGTAGGATCCAAAGTAATTGTGTATATAGATCATTTTTCAATAAGTATTTGCTTAACAAGAAAGATGCCAAACCTTGTCTCATCTGTTGGATAGTACTTCTTTAAGAGTTTGATCTTGAGATCCATGATAAGAAAGGGACAGAGAACAACATTTTTTATCACCTATCTAGGTTGACTACAGATGTTGGAAATTCATTTCCTATTGTGGACCAATTGTCGATTGAGAAACTCTACGCTTTATCATCCACACAAGCACCATGGTTTTCAGACATTGCAAACTTTCTTGCTACAGGACAGCTGCCTCCAGACTTGACATACCAATAGAAGAAGAAGTTTTTCCATGATGTAAAGTCTTACTACTGAGATGACCCTTTGTTGTTCAAACATGGGAGTGATGGGCTCATCCAGAGGTGTGTTGCTGAAGAGGAGATTGCCACAATCATTTTTTAATGTCATGCCTCTCCTTGCGGAGGTCACTTTGGAGGAGAGAAGACTACAACAAAGATTTTCCATGCTGGTTTCTATTGGCCAACCTTATTCAAAGATGTCAACCACTTCATCAAAGCATGTGACAAATGCCAAAGAGATGGAGGAATATCAAAGCGTGATGAAATGCCTCTTAACTCCATCTTGGAGATTGAGGTATTTGATATGTGGGGATTCGATTATATGGGACCCTTCCCATCTTCCTGTGGTTATCAATATATCTTGCTTTCTTGCGATTACATTTCTAAATGGGTTGAGGCCATTCCAACCCAAGCACCGGATGCCAAATCTATAATCAAGCTATTCCTGAAAATCATTTTCCCCCATTTTGGAGTTCCTAGAGCTGTGATTTCTGATGGAGGAACACACTTTGTTGAGAAGCAGCTTAACAATCTTCTATCCAAGTATGGATTCACTCACAACATCTCTACACCTTACCATCCTCAAACATCCAGACAAGTAAAAGTCTCCAAGTGGCAGTTGAAAAGTATTCTAGAGAAGACTATGTCCAGCTCAAGGAAGGATTGGGCTCTGAATATAGATGATGCATTGTGGGCATACCAGATAGCCTACAAGACAACCATATGGACAACTCCATTCAAGATAGTGTACGGTAAGTCTTGTCACCTTCCACTAGAACTAGAACACCGTGCTCTATGGGCTATCAAGTTCCTAAACTATGATTTCAAGAAAGCCGGTGAGAAACATCTATTGCAGCTATAAGAGTTAGAGGAACTCCGGTTAGATGCATATGAGAATGCAAATCTCTACAAGGAAATAAGAAAGTCTTGGCATGACAAGAGAATCCACATAAAAGATTTCAAAGAAGGAGACCAAGTGTTGCTTTTCAACTCCAGATTGAGGTTATTCCCTGGAAAGTTGAGATCTAAGTGGTCCGGTTCATTTCTTATAATGAAGATATTTCCATATGGCGATGTTGAATTGCAAGGCAAAGATGGAATTTTCAAAGTCAATGGACACTGATGCAAGCTTTATGATGAAGGAGAACTGATTCCAAAAGGAGCATCTTGCTTCCTCTCTGAAGTCCCATGAGAAGAAAGAAGAGTCTACTTCTGGACTTTAAATGGAAGACCTTTGTGGGAGTTATCCCCACATTTAGATAATTGTTTATTATTTCCTTTCTAGAGTTTAATTCTTGTCCAAAATAAACTTCATGGTGCAAGTTCTCTGAGATTCATACAAATTGCATACCCCAAATCTTTGTTGTTTTAGGTACTTAACATAACTCAAGAATATATCAAAATTTAACAAAAATATGAAGAAACTATGAAAAACATGACGTGTTCATTACTTCCTTACATTGTGGACTCAGTCAGAAGCTACGAGGCAGAAGAAAACACGGTGTGAATTCCACTTAACATGGTGTGTAGTCCTATTTCAAAGTTTATCACTAAAAACAATAGGTTGTTCTCATTATGGCGTGTAGTTGAAATACACATCGTGTTTAAACTGCACGACATAATAAAGACATATTACGGTGTGTGAAACATTTAAGATATTGCAAGCTATAGCAACTCGACAACACAGCATGGAGGTCAGAAACATGACGTGTCTCATCACCAGCATGACGTAACACCATAACAACATGGTGTGTCCAATTAATCGAAGAAATTCAACACAATGTCATAGGACTTCAACTTACGACGTGGTTTCTATTATTAGGGTGTGGTGATTTGATCAAGTTACGTTGTGTTGGACCTTTCCACATGTCGTGGTTTTTGAAATTTGGGGTCCTCACGAAGGCAGTTGAATTAAACCCTACGCCATGTATCTTAATTAACACAGCGTAATTTGTTGAGAGAAGAGGATTATAAATCCTTGTTTGTAAAGGCTTCTCTCACGCTCACAGCGTGTGCAATCTCGCTACCTTCTTCCTCGACTCACACCACCACTTCCTTCTTCCTCAACTCATGTTGTTGCTAAGCACCTCCACTCTAGCCGAGAGCATTGCCACTCTGCTCTGTGTCGCACCTACAACGTTTCTGCTCTGCTCTTGTGCAGCGTTGTCGCTCTGCTCCTGTGTAGTGTCACTGCTCTACTTGCGTGCAACACCTATAAGATACCACCATCGACAGGCTGACTTTCAAACCCCTCACCATCGCCGCACCTCCATTATAGGACCCCATGATGTGTCCCCTAGCCCTCATGTCGTGAGATTAGCACCAACAGTTGGGAAAACCATTGCTCGTTATCTTGTAAACTTCCCTCGATGCACGCCATGACCACAAGGAGGCCACTAGTAGCTGACTCAAGAACCACCATTCAACACGTCGTGTGAAATCTAGTTGCACGGTGTAACCATAGTCAAAGCTTCCTTGACTAGCATGGTTCCTTGCGGCGTGTAAATCCACAAAAGACGCCATGTTTTACCTTGTCAAGACAAATTTTCAATATGGGTCGCACCAAGCTCACGGCAAAGCACCCACACACCAGAGAGTCTTCTTACTCAGACTGGTTCTAGAGCCAGTGCCTTTTAGACCCACATGAGGAGGAGGAGGGCATCTACACTCTTCTTCATTCTAGGAGGGTGGTAAGCTCCCATTTCTTTGATGAGGATGAGATAGATGACTTGGGCATTGTAGTTGAACTAAAGGAATATCTTAAACTTTTGGGACTAAATTTCTGCATAGATGGTGTCCCCACCTACCCCAGGATGGTCTATGAATTCTTAACCTCTTTTTCTAGTGATGTAGACCCTAAGAATACCACATAACCCTTTGGCATTGTTTCTTTTAGATTTCTAGACAAACCTTATCATATGACATTTGAGCAGTTTTGTGGTTTACTCGAGTTTTATTATCTTGGGTCTATTAGGTATCTTGTTGACATTGATGTAAATGAATTTTGGAGCCAAATTATTGAGGATACCTCCTTTGACTCTGCATCAGCCTGCACATCCAAAATTCACAACCTTCTTTTTAAAGTCTTGCATAGAGTCCTCTCTTTATGTGTTCTTGGCAGGAAGGAAACTATGGGGGATGTGGGAAAATTGGATTGTTTCTTGTTATGAATTGCAGTTCATGAGTATGATGTCAACATGGGGTATCATTTTCTAAAGAAGGTAGAGAAGACTAGGAAGGAGAAGAAGGGTGATATAATGATTGGGGGTATCATCACCAAGCTGGCCATGTAACTAAAAATTGATCTTTCAAGCATTGAACACTTGGGGAAGAAGGTTGAGATTGATTGTGGGGTTCTCAAAGTAGCTACTCTAATTGGGGAGAGGGCCAAAGGTTCTTATTTCCTGCTAGTCCATGGGAAAGAAAAGACCATTACTTTGCCAAATCCCGAGCTGGTGACTACAAAGAAGAAGGAAAATTGGAAGTATTTTGCAACTACTCAGGATGAAGGGAAGCCTTCCTCTAGTAGTGCACAGGGTTCTTCTATAGCAGTCGAGGCAGTAGAAACTCCTCCTCCTCCTTCTACTGGGACATAGACTAAGCTCTCATGGAGGTATACATACATGCGCCAACTCTATTTCTATGACCAGCAATGTTTCGACAGCCAGGACACGTAAATGACTGCCTTGGAGGATCAATACACACAGCTTCAGACTCAGTACACTGGTATCCAGCAACAGTAAAGTGGTTTGCAGGACTCCTATACTAGTTTACAACATCAGTATACCAAACTACATGACAGTCATGGAGGTTTACAGTAGCAGTATAGTGGCTTCTCACATCAGATGATAGATATGTATAGAATGGTGTCTCACATGGATGCTTGGCATCTATCTCAGGGTCATTTTGCTCCACCACAGCCCCCTCTACAGTAGCAGGAGCCTTTTGTTTCTTCAACAGATCCCCTTCATGTTTTTGTTGATGGCATATTCCCTGGACCTCAGGGGGTGTCACTTCTATGTTTGATTTGAGTAGTGAGGACACTGCAATCTTAAAGCTTGGGGGGGTACAACCGGCCAGTAGTCTTGTATCTTTTATTTCTAGCATTGTGTTTGATGTCATTTCCCTTCCATTGTCATTTGTTTTAGAAATTTGTTTATGTGTTTGATTTCTAGCATTACATGTCATGTTTCATAATCAATCTTGAATGAATGAATTGTGTTTTATCTTTTCTCCCTTTGCTTGAACCATCTCTATAGGAGAAGATAAAGGATATTAAGTCAACTTATTGGTTTGTATCATATATTCTGAAAATGTTTGGATATCATTGCTCACATCTCCACATCCCATATCATGTTGAAAAGTGAACTGAAATTTTTGTCTCTATTTCTCAATTCAAGTAATATTAAAAAATATTGAATTTGTGAACTATGGAGCTTTGATTAACCATTAGCATGATGTTGCCAATATTGAATATTTCATTGCTCCAATTAAGAACATCTCTATAAGTGATTGAATTTCTTCTTTTCTATCTCAAGTTTTCTTGGCAATATACACAAAAGGGAAGGGTAGAAAAAGGGTTGTGTTGTACCCAATCAAAAACAAGGAAAGTGCAGCAATCAAATACATCAACAAACATTGGGTGCCCGAATCATATGAAAAGGGGGTGTTTTTGAAAATTTAGTGAACCCCAAAAGATGACTAAGTCACCCACGTCTCCACCAACTCAATGAAGGTTGGAGATGCATAGAAAGAGGGAAATTAATTCCCAGCTGGTACTCCATGTGTGTGTAAGCCTGTACTCAGCTGTCGAGTATCGTGTACGTGAATCCTCATAGATGTTTTGATTCATATGATAAAGCCAATGCAAGTGGATAGATATGTTAAGAGACTCTCTTTTCATTTCATCATTATTATTAATGGAACTTTTGGCATATCATCATTTTATTGGCTCTATCATGCTTGTCTCTCATGATTGCTATATCCTTGACTTATTGAAGATAATTAGAATGAAATTCCAGAACTAAATTTCTATTTTGAGAGATAAATTTCAGTTCATTTTTCAGCTGCATATGTGAAATAGAGATTAGCATGATATTGATCTTTTAATTGTTCTTAAATGAAGATATGAAATATTCCCATGATTTGGATTGACATCTACATATATTTCTTTTTTCTCGAGGACAAGCAATGGTTCAAGCTTAGGGAGATTTGATGTGCACATTTCATATCATATTTCTATCTTGTTTGTCATGCATTTTTCATGCATTAAGACTCATTTTTCACTCATACTCATGTTGATTTTCATGAATTCGAGGTATACTTACTCTTGGTTGTTTGTTGATGCACATGTACTCAATTTCATTCTATTTTGACAAGAAAATTCCCCCAAAAGTGTATATTGGGCATTTCCCCTTGGAGTCATGCAGCTAGAATTCAATATTGAAGGAACAGCTAGACTTACGGTGTGTAATTACACACACCATAAGGCCTCATCAGATAAAATTCTCAAAGGCAGACACACGTCGTGTTGCCCAGAAACATGACCTAGGGCACTCTTAGAGAATTTTGGTCAAGACTTAGAATTATGGCGTTTCACCAAATCACACGTCATAAGGCCTCATCAGATAAAACTCTCACAGTAGACACACGTCGGTTTGCCCACAAACACGATGTAAAGCACTCTTAGATAATTTCGGCCAGGACTTAGAATTACAGTGTGTCGCCATACACGGCCTATGGGTCTATCAAGCAGTTGCTGAGATGCACTTATCCACATGACGTCTGGACCAATCTACACGCCGTAAGTGGATCAGTTTTCTGTAGAATTTGAAATTGAACATTTCATTTGGACAAATACAACTCTCCCTCCCTTGGGACATCTATCATAGATCATTTGGAGTGTTTTTTCACCAGAGAACAATGAATAGCTTAGGAGGGTGAATTTGGAGAAGACAAGGTGGTTATTCGAGAGAAGACCTCTTTTCCTCTCCATTCTTCTTCATCGTTGTAGCTAGAGCTTCCCCGTTCGACTTCAAACTACTCGAGAGAGAAGGTTGCTAGAGAGGAGCTTTTTAGAGACAAAACTCCATCTACTTGCTGGAGTTTCTCATTGTTCCTTCTTTCATTTCAAATCCTCTAGTTGTACCTTAGTTTCTATCATGAAAAACTATAGATTTCCATCTTATTACTTGTGTTTCATGGCCAAGAGTGAGTAGATCCGAATTCTTGGGCATGGGACAGTAACTCCCATGTCATTGCATGTATGGAGCATGATAATTTGTTCTAAATATTAAATTCTTGCATTTCTACTTTTGAGTATCAATTCTTACTTCTTGCATGTATGGATGGCCACTATGTATGTATGTTTTATGCTTTCTTGATTAATCTGAGAAGATAGGTAGGAGAGTAAGGAGTTACTCTCTTGGAAACTCCTCCTTTACCACAAGAGTGGAAATTATGGAGTTGAGGAGTAGGTTTGTGATCCAAAACAAAATATATACACGAGATTGATATATTGAGTTAGGATCATTGTACTTACACCAAGAGGTGAAGTATAACATATATCTCTCTTTTGCAAGTGTTTGGTATGTCTAAATTCATGCTCCTAATTCATGTTATGATGTGCTAGTGAAATCTGAAGTCCAAGATTGTTTTAAATTTCAAATCAAACCTCTTTAAGAAATCCATTTACTTTTTTATTTTAATTCTAAATTTTAGTTTAATCAACCAAATCACTCTTTGAAAAAGGTCTAGATTGTTGAAACTTAGCACTATTGTGTTTAATTAGTTACTAAAGCTCCTTGTATTCAATCTCGACTACAACTGCTCCCGTATACTTGCAGGAATTGGCTGGTTGAGTAAAAGATCATTTATATGATTGAAACTCGTTAGTGTAACAACCAACATATACCTACAGATCGATTAACAACCCTTGAAATAGATAGGTTGATCGATCAACCTCCAGTTTATAGTTTGATCGATAGACCTTGAAGGAGAGCTCGATCAAATGTCTATTTAATAATTATCACTCCAACTCCACCATTTGGTCAATTCTTGTGCTACTACACTCCTTACAAGACGTTCCTAAGAAAGAAGACAAGCATTTGGACATCATGGCTACTCATTTATTTACTTTTGTGGACATGTAATGTTTTCTCTAAATGTTTTTTATCTTTCTATTGCCATGAGGGGTGACTACTTTCACACACTAGGGCATTCTTAGTAGCCACACTATCATCTTTACTTCATTCATTACATCTAAATATTTATGAAACTTGCTTCCTTTCAAACAATCGTTCTATGCTTGTATGCTTATTTGATCAACATCTTACACATTTATCATGATTCTGCATATAGAGAACTTCAAACTCATGATATTGATTATTTCATGTTAATCCTTGATGAGAACTTTAGATAGTTTTTTTTTATGTGAGGGGTATATGATTTCTTGGTAATGCAGTAGTGAGCCTAGAGTGATATATGTTCAGGTTTAACTCTTATTCTGAAAGGGGGATTTATCTGGCCTCAAAGTTATTTAGTCATGCTAGTTTGTGATGTAGTGAGAGAATGAACATAGATAGAAATGGTGAAACCCACTCACCCTAGTATTTCCATCCATTTTGATAACCTTATATTTAATGTAGTCTTTTTATTCCTGATCTTAATGTAATCAATAATCAACCACCTTCCTCTGATATATACTCCTCCTAGTTCTATTATATTAAACAATCACTTCTTAAAAATGTTTTTCTTTGGGTTTGATCCTAAACTATATTCCTATAATATGCATGTGCTTGTGGGTAGTATTGTTGTATAATATTTTGGTAAAATCTTGGGATTTCTTCCATAGGGAATTTGCATGTGCAAATAAATCCTACATCAAATTTTGACACCATTGTTGGGGGAAACAAAATTATCGATTGATTTAATTTAACTAGGATTAGTTAGGATTCTTTTTTTACTAAAAATATTACAACTCTTCTTAAATCTAATCTCTATCAACTTGATAAACAAATTCTTTATATTTTAGGTAATTGGATAATATGGAGTGGCCAATGCAATAATTTGTATAGTGTAAAATAGTGGTCACTTCAATCATGACATGAAACTTGCGTAACCTATCTCCAATGTTCACAGTGGTGCTTCTCGAGACCTTCCCCATGTATACCACCACGCCTCCTCAATACCACTATGAAGGGACCCACATTCAATAATGTTTTGCAAGTTGTTATGATCAAACATGGTAGGATAATCATTTTCTCTATGCATAAAACTACCATCAACAATATTGTAGGAGCTACAATGATGTGCATTTCAACAAAGAACAACCTTCACATATGAGTGATAAATTGTACATGTTGGGAACTCTCTTTTGATCAACATTAATGCCAACCATTAGAGGGAAAACCCAAAACCTAAACCCAAATTATGAAGCAAGACAACTAATTCTTAACAAACACGATTAACAAAATATATAAAAACACAAATACATTTTTCCTTTTCTTTCTCATAAAACCCCATAACAATGTCACCTCAATGACATCATATTTAATCAACACAAATCATTTTCAACTCCATTGAAACTATAATCAAGACTTATTGCTCACATGATGTTCAATTTACATCATATACAACTACATTAGTGAACATTTTGATACACTACCTATCTCGGGAAAGAGAGAGTACACAAACATTCTAATCCATCTAGATTATTCTTCTATTTACATCTTCATAGTCACAACATCTCTGTTGGATAGCATTATACCTAAAAACATTTGAAACTACCTCATGAGACTCATATAGAGCCACAGTGAGTGGATACCTCCAATTCAAGCTGAGTACATGCATCAACATAAGATTAAGTATAATGAACTTAAATGAACTATACATATATTCACAAGTATAACATCTAGTCAAATCCAATAGAAAATGGTAATCTAATCAAACAGAGAAGGTAATTACTTGAACCAAATCCAACTTTAAACGTATTTTAGATCATGTCCATGAACAAATCAATAGATATTTCTTTATTCAAATTAACAATCCTTTAGTATGAGTAACAAGTCAATATGTAAACATTTTGAATCAATACATAACAATAACATCATCTTTGTGACACCCCACCAGCCAGACCAGGAACACATCATGTAGTCTTGAAGCTAAAGTACACATAAGACATGTCTACCCAACAATACTATCAAATGACAAGCAATCCAAATCATATTCAAAGTGGATATAAATCCAAACATTTACTTCTTGTCAATAAGACAGATTAGAATATGAAATAGAGAATCTCTATAATAGAGTGATTATTTTTCACAACAACAAACATAAGTAACAATGGAAAATTATCAACTAGCAGTACAAGGAATGTAACAAACATTCAAATCATATTCTACTCGGCTTGTCTTCTTTTATTCATTTGCCCTGAAACTACTTGGCTTATACCTCACCATGTAGAAGTGACCATGCCTAATTCTTGTGTCAATGACTCACTATCCTTATCTTAGGGTTTAGCCGGCCACCCTAAGATATCAACAACAGAACCTGGTCCACCATAGGGTTGCCTAAAGGGGCTCACATCCTCATCTTGGGTACCTGAGATAGGAACCAAAATAACAACATATCACATATCATCATATTTCACATGTTTCACAATTTAAATTTCATTAAGTCTATTCCTCATGGACATAGACTTTCATTGCATGGATTTCAGGCCAGAGGACTCAATTCAAAATCCTGGTGGTCTAACCTTTACGATCTCGATTCACACTCTGAAAATCCTTACTACAAGGAGATCTGCTTCATTTCCCAATGTGACACTCGGGATAAACTCACGATGTTTAGGGCACCTAATTAGATGTGTCATCATTCCATTTATTATTAATCCTTTTTACTCATCTTAAAAAAGATCCAATCATTTTTCATGTATAAATATTCTTGTGTAACTACAATGACACAAAGTAGATTAGGCTTCTCAAGAAAGACAATGAGTAAAATAAGAAGCACATCAATATGTAATTTTCAACACATGATTCTTTTGATTTCCACATCATCTTATAGCAACCATTATTAGTGGGCTTTCATCCCAAGACATAATCTTGTTGTCCATCATTTACCCTCAACATGATTTCTCAAATGTAATCATTTCATGTTAAATTTAATCACAATAAATTTTTTATCGATTCATTCATTATATCACAATTCTCAACATAGATTCATATAGATGTTAAAACTAGCAATAGTATAGTCATGTAGACATCTTTTTTCATTCATCATACTTAGAACAGGTTCATCATGCAACATATACTTCTTCTATTTAATTTATATACTTATGAGTAAATCTCAAACCATGAATGTGCATAACACACTTAATACCCCTTACTTACTACTTACCTCTCTCATTTAGGGTTGCTTTTCAATGGATAAGTGATCTCATAAGAAATTCATCCGAGAAGGCCATTCTTAGAATACAAGTATCCTAACATACAATTACAATCCAAGAGCACATTCTTATTCACCAATTCATATCCTTGAATCTCATCTAGTAATTTAAATTAAACTATACTCAAATGCATTCTGTAATTCCTCATTTGAGATCATTATTCATTAGGATCACATAGCTCATTGTTTTAGGGTTACAATTAGGTTCTTAGATCCATCTACTAATTTCATCATTTTACCTTCATTTCATATTCATTCATTTTAATTTATTTCATTTCATGTTCACTACTATTCTAGGAACAAATCATTCTAAATTTCCTTACGCATAAGTTTCTCTCTCCCTAAAATCCTTTATAGTCTGATTTCAATGTATTCCATTCATTTTAGGTCATCCCAGATATATCTAAAGATAATAGAAAACAGACTTCCTCATACTTATTTTATTAATATATTCTACTCATTACATATCACAATCTATATCACCATATCCATTTCTTGTTTTGCATGTACATACATGCACCATATCATTTGACTCATAATGGAATTTTGGTAAACAAAAGCAATCCTTCCATTCTTCATCAAACTCTCAAATGAGAAGCTACCACATATTAGGGTTTCTTCTTCTTACTCCTTAGTCTTTATTCATCTCTCAATTCATCTTTTCATGATTTGTATAAAAACCTAACATTCATGTGGGGTTTTCTCATGTACCATATATTATACTAAAATACACACATTAGTCTTATATCATACTAATAAGTCTTATCACCTTCAAATGAAGTAATAAATTCTACAATCAAGCATTTCATCAAAATCACAAGATTATATACAACTTTGAGCTTTATCTCTCAACTCAGCTCCATATTATATGTTTAGGGTTTCATAAGTCATCTTAGTTCAACACATCATAAGAATCATATCATTCAGTAACCTCATCATGGAGCACATGATTTCATTAGGGATATTCACACACATGGAAATCCTAGTTTCTATTTCCACATATTTCATTCATCAATCATAAGTATACATTGATTCATTAGGTCATTTGATTCAATCCCTCAGTGCAAACCCTAAATAGGGAAAATAGCCACCTCATGTTGATCCTTATGTATGTATCATATTCAATTTTAGTAAGATTAAAAAAAATACACTTGTTTAATTCATGCTAATACAACTCAATATGATTCTATACTTGTCAACTCATTTTCCAAGCATATCATTCAATAGCTTGTTCTAGGCAATTTTGTATGAAACGAAATAATTCTATATCCACATGATTATTAATAGAACTTAAATCAATGTGTCATGAACTAACAAATATCATTCAATGAAAAGGATCTAAATCAATAGCATTTATTTCTCAAAATCATCCCAATTGGTTATACAATTACATACAGGTTCTAGCAATGATCTTGATTATTTTATCTAGATATAATTAGGCTTTCAACATGATTGCATAGTGTAATAGGTAGAGAAACACTTATTTAAAATGAAAAGAACCTTAAAAATTTCGGTCAAACTCTAAATATTTTGGAAAACCACCAAGTTTCTAGCTATTGAATCCATTTCTTCCTCCTCTCAACTTAGAAACCTAAAATGCAGAATAGGAGAGAAAGAGTGAGAAAAGAGGGATATTTTAAATCATTACAAATCAAATCATAAGAGGGATGGAATCTTGACATGTGAGATAAGATTCACCATGATAGACTATGCAAAGAAGCTAAAGTTACTTGATTTCACCATTTCTCAGATGATAAAGCCCTAGGTCAACATCTCCACCTTCTTCCTCACTCAACCCCTATTTTCCCTCTCTCTCTCTCTCTCTCTCTGGAATTTCATTTCTCTAAAATGAATCACAAAATACAAGAGCTACTGGGGTGCTAGGTTACTCATGTATATCAATTAAGGTGCTTGGGTCAATTGCAAATTAACCCTATTTCATACTTTATTTTACTTTAGTAGAATTTTCTGTCATAAAATTGTTACTGAATATTGTTTACTGAATAGGTCAAATATCCTCCAAAAATATGAGAAATTAACATGTTGTATGAAACTAAATTTTAGAGCTTCAATAAAAAAGTTATATCAATTAGAGTTACCAATAAATAAATAAATAATTAAATACTAGACTACTATATTTTAGCTAGAATGCATGGTCGGCTGAGTTTATCCTGGAGATATTTAAATTTAAGAGCATTTCTAGAAGGGACTTTCCCATCATTAGTTAAAATTTAGAGATCAATTTGATGTACCTAATAAAAAGATAAAATTCAAATACCAGATTGATATATTTTAGTCTGAATACATGGTTGACTGCAATTGTCCTGGGGTAACTTGACCAACAAACAGGTCATAAAAAATTCTAAAATTTTCATATATTTCAAGAATTCTTAGATTTAAGTTATCCAAACCATATCCAAATTTCAACTAAATCAGAGTTCAATATAAAATACAAAAAATGATTTAGTTCACCATTCTACTCATCAAGTTCTATATTCATATGCTACCAAAACCCTAATTTTATCCAACTAGGGTTTTCATTTTCAAACACAAATTATTTAAAATAAAAGCATATTTATAGTTTTTCATCAGGTTTAAATAATCCCAAATTAGAGTACCATGATTAATCAATCTCTAAATAATGATCAATCTTGTTAAGGATGCAATCATCCAAGTAAACCCTAATTAGATGGTTATCTAAAATGAGTCGTTACATGACACCATTGAGAAAATGTTGCCCGAGGAAGATGCCCAAAGCAAGAGGTTAGTTGCATATATGACCCACCTTGTGCAACTTGACATATAAACCAAGGAACTAGAGGGTCAGTTGAAAGTCACCAAGGGCAGCTAGAGCAATCAAAGATGAAGCCATTTCATGATGATGGTGATGATAACATCCTAATGTCAATGATTTGAGACTCAATAATGATGACAAAGATCGAGGAAGTGCAACCAGTTTATGACATGCACACTTATATTCCGTCTTTCTCCATGCTAGAGTTTGTAGTACATCAATATAAACATTTAGAATGAGGATTTCCCTGACATGGTTGCAGAACCTAAAGCTTGCTACCCTCCCCTTTTGCATTTCCTCATCTAGAACCTTACAATGAATGTGAAACCTTGGATGACTCTGATATGGAGATTGAACAACCAACCATCACTTCTTGTTTAGTATTTTTTATGAAGAAGGGCATCTTCTTCAAGATCACTGCACTCTATTACATCCAAGTTCTGTTGCATAACTGGTTAATCCAGATAAAGTGATGCCTGCTCTATCCTCTATAAGAACTCTTCACATCTCCATTTTTTATTATGATGTTGATTCTCCTGCTCTAGTTCCCTCTGAGGCCATTGATAAGTTTGGTACATGCTAAACAAAGTAAGAATAGAAACAATTTTGACATAATCAAAGATCATGCTTCCTTTCATGACCTCAATGCTGATTGGATGATATTAGAGGAGGACAAACAACCACATAAATATTTTACCATGGTGATTTTTATAATGATATGGTTCCTCCCATGTTGATACCATATCTCCTACATGCCGATCTAGGAGACATAACCTAGAGCCTAATCCACTAGTTTATCTACCATGAGTGGCATTAAAATGGTGGTTTCATCACCTAAAACCTTCATCTTTGAAAAAGGTGATCCACCACAGGTCTTCTTGGATGAGCTAGTTTAGAATCTTGAATCAAAATTTTGGAGCCAAAGCATGTTCTTATAGGAAGTTATCTAGGTTTTAATATCACAAACAAATGATTGATACATGCATTGAGGAGTATGGTTGCTGGAAAATATTGTGGGTTGTGAAATTGATGTCGCATGGCCTCTGCGACTTCGGACACGCTGGTTTAGTTGTAAGGCCTCTGTAGCACTAATGTGAGGCCTAATCTTGTCCGTCCAAAGTAGATCAAATGATGAAGACTTTGTCTTCTACCCCCAAATTCTGTGGGTAATAGTTTCTTATCGACCCCTCTCCATTCCGTTGATTCCATGAGGATTTCCAGGGATTTCCATGCGATCAGTTAGCTGCAAATGGTTGATATCTACATCTGGAGACCAAGATTGAAGGATGAGGTGGCCTACAGAGAAGGAACCACCAATCACATCTCACTGCCTCCACCCACAATCGCAGAAGGTGGGACTATCACGAGCGATGGTATGGAGGGAACTGGAGGGATAAAACCCAAAGAAAAACGATGCTCATGTCTCCTTGGTGTTTTCTGGGAGGGCATCTTTGATCGCAGAGCTACCCCAAGAGCTTCTAAGTTTTCCGTCTCCATCTATGGAGGGCAGCCTCGGGACTAGACCTCCTTGATTCCCCATCTATTTCTCAGTCTGTAGACAGATTCAGGGGATCACGACGGAGCTTTCGAATGGATTGAAGGAGATAGAGAAGCCATAGATCCTAAAGCCCCAATTTCACAGAGCTTCCTCCGCCACAGATCCATAGTGGAGGTCTTGTGGGTCCATGATCCCTCTCCAGACATCGAGGGTGCTCGCAGAGGTGCGCCAATACCTAGAAGGTCTCGTAGGACCATCATATGATGACTAGAACGTCAAGATGTGAAGGTGGCTCGTCAGGAGTCTGTTCAACGGTGGCGCCCTGTTCTACGACGACTAGGAAGGCTAGCGGGAGAGAAAGACAGCGGGTTGAGAGAGATGGATTGGAGCATGCGTAAGGCCTCGCTAAGACTTGAGGAAGCATCAACAGCTACCAGGCTTCTCCATCATTTTGCTCTTGTGCGGCGATGCCTGCTCAATAGAGGACTCACGTTCGCGTTGCAGATCGCACACGGAGAAGAAGGCAGAGCCGAGTGGCCCAAGCCTTTAGCCATCCGGTTCATCCAGCCTGAGCCGACGGCTGAAGACCCCAGATTATAGAAGGGGCCACTTACTGCTGAAGGTGATGTGGAGTGATCTGAAGGGCCTAAACGTGAAGATCCTACGGTCACCATAAAAGCAAGAAGGTAATTCCTTTTGAATCCCCAGAAATATATCAGATATTAGAAAATCCATTAAAAATAGCTCCCTTGTCCTAAATATTCCTGAAAAATACCACTAGACTCAAAAAATACCCTCTTTATTGCGAAACCCTTATATCAGACTTATGGGGCACTAATATTGATGATATTTATTTTAGATGAGAATGCTTCATTTAAATGGTATAATTAGAAAATGGTTGAGATTAAATCTGATAAAAATAAATTTGAACCCTGATATAATCTAGAAACTAAATGTGGACTCCTATCTTGATATTATTGAGTAATTTAAGGCCTTTTCTCATTAAAACCCAATTACATGTTTTAACCTCATATTAATTCTAGAAAATAGACCAATTATCAGAAAAATATGAAAATTGTATCAGACCCTTAGTATGACTTATTGATCTGTATAAAAATATTCGAAACTCATTTAGGACAATTTGAACCTAGATTTGACCTAAATCCTAAACTAGACCAAAATACCATTAATGACGGTGAACCTTTTATTAATGATGATTAATTTCTTTAAATCAGGTGTTGACCAGTTTATCTAGATGATCATGGATATGATTAGAATTCTCTGAACTCAGGTACATGGGTTTTATTAAGTATAAGACTAGTTTTCATTAATGCATTATGATATGATGTACTCTGGATGCTTGTGTTTGCATATAAATTCTTGGATGTGTATTAGTAGTATATGCTCTGCAAAACATTAAAGAACACAAAAAAAGAATATAGATGGTTTGTAGCTACTAAGTGGATATATGCTCTCTCTCTCCCTCAATTCTCTCTCTTCCTCTAAATATAAGGTCGGCATTCGGTCCCCGTAGCCCAAGGGGCAGGGAAAAATGAAGTGCGACATCTCTCTCTCTCTCCCCTCTAAATATAAGGTCGGCACTCGGTCCCCATTGCCCAAGGGGCGGGGAAAAATTAAGTGCGAAACCACTTAGTAGTACAAACACATCAAAAAGGCATCTAAAAATATGTGTTTACCTGATTATCGCTTTAAACAATGTTTTCTTTTACTCTTTCTTTCTCAAGATTATTTCAATTATCCAAACATATTAGTAGGTATCTTTCTACCCACGTGCATAACACCTTGTGTGTTGATTCATTGTTTCACGTATGTTTTAGGTTTAGAGATAGTATGGAAGGAAAAATATGGGAGTGAGAAGTAGAACAGGTTGTACCTATTGTCTAAGATCCTGTTAGCATACATGTTCAGACTTGTAGAATTTTCATTCAATATGTAAATGTAAATCATTTTGTAATAATTCATATTGTATAAATATGCATGTTGAATGTTGAGTATGTTATGGTTGTATGTTCATGTATGCCTATTATGCTTCCGGATCACAATCTGATATGATTGGATGATGTTTTCAGATTCTGACATCTCATTCCCAATAGGGTTTGGAGAAATCAAAATCTGGGGACGTCATAGTTGGTATCATAGCATGAACAATAGCTACACCTGACAGTTGCTCATCATGAAACATAAAACTAAATTTCACCTTCCACCTTAAACCCTAGAAACTTAGTAAATTATTCTATAGGAATAAGGTTTGACTTAGCATCTAAGTTAGAACCTAGATGTTCGAGAACGAGGGTTAGACAAGTGTTTGAAACTCTTTCCATATAGAGCTCATATGTATTGGGTAGCTACACTAGTCTACACCTTGTTCTCACCATTTCACTTGGTGACATGGCACTATACTATCTACTGTGTGTGAGACACTCGATTTTGCTGATTTGGTTTAGTTTTCCAATCGGCTTGAGCCTCGACAGTTTTCTCTGACGTCTTATTTCTCGGAGAAAAACTATATAATATTTTATGAAATATTTGTAAATAAAAATGTGTCCCTCACACTGTAGAGTAGTTAGTGTTCATGCAACCTAAGTGAAAGGGAGTGACATTAGTCTAGAAGAGAGAGCAGTCTAGATTAGATGTCTAGAGCCTTATCAAGATATGTGATACATAGATTAGATGATAGAATGATAGTTGAAATAAGAATGTGAAATCTTATCTAAGTTTGATCTCTGATGCTATAAGTTTCCTTATAAAGGTTTATGTTGTATACTTGTTGAATCCAATTTTGTAGAATTTATGCAAAAATCTTGATGAGGAAAGTACATTCATTTTTCTTACTTAAGATAAGCTAACTTAAGATAGAGATGAGTGTGCATGAGCCTCAAGCTCATATACACGGAGGACGTCTAGTGGTAGGATGAGATATGTGGTGAACTCTAGAGAGAGTAAGACCCACAGGGAGAAGGTCATAGGACCTAGCCTCCGATATATGAGATATGTGTTAAAAAAAATGTCCTACACTAGATTACTCTTGAGTGTTGAGTTGAGTCCTTATGCATGATTCAAATCTATATGTGAGAATTGGGTAAAATAAAAGGATGGGTAGATGGCCCATATGATAAAGTCAATCCTTTGGCTGAGTTAGGTCCTAGTTGGAGTGACATATTTTGTGAATCTCATCATTAGTTGCAAGTGAGGTAATATATGAACTCTAGTTATGAGAGTATGATGCTTTGTGCAAAAGATACTCAAAATACATGTTCTCCCTTCTTCTTCTCTTTCTTAATATATGATGATAGAAACCTCACTTGAGCTATATAGATGATTGATATATGAGGAGTCACTCGTATAAGCTTAACTTATTCTATATTTTCCTCCCTATACAATACATGTAGTACCCAAGATTGAAATCATGATAAGTTTGACTTTAAAATATTCTCTCCCCCCTTCAAATGAAACATGAAAGATATGATGCTGAGATCATGGGATAAACTTAGTATATTTTTTTTCCTTCACATAATATAGGAAAGACAAGAAAAAGTTGAACTCATGAACTTGATATAAAGATATTTTTGGATCATAGGATATATGATCAGAAATATAGTTCATAACTTTGATCCTTCTCAATATATGCTTCTAAGTTGAGTATGAATATCACACCATAGGGTGAAACCCTAATGGTCAAACATGTTGCGTAAGCCCTTCTTAAGTAGAAAAAAAAATTTAATATCAAGGATGGAGATAAATCTCCTCTTATGCTGAAATCATTGTAAGATGTTGATCATAAAACATATTAATGATGTTAGATTTGAACGATCTGAATATCATGGCATATAAACGAATTCCTCCAGAACTTTAAAAACATGAACAAAACATGTACCCTTAGGGGTGATGTAATCCTAAGATATCATAATGTCATGTTATGGCTAAGACCTTAAGTGATGCTTCCACATATATATAAGGTGGGGTGGGAGCACCCAAGAATCTCTAAATCTTAAGATGACAACTTAGGGTATATCCAGAATGATGATGAGAATTTTGAAAGCTACAATTGATGACCTATATGAAGTTGAACCTAGCTATATTACCTTAAAAATGAAATAAGTCAAATTTTGAGGACGAAATTCCATTTAAGGTGGGGTGAATGTGACGACCTTGATTTTAGAGTTTTCATATTTTATGTAGTATTTGAATCTCATGTTGTTCCTAGTTGATCAATCCTAAGTCAGGGTGAATTTTTACTCAATGATGGTTTCTAAGTGTACATGGATTCAAATGACTGAATAATTAATCCTGGGATGCATGATAGTCATACTAAGTAATTACAATTCTGTTGTTGACATTAGAAGCTAAATTTATGTATAGTATAATCTCAATGTACTTATATATGTGCCCCTTTGGAGTATCTCAATTGAGGGGTCAAATAATCGATTTTGGGTATCAAACGTTCTCTTAAGGTGTAATACACTAGGAAGAATCTTGAATCAAAATTTTGGAGCCAAAGCATGTTCTTATAGGAAGTTATCTAGGTTTAAATATCACAAACAAATGATTGATACATGCATTGAGGAGTATGGTTGCTGGAAAATATTGTGGGCCGTGAAATTGATGTCGCATGGCCTCTGCAACTTTGGACACGTTGGTTTAGTTGTAAGGCCTCTGTAGCACTGATGTGTGGCCTAATCTTGGTCGTCCAAAGTAGATCAAATGATGAAGACTTTGTCTTCTACCCCCAAATTCCATGGGTAATAGTTTCTTATCGACCCCTCTCCATTCCGTTGATTCCATGAGGATTTCCAGGGATTTCCATGCGATCAGTTAGCTGCAAATGGTTGATATCTACATCTGGAGACCGAGACTAAAGGATGAGGTGGCCTAGAGAGAAGGAACCACTGATCGCACCTCACTGCCTCCACCTACAATCGCAGAAGGTGGGACTATCACGGGTGATGGTATGGAGGGAACTGGAGGGATAAAACCCAAAGAAAAACGATGCTCGTGTCTCCTTGGTGTTTTCTGGGAGGGCATATTTGATCGCAGAGCTACCCCAAGAGCTTCCAAGTTCGCTGTCTCCAGCTATGGAGGGCAGCCTCAGGACTAGACCTCCTTGATTCGCCATCTATTTCTCAGTCTGTAGACATATTCAGGGGATCACGACGGAGCTTTCGAATGGATTGAAGGAGATAGATAAGCCACAGATCAGAAATCCCCAATTTCACAGAGCTTCCTCCGCCACAGATCCATAGTGGAGGTCTTGTGGATCCATGATCCCTATCCAGACGTCGAGGGTTCTCGTGAAGGTGCGCCAACACCTAGAAGGTCTCGTAGGACCATCATCTGATGACTAGAATGTCAAGATGTGAAGGTGGCTCATCAGGAGTCTGTTCCACGGCGGCGCCCTATTCTACGACGACTAGGAAGGCTAGTGGGAGAGAAAGAGTGCGGGTTGAGAGAGATGGATGGGAGCATGCGGAAGGCCTCGCTAAGACTTGAGGAAGCATCAATAGCTACCAGGCTTCTCTATCATTTTCCTCTTGTGCGGCAGTGCCTTCTCAATAGAGGATTGCCGTTCACGTTGCAGATCGCTCACGGAGAAGAAGGCAGAGCCGAGCGGCCCAAGCCTTTAGCCATCCGGTTCATCCAACCTGAGCCGACGGCTGAAGACTCCAGATTATAGAAGGGGCCACTTACTGCTGAAGGTGATGTGGAGTGATCTGAAGGGCCTAAACGTGAAGATCCTACAGTCACCATAAAAGCAAGAAGGTAATTCCTTTTGAATCCCCAGAAATATATCAGATATTAGAAAATCCATTAAAAATAGCTCCCTTGTCTTAAAAATTCCTGAAAAATACCACTAGATTCAAAAAACTACCCTATTTATTGTGAAACCCTTATATCATACTTATGAGGCACTAATATTGATGATATTTATTTTAGATGAGAATGCTTCATTTAAATGGTATAATTAGAAAATGGTTGAGATTAAATCTGATAAAAATAAATTTGAACCCTAATATAATCTAGAAACTAAATGTGGACTCCTATCTTGATATTATTGAATAATTTAAGGCCTTTTCTCATTAAAACCCAATTATATTTTTAACCTCATATTAATTCTATAAAATAGACCAATTATCAGAAAAATATGAAAATTGTATCAGACCCTTAGTATGACTTATTGATTAGTATAAAAATATTGGAAACTCATTTAGGACAATTTGAACCTAGATTTGACCTAAATCCTAAACTAGACCAAAATACCATTAATGACGGTGAACCTTGTATTAATGATGATTAATTTCTTGAAATCAGGTGTTGACTAGTTTATCTAGATGATCATGGATATGATTAGAATTCTCTGAACTCAGGTACGTGGGTTTTATTAAGTATAAGACTAGTTTTCATGAATGCATAATGATATGATGTACTCTGGATGCTTGTGTTTGCATATAAATTCTTGGATGTGTATTAGTAGTATATGCTCCGCAAAACATTAAAGAACACAAAAAAGAATATAGATGGTTTTTAGCTACTGAGTGGATATATGCTCTCTCTCTCCCTCAATTCTCTCTCTTCCTCTAAATATAAGGTCGGCATTCGGTCCCCGTAGCCCAAGGGGCGGGGGAAAATGAAGTGCGGCATCTCTCTCTCTCCCCTCTAAATATAAGGTCGGCACTCGGTCCCCATTGCCCAAGGGGCGGGGAAAAATGAAGTGCGACACCACTTAGTAGTACAAACACATCAAAAAGGCATATAAAAATATGTGTTTACCTGATTATCGCTTTAAACAATGTTTTCTTTTACTCTTTCTTTCTCAAGATTATTTCAATTATGCAAACATATTAGTAGGTATCTTTCTACCCACGTGCATAACACCTTGTGTGTTGATTCGTTGTTTCACGTATGTTTTAGGTTCAGAGATAGTATGGAAGGAAAAAGATGGGAGTGAGCAATTGAACAGTTTGTAGCTATTGTCTAAGATCCTGTTAGCATACATGTTCAGACTTATAGAATTTTCATTCAATATGTAACTGTAAATCATTTTATAATAATTCATATTGTATATATATGCATGTTGAATGTTGAGTATGTTATGGTTGTATGTTCATGTATGCGTATTATACTTCCGCATCGCTTTCTGAAATGATTGGATGATGTTTTCAGATTCCGACATCTCATTCCCAATAGGGTTTGGAGAAATCAAAATCTGGGGATGTCACAAAAATTCTATATCATTTGGGTCTCGATGTATGAACAGTCAATATAGAATCTGACAATATATACTTACAAGTGTACCATGTTAGATATAAACTATACATATATGTCAAGAAAAGTCCTTGAAGGAGGAGGGCATGTGCCCCTCCTTTCCCTCTCCTTGGTGTTGTCACTAGATGGGATTTGTTTTTTTAGATTTTGAGAAAAGTGAGGGGTTAAAGGAAAAACTCATACAATTTTCCTTCTCCTCAGATAATTTGCAATATGCTTCCATTATAATGTTATTTATAATCTACTATCTAAAAGTAGTCTTTAGGGTGTTTCACATATTCAATGAATAGCAAGGAAGTGACCCATGTCCAAGTACAATGACGCCATGAAGGCCATGGCAAACCAACTCAACTTCTTCTCTTTAATGAAGTCTGTTGGAGTCACCAAGGAGAAGAAGAAGGAGAATTTTCTGACTAGTTGCTTACTCAATGACCTCCACCCCCGCTACGTTGTTGTTCACCAACTTTTACTTGTGCGCACAACACATACATCCATGCACCAATCCTACACTTATCTCTCATAGTCTGAGATGCTCTATCCTTGCATGCCTCCTAACGATGCATATGATATTCCCCAAGTGTTGGTCGTGTCTACCGGAGGACGTGGGTGGGGACGAGGGCAACGATACAAGTGCACCTACTACGGCAAGATTGTCCACACAGAGGAGGTTTTTCACTCGAAGTGTGGCTATCCATCCCATTACAAGAGAGGATGTGACAGGGGTTCTGCCCACATTGCACACTACTCCCTCCCTACCTGCATCATCTAGTTCCTCTCATGTCTCCTTATCCAACAAGGCATATGAGCACCTGCTACATGCTACAAAAATATACTCAAATCCACTAATTCACTCCACTCTGGAAAATTCCTCCTCCATTTGGTAAAGTTAGAGATTCACCTACTATCGGTTCTTCTACCCAACTAGCCACCACTGCTCAATGTAACTTTAGGGCATCTATTCTTTCTTTCAGTTCTAACTGGATTGTGTACTTAGGTATGATAAAGCATATAACAGGTATGCCTCACTTCTAATGGCATCCTATTCCTTTATACCTCCTCTTACTCCATGGAGGACGGATCAGTTAAATGAGTAACTTGGTGTGGAATTGTGCCTATATCTTCAAAAATCAAGTTGACTCCACTTTGTTCCAAACTTTCCATACAATCTAATGTTTCTAGAAAAAGATGTTGATTCCCTTTTATGTTTGGTAACCTTTCATCCATCTATTTTTTTTTACAAGATTGGATGAATTTGATGAGATTGGATAGGGAGTTGTTCTAATGATCTCTGCTACTTCTCTGTCCCACCTTCAAGCCCACCATGAGCCCTTCTTGCCTCCATGGCACTTTAATTACACCTATGTTATGGCCATCTACCTTCAGACAAGCTAAAACTAGTGGAAAGTTCTTTATCTTCATGTTCTTCTATTTCTTGTAATGCCTTCCAAATAGGAAAAAACTATCATGTGTCCTTTGTGACCCATACCTCTAAACAATCATTCCATATGTTTTATTTGGTTTGTAGTGATGTTTTTGGTCCATTTAGGACTACTAGTTACAATGGCTATAGATACTTTCTTATGTTTGTGGATGATTTCTCTAAAATGACATGGATTTATTTACTTCAAACACGTGATGAAGTTTTTACACTAAATTCATGAGTTTCACACATTGGTTTTGGTTCAATTTTCAACTTCTATTAATTCTTCGAACTGAAAACACCCTCAAATATACCTAAAAGGTTGTTTCCTATTTTTCCATGATGTAGGGATGATTTATCAATGTTCGTGTGCACACTCTCTACAACATAACAACATCTGTAAATGTAAAAATTATCATATACTTGACATTACACGCTCTCTTCTCACTCATGCCAGCTCTCCAAAGCATTTTTCTTAGATGTAGTCCTCACAACTTGCTTTCTTATCAATCACCATCCTTCCTCTATTCTTTGGAAGCGTACTCCTTTTTCTATTATTTACCCTCAATCCATAACATTTTGCTACCACCTCAGGTTTTTAGTTGTCACCTTCGTTCATAATTTTGATCCCATGGCCAACAAACTTTCCCTTTCAGCAATCTGAATGGTGTTTCTCGGTTATAATTTTTCTAAAAAAGGGTACAAGTATATTGACTCTAGATATGGTAGATTCTATATCTCTTTGGATGTAAAATTTCATGAGGATGAAATGTTCTTTTCATCATCCTCACCCCCCATATATCATATTGATACTATGGACTTGGTGTTTGATCCATTCATCCCATCAACACTACCAACATTACCACCACCACCATCACCCCAAAAAAACACATGGAAGATGCGTCACCAGATGCACCTGCATCATCTTCTTCAGTTTTGGACCAATGCAATGTACCGGTGGCAATATGCAAAGGTATATCTTCCTACACTACCAAGCATCTCATTTCACACACTTGTTGTCTAGCACATCTTTCTTCTTCAACCTAATCTTTTGCTACATCCCTGGACATAATATATGTTCCTAAGTGTTCAGTAGTTGTTGTGCGTCATCCTAGATGAAAATCTACCATGATGAGAGAAATTAAGCCTCTCCACAATAAAAAGGCATGGGATCTTGTGATCCCACTAGTAGGAAAATATATTGTACGTTGTCGATAGGTTTTTTCTATCAAGCAAATGTTGGATGGCTTTATTGAATGACTCAAGGTGCGCCTGGTTGGCAAAGTATTCATCAAAACTTTTAGTGTGAATTACATTGATACATTATCTCCAATGATAAGGATTTCCTCCATTTTCATCCTTATCTCCCTTATAGATCACCTTGACTTGACTATCAATCAGCTTGGCATCAAGAATATGTTTCTTCACAAATATCTCCTGAAGGAAGTCTACATCTAGCAACTACCCAGTTTTTTTATTAAGGGGGTGTCTTCTCACAAGGTGTGTTGTCTTCGACAATCTATCTATGGCCTCAAGTAGTCTACATGGACCTAGTTCAACAAGTTAAGCGATGTCCTTACACAACTTAACTTTAGGAGATCAGCCAACGATCATTCCTTGTTCTTCTTCAAGTCCTCCAAAGGCCAATTTTTTTTGCTTTCTATGTTGATGACATCATCATCACCAGTGATGATATGATGGGTATGTCTCAGTTGAAGTAGTCCTTGTAGGAACATTTCCACATAGAGGAATTGGGTACCCTGTGATACTTCCTTAGGAATGAAGTCATCTGGTCAACCTTAGGGATTTGATTGTCACAGTGGTGCTTTGTCTTGGACCTGCTTCAAGAGACCAACATGATAGAAGCAAAACCAGCCTATACTCCGATAGACTATCATACAAAGACTATGAATGAAGGAGAACTCTTTGTTCATCCAGCACCATATAGTCACGAAGCCGATTTACTTGACTATTATTTGGAGAGATATTACCTATGTTGTTGGGGTAGTCATGCAACACATGAGTACATGACTCCAAGCTCATCGGTCGAGTGTTCAATGCATTCTTTTCTACCTCAAGAGTGCTCCAGGATGAGGATTTCTCTACAAACATCCTAAGTCCAAGGTAATCTCTATCTCTAAATATTCATATGTAGATTGGGCATGAATACCACTCACTCAATTTCATGTAGGAGTTAAAAATAGGATGTGGTAGCTTACTCCATCATCTAGGTAGAATATCGGGCTATGGCTCATGCATGTTGTGATCTAAGGTGGTTCTAGTCCATTTTGACTAAGTTTGGAATCCCTTTACAAACTCCATCTACTTTATATTGGGACAGCCAAGTGGCTATACACATAGCTACTAGTTCAATCTCAGGGTGATCAAGTAGAAATAAGGTAATAAAGCTTCCATGTTATCATAATACAAAGCAAAAGATAAACTATATGAATCAGACATAAACATGCATAAAATCAACATCCATACTCCTGGGTCCAAAAGGTTGGGGGTTTATATCCTCTGTGACACACCACCGCATTAAAAAGATTACTCAAAGCAAAACACATGATCAAACTGCTTAACAAACCACATAACCAAAAAAGTAGGTAAATTAAAACCAATTTAAACATTACTATCAAGTACAGAAAAATTTACATATCAGTCTAGCAACCTACATATAAGCACATACCAAATCAAGTATTTACATGTAAGTCTAGTGGAATCAGCCACAACCTGTATACGAAATAGATGTGTTCCACATATAGATTCCATATACAAACATTGAATACTGATAAAATCGAGTAGATATACATATCATCTACAAAACATCTCATGCCCAGATGTGAGAATACATGGATGACTCTAGGATTGTACTAACTACTGGCCAACCTTGTGCTCCTACTACTCTTCAAGATGATGTTCTTCACCTCAACCAACCTAACCACGTCTCTAAAGACCACCCAAAAAGATGTGGTGACCCATGAGGTGAGGCCCATGTCCCAACGAGAGATATAACTCTCAATAATGATTATTGGTTATAGTAGGTTATATTATTAAATAGTTTAAGCAGACTAAACTAATTGAGTAGACTAAACATGTTAAGCAAGTTAGACAGATAAGCATAGAAACAAGCATGATTAACAAGGTATATAAAGTAATAGGTAAAAACAACAGTTACTAAGAGTTAACTACTCTTGCAGCATTATATAACATCTAGCAGTATAAGAAATAAGTGAAGGGTTAAAATCGAATGTGAAGCATATTTAACCCTAACAAATATACTGCACAGCTTGATTACATCTTTTATTAAGCCCCGGGGAGAGTGATGTTTACCACTAAAACTCCAATTGACCACTACAAAGCGCTATTCAGTTCTGTATAAGATTTAGGAGAGTCAGTGTCATAGGATCTCCCACCCTCTCTCAAGAAGTATGAGTGAAATGTAGTGACATTATAGTCAAACCTCCTATAGTAGCACATAGTCAAGCTACAAACACTAGCCCATCCTTGGTATAAAGGTCATGACACTCAGAATCAGGGTATGCAAAACCCTATCATCCAAGATACAACCGCAGTTGTTCTCAACCACATCACATATACAAATTCTCAAGCTGAGGCATGAACACAGCCATTCTCCATAACCTTGGGATCAAGATGTCAAGGACGTACACTCCTTGCACCCTGCATACCTAATAGTGTTCTTCAAGTTTCCCTTAGGAATACTCGTTTCCCCAACCAACAAGTTCTGATATTGAATGGTTCTACGGAACAGGGCACTACATGATTAGGGTTTCACTTGATTACTTAATGTCTTTTGGGTGAATTAAGGCTGTAATAAAACAAGTTGACATACAAACTCTAATTCATTTCTAACAAGCATAGATATATAACAACTCCAAAAGACATAATTCTTGATCACAACACCACATGGTATTATTTAATTGTCATTCATGACACTATACTTATCACCACACCATCATAGGATACCAATCCTTGTCACATCATGAAGATGATCACACCTCCATTAGGGTTCAACCATGCCCAAAGGTCATTAAGGTCATCACATCATCCCATGCAAGAACATCATTATCTTTCCATACCTTGTAATAAGGCTCAATAAACAATCACCACACTTGTGATACCCAGGTTTAGCATAACATTGCATTAAGAATCTTATGATGTTCATATGGAAACATATTAGGGTTACAACAATATTGACAGAGTATTTCATCATCATACTAATAACACAAGAATCTAAGTTACATGATCCCCATATGTGTTAGGGTTAGGGTGTAACAAGATAAATCGAATTAGTGTTACATATCATCTCATTATGGTGACTATTAGTTTACATTCATACGAGGGCAAAGGTAAGACTACAAAGTTATAGGCATAGAACCATCAATTCTACATCATAAAAACTAGACCATCATACCATGAACTTCACTCAAAATCATTGGATGTTGGGTAAGCAAAACCATCAAATGAAATGCAAGTAAAACCTTGGACCAAATGTTTAGTAAAACCATCAAGTTTTAATCTAGAAAGACCATCAACTTTAAAAGTAGGGTAACCATTGATTGTTGAACATCGTCCCGGTTCAACCATTTATTGATGAACCATGATCCAATCCAACCATCGGTTGATGAGCCATCGAGTCAGAGACACCATTGGTTGATAAACCATCAAGTTAGAGAAACCATTGATTCATGAACTATCGAGTCAGGAAACCATTGGTTGATGAACCATTGAGTCAGGGAAACCATTGGTTGATGAACCATAAAGTCATCAAAACCATTGGTTGATGAACCATCAACCTAGTCCCACCATTGTTTGATGAACCAGTGGTACCATCGAGTGTTGAACTAGAATAACCATCGAGTTTGGTCAATGGGTGGTGAAACAAGCTTCAAACTCCAAGTAAAACCATCAAATTTGAGGGGGAGGAAAACCATCGAGTTCACCACTTCAAGGGGAAGTAAGACCCCCATTTCTTGAGAAAAAAAGATTCCATAATAGAAGCTAATTCAAACCATTAATTGGCACAAGAAAGGCAACCAAAACAATACTAAGAACAAAACCTTCGATTTGCATCTCAAGGAAGGAAAATAGAGAACAGTCATTTGAGAGAGACAAAGCCATCATTTTCCACAAGAAAGCTAGGTATAGAGCTTCCACTACCAAAGGAAGGTCTTGCACAAAGTTTAGGGTCCATCCAAGAATATAACTACTCAAGAACTAGCACCTAATTTCAAACCCTAGGAAAACATATGACCTTTTTACTTCAAACCTCGTTTTAGAGAAAGATCTAGCACATGCAAGCAAGGAGTAAGAAATAAATGTGAAGAAATTTATATAACTCACCTCTAGTATGAAAATGAAGCTCCAAACATCAAGGTAGCTCAAGGAAGAGAGAAGAAAATCCTAGATTGAGCACTCCACACAGCCAAGCTAGCTCCTTCACCAAGCAAGGAAGTAAAACCCTAGGTCAAGGAAGCAAGAAAGAGATGTTCTTCAAGCTCTAGCACAAGCCCCACCATGAAAAACCATAGTCACGACCAAGAAGAAGAAATGAGAAGGTAGGACAATGTGGAAACCAAAGGAAAGGAGGGATAATTTACTTTCCTAGGCCAAGAAACCAAGCAAGGAAGCACCAAACGACCTCTACTAGGGTAGATTTGAACCCTAGGTGCACATGCAAGCTAGTTTGGCCACCTTCTTCTACCTTGGGCACCTTCTTCTCCACCTATCTAAGGGGATGAGATCTAGACATAAAGGGAAAATATGGGGGGGTCCAAAGGGTTCATTTGCATGGAAGGAGGGCTTTTTATATATAGCAACAGGTGAGAGAGAAAAGAAGGTTAAGGTGTCCTACTTAGCTTGACATGTGTCCATGGAAAAGGACATCACATCCATGAAAGAAGTAGCTCCATCAGTTTTAGGGGTATGGAGGGCCATCGAATCATGACATCCTAGGGTATACATCAAGATCCAAGGCATGGTGACCATCGGTTGATGCACCATGGGTCACAAGGGCCAAAACCATCGGTTGCAACACCTTCCTAGGTGAACCACCAACCCAAGGAGCCTTAAGAGGGGAAACCATCAACCGTCACACCTCTATGGAGCAACAAGAACCCAACATCAGATCCTAAAATCATCAGATCCCATCAACTAAGGGATGCCATCAATTTTTGGCCTCCAAGGTAGCTCATCCATGAGGAAAAACCCCTAACTCAACCCTAGATAGATGGAACCATCAAACCAAGGTGCATATAGGATCCCCAAGGCACAAATAACTCAAAAATGATATAAACACATGTGAGGAACAAAAATCATGTGAAAAACTACAAGAAAACCCATAGATATGGGTAAATTGCATGAAAGTCCAAAACAAGCACAAAATTACATAACTTGCTCAAACAACATCCAAACTGGACCAAACCTAACACTTAATCTTTTAATATGATATCAAAGCACATATTATGGTTAAATTGAGTTTTTAAGCATCCAATTATGATAAGTAAGCATGTTTAACCGAAAATCAAGATCAGGGACCTTACACTCTCATGCTCAATAAGGAATCAGATGAAGGGGAGGAAGAAGGGGAAACTAAATAAAACTCATGCAAGGTTGCTCTAGGAATTTCTTCTCCTCCTTCTTAGGCTCTAGATCCTCTAAGGATGGATAGTGGGATAGCCTCCCTTTGAGATAGCCTCCGAATGTGATGCCTCCATGTGGCTTCTCCTCTTCGATTTATATACAAAGATTTAGGGAACCACATTCGATGTTCTTTGTTTTAATGTTGGTCATTAGACAAATGTCGATGCCATTAAATTGGGTTGATCCCACCAACTTGGGTCATTGACATCAATTTCTTTAGTTCTATTGCAATTTAGGGTTTCTGATCTCAGTGCCACTAACTTGTTTTGGTGATACCGAGAAGCTTTTTGACATTTCCTCTTCTTCATTCTCGATTCTTAATTTCTTATTGAATGATTTTTGACAAAAGTAGAAGGTACCAACAAAAGTTGGTGGTACATACTTTCTTCTATTTTGCGCTCAGTTAAGTCAACAAGAAAACAATAATATATTAGGAAAATGACAAAATAAAGCAATTTCATCCTTAATACATGTAAAATAGATATATTGATGAGCTATTTGAGGCATTTTATGTAAAATTTACATGAAATATATATACGAAGGAGAGAAGTAATGTGGAAAGAGGAGGGAAGTAATGGGAAGAGGGCATAGGAGGAAAATAATGAGGGAAGAGGAAGGAAGTAATGAGAGGAGGCAAAGAGTAGGGAAGTATTGAGAGTACGGGATAGGAGGGAAATAATGAGAGTAGGGGAGAGGAGGGAAGTAATGAAGAAATTGGAGGGAACTTCAAGAAAAGAGGAGGAAAGTAATGATTGGATGAGGTAGCAATGACTATATGCTAATAGTGAATACGCGCCTACAAATCAGAATATGTGTATACTAATAATGAATATGTGCCTACAAATGGTGAATATGCTCCTTCTTATGATGCATTATGTGCCTACTAATGGTGAATAGACGCTTAAAAATTGTGAACACACGCCTGCTAATGGTAAATATGTGCCAACTAATGGTGAATACATGCCTACAAATGGTATACAATAAGTAGGCATATTTCAACATATGTTGGTGTGTATTGACAATTTTTGGGTGTGCTACAGCTGTTTCTGGTCTGACGTCCAGAATTTAAGTGTATATTCATCAAGAATGGGCACACTTATGTGTTGTTCAATAAGTATAATAAGAAGAGGAGGAGAGTAAGGAGGGAAGATGGAAGTAATGAGGAATGATGAGAAAAGTAATAATGAAAGAGGGGAGAAGTGATGTGCACCCACTTTTGGTCATTATTTTCCTAGTTTTAGTGAACATGCACCTACTAGTTGTGAATACACACCTAGAAATGTTGAATATAAACCTATTTTATGTGTATTTGTACATATTAATGTTCTATACACACATATTAATGGTAAATATGCACCTATTAATGGTGAATGGGAAACTACTAATGGTGAATATGTTCCTAATTTATCGTGTAATTGTGTCCATTTATGTTGAATTTATACCGAGAAATGATGAATTATGTGCCCCATAATTATAAAATGATCATTCATTTGTTCTTAGTATATGTGAATATTTTAGATCCTTATGCGCCTACTTTATATATGTGTGCTCAGTAATGTTAAACCCATGCCTATTAACGGTGAATATGTGCCTACTAATTGTGAATATGCACATCATTTATGAGTATTAGTATTCATTAATTTTGGATTTCCACCTATTAATGGTGAATATGTGCCTACTAATGGTGACTAGGCGCCTGCTAATGGTGAATACTTGCCTACTTTATGTGTACTTGCGCTCATTAATGTTGAAGTTACTCCTATTACTTGTAAATATGTGCCTATTTTATGTCTATTTACACTCATTAATCTTGCATTTGTACAACATGTGCCTATTAATGGTGAATATGAACCTAGTGATTGTAAATTAATGCCTAGTAGTAGTGAAGATATGTCTACTTTATGCCTCTCCTTTGTTACTTCCCTCCTCAAAAAACATCACTTCCATCCATTACTTCCCTCGTCACTCCTTCCCTCCATTACTTCCCTCATCACTCACTTTATTTCATTACTTTGCTCATCACTTCTCTCACTTTATTACTTCCCTCTTTTGGATCTAAGGGTTCTAGAGGGGGTGAATAGAGATACAAAAAATCTCACAAAATAGATTAGACCTTCAAATTTTATCAAGTTTAAAGCAATATCTTAGTTTTCAATTTGAAGTCCTATCTAACAAGCAAAGAAAGGATGAGAGAGATTGATAATAAGCACTTGACAAGGGATGTAGAGTGGTTCCACACTTCAAACTAGAAGTGAGTCAGTCCACTATGTAGAGAGGTCAACCTCTAGGACTTTGCAAGTGCTTTTATCTATATTATCACCAATAAGAGTTACAACACAATACCACCAAAGTACTTTCCCATCCAAGCACAAGGATATATCCACCTTACCAAGTACTTACCCACTTTGCTTGAGTCTTCAGCCTTCACCAAGGTCTTACCCACTCAAGCACAAGTTTTCTGCCTTCAAGGATTTTTCCACTCCTCTTGTATCTTTAGCCTTTGCCTTCTCCTTTGCCTAGATAATATCACTACCTCGTCATCAACCTTGAAGAGGACCAGCTACATCTCCTTCTTCACTCGATGGAGCTTGCTTCACCTTTTCTTCATGTAGGAAGGGGATAAGAAAGTATGTAAGGCCCCTAAACTTGCTTAATGATTTGAATATTCTTAATTATCATAATTTAAATCTTATAACCCTAATATAATCTAGTTATATGCTTTGAAATCATAATACAAGATTAAGTTTCAAATTTGGTCCAATTTGGGCACTGTTTGAGCAAGTTATGCAATTTTATGCACATTTTGGACTTTTATGCAATTTAATTAATTGAGAGGTTTTCCTTGCAGTTTATCACTTTAATTATGTTCCTTGGATATTCTCTCATCATTCTTGATCTTTTTGAGCCATGGGGAATCTATTTAAACCTAGTTTTGAAGGTGTTTTCCTCAAGGGTATTTTAGGGTTTACCCATTCATGGATGAGCTACCTTTAGTAGCTATCAACTAATGAATTATTTGTTTTTCTTGGAAATTCAAGAAAAGAGGGATAGGAATGTCTCTATGGACGGTGGGGGAGCTTCTAGTGTGTGTTCTTGTATATTCTTAATAGTTTAAGGCCATGGACACTTGGAAAGATACTAGAACTTCAACTTTTTCTTTTTCTTTATCTTAAAGTTTCATATACTTATCCCTAAGCACCAAAACGAGCCATTTTCTCTCCTCCAATTCCCTCATTCTATGAACCTCGTTCTGCCTCTATTCTTCTATGAATTTCTTTTCCAAGGAAGAAGAAAGAGGGGATCTTCTTGGAAAAAGAAACTAGGGTTGCAATTGACTTCCTTTTAGGGTTTGAAAAGCTTCCTTCTAGTGATCTTGACCTAGAAGAGTAAGAACCCCCTTCTTTCCTCTATTTATATCTTTTTTATCCTTCCTCCTACCTTTCTCCAGGTTGGAACCTTGTTGTTCCATGGTAGAAATTTCTCTAAAGCTCTAAACCCTACCTTTCTAGCTCCTTATGCTTAGGGTTTGCTCATTTGATGAAGAAAGGTGCTAGATGGACGAGTTCATAGCTTATTCTTGGATTTCCTGCCCTACTTGTTCATGTTTTCATTTGTTTGGGAGTTTATCTTCTAATTATAGGCAAGTTTTATAACTTGATCCACGTTTATTGCTTACTGTAAGCTTGGTAGCTCATGTTCTTGCTTGAAAATTATGATCCATGCACTAAAACGCTATGCTTGACTTGGATTTCGATTTTTATAATATTCCCTGTTCTGATTTCAGTTCTAGATGAACCTATGATCATTTATACATTATTCCTAAGGTATAATATGACTTGGATCAGGTTGGTTTGACAACCTATGTGTTGGGTTTTATGGGAGGCAGAGAAGGCAGCGGAAACAAAACTTTTCTCCCCCAAACCCCGAACAAGGAAATGTGTCAACGTCTATACAATAGGAAAGGATGGTTTGTGGAATCATACCTTATCCTGAGGCTTGCTCGGTGACAATACATCACGCCTTGCGCGGTCTTCACCTCCGGTCTTGGACGATGTCTGTGCAGCTCCTGGTCGCACCGGGACAGACGACTCCTAGTCTCACCGGGACTATCGGGATTGACAATTGTCCTCTGAGTGGCAGAAACCTCCCGCCTCTAAAGTAGTCTACATGGACCACCTGGAACTCCAATCTCCTTGTCCCACAAGGAATTGGAAGGAGTCGCACCCTCCTGTTGGCGTACTAGTCACCAACACACTCTCCTTCTACCAGTAGCAACTATAGTTGTCTTTCCCTTGTTGTGCCTCCCTTATCGGGTAGCACTTGCTTGGGCTATCTCTTGGTTACCAAAACCAGAGAGAACGATAACTTCACAGAGAAATTGGTTGCACTCAGTTTTACTTTGATAAGCCCCCAATACCCCTATATATATAGGACGGTCATGGAACAGGGTTCTCCATCCTGGGCAATGCGGGACTAAAAGTAGGAGTAGAAGGGTTCGAGATTTGCCACAAAACAACCAACTCGCAACCTGAACCGATCGTTTCATTTCTGAAATGGTCGGTTGGGGACCTGAACCGGTCGGTTGACACCTCAACCGATTGGTTGGTACCCATGAGTCGATCAGTTCACTTCTGAATCGGTCGGTTCGTGGTCCTGATCAGTTCCCGATTGACTTTTCTTCTTTTGTTTCTAATTGGTATCAAATGCCAATCCTTTTTCCAATCAAATTGGGCAAGTGAAACGAAAGAAAAATTCTCACCAATCCTACTTTCCCAACTTGCCCGGTTGCAACAGTTGAACCGATCTTTTCAACACTTGAAGCAATCGTTCACCCTGTCCTTGAGCCAATCGACTCACCACCTGAGCCGATCGGTTCACCAAGCTCAGCCGATCGGTTCATCACATGAGCCGATCGGTAGGGAGTACAGATTGTGCAAAAACAATCAATTGCAGTTTCAATCAATCTGATACTCTAATCAATCATTCCAACACCTTGAACACTATGATTTTGAGCTATCAATTAATTGAGTGTTTAATTGAACTACTAAACTCCTTTAGTAATCAATCTAAATATTGTTTGTGGACAAAAATCCTCTTCCAAGTTAAATCCTATGTGTGTGACCCTACAGGTCCTTTTCACGTTGGCAGTGAAAGTCCATAACACTTATGACTTCACAAGAAAGAGCGGTGCCTAGTCACACATCAATGCTACCCAAGTGAAATAGAAAGTTGGAGAACAACTTTCAATCCTACAATTCGTGAATGGTGTTACAGTGAATGTATAATTCCTTTGTCACTGATATCTTGAATGAACTCGAGGCATGGAACAGTCATCCTATCAATGTTCATTCACTTTCTTGATCTCATTGCAGATTGGAAGAGATATGTATGACATCAATATCACATATTGATTCACACATGCGTGCGCACACCTATTTCAATCCTACTCATCAAGTGGCCTTGGATATCAAACTCCCTCAGGAAGGACAAATCCCATATCTATCACTCACCCCTCAAAAGCCCCATGTGTCAAAGCCACCCAATCATCACCTTTATAACAACCCATGTTTCAGGACTGCATTTGATGATGTCAAAGTGTGCCCAACGACATGTGTTGAGTGTAGTGATTTCAGGTCAAAGAATCACACTCACCACCATCACTGTGAGTACTAACTGTGACTACCATGTCATGGTTCCATGTGTCAAACTCACGGTGGGTCTGTCTGGTACACTTGTTCTCTAACAGTACCTATGTGTTTGATTTGATATCTCTATATCATGACTAATGAGATTATGTCATCAACCAACACCACAATCTAGTCTTGTGTGTCATTGTTTTCTATCTACCTTCCACAATGACATCCGACTAGGGACATAACAAGAATGTACAAAGTCTTAGCATCTGTATGATCTCATCGTCCAGGTCCTCAACCTGAAAGCATACGTCATTGAGTATTGTCATTCTCTAGACATTCAATCTGTTCTATCACTATCTCATATGACAGAACCAGAAAGAAATGGAAGCTTGCCATTAATGTTTATCAAATCAATCTTAATGTATCCCACCAATCATCCCATGATTGGCTCTCAGGGCATACATACCAACAGACTCCCACTTGCACTGTGAGCCAATCACCCTTGAATCATATTCATAGTGATCTTCAAGCATGTCCCACATGTTACTGTGCTCTTGTGCCAACATAGTGAGTAATGGGAACACTTTGCAAATGTCAGTATAAATTGCATGTTTCACATCTCTTCATTGTACGTCACACGTATGAGATGGAGTTTCCGTAATATGCGATCTAGTATTCCTTTGCTAACTTTTAGCCACATTGCATGATCAAGGATTCCATACTTGTCATCAATGAGCGGAATATCTATAAGTTCATCTCATGAACTTCCAGATCCATATAGTATCCACTGTTGTTCTCTAACACACGGATACTCAGCATTTCCTTTTAAATGGTTTTATTGGAACACTTCCAATTGTAAACAAACTTTCACTTTTATATATATCCTATATATATATATATTGTGATTAATTTTCTGTCCTTTCAGAAGTTCGCATCAATGTAACTCTTTACATTGAACTCTTCCTTATCTCCATAGAACTAGTACTTCCTAATTACTTATCAAGTTCTCATGGTATTCCAGTAACCCTTACTGGAAGTAGACAGACATCCACTCGTCATGTCCCACATACGAGTTTTCAGGATGAGCACATCATATTGCCATGTCATACATATAAGATGATGAATGCATTTTGTTCTTTCCATGTCGATACATGCAAGGTAATGGGATGATTACATACGTGATAGATCCATATCTATTCTTAGCATTCCCATTCTTCATAAGAATTGGACACTTGGCCTTGGGATACTAACTCCATGTAACATGGACAAGTTTTCTCCCACTGAATCTGTGTATACTGAACCCTTCAGTACATATTGCCAATGTATGCTCTCTCTTTCCAGGTCAAGAAGTTTTCGAGAACTATCTATATAGATCTCTATTCCTATCTCATAGGAAACATCTCTATCTTCCTTAAAGATAACTTCCACTTTTGGATTTCCATTCTAGAACATTTCCATTTCACATCAATATGTGGAATGTGAATACGCTCCCACTAAAACACAGATCCCTTCTTTATCTTTGACATATCAGTCAAACCCTTTGACTATATCATCAAAGTGAAGATCCAATTATGAGTTGCTTGTACTCAATAAATCACATTGAATAGTCCATTGTAACTTATAGACTTCATTTGCATTAGTGGATTCATAAACCTTATAGCTTGTGTCACGTAGACATCCTTGTTTTATTCCTCATAGGAATGCGGTTTTAGTATCCATATGCCAAATGTCTTAGTCATTAAGTTGCAATCAACAAGCATCATCCTTCTCAAAATGTTATCCATGTGTCTTAACACTTAAGATTCATTTGCACTTATGGATTTCATCCAATGGGTGCTACCATCAAGGTCATACCTTATGGTTCACATGGAAGTCATTCAGGATGTAATGGTCATATACCATAACTCAAAATCTGGTTCCTCATATTCATCTGGATAGTTGACTCATCACATGAACAACTCATCACATAGATAATTGAGGTGTATTTGTCAAGGATATAAGAACTCACAACTCCTTGTGATTCTTATTGTCCTTTATTAATGTGGGGTGTTCTTTTATTAAGAACAATTCAGTTATTTGATAATCATTCTCTAACTCCTTAGAGTATGATTCCTTCTTGATTTAGACATCACCATGCCTTTATCACGAGTTCACTATAATACATTATCATAATCACTCATAAGGATCTCAAACAATTGGTCCAAGTATTTCATTCATTGATCTCATCAAGAATTAACACTTTACCAAATTTGCACTTCATCTATGATAATCTTGAACACTTCAAGATATTCATACTGGCATGTTTCTAAATACCATTTGAAGTATTAGCATTTGTTCCAATAGGTATGTAAATACATCACATGTATTATACCTAATTGGATAATCATTCTCCCACTACCATTAGTGAAGATTGATTAATCATTTACAAGAGATTCATGTCTCTTATTGGTTCTCTAACCAAAAGAGTCTAGATTTATCCATCACATGGAAACTAGAAATGAATTTCTTATGATTTATACTAATTTGATTGTTTGATTTATCAATAACTTTAGGTATCATTTTATCTTATGCATACCATGTATCACAAGATAAACAAGGCATTGCCATAAAGATCATATCTTTAAGATTGAAACATCAACTTTATTAATTGCCTTCATTGTCATACAATATGCAAAAATAAAGTGTTTCTAGCTATTGGCAATATATGAAATAGCAGTTTTCAACTCTATTTCGTGCCCTTTAGGCTGAAATAAACTGAAAGATACTCCTATCTATAGTAGCAACACTTGCTCCAATGATGGGTACTTCTTTCTTGGTCCTTTCACAAAGGCCATCACTTCTTTGCGGATCTTGCATATCATATATGATAGATCCATATCTTGGTATCATATACCTCAGATAAAGAAGCGGTTCATTTCATGATACCTTAGGTGGAGATCTCCATCCCCTCCTTCATCTTCTTTTGTTCTTCCAGATATAGAGGGCAATTCCCTCATACACCCTTTCCCATGTGCCTTGAGGCTGAAAACGGCTTGGATTGCTGGCTAGCATCAGAACACTTCTTTACTTTGCCTTGTCCTTGCCCTTAAGAATTACCTTCTCTTTGATCACATCAAAGATTATGGTTTGTCTTTCCTCATCTTTGCCTCTACTATCCTCAATGTGTCCAACAACTCTGTCAACGCTTGTCAAAGTTGTTCATGTTGTAGCTTACCATGAATTATATGATTCTCGCAACATTTGTAGTATCATACCAATAGCCAACTCTTGGCTCAGAGGGAATCCTTCTTAGTCAGGTTTTCCACATACCCAATCATATTGAGTGTGTGAATACCTTACTGGATCTCCTTCTGTTATGACATACTAGGACAGTGTCCTTGAGACAACATATGTCTCATGTTGTCTCTGCAACTCATAGTTCATAGAACACAACATCAAGCACTCCTCATCAATGTCATCCTCGGTATGCTTCCATAAGCATACTTTCAGCCATTGATGTGGTGGGATTGAGTTCATCTGGTTTTGGTATAACTAGGACTTAGAGCTTTCACTCTACGATTGAGAACACTTCTCAATGTCCTAACCAGTCGTGAAAAATTCCCATTTAATTTGTTGGTATCAAAGACTGATCGCAAATAAGTGATTATTGTTGATCAACCATTTATTGTACTAAAGGAAATATTTGCAATTTTAGTCCAAAACTCTTTTTGACTTGTTTGATTGATTTGAAAAGTTGACGATAAAATTAGGCCTTTAATTAATTATCGCTCCCACTATTTTAGTTCAAATTGATAGCCCTCCCCATCAATTTGGAAGATTGCAGCGTACAACCTTCTAGTGGGAAAGATCCTGAAATCCTCTAAGTCATGGACCAGCTAGGGCTGTCACCCACAACTTAGATCTCTCAGGTAGGCAACTCTTGCCAATTGCATCATATGAAACTCTTGATAAGATGTCATATGCAACTCCTTGCCATGATCATCTCCATGCCTCAAGGTGCTAGATCCTATCTAGGTCACCTTGTTAAGTCTGACCCAAAGAAAACACGATGAATATGCACCCTGCTTGGGCAGACCCACATATCCATCCTTCACGCTTCCACGAGATAGATGGTGCACCACGCTTGGGCGTGCCCACACTTGGTCGATCAAGCTTTTCACATGTGTCACATTTGGAAGGCATGTAAAACTTAATATTAAATGAGGGATTTGGTTTTATACACATATACATATCCAATCACCACAATACATAGTACGTATCATATACATGCTATATCCCACATAAAACATGCAAAACGATAAAAGCGATGATTATGGCCATCCTAATGTGATTCCTCGAGCCAAGAGGAATAATGGTCATCTAGGTCTACATCACATGCAACCTGTACAAGATGAACTATGTGCTTTTCCTTCTGAGTAGATCAACTCATCAATTGATTGATTTGCTCATTCTGGCTCGGTCGTCTGGGTGCCACCAGTCGATCAGTTGGCTCCTCCAACCGATCGGTTCTCCTGGTCGTCGTGCATCTCATCATGGCCACCACCCGCTCATCTCGCTCCTCGAACTGGTCATCAACCGATCAGCTCACACCTTGAACCGATCGTCTGGAGCGTCAACCGATCGGTTCACGCCTTGAACTGATCGTCTCAGCTGTGGTCAGGATGTCCTTCGTTCTTTGACATAACAGGAAATAAAATCTATCCTATTTTACATTGTAAAAAGAGAAACCCCGAGTTACATTCGAGGGGAGCAAAGGTAGGAAAGAAATCTCGAATTATTTCGAGTTACATCAGGAATAGGAGAAGGAAGATCGGTGCACAGACCAAGATGCAAGCAACCACATACAACCATACAAAGATAGGGTTTATTGGCCATAACCATGCTATACATCCACCACAAAACTCGTTTAAGGGTGACGCGTATCGAGTGCATTAATAATAAATATCATATATGTAAATTGGGATTTGTGGCTTTAGGATTGGACATGCATAAAGCCAATTTTATTTGCATCATATGCAATAAATAAAGGCGACAAACCAAAATCGATCATATCGATAATCCTAAAGTATAGAGCAGTTGACGTGGCTCTGATACCACTGTTGGGTTTTAGGGGAGGCAGAGAAGGCAGCGGAAACAAAAATTTTCTCCCCCAAACCCAGAACAAGGAAACGCGTCAACGTCTATACAATAGGAAAGGATGGTTTGTGGAATCATACCTTATCCCGAGGCTTGCTCGGTGACAATACCTCGCGCCTTGAGCGGTCTTCACCTCTGGTCTTGGACGGTGTCTGTGCAGCTCCTGGTCACACCGGGACTGACGACTCCTGGTCTCACCAAGACTGTCGGGATTAACAGTTGTCCTCCGAGCGGCAGAAACCTCCCGCCTCTGAAGTAATCCACACGGACCACTTGGAACTCCAATCTCCTTGTCCCACAAGGAATTGGAAGGAGTCGTACCCTCCTGTTGGCGTACTAGTCGCCAACACACTCATGCTACCAGTCGCAACTGCAGTTGTCTTTCCCTTGTTGTGCCTCCCTTATCGGGTAGCACTTGCTCGGGCTCTCTCTTGGTTACCAAAACTAGAGAGAACGACAACTTCACAGAGCAACTGGTTGCACTTAGTTGTACTTTGAGAAGCCCCCAATACCCCTATATATATAGGAGGGTCATGGGACAGGGTTCTCCATCCCGAGCAATGCGGGACTAAAAGTACAAGTAGAAGGGTTTGAGATTTTCTACAAAACAACCAACTCGCAACCTGAACCGATCGTTTCATTTCTGAAACGGTCGGTTGGGGATCTGAACCAGTCGGTTGACACCTCAACCGATCGGTTGGGACCCATAATCCGATCGGTTCACTTCTGAACCGGTCAGTTCGTGGTGCTGATCAGTTCCCGATTGACTTTTCTTCTTTTGTTTCTAATTGGTATCAAATACCAATCCTTGTTCCAATCAAATTGGGCAAGTGAAATGAAAGGAAAATTCTCACCAATCCTACTTTCCCAACTTTCCCGGTTGCAACAGTTGAACCGATCATTTCAACACTTGAAGCAATCTTTCACCCTGTCCTTGAGCCGATCGACTCACCACCTGAGCCGATCGGTTCACCAAGCTCAGCTGATCGGTTCATCACATGAGCCGATCGGTTGGGAGTGTAGATTGTGCAGAAACAATCAATTGCAGTTTCAATCAATCCGATACTCTAATCAATCAGTCCAACACCTTGAACACTATGATTTTGAGCTATCAATTAATTGAGTGTTTAATTGAACTACTAAACTCCTTTAGTAATAAATCTAAACATTGTTTGTGGACAAAAGTCCTCTTCCAGATTAAATCCTATGTGTCTGACCCTGCAGGTCCTTTTCACGTTGGCAGTGAAAGTTCATAACACTTATGACTTCACAAGTAAAGAGCAGTGCCTAGTCACACATCAGTGCCACCCAAGTGAAATAGAAAGTTGGAGAACAACTTTCAATCCTACAATCTGTGAATGGTGTTACAGTGAATGTATAATTCCTTTGTCACTGATATCCCGAATGAACTCGATGCATGGAACAGTCATCCTATCAACGTTCATTCACTTTCTTGATCTCATTGCATATTGGAAGAGATATGTATGACATCAATATCACATACTGATTCACACATGCATGCGCACGCCTATTTCAATCCTACTCATCAAGTGGCCTTGGATATCAAACTCCCTCAGGAGGGACAAATCCCATATCTATCACTCACCCCTCAAAATCCCCATGTGTCAAAGCCACCCAATCATCACCTTTATAACAACCCATGTTTCAGGACTGCGTTTGATGATGTCAAAGTGTGCCCAACGACATGTGTTGAGTGTAGTGATTTCAGGTCAAAGAATCACACTCACCACCATCACTATGAGTACTGACTGTGACTATCATGTCATGGTTCCATGTGTCAAACTCATGGTGGGTCTGTCCGGTACACTTGTTCTCTAACAAGTACACATGTGTTTGGTTTGATATCTCTATATCATGACTAATGAGATTCTGTCATCAACCAACACAACAATCTAGTCTTGTGTGTCATTATTGTCTATCTACCTTCCACAATGACATCCGACTAGGGACATAACAAAAATGTACAAACTCTTAGCATCTATATGATCTCATCGTCCAGGTCCTCAACCTGAAAGCATACGTCATTGAGTACTATCATTCTCTAGACATTCAATTTGTTCTATCACTATCTCATATGACGGAACCAGAAAGAATTGGAAGCTTTCCTTTGATGTTTATCAAATCAATCTTAATGTATCCCACCAATCATCCTATGATTGGCTCTCAAGGCATACATACCAACACTATGGTGCTAAGCTCCTATCAACCAATGGTCAATTTTAGGGTTTTAAGCTGATTTCTTCTAAAAACCCATGACCCAATGATGGTACCATTGCAACAACCCTATGGTGTTGTATTCATGAAAACTGATGGTCGGGATCAAAGGTTTCATATGATGGTGACAACCTATGGTCACCCCCTTAGGTCAGGTTTTGGATCAATTAAAATTTTAATGATCAACCATTAAGTACCCTACTGATGTTATCAATCAATGATGACATTAACTTAATATTTGATGTTGATTTATGAATATAGTGTTGATCTAACAACCTATCATGACTTAATGGTCACTAATGATGTTGGATCAGGTCTCCACAACCTATGATAAGTTAGTCATATAGTTTTAGCATCAATTAAGCATTAGACCAATGGTTTATTGGGTCACTTGATGCAATGGTCAGACCTATACTGTAATTTATGGTTTTAGCATATGAACTTGACCCAATGGTCAAGATCTAATTTTTATTCCTCCAAGTGTAATGATGGATAATGTAATATATTTTTCCTAATAATGTGATTTAGATGGTTTCCTTTATATGATCAACTTAAGGGGTGTAGTTGTTGACAATGGATGGCTTGTTTTAAATGAACAGTCGGTTGTGGGTTTTACCCTACTCTCAATGGAACTTTTTGTGTTGTTAATCAAGGGATGTCTAGGGTTAGATGGTGACTCTTTCTAGAGAACAAATTAAGGACTTAATAGGTGGTTTATTCAAGGTGTTTACTTATGTAAACAACTAATGGTCTTACCTTTTAAACATCCATTGGTTCTAGGTGACATTGTGGTATGGTGATATGGGTTGAATGATGATGGAATAAATGGAGGGTTACCCTTAATAAAGTATTCTTACCTATTCACTCATATCAATAGAAGGGATGACAACCATATTGTGTTGATATGTAACCCTAATGAGGTATAGCTTGTTATACCTAGCTTTAATATAACTAAATGATGGTAATTGGGTATGAATAGTCCTTGAATGACTAATACAATCATGGAACACTCTCTTATTGTTGTTGCAACCTTAGTATGATATAACCTAATGGTTACACCTTGATTTATGTGTGGGTTCATACTTGAGAATAGTATGGAATGTGATTGTGATGCTTCACCTTATGCATCCATGATCTAATGGGGATGTCGTGAGTTAGGGTTTGGGTATAAGTGATGATTAGTAACATTAATATAATTTATCTTGTTGAACCTAACTCTAATGCAAATAGATAAAGATGAGTATTCATGTTTAACATTCTTATATGATGTAATGATGGTGGAATAACCTCCTTAATATGATCATGACCTTAATATGTTAATTGGTGGTTATCATTGCCACATGGTTGATACTTTGTTATGCTTAACATGTGCATTATGAATATGATGAGGGTTAATCATATCTAGATTACTTGCATGTTAATGTAATAAAGGAATGTTCTTAATGTTAATATAACCTATTATGATTGTTTATAAATATCTCCTAGCTCATTAATGCAATATTGTGTTGATCTGGTTTATTATATGTAAGTGATGTTGTTGAGCCTTGTTATAAGGCATACAAAGATAATGATGATCTTGTAGGGAACCGTATGATGGTCGTAATGACCTTTAGGCATGGTTGAGCCCTGAATGAGGTGTAATCCTCTTGTGTCGATAAGGGTTGATACCCTATGATTTTATGAAAATGATTTATATCATGTGATAGTAAGATGGTCTTAATGACCTTTGGGCATGGTTGAGCCCTGAATGAGGTATAATCCTCTTGTGTTGATAAGGGTTGATACCCTGTGATATTGTGGAAAAGATTTATATCTTGTGATAGTATGATGACTAGTGAAGCCTCACGAATGGAAAGTAAATAGTACCATGTGATGATGAGATGAGAAATTATGCTTCATACGTTTTATATCTTTTGAAGTTATATATTTATGTTCTTGTTAGAAGTGAATTAGGGTTTGTATGTCCACTTGTTTGATGCAGCCTTAATTCACCCAATTGTCATAACTAATCAAGTGAAACTCTAATCATGTACTGCCTTGTTCCATAGATCCATCTAAGTGTCAGAACTTGCCAGATGGTGAAATGAGTATTCCTAAGGGAAACTCAGAGCGCATATTGTTGAGTATGTGGGGGTGGCAAGTTGAGGATATATCCTTGTCATCCACAATGCAGGTTGTGGATGATGTCTATGGTCATAGCTCATACATCTGATGTGATTGAGAACAGTTGTGGTTGTGTCTCAGTGATTATATATTTGACAAGATTGGAGGACAACTGTGATCGTACCTCAGATGGTAGGGTATGTGTACCCACCTCCTTTCACTAGTATTGTGACCTGTACCAAGGATGGACTAGGTTGTTAGTAGCTTGACCGTATGTGTCAATGCGGTGGACCCGTATTGACCGGGGGCAGGGAGGATCTTAGGAGTCTGGCTCTTCCTAGATCTTGTATGGCATTGATTTCGACTTAGCAGTTGTCAGTTGGATTTTGAGTGGTATCCTCAATTTCCTCAGGGAATAATAAAAGATGTAAGACAACCGTGTGGCATGTCTATTTAGGGTTATACAAAACAATTCATATTGGAAGAAAACCTTTGTTTACTTTCTTTTCACTGAAACAATGTATAGTACAATAAGAGATAATAGATATGCTTATGATGTAGTTATGCTCATGTTTTAAACATGCTTATCTTGTCACATATATTGACACTGATGGTTAAGATGTTGTTGCTAGCTATGTTTAATATTGCTAGCCATGCCTATGTAATTAGAAATGCTTAAACTATTAATCATTCCTATGTAGTTCATTGTGTTATGATGTTAGTTCTACTATGATATAGATATGTTCCCTTTATTTGAGATGCCAATATTGATAGCCATGTTATGTTACTAGACATATTCATGGTGTCAGGGATACTTATGCTACTAGATTGCTTGTACTGTTAGCAAGGAATATGATGATAGTAAGATTAATGATAATGATTGTTATTAGATGCAATTTGATGATATTTGAGTAGATATCTATCCAAAGAAATGGATTTATTTGTTATCTATATATGCATTGATGATCATACTTGTTGCTAAGATTAATTTCTTAATTTGTCTAGCATACTTGAACTGTTCAATCTATTCAATTGATCATTAAATACTCCAACTACTTAGTTATATACTATTTAAAATGTTGTAATCAATAAGCATTGTTGGAGGTTATATCTCTTGCTAGGACATGGGTCTCACCCTTGTGGTTCACCACATCTTTTTAGGTAATCGGTAGTGACGACAATAGAACCATGGAAGTAAAGAGGAACTACAGTAATGAAACTTTGAGAAAGTTGATAAGATGTCTAATGTGTCCTAGAGTTGTCCCTGTACTCTCAGGTCCATGTAGGAGAAGTTTGTATATGGTGTTTCAAACGAATCAGAATTTTGTTAGCATGTTAATGCTTGTTTGTGTGGCATATACAAATATTGTTATCCTATGTATATATGTTGTGGCTAAGGTGATAAGACAATTTCTACCAAATTCTTGTCATAGTATGGATAAAAGAAAGATGTTGGGCTCTTATGCAAATGTTTCTGAGCAGGTGTTGACGTTGAAATCGGTTTTAATTAACCATATTTTTGGGTATGTGGTTAATTGGTGATTGATTGTGTTTCATGTTTTGAGTAATCTCATTTAGTGTAACGAGTTCTCACAAGTTGGTATCAGAGCTTTAGTTTCACTGAGTCTATAGGGACACTAGGACTTAGGACTAGGATGATGTCAAAATTAGGAATATGACATAAAAATATGGTGCATAATGCCTAATCTCAGTATTTGGGTGCCCTGGCCAGGTATTCAATTATTGAAGAAAAGGTAAGTATGGAACTATTAGATTGTTATCTTTCTTATTACTCTGATCAAGTAGTCATTTTGAGACAATCTAAAGAGCATAATGAATAAGAAATCATGGTGTGAATATCTCAATCCTACCTTAAAGAAGATGAGAATTGCATCATAATTTATCAAAACTTGAATGTTTGGTAGCTAAAGAGAAAGACACAACACCATGAAATCTAAATTTGAATACAAATAAGCAAAAGAGGAGTTCTTGAAGATGTGATTCAAGAAGATAATAAAGTAAAAGATAGATAAGTCTATGCTTATAAGGTGATTCAAGGTATGAAATCCACATAAGATGGAGAGAACTCCAATGACAAGTATAAAATGAGAAGATAAATGAGAACAATGAAAAAGGAATAAGGTGGAACCTGAGTTTATCTCAGACCAACCTATGGGTGTAAGAAAGTGTTAATGTAAAATAAGCATGGCGTTTGAAAGAAATTAAGAAAGATGGTCCATGTTTAATGAAGAAAATGTGGAATATGATGATTTACATGTTGATAAGTGGCTGAAAAACATAATAAAATAAGAGAACATACCCAAGTGTGATAAATAGTCATCAAGGAAGGATTAATGAGATATGTTAATCATGATGATTCCTATGCTAATGGCAAGGAACCTAAAATGAAAAAGGTAAAATGATACACAAGAAGTTGTAACCCGCATAATGAAAATAGAATTGGTTACCTTTTTGCTAAGTGACCCTTGAACAACGTTGCTATGATGTGGGAAGTGTGTTTCCCTTTGTGTCTTTCTTTTATAGGGCACAACTTTCAAGTGGATCATTGCCACTTGGTATGTGTGGATTCGTTGTAAACATGAGGGCAGATAGATTATTATAGAATAAATTTGTTTGGACTATGGTTCTAAGATCATAAAGTGTGTGATGATTTTTTTTCTTTTGAGCCTTCCAATAATTAGGAAGACTCCTCTTATATTTCTTGATATTTTTATGTTGGTAAAAGTGGATGAGATAATGATGTGAGTTCCTTATAGCACATGAGGTGGATACCAAGGTAATGAATCCTAGTATCCAAGATGTATCAACAGTATGAGAAATATGTGAAGGTTGGAGATGTTTATTAAATGAACATTCCAAGTATTCCTCTCCCGTATAGAGAGAGAGATAGAGTTGATGATGATCCTATAAATGTTGTTTGGAAGGAAAAATAAAAGTGACTCTATAATGTTGTGTAAGGTCTAATGATAGTTGGGCAAGAACACTACCAAGGATAGATGGTTTGTTGATACAATAGATATAATTTTGGGATGATAGCTAGAATTTAAAGTTGAAAGTTACTATTAGATTTGTACAGGTGGCACAACAAGTTCCTATGTTCCATATTTGCAAATATCTTCTTATGTGGGGGTTTTTGTGCTGACCCAAGATGAGATATGTATGAATGATGTAACATCACCATTATATGCAAGTAACCATGTGAAGGTAATAGGATGAGGTGGAAAGGAAGTACCCATATTTGTTTACCTTGGATTTCGAGGGCGAAATCCCTGTTAGGTGTTTATAGTTGTAAGGCCCCTAAACTTGCTTAATGATTTGAATAAGCTTAATTATCATAATTGAATTCTTATAAGCCTAATATAACCGTTTGATATGCTTTTAAATCATAAGACAAGATTAATTTTCAAATTTGGTCTAATTTGGGCACTATTTGAGCAAGTTATGCAATTTTATGCACATTTTGTACTTTTCTGCAATTTACCCAATTGAGAGGTTTTCTTTGCAATTTATCACATACATTATGTTCCTTGGAAATTCTCTCATCATTATTTATCTTGTTGAGACATGGGGGCCTATTTAAACCTTGGTTTGAAGGTGTTTTCCTCAAGGGTATTTTAGGGTTTACCCCTTCATGGATGAGCTACCTTTAGTAGCTATCAACTAATGAATTATTTGTTTTTCTTTGAAATTCAAGAAACGAGGGATAATAATGTCTCTATGTATGTTATTGAAGTTTCTTGTATGTATGCTTGTATATTCTTAATCGCTCAAGGCCATGGACACTTGGAAAGATACTAGAACTTCAACTTTTTCTTTTTCTTTATCTTAAGGTTTCATATGCTTATCCCTAAGCACAAAATGAGACATTTTCTCTCCACCACTTCCATCCTTCTATGAACCTCATTCTCCCTCTGTGCTACTGCGAATTTCCTGTCCAAGGAAGAAGAAAGAGGGGATCTTCTTGGAAAATGAATCTAGGGTTGCAATTGACTTCCTTTTAGGGTTTGAAAAGCTTCCTTCTAGTGATCTTGACCTAAAAGAGTAATAATCCCCTTATTTCCTCCATTTATATCTTTTTTATCCTTCCTCCTACCTTTCTCCAGGTCGGAACCTTACTGTTCCATGGTATAAATTGCTCTAAAGCTCTAAAACCCTACCTTTCTTGCTCCTTATGGTTAGGGTTTGCTCATTTGATGAAGAAAGGTGCTAGATGGACGAGTTCACAACTTATGCTTGAATTTCCTACCCTACTTTCTCATGTTTTATTATTTTTGGGATTTTATCTTCTAATTAGAGGCAAGTTTTATAACTTTCTCTACGTTTATTTCTTACCATAAGATTGCTAGCTCATGTTCTTGCTTGAAAATTATGATCAATGCACTAAAAAGCTATGGTTGACTTGGATTTCGATTTTTATAATATTCCCTGTTCTGATTTCAGTTCTAGATGAACTTGTGATCATTTGAACATTATTCCCAAGGTATAATATGACTTGGATCAGGTTGATTTGACAACCTATGGCGCTAAGCACCAATCAACCAATGGTAAATTTTAGGGTTTTAAGCTGATTTCTTCTATAAACCCATGACCCAATGATGGTACCATTGCAACAACCCTATGGTGTTGTCTTCATTGCAACCGATGGTCAGTATCAAAGGTGTTAGATGATGGTGACAACCTATGGTCATCGCCTTAGGTCAGGTTTTGGATCAATTAGAAGTTTAATGATCAACCATTAAGTACCCTACTGATGTTATCAATCAATGATGGCCTTAACTTAATATTTGATGTTGATTTATGAATATAGTGTTGATCTAACAACCTATGTTGACTTAATGGTCACTAATGATGGTGCATCAAGTCTCCACAACCTGTGGTGAGTTAATCATATAGTTGTAGCATCAATTAAGCCTTAGACCAATGGTTTCTTGGGTCACTTGATGCAATGGTCGGACCTATACTGTAATTGATGGTTTTAACATATGAACTTGACCCAATGGTCAAGATCTAATTTTTATTCCTCCAATAAAGTTTAATGATGTCTAGTGTAATATGTTGATCCTAATAATGTGATTTAGATGGTTTCCTTTATATGATCAACTGAAGTAGCTTACTTGTTGACAATGGATGGCTTGTTTTAAATGAACAGTCGATTGTGGGTTTTACCCTACTCTAAATGGAACTTTTTGTGTTGATAATAAAGGGATGTCTAGGGTTATATGGTGACTCTTCCTATATCACAAATCAAGGACTTCATAGGTGGTTTATTTAAGGTGTTTACTTATATAAACAACTAATGGTCTTACCTTTTAAACATCCAATGGTTCTAGGTGACATTGTGGTATGGTGATATGGGTTGCATGATGATGGAACAAATGGAGGGTTACCCTTAATAAGGTAGTCTTACATATTCACTCATATGAATAAAAGGGATGATAACCATATCGTGTTGATATGTAACCCTAATGAGGTATAGCTTGTTATATCTAGCTTTAATATAACTAAATGATGGTAATTGGGTATGAATAGTCCTTGAATGACTAATACAATCATGGAGCACTCTCTTATTGTTGTTGAAACCTTAGTATGATATAACATGATGGTTACACCTTGATTTATGTATGGGTTCATACTTGAGAATAATATGAAATGTGATGGTGATGCTTCACCTTATGCATCCATGATCCAATGGGGATGTCGTGAGTTAGGGTTTGGGTATAAGTGTTGATTAGTAACATTAATATAATTTATATTGTTGAACCTAACTCTAATGCAATTAGATAAAGATGAGTATTCATGTTTAACATTCTTGTATGATGGAATGATGGTGGAATAACCTCCTTAATATGATCATAACCTTAATATGTTAATTGGTGGTTATCATTGCCATATGGTTGATACTTTCTTATGCTTAACATGTGCATTATGAATATGATGAGGGTTAATCATATCTAGTTTCCTTGCATGTTGATGTAATAAAGGAACATTCTTAATGTTAATATAACCCTATTATGATTGTTTACGAATATCTCCTAGCTCATTAATGCAATATTGTGTTGATCCGGTGTATTATATGTAAGTGATGTTGTTGAGCCTTGTTATAAGGCATGCAAAGGTAATGGAGATCTTGTAGGGAATAGTATGATGGTCTTAATGACCTTTGGGCATGGTTGACTCCTGAATGAGGTGTAATCCTCTTGTGTTGATAAGGGTTGATACCCTGGGATATTGTGAAAAGGATTTATATCATGTGATAGTATGATGGTCTTAATGACCTTTGGGCATGGTTGAGCCCTGAATGAGGTGTAATCCTTTTGTTTTGATAAGGGTGATACCTTGTGATATTGTGAAAAGGATTTATATCTTGTGATAGCATGATGAGTAGTGTAGCCTCATGAATGGCAAGTGAATAGTACCATGTGATGATGAGATGAGAAATTATGTTTCACATGTTTGATATCTTTTGAAGTTGTGATATTTATGTGCTTGTTAGAAGTGAATTATGGTTTGTATGTCCACTTGTTTGATGCATCCTTAATTCACCCAATTGGCATTAATCAAGTGAAACTCTAATCATGTAGTGCCATGTGCCATAGATCCATCTGAGTGTCATAACTTGCTAGATGGTGAAACGAGTATTCCTAAGGGAATCTCAGAGCACATATTGTTGAGTATGTGGGGGTGGTAAGCTAAGGATATATCCTTGTCATCCACAATGCAGGTTGTGGAGGAGGATGTTAGCAGCTTGACCTTATGTGTCGTTGTGACGGACCCATACTGACCGGGGGTAGAGAAGATCTTAGGAGTCCAGCACTTCCTAGATCTTGTATGGCACTGATTTCAGCTTAGCAGTGGTCAGTTGAATTTTGAGTGGTATCCTCAATTTCCTCAGAGCATAATAAAAGATGTAAGACAGTTGTGTAGCATATCTATTTAGGGCTATACAAAATGATTCATATTGGATGAAAACATGTGTTTGCTTTCTTTTCACTAAGATAATGTATAGTACAATAAGAGATAATATATATGCGTATGTTGTAGTTATGCTAATGTTGTAAACATGCTTATGTTGTCACATATACTGACACTGATGGTTAATATGTTGCTACTAGCTATGTTTAATATTGCTAGCCATGCCTATGTAATTAGAAATGCTTAAACTGCTAATCATGCCTATGTAGCTCTTTGTGTTATGATGTTAGTTCTATTGGATCTAAGGGCCCTAGAGGGGGTGAATAGAGTTACAAAATTTCTCAAAAAGCATATTAGACCTTCAAATTATATCAATTAGGAGCAATACCTTAATGGCAATTTGAAGTACTATCTAACAAGCATAGCAAGGATGACAGAGATTGATAGCAAGCACTTGACAAAGGAATGTAGAGTGGTTCCACACTTCAAACTAGAAGTGAGTCAATCCACTACCTAGAGAGGTCAACCTCTAGGACTTTGCAAGTGCTTTTCTCTATTATATCACCATAGATATTTATAGCAATAGACCACCAATGGACTTACCCATCCAACCACAAGGAGATCTCCACCTTAACAAGGAACTTACCCACGTAGCTTGAATCTTCAGCCTTCACCTAGGTCTTACCCATTCAAGCTCAAGTCTTCCGCTTTGAAGGACTTTGCTTCTCCTCTTGGATCCTCAACGTTTGCCTTCTCCTTCACCTAGAGAAGATCACCACCTCTTCATCAACCTTGAAGAGGACCAACTATAGCTCTTTCTTTACTCAATGGAGCTTGCTTCAACTTTTCTTCATGAGAGGAAGAGATAGGGAAGTAGTGGAAGATTGAGAGATTTACATGAACAAAGGTGGAGCTCTCTTACAATAATCCTAACTGACTCACAAATCACAAAATGATGTGTAAACTAGAGAGATAAAGGGGCTCAAGGGATGGTAGTACGCTCAACTATATCAAGGACCTTGTGTGTAGTGAATGAGCAACCTTGGAATGAACTCCAAGTGATCCTATTTATAGCTGGGGGTGCTCCCTTGATTTGGGGAAAACTTATACAAGGCAACGAATCTATTTTCATCCAAACAAGTCACCAACGGTTAGAATCACTTTTTCTGCATTTTCCGTATAGTACATTCGGTCGAGTTTCAATAATGGTAACTCGACCGATCGGCTAAAAGACAAACCCAATTTTCAAACTATCGATCAAGTTTGTCCTGGGAAACTTGACTAATCAATTAAAATCACATTTGGATAGTAAGTTGTTCGGTTGAGTTCTGTGAATGCACAACTCAACCGATGCACACATTAGAGAATTGATCCAAGGGATTGGTTGAGATTGTAACTCGACCGATCAGCAGTCTGTGATCAATTTTCAAATGTCATTAAAAAGTGATTAAAACTTGGTACTAAGTGTCCCACATATTTTTCTCATCTTATTTACAAGTCATATCATTAATACAAGTGATTACAAAATTCTTCTAAGGTCATTTTAAAGGATTTCCTTAGTAGCACACTTGCATTGCATTTGACTTGAACTTTGACAAACTATGGCTTGTGTAAATTGATTCTTTTCTTGTACCTATAACCTGAGATCAATCTTGAATACACATATTAGATATATATGAATGGAATGGTTGAGTCATTATCAAAATATGGACAATGTATAAAATCTAGGTCAACATTCTCCCCCTTTTTGAAAATGACAAACCATTCCTCAAACATATTGAAAAGAATATTGAAAGTATACCTTTTCCTTGTGAATAAGGGGGATTCAAGATTTGAACAATGTGAATTACTTCGCCTCAATCTATGCTTACTTTAACCTACAGAGTTACTCTTTCTAAACAAAGTAATATAACACGCATGTACTACATGATCCTTTAGAGAGTCACATGATAAATCTTATAAAGAACAAGAAAAGGATCACACAAGAAATAATAGCAATATGATTGAGTTTGAAGACATTGAAATTCTCTCTCCCCCTTTTGACATTATCAAAAAGGAAGGGGGTAGAAGAGCATACCAAAAAGGTCTTCTCAAACACAACCAAGTAGATATTCAAACATACAAGCTAGGTCATAATCAAAATATGGTGAAATATGGCACCAAATCATAAGATATAACTGATCAAAGAGTAAGAATGCAAAAAATATAGATTACAACTCATGAAGCATGTTCTCATAAAAAAACTACAAGCGAGAATCGATGAAAGCTAAAGATAAGATAGTACATCTCAGATCATGTGCCCAGATGTTTCTAAAACAAAATAGCCTAGAAAGATATATATGATCAGCAAACTAGACTAAAAACTAAGAAACATCTTGGCATCTAAGCTATCTATGTCCAAAGCATCAACATCATCCTCGGCATCATGCTCATAGTCATCGTCTCTGTATGAAGGTGTAGCAACAGTTCCTTCATCATCAGAGTCACCACCAAAGCCACCACCATCATCATCAGCATCCTCACCATCATTAGCATCCTCGTCAGCATTAGAAGTCTCAACATCAGCCTGGTCAGGCATCTCCTCATCCACAGAGGGACCAAAGCCACAACCGGGCCAACGAGCATTCTGCTCATATCAAGTCATACCAAGAGCATAAATCTCATTAGCCTGAGGGAAGTAGGGAGAAGAATCACCCAAACTGGCAAGCAGGGTGGCAAAGGGGCCAGTAGATAACGGTAGGAAGACAGGAGCAGGACCACCAATAGCAGGGGGTGTGGGAGCAGTGTGGAAGGCTCAGGTGTGGGGTATAAGTGATTATATGCATAGGATGCATACTCACTACTGGGGTATGGCTAGTAGGTGGGGTATGGGTGTGCATAGGATAAGTTCATGTTTGGCATGATTGAACATAAATCCTAGTGCAGATGCTCCTGGACCTAGAGGTTGTATGCCTGTTGGTGCATCATGTAACCCATGAGGGCTTCATTGGATACATGGAATGAGGCCTGGCTAGGTCGGGGTGGCTGAGGAGGTGGAGCTCAGGTAGAGGTAGAGGCAGGTGCAGTTGAGGCAGAGGCAGAGGGTGAAGCATCGAGTGTGGTGGAGGAAAGGATAGGCATGGATTTCTAAATGATGGTCTCACTGATATACACTCCCTTCCTGAAAGGTATGTAGTGAAAGTCAGAGAAGAGTGATTTCTCAGTGGCGAACTGGAAAAGGCCACATATCAGGGCAGGATAAGGAGGATGGGTGCCACGGGTGTTCTTGCCAAAGTCAAAGCAAGTTATATGGTGGAGGATGTATCTAGACCACTTGACTCTGACATTCTCTAAGATGTAGTGCATGATCACCACAGTTTTCTCTACAATATTTGTTTGATTTTTCGTTGGGTGGATGTTGCAGTTGACCACTAGGGCTAATATACACTTCTTGATATCTAAGGAATAGGAGGGTAGGGTTCTCTTTTTCTTATAGGGAACATTAGGTTTCTTCATATAGAGATGGATATCAGGAAGAGTGATCTCATTCTACTTGTAGAAACCTTCAGGGTCCAAAAGATCAATATACTCACCATAATCCTTACACCATGTGTCATTCTCATCGGCTCCTAAAAAGAAAACATTCAGGATATCCTTAGATATTTGGAATTTCTTCCCGGTGATTATGGAAGTAAGGATTACTTGAGTATTCAGAGGGGGTATAAGGGAGTCACAATTCCAACACAAATTTCTGTAAAATTCATGAATTGCTTTTGTGTTTGACATAGAATTGTGAAAGCAACCATGCTCGACAGCCAGGGCGGAAAGGTGATGAATAGAAAGCAACCTCACCAATTGATCGATGATGGTTTGACGCCTAGGGCTAGGCTCAAAAAGGGATCTAAAAGGAAAAGGACTCCTAGGAAGAAGGTCCTTATACCTATTTACAACCTCTATTGATACAAAGAGGGTCTCATTGAACTGAATCAAGTGAGAGGATGAAGAAGAGGATGGTGCATTACTAGGGGTGGGTCTCTTTTTTCTATGAGATGCCATGGAGGCAAAGAGAAGTAGAAGAAGAGAGCAAACACACAAAACAAACCACCAAAAATGTTCACACACCAAGGTTGAGCAAGAGGGAAGGTCTAGGAAGGTCATCTAGGTCAGATTAGGGCTAGGTTAGGTAAGGTCTAGGGCCGAGAGCTTAGGGATAGAAGAAGGGGAATCAGTCGACTATTCTCTAGTTGAGAGGGAGAATAGTCAGCCAAATCCAACTTAAGTTGGCTTCAGCCCGTCAATCGGTCAAGTTCTATGAGTCTAAAACTCGACCGATTGGTCCTTTTTTAAAAATCTCTCGGCCATGGATCGATCGAGTTTGTCCTGGGGGAAACTCGGCTGATGGTCAACCTGACCTAAAACCATCAAACTTAATTTCTATCCATTTGAATGCTAAATTTATTTTTCAAGTCCATTATGTATATTAAACATACTTAGGCACATATCACTCATCATTGGGTACTATTTTGCTATAAAACAAGCTTTTACAAAAAATACCCAAAAATAAGATAAAAACAAGGCAAAACATATTAGTAGTCAAAGATGATCAAGATGGATGCAAAACATATAGGATAGATGACTACTAGCTAGAAGGCCTATCAGATTCATCCAAAGTAGTTATAAGCAATTTTGATCTCATAAAATTAAATTTCTCTCTATCTAGAGGTTTAGTGAAAATGTCTGCCAACTAGTTTTCCATGTCCATATGGGTGATATAAATATCCTTCTTGGCAATGTGATCACAAAGAAAGTGATGGAGAACCTCTATATTTTCAGCTCTAGTATGCAATATAGGATTGTAAGACAAGTTAATTGCACTAGTATTATCACAATAGATAGGAGAAGCATCAAAATGAATGTTAAAGTCTTGGAGCATTTGCTTCATCCATAGGACTCGGGCACAATAACTCCCAGCTACAATGTACTCATCCTTGGTGGTTGATAATGCCATGGTGCTCTATTTCTTGGAGAACCAAGACACTAAGCATGGCCCTAGGAAGAAACAAGTACCACTTGTGCACTTTCTATCAATTAAGCATCCTGCATAATCGACATCATTATAGGTACTAAGAGTAAAGTCCCTTGACTTGGGATACCATAGTCCAAAATTTTGAGTTTTGGCCAAGTACCTTAGAATCCTCTTAACAGCTATAAGATGAGATTTCTTAGAATATGATTGAAATCTAGCACACAAGCCAACACTAAACATTATGTCAGGTATAGAGGCAATTAAGTAAAGTAAACTTCCAATCATACCTCTATAGAAATTCTCATCTACCTTTTCGCCTTCTTCATCTTTATCAAGTTTGGCAGTATTTGACATGGGTATGTCCATCGAATTGGTATTCTCCATTCCAAATCACTTATGTAGTTCATTTGTGACCTAATATTAAAGATACATGAGTGAGGCGGGTTTCCACTCTGGTGAAAGGGTGTGCGATCTAGGGCTCACAGGTTGGCGGCTTCGGGCTCGAGGGAGGGGGCCTCGATGGCCGGTGTATGCCACCCTACTCCCCTAGGGCCTTGTCTCGGCTCGATCTCCTATAGTTCTATCTAAGGTTGTCGACCATCAATCTCCCCTCCATCCTCTCCTCTTCTGCTACGGCGGTGCTGAGAGCCAGACTTGGGTCTCGACCTGAGCGGCGTCGGCTGGTGAGTTGGGAGGTGTGTCTTCAGTTCCATTCTCCAATCGGGCCTCTAGCCGATTAGAAGGTGGAGTGGTGTTGGTGGTTCCATTTTCCTTACAGATTCGGCGGTATCGAGCTCCCCCACCCCCTTTTTGTAGTTTGTGTTTAGGTTTTTTGCATGCAGGTTGTTGTTAGTAGGGCAGGTTTCTCTTCCAATTTCTACATCGGAATGGCATTTTATGTTAGTCCCTTGAATAAGTCTAGTAGTCCTTCCATTGTGAAGGTTTTCGAGCTCTGGTTTCCCCCAGTGTTTCAGCCATGATCGGGGTTTCCCCCTATCTTCTGATGTTGTCGGTTGCTATGGGTGTCCCTTTTTATAGATTTGTGTTTTACTAAAGCTGATAGTTATTTACACTGATTACAATCTTACTTGCTTCATATGTGAAGATTGAGTCATCTTCTTTGTAGATACCACCCAGGATTGTGGTTTGATTCCAGTAAAAAGTTCTTTTGGTGAGCTCATCGGAGAGGAATCCAGGCTGAAGTGTGTATTTTGTATCCAATCCCATTTGCTTAAAGTTGTTGTGCTCTCTCTTCCTTGGCTCATGAGCTATCTAAGTTTTCTCATCTATGTAGATGTCGTATGGCTTTTATCAATTTAATAGTAATGGTTTCACCCTAAAAAAAATAGTTCATTTGTGTACTTGCCTTGGTTGATGAAGTTCCCATATTTTGTTTGCTTGATTTGAAAGTTGAGGAAGAATATGAGCTCACCCATCATACTCATTTCAAATTCACTCTACATAAGATCATTGAATTCTTTGCAAAGATCAAGGTTAGTTCCACCAAAAATGATATCATCAACATGTATTTGAATGATAAGAAAATTGTTAGAAGTGTGCTTTAAAAATAGGGTAGAATCCACTTTGCCCATGATTTAACAAAAAGTTCTTTAATTTCTCATACCAAGCCCTTGGTGCTTGTTTGAGTCCATAGAGATATTTTTGAAATAAATAAACACAAATAGGTACATTATCATGTTCAAAGCCCAGAGGTTGTGCAACATGCACTTCCTCCTCAATTGTACCATTCAAAAACATACTTTTGACATCCATTTGATACAAAAGAAAGTTTTTATGACTAAAAAAAGCAACCAACATACAAATGGACTCAAGTCTAGCTATAGGTGTATATGTTTCATTAAAGTCAATACCTTCCTGTTGATTATAGCCTTGAGCCACTAACCTTGTTTTGTTTCTTATCACTTTGCCACTATCATCTAGCTTGTTGCGGTAGACCCATTTGGTGCCAATGATCTTTCTATCACTTGGTCTTGGCACAAGGATCCAAACTTTGTTCTTCTCAAATTGTTCCAGCTCCTCTTGCATAACTAGGATATATTCTTCATTCCCTAGAGCTTCCTTGACATCTTTAGGCTCTAGTTGTGAGATGAAGGCGTTGTTGTCTTTTTCTTTATTGAATGCAACCCGCGTCTTCAATCTCTCAAATGGATCACCTAATATCAGCTCCTTAGGATGATTCTTTGTTAATCGGGGAGTTGGATCCTTCTTTTCATCATGTTTTTCTTCTTCTTGAGCAGCCACCTCTTTTTCCTTTTGGGTGATGTTGAGTTCTTTAAGGATAGGAATTACTTCATCTGCAACATCATCATTTGAAACAATATATTTGGGAATAGAGGGGTTAGTCTCAATAAACTTTACATTAATAGATTCTTCTACCTTCACAACATCAACATTATAAACTCTATATGCCTTGCTACTAGTGCTATAGCCAAGAAAGAAAGCCTTATACAATTTTGTATCAAAATTGTCAAGAAAATCTTTCATGTTTAAAACAAAACAAGGACATATAAAAATGTGGAAATACTCGATAGAAGGCTTCCTACCATGCCATAGTTCATAGGGGGTTTTCGTAAGCGATGGATGAGTGAAAATATGGTTTTGCAAATAACAAGAGGTACTGACAGCTTCAGCCCAAAACTTCTTTTGAGTATCAAACTCAAGAAGCATGGTCCTAGCCATCTCTTGTAGAGACCTATTTTTCCTCTCTATAACCCCATTTTGTTGAGGTGTTTGAGGTGAAGAAAAGTTGTGTGTTAATCCAATTCTTGACAAAAATGCTCAAAAAGGTCATTTTCAAATTCTCCCCCATGGTCACTACGGATGGAAACAATCCGGAAAGAAGCTTCATTCTCAACTCATTTGCATAAACTAGAGAAAACATCAAGTGTATCACTCTTAGAAATGAGAAAGAAGGTCCAAGTATATCTAAAGAAATCATCGACAATTATAAGGCAATACTTGGAACCACGAAGAGATTCCGTTCTCATTGGTCCAAATATATCAATATGAAGAAGCTCAAGAGCTCTCTTAGTGCTAAGGACTCCTTTGGATTTGAAGGAGGACTTGGTTTTCTTTCCTTGTGTACAAGGTTGGCATTCCTCATCCTTTTCAAAATTCAATTTAGGAAGTCCCTTGACTAAGTCCTTTTTGTTCAACTTCTTTAATTGATGCATACTTACATGACCAAGATGGCGGTGCCAAAGAGAAATATCATTCGAGTTGGATACAAGGCATCTACCAACCACATGCTTAATAGAGTTAAGAGCAATAACATAAAGATTATCACTTCTAGTTCCCTTATATATAACTTGATAGGTGAGAGAATCTAGAATCAAGCATTTAAAAGCAGTAAATAGAATAAGGTACCATTATCAAAAAGTTGATTAACACTTATTAAATTGTGATGTAGGCCATCCACAAAAAGAACATTCTTGATGCATAAGGATTCACCTACATCACCCTAACCTTTGACTTTACCTTTCTTGTTGTCCCCAAAGGTGACAGATCCTCCTTTCTTCTTTGTGAAATTGTTGAAATGGCTTACATCACCAGTCATGTGCTTTGTGTAGCCACTATCAACAATCCATCTATCTTTTCCCTGCAAGAAAGGAGAATGTTGGTTCCCAACTCAAACTTTAGGATTCAGAGTTAGCTTGGGGACCCATTTCATCTTTGGGTTGGTCCCCTTAGGCTTGTAAGGACAATAAGTAGAATAATGATCATCACATTTGCAATAAGAACAAACCGTAGGATTCTTAGTGCCCGAAGATTCTGCTACAAAGAAAGAGATCTCCTTGCTATTTTTCTTACCTTTGGCCATACTCTTTCCCTTTTAGGCTCCCCCTACAAATCCCAAACCACTACTACCACTTTGTTGTATAGAATGATCAAGGATTTTATTTGGGGAGTTTTTCCCTTTGAGGAATTTCTGTAGGGATGCTCTCAATCCATGGTTATCATCATTTAAAAAAAGAATTGTAGAATATAAACTAGATATGTCATCCCTAGCATGCACAAGATCAGCCTCAAGACATAAATCTTTAGTAAGATATGAATTCTTTTCAAGAGAGATAGCAGCAACATTAACACTAGGCAACAAAGGTCTAGAAGATAAATCATTTACTTGACTAAGAAACATAGCATTTTCATATTTTAGCATTTTAATCTCTTTGAGATAAGCATCTCTCTCTTCTCTACGAGCATCAATAAGCAACTTAAAATCAGCATTTTCAATTTTAAGCAATTCAAGTTCTTTTAGGCAATTTTGGTTCTCTTCCTTAAGCTTTTCAATGTTCTTAAGGTAGATACCATTCTCAACTTCGACCCCATTGTAGTGGAGCTCAAGATAAAGATATTCCCCTTGAAAATTATCAATGCTCTCAAGGTTGGTTTTCTCATTCAATTCCAAAATTTCAAGCTTAGCATAAAGATCATCAATGATTTTTCCTAACCGTTTTATTTTAGATTTACATTTAGCAAAAGAAGAATGTGTAGTAACAAGCATGTCAATAATAGCTTCTTTAGACAGTTCATGCAAGCTTACCTCACTTACCTCACCAATGTCTTCACTTGTAGAGGCCACGAGAGCAAGGTGGCACTCTCCATCTTCTACAGAGCTAGAGCTGCTTGAAGATGAAGCTTCCCAAGTTGCATTAGTTGCATTCTTGTGTCTCTTTTCCTTCTTGTCCTTCCTCTTATGCTTTCTCTCCTTCTATTAATCCTCTTCTTTCCTTGAGTTGCTCTTGTGGTGAGACTTTCTTGACTTTGGGCATTCACTCTTGTAGTGCCCCTTTTAACCACACTTGTAGCATCTTGAAGTAGAGGAGGAGGAGGCTTGCTTTCCCTTGAAGTGCTTGCCCTTGGTGTAGTTGGCTTCATTCTCACTAGGTCCTTCATATTCACTAGAGGAGGGAGAAGAAGTCTGGCAAGCAAGTTTTTGTTGAAGGATGACAGCCTCCACTTGTTCTTTGAAAGCACTATCGTTGATCTACTTGGCTTCCTTCTCTTCTTGCTAAGCTTCTTCTTCTTGCTTGTCAAGTCTAGGCTCATGGGCTTGAAGATTTCCAATGAGTTCTTCAGTTGGGATGTCACCAAGGCTCCTTACTTCTTCAATGGAGGTAACCTTTAACTCCCATCTCTTTGGAAGAGTTCTCAAGATCTTTGATTTGATGATGCCTCTTTCCAAAGGAGTGCCCAAAGCATCCAGCCCATTGACGATGACATTCATCCTTGAATACATCTCCGCAATGCCTTCTTTCTTTCCCATCTTGAAGTTCTTTAGTAGGCTACCCAACATGTATATCTTTGCCTCCTTGACTTACTTTGAGCCTTCATATGTGATGCACAGATTGTCCCAAATCTTATAGGCGGTGTCCCATGATGAGATCCAGTAGAACTCCATGGGAGTGAGGGTTGCGTAGAGAATGCTAATGGCCTTTGTATTGATTTGAGCCTCCTTGAGAACATCTTTACTCCATGTTTCAATAGCTCAGGTTGGCTCTTTGTAAGTTGTAACCATCACCTTCCACCTGTCAAAGTTCATCCCTAGAATGTAAAACTGCATCCTTCTCTTGCAATAGAGGAAGTTGGTTCCATCAAAGACCGGAGGGTGCATGGAGAAGCCTCCCTCTAGGTTGAGTGAAACAAGTAGGGTGTCGCCCATCTTCTCGTCTCATGGGAGATTGTTGGAGAAGATCCTTATCTCTGATACCACTTTTTGGATCTAAGGGCTCTAGAGGGGGTGAATAGAGCTACAAAAGTTCTCACAAAACAAATTAAACCTTCAAATTATATCAATTAGGAGCAATAGTTTAATGGCAATTTGAAGTCCTATCTAACAAGCATAGCAAGGATGAGAGATATTGATAGCAAGCACTTGACAAAGAGATGTAGAGTGGTTCCACACTTCAAACTAGAAGTGAGTCAGTCCACTACCTAGAGAGGTCAACCTCTAGGACTTTGCAAGTGCTTTTCTCTATTATATCACCATAGAGATTTACAACAATAGACCACCAAAGCACTTACCCATCCAACCACACCTTAACAAGGAACTTACCCACTTAGCTCGAATCTTCAGCCTTCACCAAGGTCTTAGCCATTCAAGCTCAAGTCTTCCACCTTGAAGGACTTTGCTTCTCCTCTTGGATCTTCAGCCTTTGCCTTCTCCTTCACTTGGAGAAGATCACCACCTCTTCATCAACCTTGAAGAGGACCAGCTACAGCTCCTTCTTCACAAGATGGAGCTTGCTTCAGCTTTTCTTCATGAGAGAAGGGGATAGGGAAGTAGTGGAAGATTGAGAGCTTTACATGAACAAATGTGGAGCTCTCTTACAATAATCCTAACTCACTCACGAATCATGAAATGATGTGTAAACTAGAGAGAGAAAGGGGCTCAAGGGGTGGTAGCACACTTAACTATAGCAAGGACCTTGTGTGTAGTGAATGAGCAACTTTGGAATGATCTCCAAGTGGTCCTATTTATAGCTGGGGGTGCTCCCTTGAGTTGGGGAACACTTAGGGCCGAATTATAGCCATTTTTGCATAAGGAAATGGATCTATTTTTGTCCAAACAAGTCACCAATGATTAGAATCACTTTTTCTTGTATTTTTCATACAGTACATTTGGTCGATTTTCAATAAAGCTAACTCGACCGATCGGCGAAAAGACAAACCCAATTTTCAAACTATCGGTCGAGTTTGTCCTGAGAAACTCGACCGATCAGTGAAAATCACATTTGGTTAGTAAGTTGTTCGGTCGAGTTCTGTGAATGCACAACTCGACTGATGCACACATCAGAGAATTGATCCAAGGGATCGGTCGAGATTATAACTCAACCGATCAGCAGTCTTTGATCAATTTTCAAATGTGGTTAAAAAGTGATTAAAACTTGGTACTAAGTGTCCCACATATTTTTCTCATCTTAGTTACAAGTCATATCATCAATACAAGTGATTACAAAATTCTTCTAAGGTCGTTTGAAAGGATTTCCTTATTAGCACATTTGCATTGAATTTGACTTGAACTTTGACAAGATAGGGCTTGTGTAAATTGATTCTTTTCATGTACCTAAAATCTAAGATCAATCTTGAATACAAATATTAGATACATATGAATGGAATGGTTGAGGCATTATCAAAATATGGACAATGTATAATGTAGCATCCCTAACCTGAGTTATACTCTAACCCTAGGTGTTTTGATTAAGAAAGGTGATGAAATGCTTAATATCATCTTGTGAAAAGTAATTAGGCCTCAAGAGGAACCTATGTTGCAATTCTAGTCCTTTTTTAACATTGTGAAATCAATGTTTTATTTGTTTTGGACTAAAGTGCAAATTACCCAAGTTAAGGGGTTTAAGTGAAGATTGTGCATGATAATATGTTCCACATGTGTTGAAGCATCATGAGAATGAATATTATGCAAAGTTATGGCTTATGGTAGCCTGAGTACCAAGAAAGAGCTGATAAAGCAAGGTTTGTGCATTAAAACCAAGTTTTGGTGTAAAGAGCAATTTACCCAAAACCTAGGGTTCAATATGTAAATTACCACTTCAATAAGGTCCCTACCGTTTCTTGGCATCATGTAGAGCAAATAAAATGAGAGGGGCACCTCATTTGAATTAAGTTGGAGGAGAGAGAATCATGATATTAAAATAATCAAGATTTAATCTTAATTGAAACCCTAATTTGATTTAGGGCAAAAATAAATGTATTAATGAAAGGGACTTCAACCAAAATTAAAATGGTTAGATTCATATGTAAGTGTGACATCCTTGAGCTTTGCAAAGACCACGAAAATATCCAAGGGAGTGGATAACTCACACACAATTTTATAAGAAAAAGAAATATCCACTCACATATGGATATTAATATAATATGATTTAAGGTGCTTAATTTGCTTTTCTTTAAATCATGGATAATTTAGAGGGATAAAAGGCAAACAATATAGCCTCGTCCCTAAGGAAGATAAGGGGGAAGAGGCGGCCACATTTTTGGGATTAAATGAATTTTTATAAGGAACTTTCTCTCTCCTTGAATTTCTTATAAAAACACCCTTTACAAGCCAAATGGAAGGCTTTTTCGAACCCACTTCTTCTCCTTGCTTGGGAAACGACCAAGGGAGCTTGGGAGGATCAGGAGGACGACCCTCAACCTGTTGGTAAGGTTCTTGATCCATTTCACCTTGATTCCATGGTGGAAATCGAAAATAAATTATGGATTTCTTCCTATTTCAATCTCCTCTCCAATTCTAACCATTCCTTTTCACTCAAACCTTGAGGACGAGCCTTGGAATGGTGAAAGGAGTTTCATCCATCATTGTTTCCATGGACATGGAGATTTGGAGCTCAATTGGAGGCGGGTTTTATAACTTGAACCCTTTTTCATTGTTATTCAACCATTAATCTTGCAATTTCAGTGATTCCTTCATTATCTTGTTTAATTGCTGGTTGAAAATGGTTATTTCATGAAATCAGAAGTTGTTAGAACTTCAGGGACGAAGGTAGATGATGATGACATCATCTTGGATACTTTTTCCAAAGAAATCATGGTTCATACGGTTTTGAGTTAATTGCTCATGCGGTTTCACCAAACCATTTGAGAGCAAACGGTTCGAAACTGTTTGGGAGCAAACGGTTTCAAAACCATTTGAGTGAGTTGAACAAGGGTTTACTGTTTGAGATTACTGTTCCTAATTATGTTGGTTAATGCCTCACCAAATTGTATGTGTTAACTACCAAGGAATCGTGAGTTGAAGGCTAATCAATTAGGCAAACCTAATTGGATTAAGTGCTGATTTTTCAGCTTGATTAATTTAACTTTTTGGGAAAACGGTTTCAAAACCGTTTGCGTGAGTTGACCAAGGGTTGACCGTTTGAGATTCCTGTTCCTAATTATGTTGGTTAATGACTCACCAAATTTTATGGATTAATTCCCAAGGAATCATGAGATGAAGGCTAATCAATTGGGAAAACCCTAATTGAAATTAGTGCTGAAATTCCAATGAGTTGATTTGCAATTTTGGGTTGATTAGTCCAAACGGTTTCATATCCGTTTGGGAATCACCCAAACGGTTTCAAGACCGTTTGGGGATCACCCAAGACCGTTTGGAGGTCTGGGGTTAAGTATATTTGACCAATTGAAGGTCTAAAGGTACCAAATCACTTTGCAATTAAGTGTTGATTTGATGATCAACCCAATAGCTCAAACCCTAATAATTTTTCACTAGAATCCAAGGGTTGGATGAGCCAAACGGTCTCAAGACCATTTGGAGCTCATTCAAACGGTCTCAAGACCGTTTGGAGGTCTAGGGGTGAGTATGGTTAAGCAATTGATGATCCAATGATACTAAGTTAAAGTGTAATCAATTGTTGATTTGGTGATCAATCCAATGATCCAAACCCTAATTGGTTGACTTGGATTTTGATGATGTGATGGGCAAAACGTCACAAGACTGTTTTGTGGTCATCCAAACGACCTCAAGACCGTTTGGGTTCAGGTCATGTTCAATTTGGATGATGGTTCAATGGTTTCAAAGTAACTAATCTTGCATTGATTAGTGTTGAATGATCATCGATTCCAAACCCTAATTCAATTGATTCAAACCCTAATTGAGGACTAATTGAGGGTCAAATCAGTTGAAGGTTGACCTATTTAACTCAATTTAATTATGAGGATAGGTCCAATTGATGATTGGTTCCATGAATTCAATGATTGAAGGAATCAATATTGAGAACCCTAAACTGATTGGTGTAGTTGAGACCATCTTTGGTCCATGCGATTTTGAGGAGGTTTGGACCAAACGGTTGTTGGGTTTTAGGGGAGATAGAGAAGGCAGCGGAAACAAAAAAATTTCTCCCCAAACCCATACCGAGGAAACGCGTCAACGTCTATATAATAGGAAAGGATGGTTTGCGGAATCATACCTTGTCCCGAGGCTTGCTCGGCGACAATACCTCGCGCAATGCGCGGTCTTCAACTCCGGACTTCGACGGTGTCTATGCAGCTCCTGGTCACACCGGGACTGACAACTCCTACTCGAACCGGACTGTCGGATGACAATTGTCCTCCTAAGCGGCAGTGTCCTCCCGCCTCTGTAGTAGTCCACACGGACCACCTGGAACTCCACTCTCCTTGTCCCACAAGGAAGTGGAAGGAGTCGCACCCTCCTGTTGACGTACTAGTCGCCAACACGCTCTCCTGCCTCCTGTTGCAACTGCAGTTGTCCTTCCCTTGCTGCACCTCCCTTTTGTGGGAAGCACTTGCTCGGGCTCTCTCACAGTTACCAAAACCAGAGAGAACGACAACTTGCAGAGCAACTGGTTGCACTGAGCTGTACTTTGAGAAGCCCCCAATACCCCTATATATATAGGAGAGTCATGGGACAGGGTTCTCCATCCCGGGCAATGCGGGACTAAAGTAGGAATAGAAGGGTTCGAGAATTTTCCACCAAAAGCAACTGGTTCGCAACTTGAAATGATCGGTTCACAACTGAACCGATCGGTTCGGCCATTGAGCCGATCGGTTGGACCTGAGCCGATCGTTTGGGGAACTCCAACCGATCGGTTGGTGCCCTGAACCGATCGGTTCATGGTCCTAATCCGGCTCAAAAAGACTTTCCTTGTTTCTTTCCCAATTGGTATCGAATACCAATATTATTCCCAATCGAATTGGGCAATTTGAAACGAAAGGAAAATCCTTGCCGACTTGACTTTCCCAACTGGTCAGTTGCACCAGTTGAGCCGATCGGTTCAACTCTTGAACCGGTCGTTTCAACCTGGGCATGAGCCGATCGGCCTGGACACTCCAGCCGACCAGTTCAGCAACCTCAGCCGACCGGTTCATCACATGAGCCGATCGGTTGGGAGCACAGGTTGGGAAAAATCAGTCAATTGCGATTTCAATCAATCTGATACTCCAATCAATGCGTCCAACACCTTGAACAATATGATTTTGAGCTATCGACTGATTGAGTGTTTAATTGAACTACTAAACTCCTTTAGTAATCAATCTAAACATTGCTTTGTGGACAAAACTCCTCTTCCAGGTTAAATCCTATGTGTGTGACCCTGCAGGTCCATTTCACGTTGGCAGTGAAAGTCCATAACACTTATGACTTCACAAGCAAAGAGTGGTGCCTAGTCACACATCAGTGCTACCCAAGTGAAAGTAGAAAGTTGGAGAACAACTTTCATCCTACAATCCATGAATGGTGTTACAGCGAATGTATAATTCCTTTGTCACTGATATCCCGAATGAACTCGAGGCATGGAACAGTCATCCTGTCAATGTTCATTCACTTCCTTGATCTCAGAGTAGACTGGAAGAGATATGTATGACATCAGTATCACATACTAATTCACACATGCATGCACGCCTTTCTCAATCCTACTCATCAAGTGGCCATGGATATCAAACTCCCTTAGGAGGGACAAATCCCATATCTATCACTCACCCCTCAAAAGCCCCATGTGTCAAAGCCACCCAATCATCACCTTTATAACAAGCCATGTTTCAGGACTGCGTTTGATGATGTCAAAGTGTGCCCAATGACATGTGTTGAGTGCAGTGATTTCAGGTCTAAGAATCACACTCACCACCATCACTGTGAGTACTGACTGTGACTACCATGTCATGGTTCCATGTGTCAAACTCACGGTGGGTCTGTCCGGTACCTTGTTCTCTAACAAGTACCTATGTGTTTGATTTGATATCTCTATATCATGACTAATGAGATTCTGTCATCAACCAACACCACAATCTAGTCTTGTGTGTCATTGCTGTCTATCTACCTTCCACAATGACATCCGACTAGGGACATAATAAGAATGTACAAACTCTTAGCATCCGTATGATCTCATCGTTCAGGTCCTCAACTTAAAAGCATACGTCATTGAGTACTATCATTCTCTAGACATTCAATCTGTTCTATCACTATCTCATATGACTGAACCAGAAAGAATTGGAAGCTCGCCTTTGATGTTTATCAAATCAATCTTAATGTATCCCACCAATCATCATATGATTGACTCTCAGGGCATACATACCAACAGACTCCCAATTGCACTGCGAGCCAATCACCCTTGAATCATATTCATAGTGATCTTCAAACATGTCCCACATGTTACTGTGCTGTAGTGCCAACATGGTGAGTAATGGCAACACCTTGCCAAAGTATGTACGAATTGCATGTCTCACATCTCTTCACTGTACGTCATACGTATGAGATGGAGTTGCCGTAATATGCGATCTTGTATTCCATTTGCTAACCTTTAGCCACATTGCATGATCAAGGATTCCAGACTTGTCATCAATGAGTGGAATATAAGTTCATCTCATGAACTTTTCAGATCCATATAGTATCCACTGTTGTTCACTAACACATAGATACTCGGCTTTTCCCCCTTTTAAATGGCTTTATTGGAACATTTCCAATTATCAACAAACTTTCACTTTTATACATCTTATGTATATATATTGCGATTAATTTTCTGTCCTTTCGGAAGTTCGCATCAATGTAACTCTTTACATCGAACTCTTTCTTATATCCATAGAACTAGTACTTCACAAGCACTCATCAAGTTCTCATGGTATTCCAGTAACCCTTACTGGAAGCAGACAGACATCCACTCGTCATGTCCCACATACGAGTTATCAGGATGAGCACATCATATTGCCATGTCCTACATACAAGATGATGAATGCATTTTATTCTTGCCATGTCATACATGCAAGTCAATGGGATGATTACATACATGATAGATCCATATCTATTCTTAGTGTTCCCATTCTTCATAAGAATTGGACACTAGGCCTTGGGATACTAACTCCATGTAACATGGACAAGTTTTCTCCCACTGAATCTGTGCATACTGAACACTTCAGTACAGATTGCCAATGTATGCTTTCTCTTTCCAGGTCAAGAGTTTTTCGAGAACTATCTCTATAGATCTCTATTCCTATCACATAGGAAACATCTCTATCTTCCTTAAAGATAATTTCCACATTCAGATTTCCAATTTAGAACATTTCCATTTCACATCAATATGTGGAATGTGAATATGCTCCCACTAAATCACAGATCCCTTCTTTATCTTTGACATATCAGTCAAACCCTTTGACTATATCATCAAAGTAAAGATCCAATTTTTGTGTTGCTTGAACTCAATCAATCACATTGATTAGTCCATTGTAACTTATAGACTTCATTTGCATTAGTGGATTCATAAACCTTATAGGTTGTGTCACATACACATCTTGTTTTTATTCCTCATAGGAATGCGTTTTTAGTATCCATATGCCAAATGTCTTAGTCATTAAGTTGCAATCAACAAGCATCATCCTTGTCAAAATGTTATCCATGTGTCTTAACACTTAAGACTTATTTGCACTTATGGATATGATCCAATGAGTGCTACCACCAAGGTCATACCTTATGGTTCACATGGAAGTCATTTAGGATGTAATGGTTTCATAAACCATAACTCAAGATTCAGTTCCTCATATTCATCTTGATAGTTGACTCATCACATGAACAACTCATCACATAGATAATTGAGGTGTATCTGTTAAAGATATAAGAACTCACAACCCTTGTGATTCTTAATTTCTTTTATTAGTGTGGGATATTCTTTTATTAAGAAGAATTCAGTTATTTGATAATCATTCTCTAACTCCTTAGAGTATGATTCCTTCTTGATTCAGACATCACCATGCCTTAATCATGAGTTCACTATGATACACTATCATAATCACTCATAAGGATCTCAAACATTTGGTCCAAGTATTTCATTCCTTGATCTCATCAAGAATTAATACTTTACCAAATTTGTACTTCATTTATGATAATCTTGAACACTTCAAGATATTCATATTGGTATTTCTCTAAACACCATTTGAAATATTAGCATTTATTCCAATAGGTATGTAAATACATCACATGTATTATACCTAATAGGATAATCACTCTCCCACTACATTAGTGAAGATTGATTAATCATGTCCAAGATATTCATGTCTCTTACTGGTTCTATAACCAAAAAGAGTCTAGATTTATCCATCACATGGAAACTAGAAATGAATTTCTCATGATTAATGCTAATTAAATTGTTTGAGTTATCTATAACTTTTAGGTATCATCTTATCTTATGCATATCAAATATCACAAGATAAATAAGGCATTGCCACAAAGATCACATATTTATAAATTGAAACATCTCTTTATTAATTGCCATCATTGTCATACAATATGCAAAAATAAAGTGTTTCTATCTATTGGCAAGTATGAAATAACAGTTCATAACTGTATTACATGCCTTATTGGCTGAAAATAAACTAAAGTATTCCTATATATAAAGGCAACACTTGCCCCAAGTAAGAATGCTTTACACTTTACATCTTGATATCATATATCTCAAAAAGTGTTATAAGTTTATTTACATGACACCTTCAAGTAGAGGCTTCAGTCGCCTCCTTCTTCTTTTGTTCTTCCAAGTAGAGAGGACAATTCCTTTTCCAATGTCCTGGCTTTTGACAATGGTGGCAATTTCCTTTCTTGGTCACGCCTCCCTTGGCCTTGAGAGCTGAAGATGGCTTGGACTCCTGGCTAGCTTCAGAACCATTCTTAGCTTTGCCCTTGCCCTTGCGCTTGGACTTGCCTTTCTTGCTCATAATCACCATCACAGCCTTAGGCTTGTCCTTCTTCATCTATAACTCGGCTGTCCTCAACATGCCCAACAACTCTGACAGTGGCCTATCAAAGTTGTTCATGTTGTAGTTCATCACAAACTGACTGTAAGATTCTGGCAACGATTGCAGTATCACGTCAGTAGCCAACTCTTGGCTCAGTGGAAATCCCAGTCTCTGCAGGTTCTCCACATACCCAATCATCTTGAGTGTGTGAGGACCAACTGGATCTCCTTCTGTCATGACGCACTTGAACAGCGCTCTAGAAACATTGTACCTCTCTTGCCGTGCCTGATCTTCATACATGTTCCTGAGATGCAGAATCATCTCTATGACACCCATGTTCTCATGTTGCCTCTGCAACTCATGGTTCATTGAACATAGCATCAAGCACTTTGCATCAATGGCATCATCAGAATGCTTCTTGTAAGCATCCCTTTCTGTCCTTGGTGCATTAGGAGCGGGTTCCTCTGGAATTGGAGTATCCAGGACATAGAGCTTACGCTCTTGAGTGAGAACAATTCTCAATGTCCGATACCAGTCGTGGAAGTTTGTCCCATTTAGCTTGTCCTTGTCAAGGACCGATCGCAAAGAAAAGTTGTTGTTGTTTGTTGCCATTTGAACTACAAAAGGAAAATATGCAATTTTAGTCCAAAACTCATTTTTGACTTATTTGATTGATTTGAAAATTTGACGATATAATTAGGCCTTTAATTAATTATCGCTCCCACTATTTTAGTTCAAATTGATAGCCCTCACCATCAAATCAGAAGATTGCAGCGTACAACCTTCTAGTGGGCAAGATCCTGAAATCCTCTAAGTCATGGACCAGCTTGGGCTGTCACCCACAACATAGATCTCTCAGGTAGGCAACTTTTGCCAATTGCATCATATGTAACTCTTGATAAGATGTCATATACAACTCTTTGCAATGATCATCTCCATGCCTCAAGGCGCTAGATCCTATCTAGGTCACCTTGTTAAGTCCAACCCAAAGCAAACACGATGAATATGCACCCTGCTTGGGTAGACCCACACATTCATCCTTCACGCTTCCATGAGATAGACGGTGCACCACGCTTGGGCGTGCCCACACTTGGTCGATCAAGCTTTTCACGTGTGTCGCATTTGGAAGGCATCTAAAACTTAATATTTAATGAGGGATTTGGTTTTATATACATATACATATCCAATCACCACAATACATAGTACGTATCATATACATGCTATATCCCACAGAAAACATGCACAAACGATAAAAGACGATGATTATGGCCATCCTAATGTGATTCCTCGAGCCAAGAGGAATCATGGTCATCTAGGTCTACATCTCATGCAACTTGTACAAGATGAACATCTGTGCCTTGCCATCCGAGTAGATCAACTCATCACATGAATGATTTGTACTCTCCAGTCGGTCGTCTGGGTGCCACCAGCCGATCGGTTGGCTCCTTCAACCGATCGGTTCGCCTGGTCGTCGTGCATCTCGTCATGTCTGCCACCCGCTCGTCTTGCTCCTCGAACCGGTCATCAACCGATCGGTTCACTCCTTGAACCGACCGTCTGGAAGGTCAACCGATCGGTTCACTCCTTGAACCGATCGTCTGAGTAGTCGTCTTGATGTCCGCCGGTCTTTGACATAACAGGAAATAAAATCTATCCTATTTATTACATTGCTTTAAAAGGAAACCCCAAGTTACATTCGGGGGGAGCAAAGGTAGGAAAGAATCTTGAATTATTTCGAGTTACATCAGGAATAAGAGAGGGAAGATCGGTGCGCAGACCGAGATGCAAGCAACCACAAACAACCACACACAGATAGGGGTTTATAGGCCATAATCACGCTACACACATCCACCACAAAACTCGTTTAAGGGCGACGTGTATCGAGTGCATTAATAATACATATCATATATGTAATTAGGGATTTGTGGATTTAGGATTGGACATGCATAAAGCCAATATTATTCGCATCGTATGCAATAAATAAAAGCGACAAACCAAAATCGATCATATCGATATTCCTAAAATATAGAACAGCTGACGTGGCTCTAATACCACTGTTGGGTTTTAGGGGAGATAGAGAAGGCAGCGGAAACAAAAAAATTTCTCCCCAAACCCATACCGAGGAAACGCGTCAACGTCTATATAATAGGAAAGGATGGTTTGCGGAATCATACCTTGTCCCGAGGCTTGCTCGGTGACAATACCTCGCGCAATGCGCGGTCTTCAACTCCGGACTTCGACGGTGTCTGTGCAGCTCCTGGTCACACCGGGACTGACAACTCCTACTCGAACCGGACTGTCGGATGACAGTTGTCCTCCTAAGCGGCAGTGTCCTCCCGCCTCTGTAGTAGTCCACACAGACCACCTGGAACTCCACTCTCCTTGTCCCACAAGGAAGTGGAAGGAGTCGCACCCTCCTGTTGACGTACTAGTCGCCAACATGCTCTCCTGCCTCCTGTTGCAACTGCAGTTGTCCTTCCCTTGCTGCACCTCCCTTTTGCGGGAAGCACTTGCTCGGGCTCTCTCACGGTTACCAAAACCAGAGAGAATGAAAACTTGCAGAGCAACTAGTTGCACTGAGCTGTACTTTGAGAAGCCCCCAATACCCCTATATATATAGGAGAGTCATGGGACAGGGTTCTCCATCCCGGGCAATGCGGGACTAAAGCAGGAGTAGAAGGGTTCGAGAATTTTCCACCAAAAGCAACTGGTTCGCAACTTGAAATGATCGGTTCACAACTGAACCGATCGGTTCGGCCATTAAGCCGATCAGTTGGACCTGAGCCGATCGTTTGGGGCACTCCAACCGATCGGTTGGTGCCCTGAACCGATCGGTTCATGGTCCTAATCCGGCTCAAAAATACTTTCCTTGTTTCTTTCCCAATTGGTATTGAATACCAATATTATTCCCAATCGAATTGGGCAATTTGAAATGAAAGGAAAATCCTTGCCGACTTGACTTTCCCAACTGGTCAGTTGCACCAGTTGAGCCGATCGGTTCAACTCTTGAACCGGTCATTTCAACCTGGGCATGAGCCGATCGGCCTGGACACTCCAGTCGACCGGTTCAGCAACCTCAGCCGACCGGTTCATCACATGAGCCGATCGGTTGGGAGCACAGGTTGGGCAAAATCAGTCAATTGTGATTTCAATCAATCTGATACTCCAATCAATGCATCCAACACCTTGAACCATACGATTTTGAGCTATCGACTGATTGAGTGTTTAATTGAACTACTAAACTCCTTTAGTAATCAATCTAAACATTGCTTTGTGGACAAAACTCCTCTTCCAGGTTAAATCCTATGTGTGTGACCCTGTAGGTCCATTTCACGTTGGCAGTGAAAGTCCATAACACTTATGACTTCACAAGCAAAGAGCGGTGCCTAGTCACACATCAGTGCTACCCAAGTGAAAGTAGAAAGTTGGAGAACAACTTTCATCCTACAATACGTGAATGGTGTTACAGCGAATGTATAATTCCTTTGTCACTGATATCCCGAATGAACTCGAGGCATGGAACAGTCATCCTGTCAACGTTCATTCACTTCCTTGATCTCAGAGTAGACTGGAAGAGATATGTATGACATCAGTATCACATACTGATTCACACATGCGTGCACACCTTTCTCAATCCTACTCATCAAGTGGCCATGGATATCAAACTCCCTCAGGAGGGACAAATCCCATATCTATCACTCACCCCTCAAAAGCCCCATGTGTCAAAGCCACCCAATCATCACCTTTATAACAAGCCATGTTTCAGGACTGCGTTTTATGATGTCAAAGTGTGCCCAACGACATGTGTTGAGTGCAGTGATTTCAGGTCTAAGAATCACACTCACCACCATCACTATGAGTACTGACTCTGACTACCATGTCATGGTTCCATGTGTCAAACTCACGGTGGGTCTGTCCGGTACCTTGTTCTCTAACAAGTACCTATGTGTTTGGTTTGATATCTCTATATCATGACTAATGAGATTTTGTCATCAACCAACACCACAATCTAGTCTTGTGTGTCATTGCTGTCTATCTACCTTCCACAATGACATCCGACTAGGGACATATATAATAAGAATGTACAAACTCTTAGCATCCGTATGATCTCACCGTTCAGGTCCTCAACCTGAAAGCATACGTCATTGAGTACTGTCATTCTCTAGACATTCAATCTGTTCTATCACTATCTCATATGACTGAACCAGAAAGAATTGGAAGCTCGCCTTTGATGTTTATCAAATCAATCTTAATGTATCCCACCAATCATCATATGATTGGCTCTCAGGGCATACATACCAACAACGGTCTCAAGACCGTTTGAGTCCAAATGGTCTCAAGACCATTTGGGACCAAACGATCCCAAACCATTTTTGCCCATGCGGTTTCAAAAGTCAAACTTGGGCAAACGGTCTTCACCTACTTGCGTGGGCAAACGGTCTCAAGCACCACCTTTACCAAACGGTTTCAAACCGTTTGAACCTTTAATGACCAAGACCGTTTGGGGCTCACGTAGTCAAAGTTGATTGAGGACTCAATTGGTTAATACACTTAGACACTTGTTGTAATTGAGGACTCAATTGATCAATTCAATTGGATACCTTATGTAATGGAAGTCCAAGGTGATTAATCTCTTGAGAATAGAGATGATGAATGATTAATTGATCCAATGATGATTAGTAATGATGATCATTGAAGGTAAAAAGGTTGAAACCCTAATAGTAACTAAGTGATTAGTGACAATTAAGGGATGAACCCTAATTACCTATAGGACTAATGACTTGGTACCCTATGTCATTCATAGTTGTATGTACTAGATTGAAGGGATGATATGACCTTATCAAGTTGAGATGATGTTAGCATGAATTCATAACATGAATATAATTCATGTGGTGATTAAGGGTATGATCCTTAAGTAGATAGATCATGAAACCCTAATCATGAATATATACCCTAATTGGCAGGGTTATTGAATTCTAACCCTAATTGAGGGTGAATCCATGTGAAACCCTAGTTGAGGGTGATTCTATGAGAAACCCTGATTAAGAACTAGCATCACATAATGTTCAGATGTTATGTTGTGATGAGAGGCCCTAAGAAGGGTGAAGGAATATGAGACTCTAATGTAAGTCATTATACATAAATCCCTAATCCTGGGCAATATGACAATGGATCATAATTCTAATTTTTAAATAAGGATGCAAGGAAATCCTAATGATGAGATAAAAGAAATGACCTTATAAAGGTGAAACATTTCATGTGGTTGATTATAAGTAACCTTATTGTAAGCAATGTCTTTAGAATTAGATAAGTCCATATCATTAAAGATGATTGGACAATGCTAATGTGTGGCCTATGCATTATATACTAAAGGTGAGAGTTTAGTGATGGAATGTATTAAGAGGGAAATACCTTAATACAAGATAAGTTGGTTAACTCAAGAGAATCTGATATGATAAGAAAGTGATACATCAAGATATGATAGTTATCACATTCAGTACTTCAGGGTTTATGTACCTTGATTCATTCCAAATCTAATATAATTGGGTAAGAAACATATGAAATGTGATATGCAACTATTACAATGAAATGTAATGAGTTGTTGCACTTGATGAGTGTTAATTAATGTACCTTGAGAATGGGGTTAAGCCCAAATGATGTGTATGATATAATCATACCATGATGAGGTTGAGAAATGAACTCATACCTTGAATTGATGATCATTAATGCTATATGATGAAAGTAATGTTCTTGAATAATCAAATATGATACCTTTGAATGCCCCAGAGGTATGGATTAATGAATTAAGGGTTGGATAGATTATATAATCATGAAACCCTAATTAATGAGAAAAGGGGAACCCTAACCCTGACTTTGGTAAAGGGAATGATAAGCCATGTTTGATAGTAAACCCTAATTCCTCGAAAAAGAATAATGGTGTTACTATTGTATCACATGATGTGATGAATATCTTGTATGACTATTATCATGCCTAATAACCATGTAGGTATGATGAGATAATGAACATAGCTAGATTTGAGCTATGACATTTATATAATAAATGTTGATTGACATTATGAGCCTTAATGTTGATTGTTGCTTAGTAAAAGTAACAATGTGTAAGGATTCTATGAGTCATATGAGCAAGTTGTTGCCTAGAAAGAGGTGACAAGATATTTCATGGCCTTGTGATCCAGGTATGATGCTTGTGTAACAAGTATCATGAATGCCTTGGTCAGATGACCTGAAGGTGATAGTTGCCTGAAAAAGGTGTAATAATGCTCAATGATGAGTTAAGGGTTTGAATACCCAGAACCATATGATTATGGTGATGAGAATGTGAATGGATGAGAATTCCCAGTTTTGAAATGAGGGACTGAGTTCCCAAGGTCTTTGAAAGACTGATAAATATCTGATGAAAGTAGTACATGTCTCTTTATAGCATTGTTGTAATAAGTTATGTTTGAGAACTTGACTGATGCTAAAAGAATGACATAATGTACTTAAATAATCAAGTATAATGATATCATGTAGAGCCTTGACCATAGATCCATCATTTTCAGAAATTAAATGATGGTGAAATAGGTTTTCCTAAGGGAACTCCTAGAGATCATACTTTTGAGTATGTTGGGGTTATGGACGCGAATATCCTTACATCCTAATGTAGGATTTGATGTGAGATGTAGTTTTAATCTCTCAATCCTTCATTATATGTACGGGGATGGATGTATCACGAATCTCCCGATGATTGGGTTAGATGTCGTACACATCTCCCAATAATGTTAATGCTGGATCGGTGGAGATAAACACGAAATCTCACGATCGCAAAGAGAGTGCAGCACGCCACTATAACTCTGATAGCGAAGTTGCTAGTATACTCTGGAAAGCTATATTTAGCAGAGACACAAGATGTCCTGCATGTGATCTCGCACTGACCGAGATGTGGGAGGTCATGGGAACCCGGCTCTTCCATTGACCTTGTATGGTACCAATTTTGACTTTGCAATGGTCGGTTGGAGCATGAGCGGTATATATCATCTCCTCAGGGCATAAGTGTGTTTGTAAAATGAAATCAGCCGTATAGCATGTTTTCTTAAGGATTGAATACGGAAATTCATTGGCTGATGTTACATTTCTGTTATATATCTATAGTTCATTGATGTTGTTCATATCTGTTGTATTCATTACAAGTATATGGATGAATTATGAGTCTACCATGAGTAGATGCAACGTTATCCTTGAAAAAGGAGATTACTTCACTTTGTTCATACAAGTGATTTACCTGTTGTTAATTATATATATATATATATATATATATATATATATATAAATTCTTCTTCTTGGTTTATTTTAATAAACTGCTATAACAATGTTTTGGAGGAGAGTTATATCTCCCGCTGGGGCAATTTACAATTGTCCCACCCCTGTGGGATCCAACTTTTTAGGTGGACGCGAACAAAGAAGCAGAATCATATTACAGGGAATAGACAGTAGCAGTGAAAGCAAGGACAATAGTAATATCTCAGGTGGAGATATTGTCTGTCAAGTTATGTAGTTAGAAAATCCTATGTGTCGTCTCTGTACTCTCAGGTCCTCAGAGTTTTTATTTAGTGTTTTATGAATCAATCTTAGGTTTTGGCTTGATGCCTCAATATTCATATATTGTTTGTACATAATGTTTATAAGACAGTTGATAATGTAATCTCTGAAAAGAGATGGTACAAGTTATGTATGTTTGAACCAGAATGTAAATGTTATGCAATGGTTCTTGTTGGAAAAGATTTCCTATGTGAGGATCTCTTTGCAAAAAGTTTTAATTTTCAGTGATTTTCAGTAATCCGCTGCAAATAATTCGCTTCTGCATTAGTTAATCATGTTTTCGTGAGATGGTCACCACAATTAGTGGTATCAGAGCTCTAGGTTCATTGAGTCTACAGAGACATAGGACTAAGGTAGTAGAGTCTGTTCTGGTGTCATCTAGTGTATCTGATAGTGTCTTCTGCTCCTATAAGAGAAGAAGAACTTAAAGATGACTAGGTCACATGAGGAGATTGCTTCTAAGAGCAGCAATGTTGCATCAAGAAGAGGTGCATGGGAACAGGCAAGAGAGAGACAATTGCCTGAGAATCTCCTAGCTGATCCAACTATAATAAGAAAATCCTTCTTTAAGTATTACTGTTGGAGAACTTAGGGCAACAGTAATGTATATAGTGGGTCAAGTTTTGGCAGTGTAACCTAGATTACCAGTCCCAATGATGATGTTATAGATATCAATAGGATTTGTAATTAGCATCAGCAGGTTGAAGCAAAAGGAAATGATGAATTTCTGGACTTAAATTGAGTCTGTGCTCAACCATAGCCTGTTGAATCAACTTTTGAGGCAGAGTTAGCCTGAGGTAGTGAATAATTCATGAATTATGACAAGTGAGACAAGATAATGTCATGCAAATATGTTAATTTATGAATTCCTGGATTAACTGAGAGGAAATGATTGAACTTTCATTGATTAGTCCTATGAGGACTTATGTTTTGCATAGTAAAACATTACAAATGTTCTATGTTGTTCTTACCTCCTTGAGAAATGATGAGGTACAAAAGAGATGCCTGAATGAAATTCAGGGATGATAAGTTTTATGCTTGTGATAATATGAAAAGGAGGAATATGATAGTATACAAAGTGCATACCACTTAATCTCAGTATTTATATACCCTGGCCAGGTATACAACTATTAATGATAAAGTGAGTATGGAAACTCTTAGATTGTTGTCTTTTTGATTGCTTTGATCAAGTAGTCATTCTGAGACAATCTAATGAGTATCATGAAATTAGAAATATGGAATGAATAAATGTGTCATAACCCATGTATAAGAAAAAGAAGTCTGAGATAATCTCAGATGAGCATGTTGTATGAGGAACTAAAAGTGTACTCATCATAAGATAAGAATAAAAATGAGGGAGATGAACCTTGTTCAATAATGTTGCCCGCATAATAAAGATCTTTCCCGTAATGAGGAAATGGGAAATGTGATGAGATCATGAGACGATCATAAACATGCTAGATAATAATAAAGAAAGGGATAATGACATGCAATCATTCTTACAAATTCCAATGCTAAAGGCAAGGAACCTAGGATGAGATAAAGAGTAAATGGTTCAAGAATAGTTGAAAATACATGAATTAATAAGAGGAATATGAATCCTTGTTTTCTTTCCTTTCTGGGACATGGCAATCAAGTGGGTCTTAGGACACTTGATGTGCATAAGATAAAGGAGTTCATGTAATGGATACTTAGAAAAGTATCAGTTATTTTGGACTTTGGTCCCAAGAGGAGGACTTATGAAACAATTAATGTTCCAAGATGAAAGGAAGAGATATATATGATGTGTTTCCAACACATGTGATAGATACCAAGGTGAAAGATTCTGGTATCTGAGAGTTATCAGATGGGTTAGGTTGGCTACCTGGGGTGGTCAACTGTGAAATTAGTCTGAATATATAAAGCAATATGAACATCATATGTTAGGGGTTTATGCTCTTCATAAACATAATATTAATAAAGAATGTATGATGTTACTCTGAACAAGAAAAGTGTTGTTTGACACAAAGTTGACTTTATGGTCAATGATGAGGAACACTGGAGCATGTGCCTTGTGTGTTGATTCTATGAGAATCTTGTATAGAAACACCTTGTGCTGATCAAAGTTTGATGGTATCTCCATAATAAGGAGGTGATATGTGAAGACTAGATAGTATGATGAATAAAATACATCTGTCTTCCTTTGTCTGGATTTTGAGGATGAAATCCTTGTTAGGAGTTTATAATTTGTAACATCCCTGACATAGGTTATACTCTAACCCTAGGTGTTTTGATTACGAAAGAAGATTAAATGCTTAATATCATCTTGTGAAAAGTAATTAGGCCTCAAGAGGAACCTATGTTGCAATTCTAGTCCTTTTTTAACATTGTGAAATCAATGTTTTTTTTGTTTTGGACTAAAGTGCAAATTACCCAAGTTAAGGGGTTTAAGTGCAAATTGTGCATGATAATATGTTTGTTATGTGTTGAAGAATCAGAAGAATGAAGATGATGCAAAGTTATGGCTTATGGTAGCCTGAGTACCAAGAAAGAGCTGATAAAGTAAGGTTTGTGCATTAAAACCTAGTTTTGGTGTAAAGTGCAATTTACCCAAAACCTAGGGTTCAATATGTAAATTACCACTTCAATAAGGTCCCTAATGTTTCTTGGCATCATGTAGAGCAAATAAAATGAGAGGGGCACCTCATTTGAATTAAGTTGTAGGATAGAGAATCTTGATGTTAAAATAATCAAGATTTAATCCTAATTGAAACCCTAATTTGATTTTGAGAAAAAATAAATGTATTAATGAAAGGGCCTTCAACCAAAATTAAAATGGTTGGATTCAGATGTATGTGTGACGTCCTTGAGCTTTGCAAGGACCACGAAAATATCCAAGGGAGTGGATAACTCACAAACAATTTTATAAGAAAAAGAAATATCCACTCACATATGGATATTAATATAATATGATTTAAGGTGCTTAATTTGCTTTTCTTTAAATCATGGATAATTGAGAGGGATAAAAGGAAAACAATATAGCCTCGTCCCTAAGGAAGATAAGGGGGAAGAGGCGGCCACATTTTTAGGATTAAATGAATTTTTATAAGGAACTTTCTCTCTCCTTGAATTTCTTATAAAAAGACCCTTTACAAGGCAAATGGAAGGCTTTTCAACCCCATTTCTTCTCCGTGCTTGGGAAACGACCAATGGAGCTTGGGAGGAGCAGGAGGACGACCCCCAACCTGTTGGTAAGGTTATTGATCCATTTCACCTTGATTCCATGGTGGAAATCGAAAATAAATTATGGATTTCTTCCTATTTCGATCTCCTCGCCAATTCTAACAATTTCTTTTCACTCAAACCTTGAGGACGAGCCTTGGAATGGTGAAAGGAGTTGCATCCACCATTTTTTTCCGTGTACATGGAGCTTTGGAGCTCAATTGGAGGTGGGTTTTATAACTTGAACCCTTTTTCATTGTTATTCAACCGTTAATCTTGCAATTTCAATGATTCCTTAATTATCTTGTTTAATTGCTGGATGAAAATGGTTATTTTATGAAATCAGAAGTTGTTAGAACTTCAGGGATGAAGGTAGATTATCATGACATCATTTTGGATACTTTTTCCAAAGAAATCATGGTTCATACAGTTTTGAGTTAATTTCTCATGCGGTTTCACCAAACCATTTGAGAGCAAACGGTTTGAAACCGTTTGGGAGCAAATGGTTTGAAATTATTTGGGAGCAAACGGTTTCAAAGCCGTTTGAGTGAGTTGAACAAGGGTTGACCGTTTGAGATTACTGTTCCTAATTATGTTGGTTAATGACTCACCACATTTGATGGGTTAACTCCCAAGGAATCGTGAGTTGAAGGCTAATCAATTAGCCAAACCTAATTGGATTAAGTGCTGATTTTTCAGCTTGATTAATTTAACTTTTTGGGAAAACGGTTTCAAAACCATTTGAGTGAGTTCCTAATTATGTTGGTTAATGACTCACCAAATTTTATGTATTAATTCCCAAGGAATCATGAGATGAAGGCTAATCAATTGGGAAAACCCTAATTGAAATTAGTGCTGAAATTCCAATGAGTTGATTTGAGATTTTGGGTTGATTAGCCCAAACGGTTTCAAAACCATTTGGGAATCACACAAACAGTTTCAAGACCGTTTGGGGATCACCCAAGACCGTTTGGAGGTCTGGGGTTAAGTATAGTTGACGAATTGAAGGTCTAAAGGTACCAAATCACTTTGCAATTAAGTGTTGAATTGATGATCAATCCAATAGCTCAAACCCTAATGATTTTTCACTAGAATCCAAGGGTTGGATGAGCCAAACTGTCTCAAGACCGTTTGGAGCTCATCCAAATGGTCTCAAGACCGTTTGGAGGTCACCCAAGACCGTTTGGAGGTCTAGGGGTGAGTATGGTTAAGCAATTGATGATCCAATGATACTAAGTTAAAGTGTAATCAATTGCTGATTTGATGATCAATCCAATGATCCAAACCCTAATTGGTTGACTTGGATTTTGATGATGTGATGGGAAACGGTCCCAAGACCGTTTGGTGGTCATCCAAACGACATCAAGACCGTTTGGGGTCAGGTCATGTTCAATTTGGATGATGGTTCAATGGTTTCAAAGTAACTAATCTTGCATTGATTAGTGTTGAAGGATCATCGATTCCAAACCCTAATTCAATTGATTCAAACCCTAATTGAGGACTAATTGAGGGTCAATTGAGGGTCAAATCAGTTGAAGGTTGACCTATTTAACTCAATTGAAGTATGAGGATAGGTCCAATTGATGATTGGTTCCATGAATTCAATGATTGAAGGAATCAATATTGAGAACCCTAAACTGATTGGTGTAGTTGAGACCATCTTTGGTCCATGTGGTTTTCAGGAGGTTTGGACCAAACAGTCTCAAGACCGTTTGAGTCCAAATGGTCTCAAGACCATTTGGGACCAAACAATCCCAAACTGTTTGTTCCCATGCGGTTTCAAAAGTCAAACTTGGGCAAACGGTCTTCACCTACTTGCTTGGGCAAACGGTCTCAAGCACCACCTTTACCAAACGGTTTCAAACCATTTGAACCTTTAAGGACCAAGACCGTTTGGGGCTCAAGTAGTCAAAGTTTATTGAGGACTCAATTGGTTAATCCACTTAGACACTTGTTGTAATTGAGGACTCAATTGATCAATTCAATTGGATACCTTATGTAATGGATGTCCAAGGTGATTGAATCTCTTGAGAATAGAGATGATGAATGATTAATTGATCGAATGATGATTAGTAATGATGATCATTGAAGGTACAAAGGTTGAAACCCTAATAGTACCTAAGTTATTAGTGCCAATTAAGGGATGAACCCTAATTACCTATAGGATCAATGACTTGGTACCCTATGTCATTCATAGTTGTATGTACTTTATTGAAGGGATGATATGACCTTATCAAGTTGAGATGATGTTAGCATGAATTCATAACATGAATATAATTCATGTGGTGATTAAGGGTATGATCCTTAAGTAGAGAGATCATGAAACCCTAATCATGAATATATACCCTAATTGATAGGGTTATTGAATTCTAACCCTAATTAAGGGTGAATCCATGTGAAACCCTAGTTGAGGGTGATTCTATGAGAAATCATGATTAAGAACTAACATCACATAATGTTTTGATGTTATGTTGTGATGAGAGGCCCTAAGAAGGGTGAAGGAATATGAGACTCTAATGTAAGTCATTATACATAAAGCCCTAATCCTTGGCAATATGATAATGGATCATAATTCTAATTTTTAAATAAGGATACAAGGAAATCCTAATGATGAGATAAAAGAAATGACCTTATAAAGGTGAAACATTTCATGTGGTTGATTATAAGCAACCTTATTGTAAGAAATGTCTTTAGAATTAGATAAGTCCATATCATTAAAGATAATTGGACAATTCTAATGTGTGGCCTATGCATTATATACTAAAGGTGAGAGTTTAGTGATGGAATGTATTAAGAGGGAAATACCTTAATACAAGATAAGTTGGTTAACTCAAGAGAATCTGATATGATGAGAAAGTGATACATCAAGATATGATAGTTATCACATTCAGTACTTCAGGGTTTATATACCTTGATTCACTCCAAATCCAATATAATTGGGTAAGAAACATATGAAGTGTGATATGCAACTATTACAATGAAATGTAATGAGTTTTTGCACTTGATGAGTTTTAATTAATGTACCTTAAGAATGGGGTTAAGCCCAAATTATGTGTATGATATAATCATACCATGATGAGTATGAGAAATGAACTCATACCTTGAATTGATGATTAGTAATGCTATATGATGAAAGTAATGTTCTTGAATAATCAAATATGATACCTTTGAATGCCCCAGAGGTATGGATTAATGAATTAAGGGTTGGATAGATTATATAATCATGAAACCCTAATTAATGAGAAAAGGGGAACCCTAACCCTGACATGGGTCAAGGGAATGATAAGCCATGTTTGATAGTAAACCCTAATTCCTGGAAAAGGAATAATGGTGTTACTATTGTATCACATGATGTGATGAATATCTTGTATGACTGTTATCATGCCTAATAACCATGTAGGTATGATGAGATAATGAACATAGCTAGATTTGAGCTACGACATTTATATAATAAATGTTGATTGACATTATGAGCCTTAATGTTGATTGTTGCTTAGTAAAAGTAACAATGTGTAAGGATTCTATGAGTCATATGATAAAGTTGTTGCCTAGAAAGAGGTGACAAGATATTTCATGGCCTTGTGAGCCAGGTATGATGCTTGTGTAACAAGTATCATGAACGCCTTGATCAGATGACCTGAAGGTGATAGTTACCTGAAAAAGGTGTAATAATGCTCAATGATGAGTTAAGGGTTGGAATACCCAGAACCATATGATTATGGTGATGAGAATGTGAATGGATGAGAATTCCCAATTTTGAAATGAGGGACTGAGTTCCCATGGTCTTTGAAAGACTGATAAATATCTGATGAAAGTTGTACATGTCTCTTTATAGTATTGTTGTAATAAGTTATGTTTGAGAACTTGACTGATGCTAAAAGAATTAATGCCATAATGTACTTAAATAATCAAGTATAATGATATCATGTAGAGCCCTGACCATAGATCCATCATTGTCAGAAGTTAAATAATGGTGAAACAGGTTTTCCTAAGGGAACTCCTGGAGAGCATACTTTTCAGTATGTTGGGGTTATGGACGCGAATATCCTTACGTCCTAATGTAGTATTTGATGTGAGATGTACTTTTAATCTATCAATCCTTCATTATATGTACCGGGATGGATGTATCACGAATCTCCCGATGATTGGGTTAGATGTCGTACACATCTCCCAATAATGCTAATGCCGGATTGGTGGAGATAAACATGAAATCTCACGATCGCGAAGAGAGTGCAGCATGCCACTGTAACTCTGAAAGCGAAGTTGCCAGTATACTCTGGAAAGCTATATTTAGCAGAGACACAAGATGTCATGCATGTGATCTCACACTGACCGAGATGTGGGAGGTCATGGGAATCCGGCTCTTCCATTGACCTTGTATGGTACCGATTTTGACTTCGCAGTGGTCGATTGGAGCATGAGCGGTATATCTCATCTCCTCAGGGCATAAGTGTCTTTGTAAAATGAAATCATTCGTATATCATGTTTGCTTAAGGATTGAATATGGAAATTCATTGGTTGATGTTACATTTCTATTATATATCTATAGTTCATTGATGTTGTTTGTAACGACCCCGCCTCCCGGTAACCCCCAATTAAGGGAGACCCGAAGGAAAGAGCCATTAATCAATTAATAGGATCAAAGGTTTGAAAAATAATCAGTAATAATTAATAAACTTTACCAACTAAACTGAATACAGGTATCAAATAAAACTTTTCTTACCTTGAAAAAAAATGGGATTTCCAAACTCCTATCCATGAAGATGTTAATCTAACTAATCCTTCTGTGCATGTTATTTCTCATTCAATTCCACATATGTCACTTTACTGTTTGTTCTTTTCATTTGTACCTAAAACGCCGACAAACAAAACGTCAGTCAGTCGAAGCTGGTATGTGGGGGAAACAATAATTGTGCAACTATGTTAACAATGTAATCAACCAAATATCATTTAATCAACCAAGATTACGTTTTAAGCAATACTACTCAATCCTTGCCTATCCCCTTTCTCTATAACGTCCCTACAGTGGACATGGATACCACCTCTCTCATATGGTAGATCCTTACCCCCTTGGCCCTACCACACAGGTAGCCAATACCTAGGGTTATGGAGTCGCATGGTCCTACCCAAAGGTAGACCAATCCCTGACTCCTGATGACTTGATGGACCTACCCCATTGGTAGCCATTTACTAAGTCATTTAATGACCTGATGGACCTACCCTCATTTGTGGCCATTTACTAGGTCAATCTATAAAGCTACAGAGGGGACTAGGATCTGAGCTAGTAGGCATATTTCTTATGTGATAGTCATATTCACATTATACTTTGCATGAATTAAATACATCCAACAGTTTAATTCAAGCCACAATGGAAACATCGATAAAATCCCGGAAAACTAATTCAGGTAGTCATAAGCGTAACCGCATACCTGTACATGTAGATTCAGGTGCAAGAATAGTCCAAGCAATAATGAGCAAGCAAGAATTCAATACAATCCTGAAACAAATATACAATTTCCTTTTATTACTCGTGTCATTAAGATCTATTAAAACTAGTTCGCTTCTTAGGGTTTCTAGTCTACTTTTAGGGTTTCCATTGCAATTAGGGTTTCCCTTCATCTTTTATTATTTTAAACCCTAATTTAACACAATTGATCATAAACCCTAACTGTTTTCACATCTAATTATCAATTCCGGATTAAAGGCATAATTAACCATTAATCAAGCTCATTAAGCCTCTTTTTATTAAAGGTACTATTTTTATCCTCTTAATCCATGACAATATCATTATATGTATTTATCATTAATTCATAGTTCATTATGATCCAAATCACATATGAACTCGATTTGCCATTAATTCCACCTTTTATTCATGTGAAAACCCTAATTACTACATTTAGGGTATTTATCCACAAATTAGGAACTTTAATGCTCGAAATAGCTTGGATTCAGCATTTCCAACTTTAATCATGAAATTAATCAATTAAAGCCATTAATAGTCGAATTAGTCAACATTAGGGTTTCAAGGCCCATTAAAGCATGTTCATGCACATAAACTTTCAATTAAACTAATTACGTGCAAGAATCATCTTTTTTGATCTTAAAGTATCTCTTTATGATTAACAGATTATTATCAACTTTATCCATCAAATAACCCCTATTACTCACATTAATTACATCAAAATAGGGTTTCTTAACCATTAATTCATTAAAGTTGATAAATTACACTACTTTTCGAATTGCATAAGGAATCAGGCTTCAATTATATTTTATTTAGATTCATCTCGATTTTCTGAGCAAGTTTCATATTTTATGCATACTCATCCGAGCTACCATTAGAGAGATATGAATTTTGTAAATTACCTTCTTTGGACCAATCACAGAGTGCCACGTCGCTCAGCTCCATGCAACGTTGCTTGGGCACTTTGAAAACATGACAAAAAGACGTGTTTGCCCCTTGCTTAAGTCATTGTTTATTCAGCCCGCGAAGGGCAGAGTCGTCCAACTCCACTTTCCTTCTTCTTCAACCCCGGGCAACCCTAGGGCAGCCGCCCTAGCTGCTTTGGTGCGGCTCTCTTGGCCTCCGTTCACCTCGAAAGTTACCAAGGATAGTGATGCTGGCCCCGTCGTACCCTGGCGCACCCAAGGCACCTTAAATAGGTGGCCATAGCAGCAGCATGCCAGCCCAGATTGGCCGCGAATCTCTGCCGCGATGCAACCATGCTGCAGCTGATCGTGAGATTGTGTTCCACCTTTCTAAGGCACGAACCCTTTCTATACCTCTGTTGCATCCCTACACGTCCAGCCATACCTGGACTCATGGCCAAGACGTCCGATATAAGGAGGGCCAACGATGCGATCTGTAGCAAGGTCGCAGCCTCTTTGTGGGTATTGTGCGGGTTTAGAGTAGGAAGGCAAGGGCAGAGCTTCCTTATATTACTTGTGGGAGTATCCAGCCACCATCCAGGACCCTTCTTGATCCTCCATTTACACCAAGGTTCTCCCTACCTTCTTGGTTAGGGTTTTCTCAAAGGAGAGCAAGAAGAAGATGGGGAATAGAGAGAAACGTGCAGGATATCCCCTTGGGGTCGATCATGGGCTATTCCCTTATATAGGGTAGGGTTGTGCTTCCCTGGGGTGCTTGCCCACGAAGTAACCTATCCCTCTACCAAAAGGAGAGTGATTCCTTCATAAAGAAGCAAGTTCCTTTCTCTTTCCTAATTTCTTGGATATTCCCTTTTCTTGTGATAATAGGATTTCGAAAATCCTTTCCTTTATCTTCTTATCACTTGACCCTTAATTATTTATCACGAAACCATGTATTTCCTTTAATAGAAAAAATACCCCCTTTTATCCATATTACAAAATTCATCAATAATAGACCACATTATGCTATTATTTGTAATCTTGGTATTTTCTCTTTCTTTCCTCTTCATTGAGACTCCTTGGATCCCAAAACTCTATTATTTCGAAATTCCTCTCTAAGGAATACTCATTATCTTTAAATGCATTAATATGCATTGTTTCACATTATCATGTTGAGTTCTTATTAAAATATTTCTTTGCATTATCTCTCTTTGAGGATTTCCTTTATTTCTCTTTTATTTTCCTCATTGGTATTCCTTTTATTGTTAGGAATCATTGGGATACGAAATTCCACTAAGGATTTCCCATTTATTCCTCTTTTCACATATTTTCCACATTTCATCAATATTTTCAATTTCTTTATTAACAAGGAAATACTTAATTGATATTTCCTTTTCTTATTGCCTTTTCTTTGCAACATTGGACTCCTTGGAACCCAAGGAACCCAAGTGGCACGAAATCCTCCTTGGATTTTCTTTCTAAAGGTTTCCATACCTTTCTCATCTCAAATTCTCAGTTATTCATTAATTAATTGAATATCCTTGTTATTGGGCCCAATAGCCAATAAAGCCCGCAAATAAATCAACAAGGCTATTTTAAATGAAAATCATGCATCCATTCATTACTTGTTAATTTATCTTTAATATGAGAAATTACATTTCTCAGCAAATGAACTCAAAATTTGGGGTTGTAACATCCTTCCCCTCTTATGAGAATTTTGCCCTCAAAATTCCATCAAGCAAGAAAACAAACAGGATCGCCTTCTTATGTCCATCATGGCTCCCACGTGACTTTACTCTTTCCATGGTGTTTCCCAAGAACCTTCATTATCTCATATTCTTCCATCTGAGTTCTTTCTTACCTTGGTATGTCGTACCCTCATAGGTGACTCAGGATATTTCAGCCTCTCAAAAGCTGAATAGGTTCAGGGCTCAACACATGGCTTGGGTACCTCACATGGTGCTCTAGATCGGACTCACATTACACATCATTTTATCCTGAGGGGTAAGGTTACACAACCATCTCCACCAATCCATCTCAAATGGACCCATATATCGGGGACTTAGCTGTCTCAGCTATAGTTTAGAGGGGTCGGATTTTCACGTCACATATTCTCCCACAGTGAACTGCATGACAGTCTGCTTTGCATCAACTTGTGACTCATGTCACCACTGGGCTCTCTCTCAGCCATTGCATGATAAAGTGACTTCATTTGCACACACTGTGGTTCTTTTTTGATCTTCACGAGGCCTCCTTCACCAACATCATCATAATGAAGTGTTGACCGACACAACCTCCCTATAGAACTTCTTGCATCCCGATAAAGGCTATGGTGGTTAAGATTACATCTTAAGAACTATCTCTATGTATCATACTAAATGAGCATGCATGCTCTCTTCAGACCCTCTAGTCCGGATCATACTGTCCATTAGTATGGGGTGATAAACTGTACAAACACTGAGCTCTTCATGTATCTACTTCCACCTCATGGAAGTGAACCTTTGGGTCACATCAAAACAATTTGAATTCGCATCATGGTGTAGTTGAACCATCTCTTTTCATATGTAGTTCAACCAGATCTGTCCCTTGACAGAACTCTTCCTTTCTCATGTCATCTAGGTAAGGCGATCTACCATAACCCATATTGTATCTTGACCTTCTGGGTCTAGGAGAGACTCACAACATCCATAATAATGAACTCTCATTCCTTCTCGGGAACTCTTTATACTTTACATCCATGCACTGGGTTAATGGTGTTCGTCCTTCACCTCCTGGCTTGTATGGCCACATGCTACATGCAACTTTGTTTTAAGCATCCAGAATGCTACCATCACTTACTATCTTTGTAGTATCAAGGTGTATCATGATCTTAAAACCATGATCTTCTGTAAGTCATGATTCCTCGAGATCGATACCTTAGAAACCCTAAACTACTTTCATCAGGGTTTCAATACATTCTCTTCCAGAGAAGTACATTTGAGGCTCTAACCCATCCTTTCATTACGTCAAGGACTAGACCGGCTAACCCAGCAATCATTCACTTGTTCAACCTATCTCATTACATCTGAGTGTTAGCCAAAACACATCTTCTTTCCAAATGTATGGTTAGCCTAACAACTCCCTTCTAGCCAAACTAGGCAGCTATATCTCCACTAGAGCATTCATTACCACTCCACCTCCTCAAGGTATTAGGTAACGTTGAAGACGTACACCTCCATGTACTCCACTTATCACCTCATCTCAAACTCTAAGGTGGTCTTCATCAAGAAACTATGAGCTCATCCTCATGGTGATTCAACTCAACTTTGCATAACTTGTAATTTCCACATAGCTCATGATAAAACATCCGTACAAGGTGATTTCCTTAATACTCTTAGTGTTAGTAAACCATCCATGTACCATTCACTTCACAAGGGTATGTTATCATCTCTTCCATCATACCTTGTAGCAACGTTCCAACTCGCAACATATTTTATCCTTGGTGTAAGGCATGCGTATTGTCCTATCTCTCACTCCCATAACAAAAGGAAATAAGTATTTGGCTGCAGTCCAAATACACAGTTCTTCCTGTTCCAAGAGTAGAGATGGTACATCCCACCTTGCCAGTAAACCTTTAAATCTAGGTTGAAACGTGCCACCCATGTCTCAACATCAAATTCATCTCGATATCAAAGATTACTTCCATGGAAAACTGGTCTCGAACCTACTTGGTCCAAGCATAATCCTAGGTCATCTCCTCTAGGTCTATAGGGAGCTGGCACTTTTGGGGTCATCCCTTTTCCTTTATGCATCAGAGAGTGCCCTACTCATCTGCCCTTTGGGTCCCATGAGTTCATGAAGGTGATCAATCTCCTAACCCATGGCCCTCAGACAATGATAGTTGTTACCTCCCGACCCCATGGTCATGTGCAACTAGGGAATTAGGCGACTCCTTCTTCCATCGGTCTTATCCCTACCTGACCCTTGGATAGACTTAGGATTCTAACATAGTACATGTTCGACTTAGAACCTTACCCAATCCTTCATCATCTCTCTCTGCATTCATGACTAACTTTCATCCTTTCACAGGGATCATGGCGACCTGCCTACCTTGGTCAGGCCCCATACCAGTTACCTTCATGGTAACACATCCATATGCACTTAGAGATGGTTAACTATGGGTCTATAGGTTCAATCTCATGCCATGTACTCTTCACCTAGCTTCTCAAGATCCCATGAAACCTCCTTAGGTTTTCTCAACACCAACCAAACTGATAAACTCCCTACCAAAGGGTCACTCTCTGAGGATGGGAGGAAACTATACCTTGATAACAAAGGTCACAAGCATCCTTAGGGTTTACATTCTCATGAGCATGCCTAACCCAACAGCTACTAAGGCACAAGCAGACCACCTATTAACTATGCTAGGTCATACATGTTCTCTTTCCTTAATGTTGGATTGAGATTATACCTTCTCATGTCATCAACTTAGTTGTGAGGGATTCATCAACCATACCCTTAACTTAAGGGGTTTCCTTTACCTCTACACATTAAGAGTACCATGCTCGAAACTATAGAGACTCCAATCTCGACATGAGCATTGGATACACTACTTCCCCTCTTAGGCCTAGGAACCCTAGGTTCGCCTCTGGGTGTCCAACTGCATGCTCATTCTCTTAACCAGGAATCCAGCATGTCCAAGATATGTCATGTACTCCCATGATCTTTCTACTCAAGCAACACTTCAGAGTTGATTCCTCATCCCAGACAACTACTAGGTATAAAGCCTCACAACTGGTGCCTTAACCTCCTCAGGGTCTAAAGCACTCTCTATCTCATCTACTATGTAATCACTTATACCATAGGTACCAGAAGCATCATCCTCTCTCTAGGGTTTGGTTACTTTCAAGCTAACCCAGACATCATCAACCTCCAGGGATCATGCATGAGGCAACCATTATCATCCACTTAAGTCGCATCATTCTCGACTCCCATTATTTCTCAAGTTTTGGGGTTTTAGGCTTCCAACTTTCTTGGCCGAGGTCTGCTCCCTCTCTCTAGAGCTAATCCTACAACCAACCTCTCTATAAGAGGTCATGTCTTTATGAAGGATCAAGCTCCAAAGCATGCCCCTACCTGAGTGAAGCCTATACTCGAACTTATGGTTACTCAAGGTTATCCATAACCCCATATGCTTATCTCATAAGCCATCCCTCATGATCCCTTGACTAGGGTTTCGTTTAACTGTCAACACTACTGACGCACTCTGGGTGCAAGTTATATCCTACTTGCAATAGTCCTATAGGTTCTTCTCTACCCTCATCCATGAAGGAGTTACCCTTCGCTCAAACATGCACGACCCTCTCCAGGGTTGGGTCGCCAAAGGTACTAGGTTATCCAACCTCTCATGGCTCGTATGACGATCCCAAGGCATGTCCAACCAAACACTCGGTCTAACTCATCATGTCATCTCTATCTCTATCCTTCACTTAGGATTAGGGTTAACATCATCCTCAAAGGATTTGCCAAGTATCTACTTTTGATGGAGGTCTTTACCTCCAAGACTAACTCTCTCTACTCATCCTCCTGCCAAGGAGGTCTATCCTCAGGTCTCTCCTGAGGGCAAAGACAACTCGTGTCATACGACCTAAGCATGTATCTATTCCTTTACGCTTACTCTATTAAGCTTATGTCCATGACATCTTATTTACATGCTTTTTATTAATTTGGTGGAGGATTCCTTAATCCTTATCAACCTTACCCATACCTCAATAGGGTGAGGAGAAGAGAGGAAACCCTAATCCTTAAGATCCTTAACAGAATTTGAGTGGAGAAGGTATGAATGAGATGAGAGAGTCCTAAAGGTATATTATTTCGAATCATACCCTAAGACTTTGGCCAGGTAGTCACACGGATCCGGGAGTCCTCGTATTCCGACTAGCGGTGCGGAGGAAAATATTGCCAGCCCCCGGTCATGATCCTTTTCTAGACACCTCAGTCTTTCGGACAATCCTCTAATAACTCCCTTGGTTTCTACAGAATTTGTAAAATTTAATAATTATTAAAGATTAATTGAGGAACCTATGCTCTGATACCAATTGTAATGACCCCACCTCCCGGTAACCCCCAATTAAGGGAGACCCGAAGGAAAGAGTCGTTAATCAATAAACATGATCAAAGGTTCGACAAATAATCAGTAATAATTAATAAACTTTACCAACTAAACTGAATACAGGTATAAAATAAAACTTTTCTTACCTTGAAAAAAAACTGGGATTTCTAAACTTCTATCCATGAAGATGTTAATCTAACTAATCCTCATGTGCATGTTATTTCTCATTCAATTCCACATATGTCACTTTACTGTTTGTTCTTTTCATTTGTACCTAAAATGCCGACAAACAAAACGTCGGTCAGCCGAAGCTGGTATGTGGGGGAAACAATAATTGTGCAACTATGTTAACAATGTAATCAACCAAATATCATTTAATCAACCAAGATTACGTTTTAAGCAATACTACTCAATCCTTGCCTATCCCCTTTCTCTGTAACGTCCCTACAGTGGACATGGATACCACCTCTCTCATATGGTAGATCCTTACCCCCATGGCCCTACCACACAGGTAGCCAATACCTAGGGTTATGGAGTCGCATGGTCCTACCCAAAGGTAGACCAATCCCTGACTCATGATGACTTGATGGACCTACCCCATTGGTAGCCATTTACTAAGTCATTTAATGACCTGATGGACCTACCCTCATTGGTAGCCATTTACTAGGTCAATCTATAAAGCTACATAGGGGACTAGGATCTGAGCTAGTAGGCATATTTCTTATGTGATAGTCATATTCACATTATACTTTGCATGAATTAAATACATCCAATAGTTTAATTCAAGCCACGATGGAAACATCGATAAAATCCCAGAAAACTAATTCGGGTAGTCATAAGCGTAACCGCATACCTGTACATGTAGATTCAGGTGCAAGAATAGTCCAAACATTAATGAGCAAGCAAGCATTCAATACAATCCTGAAACAAATATACAATTTCCTTTTATTACTCGTGTCATTAAGATCTATTAAAACTAGCTCGCTTCTTAGGATTTCTAGTCTACTTTTAGGGTTTCCATTGCAATTAGTGTTTCCCTTCATCTTTTATTATTTTAAACCCTAATTTAACACAATTGATCATAAACCCTAACTATTTTCACATCTAATTATCAATTCCGGATTAAAGGCATAATTAACCATTAATCAAGCTCATTAAGCCTCTTTTTATTAAAGCTACTATTTTTATCCTCTTAATCCATGACAATATCATTATATGTATTTATCATTAATTCATAGTTCATTATGATCCAAATCACATATGAACTCGATTTGCAATTAATTCCACCTTTTATTCATGTGAAAACCCTAATTACTACATTTAGGGTATTTATCCACAAATTAGGAACGTTCATGCTCGAAATAGCTTCGATTCAGCATATTCCAACTTTAATCATGAAATCAATCAATTAAAGCCATTAATAGTCGAATTAGTCAACATTAGGGTTTCAAGGCCCATTAAAGCATGTTCATGCACATGAACTTTCAATTAAACTAATTACGTGCAAGATTCATCTTTTTCGATCTTAAAGTATCTCTTTATGATTAATAGATTAATATCAACTTTATCCATCAAATAAACCCTATTACTCACATTAATTACATCAAAATAGGATTTCTTACCATTAATTCATTAAAGTTGAGAAATTACACTACTTTTCGAATTGCATAAGGAATCAGGCTTCAATTATATTTTATTTAGATTCCTCTCGATTTTCTGAGCAAGTTTCATATTTTATGCATACTCATCCGAGCTACCATTAGAGAGATATGAATTTTGTAAAATTACCTTCTTTGGACCAATCACAGAGCGCCACATCGCTCGGCTCCATGCAACGTTGCTTGGGCACTTTGAAAACATGACAAAAAGACGCATTTGCCCCTTTCTTAAGTCGCTGTTTATTCATCCCGCGAAGGGCAGAGTTGTCCAACTCCACTTTCCTTCTTCTTCAACCCCGGGCAACCCTAGGGCAGCCGCCCTAGCTGCTTTGGCGCGGCTCTCTTGGCCTCCGTTCACCTCGAAAGTTACCAAGGATAGTGCTGCTGGCCCCACCGTACCCTAGTGCACCCAAGGAACCTTAAATAGGTGGCCATAGCAGCAGCATGCCAGCCCAGATTGGCCACGAATCTCTACCGCGATGCAGCCATGCTGCAGCTGATCGTGAGGTTGTGTTCCACCTTTCTAAGGCACGAACCTCCTCGGAACGCTTTCTATACCTCTGTTGCATCCCTACGCGTCCAGCCATACCTGGACTCATGGCCAAGACGTCTGATATAAGGAGGGCCAACGATGCGATCTGTAGCAAGGTCGCAGCCTCTTTGTGGGTATTGTGCGGGTTTAGAGTAGGAGGGCAAGGGCAGAGCTTCCTTATATTACTTGTGGGAGTATCCAGCCACCATCCAGGACCCTTCTTGATCCTTCGTTTACACCAAGGTTCTCCCTACCTTCTTGGTTAGGGTTTTCTCAAAGGAGAGCAAGAAGAAGATGGGGAATAGAGAGAAACGTGCAGGATATCCCCTTGGGGTCGATCCTGGGCTATTCCCTTATATAGGGGAGGGTTGTGCTTCCCTGGGGTGCTTGCCCACGAAGTAACCTATCCCTCTACCAAAAGGAGAGTGATTCCTTCATAAAGTAGCAAGTTCCTTTCTCTTTCCTAATTTCTTGGATATTCCCTTTTCTTGTGATAATAGGATTTCGAAAATCCTTTCCTTTATCTTCTTATCACTTGACCCTTAATTATTTATCACGAAACCATGTATTTCCTTTAATAGAAAAAATACCCCCTTTTATCCATATTACAAAATTCATCAATAATAGACCACATTATGCTATTATTTGTAATCTTGGTATTTTCTCTTTCTTTCCTCTTCATTGAGACTCCTTGGATCCCAAAACTCTATTATTTCGAAATTCCTCTCTAAGGAATACTCATTATCTTTAAATGCATTAATATGCATTGTTTCACATTATCATGTTGAGTTCTTATTAAAATATTTCTTTGCATTATCTCTCTTTGAGGATTTCCTTTATTTCTCTTTTATTTTCCTCATTGGTATTCCTTTTATTGTTAGGAATCATTGGGATACGAAATTCCACTAAGGATTTCCCATTTATTCCTCTTTTCACATATTTTCCACATTTCATCAATATTTTCAATTTCTTTATTAACAAGGAAATACTTAATTGATATTTCCTTTTCTTATTGCCTTTTATTTGCAACATTGGACTCCTTGGAACCCAAGGAACCCAAGTGGCACGAAATCCTCCTTGGATTTTCTTTCTAAAGGTTTCCATACCTTTCTCATCTCAAATTCTCAGTTATTCATTAATTAATTGAATATCCTTGTTATTGGGCCCAATAGCCAATAAAGCCCGCAAATAAATCAACAAGGCTATTTTAAACGAAAATCATGCATCCATTCATTACTTGTTAATTTATCTTTAATATGAGAAATTACATTTCTCAGCAAATGAACTCAAAATTTGGGGTTGTAACATCCTTCCCCTCTTATGAGAATTTTGCCCTCAAAATTCCATCAAGCAAGCAAACAAACAGGATAGCCTTCTTATGTCCATCAAGGCTCCCACGTGACTTTACTCTTTCCATGGTGTTTCCCAAGAACCTTCATTATCTCATATTCTTCCATATGAGTTCTTTCTTACCTTGGTATGTCGTACCCTCATAGGTGACTCAGGATATTTCAGCCTCTCAAAAGCTGAATAGGTTCAGGGCTCAACACATGGCTTGGGTACCTCACATGGTGCTCTAGATCGGACTCACATTACACATCATTTTATCCTGAGGGGTAAGGTTACACAACCATCTCCACCAATCCATCTCAAATGGACCCATATATCGGGGACTTAGCTGTCTCAGCTATAGTTTAGAGGGGTCGGATTTTCACGTCACATATTCTCCCACAGTGAACTGCATGACAGTCTGCTTTGCATCAACTTGTGACTCATGTCACCACTGGGCTCTCTCTCAGCCATTGCATGATAAAGTGACTTCATCTGCACACACTGTGGTTCTTTTTTGATCTTCACGAGGCCTCCTTCACCAACATCATCATAATGAAGTGGTGACCGACACAACCTCCCTATAGAACTTCTTGCATCCCGATAAAGGCTATGGTGGTTAAGATTACATCTTAAGAACTATCTCTATGTATCATACTAAATGAGCACGCATGCTCTCTTCAGACCCTCTAGTCCAGATCATATTGTCCATTAGTATGGGGTGATAAACTGTACAAAAACTGAGCTCTTCATGTATCTACTTCCACCTCATGGAAGTGAACCTTTGGGTCACATCAAAAAAATTTGAATTTGCATCATGGTGTAGTTGAACCATCTCTTTTCATATGTAGTTCAACCAGATCTGTCCCTTGACAGAACTCTTCCTTTCTCATGTCATCTAGGTAAGGCGATCTACCATAACCCATATTGTATCTTGACCTTCTGGGTCTAGGAGAGACTCACAACATCCATAATAATGAACTCTCATTCCTTCTCGGGAACTCTTTATACTTTACATCCATGCACTGTGTTAATGGTGTTCGTCCTTCACCTCCTGGCTTGTATGGCCACATGCTACATGCAACTTTGTTTTAAGCATCCAGAATGCTACCATCACTTACTATCTTTGTAGTATCAAGGTGTATCATGATCTTAAAACCATGATCTTCTGTAAGTCATGATTCCTCGAGATCGATACCTCAGAAACCCTAAACTACTTTCATCAGGGTTTCAATACATTCTCTTCCAGAGAAGTACATTTGAGGCTCTAACCCATCCTTTCATTACGTCAAGGACTAGACCGGCTAACCCAGCAATCATTAACTTGTTCAACCTATCTCATTACATCTGAGTGTTAGCCAAAACACATCTTCTTTCCAAACGTATGGTTAGCCTAACAACTCCCTTCTAGCCAAACTAGGAAGCTATATCTCCACTAGAGCATTCATTACCACTCCACCTCCTCAAGGTATTAGGTAACGTTGAAGACGTACACCTCCATGTACTCCACTTATCACCTCATCTCAAACTCTAAGGTGGTCTTCATCAAGAAACTATGAGCTCATCCTCATGGTGATTCAACTCAACTTTGCATAACTTGTAATTTCCACATAGCTCATGATAAAACATCTGTACAAGGTGATTTCCTTAATACTCTTAGTGTTAGTAAACCATCCATGTACCATTCACTTCACAAGGGTATGTTATCATCTCTTCCATCATACCTTGTAGCAACGTTCCAACTCACAACATCTTTTATCCTTGGTGTAAGGCATGCGTATTGTCCTATCTCTCACTCCCATAACAAAAGGAAATAAGTATTTGGCTGCAGTCCAAATACACAGTTCTTCCTGTTCCAAGAGTAGAGATGGTACATCCCACCTTGCCAGTAAACCTTTAAATCTAGGTTGAAACGTGCCACCCATGTCTCAACATCAAATTCATCTCGATATCAAAGATTACTTCCATGGAAAACTGGTCTCGAACCTACTTGGTCCAAGCATAATCCTAGGTCATCTCCTCTAGGTCTATAGGGAGCTGGCACTTTTGGGGTCATCCCTTTTCCTTTATGCATCAGAGAGTGCCCTACTCATCTGCCCTTTGGGTCCCATGAGTTCATGAAGGTGATCAATCTCCTAACCCATGGCCCTCAGACAATGATAGTTGTTACCTCCCGACCCCATGGTCATGTGCAACTAGGGAATTAGGCGACTCCTTCTTCCATCGGTCTTATCCCTACCTGACCCTTGGATAGACTTAGGATTCTAACATAGTACATGTTCGACTTAGAACCTTACCCAATCCTTCATCATCTCTCTCTGCATTCATGACTAACTTTCATCCTTTCACAGGGATCATGGCGACCTGCCTACCTTGGTCAGGCCCCATACCAGTTACCTTCATGGTAACACATCCATATGCACTTAGAGATGGTTAACTATGGGTCTATAGGTTCAATCTCATGCCATGTACTCTTCACCTAGCTTCTCAAGATCCCATGAAACCTCCTTAGGTTTTCTCAACACCAACCAAACTGATAAACTCCCTACCAAAGGGTCACTCTCTGAGGATGGGAGGAAACTATACCTTGATAACAAAGGTCACAAGCATCCTTAGGGTTTACATTCTCATGAGCATGCCTAACCCAACAGCTACTAAGGCACAAGCAGACCACCTATTAACTATGCTAGGTCATACATGTTCTCTTTCCTTAATGTTGGATTGAGATTATACCTTCTCATGTCATCAACTTAGTTGTGAGGGATTCATCAACCATACCCTTAACTTAAGGGGTTTCCTTTACCTCTACACATTAAGAGTACCATGCTCGAAACTATAGAGACTCCAATCTCGACATGAGCATTGGATACACTACTTCCCCTCTTAGGCCTAGGAACCCTAGGTTCGCCTCTGGGTGTCCAACTGCATGCTCATTCTCTTAACCAGGAATCCAGCATGTCCAAGATATGTCATGTACTCCCATGATCTTTCTACTCAAGCAACACTTCAGAGTTGATTCCTCATCCCAGACAACTACTAGGTATAAAGCCTCACAACTGGTGCCTTAACCTCCTCAGGGTCTAAAGCACTCTCTATCTCATCTACTATGTAATCACTTATACCATAGGTACCAGAAGCATCATCCTCTCTCTAGGGTTTGGTTACTTTCAAGCTAACCCAGACATCATCAACCTCCAGGGATCATGCATGAGGCAACCATTATCATCCACTTAAGTCGCATCATTCTCGACTCCCATTGTTTCTCAAGTTTTGGGGTTTTAGGCTTCCAACTTTCTTGGCCGAGGTCTGCTCCCTCTCTCTAGAGCTAATCCTACAACCAACCTCTCTATAAGAGGTCATGTCTTTATGAAGGATCAAGCTCCAAAGCATGCCCCTACCTGAGTGAAGCCTATACTCGAACTTATGGTTACTCAAGGTTATCCATAACCCCATATGCTTATCTCATAAGCCATCCCTCATAATCCCTTGACTAGGGTTTCGTTTAACTGTCAACACTACTGACGCACTCTGGGTGCAAGTTATATCCTACTTGCAACAGCCCTATAGGTTCTTCTCTACCCTCATCCATGAAGGAGTTACCCTTCGCTCAAACATGCACGACCCTCTCCAGGGTTGGGTCGCCAAAGGTACTAGGTTATCCAACCTCTCATGGCTCGTATGACGATCCCAAGGCATGTCCAACCAAACACTCGGTCTAACTCATCATGTCATCTCTATCTCTATCCTTCACTTAGGATTAGGGTTAACATCATCCTCAAAGGATTTGCCAAGTATCTACTTTTGATGGAGGTCTTTACTTCCAAGACTAACTCTCTCTACTCATCCTCCTGCCAAGGAGGTCTATCCTCAGGTCTCTCCTGAGGGCAAAGACAACTCGTGTCATACGACCTAAGCATGTATCTATTCCTTTACGCTTACTCTATTAAGCTTATGTCCATGACATCTTATTTACATGCTTTTTATTAATTTGGTGGAGGATTCCTTAATCCTTATCAACCTTACCCATACCTCAATAGGGTGAGGAGAAGAGAGGAAACCCTAATCCTTAAGATCCTTAACAAAATTTGAGTGGAGAAGGTATGAATGAGATGAGAGAGTCCTAAAGGTATATTATTTCGAATCATACCCTAAGACTTTGGCCAGGTAGTCACACGGATCCGGGAGTCCTCGTATTCCGACTAGCGGTGCGGAGGAAAATATTGCCAGCCCCCGGTCATGATCCTTTTCTAGACACCTCAGTCTTTCGGACAATCCTCTAATAACTCCCTTGGTTTCTACAGAATTTGTAAAATTTAATAATTATTAAAGATTAATTGAGGAACCTATGCTCTGATACCAATTGTAATGACCCCGCCTCCCGGTAACCCCCAATTAAGGGAGACCTGAAGGAAAGAGCCGTTAATCAATTAACAGGATCAAAGGTTCGACAAATAATCAGTAATAATTAATAAACTTTACCAACTAAACTGAATACAGGTATAAAATAAAACTTTTCTTACCTTGAAAAAAAACTGGGATTTCTAAACTTCTATCCATGAAGATGTTAATCTAACTAATCCTCATGTGCATGTTATTTCTCATTCAATTCCACATATGTCACTTTACTGTTTGTTCTTTTCATTTGTACCTAAAATGCCGACAAACAAAACGTCGGTCAGCCGAAGCTGGTATGTGGGGGAAACAATAATTGTGCAACTATGTTAACAATGTAATCAACCAAATATCATTTAATCAACCAAGATTACGTTTTAAGCAATACTACTCAATCCTTGTCTATCCCCTTTCTCTGTAACGTCCCTACAGTGGACATGGATACCACCTCTCTCATATGGTAGATCCTTACCCCCATGGCCCTACCACACAGGTAGCCAATACCTAGGGTTATGGAGTCGCATGGTCCTACCCAAAGGTAGAACAATCCCTGACTCATGATGACTTGATGGACCTACCCCATTGGTAGCCATTTACTAAGTCATTTAATGACCTGATGGACCTACCCTCATTGGTAGCCATTTACTAGGTCAATCTATAAAGCTACATAGGGGACTAGGATCTGAGCTAGTAGGCATATTTCTTATGTGATAGTCATATTCACATTATACTTTGCATGAATTAAATACATCCAACAGTTTAATTCAAGCCACGATGGAAACATCGATAAAATCCCAGAAAACTAATTCGGGTAGTCATAAGCGTAACCGCATACCTGTACATGTAGATTCAGGTGCAAGAATAGTCCAAACATTAATGAGCAAGCAAGCATTCAATACAATCCTGAAACAAATATACAATTTCCTTTTATTACTCGTGTCATTAAGATCTATTAAAACTAGCTCGCTTCTTAGGGTTTCTAGTCTACTTTTAGGGTTTCCATTGCAATTAGTGTTTCCCTTCATCTTTTATTATTTTAAACCCTAATTTAACACAATTGATCATAAACCCTAACTATTTTCACATCTAATTATCAATTCCGGATTAAAGGCATAATTAACCATTAATCAAGCTCATTAAGCCTCTTTTTATTAAAGCTACTATTTTTATCCTCTTAATCCATGACAATATCATTATATGTATTTATCATTAATTCATAGTTCATTATGATCCAAATCACATATGAACTCGATTTGCAATTAATTCCACCTTTTATTCATGTGAAAACCCTAATTACTACATTTAGGGTATTTATCCACAAATTAGGAACGTTCATGCTCGAAATAGCTTCGATTCAGCATATTCCAACTTTAATCATGAAATCAATCAATTAAAGCCATTAATAGTCGAATTAGTCAACATTAGGGTTTCAAGGCCCATTAAAGCATGTTCATGCACATGAACTTTCAACTAAAGTAATTACGTGCAAGATTCATCTTTTTCGATCTTAAAGTATCTCTTTATGATTAACAGATTAATATCAACTTTATCCATCAAATAAACCCTATTACTCACATTAATTACATCAAAATAGGGTTTCTTACCATTAATTCATTAAAGTTGAGAAATTACACTACTTTTCGAATTGCATAAGAAATCAGGCTTCAATTATATTTTATTTAGATTCCTCTCGATTTTCTGAGCAAGTTTCATATTTTATGCATACTCATCCGAGCTACCATTAGAGAGATATGAATTTTGTAAAATTACCTTCTTTGGACCAATCACAGAGCGCCACATCGCTCGGCTCCATGCAACGTTGCTTGGGCACTTTGAAAACATGACGAAAAGACGCATTTGCCCCTTGCTTAAGTCGCTGTTTATTCATCCCGCGAAGGGCAGAGTTGTCCAACTCCACTTTCCTTCTTCTTCAACCCCGGGCAACCCTAGGGCAGCCGCCCTAGCTGCTTTGGCGCGGCTCTCTTAGCCTCCGTTCACCTCGAAAGTTACCAAGGATAGTGCTGCTGGCCCCACCGTACCCTGGCGCACCCAAGGCACCTTAAATATGTGGCCATAGCAGCAGCATGCCAGCCCAGATTGGCCACGAATCTCTACCGCGATGCAGCCATGCTGCAGCTGATCGTGAGGTTGTGTTCCACCTTTCTAAGGCACGAACCTCCTCGGAACGCTTTCTATACCTCTGTTGCATCCCTACGCGTCCAGCCATACCTGGACTCATGGCCAAGACGTCTGATATAAGGAGGGCCAACGCTGCGATCTGTAGCAAGGTCGCAGCCTCTTTGCGGGTATTGTGCGGGTTTAGAGTAGGAAGGCAAGGGCAGAGCTTCCTTAGATTACTTGTGGGAGTATCCAACCACCATCTAAGACCCTTCTTGATCCTCCGTTTACACTAGGGTTCTCCCTACCTTCTTGGTTAGGGTTTTCTCAAAGGAGAGCAAGAAGAAGATGGGGAATAGAGAGAAACGTGCAGGATATCCCCTTGGGGTCGATCTTGGGCTATTCCCTTATATAGGGGAGGGTTTTGCTTCCTTGGGGTGCTTGCCCATGAAGTAACCCATCCCTCTACCAAAAGGAGAGTGATTCCTTCATAAAGAAGCAAGTTCCTTTCTCTTTCCTAATTTCTTGGATATTCCCTTTTCTTGTGATAATAGGATTTCGAAAATCCTTTCCTTTATCTTCTTATCACTTGACTCTTAATTATTTATCACGAAATCATGTATTTCCTTTAATAGAAAAAATACCCCCTTTTATCCATATTACAAAATTCATCAATAATAGACCACATTATGCTATTATTTGTAATCTTGGTATTTTCTCTTTCTTTCCTCTTCATTGAGACTCCTTGGATCCCAAAACTCTATTATTTCGAAATTCCTCTTTAAGGAATACTCATTATCTTTAAATGCATTGTTTCACATTATCATGTTGAGTTCTTATTAAAATATTTCTTTGCATTATCTCTCTTTGAGGATTTCCTTTATTTCTCTTTTATTTTCCTCATTGGTATTCCTTTTATTGTTAGGAATCATTGGGATACGAAATTCCACTAAGGATTTCCCATTTATTCCTCTTTTCACATATTTTCCACATTTCATCAATATTTTCAATTTCTTTATTAACAAGGAAATACTTAATTGATATTTCCTTTTCTTAGTGCCTTTTCTTTGCAACATTGTACTCCTTGGAACCCAAGTGGCACGAAATCCTCTTTGGATTTTCTTTCTAAAGGTTTCCATACCTTTCTCATCTCAAATTCTCAGTTATTCATTAATTAATTGAATATCCTTGGTATTGGGCCCAATAGCCAATAAAGCCTGCAAATAAATCAACAAGGCTATTTTAAACGAAAATCATGCATCCATTCATTACTTGTTAATTTATCTTTAATATGAGAAATTACATTTCTCAGCAAATGAACTCAAAATTTGGGGTTGTAACATTGTTCATATCTGTTGTATTCATTACAAGTATATGGATGAATTATGAGTCTACCATGAGTAGATGCAACGTTATCCTTGAAAAAGGAGATTACTTCACTTTGTTCATACAAGTAATTTACCTGTTGTTAGTTATATATATATAAATCCTTCTGCTTAGTTTATTTTAATAAACTGCTATATATAGCAATGTTTTGGCGGAGAGTTATATCTCCCGCTGGGGCAATTTACAATTGTCTCACCCCCGTGGGATCCAACTTTTTAGGTGGACGCGGACAAAGAAGCAAAATCTCATTACAGGGAATAGACAGCAGCAGTGACAACAAGGACAACATTAATATCTCAGGTGAAGATACTGCCTGTCAAGTTATGTAGTTAGAAAGTCCTATGTGTCGTCTCTGTACTCTCAGGTCCTCGGAGTTTTTAGTTAGTGTTTTATGAATCAATCTGAGGTTTTGGCTTGATGCCTCGAGATTCGTATAATGTCTGTACATAATGTTTATAAGACAGTTGATAATGTAATCTCTGAAAAGAGATGGTACAGGTTATGTATGTTTGAACCAGAATGTAAATGTTATGCAATGGTTCTTGTTGGAAAAGATTTCCTATGTGAGGATCTCTTTGCAAAAAGTTTTAATTTTCAATGATTTTTAGTAATCCACTGCAAATAATTCACTTCCGCATTAGTTAATCGTGTTTTCGCGAGACGGTCGCCACATATAACCTCTAGGTCAACAAGTTCTACTTATGATATAGATTTTTCCCTTTATTTGAGATGCCAATATTGATAGCCATGTTGTGTTACTAGACATATTCATGATGTCAGGGATACTTATGCTACTAGATTGCTTGTATTGTTAGCAAGGAATATGAGTCAAATTAATGATAACGATTGTTATTAGATGCAATTTGATGATATTTGAGTAGATATCTATCCAAAGAAATGGATTTATTTGTTATCTTTATATGCATTGATGATCATACTTGTTGCTAAGTTTAATTTCTTAATTTGTTTAGCATACTTTAACCGTTCAATATGTTCAATTGATTATTAAATACTCAAACTACTTAGTTATCTACTATTTAAAATGTTATAATCAATAAGTGTTGTTGGAGGTTATATCTCTTACTGGGACATGGGTCTCCCCCTTGTGGTTCGCCACATTTTTTTAGGTAATCAGCAGTGACGACAATAGAACCATGGAAGTAAAGAGGAACTACATTAATGAATCTTTGGTAAAGTTGATTAGATGTCTAGTGTGTCCTAGAGTCGTCCCCGTACTCTCAGGTCTGGGTAGGAAACGTTTGTATATGGTGTTTCAAATGAATCAGAATTTTGTTAGCATGTTAATGCTTGTTTGTGTGGCATATACAAATATTGTTACCCTGTGTATATATGTTGTGGCTAAGGTGATAGAACAATTTGTATCAAATTCTTTTCATAGTATGGATAAAAGAAAGATGTTGGGCTCTTATGCAAATGTTTCTGAGCATGTGCTAATGTTGAAATCAGTTTTAATTTACCCATATTTTTGGGTATGTGTTTAATTGGTGATTGATTGTGTTTTATGTTTTGAGTAATCTCGTTTAGTGTAACGAATTCTCACAAAGTATGAGAAGATGAGAGCTTTACATGCACAAGTGTGGAGCTCTCTTACAATATGCCTAACTCACTCACAATCTTGAAATAAGTGTAAACTAGAGAGAAAAAGGGGCTCAAGGAGTAGTAGCACACTCAACTATAGCAAGGACCTTGAATATCTTGAATGAGAAAACTTGGAATGAACTCCAAGTGGTACTATTTATAGTTGGGGGTGCTCCCTTGAGTTGCGGAACACTTGGGGTCAAAATATTGTCATTTTCCACAAAGCAACAGATCCATTTTGACCCAACACAAGTCACCAATGGTTATAATAACTTTTTCTTTTTTTTTCTGTCTAGTACATTGAGTCGAGTTTCAATAAAGGTAACTTGACTTATCAACTAAAAGACAAGCCAATTTTCAAACTATCGGTCTAGTTTTTTCTGTGGAACTCGACCGATGAGCTAAAATTGAGTTTGCTCAGTGATTCGGTCAATCGAGTTCTGTGAGTGCACAACTCGACCGATGGGTTATCTTTAGAAAATCCATCATAGGATCGATCGAGTTTCCAACTTGACCGATGAATAGCCTGTGATCAATTTTCTAAATTGACTTATGGGTGATTAAACCTTGGTATTAAGTGTCCCACATATTTTTCTCATCTTAGTTACAAGTCATATCATCAATACAAGTGATTACAAAAAATTTCTAAGATTGTTTGAAGTGATTTCCTAATTAGCACACTTGCATTGCATTTGACTTGAACTTGGACAAGATAGGGCCTGTGTAATTTGATCCTTTTCATGTACCTAAAGCCTGAAATCAATCTTGAACAAACATATTAAATGCATATGAATGGAATGGTTAAGTCATTATTAAAATATGGACAATGTATAACCCTTAGGTCAACAGTCTCCCCCTTTTTGACAATGACAAACCATTCCTTAATCATATTGAAAAAGGATATTAAAATTATACATTTCCCTTGTGAAATATAAGGGGATTCAAGATTTGAACAATGTGAATTGCTCCCCCTCAATATATGCTTACTTTAACCTGCATAGTTAGTCTATCTACACAAAGAAATATAACACATACATAATATATGGTCCTATAGCAAGTCACATGATAAATCATATAATGAACATGAAAAGGATCACATAGGCAATAAAAACAATATGGTTGAGCTTCAAACCACTGAATTTCTCTCCCCCTTTTGACATTATCAAAAAGAAAGGGGGTAGAAGATCATAAAAGAAGGTCTTCTCCAAGTACAACCAAGCAAATATCCAAAACATGCAATCTCATAAGCATACACCAAAATCAGAGACAAGAGAAACAAACAAGCTAAGTCATAATCAAAATATGGTGAAACATGGCGCCAACTCAAAAGATATAAAAAATCAAAGAGTAAGAGTGCATAGAATATAGATTACAACCCAGAGTGCAAGTTCTCATAAAACAGCTACAAGCCAAAACGATGAAAGCTAAAAAGATAAAATAGTACAGCTCAAATCATGTGCCCATATGTTTCAAGTACAAAATATCCTAGAAAGATATATATGATTAGCAACTAGACTAAAAACTAAAAAGCAACTAGATATCTAGGTCATCTATATCTACATCATCTATAGCATCATCAGCATTAGGCTTGTAGTCGTCATCTCCGTCTGAAGGTGCATCAACATCGCCTTCATCACTGGAGTCACCTAAGAGCCACCAGAGCCATCCTCATCGTCACATGTAGCACCATCATCCTCACCATCACCAGAAGCCTCGTCGGCATCAGTAGTCTCCTCATCAACCTAGTCTGGCATTTCCTCATCAACAGAGGGACCGAAGCAATGACTGGGACAATGAGCATTATTCTCATCCCAAGACATACCAAGAGCATAGATCTCATTGGTCTATGGGAAGGAAGGAGTAGAATCACCAAGTCTGGCAAGTAGAGTGCCCAAGGGGCCAGCAAGTAGAGGTAGGATAACTGGAGTAGGTCCACCAAAAGAAGAGGGTGTGGGAGCAGCAGAAGGTGGAGGTGTAGGTGGAGGGGTAGGGTAAAAGTGATTGTATGTATAGGATGCATAATCACTTCCCGAGTAGGGCTGGTAGGATGGGTAGGGATGTACACAAGACATGTTCATTTTTGACATGATTGAACATAAGTCCTGATGTAGGTGCTCCTAGACTTGGAGGTTGTATGCCTATGAATGTATCATGTAACCCATGAGGTCTTCATTGGACACATGGAATGAGGCATGGGCAGGTCTGTAGTGAAAGTCATGGAAGAGAGATTTCTCAGTGGCAAACTGAAAAAGACCACATATCAGGGCAGGGTAGGAAGGGTGGGTTCCACGGGTGTTCTTTCCTGAGTTGAATCAAGTCATATGGTAGAGGATGTATCTAGACCACTTGACTCTGACATTCTCTAAGAGGCAATACATGATTACAGTTGTAACGTCCTAGGATTTCAAGCCTTGTATAAGATGATCTTAAAAGGAATGATTGGACTACCCATATCACCAAGGTACACCTCCTTTTCCGGGAGCCCATCTCTAAAGAACTCCATAGTTAAGCGTGCTCAGCTTGGAGTAGTACTAGGATGGGTGACCAGTCGGGAAGTTGCTCCTGGCTTGCGCGTGAGTGGACAAAAAGTGTGCAGTTAAGGCTAGTGGTGGTTTGTGGGGCCATTCGTCATTCCAAAAACTCTACTAGAGCCTTGGGCAGTGGGCTCGGGCATTACAAATGGTATCATAGCCAATTCCCCTCCATTAGGTGGGGCCCACATGGGCCTATGGCATGCCAGTCTTTGAGTCGTGCGGTCCACGCATGCTGGAAAGGGCTATCTAAGTTGATGGAGCCGCCCATGCGCTGGTAGTGTCCAGGTACGTTGGAAAGGGCTATCCAAGTTGATGGAGCCGCCCTTGCGTTAGTAGTCGTGATCGGGAGTTGGGTGTACATGGGCCATTTGGGTCAGCACTGAAATGGGGATGATTATGAGGCCATATAGTTGAGCCTTAATGAGGATGTCAAGAGTCTAAGTGGGGGACATTGTAACATCCTAGGATTTCAAGCCTTGGATAAGATGATTTTAAAAGGAATGATTGGACTACCCATATCACCAAGGTGCACCTCCTTTTCCGGGAGCCCATCTCTAAAGAACTCCATAGTTACAATTGGTATCAGAGCATTCATTACCACTTCTTATATTTAGGTGTCACGAATAGTTTAATATGCTTAAGATGCTAATCAGGGTTTAACCTAACATGGATGATTGAGTTTTAATATTGGAAACCATGATATAATAGAATTAGGGTTTGTAACCCTGATCCTTAGTCCAAATGAGAGATAACCTAAACCCTAGTTTAGGAGCGAATCTAGATCTGATTAATGTAGTGTGAATACATGGTGACACATATGTAGTATGTATATTTAAGATTGAATGATTTGTTGCTTGGATGTTTGGATACACTCTTAAAGTACATGTGATATATTATGCATGGTTTTTGCATGACAAATGTATGTGGTTACGCTTATGAATACATGTATCGAATTATGATATTGTCGATGTTTCCCGATGAGATTGAATGACAAATAAATTGCTTGCTTGTTTATTTAGTTCTTGCAAACTATAAAGTGCATATGAGTATCATGTAAAGTAAATAATAGTATTCTTAACCCTGGGTTAGACTGATCTTAAGGGTAATGCACACGAGCCCCGGAGGGACAGTGATTACACCTGAGGTAGTTGACCAGATATGGGTTAGAATATGAAAATAAGTTTATGTTCTTATATGCAAGATAAAGATGTTTGTGTATATATTACTTGTGATTATTGTTTGAATCCATGTACCAGTATAGAAATATACTGACCGACGTTTTGTTTGTCGACGTTTTAGGAACAACAATTGAAAGAACAACAATAAAGTGACACATTGTGGAAATGAGAAATAAAGTGCAACGAGGATTAGATAGAATAATTCAAGCTCTGGATAGATAGATTTCCAAAGTTTTCTAAGGTAAGCAAGGTTTTAATTTTATACCAAATTCTAGTTAGTAAGTAGAATTTCATAATTATTATTGATTATTTGTCGAACCTTTGATCATGTTAATTGAATAACAGCTCTGACCTTCGGGTCTCCCTTAATTGGGGATTACCGGGAGGAGGGGTCATTACAATGCTCTGATACCAATTGTAACGTCCTAGGATTTCAAGCCTTGGATAAGATTATCTTAAAAGGAATGATTGGACTACCCATATCACCAAGGTGCATCTCCTTTTCTGGGAGCCCATCACTAAGAACTCCATAGTTAATCGTGCTCAGCTTGGAGTAGTACTGGGATGGGTGACCTGTCAGGAAGTTGATCCTGGCATGCGTGTGAGTGCGGACAAAGCGCACAATTAAGGCTAGTGGTGGTCTGTGGGGACAATCGTCATTCCTGAAACTCTACTAGAGCCTTGGGTAGTGGGCCCCAGTGTTACAACAGTAGTGTTCTCTGCAATCTCCCTTTGCTTTTTCTTAGGATGGATGTTGTTGTTGATTACTAGGGCAAGGATGCGCCTCTTAAGATCCAAGGCAGAGGAGGGAAGGTGCTCTTCTTCTTGTAGGGGAACTGAGGTTTCTTCAAGTAACGATGGATGTCAGAAAGAGTGAGATCATATTGCTTTTAGAAAGCTTCAGGGTCTAGAAGGTCAAAATACTCATTGTAATCCTTATGCCAGGTGTCAAAGAAGAAGATATTTAAGGTATCCTCTGAGACTTGGAATTTCTTCCCAGCTATCATAGATGTTAGGATCACTTGAGTATTAGGAGGGGGTACAAGGTTGTCAGAATTCCAACGCAAGTTCACGTAGAATTTGTGAATCACTTTCATGCTAAGTCATGGAATTGTGGTTGCATGTACGTTCAACACCCAGGGCAGAAAGATGGTGAATGTGCAACAACTTCGCAACTTGATTGATGACCTCTTGGATTCTAGGTCTAGGCTCAAAGAGGTCGTGAAAAGGGAAAGGATTCCGTGGGAGGAGGTCCTTATACCTATTAACAACCTCATTTGAGACAAAGAGAATCTCATCAAATGGGATCAAGTGAGAAGCAAAGAGGAGGATGGTGCATTGCTAGGGGTGGTTGTCTTCCTTCTATATGAAGCCATGAAAATTAAATAGAGAGGAAAGAGGAAGCAATTGCAAGAGATGCACCTCCAAAGACGTCCACACACCTAGGTTTAGCAAGGGGGAAGGTCAAGGATGGTCTAGCTAGGTCAAATTAGGGCTAGGTTGAGCAAGTGAAGGGCAAGGATGGAGAGCTTAGGGCTAGTGGAGGTGGAATCGGTTGACTTTTCTCTAGTTGAGAGGGAGATTAGTTGGTTGAACCCAACTTAAGAGTGCTCCATCCCGGCCATCAGTCGAGTTCTATGAACTCAGAAACTCAAACGATTAGCTTTTTAAAAAAGCTCTCAGCCAACGATCGGTCGAGTTGGCAACTCGACCGATGATTAACCTAACCTAAAACCATCAAACTTAATTTTTGGCCATTAGAGTGATAATAAAATTTATTTTTCAAGTTCATTATGTATTTTAAATATACTTAGGCACATATCACTCATCATTGGGTACTATTTTACTGTAAAACATGCGTTTGTGAAAAATACCAAAAAACAAGGCAAAATGAACATGAAAAATTGAATTTTAGCATATTAGCAAGTAAGATGATTCAAATAGAGATAAGGCATATATAATAGATAAAACTATCTAGAAGGCATATAAAATTCATTCAAAGTAGTTATAAGAAATTTTGATCTAATAAAATTAAATTTCTCTCTAGCTAGAGGTTTGGTGAAAATGTCCGCCAACTAATTTTCTGTGTCCACATGCGTGATATAGATATCCTTCTTAGCAATGTGATCACGAAGAAATTGATGGTGAACCTCTATATATTTATCTCTACTATGCAAGATAGGATTGTATGACAAGTTAATTGCACTAATATTATCACAATAGATAGGAGAAGCATCAAAATGAATGTTAAAGTCTTAGAGCATTTTCTTCATCCATAGGACATGGGTACAACAACTCCCGGTTGCAATGTACTCATCCTCGGTGGTTGATAATTCCATTGTGCTCTGTTTCTTAGAAAACCAAGACACTAAGCATGGTCCTAGGTGTAACATCCCTGACCTGGGTTATGCATTAACCCTAAGTATTTTGTTTAAAAAAGGTAATTATATGCTTGATATTATCTTTTGAAAAGTAATTAAGGCTCAAGAGGAACTTATATTTCAATTTTAGTCCTTTTTGAATGATGTTGAAACAAAGTTTTGTTTGTTTTGGACTAAAGTGCAAATTACCCAAGTTGAGGGGTTAAATTGCAAATTGTACATGATAAAATGTTTCTCAGATGTTGAAGCATCATAATAATGATAATGATGTAGTGGTATGGTTTCCACAAGCTTGAGCACTAAGATAGAGCTTGTTGAGCAATCTTTGTGCATTAAAACCTAGTTTTGGTGTAATGTGCAATTTACCCAAACACTAGGGTTCAAATTACAAAATACCAATTCTAAAGGGTCCCTCATGTTTCTTGTAATCATGTAGAGAAAATAAAATGAGCGGGGCACCTCATTTGAATTACTTTTGAGGAGAGAGAATCTTGATATTAAAATAATCAAGATTTAAGCACAATTGAAAACATAATTCAATTTAATGCAAAAAGAAATATATTAATTGAAGAGCCCTTCAACCAAAAGGTGAGGGATGAATTTGCAAAAGTTTGTACGAGCTTGTGCCTTGCAAAGGCACGAAAATATCTAATTTGAGTGGAGATCCCACTCACATTAAGATAAGAAAAAGAAAAATCCACTAACTTTAGGATATTAATATTATAAGGGTTAAAGTGCTTAATTTTATTTTCTTTAAATTGTGGATAATTGAGGGGAATAAGAGGCAAAGAGTATAGCCTCATATCTAAGCAAGAGAAGGGGGCAAGTGGCAAGAAAAAGGAAGAGTTTTCCTACTTTCTCTCTCTTAAATGAATTTTCAATAAAATTCACATATATGCTCCTTTATCCATAGAATGAAAGGGTAATTTCGAATCCACTTCCACCCTTTGCTTGAAAAAAGACCAAGGAAGCTTTTAAGGACCAGCAGGACTACCCCCAACCTGTTGGTAATCTTCTTGACTTCCTTTCACCTTAATTCCATGGTGGAAATCGAAAAATCAATGCATGATTTCTTCTTATCTCGATCCCATCTTCAATTCTAACCATTCCTTTTCACTCAATGCTTGAGGGAGAGCCTTGGGACAGTGAAAGGAGTTGCATACAACATTTTTTACGTGATATTGGAGATTTGAATCTCATTTGGAGGTGGGTTTTATAACTTGAACCCCTCTGCATTGTTATTCAACTATCAATCTTGCAATTTCGTTGATTCCTTCATCTTCTTGATTAATTGTTTGTTGTAATTGGTAAATTCATGAAATCAGAAGTACTATAAGTTACAGGGACGAAGTTAGATGATTAATACATCATCTTGGACACTTTTCCCAAGGATTTCCTATTCCAATCGGTTTCAACAAGTTGTCTAATCGGTTTCAACAGAACCGTTTGGAATTAAACGGTTTCATCAAACCGTTAGGAACTAAACGGTTTCAAAACGTTTGGAAGAGTTGACCACAGTTGACCATTTGGAGATTTTATGCTAATGATGATGGTTGATGACCCATTAAATTTAATTGACTAGTTCCAAAGGGTCCATTAGTTGAAGGTACATCAATTACCAAACCCTAATCGAGTTAAGTGTTGAAATTCCAATTGGTTGATTTAGATTTTTGGGTGATTGAGCCCAAACGGTCTCAAGACCGTTTGGGGGTCACCCAAACGGTATCAAGATCGTTTGTAGGTCAACCAAGACCGTTTGGAGGTCTAGGGTTAAGTATGTTTGAGTAATTGAAGGTCCAGACATACCAAATTGAAATGCAATTAATAGTTGATTTGATGATCAATCCAATGATCAAAACCCTAATGAAATTTCACAAATTTCAAGGATAGGATGAGGAAAATGGTCCCAAGACCATTTGGAGGTCATCCAAACGACCTCAAGACCGTTTGAGGTTAGGTCATATCATAATTTGATGATAATTCATTGATTTCAATTGAATCAGTTCCACAATGTTGATCATTGATGGTTCCTCGATTTCAAAGCCCTAATTGAAGGTTCTTGAGTAGAATTCCTAGTCCAATTGGGTTAAAAACCCTAATTAATGGTCCAATTGAAGGATGATTCAATAGTTCAATTATTGTTTGAATCAAGGATTCAATTGTTAATCGGTTCATCTATTGAAACCATGAATTTTTTAAGTGTTGAAAGAACTTTTTGGTCCATTCAGTTTTGAGAAGGTTTGGACCAAATGGTCTTAAGACCATTTGAGTCCAAATGGTCTCAAGACTGTTTGGGTCCCAAACGGTCTCAAGACTGTTTGGGTCCCAAACGGTCTCAAACCGTTTGGAGACCCAAAGTTCAATCGGTTTCAACACCTTTCTTGTCCAATCGGTTTCAAGGGAAATTTGCCCAAATGGTTTTCAATTAATTGAATTATGAGAACTAAGACCGTTTAGGGTCTAAGTAATTAAATCTTTTGAAGATCAACATGGTTAATCCATTTGTATATCTCATGTAATTTAAGGTCCAATATGGTTAATCTATTTGGATACCTAATGCATTTGAATATTTAATTGGTTAATCCAATTGATCACCTAATGTAATTGAAAGTTTAATTGGTCAATTCTTTTGGATCCCTCATATAATTGAAGGTTCAATTGATTAAACCATTTGGAGATCTTATGTACTTAGATAATTGATACCCATAGTGGGATTCAACATTAATGCATAATGATGTAATAATTCAATACATCATGCTAACCATAAATGCATGTTTTTGAATAAAGAGTAGGCTCAATCTAATCAAGAATTGAGTAGTGGACATCCTGAGTAGGATGAGAGAGAAAGATTCAAACATGAATGATAATCATGTAGCAATTAAGTCTAAAACATTCAAAATGATTTGATATACCATTAGGGCATGATCCTTGATAAAGAGGTCATAAAACCCTAATTGAGATGATTAATGAACTCAAACCCTAATTTAGGGAAATTCTGAGTAAAACCCTAATCGAGGGGAATAATGTAATATGAATTTAGAGTAATGACATGAGCAACCCTAATTCAGGGTAGTTTGTTGATAAACCCTAATTGTGGGTTATTGAATATAAACCCTAATCTAGGGTGATGTGATGTGAATAGTAAACCCTAATTCTAAAATAGGGTGAAGATGTGTGAAACTCTAATTCTAGGTTATACTAAATAGCATGAAACCCTAATCTTGGATGAAATGATGAATCATTGGTCCTAGTTGTGCAAAGGAAATGAGTAACCCTGATTAACATGAAATGGGAAACCCTAACCCTGGTAAGGGAATTGTGGTGTTACTCTTGATTAGTATGAAACTGAAATATGATTGATATATCTGTTATCATGTGTGCTAACCATGCAGGTATCCTGAGATGATGAACATAGCCAGGTATGAGCTATGATGCCTTATTCATTGAAATTATTCATTGGGCCTTATGTGCCATAATATGCCTTGTTTCTTAGTAAATAGTAACAAGAGAGTTAATGAGCCTCAAGTGCCATAAGAGATGCTTGTGTAGCAAGTATCATGTTTACCTTGGTCAAATGACTTGAAGGAGATAATTACCTAAAAATGTGGTAACAGTACTCAGTGATGAGCTAAGGGTTTGAATACCCAGATCCATATAATTATGGTATTGAGATTGTTAAGGGATGATAATTCCCAGTATTGAAATGCGGGACTGAGATCCCAATGTCTTATAAAGACTGAGAAGTAACTGATGAAAACAGTACATATTTCTTTGTAGCACTTGTCCTAATAAGTTATGTTTGAAAACTTGGTTGATTCTAAAAAAATATGATAATGTACTTAATTAATCAAGTGATACCATAGAATGTAGTTGCTCTGGCCACAGATCCATCAGCGTCAGAATTAGCTGAATGGTGAAATGAGTTTTACTCGAAATGCATATTTTTGAATATGTGGGGGTAATTGGGAAAATATATCCATATGCCCCATAGGAATGGCTATGGGCTATGTCCTATGTACGAGATTGGTTTCGGACCATACCCCAATAAGAGTATGGCTACAGGCCATAACTCCTCAATATAATACCAAGCATTGGCTACGGGCCATAACCCTGAAGAGAGTATATGCTATGGGCTATAGCTCTATAGCGAAGATGCCAATATACCCTAGCAAGCTAATTGCAGTTTGACACATAATGTCTCTGCTAAAAGTAGTCTCGTACTGACCGAGACAGATGAGGTCATGGAATCTGGCTCTCCCATTGACCTTATGTGGTACTGATGCTTTACGTAATCGGGGTCGGTTGGAGTATGAGTGGTATATCTCATCTCCTCAGGGCTTAAGAATGTTTGTAAAATGTAATCAGCTGTGTAGTGTATTTACATAAGATTGAAATACGAGAATAACTAGTTGATGTTATTTTTCTTAGCATGTTCTAGATACATAAATGTTGTATATGCTCTTCAAGTCCTTATTGAATAAGAGACATGCTGCTTTATCAAGTTATAGCTTAAATGCTTGAATAGAAATGTTACTTTAATCTGCATAGATGTTGATTTATCTGTTGTTGAATAAATGATTCCATTGTTCAGTTTATTTCTATTAAACAACAATAATAATTTTTTTTGGCTAAGAGTTATATCTCTCACTGGGGCAATTTTATAATTGTCTCACCCCCGTGGGATTCAACATTTTTAGGTGGACGCGGACGAGGTAGAAACAGAAACCTCATAAAAAGGGAAGAACAGTAGTAGCAGCAACAGCAACAGGGACAACAGTGAATCCTCAGGTGGAGATATTGGCTGTTAAGTCTTGTATATGTGTAAATAGAGTCCTATGTGTCGTCTCTGTACTCTTAGGTCCTAGGAGTTAGTGATAGTGTTTTTATAATAGATCTGAGATTTTGGCTTGAATTCCTCGAGGGTTTTGTTACTTGTGCTTTTTAGTAAAGCAATGATGTATATATATTCCTCGAGAAGAAATGGTATAGAGAATGTACTATGTGAACCAGTATGTGAATGTAATATTATGGTTCTTGTTGAAAGAGTTTTCCGGAGAATGGATCTCTTTGCAATTAGTTTTAATTTTTAGTGATTTTTAGTAATTCCGCTATTAATAATATGCTTCTGCATTTGTTAAGCTTGTTTTTGTGAATCGTTCACTACACTAGGAGGAAACAAGTGCCACTTGTGCACTTTCTATCAATCAAGCACCCTGCATAATCTGCATCACTATAGGCAGTAAGAGTGAAATCCCTTGACTTGGGATACCATAGTCCAAAATTTTAGGTTTTGGCTAAGCACCTTAGAATCCTCTTAACAGCTATAAGATGTGATTGCTTAGGATTTTATTGAAAGAGAGCACATAAGCCAACACTAAACATTATATCAGGTCTAGAGACAATTAAGTAAAGTAAACTTCCAATCATACCTCTATAGAGCTTCTCATCTACCATCTCACCTTCTTCATCTTTATCAAGTTTGGCAGTGTTTGACCTGGGTGTGTCCATCGGCTTGGTGTTCTCCATCCCAAAGTGCTTAAGTAGTTCATTTGTGTACTTGCCTTGGTTGATGAAGCTCTCATCTTTTGTTTGCTTGATTTGAAAACCGAGGAAGAATGTGAGTTCACCAATCATAGTCATCTCGAATTCACTCTGCATAAGATCACTAAATTATTTACAAAGATCAAGGTTAGTTCTTCCAAAAATGATATCATCAACATATATTTGTATGATAAGAAAATTGATAGAACTGTGTTTTAGAAACAAGGTAGAATCCACTTTGCCCATGATCTAACAAAAAGTTCTTTAATTTTTCATACCAATCCCTTGGTGCTTGTTTGAGTCCATAGAGAGCTTTTTGCAACAAATAAGCATGGTTAGGTAGATTATCATGTTCAAATCCCAGAAGTTGTTCAACATACACTTCCACCTCAATAGTACCATTCAAAAATGCACTTTTAACATCCGTTTGATACAAAAGAAAGTCTTTATAACTAGCAAAGGCAAGAACATACGAATGGACTCAAGTTTAGCTATAGGGTCATATGTCTCATCAAAGTCTATACCTTCTTGTTGATTGTAGCCTTGAGCCACTAACCTTACTTTGTTTCTTACCACTTTTCCGCTTTCATCAAGCTTGTTGCAGTAGACCCATTAGGTGCCAATGATCTTTCTATCACTTAGTCTTGGAACAAGGGTCCAAACTTTGTTTTTCTCAAATTTCTCCAACTTCTCTTGCATATCTAGGATCCATTTATCATCCTGAAGAGCTTCTTTGACATTCTTAGGCTCAAGTTGTGAGATGAAGGCGTTGTTGGCTTGTTCTTTGTTGAAAGTAGCCTATGTCTTCACTCTTTCAAAGGGATCACCTAAAATCAGCTCCTTTAGATGATTCTTTACAAACTGGGGGGTTGGATCCTTCTTTTCATCATCTTTGTCTTCTCCTTGAGTAGCCACCTCTTTTCCTTTTTGAGTGATGTTGAGTTCTTTTAGTATGGAAATTACTTCAACTGTAACATCATCATTTGGAACAATATCTTTAGGAATAGAGGGGTTAGTTTCAATAAACTTTACATTAATATATTCTTCTACTTTAGCAAGATCAACATTAAAAACTCTATAAGTCTTGCTAGTAGTGTTATAGCCAAGAAAGAAAGCATTGTAAGATTTCAGTTCAAACTTGTTGAGAGAATCTTTCATATTCAAAACAAAACAAGGACATCCAAAAACATGGAAATACTCGATAGAATGCTTCCTACCACGCCATAGCTCATAAGGGGTTTTCTTCAGCAAAGGATGAGTAAAAACCCAGTTTTGCAAAAAACATGAGGTACGAACAGCTTCAACCCAAAACTTCTTAGGAGTATCATACTCTAGAAGCATGGTACTAGCCATCTCCTATAAAGACCTATTCTTCCTTTCTACAACTCCATTTTGTTGAGGTGTTCGGGGTTAAGAGAAGTTATGTGCATAACCCAATTCTTGATAAAAATGCCCAAAAGGTTCATTTTCAAATTCTCCCCCATGGTCACTATGGATGGAAACAATGTGGCAAGAATCTTCATTCTCAACTCGTTTACAAAAGCTCAAGAAAACATCAAGCATATCACACCTAGAAATGAGAAATAAGGTCCAAGTATATCTAGAGAAATCATTGACAATAACAAGGTAATACTTGGAACCATGAAGTGATTGAGTTCTCATTGGTCCAAATAGATCAATGTGAAGAATCTTAAGATCTCTATTGGTACTAAGGACTCCCTTGGATTTGAAGGAGGACTTGGTTTTCTTTCATTGGGTACAAGGTTGGCATTCCTCATTCTTTTCAAAATCCAATTTGGGAAGTCCCTTGACCAAGTCCTTTTTGCTCAATTTCTTCAACTGATGCATATTTACATGACAAAGCTGATGATGCCAAAGAGAAATATCATTCGAGTTGACTACTAGGCATCTACCAACAACATGCTTAATAGAGTCAAGAAAAATAACACAAAGATTTCTATTTCTAGTTCCTTTATATATAACTTGATAGGTGAGGGAATCTAGAATTAAGCATTCAAAAGAAGTAAATAGCAGAAGGTAACCATTATCGCATAGTTGACTAACACTAATTAAATTGTGATGTAGGTCATCCACAAAGAGAACATTCTTGATGCACAAGGATTCACCTACATCACCCTCACCTTTGACTTTACCTTTCTTGTTATCCCCAAAGGTGATCGATCCTCCTTTCTTTTTGGTGAAATTGTTGAAATGTCTTATGTCACCAGTCATGTGCTTTGTGCAGCCACTATCAACAATCCATCTACCCTTTTTCTACAAGAAAAGAGAATGTCAGTTCCCAACTCAAACTTTGGGATCTGGGGTTAGCTTGGGGACCCATTTTATCTTTGGGTTGGTCCCCTTAGGCTTGTAAGGACAATAAGTAGAGTAATGATCGTCACATTTGCAATAAGAACAAACCATAGGATTTTTAGTGCCGGAAGACTCTACTACAAAGAAGGAGGTCTCCTTATTCTTTTTCTTACCTTTGGCTTTGATCTTACCCTTTGATTCTCCCCCTACAAATCCCAAACCACTAGTACCACTTTTTTTGGTAGAATGGTCAAGGATTTCATTTAGGGAGTTCTTCCCTTTGAGAAATTTTTGTGGGGATACTCTCAATCTATGGTTATCATTTGAAGAAATAATGGTAGAAGATAAACTAAATATGTCATCCCTAGCATGTAAAAGATCAGCCTCAATACATAAGGCTTTAGTTAAATATGAATCATTTTCAAGAGAGATAGAAGCAACATTAATACTAGGCAACAGAGGTCTAGAAGATAGATCATTTACTTGCCCAAGTAACCAAGAATTTTCATATTTAAGCATTTATATTTCTTCAAGATAGACATCTCTCTCTTCTCTATGATCATCGATAAGAAGCTCAAATTCAGTATTTTCAGTTTTAATCAATTCAAGCTCTTTAAGGCAATCTTAGTTTTCTTCCTTAAGATTCTCAATGTTCTTAAGGTAGACAACATTCTCAACTTCAACCCCATTGTATTGGAGCTCAAGATCAAGGTAATTCCATTACAAATTATCAATACTCTCAAGGTTAGTTTTCTCATTCAATTCAACAATTTCAAGCTTAGTATAAAGATCATCAATAATTTTTCCTAACCGTTTTCTTTTGGATTTACATTTAGCAAAAGATGAACGGGTAGAAATAAGTTTGTCAATAACAGCTTCCTTAGATAACTCATGCAAGCTAACCTCACTTACCTCACTTACCTCACCAATATCTTCACTAGTAGAGGCCATGAGTGCAAGGTGGCACTCTCCATCTTCTTTCGAACTTGAGATGCTTAAAGATGAAGCTTCTCAAGCTGCATGAGCTACATTTTTGTGTCTCTTATCCATCTTGTATTCCTCTTCCTTCTTTGAGCTGCCCTTATGGTGTGACTTTCTTGACTTGGGGCATTCACACTTGTAGTGCCCCTTTTGCCCACACTTGTAGCACCTCGGAGTAGAGGAGGAGGAGGCTTGCTTTCCCTTGAAGTGTTTGCCCTTGATGTAGTTGGCTTCATGCTCACTAGGGCCTTCATATTCACTAGAGGAGGATGGAGAAGTTCGACAAGCAAGTTGTTGTTGAAGGATGACAGCCTCCACTTGTGCCTTGAAAGCACTATCTTTGATCTTCTTAGCTTCCTTCTCTTCTTGCTTGGCTTCTTCTTCTTGCTTGTCAAGCCTAGGTTCATGAGCTTGAAGATTTCCAATGAGCTCTTTGGTTGGGATGTCACCAAGGCTCCTCACTTCTTCAATGGAGGTGACATTTGACTCCCATCTCTTTAGTAGAGTCCTCAAGATCTTGGAGTTGATTACACCTCTATCCAAAGTATTGTCGAATGCGGCCAGCCCATTGATGATGACATTGAGTCTTGAGTACATCTCCACAATCCCTTCTTTCTTATCCATCTTGAAGTTCTCTAGAAGGTTGTTCAGCATGTAGATCTTTGCCTCCTTGACTTGCTTTGTGCCTTCATAGGTGATGCACATCTTGTCCCAAATCTCATAGGCAGTGTCCCAAGATGAGATCTGGTTGAACTCTTTAGTGGTGAGGGCTACATAGAGGATGCTAATGGCCTTGGCATTGAGTTGGGATTCTTTGAGTGCAGCTTCACTCCATGTAGCTACAACTCAAGTTGGATCCTTATAAGGTGTGACCATCACCTTCCACATGACAAAGTTCATCTGTTGAATGTAGAACTGCATATGCCTCTTCCAATAGAGGAAGTCGGTGCCATATAAGATTGGAGGACGCATGGAGAAGTCTCCCTCTAAGTTGAGAGAACCAAGTAGGTTGTCACCCATCTTCTCATCTCGTGGGAGATTGTTGGAGAAGATCCTTAGCTCTGATACCACTTGTTGAATCTAAGGGCTCTAGAGAGGGGGTAAATAGAGCTACAAAATTCTCACAAAACATATTAGACCTTCAAATTTTATCAAGTTTAAAGCAATAGATTAATTTGCAATTTGAAGTCCTATCTAACAAGAAAAGCAAGGATGAAAGAGATTGATAGCAAGCACTTGACAAAGGGATGTAGAGTGGTTCCACACTTCAAACTAGAAGTGAGTCAGTCCACTACCTAGAGAGGTCAACCTCTAGGACTTTTCCAATGCTTTTCTCTATATTATCACCAAAAAGAGTTACAACACAAGACCACCAAAGGACTTCCCATCCAAGCACAAGGAAATATCCACCTTACCAAGGACTTACCCACTTTGCTTGAGTCTTCAGACTTTCCCAAGGTCTTACCCACTCAAGCACAAGTCTTCCGCCTTCAAGGACTTTTCCACTCCTCTTGGATCTTCATCCTTTGCCTTCTCCTTCACCTGGAGAAGATCACTACCTCTTCATCAACCTTGAAGAGGACCAGCTACAGCTCCTTCTTCACTCGATGGAGCTGCTTCACCTTTTCTTCATGTAGGAAGGGGATAGGGAAATAGGAGAAGATGAGAGCTTTACATGCACAAGGGTGGAGCTCTCTTACAATATGCCTAACTCACTCACAATCACGAAATGAAGTGTAAATTAGGGAGAGAAAGGGGCTCAAGGAGTAGTAGCACACTCAACTATAGCAAGGACCTTGAATATCTTGAATGAGCAAACTTGGAATGAAATCCAAGGGGTTCTATTTATAGCTGGGGCTACTCCCTTGAGTTGGGGAACACTTGGGGTCAAAATATAGTCGTTTTCCACAAAGAAATGGATCTATTTTTCACCCAACACAAGTCACCAAAGGTTATAATCATTTTTTCTATATTTTTCGTACAGTACATTCAGTCGAGTTTCAATAAAGATAACCCGACCGATCAACTAAAAGACAAAGCTAATTTTTGAACTATCGATCGAGTTTGTTCTGGGGAACTCGATCGATGAGCTAAAGTTGAGTTTGCTCAGTGAGTCAGTCGGTCGAGTTATGTGAGTGCATAACTCGACCGATGGGTCATCTTCAAAAAATCCATCATAGGATCGGTCGAGTTTCCAACTCGACCGATGAACAGCCTGTGATCAATTTTCTAAATTGACTTATGGGTGATTAAACCTTGGTATTAAGTGTCCCACATATTTTTTTCATCTTAGTTACAAGTCATATCATTAATACAAGTGATTACAAAAAACTTATAAGGTCGTTTGAAGTGATTTCCTAATTAGCACACTTGCATTGCATTTGACTTGAACTTGGACAAGCTAGGACTTGTGTAATTTAATCATTTTCATGTATCTAAAGTTTGAATGCAATCTTGAACAAACATATTAGATACATATGAATGACATGGTTAAATGATTATCAAAATATGAACAATGTATAACCCTTACGTCAACACCCTCCTCACGGAATCATCATCACTTCCATCTCTTACTTCTCTCATCATTGTTCTCCTCTCTCTCCATTACTTCCCTCCTCTTTCCAAATTAATTCCCTCCCCAATTTCTCCTCTTCCTCCATTACTTCCCTCATCCTTTTTCTTCTCTCCCTCGGTTACTTCCATCATCTCTCCTCCCTCCATTACTTCTCTCCTTACTTCCCTCTTTTTTTCCATTACTTTTGTCCTCATTTATCTTCTCTCCTAAAAAATAGATATTTACTCTCACCTATTTTTTCTCTCTCTCCTATACATACACCTATGGCAATCACATAATGCATTTATTGTGTCTGCAGTAATGGGTCTACTAACCCCCTCAAGCCACTGCCAGCCTGGGCAGCTGTGCCCAAAACCAACTCATGTTGCGTGTGAAAGTCACGCTTGAGGGAAACGTGCGCAAAGGAATCATTTTCGATTTACTTCTAGGACCATACATGGCAAAAGAACTGATATCACTTATGTACTAGAATACATATCATAAAATGCCGCTAAACATCTTTTGAACACAGCACTGGAATATGAAATGTGTAAATCAAAACCACCACAGAGGGATTGTCAAAAATTCAAAAAAGCTACATAAACTGCAATGTCATCGAATACCAAAACGTCAATGTGATAAGCTACAAAAAGATGAAATTTAGTTCATATTAAGGTTATAGTTCTAGCATTGAATTTTCTTGCTATGTTAAAATTAGGGGGAAATGGGTTTGAAAATGTTATGAGTTGGGAACTTATTAGTGGATTTAGCGCAGTCGTGTGCTCACGCACAGGTGTAAGGCGAGTCGCCGCGGTAAGAGACTGGATCAGATGTGGGTGTGCATATTGGTTGAGGTCACTACACATGGGATTTGGATCAAAAAGTTGCTATGAACTCCATTTGTGAACCGACACTCTTTTCAGCATATGTGTGACGTAGGTTTAGTGTGGTAGGTTGTGTTGGGCAAATCAGATGCGGGGGGTACACGACGTAGCAACGCGTGCCACTAGATTATATATTTGTATGTTATAATCTATGTTTAAACTTTTAAAAGCCTTATGAAAGGTACCCATGGGTTAAATCCTCGTACAAGGATAATAGTCAAACTGTCACGCTGTCAGCATCTTTTTAATTTAGAAGAAGTCGAATCTACGATAGATGCATCTACATGTCTATAAATAATTCTGGAGCGAAAAATCATATATATCTTCCACTGTCACTTAGAAAATACAGTTTTCGAATGCGCAGGTGGACCACCAGAACGTTATCTTAACATAAGTTGCTGTGAGAAACCTAATTTTGTTGCTGTCACATGTGATTCCTCTAGGCTCCTACCAAAAAGCGGAGCCAAGTTTTGTCTTTCGCTGAACTGGTTAATCACAGGGTAAGGACCACAACTTAGTAACCAATCATAAACCATACTGACGGGAGATCATGTCTTGGAAACGGATGAAGAGGGTGAGAGGGAATCAGCCATCTCCAAAACGACATTAGACACGTGTAGATGCCAAGAAAATGCAGTGGCCAAAGTTTCAACAGTTCGTAATTGAAGGTCCACGCAACATGATATTAGTTGACTGGCTGTTAGTGAGTGTCTTTGTTATAAAATTTAGCTACCCATCAGCAGTACTTCATGAACTCGATGGAACAAATGATTAAATTGCTTTTTATACAGCATGATGGTACATATTTTACTATCCCTAGTTACAGCTGACAGTGGACTTGTGAAGTGAACTCGATCGTGGATCTCACAACAAACAGTTCGTCTGCAATTGCTATCTAGGTTGCGATTTGAAGACATTCGACCACAAAAGCCGAAAGATGCCTACGAAAAGAGATAGACGGTGGTGTGCTAAAGAAAGATGACATCCCCTTCCCAGCACACAATGCTAGGTTGGCCGCGCAGTTCCACCAGTGGGTCCACACCAAGAGATAGGTAGTGAAGAAACTAACTCCGATAACCAAACATCCGATCTCTTCCAACTGTTTCATGGGCTTTGCCAATCCACTGTTTGCATAGACGTAGTATATATAGTCACCTGAAGTGTGAGGAGTACAAATAAGCAATTAGTAAGAGAACTGCCTTCCAATAGCCCAAGCCAATACATCCTTTTTACTTTTAGATCGAAAATCCACAGCAGTATCCTGATCTCCATATGGCCACATATCTACAGGGGCTTTGAGAAAGTAAGATCTCAGATGCAGTTCAAACAGACCATTAGAACATGTGGAAGTCTGAACTGAATTAGGAATAGCAGATTTGGCCAACCAACTGCCCAAGGCTATTGAAGGCTTCTCGAGTAGAAGGAATCCATATGTCCTCCCTTCGCGAGTTCTAGCTAGCTCTTATGACTTCTTAATCGGCGTTGCTGAGAAATTAATATTGTAGTAACAACTACAATAAAAAGTTAGATAAACATGCAGCGCCACAGGTGTATATGTCAAACAAAAAAAGGTTCGATCTAGTATATATAATTAATAGCTACAACGGACAGGAACATGATCCATGTTTGTTTTTCTAACTAACATTCCTAGCCAGAAGGCATTAGGTTAGAAAGCATTTAGACTTTTCTTTGGAAGGTAGCAAAACCACTATGCACTATCCTTGGTCTTGGATGAATGCGGCCTAATTCTTGTATATATACGGAGAGAACAAATCTTAATCAATACAATTTAATACTTGTGAGGCCAGACACCCATTTGTCACATTTTCCTCAAAACATTCCCTTAGTCATTCAAATTTGAAAAGGATATGGACTATTTCAAAAATTATTAGGGATATCATGTCTCACCCTACATGACCAAACACAAGAATTATCCAACATAGCCAACACATATTAATATTGGTAGTAAAATTCAACACAAAAATCTGACACAAACACACCTCAACAAAACCTAATTACTTATATGTTATACTTCCTTCTTTTCTCTAGGTATGCTTATCATCCTATGTGACTTTCTACCCTGATACCCAACATAATCTGGCTCCAACATGTCCTCTGCACTCCACCTGCTAGATGTTGCATCATAAGTAACTTATAAGATGCTGACAAGGAGTGGCTCAAGTGGTCAAGCACGGTGTCCCCTAACAAAGGAACCCGAGTTTGAATCCCAGTTGTCGCCTTGATTTACCACCCTCACCGGCGTTCGGCTTCCGCCACGGGCGTGGGAGGGGGGGTCTTTCTCTCTTAATCACATAAGTAACTTATAAGATACCATGGATTTTAATAAAGAATTAACTAGGAAATGTTAGAAAATACTCATCATGTTTATATAAAATTAATTTACATTGTACTTCCTAAGCCTATAATTGTATGGGCACATTGCAATGAAAATCCATTCAATTAATTCAATGTGACAAAAATGTATCACTAAAAGGAAAGCCCCTGTCGGACAGGTGTTATTGTCCAACAAAAAAAGGTTTGATCTGTTAACTGTCATTGTTACAACCTCAATTTTGCATATGTTTTCATAATTAAAATGTATTTATTTTATGAATTTGGACTTAGTTGAAAAGATTGTATGCTTTTATTCAAATGATGGATTTCTTTGCAAATATCCCTTTGGATAGGAATTTCTTGATTCCTATTATTATGTTAATCCAATAATGGATATAAAAGAGAAGAAATGAAGAAAAGTCTAAATATTAGAAAAAGATACAATATAATGAATATTAAGCAAAGTATTTATGAGAATTATATAGAAATCTCTAGAAGGTGGCATTAATGGCCACAATGGAGTAAATTTCGTATACCTATGATTTCTAATAGAAAGAGTAGTCAAAATAAAATAAAAGGGAAAAGTAATTTATTTGAATAAAGGAATAGATAAGAAAAAGGATAAAAGATAAGGAATGAGGCTAAAGAAATGTTCCCAAGATGGGATTTCGAGCCATTAAGGGTCCTTGAGGTCCAAAGAATCCAAGATAATAATTTAATAGAAAAGGAAAGAGAAAATAGGTGAGAAATATACATAATTGAGTAATAACTTGCTACTAAAGAAAGGGACCCGATTTCTTTAAATAATGAGCCCAAATTTGGCATGATGATAGATTAAGTCATTAATAAGATTCCCTCAAAATTTGGGATAAACTGGAGCCATGGATTAAGAGTTATGATTTTTCCAAATTATCCTAAAATCAAAAGGATTTTTCTTCAAAATAGAAATATAATTTTCCTTTGTTTTGGCATGAGCAGTGTGGATCGTTGGATCCTGATCCAACGCAAGTCGTGCATCTCCTAGTTCTAGTCGAACTAGGGAACAGGAAGCCAATCGAGGGATCTTTCCTTCAATTTTTCTTGCATTTTAATCGATGTGCAAACAGGGAAAGTTGTTGGTTAGATTTGTGAGATGTTTCTGCACCCAACCAGCCTAGGTTTTGGGTGGTTTCGTTCATTCTAGAAGAAATGCCCAATCGGACCGAGAGCAAGGGTGGCGGCAACCCTAGAAGAGCCCCTAAATCCTATATATAGTATCCCCTTTCGACTTCTTAGAGTTACGTGAACCCAACCGGCCACTTACCCTCTTTCCTCGTACCCTAGGCCATCAGATTGGCCTTGATCCGAAGAGCCCTCAGCCGCGGCACCGTTGTGAAGCTACTGCTGGATTAGGCGGGGAAGAAGAAGCAGCCGTCGTCCGATCAAAGACCATGATGGGTCGTGAGAGTTGATCAACGACCCTGGCTACTTCGCGACTTCAATAAGTCGTTAGTGGGTGCAAGCTTTGTGAGTCATGTGATCGTGTGCAGTCAATGAAGACCAGCGATCTGACAGTTGTCAATTTCCAAAAAACTCAGGTAATTCGCCTCTCTAACTAGAAAATCCAGAAAATGCTTTTTCTTTCAAAAATCGTAGTAATTAGTAGGAAGGTCAGATGAAGGAACTTAATATATTAAAATTGATCAAGAGAACACGAGGAATGTAATAAAAATATAACTGAAGCCTTTTTCTTCTTGTAATTCAAAAAATATGTAAACATGCTATCTTTAATGGTTTAATGGATGAAAACCCTAATCTTTTATGACTAATGAATTAGGAAGGGTTGTATGGATGTTTAAAGCTGATATTAACCTGTTGATTATAAAAAGGATACATTAGATCCAAAAGGATAATCTTTATGCATAGTTTGATTAAGTTAGGGTTCCATATACATAAATAAGCATTAATGGGCCTTGAAACCCTAATGTTAGTAATTATTATTCTTAATGGCTTTAATTGTTAAAATCCCTGAATGAAGTTGAGATATGATGATTCTAAGCTATTTTAAGTATAAAAGTTCCTAATTGTGGATAAAGACCCTTGATTTCGTAATTAGGGTTTTCTAGTGAATTAATGTGAATTTAGCGATAAATAGGGTTCATATGTGAATGTGACCATAATGAAATGTGAGTTGTCAATTTGAAAGGAACCAAAGATGATAATTGTGCCTATGATGTTGAAATTAGGGTTTGTGGACCAAAAAGGGCATTAAAAGTAATACATGCATTATGGAGGCTAAAACACTAATAAAACCCTAAGTTGGCCTAAAAATCCTAAGGTGGAATCCAAGTCGATCTTGAGAATGTTTTGAATAAAACAATGACACTTGGATATTATGCATTAATTTTAGGATATTGTTGATTGCTTGATTGATTGTTCTTGATTATTATTGCTTGGACATCAAGTTGCTCTGGATCAGGTATGTGGTTACGCTTATGGTTAATTGCTTTAGTTTCACGGCAATTCCCGGATGCTTTATCGGTTGCCTGAAAATAACTGCTTGGATGAATTTTATTTCATGCAACTATAAAGTGACTATGATTATCACTATAAATATGTATACATGACTAGCTCATATCATGGTCCTCCTCTATGGCTTTGCTAATGATGAAAAGGGTAACCTAGAGAATGGTATAGGCTATCATGAGTTAGGTATTGGGCTACTAATGGGTAGTGTCATGCAACTCTTTAGCATATCATGAGTTAGGGATTGGGCTACCTATGGTAGTGCCATGCGACTCATCAACCCTAGGTATTGATCTACCTGTTAGGTAGGATCATGCGGGGTTAATAGGGATCTACCATATGAGAGGTAGTATCCAGGTCCACTGTAGGGACAACACAGAGGTTAGGATATGTATGGATTGAGAAGTTATGTTTAAGATGTAAAGTTTGTGTGCTAAACCATAATTTCTTGCAATATTTTGTTACTATTAATTGCACAATTATTATTTCCCCCACATACCAGCATAATCATTTATGTTGACTGACGTTTTGTTTGTCAGCATTTTAGGTACCTTTGAAAAGGACAAACAGTAAAGTGGCATATTGTGAAATTAAGAAATAAAGTGCAAGGAGGATTAGTTAGAATAGAGTCCAAATGTAGATAGAAGTTAGATATCCAAGTCTTTGAAAAAGGTATGTAAAGTTTTATTTTATTCCAACTTTTAGTATAGTCATGGTAGAATTTAATAATTATTACTGATTATTTGTCGAACCTTTGATCAGGGAAATTGGGATAATGGCTCTGACCTCTTGGTCTCCCTTAATTGGGGGTTATCGGGAGACGGGGTCGTTACATTTGGTATCAGAGCACTGGTTCCTCATTTAATCCTTAATAATTATTGAATTTTACAAATTCCATAGAACCGAGGGAGTTATTAGAGGGTTTTTCGAAAGACAGAGGTGTCTAGAAAAGGATCACGTCTGGGGGCTGGCAATATTTTCTTCTGCATCACTAGTCGGAATACAAGGACTCTCGGATTTGTGTGACTATCTGGCCAATGCCTTAGGATTTGACTCGAAATAAGATACCTTTAGGACTCTCTCATCTATTTTCGTCCCTTCTCAACCCTAATTCTGTTAAGATTCTAATGTTTAGGGTTTTTCTCTCTGTTCCTCATCCTCTTGAGGTCAGGGTATGTATGATAAGATTAAGGAATCCTCCTCCAAATTAATGAAAAGCATGTAAACAAGATGTCATGGACATAAGCTTAATAGTTTAAGTGTAAACTAAAGAATAGTTACATGCTTAGGTCGTATGATAGGTGTTGTCATGCCCTCAGGAGAGACCTGAGGTTAGACCTTCTTGTCAGGAGGATGAGTAGAGTTGGTCTTAGAGGGAGAGACCTCCATTAAAGGTAGAGACCTGGCACATCCTTTGAGGATGATGCTAACCCTAACCCTAAGTGGAGTTTAGAGAGAGAGATGGCATGATGAGATGGATGTCATGATCAACCATGTGTGTGGGTTGACATGCTTTTGGTTTTGGATACCTATGATAGTTTGAACCATGTGAGGTTAGTTGACCTAGTACTTTTGGCGACCCAACCCTGTGAAGGGTTGTGCATGTTAGGGTGAAGGATAATTCCTTCATTGATGAGGTTAGCGAAGAACCTATAGAAACCTTATGGGCTTATACGAGCATGACATAGTGTGCACCCAGAGTATGTTAATAGTACTGGCAGTAGGTTAAAAACCCAAGCCTGAAGGGCATGATGGATAGCTTATGAGAAAAGCATGAAGAGCTCTGGATAATCTTGAGAAAACATAAGTTTCACCCATGTAAGTGTATGCGTTTGAGCTTGGTCCACCTTAGAGAAAGAACCTATAGTAGTAGGGTTGTTTGTAGGGTTAGCTCTGGAGAGAGAGCAAGACATAAGCCAGAGGGATGGAAGCTTAGACTCCAGGATATGAGGAACCCTGAGAAGTTGAGTATGCAATGACCTAAGTGGATGGTTGTGGTTGCCTCATGCAGGGTCCTTGTGGTTTCTTAGTTTCCTTTGGAAGAACTAAACCCTAGAAGAAGGATGAGGTTGCTGGTATCTATGTGCAGATGATATAGGTGCCTATCTTCTAAGGGTAGGAAGAAGAGTTCCTTAGACCCTGAGGAGGTTTAGTAATAAGTTGTGAGGCCTTATACCTAGCTGGTTGTCCTTAAGGAGGACTCAACTCTGAGGTGTTGCTCGAGTATAGGGATAATAGGAAGTGCATGCCATACCTTGTACATTCTTGGTTCGTGGTTAAAAAGTTGGGCATGTCGTTGGACATCAGAAACGTGAACCTAGGTATAAGAGGGGAAGTAGTATACCTGATGCTCATGATGCGTTTTGAGTTTCTACGGTTTCTAGCATGGCACTCCTCATGCTGTGAGGAATGGGAAATCCTGATATTAAGGTATATGTTTGATGAACCCCTCATATATAGGTTGGTGACATGGGCACGTATGATGTTGGCCTAATATTAAGGAATGAGAACAAGTAGGACCTACCATGGATACCTAGCATGGTTTAGTAGGTGGTCTGCTTGTTAGCTACATGCCTTAGTAGCTTAATAGGGCTAAGCATGCTCATGTGGATGTAAACCCTGGACATAAGGATGTTTGTGACATCTGTTGCTATCAAGAGATAGTTTCCTCCCATCCTGGGAGAGGGACCCTTCTGTAGGGTATGGATCAGCTTTAGTTGGGTTGAGGTAACCTAAAGAGGTCTCATGGGATCTTGAGAAGCTAAGTGGAGAGTATATAGAATGAGAATGAACATGTAGACCCATACATAACCATCTCTATGTGCATGTGGATGTGTTACCATGGAGGTAACCAGTATGGGGCCTAACCGAGGTAGGTAGGTCGCCATGATCCCTATGAAAGGTTGTAAGTCAGACCACGAATGCTGAGAGAGATGATGGAGACTTGGGTAAGGTTTTAAGTTGGATATGTGTCATGTTTGGATCCTAAGTCTATCCTAGGGTCAGGTAGGGATAAGACCGATGGGAGTTGGAGTTTCCTAATTTCCTAGTTGCACATGATCATAGGGTCGGGAGGTAACAGCTATCATTGTCTGAGGGCCATGGGTTAGGAGATTGATCACCTTCATGAACTCATGGGACCCAAAGGACAAATGAGGAGGGCACTCTCTGATGCATAAAGGAAGAGGGATGACCTCAAAAGTATCGGCACCCTACAGACCTAGAGGAGATGACCAAGGATGGTATGATAACCTAAGTGGGTTTGAGACCAATTTTCCACAGAAGTAACCCTGATGTTGAGATGTTCATGATGTGGAGACATATTTTACGCGTTCCAACTTAGATTTGAAGGTGTGCTGGCAATGTGGGATGTACCATCTCTACTCTTGGAACAAGAAGAACTTTGTGTTTGGATGGCTTCCGAATGCTTTTTTCCTCGTGTTATGGGGGTGAGAGATAGGACAGTACGCATGGCATACACCAAGTGTTATAACCTCAAATTTTGGTAAAATTGAACTATAAAATATGATGCATGAATTAATTTGATAAATAATCTTCCCCAATGGTATTATTGGTGGAATAATAATATGCATCATTCATATGGTATGGGTGCTTGTAGAATGAGTTAAAGTAATAAAAGAGATTTTGAATGTTTGGTGGTTTACAATAATCCAATAAGGAAGGGAGTCCTAAAGTAATGAACGATTGATATTGTTAAATATCCAATTATGTGGAATTCTCTAGAAAAGAGAATTATCGTGTAAAGAAATGTCAATAGCTTTATAATTGTGGAACAATTGAATTATAGACAAGTTCCTAAAAGAAATATGATACATGTTGTTTTAGATAATTAAAATAATAATCATCTAACCATTATTGGCAACATAATGTTTGCAGAAACAATTAGTGTTATTCTGATGTAACTTTTGAATATTAAAAAATATGACTTAGGAAAGATTTTGATGACTTTCCATGATATGAGGAATTATTAGTTTTAAAGATATACTAAGGAGAGAGATAAAAGGAATTATCTAGATTGTGCATGTTTCCTTTAGATTACCAATGTTGTCGTACGAAAAATCTATTAAATACTCTCTTTATGGTAAAAGGGGGAAAGTGAGATTCTTATGGAAGACCAACCCTGTATATCACGATAAAAACGGAAAATCTTGGATTAAGTTATGGAATCATGTACACGATGGAGATTGGAAAGAAATTAAGGATGAGCGAGGAAACTCATACTTTTCAGAAGTATGTCCCTTTTCTTCAGGACCAAAAGAGAAGGCAAACCTATGCTAATACTATATATATCTCTCCCAACCATTCACCCCATAATGCTAATCACATAGACATCCTATATTTAGATTCCATGGGAGTCCTGGTCTGGTAAGACGATGGGGAATCCATCCAGGAGGTCCCTGATGTCATCTCTTCTGCCCATCCAAACAACCAAGGATCGCAGACTTGCAGTCGTTGATATTTGTAGCATGAACAGCAGATGCACGAAAACCAAGCCTCAACTACTCGAAGGTTAGTGGGTGAATGCAGAAGGTCTTTAGGAGATCCACGGTACTCCTTCCTCTTCTTTACAACGACGGGCACCCTCCTCAAAACTTGCTTCAGCCTCACACTATCTACTGCTCAGCCTTATAGCAGTAGAAAGGAACCTTGGTTCCTCACCATGTCTGACTGAACCTAGGCTTTGGCCAGTTCTAACAAAGTTAAGGGGGCCAAAGATGGAGGAAGTGGGGTTTTGCAGGAGTTCTCCTAGAACGATGATGGTGTCATGTCTCTTAGATGGGCGGTCGACAAAAACAGTTGACGCACACCCATCGCGAGGGGAAAGAAGGAGGGTCGGGAGCTTGGATCTAGGGGGTTTCGAAGAAGTATCGATCGAGATAGGACCAAAGAGTCGTAGTTTCTCAAAGCTGGTCGCTCAGCCCGGCACCAGTGCCCCGACGGTGCAGCCTGCGTGCGAGCAACACAGACGGGAAGAAGAAAACGAAGGAAAAAAAGGAAATAGAGTTGATTGACACTTTTATCCCTGTTCGGCTACACAAAGTTTGAGGGTTGATACGTCTTTTGTCCTATTTCCGTGCAGAATTCCTGGTAAGTTGATAATATGGTTTAAATATGACGTGGCCTAATGCAATTGGTCCAACAATGTTAATCCTGCAAAAATCATAGTAAATGATTGGTAACTCGGAATATAGCAAAATTATATACCACATTACTCAAAAAATGAGAAGAATCCAAATAAAATACTATCGGAACCTTATTATGCTTCATGTTCTAAAAGTATGTGTACTACATGTGTTGATGTGTTTACTGTAAGGGAAAACCTAGATTTTGCTCAATCTAATGCTTAGATGGATAGGTTCGTTCATGTTAAACTAAAACATGATCTTGCCATGTATAATGAGTAAACCTTGATAATGTTGAATAATGGACGATTCCATATTAGTAATCTTACATATGCTATTTTAGGGTTTTGAAACCAATGTGGACATCTTTCTATGATCATAATATTAGTAATATGATTTAGGTTTCACGAATGGTTTAATATGCTTAAGATGCTAATCAGGGTTTAACCTAACATGGATGATTGAGTTGTAATATCGGGAACCATGATATAATAGAATTAGGTTTTGTAACCCTGATCCTTAGTCCAAACGAGAGATAACCTAAACCCTAGTTTAGGAGAGAATCTAGATCTGTTTAATGTAGCATGAATACATGGTGACACATATGTAGTATGCTTGTTTCAGATTATGTTGGTTGAATGCTTGTTGCTTGGATGTTTGGATACACTCTTAAAGTACATGTGATATATTCTGCATGGTTTCTGCATGACAAAGGTACGTGGTTACGCTTATGAATACATGTATCGAATTCTGAGGTTGACGATGTTTCTCGATGAGATTGAACAACAAATAAACATGATTGCTTGTTTATTTAGTTCTTGCAAATTATAAAGTTCCTATGAGTATCATGTAAAATAAATAATAGTATTCTGAACCCTGGGTTAGACTGATCTTAAGGGTAATGCACACGATCCCCGGAGGGACAGTGATTACAACTGAGGTAGTTGACCAGATATGGGTTAGAATATGAAAACAAGTTTATATTCTTATATGCAAGATAAAGGTGTTTGCGTATATGTTACTTGTGATTATTGTTTGAACCCACATACCAGTATAGAAATATATTAATTGCGTATTTGTTTGTCGGCATTTTAGGTATCAGATATACTTGATTCATGGACATGAGGGTAAAGATAAAGATGTTCAAGACACTACAATAATCATGAAGGTGTAGTCTTAATAGTTTATCTTCACACATGTAAAAGTTAATTCTATTTAAAAGTTATGTAACTCCTTAGAGGAGTTTTTTTATGTAAACATGTAAATATTTGTTCATTAATGGAAGTTGTTTACTATTATGTATTATTTCTTGAATCTGATCCTGGAGTATATGATTAACGATCTATGACTTTAAGGTCTTTTAGACACTCAAAAGTGTGGGTCGTTACATTTGGTATCAGAGCACAGATTCATCAAATAATACTTAATAGTTTATAATTTCAAATTATCCTTAGAAATTTTAAATAGGAAAATTAAGTTCCTCATCTCACATTTTCATCTACTTCTCATCTCTTTGCTTAATAAGCCTTAAAAAGAAAATATTAATAAGAGAAGTAAAATGTGAAAAGATGTAACCTTTTGTGTAGGACCCTCTAGAGAGGGTAGACACTAGAAAGATACAAGTATGGGTAAGCCCTTTCTTAGAGGAAGGACTTGGTTTAGGGTATGGAAATCCTAGAGAGTCTAGGGATGTGGAAACTCTAAGAGGTAGAGTGTAGTCCCTAACCCTAACCATAAAAAAAACCTTAATCTTAAATAATGAACATGGTGTGGTGGTATGGGACACTACCCATGTGAAACTTGAAATTGGTAATCAACATGGTGTGGTGGTATGGGACACTAACCATGTGAAACTTGAAAACAATAATAAGAAATATAAGGGATGGTCTAGGTAACCCAATCTCCCATTCATGTGTGCATGAGGAGCATAAAACTTATGTGATAAGTCTTAAGAGATATAAAAACCCAATAGATGTACATATAAGAAAATGAAAGGTTGAGTATAACTTGCTCAAACTCCTCATGTTGTCTCTAGAAGTTTAGTGATGGTGACCAAGCCCTAGAGGGAAGGTGACCCAAGTTCATTGAATGGACAGAGACCATGAGGGGGCATTCTAGAAATTGAGAAAACATGGGTTGATATGTTATAATGAAAAGAAAGAAAAAAAATGCTAGGCATCCATGAAACCTTTAGGGTTAGTGTGCCAACCTGGGGTGGGTCAACCCAAGGAGTGGGAAGATGACCTATGAGGGAGGCAAAACCTAGATCTTGGGATCATGTTGTGGCTAGGGAGCCTAACCCCCTCCAATGAGCCAAGAAGGAACCCCAGGTTAGGACTTTCCCTTAAAAGGTAAGTGAATAAACATATTTAAGAATTGAGATAATCTTAATCCTCACCTAGAGGAGTGGAGAGTTAAAGATTAAAAAAAACGAATGAATGTACTTAAATTCTTTGAATCCAAGGATGCCAACTCTGAGTGACACAACTGGTAAAGCCCAGGAGGGAAGACCAGTAAGGCACCAAGCCCAGGAGGGAAGGTGGCCTAAGTGGACGACCAAGCCCAGGAGGGAAGGTCATGAAATGGTCAAGCCTAGGAGGGAAGACCAGGTAGGCACCAAGCCTAGGAGGGAAGGTGGCCTAAGTCCACAATGTAGTTGTTTAGGATCAAGCCCCTGTAGGGGAAGATTACATAGGTCAAGCCCAGGAGGGAAGACCGACATGGAACAAAGCCTTGGAGGGAAGGTGGCCTGAGCCCAATGATGGGACAACGCTACATTATGTGTACTCGAAAGAGAGAGATGGAGGCAATCTGGGTAAAGAATTAAGTAAGAAAATAATGTGCTTAAAAGATGTGACATCTCAAAAGAAACCCTTAGGGAGGGTAGAGTCCTGATGCAATCCTAGGGTCAAGTAGGGTGTATTAGAGGTACATAGGATCGATCGGTTGGGAGTTGATATGCCCTGAATGCACATGACCATGCGGTTGGGAGGTAACAGCTAGGTTTATCCAAGGTACATGACTCAGGAGATTAGCTACCTCCATGAGGATCATGTAGCCTAATGGGTAAATTTGAAAGGCACTCTCTTGATGCATAAGGATGAGATCACTCCAAAAGAGTACCTATACCCCTAGAGACCCCAAGGATTTGGCTAAGGCTCATAATGATACATGAGATGTAAATATAAAAGATATAAATAAGTCATGAAAAACTTAGAGAAGTTGTGTCTTAACTTAAGAGTAAGAAAAGGGACACTTGACTTCATGGAACATAAGAATGCTATAAAATTAAGAACAAGTAAGTTTAGTGTCATATCGGGTATGATTCAACTTAATATGTGAAATTGGAAGGTGATGTGTGGATGTACTATCTCCTCTCTTGGAATGGAATGAACTTTGTGTTTGGTCTGCAGTCAAATGCTTATTTCATCTCATTATGAGGGAGGGAGATTGGATAGACATAAATTATTCTTAAAATTAAGATAAAGAGGATGAATATACTACTTTGAATGTGTAATGACATGAACTAGGATTAGAGGTGTCACCTCACCCTTGTGTGAAAATAATGAATAATAGGTTGGAGACCTAAGTGAAAAGAGAAATCGCCAAGTAATAACAAAATCATCAAGTGATGATAAGATGTGTATATTATAGATGTGGATATACTTGAATTTCAATTCAGGTGTCAATCTTAGTAATAAAATGAAAATCGATATACCATGGAAAAGTTGTTAAAATATCTAAGTAGGGTGTTAACCCTAAGTTTTAAGCATAAGATGAGTATCCTTCACCTAGGCTTAGTAGGCCTGAATTTTCAGGACAAAATTCCTTTTAAGGAGGGGTGAATGTTATAACCTCAAATTTTGGTAAAATTGAACTATAAAATATGATGCATGAATTAATTTGATAAATAATCTTCCCCAATGGTATTATTGGTGGAATAATAATATGCATCAATCATATGGTATGGGTGCTTGTAGAATGAGTTAAAGTAATAAAAGAGATTTTGAATGTTTGGTGGTTTGCAATAATCCAATAAGGAAGGGAGTCCTAAAGTAATGAACGATTGATATTGTTAAATATCCAATTATGTGGAATTCTCTAGAAAAGAGAATTATCGTGTAAAGAAATGTCAATAGCTTTATAATTGTGGAACAATTGAATTATAGACAAGTTCCTAAAAGAAATATGATACATGGTGGTTTAGATAATTAAAATAGTAATCATCTAACCATTATTGGCAACATAATGTTTGTAGAAACAATTAGTGTTATTCTGATGTAACTTTTGAATATTAACAAATATGACTTAGGAAAGATTTTGATGACTTTCCATGATATGAGGAATTATTAGTTTTAAAGATATACTAAGGAGAGAGATAAAAGGAATTATCTAGATTGTGCATGTTTCCTTTAGATTACCAATGTCGCCGTACCAAAAATCTATTAAATACTCTCTTTATGGTAAAAGGGGGAAAGTGAGATTCTTATGGAAGACCAACCCTGTATATCACGATAAAAACGGAAAATCTTGGATTAAGTTATGGAATCATGTACACGATGGAGATTGGAAAGAAATTAAGGATGAGCGAGGATACTCATACTTTTTAGAAGTATGTCCCTTTGCTTCACGACCAAAAGAGAAGGCAAACCCATGCTAACACTATATATATCTCTCCCAACCATTCACCCCATAACGCTAATCACATAGACATCCTATATTTAGATTCCATGGGAGTCCTGGTCTGGGAAGACGATGGAGAATCCATCCAGGAGGTCCCTGATGTCAGCTCTTCTGCCCCTCCAAACAACCAAGGATCGCAGACTTGCAGTCATTGATAATTCTAGCATGAATAGTAGATGCACGAAAACCAAGCCTCAACTAATCGAAGGTCTGTGGGTGAATGTAGAAGGTGTTTAGGAGATCCACAGTACTCCTTCCTCTTCTTTGCAATGATGGGTACCCTCCTCGAAGCTTGCTTCAGCCTCACACCGTATGCTGCTCAGCCTTATAGCAGTAGAAAGGAACCTTGGTTCCTCACCATGTCTGACTGAACCTAGGCTTTGGTCAGTTCCAAAAAAGTTAAGGGGGCCAAAGATGGAGGAAGTGGGGTTTTACAGGAGTTCTACTAGAACGAAGATGGCGTCAGGTCTCGTAGATGGGCGGCCGGCAAACACAGTTGATGCACACCCGTTGCGAGGGGAAAGAAGGAGGGTCGGGAGCTTGGATCTAGGGGGTTTTGAAGAAGTCTCGGTCGAGATAGGACCAAGGAGTCACGGTTGCTCGAAGCTGGTCGCTCAGCCCGGCACTAGTGCCCCGACGACGCAGCCTGCGTGCGAGCAACGCAGACGCGAAGAAGAAAATGAAGAAAAAAAGGAAATAGAGTCGATTGACACTTTTATCTTTGTCCGGCTACATAAAGTCTGAGGGTTGATACGTCTTTTGCCCTATTTCCGTGCAGAATTCCTGGTAAGTTGATAATATGGTTTAAATATGGCATGGCCTAATGCAATTGGTCCAACAATGTTAATCCTGCAAAAATAATAGTAAATCATTGGTAACTCGGAATATAGCAAAATTATATACCACATTACTCAGAAAAATGAGAAGAATCCAAATAAAATACTATCAGAACCTTATTATGCTTCATGTTCTAAAAGTATGTGTACTACATGTGTTAATGTGTTTAGTGCAAGGGAAAACCTAGATTTTTCTCAATCTAATGGTTAGATGGATAGGTTCGTTCATGTTAAACTAAAACCTGATCTTGCCATGTATAATGAGTAAACCTTGATAATGTTGAATAATGGACAATTCCATATTAGTAATCTTACATATGCTATTTTAGGGTTTTGAAACCAATGTGGACATCTTGCTATGATCATAATATTAGTAATATGATTTAGGTTTCATGAATAGTTTAATATGCTTAAGATGCTAATCAGGGTTTAACCTAACATGGATGATTGAGTTGTAATATCGAGAACCATGATATAATAGAATTAGGTTTTGTAGCCCTGATCCTTAGTCCAAACGAGAGATAACCTAAACCCTAGTTTAGGAGCGAATCTAGATCTGTTTAATGTAGCATGAATACATGGTGACACATATGTAGTATTCTTGTTTCAGATTATGTTGGTTGAATGCTTGTTGCTTGGATGTTTAGATACACTCTTAAAGTACATGTGATATATTCTGCGTGGTTTTTGCATGACAAAGGTACGTGGTTACGCTTATGAATACATGTATCGAATTCTGAGGTTGCTGATGTTTCTCAATGAGATTGAACGACAAATAAACATGCTTGCTTGTTTATTTAGTTCTTGCAAATTATAAAGTTCCTATGAGTATCATGTAAAATAAATAATAGTATTCTGAACCCTGGGTTAGACTGATCTTAAGGGTAATGCACACAATCCCCGGAGGGACAGTGATTACACCTGAGGTAGTTGACCAGATATGGGTTAGAATATGAAAACAAGTTTATATTCTTATATACAAGATAAAGATGTTTGTGTATATGTTACTTGTGATTATTGTTTGAACCCACGTACCAGTATAGAAATATACTGATCGCGTATTTGTTTGTTGGCATTTTAGGTATCAGATATACTTTATTCATGGACATGAGGGTACAGATAAAGATGTTTAAGACACTACAGTAATCATGAAGGTATAGTCTTAATAGTTTATCTTCACACATGTAAAAGTTAATTCTATTTAAAAGTTATGTAACTCCTTAGAGGAGTTTTTTATGTAAACATGTAAATATTTCTTCATTAATGGAAATTGTTTACTATTCTGTATTATTTCTTAAATCTGATCCTGGAGTATATGATTAGCGATCTATGACTTTGAGGTCTTTTAGACACTCAAAAGTGCGGGTCGTTACACCAAGGATAAAGATGATGTGAGTGGAAACGTTGCTATGATGTATGATGATAGAGATACCTTTATGGAGTGTATGATGTGTGGACGGTTTACAAACACCAAGAGAACTAAGGTAGTCATCTTATGAGGATGTTCTTATCATGAGCTATGTGGAATTTATGAGCTATACAAGGTTGAGTTCGATAACCAAGAGGATGAGCTCTGAGTCTTCTTGATGAAGATAGAATTAGATGAGATAGTAAGTGGAATACATGGAGGTTTATGTCTTCACTATTACCTAATACATAAGGATGTGAGGTGGTAATGGATGCTATAGTTGAGATGCAGCTGCCTAGTTTAGCTAGAGGCTAGAAGAGGTTGTTAGGTTAGCCCTAAGTTTAGAAAAGGAGATATGTTGGGCTAACACTCAGATGTAACGAGATCTGTTGATTGAGTTAGTGGTTTCTTAATTAGCCAGCCTAGGGCTTGTCAGGATGGAAGGATGGTTGTAGAACCTCCGATGCACTTCTATGGAAAAGAAGGTGATGAAACCTCGACTAGAGTGTTTTAGGGTTTATGATGAATCGACCTTAAGGAATCATGACATACAGGAGATCATGATTTTAAGTTCATCATACACCATGGTACTACTAAGATAGTAAGTGGCAGTAGTACTTTGGATACCTAAGATGAAGTTACATGTGGCTTGTCGCCATGCATGCCAGGAGGTGAAGGACGAACACCAGTAACCCAGTGAGTTGATATAGAGGATAAAGAGTCCCTGAGAGAGAATGGGAGTTCATCACTATGGATGTTGTGGTAAGTCTCAGGAAGGTCAAGATGCAATATGGGTTATGGTAAGATCGCGTTACCTAGATGACATAATCTAAGAGAAAGAGGGAGTATTGTCAAGAGACATATCCGAATGAACTACATGTAAGAGAGAGAGAGAGAGAGAGAGAGAGAGAGAGAGCGAGAGAGAGAGAGAGAGATGGTTCAACTGCACCATGATGTGAGTTCAAAGGTTCTTGAGTATGACCTAAAGATTCACTTCCATGAGGTGGAAGTAGATACATGAAGAACTCAATGTTAGTACAACTTATCACCCCTAAGTGATGGTTAGCATGATCCAGACTAGAGGGTATGATGAGAGCGTGTGTGCTCTCTCAGGGTGATATATGTGTTGGGTTTTGTGGAGAAAACATGTGCGGTAGAAGCAACAAAAATCCACGCAACCCAAAACAGGATATCATCGACAACAACGCATTTGGAAGGAGTGTTTGCGGGATATACCTTATCGCGGAGCAAGTCCGGCGATGTCCCATTACACAAAGGTGTGCAACGATGCTTGTCTACACGGATGGAACTTCTCTCCCGTTCACTATCGTAGGAAGATCTGGCGGTGCTCCTTTCGTGCGATGATGTATGTTGCTCATAATGTGCACAGATGGTTGTTGATGTCCTCTAAATGTAGGCATCTTAGCATCTGCGTCTCTACTCTGTCTATGCGGATGGACTGGAACTCCACGTCATACTTCCTAAGCCGGCGGGAAGGAGTCATGTCTGTGCAGTGGCGTGCTAGCAGCACGTTGCTCTCCTTTTTCTCCTAAGGATGGTGACGGCTAGGGTTTATGTACGTGAGCGTAAACTGAAAAACCTCTCTCAATATCTTATTTAGATATTGGCCGTCAACCTCCTTTAAATAGGAGACGAAGGGAAGTAGGGTTTCCTAAACCCATTGGTAAACAGAAACACTACATTAATTAAAACGCTCATGGATTAATTAGAATATTCTGGAATTCATTAATTAACCAAATAATCACATTAATTGATTAATTAATATTCGACTCCATGCAATTGCTTGGGATGGCTCTATGGGCATATATACCAACAGACTCCCACTTGCACTTAGAGCCAGTCACTCTAATATTATTGTAATCGATTACATAAACATTTTAGTTATCTATGTGATTCGGAGTAATTCCAATCAAATCCACAATTTTACTCCTATTCTAACACATCCTATGCATGTGACCCAGTAGTCTCCAAATTACATTGGCAGTGATATCCATAATCATATTATGATTTCACAAGAAATGATTGGTATCTAGCAAGACTTCATTTCCACCCAAGTAATTGGAGAAGTTGGAGAACAACTTAACTTATCATTCATGACTGGTGTTACAGTGATTGTATAGTTCCTTTGTCGCTGATATCCGGATTGAACTCGAGTCATGGAATTTTTATCCTCTTCAACGTTCAATCCATGTTCCTTGAACTAGAGAAGACTGTTTGAGATATATGTAAGCTCAATAACACATATTGACTCACATCAGCATGGCCATGCATTTCTCAGTCTCGCTTATCAAGTGGCCGGAATATCAAACTCCTGTAGGAAGGACAAATTCCATCTACATCACTCACAGTCATCCCCATGTGTCACAGTGCACCCAAGCACCATCTTTATGGCAATCCTTATTCAGGACCACGGTGGATGATGTCAAAGTACACTGAACAACATGTGATAAGTGTAGTGACTTCAGGTCAAAGAACCACAATCACCACCATCATTATGAGATGTGACTCTAACTACCAATCATGGTATCCATGTGTCACTCTCAAGGTGGGTCTATCCGATACACTATTCTCTAACAAGTATCTATGTATTTGGTTTGATATCTCCATATCATGGATAATGAGATTCTTCCATCAACCAACATACATTCTAATCTTATGTGTTATTGATGTCTATGGATATTTCCCCAATAACAACTGATTAGGGACAAAACAAGAATACATACTCTTATCATACATATGATCTCACTGTTCAGGTCATCAACCCGAAGACATATGTCATTGAGTATATTATTCTATAGACATCTATAAGTTTTATGGTCATCTCACAATATAAAACACAAACATATAGATTGGAAACTTGCCTTTATTGATATGATCAATGTAGTATTAAAAATTGTTTACATAGTATCCCATTAAAATCATCGAATAATAGTCTCTATGGGCATACATACCAACAGATTCCCACATGTACTTATACCCAATCACTCATGAATCTCAATCAAAGTGATCGAACATTCATGTCATGTTTCTCCTGTGAAAGTGTTTTTGTGAGTGGGTCAGCCACATTGCTTTCTGTAGGTACTCTACAAATCTTCACATCTCCTCGTTGTATGATCTCTTGTATGAGATGGAACCATTGTAAATATGTTTGGAACATTAGTGTGACCTTGGTTATTTAGCCTATGCAATTGCTCCATTGTTGTCGCAAAACAACTCAATTGCATCACCAGCGCTTGGAACCACTCCAAGTTCAGAAATGAACTTCTTGATCCACACAGCTTCCTTTGCAGCATTAGATGCGACAATATATTCAGCCTCTATTGTAGAATCCACAACCGTCTCTTGCTTGGAACTCTTCTAGCTCACAGCTCCATTTTTTAGGCAAAACACAAATCCAGATTGTGAAATGTAGTCATCTTTGTCAGTTTGAAAGCTAGTATCGGTGTAACCCTTTACCACGAGCTCTTCCTCACCATTGTATACCAAGAATTGATCCTTAGTCCTTCTCAAGTACTTTAGGATGTTCTTTACGGCTGTCCAGTGACATTCACCTAGATCTGATTGATACTGACTCGTCATGCTCAAAGCATACGACACATCAAGACGAGTACATAACATCGTGTACATGATAGATCTGATTACTAATGCATATGGAATCTTACTCATGTGTGCTTGTTAATCACATGAACTAGGACATTGGGATTTAGATATAATAACCCCATGGGAAATGGGCAAGTTACCTCTCTTAGAACCCTCCATGCTAAACCTCTTTAGCACCTTGTCAATGTATGTGCTCTGGCTTAGGCATAGAAGCCTTGTAGATCTATCTCTATAGATCTTGATCCCTAGTATATAGGATGCTTCGCCTAAATCCTTCATAGAGAAGGTCTTCCCTAGCCAACATTTTACTATCTGAAGAGCAGGGATGTCATTTCCCATCAATAGTATGTCATCCACATACAATATGAGAAATACGATTGTGCTCCCACTAACCCTTTTGTAAACACAAGGTTCATCTTCATTTTGACTAAAGCCAAACTTTTTGACTACATCAAAATGTAGATTCCAGCTCTGAGATGCTTGCTTCAATCCATTGATTGACCTTTGTAGCTTACAGACTTAATTGGATTCCTTTGAATCGATAAAACCCTCAGGTTGTATCATGTACACACCCTCGAGTAAATTCCCATTAAGGAATGCTATTTTAACATCCATCTGCTAAATCTCATAGTCATGATAAGCTGCAATGGCAAGCATGATCCTGATGGATTTAACCATGGAAATTGGTGAGAAGGTCTCATCATAATCAACACCTTGAATTTGACAGAATCCTTTTGCAACCAATCTACCTTTATAGGTTTGAACATTTCCATCCATGTCAGTCTTCTTCTTGAAGACCCACTTGCACCCTATGGGTTTTACCCCTTCAGGTGGATCCACCAAGGTCCATACCTTGTTGGTGTACATCGATTCCATCTCAGATCTCATGGCTTTGAGACATTTCTCAGATTCTGGTCCTTTAGTAGCTTCTAGATAGGAAGTTGGCTCATCTACTATGCCCAATTCATCACTGTCTTGAGTCACGAGAAATCCAAATCTCTCAGGCTCAAGTCATGTCCAACTAGACCTATGAGGTTCTTGTGTTACATTTAGAACTTGAAATTCCACAACAATTTGTGAGTCTTCATGTTCCTTATGTACCTCCTCAGGTTCTCTGCTTTCTTGTTGGTTTTGAACTTCTTCGAGCTCTACATTCCTCCCACTAATTCCTTTGGAAATATATTCCTTTTCAAGAAATACAACAGTCCTAGCAACAAACACTTTGTTGTCAGTTGGTGTGTAGAAGTAGTATCCCCGAGTTTCCTTGGGGTATCCAACAAAATAGCATTTTTCCAATTTGGGTCCAAGCTTTTTAGGAAATTTTTTCCTAACATAAGCTTCACATCCCCAAATCTTTAACATAGACAAATTCGGACGATTCCCATTCCAAATCTCATATGGTGTCTTTTGAACCGATTTGGAAGGTACACGGTTAAGTGTAAATGTTGCAGTTTCAAGAGCATATCCCCAGAACGATGTTGGAAGTTCGGATGAACTCATCATTGATCGTACCATGTCTAATAATGTATGATTGCTTCTTTTTGACACACCATTATGTTGTGGTGTACCAGGTGGAGTCCATTGTGATACAATACCACGGTCTCTCAGAAGGTCCTCAAACTCTTGGCTTAAGTATTCACCACCTCGATCTGAACGAAGTGCTTTAATACTCTTACCAAGTTGCTTCTCTACTTCATTCATGAAATTCTTAAACATTTCAAGAGTTTCTGACTTGTGTTTCATAAGATATACTTAGCCATACCTACTGAGGTCATCAGTGAAGGTAATGAAGTATTGATAGCCTCCTCTAGCATTTGATCTAAAAGGTCCACATACATCAGTATGTATGAGCCCTAGAAGATCACTGGCTCTCTCACTGTGTCCAGTGAAAGGAGTCTTGGTCATCTTCCCTAATAAACATGCCTCACATTTCTCTAATGATTCAAAATCAAAAGAGTCTAGATAACCATCCTTATGAAGTCTAGATATGTGCTTCTCGTTTATGTGCCCAAGATGACAATGCCATAACAATGTTTTGTTTGAGTTTTCAAGTTTTAACCTTTTAGTATTTACCTTGTATATGCTAGTCTCAAGTTCTAACAAGTAGATACCATAATACATAGGGGCATTGCCATAAAAGATCTCATCTTTAGAAATAGAAATAATTCCATTCTTAATGTGAAATTCAAATCCACTCTTGTCCATAGAAGATACAGAAATAATATTTCTATTAATGGATGGTACATAATAGAAATTCTCTAATTATATTACAAGGCCTATAGGCAAAGATAAACTAATAACTCCAACTGTGGTGGCAGCAACTCTTGCTCCATTAGCGACCTGCAGCTCGACTTGGCCCTTTCGTAAAGGCTTACTTCTTATCAGATCCTACATATTAGAACATATGTGAGATCCACATCCAGTATCTAGTACCCATGATGAAGAAGTATTTAAGTTTATCTCAATAACGTATATACCTGAAGTGGAGATCTCTATCCCCTGCTTCTTCTTCTTCAGTTCCTCCAAGTAGAGAGGACAATTTCTTTTCCAATGTCCAGCCTGGTGATAATGGTGACAACTGCCTTCTTTGGAGATCCCACCTTTAGCTTTGAGCGTGGATGACTTTGGCTTCTGCCTAGCTTTAGAACCTTTCTTAGCCTTGCCTTTGCCTTTGCCTTTGCCTTTGCCTTTTGACTTTCCCTTTGCTTTGCTGATCATCATCACAGACTTGGGCTTGTCTTTCTTCATCTGTGCTTCAGCTTTCCTCAACATGCCCAACAATTCTGACAACGGCTTGTCAAGATTGTTCATATTGTAGTTCATGACAAAATGATTATATGATTCAGGCAATGATTGTAGAATCACATCAGTGGCCAACTCTTGACCTAGGGGAAATCCCATCTTGGATAGGCTTTCCACATACCCAATTAAAGTGAGTATATGGGTACCAACTGAGTCTCCCTCTTTCATCTTTCTCCTAAACAAAGCCTTTGAGATATCATATCTCTCCTGTCTTGCTTGATGTTGATACATGTTCTTGAGAAGTGTTACCATCTCCATGACATTCATGTTCTCATGCTACTCTTGCAACTCATAGTTTATTGAGCATAACATCAGACACTTGACATCCACGACATCATCAAGGTGCTTCTTGTAAGCATCCTTTTCAGCCTTGGGTGCATTTGTGGTGAGTTATGTTGGCTCTGGTGTTTCAAGGACATAGAGCTTACACTCATGTGTGAGAACAATTCTCAGCGTTCTAAACCAGTTTTGAAAGTTGGTTCCGGTAAGTATGTCCTTCTCAAGGACCGATCGCAATGAGAAAGTGTGAGTGTTGTTTGCCATTTGATTGCTACAAAAGAAAATTTTGCATTTAGTCCAAAACATTTTGACTTGTAAATATTTGTTAAACAAGATTAATTAGGCCTTTAATTAATTACGCTCCCACTATTTTATTCAAATTGATAGCCCTCACTATCAACTCGGAAGATTGCAACGCACAACCTTCTAGTGAGCCAAGACCCAAAATAATTGGATCAATGCCCAGCCAACGTCGGCGTCAAAGACCAAATACTAAGGTAGGAAACTTTTGCCAATTGCATCACATGCAACTCTTGGATAGATAATCATGCACAACTCCTTACCATGATGTATCTGTGTGCCTCTAGGTACTTGATCCTATCAAGGTTCCCTAGTTAAGTCCAACTCATAAGCCAACACGATGAGTGTGCACCCTGCGGAGGCAGACCCACACACCCACCATCACACTTCCATGAGATAGACAGTGTACCACGCGGAGGCGTGCCCACACATAGTCGATCAAGCTTTTCATGTGTGTTACTTTATGTAAGGAAACTAAAACTTAATATTATTAATTGAGGGGTTTTATTAATACATATACATATCCAAACACCACATACTTATAGTATGTATCATATACTACTATATCCACAACCACAAATGATAGACATGCAATCACAAACACAAATACATCGGTTATGGTCATACTATTGTAATCCTTTGGAGCAAAAAAGGATTACGGTCCACCTATGGTCTTATGCATCTCATGCAACACCTGTGAATCAACCTGTAAGCATGTAATGATCAACATTACAATGAACAACTTCATGGATGCTTTGTGAGGTTGGAACTTCAAGTGCCTTCTTAGAATTGGATCTTCTTATTGCTTCTCCATGGACACTCCTTGGAGTTGGATCTTCAGGTTCCTTCTTGGAATTAGATCTTCATGGTGATTCTCCATGGACACTCCTTGGAGTTGGATCTTAAAGTGGCCTCCTTACATCAAGTTTACAAAGACTAAAACTAATCCTATCTCTATTACATCATATGGGTATAAATATAAAGGGAAAGAATTAATTACACTTTGAAATAAGAGATGAGGCTCAGCATGTAAGCTGAATACTTTATACAAATGATCCATATGCAACCATTATACATCCATAGTATTCACAAACAAATATATCCACGAGATTGACATCCATATTCATTCACAACATTCACAAAAGGGGATAGGCCATAACCATGCATACATTCACCACATAAAACATATTTTAAAGGCGAAGTGTAGGCTATCATAGGTATATCTACATATACGTATATACATATTAAAATTGCAGTACTTGTAATATGGGACATTCCCTATTAAAAAAGTTTTTTACTCCCACATAGACTATGTGGGGTACACAGGGGCAGGCCCCTGGGCGGGGGTCGAGGGGAGGCCACCCCTTGCGAGGTCTCAAGGGCAGAGCCCCTAAAAGGCCTATAGAATTTTACTTCTGTGCACTTAGGAAAATCAATATTTTCCACAGTCGACCCCGTCCAAAACGTCAAAAATAGAAGCATGCGGCGTATGTGTAATTAGGTTTAGATTTGCACATTAGCAGTTTTAATTTGCATCGTATGCAACATAAAAATAGTATACAGTGATTCGATCATATCGAAATGAATCCAAATACGTCGTAGATCGACACTGCTCTGATACCACTGTTAGGTTTTGTGGAGAAAACATGTGCGGCATAAGCAACAAAAATCCACACAACCCGAAACAGGATCTTGTCGACAACAGCATATTTGGAAGGAGTGTTTGCATGATATACCTTATCGCAGAGCAAGTCCGACGATGTCCCGCTGCACAAAGGTGTGCAACGACGCTTGTCTACACGGACGGAACTTCTCTCCCATTCGTTGTCGCAGGAAGATCTGGCGGTGCTCCTTTTGTGCGATGATGTACACTGCTCGTAACGTGCACGGATGGTCATTGATGTCCTCCGAATGCAGGCGTCTCAGCGTCTGCATCTCTACTTCATCCACGCGGATGGACTAAAACTCCACGTCGTGCTTCCTAAGTTGGTGGTAAGGAGTCGTGTTTGTGTAGCGGGGTGCTAGTGACGCGTTGCTCTCCTTTTTCTCCTAAGGACGGTGACGGCTAGGGTTTACGTACATGAGCGTAAACTGAAAAACCTCTCTCAATATCTTATTTAGATATCAGTCGTCAACCTCCTTTAAATAGGAGATGAAGGGAAGTAGGGTTTCCTAAACCCATTGGTAAATAGAAATACTGCATTAATTAAAATGCTCATAGATTAATTAGAATATTCTGGAATTCATTAATTAACCAAATAATTGTATTAATTAATTAATTAATATTTGACTCCATGCAATTTCTTGGGATGGCTCTATGGGCATATATACCAACAATATGGGGACAGTTTTCATCCTATGAAAGTTGTGATGTTAGCCACCATATCTAGTATCGGGATGTAAGAAGCTCTATAAGGGAGGCTGTGTCGGTCACCGCTTCATTAAGATGATGTGGGTGAAGGGACCTCACGAAGGTCAGAAAAAGATCACATTGTATGCAGATAAAGTCACTTGATCGTGCGATGGTTGAAAGAGAGCTCAGGGATGACATGAGTCGTGAGGTGATGCAAAGTAGACTGACATGCAGTTCACTATGGGAAAATGTGTGATATGGAAATCCGACCCCTCTGAGCTATAGCTGAGAAAGTTGAGTCCCTGATACATGGGTCCATTTGAGGTGGATTGATGGAAATGCTTATGTTAAGCTTTACCCCTCAGGATAATGTGATGTGTGATGAGATCCATGTGTCCAATTTAGAGCACTATGTGAGGTGCCTGGGCCATGTGCTGAGCAATGAACCAAGTGAGCCCCAAGGGAGGCTGAAATGTCCTGAGTCACCAGTGAGGATTATAGATGCCAAGGTGAAATAACTCAGAGAAAGGAATATGTAATGATAAAGGTTCTTTGGAAGCACCATGGATAGGGTAAAGCAACATAGTGGCCAATGATGGATATGGAAAAGTCTTATCCTGATTTGTTTGTATGCTTGATGGAATTTTGATGACAAAATTCTTATAAGAGGGGAAGAATGTTACAACCTCAATTTTGCATATGTTTTCATAATTGAAATGTATTAATTTTATAAATTTAGACTTAGTTGAAAAGGTTGTATGCTTTGCTTTAAAGGATGGGTTTCTTTGCAAATATCCCTTTGGATAGGAATTCCGTGATTCCTATTATTATATTAATCCAATAATGGATATAAAAGAGAATAAATGAAGAAAAGTCCAAATATTAGAAAAAAGATATAAGATAATTAATATTAAGCAAAGTATTTATGAGAATTATATAGAAATCTCTAGAAGGTGGCATTAATGACCACAATGGAGTAAATTTCGTATACCTATGATTTCTAATAGAAAGAGTAGTCAAAATAAAAGAAAAGGGAAAAGTAATTTATTTGAATAAAGGAATAGATAAGAAAAAGGATAAAAGATAAGGAAAGAGGATAAAGAAATGTTCCCAAGATGGGATTTCGAGCCATTAAGGGTCCATGAGGTCCAAGGAATCTAAGATAATAATTTAATAGCAAAGGAAAGGAAAAATAGGTGAGAAATATACATAATTGAGTAATAACTTGCAACTAGAGAAAGGGACCCGATTTCTTTAGATAATGAGCCCAAATTTGGCATGATGATAGATTAAGTCATTAATAAGGTTCCCTCAAAATTTGGGATAAACCGGAGCCATGGATTAAGAGTTATGATTTTTCCAAATTATCCTAAATCATAAGGGTTTTTCTTCAAAATAGAAATATGGTTTTCCTTTGTTTTGGTGCGAGCAGTGTGGATCATTGGATCCTGATCCAACGCAAGCCATGCATCTCCTAGTTCTAGCCGAACTAGGGAACAGGTTGTCAATCAAGGGATCTTTCCTTTGATTTTTATCATGTTTTAATCGATGTGAAAAAAGGGAAAGTTGTAGGTTAGATTCGTGAGATGTTTCCACACCCAACTAGCCTAGGTTTTGGGTGGTTTCATTCATTCTAGAAGAAACGCCCAATCGAGCCAAGAGCAAGGGCAGCGGCAACCCTAGAAGAGCCCCTAAATCTTATATATAGTATCCCCTTTCGACTTCTGAGAGTTATGTGAACCCAACCGGCCGCTTACCCTCTTTCTTCATGCCCTGGGCCATCATATTGGCCTTGATATGATGAGCCCTCAATCGTGGCACCGTCGTGAAGCTACTGTTGAATCAGGCGGGGAAGGAGAAGCAGCCACCGTCCGATCAAAGACCATGATGGGCCGTGAGAGTTAATCAATGGCCCTGGCCACTTCACGACTTCAATAAGTCATTAGTGGGGAAAATATTTACAAGCCATGTGATCGTGTGTAGTTAATGAAGACCAGTAATCTGACGGTTGTCAATTTCTAAAAAACTTAGGTAATTCACCTCTCTAACTAGAAAATCCAGAAAATGCTTTTTCTTGCAAAAATCGTAGTAATTAGTAGGAAGGTCAGATGAGGGAACTTAATATATGAAAATTGATCAAGAGAATACGAGGAATGCAATAAAAATATAATTGAAGCCTTTTTCTGCTTGCAATTCCAACCTAATCTTTGATGATTAATGAATTGGGAAGGGTTATATGGATGTTTAAAGCTAATATTAACCTGTTGATTATAAAAAGGACACATTAGATACAAAAGGATAATATCTATGCATAGTTTGATTAATTTAAGGTTCCATATACGTAAATAAGCTTTAATGGGCCTTGAAACCCTAATGTTAGTAATTATGATTCTAAATGGCTTTAATTGTTAAAATCCATGAATAAAGTTGAGATATGATGATTCTAAGCTATTTTAAGTATAAAAGTTCCTAATTGTGGATAAATACCCTTGATTTGGTAATTAGGATTTTCTAGTGAATTAATGTGAATTTAGTGATAAATAGGGTTCATATGTGAATGTGACCATAATGAAATGTGAGTTGCCAATTCGAACGGAACCAAAGATGACAATTGTGCCTATGATGTTGAAATTAGGGTTTGTGGATCAAAAAGAGCATTAAAAGTAATACATGCATTATGGAGGCTAAAACCCTAAGTTGGTCTAGAAATCCTAAGGTGGAATCCAAGATGATCTTGAGAATGTTTTGAATAAAACAATGACACTTGGATGTTATGCATTAATTTCAAGATGTTGGTGATTGCTTGATTGATTGTTCTTGATTATTATTGCTTGGCCATCAAGTTGCTCTAGATCAGGTATGTGGTTACGTTTATGGTTAATCTCTTTAGTTTCACGGTGATTCTCGGATGTTTTATCGGTTGCCTGAAAATAACTTCTTGGATGACTTTTATTTCATGCAACTATAAAGTGACTATGATTATCACTATAAATATGTATACATGACTAGATCAGATTCTGGTCCTCCTCTTTGGCTTTGCGAATGATGAAAAGGGTAACCTAGATCATGTTCTAGGCTATAATGAGTTAGGGATTGGGCTACCTATGGGTAGTGCCATGCAACTCTTTAGCATATCATGAATTAGGGATTGGTCTACTTATGGGTAGTTCCATGCGAATCATCAACCCTAGGTATTGATCTACCTGTTAGGTAGGACTATGTGGGATTAATAGAGATCTACCATATGAGAGGTAGTATCCAAGTCCACTGGAGGGACAGCGCAGAGGTTAGGATATGTATGGATTGGGAAGTTATGTTTAAGATGTAAAGTTTGCGTGCTAAACCATAATTGCTTGTAATATGTTGTTACTGTTAATTTCACGATTATTGTTTCCCCCACATACTGGCATATTCATTTATGTTGATCGACATTTTTTTTGTCGACGTTTTAGGTACCTTCGAAAAGGACAAACAATAAAGTGACATATTGTGAAATTAAGAAATAAAGTGCAAGGAGGATTAGTTAGAATAGAGTCCAGATGTGGATAGAAGTTAAATATGTAAGTCTTTAAAAAAGGTATGCAAATTTTTATTTTATTCCAGCTTTCAGTATAGTCATGGTAGAATTTAATAATTATTATTGATTATTTGTCAAACCTTTGATCTGGGAAATTGGGATAACGGCTCTGACCTCTTGGTCTCCCTTAATTGGTGGTTACCGGGAGGCGGGGTCATTGCAGTCATCTACTCATAGCTATGTCGAAGACATGGCACCCAATCTCACCTTGCAATTCAAATATATGTATAACTTGAAATACCTTTACTCTGTGTTCGGGTGCTGACTTTTCAAGTTCCGGGATTTAATACATGAATAACGTAGATGAAGTAATTCAGTCAGTCTGTCGATGGATACTCACTATAGCAAGTAGGTGCCAAATGAATGATGGAGGGAACACCGAGCCAAAGCCATGCCGCATTTACAAATTCTGACAATATCGGCAAGATTTTTAATCACACTTTTTATTATTGAATCGGGCAGTTTCTGGTACTTATGAAGTCCATGCGCATTAATCAGGTGCAGTAACCACAATGCAGAAATGCCGCATTTAAGAATCTTCTACCCAAACTAGGCCTTATGTTAGGAAATAATACATAGATTGTTGTCAAATCAAAGAGAAAATGAAATATTTCATAAGAAATAGTCATGATTTTTTCAGCGAAAGAAATTTTGTGATATTATCACATGAGTAGATTTCTTTATAGACATTTATGCTAGAATGGAATTCTAAAACTATGATCCTTTTATATTAAGCTGATGAGTCTTGTCCTCTTTGTCATTTTGTAGAATTTGATTCTTTCGGTGATGATGTTGTATACTTTCACATCCGTATTGGATTCAAATTTTGACATGATGTCGCTTGAGATGTCCTCTTTGTTATCATTTCTCGCATTGGGGTAAAAGCCTCCAAGGGGACTTGTCATGATGATGTTCACACCCAAGAGACATGTTGACATCTTCTTATTCAATTTGTTTGACTGTTGTCACACTAGTGTTTATCTTGTTGGGTTCTCTGCATTGACTACAAATATTTCAAATAACTTCAAGATAGGCCAAGTTGCATTCGACGCGGCCACACAAAAAGTTTTGAAGCATAAAGATGCATGTAAATCAAACCATTACCATTTCCTTCCATCTTTCTTTGATATCTTTGAAGTGCTTGTTGATGACTTGATTTTCCTCTTACAATGCATCCAACATATTACAAATGAGAATGTAATGATATCATCGTCAACATGTTCGTATTTTGTCTTTTGATTTATGGGGTTCGCCTTTAAAAAGGACTGATAAACCGATCTATAGCTTTTGCTATTTTTAAAACGTTTCTTTAGATGTCTCGTAACATTTTTATTTTAATTACATGTTTAATAACCCAAATGCTTCCATGATATATTGTACGGTGTGCGCGTCAAATTGCAAAATGAAAGCCCAGTTCAAGTGTACACCGGTACTGTTAAAGACCGGTCGTGCTAGCTAGCATCAAACAAGAATTAGTCGTCGATGACAGTATAACGGTATTCCGGAGTGATAATTGGTTCTGTAGGTATCAGATGAATGGATGTGCGCGTTTCTCAGATCTTATATCTCATCTGCCTTTATAAATACCCTCCTCGTTGCCTCTCTTTGTCAGCACAGCCATTCCCAGGCTAGTGGGTTTTTTTATTTCTCAGTTCTGCCGGACTGCCCACTGTTCCATCTTCAGTTCTGCCAGGCAGACTTGATAAACAACAATACCCCATCAGCCAAGATTAGGTTAAGCCACGGCTTCTCTTCTGCTTTCTACTTCCTACTGGAATTTCTACTACTCCATCGTGTATGAGACATGCAAATCGCACACACATACCGCTGCTCGGGTACCCACTTGTAGAAACAAGCATCACACGTCATAGATTTCTAGGAAAAGTGGGGGACGAATTCATGGCTCAGGCATCCATCCCCCCTCTTCTAGAGAAGAGGAATCATAGTGCAAGCGTCAGATCACGCACATGTGCGGATGGATCTGCAGGTTCAACGATTTTAGGGTTATTAATTATATATTGCCCGTGTTCTTGATTTCTGCTTAATCTCTTCATCTAGTTTTGTGTTTTCTGGGGTTTAGGGCGGCTGAGAAGTTGTACCATGACTGAGACGGACTGGCGGATGGGGGCATAGATTCCCTTGGGGGTAGGGTTTGAGACAGCAACACTGTCGCAATTTTTTTTTCTTTTGTTTTTCTTTTAATTCTTTATACCTTTCTACATAAACACACACGCAAAGCTGCAGCTATCTCCGCCAGTAACCACTCACTCGTGCCAATCGAGGAACGTTTCTTAACAAAATTGAACTCTCGCTTCACGCTTCTCTATGGCTTCTTCTCTGAAAAGATCCACTTGTGAGGTTGAGCCGTCTTCCCTCCTTTTTCATTTTCAACCCATGTATGAAGCTTCTTCAACTCCATCTATGCATCCCAGCTTCCTGTTGAAAAGAAGATCAATCGTTTACAGGGCACCCGGTGTTTGCAGATGTGGCATCATCAAGATTCACATAGATTGAAGACCAGTCACTAGAGCTCGGCTGTGCTAGTCTTGGATGAGAATCTTGATGATGCTGCATCAGCCAGCACTGGGTATATACAAAGATGATGCGAAGGTACGACGATCTGTTCCAGATTTCTTTTACACAGAGGTATGGCCTGTACCGTACACCCTTCCAATATTTTCTTCCTGTTCTAGGTTAGCCGCTCCTTTCTAGCCTTCCAGTTGTCCGCTGTACAGATTGGAGATCCTTCATCTTTCCAGTTGGCAAACAAATTTGAAGGCTGTCTCGTCATACATATAATGGATGTGATTGAAAATCATGAAGCATAGTTGTGTTCCACCGCATCACCTATACAAGCCTCTTACAGTTTGGATTTCATTGGCTATTGGCTTTTGTGGTCCTCAGTTTCATTATCAATTTCAAATACACTTTTTTGTTTATTTTTCCTTGTGTTGTATGGTTTTTTTCTAAAGCATTTTTATGATAGTTATTTTAATTAGCTGATATAGAGAATTAAGCCTTCGTATAGGAACATATATATAAAGCTAATGCTGCTCAAGAGATGGTCATTTTTGCTAGTTGTATTTTCTGTCAAAGTTTCTTGATTGATAGTAAATGATCAAGAAAAACATGCTAGTAAACTTCTCTTAAATGAATAAGTGTATATACCTCTAAAACATTCTCTAAACGAGAACTACTGAGATTTAAACACTTGTTTATTAACTCTGGGGACGTCTCCCAGTTCATTGCACGCTATCTCTAAGAATTTGTGATAAATCCCACATCATTAAGACTCAGATTATACACATACTGAAAGGAGTAATTACATTGCGCAGCAACACGGAATATTTGCAACTTAGCCTATATATCTAAAGCTGAGAAATGGGAATACTTCATATTAAAATTCATTCTATCTTGAATTGGAACTACTATACTGTTTCCTATCTGAAAATGGAGGTAATCATTAACTCTCGATACGTCGCAAGTTTTGATATTTTACTTGTGTTTTCCTGTCTGCTTTGAAGCGCGAGTATGTGATGCTTCAATTTAGGTTAATGATGATGAATCTGTTGGAGAATAGATCTTGGCAGCATCCATGAAGGCTTCTGGTTTGGTTGGAAAATCTTTCCAGATAGTGAAAACTATTTGTGAACAACGGAAATCAGATTACCAGCAGATCAAAAGGAGGACCTGGACAATTTGAAAATGATTACAATTGGTCCCATCTGGCTGATGTCCTAGCGCGTCTGTACGTTGTCTTGCTATGGTACCTTGGTGTGTTGAGTAGTTGGACATCTTCAACGTCTCATTTCTTCCAGCTCAGGTATCTTCTGACTCGAAGCTTCAGCCTGGGTGACGGTCTACAATGTCATGATATTTACGGGGCCATAGTGCTATCTAGGAAGTCTTCCTGTTCCCACAGGATTTGCTGTTACTAATTAAGCATAGAGCACGCTGCATCCAGTTCTAGATGGCGCGCCACTTATGACATTAATAAAATCCGCACCCTACCTTCCGATGGGTAGGGACACAGTGTAGATAGATGAAAAACGAAGTAGCCTACTCCTTACAAATTCAGTAACAGCAAATCAGGACTCTTTCCTGCTGGGGCTAAATTGTTATGGAATTTTACCATCAGTATTGTGGTTTTCACCATCAAAGGTTTTTTTGCTAAACTTTAATTTACTTACCGCCTTTGTTCCTTTAGGAGGCTACAAGGCTTGAAAGATCTCTTTCCCCCTTTCAGCTTCCATAACCTATTTGCGGTGCACTTGGTTTATTGGATTATGCAAAATCCTGTAATCTAACTATTGCAACTTACAAAAAAATCCTTTGAAATTGTATTTTATATCTAGTAATAGATTTAATTATTTATTATTCATATTACAGTGTCATTAGTAACCCAAAGTTGGAGTTTGGCATACAGAATTGCTTATATTGTTACCATAACCCAAACTTCTACAAAGAATTTAATATCTCAAAAATTCCTCTAAATATGAGTCATACAAACAAAACATACGAAAAAATGTACTCATAAATTAAGGATAAAAATATTAAACAAAATCCAAAACGTAGAGTGTCCTCAGCCTCGTAATTTTATTATGATGCATTTGCTTGTGCCTCTTATGTTTATAAAAGTCGTTGTTCTTATTATGATGGCAACCGCTTTACATTAAAAAAGAACTCATAATTTTATTATACATAAAGGTCAGCTTTATCGTTATGTTTGGGTTTCCTTCTTAAAATGTGTAATATTGGTTACTCCATTTTTGGACCTTTAAGCATTTTGGGTTATGGAATATCATATACAAAGTAATCAACTTTGAAGGACCCCCACGTTTTCAAAAATATTGTTGTATTTGATATTCTATTTCACGAGTTTGATAAACGAGAAAGAATTTGTTGCCCCACCAAGGAATCCATTTCACTGTCCCATACGGAATAGTCCCTTTTTATTCTTCAAAAATGGAACACTAAATTCATCCAAGTGGAATTTAAGATGCAATTTATTTTAACAAATCTAGTAAGAAAAAAGCGTCCAAAACCTTAATTGTTACATAAATTTATTTCTATTAATTGTGTAACATGTAATGGTTGATTAACTATTTTTAGTCATTAAATCATAGACAACCCTACAGGTGTTCACGCAAAATTTAAGGAATTATTTATTTATTAATATGTAAAAGAAGTGCATGTAAAATTTAAATACAGTATTCAAATACATTACAATCTACTTATCTTTTCTCTAAAGGACCTGGAGTAATTTTTGTCCAATATTGTTTTCATTATACCCCCAATGTCTTATTAATATAGTGTCAAGTAAACCCTTCTATGTGAGGATGGGCTTGCACAGACTACTGTTAGTTGCTAGACGCTTGAATCGAGAGCATCCCATGCTAGCACAAGAGGATCAAGATGGATTTCCATCTTTGATCTCTGAGCACAACTCTGGGGTGAAGTTGTCTTTAGATAGATACCTAACATGGTTGGTGCTACCCTTCAGTTCATTTTCCCAGAGATTCTACAATCTACTAATTTCAGTAAAGCCTACATTGTGTTATGTGGTCCACAAAGAAATTATCCTACCCAAAAAACTCAATCTCAGATGTGGATTCCTTTTTTATACCATCAAACTTCAGGATGGACATCCCAGTAACAAGCTCACTCTTTTCAAAGATCTTGATAAACACCCGCCTTCATGGTTCTTCCCACGCAAACCCCACAACCACAACCCTACCATTAGCAGCAAGAACCTGAGAAAAATCAAGGTATGGACCAAGAACCGACCTCATTCGGTCCAACATGCCTCTCACGGCTCCTCCCCCTCTGCAAAATGTCACAAGTCATTGGATACAACAACTTCAACCATGTCCCAACCATTATAGATCCACATTGCCTCTAATGGAACTCATCTATAGACTAAACCCACATACATCAACCTGGAGACTCTGGATAAGATTAAGATGGCCATCATCAAAGATATGCAAGCATCACAAAACTAGACTATGTCTTCTACCATCCTACCATCCGCACAGGAACAGCACGTTCACAGGGATATGAGTTGCACACCTAAATCACTAAAAAAGGAACTTATTTGCTATGGACGATTTGGGATAAGACATCTTTCATACAATCACATGATATAGATTATTGTCATTCTCCTGACCCTTATCATTTATCTTATGCACACTATTCTACTTTCTTAACAAAACTTATTTCATATAACTCTATTGCATATTCTAATCCTTTTACCAATAAATTGGGTATGTCTTTTGCTAATGATGTAGAATCTAAAATATTTGTAGAAAATCTTGAATTATTTATGTATGGAGCACAGTTATTACCTCATAGAGGGTTTATAAGTATCTTTTGATTACTTTCCATGAGTTTATACTCCTTTATTTTTATTTTTATTTTACACACACAGTGAGTTTTTGTATCTCTTGTACATGCATATTACATCATGGAATGTTTATGGTGGTGCACACACTAGCATATGGAGGAAAATCAGACAATATGTATACCAAAATAAAATCAATCTTATTGTGATATAAGAAATGAAAACACACATCAGTGACTTTCATCTCAGATCCATATATGGGCAACATATCAACTCGTGGATACAATCACTGCCATAGGGCTTTAGAGGAGGAATACTTATCATATGGAACAACCTACACATGAACATTTTAAACATCCATGTCAGGCTATATAGTATTATTATTAAAATACAAAACTAGGCAAACAATTTTACATGGTTTTATAGGGGGTGTATGGTGAAGCTAGTCATAAAAAAATCTCTTCATTAATGAACTTATAGACCTAGCTCAGATATATCATATGCTATCATGGTTAATGTGAGGAGATTTTAATCTTACTACATGTAATGATAAGGGACACACGTCTAGTCTCACAGAGACGCATCGAGCACATAATGCTTTCTTTAGGAGATTTATTGATCAACACCATCTATGTGATACGACAATCACAAATGGCATATGGACATGGCATTGTGGAACACATAAAGCCAAACTCAATCATTTCTTATCCACCAAACTATGAAACCAACAATACCCTCTTACAAGCATTATGATCAAAGCATCTGGCCTTTCAGACCACTTCCCAGTTATAGCACACACCATCCTTGACACTTGGGGACATAAACTCTTCAGGTTCAAACCTTTCAGGATCAAACATCTTAGTTTCCTAGAGATCATCTGGGAGTCGTGGACTTGAAATACGATGCATACCAAGTAATGATATAACATACACCATTAAATGAAGGCCACTAGAAATGCTCTAAGACACTGGAATAAGAAAACTTTTAGTAACCCCCAAGCATTGATCAAGTTCAAAGGAACTCAACTTTTACATGATACACAACACCATATGGGGGCAAGTTCTAGCTCTGATATCAATAAAGACATTAACATGTTATACGACATTGAGAAAATTCTTTAGAAATAGAGATCTAAATATATATGGCTTAAAGGTGACAAAACCTCTAAAAATTTTCATGCATGTTGTGATAAAAAGAAGAATACATCCACCACACACAATCTAGATCACATAGAAGTACAAACACATGGTCAACATATGATCATTGCACATGCCATAGATGTTTTTGAGAACTGTTTCAACAACGGACACCATTCCCCTGATTACATAGGATTTTTATGGGATACCATTTTTGTTACGACCCCACCTCCCAATAAACCCCAATTAAGGGAGACCGAGAGGTCGAAGCCGCACCCATGACTTCCGGATCAAAGGTTCAGCAATTAACCAAGAATAATTATCAAATTTTAACATACTATACTGAAAAGCTGTAAGAAAAATAAACTTTGCATACCTTTTGAAAGTTTGGATTTCTAACTTCTATCCACTTAAGGATTCTACGCTAACTAATCCTCCTGGTATTTAACTTCATGTATTTCACAATATGATGTTTTACTATTTGTCCTTTTGGCTTGTACCTAAAACGTCGACAAACAAAACGTCGGTCAGCCAAAACTGGTATGTGGGGGAAACAATAATCATGCAAGTATGTTAACAATGTAATCATTCAATTAATCATTTAACAATCAAGATTACATTTTAAGCCATACAACTCAATCCATACATATTCTCGAACTATGGGCCGTCCCTACAGTGGACATGGATATCACCTCTCTTTTAGGTAATAGAGTCGCATGGCACTACCCGAAGATAGCCCAATATCTAACTCAATGTGACTTGATGGTCCTACCTCAATGGTAGCCATGTACTAAGTCATCCATAGACCTGATGGACCTACCCAATAGGTAGCCATGTACTAGGTCATCCATAGACCTGATGGACCTACCCAATAGGTAGCCATGTACTAGGTCTTTCTCTAACCTAATGGACCTACCCATAGGCAGCCATGTACTAGGTTAGCTATAATGCCACAGAGAGAACCAAGATCTGAGTTTGTAGGCATATATCCTTTGTGATAGTCATAGCCACATTATAGTTTGCAATATGAACATCCAAACAGTCTAGTTGCATTCAATGTGATTAAACATCCGGGAATCCATCGAAAAACTAAAGCAGTTATTCATAATTAACCACATACCTGATTTGATGAGTCATGCAGATTATTGAACATATACTCCATGTATATACAATCAAACCAATCAACAGATCCAAGCAAGTAATTCAATCATCACATAATTCCTGAAAAGAATATGTACTCTATTTATTACACACTTTATCAAGAATCTACTTTATTAACTTGGATTCTCTTTCTAGGGTTTCTAATCCACATTAAGGTTCCATTAATATTCATTAGGGTTTCTTAGATCAATTTCTCAAACTTTATCCCCTTTTGGGTTAACAAACCCTAAAGTACTCTTTTCCATTTATATGAACCTTAATTGCTCAACTATCCATTTTAATAGTCTTTTCTATCCAAATTGACTTAGGATCATCATATCTCTATTTATTTATGGATTAGAACAATTAAAACATTTAAAATACATATTCTCCTAAATTAGGGTTTTCAAGTTCATTAGTGCATAATCATGCACGAAACCCTAAATTAAACCAAATATATAAAAAGATCATCTTTTTAGATCCTATTTTCATTTTTATCAACCACATGTTAATATTGACCTGAATTATCCATTAAGCAACATTAATTCCATCTATCATCAAATCTAAGGGTCTTTCCTTAATTAAATCATTAAAGATGATAACTTTATGCCCTTTTCAAATTTCAAGCATATTTAAGCACATAAACTCTAAATTAGATTAATCACATGCAAAGTTCTTCCTTTTTGAACAAAATTTACCGTTTTACATTTAACAGGTTCATATCAACTCTAATGATCCATTAAACCCTATTAAATACTTTATTCATTCCAAAATATGGTTTCTTAATCATCATTACACTAGAGTTAATAACCTCTATTACTTTTCGAATTGCAAACATAATCAGGCTCCAATTATATTTTTAAAGGATTCCTCTCGTTTTTCTGAGCAAAATTCATGTATTATATGTTTTCATCAGAGCTACCAATTAGGAGTTATGATTTTTGTATTAAACCACTTACTTGACCAATCGGATGGCGCCACGTCATCCAGCTCATGCAACGCGGATCGCTTGAGAAACATAACTGAATTACTTTTCTACCCTCGGTTAAGTAACTGGATCTTCAGCCCGCGGAGGGGCAATTCTGTCCAACGACCAAGGGATCGTCTCCCACCTTCGGCCAGCCCTAGAGGCCACCACATGTAGCCTTGCGCGGGTTGGTTCTTCCTCCCCCAGTCTGTGATTGATGTCAAAACTTGCTTCCCTCACTCCGCCCTACTCTGGCGCACCCAGGGCGCCCCTTTTCTCATGGCTAAGGCGGCGGTTTCGAGGATTCTTGGCCTTCTTTTGTGACCGGACGGACAGCCTGCAGCAGGTCGTCTGCGCAAGGGCCATGCCCGGAGAAGGTAACCAACCATCCCCTGGTCACCACAGGGTCATCATACTCTCGTCGCCCCTCCTCTATGTCCCTTGTTGCTCCAGAGTAGGGCATTACCATCACGATTAGGGTTAGGATGAAGAATATGAAGGAGAAGAAGAAGAAGAGAGGGGGTGGCTGCGTGGAACTCTCTGAACTTGGTCCAAAGTCATACTCCTTTTATAAGGAAGAGGTTTTGCACCCTAAGGTGTTCATTCAAGGGAAAACAAATCCTTTTACCACTTGGAAAGTAATTCCTTCATTATAACACAAGTTTTCTCTCTTCTTTGATATATCCTATTTCTTGAATAATTAGGAATTCGAAATTCCTCTTACTTATTCTCTCTTTCCTTGCTTTTTAATCCATTGACACAGATTCCTATTCCCTTTAGTATACATTACTTTCTTTTTAACCATACCTTCATAATTCATTAATAATGTATTACATTATTCTCTTATTTTGCTTCATTGATATTTTCTCTTTCCTCTTTCTTCATTGAGGCTCTTGTACCCCAAGAAACTTTATGATTTCAAAATTCTCTTTATTGGATACTTATTATCCTTCTGGATGCATCATTATACATTATTTCACATTATCTTGTTTATTTCTCATTTAAGCATCTCTTTTTGAGGATTTCTTTTTATTTCTCTTTTATTTTCCTTATTGGCATTCCTTTTAATATTAGCAACCTCATTGATACGAAATTTCCCCAAGAAAACTCATTTATACTTCTTTCCACTCATTTTCCACATTTTAACATTATTCTCCAATTGCATAAAGAAATACTTAATTAATCTTTTCTTTTCTTATTACTTTCTTTTTGCAACCTCAGACTCCTTGGTACCCAAGGAACCCAAGGGGCACGAAATCCTCTTTGGATTTGCCTTCTAGAGGTTTCTACATATTTCTTTTCTTAAAAATTCAATTATCCATTTACTAATTGAATTTCATTGTTATTTGGGCCCAATAGCCAATAAAGACCACAACACAATCATCAAGGCTATTGTAAACGAAATCCATTTATTTGAAGAAAATTATTTCATTATTTGTTCAAATATGTTTAATATGAGAAATTTCATTTCTCACCAAAAGAACCCAAAATTTGGGGTTGTAACATCCTTCCCCTCTTATAGGAATTTTGTCCTCAAAATTCTATCAAACAAACAAACAATCAATTCAGGATAAGACTTTCCATGTCCAGCATTGGCCCCTATGTGGCTTTACGGTACTCATGGCGCTTCCACAGAACCTTTATTATCACATATTCTTTTCTCTGAGTCCTTTCATCCTGGCGTCTATAAACTGCACAGGTGACTCAGGCCATGGCAGCCTCCCTTGGGGCTCACTAGGTTCATTGCTCAGCACAATGTCGGGTACCTCACATAGTGCTCTAAATTTGACACATGGAACTCATCACACATTACTTTATCCTGAGTGGTAAGGTCAAACTTAACCTTCTCCACCAAACCATGTCAAAAGAACCCATGCATCGGGGACTCAGCTCTCTTAGCTATAACTTAGAGGGGTCGGATTCTCACATTATATTCTCCCACAGTGCACTGCATGTTAGTCTACTTTGCATCTGCTCACGACTCTCGTCGTCTCAAGGCTCCTTTCAGCCATTGCATGATTAAAGTGACTTTCGTCTTCATGCATTGTGGTCCTTTTCTAATCATCATGTGGTCCTTTCACCAACATCACCTTACTGAAGTGGTGACCGACACAACCTCCCTTACAGAGCTTCCTAGAATCCCGATACTGGCTATGGTGGTCATCATCACATCTTTCATAGGACAAGAACTGTCTCTATCTATCACCCTGAACGAGCACCTATGCTCTCATCAGACCCTGTACTAACACCGATTCCTTCATGTACCTACTTCCACCTTTTGGAAGGGAACCTTTAGTTCAAACTCAAGAACCTTTGAACTCGCTTCATGGTGTAGTTGAACCATCTCTCTCATATGTAGCTCAACCCGATCTGTCCCTTGACGGTACTCTTTCTCTCTTATGTCATCTAGGTAAGGCGATCTACCATAACCCATATTGCATCTTGACCTTCCTTGGTCTAGGGGAGACCTATCGCAACATCCATAGTGATGAATTCCCATTCCCTCTCAGGGACTCTTTTATCCTCTATATCGATACACTGGGTTACTGGGGTTCGTCCTTTACCTCCTGGCTTGCATGGTCATAAACAACATGCAAATTTATCTTAAGCATCCAAAGTGCTATTGCCATTTACCACAGTGTATGGTGATCTTAAAATCATGATTTCCTGTATGTCATTATTCTTTAAGATCAATTCCTCAGAAACCCTAAACCACTCTAGTTGGGGTTTCATCACCTTCTTTTCCAAAGAAGTGCATATGCGGTTCTACCACCATCCTTTCATTGCATCAAAGACTAGATTGGCTAACCAAACAACCATTAGCTTTCCAATGTATCTTGTTACATCTGAGTGTTATCCAAACACCTCTCCTTTTTTAACTTAGGGTTAGGCAAACAACCTCTTCTAGCCTCTAGTCAAACAAGTCAGATGTATCTCAACCAGAGCATCCATTACCACTTCACATCCTTAGGTATTAGGTAACGTTGAAGACATACACTTCCATGTATTTCACTTATCACCTCATCTCAAACTCTAAGTTTGTCTTCATTAAGGAACTCTGAGCTCATCCTCATGGTGATCAGACTCAACCTTGCATATCTTACAAATTCCTGATAGCCCACGATATTACATTCTCATAAGATGATCTCCTTAATACTCTTAGTGTTAGTAAACCATCCATGTACCATTCACCTCACAGGGTATGTTATCATCTCTTTCATCATACCTCGTAGCGACGTTCCAACTCGCATCATCTTTTATCCTTGGTGTAAGGCATGCATACTCTCCTATCTCTCACTCCCATAACAAGAAGAAATAAGCATTTGGCGGCCGTCCAAATACAGAGTTCCTCCTATTCCAAGAGTAGAGATGGCACATCCCGCCTTGCCAGTACACCTTCAAATCAAAGTCGGAACATGCAACTTATGTCTCTAAATCACCAACGTCTTGATATCAAAAGTATGTCCATGGAAAACTGGTCTCGAACCTACTTGGGTCCACACAATCCTTGGTCATCTCCTCTGGGTCTATAGGGTGCCGGCACTTTTGGGGTCATCCCTCTTCCCTCATGCATCCAGAGAGTGCCCTACTCATCTGCCCTTTGGGTCCCATGAGTTCAAGAAGGTGATCAAACTCCTAACCCATGGCCCTCAGACAATGATAGTTGTTACCTCCCGACCCTATGGTCATGTGCAACTGGGGAATTAGGCAAATCCTACTTTCGTCGGTCTTATCCCTACCTAACCCTAGGATAGACTTAGGATTCTCCATCATAGTACATGTTCACTTAGAACCTTACCCAAGTCTTCATCATCTCTCTTTCTGCATTCACGGGCTGGCTTTCATCCTTTCATAGAGATCATGGCAACCTGCCTACCTTGGTCAAGCCCCATACCAGTTACCTCCATGGTAACACATTCATATGCAATTAGAGATGGATATCTATGGGTCTACAGGTTCATTCTCATACCATGTACTTTTCACTTAGTTTCTCAAGATCCTATGAGACCTCTTTAGGTTACCTTAAACTAACAAAACTAATATACATCCTTTAAAAGGGTCCCTCTCCCAGGATGGGAGAAAACTACAACTCTTGACCACAAGGTCATCACCATCCTTAGGTCTAGGGTTTACATCCTTATGCTTAACCTTAGTAAGCTATTAAGGCATCAACAAACCACTAAACCAGGCTAGGTCATACTTGTTCTCTTTCCTCAACAGTGGATCAAAATTATACCTTCCTTAGTCATTAACTTAGCCGTGAGGGGTTCATCAAACATACCTTAAACTTAAGGGGTTTCCCTTTTTCCTCTATACATAAGGAGTACCATGCTCGCTTCTATAGGAACTCAACTCTCCTCATGGGCAATAGGTACACCACTTCCCCTCTTAGGCCTAGGAACCCTAGGTTCACTTTCGGGTGTCCAACTGCATGCTCAATCTCTTAATCACAAATCAAGCATGTCCCTGATATGTCATGTACTTCCACAATCCCTTTATATGAACAATACCACTGGTCACTTAAACCTCCTCTAAGGCACTCTTTATCTCATCCCGCAGGAAGTTACTTATACCATCAGTACCAGAAGCATCATCCTTCCTCTAGGGTCTGGTTCCTCTAAAGATAACCAATATATCATTAGCCTCCACGGGTCAAGCATAGGACAACCACTATCATCCACTTAGGTCACATCTTCCTCGACTCCCCACTTTTCCTCACATCTCGGAGTCTAGGAATCCAACCTTCTGGCTTGGTTTCCTGCCCTCTCTCTAGAGGTAACCCTACAACCAACCATTATAGGTCCTCTATTCATGAAGGATCAACCTCAAAAGCATGCTCTACATGGGTGAAGCCTAGGTTCGAACTTATGGTTGCTCAAGATCATCCATAACCCTTTATGCTCCATCATAATTCCTTATCCAGGGTTTCATCCTACTGTCAGCACTATGACGTGCCCTAGGTTCCAGCTATACCCTACTTGCACAAGCCCATAGGGTTTCTAAGGTCCCTCACTAACATCATCATCGAAGGTGTTATCCTTTACCCTAACATGCATGACCCTTCCCAAGGTTGGGTTTCCAAAGGTGCTAGGTCACCCATGGATCCTATGGCATCCCAAAGGCATGTACTTTCAAACACCTGGTCCAACTCATCTCTTTCTAACCTTCACTTAGGGTTAGGGTTAGCATCATCCTCAGAGGATGTGCTAGGTCTCTACTTGCAATGGAGATCTCTATCTCCAAGACTAACTTATCCTCCTGACAAGAAGGTCTAGCCTCCGGTCTCTTCTGAGGACATGACAACTTATGTCATACGACCTAAGCATGTATCTATTCTTTAGTTTGCGCTTAATCTATTACGCTTATGTCCATGACATCTTATTTACATGCTTTTCATTAATTTGATGGAGGATTCCTTAGACCTTATTAACCTTACCCATACCTCAAGAGGGTGAGGAGAAGAAAGGAAACCCTAATCCTTTAGGTCCTTATCAGAATTTTGTGATGAGAAGGGATGAATAAGATGAGAAGTCCTAAAGGTATCTTATTCCGATTCATACCCTAAGACTTTGGCCAGGCAGTCACACGGATCCAGGAGTCCTCATATTCCGACTAGCGGTGTGGAGGAAAATATTGCCAGCCCCCGGTCGTGATCCTTTTCTAGACACCTCCGTCTTTTAGATAATCCTCTAATAACTCCCTTGGGTTCTATGGAGTTTGTAAAATTTAATAATTATTAATGGTTAACTGAGGAACCTATGCTTTGATACCAAATGTTACGACCCCACCTCCCGATAACCCCCAATTAAGGGAGTCAGAGAGGTCGAAGCCGCACCCATGACTTCCGGATCAAAGGTTCAGCAATTAACCAAGAATAATTATCAAATTTTAACATACTATACTGAAAAGTTGTAAGGAAAATAAACTTTGCATACCTTTTGAAAGTTTGGATTTCTAACTTCTATCCACTTAAGGATTCTACACTAACTAATCCTCCTGGTATTTAACTTCATGTATTTCACAATATGACATTTTACTGTTTGTCCTTTTGGCTTGTACCTAAAACACCGACAAACAAAACGTCGGTCATCCGAAACTGGTATGTGGGGGAAACAATAATCATGCAAGTATGTTAACAATGTAATCATTCAATTAATCATTTAACAATCAAGATTACATTTTAAGCCATACAACTCAATCCATACATATTCTCGAACTTTGGGCCGTCCCTGCAGTGGACATGGATATCACCTCTCTTTTAGGTAATAGAGTCGCATGGCACTACCCGAAGATTGCCTAATATCTAACTCAATGTGACTTGATGGTCCTACCTCAATGGTAGCCATGTACTAAGTCATCCATAGACCTGATGGACCTACCCAATAGGTAGCCATGTACTAGGTCATCCATAGACCTGATGGACCTACCCAATAGGTAGCCATGTACTAGGTCTTTCTCTAACCTGATGGACCTACCCATAGGCAGCCATGTACTAGGTTAGCTATAATGCCACAGAGAGAACCAAGATCTGAGTTTGTAGGCATATATCCTTTGTGATAGTCATAGCCACATTATAGTTTGCAATATGAACATCCAAACAGTCTAGTTGCATTCAATGCGATTAAACATCCGGGAATCCATCGAAAAACTAAAGCGGTTATTCATAATTAACCACATACCTGATTTGATGAGTCATGCAGATTATTGAACATATACTCCATGTATATACAATCAAGCCAATCAACATATCCAAGCAAGTAATTCAATCATCACATAATTCCTGAAAAGAATATGTACTCTATTTATTACACACTTTATCAAGAATCTACTTTATTAACTTGGATTCTCTTTCTAGGGTTTCTAATCCACATTAAGGTTCCATTAATATTCATTAGGGTTTCTTAGATCAATTTCTCAAACTTTATCCCCTTTTGGGTTAACAAACCCTAAAGTACTCTTTTCCATTTATATGAACCTTAATTGCTCAACTATCCATTTTAATAGTCTTTTATATCCAAATTGACTTAGGATCATCATATCCCTATTTATTTAAGGATTAGAACAATTAAAACATTTAAAAGACATATTCTCCTAAATTAGGGTTTTCAAGTTCATTAGTGCATAATCATGCACGAAACCCTAAATTAAACCAAATATATAAAAAGATCAACTTTTTAGATCCTATTTTCATTTTTATTAACCATATGTTAATATTGACCTGAATTATCCATTGAGCAACATTAATTCCATCTATCATCAAATCTAAGGGTCTTTCCTTAATTAAATCATTAAAGATGATAACTTTATGCCCTTTTCAAATTTCAAGCATATTTAAGCACATAAACTCTAAATTAGATTAATCACATGCAAATTTCTTCCTTTTTGAACAAAATTTACCGTTTTACATTTAACAGGTTCATATCAACTCTAATGATCCATTAAACCCTATTAAATACTTTATTCATTCCAAAATATGGTTTCTTAATCATCATTACACTAGAGCTAATAACCTCTATTACTTTTCGAATTGCAAACATAATCAGGCTCCAATTATATTTTTAATGGATTCCTCTCATTTTTCTGAGCAAAATTCATGTATTATATGTTCTCATCGGAGCTACCAATTAGGAGTTATGATTTTTGTATTAAACCACTTACTTGACCAATTGGATGGCGCCACGTCATCCAGCTCATGCAACGCGGATCGCTTGAGAAACATAGCCGAATTACTTTTCTACCCTCGGTTAAGTAAATGGATCTTTAGCCCGCGGAGGGGCAATTCTGTCCAACGACCAAGGGATCATCTCCCACCTTCGGCCAGCCCTAGAGGCCGCCACCTATAGCCTTGCGCGGGTTGGTTCTTCCTCCCCCAGTCTGTGATTGATGTCGAAACTTGCTGCCCTCACTCCGCCCTGCTCTGGCGCACCCAGGGTGCCCCTTTTCTCGTGGCTAAGGAGACGGTTTCGAGGATTCTTGGCCTACTTTTGTGACCGGACGGACAGCCTGCAGCAGGTCGTCTGCGCGAGGGCCATGCCCGGAGAAGGTAACCAACCATCCCCTGGTCACCACAGGGTCATCATACTCCTGTCGCCCCTCCTCTATGTCCCTTGTTGCTCCAGAGTAGGGCCTTACCATCACGATTAGGGTTAGGATGAAGAATACGAAGGAGAAGAAGAAGAAGAGAGGGGGTGGCTGCGTGGAACTCTCTGAACTCGGTCCAAAGTCATACTCCTTTTATAAGGAAGAGGTTTCGCACCCTAAGGTGTTCATTCAAGGGAAAACAAATCCTTTTCCCACTTGGAAAGTAATTCCTTCATTATAACACAAGTTTTCTCTCTTCTTTGATATATCCTATTTCTTGAATAATTAGGAATTCGAAATTCCTCTTACTTATTCTCTCTTTCCTTGCTTTTTAATCCATTGACACAGATTCCTATTCCCTTTAGTATACATTACTTTCTTTTTAACCATACCTTCATAATTCATTAATAATGTATTACATTATTCTCTTATTTTGCTTCATTGATATTTTCTCTTTCCTCTTTCTTCATTGAGGCTCTTGTACCCCAAGAAACTTTATGATTTCGAAATTCTCTTTATTGGATACTTATTATCCTTCTGGATGCATCATTATACATTATTTCACATTATCTTGTTTATTTCTCATTTAAGCATCTCTTTTTGAGGATTTCTTTTTATTTCTCTTTTATTTTCCTTATTGGAATTCCTTTTAATATTAGCAACCTCATGGATACGAAATTTCCCCAAGAATACTCATTTATACTTCTTTCCACTCATTTTCCACATTTTATCATTATTCTCCAATTTCTTTCTTCATAAAGAAATACTTAATTAATCTTTTCTTTTCTTATTACTTTCTTTTTGCAACCTCAGACTCCTTGGTACCCAAGGAACCCAAGGGGCACGAAATCCTCTTTGGATTTGCCTTCTAGAGGTTTCTACATATTTCTTTTCTTAAAAATTCAATTATCCATTTACTAATTGAATTTCATTGTTATTTGGGCCCAATAGCCAATAAAGCCCACAACACAATCATCATGGCTATTGTAAATGAAATCCATTTATTTGAAGCAAATTATTTCATTATTTGTTCAAATATCTTTAATATGAGAAATTTCATTTCTCACCAAAAGAACCCAAAATTTGGGGTTGTAACAATTTTCCAACACAAAATACCTCTGACTAACTCACTCATTGACCCTTCCACTAAAGATAAATTCTCTTGCGATGATGACCTTAGGGTTAGATGAATCACCTGGATTGGAAGGCTTTAGTATGGAATTTTACAGGACAACTTGAGAACACATTAAGCAAGATTTCTACCACTTATTCAATGTGAAACATAGTAATGTTAATATGGGGAACCACATTAGAATACTCAATCAAACACATATCCCACTTATTGAGAAGGTGGAACAACCTGCATCAATTATAGATTTAGGCCTATCAGTCTTATGAACACATCATACAAAAGCATTTCTATGTTGGTTAGTTTATGGATGAAACCCTTACTAGAATACATTATATAACTGTCATAATGTGTAATTCTCCCAAACATGAGCATACGAGATGCATATATCACGACTTCAGAATGCATTCACTATTGTCAGGTTAAGAACACCCCACTTCTCATTCTAAAGTTAGATTTTGAAAAAGCATTTGACAATATCAAATGATCCTTTTCGATAGAATGCCTTCACAAATATGGCTTTCCACGCACATGGACCCTCTATATACACTCTTTCATTAGTACTAGTGCTTTAATGGAACTCCTTTTGGATATCTCAAAAAGAACAGATGGCCTAAGGCAAGGCAACCCTCTATCACTGTATCTCTTTATTGTTGTCACCTCCATCCTCAATAGAGTCGTACAATTAGGGACACATAACGGTGTCATTGATTTACCTGAGGGATATCATATAAACATTATACAATATATTGATGATACCATTATTTTAATTAAACCTGAGGAACAATAGGTTGTGAATATATTATAGATCACGGGCATATTCTCCTACATCTATCGAATAAAAATCAACTTCAACAAATCCACTATTATTGACAGACATGTCCCGGCATCACTTATGGATAGATTCCAAAACCTCATGGGTTGTAAACAAGACACCTATCCTATCAAATACATGGATTTTCCTTTATCATCATGGTGTATAACTATGGTAGAATGGAATTCTCTCATTAATAGATATCAGAACAGACTCTCCCCATTAAAAAACAAATTTCTCACCCTTGATGGTGTAAGGAGACGGGATCACCCCCTTACTAAAGAACAATTGAAGAATAAAACAACCATTCCAAACACACTCAAAGGTATGCTGGAATAGGTGTGACATTCTCAAATTTCAATAAATGGTATTCTAAACAACCAAAGTATAGTAATGGAATAAAAATGTTGACTATATTCAATTTATAACAAGGTTATTACAAAAGTACATCATAATATCATGTAAGGGTTTACATGTATGATACAACATAAGGATCTAAGTAGAGGTAAATCTAAACCATAACAACTTTGTCTCCAAGCTTTAACTCCTTAAGCTAGTCCAAAACTTCATGCCTTATCATCCAAGTCCTCCACCTAGGGTTGGAAGCATACCCCAGCAAGAAGAGAAAATAGATTACATCAGCAAAGGCTGGTATGTGCATACTAAATAGGAAATTGATCAATATATGGAATAAAGGACATCAAATATAAAAGGCTTCCCATAGAAAGGATAAGGACCACCCAAATGAGTATCAAGAGAAAAGGAATTGAAATCATATGATAATAAAAGAATACTTTCCATTAATAAAACATAAAGATTGTGCCACACAAGCACATGTAAAGAATTAGGGCACACACCCCATATCATCAACTTGCATGCATGTGAGATAAACATAGCCCTAGAACAATATAAACACAAAGGCGACCAAGTCTCATAAACTTGAAACCTGGTAGAGAAAGGAATACTGCCAATATCCCAAATATATAAAATATGGGCCAAGAATCCCACATCTTGCCCTGGGTATAAGGTTCCTTTCCATCCCAAAAGAGCAGGAAATATCACATCTTCTTAGCAGTAAATAACACATATGCCATAAAAACCAATGCAATTACACTACTCTAGTGCTACTGAATCACATAGCATGTTAAATGTAGAGGAAAAGAGAAAGTATAGTCATAACATATAAACTAGTCACCACATAAGTGACCAACATATACATCCACCTCATAAGTGGGAAAAAGACATCACATGTCATCTTTCAGAGCTCAATCATGAACAAAGTATAAGATAAGAGTTCAAAAGAATATCCATGATCACATGATCAATATCAAATAAGGTAGTTTACATGAACCATGGTTTTCAAAAGAAAAGACATTGTGTATAGGCTAATGTCCATAGGACAAAGAGAATGAATAAGAATAGGTGAATTTCTCAACATAGAAGAATAGGAGATACATCATACATTTAGAGAGAAAATTTAGAAATTGCTCAATATAGAAATAATGTGGGATGCAATCATACCTCAACTTCAAAGTCTAAATAGTCCAAGTCAGTCCTAGATCCAAGACTAGGCCTCCAAAGAACCTCTAGGGAAGGTGGACAGGTCCAATAAGTAAGGTTCCCAAGCTTAGAGAGGTTGGTTTCTCCAACAAAGCTCCTATCTCGAGCAAGAAGCACCTTCTCCACTTTAGAGGTGAAAAACCCTAACAAAAGAACATGGAGATGAGGTGTTTATGGGTTCTAGGCAGTGGCGGAGCCACATGGAGAATAGTGAGGCACGTGCCTCACCCTTAATCTCAAATCATGTATAAAATATGTTAAAAAGTTATGATATTCCTATGAAAATGCTCATTGGTGCCCCATCCCAATGTATCACTAATGCTTTACTAATATATGGTGCCCCACTTAGCTATAGTTTTTGGCTACGCCACTGGTTCTAGGTGAGGTTTCACCATGGAAGGCCATGGTTCCAACCTGAAGGAAGGTGTAAGGAAGACTAACAATATGAAAATAGGGAAGGAAAGGAGGATACTTACTAGTTTTGGTCAAAATCACCAAGGAGGAGCTTAAGAAATCCTAAATAGAGAAATTTGGAACCCTAGGAGCCTTCTTAACCAAGGTAGGCACCTCCTTTTACCTTTGGACAGCACCTTTGTGGAAAAATAGAGTAGGAATGATTCTCTAAGCTAGACGAAATAAATAAGAGAAAGAGATTTTGAATTGGGAGTTGGGAAGGGGTAGATATGGCTATATAAAGAAAGAGGTCAAGTATGAGGTGTCTATGAGACTTTCCATGTGTCATGTATAAGGGTGTCCATGGACATGCAAGCCTTTTTGGATAAAGAAGAATACAAGCATGAGGTGTCAAGTTACTTTCCATGTGTCCAATGCTAAGGGTGCCTATGGACATGCAAACCTTTATGGATAAGGAAGAAGTCAAGCATGAGGTGTCAAGTTACTTTCCATGTGTCCAATGTTAAGGGTTTCATGGCCATGCAAGAGGACAACTCATAGAGACTTATTGAATATAAATGTTAGTTTATGGACACTTATAGGACATCCCAACCGACCTGAAATTAAAGAAATAACCCCATTGGTTGATAGCTTTTAAAGATAATCTCATTTATAAAGAGAGTAATCCCTAAAATGCCCTTGGAGAGAAACACCTTCAAACCAAGGTGCAACTAGGTGCCCCATGGTTCAAAAACTCAAAAATGGTAAGGTAATATCTAAATATTATAATGCATGTGACAATTTACAAAGAAAACCTCCGAATTGGGTAAATTGCAGAAAAGTCCAGAATGTACCTAAAATTGCATAACTTGCCCAAACAACATCCAAATTGGACCAAACTTCATCCACGAGTTATATTTGGTGTTGAATATGAATTTTCCATTATTTACATATTTTGAAGTTATATAATCACATTATTCATTACTTATGCCTTTTACTCATTTTCTCTCTCCTAAACTAATCGTAATATTTCAAGGTTGTCCAAATCAGAAGAAATTTGACATGTAGGGAAATTTTGATATGTAGATTTTTAATTTGAAGTTTGTTTAAACTTTTGAGACTTCTTTTTATGAGATATGTCATATGGCCCATTAACGACGCATTATCTAAAGTATTATCCAATTAAGTTCCTTATCTTCATATTACCACCAAAATGAGTTATGTGGCATATTTTATGTATCCATTATAAGCCTAAGATTAATGTTAGAATATTAGGTTATATTAAGGTGATCTATACATGCATTATCTCATTGGGGTTATACTAAACATCTATTTAGGTCTAACCTTCAACATTGTTTAGCTGAGTCCAAAATGTCAACTTCTAGGGTGGGGTCTGAGATCTAGTATGTTACAGCACACCACCCCTTAAAGGGATTTTGTCCTCAAAATCAAAATATCCACATATAAGAAAACAAATTATTCACCACCCCTTAAAGTATTCATCTTATTAAGTCAAAACTATTCTTTAGGTACAAAAGGTTCAACTACACTTCCTTACATCCAACTACATAAGCATCATGCTAAAAAAATATAACTTGTAAAGACTAACTAAGAACTATGGGTTAACTTGCTCTTGTCCATCCTCAAACAAGTCTTTACACCTAGGAGACTAGTTCAACATATTAGGGTCCCTAAAGATAAATGATAACTTGCTCTTTTCAGACAATTCATATCAGCTCAGGCCAAGCCGGTATCATATGGATTTGGGAGTCCTTGTAAACCAAGCTAGTGGTGTGGAGGAAAATCTTGTCAGCCCCCAAACCCTTATCCTTTCTAGACACCTTTCCTTTCTACTTCATGTCTTAGTAGTTGCCTAAAGGCAAAGATAAACAACCTCAAGTTACTATGGTTACTTATGCATCTTTTACTTGTAAGTATTTTAAGGATCTATTCATCATTATTATAATGTGAAACTATATGATCCTAAATCAACGCTTCATCATCTATTGATCAACTCTAAGAAAAACATGTCACTTAAAGGTAAGGCAAGGATTCTAACTAGGAAGACAAAATTGAAATAGTCAGATATTGACTACTATGGGCTTTGATACCATGTTGTAAGGAGTGTGGGATCACCCCCTTACAAAAAATTTGAAGAATAAAACATCCATTCCAAACACACTCAAAGGTATGCTGGAATAGGTGTGACATTTTCAAATTTCAATAAATGGTATTCAAAACAACCAAAGTATAGCATCGCAATAAAAATGTTGACTATATTCAATTTATAACAAGGTTATTACAAAAGTACATCATAATATCCCGTAAGGGTTTACATGTATGATACAACATAAGGATATAAGTAGAGGGAAATCTAAACCATAACAATTTCGTCTCCAAGCTTTAACTCCTTAAGCTAGTCCAAAATTCATGCCTTATTATCCAAGTCCTTCACCTAGGGTTGGAAGCATACCCCAACAAGAAGAGAAAATAGATGACATCAGCAAAGGTTGGTATGTGCATACTAAATAGGAAATTGAGCAATATATGGAATAAAGGACATCAAATATAAAAGGCTTCCCATAGAAAGGATAAGGACCACCCAAATGGGTATCAAGAGAAAAGGAATTGAAATCATATGATAAAAAAAGAATAATTTCAATTAATAAAACACAAATATTGTGCCACACAAGCACATGTAAAGAATTAGGGAACACACCCCATATCATCAACATGCATGCATGTGCGATAAGCATAACCCTAGAACAATATAAACACAAAGGCGGCCAAGTCTCATAAACTTGAAACCTGGTAGAGAAAGGAATACTTCCAATCTCCCTAATATATAAAGCATGGGCCAAGAATCACACATCTTGCTCTGGGTATGAGGTTCCTTTCCATCTTAAAAGAGTAGGAAATATCACATCCACTCGGCAGGAAATAACACATCTTCCATAAAAACCAATGCAATTACACTACTCTATGCTACTGAATCACATAGCATGTTAAATGTAGAGGCAAGTAGAAAGTATAGTCAGAATATATAAACTAGTCACCACATAAGTGACCAACATATACATACACCTCATAAGTGGGAAAAAAACATCACATGTCATCTTTTTGAGTTCCATCATGAACAAAGCATAAGATAAGAGTTCAAAAGAATATCCATGATCACAGGATCAACATCAAATAAGGTAGCTCACATGAACCATGATTTTCAAAAGAAAAGACATTGTGTATAGGCTAATGTCCATGGACAAAGAGAATGAATAAGCATAGGTGAATTTCTCAACATAGAAGAATAAGGGATACATCATACATTTAGAGAGAAAAATTAGAAACGGCTCAATATAGAAATAATGTGGGATGCAATAATACATAAACTTCAGAGTCTAAACAGTCCAAGTCAGTCCTAGATCCAAGCCTAGGCCTCCAAAGAACCTCTACGGAAGGTGGACAAGTCCAATAAGAAAGGTTCCCAAGCTTAGAGAGGTTGGTTTCTCCAATAAATCTCCTATCTCAAACAAGAAGCACCTTCTCCACTTTAGAGGTGAAAAACCCTAACAAAAGAACATGGAGATGAGTTGGTTATGGGTTCTAGGTGGGGTTTCACCATGGAAGACCATGGTTTTGACCTAGAGGAAGGTGGAAGTAACACTAACAACATGAAAATAGGGAAGGAAAGGAGGATGCTTACTATTTTTGGTCAAAATCACCATGGAGAAGCTTAAGAAATCCTAAATAGAGAAATTTGGAACCCTAGGAGCATTCTTCACCAAGGTAAGCACCTCCTTTTACCTTGGGACAGCACCTTCATGGAAAAATAGAGTAGGAATGATGCTCTAAGCTAGAGGGAATAAAGAAGAGCAAGAGTTTTCAAATTGGGAGTTGGGAAGGGGTAGATATGGCTATATAAAGAAAGAGGTCAAGTATGAGGTGTCTATGAGACTTTCCATGTGTCATGTATAAGGGTATCCATGGACATACAAGTCTTTTTGGATAAGGAAGAACTCAAGAACAAGGTGTCAAGATACTTTCCATGTGTCCAATGCTAAGGGTGCCTATGGACATGCAAACCTTTATGGATAAGGAAGAAGTCAAGAATGAGGTGTCAAGTTACTTTCTATGTGTCCAATACTAAGGGTTTCATGGCCATGTAAGAGGATAACTTATAGAGGCTTATTGGATATCAAATTTCAATTTATGGATACTTATAGGCCATCCCAACCGACCTCCAATCAAAGTAATTGTGACATCCCGCCATCACACAGACAACGAAATGCCACGCGTAAACGTGCAGAACATCCATAAACCACATGTTACCAGAAATATAGGTTAATTAAAATTGATTATGGAAAGTAGATAAATAAAGAAACTATTGCATCCAGATCCTTATCTTGCAAGGAAACATGTTTTATAAAAATTCCAAAACTTTGATATGTGTCCATAGTTTATAGGATCTAGTTGTCTCATAAGTACAAATAGTTCACCACCTATTTATATACAGAATAGGCCATACCAGGCCAACAACAGGATAAACAAGCTACATCAGCTATACATCATGAAATGTCATCAAAACACCTCCAAGGACCTGAGAGTACAGGAATGACTCTAGGACTCTACTACAAAACAACCAAAACAGTAGCATATCCATCTCTTGCCTTCGACTATTCTTCTTGCTGCTCGACCGCAACCTCACAACCACCACCACGTCTAGCATGATCACCTAAACAAGTTTAAAACCAGAAGGGTGAGACACACAGTCCCAACAAGAAACATAACTCCCCACAGAAACTATAAAACTTTAGAGGAGCTAGAATAGATAAAGTAGATAATTGATATAAGCAGCTCATATATACGGCATACTGAACAGAAGTAACTTTATTAACAGCTTGCCAAGATATCCAGGAGACATATAACCAGATATTTCTTTACGAAACATGATTAACAAGATAAGCTTATAAGATCTTATCATAAGATATGAGGAAAGTACAAATAACTGCAAGATATAACTAGGGAAACTATACAAGCAAGGCCTTAACCAATGTTCCATGTTTTTCCTTAAGCAATACATACTATATGGCTAGATTACCATTTTATTATGCCATGAGGAAGTGAGACATCCCACTCAACTCCAACCTTCGACTGTGAATCCCAAAACCGGTGCCATACAAGGTCAATGGGAGAGTCAGACTCCATGACCTCACCTCCTCGAGGTCAGTGCATGATATCCAAAGCAGGACTACAGTCTCTTGCTTAAGTGGCCTCAGCCACAGGGTCAGCTCCATAGGCTACCCTTCTACAATACTGAGCCATGGGTCTGTTCACCATGCTCTATAACACTAAGCCATGGGCTTGTTCACCATGCTCTATAGACAACCACAGTTGCACTCCAATCCTCCTATTTTTGGCTAGTAGAAACCCTACATATTCAACAATTTGCACTCCAGGTAATCCCGTAGGATAAACCTATTTCACCATCACCAGCTACTAATGATGATGGATCTATGGCCAGGGCAAACTACATGAAAGGTTCCTCTATAATTAATTAGTGTGTTTTAATTTGATTGCAAGACTCAATCAAGTTATGTAACATGTAAACTATAACACAAGTAAGCAACATAGATCTCATTATCATGTGTCAAACTGTCACTACTAATCTCAAAGCCATCAAAATCATCCTGATCCATCACAAGGATCCAACATTACATGTTACCACTTGGCCTCTTGCCAATCATCTAGATCCATCTCAAGGATCAACATCACAGGGACTCAATCCCATCATCAAGGCACACATTGCCATCCCATGGGTAACACCCATCATATATCACCGGGTTCATCATAACTCTTGATGTTCAACATCATATTGTTGCCATGCCATCACTATGGCTATTACCTGATTTCATATCCATACACATGGAACCTACATGGTTAGAATAATCATACAGAAATAACAGTACTTGTACAGAGAACATTTATAACCCTTTACTTTATTATGAGAGTCAACCATGCAACATAGATGAGTGCATAAAAGCATAGAATTCTTATATATATCAAAGAATAGCAAGCATTAGGGTTACCAACTGGACACAAGGTACAACCCTCACTAAAAGAGTATCGGGTGAGGAACAACCCTCACCAAAGGTGAAACATCCCTCGCCAAAGAGTGTGATGCCCAGCACTATATCGGTTAAGCATGCAACTCTTCACCACCTAATGTATCGGTCAGCACCCATCTAGGGATAAAACCATATCGGCCAACCACTGCCACCTTGGAATCGGGCAGCACACAACATGTGACGCCCAAGGCAACAAACCCTATCGCCCACTTTGTATCACCCAAGCCACTAAGGCACTATGTCGCGCATCACCACAAGCAAGCTGATAATGAGCAGCACTTCCTCAAGTACAATGCCCAAGACATCATGTCGGGCAACAGATGAGAACCAACATATAATGCTCAAACGCACAGCATCATATCAGGCAGAACCGTAACGTGTAACGCTGTGTCATGCTACCTATATCAAGCAATGCCCCGAGACGGGCAACGTTGTGCTGGGCAACGTCTCACAACAACGCGTCACAGCAGGCAACACCCATACTGCCTGACACAACAACACAAAGCCACCTACTGTATCGCCCAAGGGATACAAGCCTCATAACGCCCAAACCTCATGCTACTGCTGATCATCAACCAACACCTTGGTCATCACACCATAGGCATATCGCCCAAAGGTTCTAGGGTATCGGGCAGCACTGTCAAGGATTAAAACGGTCAACAGACCCCAAGGTACTATCTTCCATATTGGTAAACACTATATCACTCAAACGCACACCGTCCAAGCTCAACCCTAGGAGAGGGATATCGGGCACCACCCTACATAGGATGATATCAGTAGGACATCTTGGGTTGTCAAAGATATCGGGTAGCAAGGGATATCGGGTAAGGTCCAAAGACCATATCGAGTTGGTCATCTTCAACCTCAAGACAACCACCATACCCTAAAGATCAAGAGAGTTGGCTCACCTCTCAACAACCAAGTGAGAGGGGTTTTGCACAACTTTTGTCACATATCTGGCAGCAAGGTGTGTCATCATCATAATGGCCATCCTTCCAACCTCAACTAGGTCAACACCAACCAAAAGCTCACCTCTCAAGTCCATGGTAAGAGAGGGGTATCGCCCAAGCAACTAGAGTGTAGACTCACCTCTCAACAACTAAGTGAGAGGGGTTTTACCCACACAACTAAAGCTTGAACTCACTTCTCAAAACTAAAGGGAGAGAAAGGATTTTTGCCCCAAGGACACACCACACGCACCTTGGAATTGGGAACCCTGGGCTCACCTCTCAACAACTAATAGAGAGGGGTTTTTCCCAAAGAACCCTAATCCAATGGTTCGGCCAACAAGGTCTAAGAACACATCTAAGAACATAACCAAGTCATCATATCCACAACATCAAGGGCACATACTAGAGCAAGAACATTACTAACAAGGTATGCATGGCCGATCAAGATAACATGTAAACAAGCACTATATAAAGAAGGTAGTGTAGCTAGGGTTAGGAGTTTTGTAACCCGCCTTAAGCACACTCCTCAAGCTCCAAAGCTCCAAGGCACCACCTTTGGCCAATACTAGGAGAGAAGAGAACTCCATAACCACCATGGCCGAAAAGAAAGAGAGAAGAAGAAGAAGGTGCCAAGGATAGGGAGAGATAATCACCACAAGAGGAGGAGTGTAACATCCCTGACCTGGGTTATACTTCAACCCTAGGTGTTTTGATTAAGAAAGGTGATTAAATGCTTAATCCTATCTTGTGAAAAGTAATTAGGCCTCAAGAGGAACCTATGTTGCAATTCTAGTCCTTTTTGAACATTCTTGAAATCAATGTTTTGTTGTTTTGGACTAAAGTGCAAATTACCCAAGTTGAGGGGTTTAAGTGCAAATTGTGCATGATAATATGTTCCTAATGTGTTGAAGCATCATGAGAGTGAATATGATGTAGAGGTATGGCTTATGGAAGCCTGAGTACCAATAAAGAGCTGATAAAGCAATGTTTGTGCATTAAAACCTTGTTTTGGTGTAATGAGCAATTTACCCAAAACCTAGGATTCAATATGCAAATTACCACTTCAATAAGGTCCCTAATGTTTATTGACATTATTTAGAGCAAATAAAATGAGGAGGGATCCTCATTTGAATTAAGTTGGAGGAGAGAGAATCTTGATATTAAAATAATCAAGATTTAAGCCTAATTGGAACCCTAATTCAATTTAATGCTAAAATAAATAAAATAATTGAAGGGGCATTCAACCAAAATTAATTTGGTTGGATTCAGATGTTTGTGGACGAGCTTAAGCCTTGCAAAGTCACGAGCATATCCTAAGGAGGTGAAATTCCACTCACCATTATTATAAGAAAAAGAAAACCCACTCACATATGGATATTAGTAGAATACAATCTAAGGTGCTTAATTTGATTTTCTTTAAATTGAAGATAATTGAGAGGAATAAGAGGCAATTGGGATAGCCTCGTATCCAAGGAATAAAAGGGGAAGAGGCGGCACCAATTTTGGAATTAAATGCATTTTAATAATGCATTTTCTCTCTCATGGAATTTCTTATAAAAAGACTCTTTCCTAGCCCAAACAAAGGCTTTTTCTGCCCTTTCTTCTTCCCTTGCTTTGGATGAGATAAAGGGAGCATAGGAGAATCACGAGAACGAGCTCCAACCTGTTGGTAAGTTCTTGACCTTGGTTCATCACGATTCCATGGTGGAAATTGAAAATAAATTATGGATTTCTTCTTAATCTGATATCCTCTTCAACCCTAGCCAACTTTTTTCATCCAAAAGCTTGAGGACGAGCCTAGGGGGAGTTGCAAAAGATTCATCCACCATTTTTGGCGTGAGTTTGGAGCTTTGGAGCTCATTTGGAGGCGGGTTTTATAACTTGAACCCTTGATTTTATTATTGCAATCAATTCCTTATCAATTGGTGATCAATTCTACATTTCCGAAATTAAGTTTGGTTGATTGATGCAATTTCCATGGAAATCACAGAAGGTTTCATGGGTTTAGAGCTTGTTGATGATGACATAATCATAAGCAAGCACCTCACCAAATATCAAATCCAAATGGTTTCAATTAGTTGCTCATGCGGTTTCACCAAAACCATTTGAGAGCAAACGGTTTGAAACTGTTTGGGGGCAAACCGTTTCAAAACCGTTTGAGATGGTTGAACAAGGGTTTACCGTTTGGTATTCCTATTCATAATCATGTTGGTTGATAACCCTACAACTTTTAGGGATTAACTCCAAAGGAATCGTGAGTTGAAGGCTAATCAATTAGGGAAACCTAATTGGATTAAGTGCAGATTTTTAATCTGATAAACTTGACCTTTTTGGGAAAACGGTTTCAAAACCGTTTGATATGGTTGAACAAGGGTTGACCGTTTGATATTACTGTTCATAATCATGTTGGTTGATTACTCACCAAATTTGATGGATTAACTCCAAAGGAATCGTGATTTGAAGGCTAATCAATTAGGAAAACCTAATTGAATTAAGTGTTGTTTTTCAACCTGATTTAACTTGACTTTTTGGGAAAACGGTTTCAAAACCGTTTGAGATGGTTGACCAAGGGTTGAACGTTTGAGATTACTGATCCTAATTATGTTGGTTAATTACTCACCAAATTTGAGGGATTAATTCCCAAGGAATCATGAGTTGAAGGCTAATCAATTAGGCAAACCCTAATTGAAATTAGTGCTGAAATTCCAATGAGTTGATTTGAGATTTTGGGTTGATTAGCCCCCCCAAATGCTTGCAAAACCGTTTGGTGGTAACCCAAGACCGTTTGGAGGTCTAGGGCTGACTGTGGTTTAGTGTTTGAAGATCCAAAGATGGGGTATGAACCCTAATCGGTTAGATGCTGATTTTGCAGTTGATCGAGATGATGTTTTGGGTTGATTAGCCCAAACGGTTTCAAAACCATTTGGGGATCACCCAAACGGTTTCAAGACCGTTTGGGGATCACCCAAGACTGTTTGGAGGTATGGGGTTAAGTATAGTTGATCAATTGAAGTTCCAAATGTACCAAATATCATATTTCAATTAAGTGTTGATTTGTTGATCAACTCGATAGACCAAACCTTAATGAAATTTCACTAGAATCCAAAGGTTGGTTGAGCAAAACGGTTTCAAAACCATTTCGAGCTCACCCAAACGGTTTCAAAACCGTTTGGTGGTCACCCAAGACCGTTTGGAGGTCTAGGGTTGAGTATGGTTAGGTGTTTGAAGGTCTAAAGGTACCAAGTTGATTTGCAATCAAATGCTGATTTGGTGATCAATCCAATGATCCAAACTTTAATTGGTTGACTTGGATTATGATGTGGACATGGGCAAACGGTCTCAAGACCGATTGGAGGTCATCCAAACGACCTCAAGACCGTTTGGGGTCAGGCCATGTTCAATTTGGATGATGGTTTAATGGTGTCAAAGTAACTAGTCTTACATTGATTAGTATTGAAGGAACATCGATTCCAAACCCTAATTCAATTGAATCAAACCCTAATTGATGACCAATGGAGGGTTAATTGAGGGTCAAATCAGTTGAATTTTGACCTATTTAACTCAATTGAAGTATGAGTATAGGTCCAATTGATGATAGGTTCCATGAATTCAATGATTGAAGGAATCAACATTGAAAACCGCAATTCAATTGTATACCTTAGGTAATGGAGGTCCAATGTGATTGAATCTTTGGGAATTAAGATGATGAATGTTCTATTGATCCAATAATGATTAGTAATGATAATCCATGAAGGTACAATGGTTGAAACCCTAATAGTACCTAAGTGCTTAAGTGTCAATTAAAGGATGAATCCCTAATTGCTTATAGGACCAATGACTTGATACACTATGTTAACCATAGTTGTATGTTCTTGATTGAAGGGTTGATGTAACCTAATCAAATTGAGAGAATGATGAAAAGGAATTCATACATGAGTATTGATCATGTGATGGATAGGGTATGATCCTTACTAAAGGGGTCATGAAACCCTAATCAAGAAGGTTGTTGAGCCCTAACCTAAATTTAGAGCAATATCAGATGTAACCCAAACCCTGGGTAATGTCGTGACTCTAAACCAAGATAATAAAATGTGAATCCCTAATTGAGGTTGATTCAATGTGAACCCTAAATGAGGTTGACTCCATGTGAATCCCTAATAGAGTTTGATTCCATGAGAAACCCTAATATTGGGTAATGGGACATGAGAAACCCCAAAGTGATGTGAATAGTAAGCCCTAACCCTATTAAGGGAATAGTGGTGTTACTGTTATATTACAAGAGATAAAATTATTAGATGTTGCCTAGTGATAGGTGACAAGATGTTGAATGGCCCTGTGAGCCATATGATTAGATGTTGCCTAATGAGAGGTGACAATATGCTTTATGGGCTTTATGAGCCATGAGAATAATTGTAGTATAGTAAGAGGCACCAAGATGAATAATGATGGGTCGAAGGAAATTTATATTCCATGATCCATGTAATTAGGATTGGTTAGAGTCCAATGCCTGGCTGTGTAATCAGGTTTGGAGAAATCCAATACCTGGCAGAGGTGTAATGCCTGTAATCAGGGTTGGTTAAAGTCCAATGCCTGGTAGTGTAATCAGGTTTGGAAGAGTCCAATACCTGGAAGAGGCTCAATGCCTGTAATAATAATACAGGATTGGCTAACTCCCAATACCTGGAATGCATAGGATTGACATAGATCAATACTTGGAATAATAACACAGGATTCGCTAACTCCCAATACCTGGAATGCACAGGATTGACATAGATCAATACCTGGAATAATAACACAAGATTGGCTAACTCCCAATACCTAGAATGCACAGGATTGACATAGATCAATACCTAGAATAATAACACAGGATTGGTAATAACCCAATACCTGGAATAGTTGCACAGGATTGACATAGATCAATACCTGGAATAATAACACATGATTGGCTAACTCCCAATACATGGAATGCACAGGATTGACATAGATCAATACCTGGAATAATAACACATGATTGGTAATAACCCAATACCTGGAATAGTTGCACAGGATTGACATAGATCAATACCTGGAATAATAACACATGATTTGCTATCTCCCAATACCTGGAATGCACAGGATTGACATAGATCAATACCTGGAATAATAACACAAGATTGGTAATAACCCAATACCTGGAATAATAACACAGGATTAGCTAACTCCCAATACCTGGAATGCACAGGATAGACATAGATCAATACCTGGAATAATAACACAGGATTGGTAATAACCCAATACCTGGAATAGTTGCACAGGATTGACATAGATCAATACCTGGAATAATAACACAGGATTGGCTAACTCCCAATACCTGGAATGCACATGATTGACATAGATCAATACCTGGAATAATAACACAGGATTGGTAATAACCCAATACCTGGAATAGTTGCACAGGATTGACATAGATCAATACCTAGAATAGTTGCACAGGATTGACATAGATCAATACCTAGAATTGTTGCACAGGATTGACATAGATCAATACCTGGAATGGATACACAGGAATAATATAAATCTAATGCTTGTACTAGCTGCACATGATTGGTGTAAATCAATGCCTGGAATACTTATATAGGATTGGTATAGACCAATGCCTGAATAAGACATGATGATGTACACTCTCATGTCCATTATAACCAAAATCTATTTAGCAGATTATCTAAGGCAAAAAGTTGAAACAAGAATGTCTCATGGGTGACATATCAAGATAATGAGTGTCACAAGAGAAGTTTGATATGATGGTATAATATGGAGGATAAATGATATACATGTTCTTCCTATTCCTTATTAAGAGAATGCTTTAAATTGCTTATCATCTGCCCAGTTTTATATCCTTAATTGCAATAATAATGTTTTGGCAGAGAGTTAAATCTCTCGCTGGGGCAATTTACAATTGTCTCCCCCCCCCGTGGGATCCAACATTTTTAGGTGGACATGGATAAAGAGGCAGATACTCTTTTGCAGGAAAAGGAAAGCAACAGCTTGGACAGCAGTGAGATCTTAGGTGGAGGCACTGACTGTCAAGTCATATAGATAGTAGTCATATGTGTCGTCTCTATACTCTTAGGTCCTCGGGATTTATAAATAGTGCTTTTAACATCGACTTGAGATTTTTGGCTTGATGCCTCGAGGTTTTATGTTGTCTGTACATAATGTTGATAGGACAGTTGATGTTGTAATTCCTCGAGAAGAGATGGAACAAGTTATGTACTTTTGAATCAGGATGTAATTGTTATACTATGGTTCTTGTTATAAGAGTTTCCTATGATTGGGTCTCTTTGCAAAAAGTTTTAATTTTTAGTGATTTTCAGTAATCCGCTGCAAATGATACGCTTCTGCATTGGTGAATCTTGTGTTTTGTAAGTTGGATGCCACAATTTAATGGTATCAGAGCTCTAGGTTCGCTGAGTCTGTAGAGACATAGGACTAAGGTAGTAGTGTTTGTTCTAGTATCATCCAGTGTATCTGATAGTGTCTTCTGCTCATATAGGAGAAGAAGAACTTGAAGATGACTGGGTCACATGAGGAGTCTGTTGCAGAAAGCAGCAATGATGCACCAAGAAGAGGTGCAGGGGAGTAGGCAAGAGAGGGACAATTGCTTGAGAACTCCCTAGCTAATCCAACTGTGATAAGAAATCCTTCCTTAGGAATCACTGTTGGGAAATTTAGGGCAACCATAATGTATTTAGTGGATCGAGCACTAGCAGTGCAACCTAGATTACCAGCTCCCAATGATGATGTTTTGGATATCAACAGGATATGTAATCCACATCAGTAGGTGGAAGCAATGGGAAATGATGAAGTTCTGGATTTAGAACAAGTCTGTGCTCAACCTCAGCCTATTGAATCAATAAATAGTGAAGGAAAGAATAGGTTTCAACCCAAAAGTAGAATTTGCTATAGGTGTAGAAAGCCTGGACATATTGTAAAGAATTGTCCAACAAAGAAAAAGGAAGAGAGAATTGAGAAAAGGCCTATCCAAATCCAGGGATAGAGGCCTAATAATTCCAAAAAGGGAAAGATTTTGGTACCACCAGTACAACCAGGACCTAGTGCACCAAGGCAATGGTCATCTAGAAAGGGTAAAGAACCCTCTAGACCATACCTGGCACCCAGAATTGGCTACCTATGTAGACAGGTTGGACATCTGGCAAGAGATTGCTCAGCCAGAAAAGTTATGGTGAATCAACCTCTGAGGCAGAATCAGCCTGAGGCAGTGAATAATCCACGAATCATGACAGGTTAGACAAAATAATGTCATTCTTATATGTCTTTTTATGATTTCCTGAGTTGATTAGGAAGGTAATTGATTGAGCTTTCTTTGATTAGTCCTATGAGGACTTATGTTTTGCATAATAAACATTATAGATGTTTCATGTTGTTCTTACCTCTATGAGAAGAAGATGAGGTATTGAAGAGATGCCTAGATAAAATCCAGTGATGTTAAATCTTATATTTGTGATAATATGAAAAAGAAGGAATATAATAGCATAAAAAGTGCATACTACTTAATCTCAGTATTTATATACCCTGGCCAGGTATACAACTATTGATGATAAAGTGAGTATGGAAACTCTTAGATTGTATTCTTTTTTATTGCTCTGATCAAGCAGTCATTATGATACAATCTAATGAGTATCAAGAAATAAGAAGCATGGAATGGATAAATGTGTCATGTTCTAAGCATAAGAAAAAGAAATCTGAGATAACCTCAGATGAGCATGTGTGTATGAGGAATTAAAAGTATACTCCTAATAAGATAAGAACATGAATAAGGAAATGATATGTGAAGACTAGATAGTATGATGAATAAAATACATCTGTCTTCCTTTATCTGGATTTCAGGGACGAAATCCTTATAAGGGGGGGATAATTTGTAACATCCCTGACCTGGGTTATACTTTAACCCTAGGTGTTTTGATTAAAAAAGGTGATTAAATGCTTAATCCTATCTTGTGAAAAGTAATTAGGCCTCAAGAGGAACCTATGTTGCAATTCTAGTCCTTTTTAAACATTGTTGAAATCAATATTTTGTTGTTTTGGACTAAAGTGCAAATTACCCAAGTTGAGGGGTTTAAGTGCAAATTGTGCATGATAATATGTTCCTCATGTGTTGAAGCATCATGAGAGTGAATATGATGTAGAGGTATGGCTTATGGAAGCCTGAGTACCAAGAAACAGCTGATAAAGCAATGTTTGTGCATTAAAACCCTGTTTTGGTGTAATGTGCAATTTACCCAAAACCTAGGATTCAATATGCAAATTACCACTTCAATAAGGTCCCTAATGTTTCTTGACATCATTTAGAGCAAATAAAATGAGGAGGGAGCCTCATTTGAATTAAGTTGGAGGAGAGAGAATCTTGGTATTAAAATAATCAAGATTTAAGCCTAATTGGAACCCTAATTCAATTTAATGCAAAAATAAATAAAATAATTGAAGGGGCCTTCAACCAAAATTAATTTGGTTGGATTCAGATGTGTGTGGACGAGCTTAAGCCTTGCAAAGTCATGAGCATATCCTAAGGAGGTGAAATTCCACTCACCATTATTATAAGAAAAAGAAAACCCACTCACATATGGATATTAGTATAATATAATCTAAGGTGCTTAATTTTCTTTTCTTTAAATTGAAGATAAGTGAGATGAATAAAAGGCAATTGGGATAGCCTCGTATCCAAGGAATCAAAGGGGGAAGAGGCGGCACCAATTTTGGAATTAAATGCATTTTAATAATGCATTTTCTCTCTCATGGAATTTCTTATAAAAAGACTCTTTCCTAGCCCAAACAGAGGCTTTTTCGGCCCTTTCTTCTTCCCTTGCTTTGATGAGCTCAAGGGAGCATAGTAGCATCAGTAGAACGAGCTCCAACCTGTTGGTAAGTTCTTGACCTTGGTTCATCACGATTCCATGGTGGAAATTGAAAATAAATTATGGATTTCTTATTAATCCGATCTCCTCTTCAACCCTAGCCAACTTTTTTCATCCAAAAGCTTGAGGAAGAGCCTAGGGGGAGTTTCAAAAGCTTCATCCACCATTTTTGGCGTGATCTTGGAGATTTGGAGCTCATTTGGAGGTGGGTTTTATAACTTGAACCCTTGATTTTATTATTGCAATCAATTCCTTATCAATTGGTGGTCAATTCTACATTTCTGAAATTAAGTTTGGTTGATTGATCCAATTTCCATGGAAATTACAGCAGGTTTCATGGGTTTAGAGCTTGATGATTATGACATAATCATAATCAAGCACCTCACCAAATATCAAAGCCAAACGATTTCAATTAGTTGCTCATGCGGTTTCACCAAAACTATTTGAGAGCAAACAGTTTGAAACCGTTTGGGGGCAAACGGTTTCAAAAACAATTTGAGATGGTTGACCAAGGGTTTACCATTTGCAATTCCTGTTCATAATCATGTTGGTTGATAACCATCCAAATTTGAGGGATTAACTCCAAAGGAATCGTGAGTTGAAGGCTAATCAATTAGGGAAACTTAATTGGATTAAGTGCTGATTTTGAATCTGATTAACTTGACCTTTTTGGGAAAACGGTTTCAAAACCATTTTTGATGGTTGAAAAAGGGTTGACCGTTTGATATTACTGTTCATAATCATGTTTGTTGATGAATCACCAAATTTTATGGATTAACTCCAAAGGAATCGTGAGTTGAAGGCTAATCAATTAGGTAAACCTAATTGAATTAAGTGCTGTTATTCAACCTGATTTAACTTGACGTTTTGGGCAAATGGTTTCAAAACCGTTTTATATGGTTGAAAAAGGGTTTACCATTTGATATTACTGATACTAATTATGTTGGTTAATGACTCACCAAATTTGAGGGTTTAATTCCCAAGGACTCATGAGTTGAAGGCTAATCAATTAGGCAAACCCTAATTGAAATTAGTGCTGAAATTCCAATGAGTTAATTTGAGATTTTGGGTTGATTAGCCCAAACGGTTTCCAAACCGTTTGGGGATCACCCAAACGGTTTCAAAACCGTTTTGTGGTCACCCAAGACCGTTTGGAGGTCTAGGGTTGACTATGGTTTAGTGTTTGAAGATCCAAAGATGGGGTATGAACCCTAATCGGTTAAATGCTGATTTTGCAGTTGATTGAGATGATGTTTTGGGTTGATTAGCCCAAACGGTTTCAAAACCGTTTGGGGATCACCCAAACAGTTTCAAGACAGTTTGAGGATCACCCAAGACCGTTTGGAGGTCTGGGGATAAGTATAGTTTATCGATTGAAGGTCCAAAGGTACCAAATCATATTGCAATTAAGTGTTGATTTGTTGATCAACTCGATAGACCAAACCTTGATGAAATTTCACTAGAATCCAAAGGTTGGTTGAGCCAAACGGTTTCAAAACCGTTTGGAGCTCACCCAAACGGTTTCAAAACCGTTGTGTGGTCACCCAAGACCGTTTGGAGGTCTAGGGTTGAGTATGGTTAGGTGTTTGAAGGTCTAAAGGTACCAAGTTGATTTGCAATCAAATGCTGATTTGGTGATCAATCCAATGATCCAAACTTTAATTGGTTGACTTGGATTATGATGTGGACATGGGAAAACGGTCTCAAGACCATTTGGAGGTAATCCAAAAGACCTCAAGGCCGTTTTGTGTCAGTTCATGTTCAATTTGGATGATGGTTTAATGGTTTTAAAGTAACTAGTCTTACATTGATTAGTATTGAAGGAACATCGATTCCAAACCCTAATTCAATTGAATCAAACCCTAATTGATGACCAATGGAGGGTTAATTGAGGGTCAAATCAGTTGAAGGTTGACCTATTTAACTCAATTGAAGTATGAGTATATGTCCAATTGATGACAGGTTCCATGAATTCAATGATTGAAGGAATCAACATTGAAAACCGTAATTCAATTGGATACCTTAGGTAATGGAGGTCCAATGTGATTGAATCTTTGGGAATTAAGATGATGAATGTTCTATTGATCCAATAATGATTAGTAATGATAATCCATGAAGGTACAATGGTTGAAACCTTAATAGTACCTAAGTGCTTAAGTGTCAATTAAAGGATGAATCCCTAATTGCTTATAGGACCAATGACTTGATACACTATGTTAACCATAGTTGTATGTACTTGATTGAAGGGTTGATGTAACCTAATCAAATTGAGAGAATAATGAAAAGGAATTCATAAATGAGTATTGATCATGTGATGGATAGGGTATGATCCTTAATAAAGGGGTCACGAAACCCTAATCAAGAAGGTTGTTGAGCCCTAACCTAAATTTAGAGCAATATCAGATGTAACCCAAACCCATGGTAATGTCATGACTCTAAACCAAGATAATAAAATGTGAATCCCTAATTGAGGTTGATTCAATGTGAACCCTAAATGAGGTTGACTCCATGTGAATCCCTAATTGAGGTTGATTCCATGAGAAACCCTAATATTGGGTAATGGGACATGAGAAACCCCAAAGTGATGTGAATAGTAAGCCCTAACCCTATTAAGGGAATAGTGGTGTTACTATTATATTACAAGAGATAAAATTATTAGATGTTGCCTAGTGATAGGTGACAAGATGTTGAATGGCCCTGTGAGCCATATGATTAGATGTTGCCTAATGAGAGGTGACAAGATGCTTTATGGGCTTTATGAGACATGAGAATAATTGTAATATAGTAAGAGGCACCAAGATGAATAATGATGGGTCAAAGGAAATTTATATTCCATGATCCATGTAATCAGGATTGGTTAGAGTCCAAAGCCTGGTTGTGTAATCAGGTTTGGAGAAATCCAATACCTGGCAGAGGTGTAATGCTTGTAATCAGGGTTGGTTAAAGTCCAATGCCTGGCAATGTAATCAGGTTTGGAAAAGTCCAATACCTGACAGAGGCTCAATGCCTGTAATAATAACACAGGATTGGCTAACTTTCAATACCTGGAATGCATAGGATTGACATAGATCAATACCTGGAATAATAACACAGGATTGGCTAACTCCCAATACCTGGAATGCACAGGATTGACATAAATCAATACCTGGAATAATAACACAGGATTGGCTAACTCCCAATACCTGGAATGCATAGGATTGACATAGATCAATACCTAGAATAATAACGCATGACTGGTAATAACCCAATACCTGGAATAGTTGCATAGGATTGACATAGATTAATACCTGGAATAATAACACAGGATTGGCTAACTCCCAATACCTGGAATGCACAGGATTGACATAGATCAATACCTGGAATAATAACATAGGATTGGCTAACTCCCAATACCTAGAATGCACAGGATTGACATAGATCAATACCTAGAATAATAACACAGGATTGGTAATAACCCAATACCTAAAATAGTTGCACAGGATTGACATAGATCAATACCTGGAATAATAACACAAGATTGGCTAACTCCCAATACATGGAATGCACCGGATTAGCATAGATCAATACCTGGAATAATAACACAAGATTGGTAATAACCCAATATTTGGAATAATAACACAGGATTGGCTAACTCCCAATACCTGGAATGCACAGGATTGACATAGATCAATACCTGGAATAATAACACAGGATTGGTAATAACCCAATACCTGGAATAGTTGCACAGGATTGACATAGATCAATACCTGGAATAATAACACAGGATTGGCTAACTCCCAATACCTGGAATGCACAGGATTGACATAGATCAATACCTGGAATAATAACACATGATTGGTAATAACCCAATACCTGGAATAGTTGCACAGGATTGACATAGATCAATACCTAGAATAGTTTCACAGGATTGACATAGATCAATACCTGGAATTGTTGCACAGGATTGGCATAGATCAATACCTGGAATGGATACACAGGAATAATATAAATCTAATGCTTTTACTAGTTGCATAGGATTGGTGTAATCCAACGCCTGGAATACTTATATAGGATTGGTATAGACCAATGCCTGAATAAGACATGATGATGTACACTCTCATGCCCATTATAACCAAAATCTGTTTAGCAGATTGTCTAAGGCCAAAAAGTTGAAACAAGAATGTCTCATGGGTGACATATCAAGATAATGAGTGTCACAAGAGAAGTTTGATATGATGGTATAATATGGAGGATAAATGATATACATGTTCTTCCTATTCCTTATTAAGAGAATGCTTTAAACTGCTTATCATCTGCCCAGTTTTATATCCTTAATTGCAATAATAATGTTTTGGCAGAGAGTTATATCTCTCGCATGGGCAATTTACAATTGTCTCACCCCTGTGGGATCCAACACTTTTAGGTGGACGTGGATAAAGAGGCAGATACTCTTTTGCAGGAAAAGGAAAGCAACAGCTTGGACAACAGTGAGATCTCAGGTGGAGGCACTGAATGTCAAGTTATATAGATAGTAGTCCTATGTGTCGTCTCTGTACTCTCAGGTCCTTGGGATTTATAGATAGTGCTTTTATCATCGACTTGAGATTTTTGGCTTGATTCCTTGAGGTTTTATGTTGTCTATACATAATGTTGATAGGACAGCTGATGTTGTAATTCCTCGAGAAGAGATGGAACAAGTTATGTACTTTTGAACCAGTATGTAATTGTTATACTATGGTTCTTGTTATAAGAGTTTCCTATGATTGGGTCTCTTTGCAAAAAAGTTTTAATTTTTAGTGATTTTCAGTAATCCGCTGCAAATGATACGCTTTCGCATTGGTTAATCTTGTGTTTTGTAAGATGGATGTCACAAGGAGCAAGGCACATCTATGGTTTCAACCACCACTAGAGGAAGAAGAAGACTCCACCAAGGAGATCGGCCACCAAGCTCTACCAAGGGGAGATATCGACCACCAAGAAAGAAGGGAAGCAACTAAGGATCTAAAGGGATCCCAAGCTAGCAAAGAATGGGGTATATATACAAGGGGGTTAAGTGGGCGTCCACTAGGGGATTGCTCCACATGTGCTCGTCCAACCACCACTTGTCCAAACTATGCCAACTTGCTAGCACCCCAAACCACTTGCTCATGACTTGCCACCCACTAGCAAAGCAACAGACACTTATCTAAAGAAGGGTGACACAAACGAGGCTAGGTGGAGGGGTGTCTGTATTTCCCAACATGGCAACCCATCACATCCACCAGCACCCTCTAGACGATACGCCTCCCTTGCCCGACACACCATGGCCGACACAAGGCACCAAGCTCTCCCTTTCCCGACACACTCAAGCAAGGAGGGAGGGCTTCAAGCTCAACAAAAATCCCAAGCTTAAACAAGCTCAAACGAGCACCAAAAAAAACTCAAGCAAGGCACCCAACCCATCCGCTCAGCCCTAGAGGATACAAGGAGAGAGAAAGATATCTCTCAAGGTGAAAAACTTGCACACCAACCCTAGAACGTGAGTAATTTGCAAGTTGCACCTCAACCTCTCAACAAAGAACAAACAAACCCTAATCACAACTCAGTTAATTAGGTAGGCATCCAAACATAGGGTTTAGGCAAAGCAAATAGGGTAAGTGATGAATCCTCCAGATTCATCATTACAGTCGCCAATTCTAGGATTTTTGTACCTCATATCGACTGGATTACCCTCGTTTTAGCCTACTTGAAGTATCCTTTCAGTCTCGTGTAAATAGTGCATTACTAGCTCAAATTACCCTAGTTTCCATCTTATTTGATCTCATTTTCCCTACTCACGTTCTCTCTCCTCTGTAGATCATCCTCAACTATCACCAACGGTCATGACCCCTACAACACTGACTCTAGCGGTCTCAAGACCGTTTGAGCCCATGCGGTCTCAAGACTGTTTGAGCCCATGCGGTCTCAAGACCGTTTGAGCCCATGAGGTCTCAAGACCGTTTGAGCCCATGCGGTCTCAAAACCGTTTGAGCCCATGCGGTCTCAAGACCATTTGAGCCCATGCGGTCTCAAGACCGTTTGAACGTCTGAGAAGTGATGACTGAATTAGCAATGAAGATCGTATGGTCGCATGCATTCCAAACCGTTTGGATTAGCACATGCATGAAGACCGTTTCGCTGTTGTGAAGATTGTTTGTCTAGTGGAGAATCAAGATCGCAGCAGCAACTAGCATCTCCACCGGTGCTGTGACCTGCTCGCTGACACCACCACTGCCCACGATGGCCTTCTTGCCATAAGCATCGGCATCACCATCAGCAGCAACGACGGTACCCACGACGGCTTTCTTGCCACAAGCACCGGAATCGTCTACCTCACCGTCAGCTACATTGACGGTGCTCGATCTCAAACCATGAGCATCGCCGTCATCCGAATTCACCACCAACCTGCAGCAACCTTGCTCCACCACCATCGCACATGCATGGAGATGCTTCCACTTGCAAATCGTGACGAGCTATTGTTGTGCGAGCACCTGCAACGCCACGAGCACCGGCACCCTCCTCTTCACCAACATCAGTAATGATCCAACAGTAGCGTCGCCGTTATCCTCTTCTTCTCACGACTTGCATGCACGCCCTACAACCAGCAATTGTGGCGCCTCCCGCACTGTCCAGCAGCAACGACGACACCTGTTCACCTCCAAACGAGCTGCCAAGCAACACCCGCAATAGCAGCTACGAAATCGCATGACGGCCGAGATCGTTTGCTCGCTTGAGCCAAAACCGCATGAATGGTTGGGAAGTAAAATGCATGAGTCCACGTGACGGAGAGCTGCATTGCGCCAAAGTGAAGCTGCCAAGATCGGTTGCTGATTTGCCACGCAAACCGCATGGCCAATTGCATGCGAGATCGCATGGGGCTGTTGCAAAGCAAGACCGCAGGAGCTAAAGACCGTGAGAGAAGGCTTGCGGTTTCATTCTAACGCATGCATGGAGAACGCATGGCCCCAACCAGTAGTTGTCCACGTGAATGCTCCAAACTATGAAGAGCATAGCACAAGTCCGTGAAATGAACAGGACAAGACCGTTTGACGGAGGCTCAAAACCGTAAGGATAAATCAGATTCCCAGTACCATGAGAATGGAAGACCACATGAAGCATTTGCATGCAAACTGCATGAATCATTTGCATGCAAACCGCATGAGCGATTGAGCCGAGACCGCATGAGAAATTGAGCCGAAACCACATGAAGCTACAGACCGTGTTAGGACGTGAAACTACATGAAGAAGTTCATAAGTGAAGACCGCATAACCCCACGTGGGCATGAGAATGCACAGCGCAAGACCACATGGAGCGCTGCATTCAAATGGAGTAGCAAGACCGCATGAGAGTAATTACATATGAAACCGCAAGAGCAAACCATATGAATCAGAAACCATATGGACAAAAGGCACGCACAAAGTGTGACCCATGGGCCCAAGATATTTTGGCAAGCATATAAATAGAAGGGTAGAGGCATGGTCTTGGGGGGATCCATCTCACGACGGCCCAAGGCTACCAGACTGAGACTAGTGTCGGGATGCCGCCAAACTGCCCGAGCACAGTTTCTGACCAAATTTCACCCACAGCCTCAGGATCCCAGTCTGATCACAGATCTGGAAAGCTGCCAGACTAGGGACAGATCTAGAAGGCTGTTCCATCACCATCTCACCTCTACCATCGTTCTACCATTGTTCTACCTCATTCTACCTGTGCAATCCCAGAGGTAGACACGACGATCGAGGCGGAGAGATAGGCATCATCGACCACAACGGAGCAGTCCCAGAGACTGTGACGATCTACATCGGGCTATCACAGATCTACTCTTATGCTCTGACGATGCTTTCTTTCTCTCTCTTCTCTTTCTTTGTTGCTCCCTCTATGAGGAGCGAGTAGTTCCATTCACTGGGGTGGGGGACTAGCCCCGCTGCCTGTGTTTTGTAACTTGTACTAAAAAGATGTTATCATTCTGATTCAATACTAAATCGTTTCATACATGCTTGAATGTTGGCCGCATTCTTGTATGCATCTATTGTCTTTCATTGTGGTTTGTCTACGACCGCTCTTGAAGACTCGAATACCGATTTAGTTTTGGTTTCTGGTGTGTGTATCCACTACACATTCATTTCGGTATCTAGGAACGCTTTCTAAGGAGTGGAGTAAACTCACCTCCATCGTTGTACTTTTTTTACTATGAAATGGAATCAGTTGACGTACAAAAGTGCAACCTTGACAGGTCGAGGAACACACTCTGAGGAGAGAGTGGTGTAAATTACTTGACCATTCGTTCGGGAATGGCTGATGTGGCAACACTCTCACATTTCTCGTAGCTATATCCTCGAAAGAGGGATAGTCTATAAGGATACTAATCGATTTGGTAATTATCGCTCGCTTGTTAGTTTTCCGATGCACGTTTCATGAGGTTGAGTAAGATTTTCTCTTCGGAGACTACATATCTTCATTGACACGTAGATATGTATCGGATGAGAGTTACTCAACCCGTGAAGGATGTGTGCATTACTCTTGTCCTATAAGACATCGGTTTTGTACAACATCCATGTATCTTGCTTACAAGTCTCGCTATGTTTGGTACAAGTACAACTCATGTGTAGTGGTGGCAAATACCCGCATCACCCCAGTGATCCATCATCATTTGCTAATCTTAGATTTTAATCATGAAACAAGTTTTTATTCTTGCCTTTACTTTTGCATGTTTAGGTTAAATAACTCAAATCAAACTTCTGGTCTTAGATGATTAACCTAGATTGATATGAAACAAGGAAAAGACACTCAAATTCTTAACGTTGTCCTTTGGGTTCGATCCTAAATCTGTACTATGATAAGTCTTCCACACTCTTGTGGGGTTGGAGCATTTATCTAGCACCAGTTGTAGGTAAACCTAGAGAGGACATCAACTCTCTAGGGTTTTTGGTGCATATTAGGACTTCCATTGGAAGAGTAATCCTTTGGTGTAAGTTCTAGATCCATCAGTAAGCCCAAAATAGAGGTCAGGGTCCTTACAAGCCATAAACCTCTATAAAAGGATTTTGTCCCCAAAATCCAAAGAGAAAAGTGAGGGAAACTTCCTCCTCATCTCTTCCTCAAGCTCCCACGTGGCTTCCTCAAGGCCACGATGTTGCCAAAGAGCCTTCACAAGAACCAGGTTCTTCCTCTTCAGCTTCTTCACTCGTCTTTCAAGGATCAACATTGGACCTTCCTCGTAGGTCACATCTTCATCAAGCTCAACCTCAACCGGCTGTATCACTGTCTCTATGCCTGGATGACTTTTCTTTAGCATACTGACACGGAACACCGGATGTAACATGTGCAAATATGGCAGTAGTTCTAACTTGTAAGCTACCTTGCCAACACGTGTTATTACCAGATATGGCCCCATATACCTGGGAGCCAACTTTCCTTTCCAACCAAACCTCAGCAACCCTTTCCATGGAGAAACTTTGAGATGCACCTTGTATCCCACCTAGAATTCGAGAGGTCATTGATGATTATCTGCATACAACTTATGTCTGTCCTGTGCCACTTTCAACTATTTTGTATCACCCTTATCTTCTCTGTTGTCTACTATTCTAACTCAGGGCCCATAAGTTGTTACTCGCCAGACTCATACCAACATAAAGGAGATCTACACTTTCTACCATACAAAGCCTCATAACGTGCCATGTCGATACTCTGTTGATAACTATTGTTGTAGGCAAACTCTATCAAACTGAGATGCACGTCCCAACTACCAAGGAACTGCAAAACACAAGCTCAGAGAAGATGTTCCAAAGTCTGAATAGTCCTTTCAGACTGTCCATCTGTCTGTCGGTGGAAAGTGGTATTGAACCTCAACTGTGTTCCCAACGCTTTGTGCAACTGCTCCCAAAAATGACTCGTGAATTGGGGACCTCTATCAGAGACTATCGTTACTGGCACACCATGCAAACGTACTATCTCATCCACATACACATGAGCAAGCTTCTCTGTTGTATATGTTGTCTTTACCAGAGTGAAATGAGCAGACTTTGTCAATCTGTCCACTATCACCCAGATGGAATCATGATTCTTAGCTGTCTTTGGGAGACCAACTACAAAATCCATGGTTATATGATCCCATTTCCATTGTGGTATCAACATGGGTTGCAACGTACCTACCGATATTTGATGCTCAACCTTAACTTACTGACATATCGCACACTTAGCCACAAACTCAGCCACGTCTCTCTTCAAACCAGGCCACCAATACAGCTCTTTCAAATTATGATACATCTTGGTGACACCTAGATGCATAGCATACATTGACATGTGCGCTTCCTCGAGCACTAACTTCCTCAGGTCATCAACATCGGGGACCACCATCATGTTATGGTAACTGACTAGCCCATCCTCGGACTCATGGAATCCATCATGCTTCTTGCTACCAAACTATGAGCTGATCAACTAAACTGTAGCATCTGCCTATTGTGTTTCTTTGATCTGCTGCCTCAATGTAGGCTTCACTTGCATCTGTGCCAATAGTCATGCCAACAAGGATACTTCCAACTGTACATTCATCTGTCGCAATGAGACGAACATATCCCGCATGTGGCATATCATAGAACTCAAATGTGCCTTTTTCATAAGAAGAGAAGAAGACTTCCTACTGAGCGCATCAGCTACCACGTTCGCCTTACCTAGATGATACTCAATGGAGCAATCATAATCTTTGATCAACTCCATCCAGTGACACTGTCACATGTTCAGCTCACTCTGCAAGAAGATATATTTCATATTCTTATGACCTGTAAAGATCTGACACACTTCCCCATAAAGATAGTATCTCCAAATCTTTAATGCATGGACCACCACCACCAGCTCCAAATCATGTGTTGGATAACTCTCCTCATGTTTCTTAAGTCGTCGCAAAGCAAAAGAAACCACATGATTTTCTTGCATCAGCACACAACCTAAGCCTTTCTTGGAAGCATCACAGAAAACAACATAGCCTTTCCCGGGCTCTAACAGCACCAACATCGGAGCACTAGTCAGCTTTTCCTTCAAGTTCTGAAAAGCTTGCTGACAACGATCATCCCAAACAAAAGGTACATCTTTCTTGGTCAACTTCATCAACGGCAACACAATTACACTAAAGTCCTTTATAAACCTTCAGTAGTATCCTGCTAAACCCAGAAAACTACGAACTTCAGTTGGAATCTTCAGTTTCTCCCACTCTGCAACCAACTCCACCTTCTTGGGGTCCACTTTGACTCCTTCCACTGATATCACATGATCCAAGAAAGTCACTTCCTTCAACCAGAACTCACACTTACTAAACTTGGCATACAACTGATGTTGGAGAAGGAGAGTCAACATTTTTCAAAGATGTCGTTCATGTTGTTGACTATCTCGACTATAGATTAAGATGTCATCTATGAAGGCCACAACAAACTGATCTAGGAATGGACGGAACACCATGTTCATCAGATCCATGAAAGCAGTAGGTACATTGGTTAGCCCGAACAGCATAACCACAAACTTGAAGTGACCATACCTCGTCCTAAAAGCTGACTTTGGTATGTCATCCTCCTTGATCCTAAACTGATGATATCCATATTGTAGATCGACCTTTGAGAACATTGTAGCACCACACAATTGATCAAACAGATCATCTATCCTCGGCAAAGGGTACTTGTTCTTGATCGTAACTTTGTTCAACTGCCGGTAATCTATGCACAAACGCATCGATCTATCCTTCTTCTTTACAAACAGGACTGGAGCACCCCACAGATGTGTGCTTGGTTTGATGAAACCTTTATCCAGCAACTCATGTAACTGCTTCTTCATCTCTGCCATCTCAGCTGGAGCAATCTTGTATGGTGTCTGAGAAACTAGTTGTGTCCCCAACACTAGATTGATCTCAAAGTCAATCTCTTGAGGTGGGGGAATACCGGGAAACTCATCAGGAAATACATCTGCAAACTCTCAGACAACAGGCACCTCCTCAAGGTTAGGACCCTTCACTTTGGTATCCACAACATGAGCTAAGAATGCCTTACATCCTTTTCGCAACAACTTCTCTGCCACCATGGCTGATATTAAACACGTTAGAAGAATCTTCCTATCTCCCTGGAAGATCCACTTCTCACCATCCTTAGCAAACACCGCTTTCTTGGAACCATAGTCCAGAACAACCTTATACCTTTCTAAGGTATCCATCCCAAGGATCACATCAAATCCATACATATCAAGTGGTATAAGATCCACTTGTATGTTGTGTCCCAAAAAGGGTAGGACACAAGATGGACACACCTATAGAAGCATTGAGGAACCATCAAGAGGGGTTTCTAACAATAAGCTATCTTTCTTACAACTAACAGGTAAAAGACAGCTATCAAGCATACTACGAGTGATAAAAGAGTGTGTAGCACCCGGTTCAACCAAAATAGATATAAAGCAAGAAGAAGACAAATCAGAATGAAATAACTCCATCTAACCTGTCACCACTCGCGAGTTGACTATCGCCTCTGGCTGACTCATAGCATAGAATCGAGCCATTGCTTGTTGTCCACGTCCCCTGCTTCCTTGAACAGACGATCCTGCTTGCGATGCTTGGCCACATCCTCACCCTCTGGAGCCACTAAACTGATATCTATCTGAACCTTGTTGACTCTGTCTCGGCTGTTGTGTCACTTCGACATCTCTCCTTGGGTAATTTGACTTCAAATGCCTTGTCTGTCCACAGAGATAGCAAGACCTTTCCTCTAACTGCGGCCTAGATGGCCCTGTCACTGCTACTAAAGTTGTGTTGTAAGCTCTAGATGGTGAATAACCATGCCCTCTTCCTTTACTCAGAGACCACTGTGATGGTGCACTAGAACCTTTCCTCATAGAAGGTGCAGAAAATCTCAGCTTCTTGAATCCATCAAACCTCTGCTTCTGGAACTGAGCGGGCCTTTTCTTGGAAATAGTCTCTCTCTTTTCTCAGACTGAATGTTCAATCCTTCAGACACACTCCACAAACGTGGCAAACCGCTCTTAGTTTTCTAAAGCAACAATAGGTCTCGACAGCTAGGAACTTAACCTTTCTCAAAACAGTTGATCCTCTCATCATCTGTCACTGCCATGTGAGGACAAAACCTTAGAAGGTCCATAAACTCATCTTCATACTTGGTGATGCTCATCGATCCTTGGTACGGACACTCTAACTGACTGATCTTCTCATCCAGATATGTCTTCGGGAAGTATCGATTCACGAACTCCCACCAAAATACGTCCCAATAGATCACCTCACCGGGTCGCTTCTCCTCCTCGATGGCCCACCAGTGGCCAGCACTGCCCTTTAGAAGGTAGACAGCGTGCTTGACTTTGTCTGCTTTGGGGATGTCGAGGATCCAGAAGGCCTTCTCAAGACCTATCAGCCACAGATCTGCATCCATTGGATCAACTGTTCCAGCATAATCTGAAGCTCCGACTCAAAGAAGCCGCACGACGGTCTTCCCAGTACCTGAAGATTCACTATGGGGAGCTTGTGCTCTTGGCAGAGGCACTAGCAATCTATCCACCATGTGATTCATCATTGCCATTACCTGTCCCATAAGGTGCTGGTAGACAGGATTCTCAAGAATGGCTGGGTCGATTTGGGGAACCTCAGGCACCCGATCTGCATGTGTCTGCACACTCGCTCCATCAACTGATGCAGCGGCACTACTCTCGGCAGCATGTTCTTCGTGACTTCCAGACATCTTTTAGCTTTATCTTCTGCTGGGGGGAGAAGGTTATTATGAGAAAATTTGGAAAAATCACAAGAACAGACACAAAACCTAGTCCTAGATCCTTGTAGACTCAGCGAACCTAGAGCTCTGATACCAAAATTTATTGTGACATCCCGCTATCACACAGACAATGAAATGCCACGCGAAAATGTGCGGAACATCCATAAACCACATGTTACCAGAATATAGGTTAATTAAAACCTATTGCGGAAAGTAGATAAATAAAGAAACTATTGCATCTAGATCCCTATCCTATAAGGAAACATGTTATATAAACATACATAAACCTTGATACGTGTCCATCATTTATAGGATCCATCTGTCTCATAGGCACAAAGAGTTCACCACTTGTTTATTTACAGAACAGGCCATACCAGGCCAACAGCAGGATAAATAATATATAGCAGTTATACATCATGAAACGTCGTCAAAACACCACCAAGGACCTGAGAGTACAGGGATGACTCTAGGACTCTACTACAAAACAACCAAAACAACAACATATCCATCTCTTGCCTCCTACTGTTCTTCTTGCTGCTTGGTCGCAACATCACGACCACCACCACATCTAGCACAATCACCTAAAAAGGTTTAAAACCAGCAGGGTGAGACACACAGTCCCAGCGATAAACATAACTCCCCACTGAAACTATAAAACTTCATAGGAGCTAGAACAGATAAAGCAGATAACTGATATAAGTAGCTCATATCTATGGCATACTAAACAGAACTAACTTCATTAACAACTTGCCAAGATATCCAGGAGACATATAACCAGATATTTCTTTACGGAACATGATTGACAAGATAATCTTATAAGAGCTTATCATAAGATATGAGGAAAGTACAAATAACTGCAACATATAACTAGGGCAACTGTAAAAGCAAGGCCTCAACCAATGTTCTGTGTTTTGCCTTAAGCAATACATACTATACGGTTAGATTACCATTTTATTATGCACTGAGGAAGTGATTTGTCCCGCTCAAATCCAACCTTCAGCTGTGAAGCCCAAAACCGGTGCCCTACAAGGTCAATGGGAGAGTCGGAATCCATGACCTCACCTCCTCATGGTCAGTGCATGATATCCAAAATAGGACCATAGTCTCTTGCTTAAGTGGCCTCAGCCACAGGGTCAGCTCCGCAGGCTACCCTTCTACAATACTGAGTCATGGGCATGTTCACCATGCTCTATAGCACTGAGCCATGGGCCTGTTCACCATGCTCTATACACAACTGCAGTTGCACTCTAATCCTCATATTTTTGGCTAGGAGAAACCCTGCATATTCAACAATATGCGCTCTAGGTAATCCCAGAGGATAAACCTATTTCACCATCACCAACTACTGACGATGATGGATCTATGGCCAGGGCAAACTACATGAAAGGTTCCTTTGTAATTAATTAGTGTATTTTAAGTGGATTGCAAGATTCAACCAAGTTATGTAACATGTAAACTATAATACAAGCAACATATATCTCATTATCATGTGTCAAAATATCACTGCTAATCTCAAAGCCATCAAAATCATCCTGATCCATCACAAGGATCCAACATTACATGTTACCACTTGGCCTCTTGTCAATCATCTAGATCCATCGCAAGGATTAACATCACAGGGACTCAGTCCCATCATAAAGGCACACATTTTCATCCCATGGGTAACACCCATCATATATCACTGGGTTCATCATAACTCTTGATGTTCAACATCATATTGTTGCCATGCCATCACTATGGCTATTACCTGATTTCAGATCCATACACATGGAACCTGCATGGTTAGCATAATCATAGAGAAACAACGGTACTTGTATAGGGAACATTTTTAACCCTTTACTTTATTATGAGAGTCAACCATGCAACATAGATGAGTGAATCAAAGCATAGCATTCTTATATATATATCAAAGCATAGCAAGCATTAGGGTTACCAACCGAACACAAGGCACAACCCTCACTAAAAGAGTATCAGGTAAGGAACAACCCTCACCAAAGGTGCAGTGTCTCTCACCAAAGAGTGTGACGCCTAGCACTATATCAGTTAAGCATGCAACTCTTCACCACCTACTGTATCGGCCAGCACCCATCTAGGGCTACAACCATATCAGCCAACCACTGCCACCTTGGTATCAGGCAGCACACAACCTGTAATGCCCAAGGCAGCAAACCCTATCGCCCACTTCATATCGCCCAAGCCACTAAGGCACTACGTCGGGCAGCACCACAAGCAAGCTGATAACGAGCAGCACTTCCTCAAGTGCAACGCCCAAGACATCATGCCGGGCAACATTTGAGAACCAACATATAATGCTCAAATGCACATCATCATATCGGGAAGAACCATAACGTGTAACGTTGTGTCGTGCTACCTATATCGAGCAAGGTGTCGGCGGCACCTATAATGTTGTGCCCGATGACGGGCAACGTGTTGCAACAAACTGATGGGAAACATCATAACAACCACCTAGGTCATCCTAACGGCACACCCCTGTCACCCATGAAGCACCGTGTCAGGCAACACACCATAACTCTCAAGGGGATCACTTAACAAGGGGTAAAACGGCCAAGGGATAACACATCTATCCACAACTTCATCACAACATAAGCATATGTATTGGGCAAGGCATCGTCGAGCAAGGTGTCAGCCACACCATCCAAGAGGATGTCATGCAAGGCACCGATTATGCCATGACACCCAACACAAACCACCTAGTTCTCAAGGGACCAACACAAGAGCTAACACCCTTCCTGGGTTATCACTCATAACGGGCTACCTCTCCCAAAGACAACGGCTAACGTTGCGTCACCTCATCAAGTTGATAATGACCACAAGGCATGTCGGCCAGCCCATCATATCGGGCAGCAAGACATCTAGGGGTAAAACTTATAACGGTCAAAGGGGTCAACAAGAAACCCTTCAAGCATAGCATCCAAGCTCAACCCTAGGAGAGGGATATCGGGCACCACCCTACACAGGACAATATCAGCAAGACATCTAGGGTTGTCAAAGATATCGGGTAGCAAGGGATATCGGGTAAGGTCCAAAGACCATATCGGGTTGGTCATCTTCAACCTTAAGATAACCACCAAACCCTAAAGATCAAGAGAGTTGGCTCACCTCTCAACAACCAAGTGATAGGGTTTTTGCACAACTTTTGTCACATATCGGGCATCAAGGTGGGTCATCATCATAACGGCCATCCTTCCAACCTCAACTAGGTCAATACCAACCAAAGGCTCACATCTCAAGTCCATGGTAAGAGAGGGGTATCACCCAAGCAACTAGAGTGTAGACTCACCTCTCAACAACAAAGTGAGAGGGGTTTTTCCCACACAACTAAAGCTTGAGCTCACTTCTCAAAACCAAAGGGAGAGAAAGGAGTTTTGCCCCCAAGGACACACTACACGCACCATGGAATTGGGAACCCTAGGCTCACCTCTCAACAACTAAGAGAGAGGGGTTTTTCCCAAAGAGCCCTAATCTAATGGTTTCGCCAACAAGGTCCAAGAACACATCTAAGCACATAACCAGGTCATCATATCCACTACATCAAGGGCACATACTAGAGCAAGAACATTACTAACAAGGTATGTATGGCCGATCAAGATAACATGTAAACAAGCACTATATAAAGAAGGTAGTATAGCTAGGGTTAGGAGTTATGTAACCTACCTCAAGCACACTCCTCAAACTCCAAATCTCCAAGCACCAAGCTTCAAGCTCCAAGCCACCACCTTCGGCCAACACTAGGAGAGAAGAGAACTCCATAACCACCATGGCCGAAAAGAAAGAGAGAAGAAGAAGGTGCCAAGGATAGGGTGAGATACTCACCACAAGAGGAGAAGGAGCAAGGCACGTCTGGGGTATCGGTCACCACTAGAGGAAGAAGAAGACTCCACCAAGGAGATCGGCCACCAAGCTCTACCATGGGGACATATCGGCCACCAAGAAAGAAGGGAAGCAACTAAGGAGCTAAAGGGATCCCAAGCTAGCAAAGAAGGGGGTATATATACAAGGGGGTTAAGTGGGCATCCACTAGGGGATTGCTCCACATGTGCTCGCCCAACCACAACTTATCCAAACTATGCCACCTTGCTAGCACCCCAAACCACTTGCTCATGACTTGCCACCCACTAGCAAAGTAACGACCACTTGTCCAAAGAAGAGTGACACAAATGAGGCTAGGTGGACGGGTGTGTGTATCGCACAACATGGCAACCTGTCACACCCACCATCACCCTCTGACTGATATGCCTCCCTTTCCCGACACACCATGGCCGACATAAGGCACCAAGCTCTCCCTTGCCGACACACTCAAGCAAGGAGGGAGGGCTTCAAGCCCAACAACAAGCCCAGGCTTAAACAAGCTCAAACGAGGCCCAAAACAACTCGAGAAAGGTGCCCAACCCATCCTCTCAACCCTATAGGATGCTAGGAGAGAGAAAGATATATCTCAATGTGACAAACTTGCACACCAACCCTAGAACTTGGGTAATTTGCAAGTTGCACCTCAACCTCTCAACAAAGCACAAACAAACCCTAATCACAACTTAGGTAATTAGGCAGGCATCCAAACAAAGGTTTTAGGCAAAGAAAAGAGGGTAAGCCCAAAATTGAGATCAGGGTTCTTACAGTAATAACCCCATTGGTTGATAGCTAAAGATAAGCTCATTTATAAAGAGAGTAATCCCTAAAATGCCCTTGGAGAAAAACACCTTCAAACCAAGGTGCAACTAGGTGCCCCATGGTTCAAAAACTAGAAAATGTTAAGGGAATATATAAATATTATAATGCATGTGACAATTTACAAAGAAAATCTCCGAATTGGGTAAATTGTAGAAAAGTCCAGAATGTACCTAAAATTGCATAACTTGCCCAAACAACATCCAAATTGGACCAAACTTCATCTATAAGTTATATTTGATGTTTTGAATATGAATTTGCCATTATTTCCATATTTTGAAGTTATTTAATCACATTATTCATTACTAATGCCTTTTACTCAGTTTCTGTCTCCTGAACTTATCCTAATATTTCAAGGTGGTCCAAATTAGATGAAATTTGACATGTAGGGTAATTTTGATATGTAGATTTCGAATATGAAGTTTGTTTCCACTTTTGAAACTTCTTTTATGAGATATGTCATATGGCCCATTAACGGCCCATTATCTAAATTATTCATCCAATTAAGTTCATTATCTTCATATTACCACAAAAATGAGTTATGTGGCATATTTTATGTATCCATTATAAACATAAGATTAATGTTAGAACATTAGGTAATATTAAGGTGATATATACATGCATTAGCTCATTGTGGTTATATTAAACATCTATTTAGGTCTAACCTTCAACATTGTTTGTCTAAGTCCAAAATGTCAACTTCTAGGGTAGGGCCCGAGATCTAGTATGTTATAGATGGTCACTTGATGCTACAAAATGCTTCACTCATGTCTATCATCACCTACCATTTTAGTTGAATACTTCCCCTGACCATGGTTATTAAACATATAAATAATATTAGAAGAAGGTTTTTATGGGACCACAATAAAAATAGGACCCATGTGATCAATTGGAATACCATACCCTTTCGTAGACAATATGGAGGATGGGGTATTATTGACTTGAACACACATGCCTTATGCATCATCAATAAGTTGCTACATCCATATGCCATAATGACCAACATTTGTGGACTAGGATTGTGTGTATGATAAATATTATAGGAATCATAATCCATGTGACTAGGTCACTACCAAACTGTTATGTCCTCCTTGGAAACATATGTCTAAACACGGTCACATCATTAGTGATATGATTATGACCCACCACCCCACAAACTACATATTAGATTCTAGTTTGTTTCATGGTGGCATAGATGAGATCCTATTAACCACCTCCTACAAGATTACCACACACACATTCCATATAAACTTTACACTATATCTAGGGCTCTTCAAATCATTAGCTCTAATAGACAAAACATATTCCAAATATTCCTGCTCAAATACCTCACACGAAGAGACATTTGTGACTTATAGTTAGTGACGGAAAATGATAAAAGAATGAAAATTAGATTCTTATGGGAAGTAACATATAGGAGACACATATTTTCACATAAAACCATCTGGAACACCCGATGCCCACCCAATGTACACATTCTACTATGGGTCATTTGGCATGATAGAAACTACACTCATGAACAACATAGAAAACAAGGTTATGAAGTCTCATCTATATTTTTGATGTGTCGCACACAAAAAGAATCTAATATGCACATGTTCCTTGCATGCCACACAGCTATACATATATGGACACACTTCACTAATGCTACTATTAAATAATCCACTATGCTTAATTTGGAACAAAAACTTGCGAAGGATATTTGCCATCTTCTAGGAACTCACAACAAAAAATCTATCTTGATTGATATCATATGGACTAAAATGAATAGTAGGAAACACAGAAACATTGAACACCCACATGGGTTATTGATTAATCTTACAAAATCATTATAGGATATGCAGATGAATCTAGTATTGCCCATATTATGGCCATACAAACAACAAGTGAAGGGAATGAAAAAGGAAAGGGACCACCTCTGGCTGCCATGATGAAGACACTGAAGGAATCAGGAGAAAACTAGAACTCTATATGCATATTTCTAGTTGATTTTATCTTTTATATATATGGGGTTGTTATAAGAGATCCCAACCCAACCACAAACTCTATAACATACTTCAAACTCTTTCTAGTAGAGTAGATGAGATGACACTTCTGGTGATCTCATTTATCACTACTGGCTGATGTGTACTAGCTATCTCCATGTGGTTGAATGGAGATTACATAATATATGGTGGAATGATTATCAAAAAATATAGTGTCAAGTAAATTCAACACTCATCCCTTTTTTCTAACCCCCTTCAACCAATCATAAAATGTGTATTTATGAAATGAGAGTATCACATAATTCAATCCAAAGAAACCAAAAACTAGCTATTTATTTTATATATTTATAACTTCACATTGTTATATCTTATGAAATGAGTAAACATATGTCATATCACATTCCCATATTTACTTATAAGATATTTTCAGCACTTAATAGTGAGATTTCATCCAACCCACATCGGACCAATGTTTAACATATTTACAACTTTTTAATTATGAGACTTATATGTATTTAATAATATTGATTAGGGTGTGGTTAAATGAATTGAATTAGATTTTTGGATGAATTATGCCACTTGACATGTTGATTTAACTAAAAAATAATAACATCCCTAATATGTTCGTGTTGTACAAAGATTTGTTAGGGTTGTTGTGAACCCTAATTGGTAGGTGGACGCCCTTAGGGTCAGTGTTATGGCTTGGGAGGTTTTCATTGAGGGAAGGATGAATTTTAACCTGATGAAGATCAAAGGTCATTTGAACTATTCATAGGTTTGGATGACCTATGAGTCTAATAGTTAGAATAGGTTGGTCATCAGGACACCAACTTTTGGTGAGCCACCAATGACCAAGGGGTCACTGGGAGGTGATCGACACCTTATCGCTCAAGGGTTTGGCTAAATTTTGATGAAGTTGGTCATCATCTTAAGGAGGTACATTCTACTAATCTTTTAGGGATCACCATTATGCAATGGGGCCTATGACTATCCAAGCTTTAGTTTCCACTAATTAGGCAAGTAGTTATAGACTACTCACATCACACTTGAAGATTGGTTTGATCTTCAGGTATACCATCTAACTTATCACTTATATGAAACAAAGAATATAAAATATGGTTACAATGCAATTAACTGAAGCATCTATATCAAAATATGAGTCTAGATACCTCTAACTTCCATGCAAGATGTCTAGAGCATGAATTTGAAGAAAGAGAATGATGAAAAGGGTATTCTTCATGTTTTGAGTTCTAATCAAGTTGGAACATTAATTCTTCATCATATATTACCATATTTTGGGTAAGTGAGTTTATCCTCATATTTTCTCTATCTTTCTTTATTTTATACCCTTTTAGCATAAATTATCTATGATTTCTCTAAATTTCTAATATTTTAATTATTTCCCTAATTATACCATCTTTGACCTAAATTTGAATCTAAGCTTTGGGTTTTGAGGAGTGACTAGATTTTGGAGGTGGATTTTTGTCCTTATTTAAGATTTGCATGTTTGTGTTGTACTGAGTCATTTATTGAAAAACCACTAGAGGGGGGTGAATAGGGGTTTATAAATATTTTAACAATAATTTAACTCAAGCAATCAACCACAAAAGATTAGACAAGGGGACACAGGGTTTAGAGTGGTTCCACCCTTAGCAAATACTAAGGGAGTCAGTCCACTACCCAATTGTTTCCAATTGGGATTTGAAAGCACCTATATTTTATTACCTCGCAAGGATGTTACATAAAATACAACTACCTTCCCAAACCCTTTGGACAACCTTCACCCCGAATTCATCTCTCCAACTTTGAAGCAACCTTCACTTGAAGTAACTTCAAGCTCCCCCTTGAAGTAGCTTCCCATTGAGACCTTCTAGAAGTAGTCCAAAGTCCACCTTTTCCTCCGAGAAGACCCTTCTCCACATGATAAGATAAACCCTCTCAAATCTACAGCCTCCAACCTAGGAGTAGCAAGGATAGTACAAAACAAATAAGAAGGAACAAGAAAGGAAATTGGAAATTACAATTACCGTTGTAGCACAAGGCTTAATTTCCTATATCAAGCGTTTTGATCTCCTAACCAATGTGTATGAAAGTGTAAGTGCAGTGGGTAGGAGATGCTATCCTATAGGACACGAATTTGGAGCAATGGAAATGAATAGAAAATGTTGTTGTTGCTCAATTGCTCACAAGAATGGATTGCCAATTGCAAGTATGTATGCTCAAGTATTGCACAAGTGTGTATTGGGTGTCCTGAGGCATGTCCTATTTATAGGAATGGCCTATGACTGCTTAAGGATGTTTTAGACACTTTCTAGGGGGTTCTTAGTGCTTAACTAGTCGTTAGTTGTCCACTAATTGCTTTAGCAACGTCTAGTTAATTAATTCTGAAAAGTGCATACAGAGACAATCTCGGTCAAGGAATTGTCGACCGAGAGTGATGTCGGTCGAAGTCTTTGTCGATCGAGGGACAGTCTGGAGTAAGTGTATATAACGTTTGATTCCAACTCCCAACTACCTTGTTTGCTGTGTCTAACGGCTATTTGGGTCAATTCTCAGTCGAGGAGTTTGTCTACCGAGAGTGTCTCGGTCGAGAAGTTTGTCGACCGAGAATGAATTTGTTTCAATATTTTGAACTAAGTACTAAGTGTGTGTATCAGTGTGCAGTTGTGATACTATTGTAGGGGATGACCTATCTAAATGTTGTGTGTGGCTAGGGAAGATCTAAACGCTTGATTTACATGATATCTAAGTACTTGTACATTATATACTTGTACAAGTTTTTACATTTGATTACAATCATGAAATGAAAGCATTTTGAAGCATATAGATCTTCCAAAGGTTTGTCATCCACCTTGTTCCTACAACACTCAAGTAGCACGTTAGATCTACAAGAATGAAATGTTTTGTCATCATCAAAATTTAGGGATTATAATAATGTCCAATTTAGCCAATAATCTCCCCCTTTTTGAAGTAAGCTAAGCAATTGAATTCTAGGTTTTTATGTCTCTTGTTTAGATTTGATGAATGTAATGAAAAAAATGACACAAATTGACCCATTTTCAAGAAGATCTTTTATGTCTTTTCTAGATAATGATACATTAATGAAAGTCGATTGGAAAGCATAGAAGGTGTGATACTCTTTTTGTTGGGTACCTTAGCAAAATATTTTCATAAAAATTCTAGTCAAAGAGCACCAATTTTTTAACCCTATCCCTTTGATTTCCCTTGATCCATTTCTTATTATACTTATTACCACTACCAGAATTATAAGGCCCTTGAACTTGCTTAATGAGTTGAATGAGCTTAATTACCATAATTGAATTCTTATAACCCTAATATAACCTTTTGATATGTTTTTAAAATCATAATACAAGCTTAAGTTTCAAATTTGGTCCAATTTGTACACTGTTTGAGAAAGTAATGCAATTTTCTATACATTTTGGACTTTTATACAGTTTACCCAATTGAGGGGTTTTCTTTGCAATTTATCACATACATTATGTTCCTTAGATGTTATATTATCATTCTTGAGATTTTTGAGCCATGGGGTTCCTATTTGAGCCATGGTTTGAAGGTGTTTTCATCAAGGGTATTTTAGGGTTTACCCCTTCATGGTTGAGCTACCTTTAGTAGCTACCAACTAGTGAATTATGTGATTGGCTGGGAAATTCGACAAAGGAGATCTAATAAGGTCAATATGGATGGTGTGGGAGCTTCTTGTGTGTGTGCTTGTATATTTTTAATAATTTAAGGTCATAGACACATGGGGAAGCTACTTTTACACCTCATGCTTGCTTCTATTTTATCCATGGGCTATATTTACCTCTTCTATGCCCAAGTTCGAAACTATGCTTTCTTTCTCTTTCCTTTAACCTGGAGCAATGAATCCACTCTGTTTTTCTGCAGAACCAAGTTCTCTAAGGTAGAAGACAACCTCTTTTTGGAGAAGAAGGTCTCCTAGAGCTCCATCTAGCCCTATCTAGGGTTTCCAAGGTTATCTTCTAGGGAATTCGACCAAGGAAAATGTTTTCTTCCTTCCTTCTCCATTTATCTTGCTCTTCTCCTTCCTTATACCTTCCTTCAGGTCGGAACCTTGCTATTCCATGGTGAAAGTGGCTCTAGAACTCAAAAATTTATCCTTCTTGTTTCTTATTCTAGAATTTTGCTTCTTTGTGGAGAGAAGTACTTATTTGGCCAAGTTCAGATCTGAATCCAAGGTTTTCTTGCCCTATTTTCTTGATATTCTTTCTATTAGGATATGACCTACTCTATAGAGGCGAGTTATATAACATTCTTCACTTATATTGCTTACTAGAAGCTTGTTAGTTCATGTTTATGCCTTAATGTATTGATTTAAGCATAGAGAAACCATGCATGTTTAGAATTTCGAATTTTTGTGGTGTTCCCTGTTCTGTTCCAATTCTATATGAACTTGTAAACATGTGTATAGCCTTTATAAGGTGTAACATGATCCAGGACAGGTTGATACCATCAACCTATGGTGCTAAGCATAAAATAATTTATGGTTCAAATTAGGGTTTTCAATCTATTTCCTTCCCTATCACACAACTGATGGCTATACCATTCAATAACCAACGGTGTTGCTATCTTACAACTGATGTTCGTGATTAAGGGTGTCAAATTTATGGTGACAACCTATGTAACCCCCTTAGGTCAGGTTTTGGCTCAATTAGACATTTAATTATCATCCACTAAGTATTCTAATGATGTTATCAATTGATGATGACATTTAGCTTAATATTCGATGGTGTTAACTGAATGTATTACTGATGTAACAACCAATGGTGACCTAATGATCACAATTAATGGTGTATCAATTCATCACCATATATGATGAGTTAAGAATGTAATTGTAGATTTCACTAAACCTTGAACCAATGGCTCCTTGGTTCAATTGATATAATGGTTAGACCTATACTTCAATTGATAACCTTGAACAATGAACCTAATCCAATGAATAATATTGGATTCTTAAACATCCAATGGATTAGAATAAGTCACATGGTATTATTCGTGGGTCCTAGTGATGATATTTTGATGGTTCAATACCATTAATTTGTAGTCTTACCTTTGCCATCATATTGTTATACTTGATAAATCGCTATAATAAGTGGATGTGTAACTCCCATGTGATCTAGCTTGTTATACCTAACCTTAGAGTAATTATATGATGTTGATTGGTTATAATCATACCTCTTGAATGATTAATGTGATAATGAATTACACTTTTCTTGTGTTGTAACCAGATTGTAGTACTATTTAAATATCTTAGTGCCTTGCCATGTTAGTATCTATGGACACATATGTGCTAATTATCTTTTGAGCCTTGTTTAAGGCATGGAATGATGATGATAACCTTACTATGAATAATGTGATGGTTTTAACGACCTTTGGGCATGTTTGAAGCCATGATTGAGGTGAAATCCTCTTCAAGTTCCAATAAGGGTTAAAACCCTACAACTTGTGATAAGATATTGGTATCTTATAAAAGTATGACGATAAGTGTGGTCCATTAATTTGCAATGAATGATAACATGTGGTAATGTGATTCAGATTTATATCTCAAATGTTTTACATCTTTTGAAGTTGTTATACATATACTCTTATTAGAAAAGAATTAGGGTTTGAATGTCCATTTGTATGATTTAGCCTTAATTAACCCAATTGGCATAAATAATTAAGTGAAACTCTAATCATGTAGTGCCTTGTGCCATAGATCCATGTGAGTGTCAGAAATTGCCAGATAGTGAAATGAGTATTCCTAAGGGATTCTCGGAGCACATATTGATGAGTATGCGGGGTGCTTGTCATCCTGAATTCAAGTTTTAGGGAGGAAGACAGTGGTCATATCTAGCCCTCAGTTTGAGAATGGTTGTGGTTGTGTCTCAGTGATTTTATATATATTTATATTTATATATATATATATGTGTGTGTGTGTGTGTGATGAGATTGGAGGACAATTGTGGTTGTACCTCGGATGGTAGGGTATGCATACCCACCTCCTTTCACTAGTGTTGTGACCTATATCAAGGACAAACTAGGCTATTAGCAGCTTGACCTTATTTGTCATTGTGGTGGACCCGTACTGACCGGGGATGGATAAGTTGTTAGGAGTCCAACTCTTCCTAGATATTCTATGGCACTAATTTCGACTTAGTAGTGGTCAGCTGGGATTTGAGTGGTATTTCTCAAATCCCTCAGGGCAACATAATAAAACAAGTGATACCAGCCATGTAGTATAATTGTTAGGGTTTAATACATATCACATTGGTTGATTAACCCTTGTCTTGTCTTTACACTACATAGTTCTTGCATGATGCATACTTATGAAAATTGTGTAATTCTACTTGATGTTACAACTTATTTGCTTAACTACTTAGTATGCTTAAACTGTTCAATCTATTCATATTGCTTATTCAATACCCTAATTACTCAATGTATTTACTATTAATGAATATGTTATAATCAATATATGTTGGAGAAAGTTATATCTCTCACTGGGACTGGGTCTCACATGTGGGTCACCACATTTTTTTAGGTGGTCGCGGGCAATGAAGTCGAGGTCATGTTGTGGAAGAGAACCAACTTGGTGATCAATAGATTCAGAAGGTTGGTTAGTTGTATATGTTAGCAGTAGAGTCCTAGTGTCATTCTTGTACTCTCAGGTTTGGGTATGGGATGTGTTTTCTAGATGATATACTTGTATCAACATGAGATTTTTGTAGTATGCCAATGTTTGTAAATATATGGCATGTACATGTGAAATATCTTTTGTATGCAGGATGTGACTGAGGTCTTTGGACCCATATGTAAATACTTGTTACAGTATATGAGAATGGAATGATGGACCTTTTGTAAATGTTTTAGAGTTTATTTACATTGTTGGAATTGGTTTTAATTATCCCGCATTTTTGACTATGTGATTAATTAGTAGTTGATTGTGTTTTGTGTTTTGAGTAATCTCGTTTAGCATGACGAGGTGTCACAAGAATTTTCCATCTTATAGGATGGTGGAAGGAGCCTTTTCCTTATTTTGGTGCCAATCTACCTCAACTCATGGACACATGATTGATATGTCACATGCATCTCCATTTTCCTTCGGGTACCTAAGATAGAAATCTAATGTGGCTGCATTGACGTTGAGATCATACGATGCACAATTTTTTTGGATGGATACTACTTGAATTTTGTGCTTTTGGTTGTTTTCATTTTTCCATATTATTTAATACTAATAAGTGCTTGAATTACACATGCCAATAGGAATGCTCTCCTTCGTCTTCTATATGCATAATTTTAAGAATCTTTTTTAGAATTATCAAAATCACTTAGACCCTTTTATGGCATCCTTTTGAATTTCCATGGATACTGAAAGAAGTAATGTGGGTTAATTAACTAGTGAAACCCTAATTATCTTAGTTCTAGGATGCCTATATTGTTGGTATGTATGTCCAGAGAGCCAATCATATGATTATTGTGATGGCATATCATATAAAGGATTTGATTAGTAATAATAAAGGCAAGCTTCTAATTCATTATGTTTCACTTAGTTATGAGATAATGAGGAGACATAATGGAATTCTAAAGAATGACAATTACTCAATGATGTATGTCTTCAAGTACATGACTTGGAAATGAGATCATACAGATGTTAATAGTATATATATTCTTAGTATGTCCTTGTTTGGATGTTATTGTGGAAGGAAGATAGACGGTAGTAATGCTAAAGGCTAGAGAGTGTGTTGATTGATGATAGAGTCTCATTATTCATGATATGGTATATCAAACCAAGCACATAGATACTTGTTAGAGAATAGTGTATCAGACAGACCCACTTTGAGAGTGACACATGGAAACCATAATTGGTGGTCATAGTCATCTCTCATAGTGAAGGTGTTGATTGTGGTTCTTAGACCTGAAGTCACTACACGCATCACATGTCGTTCAATGTACTTTGACATCATCCAACGTGATCCTGAATAAGGGTTTCCATAAAGATGATGATCATATGTGTTGTGACACATGGGGATTGATTGTGAGTGATGCAGATGGTATTTTTCCCTCCAACTATAATTTGGTATCTTAGCCACTTGATAAGAGAGACTAAGAAAAGCATGTGCATGCACATGTGAATCAATATATGATATTGAGGTCACATATATTTTAGACAGTCTGTTCTAGTTTCAAGGAACATGGATTGAACATTGAGAGGATGATAATTCCATGACTTGAGTTCATTCTAGATATAAGGGAGAAAGGAATTATACAATCACTATGACACCTTACATAAATTGTACGCTGGATTTTTTTTCAACTTTCCACTCACTTGGATAGTACTGATGTGTGACTAGGCACCACTCTTTTCTTGTGATGTCATAAACTATTTATGGACAATCATTTCCAACATGATATGGGACCTATAGGGTCACATACAAAGTAATTCACCTAGTGGAAGAGTTTATCCATGAATGATGTTTAAGTTGATTACTAAAGATGTTTAAGTATTCAATTAAACAACCAATTAACTGACTGGAGTCAGAACCAACTAGTTTAAGTATTGGACTGATTGGTTAGGGTGTCAAGTTGATTGGAAATCGAATTGGAAAATATTTGTATGAGTCAAGACACCAACCGATTGGCTCAGTGGGTGAACCAATCGGCTCAGGATGGTAAGATGACTGGTTCACCTAGTGAACTGATCGGCTAGGTCATGCCAACCAAAGCTTTTGGTGATTTTCCCAATTGATGAGAATAGTTGATCATTTCACTTGTTCAATTTAATAGGTACAAGGAATTAATGTTGAACATTAATTGGAAATGAATTGTGAATTCAAATTGTGATTGGAAAACATGTGAAACAATCAGTTCACTAAGTGAACTGATCGGCTCACTATCCCAGCTGACCATTTCACCAGTGAACTAATCGGTTCACATGTCGCGGGTTGTAAAATTCATGGAAATTTTGGACCCTTCTACTCCCATACAGACTGGAACCCATACCTTAACCCCTCCTATAAATAGAAGCGTACTGGGGGATTCCCAACACACACAATTGAGAATCAATTACTCTAAAAATTGTTGTCCTCTCTGGTTGTGGTAACCAAGAGAGCCAAAGCAAGTCCTACCTAACTAGGGACGGATAGTGAGGGAGAGAACAACTGAGAACAATTATGGGGAAGCAAGTTGCTGACTAGTATGCTAACAGAAGGGGACAACTGCTTCCTGTCTGTTCTAGTAGAATGACAAGAGTTTTATAGGTGGTCTGTGTGGACTTCTCTAAAGGCCTGGATACTTCTCCCACTAGGAGGGTAACTGTAACATACTGAATCTCATAGGCCTTTTGCAATTTTACCCATTTTTAGTCCTTTCATTTCCTTCTTATCCTTTTTGTACTTTTCCCTAAGTTTTACTATTTTTTCTATCCATTTTGGACTCAATGTTGAATTTGAGCTAAGCTTGATGGCTTGAACCACATTTACCCACATTCATGACAATGAATGGGAGTTTGCACAAATATCTCAAAATGTGTTAATTAGAGTCTAGTAATGCAAATTGGACAATTATGAGAGATAATGAGTAGATTGTGTTAATTGTGGCTTTTTGGAATAAGAAATAAGAACTAATGTGAAATTGAGTTTAATAAATGAGATAATCACCCTCTAATCTCCTCTCTCCTCCAAATTGTTATTAAAACATTAAAAAGGAGAATAAGAGATGGAACATGACACTTGAATGACTTTATAATATATATATCTCAAATTTTATTAAAGGAATTGCCAAGAAAATACCTTTGTATTAGTTCACCCTTTAAAATGCATTAATATACACATTAATGGACAATATAGTAGTTGATGGTCATATCTCATGACAAATGAAATAATAATTATATAGCATTAATCTATATATTAATATTGACCTATGGTTTAAATTTGAGGTCATTTGACCCATGTTTGACCCTCCAAATTGATTTTGTAAGAATTGATTATAGTATAATTATGGTTTTCAATTCTATTTCATTAATGTGACGCATTAAACTATGGTTCTGTTATTTTCTCACTATCACATGTTACTCCACTCAATTTTCATCTCCTTCACGTGATCTGACGGCCAATATTCAATCATCTAGATTTTTCCTCGATCTGACAGCCACGGTGTCGTCCTCTTCCTCTGACTCCTCGTGTGTCAAGAACATTTTCTCAATTGTTCAATTCCCAACTTCTTCTCCATCAAACGACCACTGTTTCACTTGATTTTTCCTTCTTTGAATTTGCCTCTCTCCTCTGGATTTAATGAGTTATAACTCATCTTCTCTCTCACCTTATACATGAAATACCCATTAGGGAAGTAATTCATCTCTCCACCACCGATTTACAGAGAGATCTCTAGTGCTCCTCTTGCCTATATAAGGCAAGTTCGAGCATCCCCGGACCACACACATTTATCCTCCTCCTCCAATTCTTCCTCAACTTACCCCAAAGAACTCGACCTACTTGCTCCTCATCTCCGGAGATGACGGCCTTGCCCTAGGTTATGATGATAATATGAATTATGATGTATTAACTTATGATTATGTTTAAAGATAAGATTTTATAAGATTCATATCTTAATGTTTAAGTCAGAAAAGGTAAGCTCATATGTAAACATTAATATTCAGGGTAATATCATAATTAATAAGATCTTATAAAGGTTAAATCATCTTGTAAGAATTCATGTTTTTATATACTTTATATTTAAGCTACTTTCATAAACTTGACTTAAGATTCTTTGTATACTTAGTATTTATATATTCAATTTAGATTCTTTCTCTTAAGTCATTGAACTCATTTATCACATATTTATTGTCAAAAAGTAAGTAAGTCATTATATTCAATAAGAGTTTTAGAATAAAGTTTATCTAGATAATAAGAATATCAGATCTAGATTCAGACTTAGACTACTTATTGTGTGAGTATCTAGATATTGAATAAAAATATATGAGAAGGGTTTTAGACCTAAACTCAATTATGTAGTAATTGAGATCCATATTCACATTCAGTAATAGATTCAGTTCAAAATTTAAGAGCAGAGATTCAGATTCAGAATTCAGTACATGTTCAGTGCTCAATTTTAAATAAGTTCAGATTTAGAGTTTAGTAAGACTAGACTTAATATAATTAATTCAAAACCTTTACATAATACATTATATAATAAGTCCTCACCAGAGAGTCCCAGGATGATTCAGAGGGCACACTGCACCAGACACTGCGGGTGTCACAGAGGGAATTTATGCCAACAGAGGGTGTGTTGCACCATAGAGGACACTTTGGTGTCAACAGAGGGCACGTTGTGCCAATAGAGGGCACGTTGTGCCAATAGAGGGTGATTTGCACCATAGATGACACTTCGGTGTCAACAAAGGGCATGTTGTGCCAACAGAGGGTGCTTTGTACCATAGATGACACTTCAGTGTCAACAGAGGAGGACTTATTATATAATGGTGGCCACAATCAGATAAAAATTGTAAGTAAAAGATACAATAGGTTAGAGCATGCCCATAATCTCATCCATAGGTGTGATGAGAGGGAATTAGATAAGATAACTATGACCCTTGCACTGTGGTGCAGGTCTTGAGATCCATGTAACAAGGCACATGTCTCTAGAGAAAGATATGGTAGAAAGATAAGAATTTAGATTAAGTAATAAGAGAGAATATGTTACCAATTTTACTTAGAGCTTGAAGTTAACTTTATGTTTATAAAATTCAATTTCAGTTCTACAACAATGTATATTTTAGAATACTTATGCCACTTACTCTAATGACTGTTTTTTCCAATGCATGGTTGGGGACGCGATGTCCGCAGGTTTTTAGAGTGATTGAAGAACAAAAGGACCAACAAAGGCCTAAGAGATTTTCAAGCTTGCCTAGTGGGGTGCCATCTATCGAGACAGTCCAGAGTTTAGACATCTCTTTTTATGCATAGTCTTATTACTGGAGTATATTAGATAAGTTGTAGTTTTTCTTTTATCAAGGACTATGTATGAATCAGTTTTACTCAATGCAAAGTTTTTCATTTGCTTTTATTGCAATGATTATCATGTCTATGACACTCCTAGATGAAGAAAAAATATATATATAGCTTCCGCTCATGTGTTATGAAAATTGGGGTGTTACACATAGGAACTCATCTATAAGAGGAGTTTTATCTTGAATGATGATTGGATTGATTACTAACATGTTAAGGTATTTAATTATGCAATTGATCAACTGATTGGCTTATTGAAATACCGAACAACCATCTCACTAGGTGAGAGGTCGTTTGGGCAGCCAGACAAGAGTCTCAAGTGTTGAGATGGCCGTTTGGGTTGTCAGGCTGATTAGAGTTCGAATTGGCTAAGTTTTGCCCTTGAACTGACCGGTTCAATGTGATTGAACCGATCGGCTCATCTCGACTCACCAGACAACCATTTGGGTGAGTGAGACAGGAATCTCACCTAGGTGAAATGGACCAGTTGGGCCAAAAGAAGGTTCAGGATGTTTCCCAAATAGTTTTGATTGTACTTTACTTGGGGTATAAGGAAATTAATATGTGATATTAATTGAAATCAAAACTGCCAAATTTGTATCCAATTGGGAAACTACCAAACTGCCATTTGGTAGTGCAAGATGACCATCTCGCATACTAGATGACCATTTGGGTGATCTAGATGACTGTTTGGCATCTTGTAGGCTACAAAAGTTCAAGCTCTTTTGGTCCCTTCCACTCCCACACAATCCCTTACAGACTGGGAACCCTAACCCAAACCCCTCCTATAAAAGGAGGGGTGTTGGAGGCTTCCCAAGACACAACAATAATTGAGAATTAGTTCCTATGACAATTGTTGTCCTCTCTAGTTGTGGTAGTTGCAAGACCACACAAGTCCTACCCGACAGGGAGGGATAGACAACGGGAGAGAACAACTGCAAAGTTGTTGTTGTGGGAGAGTAGGTTGGTGACTAGTACACCAATAAGAGGAACAACTCATTCATGTTCGTTCTTGGTGAACCATAGGAGTTCTATTTGGTCGGTGTGGACTATTCTAGAGGCAGGAGTCCTTTGATGCTGCTCGGAGAGCAAAGTCAACCTATAGTCCATGGTGAGACCATCGAAGTCATTGTAGAGGTTGAGCATATAATTGTTCATGGTGAAGACAGGAACTGCACATCCACCATCTAATAGCAACTAGTTAGCAGATGCAAAGAAGCAAGTTTAATCACTAGACTTTCTCCAAGACCAGATATAACTTATTAAAATCATCCTTCCTATTTCATAGTAGTTGAGACGATCTTGATGTTATGGGAATACGGATAGATAAAAAATTTGATTCCTCTTCTATACTATGTGCCTCTATTTCCCAATAGTATAATCATGGACAAAAGATTAATTTGTTACTAAAAGATTTAGGTAATCAATCAAATCATTGATGGACTGAGTAGAACCCCAGTTGGTTGAATGGAAAGTTCAGTCATTTGACTGGATAGAACATTAAATCGATTGCAGGTCTAATTGGTTGGCCAAGCCAATACTAGCCCAATTAGTCAACTAGTTAAGCCTAGTCACCCAATTGGACAACATCAGTTAGTTGGTCAAACGGCTAGTCCACTCATGTGACTAGATTGGATTAGTGAATCAGATGATTAGATCCATAGTTAATAGACCCAGTCCACTCACCTAACTAGATAGACCAATCATTAAGTGATTGTCCAAACGGGGGCCATCGTAAAGCATCCTGACATGGCCTAGTCACCCAAGTGGACTAAGCCATTCACCTAACTAGTTGTCTATGGTTAGATTGATAAAAAGTGGTTGTTGTATTTCATTTACCAAGGTTTATTAGAAACCATACCTCTCCTATATAATGGGTCAAGAGAGAGAGGCTTTTGTTCACACTATTATACATGTGGACTATGATTGACATTAACCACAAGGAGAAAGAGAATGAGAGATTAAGCAATGCTAGCATATTGAGTTCATGTTTATCTATGTGAATGATATAGAGACATAGACGCCTTTGCGACTACATTGGGGGGAACATCATTGAGATGTTTCATGTCTATATTCTTGTGAGCACTGTCGTCTAATCTACTCCATGACAAAGGTATATCTCACATCCTTCCTTTCTGATATATTATTATTGATGATAATACTCATGGGAATGCAAAATTATTGTTTTTTGTTGCTTTTGTTGCACTTGTATCTTCCTCGAACCCTTATAAAAACAAGAATTGAAGAATATATATATTTTCACCTAGATTTATATTATAAACCATTGTAATGATTTGTACTTAATCTCAAACTATAATTAGAATATTTTAGATCACTAGAATATGCACTTTTCATTAATTGGCTTACTACAAATTAGGGACTTCCGCCGATCAAAATGTGCATGGTTATATCTCAAACAATTAGCATTTTCATTAGTTAACCATTTCCATCAGAAAAGAAGTTATTTGCCATTGTTACTTGCCTTATGAGGCTTAAAGCCTTGTCTTCTAATGCCACCAGCCAAGTTATGGCACCCAAATCTTGACCGATGGTATTGTAGTTGTAAAGTTTAAACTAGCCTTTAGAGAGAGATAAAAAATTTATTATACCAATTTCATAAGCAGCCAACCTCTCAAAATGGCTGAAATTTGACCTAAAGCATTCTACTGGCTAGTGGGTACCCTTAACTATAAATATGAACCTTTAGACTTCATTCCAAGGTTTTCGTTCATGCTTATATTCTATTGCTGAGTGGAAAATCCCCAAGAGCCTCCTAATATTTATGAGCTTGATTATTCTCTACATTAATTAAGAGTGAATTAGGATTTATGTAACATGAATAGCTTCAAATGCATCTTTATAAGGCTCTCAATCTCCTTTATCCAATCTCCTCTCTGAAATCTTATTGATTGAATATTTCTTTCTTGGTGAAGGAAGGTGAAGATTCAAGGCGCAAGATCCAAATTTAACGGTGGGCAAGTCCATGGTGAAGTACAAATACCGTTAGTCAATGGATGGGTATGACCTTGGTAAGGTTATTGGCTCCCTTGGTCTTAAATGGAAGCTAGTTATCTTTGTTATTGAAAATAAAATTTTTGGTGTGACTCTTAGAAATAATATAAGGTGTTAGTGAAGGGCTCAAAATCCTAGAGGTGGCCCTCTAGGTAGTGATGTACATCTCTTTGAGATTGGAAGCACTATAGATACTTGTGTTCTTTTGTAGATTGTTCATTGTCTCTCGTGCTTATCATGCTTGGTTTACTTGCTCACAAATTTTTATATATATAAAGGTCTAATGAGTTTTGTTAAAGAGGTTTTGGATCTATACCCCCTCCTCGAGAGCCCACAGATCCAAAAATTATGAATGAACTACTTATTGCATGTTTCTTGGATTGATCATTTGTTTTTTGTGTGTATTACAATTCTAGGTGTAGAGAACTTTGAAACCTAGAATAAGAATATCGTTTAGTTCTAGTTGGCCCTAGAAGTGAACTTCAAAAGGGAGTTCTCTATGGTGATGGATTTGTGATCCGTAGGTAGCATGATGGTGAGCATACGGTGATGTCTGTCCTTGTAATTTTTGCAAGCCAGGCGGATTGTAAATTACAAGGCACCAATATATCATTCATATGAGTATTAATAAGAGGTAGTTGGGTGAATGCAGGTAGCAGTGATGAAACTTATTTCTCCCTAGTGTTTCCCGTCAATAATTAAATCTCAATTTTATTTGGGTTTGTTTTCAATTGCACCTAGTTTAATAAATCAATTAAATCTTGAAAATTTAGTTAGCAACATTCTGAAATAGGTTTTCCATTGGTATTTGACCCGAAAGCTAACTGCAATAAGATTCATTTGCTTACACTGGGATTTTCATACATTTGGAATTATGCAAATCTAGAAATTCCATGCCTAGTGAATTGTAACATTTTCACTCTAGCATATCTACGTTAGCATAAATTGTGATTACATATAATGAAGATGTAAAAATAGACATGATATCATTTTCCTATTACTCTAGGTAGGCTCTAAATGTTGGTATGTATGCCCTGAGAGACAATCATATGATGATTGGATTGGCATATGTCATGATTGATTTAATAAATATCAAAGGCAAGCTTCCAATTTATTCTAGCTCAATCGATTATGAGATAAATGATGGAGCAGAATAAATGTCTAAAGAATGACAATACTCAATGATGTATGTCTTCAGGTTGAGGACATGAACAATGAGATCATACGGATGCTAAGAGTATGTACATTCTTGTTATGTCCCTAGTCGGATGTCATTGTGGAAGGTTGATAGACAGCAATGACACATCAAGACTAGAGTGTGTGTTTGTTGATGACAGTGTCTCATTAGTCATGATATATGATATCAAACCAAGCACATAGATATATGTTAGAGAATAGTGTATCATACAGACCCACCATGAGAGTGACACATGGAACCATGACATGGTAGTCAGAGTCATCTCTCATAGTGATGTTGGTGATTGTGATTCTTAGACCTAAAATCACTGGACTCGTCGAATGTGATTGGATACACTTTGACATCATCAAATGCAATCCTAAAAGATGGGTTGTTATAACAGTGATGATTGGGTGGCTTTGACGCATGAGATAGATTGTGAGTGATAAATATGGGATTTGTCCCTCCTAAGGGAGTATGATGTCCAAGCCACTTGATAAGCGAGACAGAGAAAGGAATTTGCATGCACATGTGAATCAATATATGACATTGATGTCACACCTATCTCAGACAGTCTACTCTAGTTCAAGAAACATGAATGAACGTTGAAAGGATGACAACCCCATGCCTTGAGTTCATTCAGGATATTAGAGATAAAGGAATTATACATTCACTGAAACACCAATCACAGATTGTAGGATTAAAAGTTGTTTTCCAACCTTCCTTTTCACTTGGGTAGCACTGATGTGTGACTAGGCACCACTCTTTTCTTGTGATGTCATAAGCTAGTTATGGACATTCATTGCCAACGTGAAATGGGACCTATAGGGTCTCACACAAAGGATTAACCTGGAAGAGGAGTTTATCAGTGAATGATATTTGGATTGATTACTAAAGTGTTTAGGTACTCAACCAAACATTCAATCAATAGACTTGACTTAGAATCATCAAGTTCAAGTGTTGAACCAACTGATTAGAGTGTCAGATTGATTGAGAACCGAATTGACTGTGTCCTGCACAACCTAGACCACCAACCAAACCGATCGGCTCATGGCAAGTGAGATGAGTGGTTCACTCTGGTGAACTGATCAATTCATTTGTCCAAATGATAAGTGTTGGGTTGTTCCAGTTTGTGAGAAAAAGTTTTCCATTTCACTTGTTCAATTCGATTGGGACAAGAATTAATTTTTACATTAATTAGAAACGAATAAGGAGAGTCAATTGGAGGCAAGTCTAGGAAGTGAAACAATCAGTTCACTAAGTGAATTGATCGGTTCACACTCCCAACTGACCAGTTCACCTTGCCTAACAACCATTTTAATTGTGAAATGACTGGTTTGCCTGTCGAAGTGAAAATTGTTCATGGAAATTTTGGACCCTTCTACTCCCGCACAGACTGGGAACCCTGAACATGCCCTCTACTATAAATAGAGGGGTACAAGGGGATTCTCCAGACACACGACTCAGAACATCAGTTTCTCTGTAAATTTGTTGTCCTCTCTGGTTGTGATAACCAAGAGAGCTCAAGCAAGTTCTACCCGTCTAGGGAGGAACAACGAGGGAAAGACAACTACAGAATAATAATTGGTTGTGGGAGAGTGTGTCGGTGACTAGTACGCCGACATAAGGGGACAACTCCTTCTAGTCTGTTATTCAAGACAACTAGAGTTCTCGATAGTCCATGTGGACTATCTTTATAGGCGGGAGACTTCTGCCGCTCAGGAGGATGACAGTCAACCGCAGTCTGGATCAAGACTAGGAGTTGCACTATAACTACCCTGCCTCCCAGTAACCCCCAATCAAGGGAGACCAAAAGGTCAGAGACGTTATCCCAATATTTCAAGATCCATGGTTTGAAATTTAATCAAAAATAATTATCAAAATTGACTATTACTAAACTAAAAAGCTGGAATAAAATAAATCTTTTTGCGTAACTTGTAAAATTCGGATCTAGACTTCTATCCACAGAAAAGGTATAATCTAACTAATCCTCCTTGCATAGGTTAATTGTATCTTCACAATAATTTGATTTACTGTTTGCCCATTTTCAGAATTGTACCAAAAATGCTGACAAACAAAACGTCGGTCGGTATATTTCTATACTGGTATGTGGGGGACAATCACAATTTCACAAATAGTTTCTAACAACCTAATTATCACAAATAATTAATTAAAAATCCAATTTATGCTTTCAATGTGACTTCTCAACCGCTTTTTCCCTAAACCTCAGATTACCCTCTCTTAGGATTTCATCCTTGTAAGGGACATAAGGCCACCTTCTCCATCCTGAGCTTGGTGCATGGGGTCACCTCTCCAGGTGCCCAATGGTCTTCCCTTTGGGGCTTGACCAAATCAGACCTTCCCTCTGGGGCTTGGTCTTGCAACATACATCAGGGTGGCATGTAGGTTTGAGAAGCACATGCATAATTAAATGTGATACACATAGGACTTTATAGGGTTGTTGTAACATCCTCAATTTCATAGCTAAAGTAAGCCTTTAATATGGGGTTTTCTAGTAAAGGTATGTCGAGGGATGCAATGAACGTAACCATGGCTAGGTATGTAATTAAGTTCACAAAATGTGTAATATGAGCCATCCAATCAACCAACACATACATAATGACTTAAATGTGTATGATTGTAGTTGGTTGTCTATGAATATAAATGAATTATTCCTATGGACAATAATGTGATGAATATCTAATATGATGAGTCCAGTTCATGGTTTGGGCCTTAGACCTAGCTTAGGTCTTCATGTTATGTAACTAAAGAAATATTGATCGCATATGTCATACATGAGCTTCAATTGAGAAATTATATTGGTTGAAGACTTATTTTCATGATTTGGAATACAATTAAGCTCATGGACCCTTTGAAATACTAAGGGATGGGCCATATGCCCTAGAGCCCAATTCTAGCCCTATTGGACCAATTAAGTTTTACATATAGATCCTTGGAGTACAAATTGAGAATTAAGTATTTTTTTTGTCAAAATGAATGCTCAAAATATTTTTATAGAATAGTAATTAGAATATAAGATGGTGGGAGAAATTTTAGATAATTGTCATGTATCTAGTGGCCAAAGGAATTAGAATATTAATTATGTATTATTTACTCAAAATACAAGTATGTGGTGGTTGTGAGATTAATTTTGATGTAATATTTTGCTCAAGGTAGGATACTAACAATACGCAAATAATATTAAAATGTAAGATCAAATGGAGTCATGGAATGGGATATGGGAATATTTCTAGAAACTGGACCTGTTTGCAAAAGAAAGAAAAAAAATTGAAATAGGACTCCAGCCCAGCACAGACCCAGAGCAGGCGCTCAGGCAGAAAAGACCACAAATAGAGGTCCGAGAACATGGGGTCTATCCGCCCAGATCTAGGTTTTGTGGGTATAAAGACCTTTGATCTTTGTGAACAAGGGTCGGTCGCATCCTGTACTAGGGCTTCGACGCGAATCGAGAGGGGTAGAGAGCAAGACAGAAGAACAACGAAGGTGGAAGGGGAGCACGATGGAGGCAGCTCTAGGGTGCAGTTGGAGCATCGTTTGGCAACCATCGAGCCAATGAAGCATGGACAAAGATGAAGAGGAGAGGCATCGGTGGCCAGGGCAACCTATGCCCTTTTTTTTCACCAGCCAAGATCATGGGAGTCATCGTGAGGATCACTAGGCATAGTGCCCTGTTCTTACGGAAGAAATAGGGGAGAAACCCCCCATTTTGATCGGGTGAAGAAAACTCTGCCCAGATCTGGAAGCTGGGCGCTTATTCCTCTCAGCCGTCAGATCAATCTTGAACGGTTAGCATTGTTTTGATAAAGTCATTCTTTTAAAATTCATATCTTGAGCTACAGATCTCAATTTGGGACAAACAAGGTACCTGTGGAAAGCTCTTCGAGTGTAATGTCTTATAAAAATAGTTCCAGAGTATGATTTTGATTTCTTTTATTTATTATATTTTGGGTAGCCAAAACTATATTATTTTGATGTTTTGTCAATTAAAAATAGTAAACGCCTTTAGAAATTCATACAAATTTTACTGAATGTGTATTTTGATATGTTTAACATCACTTTAGAGCCTGGTCTTTCATATATGAAGTTTGAATGAGATTTTTAATGTAAACCCTAATAAGGGTACTTTGGGTATTTCACCCATGATATGATTTTTAAATGACCCGATATTTTAATATGTGATCATTCCTACATTATATGAATACTTTTCTAGAGATTTGATGAGATTTGTTGTGCTATTATATTAGTAATTAGTTTTAGATGAGTAGACATTATGAAAGAATAATAAACGATTACCTTGAGACAATAAGTGATATATATGCCTAATTAGTCTGATATTATTTATCTAAATGGTTTTTAATTTGATTTCATAATAGAGTCAAGTAATATTAGTATATATGACTATGTTTGAGATTTTCTTTGATCTATATGCTCATATGAGTGCATAAGACGACTTTTGTCTTATTTGAGTATAAAGATAATAATATTGATTATATAGTATGAGTTTTATTTTATTTCAACGCCAAGATTTTATGGTGATCATAGATTAAATTTATGTTTAGTCTAAATAAGAACCCTAAGTTGGTATATATAATTAGGAGGATGGGGTTTTGAGATTTAGAAATAGAAAGAGGAAACATGTACTTGGACTTATAGAACTTTGATTATATTCAGGTGATTAAGATTTGGGACAAGAAATCAAGACTAAGTTAAGGACATCATCAACACAAGAGGTAAGTGGTCCATGCACATGAGTACTCATAGTTTATGTTCAATATGTTTACATGTCTCCTGATAAGAGTTTCATGATCTATGTGATTTAATATTCTAAGACTTCAATGTTAAGATTTACAAACAATATTATTCTCATATTTCTATATTTATGCAAGTGTAGATACCCAAAGTCTAAAATAGTGATATGTTGCTCAAAATATTTGTGACTCATGGACCAAATCCATGAGAAAGTTGAAGAGTCATATTCCTATAAGACTTCTTAGAAATGTTTGGAAGTAATGAATACGATTTCAAGATAAGACATGCCAGTAATGTACCCATAATTAGTTGATGATTTCAAATAGCTTTGTATGATGAATGTAAGTACACATATGTTATTAGAATTTCTCATATTTATAGTCATAGTTATGTAGTAAGATTTCAAGTAGAAAATGCCATTAAGATTTCATACATATGTAGAGATCTAAGAACTAGATTCCTTAGGATAAATAGTATCTAGAATACAAGTACAATGTAAGAATATAAATTTGAAAATATTAGGACATGGTATACTAATAAAAGTATGTTTGGGATCAGAAGGTATTGTAAAATGAGTTTATGATGGCATTATAAGATAATGACAAATTAAGTTATGATTAGGTTGTAAGACAATATTTTATGAGATTTCTATTCTGATATTTAAAGTTTAACATGTAAGTTTTATGCAAATATTAAGGTTCAGGGTAGCATCATATTTAACAAAAAGGATTGAATCACCTTGTCAGAATGCATATTTTTAGATATGTTGTACTTAAAATACATTTATGAACCTAACTTAAGATACTTTGTATGTCTAGTAATTCTATGAGCATTTCAGGTCCTTTTTCCTAAGCTATTTATCATATAATTGCTATAAGTGAAGTAATTTGACCAAATAAGAGTTTTAAAATAAAGTTTACCCCGATAATGAGATATATGTTCAAATCCAGCAATGAAGTCAATTTAGAACTTAAGAATAAAAAGATTTAGATTCAGACTTAGACTACTCACTGTGTGAGTAGCCAGATTTTGAATAAAGGTACATGATATGGGTTATAGACCCAATCTCAATTATGTAGTAATTGAGATACATATTTACATTCAGATATATATTCAGATTTAGATTTAGATATAGATTCAGATTCAGATTCAGATTCAGATATTGATTCAGATTCATATTCAGATTTCATATTCAAAACTTAGTACATGTTTAGTACTCAGTTTCAGATAAGTCTAGATTCAGATTTTAGTAAACATAGACTTAAGATAATTAATTTGAAACATTCACATAATGCATTATATAATAAGTCCTCACCAGAGAGTCCCGGGATGATACAGAGGGCGCGCTGTGCCAGACACTGCAGGTGTCACAGAGGGCATTTATGCCAATAGAGGGCACGTTGTGCCAACAGAGGGTGTGTTGCACCATAGAGGACACTTTGGTGTCAATAGAGGAGGACTTATTGTATAATGGTGGCCACAAACAGATAAAAATCGTAAGTAAAAGATACTTTAGATTAGAGTATGTTTGTAATCTCATCCATGAGTGTGATGAGAGGAATTCATATGAGATAAGTATGACCTAGACACTTTCGTGTAGGTCATGAGGCCCATGGTATAGATCTCCAGAAAAGATAGAGTAGAAAGATAAGAGTTAACAAAGTCAAGAGATATTATGTTTTTAGATTTTAATCAGCATTTGTTATCAATTTTATAATGTCCAAGAATATATTGTTAGCTCTTTAGTAATGTGCATTTTAGAATACTCATGCCACTTACTCTAATGACTATTTTTCCCAATGCATGGTTGGGGACGCGATGTCTGTAGGTTTGGAGCGATTGAAGAACAAAAGAATCAGCAAAAGCCTAAGAGACTTTCAAGCTTGCCTAGTGGGGTGCCATCTACCTTGATGATCATGAGTATCTACATCTTTTCATTATGAACTTATGCATAAACATGATGTAGTTTTATGTTGACAAAAAGCTATGTATGAATTAGTTTTACAGTTTTGCAAAGTGTTTCATTTACTTTTATTGCAATGGTTATCATGTTTGTGACACTCCCAGAAAAAAAAAACTTACGCTCATGTGATATAAAAATATGGGTGTTACAATATGGTATCAGAGCAATTTGGTAAATGGCCACTAGGCAAACATGATTCTTATAGTCACCCTAGAGTGGAGAGGTAAGATCAAGGTTTAGGGATAGATTCCAAAAGAAGAATACCATAACCTAGAGTGATTAAGAGGCTTAAGCTCAGAATATATAGATATCTTAGAGGCAGAAGTCAACCTAGTTTAGATCTAAAGTAGCAACCTAAACCTAGCTAATGAGATAACCTCTTCATTCTCAATGGTTATGGCTATCCAATTGAGGATTGAAGAGGGATGTCTTAAGCAGTAGACCTTTTATGCATCTCTCATTTATTACTGGTCCATGTGGTATGGGACACATGTATCAGTGGGTGAGTGAGAGATAGCATCTCAGGATCCCACATCTCTAGGTATGTGCTTGATCACCACATATCTAGGAATGTAGGAGTTACCTGAAGGACCTTAGATTAGACAGTCATGTAAAACTAATGTTAGAAAGTCATGACAAGGTTGAGATGGATGCCCTAAGTATAAATCCAAGTTTAGTTTCAGAAACCCTAAGTATGAGTTGATAAGTAGACCAAGGTAATAGATAATACTCATAATTTTTTTATGAAAATGCATAACATATATCTTTTCATGCAAAAGTTTGAACATAAGTGTGTCTTACAATAAATGAAGAGGTAAGTAGAACCCTAAGGTGGGTAGTAGCCTAGAGAAATTTTGAGGATGAAATTTATTTTAAGGTGGGTAGAATTGTAACATCCTCAATTTCATAGCTAAAGTAAGCCTTTAATATGGGGTTTTCTAGTAAAGGTATGCCAGGGGATGCAATGAACGTAACCATGTATAGGTATGTAATTAAGTTCACAAAATGTGTAATACGAGCCATCCAATCAACCAACACATACATAATGACTTAAATGTGTATGATTGTAGTCGGTTGTCTATGAATATAAATGAATTATTCCTATGGACAATAATGTGATGAATATCTAATATGATGAGTCCAGTTCATGGTTTGGGCCTTAGATCTTATCTTAGGTCTTCATGTTATATAACTAAAGAAATATTGATCGCATATGTCATACATGAGCTTCAATTGAGAAATTATATTGGTTGAAGACTTATTTTCATGATTTGGAATACAATTAAGCTCATGGACCCTTTGAAATACTAAGGGATGGGCCATATGCCCTAGAGCCCAATTCTAGCCCTATTGGACCAATTAAGTTTTACAAATAGATCCTTGGAGTACAGATTGAGAATTAAGTATTTTTTTTGTCATAATGAATGCTCAAAATATTTTTTATAGAATAGTAATTAGAATATAAGATGGTGGGAGAAATTTTAGATAATTGTCATGTATCTAGTGGCCAAAGGAATTAGAATATTAATTATGTATTATTTACTCAAAAGACAAGTATGTGGTGGTTGTGAGATTAATTTTGATGTAATAGTTTGCTCAAGGTAGGATACTAACAATACGCAAATAATATTAAAATGTAAGATCAAACGGAGTCATGGAATGGGCTATAGGAATATTTCTAGAAACTGGACCTATTTGCAAAAGAAAGAAAAAAAATGAAATAGGACTCCAGCCCAGCGCAGACCCAGAGCAGGCACTCAGGCGGAACAGACCATAAACATAGGTCCGAGAAGATGGGGTCTATCCGCCCAGATCTTGGTTTTGTGGGTATAAAGACCTTTGATCTTTGTGAACAAGGATCGGCCGCATCCTATACTAGGGCTTCGACGCGAATCGAGAGGGGTAGAGAGCAAGATGGAAGAACAAAGAAGGTGGAAGGGGAGCACGATGGAGGCAGCTCTAGGGTGCATTTGGTTCATCGTTTGGCAACCATCAAGCCAATGAAGCATGGACAAAGATGAAGAGGAGAGGCGTCGGTGGCCAGGGCAACCTCTGCCCTTTTTTTTCACCAGCCAAGATCATGGGAGTCATCGTGAGGATCACTAGGCATAGTGCCCTGTTCTTATAGAAGAAATAGGGGAGAAACCCCCCATTTTGATCGGGTGAAGAAAACGCTGCCCAGATCTGGAAGTTGGGCGCTTATTCCTCTCAGCCGTCAGATCAAGCTTGAACGGTTAGCATCGTTTTGATAAAGTCATTCTTTTAAAATTCATATCTTGAGCTACAGATCTCAGTTTGGGACAAACAAAGTACCTGTAGAAAACTCTTCGAGTGTACTATCTTATAAAAATAGTTCTAGAGTATGATTTTGATGTCTTTTATTTATTATATGTTGGGTAGCCAAAACTATATGATTTTGATGTTTTGTCAATTAAAAATAGTAAACGCCTTTAGAAATTCATACAAATTTTATTAAATGTGTATTTTGATCTGTTTAACATTACTTCAAAGCCTGATCTTTCATATATGAAGATTTAATGAGATTTTTAATGTAAACCCTAATAAGGGTATTTTGGGTATTTCACCCATGATATGATTTTTAAATGACCTGATATTTTAATATGTGATCATTCCTACATTATATGAATACTTTTCTAGAGAATTGATGAGGTTTGTTGTGCTATTATATTAGTATTTAGTTTTAGATGAGTAGCCATTATGAAAGAATAATAAACGATTACCTTGAGACAATAAGTGATATATATGCCTAATTAGTCTGATATTATTTATCTAAATGGTTTTTAATTTGATTTCATAATAGAGTCAAGTAATATTAGTATATATGACTATGTTTGAGATTTTCTTTGATCTATATGCTCATATGAGTGCATAAGACGACTTATGTCTTATTTGAGTGTAAAGATAATATTATTGATTATATAGTATGAGTTTTATTTTATTTCAACGCCAAGATTTTATGGTGATCATAGATTAAAGTTATGTTTAGTATAAATAAGAACCCTAAGTTGGTATATATTAGGAGGATGGGGTTTTGAGTTTTAGAAATAGAAAGAGGGAACATGTACTTGGACTTATAGAACTTTGATTATATTCAGGTGATTAAGATTTGGGACAAGAAATCAAGACTAAGTTAAGGACATCATCAACACAAGAGGTAAGTGTTCCATGCACATGAGTACTCATAGTATATGTTCAATATGTTTAAATGTCTCCTGATAAGAGTTTCATGATCTATGTGATTTAATATTCTAAGACTTCAATGTTAAGATTTACAAACAATATTATTCTCATATTTCTATATTTATGCAAGTGTAGATACCCAAAGTCTAAAATATTGATATGTTGCTCAAAATAGTTGTGACTCATGGACCAAATACATGAGAAAGTTGAAGAATCATATTCCTATTAGACTTCTTAGAAATGTTTGGAAGTAATGAATACGATTTCAAGATAAGATATGCCAGTAATGTACCCATACTTAGTTGATGATTTCAAATAGCTTTGTATGAAGAATGTAAGTACATATATGTTATTAGAATTTCTCATATTTATAGTCATAGTTATGTAGTAAGATTTCAAGTAGAAACATGCCATTAAGATTTCATACATATGTAGAGATCTAAGAACTAGATTCCTTAGGATAAATAGTATCTAGAATACAAGTACAATGTAAGAATATAAATTTGAAAATATTAGGACATGGTATACTAATAAAAGTACGTTTGGGATCAGAAGGTATTGTAAAATGAGTTTATGATGGCATTATAAGATAATGACAAATTAAGTTATGATTAGGTTGTATGACAATATTTTATGAGATTTCTATTTTGATATTTTAAGGTTTAACATGTAAGTTTTTATGTAAATATTAAGGTTCAGGGTAGCATCATATTTAACAAAAAGGATTGAACCACCTTGTCAGAATTCATATTTTTAGATATGTTGTACTTAAAATACGTTTATGAACCTGACTTAAGATACTTTGTATGCCTAGTAATTCTATGAGCATTTTAGGTCCTTTTTCCTAAGTTATTTATCTTATAATTGGTATAAGTGAAGTAATTTGACCAAATAAGAGTTTGAAAATAAATTTTACCCCGATAATGAGATACATGTTCAAATCCATCAATGAAGTCAGTTTAGAACTTAAGAATAAAAAGATTTCGATTCAGACTTAGACTACTCACTATGTGAGTAGCCAGATTTTGAATAAAGATACATGATATGGGTTATAGACCCAATCTCAATTATGTAGTAATTGAGATACATGTTTACATTCAGATATAGATTCAGATTCAGATTCAGATATAGATTCAGATTCAGATTTAGATATAGATTCAGATTCAGATTTCATATTCAAAACTTAGTACATGTTTAGTACTCAGTTTTAGATAAGTCCAGATTCAGAGTTTAGTAAAGATAGACTTAAGATAATTAATTTGAAACATTCACATAATGCATTATATAATAAGTCCTCACCAAAGAGTCTCGGGACGATACAGAGGGCGTGTTGCGCCAGACACTGCGGGTGTCACAGAGGGCATTTATGCCAACAGAGGGAACGTTGTGCCAACAGAGGGTGTGTTGCACCATAGAGGACACTTCGGTGTCAAAAGAGGGCACGTTGTGCCAACAGAGGGTGTGTTGCACCATAGAGGACACTTCGGTGTCAATAGAGGAGGACTTATTGTATAATGGTGGCCACAAACAGATAAAAATCGTAAGTAAAAGATACTTTAGATTAGAGTATGTTTGTAATCTCATGCATGAGTGTGATGAGAGGAATTCATATGAGATAAGTATGACCTAGACACTTTGGTGTAGGTCATGAGGCCCATGGTATAGGTCTCTAGAAAAGATAGAGTAGAAATATAAGAGTTAAAGAAGTCAAGAGATATTATGTTTTCATATTTTAATCAGCATTTGTTATTAGTTTTATAATGTCCAAGAATATATTGTTAGCTCTTTAGTAATGTGCATTTTAGAATACTCATGCCACTTACTCTAATGACTATTTTTTCCAATGCATGGTTGGGGACGCGATGTCTGCAGGTTTGGAGCGATTGAAGAACAAAGGGACCAGCAAAGGCCTAAGAGACTTTCAAGCTTTCCTAGTGGGGTGCCATCTACCTAGATGATCCTGAGTATCTACATATTTTTATTATGAACTAATGCATAAACATGATGTAGTTTTATGTTGACAAAAAGCTATGTATGAATTAGTTTTATAGTTTTGCAAAGTCTTTCATTTACTTTTATTGCAATGGTTATCATGTTTGTGACACTCCCAGAAAAAAAAACTTCCGCTCATGTGATATAAAAATCTGGGTGTTATAGTTGTAGAATTGAACATTCAACAGTTTAGGTTGCAATCAATCGAGAAACATCCAGAAAACACTATGAAACTAAAGGCAATTATTCATAAGTAACCACATACATGTTCAGTCGAACTAACAGGCTAACAATTTTCCAATCAAGGAAGTATCCAGGCAAGCAAGCAGTTCACACAAGCAAGGATCCTGAAAAAATCATATAATCTATTCACTATTCAATTTATCAGGACCTATTCATTTGAACTCGCTTCCTAGGATTTCTTACTTCCTTTTAGGGTTTCATTAGGTTTCATCTTCATTATTGACACTAGAAATCCTAAAATGGCAAAACTAAGCATAAGCCCTAATTAACTTGTTATATTCCTCCTAACAGGCTTAGGATCAACTGATATTGACAATATTCCCAAGAATTTAGAATTCTTCAAGTTAATCACCCTTTTTACTCTAAATTAGTGTTTCCATATGCATTATCATATATTCATGGACTAAAACCTAAAACAAGTCAATTATTATCTAATATCATATTCAAATTTCACTTTATCTCCCAATAGGTTATTAATACTTGAATTAACCCATTAAGAATCTTAAATCTGATCTCTAATCCTTATTAGGGTTTTTAACCTAAGATTAATATATTATATGATCATCTTAAGATACTTTTGCAATCAGAAACGAAACTAGGTGCAAATAAAAATTCTAACAGATTCCTCATATTTTCCTGATCATTTTTCATGTATAAAGTTTCTTCATCCAACCTTCCTATCAATTTCTATGATTTTTACCAAAAAAAGGTATTTTCTTGAAATATCTAGTAGAGGGGAACTATTTTCCAGAAATCGCCATAAAACCTCGGTCGTTCAATCAGTGGTCTGCTAGACCATGCGAGATCAAACGATCTTTGGCGCGCGCCTCGCTCAAGAATCAAAAGAAACAAAAGGCAAGAATGCCCTTACCTAAACTGAAGGAGCGGGAGAGTATGTTGGTAAAATGGAAACTTGTTGTCTTCAACCTCTGGTTGCTCCACGTACGCGGACTGGTGGTCAACCCATCGGTTGACTTCACAATCCACAGCCTTGGCATGCAAACTAACTGGAGCAAGAGTGAAACGTCTATTTCGAGAAAACAAGATTAACTAATGCGGAAGCGTTCACTAAGCATCGGATTACCAGAAATCACTAAAAAAATTTAAACTTTTTACGAAGAGATCCTTTAAAGGTAAAGCTTTCTCATAAAGCAACATGATACGTTGTTTACAACTAATCCATCAGTAAAACTCTGTAAGGCAAGATACAAAAGTCTCTAAGGACTGGACCAAAAACTCGAAAGCACTAACTAATACTCCGAGGACCTGAGAGTACAGAGACGACATATAGGACTCTAACACTATCTACACATGACATAGCAGCCAATGCCTCCACTTGAAGCTTCACTGCTGTCCTTGGTACTGCTGATGCTGCCCTTCACCTATTGAAGGACTTCTGCCTCCTCGCCCACGTCCACCTAAAGGTTGAAATCTACGGGGTGAGACAATTATAAAAAAAATCATCCCAGTGAGAGATATAACTCTTCGCCAGAAGCATAATTATTGCAACATAAGAGAATAAATGTACACAAAGAAGTTATGTATATTTGAGAGTAGTTAAAACAATGTTTAACAGATTAAACTATTCTTTCTACTAAAAGCAATGCAACTATAAATTGATAAAATCACATGTCACTTATCACATCACTAACTCCCTTCAGACTTGGATCATATATCCATTGCCTGGCATTATTATTTGGGAAAGGATGGCCTGTAGGGTATTCTGGTACTTCGCTATTAGAGTCACAGTGGCATTCTGTACTCTCTTCGCCATCGAAAGATTTCTTGTTTATCTCTCATCGATTGCGGTATAAAAGACTTCCTCAGGAGATTAGTGTTACATCACCCCGGCATAACCATAGTGAAGGATTGATAGATTAAGATACATCTACATCAATTCCTACACTAGGATGTAAGGACATTCACATCCAATTTCCCCACATACTCAAAAGTATGTGATCCAGGATTTCCCTTAGGAAAACCTGTTTCACCATCATTTAACTCCTGACAATGATGGATCTATGATCAGGGCTCTACATGGTATGATTATACTTGATTAGTTAGGTACATTTTAGTATTCTTTTAACATCATACATGTTTTCAAACATTAATCATTAGAACAGCAGTTATGAAAGTAGAATACTAAATGTATCAAGTCTAACTCACATAATCATCATTTCTCAGTACTCTCATCACAAGTCATCTTTTAAAGCATGACCTTGATGGTATTCATGGCTCTCACAGCCTATCAATCTCATAAGATGCTATTAACAAGGCATCAGGATAAATCACTTATTCATAAAGCTAACAGCATGCTTTCAATGAATATAGTATCATCATCCATACTTGGATATGATCATCCTTATATAGGAACCTGCATGGTTAAATCAACTGATAACAATAAATAACTCATTTAAAGAAGTTGTATCTCCCTACTCATACAAGAGCTAGGTTTCCCTGATTTTCATCAATTAGGGTTTACTATTCACAATACATGTCATCATCCTAGAATTAGGGTTACTATTCACCTATTGGTGAATTGATCTCATAACATCATCATGTATGAGAAACATCATCATTAAAGTCCTCAGATAAGATTAAGATTCATCAATTATCATAAATAGGGTTTTCATGATCTCACATAGGTGGATCATACCCTAATCATGTACATTCATATATATTGAAGGTATTTTACTTGGATTTCAACCATAATTGGGATTTTCTCTATCCTCTTGCTCATAGTTGATGATTACATCCCTCTAGATTGGGTTAGGTCTAATCAACATTGATAATCCTAGACAAGTCATCACCATTGTAACCATTGGGGTTTGCATGATAAAAAGGGGTTACCTACTTGAATCCATAAAGGGTATTTTGGTAAAGTTCACCATTGATCATAACATGGGTTAATATACTAACCACTTGACCCTTAATGCCCCTAGGTATCATAAGGGTTTAGGTTGAACAACCATCAAACCATCTAAGCCTTCAAGGCATTAGGCAGACTTATCCTTAAAAGTCCCCAATAGGTTTCACACCTTCAACCTTCAAACGAAACTGAGATCGTTTAAGGTTGTAGACCGTTTAGCTTTGGTTGACTTCAAGACCGCATGACACTCAAGACCGTTTACCCTTAAACGATCTTGAGGTCATTGCCCAAGATGGGGTGAAGACCATTTAGTCATAGTTTGACTTCTGAAGTCGTTTGAGCTCATTCGGACCTGAAGTCGTATGAACTCATTCGGTCCTGAAGTCGTATGAACTCATTCGGTCCTGAAGTCGTATGAACTCATTCGGTCCTGAATTCGTATGAACTCATTCGTTCCTGAAGTCGTATGAACTCATTCGGTCCTGAAGTCGTATGAACTCATTCGGTCCTGAAGTCGTATGGTCCTAAAATCTCAAGATCGCATGGACCTCCAAGGTGATTCAGAGGGTAAACTCGATTAGGGTTTCCTATGTTGAAGCCTTCAATTGATCTCAAGCTTGCTAACCACTTATCAATTGAGACAATTAGGGTTAGCCTTACCCAATTGGTCACTCAATTGATCCTCAATTTATATCCAATTAGGGTTGGAGTTGGTTCAATTAAGGTCTATAGACATTCAACCATCAACACTCAACAATGTGAATCAAATCGAAGTTGATCTCATCAATTGACCTCCAAACGGGCTCAAACATGGCCCAAACGGTCTTGGGATCGTTTGGATAACCTTCAAACGGTCTTGAGACCGTTTGCCCAAGAAATCGTCAAAATCTAAGTTAATTTGATAGGGGTTGAACCTTAATTAAGTCACAAATCAGCAATTTGATTATTTCAATAACCCACTGTAATTGGGCCCTCAATTGATCAAATTTCCTTAACCCTAGACCTCCAAAAGGTCTTGGGTTGACATAAAACGGTCTTGAGACCGTTTGGATGAGTTTCAAACGGTCTTGATACCATTTTCCCATCCATCCTTTGGACTCTAGTGAAAATTCATCAAGGTTTGATCTATTGAGTTAATCATCACATCAATACTTAATTGCAATATGATTTGGTACCTTTGGACCTTCAATTGGTCAACTATACTTGACCCCAGACCTCTAAACAGTCTTGGGTGATCCCCAAACGGTCTTGAGACCGTTTGGATGATTCCCCAAACGGTCTTGAGACCGTTTGGGCTAATCAACCCAAAATCACTAATTAACTCATTGGAATTTCAGCACTGATTTCAATTAGGATTCGCCCTATTAATCAACCTTCAATTCATAACTCGTTTGGAATTAATCCATAAATTTTGGTGAGTCATTAGTCAACATCATTATTAACAGTAATCCCAAACGGTCAACGCTTGGTCAACCATCTTAAACGGTCTTGAGACCGTTTTCCCAAAAAGGGCAAATTAAACAGATTGAAAATCAGAACTTAATTCAATTGGATTTGCTAATTGATTTGCTTATATCTCACGATTCCTTTGGAGTTAACCCCTCAAATTTTGTGGGTGATTAACCTACATAATTATAAACAAGATCCCTTTACGGTCGTCGCTTGGTCAATGCGACCAAACAGTCTTGAAGGCCGTTTTCCTTCATACGACCCTGAAACCGTTTGCCCACCAAATGGTTGTGTAAACCGTATGGGCAATTGGTGGAGGTCGTTTGGTAAATTGTAAATCCGTGGATAAGAATAGGAGTTAACGCCCTTATCTTCTACCTCAAGAACAGTAGCAGTTCTTCACGATTTTGCTTACAAGGATGCAAAGGAAGATAGGGAAGAAGAAGAACTAGCAACTATATGCATAGAAAAAGATGTATAATCAAAGCATAAGGTTTAGAGTTATAAAACCTGCCTTAAGGTCATTCCTTGAGCTCCAAGCTTCCAAGCTTCAAGTCTTTAATGGTGTCTTGAGCTCCACAGGTCGGACAAGGGTGTTTCTCCAAGGAAAGGTTGGGAAAAGATGGCTAGAAAGAAGAAACAAGTAAGGAAGACCATAAAACCAACCTTGCACCATGAATTCCTCCATGAATTCAAGCAAGGTGATGATCAAAGCTTACCTATAACTGCTTGGCCGTTCTCCTATTCTCCAAAGCTCTGTCCTAAGTCAGTCTAAGCAAGGGGATAAGAAAGGAAGTGAAGGAAACGATCCTTGCTAAGTGAGAAAAGGTGTATATATACTTTAGGTGAAATTTCAACATAAGGACAACTTGTTTCTCCATTTCTCCTCTAGGTCCTTCCCTTATTATAAACCACGTTTCTCCCTTCCATACTTAAGCAAAACTCATCTTAAACCCAAGGTCTAAAGGTGAATAAAGCCAACTTCTTACTAAGTTGCACATATAGAAGGGTTATTAGACTTATAACTTGATCATTTAATTTATAAGGGTTATCATTCTTATTTAATTATTCAATTGAAGTGACCTCTTCATCATTCTTACTCTCAATTATGCCAAGAGTCATAAAATATACTCTATAAGGTGTATTTTACAAGTTTCACCCCATATTTTGGGTAAATTGCACTTTACATCAAAACTAGAGTTTTAAGTACAAGGATTGCTCCACAAGCTGCATCTTGGTGCCCAAGCTTGGAGAATCCATCATACTTTATCATATTCATTATTATGATGTCTCAACACCAAAGGAACATCTTAACATGTGCAATTTGTAAGTTAACCCCTTTTAATTGGGTAATTTGCACATAGGTCCTTGTATTACAAAACAATATTACAACATTGTTCAAAAGGGACAGAAATGGAAATTATAGATTCTTCTAAAGCTTAATCACATATCAAGGGGTAATCACAAGCCTCTAATCATATTTTAAGAAAAACATCTAGGGTTAGTTCATAACCTAGGTCAGGGATGTTACAAATTATATCCCCCTAACAAGGATTTCGTCCTCGAAATCTCAGATAAAAGGAAGCAGATATTATTTAAGTATCATATCTTGCTAATCAATTAATTTGGAAACATTCACTGAGAAGGTTCACTAAGAAATTTGTCTTGGAGGATTTCACTAAGTAAATTTACTAAGGGTATTGTTTCAAAGGCTTTTACTGAAAGAGTTCGTTAAGTATATTTACTAAGTATATTCACTAAGTTTGCTCACTAAGTATTCACTGAGTAAGTTTACTGAGTATATTCACTAAGTATGTTCACTAAGTATGTTCACTAAGTTTGCTCACTAAGTATTCACTGAGTAAGTTCACTGAGTATATTCACTAAGTATATTTACTGAGTATTCACTGAGTATATTCACTAAGTATGTTCACTGAGTATTCACTGAGTATATTCACTGATTATATTCACTAAGTACGTTCACTAAGTTTGCTGACTAAGTATTCACTGAGTAAGTTCACTAAGTATATTCACTAAGTATGTTCACTGAGTATTCACTGAGTATATTCACTAAGTATATTCACTAAGTATGTTCACTGAGTATTCACTGAATATATTCACTGAGTATGTTCACTAAGTATGTTCACTGAGTATTCACTGAGTATATTCACTGAGTATGTTCACTGAGTATTCACTGAGTATATTCACTGAGTATATTCACTAAGTATGTTCACTCAGTATTCACTGAGTATATTCACTAAGTATATTCACTAAGTATGTTCACTGAGTATTCACTGAGTATATTCACTAAGTATGTTCACTGAGTATTCACTGAGTATATTCACTGAGTATGTTCACTAAGTATGTTCACTGAGTATTCACTAAGTATATTCACTAAGTATGTTCACTGAGTATTCACTGAGTATATTCACTGAGTATGTTCACTAAGTATGTTCACTGAGTATTCACTAAGTATATTCACTAAGTATATTCACTAAGTATGTTCACTGAGTATTCACTGAGTATATTCACTAAGTATGTTCACTGAGTATTCACTGAGTATATTCACTGAGTATGTTCACTAAGTATGTTCACTGAGTATTCACTGAGTATATTCACTAAGTATGTTCACTGAGTATTCACTGAGTATATTCACTGAGTATGTTCACTAAGTATGTTCACTAAGTATTCACTGAGTATATTCACTGAGTATGTTCACTGAGTATTCACTGAGTATATTCACTAAGTATGATCACTAAGTATTCACTGAGGAAGTTCACTAAGTATATTCACTAAGTATGTTCACTAAGTATTCACTAAGATCCTCTCATTTAATTTTTCTTATACTTATTAGATTGTTTCAAAATAATTACCTGATCAGAGTAATCAAAAGATAACAATCTAAGAGTTTCATACTTGCCTTATCTACAATAACCATATATATGGCCAGGGTATATAAGTATTGAGATTAGGTAGTATGTATTTTACTTATCATCCTATTCTTTGCTTTTCATATCATTATACACGCAGAATTTATCACTCTAGATTATTCTTCAGGTATCACATCTATATCTCATCTTTTTAATACACAGTTAAGGGAGATTATAAATTGTTTTAAAGAATATTGAGTAAGATATGAATTCTTATCTTTCTTGTGTCCTTCTAGGACTTACTCAAGAAATTCAAAAGCAGCTAACTTCCATATTTTTAACACGTAGAATCCTAATATGTAATAATAAAATAATACTTATTTCATCTGACCTGTATGGGATGTTTGTCCACGTCCTCTATTATTATATTGCCTCCCTTGTGGGCCTTGCAGACTCTGTCCTTGAGGTCGAGTCATTATTGCATTCTTGTCTAGACAATCCCTTGCCAGATGTCCCGGTTGTCTACATAAGTAACAGATCATGGGTGCAAGGTGTCTATACGATCCAGTTACCGATGTTGAGGCTATGTCGGAGGGTCTTCTTAGAATACAACTATGGTCCCTATTTCCACTTGACACCCATTGTGTCTGGGTAGGGAATTCTGATATTGCCATTGGTGTAGAAAATCTTGGCTTCTTAAAACTTTCAGGCCTTTGTTCTTGAGGCTGGGTGTACATCTTCTTACTACTTGTCTGTTGTTTCACGGTTTCCGACCTCTCTATCCTTCTTACTGACTCCACAAAGGTGGCAAACCTTTCTCTGTTCTCCAAGGCAGACACAGGAGTGGCTAGTTCAGCATTCAATCCTTTCTCAAAATGCCGAATTCTTTCTTCATCACTAACTGCCATCTGTGGACAAAATCGTAGTAACTCCATGAACTTAGCTTCATATTTGCTAACGTTCATCAGTCCTTGTGTGATCTTCTCAAACTGAGAGATCTTCTCATCTAGATACGTCTTAGGGAAGTATCTATTGACGAATTCTCGTCGGAAAACCTCCCATCCTATTTCTTCACCTGGTCTCTTATCTTCCTCTATCATCCACCAATTACCAGCAATTCCTTTTAGGAGGTATACCGCATGCTTAACCTTTTCAGCTTCAGGAATATCAAGGATCCTGAAAGCCTTTTCCAGCTCTGTCAACCATAGATCAGCATCTTCTCGATCAGATGTACCAGCATAGTCTATGGCTCCCACCCGGCGAAGTCTCTCGAAAGTCTTGTTGGTTCCATAACCTTCCTGATGGGATGGTGCCCTAGATGCAGATGGTGGCACCCTATCTGCTATGTGTGTTATGGCTGCCAGAAACTTATCAAATAAAGCATAAGTAGCTGGATTTTCTATCTTAGCTGGGTCAAACTGGGGTTGTTCAGGTACAGGCCCTTCCCTATTCTGGTCTCCTGCACCTCCTCCTGGTGCAGCAGAACTGCCCTCATCGGCATGCTCTTCACGTGGTCCAAACATCTTCAAGTTCTTCTCCTCCTATGTGAGCAGAAGATACTATCAGATAATCTGGAAAACACTTAGAACAGACTCTACAATCTTAGTCCTATGTCTCTGTAGACTCGGCGAGCCTAGAGCTCTGATACCACTAATTGAAATGTCTATTTCGAGAAAACAAGATTAACTAATGCGGAAGCGTTCACTAAGCATCGGATTACCAGAAATCACTAAAAAATTTTAAACTTTTTATGAAGAGATCCTTTAAAGGTAAAGCTTTCTCATAAAGCAACATGACAAGTTGTTTACAACTAATCCATCAGTAAAACTCTGTAAGGCAAGATACAAAAGTCTCTAAGGACTGGACCAAAAACTCGAAAGCACTAACTAATACTCCGAGGACCTGAGAGTACAGAGACGACATATAGGACTCTAACACTATCTACATATGACATAGCAGCCAATGCCTCCACTTGAAGCTTCACTGCTGTCCTTGGTACTGCTGATGCTGCCCTTCACCTATTGAAGGACTTCTGCCTCCTCGCCCACGTCCACCTAAAGGTTGAAATCTACGGGGCGAGACAATTATAAAAAAAATCATCCCAGCGAGAGATATAACTCTTCTCCAGAAGCATAATTATTGCAGCATAAGAGAATAAATGTACACAAAGAAGTTATGTATATTTGAGAGTAGTTAAAACAATGTTTAACAGATTAAACTATTCTTTCTACTAAAAGCAATGCAACTATAAATTGATAAAATCACATGTCACTTATCACATCACTAACTCCCTTCAGACTTGGATCATATATCCATTGCCTGGCATTATTATTTGGGAAAGGATGGCCTGTAGGGTATTCTGGTACTTCGCTATTAGAGTCACAGTGGCATTCTGTACTCTCTTCGCCATCGAAAGATTTCTTGTTTATCTCTCATCGATTGCGGTATAAAAGACTTCCTCGGGAGATTAGTGTTACATCACCCCGGCATAACCCATAGTGAAGGATTGATAGATTAAGATACATCTACATCAATTCCTACAATAGGATGTAAGGACATTCACATCCAATTTCCCCACATACTCAAAAGTATGTGATCCAGGAGTTCCCTTAGGAAAACATGTTTCACCATCATTTAACTCCTGACAATGATGGATCTATGATCAGGGCTCTACATGGTATGATTATACTTGATTAGTTAGGTACATTTTAGTATTCTTTTAACATCATACATGTTTTCAAACATTAATCATTAGAACAGCAGTTATGAAAATAGAATACTAAATGTATCAAATCTAACTCACATAATCATCATTTCTCAGTACTCTCATCACAAGTCATCTTTTAAAGCATGACCTTGATGGTATTCATGGCTCTCACAGCCTATCAATCTCATAAGATGCTATTAACAAGGCATCAGGATAAATCACTTATTCATAAAGCTAACAACATGCTTTCAATGAATATAGTATCATCATCCATACCTAGATATGATCATCCTTATATAGGAACATGCATGGTTAAATCAACTGATAACAATAAATAACTCATTTAAAGAAGTTGTATCTCCCTACTCATACAAGAGCTAGGTTTCCCTTATTTTCATCAATTAGGGTTTACTATTCACAATACATGTCATCATCCTAGAATTAGGGTTACTATTCACCTATTGGTGAATTGATCTCATAACATCATCATGTATGTGAAACATCATCATTAAAGTCCTCAGATAAGATTAAGATTCATCAATTATCATAAATAGGGTTTTCATGATCTCACATAGGTGGATCATACCCTAATCATGTACATTCATATATATTGAAGGTATTTTACTTGGATTTCAACCATAATTGGGATTTTCTCTATCCTCTTGCTCATAGGTGATGATTACATCCCTCTAGATTGGGTTAGGTCTAATCAACATTGATAAGCCTAGCCAAGTCATCACCATTGTAACCATTGGGGTTTGCATGATAAAAGGGGTTACCTACTTGAATCCATAAAGGGTATTTTAGTAAAGTTCACCATTGATCATAACATGGGTTAATATACTAACCACTTGACCCTTAATGCCCCTAGGTATCATAAGGGTTTAGGTTGAACAACCATCAAACCATCTAAGCCTTCAAGGCATTAGGCAGACTTATCCTTAAAAGTCCCTAATAGGTTTCACACCTTCAACCTTCAAACGATCCTGAGATCATTTAAGGCTGTAGACCGTTTAGCTTTGGTTGACTTCAACATCACATGACACTCAAGACCGTTTACCCTTAAACGATCTTGAGGTCATTGCCCAAGATGGGGTGAAGACCGTTTAGTCATAGTTTGACTTCTGAAGTCGTTTGAGCTCATTCGGACCTGAAGTCATATGAACTCCTTCGGTCCTAAAGACGTATGAACTCATTCGGTCCTGAAGTCGTATGAACTCATTCGATCCTGAAGTCGTATGAACTCATTCGGTCCTGAAGTAGTATGAACTCATTTGGTCCTGAAGTCGTATGAACTCATTCGGTCCTGAAGTCGTATGAACTCATTCGGTCCTGAAGTCGTATGGTCCTAAAAGCTCAAGATCGCATGGACCTCCAAGGTGATTCAAAGGGTAAACTCGATTAGGGTTTCCTATGTTGAAGCCTTCAATTGATCTCAAGCTTGCTAACCACTTATCAATTGAGACAATTAGGGTTAGCCTTACCCAATTGGTCACTCAATTGATCCTCAATTGATATCCAATTAGGGTTGGAGTTGGTTCAATTAAGGTCTATAGACATTCAACCATCAACACTCAACAATGTGAATCAAATCGAAGTTGATCCCATTAATTGACCTCCAAACGGGCTCAAATTTGGCCCAAACGGTCTTGGGATCGTTTGGATAACCTCCAAACGGTCTTGAGACCGTTTCCCAAGAAATCATCAAAATCTAAGTTAATTTCATAGGGGTTGAACCTTAATTAAGTCACAAATCAGCAATTTGATTATTTCAATAACCCACTGTAATTGGGCCCTCAATTGATCAAATTTCCTTAACCCTAGACCTCCAAACGGTCTTGGGTTGACACCAAACGGTCTTGGGTTGACACCGACCGTTTGGATGAGTTCCAAACGGTCTTGAGACCGTTTGCCCATCCATCCTTTGGACTCCAGTGAAAATTCAGCAAGGTTTGATCTATTGAGTTAATCATCACATCAATACTTAATTGCAATATGATTTGGTACCTTTGGACCTTCAATTTGTCAACTATACTTGACCCCAGACCTATAAAAGGTCTTGGGTGATCCCCAAACGGTCTTGGGACCATTTGGATGATTCCCCAAACGGTCTTGAGACCGTTTGGGCTAATCAACCCAAAATCACTAATTAACTCATTGGAATTTCAGCACTGATTTCAATTAGGATTTTCCCTATTAATCAACCTTCAATTCATAACTCGTTTGGAATTAATCCATAAAATTTGGTGAGTCATTAGTCAACATCATTATGAACAGTAATCCCAAACGGTCAACGCTTGGTCAACCATCTTAAACGGTCTTGAGACCGTTTGCCCAAAAAGGGCAAATTAAACAAATTGAAAATCAGAACTTAATTCAATTGGATTTGCTAATTGATTTGCTTATATCTCACGATTCCTTTGGAGTTAACCCCTCAAATTTTGTGGGTGATTAACCTACATAATTATAAACAAGATTCCCATACGTTCGTCGCTTGGTCAATGCGACCAAATGGTCTTGAAGGCCGTTTGCCTTCATACGACCCTGAAACCGTTTGCCCACCAAATGGTTGTGTAAACCGTATGGGCAATTGGTGGAGGTCGTTTGGTAAAGTGGAAATCCATGGATAAGCATAGGAGTTAATGCCCTTATCTTCTACCTCAAGAACAGTAGCAGTTCTTCATGATTTTGCTTACAAGGATGCAAGGGGAGATAGGGAAGAAGAAGAACTAGCAACTATATGCATAGAAAAAGATGTATAATCAAAGCATAAGGTTTAGAGTTATAAAACCCACCTTAAGGTCGTTCCTTGAGCTCCAAGATTCCAAGCTTCAAGTCTTTAATGGTGTCTTGAGCTCCACAGGTCGGCCAAGGGTGTTTCTCCAAGGAAAGGTTGGGAAAAGATGGCTAGAAAGAAGAAACAAGTAAGGAAGACCATAAAACCAACCTTGCACCATGAATTCCTCCATGAATTCGAGAAAGGTGATGATCAAAGCTTACCTAGAACTGCTTGGCCGTTCTCCTATTCTCCAGAGCTCTGTCCTAAGTCGGTCTAAGCAAGGGGATAAGAAAGGAAGTGAAGGAAACGATCCTTGCTAAGTGAGAAAAGGTGTATATATACTTTAGGTGAAATTTCAACATAAGGACAACTTGTTTCTCCATTTCTCCTCTAGGTCCTTCACTTATTATAAACCACGTTTCTCCCTTCCATACTTAAGAAAAACTCATCTTAAACCCAAGGTCTAAAGGTGAAGAAAGCCAACTTCTTACTAAGTTGCACATATAGAAGGGTTATTAGACTTATAACTTGATCATTTAATTTATAAGGGTTATCATTCTTATTTAATTATTCAATTGAAGTGACCTCTTCATCATTCTTACTCTCAATGATGCCAAGAGTCATAAAATATACTCTAGAAGGTGTATTTTACAAGTTGCACCCCATATTTTGGGTAAATTGTACTTTACACCAAAACTAGAGTTTTAAGTACAAGGATTGCTCCACAAGCTGCATCTTAGTGCCCAAGCTTGGAGAATCCATCATACTTTATCATATTCATTATTATGATGTCTCAACACCAAAGGAACATCTTAACATGTGCAATTTGTAAGTTAACCCCTTTTAATTGGGTAATTTGCACATAGGTCCCTGTATTACAAAACAATATTACAACATTGTTCAAAAGGGACCGAAATGGAAATTATAGATTCTTCTAAAGCTTAATGACATATCAAGGGGTAATCACAAGCCTCTAATCATATTTTAAGCAAAACATCTAGGGTTAGTTCATAACCCAGGTCAGGGATGTTACAAAGAGCACCGCCTCACTCTCTCAAAATTGAGGGTGTCCTCTATCTCTTTGTCCTCGATCTCCCTCCACCCAAATGGTGTCGCATGCTCCCTGGTTGTTGTTGCTCTCTGACGAGGAGGCAGGTCGAGGTGAAACTTTGAATTGACGATGCCAATGTGTTTGTCGAATTTTGACGGTAGAGTTTGTGGGATTGCTCGTGATGCCCAGATCCATCCCTATATATAGGGTCCCTCACATGCATCCGACGAGTTGGGGATTCTTTCAATCCTCCACAAAACCCAACCAACCTTAGGTTGGATGAGTTCAGAATGATCTCCTGAAGGAGATGGACTCATCCATTGCTTTGTAGGTTGCCTCAAATATGAGAAATCTTTAATCAAATCTCTCACAACCTGGACTCTGCGTTCCCAGTTCTAGTGAGATCGGGACTCAACCCAAGTCATGGATCGCTGATCCAATAGTCCCTAGTGCGTTCTTAATAACCAAAATTCGGAATTTTAATCCCAAATTAAATCGTGACACATATTCCTTTCCACTTTAGGATAACTTCAAAAATCCATATATCATAAATTGTGGATCATTTTTCAACCAAAATTTAAAGGAAACTTTGGATCAACATTATCTACTTGTGTACCAAAATCGAGTCCCAAATTCTAAAGGAAAAAGGCATTACCTTCATAGGCAAGTTATCTTTCAATAAAGCTATTTTAATTGGTATTTTCTCTTTCCTTTCTTATTATCTTTGCAACTTGAGCTCCTTGGAACCCAATAAATCCCAAATATATGAAATCTACTTTTGGAGGTTACCTACTAGCCTTCTAGAGGCTTCTACCTCTTTCTTTTCTCCTTTTCTTAATTATTCTTTTATTAACTGAATTTCTTTTTCCTTTTTCTTGTTATTGGGCCCAATAGCCAATAAGGCCCACAAAATCACACATGCAAAGCTATTTATTAACAAAATCCATACATCCAAATCAAATCACATAATTATTTGTTCATATATCTTTAAAAGGAGAAATTACATTTAAATTCTGAATTTGGAAAACTGAGGTTATAACAACCCGTCTAGGGAGGAACAACGAGGGCAAGACCTACAGAATAGCAACTGGTTGTGGGAGAGTGTGTCGGTGCTAGTACGCCGACATAAGGGGACAACTCCTTCTAGTCCGTTCTTCAAGATGAGTAGAGTTCCTAGTAGTCTGTGTGGACTATCTATAGAGGTGGGAGACTTCTGCCGCTCAGGAGAATGATAGTTAACCCCAGTCTGGGTCAAGACTAGGAGCTGCACAGACACCATCAAAGACAGGTGGTTGAAGACCACACTAGATGTGAGGTATTGTCACTGATCAAGCCTCAGGACCAGGTATATCTCACTAAAAACATCATTCCCATTACATAGATGATGATGCAATCTGCTGGTTATGGGTTTATGGTCAAGTCAAATTTTGTTTCTGCTGCTTACTCTGACCACGTAAAACCCAACAGTGGTATTAGAGCCACGTCAATACTCTATGTTTTGGGATAATTGATATGATCGGATTTTGGTTTTACCGTCTTTTATTTATTTCATATGATGTGAATATTTAAATGACTAATGTGAATATCTGATTAATATTACATGATCCCAAACTAATATATACATATATGATATGGTAATATATGCAATCGATATGTGCCTCCCTAAAAATGTTTTGATTGTGGATGTGTAGAATGGTTATGGCCTATAAACCCTATGTGCATGTGTGTGGTTGGTTATGGTTGTTTGCATCTCGGTCTGCACACTAAGCCCTCTTCTTCTATTCTGAATGTAACTCTAGATAACTCAAGATTCTCTTCTACCTTTTCTCCCCTTGAATGTAACTTGAGGTTTCACAAAGATTATGTAAAATTGGATTAGCTTTATTTCTTGTTATGATGAAGACTGAAGATGACCGCTTGATGGACTGAGATAATTGACTAAGGAGCATTTGGTGACTTGATGAGGAGCCTAACGATCTGGCGAATCGACAATCTAGAGGTTCTAGATGATCAGTTGGTGACAACCAACTGACCGGCCATGAGGTGAGCCGATCAGTCATAGGATGAGCTGATCAACCCAGAACGGCCTAAGCACAGATCTTCATCAACAACATGTTGCATGTGATGTAGACCTTAGATGACCGTAGTTCCTTGTGGCTCCAAGGAACTACAATAGGATGGCCATAATCATTGCTTTATCGTTATTGCATGTTTTCCTTTGTGGGATATAGCATGTATGTGATACATACTATATATGTGGTGATTGGATACTTATATGCATATATAAGCATATTAAAACCCCTCAACAAACATATTAAGTTGAAGATGCCTTCTAAGGGAAGCACACATGAAAATCTTAATCGAATAAGTGTGGGCAGGCCTTTGTGTGGTACATCGTCTGGCTTGTAAGGATCCTGACCTTCATTTTGGGATTACCCCATTTGATTTGCCTAAACCTTGTGTTTAGATGTTTGTTAATCACTTGAAGTTGTGGTTAGTGTTTTTTTGTTCTTTGTTGAGATGTTGAGGTGCAACTTGCAATTTACCCAAGTTTTAGGGTTGGTGTGCAAGTTTGTCACCTTAAGATATGTCTTTCTCTCTCTTTGCATCCTCTAGGGTTAAGAGGATGAGTTGGGTGCCTTGCTTGAGTTGTTTTGGGCCTCGCTTGAGCTTGTTGAAACCTAGGCTTGTTTTTGGGCTTTCTTGGCCCTTGTTGAGGCTTGATATCGGGTTAGACCTTTGTGTATCGGCCAAGAGGAGTGCTTGGTTGTATCGGGTAAGATGTGTATCGGCCATGGTGTGTTGGATTGACATGTTGGGCGACACACACCCTTCACCTAGCCTCGTTTGTGTCACCTTCTTTGGACATGTGGCAGTTGCTTTGCTAAGTGGGTGGCAATTCATGGACAAGTGGTTTTGGGGGTGTTAACATGTGGCATGACCCTTAGACAAGTGTGCTAGGGTCGGGTGCCACCTTTCCATGATCTATCCCTTCACCCCTTAGTATATAAGCAACCCTCCTTTCTTGTTAAGCCTCTTTAGTACCCTTAGTTGCTCTCTTTCCTTTCGTGGCTGAGCTAGGAGTGGAGAAGAGGAAGTGGTGGCTGATACAGCTGGTGTCTTGGCTGATACAGCTGGTGTCTTGGCTAATACATCTTGCTCCCTTGCTCCTTTCCTTCTCTCATGGTGAGTATCCTTCTCTCTTTCCTTGGCACCTTCTCTTTCTTGCTTGTTTTTGGGCCATGGTGGTTATGAGTTGTTCTTCTCTTCTTGAGGTGGCCGAAGGTGGTGCCTTGGAGCTTGGATCTTGGAGCTTGGAGCTTGGAGCTTTAGAGCTTGATGAGTGTTCTTGAGTTGGGTTACATAACTCCTAACCCTAACTATACTACTTCCTTACAATGTTGCTTTGTTATATGCTATCTTGATCGGCCATGTTATCTTGCTAGATATGTTTCTTGCTTTAATGGTCATGTTGTTTCCCTAGGTGAACCATGGATCTTGTTGGCCGAACCTTAGATGTGGGTTCCTTGGGCAAAACCCCTCTCTCTTAATTATTGAGAGGTGAGCCTAGCATCTCCTAATTAAATGGTGTGTTGTGGCATGTTCTTGGGGCAAAATCCCTTTCTCTCTTTGGTCTTGAGAGGTGAGCTTAAGATCTAGTTGTGTGGGCAAAACCCCTCTCTCCCTTAGTTGTTGAGAGGTGAGTATACACTCTAGTTGCTTGAGTAACACCCCTCTCTCTCACCATGGATTTGAAAGAGTGAGCCTTTGGTTGAGTGTTGACCTAGTTGTTGGTTGGTTGGCCGATATGGTGATGATCTACCTTGCTTCCCTGATATGTGATAGAGGTTGTGCAAGACCCCTCTCACTTAGTTGTTGAGAGGTGAGCCAACACTCTTGATCTTTTAGGTTTTGGTGGTTGTCTTGAGGTTGGAGATGACCAACCCGATAGGTGGTGTAACCCAATATCCCTTGATGCCCAATATCATTTTGTAGAGAGGTGAAACTCGATATCCCTCCTCTAGGGTTGATCTTGGGTGATATATTATATGGATATTGACCTTTTTGACCGATATGGGTCCTTACCCAAGATGTGTTGTTGGATGATATGCTCTTCGGAGATATAGTATTTTCTCGATATGCCCTCTTGAGTACCCTGGATGACATGGATAGGCCATGCCTTGATGATGAGTGTTGAGCAACACCCCTCCTTCCTTGAGTTGCGAGGTGAGATCTAGCACTTGGTCAATATGATGATGGTTATGTTAGTTGGATGATATGGGTCTCTCAAACCCTAGTTGTTGGGTGATATGTCCCTTGGTCGATAGGGAGCCCTAACCCTAGATGGGTGATATACTGGTGCCTTGAACGATATGGAAGTTCTTGGGCGATATGGTGTGATGACCAAGGTGTTGGTTGATGACCGACAGGGATGTATCTTGGGCGATAAAGACATGGTGGTTGGGCAACATGGAAACCCTAACTCTAGCTTGGGTGACATGGGGTCTTGGCCGACATGGTGTGCTACCCGATACCATCTTGTATAGAGTTGCCTGATATGGTGGATGCCCGACATGGGGCTTGGCACCCTAGGGTTTGGTAGTGGTTGATACCTTTTGGTGAAGGATAGTGCTCTACCCGATATACGTATGATAAGGAATATGATACCTTTAGTGAGGGACGATGTGCTTTTGGTAAGGGTTATCCCTTACCCAACATACTTAGGGTAATTATTATGTTAATACTTTCTTTGGTTACATGAGAATGCTTTGTATTGATACGCTTACCTATGTTGCATGGTTGTTCCTCATAATGGATTAAGGGTTATAGATAACTACCATTGTTTCTCTATGATTATGCTAACCATGCAGGTTCCATGTGTATGGATATGAAATTAGGTAATAGCCATGGTGATGGTATGATAGTGATATGATATGGAACATCAAGGGTTATGATGAACCTAGTGATATATGATGGGTGTTACCCATGGAATGTCAATGTGTGCCTTGATGATGGGATTGAGTCCATGTGATGTTAATCCTTGAGATGGATCTTGATGATGGGTAAGAGGCCAAGTGGTAACATGTAATGTTGATCCTTGTGATGGATCAGGATGATGTTGATGGCTTTGAGAATAAGAATGACAATGTAACACATGATAATCAGATTGTTTACTTTTGTTTACATGTTACATAACTTGGTTGATCCCAACAATCCACTTAAAATATACTAATTAATTACATAAGAACCTTTCATGTAGTTTTCCCTGGCCATAGATCCATCATCGTCAGTAGCTGGTGATGGTGAAACGGGTTCTCCTATGGGTTAACCCGGAGCGCATATTGTTGAATATGTGGGGTTTCTCCTAGCTGAAAATAGGAGGATTAGAGTGAAACTACGGCTGTAGACTCAAGATGTGTGATAGAGCATGGTGAATCGGCCCATGGCTCAGTGTGATGGAGCATGAATGCGTTCATGGCTCGAGAGCACGGTGAACAGGCCTGTGGCTCAAGATATACTAGCGCTGTAACATGTACCAAGGTGGGCTAGAGAAAAGGGTAGACTGCGTGAGCTAACCCTGTGATTGAGGTCATGTAAGAAAGAGATTGTGGTCCTGCTTTGGTTCTCGTGCACTGACCATGTGGGTAGAGTTCATGGATTTTGGCTCTTCCATTGACCTTGTATGGCACCGGCTTTGGGTTTCGCAACCAAAGGTTGGATTTGAGCGGTATGGCTCATTTCCTCATGGCATAATAAATTGTAATTCATTCGTATAGTATATCTCCTTAGGGAAAACACGAAACATTGTTTGAGGCCTTGAACAATGAATGTTATCTCTTAGACATATGTACCCTAAGTACAACTTGCAGATTGCTATATGCTTCTCAGGTATCATGGTAAGATGTTATGCTTGTATAATCATGTTCTTCATATATGATTTGGTTATATTCGCTACATGTTCTATCTACTCTAACTTCTTTGAGGTTTAATAGTTCAGCGGGGAGTTATGTTTCTCGTTGGGAATGTGTGTCGCACCCCGTTGGTTTCAACCTTTTTAAGTGATTGAGCTAGATACGGTGGTGGTCCTAAGGTTGCGGTCGAGCAGCAAGAAGATCTGTAGAAGGCAAGAGATGGATATGTTGTTGTTTTTGGGTGTTTTGTAGTAGAGTCCTAGAGTCATCCATGTACTCTTAGGTCCTTGGAGGTGTTTTGATGAGGTTTCACGATGTATAGTTGATATGGCTTTCTTATCCAGTTGTTGACCTGGATAGGTCTGTTATGTACATAAACAGGTGGTGAACTCTTGTGCTTATGGGACAGCTAGTTCCTATGAGTTGTGGACATGTATCAAGTTTATGTATATTTATATAACATGTTTCTTTGTAGGATGTGGATCGGTTGTAATAGTTCATTTCTTATCTGCTTTCCGCAATTGGTTTTAATTAACTTGTGTTTTTGGTAATAGGATGTTTATGACGGTTCTACATGTTTTCGCGTGGTGTTTCTCTATCTTTGTGATGGCAGGATGTCACAATCTCATGGAAGTGTGATGGTGAATATGTGGGTCTACCTTCGTAGGGTGCATATTTTGTGTTGGCTTTTGGGTCAGACTTAACTCGGTGATCTTGATAGCATCAAGAACCTTGAGGCATAATGATGAACATGGAAAGGAGTTGTGCATGACATCTATCAAGAGTTGCATTTGATGCAATTGGCAAAAGTTGCCTACGTGAAAGAATCTACAGCCCTCACTGGTCCATAACTTAGAGGAAGTCAGGATCTTTCTCACTAGAAGGTTGTATGCTGCAATTTTCCAAATTGATGGTGAGGGCTATCAATTTGATCAAAATAGTGGGAGTGATAATTAATTAAAGACCTAATTATATCATCAATTTCAAATCAAATCAAATCAAAAGGAGTTTTGGACTAAAATTGCAAATTTCCTTTTTGTAGAACAAATGGCTTCCAACAACAATCACTTTTCATTGTGATCGGTCCTTGAGAAGGACAAGCTAACTGGGAACAACTTCCATGACTGGTTTAGGACGCTGAGAATTGTTCTCACTCAAGAGCAAAAACTCTATGTCCTAGATACACCAGAACCATATGAACCTGCTCTCACCGCACCAAAGGCTGAAAGGGATGCTTATAAGAAGCATACTGAGGATGCCATTGATGTGAAGTGATTGATGTTGTGCTCAATGAACTATGAGTTGCAACGATAACATGAGAACATGTACATCATTAAGATGGTTTAACATCTCAAGAACATGTATCAAGACCAGGCACGACAAGAGAGATATGATGTCTCCAAGGCATTGTTCAAGTGTGTCATGACAGAAGGAGATCCAATCAGCCCTCACACACTCAAGATGATTGGGTATATAGAGAACCTAACTTGACTGAGATTCCCTTTGAGCCAGGAGTTGGCTACTGATGTGATACTACAATCGTTTCCAGAATCCTACAGTCAATTTGTGATGAACTACAAAATGAAAAACTTTGACAGGCCATAGACAGAGTTGTTGGGCATGTTGAGGATAGCTGAGGCACAGATGAAGAAACCAAATCTATGATGATGATCAGCAGAAAGAAGGGAAAGTATAAAGGTAATGGCAAGGGCAAAGCAAAGAAATGTTATGATGCTAGCCAGCAGACCAAGTCATCTTCAACTCTCAAAGCCAAGGGAGGGGTGAATAAGGGAGGCAAATGTCACCATTGTCATGAGCCAGGACATTGGAAGAGAAATTTCCCTCTCTACATAGATGAACTAAAGAAGAAGAAGGAGGTGATGGAAGTCTCCACCTCAGGTGTAACATCCCTGACCTGGGTTAAGCCTTAACCCTAGATGTTTTGCTTAATAAGGTTGATTATATGCTTGCTCTTATGTCTTGAAAAGTAATTAAGGCTCAAAAGGGACTTATATCTCAATTTCAATCCTTTTTTAATAATGTTGAAATAATGTTTTACTTGTTTTGGACTAAAGTGCAATTTACCCAAGTTGAGGGGTTAATTTGAAAATTTTGCATGATAAAATGTTCCTCATATGATGAAGCATCATAGTAATGAGTATGATACAGTGGTATGGCTTTTACAAGCCTAAGCACCAAGAAAGAGCTAGTTGAGTAATGTTTGTGCATTAAAACCTAGTTTTGGTGTAATGTGCAATTTACCAAAAACCTAGGGTTCAATATGCAAAATATCACTTTTAGAGGGTCCCTAATTATTCTTGGAATCATGTAGAGGAAATAAATCATAGGGCCACCTCATTTGAATCACTTTGGAGGAGAGAGAATCTTGATATTAAAATAATCAAGATTTAAGCATAATAGGAACTTTACTTCAATTTAATGCAAAAATAAATATATTAATTGAAGATCCCTTCAACCAAAGGGTGAGGGATGGTTTTTCAAAAGAATGGACGACCATGTGCCTTGCAAAGGCACGAAAATATCTCAAGCAAGTGGATAACCCACTCACATTAAATAAAGAAAAAGTAATATCCACTAATTTTTGGATATTATTATTATAAGGGTTAAGGTGCTTAATTTCTTTTCCTTTAAATTCATGGATAATGAAGAGGTTTGCAAAGGGAAAGAGGATATATTCGTGGGAAAGGAGTTGAGGGGGAGATGTGGCATCAATTTGAGAAATTAGAGGAATTAATTACTACTTTCTCTCTCATTGAATTTCCTTATAAAAACACCATTTTCAACTCACTTCAAAGGCTTTTTCGATCCTTCTTTCTCTCTTTGCTTTAAAAACGACCAAGGAAGCTTAGGAGCAACAGGAGGACGAGTTACAACCTGTAGGTAATCTTCTTGATCACTTTCAACCATGATTTCATGGTGGAAATCGAAAATAAATGATGGATTTCTTCTTTTCTTCCATCAATCTTCCTTTCTAGCCAATCCATTTCACTCAAAAGTTTGAGGAACGAACCTTGTGGAGTGAGAAAGCTTCTTTCACCATTAGGAACGTGAATTTGGAGCTTTGAAGCTTCATTGAAGGCGAGTTATATAACTTGAACCCTTGAATATTATTATTGATTTCATATCTTTAACTATTGTTGAAAGTCTCTCTATCCTCCAAATTTTATTTGATTGATTGATGAAATCACCATGAAAATCACAGCAAGATTCGTGGGTTTAGAGCTTGATGATGATGACATCATCATAATCACACACCTCCACAAATATCCTTTGCAAACGGTTTCATGAACTTGTGACCAAACGGTCTCAAGATTGTTTGAAACCAAATGGTCTCAAGACCGTTTGGCATCAAACGGTCTCAGACAGTTTGGAGCTCAACTAATGATGTGATGGATGATGATCCAATGGATTGAATTGAATTGGTTTTAACAAGGTCCAACAATCATCAACCCTAAATCGGGTATTTATTGAAAATCTAATTAATTCCATGAGTTTTCCTTGTTTGGTTTGGTCCAAACGGTCTCAAGACTGTTTGACACCATACGGTCTCAAGACCGTTTGCGACCAAACGACCTCAAGACCATTTGAGATCAGGTCATGCCCAATTTGAAAGATGGTCCAATGATTTCAAAATAATTGATTCCACAATGACCAATATTGAAGATTCATCGATTTCAAACCCTAAACCAATTGGGTTCAAAACCCTAATTGAGGTTCAATTGAAGATTGATTCAGTTGAAGGATGATCCATTAGTTTAATAGAAGATTGATGCATGGGTTCAATAGATGAGTGCTTCCATGGATTCAATTGATGAGGGGATCAATAATTGAAACCCTAAATCGATTTGAGAGGTTGAGGCCATTTTTGGTCCAATCAATTTTGAGGAGGTTTGGACCAAACGGTCTAAAGACCATTTGGGACCAAACGATCCCAAACTAATTGTGACTCAAACAATCTCAAGTATCTTTTCACTAACCGGTTTCAAGCACCAACTTTGCTAAACGGTTTCAAACTGTTTGAAACTTAATTGACCAAGACCGTTTGAAGGTCGAAACGGTCTTAGACCATTTGAGGGTCAATCTATCAAGACCTTTTGGGGGCTAGAGGGTCAAGACCATTTGGGGTCTAGTTGACCAAAACCGTTTGGAAAGTAAACCAAAACCATTTGAACACTTAAGGTGATTAAAGGTCAATTGTTTAACTGATCATTAAATGATGTAAATCAAGGGTGATTACATTAATTGTACCTTAATAATATAGGGTGATTAGTACCTTTTGAATGATTAATCTTTAATGCTTATGGAATTAATGACATAATACATTGTGTCAACCCTTCATTCAAGTTGAGTTGACCTAATCTAATCAAGTTTGAAGTAAGTATCATCCTATAGAGGATGAGAGAGATAGGAATTCCTACATGAATGATAATCATGTAGTGGTTAAATCTCAACACTCACAACATGAATAAAATGTGTAATTAGGGTATGATCCTTGATAAAGATATCATGAAACCCTAATTAAGAAGGTTGATGAACCTTAACCTCAATTAAGGGCAATGATAGGTGAAACCCTAATTGAGGATGATGTCATATGAAACCCTAATTAAGGGTGATGTCATATGAAACCCTAATTAAGGATGATGTCATATGAAACCCTAATTGAGGATGATGTCATATGAAACCCTAATTAAGGGTGATGTCATATGAAACCTAAATAAGGATGATGATATGTGAAACCTAACTGAGGGTGATGTTAGGAGAAACCCTAATCAAGGGTTATATTAAGTAAAACCCTAATGCAATGATGTGATATGAATCTCTAACCTAAGGTGATGCTATGTAATGTTATATGAAATCTTAGCATAAAATCCTAACCCTAATATTGGGTGAAGGTATGTGAAACCCTAATTTTGGGTTATAGTGCATGAACCCTAATCTTGGGCAATATGATGGTAAACCATAACTCTAATTTTGGGCTATGGGTTGAGAAACCCTAATCTCAGGTAATGCTATGTGAAACTTTAATATAAGGATGAAGTTATGAGAAATCCTGATGTAGGGTGACATTATGTGAAACCCTAATATAGGGTGATGCTATGTAAACCCTAATTGATAAGGATGGGAAACCCTATTCCTAATAATGGAATAGTGACTAAATATTGACAAGTAAAATATCTAAAGGGATTGATAATGGATAACCTTATATCAATAATGCCTCAACTCAAATATGAGTCCATATCATTGGTAATGGTTGCATATTCCAAATAAGTGACCTAAGCCCAATACATTACATGATAATATGATGAACTGTAGTATAAAGTATTAGGATGGGAAATACCCTAATACAAGATAAGTTGATGAATTCAAGTAAGATAAAGGTGATGAGGGAAGTGATACATCAACATATGATAGATATCACATCCAACACCTCAAGATAGATACACCTTGATGTATCCTAAATCCAATATACTTGGATGAGTAAAACATGAAGTGTGCCATGTCAATTGCTACATTAAGATATAATGTACTTTGACAAGTATTGTAACATCCCTGACCTGGGTTATGAGTTAACCCTAGGTGTTTTGCCTAAATATGAAATTAAATCTTTGTGATTAACTCTGAGCATGTAATTAAGTTTCTCAGAAACATATATTTCAGTATTTGCTCCTTTTTATTTAAAGTTGTAGCATTGTTTTGTTATACAGGGACCTATGTGCAATTTACCCAGTTGAAAGGGTTAACTTGCAATTTGCACATGTTGAGATGTTCCTCTGATGTTGAGACATCATGAGAATCTTTTTGGTAAAGTTTGAGGGATTTCCCAAGCTAGGGCACCAAGGTGCAGCTGTGGAAGCAATCCCGGTGCTTGAAACCCTAATTTGGGGTAAAATGCAATTTACCCAAATTAAGGGATGCAAATTGTGAAATATGTCATCTAATGTATCTTTTAGAACTCTTACCATCATTAGAGAAGAAATGATGAGGAAGTCACCTCAATTGAGTTATCAAGTTATGAAATATGCCTTGTGATTGAATAATCAGGGTATATGTGCAATATCTCTTTATGTATGTACCTTATTATTAGATTGTTCTTCTTTGCCTTCTTTTTCTATACCTTAAGATAAGGTTTGTCCTTTAAATAAATAGGAAGGGACGAGCAAGTAATGAAGGAAGGACTTAGTTGGAATTATTGGGAAACTTATGGGCCTTTAATGAAACATCACCCAAGTATATGTATATTTCACCTCTCAAGCAAAGGAACTCTCCCTTCGTGCATATCACTGTTTCCTCTTTGCTTGGCCGACTAAGAACTGTCTTGGAGCTCAAGGGGAACGACCAAGGGTGCAAGGTAGGTTTGAACCCCTCTTCTTGCCTAATTCCATGGTTAGAACTCGAATTCAAGGTCAACTTCATGGCTAACTCTCGAAACCCTATCTTTCTAGCCATCTCTTTTCGTCTTTCCTTGGAGTTTTCACTTTGGCCAACCTGTGGGAACTCAAGGAAGCCATTAGAGATTGTAGCTTGAAATCTTGGAGCTCAAGAAGCAAGATTTAGGCGGGTTTTATAACTCTAAACCCATGCTTTACCATATACATCTCTTATATGCGGTTAGATGATAGTTATTCATGTTTCCCTACTTTTTCCTGCTATTTTGCAAGCAAATCCATGGGATATTCGTACTGTTCTTGAGCTAGGAGATGAAGGCGTGATTTCCCAGAAAAACTTACCGCTTTTCACTTTCTTAAACGGTCCCAACAGTTTGCTCTCTCGGTCTCAAGACCGCGAGGTGAGCAAACGGTCTCAAGACCGCGAGGTGAGCAAACGGTCTCTAGACCGCGACAGGGCAAACGGTCTCAAAACCCGTTTGGCCCCGTTGACCCCGTGGACCGTATAAGAAATCTGTTCCTAATTATATAGGCTAATCACCCACAAAATTTGAGGGTCTAACTCCAAAGGAATCGGGAGATATGACCTTTTTAAGTAACAACTTTAAATGAATTTATTCCTGATTCTCAAACGGTCTGAAATTGCCTTTTTGGGAAAACGGTCTCAAGACTGTGTAAGGTCATTGACCAGGCATTGACCGTATGAGATTACTGTTCAAAATAATGTTAATTAACAACTCACCAAGTTTGATGGTCTAATTCCAAATGGGCTAAGAGATGAAGGGTGATTACTAGGGCTAACCCTAGATGAAATCAGTACTGAATTATAATAATATAATTAGGGTTTTTAGGGTTGATTGACCTAAACGGTCTCAAGACCATTTAGGGATCACCCAAACGGTCTCAATACCACGAGGGCAATCAACCATGACCGTTTGGAGGTCTGGGGTCAAGATTAGTTTACCAATTGAAGGAACAATTACACCAAATTATATTGCAATTAAAGTATTGATATAATCATCAACTCAATTTGTTCAACCTTGTTGAATTCCCACTAGAATCCAAAATTGGATGGGCAAACGGTCTCAAGACCGAGAGGACAATCACCCAAGACCGTTTGAAGGTCTAGGGTTAAGTAATTTGACCGATTGAGGACCTAATTGCAAATAAGTTATCAATTTAATCAAAATTCTGTTTTGTGGCTCAATCATGGTTCAACCCCTATCAAATCACATTATACTTTGATGAAATCTTGGGCAAACGGTCTCAAGACCATGTGGGGACCACCCACATGACCTCAAGACCGTTTGGGCCAAGTTTGGGCCCAATTGGAGCTCAATTGAAGGGTTCAACCTTGTATTGAGTCACATTGTTGAGTGTTGATGGGTGAACATTGATAGACCCTAATTGAATCGACTTCAACCCTAATAGGTCAACATTTGAGGGTCAATTGAATGACCAAGTGGTCAAGAAAAATCTCAATAGACCCAATTTATAATTGGTCATCATGGTTTTGACCTTTTGAGGGCTTCAACATCGGTTGACATTATAGGTTGTAACCATTGAATCTTGTTGAAGGTCCAAGCGGCTGAGACCATGAGAGCCTCGCGGTCTCAAGACCGTGAGAGGGCTCACGGTCTCAAGACCGTGAGAGGGCTCGCGGTCTCAAGACCGAGAGGGGGCTCATGGTCTCAAGACCGTGAGGGGCCTCGTGGTCTTGAGGTCAAAGAAGGGCAAACGGTCTTCATGATCCTCGCGGTCTTAACCTCAATTTGAGTCTTCGCGGTCTTGAATCAATGGAGGGCTCGCGGTCTTGGAGGAGGAAGAGGCCTCGCGGTCCTGAGGTCAAAGGTGACCAAACGGTCTACACACCCTCGCGGTCCTGATGTCAATTGGTCAAAAGGTCAACTCAACCAATGGGTCTCAAATCGATTGAGGGTCGATGGTTGAGATCGATCAAGATAATTCGAGGTTGACTTCTTTCAATCAATTGATGATATAAATGGTTCAATGTTGCCCTAATCAAACCCTAATGACAACTTAGGATATTAAGGGGTTAATGGTTTTGACCATGATGATAATCAATGGGGTGAATTACCAAAATACCCCTGAAGGGTAAATTAAGTAATACCTTGATCAAATCAAACCCAAATCACATGATGGTGATGTTTTGGGCTATGTTAGCCTATGATGACTTAATCCAACCTGATTTAGAGTGATGTTGACATCACCTAACATTATGATGAGAGAGAAAATACTTCTAGAGAGAGAAAGTACCCTTTTCAGGTGAAAACTCAATTAAAGCATCTCCAATGCACAGGAATGAGCATAATTAGGGTATGATCCACCTGTGTGAGATCATAGAAACCCTAATTATGATAAATGAGGAACCTTTAACTAATCTAAGAGCATCAATGAAGATGTTACTCATACATGATGATGTTATGAGTTCAATTCACCTTAATGTGAATAGTAAACCCTAATTCAAGGGTGATGACATGTAATGTGAATAGTAAACCCTAATTCAAGGGTAATGGCATGCTTTTGAGTATTAAACTCTATTTGATGTGAATTAGAGATTTAACTCTTATGACAAGAGTAGGAAGTATATTCCTTATTTTTGTATTACCTTTATCAGTTGTATTAACCATGCAGGTTCTGATATGAAGGTAATCATATCCAGGTATGGATGTTGATGTTATATTCATTAAAGGCATGTTGTTAGCCTTATGAATAAGTAAAGTAATCTGATGCCTTGTCAATGGCATCCTATGCTGATAATGGGCTGTGAGAGCCATGAATACCATCAAGGTCATGCCTTAGAGATGACTTGTGATGAGGATAATGAGAAATAATGATTGATATGAGTTAGGCCTGTTACATTTAGTATTCTTCTTTTATAACTGCTATGCTACTGTTATTGTTTGGAGAACAATGTATACTGTTAAAGAATACTGAATGTACCTAACTAATCAAGTATAATGTAGAGCCCTGATCATAGATCCATCATTGTCAGAGATTAAGTGATGGTGAAACAGGTTTTCCTCAGGGAACTCCTGGAGCACATACTTTTGAGTATGTGGGGTACATGGATGTGTAGAACCTTACATCCTAGTGTAGGAAAGTGATGTAGATGTGTAATCCATCCATCCTTCACTATATTTCCATACCGTATCAGTGGTAGGTAAACATGAAACCTCCTGATGATGAAGAAAGCACAGATATCCGTATCAGTGGTAGGTAAATATGAAACCTCTTGATGACGAAGAGAGTACAGAACGCCATTGTGACTCTAGAATAGCGAAGGACCAGTTTACCCTGGTGAGCTATAGTATTAGAGACACAAGATGTCCTACAAGTGATCCTCTTACTGACTGAGGAAGGTGAAGGTCATGAGAATCCGGCTCTCTTAATGACCTAGGTATGATACTGATGTGACTTCTCAGTGATCAGTTGGAGTATGAGTGGTATGACTCATCTCCACAGGGCATAATGTTGTTTGTAAAACATAATCAACCATGTAGTATAACTTGTTAGAGATAACTCCAAGTTAGTTGTTTGATGTTACATTGCAATAGTGTTTATATTCTCCATATCTCCTAAATTGTAGAGATCTGGTTATACTTGCAACTGTTATAGAATACTTTGAAGGCTTTACTGCTTAAGATATTCTTTGATGTTATAATAAAGTTTCTGGCGAAGAGTTATAACTCTCGCTGGGACAATTATGTATAATTGTCTCACCCCGTAGACTTCAATTTTTTTAGGTGGACGTCGGAGACAAAGGAACCAGCCTACAGGTGACCAGTCTCAGCAGCAGCAACACCAGGGGCAGCAGTAATCTCAGGTGGAGATTTGTCCTGCCATGTGGTGTAGTTAGAGTCAGTCCTATGTGTCCTCTGTACTCTTAGGTCTTGGAGTCTTGTGTTATGTGATCTTGAGATTTTGTATCTTGATGTATATAATTACTCAAGAAGTAATTATCCTGAGATGCAAATAGTTATCTCTCTTTATGAAAGAAGCTTTTATGGATTTAAGCTCTTGACTCGAAAAGTTTTAATTTCCCGTGATTTTTGTCTTCCGCTGATTACCGATTCGCTTCCGCTAAGTTTTAATCGTGTTTATGTCTTGGTTTGGAGATCAGTGCCCACAAGTATAGGCTAACCCACCTTATGAAAAGGTTGAGCCCAATTAATAAAGTATGATGCAATCATATTCTAGTAAAGTTGAGAGAGGAACTTATACCTTGTGTTGATAATTCATTTAATGATAAGTGATGAGAATAAATAAGCATGATTGAATACTAATGTTATTAATGTGGCTCCTAGCTGTGTGGAACAATGAATTAGGGATTGATCATTAATAATATGATCCTGAGAACCTAAATGGTTATTTATGAAAAACCCTAATGGAGGGTGATGATATGTAAAAGAATCCTAACCCTAAAAAGAAAAAGGGGAATAGTGATACTACTCTTACATTGCATAATGTTGATAGGTAATTAATACAACTATTATTATGTAATGAACATATAGGTGATCATGAGATGATGATCATAGCCTGGTATGAGCTATGATGTGTTAATTGTTTAAATGCTTTATGAGCCTTGTGAGCCATTATATGTATTGTTGCCTAGTAAGAGGTAACAAGAGGCTAATGGGCTTTGACAGCCATGTGAAATGCTTGTGCAGCAAGTATCAGGTTTACCTTGGTCAGATAACCTGAAGGTATTAATTACCAGATAAGTGGTAACAAGTGTTCTTTGATGAACTGAGGGTTTTAAATACCCATATTCCATAATCATGATGATGAGATGTTAAGGGATGAGAATGTCATGATGTGACAAGGGATTAAGATCCCAATGTTCTACAAAGTGTTGAAAAGTACTTGATAGATAAATTATAATCTTCTTTGTAGCATTTGTCATAATAATGTTTGAGAACTTGACTGATGCTAAAAGAGCACAGTAATGCACATAATTAATCAAGTGAAATATCATCATGTAGTACCCTGGCCATAGATCCATCAGCATCATAATTTGCTGAATGGTGAAATGGGTAGCTCCGTGGCATAACCCAGAATGCATATTTTTGAATATGTGGGGGTGATGGGCGTGAATACCTTACGCCCTAATGGAGGAATTGATGTGAGATAAACATTAAATCTCTCTTCCTTCATTATATATTTCAGGGTGGATGTATCACTAATCCCCCGATAACGGGATTGATGTATCACGAATCTCCCAATAACATTAATGTCGGATAGATGTGAGATTATTAGAAAGTCTCTCGATTGTGAAGAGAGTACAGCATGCCACTGTAACTCTATAGAGAAGTTACCAGTATACCCTGGAAAGCTATTTAGTAGAGACACAAGATGTCCCGCATGGAATCTCGTACTGACTGAGATAAGGGAGGTCATGGCAGCCGAATCTTCCATTGACCTTTTATGGCACCGATTTTGACTTCGCAGTGGTCGGTTGGAGTATGAGTGGTATACCTCATCTCCTCAAGACATAAGTGTGATTGTAAAATGTAATCAGTCGTATAGCATGTTTTCTTAAGGACTGAATATGAAAATCATTGGTTGATGTTACATTTCTTTAATGCATATTTAGTTGATAAATGATATATTTATGTTTCCTTACATTCCTTACAAAGTAGATAGTTGATGTACAAGTCTACCATGGGTAGATGCAATGTTCTCCTTGAGAAAGGAGATTATCTTATTCTATTCAAATAATGATTAATATTGTTGTTAATATAAGAAAACTCCTGCTCAGCTTTATTCTATTAAACTGCAATAATAATGTTTCTGGTGGAGAGTTATATCTCTCACTGGGACAATTTTCAATTGTCTCACCCCCGTGGGATCCAACTTTTTAGGTAAACACAGAAGAAGAAGCAGGAACCCTATATTAAGGGAAGAGCAGCAGCAGCAACAAGGACAGCAGTGATAACTCAGGTGGAGGCATTGGTTGTCAAGTTTTGTATAGAAATTCCTATGTGTCGTCTCTGTACTCTCAGGTCCTCGGAGTCAGTAGTTGGTTTTAATGTATCGATCTGAGATTTTGGCTTGATGCCTCGAGGTTCTTATGCTGCCTGTGTATAGTTTAACAAAGCAGATAAAGTTGTAATCCTTGAGATGAAATGATACCAGAATTGTATCTGTGAACTAGAATGTAATGGCACTACTTTGGTTCTTTTTGAAAGAGTTTTCCTTTGTTGGATCTCTTGTAAAAAGCTTTAATTTTTAGTGATTTTTAGTAATTCACTGCTAATGAATGCTTAAGCTTAAGTAAATCATGTTTTTGTGAGTTGTATGCCACAGTTTAGTGGTATCAGAGCTCTAGGTTCGCTGAGTCTACAGAGACATAGGATTAAGGTTGTTGAGTTTGTTCTAGTATCTTCCAGTGTATCTGATAGTGTCTTCTGCTCATATAGGAGAATAAGAACTTAAAGATGTCTGGATCACATGAAGAACATGTTGCTAAAAGCAGCATTTCTACACCAGGAAGTGGTGCAAGGGACAGGTCTAGGAAGGAACCAGTATCTGAATATCCTCAGTTGAACCAAGAAATGATAGAGAGCCCAGCTTTCCAATCTCTGTATGGGCAATTTGGGCAGTTGTGATGCATGTAGTGGACCATGCATTAGCAATGCAACCCAGATTACCAACCCCCAATGATGAAGTAATGCACTCGAACAGGATTCCTAATCAACATCAACATGATGAAGCAATATAAAAGGTGCGAAGGAATAGGTTACAACCCAAAAGCAGAATTTGCTATAGGTGTAGGAAGCCTGGACATATCATAAATAATTGTCCAACAAAGAATAAGGAAGAGAGAATCAAGAAGAGGCCTAACCAAATCTAGGAACAGAAGCCTAGTAGTTCCAAAAAGGTAAAGTTTTTGGTACTACCAGTACAACCAATGACTAATACACTAAGGCAATGGCTATCCAGAAAAGGTAAAGAACCTTGTAGACCATATCAAGGGCTTAGAACTTGTTACTAGTGTAGAAGGTAGGACATCTAGCAAGGGATTGTCCAGTTGGAAACATAATGGTAACCCAACCACCGAGGCAGAAACATCAAGGTCATCAAAGGAAATAGTTTTCTAGTGGCACTCGAGGACGTGGATAGACATCTCAGGCAAGGTTCTATGAAAAGAATCATCCTGAGGCAGCAAATAAACTGCGAGATGAGACATGTCAGATGAAATAGTATCATTCTGATATGTCATTCCATAATTTATGTGCTAACTATAAGAAAGTAGTTGTTATTGAGTTTCTTTTGACTAGTCCTATAAGGACACAAAGAAGATGAGAGTTTACATTTTACTCAGTATTCCTTTAAATTATTTATAATTTCTCTCATCTGTGTGAAAAAGGATGAGATATAGAAGTGATGCCTGAAGAAAATCCAGGAATGCTAAATCATGTGTTTATAATGATATGAAAAGTGAGGAACATAATAGTAAATAAAGTGTGTACTACCTAATCTCAGTACTTGTATACCCTGGCCAGGTATATAATTATTGGAGATAAGGCAAGTATGGAACTCTTAGATTGTATTCTTTTTTATTACTCTAATCAAGTAGTCATTCTGAAACAATCTAGAGAGCATAAAGAAACTAGAAATATGGCATGGACATTTTTATCATATCCTAAGTACAAGAAAAAGGAATCTGCGATAATCCCAGATCAATCTGTGTATGAGGAAGTAGAAAGTAAATACTCATGATAAAGAAAATGAGGACAAGGGAGATGATCCTTGTTTGATAAATCTTGTAAGTATTAGTTCATCTTGGACTTTGGTTCCAAGATAAAGATATGTGTAACAAGTAATGTCCCAAGGTGGAAGGATGATGCGGATGTGATGTGTTTTGAAACATGTGATGGATACCAAAGTAAGGGATTCTGATATCTGAGAAATACCAGGTGGTATGGAAGAGTAAAATCATAACTCCTAATTAGATGATTTATGTTGGTTACCTGGAATGGCCAACTATGAAATCAGTCTAATTACATAAAATAGTATGGACATCACATGTTAGGGGTTTATGCTTTGCATAAACATAACATTGACAAGGATGTACTAATTGAAGGAACAATTGTGAAATTATGGGAAAAAGCTTATTAAGTTAAAAATAATTCTAAAGACACCCCTAAGGTAAGTTCTTATTTGGTAAGTGACCTCTCCTTATGACAAAAAAATATGTACAATTAATAAGAAAGTTTAGTGTTGTGTCAGTAGATTGGATGACACACCAGATGCATGAAAAGTTTTGTAGTCACAAAGTGGGTGACAAAAATATAACGCTGGTCTTTCCTTGGAAGTGAAAATGCTAAACTAAGTAAGTAGTATGGGAAACTCCCTAGAACCAAGAATCATGTCACATAAAGTTATAGATTGAGAAAAGTGATAAATCAGTAAGGTTTGACACTAGAAATAAATAAGGTATGTATGATGTTTATCTGACTAAGAAAAACATTATCTGACACAGAGTTGACTCTATAGTCAATAATGAAAAGAAATAGTAGAATATGTGTCTTGTGTGACAAGTTCTATAATAACCTTGTATGGAAGGGCTTTGTATTGATTAAAGTTCTATGGCATCTCCATTACATTAAGATGTTATGTGGATACTTGATAATATAGTGAATGAATAATATTTGTCTCCCTTTACCTTGGATTTCAGGGACAAAATCCTTGTTAGGGGTTTATAATTTGTAACATCCATGACCTGGGTTAAGCCTTAACCCTAGATGTTTTGCTTAATAAGGTTGATTATATGCTTGCTATTATCTCTTGAAAAGTAATTAAGGCTCAAGAGGGACTTATATCTCAATTTCAATCCTTTTTGAATAATGTTGGAACAATGTTTTACTTGATTTGGACTAAAGTGCAATTTACCCAAGTTGAGGGGTTAATTTGCAAATGTTGCATGATAAATGTTCCTCATATGATGAAGCATCATAGGAATGAGTATGATAGAGTGGTATGTCTTTTACAAGCCTGAGCACCAAGAAAGAGCTAGTTGAGTAATGTTTGTGCACTAAAACCTAGTTTTGGTGTAATGTGCAATTTACCCAAAACCTAAGGTTCAATATGAAAAATATCACTTTTAGAGGGTCCCTAATTATTCTTGGCATCATGTAGAGCAATAAAATCAGAGGTGCACCTCATTTGAATCACTTTGGAGGAGAGAGAATCTTGATATTAAAATAATCAAGATTTAAGCATAATTGGAATTTTACTTCAATTTAATGCAAAAATAAATATATTAATTGAAGATTCCTTCAACCAAAAGGTGAGAGATGATTTTGCAAAAGCATGGACGACCATTTTCCTTGCAAAGGCACGAAAATATCTCAAGCAAGTGGATAACCCACTCACATTAAATAAAGAAAAAGTAATATCCACTCATTTTTGGATATTATTATTATAAGGGTTAAGGTGCTTAATTACTTTTCCTTTAAATTCATGGATAATGAAAAGGTTTACAAAGTGAAAGAGTTTATCTTCGTGGTCAAGTATTTGAGGGGGAGATGTGGCATCAATTTGAGAAATTAAAGGAATTAATTACTACTTTCTCTCGTATTGAATTTCCTTATTAAAACACCATTTCCAACTCAATTCAAAGGCTTTTTCGATCCTTCTTTATCTCCTTGCTTGAAAAATGACCAAGGAAGCTTAGGAGAAACAGGAGGACGAGTTACAACCTGTAGGTAAGCTTCTTGATCACTTTCAACCATGATTTCATGGTGGAAATTGAAAATAAATGATGGATTTCTTCTTTTCTTCCATCAATCTTCCTTTATAGCCAATCCATTTCACTCAAAAGCTTGAGGAACGAACCTTGTGGAGTGAGAAAGCTTCTTTAACCATTAGGAACGTGAAGTTGGAGCTTTGAATCTTCATTGAAGGCGGGTTATATAACTTGAACCCTTGAATATTATTATTGATTTCATATCTTTAACTATTGTTGAAAGTCTCTCTATCCTCCAAATTTTATTTGATTGATTGATGAAATCACCATGAAAATAACAGCAAGATTCGTGGGTTTAGAGCTTGATGATGATGACATCATCATAAGCACACATCTCCACAAATATCCTTTGCAAATGGTTTCATGAACTTGAGACCAAACGGTCTCAGGATCGTTTGAAACCAAACGGTCTCAAGACCGTTTGGGATCAAATGGTCTCAAGACCATTTGGAGCTTAACTAATGATGTGATGTATGATGATCCAATGGATTGAATTGAATTGGTTTCAACAAGGTCCAACAATTGAAAGTCCAACAATCATCAACCCTAAATCGGGTATTTATTGAAAATCTAATTAATTCCATGAGTTTTCCTTGTTTGGTTTGGGTCAAATGGTCTCAAGACCATTTGACTCCAAACGGTCTCAAGACCATTTGGGACCGAACGACCTCAAGACCATTTGAGTTCAGGTCATGCCCAATTTGAAAGATGGTCCAATGATTTCAAAGTAATTGATTCCACAATGACCAATATTGAAGGTTCATCGATTTCAAACTCTAAGCCAATTGGGTTCAAAACCCTAATTGAGGTTCAATTGAAGATTGATTCAGTTGAAGGATGATCCATTAGTTCAATAGAATATTGATTCATGTGTTCAATTGATGAGTGGTTCCATGGATTCAATTGATGAGGGGATCAATCATTGAAACCCTAAATCGATTTGAGAGGTTGAGACCATTTTTGGTCCAATCGGTTTTGAGGAGGTTTGGACCAAACGGTCTCAAGACCATTTGGGACCAAACGGTCTCATGACCGTTTGGGACCAAACGATCCCAAACTAATTGTGACTCAAACGGTCTCAAGTATCTTTGCACTAAACGGTTTCAAGCACCAACTTTGCTAAATGGTTTCAAACCATTTGAAACTTAATTGACGAAGACCGTTTGAAGGTCTAAATGGTCTTAGACCGTTTGAGGGTCAATCTATGAAGACCGTTTGAGGGTCAATATATGAAGACCGTTTGGGGTCTAGAGGGTTAAGACTGTTTGGGGTCTAGTTGACCAAAACTGTTTGGGAAGTAATTAACCAAAACCGTTTGAACACTTAAGGTGATTAAAGGTCAATTGTTTAATTGATCATTAAATGATGTAAATCAAGGGTGATTACATTAATTATACCTTAATAAGATAGGGTGATTAGTACCTTTTGAATGATTAATCTTTAATGCTTATGAAAGTAATGACATAATACACTGTGTCAACCCATCATTCAAGTTGAGTTGACCTAATGTAATCAAGTTTGAAGTAAGTATCATCCTATAGAGGATGAGAGAGAGAGAGAAATTCCTACATGAATGATAATCATGTAGTGGTCAAATCTCAACACTCACAACATGAATAAAATGTGTAATTAGGGTATGATCCTTGATAAAGAGATCATGAAACCCTAATTAAGAAGGTTGATGAACCCTAACCTCAATTAAGGGAAATGATAGGTGAAACCCTTACTGAGGATGATGTCATATGAAACCCTAATTAAGGGTGATGTCATATGAAACCCTAATTAAGGATGATGTCATATGAAACCCTAATTAAGGGTGATGTCATATGAAACCTAAATAAGGATGATGATATGTGAAACCTAACTGAGGGTGATGTCCGGAGAAACCCTAATCAAGGGTTATATTAAGTAAAACCCTAATGCAATGATGTGATATGAATCTCTAACCTAAGGTGATGCTATGTAATGTTATATGAAATCTTAGCATAAAATCCTAACCCTAATATAGGGTGAAGGTATGTGAAACCCTAATTTTGGGTTATAGTGCATGAACCCTAATCTTGGGCAATATGATGGTAAACCATAACTCTAATTTTGGGCTATGGGTTGAGAAACCCTAATCTCAGGTAATGCTATGTGAAACTTTAATATAAGGATGAAGTTATGAGAAATCCTGATGTAGGGTGAAATTATGTGAAACCCTAATATAGGGTGATGCTATGTAAACCCTAATTGATAAGGATGGGAAACCCTATTCCTAATAATGGAATAGTGACTAAATATTGACAAGTAAAATATCTAAAGGGATTGGTAATGGATAACCTTATATCAATAATGCCTCAACTCAAAGATGAGTCCATATCATTGGTAATGGTTTCATATTCCAAATAAATGACTTAAGCCCAATACATTACATGATAATATGATGAACTGGGGTATAAAGTATTAGGATGGGAAATACCCTAATACAAGATAAGTTGATGAATTCAAGTAAGATAAAGGTGATGAGGGAAGTGATACATCAACATATGATAGATATCACATCCAGCACCTCAAGATAGATACATCTTGATGTATCCTAAATCCAATATACTTGGATGAGTAAAACATGAAGTGTGTCATGTCAATTGCTACATTGAGATATAATGTACTTTGACAAGTATAGGCTAACTTACATTATGAAAAGGTTGAGCCAAATTAATAAAGTATGATGTAATAATATTCTGGTAAAGTTGAGAGAGACTTATACCTTGTGTTGATAATTCATTTAATGATAAGTGATGAGAATAAATAAGCATGATTGAATACTTATGTTATTAATGTGGCTCCTAGTTGTGTGGAGCAATGAATTAGGGCTTGATCATTAATAATATGATCCGGAGAACCTAAATGGTTATTTATGAAAAACCTTAATGGAGGGTGATGATATGTAAGAGAAATCCTAACCCTAAAAAGAAAAAGGGGAATAGTGATACTACTCTTACATTGCATAATGCTGATAGGTAATTAATACAATTGTTATTATGTAATGATCATATAGGTGATCATGAGATGATGAGCATAGCCAGGTATGAGCTATGATGTGTTAATTATTTAAATGCTTTATGAGCCTTGTGAGCCATTATATGTATTGTTTCCTAGTAAGAGGTAACAAGAGGCTAATGGGATTTGACAATCATGTGAAATGCTTGTGCAGCAAGTATCAGGTTTACCTTGGGCAGATAACCTGAAGGTATTAATTACCAGATAAGTGGTAACAAGTGTTCTTTGATGAACTGAGGGTTTTAAATACCCATATTCCATAATCATGATGATGAGATGTTAAGGGATGAGAATGCCATGATGTGACAAGGGATTAAGATCCCAATGTTCTACAAAGTGTTGAAAAGTACTTGATAGATAAATTATACTCTTCTTTGTAGCATTTGTCATAATAATGTTTGATAACTTGACTGATGCTAAAAGAGCACAGTAATGCACATAATTAATCAAGTGAAATCTCATCATGTAGTGCCCTGGCCATAGATCCATCAGTGTCAGAATTTGTTGAATGGTGAAATAGGTAGCTCTACGGCATAACCCAAAACATATATTTTTGAATATGTGGGGGGTGATGGGCGCGAATACCTTACGCCCTGATGGAGGAATTGATGCGAGATAAACATTAAATCTCTCTTCCTTCATTATATATATGACGAGGTAGATGTATCACTAATCCCCAATAACGGGATTGATGTATCATGAATCTCCCAATAATATTAATGATGGATCGATGTGAGATTATTCTAAAGTCTCTCGATTGTGAAGAGAGTACAGCATGCCATTGTAACTCTATAGCGAAGTTACCAGTATACCCTGGAAATCTATTTAGTAGAGACACAAGATGTCCCGCATGGAATCTCGTATTGAATTAGATAAGCGATGCCATGGCAGCCGGCTCTTCCATTGACCTTGTCTGACACCGATTTTGACTTTGCAGTGGTCGATTGGAGTATGAGCAGTATACCTCATCTCCTTAGGACATAAGTGTGATTATAGAATGTAATCAGCCGTATAGCATGTTTGCTTAAGGACTGGATACGAAAATCATTGGTTGATGTTACATTTCTTTAATGCATCTTTAGTTGATAAATGATTTTTTTTGTTTCCTTACATTCCTTACAAAGAAGATAGATGATGTACAAGTCTACCATGGGTAGATGCAATGTTCTCCTTGAGAAAGGAGATTATCTTATTATGTTCAAATATGATTAATACTGATGTTAATATAAGAGAACTCATGCTCAGTTTTATTCTATTAAACTGCAGTAATAATGTTTCTGGCGGAGAGTTATATCTCTCGTTGGGACAATTTTCAATTGTATCACCCCCGTGGGATCAAATTTTTAGGTAAACGCGGAAGAAGAAGTAGGAACCCTATAGCAAGGGAAGAGCAGCAGCAGCAGCAACAGGGACAGCAGTGATAACTCAGGTGGAGGCACTGGTTGTCAAATTTGTATAGAAAGTGCTATGTGCCATCTCTGTACTCTTAGGTCCTCGGAGTCAGTAGTTGGTTTTAATGTATTGATCTGAGATTTTGTCTTGATGCCTCGAGGTTCTTATACTGCCTGTGTATAGTTTAACATAGCAGATAAAGTTGTAATCCTTGAGATGAAATGATACCAGAAATGTAATCGTGAACTAGAATGCAATGGAATTACTTTGGTTCTTTTTAAAATAGTTTTCCTTTGATGGATCTCTTGTAAAAAGGTTTTAATTTTTAGTGATTTTCAGTAATCTGCTGCTAATGAACGCTTCCGCTTAAGTAAATCATGTTTTTGTGAGTTGGATACCACATCAGGTATTATGAAATAAACTGAAAATGCTTCTTTATCTTAGGTATATGATACCAAGATATAGATCTGACATATATGATGTGCAGGATTTGAAAGGAAGTGATGGACATTATGAAAGGACCAAGAAGGAACACTCATCAACATTGGAGCAATTGTTTCTGCCATAGATAGTAGCACCTTTTAGTTTATTTCAGCCCAAAGGGCATGTAATAGAGTTATGAACTACTATTTCATTTTGCCAATAAATAGAAACATTTTATTTCTGCATCTTGTAAAGACAAGGATGTCTATCAATAAAGTTTGTGTTTCAATTTCAAAGATAAGATCTTTTATGGCAATGCCTTATTTATCTTGTGGTACTTGGTATGCATGAGATAAAATAATAATACCTAAAAGTTATTGATTACTCAAACAATAAATTAGCATTATCATCTAAACAAATGAGAAATTCATCTCTAGGTTCCATGTTTATGGATAAACTAGACTCTCTTGGTTAATGAACCATTAAGAGATATGAATGTCTTGTTTATTGGACATGATGACAAGTCAATCTTCACTAGATGTAGTTTGATAATGAGTATTCTATTAGGTGTAATACACATTGATGTATATACATACCTGTTGGAATAAATGCTAATACTTCAGATATGGTATTTAATGAAATACCAATATGAATATCTTGAAATGTTTAAGAATATCATAAATGAAGAATAAACTTAGTAAAAGTATTAATTCTTAGATATGATCAATGAACGAGATACTTAAACCAAATCTTTGAGGACCTTGTAAGTAACTATGATAGTGTATCATAGAGAACTCATGATTAAGGCATAATGATGTCTAAATCAAAAAAGGAATCATACTCTAAATAGTAAGAACATGATCATCAAACAAATAACTAATCTTCTAGAATTCTTCTAAAGAACATGCTTTACACTAAATAAAGGTACAAAAGGAGATTAAGAATCACAAGTATTGTGTATTATCAAATTCCTTATGTAACAGATACACCTCATATCTAGTGGAAAACACCTTGAGCTTGGTGATGAATTGGTCATATGATGATGAGCCAATAATCTATCTAGATGATGTTGTGGAACCAGATTTTGAGTTATGGCTTGAAGTCATAAGATCCAAAATGACTTCCATGTGAACCAAATAAGGTATGACCTTATGGTGGCACTTATAGGGATAAAATCTATAAGTGCAATTGGGCCTTAAGAGTTAAAACTGCCATGGATGACATTTTAAGAGTTGATTGGTTGAGATAAATTCAAGTGAGTTCAAGGTGTTGAACCTGATGATTTTATTTGACCAATTGCAGTGGCTATAGGCCATAAAGGATCATGCTTGCTATTGGAACTTGAAGACTATGAAATTTTGCATATGGATATTAAAATTGCATTCCTAGAAGGAATAACATGAGGCTGTGTACATGACACAACCTAAAGGGTTTTATAATTCCATTGATGCAAATGCAGTCTATAAGTTATAGGAGTTTGATCAATATGATTGATTAAATACAAGCACCTCAGAACTAGAGTCTTTACTTTGATTATATAGTCAAAAGGTTTGACTGATATATCGAAATAAAGAAGGGATTTGTGATTACAAAGATTTAATGGGAGCGTTTTCATATTCCACATGATGATGAGGAATAAAATGAAACTAGTATGGAAATATCTTCTTTAAGGAATAAAGAGAAATGTCCTATGTGATAGGAATAGAGATCTATAGAGATAGTTCTCTAAAGTCTCTTGACCTGATAAAGAGATAGCATACATTGGCAGTATGTACTGAAGGGTTCAGTATGCAAAGATTCAGTGGGAGAAAACTTGTCCATATTACATGGAGTTAGTCTCTCAGATGCCTAGTGTTCCAAATTCTTATGAATAATAGTAACACATAGATAGATGACTTGTGCATTCACAATTGGATTAATCATGTATGTAATCATCTCATTATCTTGTATGTATTGGACATGACAAGAAAATATATAAACATTCATCATCTTGTATGTATTGGACATGACAATATGATATACTCATCTAGTTATCTCCTATGTAATAGACATGACGAGTGGATGTTTGTCTAAATCTAGTGAGACTCACTAGAATACCATAAAGAACTTATTTAAGTACTTATGAAGTATTAAAGGATTAGTTCTATGGTAATAAAAGGAAGAGTTGAGTGTAAATGAGTTACACTGATGCAAGCTTCCAAAATGACAGAAAAATGATCGCAAACTGCAAAATATAAAATTTATATTCAAGATATAAAAGTGAATTTATGTTATTAAATGGAAACATTCTGAGTAAAATTAAAAGCCATTTAATTCTAAAAGGAAATGTTGAGTATCCTTGTGTTATGAACAGAAAAGGATACTATATGGAACTAGAAGTTCATACAGATGAACTTCTAGATATTCCAACCATTGATGACAAAGTAGAAATACTAAGTCAAACTATAGAGCTAATTGTTAGGCAAAGGAATATCAAATAGCATATTGTGACAACTCCATCTCATATGAAATGTCATACAGCGAGGAGATGTGAAACATGCAATATACCGACTAAAGCAAAGTGTTGCTAACTCATTGGATTAGCAGTAGCACAGCACAAACATGGGGGACATGGTTAGAGATCACTGAGAATATGATTCAAAGGTGATTGTCTCTAAGTGAAAGTGGGAGTCTGTTGGTATGTATGCCCTAAGAGACAATCATATGATGATTGGATTGGCATACGTCATGATTGATTTGATTAATATCAAAGGCAAGCTTCCAATTTATTCTAGCTCAATCGATTATGAGATAAATGATGGAGCAGAAATGACAATACTCAATGACGTATGTCTTCAGGTTGAGGACCTGAACAATGAGATCATACAGATGCTAAGAGTACGTACATTCTTGTTATGTCCCTAGTCAGATGTCATTGTGGAAGGTTGATAGACAACAATGACACATCAAGACTAGAGTGTGTGTTGGTTGATGACAGTGTCTCATTAGTCATGATATATGATATCAAACCAAATACATAGATACATGTTAGTGAACAGTTTATCGGATAGACCCACCATGAGAATGATACATGGAACCATGACATGGTAGTCAAAGTCATCTCTCATAGTGATGGTGGTGATTGTGATTCTTAGACCTGAAATCACTGCACTTGTCGAATGTGATTGGGTACACTTTGACATCATCAAACGTAGTCCTAAAACATGGGTTGTTATAACGGTGATGATTGGGTGGCTTTGACGCATGAGATAGACTGTGAGTGATAGATATGGGATTTGTCCCTCCTAAGGGAGTATGATGTCCAGGCCACTTGATAAGCGAGACTGAGAAAGGCATGTGCATGCACATGTGAATCAATATATGATATTGATGTCACACATATCTCAGATAGTCTGCTCTAGTTCAAGAAACATGAATGAATGTTGAAAGGATGACAAATCCCTACCTTGAGTTCATTCAAGATATCAGAGACAAAGGAATTATACATTCACTAAAACACCAATCACAGATTGTAGGATTGAAAGTTGTTCTCCAACTTTCCTTTTCACTTGGGTAGCACTGATGTGTGACTAGGTACCGCTCTTTGCTTGTGATGTCATAAGCTAGTTATGGACATTCATTGCCAACGTGAAATGGGACCTATAGGGTCACACACAAAGGATTAACCTGGAAGAGGAGTTTATCCATGAATGATGTTTGGATTGATTACCAAAGTGTTTAGATACTCAATCAAACATTCAATCAATAGACTTGACTCGGAATCATCAAGTTCAAGTGTTAAACCAACTGATTAGAGTGTCAGATTGATTCAGAACCGAATTGACTATGTTATGCACAACTTGGACCACCAACCGACTGATTCATTGGGTGAACCGATCGGCTCATAGCCAGTGAGATGACTGGTTCACTCTGGTGAACTGATCGGTTTACTTGTCCAAACGAGTAGTGTTGGGTTGTCCCAGTTTGTGAGAAAAAGTTTTCTATTTCACTTGTTCAATTTGATTGGGACAAGAGTTAATCTTTGCATTAATTAGAAACAAATAAGGAAAGTCAATTGGAGGAAAATCTGGAAAGTGAAATGACTGGTTCACTAAGTGAACTGACTAGTTCACACTCCCAACTGACCGGTTCACTAGTGAACCGATCAGCTCACCTTGCCAAATGACTAGTTCGCCTGCCGAAGTGCAAATTTTTTATGGAAATTCCAGACCCTTCTACTCCCGCACAGATTGGGAAACCTGACCCTACCCTCTACTATAAATAGAGGGGTACAAGGGGCTTCTCTAGACACACAACTCAGAACATTAGTTTCTCGGCAAAGTTCTTATCCTCTCTAGTTGTGGTAGTTGAGAGAGCCCTAGCAAGTTCAACCCATCTAGTGAGGAACAGTGAGGGAAAGACAACTGCAGAATAGCAACTAGTTGTAGGAGAGTGTGTTGGTGACTAGCACATTGATAGAAGGGTGCAACTCCTTCTAGTCTGTTCTTCAAGACGACTAGGTTTCTCGGTAGTCCGTGTGGACTATCTATAGAGGTGGGAGACTTCTGCCGCTTAGGAGGATGATAGTCAACCACAGTCTGGGTCAAGACCAGGAGTTGCACAGACGTTGTCAAAGATAGGTGGTTGAAGACCTTACTAGCTGTGAGGTATTGTTGCTAAGCAAGCCTTAGGACTAAGTATATCTCGCTAAAACCATCCTTCCCATTACATAGATGTTGATGCGATCAGCTGGTTATGGGTTTATGGTCAAGTAAAATTTTGTTTTCGTTGCCTACTCCAACCATGTAAAACCCAACACTAATAACACCAAATGTGGCTAAAACCCTGGGATCAATGCACAAGCATGCCTTGAAATCAAGCAAGCCACTCAAAATATAGAAACAAAAAGCCAAATGATACCACTTAACATTATACATCAAGAAGGCAAGGAAATGTCTAAAAGAATTTCCAACAACATTCATATCTAAGATCACATAAAAGGCCTATTTTATTAATATATCATCAGGTAACCATACATTGTTTGTAATAATTGATCAAGTTCCCCACCTAGTTTATACAAAAATCTTCATCTTTATGTTTACAAAATATGCATCATATACATGACATACAAGCTAAAAATTTCAGTTTTAGGTATAGATCGTATAAAATACCATGATGCAGCCCTATTTTAGGGCTCCATCTTGTGTCTTTTTGCATCTTAATCACATCTAGTCATTTCTAGATTGCAAGTTATTACATCAATATGTATATGTCGGTAAAATGCACTAATGGAGGCTTTTTGCATGTTTTATAGGTACTTTGACCACTACTTGATGGAAGGGAGAGAGGAAGGCTGAATCTAGGGCTTCCTCTTGCTTGAAGGAGTCCAAAATGAAGCCAAGATGACTCCTAACCTTCCCCAAGTGATCAAAGAATGTACTACAGCAATATCCTCCATGGATCTCAAAGAACAAATCTCAAAGTAATGATAAAGACCTCAACACGACCGTGGTGCCAGGGAACGGTCATGCTGACACAAGCTAAAATCATAGTAACACCACAAGTTTTGACAAGCTATAGAAACTCTAGCAGAATGATCATGCTAGCCAGCATTGTCATTTCAAGAAGCCCCCAAAATAGTCGTGCTAGCCAATAGGGTCGTGCTACCAAAGATCAACATGGCCACTCCATGCATTACGACCCCCAACCCAACTCGCCCACCATGGTCATGCCAGCATGGTCGTGCTACCTAGCCCCCATCACGGTTGTGCTACCCAGCATGGACGTGCTACCAGCCCTCATTTCACCACTTTCAAGATGACATTTTTCACTTCACAACACGACCGTTCCCTACCACCTTAATCATACTGCCCTCTACCCACCATGGTCGTGCTGCCACCTAAAACCCTAATTTTTGGCACTATTTTTCCCATTTTATCCCCAACTAAACTGGTGTTTTCCCACCACCTATATATACCATAGTGGTGGCCACAACACTAGGTTATCCACCTCTAGCATTCATTGGTTTTTCCCTTAACATTGAAGAGCTCCACCTACCTTCCTTCTTCCATATCCACCTCATTTCCACCCAAAAACCCTAGTTTTCTAGGGTTTTCACCATCAAACCATATCCATTCATGCCATTTTCAACCTTGGATGGAGGTGCTTCATCTTATACATCAAGGAGGTGAAGAAGGAGGGTCTTCCACAAGCTACCATGGCCTTCTATCTCTTTCTTCTTTCCTTTTTGCTCTTTTGCTTGATCATGTGTAGCTAAGTTCCCTTGGTGGGCTGTTTGGGGGGATAAAATGTTACTTCGATACCATGTTGGGGGTGGAATAACTTGTAATGAACATATTTCCATTATATGATGATTGCATCTTGATTCCATCTCATTTCCCATTATTTTTTCTTGTGATTTATGCTTCTAAACATGGATTGCTTGATATATGATGCTTGAAAACACCTAGCTTCTAGGGGAAAATGGATTGTATGTGGCTATTTTAGGATTTTCTCCTAGGTCCAACTAGTGGATCCCTAGCTAGCACCCTTTCTTCCTACATACAAATTCCCTCTCCTACAACTAAATGTGAGATCTAAGTAGCTATTGTAAGGGTGATTAGTGCAATTGCCTAGAGTTTTCTAAAAGCTAGATCGTGAGTAACATGAGGTGACACATCCTCATCTCTACCCCCATTCCTACCCTTGGCTCCCAATTTCCCTAATACCTCTTACCCTAGAAACCTAGACTTACCTAGTCTTATTAGAATTACACCTAGCCCTAGTTCTCAACTAGTATCTTAGGGTAAATTCAAATAGCACTTGTCTTGTTGTTTGGTTTGGCAATCTAGATTGAAAATATAAGGATTTCATGCTATGTCTACCCCTAACTTGGATTCTTGAAGTATTCCACCAAACGGCCCACTCTCCCCATTAATTGCTAAAATCCATCTTTCTCTCTCTTAGCTTGTTAGTTCTAGTTTAATTAATTGCTTTTATTGCCTCTTGGTCAATTGCTTAGATTGGATAGTTAGGTCTTGCTTGAGTAGTTAGTGCTCTTTTGAGCTTGCTAGTGCTAATCTTGCTAGTTAGTGATAATCTAGGTCATTAATTGCTCTAGTGATTAACTTGTCTCTTTAGTGTTAACTTGCATTGCTGGTGTAACTTAGCTGTAGTTTCTTGCTCTTGCTTAGTTAGTTGCCTTGTTTTGTTAGCTATACTTAACTTGTTTACGGTAACATAGGGTTTTCTTGTCTTTTCTTGTTCTATTGTTTTAATTGATTGCATCAATTAGTATACTAAATCAAATCACCATAAACCCTAAAAACCCTACACTCCACTTTAGGAACATAGTTGTGATAACTTAGCTCTAGTGCCCTCTCTCCTTGCGGATCGACCCCTCACTTGCCATTCATCTATACTATGACATGACCCCATGTTCTTGTAGGTGAGTATTTTAGTATTGTGAGTGAATCTTGTCTAGGGATTTATAAATTCAAAAAATCTAAGGTTGTGTTTGGATAACCCATTTGTCACTGCCGCGGCATTTAATGATTAACGCAATTCAGATTACCTTATTAACAAATGTTGTCATTTCTAATTCCCACGTTTGGATGACAGCAGATTCATAAATACAATAATTTTAATTACCGCATTTCTAATCACATAGTTTGGTAAATATGTATTCAAAATGTAGCATTTAACTTAATCAACCCGTTTGCATACTTAATCGCATCAAAATGTATATTCAATTTCTTGTTTTAGTGGACATAATAATAACTCTGAGGGATTTAAAGCAAGCCCATCCAAAATAAACCATGAAATATAGACGGTCCCTTGTTTAATGGACCGTGAACAATTTTTAATGGATCATGAAGAAGTAATGTCACCTTTTTGACCCATCCAACATACACCAAATGATTGACATAATTCTCACCATCTCCAAATTTAGCACAACAATCACAAAAGTACATCGATGAACTACATAACTGCAAAAATATCCAATCTCATATTATCCACGTCAACATTGTCGCAACACACATTGTTTCCAAGGTCAACATGAAGTACAATGGTAAAACAAAATAGACAAAAGTGGGACTAATGGTAGCACCGATATGAGCTGCTACCAATGCTAACTTTTTTGTTGGAATGTTCCTCCAAATGAAGATTTTTGAATAATGAAGAGCCTACATAAATGCAAAAATATCCAATCAGAAACTACCACAACACATTTTGTCAGCATAAACATAAATATATAGAAGCAACATACGCATGCTTTTATTTTCTATCCCAAGAAGTGGCCTATACCCTATACACATGGTAATAAACACAACCCTGTAAAATAACCAACACCACCACAACCACCACTACCTTCAATAAACAACAACACCACAACCAGCAACACCAACATAACTAACACCACCATAACCAGCGCCGACTCCACTCCACACAATCACCCATCAATCTTCAACCATTACAACAAGCTATGCCACCACCACCTACCTAATAACACCTACAAATAACCCAATTACAACACTGATCTGCAACACCCATAGCACCACCACACACCCACAGCAATAGGTACCACCACCACCGACCACCAATGCCATGCATCACAACCAGCCACCATCACAACATCACAACAGCACCATCACCACCACAACATCATAAGAAGCCGCCAACAGCCACTCAATCACCATCCAAACACCTGCACATTTTTTGGTAACCTAGGAAACTCGTAAGACTTACGCCGAGCCCAACCTGGGGAGCTCAGCCCCATCTCATAAGGAGCATAGCCCATTAAGTCGCACAGAGGTCAGCTTCACTACGGGAGAAACAATTCTGAACAGCACCACTAGGGAGATTTGAACCCGAGACCCTTCATGAGGGGCCCCATGCTGCGACCACCTGAGCTACTGCTCGCCAGCCCAAACACCTGCACATAACAAACACACACATTGGTTATGTGCCCAATAGCTGCTACCATCACCCAACACCTGCATTTTAGCTATACAAGAACAAACACCTAGCTCCAGATCCTCCACAAGAATCTCCTACAATTCTCTCCTAAGCACCATCATCCATAGAACCACAATCAACCCACATCACCACCATAACACCACAAACCTCCACCATTCAACACCAAACATAGTAGCAAGTTGCTGCCTCCACCATCCACAACCAACACTACCTTCAACCACTACCACCAACCCCAAGCACCACCATCAACCCACAGCACCACCACAACACCACCAACCACCATCATTCAACACGAAACACAGCAGCAAGACCCAATGACCCATGCTCGTCCTCCATACATCCTCCATACCAACATCCCCACCTCCAAACAAGCAGCCACCATCCATCAACAATAGCCCACGCATCAGCCACCACCACCACCTGCACATCAGCACCATCCACCCAACAACAACCACCAACAGCCACCACCAACACCTGCACATCAGCACCATCCACCCACCAACAACCACCACCAACACATGCACATAAGAATAAACACTTGCACAACATCAGTGCCACCTTCAAACCAACATCCACCACCACCACCCAACATCCACCACCAATAGTAACCCAATTGTCAACATAAACACCACCAACCAACATGCCACCATCAGAAAAACAGAACCAACAACAACAAATTGCTACTCCATACATCCTCCTTCAACACCCCCACCTTCAAACCAACATCCACGACCACCCAACATCCACCACTAGTAGTAACTCGGCCACCAACATCCAACAACACCTCTAGCCACCAACAACAACCACCAACAGCAGCCAACAACACCTGCACATAAAAACAACCCAACCACCAGCAGTAACCCAGCCACCACATAAATAATAAAAACACCTGTAGTAGTAACATAAATAATAAAAACACTTGCAGCAGTAACATAAATCATAAAAACACTTGAAGTAGTAACATAAATAATAAAAACACCTACAGCAGTAACATACCTAGATTAACATGAGAATCATCTCTTTCTTTCTCTCCATAGGAAGAGACTTCAATAGAGATAACTGCTTTTCATTGTCCATGAACCACATGCATGCCTTCATCTTCTGGGAATCATCAAGTCCATCAACGGTAAACACCTCCTCATACACAACCTTTGGGTCAACACCTTTTGGACCTGATAAGGCCTTCATGTAGTCAACAAAATTGGAAGCCATCTTGTCCACAGCAGTAGCAATTGAAGTACCACCTCCCTTCTTCCTTGAGGGTGTACGCTCATTTGACGGCTTCTTTCTTTTTTCAGTTAAGTTGGTGGATATTATATCCTCGTCTATACTTGTTGTATCCATCTCATCCATCGACTCCAAGTCCATCACCTCATTTGCTTCAGCAACCATTTTTGCATCTTCCCCAGTGGCTCTATCCTTTGCGCACAAGTCCACAATGTCATACCAGTTTGGAATGACCTTCCAGCGGTATCTCTTGGCATCCTCATGTGACTATAAAATAATGTTATGTTAATATATGCAAAAAATAGTTTGATTTTAGATGGTGAAAGGGTTGAAAAGTTAAAGACAAAATATACCTTGATGTACTCATTCCAAGCATCCTCATTATCCACACTGATCATATGTTTTGTGCCATCCCAATTAAATCCTCTTTGTGAGAGAATATCACTGATGTCTGCATAGATCTTCTTCCATGTTCTCACACAGTTTCTCACATTAGTGACTGTGAGCTCAGTGTGAAATGTGCTATTGATTGACATTACAGCTGTATTTAGGGCAACTGTTTTCCACCCATTATCTCCCTTACGACCTAGATTTCGTTGATCTCTTAGGATATTAGCTAAAGTCCTTTCTTTAGCTAAGTCCCAACAGAAGTAGTCATTTTTTGATGTAGCATTTTCCTTCCCTTTTTTGGAAGTCATTCCAAAACTCTATAGAATAAATATACACAATAAAATAAAAGATAACACATGAATTACACATGCATTCTAGTACATTTGAAAAGATAAAACATGAATTACACATACACGAGTTCTAGTACATATGAGTTCTAATACGTATGAAAAGATAAAACATGAACTACATATAAGTTCTAATACATATGAAAAGATAAAACATGAACTACATGTAAGTTCTAATACATATGAAAAGATAAAACATCAAATAGCCCCTCTTTTTAGATAGTCTTCAAACATGCTTTGTGCTAAAGAATCTCAAAATCATGTCCACTAACCAGTCACCTCTACATGTATAATCAGCTCATCAACATGTGTTTGTCCCATGATCTCCCTATCCACTTCATCAAGAATTCTTCTATGTTGGGCTTCTAATACAGGATCATCTTGTTTCTCAAGTAGGATATAGTTTTGTAGCATACAACAACTATTTATAATCCTCACTTGTGTCGCGAGGCCGAAAAAGGAGCTTGTCCTTAAAACACTCCATCTACTCTTTAGCAGTCCAAAAGCTCTCTCGGTTACATTTTTGGCACTAGAGTGGCAGATATTAAATAGCTCCTTATAATTTTGTGGCCTATTCCCCACCCATTCATTTAGGTGATACCTTGCTCCTTGATATGGTGCAAGGAACCCTAGACCATTTGTGTATCTAGCATCCACAAGATAATACTTTCCTACACCAAAATCATCACAAATTATAAGTCATGTGATTATTTTATATCATATTTATATAAGAACTTTAGGTAAAAACATTTACCACTTGGAATGAAAAGATTGTCCTTTCTTGATAATGCATTTCTCAAAACTCTGAAATCGGATGGAGAACCCTCCCAACCTGGAAGTGCATATGTGAACATCATGTTGGGATCACAAACTCCTAACATGTTGGTGGTTATGATTCCTTTCCTATTGCGATAGGAAGGTTGCTTCTCGACTGGAACTCTCATAGGAATGTGAGTTCCATCAAGTGCACCAAGACAGTTCTAGTTAAATAAAAGAAAATTTACCGCTTGTAAGAAAAAGTACGAGTGTATTTATATTTAAGTAATACATAATTACATATATACCTCAAACCACTTCCATCTCATGACATCAGTCCCATTGAGAGTGCACTCATGTAGTTTAATATATTCTTTGCTCACTCTCATAACAGTACAAAGGACTGCTTGAAATTGTCTACTTATCGTCTCCTGGGACCTATGATAATGAAACCTTACTACTCGGTACTTGAGACTGTGGGCTAGGATGTGCAAGAACATTGGAACAGCTTCTTCAACTACAACATGTTTTGTGGGAACCAAACCCCCAATCCCTATCAATACTTCACATAGCCTATGGAATCCACTTTTTCTCACTCGCAATTATTCAACACAATCATCATATGTACCATTGTATAATCTATTCAAGTAGCACTTCCTTACATCATCCCAATTGGTAGGAGGATCCCTTACCATAAAAGTGTCATGGTACCATGCTGCCACACTAGTCACAGTCATTCTCATACCACCAACAATGACTTTATTTCTCTCCTCTTCATTCTCTTTCTCTTCTTCCTCATACATCATTCTCTTTCTATGAAGATGCTCTACTAGATCACTCATTCCTTGTGAAGGCATATCAAACACTATAACATATTCATAAAAAGTTATTAGTAGAATGGCAATTAGCAATTAGAACGGACCATCAATAAAGAAGATAGAGCAAAGTCAGAACTAGTAATTTTGCACGATGAATGAATCATAAACCTAATCATGTCTCCTAAACCATCCAAACAAGTTAGAATTGACTAGGAATAAACAAGATTTAGAACAAGCCAACATTGCAATAGCATAGCACATAAATATATGGATACATGGCAACTTTGTGATTACTGCAGTAGTTAACAGCCTACAGACATAATTTGCAAAGATGGGGAAGAAGAAGAAAGCCATACAAACATACCCAAGTTATGGGTTTACTTTGAGAGAAGAAAGGATATGGTTGTAAGTAACCAGGAATAAATAAGATTTAGAACAAGCCAACATTGCAATAGCATAGCAACAGATTTGGAAGTGCAAGTCCATCATACCTAGAACAGAAGATTGAACAGATGCAAACCAACCAAACACCTTCAGGGCCCAACTAGTAGAGTTCAAAGAGGCTCCAAAACATTAACAATTAATGGTAAGTGCACATGATTGTGGATAAATATACAAATAACAGATGCACATAAATATACAAATAGCATATGCACATAAATATATGGATACATGCCAACTTTGTGATTACTGCAGTAGTTAACAGCCTACAGACATAATTTGCAAAGATGTTGAAGAAGAAGAAAGCCATACAAACATACCCAAGTTACGGGTTTACTTTGAGAGAAGAAAGGATATGGTTGTAAGAAAGGAATCTGTGTGAAGGGAAAGAAACAGATAAAAAGAGGATAAGGATATGCATCAGCTATGGATGGTCTTTATCAAGGTTTTCATCAACCTATTATATATACCGGTCATTGATCACTCTATTTGTTAGTTAAGTACACCAATTATAGCAGGGACACTGAAGGGGAAATGGATGAGGGGATCAGGGAATCTGAATTAAGCTAGTTGATGTGAAGGAACACACAACTGACTGATCCGTAGCTTGGGATATATGCCAAAATTGGACTAAATTGTACTATTGGAGTGAGGTAATCGATGATCTCACTGCCTCACACTCACACAGCTAAGGCCACCCATACCAAATAAACATTTCCTCAGACAGGTTATAGGTACACTGTGAATGGGCAATGTAGGGGGGGAGAGACGAGGAAGAAAGGTGGACGTGCAGGAGAAGGAAAGGAATTAGGAAGGGTGTGTGTGTGTGCCGCGTGGGATGTACACAAGCCTGTAACCGATGCATACCTCTGGTACCTACACGTCGGGATGAGGACGACGAGACGATCTTAGAGAGGAGCTTGACAATGGATAGGTAGTTGTATGCCTTGTAGATCTCCACCTCGGTGCAAGCATGCTCCATCGTTGGTCCGTGACCCCCCTTTGCATGGTGGTTCCTCCTTCACTAGCCCGCGACACCCTTCGCGTGGTGGTTCCTCCTTTGCAGCGACGGGTTGAGTTCACGGACGAGACGAACTAGTGGCAGTCTCTTACTGAGTAGAGTTGGCAAGAGGGGGTGCAACGATGGGGAAAGAGAAGATAGGGGTGAAACCCTAGCCTAGAGAGGATCTGGAGCGAGGAAGGAGAGGATCTGACAGTGGAAGGGAGCGCAGCCACAGTCAGGGCAGGAGCTGATGGCTCAGAAGGTGCAGTTGGGTGAGGAGACGACAGTGGGGCGTCGAGGGAGTCAGGGGCGATCGGGGGGCATCTGGGGAGTCGGGGGCCAAAACCTCACTGTGTCGATTGTAAATCTTGCCATATCTGGAATATTTTGGGAAGTCTGCCGAATAGGAGTGGTAGAGAATGTCGCTTTTGAATGGCCGATTTCGTCAAATCACGTGTACGTAGCCAAACAATGTAATTGAAAATTGCACAGTTGAAATCCCTCAACCAACTACAATACCGCCCCGAAATGTTGCACCCAAATGCAACCTAAGTGCATGAAAACCGCACCAAGCTTTCTGGCATCGTTGTCGGGGAGAAAGGCGATCGGCCTAGCTAGTTAGTGTAGCTTTTCTTTTCCTATTTCCCTCACCATTTCTATTGTTTATTCTTTGTGTTACTCTTGGATATTGGTTTTCTAACTTGTCCTATTTTGTTTGGTTGTGCCTTGTGCATGTGACAAGTAACCCTTTGAAGTCAATATGGTAGACTGAGATGCATGAACCCCTCCAATTTCTCAACTGCCCTACATGATGAAGATATTGGCAGACATGGTAAATCTCATGAAGAAGATTCATGTGGGAGGTTCTTTTAATCACTTTGCCAACTCCATGGAGGCTCTTTGTGAAGATGTGCAAGTTCGACAATCCTATGGTATTCACAACAACCAAGGCTCCATGTCTATCTCTTCGACTTTAGAATGGTGAAATCATCCAAACTTTTCATGGGAACAACAAGGAGACCAATAGTGAAGAGACGGATCCATGTTTGAAGAAGAAGTTCTTGAAAGGTTAAGAAGCCTTGATGAAGTGAATGGAGAGGTGTCCTTTCATGAAAAAACAATTGATCATCTTGAGCAAAAGCTAGACTAGATATCCATGTCACTTGCTTGTTGTGAGGAGGGAAACTCCCTTCCCAAACCATGGCCAACCCTAAAAATGTAAACAGTTCTATGGGTGCTCCTAAAGGCATCTATACTCCACCATAAGGGCATCTACCTTGCAACAATGTCAAGCTCCCCCTACCCCTTATTATCCACCACCTCTTCAACCTGCATACAACTTCTAACACACCTCACAACCACCACCACAATATCAACCACAAGAACCACCCCCATACCAGCCACCTCCACAACAACCATCCTACATCCTTCACAATCCTAACCCACCACACCAAAGACCACCACTACCATCATAACATTCTCCCCCTCCTCCCCATGAGCATGCAAGTATGGTTTCAAGCTTGAGGTGTGACAAAGTTGTTGAGAAACTCAATAAGGAAGGGAAGCAATTTGATAAAGATTGTGATGGAGAACCCTTTCCAGAAAGTCCTATGAGAGTGCCAAGTGCACTAGATATTTTTACGTACCACCTTTTGTTGAGAGTTCCAAGGAACTAGAAAATTTATTGATCCAACTCCTTTTGAAGCAATGATACCAAGTGCCCCACCTTCCATTGAGATTACATCGCCAAGTGACCCAATCACTGATCTAAGATATCCCAATGTGATATTTCAAAGTTCAAAAGTGTACAATATGATTGGGACCCTATCTTTGAAGTCTATGAAGACCCATTCCTCAAGGGAAAACAAAACTATAGCATGAAAATTCTGAAGGTCTTAAGGTTGATTAAGAAGATAAGAGGGAAGATATCTAAGAGGATCATGTTGAATGAGTTGAAAAGTTTTTTTGATGAGGATTCTTACTTTGATGTCTATCATGATGACCCCAGAGGAGAGGAAAATGAAGAAAAACACTTGAGAAGCTCGCATAACCCTTGGAAGGAAGATCAAACAATGAAGGCATTTGAGAGCATTTCCTATGATGAGGATGGAAACATTTTTCTTTTGAATAATGATTGGTTGATGGAGGAATAACAAGCCTAGTTGAAGGCAATAAACTTAGCACTGGTGGGAGGCAACCCACGTGGTTTGAGATTCTCAAAACCTTCTTATTTTATTACACTTTAGTTTTTCCAAGAAATACATACACACACCATACTTGATAGTTTTTCTATTTGTAAATTGTGCTAAGAGTAGGTACAATGGAGGAAAGATGACACATGAAGGAGCTAGCCAAGGAGAAGAAATTTTTTTGAAAAGAAGAACATTACAAATCAGTAGGAGAGATATAGGAAAGAGTCTAGAACAGTCGTGCTATGCAGCATTGCCATGTGGCTGGCAAGTCAGAATGGTCATATTGCTCAGTACAGTCGTGGCGGCCCTACTGTAATGCCTGGGCCCACTGCCCATGGCTCTAGTAGAGTTTTAGGAATGACAACTAGCCCCACAAACCACCACTAGCCTTAACTACGTACTTTGTCCACATTGACGTGTAAGCCAGGATCAACTTCCCGACTGGTCACCCATCCTAGTACTACTCCAAGATGAGCACGCTTAACTATGGAGTTCTTTAGTGATGGGCTCCCAGAAAAGGAGGTGCACCTTGGTGATATGAGTAGTCCAATCGTTCCTTTTAAGAGTGTTTTATCTAAGGCCTCAAATCCTGGGATGTTACAATCTCCCCCACTTAGACTCTTGACGTCCTCGTCAAGGCTCAACTATAAGGCCTCATAATCTCTTCCCCATTTCAATGCAGACCCACAATGGCACGTGGACACCCAGCTCCCAATCACAGAATACCAACGCAAGGGTGGCTACGTCAACCATGGACAGCCATTTCCTACATTCCTGGACCTCACGGCTCAAGACTAGCATGTCATGCCCATGTGGGCCCCACCTACTGGAGGGGAATTGGCTTTGATACCATTTGTAATGCCTGGGCCCACTACCCATGGCTCTAGTAGAGTTTCAGGAATGACGACTGGCCCCACAAACCACCACTAGCCTTAACTACGCACTTTGTCCACACTGACGCGCAAGCCAGAATCAACTTCCCGACTGGTCACCCATCCTAGTACTACTCCAAGCTGAGCATGCTTAACTATGGAGTTCTTTAGTGATGGGCTCCTAGAAAAGGAGGTGCACCTTGGTGATATAGGTAGTCCAATCATTCCTTTTAAGAGTGTTTTATCTGAGGCCTCAAATCCTGGGATGTTACACCTACCCTACCCACCTAGTGCTATGTTGATCACTCTATCTATTGGTTGTTGTGTACCATGAATCCATACCCTCTATCCTACTTTTCTAAACTTCTATTTCATGTTGAGGATAGTATGATTTAAAAGTTTGGGGTGGTAGGGCAGTAAGCCCTTCCTCTACCTCATTTTCATCTATATTCCTTGTTCTACATTTTGGTCGAGATGATCAAACAATTTGAATAACCCTTATACTTGTCTATACTATCTTTGTGTGCTTGTTTTGTATTCATGCATATTATGTAGTTAATTTCATGCATTTTTGCGTAATTTTTTAAAAAATTGCTCTTTTTTCCATGTCATCTCATGCATTGCATTTTCATGTAGATTTTAGTAATTCTTGAGTGTTTTAGTTAGAATTTTCTGATTTATTCTTTATTTTCCCTAAAGTGGGTTTGGATGTGATTAAACTGCAAATTAAAACCATTTTGGCCAATTTCGCCCAAATTTGAAATATCTTGACCAAAAGCATGTTGTGACTCAATCTATTTAATGAATTAGAATTGTTGATCTTTGACAAATGCATGTCACATTCTCAGATTTTATTGCTAAATAGTCTTGATTGTTGACTTTTTACATGTGCACCACCTCTATTATATTTGTGAATTTTTTCTTGAATTGTGATTTGAGCAAGCTATAAATGCTTAGGGCCTATGGAATCACATGAGTGAAAATATGAATCTCAAGTTGTTCACTCATGTGGTGAGATATTATTTGATGAAGTGTTAAATTAGTTTTCATGTAGGAGATTTTGTGTTGAGAACCACACCAGTGACCCCTCTTTGACCCAACTCTTCTTTGATCATCTTCATACTCCTGCGCCTCATGAAAAGATGCCTAACTGCACACATTTAGACTTGGCCACCTCTAAAAGTTTGGGGTGGCCATATCTACATCTCCCCATTTCACTATTACCACCATATGCCCCATCTAGACAAAGAGTAAAGAAAAGGAAAAGAAAAGAAAAAGCAAAAAGAAAATAAAATATGGTCATGTTTAAGAGCATATAAATAAAAGATGAGTATAATAGCACTCCAATCTCTTACCGCAATCATTTCTTCTATTTTCATACCCATTGATCTAGGAAACATTAAACCCAGCTCACTTAACCTTTTTTCTACAACCATATGGGTCACTTTGTGTGGTTTGAAACATAAGATTCAATGCATAAAAGTTAAATAGCACTCCTAGTCATCATTGATTAATGTCGACATGAGATGGTCTACCCGGAACTACATGAAAGAAATATGGATAGCTTGTGTGTATATGCCCTATATTTGAAGTTTATATACTCAATGCTTTTTTCATGATTGGTTTCTGAAAGTGGAGAGGAGAGAGGTGGAACACATGCACTTAGTCACTTTTAAGCCCATTTATTCAATAATCATCTTTTACAATGCATTTATCATTCTTGTTTGATTGAAAGAAACAGAAGAGAGAGATTCAGTTGGAGCATACTTGAGGACAAGTATGTTTTAAGTTTGTGGTGGTGATGCAACCCTATTTTAGGGCTCCATCTTGTGTATTTTTGCATCTTAATCACATCCAAAAATTGTTAGATTGCAAGTTATTCCCTCAATATGTATTTTTTATCAAATGTACTTATGGAGGCTTTTTTAATGTTTTATAGGTACTTTGGCCACTACTTGATGGAAGGGAGAGAGGAAGGATGAATCTAGGGCTTCCCCTTTCTTGGAGGAGTCCAAAATGATGCCAAGATGACTCCTAACCTACCCCAAGCGATCAAAGAATCTATTGAAGCAATAGCCTCCAAGGATCTCAAAGAAAAAAGCTCGAAGTGATGATAAATACCCTAGCACGGTCGTGGTGCCAAGGAACGGCTATGATGAAACATGCCAAAATCACAGTAACACCACAAGTTTTGACAAGCTACAACAATTCCAACAGAATGGTTGTGCTAGTTAGCACAGTCGTGCCAAGAAGCCCCTAGAATGGTCGTGCTAGCTAGCATAGTCGTGCTATCGAAGATCAAAATAGACATTCCATGTAGAACAACCCCCAACCCAACTCGCCCACCACAGTCGTGCTACCTAGCACGATCCTGCTACCTAGCCCCCACCACAGTTGTGTTGCCCAGCACGGCTATGCTACCAGCCCTCATTTCACCACTTTCAACCTGACATTTTTCACTCCACATCATGGTCACTCCCTACCACCTCAATCGTGCTACCATCTACCCACCACGACCGTGTAGCCCAGCACGGCCGTGCTGCCACATAAAACCCTAGTTTTTCTACACTTTTTTCCCATTTTACCCTCACTTACCCTAGTGCTCCCCCACCACCTATATATACCATAGTGGCAGCCACAACACTAGGTTAGCCACCTATAGCATTCATTGATTTCCCCCTTTGCATTGAAGAGCTCCACCTAACGTCCTTCTTCCATATACACCTCATTTCCACCCAAAAACCCTAGTTTTTTAGGGTTTTCACCACCAAACCATATCCATTCATGTCATTTTTGACCTTGGAGGGAGGTGCTTTGTCTTCTACAAAAAGGAGGTGAAGAAGGAGGGTCTTCCACGAGCTACCATGGACTTCTACCTCTTTCTTCTTTCCTTTTTGCTCTTTTGATTGATTATGCATAGCTAAGTCCCCTTGGTGGCTCTTTGGGGGATATAATGCTACTTTGATATCATGTTGGGGGGAAATAACTTGTAATGAACATATTTCCATTCTATGATTATTGTCTCTTACTTATGTCTCATTTCCCATTATTTTTTTATTGTGATTTATGCTTCTAAGCATGGATTGCTTATTATATGATGGTTGAAAACACCTATCTTCTAGGGGAAAACGGATTGTATGTGGCTATTTTAGGAATTGCCCCTAGGTCCAACTAGTGAATTCCTAGATAGCACCCTTTCGTCCTACATACAAATCCCCTCTCCTACAACTAAGTGTGAGATCTAAGTAGCTAGTGTAAGAGTGATTAGTGAAATTGCTTAGAGTTTTCTAAAGGCTAGATGGTGAGTAACATGAGGTGAAACATCCTAATCTCTACCCCCATTCCTACCCTTGGCTCTCAATTGCCCTAATACCTCTTACCCTAGAAACCTAGATTTCCTAGTCCTATTAGAATTACACCTAATACTAGTTCTCAACTAGTATCTACGGGTAAATTCAAATAGCACTTGTCTTATTGTTTGGTTTGGCAATCTAGATTGAAAATATAAGACTTCCATGTTATGTTAACCCCCAACTTGGATTTTTTTAGTATTCCCCCAAACATCCCACTCTCCCCATTAATTTCTAAAATCCATCTTGCTCTCTCTTAGCTTGTTAATGATAGTTTAGTTAGTTGCTTTTATTGCCTCTTAATCAATTTCTTAGATTTGGATAGTTAGGTTTTGCTTGAGTACTTAGTGCTCTTTTGAGATTGCTAGTGCTAATCTTGCTAGTTATTGATAATCTTGGTCATTAATTGCTCTAGTGCTTAACTTGTCACTTTAGTGTTAACTTGCATTGCTAATGTAACATAGTTGCAGTTTCTTTCTCTTGCTTATTTAGTTGCCTTGTTTTGTTAGCTAGACTTAACTTGTTTAGGGTAATATAGTGTTTGCTTGTCTTGTCTTGTTCTCTTGTTTTAATTGCTTGCATCAATTATTATACTCAATCAAATCACCATCAAACCCTAAAAACCCTATACTCCGCTTTAGGAACATAGTTGTGCTAACTTAGCTCTAGTGCCCCCTCTCCCTGTGGATTGACCCCTCGCTTGCCATTCACCTATACTATGATGGGACTCTGTGTGCTTGCAGGTGAATATTTTAGTGTTTGTGAGTGAACCTTGTCTAGGGCTTCATAAATTCAAAAGATCCAAGTGTGTGAAAATCGCACCACCACCACCCCCATGCACACACACATCATGCTCATTGTTGCATGGAGTATGGATACTCCTCAATACTAAACCCTTGAGGTAGGCGTTGAGAGCCTACAAGGGTAATGAATCACAAGAGTTATACCAAAATTGCATTGTGAGATAAATATCTATAGATTGGTCTAAGTATGTAGGTTCTACTGAAGAGTTGATTTTGGTGATTTTATCAATAAAACAACTTTTACTAAATATATATAAGTCGTAAAGGTTGTATACATTTTAGGCAAATAATATATAAGACACATTAAAATAGTATAAATAATATAATATAGAAGATATATGATATTACACAAGTAAAGCTACATTGCTTGATTGCATACTATTTAGCCCTAGGTAGTTGGTATGTATTGCCTAAACTACTATCTAGGGTTGGAAAGTTCCCTAGACAGTGATAGAATGTCTTAGGATTAGTTAGTTTGCATAAGACACCATCGGCCTAGATTAGTGTGCTTTGAAACTTAGTTTCTCATTGGCATGTGACTTGCAGAATGACATCATGCCTGTCTTGGGCACTTAGGTCACATCACCAAATAATATCACATAGATAGTACTGCTTTTTAGTTATCATATCACATATTTTTTATCATTTTGTCAAATATTTCGTTCACAATAGAAGATATGTCCTTGGCCACAAAATTATTCATGGGTGCTTTTAGGGAACCAAGGGGCCCATAACTCATACAGATTTCCAATAACATGTACATATTTAAAGATATACAGCTCTAAGTACATTTTCATAATGCCAAGATTTCTACACAAATACCCATTTTGGTCATACATCTCCAAACTCTAAGGAAGTTATATGTTTATAGTGAACTACATGAATTATGGTATCTATTGATTACTAGGTACAATTAATCATGCTTCACATAGTAAGGAGGTATATTTTAGAACATGGTACTAAGGTATGCAATAGTAAATCAATAAAACATGAATTCAAATTCATCATGCACATACAAATCCATAATTCTAGCACTTCTACCAACAAAGTCCATATCATGAAAGGGGGGTTAAAAATAGTTTTAGTTGGTGGATTTTCTTTCTATAACATCAAGGAATTTCCTTTCAGATTTTGATTCAAAAGTTCCATTGTAAGAGTTTAATATAAAAAAGTAAGTAAAATTCATACATAGGTTATTTTAGGGCAAGATGCATGTATAATTCAAATAATATTGGAACATGGTAGTAATAGGGTACGTCATTTTTGTATTAGAACATAAAGTAATAGCAAAAAGGATGATAAACCTGAATTCCTTGGTCAAATCATAATCCCCATAAAATGTTATATGGGTGTCACTTAGCATGATATGAGTGAGATTTCGTGGTTGCATATACAAATTACATCTCAAAGAATACTAAATAAAGGCTAAACTACTTGCCTTAGATGAAATTCACAACCCTGGTAAGTGCATGCACAAACCCCATCTGCAAGCTTCTCCAAACAACCCCAAAATGTGCACTTTAGCATGCACTAGCTCAGCCTAGACCAATGAAGGTTAAAAGATGAGGTTTTAGTATATAGCCAAGAACTTTGTCTAAGTGGATAACTAGAGAGAAAAATGTATTAAAGATAAGAAGATATGAAAGAAGATACATGGATTCATGCTAAATAATTTACGATTAAGATTCTATTATTTGATCTTTAAAATCTAGTCTAAACATCAACATGTATGTGCTTCTCTGCTAATATTGCCCTCTTCAAGCTTCAATAGCGTTTTGGGGACTCTAAAATGAAGGAAAAAGGGACTAGGGTCTAAGTGGATGATATTTAGAGCCTTAAATACATGTAAAATATGCAAAAAAAAACACAAATTATGCTACTTTTACCCCACCCATGGATAGTAGTGGCCCAAAAATGGGTTGAAGCACCTACATCAACTCCCAAACACATACTTAGGCTAACCACCAACATGCATCAATTGGATAGTGACAAACCAATTGCATTGACCTAGACAAAAGTGGCACCAAGTGGTTGTAGCACCCCATTTTTCCTCTCAAAATACGCATCTACCAGCCGATAGCACATATCAAGTGCCAATTCAGTCCCATGTGATCGCATTACCTCATGCTTTTGGCCTGAAGTGGTCATAGTGGTCCTTCTCTAGCACACATTGCCTCACCTTCCATCTCAAAGAGGTCATATCGACTGTGTAGGGAATCTGAAGTGGCTCTATGAAGACACACATGAAGCCCATTCATCAAACCCCTTTAATGGATCAATCCAAACAATTGATGCATGCATTAAGATACATTTTTTATCTAGAAAACTTTAAATTTTAATAGAACTTATATTTGAACATAAAAATTTTCCCACCATTTAAACATATGGTGTGGATTGTACATAACATGTATTTCAATATTTAAATAGTTTCAAATCCATCCATAATAAATAATTCAATAAAATGTAATTGAAGGAAAATAATATTCATGTCCTTTGCAAATCTTCCCTCTTAATAAGATTTATCAATTGAAATCTTAGAACAAATTTAGATACATATGATGCATCTCTTAATGTAACTCTCACATAACCTCCTCAAAACCATGGGGTGCCACAAAACATTCAACAAAGCTATATGCTTCCATCTCAACTATTGGACACGTCTATCTAGGATTTAAACTACTCATCTTCATAAGAAATTGTGTCAACTAGACTTCAACTATCTATAGTGTATATTATATACCAGAATGGAATTTCTGCAGCATAAAACATGGAGAATGCCATGTAATCTATTCTTATCAGTTTGCAACTCTAACATGTATGTCACTCCACCAACACACTATAGCATAAGGCCACATATACCTTTCCGCAAGCTTAGCCTTCTTGCCAAACCTCAAACCTCCCATACAAGGCCATACCTTCAGGTAAACATGGCACCTAGTTTGGAATTCTATAGGTCTCCTGTGATTATTAGTGTAAGACTTATACCATTCATGTTTTTCTTTCTATTGCTTGATAATGTGTAGCTTCTTAGTCATGTAATGCACGAAATGTGGACCCAAAAGCTGATATCCATCAATCTTGTACCAACATATCAGACATCTACCACAACTTCCATGCAGAGCTTCATACAGTATGTCTATACTCAGGTGATGGTTGTTGTTGTAGGAAAACTTTATCAAATTGAGGTGGACATACCATCTACCAAATCACTAAAGGACACAAGATCCTAAAATTCTTCAAGATTTTGGATCATTATTTCTGAATGACCTTTTGTTTGTGGGTAATAAGTTGTGTTGAAATTCAATTATGTACCCAAAGATTCATGCAAAAGGTCGCTAAAACTACTTGTTAAATGAGGCCTTCTGTTAGATAATATAGTTGATACTATACCATGCATACACAATATCTTACCCCTGTAGATCCCAGCTAACTTCTATCTAGAGGTGATAGTTTTAACTTATATTAAATGAGTTTATTAAGACATACGGTCAGCAACTACTCAAATTGAAACATGTCCCTTGGTGGTCTTGGGAAAACCAAACACAAAATCCATAGTAACATGATCCCATTTCCATCAGGTATTGGTGATGGACACAACAACCCTAGAGGTTTGTTGTACTCTATCTTAACTTGTTGAAAAAATAGGACACTTGGAAACTAGTTCAGCTACATCTAACTTCAACCCTAGCCACGCATGTAGATCTCTTAGGTTCTTGTACATCTTGGTATCGTCATGCATAGCATACATTAAAGAACATGCCACTTACATCATCATATCCTCAAACCTCCAACCTCAGGTACAACAAGCTTAGTATAGAAGCAAACAAAACCAATATATGAATCATTAAAACCTTCACTCATGGTATCACCAAACTCTCATCATATATATTCTATCACTATCAATTCTCTATGCATCTATGATACATTGATATAATGCTATCTTGATCTAAATTTGTACCAACAAACCTCTCAATAAGAAAACATTCATCTTTACATTCATCTATCAGAGCATTACAAACAACTCTCTTTCTATATGTCATATAGTATAGTTGAACAATATTGATGAAGACAAAGATGACTTCATTATCAAAGCATGTTCTATGGCATTTCCCTTTCCAAGGTGGTATTATATGGTACTATCATAGTCCTTAATCATCTCCATGAATTGACTTTGCTTCATTTCAGCTCCTTCCATAATAAGTTTTAGTTGAGGCTCTTGTGATATGTGTCGATATGGCACTATTCTTCATAATGGAAGTGAATCCACACCTTCAATAGAAAAAAAACACTATTTCTAATCATACATCATGCATTGCATAGTGTTCCTCATACTTCTCAGGTTTCTTGGAAGCATAAGTGATCATTTTCTTGTCTTGCATCAAGAACAACCAAGACCTCTCCTAGAAGCATCATAAAATACGATGTATATTTTATCTATATTTAATAGAAGTAACACTAAAATTGAGGTCAACTTATCCTTGTTCAACTAGAAACAACATTGACCCTCCTCACATACAATAGGTACACTCTTCTTGAGTGATATGGTCAATAGCAAAGATATAGAATGAAAGTTCCTAATGAATCACCTATAGTAACTAGCTTAAACAAGAAAAAGAACTTCTATTTGTGTCTTCAATTCCTTCCAATAAAAAATTGGCTTTGTCTTCTTGAGGTCTACACAAATCCCTTTCTCATAAATGACATGACCAAGGAATGATACTTTAGTCAAGAAAACTCATATTGAACTTTGCATACAACTTATGTTGCCTCAACAACTGAAAAAATGCATTTAGATATGTTTCTCATACTATTATGTATCCATGGATTAGATCAAGATATAATCTATAAACATTGCAATGACTTACTTTACATACTACTTGAACACTCTATTCATCATATCCATCAAAAATTTAGGCGCATTGGTATCAAGTCTTGAAAGTTGTCTTAGGAATATCATCCACCCTAATCCTTAACTAATAGAAAGATCTCGAATCTATTGTGTAAAAATATATCACACCCTTCAACTAATCAACAGGTCATCCATCCTCGTCAAAGGGTACATAGTCCTTAGTTTCTTTTCTTTTAACAATCAGTAGGTTATGCATAACCTCATTGAACCATCCTTCTTCTTCACAAACAAGATATGAGTACCCCAAGGAGATAAGCTCAACTATCTGAACCCCTTATCCAGCAAATCCTAAATCTACATCTTCAACTCCCTCATCTATGTTGGTATCATCTTGCTTGATTTTTGAACTACTAGATGAGTATTCATTGCTAGATTAAAAATCAATATTTCTAGGAAATGGAAGACCTGGAAACTCCTCAAGAAACACATCCCCAAACTCTCACACTATAATAGTAGACATTATATTAAGACTCTCCTACTTAGTATCTACCACATGTACAGAAGAGGTTGCACATCCCATCCTCAACATATTCCCGTCTATGGCTGCAAACACTAGACATGTAGGAAGGACCTTACTATATCCTTAGAAAACCCAAGAGATATTAGCATAATGGAACTCTAGAACCTTGGACCCATGGTCCACAACCTTATACTTATCTAGGATATCCATCCATAGGATTACATAGGCCCTTGTATTTCAAGTAATACATATCCACTTGAATGTTTTGCCTTGAGAAAAGAAAGGCATAAGATGGGCAATCATCCATCAAAATTGTTGAACCAAACAACATAGCCTCTAACAAAATGTCTTATGACATACTATGGACATGCAAACCATACAAAATATAATCTCTATACTAATAAATGAGTGTTCCACACCTAGGAAAACTAATTTTTAAATTAAAGATTATGTAGTTAATTCCTAATGAAAAAGTTCCATCTATTGTTATGACCCACGCGTAGAAGACTCCTTCAAGTCGGGTCATGGTATAGACTCATCATGTTGCCTATGGATGGCCATGACCTTGACTTTGGATGCTATTATAGACAAACCTTTCCTAAAAATCCTACCCTCTCCTAACACCTCCATGTTGTATTGACATGCGTGTTGGCCCTACTATGTTACCTCCTATCATAATTGTGGGTAGAACATCCTAACATCCCCATATTGAGTCATTGAGTACTATTCTTGAGTTGATGTCTTTGGTTCAACTTTTCTCCCACTCCACTCATGTGGACATCTCATCCTCATTCAAATAAAGTAACATAAATCATGTGTGGGGCACTGGGTAGTTGTACATGAAAATAACTTATAACTAAAATGACATGAAAATAACTTGAAACATAATTACATAACATGATTAACACAATTACTTGGAAACATAAGTAAATCAGCATGATTACACAAAAATGTGTATTTTATCTTAAGTTGATATAGTCACTCTCTATATTGTATCCACGGTGCTCATAAGGCTGGTAAAGTCTCACATAAGGTTAGTTTAAGGCTCACACAATTGCTCTAATAGAGATCACAAGGTTGTTTAAGGCTCACATAAGACCAATTGAGGCTCGCATAAGGTTGGTTAAGTCTCATGTCACATGATTGAGAGGACTGTATTAAAACAACATGATTCTTAAACTTAAACATGGTTTCCATGGTTTCTTAAGTCATTAACATTACAGTGATACATAATGTCTAATTTGAAAATAATAAGCATAAAATACTAGAAAACGTCATTTCTTAGCATGAGCATCATTTTTCATAAGTATATAATGAGTACTAATGTACTTATACTTTAAATGAGGCATTATGAATAAATGAGTAATATAAACTATGAACCCTAAATTAATACTTAGTGTGCATGACCCACTAATGAATGCATATTCAGCCGGGCTCAATAGCCTCGTTTGGCCCAGTTTTGCTTACATTCTCGTGCTTATTGACTATATCTTCTAACATTTGATTCGTTTTAGTTTAATCGGATTTATCCCTATTTTATTGAATTTTTGCACCTTTTTTGCAGGTCAAATTGGGCATCGGGACCAAGTTCTGGGTCCATTTCTCTATTTTGGGCTTTGCTTGGTGCTGGGTCAATGTGGTCAACGGCCTGCTATGGCCAGCTCCCTTCTGTTCCCTCCCACGGCCGGCCTTTCCTTTCTCTCTAGCCACTGGGCCCCGCCTCCATCTTGATTGTGATCATCCTCTAGATCGTGATTCCTTCACCGGACCCCGATCTACCCTAGCACTTCAATCCGCAATTGTCAGCCCTCTCCACCTATCGTAACCTAGTAGCTACTCCTTCAGTTGACACACCTCGATCCTCCACTACTCCATCATTGCCTGCAGTCATCCCACCTCTGCCGCCATCAACCGTGATCATCGACAGCACATCGCGACCTCCCTCGACATCCAACAGACCGTGGTCTGGTCTAACCCTCGTGGTCGACCTCTTCTTCCCCTCAACCCTAACTGTAGCCATCGTTAGTGACCACCTACATCGCGGCTTGCAGTAACCCAGTTCACAGTCTACCTTCAACATCCTGTATTGTGACTCCACCAGCGCCTACCCTAACCGCAACCCGCGGTGGCACCGCAGCTCCCAACTATCCACCACCGTCGGGACCTGCTCCCTACATCCTCGGTCTCTCTCATAACTACACCACGATCGTAGTGTCTCTCAAAACCAACACCCACAATCGCCTTCTCTGTTCACGACCCTCTTCACTTGCAACAATCGCAACATACATGTTATTCCTCCTCTACCACAAGACCGCGACGACAGCCGCCTCTCACTTCTCGACCTACCACCAACAACACAACCCCGACCTGCTTCTCCACTGTCTTCCATGACCACGACCACCCAACCATGACCTCCATCTCTTCCGCACTCCCCTACCAGGTCGTAGTCCGCCCAACACCACCAAGGCATGCTACTCCATCCTCCCTGACCGCAACCCCCTCCTCTTCATCCAGCAGATCGCGATTCGATGTCAGCATTCCATAACAACCTCTACTCACCACCTCTCCGCCTCCCTTTCACCCCTGATACCATGACTCATCTACAACCTACAGCCACCCACAACTCCAGTCTGTAATCCAATAACACCGCGACCCATGCAATGAAAACAGACTGTGGTCTGTGCTCCAGGAACTATGACCAGTAGTGCAAAAAGGGAACCACGACCGAGTTTCTTATGACCTCAACCGAGGTCCCAGCAGTGCCCAGCCACTCGTGCCTATAAATAGGCCCCTTCCCCATCCATTCAAGGGCCTCTCGGCAGACACTGTGAGGCTGTAGGTCCATCCTCAGCCTAAGGAGACGATCTCCACAGCCAAGAACCTACCTTTGTGATGTTATTGCGCCCCGTTCACCCAGATCTGAAGTGGAAACTCAGATCTGCAAGCCACTCCATTTAGATCTAGATCTAGATTTGTTGCATCCACGATGTGCCTACACTGCCATCACATCCACGAGCTGCTCCTCTTGTTGCGAGCAAAGACCACGAGAGGAGAGAGAAGGTAGAGAGAGAAGATCTGCCCCGTCTGACGTGGTGTTCTTCCCTCCTCATCCAGATCTACCCCGACATTGTGTAGAAGACTATTTCTCCACCGAGTTGTGATCATCTTCTCCACCATGCTCATGGTAGAATTTTCACTCTCTCTTATTTTTCTTGTTTCTCACACCATGAGCGAGTAGTTTTCTTTCGTTGGGGTGTGGGTACTAGCCCTATTTCCCATGCTTTCATGTTCATTTACTAAACATTCCATGGCATGTATATAACTTTTCATTTCGTTGTTAGTCATCACTGTGTGCTTGTGGATGATCACCTGCTTGCATTTATCTTGTTTGTTTCCTATGTTGTGAGAACTTCAATATGTAGGATTTGAATGTCGATTAACGCGGTTGACTCCCAAACTAGAAATAGAATGGAATTCCTTGAGGTTGTAAGTGTATGATCCGTGAGGGGACGAGCCATCTAGCCTGTGGTGACGCTTCTGTGTGCCTAAACATCCCTCGGGGAGGGCCACAACTTCAGTTGGATTTCTGTATCTTTGGGACCGTAAGTACATGATCTAGATGGTGACGAGACATTTGATGCCTAAGGTGATGTTTACGCGGACCTAAACATCCATCAGGGAGGGTTCACAGTAGTTCTATTTGGATAGTTATATCTTGCATGGATGTTTGTGTTTGGATATGTTTGCATGTGTAACGGTGGTGAATCACGGGTCCATCCCAGTGACTCCCATCATTAATCTTTAATCAACTTTTAATCCTGCTTTTCACCTTCCTCGCATTTAGTTTAATTAACCACCATCCGACCCTTGTTCTAAATATTAGTCTTGATTCAACTAGATTTGACTAGTAAAAGATTCTTAAAAATGTTGTCCCTTGGGATTCGATCCTCAATTATACTGCGATAAGACTCGTCTGCTTGCGGGTGGTATTATTGCACAAGGTTTTGGTAAAAGCTCAGGGATTTCAACCCTGAGTGAGTTTTTTAGTGCGATAATACTCCACGTCAAATCCTGGCGCCGTTGCTGGGGACAACGGAATCAGCTGGTCAAATCTAGTTCTATTAAGACTAATCTAGGATTTTCTTTTACTTTTGATACTATTGATCATATATACTTGAATTCGGTTCTACTCTGTCCATCTTACTACCGAAAGATCTTTCCATCCTAGGTACCCACAAAGTCTAGTGTACACTATTTGGATAGTCCCGGACTCTCTGCTAGCTTTGACCCTGAGATAGACAGAACCTTTCATCATCAAAACAGAGAGAACCAAGCAAGAATAGCTCAAGAGGAGGAAATTGCTCGAAGGGTAGCTCAAGCCCTTAATGCGCAAAGAGATAGGCTTATGCAAGAAGCCCGAGCCGCAGTTCAAGAGGAAATCCAAGCAGTAGCTCAACAAGATGAGTTACAAAAGGACCTTAGAGAATTCTCGATCCCTAAAGCTGCTGACGTTCATCACCCAGTGCAACCCCCTCCCATCAATGCTCTGAATTTTGAGATAAGAGCACATTGGGTTACACTACTTTAGAATAGCCCTTTCTATGGTAAACAAGGAGACGATAGTCAAGAACATCTTCTGAGGTTATAGACCTATGTGCTATGACAAAGCATAATAGAGTTACAAATGATGCCATCATACTCCATCTTTTCAAGTACTCTCTTGAAGACAGAGCCATGAGTTGGTATAACTCCTTGCAATGCGAACCCATCACTACTTGGGAACAACTTCAAAACGTTTTTTGGAGAAATTCTATCCTCCTCTCACCTATGAAATTAGGGGACGAATAACACAATTCACTCGTCCCTGGTGAAACCCTTATAGAAGCATGGGAAAGATATAAATGGCTCCTATGCAAGTGTACACATCATTGCATTCCTAAGAATCAACTCTGTGACACCCCGCCATCCCACAGACAACGAGATGACACGCGAAAACATGTGGAACCTCATATTACTGAAAACATGAGTTAATTAAAACCGATTGCAGAAAGCATACTCAAGGAAACTTTTGCATCCAGATCCTGCAGAGAAAACATGTTATATCAACACTCGAAAGCCTTGTTATAGGTCCACAGCTTATCAGAACCCACTGTACTGTCAATACCATAGTTCAACACCTACTTATACATACATAACGGCCACGTACGGCCATCAGCAGGATATACAAAAATTACAACAGCTAGACATCGTGAAACGTCATCAAACATCTCCGAGGACCTGAGAGTACAGGGATGACTCTAGGACTCTACTATAAAACCACCAAAATAGTAGCATGTCCATCTCTTACCTTCTACCGCTCTTCTTGTTGCTCGGCTACAACCTCACGACCACCACCACGTCTAGAGTGATTACCTAAAAAGGGTGTAAACCAGTGGGGTGAGACACACAGTCCCAGCAAGAAACATAACTCCCCGCTGAAACTATAAAACCTCATAAGGTTAAGGCAACAATAGAAGATAACTGATAAAGTGTATAACAAGAGTAGCATACTGAGTAAGGCTATTATTACCATCAATCTTACCAAGATATCCAGGAGGCATATAACCAAGCATTTCTTTATGGAACATGATTGACAAGATAAGCTTTATAAGAAGTTATCACAAAATATAAGGATCATACACATATCTGCAAGATGTAACTAGATCAATTATATAAACAAGGCCTCAATCAATGTTCCGTATTTTGCTCTAAGCAAGATATACTATTCGGATGGATTACATTTTATTATGCCCTGAGGAAGTGAGCCTTCCCCGCTCAAATCCAACCATTAGCTGTGAAGCCCAATTCAGTGCCATACAAGGTCTAAGGAGATCCGGACTCCATGACCTCACCTTCTCGTAGTCAGTACATGAATCATCAAGCAAGACCGTATTCTTATGCTTATAGGGACTCAGCCCCTGGGTCATCTCTACAAGCTACCTATATCTCTAGCTCACCTCATCATAGGTGCTAGTGCATACATCCGAGCCATGAATGCATCATACTCATCATCACATATCCTGAGCCATGGGTCTGTTCACCATGCTCCATATATCCTGAGTCTGCAACCACAGCTACACTCAAACCCTCCTATTTTAGGCTATGGGAAACCTCGCATATTCAACAATATGCGCTCCAGGTAATCCCGCATGATAAACTTATTTCACCATCATCATGACACTGACAATGATGGATCTATGGCCAGGGAAAACTACATGATATGTTCATCTATAATTAATTAGTATATTTTAATCCAATTGTTGAGGCAACCAAAGTATAGCCATAGCCTTATAGAATTACATCATCAATGACGTCATCATACTGTCATGGGATCTCAATCCCTCATAATAACAACCACTGCCTCTCAAGGCATCAGAATCATGCATCAGGATTCTGGGAACACATCCCTTAACTTATCATTAGAGGATAACACCTCAACTAGGCACTCAGCCTTTATCAGGTCCTCAGACCTATCAACCTGTTATCTCATTAACAAGGATTATCATCACATTGTGCTAGTCAAAGCACATATATCTCATAGCTCTTTCCAGACTATGAATCCACATAGTATACCTAAATGGTTAGTATATGCATCCATAGAGATAACTGAAGCCATCATGGATTAATAGGATTATCATGCTACCAGGTATACAACAACATCCATTAGTATTTTACACATGAGCTATAAAATCATAGTTTTATCATTAACCATAAACATTTATCATGCCCCATACTTGTGATCATATACATGTGTCACATTATCATGTGAAGCAACATCATATGTAACAACATCATGACCTTCCAAACATACCTGGTTCACAACCTATCCTCCTGTCTCATTACCAACATAGATGTGGGCTCAAGGTAGTTAAACCATATCATCATTCTCATAAAAGATGTAGTTACATGATCAAGAACTATCTGCGAGGTTCTCGGGTTATCAAGAACCCTCACTAAAAGCTCCTGCTACCTTCACTAAAAGTGTGGCGGGTAGCGCATCCCTCACCACAGGAGGTATCGGGTAGGGTAACAACCTACACCAAAAGCTTACCAGCCTAGGCATTTAGCCACATATCAGCCAACCCTAGAAGATATCAAACCAATGCCCAAGGTGTATCATGCAACTAGAGAACATGGTGTTAACATGCAACCTTGTCGTGCATACCAGGTGCACAAGGTGTATCGTGCAACCAGCTCAAGAGGTGTATCGGCTAGAACCCTACCGGCCAGCTAGGTTTAGGGTTGAATTGGGTGCCCATTCTCACCACTATATCGGCTGAGATCATGGCGCCCCAATCCAACACTATGTCTCCCAGCATGTTCATGACACAGGTGACACAAAGGAACCTCAAAGAAGCCTATCGGTCAACAGGGTAGCACTCCATATCGGCCTCTATCAAAGCAACAACTAGGGTTTCTACTTAACCCATATCAGGCATCACCACAACTAAACCATATCGCCCAACACAAGGATGGCCTACAGGGCTCCATATTAGTCAAAGCATAACGGGAACCAAGCCAACCATATCAACTCCATATTAGATCGGCCAAAGATCAACACAAGGTAGGGGTATCGGGCAACCTTAATTCAAGATGTATCATTCAGAGCACAAGATATAAGGTGTGTCGCCCAAGCTCTATCTCAATCCAAGAGAACCATATTGGGCATCAAACCAACCATCTCAACTAGGTGTATCGGTCAAGGGTACAACCCAAGACAAGGCTATCGGGCAGCACTTGTAACACCCGGGCCCACTGCCCAAGGCTCTAGTAGAGTTTCAAGAATGACGATTGGCCCCACAAACCACCACTAGCCTTAACTGCGCACTTTGTCCACACTGACGCGCAAGCCGGGATCAACTTCCCGACTGGTCACCCATCCTAGTACTACTCCAAGCCAAGCACGCTTAACTATGGAGTTCTTTAGTGATGGGCTCCCGGAAAAGGAGGTGCACCTTGGTGATATGGGTAGTCCAATCATTCCTTTTAAGAGTGTTTTATCTGAGGCCTCAAATCTTGGGATGTTACAATCTCCCCCACTTAAACTCTTGACGTCCTCGTCAAGGCTCAATAATAAGGCCTCATAATCTCTTCCCCATTTCAGTGCAGACCCACAATAGCCCATGGACACCCAACTCCCGATCACGGAATACCAGTGCAAGGGTGGCTACGTCAACCATGGACAGCCCTTTCCTACATGCCTAGACCGTACAGCTCAAGACTGGCATGCCATGCCCATGTGGGCCCCACCTACTGGAGGGGAATTGGATCTGATACCATTTGTAACACCCGGGCCCACTGCCCAAGGCTCTAGTAGAGTTTCAGGAATGACGATTGGCCCCACAAACCACCACTAGCCTTAACTGTGCACTTTGTCCACACTAACGCGCAAGCCAGGATCAACTTCTTGACTGGTCACCCATCCTAGTACTACTCCAAGCCAAGCACGCTTAACTATGGAGTTCTTTAGTGATGGGCTCCCGGAACATGAGGTGCACCTTGGTGATATGGGTAGTCCAATCATTCCTTTTAAGAGTGTTTTATCCGAGGCCTCAAATCCTGGGATGTTACAGCACTACTCTAAGGTCATATCATGCAAGGCACAAGACAACATGGTCATCTTCAACCTCAAGCACAAGGGCACCAAACCCTAATTGATCAAGAAGATTGGCTCACCTCTCAACAACCAAGAGAGAGGGGTTTTGCACAACCTCTATCACAAATTGTGCAACCACAAGGATCAACCTCAACATAGGTCATCACATATCCAAGAGCTCACCTCTCAAATCCATGGTGAGAGGAGGGTGTTGCCCAAGAAACTAGAATGTAGACTCACCTCTCAACTAAAATGAGAGATGGGTATTACCTACATCACTAGAGCTCAAACTCACTTCTCTAGACCAAGGAGAGAAAGGAGTATTGCTCAACAAGAAAACCCCAAACTATAGTTCGGCCAACTATGTGTAAAGGCATATAAACCATCAACAATATCAACCACATCATGCTCACTATATCCATAAGATCAACAACATGTACTAGAGCAAGAAACATAACATGCAATGGCCGATCATCCACATATATGAATCATACAACATAGAGAAGGTAGTATATCTAGGGTTAGAAGTTATGTAACCTACCTTAAGCAAACTCCTCAAGCTCCAAAGCTCCAAGCTTCAAGCTCCTAGCTCCAAGAACACCACTAGGGTTTGGCCACCAAGCTAGAGGATGAAGAAGGATCTCCACCACGGGAAAAGGATCAGCCACCAAGCTCTCCAAGGAAGGTGTGTCGTGCACACAAGGAGGGAAGAAAAACAAAGAGCTAAAAGGGATTCTAAGGAGGAGAAAGGCAAGGCATATATAGATGAGGACCAAAGGGGAACAAAGGCAAGGTGTCGCCCCTCTTAGGGACACATGTCCAACATCTTGCCACCTTGCAAACCACATGCTCATGCCATGCCACCCACTCATCCAAGGATAGCCACTTGTCCAAGGTAGGGTGACACAACCAAAGCAAGAAGGTAAAAGAGGTCAAAGGCCGACACACACACACCTGGGCGACACACTCCTCTGGGCGACACAGCCCTCTTGCCCGACACAAGGCTCAACCAAGCAAGGCAAGGCCCAAATAAGGGAAAACAAGGCCCAGAAGAGCTCAACCAAGCCCAAGGCACGATCCCAAACCTTCCTCTCAACCTTAGAGGAAGCAAAGAGAGAGAAAGACATCTCTCAAGGTGACAAACTTGCTCTTCAACCCTAACTTAGGTTATTTTGCAAGTAGCACCTCCAACTCTCAACAAAACACAAGCAAACCCTAATCACCACTAAAGGTGATTAGCAAGCAACTAAGCACAAGGTTTAGGCAAAACAAACAGGGTAAGCCTAAAACAAAGGTGAGGGTCCTTACAAACTCATTGAAATCTTTTATAGGGGTGTGGATGATGATATCAAGAAGTTCTTAGACTCCTCATCTGGAGGAAACTTCGTGTGTCAAAGTTATGATAGCACATGGAAGGTTGTGACCCTGGGAGTTGAAAACCAAGCCAACTAGGGTAGACCCGTAAGTAAAGGAGTGTTGAAGGTTTCTATGGCAGAAGCTACTCCTGAGTACAAGTCTATCGCCGAGTCTCTCAAGCTTCTAGTTGCCAAGCAAGACCAACTTGAATCATATTTTGCCGCCTATGAAAGAAGACGCTTGCCCCCTCGACAACAAGAACAAGTCAAGTCAGCTTCATTGTTTTGTGAAGCATGTAAAGGAACTGATCATTCTACTCTAGCCTGTAATATCCTCTATGATGTTGTTCTGGGCAAAACTTGTGCCCAAGGAGATAGTGGTCAAATGGAAAATATGAATGCTATCAACATTATCCCTGGACAGGGGTATTATAATCTGAATCAGAATAGGAACCATCCAAGTTTTCAATATGAAAATCCTTCAGAAGCAGAAAACTCGTGACAACTTGGTTCAAATAATCAACAACGAGGCCCACTGAGATTCTAGTATAACTAACAACAAAATTTTGTAAATCAATGGAATTATAAAGGTAACTTCCATAATAGAAACTACAACAATTATCATAATAACTCACAGTTCCAGAATCCCAACCAAGTCCCCTATCAACAACAACAACAAGGGCCACAAGTCGACCCCATCTATCCAGATGACAAACTCTCAGCCATTGAGAAGATGTTGGAGTCGCAACAAACCATGATAGCAAACCAGCAAGCCCACCAGAAGGCTATTGAATCTCAACTAGCTCAACTTTCAGCTAGCCTCAAGCCACCTACTGGAACTTTTGTTGGCCAACCAGAGAACAATCCTAAGCATCCTAAACAATTGAAGGTTGTTACCACCAGGTCCGGGAAAGAATACTCTGACCCCCATGACAAGATACCAATAGTAGCAACAAATGATGATGACTTTGTGAATGTCCAAGACTCTACAATACCTGAGTCTCAACCGAAGGAACCACCAACTGCTGATAAGACAGATAAAGCAAGATTGGAGGAATCAATTGTTGTAGAGGCATAAGACACACATGAGCCGGATGTGCCATTGTACAAGCCTCGTCCTCCTTTCCCAGCTCATTTGAAGCAGACAAAGCTTGATACTCGATTCAACAAGTTCAAGGAAGCTATGAAGAAGCTTCATGTTGATATACCCTTTCTAGATGTGATGGCTGAGATACCAGCCTAGACTAAATACTTGAAGTCACTTCTCACAAGGAAATATATAGCTGAAGAATATGAGATGGTGAAGTTAGCAACAACCACTTCTGATATCATCCAGAGCAAGATTCCCAAGAATCAGAAAGATCCGGGGTCCTTTGGGATTTTTTGCCATATTGGTGACTCTTCATGTAAGAAGGGATTGGCTGATCTTGGTGCTAGCATCTCTATCATGCCACTTAGCCTTTGCAGGATGCTAGGGTTTGTAGAAATGCTTCCAACTGGCATGACCATACAGCTTGCAGACAATTCTATGACTCTTCCCTTGGGAATCATTGAAGATGTCCCAGTCATGGTAGGAAAAGACTCTTATGTCCCATGTGACTTTGTCATCATGGACATAAAGGAAGACGCCAGATACCCTCTTATCTTTGGCTATCCATTCCTTGCCACTGCAAGAGCTCTGATTGATGTTGAAGCAGGAACCTTGCTGCTCATACTAGGTAAAGAAACCCTCGAGTTTAAAGTTTTTGAAAGCATGAGAAGACTGAGCATGCAGGAAGAAGTCTATTTGATTGATTGCATAGAGAAAATGTCACTCCTCACACAAGAGGAGTATGAACAATACGATCCTTTAGAAGTGACTCTTACAAACATGTCAGCTAACAAATCCATTGACGAACAAGTTAAAGATTGTACTCTTCACCTCAACACTGCCGAAGAAGATTCGGAAGCCAAATTTGAGAAACTCAAGGTTGTGAACGTAACTGAAGAGCCATGCAAGAAGCCAGAAGCCCCTGAAATGAAGCCCATGCCCGAGGGACTAAAGTACATGTTTTTGTATGATCTTAAGGTCTTCCCTGTTATTATAAATTCCAATCTAACAACCAAACAAGAAGGTAAACTCCTGAAAGAATTAAAAGAAATAAGGAAAGTTATTGGCTACAAGATGAGTGATCTCACCGGGGTCAGTCAAGCACTTTGCATGCATAAGATCCCTATGGTGGAAGACCACAAGCCGACTGTTGAACATCAACAAAAGCTTAATCCAAATATGAAGGAAGTAGTCCACCATGAAGTCATTAAATTGCTCACTATCGACATCATCTACCCAATCTCTGACTTGCCATGGGTGAGTCTGGTACATGTTGTCCCAAAGAAAGGTGGCACTACTTTGATACAGAATGAAGATAATGAAATCATCCCCACTCAAACAGTTACCGAGTGGAGGATGTGTATCGACTATAGGAAGTTAAACAAGGCCACCCGCAAAGACCATTTCCCTATGCCTTTTCTAGATCAAGTTTTAGAGCGATTGGCTCACTAGGAATATTTTTGCTATCTCGGTAGTTACTTTGTTTTCTATCAAATTCATATACATCTTGATGACCAAGATAAAACTACTTTTACTCGCCCCTTTTAAGCCTATGCGTTCAGAAGGATGCCATTTGGAATTTGTAATGCTCCTGCCACTTTCCAACATTGTATGGCATCCATATTTGTTGAACTCACCAAAACTATTATGAAAGTTTTTATGGATGCTTTTTGTATATGGAGATTAATATGATTCATATCTAAAGAACATATCCCTTGTCCTCAAACAATGTGAAGAAGCACATCTAGTGCTAAATTGGGAGAAATGTCATTTTATGGTAAAGGGAGGCATTGTCCTCGGCCATAGGGTCAGTAATTGAGGAATCAAAGTTGACAAAGAAAAGATTGAAGTAATTTCCAACCTCTCTATCCTAACCAATGTAAGAGAGGTCCGCACATTCCTCAGTCATGCAGGCTTTTACAGAAGGTTTATCAAGGATTTCTCCAAGATAACCAAGCCCATGACAAACTTATTGCTAAAGGATGTTGATTTCCATTTTGACAAAGAATGTATTAAAAGTTTCAACAATCTAAAGCATGTTGTAAGGACCCTGACCTGCGTTTAGGGTTTACCATGTTTGTTTTGCTTAATCTTGGTGCTTTGGTGCTTACTAATCACCTCTAAGTGGTGATTTGGGTTTTGTTGTGCTTTGTTGAGAGTTTGAGGGGCAACTTGCAAATAACCCAAGTTTAGGGTTTTGTGTGCAAGTTTGCCATCTTGTGAGATGTTTCCCCTCTTTGCTTCCTCTAGGGTTGAGAGGAAGGTTTGGGCTTGTTGTTTGAGTTTCTTGGGCCCTAGTTGAGCTTGTTTGGGCCTTGAGGTGCTTTGTTTGGGCTTGCTTGAGCCTTGTGTCGGCCAAGTGAAGCTTGTGTCGCCCAAGGTGAGTAGTGTGTTGACCTAGAGTGGTGTGTGTCGCCCAGGAGCCTTGGTGTGTCGCCCAGCAGAGCTGATGCATGTGTCGCCCATGTTGCTTGGTCTTGGTTGGTGGACACTTGGTGCATATCTTGGACAAGTGTCTCTTGGTGTGCTAGTGTGTTGGTTTGAACCCTAGGACTAGTGTCCCTTGGGTGGACGACACTTAGCATGGATCTACCTTGTTTTCTCCTCCCTTTCCTTCTATATAGGTGGCTCTTTCCCTTGCCTTAGCTTCCTTTGCTCTTTTGGTCTCTCCTCCACCTTGAGTGCACGACACTCCTCTCCTTCCTTGCTTGTGTTGGTCGATACACTTCCTTGGAGTAGCTGTGGTGGCCGATACACCCTCTAGGATCAGCTTTGGTGGATGATACCCCTTGGACCTTGGAGTGCTTCTTCTTCCTTGGAGCTCGGAGCTTAAGGCGGGTTGCATAACTTCTAACCCTAACTCCTTTACCTCTAGATATGATCTTGTTGCTTGTTAGTATCTTAGCTTAGTTCCTTGATTTTGTACCTTTTCTTGTGTACCTGTGGTGGCCAATTCTCCTTAGGGTTTAGGGTTTCCTTATAACCTAGTGTACCTTGTGACCTAGGGTTTGTGCTCCCTTGAGTTGGAGGTTGAAGATGACCTAGGATGGGCGATATCCTCCCTTGTTTGGGTGAGTTGGACGACATGGATGTCTTGTGATGGACATTATGGTGTGAGCTCTTGAGTTGGATGATATCCTTGCTCCTGTGTTGGGCGATAGGTTGACCTAGTGTGAGTGTGGGCCGATATGGTGACCATGTTGGGCGATATGGTCCTTGTGTTGAGCAACACCTTTGTTCTTGTGGTGGACGATAGGCTAGGCATGGCATTATGGTTGTTGGTGTCTGACGACAGGGCCATGTGTGGCTTGTTCCTTGTATTGAACGATAGGCCATGCATAGTGTGGTGGTCGATAGCCATGGTGGGCGACAGCCCTGAGTTGTGACGGCCGATAGGGTTGAGTTGTGTCGGGCATCGTGCCCTTGGCTTGGTGTGTGTCGGCCGATAGGCCTTGATAGGTTTTAGGTGAGGGTTGTGAGGAGTTATAGTGAGGGATAGGTGATCCTATAGTGACGGTCTCGTGTGTTATGGAAGTGAATGTTTATGCTCAAACGATAATGATGCCTTGCAAAAATAACAATGCTAATGATAGCAATGATGCTGATAATAGTAGTGATGGTAATGATGGTAGCAATGATGCTGATAGTAGTATATGATGATGATGAGGAAGGTAGTGGTAATGACATGCATTTAGTAATCCTTATGCCTAATTGTTAATGATAATGAGAATGGCAGTAGTTACACTAGTAGTTTGCATAATGATAATAATGATGATAGTGGATGGTGATAGTAATGATAGTAGTAATAATAGTGTTTGCTCTGTATACTCAACATGATTCCTATATAAAGTAAACACCTTGATTGCTTGTATAAACTTGAGAAAAGAGTAAGCATGGATATAGTTTTTTAATGATGTGCTTAATACACTTGATCACCAATTAGTGTAAATGACAAGTACGGTATCTTGAATATCATCTTGTGATGGTAAATATAGTCTTTATGTTGAAAGTATGATTATTGTGTACCTAACCATGCAGGTGATGATTAGCCATGAAAAGGCTATGAGATATATGTGATGAGTAACATCACTTTGATAATTATTCTATGAGGTTGTATGTATGATGTGTTGGTCCCATGATGTTGATGTGAGCCTTGAAGAGGTAGTGACACTACATGATGAGGGATTGAGATCCCATGGTATGTGATGATCCTTGAGATGGATCTAGATGATTGGCAAGAGGCCAAGTGGTAACATGTGATGTTGGGTCCTTGAGATGGATCAGGTTGATGTGATTTCAATAATAATATAATGATATTTACTTTCTGTTATATCTTGCATGTTATACAACTTGGTTGAATCTTGCAATCCATCTAAAATATACTAATTAATTACAGTGGAATCATATCATGTAGTTTGCCCTGGACATAGATCCATCATCGTCAGGACTTGGTGATGGTGAAACGGGTTCCTCTACGGGTTAACCTGGAAGCGCATATTGTTGAATATGTGTAGGTTGCTCCTAGCCTAAAAATGAGGAGGTAAGAGTGTAACTTTGGTTGCAAACTCAGATACGTATATAGAGCATGGTGAACAGGACCGTGGCTCAGGATATGTGATGTGATGAGCATGAATGCGTTCATGGCTCAGAGCACGGTGAACAGGCTCGTGGCTCAGTTTTACTAGCGTCGAGACTTGTACCAAGGCGGGCTAGAGTGAGGGTAGCCTATGGAGCTGACCCTGTGGCTTAGACCACTTCAGCATGTGACTATGGTCCTGCTTGTGTTGTACTCATGTACTGACCACGAGGTGGGAGGTCGTGGAGTCCGGCTCTTCCATTGACCTTGTATGGCACTGGATTGAGGCTTCGCAGCCAAAGGTTGGAATTGAATGGTACGGTTCAAATCCTCAGGGCATAATAAAACGTAATACAGCCGTTTAGTACTTACTGCTTAAGATAAACATGAAACATTGGTTGAGGCCTTGTTTGTGTAGTTAATCCTGTTATATCTTGCAGTTACTTCTATATTAAGTAGGTATGTGATAATATTTCATATCTTAAAAATCCGGTTACGTGGTAATATACCTTGTTCTGATGATCATGTTACATAGTGATATATCTTATCTTGTCAATCATGTTCCATTGAGAAATATCTAGTTATATGTGTTTGTACAGCTGGTAAGCTTGTCGATAAGAATAGCTTCGCTTTATATAGACTGCTCTTGTTATATCTGTTATCAGTTATTTGCTGTTATAGTTTATCTTGCCGAGGTTCTGTAGTTGCAGTGGGGAGTTATGTTTCCTGCTGGGACAATTGTTCAATTGTCTCACCCCGCTGGTTTACACCCCTTTTTAGGTGGTCGAGGTAGACGTGGTCGTGGTCGTGGTGTTGCAGACGAGCAGCTTGAGGAGCAGTAGAAGGCAAGCGATGGATATGCTGCTATTTTGGATGTTTTGTAGTAGAGTCTAGAGTCATCCCTGTACTCTCAGGTCCTTGGCAGTGTTTTGACAATGTTTCACGATGAACGATCGATGACGTTTGTATATCCAGCTATTGGTCGGATGCGGGCCTTTATGTATATGAACAGGTGGTGAACTCATGTGATGGATGAACAGCTATTTCTGTAAGCTGTAGACACGTATCAGATCTCGTATATGTATATATATGACATGTTTCTGTGCAGGATGAGGACTGGAAAGTAATAGTTTCACAGTTTATCAGTTTTCCACAATAGGTTATAATTAACCCGTATTTTCATAATCTGTGGTTATGGTGATTTCCGCACGTTTTCACATAACACCTCGTTATCTGTGTGATGATGGGATGTGTTGCCACAAGTTTTGGTATCAGAGCTATAGGTTCGCTGAGTCTACAGGGATTTAGGACTAGGGTGAGTCTGTTCTTATGAGTTTTCTAGGTATTCTTACAACATCTTCTGCCCTCAGCGGAAGAAAAGCCAAGATGTCTGGAAACCATGAAGAACACTCTGCTGAGTATAGTGATGCTGCATCGGTTGATGGAGCAGATGGACAGGCACGTGAAGATCGGGTGCCTGAGGTTCCCCAATTTAACCCAGCCATACTTGAACATCCTGCTTACCAACAGCTTATGGGACAGTTAATGGCTATGATGAATCTCATGGTTGAGTGATTATCAGTGCCTCCTCCGCGAGCACAGGTTCCCCATGGAGAAGCATCAGGTATTGGGAAGACCTTCGAGCGGCTTCGCCGAGTTGGAGCTTCGGAGTATGCTGGAACGGCTGATCCAGCGGATGCAGATCTGTGGCTGAAAAGTCTCGAGAAGGCTTTTCGGATCCTTGACATCCCCAAAGCAGATAAGGTAAAGCATGTTGTCTACCTTCTGAAGGGTAGTGTTGGTCACTGGTGGACCATCGAGGAAGAGAAGTGGCCTGGTGAGGTGATCTGTTGGGAGGTGTTCCGACGCGAGTTCGTCGCCAGATACTTCCCAAAGACGTACATGGATGAGAAGGTTAGTCAGTTCAAGAACCTGAGACAAGGAACGACGAACATCACCGAGTATGAAGCCAAGTTTATGGATCTTTTGAGGTTTTGTCCTCACATGGCGGCAATAGACGAGGAACGGATCAGACGTTTCGAGAAGGGTTTGAGTGCTGAGTTGAAAACCCCAGTATCTGCACTGGAGAACCGAGAGCGGTTTTCTACGTTCGTGGAATCAGTTCGACGGATCGAGAGGATGGTACGGGAGAAAAGAGAGTCTATGTCTCTTAAAAGACCTGCTCAGTTTCAAGGACGAAGGTTTGGTGGCTTTAAGAAGCCCAGGTTTTCGGCACCGTCAGCAATAAGAAGTTCTGGGGTACCATCTCAGTGGTCTCCGAGTAAGGGGAGAGGTTATGTTTCTTCACCGTCTAAGGTGCACAGTTCAGCTTCTGTGGAAGTGACAGGGCCAACTAGGCCACGGTTTGAGGAGAAGTCATGTCATCTTTGTGGACAAGTCGGGCATTCTAGGCTTAATTGCCCGAATAGAGACGTTGAAGTGACGCAGCAGCCGAGACAGAGTTTTCAGAGGTCAAAGAGACCGCAGGCCAGTGGTAGCAGAGGTCGAGGACATGGTCAAGCGTCTCAAGCTGGATCATCTGCTCAGGGAAGCAGAGGTCGTGGACAGCAAGCAACGGCTCAATTCTATGCCATGAATCAGCCGGAGGCGATAGTCAACCCGCGAGTGGTGACAGGTCAGATGGAGTTATTTCATTCTGATATGTCTTCTTCTTGCTTTATATCTGTTCTGGTTGACTTGGGTGCTACACACTCTTTTATCGCCTATAGTATGCTTGAAAACTGTCGTTTACCTGTTAGTTGTAAGAAGGATAGCTTGTTGTTAGAAACCCCTCTTGATGGTTCCTCTTTGCTTCGAGAAGAGTGTCCATCTTGTGTCTTGTCTTTCTCGGGACACCGCATTCAAGTGGATCTTATACCACTTGATATGCATGGTTTCGATGTTATCCTAGGGATGGATACCATGGAGAGATATAAGGTTGTCTTGGACTGTGGTTCCAAGCAGGTAGTGTTTGATGTTGTTGGAGAGAAGTGGGTCTTCCAGGGAGATAGGAAGATTCTTCCGACGTGTCTAGTATCATCTATGGTGGCGGATAAGTTGTTATGACAAGGATGTGAGGCGTTCCTAGCTCATGTGGTGGATACCATTGTGGTTACCAAGGCGAAAGGTCCTAGTCTCGAGGAGGTGTCCGTGGTTCGAGAGTTTGCAGACGTGTTTTCTGAGGAGTTCCCTGGTGTTCCTCCACCCCGAGAGATTGATTTTGAGATCAATCTGGTTCCTGGAACACAGCCAGTTGCACAGTCACCGTATAGGATGGCTCCAGCAGAGATGGCAGAGTTCAAGAAGTAGTTGCAAGAGTTGTTGGAGAAAGGTTTTATCCGACCGAGTACGTCACCGTGGGGTGCTCCCGTGTTGTTTGTTAAGAAGAAGGATGGCTCGAAGCGGTTGTGCATAGATTACCGGCAGTTGAACAAGGTCACGATCAAGAATAAGTACTTGTTGTCGAGGATAGATGATCTCTTCGATCAGTTGTGTGGTGCTACAGTGTTTTCGAAGATCGATCTACGGTCTGTATATCATCAGTTGAGGATAAAGGCAGATGACATACCCAAGTCAGCTTTCAGGACGAGGTATGGTCATTTCGAGTTTGTGGTTATGTCGTTTGGGTTAACCAATGCACCTACAGATTTCATGGACCTGATGAACAGAGTGTTCCGTCCATTCTTAGATCAGTTTGTTGTAGTCTTTATAGATGACATCTTGATATATAGTCAGGATAGGCAAGAGCATGAGCAACATCTTCGTCGAGTGTTGACTCTTCTTCATCAACATCAGTTGTATGCCAGGTTCAATAAGTGTGAGTTCTTGTTGGATGAAGTGACTTTCTTGGGTCATGTGATATCTGCTGAAGGAGTCAAAGTAGATCCGAAGAAGGTGGAATCCGTTGCCGATTGGGAACAGCTGAAGACGCCGACAGAAGTTCATAGTTTCCTTGGTTTGGCAGGATACTACCGAAGGTTTATCAAGGACTTCAGTGCGATCGCGTTGCCGATGACGAAGTTGACCAGGAAGGATGTATCTTTTGTTTGGGATGATCGATGTCAGCAAGCTTTCCAGAGTTTGAAGGAGAAGCTGACCAGTGCTCCAGTGTTGATCTTGCCAGAGCCTGGGAAAGGCTATGTTGTTTTCTGTGATGCTTCCAAGAAAGGCTTAGGTTGTGTGTTGATGTAGGAAGATCATGTAGTTTTTTTTGCCTCGCGACAGCTCAAGAAACATGAGGAGAACTATCCGACTCATGACTTGGAGTTAGCAGCAGTGGTTCATGGGTTAAAGATTTGGAGACACTATCTATATGGGGAAGTGTGTCAGATCTTTACAGATCATAAGAATCTGAAGTACATCTTTACGCAGCAAGAGTTGAACATGCGACAGCGATGATGGATGGAGTTGATCAATGATTATGATTGCACTATTTAGTATCATCCTGGTAAGGCAAACGTGGTAGCTGATGCGCTTAGCAGAAAGTCTTCTTCTCTTTCTTCTAAGAAGGCACAGTTAAGTTCTCTGGTATGCCATAGGCAAGATATGTTTGTTTTCCTGTGACATATGGAAGTTTCTTTGTTGTCTGGTCTTTTCGCACAGATGCAAGTTAAGCCTATGTTGAGACAGCAGATTAAGGATGCACAGCAGACAGATGATGCGGTACAGTTGATCAGATTAGAGTTCGGCAGCGACAAGCGTGATGGGTTTCATGAGTCCGAGGATGGACTAGTGTGCTATCGTGATAGGATGGTGGTTCCAGATGCTGATAATCTAAGGAAGTTGGTGCTTGAGGAAGCACATACGTCGATGTATGTTATGCATCCAGGTGTCACCAAGATGTACCATAGTCTAAAGGACTTGTATTGGTGGCCTGGTTTGAAGAAAGATGTAGCTGAGTTCGTGGCAAGATGTGCGGTGTGTCAGCAAGTGAAGGCTGAACATCAAAAGCCGGCAGGAATGTTGCAACCTTTGCCGATACCGCAGTGGAAATGGGATCATATAACCATGGATTTCGTAGTTGGTCTACCCCGGACAACTAGGAATTATGATTTCATTTGGGTGATAGTGGACAGATTGACAAAGTCTGCCCATTTCATGCCCGTAAAGACGACGTATACAGCTGAGAAGCTTGCCAGAGTGTATGTGGATGAGATAGTCTGTTTGCATGGTGTGTCGGCGACGATAGTTTCTGACAGAGGACCTCAGTTTATGAGTCATTTTTGGGAACAGTTGCACAGAGCGTTGGGAACGCAGTTAAGGTTCAGTACAGCTTTCACCCGCAGACAGATGGACAGTCTGAGAGGACTATACATATTTTGTAGGATCTTCTTCGAGCTTGTGTCTTGCAGTTTCTAGGCAACTGGGATGTACATCTGAGTTTGATAGAGTTTGCCTACAACAACAGTTATCAGTGGAGCATTGACATGGCTCCTTATGAGGCTTTGTATGGAAGGAAGTGCAGATATCCTTTGTGTTGGTATGAGTTTGGTGAGTATCAGCTTTTGGGTCCTGAGTTAGTTCAGCAGACGATAGAAAAGATCAAAGTGATACAGCAACAGTTGAAAGTGGCACAGGACAGGCAGAAGTCTTATGCAGACAATCGTCGACGACCTCTGGAGTTCCAGGTAGGAGACAAAGTGTATCTCAAAGTCTCACTGTGGAAAGGTGTGCTAAGGTTTGGACGGAAGGGTAAGTTGACACCCAGGTATATGGGGCCTTACTCAATCAGAGCACGTGTTGGCAAGGTAGCTTACGAGTTAGAGTTGCCTCCAGATTTGCACAGGTTGCATCCAGTGTTTCATGTCAGTATGTTGAACAAAAGTCATCTGGATTCAGGTACAGTGATACAGCTAGTTGAGGTTGATCTTGATGCAGATGTGACCTACGAGGAGGGTCATGTGGTGATCCTTGACAGAAGAATCAAGAAGCTAAAGAGGAAGGACCTGGCTCTTATGAAGGTTCTTTGGCAGCGTCGTGGTGTTGAGGAAGCCACGTGGGAGCTTGAGGAAGAGATGAGGAGGAAGTATCCCTCGCTTTTCTCTTTGGATTTCGGGGGGACGAAATCCCTTAAAGGGGGTTAGCTTGTAAGGACCCTGACTTGCGTTTAGGGTTTACCCTATTTGTTTTGCTTAATCTTGGTGCTTTGGTGCTTGCTAATCACCTCTAAGTGGTGATTTGGGTTTTGTTGTGCTTTGTTGAGAGTTTGAGGGGCAACTTGCAAATAACCCAAGTTTAGGGTTTTGTGTGCAAGTTTGCCATCTTGTGAGATGTTTCCCCTCTTTGCTTCCTCTAGGGTTGAGAGGAAGGTTTGGGCTTGTTGTTTGAGTTTCTTGGGCCCTGGTTGAGCTTGTTTGGGCCTTGAGGTGCTTTTTTTGGGCTTGCTTGAGCCTTGTGTCGGCCAAGTGAAGCTTGTGTCGCCCAAGGTGAGTAGTGTGTCGACCTAGAGTGGTGTGTGTCACCCAGGAGCCTTGGTGTGTCGCCCAGCATAGCTGATGCATGTGTCGCCCATGTTGCTTGGTCTTGGTTGGTGGACACTTGGTGCATATCTTGGACAAGTGTCTCTTGGTGTGCTAGTGTGTTGGTTTGAACCCTAGGACAAGTGTCCCTTGGGTGGACGACACTTAGCATGGATCTACCTTGTTTTCTCCTCCCTTTCCTTCTATATAGGTGGCTCTTTCCCTTTCCTTAGCTTCCTTTTCTCTTTTGGTCTCTCCTCCACCTTGAGTGCACGACACTCCTCTCCTTCCTTGCTTGTGTTGGCCGATACACTTCCTTGGAGTAGCTGTGGTGGCCGATACACCCTCTTGGATCAGCTTTGGTGGACGATACCCCTTGGACCTTGGAGTGCTTCTTCTTCCTTGGAGCTCAGAGCTTAAGGCGGGTTGCATAACTTCTAACCCTAACTCCTTTACCTCTAGCTATGATCTTGTTGCTTGTTAGTAGCTTATCTTAGTTCCTTGCTTTTGTACCTTTTCTTGTGTACCTGTGGTGGCCGATTCTCCTTAGGGTTTAGGGTTTCCTTGTAACCTAGTGTACCTTTTGACCTAGGGTTTGTGCTCCCTTGAGTTGGAGGTTGAAGATGACCTAGGATGGGTGATATCCTCCCTTCTTTGGGTGAGTTGGACGACATGGATGTCTTGTGATGGACGTTATGGTGTGAGCTCTTGAGTTGGATGATATCCTTGCTCCTGTGTTGGGCAATAGGTTGACCTGGTGTGAGTGTGGGCCGATATGGTGACCATGTTGGGCGATATGGTCCTTGTGTTGAGCAACACCTTTGTTCTTATGGTGGACGATAGGCTAGGCATGGCATTATGGTTGCTGGTGTTGGACGACAGGGCCATGTGTGGCTTGTTCCTTGTGTTGAACGATAGGCCATGCATAGTGTGGTGGCCGATAGCCATGGTGGGCGACAGCCCTGAGTTGTGACGGCCGATAGGGTTGAGTTGTGTCGGGCATCGTGCCCTTGGCTTGGTGTGTGTCGGTCGATAGGCCTTGATAGGTTTTAGGTGAGGGTTGTGAGGAGTTATAGTGAGGGATAGGTGATCCTATAGTGACGGTCTCATGTGTTATGGAAGTGAATGTTTATGCTCAAACGATAATGATGCCTTGCAAACAATAACAATGCTAATGATAGCAATGATGTTGATAATAGTAGTGATGGTAATGATGGTAGCAATGATGCTGATAGTAGTATATGATGATGATGAGGAAGGTAGTGGTAATGGCATGCATATAGTAATCCTTATGCCTAATTGTTAATGATAATGAGAATGGTGGTAGTTACACTAGTAGTTTGCATAATGATAATAATGATGATAGTGGATGGTGGCAGTAATGATAGTAGTAATAATAGTGTTTGCTCTGTATACTCAACATGATTCCTATATAAAGTAAACACCTTGATTGCTTGTATAAACTTGAGAAAAGAGTAAGCATGGATATAGTTTTTTAATGATGTGCTTAATACACTTGATCACCAATTAGTGTAAATGACAAGTACGGTATCTTGAATATCATCTTGTGATGGTAAATATAGTCTTTATGTTGAAAGTATGATTATTGTGTACCTAACCATGCAGGTGATGATTAGCCATGAAAAGGCTATGAGATATATGTGATGAGTAACATCACTTTGATAATTATTCTATGAGGTTGTATGTATGATGTGTTGGTCCCATGATGTTGATGTGAGCCTTGAAGAGGCAGTGACACTACATGATGAGGGATTGAGATCCCATGGTATGTGATGATCCTTGAGATGGATCTAGATGATTGGCAAGAGGACAAGTGGTAACATGTGATGTTGGGTCCTTGAGATGGATCAGGTTGATGTGATTTCAATAATAATATAATGATATTTACTTTCTGTTATATCTTGCATGTTATACAACTTGGTTGAATCTTGCAATCCATCTAAACTATACTAATTAATTACAGTGGAATCATATCATGTAGTTTGCCCTGGCCATAGATCCATCATCGTCAGGACTTGGTGATGGTGAAACGAGTTCTCCTACGGGTTAACCTGGAAGCGCATATTGTTGAATATGTGTAGGTTGCTCCTAGCCTGAAAATGAGGAGGTAAGAGTGTAACTTCGGTTGCAGACTCAGATACGTATATAGAGCATGGTGAATAGGCCCATGGCTCAGGATATGTGATGTGAGGAGCATGAATGTGTTCATGGCTCAGAGCACGGTGAGCAGGCTCGTGGCTCAGTTTTACTAGCGCCGAGACCTGTACCAAGGCGGGCTAGAGTGAGGGTAGCCTATGGAGCTGACCCTATGGCTTAGACCACTTCAGCATGTGACTACGGTCCTTCTTGTGTTGTACTTGTGTACTGACCACAAGGTGAGAGGTCGTGGAGTCTGGCTCTTCCATTGACCTTGTATGGCACTGGATTGAGGCTTCGCAGCCAAAGGTTGGAATTGAACAGTACGGTTCAAATCCTCAGGGCATAATAAAACGTAATATAGTTGTTTAGTACTTACTGCTTAAGATAAACACGAAACATTGGTTGAGGCCTTGTTTGTGTAGTTAATCCTGTTATATCTTGCAGTTACTTCTATATTCAGTAGGTATGTGATAATATGTCATATCTTAAAAATCTGGTTACCTTGTAATATACCTTGTTCTGATGATCATGTTACATAGTGATATATCTTATCTTGTCAATCATGTTCCATTGAGAAATATTTGGTTATATGTGTTTGTACAGTTGGTAAACTTGTCGGTAAGAATAGCTTTGCTTTATATAGACTGCTCTTGTTATATCTGTTATCAGTTATCTGTTGTTATAGTTTATCTTGCTGAGGTTCTGTAGTTGCGGTGGGGAGTTATGTTTCTCGCTGGGACAATTGTTCAATTGTCTCACCCCGCTAGTTTACACCCCTTTTTAGGTGGTCGAGGTAGACGTGGTCGTGGTCGTGGTCATGGTGTTGCGGACGAGCAGCTTGAGGAGCAGTAGAAGGCAAGTGATGGATATGCTACTGTTTTGGATGTTTTGTAGTAGAGTCTAGAGTCATCCCTGTACTCTCAGGTCCTTGGCAGTGTTTTGACGATGTTTCACGATGAACGATCGATGACGTTTGTATATCCTGATGTTGGTCGGATGCGGGCCTTTATGTATATGAACAGGTGGTGAACTCATGTGATGGATGAATAGTTGTTTATGTAAGCTGTAGACACGTATCAGATCTCATGTATGTATATATATGACATGTTTCTGTGCAGGATGAGGACTGGAAAGTAATAGTTTCACAGTTTATCAGTTTTCTACAATTAGTTTTAATTAACCCGTATTTTCATAATCTGTGGTTATGGTGATTTCCGCACATTTTTCATGTAACACCTCGTTATCTGTGTGATAATGGGATGTGTTGCCACACATGCTCTTACAACAATGCCCATCATCCGAGCTCCAGATTGGGATCACCCATTTGAAATCATGTGTAATGACAGTGATTACATTGTGGGTGCTGTTTTGGGCCAATGTATAGAGAAGAAACATCATGTCATTTACTATGCATCGAAAACCCTTGACGAAGCTCAGAGGAATTATGCAACTATTGAGAAGGAACTCCTAGCAGTCGTGTATGCCTTTGACAAGTTTAGGTCCTACCTCATTGGCTCAAAGGTCGTTGTCTATACAGATCATGCTGTTATTCGTTACCTCCTGAAAAAGAAAGATGCAAAACCTAGGCTGATAAGATGTATTCTCCTCCTATAAGAATTTGATCTAGAGATAAGAGATAAGAAAGGTAAAAAGAATGTTGTGATAGACCACTTGAGTCGTATCTGCACCCTGGACACTGAAACTACCCCTATTAATGACTCTCTTCTAGATGACCACCTCATGAAAGTCTCAGAAGCTACTCCTTGGTACTCGGACTATGTGAACTACCTTGCCGCCGGTGTCATCCACCCCAAATGTACTGGCAATGCATTGAAGAAATTCATGCATGATGTGAGACAATATCATTGGGATGAGCCATACCTCTTTAAGCTCAGTGATGATGGTCTCTATAGACGTTGTATAGCTGAGGAAGAAGCTCACCTTGTTTTATAACAATGCCACTCAGGCCCAGTTAGAGGCCATATGAGTTCTAAGAAAACCACTCTAAAGGTTTTGCAATGTGGTTTCTTTTGGCCAACCATATCTAGAGATGCTTACAACTTTGTTTTATCATGTGACAAGTGTCAAAGAATGGGTACCATTATGAAAAGAGATGAGATGCCACTTAAGCTATGGCAAGAAGTTGAGATTTTTGATGTTTGGGGAGTGGACTACATGGGCCCATTCCCATCTTCACATGGATTTTGCTACATTATAGTAGCAGTGGATTATGTGTCTAAATGGGTAGAGGTCATACCAACAGCCACTAGTGATTCGAAACCTGTCATCAAAATGTTCAAAGACATTATATTTCCCCATTTTGGAGTCTCATGCACTGTGATATCTGATGGAGGTTCTCATTTTCTGGAAAGAAGCTTTGAAGTGTTGCTAAGAAGATATGGTATAACACACAAGGTAGCTTCCTCCTACCACCCGCAAATAAGTGGGCAGGTAGAGGTTTCAAACCGTCAACTCAAAGCTATCTTAGAAAAGATAGTAGGATGCAACCGTAAGGATTGGTCAGTGAAAATTAATGACGCCTTGTGGGCCTACCTAACTGCTTTCAAGACTTCTCTTGGAACAACACCCTTCAGACTCATCTATGGAAAATCATGTCACCTGCCCGTAGAACTCGAACACAAAGCTTGGTGGGTGATCAAACAGCTGAATTTTGACATGACGAAAGCTGGCCAAGCCAGGATACTGCAACTTTAGGAGCTGCATGAACTCTGAATGACAGCTTATGAGAATGCCAGAATCTATAAAGAAGACACAAAGTTGTGGCACGATGGTCATCTGAAGAGGAAGGACATTCAAGTGGGAGACCAAGTTCTACTGTTCAACTCAAGACTGAGATTATTCCTAGGGAAACTCCATTCTCAATGGTTTGGACCCTACGTTGTCAAGAGTATCTACCTGCATGGTGCTTTTGTTTTATGGAGGGAACAGTCAGGAGAATTTATAGCTAATGGTCAACGCTTTAAGAAATATTTCACCTCTGCCAACATAGGCACTGAAAAAATGTTGGATCTCTCTAAACCAACATTTCTACTAGAAAATTGAAGGAATCAAGTCGAGCCAATGACATAAAATAAAGGCGCAACCCGGTCTTTAACTTAGTTTTTCTTTTTAGCTTTGAATTAGACAATTTTGCACCCGATAGATAATGCATCACAACATGCAATCTTAAGTTCTGATAGTTTCTATTTTTGAGATTTCAGATGGAGGATGAGTCGCCGAAAGGAATGCAACCACATCTGGTGGACCAACTAGTATGAGTTTTCCCCTCCATCTCGGATTTAGAGTTTGCTCGAGATGAGAAAATTTCTAAGTTTTAGGTGGAGGGTGGGTGGTACATACTTTACTTTCCACCCTCTCCTATTTGTTTCAGACTTAAGATTTTATCGTTGCAATTTTGAGAAAATTTTTCAAAATTTTCAAAATTTTGAAGTTTTCAAAGTAGTTTGTATAGAAACTTGATGCAGTTTTGACGCTTTTATTTCAATCAAAGCCATTACCTAGCCGGATATCCCATTTTTCCATGCAGTTTTGAATCATTATACCCTCCTTATCTGAAGCAAAACCTCAAGGGGGACAATTTCTAAAACTAGCCAATGGTTAGAAATCATTGTGTGAAGCTTATGAATCCTAACATCATGATCAGAAAAAATGACAAGTATATGTCGAACTGAGAGGGATCAAATGCATTGTGCTTCCTAACTGACTAGTGGAACAATAGCATGGAATCTCTGCCAGATCCTCATCAAGTCATTATTTGAGCATAGTATGATAAGGAGAACAACCATGTGCATTGAATTGTAAATCAAGTTGCATTTTGATCTGAACTCTCTTCTACACCTCTTCTATCATCTTCTTACCCCTCCGTCCATCAAAAAGAAACAAAAATAGCCAATTTAGTGCCAAACCCTAAGTTCGGGGTGGCACACCCTCTATATATATATGCTTCTTCCATACCCCTCGCTATGTAATAGGGGCATACCACTAAGAAAAGATGCCAATGCGCACACAAAAAAATGCAATCTCGAGTCGAATAGAGGAGAGATTCGCACACACAAAAATACAATCAATGAAATTGCAACCATATAATAAAAATCTCGAGTCGGATAGAGGATATGTTTATTTCTTCCTTCCATACCACCCTTCACTCCCTTTTCCATCTAAAGGCACAATGAATGCCTACGCTTACCAAATTCCTAAAAACACCAGTGTCAGATCAGGTGCACACTTGTTGTTCTACAGTTATCTTTAGACTCTTACAAAACTCTTAGACATACTTGATGTTGGAAAAGGTAGGGAGGAAGTGATGTTGGAAAACAAACTTAGGAACGAAGATATGCTAAGATGTGTTCAGTGGTGTTAGGAAGTTGAGATGCTTAGTCATACAGAGCAGAAGAGTAATAATCGTGATGTGAAGATGAAGTAATCATGTGAGTTGAAAGTATCCATTTGGCGACTATTTCAGATTTTATGTTACTCAAGGACGAGCAACGTTTAAGTTTGGGGTATTTTGATGAATGCATATTCATATGGGCTCAATCACCTTGTTTGGCCCAGTTTTGGTTACATTCTCCTGCTGATCGACCATATCTTCTAACATTTGATTCATTTTGGTTTAATCGGATCTATCCCTATTTTTATTGAATTTTTGCACCCTTTTTTGCAGGTCAAATTGGGCACCGGGCCCAAGTTTTGGGTCCATTTCTCTATTTTGGGCTTTTCTTGGTGTTGGGTCAACGTGGTCAACAACCTTCTATGGCCATCTCCCTTATTTTCCCACCCAAGGCTGGCCTTTCCTTTCTCTCCAGCCACTGGGCCCCACCTCCATCTTGATCATGATCATCCTCTAGATCGTGATTCCTTCACCGGACCCCAATCTACCCTAGCACTTCAAACCGTGATTGCCAGCCCTCTCCACCAATCGCGACCTAGCGACTCCTCCTTCAGTTTACACACCTCGATCCTCCACTACTCCATCACTGCACACGGTCGTCCTGCCTCTGCCGCCATCAACTGCGATCATCGATAGCACATCGCGACCTCCCTTGACATCCAACAGACTGTGGTCTGCTCTACCCCTCGCATTCGACCTCTTCTTCCCCTCAACCCTAACCACAGCCATCGTCAGCGACCACCTGCATCGCGGCCTGTAGCAACCCAGCTCACGATCTACCTTCAACATCTTGGACCGCGACTCCACCAGCATCTACCCTAACTACGACCCGAGGTGGCACCGCACATCCCAACTATCCACCACCGTCGCAACCTACTCCCAACATCCGTGGTCTCCCTCATAACTAGACCCCAATCGTGGTGTCTCTCAGAACCAACGCCCGCAATCGCCTTCTCTGTTTGTGACCCTCTTCACTTGCAACAATCACAACCTACATGTTATTCTTCCACTACCACAAGACTGCGACAACAGCCGCCTCTCACTTCTCGACCTACCACCAACAGCATGATCCTGACCTACTTCTCCACAGTCTTCCACGACCACGACCACCCAACCACGATCTCCATCTCTTCTACACTCCCCTGCCAAGTCACGGTCTGTCCAACACCACCAGGGCATGCTACTCCATCCTCCCTGACCGCAACCCCCTCTTCATCATCCAGCAGATCACAGTCTGATGTCAGCATTCCATAACAACCTCTACTCACCACCTCTTTGCCTCCCTTTCACCCTCGATATCGTGACTCATCTACAACCTACAACCACCTACAACTCCAGCCCACAATCCAACAACACTGCGACCCATGCAATGCAAACAGACCATGGTATGTGCTCCAGCAACCGCGACTAGAAGTGCAAAAAGGGAACCATGACTGAGTTTCTTATAACCTCGACCGAGGTCCCAGCAGTGCCCAGCCACCCGTGCCTATAAATAAGCCTCTTCCCATTCCATTCAAGGGGCTCTCGGTAGACATCGTGAGGCTTGATGTCCATCCTCAGTCTAAGGAGATGATCTCCACAGCCAAGAGTCTGCCTCCGTGGTGTTCTTGCACCCCGTTCACCCAGATCTGAAGTGGAAACTCAAATCGGCAAGCCACTCCATCCAGATCTAGATCCGGATCTAGATTTGTTGCATCCACGTCGTACCTATGCCACCATCACGTCCACGAGCTACAAGCAAGGACCACAAGAGGAGAGAGAAGGTGGAGAGAGAAGATCTGCCCCATCTGCCGTGGTGTTCTTCCCTCCTTGTTCAGATCTGCCCCGACGTTGTATAGAAGATCGTTTCTCCACTGAGCTGTGATCATCTTCTTCACCATTCTCATGGTAGAATTTTCTCTCTCTCTCTTATTTTTCTTGTTTCTTGCACCATGAGCGAGTAGTTTCCTTTCTCTGGGGTGTGGGGACTAGCCTCGTTGCCCATGCTTACATGTTCATTTACTAAACATTTCATGGCATGTATATAACTTTTCATTTCATTGTTAATCGTCAATGTGTGCTTGTGGATTGATCACCTGCTTGCATTTATCTTGTTTGTTTCCTATGTTGCGAGAACTTCAATATGTAGGATTTGAATGTCGATTAATGCGGTTGACTCCCAAACTAGAAATAGAATGGGATTCCTTGATGTTGTAAGTGTATGATATGTGAGGGGACGAGCCATCTAGCCCACGGTGACGCTTCTGTGTGCCTAAACATCCCTTAGGGAGGGCCACAGCTTTAGTTGGATTTCTATATCTTCATAACTGTAAGTACATTATCTTGATGGTGACGAGACATCTGATGCCTAAGGTGATGCTTACGTGGACCTAAACATCCCTCAGGGAGGGTTCACAGCAGTTCTATTTGGATAGTTATATCTTGCCTGGATGTTTGTGTTTGGATATGTTTGCATGTGAAACGGTGGTGAAACCCGGGTCCATCCCAGTGACTCCCATCATTAATCTTTAATCAACTTTTAATCATGCTTTTTACTTTCCTCGCATTTAGTTTAATTAACCACCATCTGACCCTTGTTCTAAATATTAGTCTTGATTCAACTAGATTTGACTAGTAAAAGATTCTTAAAAACGTTGTCCCTTGGGATTCGATCCTCAACTATATTGCGATAAGACCCGTCTGCTTGCGGGTGGTATTATTGCACGAGGTTTTGGTAAAAGCTCAGGGATTTCAACTCTGAGTGAGTTTGTTAGTGCTATAATATTCCACATCACCCACTCACATGGGACTGAGGAGGTACACTAACAGTAGTTTGAGTCATGATCATGCCTAACATCATGGGTATAATGTAATCATCATTTAATTACACCTCTAATGTTGGTGTATGGTTTCTATAAAAATTAGAGAAATGCATCAGGAAATGTGGCATGGTCGTGGGTCCAAGATGTTCCTTATATCAGGATCTTTCAAACAAGTATTTATACACAATTTTTGACATTGGATGTAAGTGTTATGAATTTCCTAGATTTTGACCAATCGGAGAGCACAGTAAAGCTTATTTAGAAAATCTGGAAATCCAAACAACTCAGATGGTAAAAGATAATATACCCTCACCCAAATGTATGTGTGATAGAGTCAAAATGTAAAATATCTACTTAATCATATGCACAGTTATACCCAAAATCAGAAGACAAAAGTACATATATGCCCTTATTAACACAACAAATTAATGAACAAAGTGGGGGAAAACATGTGCACTTACTCCCTTGATTGCTCCTGAAATAAGATCAAACATAGAGATATATTTTGATTGAATCACACAATTGAATCTCGATCATAGGGTAAAATCTTACGAAACAACAAGTGGGAGAGACTTTTTGGAGTATTCTGGTCAAAATGACCCTTGTGATGGTATGTATTCCCAGAGAGCCAATCATATGATGATTGACATGGCATATAACATAAAGTATTTGATTAATTAAAAAGGCAAGCTTCCAATTCATTATATTTCACTCAGTTATGAGATAATGAGGAAGCATAATGAATGTCTAAAGAATGACGATACTCAATGATGTATGTCTTCAAGTACGTGACTTGAACAATGAGATCATGTGGATTTTAAGAGTATGTACACTCTTATTATGTCCCTGGTCAGATATTATTGTGGAAGGTAGATGGATAGTAATAACACTAAAGACTAGAATGTGTCTTGTTTGATGACAAAATCTCATTAATCAAAATATGTGATATCAAACCAAGCACATAAATACTTTCTAGGGAATAGTGTATCTGACAGACCCACCTTGAGAGAGACACATGGAAACCATACAAGGTGGGCATAATCATCTATCATAGTGAAGGTGGTGATTGTGGTTCTTAGACTTGAAGTTGCTACACTCACCACATGTCGTTTGGTATGCTTTGACATCATCCTACGTGATCTTGAATAAGGATTGCCATAGCGATGATGATTGGGTGACTGTGACACATGGGGATGAGTGTGAGTGATGTAGATGGAATTTTTCCCTCCTAAATGAGTTTGATATTTAGGCCACTTGACAAGCGAGACTGAGAAAAGCATGTGCATGCACATGTGAGTCAATATATGATATTGAGGTCACATATATCTCATACAATCTACTCTGAATCAAGGTACATGGATTGAACATTGAGAGAATGATGATTCCATGCCTCAAGTTCATTCTAGATAATAGAGATGAAGGAATTAGGAAATCACTATAACACCTATCACAGATCTTAGGTTGAAGTTTTTCTCCAACTTTCTTAATTATTTGTGTAGCAATGATGTGTGACTAGGCACCACTCTTTTCTTGTGAGGTCATAAATCAGTTATGGATATTCATTGTCAATGTAACAATGAAACTATGGGGTCACACACATAGGATACACCTAGAAGAAGAGTTTAATCATGAATTATAATTAAATTGATTACTAAAGTGTTTAGGTATTCAATTTAAGCAACATTGGTTGAAAATGATTGACTGGACAATTCAACCGACCGGTTTAAGTATTGAATAGATCGTTTCAATGTGTTAGGTCAATTAAACCATGTTTGACAAATTTGGATAGTGAACCAACCAGTTTAGGAAGTCAACCGATCAGCTCAGGTCCATGAACCAGTTGGTTCAGTTGTGAACCAAGCGATTGGTGGATCAATTTGATTGATTCAAGGATTTTTGTTGACGTCATGTTGTGCATTAAATTAGATATTAATTACCAATACAATTGTAATTGGGAAACATGATGAAATAACTGGTTCAGTGGGTGAACCAATCGGCTCACATTCCGACCGATTGGTTCACTAGTAAACTGACCTTTCGCCTATTGTAGGTTGAAAAAATCATGAGATTTCGGTACCTTCCACTCCCACACAGACTGGGAACCCTGACCCTGACCATCCTATAAATAGAGGGGTATTGGGGGATTCTCAGAGACACAACTCAATTGCCTTTGACAATTGTTGTCTTCTCTGGTTGTGGTAACCAATAGAGAGCCTGAGCAAGTCCTACCCGATAAAAGAGGGATAACAAGGGAGAACAATTGTGGGAGAGCAAGTTGGTGACTAGTACGCCAACAAGAGGGACAACTCCTTCTTGTATGTTATACTAGAATGAAAGGAGTTCTAGGCGGTCTGTGTGGACTATCATAGAGGCGAGGAGGTTGTTGTCTGTCTCTAGGAGAACCCCATCGGCCTGTTGTCATGGTGAAGACTAGGAGTTGTTGTAGATTCATGTCCCAATGCAACTAGGAGAGTTGTACTATTGCAATGAGGAATAGTTGTTGGACTTGCTCCAAGACCAAGTATGAACTCGTTAAACCATACTTTCTATTACATAGTTGTTGATGTGATCTAGCTATTCTGGAGAATATGGATAGATAATTTTTTGCTTCTACTACCTACTATGTGCCCATATTTCTCAAAAGTGGTATCAAAGCCACATCAAGTTACTATATTTTGGGATAATTGATATGATCAGATTTTTTTTCATCATTTATTTATTCCATACAATTTGAATACTTCAACTACTAAATGTAAATATTTGATCAAACACCACATATAATCCCAAACTAATATATGTATATATATATATATGATATGATATATATGCAATTAATATGCGTAGCCCTAAAAGTGATTTTTTGATGGTGGATTTGTAGCATGGTTATGGACAATAACCTTTTTATGTCTATGTGTGGATGGATGGTTTTGTTTATGCATGTTTTATCTTGGTTTGTATTTCGATCCTCTACCTTCTTCTTTGCAATGTGAAATTATTATTCTTTCCTACCTTTGCTCCCCTTGAATGTAAATCGAGGTTTCTTATTACCATGTAATAAGTTTAATAACAACAGGATAGTTTCTTTTCTTGCAATGATGAATATGAGGATCAACATCAAGTTAGTCGATGGTTTCATGTGATGAGCCAACCAGATGGAGGACTAATGTAGCCCTATTTTAGGGCTCCATTCTATGCCATTTTGTATTTAAATCACATATAAATGTGATAGATTACAAGTGTTTCCCCCTAATATGATTATCATTGAAAATATGCTTATGGATGTTCTTTGCACTGTTTTTCAGGTACTTGGACCATGCTTAGATGGAAGAGAGAGACAAGGAGTTCTAGGGTTCCCCCACTCAAGGAGGGACCCAAAGAAGGCCCCAAAGTCTCCCTCAACCTACCTCCAGTGGCCAAGAATCACCCCCAAGCAAAGACATCCGAAAATGACAAAGTCAGAAGTGAAATTAAGTGAGGCCAACCTCACCACGGCCGTGGGCACTATGCCACGGTCGTGCCTTTATTAGCAATGAAGTGCCAAGTTCAACAGGGAAATTCAACATAATCCCACGATCGTGGCCATTGAAGACACCACGGTCGTGGCCATCAGCACGGTCGTTGTCAGTAGAAGAGAAAACAGTTGTGGCACCCTGCCATGGTCGTGGGAATTAATTGCCAAAAGTTCAACTTGCAATAGGGTTTTTTCCCAGAACACCACGACTGTGGCCAAGTCGCCACGACTGTGGCCAAGTCGCCACGACTGTGGCCGAAGATGATCAAGACGATTGTGGCTCCTCCCACGGTCACCTCCACCTCCTCCAAAGCGGTCATGTTACGCAACACGGTCGTGGTGCATGTTACCCACCACGACCGTGGCACTCCGCCACAGCCGTGGCCACTTTCCCACTTAGCATTTCTACCACCCTTAACATACCACGACCGTATTCACCCCCCACGGCCATTCCCCACTACCCTCACCATGGTCGTGGCACACCCACCACGATCGTGGTGGTCACCGACCCTACACAACTTTTTCACTGCTTTTTCTAAACTGCCCCTACTTACCCTAGTGCTTCCACCACCACCTATATATACCTGAGTGGTGGCCATAGCACTAGGTTAGACTCCCCCATAGCTGCTACACTACTCCACCCTCCATTCTTGAGTTCCTTGTGCAAATTCCTTGCATTTTGGCTCACCATCCACCATTTCCACCCTCATTCCACCATGGAATCCTAGTTTCCTAGGTTTTCATCCATAATCCCCCACCATTTCATGCTCCCCTGCACCCTTGGAGGAGGGAGGTCGTCTGCAGCAGCTTGGAGGTGAAGAAGAAGGCCACTTCATCAAGATTCATGGATTTTGTTCCTCTTCTACCCCTTTCTTTTCTTATTTTCTTGATCATGTCTAGCTAAGCCCCTAGTGGTGGGCTGTTTGGGGTTAAAATGTGACTTTGATACCATGTTGGGGGGAAGTTGCTTGTAATGAACTTAATTCATATATATGATGATTGCTTCTTGCTTCTATCTCATTTCCTATTTTATTGCATGTGGTTTGTGCTTATAACATGGATTGCTTGCTTTGAGATGTTTGATGACACTTAGCTTCTAGGAGGAATTGGAGTGTATGTGGCAATCTTAGGATTGGCTCCTAGGTCCAATTAGTTGATCCCTAGCTAGCCCCCTTTGTTCCTACATACACATCCCTCCTCCTACAAGTGAGTGTGAGATTTAAGTGGCTAGTGTAAGTGAGAGTGATGCAATTTCCTAGGGCCTTCTAAAGGCTAGAGTGGCTAGTGGAATGAGGTCAAATACCCTCATCTCTACTCCCATCTCTACCCTCAACCCTCAATTTCCCACTATCACTTACTCTAGAAACCTAGATTTGGTTAATCCATTAGAATTACACCTAACCCTAGTCTTCTACTAGTAGTATAGGGTACATTCTAATGGCATTATCCTTATTGTTTGGTTTGGTAATCTAGATATGAATTGAGCACCATGCATGTTTAATGAACTCCCCCAACTAAAATCAAAGTGACATTTCCCAAACGGCCCACCCACCTTAATCACTCTTGCTTAAAACCTTAATTGCTCTGTTTGCTTGTTAATTCTAGTGTAGTTCAATTGCTTTAGTTAACTTAGTTAATTGCCTAGTTTTGCTAGCTAGTGTTAATCTAGGTTTGTGATCTAGTTAGTGGTTAATTCAGTTCCTTAGTTGCTAATTGCGTGCTTAGTCTAGTCCATCTTGCCCCTGCCTTAGTTTAGCTAGTTTGTCACCTAGATTGCTAGTTCAGTTTTTGATAACTTAGTTTCAATTGTGTCTTTCATACTTGTTCTTTAGTATAACCAAACCATAAAACAACCTTAAAACCCTAAAACCCTAGCTCAGTAAAAGGAACATAGCCCACACCGTCTAACTCTAGTGCCCCCTCTATCTCTGTGGTTCGACCCCGCATCTTGCCTTTCGCCTATACTACGACAGTAACCCGTACGCTTGCGGGCGAACTATTTTAGTTTTAGTGATCGACTCAATTTGGGACCATACAAATTTCAAAAGCGAAGATCCCATCTCCCGTGCCTTCCGACCTCGTGGATTGCACCCGGCCACCCTAGTTGGCCGGTGTTGCAAGCCTCTAGTGGGAGCGCACCAAGATTTCTGGTGTCGTTGCCAGGGATAGAGGTGCTCGGCCTAGTTAGATAGTGTCTCTTAGCCTTTCCCTTTGCCCTCACCATTGCTATTATTTATTCTTTGTGTTACTTTTGCATCTTGGTTTGCTAACTTGGTTTCTTGTTTTTTGTTTGTACCTTGTGCAGGTGACAGTTGTGCATGTGTAGCACGCGTTCTAATTGCACCGACTTGGTGGTATACGACCCCGAGATTGGTAGAAGGAGGCGTCAAGCTCACCGCAACCTACATTGAGAGGCCGAGATGGCTGAAAACAACCCGCCATCGGATGCTCAACCTCCACCACATCGCCCGCTCCATGAGTACTTCACGTCGGGGAACTACAACTCCCCCATCGCCACTCTAGTTGACTAGATGCCAGGTCAATAGTTCTCCATCCCTCCGGCACTCTTGGGACTTCTCCCTACATACTTCGGTATGGAGAACGAGAATCCCTATCACCACATAGACGTGTTCCTTGAAACGTGCTCTACCTTCCGCACTCCAGCCGCCACCGACGACTCAATCAGGAGGACACTCTTCCCTTTCTCCCTCAAGGAGAAAGCCAAGGAGTGGTATGTGATGAAGCCAGAGTTGGTCATGTGGAATGAGTTGAAGAACGAGTTTCTCAAGAAGTTCTTCCCCATCGCTAAGTTATCTTATATGAGAAGGTGCATCACGTCGTTTGCCCAGAAAGAGAACAATCCCTTCCACGAGGTGTGGGAGAGGTTCTAAAAGCTACTTCGTGATTGCCCCCATCATGAGGTTCCTCTGTGGCAGCTCGTTCAGGCCTTCTACACTGGGCTTGAGGAGCAAAGCCAAAACAACGTTGACTCTTCCTGCGGGGGCACTTTCATGGCAAAGCCGCCCGAGGAATCATGGCTGTTGTTTGAGCATCTAGCAGAAAATTCCCGCCACCGTGCTTCCACAAAAGGGGGGCATTGTGATCGAAGCTACGCTCCTCCACCTTCTTCCGCAGGTCCAAGTCACAATACCAACGACCCCGATATGATGAAGATGATGGCCGATATGATACAAATGATGAAAAATAAAGTGGGTAGCTCTTCCAGCCAGCCCGCAATGGCGGTTGATACTGTAGACGAGGAAGTCAATGCTCTACATTCCTTTGGTGGCCGCAACAACCAGGGCCCAATGTCCAACTCCTACACTCCTGAGTGGAGGAACCACCCGAACTTCTCCTGGAAACAACAGAACGAGGATGGGCAAGGACAGGGGCAGCAAAAGCCACACTATAGCTCCAAGTTTGAGGAGGAAGTGCTAGGAAGGCTAAGGAACCTAGATGAGGTAAAGAGAGAAGTGTCTTTTCAAGGACAGAACATTAGCCATCTTGAGAAAAGACTCGATCAAATTTCCATCTCACTTGCTCGCCGTGAAGAGGGGAGACTTCCGTCGCAACCCATGATAAATCCAAACAACGACGGTGGTTATGGGAATTCTACTCAAGCCGCATACATCCCACCACAAATCCAAGCACCCCCACTCCTACAATATCAAGGACCACCACACCCGTATGCCCCGCCACCTCACCAACCCCCACTCAACTACCAATATCCCCCACCACCATCACACACCTACCAACCACCACCTCCATCAAAACCTCCCCAACAACCAACTTGCATACTTCAAAATCCTAACTCCACCCTTCAAAGACCGCCACCACCTCCATCTTCACGAACCCCCCTTCTTCTCATGAACAAGTAAATATGGTCTCTATCATATGGAGAGAGGGAGCTACTCAAGATCTGGGAGAAGAAGCGAGGAAGGTGACTGAGGTTAGAGACAAGGGCTTGCTGCTAAAGAAATCTAGTAGGTATAATGAATACCCAGAAGAATTTTCCGTTCAAGTACTGTCGAAGGATGTCGAGTGCATCCAAATTTCTACTGCTCCTGACAAAAAAGCAGAAGCACCCTTACTTGTCCCACCATCTCTCGGAGGAACTAAAATTGCAATAGATGTAACCCGTCCTGTTGTTTGTGAAAAGGACACGTCCATTGCTCCACATAGCATTGACATGGCAGAGCTTGAAGTCACACCTCTAGGGGCGCAAAAATTTGTTCATGAGGTGAATATCACCATCGTCCCTCCTCAAGTTCCCCTGAGTGTGATCGAGATAGTTGATGAAGTCAGAAGGCAATCCCACAAAAGCCCGGCTCTCCAAGAGAAAGGCAGTGGGATCATAAACCTCATGGGGAACTTGAAGTGAGGAGCGATGAGCATCACATTACTCTTTTCAGTGATGATGGTTGTGTGTATGGGAAGGAAAAAGCTAGTGATACTCCCAATCCAAGAGATAATTGTTTCAAAGTCTATGAATTTCATTTACGATATGGGCAGCCCGGAAAAGAGAGGCGACCCGGGAGCTCCTCTGATTACATGCTATATTGGCACACAAACCATAGAGCACACCCTCCTTGACACAGGTGCAGGGACAGGCCTCATGCCATGGAGCATGTACAAACGGCTTGGCCTAAACAAAATGCAGCCAGTGGAGTGTGGCATTATCTTAGGTGATGGAACCATGAGGAGACCCTTGGGGATTATGAGAAATACGATAGTGTCTATGGATGAAATGGTCAATATTGCCTATGTGACTGACAGTCTGATAGTGGACATTGCACCTGTTGATGGGGAAGAATACCTCATATTGGGTAGGCCCTTCCTATATTCCGCGTGCGCAGAAATCAACATCTGCAAGGGCACTCTAACGGTTACCTACAAGAGGAGAAAATTCGACTTTTTCATCTTTACTAAAGAGAAGCAGGACGAGATGGGCAATGAAGACTTCAGAGAGAGTTTGTGCTACAATGATCCCCTAGAGCTGTGGAGATCGAGTCCATACTTCCATTCGATGTACACTCCATGGGATGAAGGACATGTCATAAAGATGATTGATAGGATCACCGTTGAAGAGAAGGAGGACACCATGGGTGTCAATACATGACGAAAGGAACAACAAGCCCGACTGAAGGCTATAAATTTAGCGCTAGTGGGAGGCAACCCACATGGTTTGAGATTCTTGAACCATCCTTTTGATACTTTTTCTTTATTTTACACAAAAACACACATGCACACTTGTGCTTTATAGTTTTCTTTTGAGTTTTGATGATGTGTAGGTGTTAGACAGTAGAGAGAGAGGTTTTAGAAGTAAATCATGGCCATTAAGTCAAATTTGTGTCAAAAGAACAAATGAAATCGAAAGTTCAAGTTTTAAAGTTTGAAAGCTGAAGGAACAACAACACCACGGTCGTGGAGCTCGACTACGACCGTGGCTCATGTGGCCAAACACGACCGTGGCACATGGCCACAACCGTGGGAATTATTGCATCTTATTGGCCGAAGTTACAGGGTTTTTGCAAGATTAGCCACGACCGTAGCGGGAGGACAAGGCCATGACCGTGGTTTCCCACCACGGTCGTGTGAATTAAAGCACCAAGTTGGCCAAAGTAACAGCATTTTTGGAGAAATGGCCACGACCGTGGTACATCACCACGGCCATGCTGAAAAGGAACGACCACGACCGTGGCACGCATCCATGACTGTGGCGAGGTCAAGTCGGGGCTCTCTTCTTCGACAACACGACCCCGGCCCCCGCCACGGCCGTGCTACCTAACTCTGGCCATGACTGTGGCCAGCCACCACGGTCGTGGCCGAGCCCAGTTCAGAAAAAAAAAATATAAGTCATAAGCATCCAAACCCGACCCCCTCTTCATTCTATCATCTTCAAGCTCTCACAAAATGACCGTGGCGGCGGAAAACGACTCCATGCTCCCCCATTCACCACCTCCAACCCCCAAAAACACCTCCATTTGGTCCCCAATCCATTCCAAATCAATCCCCAGCCATCCCTCTACCATTTCCACCATCCAATCTAGCCCAATCGCACTCCATCTCCATTTCCAACTCCACTCCACCCTACAGCTCCCCTACACAAAACCTCCACGAAAACCCTTCCATTCTTGCCCAAATCCACCACAAATCATATACCCGCCATCCATACATCACTATCCTTCCATTCCACCCACAAAACCACATCCACACCACATTCTCCACCAAAATCCAAAAATCACCACCTTCACCTCCATCTCCACCATGAAAAAGATTGGGAAAGCCATAACCAAGGGGACGAACATCATCACCGGAGGGAAGCAGCGTTCTAAGAATGCTTCCTCCGAGGTGTCCATGCCATCCCACACACCTTCACCTACCACCTCCGCCCACCATTCCCTTTGTCGGTCGCAATCGGTGAGCGGATCACACTCCCTCTCATCCGATAGCCACCACATCACGGATGCCACCTACGAGGGAGAGGACGAAGAAGAGGAGGAGTCCATGGGGGTTGACTTGGACAACCTTATTGATGAAATCCAGTCGGCTCCTTCCAAGAAAAATCCAAAAACAAAGACAACGCCATCATCATACAGGCTGCCTCTAAAGCCCACACCACCCCGCCACTCGACGTCTAGTGCGGTGGTGAGGCGTAATGTGCATTCGCGACCCACACGGCAACTGCAGCAAGATGAGGAGCAGTCGGCCCACTTGTACAATCTGGACACCATCTCGGGGTCACATTCCTACATGCTGGAGGAAGAAGAAGACAGCGAGGAGGAAGAGGTAGAGCTTGAGCTAGAAGGAGATGATGTTCTGGCACATCTGGAGGCGGATAGAGAAAAGACCCTGGGCAAAGCACAGGCGGGGGTGTCCTATGGTAGAGGACACAAGAAAAAGAAGGTTGATCTTATCTACCCCGAGTTCATGACAAGGCGAGTCATCTCCACCAAGTACGGGTCTCAGAAAGTGATTGATGATCTAGGGATCAAGGAGGCAGTGGAAGGAAAGTTAAAGAGAATAGGGTTGTAGGATATCCTTTTCACACCGCAACCAACCTACGTCGCCTTGACCCGAGAATTCTTCACTACTCTCGAAAGGACGAAAGTGAGAGGTTGTGACGCAATCAAGTTTGCCATAATGGGCAATGTGCACACCCTCACATCCACTGAGTTGAATGGGATATTCGCTGCAAGTCCTGAAGAAGCCGTGAAAATGGATGACGGCTTGTTAGAGAGGGAGAAAGAACTGGATTATGCCTATTTCTGGGAGACAATCACAGGCAGTGGCGTGTACGATGCAGGAAGATCAAAAACAGCTGCCATAAGCAACCCAATGATACGCTATGTGCAGAAGGTCTTGGAAAACATAATTGTGGGGAGGTATGATAATCAAGGCTCCATTTCACAAATAGATATGTTTGTCTTGATAATGATGCACCTCAAGAAGCACCTAGACCTTGGCGTTCTATTGATTGATCATATGAATTCCATACCCTACAAGAGCTCAAAACCCTTTGTCATGGGTGGGTTTGTGACTTCGATTGCACTAGCGCTGGGATACGATCTCTTGGGGTTACAAGACACACTTGAGGTAGAGTTTGTTGACCTCAACGACTTGGTGCACTCGCACACTATAAAGATGAAGGAAAAGAAGATGATCTATCTTACTACTAGTGTGTAAGACTTCGAGCTTGAGTTGCCATACCATGCGGCGCCTCTTCTATTCGCATTGGGAGTTCCTTTCAAATTGAAAGAAAAACTTTTGAAATGGCAGCAAGAACACCCAAGAGAGACGTATACAAGGGGAGCCACTACCGTATATGAAGACATCACTGAATCTAATGTGCAAGGGCAGGAGCAAGAAGATGTAGAACAAAGGCAACCTCAAAGAACAAGAAGGAGGGATGAGGGGACATCCCAGTTGCAGCCACCCTCAGGGAATGCCTATGACATGGCCACAATCCAGGCACACCTTGAGAATATTCAGAAGACCCAAAGTGACATGCAACTTGTCCAGCAGTACATGTGGCAAGATCAACAGCAGATGCACTATCAGATCAACCACTTGTACCAGTACCAACATGCCTAGGCAGCAAGAAACCCCGACTGGGGTGCAGACTTTTGGGGTGGTATAGCTGGATATCCACAGGTGTACCCTCCACCCCAGGACGACTACTGGGGGAACTACTACCAGCATCCTCCATCAGGATCAGCTCCATCCTCAGCTCCTCCTCCAGATCCTCCGCAGATGCCAGACCAGCCACCCCAGCCATGACACTTCCCCTATCTCCCCTAAGCTATAGTTTCAAGCTGAGGACAGCATGATTCTAAAGTTTGGGGTGGGTAGGGCGGTATGCACCACCCTATCTCTCTCATTTTTTCATTTTGTTATCACCTCTGCCATCTATTTAGTGTTATTGTTTTTGTTCTTTTCGTTGCATCTTTGCATGGCATGTAGTCGATTTCTGCATTTTTGTGTAATTTTTCAAAAAATTTACTTGTTTTGCTTTTCCATATCATGCATTGCATTCTCATGTAGTTTTTTATAATTCCATTTGCATGTTAAGTAGGATTTGCTGCTTTATGTCTTTAAATTCCCTAAAGTAGGTTTAGATGTGATTTAGTGCAAATTGGCACCATTTTGGCCAATTCTGTCCAAATTTGAGATTTCTTGTCTAAAAAGTATGTTTTGACCCAATCTCTACTATTTTGAGTAAAAATGACGACCTTTGACTAATGCAAGTGAAGTGTCATGCTTTATTGCTAAGTGGTATCAATGTTTGACTTTTTACATGTTCATCACCTCTCTTAGGATTGTGATTGAATTGGTTGAATTGTGAAATTGAGCAAGCTTTGAACGCTTAGTGTTGGTGGAATTACTTGTTTGATATATCAATTTCATTTTGTTCATTCATGTGGCATGATATCTTGGATGAAATGTTGGATTAATTCTCATGCAGGATGTCTTATGTGGAAAATCATACCAATGACCCATCTTTGACCCCACTATTCTTCCACCATCTTCATACCCCTCTGCCTCATAAAGGATGCCCTAGTGCACATAATCAGCCTTGGCCACCTCTAAAAGTTTGGGGTGGCCATATCTTGATCTCCCCGCTTCACTCTATCCACCATTTGCCCTATCTACACCAAGGGCAAGAAAGAAAAGAAAAGAAAAAGAAAAGCAAAAACAAAATAAAAGGATGCTCCTGTTTAAGAGCATTCAAATAAAGAAAAGATGAGTGTGTAAAAACACTCCAAAAATCTTAACACATCCCTTTCTTCCACTTTCATACCCCTTGAGCTAAGAAGAATCAAACTTAGCTCAGTTTGCCTTTTTCCGCAGCCACGTGGGTCATCTGGTATGATTTGAAATATAAGACTGAATGCATGAATGTGAAACAACACTCCTAGTCATCCTCGATTAACACTATCATGAAACGGTTTACCCAGAACTTTATGGAAGAAGTATGGATAACTTGGGTATTCTACGCACTATATTTGAAGTTCATGTGCTTTGGGCTCTTTTCATGATTAGATTGTGAAAGAAGGAGAGGAGAGAGGTGAAATGCATGTAATTAGTCATCTTTGATACCATTCAGCAATAACCATCTTTTATATTGCATTTGTCATTTCCTTTTGTGAGAATTTGGTAGAGAGTTTGAGTTGGAGCATACTTGAGGACAAGTATGTTTTAAGTTTGGGGTGACGATGCAGCCCTATTTTAGGGCTCCATTCTGTGCCATTTTGTATTTAAATCACATCTAAACGTGTTAGATTACAAGTGTTTCCCCCTAATATGATTATCATTGCAAATATGCTTATGGATGTTCTTTGCACTGTTTTTCAGGTACTTGGACCATGCTTAGATGGAAGAGAGAGAGAGAAGGAGTTCTAGGGTTCCCCCACTCAAGGAGGGACCCAAAGAAGGCCCCAAAGTCTCCCTCAACCTACCTCCAGTGGCCAAGAATCACCCCCAAGCAAAGACATCTGAAAATGACAAAGTCAGAAGTGAAATTAAGTGAGGCCAACCTCACCACGGCCGTGGGCACTATGCCACGGTCGTGCCTTTATTAGCAATGAAGTGCCGAGTTCAATAGGGAAATTCCACATAATCCCACGGCCGTGGCCACCTGCCACGACCGTGGCCATTGAAGACACCACCGACGTGACCATCAACACGATCGTGGTCAGTAGAAGAGAAAACAATTGTGGCACCCTGCCACGGTCATGGGAATTAATTGCCAAAAGTTCAACTTGCAATAGGGTTTTTTCCCAGAACATCACGACCGTGGCCAAGTCACCACGACCGTGGTTGAAGATGATCAAGACGACCGTGGCTCCTCCCACGGTCACCTCCACCTCCTCCAAAATGGTCGTGTAACGCAACACGGTCGTAGTGCATGTTACCCACCACGACCGTGGCACTCCGCCACAGCCGTGGACACTTCCCCACTTAGCATTTCTACCACCCTTAACATACCACGACCGTATTCACCCCCCACGGTTGTTCCCCACTACCCTCACCACGGCCGTGGCACACCCACCATGACTGTGGTGGTCACCGACCCTACACAACTTTTTCACTACTTTTCCTAAACTGCCCCTACTTACCCTAGTGCTTCCACCACCACCTATATATACCTGGGTGGCGGCCATAGCACTAGGTTAGACTCCCCCACAGCTGCTACACTACTCCACCCTCCATTCTTGAGTTCCTTGTGCAAATTCCTTGCATTTTGGCTCACCATCCACCATTTCCACCCCCATCCCGCCATGGAATCCTAGTTTCCTAGGTTTTCATCCATAATCCCCCACCATTTCATGCTGCCCTGCACCCTTGGAGGAGGGAGGTCGTCTGCAGCAACTTGGAGGTGAAGAAGAAGGCCACTTCATCAAGCTTCATGGAGTTTCTTCCTCTTCTACCCCTTTCTTTTCTTATTTTCTTGATCATGTCTAGCTAAGCCCCTAGTGGTGGGTTGTTTGGGGTTAAAATGTGACTTTGATACCATGTTGGGGGGAAGTTGCTTGTAATTAAATTAATTCATATCTATGATGATTGCTTCTTGCTTCTATATCATTTCCTATTTTATTGCATGTGGTTTGTGCTTATAACATGGATTGCTTGCTTTGAGATGTTTGATGACACTTAGCTTCTAGGAGGAATTGGAGTGTGTGTGGCAATCTTAGGATTGGCTCCTAGGTCCAATTAGTGGATCCCTAGCTAGCCCCCTTTGTTCCTACATACACATCCCTCCTCCTACAAGTGAGTGTGAGATTTAAGTGGCTAGTGTAAGTGAGAGTGATGCAATTGCCTAGGGCCTTCTAAAGGCTAGAGTGGCTAGTGGCATGAGGTCAAATACCCTCATCTCTACTCCCATCTCTACCCTAAACCCTCAATTGCCCACTATCACTTACTCTAGAAACCTAGATTTGGTTAATCTTATTAGAATTACACCTAACCCTAGTCTTCTACTAGTAGTATAGGGTACATTCTAATGGCATTGTCCTTATTGTTTGGTTTGGTAATCTAGATATGAATTGAGCACCATGCATGTTTAATGAACTCCCCCAACTAAAATCAAAGTGACATTTCCCAAACGGCCCACCCATCTTAATCACTCTTACTTAAAACCTTAATTGCTCTGTTTGCTTGTTAATGCTAGTGTAGTTCGATTGCTTTAGTTAACTTAGTTAATTGCCTAGTTTTTCTATCTAGTGTTAATCTAGGTTTTTGATCTAGTGTGATAACCTAGATTTTTGAGTTTTAATAACTAATACAATATTTGAGAGATAAGCATGCTTTGTAGATGAGAAATACTGAATTGAGGAATTGGTAATCCTAATATGGATTCTTTCACCTAATTTAGGTTATGTGAGATATGATAGAGGACTATGATATGTAATCATGTTCAATTGAGAACGAATAGACTTTACTAATCAATTGTGTATTTTGGAGACCAAATATCCAATTGAGGACATGCGCGGACTAGAATGCAAAATGAGTGGATCACAATGTATTATAAGATCAAACAAAGTCATTGCAAATTGTTCAGATCTTTTGGGGGTCAATTGGTAATCACATAGACCATAGTACACCTAAATATAAAGATGTTTGGAGGAATTGATTGATTGTCAAACATTTGTCTTTGTGTCTGAATTTAGAAGGGATTCTTCATTAGGTTACTATGAACACATTGGAAATTAAAGATCTGATTGAGTTCCCAATTAAATGTTAGTTAAGATGAAAGAATCCTATATATCTTTTGCTTTATTTAAGGTTGAGAATTATAGTGGATTAACTATTTTCTTATTACGCGGCCACTATGGTCTTGGATTCGCCATCTCCCTACTCCGAAATGGTAGGGGAAGGTGGCACGATCAGAACCCCTAAGGAAGTAGTCACTTGCTATGGATATGGGGGAGTTAGCTAGGTGGGATGAGTCCTCCGCACTCATCGGATCCAAACAACCAGACACAAGGGTCTCAGGGTAGAATACAGAGAATGAGCAACCTCTCATCATACATTCACCTCTCAATTCTCGCACACAGCAACAACTAGGTGGACAAGGAAGAAGCCCTGGCTGGGGGCGCACACAGCAGAGTTGTGAGGGAGGAAGAGAGGTAGAGGCTACTTCCTGCCTAAGAAATAGACGAGGAGATGGAAGTGGCGACCAAGTCCTCAGCTGGCAAGAGATGGAAGCGGTGACCAAGTCCTCTGTTGGGCCAAGCGGCGCTGGCGTTGAGATCTGTGACGCACGCGGCGGGCGCAATGCTACAACCTTGGAGATAGCTTACGAGAGGGAGTAGGTAGATGGATCCCTAGACATCAGTGACTCATCAGGGTTGTTCAGGGACGACAACGTTCAGTGGAGTGAGGACAGAACGGTGCCTATTGCTCGCTGGAGGAGCACGACATGGCAGCTTCATGAAAGAGTTGCAGAGCTTTGAGTTCCTAGAAGACCATCCCTATGCGCTCCTCGCATCCTCTACATTGCTCTCATCACTTTGGAAGAGATTTTGGGAGGGGCAAAAAGGAGCAAAACAGGCCCATGGCCACACCAGAGTCCTACCTGGGCGACGGCGCTCACGCACACCGGGGTCAGAGAATGTGAGGGTGAGGGAGAGGGGTGTCTCCCAGTCTAGTAAGCATGATGTTGGCTGAGTCGCCCCAATGACATCTCAGGCAAGGTCGTAGATCTCGCAGTACTCGAAAGAGCTAGCAACGTAGCTAGCAGGCTCAAGATTTTCATCTCTGTCTGTGGAGCCATGGCACATGTGACTTTCCTGGAGAAGCAATGAGGTCAAGGAAACAACATGTCTCTTAGGTGGGTTCTTGCAGCTCGTAGGGTTCCTCATTGTCGCTCAGAACCTAGCCTATGCACGCCGCTGAGGCAAAAACATGCGAACGGAAGGTGAAAATTCGGGGACGTTACAGTTGGTATCAGAGCATGAATAATAGCTACACCTGACAATATCTCACCATGAAACATAAACTAAATTTCACCTTTCACTTAAATCCTAGAAACTTAGTAAGTTGTTCTATAGGAACTATGTTTGACTTAGCCACTAGGTTAGAACCTAGATGTTCGAGAACTAGGTTTAGACAAGTGTCTGAAACCCTTTCCATATAGAGCTCATATGTATTGGGTAGCTACACTAGTCTACACCTTGTTCTCACCATTTCACTAGGTGACATGGCACTAGACTATCTACTGTGTGTGGGACACTCGTTTTGCTGATTTGGTTTTGTTTTCCAATCGGCTCGAGCCTCGACAGTTTTCTCTGACGTCTTCTTTCTCGGAGAAAAATATATATACAATATTTTATTATATATATGTAAATAAATGTGTCCCTCACACTGGAGAGTAGTTAGTGTTCATGCGACCTAATTGAAAGGGAGTGACATAAATATAGAAGAGAGAGTAGATCTAGATTAGATGTCTAGAGCCTTATTGAATATGTGACGATTAGAGTAGATGATTGGTTTATATATGAAATAAGCATGTGAAATCTTATCTAAGTTTGATCTCTGATGGTATACGTTTCTTTATAAATGTTTAGGTTGTACCTATTATGTAGATCCTGATTAGCATACATGTTCATAGACTTATCAAATCATCTTTCAATATGTAATTGTAATTCATGTTGTAATAAGTCATTTTTTTGTAATATACATGTTGAATGTTGAGATTGTTTATGGTGTATGTTATGGTTGTATGTTCATGTATGCGTATTATGCTTCCGCATCGCTCTCTGATATGATTGCTAACGTTTTCAGATTTTGTCTTCTCATCTCCATGGGGTTTTGAGAAGGTGAAAATCCAGGGATGTTACATCTAGTTAGTGGTTAATTCAGTTCCTTAGTTGCTAATTGCTTGCTTAGTCTAGTCCATCTTGCCCCTGCCTTAGTTTAGCTAGTTTGTCACCTAGATTTCTAGTTCAATTTCTGATAACTTAGTTTCAATTGTGTCTTTCATACTTGTTCTTTAGTTTAACCAAACCATCAAACAACCTTAAAACCCTAAAACCCTAGCTCTGCAAAAGGAACATAGCCCACACCGTCTAACTCTAGTGCCCCCTCTATCTATGTGGTTCGACCCCGCATCTTGCCTTTCTCCTATACTATGACAGTACCTCGTACGCTTGTGGGCGAACTATTTTAGTTTTAGTGATTGACTCTATTTGGGACCATACAAATTTCGAAAGCGAAGATCCCATCTCGCGTGCCTTCTGACCTCGTGGATTGCACCCAGCCACCCTAGTTGGCTGGTGTTGCAAGCCTCTAGCGGGAGCGCACCAAGGACCAAGGAGGACATACTGTAGAAGAGTGAACCGACCACCTGGTGGCCCCAACTAACTGGTTGGAGGTGTACAGACATCGATTGCATAAGAGGCCATACAACCACTTCAGATAACCAACCAGTCAGCCAAGAGGCGAGCCGACCGGTTCAAGGGTTGAACCAATCAACCTGGATTGGCAAGCACATATCTACACCAATAATAGGTTCAAGCATATGATGTTGAACTAGATGGTAGTGATTCCTTCTGGCTCTAAGGAATTATAGTATAATGGTCATAACCATCACTAATGTTTTATATTGCATGTTTACATTGTGGGATATAGCATGTATATGATACGTGTATATATATGTGGTGATTGGATAAAGTATATGTATTTATGAATACAAAAACTTTCAATTAAAATATTAAGCCTTAAATGCTTTCCATAAGCAACACACATGAAAAAGTTGATCAACTAAGTGTGGGCATCCCAAGGGTGGTGAGCTATCTATCTTGTGGAAGTGTGATGGTATTAACGTGGGCCTTCCAAGCAGGGTGCATTATTATCATGTTAGTTTTTAGTTCAGGACTAACTGTGTGTCCTCAATGAGATTAAGCACCAGAGGCATGCAGATAACTATTGCAAGGAGTTATGTACATCATCTATCTAAGAATTATATAATATGTAGTTGGCAAGAGTTTCCTACCTTGATAATTGACTATGGACGTTGGTGTTGGTTGGGTAATAGTTGAAATATATTGGATCTTGACTCACTACAAGGTTGTACATTGCTATCTTCCTAATCGAATGTGAGGTCTATCAATTTGAATAAAATAGTGGGAGTGGTAATTAACTAAAGACCTATTAAATATTGTCAAATTTACAAATCAAATAAAATCAATGAGTTTTTGACAAAATTGTAAATTCTTTTGTAGAGTCAAATGGCAACACACAAAAACACCTTTTCTTTCTTATCATTACTTGAGAAATACAGGTTAAATGGGAACAATTTCCACAACTGATACAGGACATTGAGAATCATTCTCACATATGAGTGCAAGCTCTATGTCCTAGAGACACTAAAGCCAGAAGAACCTCTTCCTAATGCTCCTAAGGTTGATAGGGATGCTTACAAGAAGCACATTTAAGATGTTGTGGATTTCAAATGCCTAATTATGTGCTCCATGAACCATGATTTGCAAAGACAACATGAGAACATGGAAGTTATTCAGATGGTCCACATCTTAGGAACATGTTCCAAGATCAAGAAAGATAGGAGAGATTTGATATCTCAAAGGCATTGTTAAAATGTAACATGGTAGAAGGAGATCTAGTAGGTCCTCATATGCTCAAGCTCATTGGGTATGTGGAGAACCTATTCAAACTAGGATTCCCCTTTGGACAAGAGTTGGCCACTAGTATGATTCTACAATCTATGCTAGAGTCATACAGTTAGTTTGTCATGAACTACAACATGAATGACTAGACAAATTGTTGATAGAGTTACTAGACATGTTGAGAATAGTTGAGGCCAAGAAAGACAAGCCCAAGTCTATGATGATGATCAGTAAGATAAAGGGAAAGTCTAAATGAAAGGGTAAAGCTAAAAATATTTCTAAATCTATCTAGAAGCCCAAGTCTTCAAATCTCAAGGCAAAGGGAGGAGTGAAGAATTGAGGCAAGTGTCACTAATGTCACCAGGGCGGACACTAGAAGAGTATTTCCCCCTTTACCTGGAGGAACTAAAGGAGGAGGAGGAGACAGAGATATCCACTTCAGGTATATATGTTGTAAGATAATTCTAAATTAGTTCTTAATCTTGGTATGAGATACCAGATATGGATCTAACATACGTTGATGTGTAGGATTTGATAAGAAGCAAAGGCCTTTATGAAAGGACAATTAAGGGTTGCAGAAGTAAGAACTGCTCAATAAAAAGTCTAAATTAGATTTTAACTTAGCCCATATGCCATGTAATAGAGTTAAATGAACTTTTATTTCAATATGCCAATAATAGAAACCTTTTTTATTTTTGCATCTTATAATGACAAGGATAATTATGAATAAAATAGATAATGTTCTATTTCAAAGATGTGATCTTGTATGGAAATAACCTAAATATATTATGATCTTTATGTGATTGGGTCAAAAGATGAATCCTCATAACCTAAATACCGAAATTATAATTGATAAATTCAAACAATCAACAATTGATATCATTGTCATCTAGAGCACACATATGAGAAATGCATTTCTAGAATTCATATTGATGTTTATCTAGACTCTTTTGGTTATTGAATCAATTAGAGACATGCAAGTCTTTTATGGGAGCAACATGACAAACCACCTCTCACTGGGTATAGTGGGAGAATAAAAGGGCATGTACATAATGATGTACAAAGACCTCTAGAATAAATGCTACAGATAGATTTTTGCACTTCATAAAATTTACTGATAATATGGAGATATGTACTCAGTAAAATACAAATCTCTTAAAGTGTTCTAGAAGACTACATGTATGAAGTAAACAACTTTCTAAAAGGTATTAAGATACTTTGATATGATCAAAAGTTGAAATACTTTACAAAAATAGTTTGAGGACCTTCTGGAATGAATGTTATAGTGTATCACAATAATCTCCACATGAGCATGATGATGTGCCAGAATAAAGGAATCATATCATGACAAGTCATGAAATGATTATCATTTAATCTAATCTTCTAACTTCCTTTAGAAATATTCTGAACACTAGAACAATGTACTGTCCAAAATGATTTTAAAGATGGCATATGAGATATGATATGGGAATATCCTGATATGTCTTAAGGATTGAAACCTATATTAAGAAAGTTGTTTCTTTCTAAAAGTTTATCCACAGATCATAATTTTTTGAACACTACTTGTCTCAAACAAACAACAAAATGTTTGCTTTTGGATGGTTGAGTTCCATAGGAATGAGTGGGATTAAAGTAGAAATCAAAAAGTTTGGATTCAACAAAGAACATTTGAGCCATAGGAGGCACATTGGGAACAAAGAGAGTCACAAGTGGTTCTGGAATCTCAAGTTCTTTATGTAACACACAAAACTCATAGTTCTGGTAAAACATGTCTGAGATTAAAGGATTGTGAATCCAATAACTTAGATAAGTTGTGAGTTGGTCATGAGATGATGAGCTAACATTCAACTAAGAACTATTAAGGGACCAGAGTCTGAGTAATGGTTAGGCTATTATATCCAGAATGTAATCCATGAACACCAACATGTATGACCTTGGTGATACCACCTGGAGGGTTAAAACCCAAAAGGTCCAATTGTGTTCTCATAAGGGAGATCAAGTGGATGACATAAAGGATAGATTGGTTGAAAGGATTTTTAAAGAAGTTTAACATGATGAAATTACTTTACAAATGAATGTTCTTGTTAATACAGCTTGTTGAGACTATACACTTTGGCATACGAAGTTTAAAACTACATTACTTAGGAATAAATAAGAGGATGTGCCCAAAGGTTTTATAGATCCATTAAATGCAAATAAAGACTATAAGCTACAATGTTTAATATAGAGATTAAAACAAGCATCTCAAGACTGGAATCTTTGATTTGACAAGATAGTCAAAGAGTTTGACTTAAGTCAAGATAAAATATGAAATTGGTGATTATAAAAGATTTAGTGGGAGCATATATTCCACATATTGATGAGGAATGACCTTTCAATACTTAATATTGAAACATGGCATGAAAATAATCTTCAAAATGAAGAATTAGGTGAAACATCCTATGTTGTAGGAATTGGGATCTATAGAGATAGTCTCGAAAGTTTCATAACATAAGTACAAGGACATATATTGGCAAAATGTTGAAATGGTTTAGCATGAATGATTCAATAACAGAGAATGTATCCATAAAGATGGGATCAGTTTCTCAAAGAATCCAATGTTCCAATTCTTGTGAAGAATGGAAGGGATGCCATATGCATTCGCATTTGGATCCATTTGCAATATCGTGTACTCATCCCATCATCTTGTATGTGTTGGATAAGATAAGAAGATATTAGTCATAATCAATGAAGGTCATTGGAATTCCATGAACAACATCCATTAGTACTTGAGAAGCACTAAAGGATTAGTTGTTTCACTATGGTAATAAAGGAAGAATTGGATGTAAAGGGTTACATCAATGCAAGCTTCCAAAATGACTAATAATCATCGTAATATAAAAGTGTGTGTCTAAACTTAGAGAAGAGTTATTAGTTGGAAAGAATTCCAAACTAACAAACCATTAATTTAAAATTCTACAAACAGAAGTTGAGTATCCTTGTGTTGTGAATAGAAGAATGGATACTATATGGATCTAGAAGTTCATATGGGTGAACCTATGGATGTTTCAACCTTGTTGACACAGTAGAAATACTGTGTCAAGAACGGAGCTATTGTCTAGACAAGGAATATTAGATAGCATATTGTAGCAATTACATCTCATACAACAAAGAGATGTGAAACATGTAATATATGGACTATAGAAAAATGTTGCTAACTCATTGTATTAGCACTTGAGTAGTAGAAACATGATGGATAATAGATCACTAAGAATAATATTTGTGGATGATTGGCTCTAAGTGCAAGTGAGAGTCTATTGGTATGTATGCCCAGAGAGCCAATCATATGATTATTGACATGGCATATAACATAAAGGATTTGATTAATGATAAAGGCAAGCTTCCAATTCATCATATTTTACTCAGTTGTGAGATAATGAGGAAACATAATGAATCTCTAAATAATTACAACTCTCAATGGCATATGTCTTCAAGTACGTGACTTAAACAATGATATCATGTAGATGTTAAGAGTATGTACATTCTTATTATGTCCTTGGTCAGATGTTACTGTGGAAGACAGATGAACAGTAGTAACACTAAAGACCAGAGTGTGTGTTGGTTGATGACAGAATCTCATTAGTCATGATATATGATATCAAACCAAGCACATAGATACTTGTTGGGGAACCATGTATCGGACAGACCACCTTGAGAGTGACACATGGAAACCATACATGGTGGTCATAATCATCTCTTATAGTGAAGGTGGTGATTGTGGTTCTTAGACCTGAAGTTGCACATGTCATTCGACAAGCTTTGACATCATCCAATGTAATCCTGAATAAGGATTGTCATAACAGTGATGATTGGGTGAGTGTAATATATGGGGAATTAGTGTGAGTGATGTATATGGGATATGTCCCTCATACATGAGTTTGATATCCAGGCCACTTGATAAGAGAGACTAAGAAAAATCATGTGCATGCACATGTGAATCAATATATGATGTTGAGGTCACATATATCTCATACAGTCTCCTCCGGATCAATGAACATGGATTGAAAGTGGATGATAATTTCATGCCTCGAGTTCATTTTGGATATCAAAGACAAAGGAAATAGACAATTACTATAACTCCTAACATGGATTGTAGGTTGAAGTTGTTCTCCAGCTTTCCTGGTTATTTGGGTAACAATGATCTATGACTAGGCACCACTCTTTGGTTGTGATGTCATAAATTAGTTATGGATATTCATTGCCAACATAACAAGGAACCTCTGGGGTCACACATATAGGATACACCTAGAAGAGGAGTTTTATCATGAATGATAATTAAATTTATTACTAAAGTTTGTAGGTATTCAATTTAAGAAACATTATTTGAAAATTGACTGATTGGACAATTGAACCGACCAGTTCAAGTATTGAATGATCGTTTCAATGTGTCAGGTCAATTGAACCAATTTTGGCAAATCTGGATAGTGTACTGATCGGTTCAGGAAGTGAACCATTGATTCATGTCCATGAACCGTTCGGCTCAGGTTTTGAACTTAGCGGTTTGTGGATCCATTCGATTGATTCAAGGATTTGTGTCGACGTCATGCTGTGCACTTAAGCGGCTATGAGTTACCAATACAATTGTGATTGCAAAACATGAAGAAACAACCAGTTCACTTGGTGAACTGGTCGACTCACATGTCAACCGATCGATTCACTAGTGGACCAACCATTTTACCTGTCGCATGTTGAAAAAATTCATGAGATTCTAGTCCCTTCCACTCCCACACAGACTGGGAACCTGACCATGACCCTCCTATAAATAGAGGGGAATTGGGGGTTTCTCATAGACACAACCCAATTTCCTGCAACAATTGTTGTCCTCTCTGGTTGTGGTAACTAATAGAGAGCCCGAACAAGTCCTACCAAATAAAGGGAGGGATAGCAAGGGAGAACAATTGTGGGAGACCAAGTTGGTGACTAGTACATCAACAGGAGGGACAACTCTTTCCTATCTATTATACTAGAATGATAGGAGTTCTAGGTGATTCGTGTGAACTACCATAGAGGTGAGGAGGTTGTTTTCTACATCTAGGAGAAGCCCGTCAGCTCTCTATCATGGTGAAGATGAGGTGTTGATGCAGATGTTGTCCCAGTGCAACTAGGAGAGTTGCACTACTGTAATGAGGAATAGTCGATGAACTTGCTCCAGGACCATGTATGAACTTGTTAAACCACCCTTTCCAATACATAATTGTTGACAAGATCTTGTTGTTATGGGGAGTATGAATAGATAATTTTTTCCACTTTTGACTCTGTGCCCATATTTCCCAACACCTTGCATTGGCCATCTCATGATTTCGAGACCACAATGGCCGGAGCAATATGTGGAGGTCCAAAAATGTAAAGACCATGTGTTTGTGAAAACAAAACCATCCATTAAGTTTGATGTGGAATTTCAAATCCGTTGAAGTAAACATCAACATAGGTTGGCCACTGAAACTCCAAAAGTGGTTGTGTTATACATGAAAACATAGTGGTAACACAAAAATTGGGATTTATGATCACAATAAGCATCTGGTCAAACTGAGAAAAGTTGGTGGTGTGAGTGGCCTTAATGATGAAGGATGCATCCCTTTCATGACGAAACATGGATGGAAGGGCTCAACTAAACATATTGTTGACTGAGAAACAAGTCAAGGTTTGGGATTGAGATAGGCTAAAACACACTACCTCTAAGAATAGTTAAATGAAATAAAATGAGGTATGAAGTCTTAGTGAGGCATAATTGAACTGGAATGGTTGCATGTGTTGCATCAAGCTCATCATCTCTGGAGAGGTGGACTGAGTCTGTAGTGCTACCCTAGGTTGGCTCTAAAGAAATTGGCTATGAATGAGGCTTTTAGGGATTTTGATTATGCTCCAGGTATCATATAAAATAGGTTTGATAGGGATATTTACATTAAAAATTCCCTAAGTTTCCTGGTGGAATAAGGTTTTAGATTTTTTAATAGTGTTGGAGATAGGGTTTAAGTAGGGGGTCAATATGCTTGCAACAACCTCGTGAAACAGATGCTGGCAAGAAAAATTGGAGTTTTGGAGTGTAGAGGGAGAGAGAATTGACAAACGATGTTGTGGACTAAGGATACCCATTGCACGAAAGGTATGAAGTGTAAGAAAGAGCCATGTTCATTTGATCATATCTCAATGATCTAAAATTTAGGTGATATAGCAAACTAGTGTACGACACAAGACTTTATGTATATCGAGATCACTTAGATGTATTTAAATGAACTAGATACATAGGTCAATTAATTTGCTAATGTCTCCATGATTATAGACAGTTTATTCCTAATGTTTTTAAAATGACTAGTATCATCCAAACATAATGAAATCCGATATGTTACTTAATTTGACCATGAGGAATCCAAATATTCATTAGATTTTTGGTTTGAGCTAAGGGATTGTGTGATTTACAATTAAGGTACTTAGGGTCATTAATGCATTAATGATTGTTGAAAAGGAATTACATTACCAAAATTTAAAGGAATCTTTAGGTACTCATAGAAAAAATTGATGGAACATATTATGCATGTTAATAGGGTTAAATTTCGTTTAAACCCTAACTAGTCATCATGGCATAATTGGGGATAGGTGTTATCCATTATTTGACTATGATGCAGATCAAGGTATCATTATTATATTCATCTTTTTCTCAAGTATTTATGGATATCTTGGAAGCATATTTGATCATATCGGGCATAATGAGTATTCATGGCTTCACCTTGGACAGTTGAACATATGAAAATCAAATTAGGTCGAATTAAGGTTTCAACTTATTGAGCATAATGAATTATTTTTAATTAGATCTATTTCTAGGAAGAGATATTAGGGTTGTTACAACCTACACACCTTATATAAATTCCATCCTTGAAATTTTCATGTCACATACGACACTACCCACCTTCGGGTTTCATGTATATGTACACTAAGACATAAATAATTTCATGATGTTTCATAAGTTTGCACTAACTTGTTGATGATATGGCATTTGAGTGAGTAACTACATTATATCTAACATGAATCAAAAGATTAACGAGTGCATGGGTCACTAATTGGAGTTGAATACAAAAACATACATTCATAATCCACCATGGAAGCAATCATATCTTGACTTATCTCCATAGGATCTAGATTAGGATTCTTACATGCACCCTTCCTCGCAGCCAACTTGGGGGAAATTGTCTTTGTAGTTCCCTTCTCCCCCATGATAAAAGCAAAATTCTAAGCCTAGTTTGCATGAGTATGCATGGGTCTTTCCACACATAGGGAATTATGTCCTTACTTGAGGATCTTGTGGGCCTTCTGCTTCCTCTGGTCATTGTTGTAGTGTCCCAGTTGATGTTGACATCATGGTTGATGTGACCCAAACCCACTAACTAGGGCTTAGGTCTACAAAATAGGAATTAGACTTACCATCCACTTGTAACTACTAACTCAATATATTTATAACTTTTCTCTTTATTATGTAGGAACATCATTAACTAACAGATAACACCTTGTTTATTCAAAACATGAAAGGTTACTTGTTTATTCAAAACATGAAAGGTTATAATAGAGTTTTACCTTTACATAAAAGTAGAGGTTCTCATTTAAATTATACCAACTACAACTTATTACAAACTGCTCTCTTTTATCACTCTCTCATTCCCAAGATCCAGAGGAAGGATAAGAGACCATGTAACTAAACTAACTCTTCCTCTCAAGACCTTGATTGACCTACTCTTGATGAAAGCTAGTATCTGACTCCTCCTGAAGAGATGGACCCATTCCTCAAAAAATGTTTTAGTAGATTGTATGAGCTACTGGCTCAGTGATGTGCATAATTTATATAGACTTTTGTCCACTTCTGCACAAAAATTTAGTCCATTTTTTTTTCTATTTTACCTCTAATCATACTTAATTTTGCATAACTACAGGTACGTGGTAAAGATGATGAAATGGGGTTAATCCAACCCAAATATGACCTTAGTGGGATTCCTCGATGATTGGCAATCAATCTAGAGGAGTTGTCAAAGTTTTAGAGTAAGAAATGGCATGTTTCATTTTACACACGCTGTGTATTGTTCTAGAAAGGGCATTCCTCAATGACAAAGAAGAAAAATAGTGTGTTCCTTATCAAATACGATGTGTTCACACGTTCAAGAAACCGACAATGGTTGTTTTATCAAGACAACATGATGTGTGTTTAATACACACGATGTGTCTTACAACTTCATGAGCCTTGTTTCAAAGACAACGGTGTGTGCCAAATAGCACAAGACGTGCGTTAAATGCACAGGTGACAGGTCAACTTTAGACAGTAGCAACGTGCCATGTCTTTTAGCAACATGGCATGTACTTTTCATGAGAGTAGTTCTAGTCAGCAGTTACACATGCTGACACACCATGTGCCTTCCCAGACACGGTGTGTCCCTAACAATTCTACAGTTTTAAAAGACAACCGTCCCACCTTTTAAATATGTAAACACTTAGATGGGACGGTTATCTCTCATCATTTGAGACACTTTATGACTAGAAAAGGTGTTGAGCAAGAGGAGGGTGATTTTGGAGAGGAAGAACAAGTTTCTTGGGAGAGAACCTCCATTCTTCATCATTTATTCTTCAAAGGGTGTAGCAGAGCTTCTCTACTCCATCTGAGTTTCTAGGGAGGGAAAGGAGTCCAAGTAAAAGTAGCTACAAGGGTGGAATTCCATCCACAAGCTGGAGTTTTACCTCACCCAACTTCATTCTTTGGTTTCTTTGCTCTTTCCTCTCTCTTATCATGTCAAACTCTGAAATTTGTGCCATGCACTTATGCTTCTTCATTATGTATGAGTAAAACCATTTTTCTTGGGTATTAGAGAATAGATCCCATGCTATTACTCATGTGAACTCATAATTCTTAACTAATTTTAGTTAGTTTATTTCTCTAAGAGATTCTACAGTGTGATTTGCTTATATGTTTGTCAGGTCATCAAACCTACATGTTTTATGCTTCTTTATGTGATTTGGGAGGATGTATGAAGGAGTATGGAGTAGTTGTCTTGGCAATGAATCCTTGACCACAAGAGTGGTTGGGATAAATTGAGGATTTAAGGTTGTAGTTCAAATTCGAGCGTAAGCATGGGAGTGCTATGTAAAGATGAGAATCGTCTCTTATCATCGGGAGGTTTGATATGACGAAAACCTCCTTTGCAAGTTAATTAACATGTGAATTTTGTAGTTACATGTGAGTAATAGTGTGGAAGTGAAAGTGTATGACCAAGATCTCCTAAAATCTGATTTGAATTCCTTTAGTTTAGTTCTTTGTTTCTTTTAACTGCAAGTTAGTGAATCATAATACAACTCAACTATTTCTAATCAATCTAGATTGTTGAACTGTAACACACTTGTGCCTAATAGTGCCTTGCTCCCTTGGACAATCTTGTTACTACACATACATGCATACTTGCGAGGTAGTGCTTGAGTTTATATATATTAAAACTTACGCATTTTTTCTAACAAGTTTTTGTACCATTACCGAGGAGCATCGGTATTTTTCTATTAAAGTAAGAGGTGTTAACTAGTAAGAAGACTAGATCACTCACCCACTCATCTCATCATTCCATCATCATTTATATCATCAATTGTTTCTTCCATTATTTGTTAAGTGTTCTCACCACTAGTGAATTTGCAGGTGTGCATGCGGAGATCAAAACATGGTCTTCAACCATCAGTGTTTCTAGACCCAAAAATTGCATGCACTCTTAGCAGCCAAAGATGAGCAAGGAGGAGTGAAGACTCTTCAATCTTGGGAGACTCACAACCATCATCACCTCATTCTTCACCTCTGTCTTCACTGGATAGCTAAGAACCAATCATGGAAGATGACCTTCCTCTCAAGGACTTTGTCATTCTAGTTGCAATCAACATCAGTGGGTCTATCAACAGCCCATAGATCGAAGCGAGCAACTTCTTCATCAGCCCGACAATCATGCAAATGATTCAGCAAAACCACTTTAGAGGGACTCCCATGGAAGACCCCAACCTCCATGTAGCTGAATTCTTGTAATATCTAGATATTTTCAAGATTAAAGTCATCATTCATGATGGTATATGACCATTTTTGTTTCCATTTTCTCTGTGGGATATAGCCAAGGCATGTCTCTCTTCTTTGCCAAGAAATTGCATCAATAGTTGGGATGAACTTCTTAAATTCTTTTCAGCCAAGTACTTCCCACCAAGCAAGATAGCTCAGTTAAGAAGCCAATTGACCAATTTCACTCAACAAGATGGAGAGACTTTGTATGATTCATGGGAAAGGTTCAAATACCTCCAACATCTTTGTCCTCACCATGTTCTAAGAAACTGGTTGCTTCTTCAGACATTCTATAATGAGCTTTACTATAACACCAGGATGTCTATGGATGTTGTAGGCAATGGAGCTCTAATAAACAAATCTTACAAGGAGGCATATGCTATAATATAAGACATGGCAATCAATCATTTCCAATAGAATTCTGAAAGGACTAATTAGCCACCCACATCTTCTATTGCTTTAGGGAAACAAGCAGGCATCCATGATATTGAAGTTGTTGATTTGATTTTTGCAAAGTTAGATGCCTTGGCACAAACGTTTGAGAGGTTGAGTGCTTAACCATCCCGACTGATAAATCTGATATGTGATGCAAGTGAAGCCATGGGACAAGTAGCTTATTCAAGCTACACTTCTTTCATCCCATTTGAAGAGAACATGGAGCAATGCAATGCAGTAGGAATTTTAGAAACAAACAACTATACAATCCATATTCCAATACCTACAATCTAGGCTGGCGTGATCATCCAAACTTCTCCTACCCCAACAACAATCCTCAAAATCCTCAACAAGCTCAAAGTCAACAACCATTGCATGTGGGGACTAGGCCACCAATGGGAAACAATCCTCTAGGATTCAACAACAATGTCAATAGAAACTTCAACCAAAAACAACAACAACCAAAGTCCAATCTGGAGTCTTTTCTTGAAGGGTTTTTTTCATCTCAATTGAAACAAAATGAGGAATTATGCCAACATGTTTGACTAATAAATGTGCCACCCAAAAGCTTTCTTCCAAGGTGGATGACATTACTACTCATACCAAGATGTTGAAGAATCAGATTGATCAACAAGCTCTAGCCAATAAAAGGACACCTTCCAGCTCCAACCCTAAAGAGACATGCAAGTCTATGATGCTAAGAAGTGGAGTAGTGATTGGAGGGTCCTCACCACCTTCAAAGAGGAAATTTGAAGAAGTTATTGAGACAACCGTAGAGGAGACTGCTAAAATTCAAAGGAATAAAACTATTGGAAATCCACAACAAGGTGATGCTTTGGTAAGCCTAATGTTCCTTCCCCTCATAGGTTTGTGAACACCAAAAATGATGCAAAGTCTAACAAGTTTATGGATATCTTAAACAAGTTGTATGTGAACATACCTTTATTTGAAGTGATGGTTGAAATGCCTTCTTATGCCAAGTTCTTAAAAGACATTCTCATAAGGAGAAGGAGGCCTAACCAAGCTGAAATAGTGATGCTATCTGAAAGAATAAGCTCTACATTCAGAACCAATTCCCAGAAAAACTTGATGCTTGGTGCATTTACTCTCCCTTGCAAAATTGGATATTCAACTTTTGACAAAGGCTTAGTTGATCTTGGTGCTAGCATCATCTTGATTCCTTTTTCTCTATGGAAAAAGCTATATTTAGGAGACTTGAAGCCAATGTTAATGACAATACAATTAGCTGACCTTTCAATTAAATATCCTAGAGGGATTGTTGAAGACATTCACATGTAGATAGGGAAGTTATACATTCCTTATTACTTTGTAGTCCTAGACATGCATGAAGATATGACAAATCAAATCCTTTTTGGGAGACCATTCCTCCAGACTGTGGGCTATATTGTAGATGTTAGAGAAGGGAAACTAATTGTCATAGTTGGAGAGGAAGCTCTAGTATTTTATGTCTATGATGATACAAAGGCGTCGAGAACTAAAGAATATTTTTGTTTGATAAATAGCATTGATACTCTGCTAGAGTATGACAAGACAAGTCTTGAACAAGCTCTTGATGATCTTGAAGGTGAAGAAGACAAGGATGTCTCCATATTGATCTCAATGAAGAAAGTTTTGAAGTCACATCAGACTTACCATCCAATGAAGCATCGACCAAAAAGGTAGAACTCAAACCACCCCTATACTAGAAAAAATGTAGAACTCAAACCCCTTTCACTAGGGTTAAGGTATGCTTTCTTGAACCCAACTTTTTCTTCCCCTATTATAATAAATCTTGATTTGACTCAAGAACAAGAAGGTAAGTTGTTGAAAGAACTTAGATTGTACAAAGATGTGATAGACTACTCCATTGATTATATTAAATGAATAACCCTTCTATTTGCATGCACCGCATAGCCTTAGAAGAAGTGCTAAGCCATGCATAGAACCACCAAGAAGGTTAAATCAAAACATGATGGAAATTGTTAAGAAATAAATCTTTAATCTAAAAGATACTGGCATAATATATCCTATCAGTGGGTGCCCATGGGTAAGTGCTATCCATGTTGTACCTAAAAAGGGAGGAACCATTGTAATAAAAGGAGACAACAATGAATTAATTCAGACATGGGTAGTGACTGGGTGGCGAATGTGTATTGATTATAGAAATTTAAATAAAGCCAAAAGAAAAGACCATTTCCTCCTACCCTTCATTAAATTAATGTTGGAGAGACTTTACAAGCACTCTTATCTTTGCTACTTAGATGGGTATTCTGGATTTTTTTAGATTCCTATCTATATGCCTGATTAAGAAAAAACAACCTTCACATGCTCTCATGGAACATATGCATATAGGTGAATGCTTATGTAATGCACCGCTACTTTCCAAAGATGCATGATGGCCATATTTTCTTATTTCATAGAAAAGATTATGGAAATTTTTATTGATGATTTCAGTGTTTATGGCAATCCCTTTGATGACTGCTTGTTGAATCTAACTGAAGTTTTACAAAGATGTAAATAGGTCAACCTTTTGCTCAATTGGGAGAAGTGCCATTTCATGGTACAATCTGGGGTTGTACTTGGTCACATCATTTCAAGCAAAGGGATTAAGGTTGATAAATTAAAGGTTGAAGCTATTGAGAAGATGTCAACTCCAACAACATTGAAGAAAGTTCATAATTTTTTGGGACATGCGGGGTTCTATAGAAGTAACATTAAAGACTTTTCAAATATTGCAAAGCCTCTCTACTCCTTGTTAGCCAAAGATGTCGAATTTATATTCAATGGAGAATGCAAAACAACTTTCCAAAGATTGAGCATGCTCTTATCTCAGCCACCATCATTCAACCACGGGACTGGAGTGCTCCTTTTAAAATCATGTGTGATGCCAATAGTTATGCCATAGGGGCAGTCTGAGGACAAATGTGAGACAATAAGCTTCATGTTTTTCATTATGAAATCAAGACCTTAGATGATGCTCAAATAAATTATGCCACTACAGAAAAGGAGATGCTTGCTATAGTCTATGCTTTTGATAAGTTCACAATATCTTATGGGGTCTAAAGTCATTGTATACATAGACCATGTTGCAATTCGATGTCTCATAAGCAAGAAGGATGCCAGACCCCATCTTATCTATTGGATATTAATGTTACAGGAGTTTGATTTGGAAATCAAAGATAAAAGGGGATAGAAAACAATGTAGCTTATCACCTTTCACTCCTCTCCACAAGTGCCAAAGACAAGTTTCCTATTGATGACAATCTACCCATTGAGAACTTGTATGTGGTAAACTCACTTATTACCCCATGGTTTTCTGACTTTGCAAACTATCTAGCCACCGGACGCCTTCCTCCTAATGTCACCTATCAACAGAAAAAAGAAGTTCCTTCACGATGTAAAATTTTACTATTGCGATGATCCCTTATTGTTCAAGCAATGTGTAGATGGGTTGATTAAGAGATGTATTCCCAATGAGGAGATCTTGAGTGTTATTTCAAAATGCCATTCCTCTCCTTATGGAGGACACTTTTGAGGCAAAAAGACTTCTACAAAGATTCTACAAGTAGGTTTTTATTGACCAACTCTATTTTGTGATGTGCATGCAATTGTTAAAGCTTGGGATAATTGTCAAAGATCAGTAGGTATTTCATAGAAGGACAAGATGGCGTTGAATTCAATTCTTGAGATTGAAGTTTTTGGTGTATGGGACATAGACTATATGGGCCCATTTCCCTCTTCATGCAACTACAAGTTCATCCTAGTGGCATGTGATTATGTATCAAAGTGGGTAGAGGCTATTCCCACTCAAGCTCCAGATCCAAAATCAGTGATGAATCTATTTCAGAAGATTATTTTTCCAAGATTTGGGGTTCCAAGAGCATCATTTTAGATGGAGGAAGTCATTTCAATACGAGAAAGTTCAACAATCTGGTAAGCAAATATGGTGTCAAGCATAAGATCTCTACACCCATACCATCCACAAACTTCATGGCAAGTTGATATTTCAAATAGACAATTGAAGGCAATATTAGAGAAACCAATCTCTAACTCAAGGACAGATTGGGCACTGAAATTAGATGATGCATTGTGGGCTTATAGGATAGCTTACAAAACACCTATTGGTACGACTCCATTCAAGCTATTTTAAGGAAAGTATTGTCATTGATCTATAAGACTTGAGCATAGAGTATTGTGGGTTAATAAATTTCTCAACTATGACATGAAGAAAGCACAAGAAAGAAGGTTGATCCAACTCCAAGAGCTCAAAGAGATGAGATTAGATGCATATGAAAATTCCAAGATCTATAAGGATAAAATAAAGAGATGGCATGATTAAATGGATATGTACCAAAGATTTCAAAGAAGGAGATCTAGTGTTGTTATTCAACTCCAAGCTCAAATTCTTTCTAGGCAAGTTCCATTCTAAATGGTCTATCTCCTTCTTGGTGTTGAAGGTCTACCCTTATGGAATTGTGGAGCTGCAAGGAAAAGAAGTTTCATTCAAAGTTAAAAGCTAATGTTGCAAACCATACATTGAAGGAGAGAAGATAAACCAGGGAGCCTCTTGCTCCCTCTTAGATTCTTGATGTTGTTGTCTAGAATCTCACTCTAGACTCAAAACGGAGGACCTTGTGGGAGTTGACCCCACAATTAGGATAGATTTCTTTACCTTCATTTGATAAAGAATTTTTCCTTCCCTAAAATAAATTTTCCATGGATGAATGTAATAATTTAGACCCTTATGAACATATATCATTGTCATTGCATGTGTTGAGAAAAGAAAATCAAGCTCTATAGATATTCAAGGAGACATGGCATGTAAAACATAGTGCATGGCATGTCTCCACTCACAAAATATCGATTCAAGCAATTCTCCATAACACATTGCATGTCCGTTTTAAGACACGACGTGTGCCATTCCAGAAATGAGTTGCTGGAAACTCACACGATGTGTGGAAATTCACACACGACATGTTGTTATCGGCTTGGAAAACATCAAAGTTGCAGGAAAGTGACACTGCGTGTCGTCTTCTTCATTCGAATGCTAACTATCTTCTAGAATCATACGTGTTGTGTTTTAATTCAAACACGACATGTCACCATCAACTTGTAAACGTCAAGGAGCTCACTGGAAATTTACATGGCATGTTTAAATTCAAACATGGCATGCTTTACAAGAGGAAACTTTCAGTTGATACAAACATGGCATGCATTTATTCATACAGCGTATGTCCTCAACAAATCCAGGAAAAAGTAAAAGGCTACATTAGAAATGTACACATGAAGATGCCATGTACTTTAGAGCACATGTCGTGTGTGCGGGACAGAACTAGGGTTTATCCCCAAATCTCCGGCCGCCACCCTTATTCCCACATTAGCTCACGACATGTGCACCCTTCCCAGTTATTGTGCACCCTCACTTCTTCTCGTGTTCAAGCCCACCTTCCACCGACTTCACTTCCGCCATTGCCTTCTTCGCACAAGCACATCACTGTTGTTGTCGTCTTCACCGCAGTAGACACAACATCCAGATCTGATGACCAATGCTTACTGCCACCTCCAAGGGCCGCCTTTGACTACTACCAGCATTTCAGATGTCATGCAACATCAGATCTACTACCATCTGTGCATGTCGTCGTTGCCTTCACATAGCAGGAGCGCCAGCCTGATCTTCCATCATCATCAATCAATTGTCGTGTCCACTCACACTATTGCTCCATTGTCCACCAAGCTCATGCCATTGATGACATCAAGCTTGGAGCACACGTCCACCGTCATGAATCAAGCACCATCATTGTTGTTGTTCAAGCCTCCGACTCAAGAACACGTTGTGACCCAGGCAGCATCCTTCTTCCTAGGACATGTATTTAGCAGCAAAAGACACATTGTGTCCTCATTCCAACATGTCATGTGCTTTGTTCTGACGGTGCAAAATAAGCCACCAATGGCATCAATCAAGCAAGCCTCCAAACTTCAATGGGGAGAGAGCTCTTCCTCAACTCCCAACTATGTCTCCACCTCTCAATTATAAGTCATTGAAGTAGAAGACGCCACTTACCAAACTCTGATCACTTGAATGGTTCTCCCTACGCACTTTGCCTTTGAGTAAATAGTGGAGGCACTAGGTTTCAATGATGAAGTCATAGGTTTGTGAGAGGAGCTCATACTAAAGTACACATGTTTCACGATGACCAATACCTACCCTAGACTCACTTATGAATTTCTGACTACATTAAAGGCTGAAACTAACCCCAAAAAGTGCCATCATCCATTTTCTATCATTCAATTCCATCTCTTGGTCCAGGGGTACAAGATAACATTCAAAAAAAATTGTGAGGCATTTCAATGCCACTTTGGGGGGTTCTTGTTCTTATCCAACACAGTTTGATAGTGATGTATTCTGGAGTGAAATTATAGATGAGAAAATCCATGAATCTAAGAAGGCCAGAGCAGTCAGCATCCATAATCCCATCTTCCTTTATTTACACTGCCTTCTTAGAATAAGGATTTTTGCAAAAAAAGAAACCCAGGGAGTATGTGGGAAGCTAGACCTCTTATTTGTCTGGGCAATGGTAAATTATTTCAAAATCAATGCATGTTATTTCATTCTCACCACGTTCTTAGACATCAAAAAGAAGCCTTCAGGTGATATCACGATTGAGGGTTTGATCATTCACATTGCCCGCAAGGTTGGTGCTAATTTTACAGGTTCAGAGGTTGCACCTGGAAAGAACCTAGTTGACATACAATTTCTTGTTTCTTCTAGTTTACTTATTCAGGTTCACAATGATGATTCCAAATTTAGACAGTTCTTTGATGATGACCAATTCATTGAATTGCCTAACTTGGAAATCATAACTTTGACAAACAAGGACAATTGGAAGTTTAATCTCTTTGCTTCTGATCAGAGTGAGGATGCACTCACTACAACTGCTTCCGCACCACCGCCTCTTTCCATTGATATACAAACAGAGTATAGTTGGTCCATGCATGATGTGCGACACCTATATGGCTACGTCCAACAGAGATTTGATCAGCAGGACAACTATCTAGCTAGATCTGATGAACCAGCAGTATTCCATCATGCACAACATGATTTAGAGGATGCATATGTGGCATATTTCCTAAAGCCACTATGTCATGCCTTCACCACCACCTCCACGTCAGCCTGAGCTGACTCCTATAGACATTCTTGATGATGATATTATGTGCCAGCATTTCCCAACTGGTCATGAGGGCGCTGGCCCTTCTTCTTGATTTATTCATGGCAGGTACCCGATTGCTAACAACTTGAGTTTGATTGATGCAGTGAGGACACTGTATATTTCAATCTTGGGGGGTAGTAATCGGTTGGTATTATAGTTGTAGTTTCCTTTTTATCATCTTTTTCTTAGTTCTTGTTTTATTTTTTGTTCTTGTTGTGGAAAATCAAGTATGATATGAGGCTTATCTTATGTAAGTGGGTTGAATCCCTTCTATCCTAAACTCATTGTCCTCTCATTGTTGATAAATATCATTTGTAGAAGTTGTAAAAGGCATGCATTAATCAAAATAAACTTCATGGCCACCAACATGTGTCTAATTTTGGTTTATTCTCTTAGCCTGAACATTCATCTTTCACATCATTGATTGCTTAACACATGTAATGGTTTCAATTTTGTGAGTAAATAAACTTTACAACATCATTTAGAACATGGGATTCCCTTGCCAAGCTCTTAGTTATTTTCAACCACTCTTTCAGTGAAAAATTTTCAAGACAAATGAATGAAATCCAGCTAATGTTGCAGTTTAGTTAACTCTCCTATGTTTTGGGGAAAATTCAAATTAAGGCCTCATGGTTCTCAAGTGGAACCCAACCCATTTTAAAATTTCTTTTGGCCTACTACACCTTCAAACCCCATGAAAAGATGGCTAAACCACCACATACCATACTACCCTAGTGTAAGTCTGGTCTAGCCATGATTGTTAGGTGTTATGTCTAAAAAGAGGGTAAAAACACCCCAACCGGCACTCCATGTATGCATAAGCCTATTTCAGTTGTCGAGTGTCAAAACCCATATTCCATTGTCATGTCCTTTTTGGGAAATAAGGAGATAATAGTTGAATTTGTTAGCATTAACTAAGATTCCATCAGTTGCATCCTTAATAGTTAAGATCTTTGGTTGCAAACTCACTAGTTGTTTGGCTTGGTCATCCAAGTTCCATCTAGTGTTGCCTAGTTGATTGATTCATTTAAATTATCATCACCCCTGCTAAATTAAAATTTTCTCTCTTGAGTGTTTAAGATGAATTTATGGCCATAGGCATAAAGCTGTTGATTATGGTTGGTTTGGTCTCTCATATATCTTTCATTTCATTTGATATATGCATGGACTTGATAATTCTTTCATTTGTGTTCTTTTTGCGTGAGGACAATAAATTATTCAAGATTAGGGGGATTTGATGTACACAATTTATATAGACTTTTGTCCACTTTTGCACATAAATTCAGTCCATTTTTTCTCTCTATTTTGCCTCTAATCATACTTAATTTGTCACCATTTTAGTTGTTTTACTTGTTGCATAATGATGGTTGTAGGTACAGGGTAAAGATGATGAAATAGGGTAAATTCAACCCAAGTCCAACCTTAGTTGGATTCCCTGATGATTTGCAATCAATCTAGAGGAGTTATCAAATTTTCAGAGCCAAGCATCAGCTATGGTGGTTATAATCTATTTGAATGGGCCTTGTCAGGCATAAAGTGTTGTTGACATTCTTGAAAGATAAGGTAAATGGTCTTATGACCTAATGGTGGCTTATTGTCTTGCATGAGATGATTCTCCTCAGTGATGAGAGGAGGGGTTATCACCCCAAGATATGTGGTCCTTGTGATGGACACAGGCTAAAAAATAGACATGAAGTGATGAGATTACACCTTATATGATTTAGTATGTTCTGGTGATGTTGCATGCCCTTGTTTATGTAGATTTTTCTTAGAGGTTGCACATTGTAAATTGATTGATGCTGAAAGGTGTTTAAATAACCTAATTAATCAAGTGGAACTTAATCATGTAACTTGCCCTGTGTCATAGATCCATTCAATGTCAACAATTGTTGGATGGTGAAATGAGTTTAACTTGGAATGCATATTTTTGAATATGTGGGGTACAAGTTGAGTACTTCCTTGTATCCTTAACTACATGACGTGTGAGATGACCAAGCGTGAGTCGATCTTGTTGTGGTGTGGGTGGCCATGCGTGATCCACTCCTTCTTGTTAGAACGGCCATGCATGAGCCTATTCTTCTAGCGCCATACCGGTACCAAGGTGGGCTAGTTATAATTATATATGTAGATGGCCATGTGTGAGCCAATCCCTGAATTTGACTATATGTCATTGTTGTAGATGAATGATATGTCTCTGTGGCGTTTTCTCTTATGCTGACCAAGAGGTGTGGTGAGGTCATGGATTCTGGCTCTTCCATTAGACCTTGTATGGCACCGATTTGGACTTATCAAGTGGTCGGTGGGATTTGGGTGGTACGACTCAAATCCTCGGGGCATAATAGAATGTGTAATCAGTCATGTAGTATAATTATATAGGATCAAATGTAGAAACATTGGATGAGGCCTTGCTTGATTTTTATACAATTTTGTTGATAGGAAATATACATGTTCTTCATATTCCTTTTGAATCATTAAGATGTTTCATAATTCAACAGTAAATACTTTCCCTGCTAATAATAATTACCTATTTTACATAGTTGTAAATATATTGTTGCTTATTTTATCTTATTTGTGATAATAATAGAGTTGGTGGTGAGTTATATCTCCCATTGAGATTTGGAATCTCACCCTGTGAGTTTCCCACACCCTTTTTAGGTGGATGAGAACGAAGAGGTAGAGATCGTGCAGTGGAGGTTGAGGAGCAGCACGAGGGCCAGTAGCTGTCGAGGTTGGCAGTGTTGCTAGATGTCTTTTGTTGATAGAGTCCTAGAGTAGTCCTTGTACACTCGGGTCTTCGGGAACGTTTTACAGATGTTTCATGAATGTGCTTTCTTTATGTACCCTTTTGTATACCATATGTGGTGGAATCATGTATATATGTTCTAGAACAGTTCCTTGGTTATAGGTTGATAGCATGCCTTGTATATGCTTTGAGGCATGAAAGGACTTATATGTGAAGGTTATTGATGTTTGGCAGTTTTATGAAAATAATTTTAATTTATAGTGTTGTCTGATAATACACATGTTAATCTCCCTTCTGCGGTTTTGTTTTGAGTAATCTCGCTTTGTGTGGCATTGGGTGTCACAAGTACTCTTTTTGGAACAATAAATCCTTCAACACATTATGCCAATAGACAGGGTGTCGTAATGTTATTGTTTTTGGATCAGAGGGATCTATAGGGGGGGTGAATAGAGCTTCAAAACTTGCACAAAATGATGACACCCTATTGCTCCACAAAGCAAGATTACTCAAAACCAAACGCAGAATTAACACTAAGCAAGCGGATTACTAGAAAACATGGGTAATTAAAACTGATTGTATGAAAACACCATAAGCCAAAAATTTATTACATATGAGTCCATAAAGTCTGCTACATGCAACACATAACATATCACATGGTACTTACATCAATGTAGGTCAACGTTCCTATCATAAACCTATTACATAAGATATTGGTTCCACAAAGATATATATATACATGTACATCTGTCATAACTATACAACCATGGCACACAAGCCAAAACCTTGTATTGGTCACATAACCACAAAACATCTCAAAAACACCCCCAAGGACCTGAGTGTACAAGGATGACTCTAGGATTCTAACACCAAAAGACTAGCAGCACATCCAACCTTATCAGCTATTGCTCTTCCTTAGCTACATGACCTCTACCTCTTCGTGAATGATCACATAAAAGATGTGGAAACCCACGGGATGAGACCAAACGTTCCAACGAGAGATATAACTCTCCGCCAATGCTATTAAAGCATAGATAAACGAAGCAGGTAAAACTAAGCAGATAATTAACATAAGATAGCAAGTTGTAGATTAAATAAGATTAGACAACTAATACTAAATAGTAGATCAAGTTATGTTCTAAAGAGGAATATGAAGAACATGTATAACAGTTGACTTCTTTTTCCATCTTATAATTCAAGAAATCAGTAAAAAGACAAGGAAAATGTGAGACGTATGTCACCCTAAGCACATACACTACACGGTTGTATTACGTCATTTATTATGCCCCAAGGATTTGAGTTATACCACCCAAATCCAACCACCCCCTGTGAAGGGCAATCGAGGTGCCATACAAGGTCCATGGAAGAGCTTGAATCCATGACCTCTCCAACACTTCTTGGTCAACACACGAGAACACCATAGAGACATACCAGTACACTGCAAAAGAGTGACATATGGTCACAAAAGGATCAGCTCACGCATGTCCATCCAGATAAAACACATAGCCCACCTTGGTATAAGTAACGACGCTAGAAGAACAAGCTCATGCATGTTCGTTCTTAAAAGGAGTGGCTCACTCATGGCCATCCATATCACAAGGAGATCGTCTCACGCATGGCTATCTCACACAACCTGTAATTGTGGATGCAAGGATATACTCGACTTGCACCCTCGTATATTCAAAAATATGCGCTCCGAGTTAAACTCATTTCACCAATCCAGCAAATAAAGTTGACATTGGAATTGGATCTATGGCATGGGGCAAACTATATGATTAAGTTTCACTTGATTAGTTAGCCAATTAGGTGACTTTTTAGCATCAATCAAGTTACAACATATAAAGCTAAAACAAACTCTACAAGAATAAGGGTGTGTTACAACTTCAGAAGATATAAAACATAAAAGGTGTGACTTGTCACACAATCACCACAGGATACTCATTGCTCTGTCCTTCACAAGGCCACCATCAATGTCACACATCACCATGGGATAACAATCCCTTAATCACATCACTTGAGGATATCACCTCTCAGTAGGAATCTAGCTGGCACCAGGTCATAGGACCTATCACATTAAGCCATGCATATTATGCCTCATCGATGTGCAAAAGCACCACCCTGTATCACATAATCACCACCACAGCATACATAAGCCATGGCATGCATACCACCTATAAGGTTAGGGCTTATAAAACAAGAAAAGAGAGGAATCATTACACATGATGAACAACTTATGAGAGAGAAAAAGCAAACACATCTCATAACACTTATTTAGGACTACATACTTAACTGACTTGGGTTTTGTAGATGTACAAGCAATAAGCCCTAGGTGGAACTTCTGCAACATTTTTGGAATACTTTTAGGGTTGGGGATCATCATAAGGGTTAAGCAACAACTTATCCATGCAACACTACACGTGGCTCATACATAGCCCATTCATTACTCATACAAGTGCATTGATGAAACATTCAAGCATATGACTCAACCATCCACTTCAAGTATGTCGTGACCACCACCATACATGGGTAATGACCACCATCACCCATGGTGTCTCGACCACGACCAACCTCATTCATGTCACGGCCGCGACCCACCAAAGGGGTGTACCAGGTCTCGACCCACCAAATAGCCAGGTCGTGACCATCAACAAACCTAGACGTCTTGACCAACTAGGGTTAGGGTTTCGACTACCCAAGGAAGAGCATGACGCAATCGAAAATAAAGGGCTCATCTCGACGCATGACAGAACATGTCTTGACCTCAAAACCAACCATGTCATGACCAACCAAGGGAGAAGGAAATGTCTCGACCAAAGCCATGGTGTATCATGACCCTCAAGGAAGTAGGTGTCGTGACCACCACAAGGTCAGCCATCTCGACCCAAAACCAACATGCCAAAGGATGTCGCGACCCAAGACAAAATAAGGCATAGTGACCACCAAGGGTCAAGACACCACCAAGACAAAGAACCAATATCAAACTAGGGTCAAAATAGAGATAACCCACTTCTAAAGTAGACACACAACAAGTAAAACCCATCGTCACCATGGACGAGAAACCTCATGTGAAAACGGTCATCAAACCCTAACACAGACTCCAGGAAACCACCATGAAAAGGAACATCACCACCAAAACTGAACCAAAACTTCATAGAACGTAGAAAAACTCAATCATCATGCATGCAAGTCAAGTTAAGGTTAAGAAAGGAAAGACAACCACCATGTACAACAAACGCCAACAAAATGGGTACGAAGGAAAAATAGGGTTTCGGGTTACATCCAAACAAATCATGATCTCAACATCATCCAAGCTCTAAGGTCTATCACCATATACTAGCATGTTAAGAAAACATTTAGAGAGAGAAAACAGTGACATGCAAGCATAAAGAGTGCAACAATAGAGGAGGTTAAGAATTATATAACCCACCTTATAGAAGATCAACTCCAAGGAAGGCAAGCTCCAAGCACACGATCACCAAGGAAGATCAATCTCCACTAAGAGCTCCACTCTTGGCTACATGATCACCTAAAGAAAGAGGAAGCACCAAGGTCAAAGGATATCTCAAGAAAAAGGGCAAAAAGTCCAAGGCTGGACTAAAAGAAAGAAGGGGGAAAAGAGAGAAGAAACTCCCTCTCACTTGGGTGTCGCCTTGTCAAAACATGGCCTATTACCTTTGTGATGAGGAGCTTACTCTCAAGAACGACCACCATGTCAAAACATGGTCTAAGGCTGATAAAAAGGAAGAATATGGGGTAAAAGGTCCAAAGAAAACATTAAAAAGGAAGATAAACACTCATCAAGGTTGAAGATGACCAAGGATCACCATAAACACCACATGTAAGTGTGAACCACCTCCAAAGCACTAATAATAGATCCTTCTTACAACACCAAGCTCCAAGATCATCCAAGCAAGGAAGGAGAAACAAGATGGCCAAAAAGATCACTTACATTAAGAAAAGAGGGATTGTATAGCATAGGCGGAGAGAGGTAGGGCAAGGGATGAGTGTCAACGAAAGAAGGCCCAAAGGGACACTTGTCCACTCAAGAAACTAACATGAAACCACATAAAGTTCACATGCAAGAGATGGTAATACACTCTAGGTTGGATCTAGACCACCTAGACCACCCAACCCTCATGTCACAATCACAACACACCAAGGGAACCACCTGTGGTCGCGACACACCACCAAGGACCACTAGGTCGCGAGTCACCACAAACCCTAGGTCGAGACACTCTACACAAGAGCACCCATATCGACCCAAGACACCTGAGACCATCTCAATCATGAAAACCATACCTAGGGGAGGTGTCTCGAGTGAGATACCCTCCAACCAGGCCCTAGGTCGTGACCTAGGTCGAAACAAACCAACAAGGGTCACATGGTCATGGTATACCAACCCTAAAAAGCCCTAATCACCACTAAGGGTGATACCACTCAACTAAGGGTCCGCCAAGGCACCCCAAAGCACCACAACCTACCTCATGAAACCAAGAGAGAGAAGGAACACTATAGAGGTGGAAAATTACAATAATATCCCCACAAATGGGTAAGTTGCAATTTACACCAAAATAAACACACAAAGCACAAACAACATCCAAACAAGCTCAAACTGGAGACTTTAGCTCTACACAAGCTCTAAGATCATCCAAAAGGATTAAAACAAGGTTCTAAGCACATCATCAAGCCAAAACAAATAGGGTTAACCCAAAACATAGGTCATGGGTCTTACAAAAACTAGTTAGACCTTCAATTTACTTCAACTAGGCATAATTGTGAAATAGTCAATTTGATGGAAATCTAAGCATGCATAGAAAGGATGAGAGAAATTGACAGCAACAAATTATACAATCTATTTTAGAGTGGTTCCACTCTCCAAACTAGGAGAGAGTCAGTCCACTACCTAGAGAGGTCAAGCTCTAGGATTTCCTTAAGCTTGTCTACTCCTTACATTCACTTATAAGAGTTACAACAATTGACCTTCCTTTTCTGGGACAAGGATACCCAACTTCCCTTTAAGGTCAAGGGAGCTAACAACCTTACAATCAAGGTCTTACCCATCCAAGAGCTAGTCTTCTACCTCACAAAGATCTTACCCACTCTTACAATCAGTTGGATGCCTTCATAAAGGTCCTCCCCTTCATGCAATGAGTCTTTGGCCTTGAGTATTTACCCACCAGCTCCTTAGATCTTCTGCCTTGATCATCTCCTGGGAGTAGCCTTTAGCACCTTCTTCTCCAACTAAAGAAGCTTGCTCCTCCTCCTTCTCTTAGAGAAGCTTTCACCAATGGAGTTTCAAGAAAGGGGATGGGAAAGATGGAAGCTTGAGAGCTTTACAAGCATACAAAAGGGTAGCCCTCTTCACACATGACCTATCTCACTCATAATGACGAATTGAGTTGCAATCAAGAGAGAGAAATGGTATGAAGTGGACTAATAACACTCAACTATAGCAAGGACCTTGAGTAGCATGCAAGAGAAACCTTGGAATGAACTCCAAGAGGTCCTATTTATATTTATGGGTGTCCAATAGAGTGTGGGAACACTTGTACATGTTTACTAGTTGTTTGGAGGGTTGCAACAGATATAATTTTGAGTTTTTCACCCCTTCAACAGTTAGATTCACTTTTTCTATGTTCTTCGTATAATGCATTTGGTTCAGTTTCAATAAAGATAACTCGACCAATCACACTAGGCGGCAAAGCCAATTTAAACCATCGGTCGAGTTTAACCTGGGGTAACTCGATTGATCCACTTGAATTGAGTTTTCTCTACAAAGGGATTGGTTGAGTTCTATGAAATTGAATCTCGATCGATCAACATTCACTCCCTAAATCCATCAAGGATCGGTCAAGCTGGCAACTCGACCGATGAAGGGCCTGTTATGAAATTTACAAAACGAATCAAATGTTGGAATTAAGCGTCTCTAATTTTTTCTCATCTTAGTTACAAGTCGTATCATCAATACAAATGATTACAAAAAAAGTTCTAAGGTGATTTGAAGTGTTTTCCCAAATTGCACATTTGCATCACTTTTGACTTGAAGTATAACAAGCTAGGGCTTGAGCGATTTTATCCTTTTCATGTACCTAATTCCTGAAATCAATATTAAACAAACATATTAGATACATATGAATGGGATGGTTAAGCAATTATCAAAATATGGACAATGTTCAACACCCTTGTCAACATTATCCCCCTTTTTGACAATGACAACCATTCCTCAACATATTGACAAGGATATGAAATTTAAACTTTTACCTTTCATATAGGATGTGAAAGTTAATCCTTTACCTTGTGAATTGCAAGGGGATACATGATTGAACAATGTAAATTGCTCCCCATCAATTCATGCTTACCTAAACCTGCATAGTTAGTCTGTCCACAAATAACCATAGCACATAGTTCATACTATATGGTCCTTGATGTGGCTTATATTATCACACTAACAAACTCACTTAGGGTTGAAATCCCTAAGTTATTAACCAAAACAACGTGCAATAATACCACCCGCAAGCGGACGGGTCTTATCGCAGTATAGTTGAGGATCGGATCCCAAGGGACAACGTTTTTAAGAATATTTCCCTAGTCGAATCTAGTTGAATCAAGACTAATATTTAGAACAAGGTTGGTTGAATTGAGTTTAATTAAACTAAGGGCAAGGAAAGTAAAAAAAGCAGGATTAACGATTGATTAAAGATTAATGATGGAAATCGTTGGGATGATCCCGGGTTTCACCACCACTACACATGCAATCACATCCAAACATCAAACATCCAGGCAAGATATAACCATTCAAATAGAGCTGCTACAGAACCCCCCATACGGGCGCAGGTTCGTGTAACCATCACCTTTGGTATCAGATGTCTCATCACCATCCAGATCACATACTTACGGCTCCGAAGATACAAAAATCCAAATGAGGTTGTGGGCCCCCTATACAGGTGTCAGGCACACAGAAGCGTCATCGTGGGCTAGATGGCTCATCACCACACGGATCATACACTTACGACTTCAAGGAATCCCATTCTATTTCTAGTTTGGGAGTCAACCGCGTTAAACGACATTCAAAACCTACGCATCGAAGTTCTCGCAACATAGGAAGCGAACAAGATAAATTCAAGTAGGTGATCAATCCACAAGCACACATCGACGATTAATAATAAAATGAAAGATTTTATACATACCATGGAATGTTTAACAAAAACATGTGAAAGCATGGGTAGCGGGGCTAGTCCCCGCACCCCAGCAAAAGTAAACTACTCGCTCATGATTAGAGAAACAAGAAAAACAAGAGAAAGAGAGGATTCCGCCATGAGCATGGTGAAGAAGATGATCGTAGCTCTATCGAGAAATGGTCTTCTACACAACGTCGGAACATATCTGGAAGAAGAGAGAAGTACACCACGACATACGGGGCAGATCTTATCTCTCCACCTTCTTCTTCTTCTCGTAGTCCTTGCTCGCAGCAGGAGGAGCAGCTCGTGGACAAGATGGTGGTGTGGAAGTGGCGTAGATACAGCAGATCTAGATCCATATCTAGATCTATACGAGGTGGCTTGTATATCCGAGTCTTCACTCAAGATCTGGGTGAACAGGCCGCAAAACCACCACGGGGGTAGGTTCTTGGCTATGAAGATCGTCTCCTTAGGCCCAGGACAAACTTGCAGCCTAACGACGTCTGGAGATGATGATTTGACTGACTGGAGTCGTGTTCTATTTATAGGCAGGCTGGGCACCGACTTAGATTCGCGACCTTAGTAATGATGTCACGGTCGCGGCTTTTCTTGGCAGGTGCAGAGGTCGTGATTGAGTTTTGCCACGGTCGCAGCTTGTTGGTTCGATCGTGCCTTGGCTGTAGGTCGTGACTTTTCTAATGATGTTGCGGTTGCGACATTTTGCACGGTCGCGGCTTTTTAAATGATGTCGCGGTCGTGACTTTTTGCACGGTCGCGGCTTTTGTAATGATGTCACGGTCGCAGTAATCAAACTGACGTGTCCTCGATCTTTAGCTTGGTCGTGGCTTCGCTACAGGTCACGACTTTTGACACTACGGTCGCGGCTTTTTGAATGTCACGGTCGCGGGGTGGCTTGGAGGAGATCACTAGTCTACTGCTGGTGTCGGTGGTGTCGCAGTTAGTTGTAGGACCCGATCGTAGGTTAGTGAAGAGGTTGTCGCTGTCGCGGCTATGCAGGGGAGGTGCAAAGAGTTGGTGAAGGTCACGGTTATTACCGCGGACAGGTGTCCGCGGTCTTTTGGCTTGGTCGCGATCAGTAGCAACCGCGGGTAGAGTCGAGGGAGGTCACAAAAAAGAGTGGTCGTTGACTTGCTTTGATCAGGCCCAAACCAAGGGCTAAGATAGAGGAATGGATTAGAGCATGGGCCCAATGCCCAAATTGACCTGTCAAAAATGATGTAAAATTACAATTAAATTTGTGATCAATTTGATTTGACTAATATAAGTTTCAGATAAGAAGATACGTCCAATAAAAGCTCAATAAAGCAGTTAAGCTAAGAAAATGCACATATTAGAAGATAAAGCCAATAAAAGCACGAATGTAACCAAAACTGGGCTAAACGAGATGATTGAACTATGATGAAAAATGCATTCATCAAAATACCCTGAACTTAAATGTTTCTCATCCTCGAGTAACACAAAATCTAAAACACTCGTTGGATGAATACTTTCAACTCATGTGATTGCTTCATCTTCACATCACGATTGTTTCTTTTCTGCTCGGTATGACTAAGTGTCTCAACATCCTGAGATCACAGAACACATTTTGCCATATCTTCGTTTCTGAGTTCATTTCCCAACATCACTTCTTCTCCCCTTTTTCCAACATCAAGCATGTCTAAGAGTTTCGTAGAAGTCCAGAGATACCTGCAGAACAACAAGTGTGCACCTGATCTGACACTGGTGTTTTTAGGATGTTGGTGAGCGTAGGCATTCATTGTGCCAGTAGGTGGAAAAGGGAGTGAAGGGTGGTATGGAAGGAAGAAATAAATCTCTCCTCTATTCGACTCGAGATTTTTATTATATGATTTGCAATTTCATTGATTGCATTTTTTTGTGCGAATCTCTCCTCTATTTGACTCGAGATTGCATTTCTTTTTATGTGCGCTTAGGCATCTTTCCTTGGTGGTACACCCCTATTACATAGCGAGGGGTATGGAAGAAGCATAAAGAGAGAGAGTGCGTCCACCCCGAACTTAGGGTTTGGCACTATATTGGCTATTTTTGTTTGTTTTTGATGAACAGAGGGGTAAGAAGATGATGAAAGTAGTGTAGAAAAGAGTTCAGATCAGAATGCAACTTGATTTACAATTCAGTGCATCGGGTCGTTCTCCTTATCATACTCTGCTCAAATAATGACTTGATGAGGATCCAGTGGAGATTCCATGCTATTGTTCCACTAGTCAGATAGGGAGCACAACGTGTTTGATCCCTCTCAGTTCGACAGATACTTGCCATATCTACTGATCATGATGTTAGGATTCATAAACTTCACATGGTGATTTCTAATCATTGGCTAGTTTCAGAAATTGTTCTCCTTGAGGCTTCACTTCGAATAAGGAGGGTATAATGATTCAAAATTTCAAGGAAAAATAGGATAGCCGGCTAGGTAAAGGCTTTGATTGAAACAAAAGCGTCAAAACTTCATCAAGTTTCTATACAAATAGCTATGAAAACTTTTGAAAATTTTTGAAAAATTTGCTCAAAATTGCAACAAGGTTTCAACGATGAAATCTTAAGTCTAAAACAGATAGGAGAGGGTGGAAATTAAAGTACGTACCACCCACCCTCCACCCCGAGCTAAGAAATTTGCTTGACCCGAGCAAACTCTGAATTCGAGATGGAGGGGAAAACTCGTGCCGGTTGGTCCACCAGATGTGGTTGCATTCCTTTCGGCGATGCGTCCTCCATTTGAAATCTCAAAAATGGAAACTATCAGAACTTAAGACTGCATCTTGCGATGCATTGTCTACTAGGTGCAAAAGTTTCTAAAAGCAAAACTAAAAGTAAAAGCTAAGTTAAAGATTGGGTTGCCTCCCGACAAGCGCCTTTGTTTTACGTCGATGGCTCGACGTGATTTCTTTAGCTCTCTGGTAGGTATGTCAGTTTGGACAGATTCATCAATTCATCAGTGCTAGTATCAGCTGTGGTGAAATATCTCTTCAAGCGTTGGCCATTTGCCACAAAATCACCTGACTTCTCACTCCATAAAGTAAATGCACCATGTGGATAGATGCTCTTGACAATGTATGGCCCAGACCATCGAGAACGAAGTTTTCCTTAAAATAACTTCAGTCTCAAGTTCAACAGCAGAACTTGGTCTCCCACTTGAATATCCTTTCTCTTCAGATGGTCGTTGTGCCAAAGTTTCATGTGTTCCTTGTAGATTCATGCATTCTCATAAGTCGTCATCCGGAGTTCTTCTAGCTCTTGAATTTGTAGAATCCTAGCTTCACCGGCTTTCTTAATGTCAAAATTCAACTGTTTTATTGCCCACCATGCTTTATGTTCTAGTTCAATGGGCAAGTGACATGATTTACCATAGATAAGTCTGAAGGGTGTTGTTCCAAGAGGAGTTTTGAACGCAGTTCGGTGGGCCCATAAAGCGTCATTGATTTTCACTAACCAATCCTTTCGGTTGCTTCCTACTGTCTTTTCTAGGATAGCTTTGAGTTGATGGTTCGAAACCTCTACCTGCCCACTTGTTTGTGGGTGGTAGGGGGAAGCTACCTTGTGCATTACATTATATTTTCTTAACAAAGCTTCAAAGCTTCTTTCTAGAAAATGAGAACCTCCGTCAGATATAACGGTTCGTGGGATTCCAAAACAGGGAAAGATAATATCTTTGAACATTTTAATGATGGGTTTTGAATTGCTAGTGATGGTTGGTGTGGCTTCTACCCATTTAGAGACATAATCCACTGCAACTAGTATGTAGGAAAATCCATGTGAGGATGGGAATGGACCCATGTAGTCCACTCCCCAAACATCAAAAATCTCAACTTCTTGACATAGCTTAAGTGGCATCTCATCTCTTTTCATAATGTTTCCCGTTCTCTGACACTTGTCACATGACAACACAAAGTTATAAGCATCTCTGGATATGGTTGGCCAAAAGAAACTGCATTGCAAAACCTTCAAAGAAGTTTTCTTAGAACTCATATGGCCTCTGACTGGGCCTGAGTGGCATTGCTCTAAAATAAGTTGGGCTTCTTCCTCAGCGATACAACGTCTGTAGAGACCATCAGCACAGAGCTTGAAGAGGTACGGTTCATCCCAGTGATATTGCCTCACATCATGCATGAATTTCTTTAGAGCATTGCCAGTACACTCAGGGTGGATGACACCAGTGGCAAGGTAGTTCACATAGTCTGAGTACCAAGGAGTAGCTTCTGAGACTTTCATAAGTTGGTCATCTGGAAGAGAGTCGTTAATTGGTATCTTATCAGTTTCCAGAGTGTGGATACGACTTAAGTGGTCTGCTAAAACATTTTCTGTGCCTCTTTTATCTCTAATCTCAAGATGAAATCCTTACAATAGGAGAATCTGTTGGTATGTATGCCCTGAGAGCCAATCATGGGATGATTGGTGGGATACATTAAGATTGATTTGATAAACATAAAAGGCGAGCTTCCAATTCTTTCTGGTTCAGTCATATGAGATAGTGATAGAACAGATTGAATGTCTAGAGAATGACAGTACTCAATGACGTATGCCTTCAGGTTCATGACCTGAACGATGAGATCATACGGATGCTAAGAGTTTGTACATTCTTGTTATGTCCCTAGTCGGATGTCATTGTGGAAGGTAGATAGACACCAATGACACACAAGACTAGATTGTGGTGTTGGTTGATGACAGAATCTCATTAGTCATGATATAGAGATATCAAACCAAACACATATGTACTTGTTAGAGAACAAGGTACCGGACAGACCCACCGTGAGTTTGACACATGGAACCATGAGATGGTAGTCACAGTCAGTACTCACAGTGATGGTGGTGAGTGTGATTCTTAGACCTGAAATCACTGCACTCAACACATGTCGTTGGGCACACTTTGACATCATCAAACGCAGTCCTGAAACATGGGTTGTTATAAAGGTGATGATTGGGTGGCTTTGACACATGGGGCTTTTGAGGGGTGAGTGATAGATATGGGATTTGTCCCTCCTGAGGGAGTTTGATATCCATGGCCACTTGATGAGTAGGATTGAGAAAGGCGTGCATGCATGTGTGAATCAGTATATGATACTGATGTCATACATATCTCTTCCAGTCTACTCTGAGATCAAGGAAGTGAATGAACGTTGACAGGATGACTGTTCCATGCCTCGAGTTCATTCGGGATATCAGTGACAAAGGAATTATACATTCGCTGTAACACCATTCACGGATTGTAGGATGAAAGTTGTTCTCCAACTTTCTACTTTCACTTGGGTAGCACTGATGTGTGACTAGGCACCGCTCTTTGCTTGTGAAGTCATAAGTGTTATGGACTTTCACTGCCAACGTGAAATGGACCTGTAGGGTCACACACATAGGATTTAACCTGGAAGAGGAGTTTTGTCCACAAAGCAATGTTTAGATTGATTACTAAAGGAGTTTAGTAGTTCAATTAAACACTCAATCAGTCGATAGCTCAATATCATATGGTTCAAGGTGTTGGACGCATTGATTGGAGTATCGGATTGATTGAAATCGCAATTGACTGATTTTGCCCAACCTGTGCTCCCAACCGATCGGTTCATGTGATGAACCGGTCGGCCGAGGTTGTTGAACCGGTCGGCTGGAGTGTCCAAGCCGATCGGCTCATGCCCAGGTTGAAACGACCGGTTCAAGGGTTGAACCGATCGGCTCAACTGGTGCAACCGACCAGTTGGGAAAGTCATGTCGGCAAGAATTTTCCTTTGGTTTCAAATTGCCCAATTCGATTGGGAATAACATTGGTATTCGATACCAATTGAGAACGAAACAAGGAAAGTCTTTTTGAGCCAGATTAGGACCATGAACCGATCGGTTCAGGGCACCAACCGATCGGTTGGAGTGCCCCAAACGATCGGCTCAGGTCCAACCGATCGGCTCAATGGCCGAACTGATCAGTTCAGTTGTGAACCGATCATTTCAAGTTGCGAACCGGTTGCTTTTTGTGGAAAATTCTCGAACCCTTCTACTCCTGCATTAGTCCCGCATTGCCCGGGATGGAGAACCCTGTCCCATGACTCTCCTATATATAGGGGTATTGGGGGCTTCTCAAGATACAGCTCAGTGCAACCAGTTGCTCTGCAAGTTGTCGTTCTCTCTGGTTTTGGTAACCGTGAGAGAGCCCGAGCAAGTGCTTCCCGCAAAAGGGAGGTGCAGCAAGGGAAGGACAACTGCAGTTGCAACAGGAGGCAGGAGAGCGTGTTGGAGACTAGTACATCAACAGGAGGGTGCGACTCCTTCCACTTCCTTGTGGGACAAGGAGTGTGGAGTTCCAGGTGGTCCGTGTGGACTACTACAGAGGCGGGAGGACATTGCCGCTTAGGAGGACAACTGTCATCCGACAGTCCGGTTTGAGCAGGAGTTATCAGTCCCGGTGTGACCAGGAGCTGCACAGACACCGTCGAAGTCCGGAGTTGAAGACCGCGCATTGCGCGAGGTATTGTCACTGAGCAAGCCTCGGGACAAGGTATGATTCCGCAAACCATCCTTTCCTATTATATAGACGTTGACGCGTTTCCTCGGTATGGGTTAGGGGAGAAAATTTTTTTGTTTCCACTGCCTTCTCTGTCTCCCCTAAAACCCTACAGTGGTATCAGAGCCACGTCAGTTGTTCTATATTTTAGGAATATCGATATGATCGATTTTGGTTTGTCGCCTTTAATTATTGCATACGATGCGAATAATATCAGCTTTATGCATGTCCAATCTTAAATCCACAAATCCCTAATTACATATATGATATGTATTATTAATGCACTCGATACGCGTCGCCCTTAAACGAGTTTTGTGGTGGATGTGTGTAGCGTGATTATGGCCTATAAACCCCTATCTGTGTGTGGTTGTTTGTGGTTGCTTGCATCTCGGTCTGCGCACCGATCTTCCCTCTCTTAATCCCGATGTAACTCGAAATAATTTGAGATTCTTTCCTACCTTTGCTCCCCCCGAATGTAACTCGGGGTTTCCCTTTTTAAAGCAATGTAATTAATAGGATAGATTTTTTATTTCCTGTTATGTCATAGACCGGAGGACATCAAGACGACAGCTGAAACGATCGGTTCAAGGCGTGAACCGATCGGTTGACGTTCCAGACGGTCGGTTCAAGGAGTGAACTGATCGATTGATGACTGGTTCGAGGAGCGAGACGAGCGGGTGGCGGACATGACGAGATGCACGACGACCAGGTGAACCGATCGGTTGGAGGAGCCAACCGATCGGCTGGTGGCACCCAGACGACCGGCTGAAGAGTACAGATCATTCATGTGATGAGTTGATCTACTCGGATGGCAAGGCACAGAGTTCATCTTGTACATGTTGCATGTGATGTAGACCTAGATGACCGTGATTCCTCTTGGCTCGAGGAATCACATTAGGATGGCCATAATCATCGCTTTTTATCGTTTGTGCATGTTTTCTGTGGGATATAGCATGTATATGATACATACTATGTATTGTGGTGATTGGATATGTATATGTATATAAAACCAAATCCCTCATTAAAATATTAAGTTTTAGATGCCTTCCAAATGCGACACACGTGAAAAGCTTGTTCGACCAAGTGTGGTCACGCCCTAGCGTGGTGCACCGTCTACCTCGTGGAAGCGTGAAGGATGAATGTGTGGGTCTGCCCTAGCAGGGTACATATTCATCGTGTTTGCTTTGGGTCGAACTTAACAAGGTGATCTAGATGGGATCTAGTACCTTGAGGCATGGAGATGATCATTGCAAGGAGTTGTATATGACATATTATCAAGAGTTGCAGATGAAGCAATTGGCAAAAGTTGCCTACCTGAGAGATCTATGTTGTGGGTGACAGCCCTAGCTGGTCCATGGCTTAGAGGATTTCAGGATCTTGCCCACTAGAAGGTTGTACGCTGCAATCTTCCGAATTGATGGTGAGGGATATCAATTTGAAGTAAAATAGTGGGAGCGATAATTAATTAAAGGCCTAATTATATCGTCAAACTTTCAAATCAATCAAATAAGTCAAAAAATGAGTTTTGGACTAAAATTGCATATTTTCCTTTTTGTAGTTCAAATGGCAACAAACAACAACAACTTTTCTTTGCGATCGGTCCTTGACAAGGACAAGCTAAATGGGACAAACTTCCATGACTGGTATCGGACATTGAGAATTGTTCTCACTCAAGAGCGTAAGCTCTATGTCCTGGATACTCCAATTCCAGAGGAACCCGCTCCTAATGCACCAAGGACAGAAAGGGATGCTTACAAGAAGCATTCTGATGATGCCATTGATGCAAAGTGCTTGATGCTATGTTCAATGAACCATGAGTTGCAGAGGCAACATGAGAACATGGGTGTCATAGAGATGATTCTGCATCTCAGGAACATGTATGAAGATCAGGCACGGCAAGAGAGGTACAATGTTTCTAGGGCGTTGTTCAAGTGTGTCATGACAGAAGGAGATCCAGTTGGTCCTCACACACTCAAGATGATTGGGTATGTGGAGAACCTACAGAGACTGGGATTTCCACTGAGCCAAGAGTTGGCTACTGATGTGATACTGCAATCGTTGCCAGAATCTTACAGTCAGTTTGTGATGAACTACAACATGAACAACTTTGATAGGCCACTGTCAGAGTTGTTGGGCATGTTGAGGACAGCCGAGTTACAGATGAAGAAGGACAAGCCTAAGTCCGTGATGGTGATCACGAGCAAGAAAGGCAAGTCCAAGCGCAAGGGCAAGGGCAAAGCTAAGAAAGGTTCTGAAGCTAGCCAGGAGTCCAAGCCATCTTCAGCTCTCAAGGCCAAGGGAGGCGTGACCAAGAAAGGAAATTGCCACCATTGTCAAAAGCCAGGACATTGGAAAAGGAATTGTCCTCTCTACCTGGAAGAACAAAAGAAGAAAGAGGTGACTGAAACCTCTACTTAAAGGTGTCATGAAAGTAAACCTGTAACACTTTTGAGATATATGATATCAAGATGTAAAGTGTAAAGCATTCTTACTTGGGGCAAGTGTTGCCTTTATAGATAGGAATACTTTAGTTTATTTTCAGCCAATAAGGCATGTAATACAGTTATGAACTGCTATTTCATACTTGCCAATAGATAGAAACACTTTATTTTTGCATATTGTATGACAATGATAGCAATTAATAAAGAGATGTTTCAATTTATAAAGATGTGATCTTTGTGGCAATGCCTTATTATCTTGTGATATTTGATATGCATAAGATAAGACGATACCTAAAAGTTATAGATAACTCAAACAATTTAATTAGAATTAATCATGAGAAATTCATTTCTAGTTTCCATGTGATGGATAAAACTAGACTCTTTTGGTTAGAGAACCAGTGAGGGACATGAATATCTTGGACATGATTAATCAATCTTCACTAAAGTAGTGGAAGAGTGATTATCCTATTAGGTATAATACATGTGATGTATTTACATACCTATTGGAATAAATGTTAATACTTCAAATGGTGTTTAGAGAAATACCAATATGAATGTCTTGAAATGTTCAAGATTATCATAAATGAAGTACAAATTTGGTAAAGTATTAATTCTTGATGAGATCAATGAATGAAATACTTGGACCAAATGTTTGAGATCCTTATGAGTGATTATGATAGTGTATCATAGTGAACTCATGATTAAGGCATGGTGATGTCTGAATCAAGAAGGAATCATACTCTAAGGAGTTAGAGAATGATTATCAAATAACTGAATTCTTCTTAATAAAAGAATACCCCATACTAATAAAAGAAATTAAGAATCACAAGGGTTGTGAGTTCTTATATCTTTAACAGATACACCTCAATTATCTATGTGATGAGTTGTTCATGTGATGAGTCAACTATCAAGATGAATATGAGGAACCAAATCTTGAGTTATGGTTTATGACCTTTACATCCTAAATGACATCCATGTGAACCATAAGGTATGACCTTGATGGTAGCACTCATTGGATTATATCCATAAGTGCAAATGAGTCTTAAGTGTTAAGACACATGGATAACATTTTGAGAAGGATGATGCTTGTTGATTACAACTTAATGACTAAGACATTTGGCATATGGATACTAAAACCGCATTCCTATGAGGAATAAAACCAGGATGTGTACGTGACACAACCTATAAGGTTTATGAATCCACTAATGCAAATGAAGTCTATAAGTTACAATGGACTAATCAATGTGATTGATTGAGTACAAGCAACTCAAAATTGGATCTTTATTTTGATAATATAGTCAAAGGGTTTGACTGATAAGTCAAAGATAAAGAAGTGATCTGTGATTTAGTGGGAGCGTATTCACATTCCACATATTTATGTGAAATGGAATTGTTCTAGAATGGAAATCCAAAAGTGGAAATTATCTTTAAGGAAGATAGAGATGTTTCCTATGTGATAGGAATAGAGATCTATAGAGATAGTTCTCGAAAATCTCTTGACCTGAAAGAGAAAGCATACATTGGCAATCTGTACTGAAGTGTTCAGTATGCACAGATTCAGTGGGAGAAAACTTGTCCATGTTACATGGATATTAGTATCCCAAGGCCAAGTGTCCAATTCTTATGAAGAATGGGAACACTAAGAATAGATATGGATCTATCATGTATGTAACCATCCCATTATCTTGCATGTATGACATGGCAAGAATAAAATGCATTCATCATCTTGTATGTAGGACATGGCAATATGATGTGCTCATCCTGATAACTCGTATGTGTGACATGACGAGTGGATGACTGTCTGCTTCCAGTAAGTGTTACTGGAATACCATGAGAACTTGATAAGTGCTTGTGAAGCACTAGTTCTATGGAGAAGAGTTCGATGTAAAGAGTTACATTGATGCGAACTTCTGAAAGGATAGAAAATTAATCGCAATATATATACATGAGATGTATAAAAGTGAATTTTTGTTGATAATTGGAAGTGTTCCAATAAAGCCATTTAAAAGGGAAAAGCCGAGTATCTATGTGTTAGTGAACAGCAGTGGATACTATATGGATCTAAAAGTTCATGAGATGAACTTATATTCCACTCATTGATGACAAGTTTGGAATCCTTGATCATGCAATGTGGCTAAAGGTTAGCAAATGGAATACAAGATCGCATATTACGGCAACTCCATCTCATACGTGTGACGTACAGCGAAGAGATGAGAGACATGCAATTTATACAGACTTTGGCAAGGTGTTGTCATTACTCACTATGTTGGCACTTCAGCACAATACCATGTGGGACATGTTTGAAAATCACTATGAATATGATTCATGGGTGATTGGCTCGCAGTGCAAGTGGGAGTCTGTTGGTATGTATGCCCTGAGAGCCAATCATGGGATGATTGGTGGGATACATTAAGATTGATTTGATAAACATAAAAGGCGAGCTTCCAATTCTTTCTGGTTCAGTCATATGAGATAGTGATAGAACAGATTGAATGTCTAGAGAATGACAGTACTCAATGACGTATGCCTTCAGGTTCATGACCTGAACGATGAGATCATACGGATGCTAAGAGTTTGTACATTCTTGTTATGTCCCTAGTCGGATGTCATTGTGGAAGGTAGATAGACAGCAATGACACACAAGACTAGATTGTGGTGTTGGTTGATGACAGAATCTCATTAGTCATGATATAGAGATATCAAACCAAACACATAGGTACTTGTTAGAGAACAAGGTACCGGACAGACCCACCGTGAGTTTGACACATGGAACCATGAGATGGTAGTCACAGTCAGTACTCACAGTGATGGTGGTGAGTGTGATTCTTAGACCTGAAATCACTGCACTCAACACATGTCGTTGGGCACACTTTGACATCATCAAACGTAGTCCTGAAACATGGGTTGTTATAAAGGTGATGATTGGGTGGCTTTGACACATGGGGCTTTTGAGGGGTGAGTGATAGATATGGGATTTGTCCCTCCTGAGGGAGTTTGATATCCATGGCCACTTGATGAGTAGGATTGAGAAAGGCGTGCATGCATGTGTGAATCAGTATATGATACTGATGTCATACATATCTCTTCCAGTCTACTCTGAGATCAAGGAAGTGAATGAACGTTGACAGAATGACTATTCCATGCCTCGAGTTCATTCGGGATATCAGTGACAAAGGAATTATACATTCGCTGTAACACCATTCACGGATTGTAGGATGAAAGTTGTTCTCCAACTTTCTACTTTCACTTGGGTAGCACGGATGTGTGACTAGGCACCGCTCTTTGCTTGTGAAGTCATAAGTGTTATGGACTTTCACTGCCAACGTGAAATGGACCTGTAGGGTCACACACATAGGATTTAACCTGGAAGAGGAGTTTTGTCCACAAAGCAATGTTTAGATTGATTAATAAAGGAGTTTAGTAGTTCGATTAAACACTCAATCAGTCGATAGCTCAAAATCATATGGTTCAAGGTGTTGGACGCATTGATTGGAGTATCGGATTGATTGAAATCGCAATTGACTGATTTTGCCCAACATGTGCTCCCAACCGATCGGTTCATGTGATGAACCGGTCGGCTGAGGTTGCTGAATCGGTCGGATGGAGTGTCCAAGCCGATCGGCTCATGCCCAGGTTGAAACGACCGGTTCAAGGGTTGAACCGATCGGCTCAACTGGTGCAACCGACCAGTTGGGAAAGTCATGTCGGCAAGAATTTTCCTTTGGTTTCAAATTGCCCAATTCGATTGGGAATAACATTGGTATTCGATACCAATTGAGAACGAAACAAGGAAAGTCTTTTTGAGCCGGATTAGGACCATGAACCGATCGGTTCAGGGCACCAACCGATCGGTTGGAGTGCCCCAAATGATCGGCTCAGGTCCAACCGATCGGCTCAATGGCCGAACCGATCGGTTCAGTTGTGAACCGATCGTTTCAAGTTGCGAACCGGTTGCTTTTTGTGGAAAATTCTCAAACCCTTCTACTCCTGCATTAGTCCCGCATTTCCCGGGATGGAGAACCCTGTCCCATGACTCTCCTATATATAGGGGTATTGGGGGCTTCTCAAGATACAGCTCAGTGCAACCAGTTGCTCTGCAAGTTGTCGTTCTCTCTGGTTTTGGTAACCGTGAGAGAGCTCGAGCAAGTGCTTCCCGCAAAAGGGAGGTGCAGTAAGGGAAGGACAACTGCAGTTGCAACAGGAGGTAGGAGAGCGTGTTGGCGACTAGTACGTCAACAGGAGGGTGCGACTCCTTCCACTTCCTTATGGGACAAGGAGTGTGGAGTTCCAGGTGGTCCGTGTGGACTACTACAGAGGCGGGAGGACATTGCCGCTTAGGAGGACAACTGTCATCTGACAGTCCAGTTCGAGTAGGAGTTGTCAGTCCCGGTGTGACTAGGAGCTGCACAGACACCGTCGAAGTCCGGAGTTGAAGACCGCGCATTGCGCGAGGTATTGTCACCGAGCAAGCCTCGGGACAAGGTATGATTCCGCAAACCATCCTTTTCTATTATATAGACGTTGACGTGTTTCCTCGGTATGGGTTAGGGGAGAAATTTTTTTTGTTTCCGCTGCCTTCTCTGTCTCCCCTAAAACCCTACAGAATCCATCTTATTAGCCTTGGTTTTGCATCTTTCTTTTTTAGAAGATAACGAATAGCAGCGTGATCGGTATAGACAATCACCTTTGAACCAATGAGGTAGGATCTAAACTTATCAAAGGCATATACGGCTGCTAGGAGTTCCTTCTCAGTAGTTGCATAGTTCCTCTGAGCTTCGTCAAGGGTCTTCGATGCATAATAGATGACATGATGTTTCTTCTCTATACATTGGCCCAGAACGGACCCCACAGTGTAATCACTGGCGTCACACATAATTTCAAATGGGTGTTCCCAATCTGGAGCTCGGATGATGGGTGTTGTTGTAAGGGTGTGCTTTAGGTTGTTGAAACTCTTGATACACTCTTCATCAAAATGGAAATCAGCGTCCTTCAACAACAAGTTTGTCATGGGCTTGGTTATCTTGGAGAAGTCCTTGATAAACCTTATGTAGAAGCCCGCATGACCAAGGAATGCGCGGACTTCTCTTACATTGGTAGGGATAGATAGTTTGGAGATCACTTCGATCTTGGCCTTGTCCACTTCAATTCCTTGGTTACTGACCCTATGGCCAAGGACAGTGCCTTCTTTTACCATAAAGTGACATTTATCCCAATTTAGCACAAGATGTGCTTCTTCACATCGTTTGATGACCAGGGAGAGGTGCTTCAGGCATGAGTCGTATGAATCCCCATATACAGAGAAATCATCCATAAAAACTTCCATAGTGGTTTCGGTTAAACCAGCAAATATGGTTGCCATGCAGCGTTGGAAGGTTGCAGGCGCATTACCGAGCCCAAATGGCATCCTTCTAAAGGCATATGTTCTGAAGGGGCAGGTAAACATAGTTTTCTCTTGGTCATCTGGATGTATAGGAATTTGGTAGAACCCAGAGTAACCATCGAGATAGCAAAAATATTCCTGGTGAGCCAATCGCTCTAAGACTTGATCTAGAAAAGGCATCGGGAAATGATCTTTATGTGTTGCCTTGTTTAACTTCCTGTAGTCGATGCACATCCTCCATCCAGTGACTGTTCGAGTGGGGATGAGTTCATTATTTTCATTTCGTATCACAGTAGTGCCACCTTTCTTTGGAACGACATGCACAGGACTCACCCACGGTGAGTCAGATATCGGATAGATGATTCCGGTAGTAAGCAACTTGATGACTTTGCGGTAGACTACTTCTGTCATATTAGGATTCAACTTCCGTTGATGCTCAACAGTCGGCCTGTGGTCTTCCACCATAGGGATTTTGTGCATGCAAAGTGCTTGACTGAACTCGGTGAGATCGCTCATCTTGTAGCTGATAGCTTTCTTTCTTTCCTTTAATTCTTTCAGGAGTTTATCTTCTTGTTCGGTCGTTAGATCATAATTTATAATAACTGGACAAACCTTGAGATCATCCAAAAATGCGTACTTAAGTCCCTCGGGCAGGGGCTTCATTTTAGGGGCTTCTGGCTTCTCACATGGCTCTTCAGTTACATTCACAGCTTTGAGTTCCTCGAACCTAGCTTCAGGATCTTCCTCTACAGAGTCGAGGTGAAGGATACAATCCTTAACTTGTTCGTTGATGAAAATTTCAGCATATGGTTTTGTTAGTGCCACTTCTAAAGGATCGTCTTGTTCATATTCCTCGTGTGAGGAGAGACATTTGCTCAATGCAATCAATCAAATAGACTTCTTCCTGCATGCTCGGTCTTCGCATGCTTTCAAAAACTTTGAACTCGAGGGTTTCTTTCCCTAGTCTGAGCAGCAAAGTCCCTGCTTCAACATCAATCAAAGCTCTTGTAGTGGCGAAAAATGGATGGCCAAAGATGAGGGGGTATATGGCATCTTCCTTTATGTCCATGATGACAAAGTCACATGGGACATAAGAGTCTTTTCCAACCTTGACAGGGACATCTTCAATGATTCCTAAGGGAATAGTCATAGAGTTATCTGCAAGTTGTATGGTCATTCCCGTTGGGAGAAGTTCTGCAAACCCTAGCCTCTTACAAAGGCTGAGTGGCATGATAGAGATGTTGGCACCGAGATCGGCCAATCCCTTCTTACATGAGGAGTCACCAATATGACATGAAATCCCAAAGGATCCCGGGTCTTTCTGCTTCTTGGGCATCTTGCTCTGAATAATATCGGAGGTAGTCGTTGCTAACTTCACCGTCTCATATTCTTCAGTTATATATTTCCTTGTGAGAAGAGACTTTAAGTACTTAGTCCAGGCTGGTATCTCGGCCAGCGCATCTAGAAAGGGTATATCTACATGAAGCTTCTTCATAGCTTCTTTAAACTTGTTGAATCGAGTATCAAGCTTTGTCTGCTTCAAACGAGCTGGGAAAGGAGGACGGGGCTTGTATACTAGCACATCCGGCTCAGGTGTGTCTTCTACCTCCGCAGCCAATGGTTCCTCCAATCTTGCTTTGTCTGTCTTATCAACGGTTGGTTGTTCCTCCGGTTGAGACTCATGTATTGTAGAGTCTTGGATATTCACAAAGTCATCGTCGTTTGTTTCCGCTATTGGTATCTTAGCAGGGGGGTTAGAATAGTCTTTTCCAGACCTGGTGGTGACAACCTTCAATTGCTCAGGATGTTTAGGATTGTTTTCGGGTTGTCCATCAAAGACTCCAGCATGTGGCTTCATGCTAGCCACAAGTTGAGCTAGTTGAGATTCAATAGCCTTCTGATGGGATTGCTGGTTAGCTATCATAGTCTACTGTGACTAAAGCATCTTCTCAATAGCTGACAATTTGTCATCAGGAGAGATGGGACCGACTTGTTGCCCTTGTTGTTGGTGTTGATAGGGGACTTGGTTGGGGTTCTGAAACTGAGAATAGTTCTGGTAATTGTTGTAGTTTCTATTCTGGTAGTTTCCTCTAAAGTTCCTTTGATTCCCAAAATTTGGTTGTTGGTTATACTGGAATCCTGGCGGGCCTCGTTGTTGAGTATTTGAACCAAGTTGTCGCGAGTTTTCCGCTCCAGAAGGATTTCCATATTGAAAACTTGGATGGTTCCTATTCTGATTCAGATTATAGTACCCTTGACCAGGGATGGTATTGATGGCGTTCAAACTTTCCATTTGACCATTATCTCCTTGGGCACAGGTATTGCTCAAAACAACATCATAGAGAATGTTACAGGCTAGAGTAGAATGATCGGTTCCTTTGCATGCTTCACAGAAGAGTGAAGCTGACTTAACTTGCTCTTGTTGTCGAGGGGGTGAACGTCTTCTTTCATAAGCTGCGAGAGACGATTCTAGATGGTCTTGCTTTGCAACTAGGAGTTTGAGAGATTCAGCGATAGACTTGTACTTGGGTGTTGCTTCGACCATAGCTACCTTCAACACTCCTTTGCCAACAGGTCTACCCCAGTTGGCTTGGTTTTTAGCTCCAAGGGTGACAACCTTCCATGTGCTATCATAACTCTGACGCATGAAGTTTCCTCCAGACGAGGAATCCAAAAACCTCTTGATATCATCGTCTACACCTCTATAAAAGATTTCAATGAGTTGGTTCTTTGGAATGCCATGATGTGGACACTTGAGTAGAAGCTCTTTGTATCTTTCCCATGCTTCAGCTAGGGATTCTCCAGGGACCTGGGTGAATTGCGTTATTCGGCCCCTGATTTCATAGGTGAGAGAAGGTGGATAAAACTTTTTCCAGAAAAACATTCTAAAGTTGTTCCCAAGTGGTGATGGGTTCGCATTGCAAAGAGTTATACCAACTCATGGCTCTATCAACAAGAGAGTATTTGAAGAGACGGAGTCTGATAGCATCATATGTGACTCCATTTTGCTTTGTCATGGCACATAGGTCTATAAACCTCAGAAGATGTTCTTGACTATCTTCTCCTTGCTTACCATAGAAAGGGCTATTTTGAAGCAACGTGATCTAATGTGCTCAGATCTCAAAGTTGGGAGCGTTGATGGGAGGAGGTTGCACCAGGTGATGAACGTCTGTAGCTTTAGGGATCGAGAATTCTCTAAGGTCTTTTTGTAGCTCAGCTTGTTGAGCTGTTGCTTGAGCTACTTGGATTTCTTCTTGAACTGTGGCTCTGGCTTCTTGCATAAGCCTATCTCTTTGTGCATTAAGGGCTTGAGCTACCCTTTGAGCGATTTCCTCCTCTTGAGCCATTCTTGCTTGGTTCTCTCTGTACTGATGGAGAAAGGTTTTGTCTATCTCAGGGTCAAAGCTAGCAGAGAGTTCGGGACTGTCCGATCCGCGCATACACTAGACTTTGTGGGTACCTAGGATGAAAAGATCTTTTGCTGGTGAGATGGACGGAGTAGAACTGAATTCAAGTTTATATGATCGATAGTATCAAAAGTAAAAGAAAAACATAAATTAGTCTCAAAAGAACTAGATTTAACTAGACGATTTCGTTGTCCCCGGCAATGGCGCCAGAATTTTACGTGGCTTATATTATCGCACTAACAAACTCACTTAGGGTTGAAATCCCTAAGTTTTTAACCAAAACAACGTACAATAATACCACCCACAAGCGGACGGGTCTTATCGCAGTATAGTTGAGGATCGAATCCCAAGGGACAATGTTTTTAATAATCTTTCTCTAGTCAAATCTAGTTGAATCAAGACTAATATTTAGAACAAGGTTGGTTGAATTGAGTTTAATTAAACTAAGGGCAAGGAAAGTAAAAAAAGCAGGATTAACGGTTGATTAATGATTAATGATGGAAATCACTGGGATGGTCCCGAGTTTCACCACCACTACACATGCAATCACATCCAAACATCAAACATCCAGACAAGATATAACCATTCAAATAGAGCTGCTGCAGAACCCCCCATACAGGCGTTAGGTTCGTGTAAGCATCACCTTTGGTATCAGATGTCTCGTCACCATCCAGATCACATACTTACGGCTCCGAAGATACATAAATCCAAATGAGGTTGTGGGCCCCCTATATAGGCGTCATGCACACAGAAGCGTCACCGTGGACTAGATGGCTCGTCACCACACAGATCATACACTTACGACCTCAAGGAATCCCAGTCTATTTCTAGTTTGGGAGTCAACCGCATTAATCGACATTCAAAACCTACGCATTGAAGTTCTCACAACATAGGAAACGAACAAGATAAATGCAAGTAGGTGATCAATCCACAAGCACACATCAATGATTAACAAAAAAATGAAAGATTTTATACATGCCATGGAATATTTAACAAAAAGATGTGAAAGCATCGGTAGCGGGGCTAGTCCCTGCACCCCAGCGGAAGTAAACTACTCGCTCATGATGAGAGAAATAAGAAAAATAAGAGAAAGAGAGGATTCCGCCATGAGCATGGTGAAGAAGATGATCGCAGCTCTATCGAGAAATGGTCTTCTACACAACGTCGGAGTAGATCTAGAAGAAGAGAGAAGTACACCACAACAAACAGGGTGGATCTTCTCTCTCCACCTTCTTCTTCTTCTCGTAGTCCTTGCTCACAATAGGAGGAGCAGCTCGTGGACGAGATGGTGGCGTGGAAGTGGAGTAGACGCAATAGATCTAGATCTAGATGAGGTGGCTTATAGATCAGAGTCTTCACTCAAGATCTGGGTGAACAGGCCGCAAAACCACCACGGGGGCAAGTTCCTGGCTATGAAGATCGTCTCTTTAGGCCCAGGACAGACCTGCAGCCTAACGGTGTCTGGAGATGATGATTTGACTGACTGGAGTTGTGTTCTATTTATAGGCAGGCTGAGCACCGACTTAGATTCACGACCTTAGTAATGATGCCGCGGTCGCGGCTTTTCTTGGCAGGTGCAGAGGTTGCGATTGAGTTTTGCCACGGTTGCAGCTTGTAGATTCGGTTGTGCCTTGGCTGCAGGTCGTGACTTTTCTAATGATGTCACTGTCGCGGCATTTTGTACGGTGACGACTTTTGGAATGATGTCGCGGTCGCAGCTTTTTACACGGTCGCGGATTTTGGAATGATGTCACGGTCGTGGTAATTGAACTGACGTGTCCGCGATCTTTAGCTTGGTCATGGCTTCACTGCAGGTCGCGGCTTTTGACACCGCGGTCGCGGCTTTTTGAATGACGTGGTCACGGGGTGGCTTGGAGGAGATCGCGAGTCAGTGAAGAGGTTGTCGCGGTCGCGGCTATGCAGGGGAGGTGCAGAGAGTTGGTGAAGGTCGTGGTTATTATCGCAGATAGGTGTCCGCAATCTTTTGGCTTGGTCGCGATCAGCAGCAACCGCGGGTAGAGTCGAGGGAGGTCGCGAAAAAGAGTGGTCGTTGACTTGCTTTGACCAGGCCCAAACCAAGGGCTAAGATAGAGGAATGGATTAGAGCATGGGCCCAATGCCCAAATTGACCTGTAAAAAATGATGTAAAATTACAATTAAATTCGTGATCAATTTTATTTGACCAAGATAAGTCTCAAATAAGAAGATACGGCCAATAAAAGCTCAATAAAGCAGTTAAGCCAAGAAAATGCACATATTAGAAGATAAAGCCAATAAAAGCATGAATGTAACCAAAACTGGGCTAAACGAGATGATTGAACTATGATGAATATGCATTCATCAGTCCTCTAGCAAGTCAGATGATAAATAGTTAATAGACAAGAAAAGGATCATATAAGAATTAAAGCAATATGGTTGAGAGCACTTCTCCCCTTTTGTCATCTCAAAACCACAAGGAGGTAGAAGATCTGAAAACAAGTCTTCTCCAAAAACACAAGCTAAAGCAATCAACCACGTATAGCACACAACAAACAGAGACGAGGTAAAGAGAAATAAGCAATCCAGTGTCATAATCAAAATATGGAATAACATACCACAAACTCATAAGATATAGGTCTGTTACAACCCCAATTTTTGGGTTCAAGTGGTGAGAAATATAATCTCATATTAAAGATGTTTGAACAAATAATCATATATTTGGTTGAGAATAATTGGATTTCGTTTAAAATAGCCTTGTTGTTTGATTTGTGGGCTTTATTGGCTATTGGGCCCAATAAAAGGAAAATAACAAAGGAAATTCAATTATTAAATGGATAATTGAATTTTAAGAAAAGAAATATGTAGAAACCTCTAGAAGGCAAATCCAAAGAGGATTTCGTGCCTCTTGGGTTCCTTGGGTACCAAGGAGTCCAAGGTTGCAAAAAGAAAGCAATGAGAAAAGAAAAGGTTAACTAAGTATTTCTTTATTAAGAAATAAATTAAAAATAATGGTAATATGAGGAAAGCAAGTAAAAAGAGAAATAAATGAGATATCCTTTGTGGGATTTCATATCCCAAGGATCCCTAATGATAAAAGGAATATCAATGATGAAAAGTTAAAGAGAAATAAAGAGAAATCCGAAAAAAAAGGAAATATTTTATTAAGAAATAAACATGATAATGCAAAATAATGCATATATGTGCATTAAGAAGGATAATAAGTATCCTTGAAAATGAATTTCGAAATAATAGAGTTCCTTGGGATCCAAGGAGTCCCAATAAAAAGGAAAGAAAAAGGAAATACCAATAATTGCAAAATAAAAGAATAATGTGATACATTAGTAATGAATGTTGAGATATTGATAAAAAGGAGTAATCGCTATTAAAAGAGAATAGAAATTCGTGGCCAATGAATAAAAAGGGAAAGTACAAAGAAAAGGAGAGAGGAATTTCGAATTCCTAAAATCTAATGAACAAAGTGCATGTTTAGTAGAGAGAGAAAGAGGTTTTTTCTTGGTAATGAAGAAATCAAATTCCTTTTTGGAAAGGGGCTACGTTTCTTCATGGGCAAGCCATGATGGGGCTTCTTTACCCTCCCTATATAAGGGAAAGATCGTGGACAGAGCCCAGAAGATCCCACACCTTGTTCTATCCTCTTCTTCCACGTTTTAGTACAAAAACCCTAACCGTGAGGGTATGGTCCTATCCCTGAGTGACGAGAGGTAGTTTGTGGTTGGGTTTGAGTCGGGAAGACTCCACGACCGTCCAGGAGTGATCGGTTACCAACACAACACCCATGTCATCGTGCAACCCGTGCCGTAAGTCTGCAAGTTTGCAGCTATCGCAGCAGCAATGAAGGATGGTGTTTCGCTTGGAAACGACCGTTTTGGCGGGTCTTTCTGGATGCCCCGCGTGCGCCGAGGTGCGTCGGGGCTAGGGCTTCCATCTGCGGTGGTCCCCGAGCCTCCAGGAAGGAGGGGCAGGCCGTGGTAGGGCAACCAGCGGCGGCCGCAGCCGTGGATCCAAGGAAGAAGACGATGTGCAGGCTTTGGGCGGAATTGCCCTTCACGGGCTGAAGAAACAGCCCACTTACGCGGGGGCAGGATCGTAATTCAATTATGTTTCCAGTTTGGGCGCCTAAGTTGCATGGAGTTGGCTACGTGGCATCTCTAGATTGGCCGAGTAAGTGTTTTTCTTACAAAATTCATATCTAACAAACCGTAACTCGGATTTAGACGAATCTTATATGAAAATTGATCCTCGGAACGAGAGGAATCCATTAAAAATATTATCCAATATTGATTCCGTTTCTAATTGTAAAAGTACTATAAGATGATGAAAAGTGCATTAAAGTTGAGTTAAAAACCCTATTTGTAATTTAAGGTTGAATCTTAGATGCTTAATGGGTTAATTGAATTGTTAATAACCTGTTGAATGATAATGTTAGATTCGAACCTGATTTAAATGTAGAATTGCATGATTTAGGGTTATACCTCATATGAGAATGATTAAATAATTTAGAAACCCTAATTTAGGGTAAAAGGAGATAAGATCATATTTAGATTTAAAACTGTGAAAATATGATTGTTAAATGATAATTCTAAGTTTTGGTATATGAGAGTCCTTAATCATGGATAAATACCCTAAAAGTGGTAATTAGGGTCTTTTCATGAGTAAAAGGTAGAAATGATGACAAAATGAGTTCATATGTTAATTAGACCCTAATGAGCTTTGAATTAATGATAGATGCACATAATGATCTTGTCATGAATTAAAAGGAATAACAATAGTAGCTTTAATGTAAAAGAAGTTTAATAAAATAGAGATATGATGATTTGAAGATAAATTGAGTATCCAAGATCTTTAATGTGAATTATTTGGATAATTAGTGTTTCCTAGTGTATAAAAGTGGAAATAGTGATAAATAAGGTTCATATATGTGAGTTGAACTATAATGAAATATGATTTGTCAATTTGGAAGAAACTGAAGATGATAATTAGCCTTAATGTTTTGGTTATGACCTAAAAGGATAAAGATAATAGTTTTAGCATTAAAAGTGATAAATGCATACTGAAAGCTAAAACCCTAAAGTTGCCCTAGAAATCATAAGGTAGAATCCAAGTTGATTCTAAGGATGTTTTGAATAAAACAATGACACTTGGATGTTATGCATTATTTTCATGATATTGTTGATTGCTTGTTAATTGTGTTGAATGTTTATGCATGGACATCAAGTTACTATGGATCAGGTATGTGGTTACGATTATGAATAACCGCTATAGTTTCCCAATGGATTCCCGAATGTTTAATCGCATTAAATGCAACTAAACTGTTGGATGTTTATTTATTTCATGCAACTATAAAGTGACTATGATTATCACTATAAATGTGCATATATAACTGGCTAGATCCGGGTCCACCTTTGTTATTTTGAAAAGGCTAAAAAGGGATAATCCTAGAGTAAGTTCTAGGTTACCGTGAGTTAGAGACTCTTTAGCAAATCCCGAGTTAAGGAGTGGTCTACTTACGAGTAGTACCATGTGACTCAACCCTAGAAACTGTTTCACTTATAGGTGGATCATGAGGGGTTTAATGAGGACAACATAGAGGATAGGGTACTCTTAGATCGCGGAGTTATATTTAAAACGTAATCTTGGTTGTTAAATGATTAATTGAATGATTACATTGTTATCATAGTTGCATATTTATTGTTTTCCCCCACATACCAGCTACGGCTGACCGACGTTTTGTTTGTCGGCGTTTTAGGTACAATGAAAAGAACAAACAGTAAAGTGGCACATGTGATACTAAAAGAAGATTAAAGTACAAAGGAGGATTAGATAGATTAGTATCGGTGTGGATAGAAGGTTAGAGATCCAAGTTTTCAAAAGGTATGTAAAGAAAATTTTATTACCATTTTCAGTATAGTCTGTTAGAATTTAATAATTGTTTATGGTTATATGTCGAACCTTTGATCCGGGATTAATGGGTGCGGCTTCAACCTCTTGGTCTCCCTTAATTGGGGGTTATCGGGAGGTGGGGTCGTAACATTTGGTATTAGAGTGTAGGTTCCTCATTTAACCATTAATAATTATTAAATTTTACAAACTCCATAGAACCCAAGGGAGTTATTAGAGGAGTATCCGAAAGACGAAGGTGTCTAGAAAGGGATCACGACCAGGGGCTGGCAAGATTTTCCTCCGCACCGCTAGTCGGAATACGAGGACTCCCGGACCCGTGTGACTGCCTGGCCAAAGTCTTAGGGTATAAATCGAAATAAGATACCTTTAGGACTTCTCATCTTATTCATCCTTTCTCATCACAAAATTCTGATAAGGACATAAAGGATTAGGGTTTTCTTTCTTCTCCTCACCCTCTTGAGGTATGGGTAAGGTTGATAAGGTTTAAGGAATCCTCCATCAAATTAATGAAAAGCATGTAAATAAGATGTCATGGACATAAGCTTAATAGATTAAGCGCAAATTAAAGAGTAGATACATGCTTAGGTCGTCTGACATAAGTTGTCATGTCCTCAGAGTAGACCTGAGAGTAGACCTTCTTGTCAAGAGGATAAGTTAGTCTTGGAGATAGAGATCTCCATTGCAAGTAGATCCCTAGCACGTCCTCTAAGGATGATGTTAACCCTAACCCTAAGTGAAGGTTAGAAAGAGATGAGTTGGACCAGGTGTTTGACAGGACATGCCTTTGGGATGCCATATGATCCATGGGTGACCTAGCACCTTTGGCAACCCAACCCTGGGAAGGGTCGTGCATGTTAAGGTAAGGATAGCTCCTTATATGATGAGGATAGTGAAGGACCTTAGAAACCCTATGGGCTTGTGCAAGTAGGGTATAGCTGGCACCTAGGGCACGTCATAGTGCTGACAGTAGGGTGAAACCCTGGATAAGGAATTATGATGGAGAATAAAGGGTTATGGATGATCTTGAGCAACCATAAGTCCGAACCTAGGCTTCACCCATGTAGAGCATGCTTTTGAGATTGATCCTTCATGAAGAAGGGACCTCTAATGGTGAGGTTGGATGTGGGGTTAGCTCTAGAGAGAGTAGGAAACCCAGCAAGAAGGTTGGAAGCCTAAAACCCTGAACAATGGATGATAGTGGTTGCTTCATGATCGATCCCTGAAAGTTAATGATATCTTGGTTGCCTTTAGAGGGACCAAACCCTAGAGATAGAAGATGAAGCATCGGGTGCCTATGTGCCTACGGTATATGTGTTTACCTTTTGAGAAAGGAAGAAGATGTTCTATTTACCCTGAAGAGGTTTAGTAGCAGGTTATGAGGCCTTGTACATTGTTGGTTGTCCTTGAGGAAAATCCAACTCTAAGTATTGCTTGAGTTGAAGGATGACAGGAAGTGCACGTTATGCCTTTTGCAAGCTTGATTCATGGTTAAGGGATAGAGCATGCAATTGGACACCTTAAAGTGAACCTAGGGTTCCTAGGCCTAAGAGGGGAAGTGGTATACCTAATGCTCATGATGAGAATTTAGTTGCTATAGAAGCGAGCATGGTACTCCTCATGTATAGAGGAAAAGGAAAAACCCCTTAAGTTTAAGGTATGTTTGATGAACCCCTCACAGCTAGGTTGATAATAAAGAAAGGTATGATCTTGATCCAACATTGAGGAAAGAGGACAAGTATGACCTAGCATGGTACAGTAAGTGATCTGCTCGTGCCTTAATGGCTTGCTAGGGTTAAGTAGGCTCGGGTAGATGTAAATCCTGGACCTAAGAGCTTTTGTGACCTTAGAGATAGTTTTCCTCCCATCCGGGGAGAGGGACCCCTTTGGAAGGGTGCATATCAGTTTTGTTGGTTTAAAGTAACCTAAAGAGGTCTCATAGGATCTTGAGAAGCTAAGTGAAAGGTACATAGTATGAGATTGAATCTACAGACCCATAGATATCCATCTTTATTGCATGTGAAAGTGTTACCATGGAGGTAACCAGTATGGGGCTTGACCAAGGTAGGCAGGTTGCCTTAATGCTTATGAGCGGATGAGAGTCGGCCCATGAATGCAGAAAGAGAGATGATGAAGACTTGGGTAAGATTCTAAGTGAACATGTACTATAATGGAAAATCCTAAGTCTATCCTAGGGTCAGGTAGGGATAAGACCGATGAAAGTAGGAGTTGCCTAATTCCCAAGTTGCGCATGACTATAGGGTCGGGAGGTAACAGCTATCATTGTCTGAGGGCCATGGGTTAGGAGATTGATCACCTTCATGAACTCATGGGACCCAAAGGGCAGATGAGTAGGGCACTCTCTGGATGCATGAGGGAAGAGGGATGACCCCAAAAGAGTCGGTACCCTATAGACCTAGAGGAGATGACCAAGGATATAAACCTAACTAGGTTCAAGACTAGTTTGTTATCTTGTTGTTTAAGATGAAGAGACATATGTGGCACGTTGCAACTTAGATTTAAAGGTGTACTGGCAAGGTGGGATGTACCATCTCTACTCTTGGAACGGGAAGAACTCTGTATTTGGACTGCAGCCAAATGCTTATTTCCTTTTGTTATGGGAGTGAGAGATAGGACATTACACATGCCATACACCAAGGATAAGAGATGTTTGGAACATTGCCACGAGAAATGGGGATAGAGAAGATATCTACCATGGTAAAGTGAATGATACATGGATGGTTTGTAAACACTAAGAGGAATGAGGTAGTTCCCTTATGAGGATGTTTTTATCATGAGCTATGTGGAACTTACAAGTTATACCAGGTTGAGTTTGATCACCATGATGATGGAATCAGAGAGTGTTCTTATGAAGATGAACATATAGTTTAAGATGACATGATAAGTGAAATACATGGAAGTGTAATGTTACCTAAGGATGTGAAGTAGTAATGGCTGCTCTGGTTGAGATACATATGACTTGTTTGACTAGAAGCTAGAAGAGGTTGTTTGGCTAACCCGAAGTTTGAAAAGGAGAGGTGTTCGGATAACACTCAGATGTAACAAGATGCATTGAAAAGTTATGGTTGTTTGGTTAGCCAGGCTAGTCCTGGATGCAATGAAAGGATAAAACCTCAGATGCACTTCTTTGGAGGAGAAGGTGACGAAACCCTGACTAGAGTGGTTTAGGGTTTCAGAGGATTTGATCTTGAAAGAATCATGACATACAGGAAATCATGATACACCACGGAAAATGGCAATAGCACTTTGGATGTTTAAGATGAGGTTGCATGTGGTTTATGGCCATGCAAGCCCGGAGGAAAAGGACGAACCCCAGTAACCCAGTGTATCGATATAGAGGACAAAAGAATCCCTGAGAGGGAACGGGAGATCGACACTATGGATGTTGTGATAGGTCTTCCCTGGGCCAAAGAAGGTCAAGATACAATATGGGTTATGGTAGGTCGTCTTACCTAGATAGTATGAGAAAGATAGAGTTTTGTAAAGGGACAGATCTAGTTGAACTACCCATGAGAGAGATGGTTCAACTACACCGGAAAGCAAGTTCAAAGGTTCTTGAGTTTGATATAAAGGTTCCCTTCCAAAAGGTGGAAGTAGGTACATTGAGAACTCTATGTTAGTATAGTTTATCACCCCTAACTATGGTTAGTATGATCCAGACTAAAGGGTCTGATGAGGGCATGTGTGCTCGTTCAGGGTGATATCGAGAGATGGTTTTGTCCTATGAAAGATGTGAAGATAACCACCATAGCCAGTATTGGGTTTTATATGAATCTCTATAAGGGAGGTTGTGTCGGTCACCACTTCAGTAAGGTGATGTTGGTGAAAGGACCACATGATGGTTAGAAAAGTAACACATGATGGTTAGAAAAAGGGACCCCAGTACGTGTAGATGAAGTCACTTTGATTGTGCAAGGACTGAAAGGAGCCTAGAGACGATGAGAGTCGTAAGCAGATGCAAAGTAGACTGACATACAAGTTACTGTGGGAGAAAATGTGACATGAAAATCCGACCCCTCTAAGTTATAACTAAGACAATTGAGTCCCCGATACATGGGTCCATTAGAGATGGATGGGTGGAGAAGGTTAAGATTGACCTTACCCCTCAGATTAAAGTAATGAGAGATGTTTTCCATGTGTCTAATTTAGAGCACTATGTGAGGTACCCGACCATGTGCTAAGCAATGAACCTAGTAAGCCCCAAGGGAGGCTGAAATGGCCTGAGTCACCTGTGTAGTTTATAGACGCCAGGATGAAAGAACTCAGAGAAAAGAATATGTGATGATAAAGGTTCTTTGGATACGCCATGAGTACGGTAAAGCCACATAGGGGCCAATGATGGACATGGAAAGGTATTATCCTAAATTGTTTGTTTGCTTGATAGAATTTTGAGGACAAAATTCCTATAAGAGGGGAAGGATGTTACAACCCCAATTTTTGGGTTCAAGTGGTGAGAAATATAATTTCTCATATTAAAGATGTTTGAACAAATAATCATATATTTGGTTGAGAATAATTGGATTTCGTTTAAAATAGCCTTGTTGTTTGATTTGTGGGATTTATTGGCTATTGGGCCCAATCAAAGGAAAATAACAAAGGAAATTCAATTACTAAATGGATAATTGAATTTTAAGAAAAGAAATATGTAGAAACCTCTAGAAGGCAAATCCAAAGAGGATTTCGTGCCTCTTGGGTTCCTTGGGTACCAAGGAGTCCAAGGTTGCAAAAAGAAAGCAATGAGAAAAGAAAAGGTTAACTAAGTATTTCTTTATTAAGAAATAAATTGAAAATAATGGTAATATGAGGAAAGCAAGTAAAAAGAGAAATAAATGAGATATCCTTTGTGGGATTTCGTATCCCTAGGACCCCTAATGATAAAAGGAATATCAATGATGAAAAGTTAAAGAGAAATAAAGAGAAATCCAAAAAAAGGAAATATTTTATTAAGAAATAAACATGATAATGCAAAATAATGCATATAGGTGCATTAAGAAGGATAATAAGTATCCTTGAAAATGAATTTCGAAATAATAGAGTTCCTTGGGATCCAAGGAGTCCCAATAGAAAGGAAAGAAAAATGAAATACCAATAATTGCAAAATAAAAGAATAATGTGATACATTAGTAATGAATGTTGAGATATTGATAAAAAGGAGTAATTGCTATTAAAAGAGAATAGAAATTCATGGCCAATGAATAAAAAGGGAAAGTACAAAGAAAAGGAGAGAGGAATTTCGAATTCCTAAAATCTAATGAACAAAGTGCATGTTTAGTAGAGAGAGAAAGAGGTTTTTTCTTGGTAATGAAGAAATCAAATTCCTTTTTGGAAAGGGGCTACGTTTCTTCATGGGCAAGCCATGCTGGGGCTTCTTTACCCTCCCTATATAAGGGAAAGATCGTGGACAGAGCCCAGAAGATCCCACACCTTGTTCTATCCTCTTCTTCCACGTTTTAGTACAAAAACCCTAACCATGAGGGTATGGTCCTATCCCTGAGTGACGAGAGGTAGTTTTTGGTTGGGTTTGAGTCGAGAATACTCCACGACCGTCTAGGAGTGATCGGTTACCAACACAACACCCATGTCATCGTGCAACCCGTGCCGTAAGTCTGCAAGTTTGCAGCTATCGCAGCAGCAATGAAGGATGGTGTTTCGCTTGGAAACGACCGTTTTGGCGGGTCTTTCTGGATGCCCCGCATGCGCCGAGGTGCGTCGGGGCTAGGGCTCCCATTTGCGGTGGTCCCCGAGCCTCCAGGAAGGAGGGGCAAGCCGTGGTAGGGCTACCAGCGGCGGCCGCAGCCGTGGATCCAAGGAAGAAGATGATGCGCAGGCTTTGGACGGAATTGCCCTTCACAGGATGAAGAAACAGCCCACTTATGCGAGGGCAGGATCGTAATTCAATTATGTTTCCAGTTTGGGCGCCTAAGTTGCATGGAGTTGGCTACGTGGCATCTCTAGATTGGCCGAGTAAGTGTTTTTCTTGCAAAATTCATATCTAGCAAACCGTAACTCGGATTTAGACGAATCTTATATGAAAATTGATCCTCAGAACGAGAGGAATCCATTAAAAATATTATCCAATATTGATTCCGTTTCTAATTGTAAAAGTACTATAAGATGATGAAAAGTGCATTAAAGTTGAGTTAAAAACCCTATTTGTAATTAAAGGTTGAATCTTAGATGCTTAATGGGTTAATTGAATTGTTAATAACCTGTTGAATGATAATGTTAGATTTGAACCTGATTTAAATGTAGATTTGCATGATTTAGGGTTATACCCCATATGAGAATGATTAAATAATTTAGAAACCCTAATTTAGGGTAAAAGGAGATAAGATCATATTTAGATTTAAAACTGTGAAAATATGATTGTTAAATGATAATTCTAAGTTTTGGTATATGAGAGTCCTTAATCCTGGATAAATACCCTAAAAGTGGTAATTAGGGTCTTTTCATGAGTAAAAGGTAGAAATGATGACAAAATGAGTTCATATGTTAATTAAACCCTAATGAGCTTTGAATTAATGATAGATGCACATAATGATCTTGTCATGAATTAAAAGGAATAACAATAGTAACTTTAATGTTTAAGAAGTTTAATAAAATAGAGATATGATGATTTGAAGATAAATTGAGTATCCAAGATCTTTAATGTGAATTATTTGGATAATTAGTGTTTCCTAGTGTATAAAAGTGGAAATAGTGATAAATAAGGTTCATATATGTGAGTTGAACTATAATGAAATATGATTTGTCAATTTGGAAGAAACTGAAGATGATAATTAGCCTTAATGTTTTGGTTATGACCTAAAAGGATAAAGATAATAGTTTTAGCATTAAAAGTGATAAATGCATACTGAAAGCTAAAACCCTAAAGTTGGCCTAGAAATCATAAGGTAGAATCCAAGTTGATCTTGAGGATGTTTTGAATAAAACAATGACACTTGGATGTTATGCATTATTTTCATGATATTGTTGATTGCTTGTTAATTGTGTTGAATGTTAATGCATGGACATCAAGTTACTATGGATCAGGTATGTGGTTACGATTATGAATAACCGCTATAGTTTCCCGATGGATTCCCGAATGTTTAATCGCATTAAATGCAACTAAAATGTTGGATGTTTATTTATTTCATGCAACTATAAAGTGACTATGATTATCACTATAAATGTGCATATATAACTGGCTAGATCCGGATCCACCTCTGTTATTTTGAAAAGGCTAAAAAGGGGTAATCCTAGAGTAAGGTCTAGGTTATCGTGAGTTAGAGACTCTTTAGCAAATCCCGAGTTAAGGAGTGGTCTACTTATGAGTAGTACCATGTGACTCAACCCTAGAAACTGTTTCACTTATAGGTGGATCATGAGGGGTTTAATGAGGACAACACAGAGGATAGGGTACTCTTGGATCGCAGAGTTATATTTAAAATGTAATCTTGGTTGTTAAATGATTAATTGAATGATTACATTGTTATCATAGTTGCATGTTTATTGTTTTCCCCCACATACCAGCTATGGCTGACCGACGTTTTGTTTGTCGGCGTTTTAGGTACAATGAAAAGAACAAACAGTAAAGTGGCACATGTGATACTAAAAGAAGATTAAAGTACAAAGGAGGATTAGATAGATTAGTATCGGTGTGGATAGAAGGTTAGAGATCCAAGTTTTCAAAAGGTATGTAAAGAAAATTTTATTACCATTTTCAGTATAGTCTGATAGAATTTAATAATTGTTTATGGTTATATGTCGAACCTTTGATCCGGGATTAATGGGTGCGGCTTCAACCTCTTGGTCTCCCTTAATTGGGGGTTATCGGGAGGTGGAGTCGTAACAAGGTCAATCAAAGAGTTAGGGTACATATGATTGAGATTATAACACTATAACATGTTCTCACTACAAGAGCCATAAACCAACGATAAAACAACGGGATGATAAAATAATACATCTCAGATACAGTGCCCAAATTTCTTAATACATAAGAGTCTAAAAAGATATGTATGATCAACATATAGAGGCTAAGAAACTAAGACATGTAAGCTATATCTAAGTTATTTATGTCAAAAGAATCATCATCTGCTTCATCATCTTTAGCCTCAGGCTCGTAGTCCTCATCTCCATATGAATGTGCAACAGAGACAACAACTTTAGGTTCATCACCAGATCCATTAGAACCAACATCAGCTTCATCACCAGAGCCATCAGAACCAACATTAGGGCCATAATCCTTAGTGGCCTCCTCATCAACAACAACTTCTTCATTAGCCTAGTCGAGCATCTCCTCATTGGCAGAAGGACCGAAACTGCAACCGGGCCACATGGCATTCTACTCATCCCAGGTCATGCCTAGAGCATATAACTTCTGTGTCTGAGGGAAAGAGGGAGAAAAAGTGCCAATGCTGGCAAGTAGGGTAGAAAGAGAGCTAGTAGGCAGAGGAAGCACTCCAAGGAAGGGGCAGGGGTAGGTCCACTAACAATAGAAGATGTGGTAGCAGAAGTAGTAGGTGGAGGGGTCAGGTAGAAGTGACTATATGGATAGGAAGCATAGTCACTGCCCGGGTAGGGCTGGTAGGAGGGGTAACGATGGTTGCAAGATAGGTTCATGATGGACACGATCTAGTAGAGGTTACGGTGTAGGTGATCCTGAAGCTAAAGGTTGTATTCATGTTGATGCATCATATATCCCATAAGGGTTTCATTTGATACATTAAATGAGGCACGAACATGCTGGGATGGTGGTGGAGGTGGAGGTAGATGCTCTAGTGTGGTGGAAGAGGTAGGCAGTAAGGTCTTCTTGATTGTGGTTTCACTAATGCAAACTCCTTTCCAGCTATGTTTGTATTTGAAGTCATGGAAAAGAGATTTTTGGGTAGTAAAAGTGAACAAACCACAAATCAAGGCTGGGTAGGGTGGGTGGGTGCCACGGGTGTTCTTCTCAGATTCAAAGCATGTCATGTGATGTAAGATATATCAGACCATTTAACTCCAACGTTCTTTAACAAACAATACATGATTAAAACAATGTTTTCTTCAATTTCTGTTTGATTTGTCTTTGGGTGGACATTAATGACTAATGCAAGCATTCTTTTTGAGATTGAGGGAATAGGATGGCAAGGTTGACTTCCTTTTATAGGGTACATGATGCTTCTTCAAAAACTTGTGGATGTTAGGAAGAGTGAGGTTGAAGTGCTTGTAGAAAGCCTCGGGGTCCAAAATGTCAAACTAGCTAGTCAGGATAATCCTTTCTCCATGAGTTAGTGACCTCTATTTCATTAAAAAACGTGTTCAAGGAATCTTTAGATTTGAATTTAATTATGGAAATCATGGAGGAGAGGATGACCAGAATATCAGGTGGTGGCACTAATGTGTCGTAGTTCCTTATGAGATTCACATAGAATTCATGGACCACCTTGGTGCTTGTGATAGAATTATGAAAGCACTGGTGTTTTATGCACAAGGCACCTAGATGATGGGTATAGAAAAGTTCAACAATCTATTTGATAACATCCTTTGTTATGAGAGGAGGCTCAAACAAGACTATAAAAGGAAAGGAGTTCCTAGGAAGGAGCTCCTTGTAGCAATTAAGATCTTCATATCAGACAAGATAGGTGTCATCAAAGGAGATTAAGCAAGGGTTGGTTGAGGACAACGATACACCACCTAGGTTAGCTCTCTTTCTTCAGTTGGATGCCATGTGAACAGATTAGAGAAGCAAGCAACAACCAAAACAAAAGAGAATCGCACAAATAGGTTGTCTAACTACTTAGAAGGGTGCGGGAAGAGGCAAGGGAGGCTAGGCTAGGCAAGGGAAGGAATGGTCGCACCTAGGGTTGAGGTCAAGAGGGGTTAGAGCTTAAGAATTGGTAAACTTTTCTCTAGTTGAGAGGGAGACATGTTGGTTAAACCCTATTTTAGGTTTGGTCCAACCCGGCAATCAGTCGAGTTTGTCTTGGGGAAACTCGACTAATCAAGAGAGAAACCCTTGACCTCGTCCTGGGATCGGTCAAGTTGGCAACTCGACCGATAGGTAGCCTGTCCAAAAACATGAAATTTTATATTCTAGCCTCTAGGGTTCTATGAAATTTTATTTCTTTAGGTTATTATGTATTTTAGACATATTAAGGCACATTTCACTCATCATAGGGTACTATATTGTGATAAAATAAGTGTTTGCAAAAAATACCCAAAACAAGCAAAATGAGGCATAGAAACAAGATAACTATAGCACATTCAAGCAAGAGATGATCAATTTAAGCAAGAAACATATAGGTAATATAACAACTATCTAGGAGACATGTTAATATCATCAAGAGTAGTTATAAACAGTTTATATCTAATGAAAGTGAATTGCTCTCTAACTAAAGGTTTATTAAAAATGTCCACAAGTTGATTCTCCATATCCACATGCATGCTATAAATATCCTTCTTGGCAATGTGTTCATGAAAAGAGTGATGACATACCTCTATATGTTTATCCCAACGATGCAATATAAGATTATAAGACATGTTAATTACACTAGTATTATCACAGAAGATAGGAGAAGCATTAGAATAAATATTAAAGTCTTGGAGCACTTGCTTCATCCATATGACTTGGGCACAACAACTCCCAGCTATAATATATTCAGCCTCGGTAGTTGAAAGAGCCACACTACTTTGTTTCTTAGAGAACCAAGAAACTAGGCAAGGTCCTAGGAAGAAGCAAGTGCCACTTCTGCACTTTCTATCAATCAAGCATCATATGTAATCAACATCACTATAAGAAGTAAGAGTAAAGTCCCTTGACTTATGATACCATAGTCCAAAATTTGGAGTTTTGGCTAGATACCTTAAAATCATCTTAACCGCTATAAGATGTGATTTCCTAGGACTTGATTGAAAGTGAGCACACAAGCCAACACTAAACATTATGTCAGGTCTAGAGGCAGTTATATAAAGTAAACTTCCAATCATACCTCTATAGAGCTCAGCTACCTTTTCACCTTCTTCATCTCTATCTAATTTGGTTGTGTTTGACATAGGGGTGTCCATCATCTTGGTGTTCTCCATCCCAAAGCACTTTAGTAGCTCACGTGTGTACTTGCTTGGTTGATGAACTTCCCATTCTTTGTTTTCATGATTTGAAAACCAAGGAAGAATGTAAGCTCCCCAATCACACTCATCTTGAACTCACTCTGCATAAGATAACTAAACTCCTTGCAAAGATCAAGTTGAGTTCTGCCAAAAATGATATCATCAACATAAATTTGAATGATAAGAAAATTGTTAGAAGTGTGCTTTAGAAACAAGGTAGAATCTACTTTGCCCATGATATAACAATTATCTAACAAAAAGTTCTTTAGTTTCTCATACCAAGATCGAGGTTCTTGGTTGAGACCATAGAGAGCTTTTTGCAACAAATAAACATGGCCAGGCAAGTTATCATGTTCAAAGCCTAGGGGTTGTGCAGCATACACTTCTTACTCAATTGTACCAGTCAAAAATGCACTTTTAACATCCATTTGATAAAGCAAAAAAATCTTGTGACTAGAAAAAGCAAGCAACATTCTTATTGACTCAAGTCTAGCTACAGGTGCATATGTTTCATCAAAATCTATACCTTCTTGTTTATTGTAGCCTTGAGAAACTAACTTTGTTTTGTTCCTTACCACTTTGCCACTTTCATCCAACTTTTTGCGGTATACTCATTTGATGCCAATGATCTTTCTATCACTTGGTCTTGGCACAAGAGTCCACACTTTGTTTCTTTCGAACTGCTCCAACTCTTCTTGCATGGCTTGGATCCATTCATCATCCTTTAGAGCTTCTTTGACATCTTTTGGCTCCATTTGAAATATGAAGGTGCTTTCTGTTTGTTCATTGTTGAGTACAACCCACGTCTTCACCCTTTCAAAAGGATTGCCTATGATCAACTCATTTGGATGATTCTTTGCAAACCAGGGATTGGGTCCTTCTTTTCTTTATTCTTCTCTTCTTCATCAACTAACACCTCCTTTCCTTTATCACCGATGTTGAGCTCTTTTAAGACATGAATTTTTTAACCTACAACATCATCATTTGGAACAATATCTTTGGAAATAAAGGGGTTAATCTCTACAAATCTCACATTTATAGATTCTTCTACTTTACACAGCTCTATGTTATATACTCTATATGCCTTGCTGGTAGTGTTATATCCAAGAAAGAAAGCCTTGTAAGATTTCAGATCAAACTTTTCGGGGGAATCCCTGGTGTTCAAAACAAAAAAGGACAACCAAAAACATCAAAGAAGTTGATGGAAGGTTTGCTACCACGCCATAGTTCATAGGGGGTTTTCTTAAGTGAAGGATGAGTAGAAACCCGGTTTTGCACAAAACATGAAGTACTAACAGCTTTGGATCAAAACTTCTTTAGAGTATTGTACTCTAGAAGCATAGTCCTAGCCATCTCCTGTAGTGACCTATTCTTCCTCTCTACAACACCATTTTGTTGAGGCAATCAAGGTGAAGAAAAGTAACCCAGATTCCTCACAAAACTGTTCAAACAAATCATTTTCAAATTCTCCCCCATGATCACTGCAGATAGAAACAATCCAGCAAGAAGCTTCATTTTCAACCCATTTGTAAAAATTCAAGAAAACATCAAGAGTATCACTTTTTCAAATGAGAAAGAAGGTCCAAGTAAAGCGAGAGAAATCATCGACAATCACTAAGCAATACTTGCTACCATGAAGCAATTGCATATGCATTGGCCAAATAGATCAATGTAAAGAAGCTCCAGATCTCTTTTGCTGCTAAGGTCTCATTTGCATTTGAAGGAGGACTTGGTTTGCTTTCCTTGGGTACAAGGTTGACGTTTCTCATCCTTTTTGAAATCCAATTTGGGAAGTCTTTTGACCAAATCCTTTTTTTCTCAACTTCTTCATTTGCTGCATATTTACATGGTAAAGCCTATGATGTCATAAAGAAATATCATTCAATTGGAAACAAGACATCTACCAACAATAGGCTTTATAGAATCAAGCAAAATAATATAAAGATTACCATTTCTAGTTCCCTTATTAACACCCCAATTTTTTCACAACAAAAAAATTAAATTAATTTTATTAAAATAATAATAGTTGAAGGGCTTAATGTAAAAAGGTCATGGAATGATATTCCTTATAAAAAAGAATAAAGTAAGACAAATAAGAAAAAAATAATACTAAAAATACACTTTCTCTTATACATATGCCATCATGTATTGTAATTAACTTAAAATGTTGAATGAATGATTTCCCTTCTCTTTTTCTCACCCTCGTCCTTGAAAATGTTTAAAAGAAATAAAATTGGAAAATAAAAGAAGTTGAATTCAAAATGATAAACATATAACTTGAACAAGAAGTCTACTTTTTTATAGCTTTTAAAATAAAAGGGATAATAAATATAATTCACTATTTCTCTCTCCTCTTTGGAATACGCAAAAGACAAAGAAAAATTCAATGCAATTAATAGTTTAATTTTGGATGCATGGAAAAGAATATTTATTAATCACATGATGTGGATATTACTTGCTTTCCCCTACTAAATACATGTAACATTATCTTCTCTCGTGTCTCTATCTTCAATAAAATTTTCCATAAAGGCATAATAGACTTAAATGTGAATAAATATTGATCTTCTTATTTAGAGTCAAAGAAAAATAATTAAGGAGAATCTTTTAACATTATCTCACCTTTTAATGCATGAAAATGAAGTAAATAACAAATATGGACATTGTGAATAAAAGATATTCAAAACTAAAATTTTATTGACTCTGAAGGATCTAGAGTATGTAATTAACGTGTGGTCCAAATTTTGTTTTGGTTCAAATTTGTTTGACCTCTCAAATAAATATAAATCACAATATCAATCCATTTAACACATGCAATGTAAACATTAATTAATTGTTAATCAAAATTAGTCGACATGAGACCATATATTTAAAATAGTAAAAGAGAATCTAGAAGGAGAGTTTGATTATTTTTCTTTCTTTTAACATTCCAAAGTTCAAATAATTGAATACAATGTGATAAATATATCAATTTGAGACTACAAAAATGTGGATTTTGACCCATCACCTTTCCAACACAACTATGAAGCGTGATATGAAAATAGAAATGTCATTATGGATGATAAGATGTTATAAAATTTATGGACAATTAAAAATAGTTTATTGTTACATAGTTATAACATTATTTTAAACAACTATGAACTATATGGGAACGAGCAATTGCAGTCAACAATTTTTAATTAACACATTGAAATCACATTGTATACTCTTGCTATACAACTAGTGCATGTAGATGTAAAATAAAGTTCTTTTTCTCTTTCCTCCATTTTGTGATTTTTTTTTATAAAATGAAATAATGTGTCTCAACCTTAGTTACATGGAAATAAGACATTATGGTAATTATATAAGGAATGGTACAACTCTCACATTTTCTCTCTTTCTTTATGATTACAAATAAAATGTAATGGTAATTTAGTTAATGTAATATTTTTGATAAACAAATAAAAGCAAACGATAATCCATTTTCTCTTAAATATCTCACACAAAAGATATAAAAGATAATAAAGGAAATTTACAAACAGAAGATAATTAGTTTAACCACAAAGATGGACTTTAGTAATTAACAAAGAGAAAGACGTTTTTCACATATTCTTACCTTTTCATATATTGGAGTTAAGATAATGCCAATGTTTAATTAAAGGACAAAAGATATTAAAAATTTAAGTCCACTTGGACTAAAAAGTTCTAGGCCCCTAACACCTATAAAAGGGACCCCCATGATCCTAGCATACCAAGGAAAATCACACTATCCTATGTTCTTACAAATCACATCCAAGCACTGCCTCAAAGATAAGAAAGACCATCTTAGGATCAACTTCGCTCCAAGCAGACTAGTCTATTTTCTTGTATATCACATCCAGGTGCTACCTCAAGGATCAAAGATACAATCTTAGGATCTACATTGTTCCAAGATAAACGGGTCATGCTGCTGAGCACAATTATTTATGGTTGTTTGCATGTTAAGTATAAAGTAGACATTATCGTTTCAAGTTTAATGTTTTAATCATGTTCACTATATCACTGCTTGATGATTTCTATATGATATGTCCTATGTTTATAATGTTCACTATGATTATAGCTTATGATTAATGACTCATGAAAATCATGTAAATGATCAAGAGGGAGAAATCTCATCATGTTTAAGAGATCATGTTAATGGGGAGAAATCTCATCATGTTAAGTTCAAGAATCATGATTATGTTAATGTTAATGTCATGTTAATGATCAAGTTAATTGGAATTGAAAAAGTCTTTATATGCTCCCGAATCATGGACCTCAAAGGGTTGTCAAGGGCTTTCCTAGCATCAAGGGCTTTCCTAGCAATCATGTGCTCCTAAGGGGGCGTCATAGAGGGATGCATACATTTTATTTTCAATTCTTCATGTTAATAATGCTATTCAAGAATGCTTATAGTTAATTCATGTCAAGTTTTCTTACATGTCAAGTATATTTACTTTTCTCTTATTATAAAGTGCTAGTACCATTTATTGATGTGTTATTTTTCCCCTTCGCGTGACTGGGGATACGATGTCCCCAGGAATTGGAGCAAGGACTCAAGAGAAGCAAGAAAGGACTAGAAGACCTTGAAGAGCTAACTGGTGGGGTGCCTCCATACTAGGCGATCCAATGTTATAAAGATGTTTACTTTTATGTTTAGGTTTCCATGCTTAGAAACGTTTGGACATGTTATAGATCTCAACCATAGTTTCCTATATAGAGAATAATGTATGAATCTCAATGGCGATTTATGTATTTATTTGCTATGATTTCATAAATGTGACATTCCTCCTTCAAGATAAAAGCTTCCACTCAATTATGATATATGTCTAATGGAGGGGTGTTACATTAATGGTATCAGAGCAGATAAATGGATGGCCACCAAGAAGCAAATGATTCGTATGTTCTAACCCTAGGTATATAAAAAGTAAGTGTGTGATATTAGAAATCAAAGTAGAGGTCTAGCTCAAATAAGGACTAGGCTTATGTGCCTAGACAGTTTGGATTTTTGTGTCTAACTCTAGAATTGTATATAACATCCTCTCTCTTTTTCTCATGTGTTTGTGGTATGGGACACATGCTTATGAGATTTTGTAGAGAGAATGTTATGTCAATAATCATATTTGTCTAGTCCTTTCTAGTGCAAGTGGTATGGAACATGTGCACGATAGATGTGCAAAGACAAGTGTGATAAATCATGTCATCTTCGAATATATGAGAAGTTGACATGTATTCAAAGGTGACAAATAAAATAAGAGTTGACATCAAAAGCTAGAGACTTATAGTCACCTAAACCCAATCAGATTCATTGTGGAACCAAGCATGCATTCGAAGAGTAGATATTTGACATAGATAAGCAAGAATCGGAACCCCTAGAGAAAAGGTCCTTTACCATATCAATGATGATGTGAAATGTATTACCCACACGTTGGTTTTAATAATGAGTTTTAGATAGTGTTTTACCATGAGAATGAGACCTTAAAATGAAATCAGAATTTAGTGTACATAGAATATGTTAAACACTAAGGTGGGAAGCACCGTAGAAAATCTCGAGGATGGAATTTATTTTTAAGGTGGGTAGAATTGTAACACCCCAATTTTTTCACAACAAAAAAAAATTATAAAATGAATTTTAGTAAAATAATAATAGTTGAAGGGCTTAATGTAAAAAGGTCATGGAATGATATTCCTTATAGGAAAAAATAAAGTAATACAAATAAGAAAAAAAAACTAAAAATACACTTTCTCTTATACATATGCCATAATGTATTGCAATTAACTTAAAATGTTGAATGAATGATTTCCCTTCTCTTTTTCTCGCTCTCGTCCTTGAAAATATTTAAAAGAAATAAAATTGGAAAATAAAAGAAGTTGAATTCAAAATGATAAACATATAACTTGAACAAGAAGTCTACTTTCTTTTATAGATTTTAAAATAAAAGGGATAAAATATAATTCACTATTTCTCTCTCCTCTTTGGAATACACAAAAGACAAAGAAAAATTCAATGTAATTAATAGCTTAATTTTGGATGCATGGAAAAGAATATATATCAATCACATGATGTGGATATTACTTGCTTTCCCCTACTAAATATATGTAACATTATCTTCTCTCGAGTCTCTTTCTTCAAAAAAAATTCCATAAAGGCATAATAGACTTAAATGTGAATAAATATTGATCTTCTCATTTTTAGAGTCAAAGAAAAATAATTAAGGAGAATCTTTTAACATTATCTCACCTTTTAATGCATGAAAATGAAGTAAATAACAAATATGGACATTGTGAATAAAAAATATTCAAAACTCGAATTTTATTGACTCTGAAGGATCTAAAGTATGTAACTAACGTGTGGTCCAAATTTTGTTTTGGTTCAAATTCATTTGACCTCTCAAATTAATATAAATCACAATGTCAATCCATTTAACACATGCAATGTAAACATTAATTAATTGTTGGTCAAAATTAGTCGACATGAGACCACATATTTAAAATAGTAGAAGAGAATCTAGAAGGGAAGTTTGATTAATTTCTTTCTTTTCATATTCCAAAGTTCGAATAATTGAATACAATGTGATAAATATATTAATTTGAGACTGCAAAAATGTGGGTTTTGACCCATCACCTTTCCAACACAACTACGAAGCGTGATATGCAAATAGAAATGTCATTATGGATGATAAGAGGTTATAAAATTTATGGACGATTAAAAATGGTTTATTGTTACATAGTTATAACATTATTTTAAACAACTATGAATTATATGGGAACGAGCAGTTACAATCAACAATTTTTAATTAACACATTGAAATCACAGTGTATACTCTTGCTATACAACTAGTGCATGTAGATGTAAAATAGGGTTCTTTTTCTCTTTCCTCCATTTTGTGATTTTTTTAATAAAATAAAATAATGTGTCTCGGCCTTAGTTATATGGAAATAAGACATTATGGTAATTATGTAAGGAATGGTACAACTCTCACATTTTCTCTCTTTCTTTGTGATTACAAATAAAATGTAATGGTAATTTAGTTAATGTAATATTTTTGATAAACAAATAAAAGCAAATGATAATACATTATCTCTTAAATATCTCATACAAAAGATATGAAAGATAATAAAGGAAATTCACAAACAAAAGATAATTAGTTTAACCATAAAGTTGGACTTTAGTCATTAACAAAGAGAAAGACGTTTTTCACATATTCTTACCTTTTCATATATTGGAGTTAAGATAATGCCAATGTTTAATTAAAGGACAAAAGATATTGAAAATTTTAAGTCCACTTGGACTAGAAAGTTCTAGACCCCTAACACTTATAAAAGGGACCCCCATGATACTAGCATACCAAGGAAAAGCACACTAGCCTATGTTCTTACAAATCACATCCAAGCATTGCCTCAAAGATTAGAAAGACCATCTTAGGATCAACTTCGCTCCAAGAAGACTAGCCTATTTTCTTGTAAATCAAATCCAGGCGCTACCTCAAGGATCAAAGATACAATCTTAGGATCTACATTGTTCCAAGGTAAACAGATCATGCTGCTGAGCACAATTATTTATGGTTGTTTGCATGTTAAGTATAAAGTAGACATTATCGTTTCAAGTTTAATGTTTTAATCATGTTCACTATATAACTGCTTGATGATTGCTATATGCTATGTCCTATGTTATAATGTTCACAATGATTATAACTTATGATTAATGACTCATGAAAATTATGTAAATGATCAAGAGGGAGAAATCTCATCATGTTTAAGAGATCATGTTAATGGGGAGAAATCCCATCATGTTAAGTTCAAGAATCATGATTATGTTAATGTTAATGTCATGTTAATGATCAAGTTAATTGGAATTGAAATAGTTTTTATATGCTCCCGAATCATGGACCTCAAAGGGTCATCAAGGGATTTCCTAGCAATCATGTGCTCCTAATGGGGCGTCATAGAGGGATGCATACATTTTCTTTTCAATTCTTCATGTTAATAATGCTATTTAAGAATGCTTATAGTTAATTCATGTCAAGTTTTCTTACATGTCAAGTATATTTACTTTTCTCTTATTATAAAGTGCTAGTACCATTTACTAATGTGTTATTTTTCCCTTTCACATGACTGGGGACACGATGTCCCCAGGAATTGGAGCAAGTAAGGACTCAAGATAAGCAAGAAAGGACTAGAAGACCTTGAAGATCTAGGTGGTGGGGTGCCATCCATACTAGGCGATCCAATGTTATAAAGATGTTTACTTTTATGTTTAGGTTTCCATGCTTAGAAATGTTTGGACATGTTATAGAGCTCAACTATAGTTTCCTATGTAAAGAATAATGTATGAATCTCAATGGTGATTTATGTATTTATTTGCTATGATTTCATAAATGTGACATTCCTCCTTCTAGATAAAAGCTTTCACTCAATTATGATATATGTCTAATGAAGGGGTGTTACACCTTATATATGAAATTGTAGGAGAGGAAATCTAGAAGCAAACATTCTACAGAAGTAAATAGCACAAGATAACCATTATCACAAAGTTGACTAATACTAATTAAATTGTGATGTAGGCCATCCACAAGAAGCACATTCTTGATACAAAGTGAATTGCCCAAATCACCCTCACATGTTACCTTACCCTTTTTGTTATCCCCAAAAGTCACTAATCCACTTTTCTTCTTTATGAATTGCTTGAAGAGGCTTATTTCACATGTCATGTGTTTAGAACAACCACTATCAACAATCCATTGGCCTTCAACCTACAAGAAAGGAAGATAATTGGTGCCCAATTTAAACTTTGGGATTCGAGGTTAGCTTGGGGATCGGTCCCCTTCTCCTTGTAAGGACAATAAGTAGAATAATGATCACCAATCTTACAATGAACACAAATCATATGATTCTTAGAGTCAGAAGACTCTTAATGGAAAATTGGAGGTTCCTTTCTCTTCTTCTTACCTTTGCATTTACCTTTGACTTTTGGAGCACCCTCATATCCTAAACCACTCATACCACTATGTTTGGTGGAGTGATCCAATACTTCATTGAGTGACTTCTTCCCTTTGAGGAAGGTGTGCAAAGTAACCCTCAATTTGTGATTATCATTAGTAAGAGTGAAAACAGTAAAATACAACAAAGGAATGTCATCAGTAGCAAGCATCAGGTTAGCCTCAAGACAGAGGGCTTTATTCAAATATGAATCCTTTTTCAGGAGTGATAGAAGAAGCATCCTTGCTAGGCAATATAGGTCTGGAAGATAAATAATTTACTTGAGCAAGTAACCTAGCATTTTCAATTTTAAGTAATTGAAGTTCTCTGAGATAAACATCTCTCTCTTCCCTACGAGCATCACTAATAAGATTAAGTTCAACATTTTCAGTTTCAAGCAAAGTAAGCTTATACATTAGAGCTTTGTTTTCTTCCTTAAGACTGGTGATGTTCTTAAGGTAGACAACATTCTCAACTTCAACTCCATTGTATTGGAGCTCAAAATCAAGAAATTGCCCTTGCAAGAATTAATGCTCTCGAGATGCACTTTCTCATTTTGGTCAAGGATATTAGTTTTAGCATTAAGATCATCAATAATCTTACCCAAGCTCTTTTTCTTAGATTTACATTTGGAATAAGAAGATCAGGTAGCATTATTCATTTCTATAAGAGTTTCTTTGGACAACTCATGTAAGTTTACCTCACTTACCTCACCTATGTCTTCACTTGTGGAGGTCATGAGTGCAAGATGACATTCACCTTCATCAGAGCTTGAGCTACTTGAAGATGAGTCCTCCCAATCTGCATGAGCTGCATCCTTGCTTCTTTTCTCCTTCTTATCCTTCCTCTTATACTTGCCTTCTTTCTTGTAATTATCCTTCTTCTTATGGCTGCTCTTGTGGTGACTCTTCTTGGCCTTTGGGCATTCATTCTTGTAATGCTCCTTTTGTCTACACTCATAGCACCTTGGAGTTGAGGATGAGGAAGGCTTTCCTTTGAAGTGCTTGCCCTTGGAGTAGTTGGCTTCATGATTACTAGGGTTGTAATCTTCACTTGAGGAGGTAGGAGAGGAATGACAAACAAGTTGTTGTTGAAGGATCATTGCCTCCACTTGAACTTTGAAGGCATTGTATTTAATCTTCTTTGACTTCTTCTCTTCTTGCTTTTCATCTTCCTCTTATTTGTCTAGCCTTGACTCATGGGCTTGGAGGTTGCCAATGAGTTCCTCAGTGGCCCAGATCTCCAAGGTTTCTTACTTCTTCAATTGAAGTCACCTTGGGTTCTCATCTATTGGGAAGAGACCTAAGTATCTTGGAGTTGATTGACCCTCTATCCACGGGTTGTCCCAAGGTTGCAAGTCTGTTGATGATGATGTTGAGTTGGGAGTACATGTCCGCCACTCTCTCCTTCTTGCCCATCTTGAAGTTCTCAAGTAGTCCATTGAGCATGTAGATCTTAGACTCCTTGTCTTGTTGCGTGCCTTCACACGTGATGCACAACTTGTTCCAAATCTCATAGACTATGTCCTAAGATGAGATCCGGTTGAACTCCGAAAGAGTGAGGGCATCATAGATGATGCTAATTGCCTTGGCATTGAGTTGTGCCTTCTTGACTATAACTTCATCCCAAGTAGCTACATCATTGGTTGACTCTTTGTATGGAACAATCACCACCTTCGACATGTCATAGATGGTTCCTTGGAGGAAGAACTACATCAACCATTTCCAATGGAGAAAGTTGGTGCCATCGAATACTGGTTGCCTCATGGATAAGTTTCCCTCCAAGTTGAGAGACCCGAGTAAGTCTCCCATCTTCTCATCTCATGGGAGATGAGTCGGAGAAGACCGTGGCTCTGATACCACTTGTTGGATCAGAGGGATATAGAGGGTGGGGGTGAATAGAGCTTCAAAACTTGTACAAAACTAGTTAGACCTTCAATTTACTTCAACTAGGCATAATTGCAAACAGTCAATTTGATGACGATCTAAGCATGCATAGCAAGGATGAGAGAAATTGAAAGAAACCAATTGGACAAGCTATTTTAGAGTGGTTCTAGTCTCCAAACTAGGAGAGAGTCACTCCACTACCTAGAGAGGTCAAGCTCCAGGGTTTCTTAATCTTGTCTACTCCTTATATTCACTTATAAGAGTTACAACAACTGACCTTCCTTTTCTGAGACAAGGATACCCAACTTCCCTTTAATGTCAAGGGAGCCAACAACCTTACAATCAAGGTCTTACCTATCCAAGAGCTAGTCTTCTACCTCACAAAGGTTTTACCCACTCTTGCAATTAGCTGCATGCCTTCATCAAGGTCCTCCCCTTCATGCAATGAGTCTTTAGCCTTGAGTATTTACCCACCAGTTCCTTAGATCTTCTGCATTGATCTTCTCCTTAGAGTAGCCTCGAGCACCTTCTTCTCCAGTTGAAGAAGCTTTCTCCTTCTCCTTCTCTTGGAGAACTTTTCACCATTGGAGTCTTCAAGAAAGGGGATGGGAAAGATGGAAGCTTGAGATCTTTACAAGCATACAAAAGGGCAACTCACTTCACATATGACCTATCTCACTCATAATGACGAAGAGTTGCCATCAAGAGAAAGAAAGGGGCTCAGGTCGACTAATAACTCTCAACTATAATAAGGACCTTGAGTAACATGAAAGAGCAACCTTAGAATGAACTCAAAAAGGTCCTATTTATAGTTGGGGATGTCCAATAGAGTGTGGGAACACTTGTACATGTTTACTAGCCATTTGGAGGGTTGCAACAGATATAATTTTGAGTTTTGCACCCCTCCAATGTTTAGAATCACTTTTTTCTGTGTTCTTCATATAGTGCATTCGATCGAGTTTCAATAAAGATAACTCGACCGATCACACTAGGTGAAGAAGCCAATTTAAACCATCAGTCGAGTTTGTCATGGGGTAACTCGAGCGATCCACTTAAATTGAGTTTGCTCTGCAAAGGGATCGGTCAAAATATGTGAAATTGAAACTTGACCGATCAAAATTCATTCCCAAAATCCATCAAGGATCGGTCGAGTTGGCAGCTGGATCGATGAAGTGCCTGTGATAAATTTTACAAAATGAATTTTAAGCGATCAAACGTTGGAATTAAGTGACCCTGATTTTTTCTCATCTTAGTTACAAGTCATATCATCATTATAAATGATTACAAAAAAAGTTCTAATGTGATTTGAAGTGTTTTCCCAAATTGCACATTTGCATTGCTTTTGACTTGAACTAGAGCAAGTTAAGGCTTGAACGATTTGATCCTTTACATGTATTTAATGCCTGAAATTAATCTTAAACAAACATATTAAATACATATGAATAGAATGATTAAGTCATTACCAAAATATGGACAATGTTCAACACTTATGGTCAACAATTGTGTATATATTTTTGAACCTTCTATTCAAACTCTACATTCTCTTTGACTAAGAATCAAAAGTATCAAATTCAAGATCATACAAAAGTTACTAATTGTCTATGTAGTTCCCAAGTATCACTCAAGACAAGGGGAAGACATTGGTAGATTGACACAAACAAGTAGTTATGAAGATGATAGAGGTAAAAGAAGAGCATGACAAATATTGCATTGAAAATCCCCCCCCCCCAATTATCTGTAACCCCAATGCCAAAGTCTATCATAATTAGAATATTTTCTAATGTCTACGTATACAAAGTTCAAGTCCTTAGGGAATGAATCAATGAAAAGATCGTCAAGAAGTTCACATATGAGTTGAAACTACCAAGATGTGGTACAAGTTCATGTCTTATTTCTAGATCTATACCATATAAAAAACTCCATAGAGGATTCTTTCTTTAATTTTTTAGTAGTCATTTTTTTCTCCTTTTTAAAACAATGTTTGGTCCAACTTTAGTTGAAATTGGAATCTCTTTGCAGAGCCTCTTTTTATCAAAATGTTGCCCATTAACTTTAATATCTTTTCTCATTTTTTCCTTTAACTAAGTGATGTAACACTGTCTTTAATAGCTTTAAAGTAATCTAATATTCTCAAATACCGCTCACCTTTTAAAACCGATTGATATATTTTTTTAAGAATTCTACAGTAGCGGGATAGGTTTGAGTTTCAGTTATTGGGGCGGTTTGCTAAGGCTGGTTGAGCCGGGTCTGCATCAGAAGTCCACACTCCAGAGGAGTTGCAGGCTTGCAGCTTCCTCCTTCGCCGTCAGAGGCACCGAGTGGGGGAGGCAGCCGCCATAGAGCCCCATAACGCCACTCCTTGCACGCCCCCCGCCTGCCGGCGCGCCGCCGGGATTGTGTCTTCTTCTACAGGCGGATAACGCCGGTTACAGCACTTGCATGTTTCCGCGTCTTCTTTTTCAATTGCTGGTCAGCTGTTTCCCGTCGCTCGGCTGTAAGCCAGGCTACTGGTTCTATCGAGCAGTGACCTTCACCCGTTTTGTGCCGCTAGCGGCCTTCCTCGCCACTATTTTGACGAATCCGCTAGTTCCCCTTACAATCACAGAGAAAAGCAAGGTCCCGCGATCGTGAAGTTTGAATGCCGGCAATTTAGGGCTTGCAGCTATTCAAGGTGGAGAGGAGGGACGTATTGTAGTCCCCACTGTCCTTATACGCTACTCTGCATAAGCAATGAGCGTGGAGTCCTTCAACAGGTTAGTCTATCGGTTTTCTAATCATCCAGTTACGGGATTCCTGTCCATGGTGTTTACTCATTCTGCAACGTCGAATTGCTGCAATTAGGCTGGTAAAACTAGCAGCACGGGCATTCTACGATGACATAACCTTGAAAGGGGAGAACCAGCCTAAGAATGGCAGGAGCGACAACAGAGGGATGGCTGTCGTCGTCCTTGACGCCCTTACCAGGTCAGTTACTATTTCATTTTTGTCAATTCAATGGCCCTACATAATTTCATACAATTTTGCAAGTTTCCCGATTACTTCCCATTGGTCAACAGCGTTGAAACGCTGGATAATTTGTTGGTCTCGTCTCCTAAAATGTTGGTCTTGGTGTGAAGTTCCAGCGATATTGACTAGTAGTTCTTCTTTGGGACTTGGCAAGACTTGCATAGTGGAAGCTTCTATTCAACACTGCAACCTAGTTACAGCATGGCTTCATAGATGCAGAGGATATGTAGCAAGTAATAAATCATTTTAGCTGCTATTACTCGAGATTTGGAATAAGGTTGCCCAAAATGTGGTAGTTTATTTGAAATAATTGGGCGTGCCAGAATTCTTCTGATGTTAAATGGGAAAGTGTTGCTGACTTTCCTTTCTTCCAATCTGTACTAATGCCATTTCTCAAATAGGTAAATCAGTTTTCGTTTACAGGGAAAAGATGCACACAGTAGGTCAAGCAAATTACGATACTTGCTCATAGAACCGAATACTTAAGCCCTCGTTATATAAAAGTTAAATCCCGTAACCTGTCATAAAAAGATTGACAATCCTGTCTTCCCCAATAGCTTGACAGAAACTTCCATGGGAGGCCTTATCCACGTTACCCTATATCTGTTTGAGCATGAAGAAAGAAGTTGGTAAATCCGGCCAGTTTACTGCAATCCGTTTTCTAAACTAGAGAACCTAGCCATAAGTTTCCATCAGGTATTTGTAACTCCACAATGATAGCAATTGCATCCTACACAGATTCATAATGCAAATATGCTCTTTATATTCTGTGTAACACATCTCAAGGTTGCCATCCATCGAGAGGACTGCAGAAGCATCTATAATTTGGATAGATACCCTTGGTCTCCAAACTTTTATCACCACACTTTCACTTTACTAGTGTCAAGAAATAAGATAGAAGGCTAATTTGTTTGTTTTGTTGTTTTATTAGACAAATCCCTCATTCCTATTTATATGATAGGAGGATACTTACAAACTTATGACTCAAGCATGCTTGGGACTCCAACATTCTTGTGACTCAAGCATGCTTGGAACTAAAGTATGCTTGGGTTTCAAAATAATTATATGGGCTGAGCCATTTACATAATAAACTAAATTACTAATAGCCTTTAACACTCCCCTCAGACCGGAGCTTGGAAGAATCCCAAGTTAGCTTGCAAACAGACATAATAAAATAAAAAGATAAAATCACACCCATATATGAATACTACTCCCCCTCAATATTACAATCAAACACTCAAACAGTCTAATGCTCCCCTAAACATATAATCAAAACGTCTTCAAATAATCTTTGAGAAGCAAAAGGATGGAGCAAGTATAATGTCAATTGCATCAATCAACTCTGTAACACTCCCTTTAAGCAGATAACTCCAAGCAGGGGCAAGCAAGTATAGTAGCTTCCTGATTTTAATAAAGATAAGTGGCATCTGGAGCAGTAGTATGAAGCAGAAAATCATAGTAAGTGGCATCATCTCAATCCCTAGTGCCGTCGGATAGTCCATAAAGTGCTGGATTACTAGTAGTCAACATGCAAAAACACGAACGAGAGAGAGAGAGAGAGAGAGAGTAGTGGCGACGTAGCCGGAATGAATCTCAGTCGCTAGCATCATAGAGTAGTCCACAGAGTGTTGGGTCACTAGTAGTAGTCAACGTGACAATCACACACAAGAGAGAGAGAGTAGTGTCGACGTTGCCATAATGAATCTTAGTCGTTAGTGTCGTTGAGTAGTCCAGAGAGTGTTGGGTCACAAGTAGAGTAGTAGTAAATGTGCACAAGCACAAACAAGAGAGAGAGTAGTGGCGTCGCCATACTTGTCAAGGCGCGCGCCTAGGCGGCCGTCTAGGCGTCAAGGCGCCCCAGGGCTGCGCCTAGGCGAGGACGCTTTATTGTAATGCTACAGTGACCTAGTTTTGTGGGTCTAGTTGTATATTTACTTATTTTAATGTTTGATATGGCTACACCAATGCTCAAAATTAATAGTGTTGCCTATTTTATGTGCCAAATATCACTTTTTAATTGGATCTAATACTCTTTTTTGGGTTTGACTGGATCTAATACTCTTTGTTAACGAGAGAGAAGGAAGACGAACAACATTGGCGGCTGCAAGGTGCAGCTCTTGTGTGTGAGGGCAATAGCCGTCTCACTCCTTTTTATATATTAGAGTAAGATACAAGGTGGTACAAAGGAGTAAAACCTAGAAAAACAATAAAACAACAGGTATAATAAAAATAGTGACATGACGCAGATCGTCGGTTTCCGCCTCTGACGTTCTGTCGATACCATCGACATAGATGTCGATGGTATCGATGGACTGTTGTCTGGTAGCTGTGATAATCTCGATACCATCGACATGGATGTTGATGGTATCGACAGAATGATGTCTGTCACTGTGACTATCTCGATACCATCGACCTCCTGTCGATGGTATCGACCGGGAAGCAGGTTGTTTCACACTCCCCCTCAAGCTCGAGAGTACACATCGTGTATGCCCAGCTTGCCACATAATTTCTGAAAAGCTGCCGGACCCAAAGGTTTTGTCAAGATACCCGCCAGTTGATCTTCAGACTTGACATATGGCGTCACAATAGTGCCATCCTTGATTTGATCACGAATAAAATGGCAATCAACTTCTATATGCTTTGTACGCTCATGAAAGATAGGATTCCTGGCAATATGTATAGCAGACTGGTTGTCACACTTGAGCTCCATAGAAGGCATAATAGTGATTTTTAACTCAGAGAGAACGGATTTGACCCATTGTAGTTCACAACATGCATGGGCCATAGCACGGTATTCAGCCTCAGTACTGGATCTGACTACCACATTCTGCTTTTTGCTTTTCCAAGTAATCAAATGGTCACCTAGGAAAGTACAATAGCCTGATGTAGATCTTCTATCAATATGATCACCAGCCCAATCTGCATCTGAGTACCCAGTGAGAGTCAAAGTAGATGGAGGCACCTTGGGTTTGGAATATGTGATCCCTTTACCTGGAGCACTCTTCAGATATCTCAGAATCCGACAAACTGCTGTCCAGTGTGACTGTCGTGGTGAGTGCATATGTTGACTCAACTCCTACATCAAAGGAAATGTCAGGTCGTGTAACAGTCAGATATATTAGCTTGCCAACTATTCTCCTGTAATATCCTGGATTTGAGTACTCAACATCATCAACCGTGTCCTTGGTGTGATAATCCATAGGAGTAGATACCGGTTTAGATCCAGTCATGCCTGTCTCCTGTAGTAAGTCCAACACATATTTCCTCTGAGATAGATTGACACATGCATGAGATCTAAGCACCTCAATGCCGAGAAAATATCTCAGTTTACCCAGATCCTTCGTTTGGAAGTGTCGCTGCAACCCTTCCTTCACACGAGATATGTCTGCAGAATCACTCCCAGTAATGACTATGTCATCAACATATACTGCCATAATGATAGAACCACCTGAAGAGTTAGAGTAGAATAAGGAGTGATCAGTCATAGAGTGAGAAAAGCCCATCTGGAGTACAACCTCACTGAACTTGGCAAACCACGCTCGAGGAGACTGTTTCAAACCATATATGGCTTTCTTCAATTTACAGACCTTCAGACACTCCCCCTGAGCAACAAACCTAGGAGGTTGCTCCATATATACCTCTTCCTGGAGGTCACCATGTAGAAAGGCATTCTTAACATCAAGCTGAAATAGGGGCCAATCAAAAGTAGTAGCCAAAGAAATAATAATTCACACAGAATTTAGACAAGCTACTGGAGAAAAAGTCTCAAAGAAATCAACTCCATAGGTCTGTGTGTAGCCTTTTGCCACCAATCTGGCCTTCAACCTCTCAACAGATCCATTCGGATTATGTTTGATGGTGAAGACCCATCGGCAACCCACAACTTTCTTCCCTGTAGGTAGTGCAACAAGATCCCATGTGTCATTATGCAAAAGGGCTGACATTTCAATCTGCATTGCATGTTTCTAGCCACTGTCCTTCATAACATCATAGTGATTCCTTGGTATATCAACAGAATCAATCCCAATAGCAAATGCGCGGGCCTGCTTAGATAAGTGGGACAGACAACACACATTTGTAATAGGATGTCTAATAGTACAAGAACGAGTACCTTTCCTAACAGCAATAGGAAGGTCAAGATCTGATGCTTCTCCAGGAATCCCATGAGTAGAAGACGAAGATGAAGGCTCAGAGACTGGTGTCGCTACCATTTCTGGTTCTAGTCTGCCTCACCTACTATAAACATGTGGGTAATGCTCAATAACAGGCCTGTCTGTTGCTTGCTCATCCGGAATAAAGGTATAATTATGGATGATGGGTGGCTCTCCATCACTCTGCACAGATGGTGCCACTCTATCACTCTGAATAACTGGTGGCACTCCCTCTCTCAATTGCTCCCCCTTACTTATAGCATCAGAGACATATGGAGTGGTCTCATGGAAGATAACATCCCTAGACACAAACATCCGACGAAGACTAGGACAGTAACACTTGTATCCTTTGCTAGTACTAGAGTAGCCAAGGAACAAGGTTTTAACAAACCTAGGAGAAAGCTTGTCAACTTTAGGGTCAACATGATGGACAAAGGAAGTGCAACCAAACACTCTAAGGGAAAGAGAAAAAGGCTTGTCCGTGGGTCGTAACACAGAGAAGGGAGTCTGTCCTTTAAGAACCGAGGATGGTTGTCTATTAATTAAGAAGCAAGCAGTTAAAAGAGCTTCAGACCAGAATTTCTTAGGTACATTGGATTGGAACATAATAGATTGAGCAATATCAAGAAGATGGCGATTTTTCCGCTCAGCCACCCCATTCTGCTGAGGGGTGTAAGGACACGATGTGCGATGGATCATACCTACAGAACTGCAAAAATCAGACATAGCCTTTTGGACAACTCTAAAGCATTATCAGATTGAAGAATTTTTATATTGCAGTCAAACTAGACTTTTATTTCAGTGTGGAAATGTTTCACAATAGATAGTACAGACTCTCGACTTTTGAGAAGATAGATCCATGTCATTCGAGAAAAATCATCCACAAAGGAAATAAAGTAACGAAAACCATTATAACTCTGGTCTTTGACAGGACCCCACACATCACTATGGACTAACTCAAAAGGGCAAGAAGCCCGTTTATTAACACGACTGGGATATGATAACCTATGATGCTTTCCCAGCTGACATGACTGACACTCTAAAGATGACAGTTGAGACAACTCTGGTTCCAACTTGCGCATGCTCTCTAAGGAAGGATGTCCATATCTGCAATGCCATAGTAAGAGGGAACCACTCAACAGGACGGATGGAGCAGGAGCAGATACTTGGCGAGGCAGACTGTCACCATGGAAAATGTAGAGATCACCTTTCCTAGGTCCCCCACCAATCGTCCTCATACTCTTGAGATCCTGTAATACAAAACAAGAATGACCAAATGTTATCGTACATTTTACAGTGTCAATCAATTTTGCAACAGAAAGAAGATTAAAAGGAAATTCAGGCACAAAGTGTGCAGATTTGAGATCAATCTTGGGTGTTAGAGGGACAGATCCACTAGCTAACACTCTCCTCACTGAACCATCTTCCAGTGTAACAGATTTGTGAGGGATATACGAGTCAATAGAGTGGAGCAATCTCCTCATACCAGTCATGTGCTGTGACGCGCCAGAATCAACCACCCAAGATGATGTAGAGCCAAAAGCAATGAGGGATGTAGCCTGATTACCCGCAGTAGATGCCAGGTTTGCTGACGATGATGATGATGATCCCATACTCATGTGTTGTGTAGCCTGAATAATCCGATCATACTCCTCCTGAGTAAGAGTGATACCGGTTCCAGAAGTAGGTCCCACAACCGAAGAAGACGAGGAATCTGTAGTAGTGGCATAATGAGCTGTCCCCACAGGTGGTGCATCAAGTCTCCCATGTTTCTTCCAACACTTCTCCACTGTATGTCCCAATTTGTCACAGAAGGTGCACTTAGGACGTGTCCCACGTCCTCGGCCCATACCAGTGCGTCCCCCTCGCACTGCAGCAGCTACGGATGCATGAGACTCCCCCGAAGATATAACAGGATCAGGGGTAGCAGACTTGGACTCAAAGATAGATTGTTGTATTCTTGAATAGGCTTCCACAAAACCGGGTAATTTATCAGAAGCCAAAATGACACTCCGGGCGGATCCGCAAGAAGGGTTAAGCCCGAATAATTTTTTTTCCGTAACTAGATCGTCTCTGTCCTTGATCTGTTCAGCGACAATTACTGGATGATAATAGCTCAATTCTTGAGAAAGTGCCTGAATAGCTCCAAAGTACTCGTCAAGAGATTTGTCACCCTGCCTCTTAGCAAACAAACAATCATAGATCATGAATTGGCGAAGCACATTTTTTTCTTGAGAATAATGCTGCTTCACTGCGTCCCATATCTCCTTAGCTGTTGAATAGAACACGAACCTTGCCGCAATAGTAGGTTCCATGCTGTTCCACAACCAAGTCTTTACCAGACTATCATGACGCTTCCATTCAGCATATCCTTTGTCAGTAGAGGCCAGAGGACCTGAGTCAACATGTCCCGCCTTGTCACGAGACTCTAGGACAGTATGGACGACACTCATCCATAAAAGAAAATTCTTCCCGTCGAGCTTGATGGAGGTGATAGGTGACACCTCGTTGTAGATCATAGGTGTCTTGATATCCCCCATTATAGAACGGGACTGTGTGACGGATTGATACACGCCACAAGGAAGACTGAGGTGACGGAGAGATACACGTCACCCAAGAAACAAAGAGAAATGCGTTACTGACGCATTCACAGCCTCCGGATGATTTTCCTAATCACACATGGAGGATGTGTGACTAGGAGAATAACTGTAGAGAGACTAGTCTTCTGGTTTAGATTTTAGATTGCCGTTGGATTACCCGAAGATCCTCAAGGCGGCGGATTACGGCTGCATGCTGTGCGGCGGCTCAGCCGCAACTACTGCTGTCGGTGTCGCGGTGAGAAGATCCAGAGGAAGGAAGGGGAAGATCCGACGGGCAAGAAGGAATAAGGAGGAAGAGACGGCGGGCGGTGGAGAGAGACGACGGCCTAGAGCAAACCTTGCTCTGATACCATGTTAACGAGAGAGAAGGAAGACGAACAACATTGGCGGCTGCAAGGTGCAGCTCTTGTGTGTGAGGGCAATAGCCGTCTCACTCCTTTTTATATATTAGGGTAAGATACAAGGTGGTACAAAGGAGTAAAACCTAGAAAAACAATAAAAAAACCGGTATAATAAAAATAGTGACATGACGCAGATCGTCGGTTTCCGCCTCTGACGTTCTGTCGATACCATCGACATGGATGTCGATGGTATCGACAGACTGTTGTCCGGTAGCTGTGATAATCTCGATACCATCGACATGGATGTTGATGGTATCGACAGAATGATGTCTGTCACTGTGACTATCTCGATACCATCGACCTCCTGTCGATGGTATCGACCGGGAAGTAGGCTGTTTCGCACTCTTTTTTGTTTGACTGGATCTAATACTCTTAGTACACATTTGATTTTTCTTAGTTTGCACCTTCAATTCAGATTGTACTAAGTAGCTATGCTATGAAGGATAGTGATTACATTGCTTAATATTTGTAGCTATGTATGACAATAAATATATATTTATATGTTGATCACTCTTACATTCTTTACAATAATTCTTTTCGTGTCCTTGACATTATTGTCAAATGATAATATATTAGAAATGTAATTGGTTATTTTTTCATACAATAAAATATATATATATATGGAGAGATCGACTATAAATATGTAGATAACTACATATATAACTACACAATGTGTGTATATGAGTGGGGAAAAACCATGACACATGTATATATACATAAAATATATACATTAATTATTAATTTTAAAGGTCACCTAGGCGACGCTCGCGCCAAGGCGCAAGGCGTCTGGCCCCAACGCCGTGTCTCCTTGCCGCCTTAACAAGTATGGGCGTCGCAATCGGAATGAAACTCAGTCGTTAACATCGTCCAATAGTCCAGAGAGTGCTAGGTCACAAGTAGAGTAGTAGTCCACGTGCACAAGCACGAACAAACGAGAGTAGAGGCAACATAGCCGAGATGAATCTCCTCTGGTGCAAATCAACAATAGCAAGTAACTTCAAGATGCAAAATAGAAACAATTCTTCCTTGCTTCGTTCTTCTCCTCCTATCCTCCATCTCATCTTTTCCTCTAATCTCCCCCTCACGCCAACCATGAAAAGAATCAAGAGAGTGATTGGGGTGGAGTCATAAATCATAGTAGAGGAAACAAATATATAGGAAAATATGTGGACGAGGGTAGGTGATAAATCAAGTCGATCCAGTTACGATCTAGCTTGGTATATATGCAGGATAGTAGATGGGTTGAGGGATTGAAGCATATGTACGTAGGGATGGAAGGGGTGGTCACTAAAAAATGGAAAAAAATGGTGTAAAGGGAAGATAAATGTTGCTGGTAGAGATAAAAAATGCGTCAACATGGCTTCTCATGTAGATCTAGTAGAAGCAACTTCAAGATGTATTTTTGTTGTTATGAAGGTGGAGACGGCTCAATAGTGAAGCTCCAAGAAGATGCATGGGATGGGCATCCCTGCGGGCAACCAAGAATCGCCAAGGGCTGCAGTTGCCTACAAGGGTGCACTCCTCTTTGGCTATTACCTCACATGTGGTAAGAATAGCATGATTGACTACTCTAATACTATGTGAAGAAATAAGATGGAAGGTTAATTTGTTTGTTTTGTTGTTTTATTAGACAAATCCCTCATTCATATATATAGGATAGGGGGGATACTTACAAACTTGTGACTCAAGCATGCTTGGGACTCAACACAACTATAGATTGATACCAAGCTTGGTCCATTTGCACAATAAATTAAATTACTAACAATCTTTAACAGCTAATGACATTGATACCAAGATAACTGCATCAGATCATTGTTCAGTTCATTCACATGGTTCACCAGTGTAGAAATTATTTAGAGTACTCATGATTTGCCAGCTAGGGTTTTTAAAATTTAAGTATTGTACAATCCTTTTATCCTATTCAAATGGTGTTAGAAGTGCAACAATACAATTTCAACACAAAGTTTGACACATTAATACAACAAACAATTCATTTACCATTCTAATTCTTTATGTGGTATCAATGTGACTTTGCTGGCCTAGATAGTAAACTAAATTTAGTGTGGTGCCCTTAGTTCTTTTGTGTGCTTGATAAGACTGGCACGGGGTCTTTCTTCATTCGATGTAGATTAGAAACAATAGACTAGTAGAACAAAGAAGAGGGAAGAAAGAGAAAGAGAATCAACCCATGGACAGAAGTCATTCTATCAGTGGAGGTGAGGTCTTGTTGCGGGTGTGTAGGCTGACGGTGGCTGATGCCTCAGTTAGCAGCTGACGGGGTGCTGCAGTTGCCTTGCATAATGGCGGTGATTGCTGTTCTTGGGGCCATCGGCGACAGATGTTCTCATGGCTACTGTAAGGGGGGGGTGCAGTGCTAGAGGGTTGAGAGAGAGGGATATGTTTGTAGAGAAACTTGTTCTAATACTATGTAGACAAGATTAAGAAAATGGTCTCATTAGGTTAAAACAAGAGTACAAGGGTTCTCCTATATATAGGAGCACAAAAGATAAGTGGATACACTTAAGTGGGTAAAAAGATCCTCATTTAAGTGTAGCAAGAACACAATCAAATGATATAACAATAGTGGGCCTTATCCCAATGAGAGAAAGTACTAATTCTCTCACAAAGATTACAATTTTAACACTAATGAACAAGTCATGAGCAACTCCACATAGTTTAGGCAAAGCTAGATGTGGTGGAGTAGGACACTTAACCTAGACTAGGCTTAGGTTAGCTTGAAAGCAGTTGGCGATGTCAAAGTACAATTCTAATCTCAATTTGATAGCAAGTAGATGGATTGCTTAAGTGTCCTTTGGGTGTCCATATCACATTCATATACATAGGAAACACTTAGGAATAGTCCAGATGACTGTTGGGAGTTCTTATGGCGAGTTTAATCCCAAATTAGTCTTAGGATAATGGGTGGGGCAAAAGGCTGACTCTGCTTTAACTATGTGTTTGTAGACTTGCTATCAGTCAAAATATATCTCTATCGGAAAGAACTGTAATTTAACCAAGACATAGTCGTTAGACCAATGAAGATCAAGGGAATGTATTGGTCAAAATATATCTCTATCGGGAAGCTTCTCGGTTGAAATTAGACCCGTCAAATTGGTGGGTGGATTAGGTTTGGGTTGGGCCGTTGTGGGTGCGAGTCAAAAGGACCCAATTTTGAATGGGTGGAACAAAAGCACACCCAAACCCGACCCAACGGGTTGTGGGTCAACCCTCAGGTGCCCATGTAAAATGTGTTCTTTGAAATAAGTTGCTAGTTGCTTCTCCCAATGTTGAAAAATTAAAATTAAAATAATATGAACTATATCTTTGATGTCAAATATCGTACAAAAAAACTGACCATGAACTGACTATTTTTTTCACATGAAATTAGTTGACTAGTTGTTGGCTTATGTTCATATGATATTGAAAGAATAAATACAACAACTAGCCGTTGTATTTTATGTAAAATGGGAAAATATTATAGTTGTCATATATAAAATATTACAAAAGCAACACTTGCTTTTGTCAATTAAAATTCAACATTCTAATGTTACAAGTACTTGTTGTTATCTACTACAAATACAAAATAAAGAAACTACATTGCTGCAATTAATTGTAAAACATGGTCCAACTTGATAACATTTCTTAGTAGATCGTACTTGTCAATTAGCGTAACTGATAAGCCTGGTCAAGCAGTGAGCCACAAGTCGCTGGGTCGAATCCCGCTGGGATACTACGGAGGGGATGCTCCACCGTTCCTGCTGGTAAGCAGTTGCTGTCAGAATGGACACTCCTCTGGTTCACGAAAAATTATCAAAACATAAAAAATACATTTCTTAGTAGATGTGTAGTGTGCATATTAATATATAACTTCAGTGAAACCAGGTCACCTCTGGGTGCCTGCGGGCGACTCGCAAAATCTACTAAATAAACGTGTGAGTATGGGTTTGGGTGATTTTTTAGCAGGTTGCAAATTTCATCACCCAAACCAAACTCAATGGGTCAACCCATGGGCATTCATTGATTTTGACCCAAGTTTGACCGGTCTAGTTGAAATATATTCCAATCGATACACTTCCTTGGTCTCCACTGGTCTAACGACAATGTCATCACCGAACTACATTTCGACTGACAAGCTTTCTGCCCTTAAAAGTCTTATATTTTAGGAAACGACTTAAAAGATTTTTGCAATAAAACCTACCTATCCTAATGGGTCTATACAAGTATAAAACTGAGTTTAGGATGGTTGTCGGCTGTTCATCAATTGTTTTACATGAAATCTATCGAGTTGTACAATTTCACGAGTGCAAAACATAACTCTAGACACAATTTGAATTACAAGCATCCAAACACATTAATTGTAACTCAGATTTTGTCATTAGACCTTGTCAAAGTTCCTTGGTCACTTGAAACACTTAATGCATATGTTAATAATCAAATGAGAATTAATCGCATCATTGCATTGCAATTAGAATGTAGGAATATGCTAAATGCCAACAACACCGTCTAGACTGGATGTCTCCTTGCTTATGTGGATAGAGATGCCAGTAAGGATGAAGATTGCCACAAAGTAACCTTTAATATTGGATGATCAAAACAAATACAATATCTCTCTTTATTTAGGACTAGAGAGAGAGCTTAAGTATAAAGATAACCAATATGTGACTAAACTAAAGAGAAAACATGGAAATTAACATAAGCATAGATATATCTTAGCACTCCCCGTCATGCTGGAATATAGATGTCGATCATGCCAACTTGTCCATAATGGCAGTAACTCTAGACTTCGAAGTGACTTTGGGCACATTTGGTTGGTAGGATTTCCAGAAATCTTGTATTTTGTTCATTTTACACTGCAATCTAAAAATCCAATAAAGTGAAATTTTATGTTTGGTTTGCCGGATTCGAATAGTGCAAAATTTATTTTTAGATTGATGTGCTGTCTAGCCTAAGTTGGATTTTGTCATTAGGGAGAATTTTTACGAAGACCAAAATGCGGGATTCCCATAATGCCTTAAAATCTCAGGACTAGCTCCAAATTCTGAATCGCACAAATCAAGCATAAAACTTTTACAAATGAATTTCAAAATACAATCCAATACGACAAAATCTAGGTAACCAATTATGCAAATCTGAAAATATGAACAAGTTGCTTCTCAGCCGTGATGTAGGAAGTAGAGGTACATCTGGACATTATTACCTCTCATGAAATGATCCATCCCAATGTGTTTGGTTCGCTCATGATAAGTAGGATTGCTAGCAATAAAGATAGAGGCGTTATTATCACAAAACACATGGATAAACATAAGTTCACATGTACAATGAGCCATGGCTTTATACTCAGCTTCTGCACTTGAGCATGCTGCACTAGTCTGCTTCTTACTTCTCGAGGTGACTGGATTTCCTCCAACGGAAGTGCAATATCCAGAGCTTGACTTCCTGTCAAATCTACTGCTTGCATAGTAAGACTTAAGAGTATCTGTGACCTTATAATGTACGAGTCTTTTGTAGAGAACTCCTTTCCCTGGAGAGCTTTTCAAATATCTAAGGATATGACAAAACTTCCCAATAACATTGTGGAGGTTTGTCCATTTCCTACTAACAAGTCCAATAACAAACGAATGTCAACCTTGGTCATAGTCAAGTGTATCAGTTTTCCAACCATGACAATGACAGTGGAGGCAGTATAGCGGCAGTGTAACTTTGATGAAGAAGCAGTTAGTGAGAATTGGCAGAGGCAATAGTATAGAAGAACAAGGTGCCGTATGCAGTTTCATTAGTGAGATATCTTTCCTTTCTGTATTTCCCTTCTCTTTTGCTTTCATCTTCTACTAGTTGCAAGAAGTCAGGAAGCCTTCTCAGCCTACACTATTTTGACCATCAGTGATGGGAAGAAGCCGCTTCCTGCTGTGATATAAGTAGCAATTGCTAAATCAGGTAAAAGCTAGTAGTCCATACCTGCTCTAAAGAATGATTGATAGAGCTTTTGCCTTTTTGAATATAGTGAACCATTGACATTGTAGCTTATTACTTGGGCTCAATGTAGATAAAGAAGTGAGATCATCAGATGTATGATGAAATCAAATAGAGGCAAGCCTCATCTTCATCTTCATTCATCATCTAATCCACATTTGCAACCTTGTTGAGGTCAGCTACAAATAAGAGGTAGAACTGCGGCGGAAGTTAAGGGGCATGGCTCACTGGGTCTCCCCTCCATTGATGAGATTTCTCAGTCGGATGCTTTTACTTGGATCAAATTTGAAACAAGATCTGATTTGGTATCACATAAATGAAAGAGGAACATAACATATTTGGTAAGCAAATGCACTTCCCATTTTATACAGAGAGATGAAAGTACAAACTTCTATCCATTTAGTAGTGGGCCACTGACACTGTCTCATAATACATAATATAATAACTTATTAATTGAAGTTGATGTATAGCATATGGAACTGTGATACTGATTCAAAAATCTGCCATTTCTAATGAAAACACTTGTTTTAACTGAAGTTTGATGAATCCTTGATTATGTACAACATCTTTTAGTTTTCTTGTATTATAGAGTCATCTGTAACCACTTGACTCCTTACTTTTAATTTGAGTGATGTCTTTTCTGTTCACTGAGATCTTAGTATGTATAATTTTTGTCTAATTTTTGTTCATTGCTAACTTCTATTGGTCAGGCGTCCATGGGTCAGGGAAGAAGATCTAGCTAAGCATCTGAAATTGCATTCAAAACAGCTTCGCCGCACTTTAAGATACTTTGAAGAAGAAAAGTTGGTCACAAGGGATCATAGAAGAGAGGTGATGCTCTACATAATTATGATATGGGTTTAAATATGAAGCTACCGTCAAATTTTGTTTTTACATGATTGATCTTTTAGATGTTTAATTGTTAATCTGAAAATGCATTTTTAACTTGAATCAAACCACAATTAATAGGGTTTCTAATCTTTCTTTCTTCTGATCCACATACTCTCTTCTTTTTGTAAAGTAGGAAGTAGTATCTTCTTTGTAATCAAATTTACCAATATGCGAGTGCAATTATTATCGTCCACATGTTTCCCTCTGTAAAGAAGGTTCAAAAAAGTTGTGTTTTTTTATTTTTTATTAATGATCCACTTTTCTTTGGGCAACTGCATGCTATTTCTTTTAGGATCAATTTTGTTGTAGGTCATATTCACATCAAGATGCAAAGATTCCAAATTTCTTCTTATACGGTCTTATGTTAATTTATAATAATATCTTCTTCTTTTCAGTGTTTTCCCTATGCTTGACTCAATGGCATTGCTTCATTTTGGTGTACGGACGGTGTAGTCACAAATTCGCTATTCGGGCTGGCCAAACTGAAAAATCTGGAATTCGGAAATTTTGCGGACGCTTTGGATAAAAATGGTCAACGTACGGTAAAAATGCGGTCAACGATTTGGGAACGGAGAATATGCACAAAAAATACATGTATGGATGTATAAATCGTTATATATATTTACACACATATATTGCACATATATATACTGCACAAAAAACAAATATATGTACATACATATATACACATATATTGCACATATCTAAGTATATATCTATACATCTATTCATCATCATCATCATCATCTAAACCTCAATCCCAACTATGTTGGGGTCGGCTACATGGATCCTTCGTTTCCATTCAGCTCTATCATGGGCCATATTCTGTTTAAGATGTAGAGATTCAAAATCTCTCTTTATAAGCTCATCCCATGTTAATTTAGGCCTTCCTCTTCTTCTATTTATTGTGCTTAACTCAATAACATTGTTTCGTATAGGCGCATTAGTCAGTCTGCGTTGCACATGTCCGTACCATCTGAGTCGGCCGTCGTGCAACTTGTCCTTAATGCTCGCCTCCCCCACTTTATTCCTGATATAGGCATTTCTCAGGCGATCTTTTCTTGTCTTCCCACACATCCATCTCAGCATACACATTTCAGCCACGTTCATCTTGTTGAGACTTTGTTTCTTCACCGCCCAACATTCACTCCCATAGAGCATGGCTGGCCGTATAGCTGTTCTATAAAACCTACTTTTTAACCTAAGAGGGATCTTCCGATCACATAAAACTCCAGTTGCACTCCTCCATTTCAACTATCCTGCAGTGATCCTGTGACAAACGCCATTTTGAACATCCCCATCTATTTGAATAATAGAATCCAAGTAACGGAATTTATCACATTTTGGTATATCTACTCCGTCCAACTTGGCTCCATCATTCACACTACGAGATTGGCTGAAATTGCAATGCATATACTCAATTTCGCTCCTGCTAATCATCAGTCCATTTGATTCCAATGCATTTCTCCAACGTTCAACTTTATCATTCAATCCATCTTATAGTTTCGTCAATCAAAACAATATCATCAACAAATAACATACACTAAGGAATATCAGCCTGAACATTCTTTGTCAACTTATCCATAACAAGAACAAACAAATATGGGCTGTGTGTGGATCCTTGGTGTACCCCAACTGTGATAGGAAAAATTGGTGTCTCTCCTCCAGGAGTCTTCACAGTAGCAATATAGCTATCATACATGTCTTTGATCAAGTCAATGTATTGGATTGACACACCCTTTTTTTTCAAAACCATCCACAACACTTCTCTAGGTACTCGATCATAAGCCTTTTCCAAATCAATAAACACCATATGAATATCTCTTTTGCTTTCTCTATACTTCTTCATAAGCCTCCTAATCAGAAAAATAACATCTGTTGTTGATCTTCCAAGCATGAAACCAAATTGGTTGTTTGATATCTGCGTTATAGATCATGAGCCTCTGCTCAATAATCCTCTCCCAAAGCTTCATTGTGTGACTCATCAACTTGATACCTCTGTAGTTTGTGCAGCTCTGAACATCACCTATACAACTATTACATACATATATTACATACACAGATATGCATACATGTATTTACATTTCCACACACAATTGTATACACTCAAACTAAGTCAGTCTTAAACAGTAACGGGAGAAAGCGTATACAATGGGGAAAAATATAAAACGTGAATAATTCATGAAGAATACGGGAATAAAATGTCATCTTCTAGAATTGTAAGTTACTCGGGCGTTGCATATGTTTGGGGAAAAAAATGCGTTTTAAACGTGACTTTTTCAATAGGTCGGAGTATATTGTCTTCAATAAGGCCCTATGAAGATAAAAAGAATATAAAAGAGATCTATGGTGGATACACAATGGAAAGAGAGCTTTTAGTTTCTTTTTCCCTCTTCATAAGCCCCCTTATCATTTAAGTAACATATATGGTGGGTCTACCTAGGGATGGCAATGGGGTGGTTTTTCTAACAACCGCCCCATACCATACCATAGCACAGAAGATACAAATCTTGCGGGCACCGACTCCATTAAACCATGATTTCCCCCCTCCATGGCACGGTAACCGTGGGAAACAATGTATTAACCAGACTCTCATTGCCACCGTTGCATGCATTCACCGTTGGCGCCATACACTCACTGTCGCACTCACCGCGACCACCATCCTACATTCACGACTGTCACCATGGTTTCAACTGCCATGCGTACTCACTGCCGCCATCGACTCATCGCCGCCGTACGACACACTCATTACCACCATGCACTCGTCGTGGCCGCCGCCATGCACTCTCACGGCCGCCGTCATGCACTCACAACCACCGCTATTCACTCACCGCCGCCACTGTGCATTCATCGCCGCCACTGCCATGCACGCAGTGTCACTGTTGTCATGCCCCGTCCCCATGGCGGCGATCACCACGGTCCCCATATGCTAATCCACTTGTGCATTGACTCATTCCTCGATAAGAGACAAGCGATCCGACAACACCCTGAGTTCCTTCTCCGGTGACAATCCAATAGTCCCGACGACACGATGGTTGTGAGCTCCTTTCAACGTGACAAGCAAGCAAGCCCGACGACAGGGTGGCAATGACCTCCTTCTCCGACGACAAGCCAACAACCCCAACGACGACAGCTAGCAATGAGCTCCTTCCTCGGCGACCATACCAGCAATAAGCTTCTGGTAGATATATGTGGCATGGTATATTTGTCAGAATCCATGGTCGGAATGTGGTCGATCGCGAGAAGTTTACAGCCGTCCTCTCCTGCCTCATACTTCCTAACGACGACTTTGGTGATGAGATGTTCGGATGAAGTTCCGGCGACGGTGATGTTCGGTATGGCAACGAGACGAAGTTCGCATCCCCGCGTTCATCGTCAGATTTGCCACACATACTTACACCGTTGCACATGGTTGCGAGTCCAAGGTTGTGATCAACGGTGTCGACGACGACGTTCCGTGAGTATCCTATAAGTCTCCACCATCATCGTGGTCCGGTACTCCCTTCTCCGACGCCAGTTCCTCCTTGATGTCCGTTTCAAGGTGCGCACTAGACGTAGTAGAGGCAGTGTTGTCAAGGCGCCCGCCTAGGCGGCGCCTAGGCGCTAGGCAAGGCTGCTCAAACTAGGCGCCCAGCCTAGTATGTGCATTATATGAGTGTCTAAGGCCTTTTAAGCCTAAATTAAGTCATTTAAAGGATAAATTAGCATGAATCAAGTCTGGATTTGGTCCAATTAGATTAGCTCGAGTCAATTTATGGCTGAAATAGGTCTGATTTAGGCAAAATCAGGCCAAATTTTGGAAAATTAGGGAAAACATGTTTGATTTGGGCCAAATTGGTAAGTCATAAAATCACTTCCTCATATGTTTGTTGTTCTTGCTTTTTTTTTTTCTTTTCTTTTTTTATCCTTTCTCCTGCATTTTAGTCCTTAATCCTACTGCTGCTGCGTTTTTTTTGAGTTATTCCTCCTATATCCCCTCCTACTCCGAAATCCTACTACTGCTGTGTTTTTTTTTTTTATTCTGTTTTCTTCAAATCCTCTTTTACATCACCTATGCTTTGTAATGTTGATGATGTTGTACTTTCTACTTTCCTCTTTTACATCACCTATTCCTCGTGATGTTGCTGCTGTTGTTTATATTTCTTTTGTTTTGTTTCCCATCCTCCATTTCCTCTCTATTGAGTTACAACCTCATCCCGCCCTTTTTTCCCTGTTTTCTTTTATTCTTTTCTACATCTCTTGCTCCAATTGTTGTTGCAGGCTTATTGATATTACTTCCCTTTTTGCTTCCTATTCCCATCTTCTGCTACTTCTGTCATAGCCTCATTCTGCCACCCTTTTTCCCTGCTTTCTTTTCTAAGTCTCCTGCTCCAATTGTTGTTGCAGGCTTGTTGATATTACTTCTCCTTTTTCTTCCTATTCCCATCTCCTGCTACTGCTGTCATAACCTCATTCTGCCCTCTTTTTATGTTTCCTATATGGTATTATATGTAGTATATATGTATAATAAGAATCAAATTAACATACTGAAAAAGATACAAAATATAAAAAATGCCCAGAACAGCCTAGGCGGGCTAGGCGCCCCTTGGGAAATGCTGACCGCCTAGCCGCCTTGACAACCTTGAGTAGAGGAGGCTCATGCCCATGCAATCCTCCACATACACATTCCACTTCGCGACCATATACACGGTTGAGTAGTTTGAGAGCAGGAAACCCGAGCACAAACTCGCCAACGGAGAACTCCATTTATTAGCGGCAAGTCTAAAGGCGCACATTACGTCGTATGTGTAGGGAGTCACGCGGATCGGGTTCATAGAAACCACCCACTCGCCACGCGGTATTTTTTCCACCGAACCTAGCAACCATTCTAGACAGTGGACACCCACAAATATGGGGCAGAGCGGGTTGGTTCGGTTTGGGTTGTGGTGTCTCAATTTTTATTGCCATCCCTAGATCTAGCCTGCATAAAACCAAATTGGTTGTTTGATATCTGCATCATAGATCTTAATCATTGTTCAATAGTCATCTTCCAAGGCTGTATAGTGTGACTCATCAGCTTGATACTTTCTCGTTTGTGCAACTTGGGACATCTCCATGTTCTTGTAGATGGGGACTATGGTAATGTTTCCATACTCATCGATATTTTCTTGGTCTTCTATTGAAGAAAATCGTTAACCACATAGCTCCTTCATCTTCCATACTCTTTCATACATCAAACAGGGATATCGTCTAGCTAGCTTGCCTTTCCCATTTTCATCTTTCTCTAAACCATTCTTGACCTCGGGTTCTGTAACATGTCGTGTGTAACTGATATCTCTTGTATTTATGCCACACAAGTTTTTGACGCCATTGAAAGTACCTTCATTTAAAAGTTTATGAGAGTACTTTTCCTTTGGTTCTTGATATCACTATCTTTTACAAGCACTCTACCATCTTGATGCATTTAAATGGCCCATGTCTCTTCCTTTCCTTTCTATTATACAAGCCATGTATATGTATCTCATCCCTTCTTTACTATCCATCTTCTTATATATCTTTTCAAAGTATCTAGCTCTGGCCTCTTGAACTGCTTTCTTAGCTAGTTTACATCTTTGAAATGTTGTATTGTCTCAAGACCAATGTTTTAAAAAAGCGCGAAACGGGAGGCATGCAAACATCACCTTGTAGTCGATTAATCACCAGGCCGGCGATTAGGCAGGCACTTTTGAAAAAGCGGGTTCCTAAATTCTTATATATTTTTATATAAAATTACACATATTTGCCTATATAAATATATTTCTATGGAACTTTTATACATATCTAATCAGCAAATCAGTAATTAAAACTAAGTATTAATCAATACTCTACTACTAATCATTATTTTAATCACCAAAATCAGCAAACAGAACAATAATTGTAAATAACCAACGATACATTTATTATTAAACTCTAAACAACTAATCAGTAATACTAATAGATAAAATAAGCAAACATATCAATAAATCAGTATTTAAGTAAGCATTTGATCAATACTTACCACCAAAAAATATTTGTAATCATTAAATTCCGCAAGCAAATCAGTAATTGTAAATAGCCAACTATGAATTAATTATTGAGAACTTTACTACTAATCTGTAATATTAATCAAGTAATCAGTATTGTGCCAAAAAAGTAATACTAATCAGTAAATACCAATCAATAATCAGTGAAAGCAACAAGGAAATCAATAAAACTAATCATTCACTAGAAGTATAATAGAGTAATATCCATTCAAGTATAAAATCAGCAAAGAAATCCAGAATCATGGCTCTAGGAGCCGATTTTTACTTGTGCGCGGGTCAAAGCGGCCGTCTAAAACAGTTGTTGAAGCAAGCACTTAGGTGGACTGAGCGGCCCAAAGGCGGGCGCTTAATAACCCAAGCGCCAGGCGGGCGCCTAAGGCTGGATTCGATGGCCAGGACCTGTCAACGCTTAAGCGGCCGCCTGGGCCTTTTTTTAATACAGTGCTCAAGATTTAGACAAACTCCTGTAAAACCTCATATCAATTTTAATAGCCTTATGTACTCATCATTCCACCACCAAGTTCAACTCAATTTGCGGAGGCCTACAACTACAACCTTTGGATTCCCTCAAAACTTCCTTGACGATTTTTGTGTGTGTAGGAGCTCATATATGCCGCATAGTGTTAAACTCAAAATCCAAGTTCAAGTGCCCTCCTTGATAAATTTGTCATAAAATGCTACCTTTTTTGTCCTCTTAAGATTCGACCCCATTCTTCTTTCTTTCTTTATGCTTACATTTGATCTTTATGGATGACTTTACAATCCCCGCATACTTTTTTGATCTACCCGCCTTGTAAGAAAGTAATTAATTTGACTACAATTATGCTAACTCTTGAAAGTAATCAATTGGGAATATCTTTTCTTGAAATGAGTGTTTGCCAAAATCACATTGCATGCAACCACAATCAAATATCCTCCCTCTATTCATGTTGCCATTTCCAAAACTACCATGGATTCTCTAATAACTAGCATTTCTACTCTTCACATGGCCATGCAAATCACTCCCAATCATGATTCTCTCCTCTATTAGTCTTCCTTGCAACAACTCATTCATGGTATCTGGAAAATTCTTCTTAGCCTCCTGACTAAGGCCAACTTGGGGGCATACACACCATTGTTATTGTTAACAAATCCCTCTCTAGAATGCGCTCAATAGCTATGATTCTATCACTGATCCTTGTGATCTTGATAACATCATCGTCCAACATCTTATAAACAATATTCTCACACAATTTCCATGTTTGTCAATACTTGTATATCAAAATTTTTACCGTGTTTATCCAACCGCTTTGCATCCTTCCCTACTCACCTAGTTTCTAGCAAGCACAAACGCTATATTGGCCTTTCTTTTGATCATGGTATTTACCATATCTAAATATTTTCTTGTTAAAGGGCCAATATTCTAAGATCACACTCAAACCTTTTGTTTTTGTTAATATAATATAGAAAAGCCTTTATTTGATGCGTTTAAAACAAACACAATGGACTCTCTTTTTTAGGATAAGAGAGTCCGTGAGATACAAAGTTAGGCAATATGGGATAAAAGAAAAGCTAAAGACAAGACAAGTCTAAAGCACACAATAAAACACAAAGCATAAAACATTTATTGTGTGGTCAATCAGGTTGCTGTCGTCAATAATAGTTTAAAAATATATAAATGTCTTTGATACTAATAGAAAATATCCCTGTAAAAGTTATGAAACATGAATAATAGCACAACTGCTCACAATAACTTGATAAACATACCAAATAACAAACATTATTCTATTCGTGGACATATATATACCAACATTTATATAGTATTCAATATTAATTAACAAAAAATAGCAACAACAATACATTTACTTGCTAAGTTAGAGAACTTGCCGGTTGGGCTAAAACGGGACTGGTTCGCTGGTTCAGCGCTCAACAAGTTGGTTCACCGGTTTGATGCCAGTCGGACTTCATTTTCGGCTTCGGGAGGGGACCGACCCAGTAGAGTGACCGGTTCACGGTTTAACCGGCCGGTTCGGTTTGATTCTGATAACTGTGCTGCAGACTTTGGAACATTCCCCCCAAGTCACCAAACTAGGAGGTTGCTCCATGTAGACTTCCTCATGCAAGTCACCATACAGGAAGGCACTTTTAACATCAACTTGAAAAAGAGGCCAATCATGGTTTATAACAACAGAAATAAGCACCTATACAGAATCAAGTCTGGCAATAGGGAAAAAGTCTCAAAATAGTCAACCTCATAGGTTTGAGTATACTCATCAACCCATCTGGCTGAATTTTAATAGTAAAAATCCACCTCTAGCCAACAGTAGGACAATTTTCAAGACAATCAACAAGACCCCACGTCCTGCGATTGTGAAGAGTAGCCATATCATTTTCCATAACTTGACGCCATGCAGGATGCTTAAGAGCTTGTGTAGCAATCTTCGGTATAGAAATATCAGAGAGAGCAACAGTAAAACAAGTAAAGCTAGCACCAAGAGAAGTGGTAGAGCAAAAATTACTAATTGGATGCTGAGTGTAAGAACAGACACCCTTCCTTTGACTAATTGATAGGAAGATGTAGGTCAGAGATTACATGGGAGGTGTTGTGATCTGCCGACAAGGGAGGAATTGGTTGTTGAGGGGCCAGAGAGGGGACTGTAACCTTGAGTCTTCTCGTGTACACCTTTAAAGGAGGAAGATCTTCACTTACGTCAGTGTGCTCATGTTCTACCACCTCAGGTAGAATAGGATCCAATAGATCACTTGATAAAGCATACCCCTTGTTAGAGTAGTATGGCATGTGTTAAAAAAAGACAATAACTACACTAACAAACCATTGTCGTTTGACAAGATTATAACACCGATATCCTTTTTGAGTTTGTAAATATCCCAGAAAAACACTTAGTGAAGCGGGGATCAAGTGTAGATATCTCAGGGCAGAGATTCTTAACAAAGCAAGTGCTGCCAAAGATGCGAGGAGGTACCAAAAACAAAGGCGCATCAGGATACAAACGAGAGAAAGAGACTTGATTATGCAACACAGAAGAAGGCATACAGTTAATTAAGTAGCACACTAGAAGAAGCTTCAGGACAGAAATGTTTAGGAACATGATAGTGAAGAAGAGTGATGCATCCTACTTCTAGAAAATAGCGTTTCTTTCTCTCTGCTAAACCATTTTATTGTGGTGTGTACGAGCAGGAAGTTTGGTGAATGGTACCCTGAACAGTATAAAAAAGATATAATGATTGTTGCATAAATTTAATGGCATTATCAGTTCACAAGATTTTAATAGTGGTATTGAATTAGGATTGGATCTTAGTGAAAAGGGTGGTGTAGTGTTCAAAATATTACTGCGATCCTTTAAGAGAAACAACCAACTCGCCCTAGAATAGTCATAAATAAAAGTCAAAAAATAGTGAAAGCTAGACAAGCTAGTAACATATTGGCATGGACAATATCAAAAACATTTTAGAACCAATTTCTTTCTTATGAAAAACAACTCAAGTTTGTTTGTTCAAATTGGCAAGATTCACTCAAAAATTGTTTATCAAAAATATCAGGAAATGGTCATCACACTTTTACTGCAGAAGGATGTCCTAGACGGTAGTGCCATTGCAGACCAGTCGCAGAAGAAGATAGTAGAGCATCAACAGATTTCGACACATCCAGGTAGTACAGTTCGTCAGGTTCTTCATGGCTCGAACCAATCCTCGCCCTTGTGTGGAGATCCTGAAACACACAACCCTCGAGATCAAAAGTGATCGAGCACTGAAGACTCTTCACAGTTCTACTGAGTGATAATAGATTAAGTGGAAATCTTGGCTCATATAAGATAGATTTTATGGCAGACTTCTAGATAGAGATATACTGCCAATACCATGTATCGCAAACTGAGTCCCGTCAACTATTGTCACAGGAGGGACTCGAGCGCATAGGGGTAATAGAGCGCAGTAGTAAATCTGAATCAGTAGATCCAAGTAACCCACATAGGGGTAGTAAAAAGTAGAAGATCTGGATCGACAGATTTTAGAAACCCGCATAAGGTCAGTAGAGAGTAGAATGACCTATGCCACCATGGGGAGAGAGTTACTCCACCATGAGGTGTAGGTAGGCAACAAAGATGATCCTTTTAGATCTTCAAAGTGCGATTTTAGAAAGTGCCGGGAAACAAAGGAGGAAAACAGGAAGAAATGGAGGCTGATTGGTGGAGGAAAGGGAAGGGAGGTTGATGGAGGAGAAGGGGAGATGGAAGGGAGGGTGGTGGATAGGAGGAGAGGGAAGGTGATGGGGGCAACAACAACTAGGCTGACAGGGGTAGGCGGGCGGGGTGGCAGCGGGTTAGGGAGGAGGGTAGGGGGTGGCCACGAGATGGGGAGAGACTGTGGCGGAGGGGGGGTTTGGTGGTGGAGGTGGGAGGAGAAGTAGAAGGGAAGAAGGGAGGGGGGGCAGCGGCTGGAGCAGGGGGAGGGGCGTCAACGGGAGAAGGGGGTAGCGGCAGGTAGAAGGGGCGACAACGAGTTAGAGAGGGGGTGGAGAAGGATTAGGGAGGATCGTAGCCGTCTAATACCATATAGAATAGAAAAACCTTTATTTGATGTGTTTAAAACAAGGTTGTCAAACCGAACCGGTCAGCGAACTTGTGAGACCTCTGGTTTCTCGGTTCACTGGTTCAACCAAGGATGCCAACATGACATCATTAATAGTTTAAAAATATATAAATGTCTTTGATCATCATCATCATCTTCTAAGCCTCAGTCCCAACTATGTTGGGGTTGGCTACATGGATCCTTTGTTTCCATTCAACTCTAAATGGATCATATACTGGTCGAGATGTAGAGATCCAAATCCCTCTTTATAAGCTCATTCCATGTTAATTTAGGCCTTCCTCTCCTTCTATTAATTGTGCTTGACTCAATAGCATTGCTTCGTATAGGCACATTAGTCAGTCTGCGTTGCATGTCCAGACCATCTGAGTCGGCCCTCACGCAACTTGTCCTCAATGCTCACCATCCCCACTTTATTCTTGATATAATCATTTCTCAAACTATCTTTTCTTGTCTTCCCACACTTCCATCTCAGCATACACATTTCAACCACGTTCATCTTGTTGAGACCTTGTTTCTTCACCGATCAACATTCACCCCCATAGAGCATGGCTGGCAGTATGGCTGTTCTATAGAACTTACTTTATAACTTGAGAGGGATCTTCCGATCACATAATACTCCAGTTGCACTCCTCCATTTCAACCATCATGTAGTGATCCCGTGACAACCATCATTTTGGACATCCCCATCTATTTGAATAATAGAACCCAAGTAACGATTTTTTTTACATTTTGGTATATCTACTCTGTCCAACTTGTCTCCACCATTCGCACAACGAGATTGGCTGAAATTGCAATGCTTATACTCAATTACTCAGTTTTGCTCCTACTAATCATATATATGACTTTGATACTCATGGAAAATATCCCTGCAGAAGTCACGAAACATGAATAATAGCACAACTGCTCATAGTAACTTGATAAACAAACCATATAACAAATATTATTCTATTCATTGACATACATATACCAATATTTATATAGTATTCAAAATTAATTAAAAAAAAAATAGCAACAATAATACATTTATTTACTAAGTGAGAGAACTGACCGGTTGGGCGAAAACCGGACTGGTTCGCCGGTTCACCGGTTCAACTCGTCGGTTCACCAGTTTGATGCCGGTCAAACTTTTTTCCGGCTTTGGGAGGGGACCGAACCGGTAGAGTGACCAGTTCCTGGTTCAACCGGCTGGTTCAGTTCGATTCTAATAACCATGGTTTAAAACAAATACAACAGACTCTCTTTTATACGATAAGAGAGTGAGAAACATAATTAGGCAATATGGGATAAAAGAAAAGCTAACGACAAGACAAGTCTAAAGCACTCAATAAAACATAAAGCATAAAGCATATATACTAATAGTTAATATACTATGTCCTAATTGTAATTATGTGAAAAGGTTAGTGACGTATGCGTAAAGTCTCTTGTATATAAATATATACTCACCCCATTTGGAAAACACAATTCATGGGTTTCCCCATTGTTTGCGAAGCGAGGGGAACACTAGGGAAGCCGTCAATCTCTCCACAGAAGTGTTGGTGAGTGGTCATCACCATCTAGAGGTCTGTACCATTGGGAATCACACACTACAGTGGTATACTGTACCACGATGACCATTGTAGTAGCTCTTGCTCTCTCTTTTCTTAGACTTGGGTCTAACCCTTTTGGCAATCCTTCCTGTTAGACCTAGCTGCCATACTGTGCTTGTGGCTAGTTGCAATACCTCCGTTTCTTCTCCAAATCAACATTGCATTAGCCCGTTGTCAACAACCTTTTATTGAAACACATTTTCAACTTCAAAACAGACGATGCTGTTGGCTGTATCCCTGAGAGCAAATCATATGAGGATTGTAATGGTACAACTTGTAATTGATTTGATTATTAATAATAGCAATTCCAATTATTATGTTTGTTTCAATATGAGATAATGAATAGATATAAATAATAATGTCCTAAGAATTTATGATTCAATGATGTGATTTCAGGTTGTAGTGTGAACATGTCTAGTTCCAAGCATCCCAGTCTCAATGACAAGATCAATGACATACTTCCTATCATAGTTGTAAAAGTGGATGCCACAAAGCAACGTGCAGTGCGGCTTGCGTGAGGGTTTATGACCTCTCACCCTTTTAGCAATAGAAACTTGGAGAAATTACATAGAGGTCCAACAATATATAGAAATTACAAATAATAGAATATAAACATATATATTAACACTCCCCCTCAAGCTGGAGCGTACACATCGTGTATGCTCAACTTGTTGCAAAAGTTCTGAAATGTTGCTGGACTCAATGGCTTTATGAGGACATATGCAAGTTGATTTTCAGATTTGACGTGCGGAGTCACAACAACGCCATTCTTGATCTGATCTCTGATGAAGTGTCAGTCAACCTCTATATGCTTGGTGTGTTCATGGAAGACTAGATTCTTGGCAATGTAGATAGCAACCTGATTGTCACATCTGAGTTTTATGGGAGACGAAACATGAATCTTTAACTCATAAAGCACATATTAAATCCACTGAAACTCGCAACAGGCATGAGCCATTGCTCGATACTCAGCCTCCGTGCTTGATCTAGCCACAACATTCTGCTTTTTGCTTTTCCAGGTGATAAGCTGATTTCCTAGAAATGTGCAATACCCAGAAGTAGACCTCTTGTCATTCAGATTACCAGCCCAGTCTGCATCTGCATAACCAGTAAGAGTAAGAGTAGACACATGAGTCTTGGGTCTATAGTAGGTGATCCCTTTACTGGGTGCACCCTTCAGATATCTCATAATACGATAGACTGCCATCCAGTGTGACTGTTGTGGTGAGCTCATATGCTGACTCACTACTCCTATAACAAAAAAATGTCAGGGCGAGTAACTGTCAGATATATTAGTTTTCCAACAATTTTCCTGTAGTATCCTAGATCTGGATAATCAATATTGTTAAAATATAAGATTGCTTGAATAGGAATATATTGATTACAAAGACTGACGACCTCTCCTTTATATAGAAGGAGGAGAGACGCCCTATTACTTAGGACCGAAGTAATCTAAACTAGATGGGCCGGAATATAAAGGCCCACTAAACTAATTAGCCGATTTAACTAATAGACTAATATAGATACTTTAACACTCCCCCTCAAGCTGGAGCATGGGTGAAACACATGTCCAAGCTTAGAGAGTTACAAGACTCGATAAAAAGAAATGATAAATGAAAGATGAAGATAAATATCACTCCCATACAAAATATGTTACTCCCCCTTAATCAATACTTCCCCTGAATCAAATAGTGATGATGACTTTGCAGGCTGAAGATACTCGAGCTTTGAAGAAGGTCTTCCTTGAAGTGCATCTGAAATGAAGACATCTGAAGATACTCTGTAGGCTGAAGAATGCGCCACTGGAATACGTGTTTAACGCGACACGAACGCGGATATAGTGTGGACGAATGGACCTGATACTACAGCAAGTCGCCACTGGAATACGTGCTTAACGCGGCACGAATGCGGACAGACGATCTGCTGCTTGATACGATGCAGGAACCATGGGGGCTTGACAGAGTAGTAGATATAATCCATCAAGGAAAGTCCCAAGAGGATCAACTATAGGCGATGTCGATACAGCATATGCGGCTCGGAGAAGACGTGATGAAGCAGCTCGGTGAAGATAAAACTCTGAGCTTCTGAAGAAGCACCCATCTGTCTCATGTGAATGCAGCTGAAGGAATACATCATCAACAACGGATATGGTGTCGACGTTGGATCTTCACTGCTGGCTCAAGTACAGAACCGATATGCTGAACAATGTGAAGCTCCATGAAGATAGCCTGGAATATATATATAATCTGAATACATATATCATCATCTCATCTCATCTCATACTCTCTCTCTCATACATTCTCTCATATGCTCTCATGCTCGCTCTCTCTTCTCATCTCTTTCTCTCCTCTCTATCCCCCCCCACACCAAATACGACAAGAGTGAGTGTTTGGTGTGGAGAAATGGATATGACCCCCCCCGTAATGTGGAAAAAGGGATGCTCACATAATATGGGTGGGTGGGAAAGAAAATGGAGAGGAATATGTGAAATGGAGATGGATAATATGTGGAGAATGAAACCGATAACCAAAGAGAGTATACTAAATGGGTCAACATGAGATCCGGGTAGAAAAATAAACAGATCTAGTCCCGACCCGAAAAGGCAAAAAATCCGATTAGGGTCAAAATAGGATCCGATTAGCAAAAGATAGGACCGATTAATGATTCGAATAGAAGTAGAGGGCATAATGAATATGGGAGTAGACATAGATGGGAGGTGACGATGAAGTGATGATGATGGAGTGATGATGATGAAGACAACAGGTGATGGCGTAGGGATAGCAGTAGCATGATGATGCAAATAGCAACAAACGAAAGATGAAGATCGTCGGGATGATGATGAAGTGGAAGAACAACTTGCGGATGATGGCAAATATGACGTCCGTTGGTGTAGCACTTTGTCGCACCATAGGAGATGACAACGGGTCTCCTGCGTGACTCCGGAGATATTGCATGCGGAGCCAAGGCGGAGCCTCTCTAAAGCGGCGATGAAGGCTTCAAACGAACGAATGATTAAATCTCGATACCATCGACGAAAATTTCGATAGTATCGACGACAATCTTTTTCCGTCTGCAGTGATCTCGATAGTATCGACGGAATTGTCGATAGTATCGACGGAATTTTTTTGCGTATGGACTAATCTCGATACTATCGACGCTCGGGTCGATAGTATCGACGCGGCGGCGGCTGGGCTGTTGCGGCAGATGGAGATACTCTTTGATGGATGAGAAACGATTTCTGATGGTTGGCGACAATGTGGAGATGGCTGCTGGCGGCTACTGCTGCTGATGGTGGCGGCGGCGTTGCTATCGTGCGGAGTTGGATGCGGAGCTGCTGGTTTCGGATGGCGGAAGGAGATTACTGCGGCGGATGCCTACGACGGCGACTGTTGCGGATGATGATGGAGGACGGCTGCTATGATAGGCAGCAGAGGTGTTGTATGGAAAGAATGAAAGAATAAAGAATAGATGACCATGGAGGCCGGGATATGCCTAGCGGGCAGCCGGCCAAGCCATGGTGATGGCGGCTACGGCCGCCCACAGGCGGGCGCTCGCCCGGTTGTCCTCTTGGAGAAAGGAGCGGCGACAACTTGAAGGGAGAAGACGGTGGCTTGGAGAGAGAGGGAAGCGGGGCGGCGGATTAGGGTTCCCTCAGGAGCGACGACTCTGATACCATATTAGAATGTGTGGTATTCAACCTAAAATCAATTGGCAATGGGTGAAGGGACCACACACCTTATAAGCCCAGGACCTTTCCCATAGCTCAGCGGTGTGGGACAATTCTAACATCCCCCCTCAAGTGCAGCCACTTTTTGTGTGCTTGCACTTGTTCTTTTTTTTAGGTAGGGTGTGGTCCTCACACTTATCTCATAGGGTCCGCTCTGATACCATGTTAAAATATAAGATTGCTTGAATAGGAATAGATTGATTACAAAGACTGACAACCTCTCCTTTACATCAGTCATCTCGTTCACATGATAGTCCATAGGAATAGACACCAGCTTGGATTCACTCATGCCAACTTCCTGTAGTAAATCCAACACGTATTTCCTCTGAGACAAATTAGTATAAGTACTTCAATGTCCAAAAAATATCTCGGTTTGCTCAGATCCTTTGTATGAAAATGCCCCTGCAACCCTTCCTTCACACGTGATATGCCTGTAGAATCACTGCAAGTGATAACTATATCATCAACATATACAACAATAATGATGGATCCAACAGAAGAGCTAGAATAAAATAAGGAGTGATCAGTCACAGAACGAGAGAAGCCCATTGTTAGTACAACAACACTGAACTTATCAAACCAAGCTCTAGGAGATTGTTTCAATCCATATATGACTTTCTTCAATCTACATTTGACACTCCCCCTGAGCAACAAAACCAGGAGGTTACTCCACGTACACCTCTTCATGTAGATCACCATGGAGAAAGGCATTCTTGACATCAAGTTGAAATAGAGGCTAGTCAAAAGTAGTAGCCAGAGAAATAAGAATCCGCATTGAATTCAGACGAGCCACTGGCGAAAAGGTCTCAAAGAAATCAACTCCATATGTCTGAGTGTAACCCTTTGCCACCAGTCTAGCCTTCAACCTCTCAACCGAACCTTCTGGATTATGCACCAGTCTAGCCTTCAACCTCTCAACTGAACCTTCTGGATTATGTTTTACTGTGAATATCCATATGCAGCCCATAACATTTTTACCTGAAGGTAAGTCAATAAGTTCCCATGTGTTGTTTTGTATAAGAGCAGACATTTCCATATGCATTGCCTGTTTTCAGCCAATATCTTGCATAACATCAAGATGATTTCTTGGAATGACCTCAAAATTAATCCCAATAGCAAATGACCAAGCCTACTTAGATAATTTCGACAAACAACACACATTTGCAATAGGATGTCGAATAGTACAGGAACGAGTACCTCTGCGAACAACAATGGGAATATCAAGGTCAGATGGTTCTTCAGAAATCTCGAGTAGAGGAAGATGGGGAAGGCTCAGAGACCGGAGTCGCTACCTCCTCTGTATTCTGTCTGCCTAGTCTGCTGTAAACATGTGGATATTGTTGAATTAATGTATCACCTGCTGGCTGCTCTTCCTGAATTACAGTATAGTTTGGAATGATAGGTGACACTCTCAAATTGATGTCTGATGGTGACACTATCTCACTTTCATACAATTGCTCCCCCTTACTGGGAACACTAGAGAAATATGGTGTGGATTCATGGAAAGTTACATCCCGAGACACAAACATACGACGGAGACTGGGACAATAGCACTTGTATTTTTTGCTAGTGTTGGAGTAATCAACTCTGTCTTGGTAAACCCAATACCTTGTCTTTTCTTGAATCCAACAACAACCTTATAACATCATCGTGATACTGACCAACATTAGAACCCGAAGTGAAATACTTAGCCCGACAGCTGACTGTAGAAATAGTTCCAGAACAACTCAATAGTACGAGACTTACTGGAATCAACTCTAGTCCTACGTGAAATGGATCAAATTTGTCTTGTTCTGTCGGTTCTCCATTGATCAACACCTGGAATGAGGCCGAACACATGCATTCCAAGAAAAAGAGTCCTAATAGACCTAGGGGATAACTTATCAACCTTAGGATCAAAATTGTGGACAAAAGACGTACAACCAAACACTCCGAGAGGAACAATGAAAGGTTGATCCTTGGGACGTAAGACAGAGAACAAAGTACGTCCTTGAAGCACGGAAGAGGGTTGCTTGTTGATAAGGAAACATGCAGTAAAGCATCAGACCAGAACCTCTTAGGAACATTGGATTGAAACATAATGGTCCTAGCAATATCAAGAAGGCGACGATTTTTCCTCTCAACTTCCCCATTTTGTTGAGGGGTGTGAGGACAAGACGTACGGTGAATCATTCCAACGGAGCTACAAAAATCAGCCATAACACTTTGAACATATTTCAAGGCATTATCAGATTGAAGAATTTTAATATTGCAATCAAATTTTAATATTCTTCCTTTGTGAGTGTGATCCAGAAGAACCAGAACTTGATGCAGACAACTCAGAAGACTCAGTAGTACTAACATAGTTTGCTGCCCCCACAGGTGGTGTAGCAGGTCTACCATGCTTCTTCTAGAATTTCTCAGTAGTGTGTCCAGGTTTGTCACAGAAGGTGCACTTAGGACGTGCTCCACGTCCTTGGCCCATACCTGTACGACCTCCTCTAACTGCAGCGGCTACAGATGCATGAGAATCTCCAAAAGGCGAGATTGTGGTAGGATCAACTGGTTAAAAATTTGATTGTAAAATCCTTGAGTAGGCTTCTTCCAGGCTGGGAAATTTTTCAGGAGTGAGGATGACACTGCGGACTGAACTGCATGAAGAACTCAAGCCAAATAGGAACTTTGCAGTAATCAAGTCATCTCTGTCTTTGACTTGTTCTTGAACAGTCACTGGATGATAGAAGCTCAGTTCTTGAGCAATACCTTGGATTACTCGAAAATATTCTTCCAAAGGCTTCTCCCTGTTGTATTGCAAAGAGGCGATCATATATCATAAACTGACGAAGAGCATTCTTTTCTTGAGAGTAATGCTTCTTTACTGCATCCCATATGTCTTTGGCAATAGTATAGAATATGAACCTGGCAGCAATACCAGGTTCCATGCTCCCCCATAGCCATGTCTCACCAGACTATTATGACGCTTCTATTCAGCATAGCCTTTGTCAGTAGAAGTAGGAGGATCAGAATCAACATGCCTTGCCTTATCTCGGGATTCTAACACTGTTTGGACAACATTCATCCATAAGAGATAATTCTTCCCGTTCAGCTTGATGGAGGGGATTAGTGACATCTCATTGTAGATGGTAGATGTCTTGGTGTCCTCCATGATTCAACGGAGAGATAGGGTGACAGAGAGATACACGTCACAGAAAAGGTTGAGGGTAACAGAGAGATACACGTCACCGAAAGGATTGAGTGACGGGAAGATACACGTCACGTCAAAAATTAGATGCGTGTCTGACGCATCCACAACCCCAAACGGAAATTCCCTAATCACACATGGAGGAGATGTGATAAGGAATTTCCTACGTACGGACGGACCCTCCAGTATGAAATTTAATACGCCACTGTCTTCGGAATTGACTAGAGGAAGCGATCGGAGGAAGAAGCTGCTGGCGGTTGGTGCGCCTACCTTGGGCCGGCGGCGGCGCCCGCCCTTGGCCTGTTGCTGCTGCTACAGCTCCTATCCTGCGACAACGGTTGCTTCCCGGGCGTCGGCGTCGGCCTGCTGGCCTGTGTGGCCGACGCGGCGTGGAGAAGAGAAGAGAGAGAGGGGGGGGGCTTAGAGGAACCCTAGGAGCAGCCTTGCTCTGGTACCATGTAAAAGTGGATGCCACAAAGCAACGTGCAATGCGACTTGCGTGAGGGTTCATGACCCCTCACCCTTTTATTAATAGAAACTTGGAGAAATTACACAGAGGTCCAACAATATATAGAAATTACAAATACTAGAATATAAAGGGATATATTAACAATAGTGACAAATTTGGGATTCAACATTTTTTCGGTTGGTTGGAAAAAACCAGAATTCTGAAAAAATCGGGAAAATTTGTGAAAAAATCGATAAATTTCGGTCAACTATTTGGAAATAATTGAGAATAATTCGGCTATATATGCATACATATACATATATGTATACACACTCACACATATATATATCTGTATGCTATATGCATATCAGATACATGTAACTATTAAGGTCACAAGACATACAATCGTATTGAGTGAAAAAGGAAAAGAATGAAAGAATAGTTGAGCAATAACAATGGACCGTTAGGATAGTGGGTGTTGGAGGTTTATTGTATATCTAGAGTTTTGTGTACATGATTTGGTAAAATAAGAGCAAACGACTTAAAAGAGAAAAATCGTGAAAAAACATGAAAAGTCATGAAGAATCGTGAAAACTGTATAAATCGTGAAAAAGCGAGAAAATTCGTGAAAAGTCGTGAAAAATCGGTGACCGACATATTCAACGTGCTGAAGATTTGAGAGCCTATTAAATCGCATAAAATCGCCGATTTTTCGTAAAGTTCGGAGACTTTTGCTACTATGCTTCCTATGTGAGATCACTTTCTTGAAACTCAAATTGGCAACTTCAATTCCCAAAAATATGAGATTGCATAAGTCCTTTATCTGAAACCGTCCATGCAAGAAAGTCCTCAGTTGTACAGTACCATGACTGTCATCACCAGTAATCACGATTCATATACATAGACTACCAGAAAGATACAACCATATTTTTTTCGCCTATAGAAGACCGATAGATCCATATTAGTACATCTTGGAGCTCAAATTCAGAAGATCATTGCTGACCCGCCAAAATAGGCACGAGATGACTAATTTAGCCCATATAAAGACTTATGAAGACAACATACTACATCAGACTCCACTGAGCACTGACCTGATGGTTGCTCCATGTAAATCTCTTCATCCTAAATCACCATGTAGAAATGCATTCTTGATATCTAGCTGTAAAATCCAAGATGAATGGCACAAAGAGACAAGAAGATGCGAAAGGAGAAAAGGTCTCTGAGTAATCCTCATTATAAACCTGTGTAGCCCTTGGCTACCAGACGTGGCTTAAGATGATCAAATATCAATACACCCATTTGATCCCACTTTAACATTATAGGCCCATTAGCATCCAACTATTGACTTGCCTTGCAGGTGCTGAACAAGGGACCATGTCTGCTTATGATCTAGTACTGACATCTCCTCCTCTATAGCTTGACACCGACCCAGGCGATCTAGTGCAACAAAAGCAGATGAATGTATAAGGATGGAAGATATAGAAGAAATGAAGGCATAATATGAAGGAGAAAGATGTCTATATGAAACAAAGTTTGAAATGGTATGATGAGTTTTCTTGAGTGTGCAAGACCTAACCCTTTACTCAATATAATAGGAAGGTCCCTCAAACGAGGTGGAGAAGGGGTTGTGTCTACATGACTATCTAAGGGGAGGAATCTGGAGAAGGAACTTAACTGTAGAAGCCTCTACAATACCTGTATCAGTACCTGAATCCAACCTTCCATCTGTACTTATACAACGAGCATGTACTTGAGTAATGGGAGGCAGGTAGAATTGTGGTACCACAACATGGGAATCATCTTTGCTAGTAGACGAAGGAACAATAGTCTCAACAACAATAGGAAGAGGTAAGAGTTCCTCCATAGCTACTGGTGTCACTGAAGAACTATAATTAAAGAATGATGTCTGTTCAAAAAAGGTGACATCCTCAAACGCAAAGAAGCGATGTAAGGTAGGACTATAGCACTTGTACCCATACTTGTCTAGGTGGCTAGCCAGTCCTTCCCACCCAAGGGAAGCTCCACCTAGGCGTTTCTAGACATTCTTCATATTTGTTTATATTTTTCATATATATAAATGATTTGTGTATACATTTAGCTATATTCAAATATATACATTACTGTGTACATTTGTCATGGTTATCCCTAAGCTGAATCAATTATAGCTTCACCTACACCACACATGTCATGACCTAAGCTAGACCTATTCGACCTTCATTTGACCTAATATGATCTAAATTGTACCTAATTTAACTTAAGTCTACCCTAATTTGGCCTAAGTCGGACCTATTTTGGCATAAAATGACCTAATCAGATGTAACTGAAGAAGTTGAAGGACCAGATCTCGTTGCAAGAAAAGCAACTGAAGAAGTAGCCTACTAAGAAGCTTGGAGGCGCCTCAATTAGGAGTAACTCTTTGGACGATCAAACTTGATGCTTGTCCTGACTGCCCTCTGCAGCCGCCATATGCACAAGCTTTGCAAGAAATTTGTGTAGCTCATAAAATGTCTCCTTAGTGTGTCGTTTCCTACCACTATGAATATTCTCAAGATGCTGGTGAGGTACTCCACGACTAGTATTAGATGCTCCTCTAATGAAACCTCTACCACTACCATGACCTTTTGTTACGAAGTCTCTGCCTGACTGAGTGATTAAGGCTGACTTGTCACCCATTGACTGAGTGACGATGACAATATCATGCTCCAAAAAAGCACATGAGACTTGAATATGCCCCTTGTAAAGATCGAAGCTCCGTTCTAGATAGAACTGACCCCTTACTCCCAAGTACTCACGAGGAAGTCCAGCTAGGAACTTGACGACAATCATCTGATCACATTGCTTCTGCATCTTCTCATTGTTGCCGGAGAGAGGAAGTAATCTATGTAAATCGATCAGTTAGATGAGTCACTTCTCTAAAGTACTATGCCAATGACTTGTCTCCCTGTTGCAGTCCATATATAGTCATGTCATACATGTGAGATATATTGTTGGAAGTATATGAGATGTAGATGATCTTGCAACGTCTTGCATGACTCAAAGTGATTTGTCATGTCCGTTATATGTGATTCCGTGCCATTCCACCTCTTGTAAAACATGTTTGCAGCATGTTGTTCCCTTTACTCAAGCACAACAGGCTCTGTAGGTGGTTCGTTAGTCAGGTGTTAGATGATGCATCCTTGGCCTTTGAAAAATATCTTTACGTCCTACTCCACTGTGCAAACTTCTTCACGTTCAACTTTGTATGGGTCATTGCATGATTTTGAATGGTAATAGTAGGCTGGACGGTAGCGACGACCTTCTCTGTTATAATTCCAACGAGAGGAAGAAAAGATCAAATTAATTTATTGGACCAAAGGGACTAGTGAACCAACCAGGGACCGTAACTGGAGCAGACATTGATGAATTCTGCAGACACTGTGCAAAAAAAGGGTTACTGCTTCAGTTATCTGCAGTATACCAACTTGAGAGGAAGAGGTTTGCGACCCTGTTTCCTTGCTGCAGATGCAGAGGACAACCACACATTGATTCTAGGAATTATGGCGCCCTACTAGAGCAAGGAAAGGAGAGAAAGTGATGCCCTTAAACCCTCCAAAAGGGGCTGCCAATGCAAGCAGCTAGCTGTTGTTGCTGAAGCTGAAAAAAAAAAGGATGAAAGAGGGCCCCACAATAGGGGCAACAGTAGGAGAAGGCACCTCAAGACCGCTGGGGTTGAGGGAGACCCACCTCAAGCATTGCCTTTTACGAATGCTCCTCGGAGGAGCAAGAGCCAATTTGGTGGCGGTCACGCTAGGGTAATGTACTAAAGCATCCCAATGCTGTTGAAGGGAAACACCACTGTGATGGCTGCAACTGTTCCTTGAAAGATTAGGGCTTCAAACCTTAAGCTTTGATACGTCTTTATGATTTCATTAGGGAGAAAATCCACTACTCATCTCTCTAGAGTAGGGTTGCTGTGTATTTATATACAAACGTCTTTACAACCAAGTCCCTGAATTAGCGCAAGTATGCCCATGTACATTAGCAAGATTTTAAGAAACATGAAAAAAAGAGAAGAAATGTAGAAAATAGATCTAGAGCTTAAACCTAAGGTTTTAAGCTTTTATATTAAAAGGGTAGATGGGGTGGGAAGATCGGAATCTGACCTAAGATTTAGATCCTGCGCTCTGATACTAACTGGTGGGGATCCAAAACCTATCTCATAACCATGATGATATTCAGCTTTGCTTCTGACAATACCCTTGGATTGTGTATTTATAAGTAAAGACTTGAAACTCAAATAAGATTTGGCAATTGTGCAAAATTTCCAGTTTAAATTACAACACTAAATGTGAAAGTTTACAACTAGGTCCTTGAAAATAACTGAAACATGCAAAAACTACTAGAAATGTCTAATTAGGCTTAATTGGGCTCTATCATGGGATGCCGAGCCTGGAAGAGTATTGTGGAACTTGTCCTACATAAAACCGTAAGAGTATGAGACTGAAGCGGCCTTCTTAAGTCTAAGTCATATCATATGTTTCTAATATATATATATATATATATATATATATATATATATATATATATGTTTTCCCTCTTATAGGCATTTCTCATAAACATGTAAAACTTGTGTCAAATTGTAGTCCCATGGACTGATCACTACTAAAACACGTTTTTTCAATTAGGTAGGACTGACACCACACGTGCCATATGTTTCGAGCCTTATTTTGGTAGATTCCTAACTCTTCTCCCATATACAGAAGTTCCATATATGAGTCATTATCCTTTTGGATCCATCCATACATGTCAACGGAAGGCATTGCCCTTTACACCAAAGTTAACCAAAGCTGCCCATAATGTTTTGTAGGTACCAGGAATACCTAAAATGTTGTACCTTACCATAAACACCCGAGAGTGCCACAAAGTGCCATTAACTACATTAGTGTTCAAATATATAAAAAGTCTTTTTTATTTCATATTCTACAACATGACATCATGAGTTTGTTTTTTCAAAAGAGGTTAGATTATCATACATACATCACCTTTTTAGGTGTAACAACATTACTTATGTGTTTACATGATTAGGCACATTGCGATTTCTTGCACAATATAATCTTGTATCTCTTTATTACAATCCGTACAATCAGATGAAAATGCATGCACACACACACAACATGCACACACAGAGACCACCATGCTGCCCGTACACAAAATCATAATTCAATCTAAGTGCTTATTTCTTAATGTTAACCATATATAAGTTGAGTGATTTCCCATGGCCCTAATAATGTTATCATGTCTGTTTGCCCAAGAGGTTAACACAGCCCCATCGCAGGGCACTTATTCAATTAATTGATCTTACCTCACGTGAAAGATGCTCCCATACACCTTTAAAATCTTGGATTGACTTCCATTTTCTAGTTGACCACATGATGAGTTATTTCATATCTGAAAATCATGATGAGTTCTAAAATAAATAAAAAATTCAAACTCAGATATGTATTTCTGAGTTGTTTGATTATTAGTGGTTTATGTTGTTATGTACAGTGATTGTCATCGATTTTTTAATAGTTATTTTCCAATCTTAAAATCCTTAATAATATTCAAATGATTCCAATGCCTTTTCTAAAAATATTTCAGTAAATGGTACGACAAAATTTATAAATTCAGTATTGTCACTTAGTTTGCCCTCCCAAAATCAAGGTTTTAAAGTGCGCGAGGCGTTATTGATTCAATGAGGTGAGGCGTAACGGGGCATTTTTGTCTCAATGAGGCGAGGTGTAAGACTCAAGGCGTTCGAGGCGTAAGCTTCAAAATATGTACGAGACATTCATAAATAAATAGTATAGTACATATATATATGCATATTTATAGGTATGTATGTGTATATTTGTATTGTATATGTGTGTATATTTGATTGTGTTCATGTATAATATACATATTGCTTGTTAGAAACGTAGAAACAATAGAAAGTGCGTACCTAAGTTAACCAAGAGAATAGGGATTGCCAAAAGAGGATACTAATATTGTTGCAAATAATGAGACATCAACGTTTTGTATTATTAAATGCAATTTTAAGTGATATGAAAAATTCGGGGATCAAATTGAGATCATCATCATCTAAGCCTCAATCCCAACCATGTTGGGGTCGGCTACATGGATCCTTCTTTTCCAATCAGCTCTATTATGGGCCATACTCTGATCAAGATGTAAAGATTCAAAATCTCTGTTTATAAGCTCTTCCCCAGTTAATTTAGATCTGCCTCTACTTCTTTTAATTGTGCTTGGCTCAATTACCTTGCTTCAAATAGGTGCACTTGTCGGTCTGTGTGCTGCACATGTCCAAACCATCTTAGACGAGCTTCACACAACTTGTCCTCGATGCTCACCACCCCCACTTTGTTCTTGATATTGTCATTCCTAAAACAATCTGGGGGATACAAATTGAGATAGATAAAAATAATTTGAAAATCATTAACATATTGAATAAAAGTGGTGGCACAAATATATTTGATGATAAGTTCAATAAATTAAGATAAAAAGTAACTTCGAGTTTTGATCCACAACAAATAAAAGTTATGTAAATTCACTAATGAGATAATGATAATCAATTACAACAAATCTAAATAGATAACTATTGCAGAAAGTGTATTTAGTTGTCTCAAAAGCAAATAGAACTTGGTAGTTAACATCAGACATTATCATCCAGAACTGAGGTGTGCACCTTAGCTAAATCTCAAAGTCTCAGTGTCTTGAGGCGAGCCTCAGACATATCGAGGCGTAAGCCTCAGTCCAGGACATCGCGACATAACTCTCGAGGCACAAATGAGATAGCCTCGCCTCGAGGTGTAAGCCTTGAAATCCTCAAGGTGGGCTTTTTATAATCATGCTCAAAATATAGAAATATGGTGGTTTGAATTTGGTTTGAGCTTCATATTACTGATGAAGTATTCATTGCTTTAAAAATGTGTTTACATTCATAATAAGACCTGTTAATACATCTCTCTATATTCTATTATTTGTAATTTCTATCTATTGCTGGACCTCTATGTAATTTCTCGAAGTTCTATTAATAAAAGGGTGAGGGGTCATGAACCCTCACGCATGCCGCATTGCACGTTGCTTTGTGGCATCCACTTTTACATGGTATCAGAGCAAGGAGGCTCCTAAGGTTTCTCCAAGCCGCCGCCCCCCCTCCCTCTTCTCCTCCAGGCCGGCACCGCCGCCGGCCCAGGGTAGGTGCACCGGCCGCCAACAACTCCTTGTTCCTCCGGTCGATTCCGAAGGCAGTGGCGTATTAAATTTCATACCGGAGGGTCCGTCCGTACGTAGGAAATTCTTAATCACATATCCTCCATGTGTGATTAGGGAATTTTTGTTTGGGGGCTGTGGATGCGTCAGACACACATCTAATTTTTTGACATGACGTGTATCTCCCCATCACTCAATCCTTCCGGTGACGTGTATCTCTCTGTCACCCTCAATCATTTCAGTGATGCATATCTCTCCGTTGAATCATGGAGGACACCAAGGCATCTACCATCTACAATGAGATGTCACCTATCCCCTCCATCAAGCTGAACGGGAAGAATTATCTCTTGTGGATGAATGCTGTCCATACAGTGCTAGAATCCCGAGATAAGGCAAGACATGTTGATTCTGATCCTCCTGCTTCTACTGACAAAGGCTATGTTGAATGGGAGCGTCATAATAGTCTGGTGAAGACATGGGTATGGGGGAGCATGGAACCTGGTATTGCTGCTAGGTTCATGTTCTATACTACTGCCAAAGACATATGAGATGTAGTAAAAAAGCATTACTCTCAAGAAAAGAATGCTTTTCGTCAATTTATGATATATGATCGCCTCTTTGCAGAACGACAGGGAGATAAACCTTTGTAAGAATATTTTGGAGTGATCCAAGGTATTGCTCAAGAATTGAGCTTCTATCATCCAGTGACTGTACAAGAACAAGTCAAAGACAGAAATGACTTGATTACTGCAAAGTTCCTATCTGGCCTGAGTTCTTCATGCAGTTCAACCCGCAATGTCATCCTCGCCTCTGACAAACTTCCCAGCCTGGAAGAAGCCTACTCAAAGATTTTACAATCAAATTTTGAACCAGTTGATCCTACCACAATATCGCCTTCCGGAGATTCTCATGCATCTGTAGCCGCTGCAGTTAGAGGAGGCCATACATGTATGGGCCGAGGACATAGAGCACGTCCTAAGTGCACATTCTGTGACAAACTTGCACACACTGTTGAGAAATGTTGGAAGAACCATGGTAGACCTGCTGCATCACCTTTGGGGGCAACAAACTATGTTAGTACTGCTGAGTCTTCTGAGCCGTCTGCATCAAGTTCTGGTTCTTCTGGCATTACACTTACAAAGGAAGAATATAATAGATTTATTCTGGCTACACAACATCTAAGTGTGGGATCTTCTTCCTCAGCAAATCTGGAATCTACAATTGGTAATCAGGCTACTTCTTTACTGGCTTCTGGTTCAACTTCTTCGTAGGTGGTTGATTCTGGAGCGTCACAGCATATGACTGGTATAAGGAGACTACTTCATTCCATTGACTCACATATTCCTCACAAATCTGTGACCATAGCAGATGGTTCGGTGAGGAGAGTGTTAGCAAGTGGATCTTTTTCTCTGACTCCTAAAGTTGATCTTAAATCTGTTCATTATGTGTTTGCATTTCCTTTTAATCTTCTCTCTGTTGCAAAATTAATTGATACTGTGAACTATACAGTGACATTTGGGCCTTCTTGCTTTGTATTACAGGATCTTAAGAGTATAAGGACGATTGGTGGGGGCCTAGGATAGGCGATCTCTACCTCTTCCATGGTGACAGTCTGCCTTGCCAAGTATCTACTCCTGCTCAAGCTATCCTTTTGAGCGGTTCTCCCTTATTGTGGCACTACAGATATGGACATCCTTCGTTGGAGAGCTTGAGAAAGTTAGAACCTGAATTATTCCAAGTGTCTTCATTAGAGTGTTAGTCCTGTCAACTGGGAAAACATCATAGAATGTTTTATCCTAACCGTGTCAATAAACAGGTTTCTTGTCCCTTTGAGTTAGTCCACAGTGATGTTTGGGGTCCTGTAAAGACCAATAGCTATAATGGTTTTTGCCATTTTATTTCCTTTGTGGATGATTTTTCTTGCATGACATGGATTTATTTGTTGAAAAGTCGAGAGTTTATGTTATCCATTGTCAAGCATTTTCATTAAGAAATAATAGTTCAATTTGATTGCAATATTAAAATTCTTCAATCTGATAATGCCTTGGAATATGTTCAAAGTGCCATGGCTGATTTTTGTAGCTCCGTTGGGATGATTCACCGTACGTTTTGTCCTCACACCCCTCAACAAAATGGGGTAGCTGAGAGGAAAAATCGTCACCTTCTTGATATTAGCAGGAGCATTATGTTTCAATCCAATGTTCCTAAGAGGTTCTGGTCTGATCATTTACTTAATGCATGTTTCCTTATCAACAGACAACCCTCTTCTGTGCTTGAAGGACGTACTCCGTTCTCTGTCTTACGTCTTAAGGATCAACCTTTCCTTGTTCCTCTCAGAGTGTTTGGTTGTACGTCTTTTGTCCACAATTTTGATCCTAAGGTTGATAAGTTATCCCCTAAGTCTGTTAGGACTCTTTTTCTTGGGTACTCCAATACTAGCAAAGGATACAAGTGCTATTGTCCCAGTCTCCGTCGTATGTTTGTCTCAGGATGTAACTTTCCATGAATCCACACCATACTTCTCTAGTGTTCCCTAGTAAGGGGGAGCAATTGTGCGAAAGTGAGAGAGTGCCACCATCAAACATCAGTGAGAGAGTGCCACCTATCATTCCAGACTATACTATAATTCAGGAAGAGCAGCTAGCAGGTGATACATTAATTCAACAATATCCACATGTTTATAGCAGACGAGGCAAACATGAACTAGAGGAGGTAGTGACTCCGGTCTCTGAGCCTTCCCCATCTTCCTCTACTCAAGAGATTTCTGAAGAACCATCTGACCTTGATGTTCCCATTGCTGTTCGTAGAGGTACTCGTTCTTGTACTATTCGACATCCTATTGCAAATATGTGTTGTTTGTCGAAATAATCTAAGCAGACCCGGTCATTTGCTCTTGGGATTGATTCGGTGGTCATTCCAAGAAATCATCTTGATGCTATGAAAGATATTGGCTGGAAACAACCAATGCATATGGAAATGTCTGCTCTTCTACAAAACAACACATGGGAACTTATTGACTTACTTTCAGGTAAAAGTGTTGTGGGTTGCAGATGGGTATTCACTAGTAAAACATAATCCAGATGGTTCAGTTGAGAGGTTGAAGGCTAGACTTGTGGCAAAGGGTTACTCTCAGACATATGGAGTTGATTTCTTTGAGATCTTTTAACCAGTGGCTCGTCTAAATTCAGTGCATATTCTTATTTCTTTGGCTACTACTTTTGACTGGCCTCTATTTCAGCTTGATGTCAAGAATGCCTCTCTCCATGGTGATCTACAAGAAGAGGTGTACATGGAGCAACCTCCTGGTTTTGTTGCTCAGGGGTAGTGTCAGAAATTGTGTAGATTGAAAAAAGCCATCTATGGATTTGAAACAATCTCCTAGAGCTTGGTTTGATAAGTTCAGTGATGTTGTACTTAAGATGGGCTTCTCTCGTTCTATGACTGATCACTCCTTATTTTATTCTAGCTCTTTTGTTGGATTCATCATTATTGCTGTATATGTTGATGATATAGTTATCACTGGCAGTGTTTCCACAGACATATAACGTGTGAAGGAAGGATTGCAGGGGCACTTTCATACAAAGGATCTAGGCAAACTGAGATATTTTCTGGGCATTGAAGTACTTAGATCTCATGCATGTACTAATTTGTCTCAGAGGAAATACGTGTTGGATTTACTACAGGAAGCTGGCATGAGTAAATCCATGCCGGTGTCTACTCCTATGTAGTGTTTTCAAAACTGAACCGAACCGGCCCATCCGACCGGTCAGACCAATAAACCGATGGCCAACCGGTCCGAAAGCCTAAAAAATCGGTTGTGTTCTTTTCCGGTCCGGCCGGTCAGAAACACAGTTCGACCGGTCCAACCAGTTGACCGGACCGAACTGGATCAAACCAGTTGTTCAAATCGAAGAAAATAAAATAAAATGTATAATAAAAAAATAAAGTTGTGACCACATATCCGATACCATATTTAGATTACATGAAAGAGATAAAATGTTTTACTTGCTTAGTTGGAGGAGGAAGTATGTGATATATATATGTATATCTATATATGTGTGTGTATATATATAATTATAGGTATATATATGTATGTATATATTTATATATAAATGTACATGTGTATATATATACATACATATACATATAAATATATACATATATCTATATGATTCACATGCATACATATATGTACACATATATACAAATAAATATATGTATATATTTATATATACATATATACATATATGTGTATATATATTCATATATATATTTATATTTATATATCTATATATGTATATATATGTATATGTATATATATTAATATATGTATATAAATATGTGTACTAATATCTATATACATATGTGTATATAGTGTGCCCGGTTCAACTGGTTCGACCGGTCCGACCGCTAATTGCCTTATACTTTGGTGATGGTTTGGTTTTTCCGGCTCAATTTTTTTTGACATCATGCTGACGTCATTTCCGGTCCAACCAGTTCAACCACTCTGGTTGAACCCGACTTAAAACGGTCCAAGTCAACACCGGTCCGACCACCGGTCCAGTTCTTAAAACATTGCTCCGATGGACTATCATGTGAAGGAGATGACTGATGATACTGATTATCCAAATCCAGGATACTACATGAAAATTGTTGCTAAATTGATATATCTGACAGTTACTCGCCTTGACATTTCTTTTGCTGAGTCAACATATGAGCTCACCACAACAGTCACACTGGATGGTAGTCTGTCGTATGCTGAGATATGTGAAGGGTGCACCCGGTAAGGGGATCACCTACTGTAGACCCAAGACTCATGTATCTACTCTTATTCTTACTGGTTTGCAGATGCAGACTAGGCTGGTAATCTGAATGAAAGGAGGTCTACCTCTGGGTATTGGACGTTTCTAGGAAATCACCTTATTGCCTGGAAAAACAAAAAGCAGAATGTTGTGGCTAGATCAAGTACGGAGGCTGAGTATCGAGCAATGGCTCATGCCTGTTGTGAGTTGCAGTGGGTTCAATCTGTGCTTTCTGAGTTCAAGATTCATGTTTCGTCTCCCATAGAGCTCAGATGTGACAATCAGGTTGCTATCTACATTGCCAAGAATCCAGTCTTCCATGAACGCACTAAGCATATAGAGGTTGAATGCCACTTCATTAAAGATCAGATCAAGAATGGCACTGTTGTGACTCTGCACGTCAAATCTGAAGATCAACTTGCAGATGTCCTCACAAAGCCATTGAGTCCAACAACATTTCAGATTTTTTGCAACAAGTTGGGCATACACGATGTGTACGCTCCAGCTTGAGGGGGAGTGTTAATATATCTTTTTATATTCTATTATTTGTAATTTCCATACTTGTCAAGGCGGCCAGTCGGTCACCTTTCCAGCTTAGACGACCAGCCGACTAGTCGTCGACCAATCGACTAGTCGGTCGCCCAGTCGTAGGTATGATATTTACATAATATTGATCATCTACATATAGTTATATATAATAATCATATAGATCCAATAATGTAAGCATGTATCCAAGCATATAATAACCTAGATTTGGTAAATAATGTCATAAAACACCTCAAAATTTTTGAATGAATACTATTCGATGTATTCAAATTAAACAAATATAATTAGATAGAGAAAAGTGATATACCATTATTGAATTTAGACTTTTAGTGCTTGTTGAATTGTTGTAACTAAATTAATTGAACTAGTGTATTGTCAATGAAATTGATGTTCACATCAAATTATTGCACGAGAGGGGTGGGGGGATTAGAATAGCAAAAAAAAAAACTTATTATTCTTGGCTCTGGCCTAACTAAGCGGCCGCCCAGGCTTGGTTTGGGCCGACCAGTCGGACTAGTCGGTCTGAGCGGACGCCAAACTGAGGTCCAAATTTGGGCACTAGGCTAGTCGGACCCCCCTCCAGCGACCAGCTGACTAGTCGGCTGACTCAACAAGTATGGTAATTTCTATATATTGCTGGACCTCTATGTAATTTCTTCAAGTTCTATTAATAAAAGGGTGAGCGGTGATAAACCTTCACACAAGCCGCATTGCACGTTGCTTTGTGGCATCCGCTTTTACAAGACCGAAAAACACTAATTTTTTATTACATCAAAAACTGAAAAACCATTTTAATATACATCATTTTAGATAATGTTAATACTAAAGATGGAAAAAAGATTCACTGATATATGAAAGGGTTGTGAACAAGAAAATTAGGGTGCTGCAATGCAGCATGTGTGAGAGGAGCAATGTGCTACCTCTTCTTTTATAATATCTTAGTTGAGAAATTTACATAAGAGTCCAGCAATAAAGATAAATGACATAATGAAATACTGAGAATATAAAACAACTATATTGACACCCCCCCTCAAGTTGGAGGGTACACATCATGTAACCCAACTTGCAACTAAGACTCTGAAACATTGCTGGACCCAGTGGCTTTGTAAGAACATCAACGAGTTGATCTTCAGATCTGACACGAGGAGTCACCACTTTCTCATTCTTGATTTGATCTTTGATATAATGACAATCAACTTCTATATGTTTAGTACGTTCATGGAAAACTGAATTTTTGGCAATATTGATAGCTGCTGATTATCACATCTGAGCTCTACATGAGATATCGTAGGAATTTGCAATTCAGAAAGCACGGATTGGACCCACTGTAGCCCACAACAAGCATGAGCCATTGCTCTGTATTCAGCTTCCGTGCCAAAACGAGCCACAACATTTAGCTTCTTGCCAGTGTATTAGAAACCGGAAGCGTGAGGCGTGCATGCAACACCGTGTAACCGATTAAGTGGTAGGCGGGCGATTAAACGGGCGATTTTTGAAAAAGCGGGTGCCTAAATTTTATATATTTTTTATACAAAATTACATGTATGTGTATATAAAAATATATTTCTAAGGAACTTTTATACCTATCTAATCATCAAATCAGTAATTAACTAAGTATTCATCAATACTTTACTACTAATCAATATCTCTAATCACTAAATTCAGCAAGCAGATCAATAATTGTAAATAAGAAACTATGAATTATTGATTCAAAGTAATCACTATAGTAATACTAACCAGTAGTACCAATCATTAATCACTGAAAGCAGCAAGGAAATCAGTGAAACTAATCATGCATTAGAAGTATAATAGAGTAATATGATATTTTCTTAGATGCATTACAGGCAGCAGTACCCTATTATTACATCTTACACACAAAGTATGCATTCTAAATTAGGACTAGCTATATCATAGAACATTTAATGTATACAAGTTTCATATATTATAGTCAACACTACTTGGACCATGTAATTAATTAATGTTACATGCTTACAGTAGTATTTTAAAAAAAAGTGGGCAAAAAAGGGGAAAAAAGCGGGATAAAGTGGGTGAGGCGGGAAAAAGCGGGCGCTTTTGTTCAAACCGATTAATAGACGCTTAGGGGCTAAATTAGGCGACTGAGGGTCTTGGCCGATTAAGCGGCCGCCTGAGCCGTTTTTAATACACTGCTTATTGCTCTTCCAGGTGATAAGATGATTTCCTAGAAAAGTACAATACCCAGATGTAGACCTCCTGTCATTCAGATTACCAACCCAATCTGCATCTACATAGCCAGTAAGAACCAGAGTAGATGGAGTTTTAGGTCTGTAGTATGTGATCCCTTTTCTAGGAGCTCCCTTCAGATTCCTAAGAATGCAACAAACAACTGTCCAATGTGAGTGCTTTGGTGAGCTCATATGTTGACTCACCACTCATCTGCAAATGAAATGTCAGGACGAGTCACAATCAAATATATCAACTTACCAACAATCTTCCTGTAATATCCTGGATCAGAATAATTAGTATCATCAACATTTTCCTTTACATGATAGTCCATAGGAGTAAACACATGCTTGGATGCACTCATCTCTGTCTCATGAAGTAGATCCAGTACATATTTCCTTTGAGACAAATTAGTACATGTATGAGAGCGAAGTACTTCAATGCCTAAAAAATATCTCAATTTCCCCGATCTTTTGTATGAAAGTGCTTCTGCAATCCATCCTTCACATAAGGTATGCCTACAGAATCACTACCAGTGATAACAAGATCATCAACATATATTGCAATAATAACAGATCCAACAGAAGAACTAGAATAGAATAAGGAATGATCAGTTCCAGAACGTGAGAAGCTTATTTGTAAAACAATAGCACTGAGCTTGTCAAACCAAGCTCGAGGAGACTGTTTCAACCCATAAATGGCTTTCTTCAACCTACACACCTTCCGACACTCCCCCCTGAGCAACAAAACCAGGAGGTTGCTCCATATATACTTCGTCCTATAGATCACCATGTAGGAAGGCATTTTTGACATCGAGCTGAAAAAGTGGCTAGTCAAAGGTGGTAGCCAGAGAGATAAGAATCCTCACAGAATTAAGACGAGCCACAGGTGAGAAGGTTTCAAAGAAATCAACACCATATGTCTGAGTATATCCTTTAACCATCAATATAGCTTTCAGTCTCTCTACAAAACCATCTGGATTATGCTTGACTGTGAATATCCATCTTCGGCCCACAACATTCTTATATGCAGGAAAATCAGTAAGCTCCCATGTATCATTCTGAAACAGTGCATGCATTTCAGAATTAATAGCATGTAACCAACCAACATCCTTCATATCATCAACATGGCTCTTTGGAAGTATCACAGAATCAATTCCAAGAGCCAAAGAACGAGCCTGCTTACATAAATTGGACAAACAACAAACACCCACACTTGGATGTCGAATAGTACAAGTGCGAATACCTTTGCGGATAACAATTGGAATATTGAGGTCATTTGGATCTTCAGGATTATCTTGAGCGGAGGAGGATGGGGGAGGCTCATTGATTAGAGTCGCTACCCCATCATGATCTGGTCTGCTTCGTCTGTGATACACCTGAGAATATTGTTGAATTAAAGGAACATCTCCTGATGGCTCTTCCTTAGAAATGGTAGGTGGCACTCTCTCACTATATTGTGGTGGAAACACTCCCTCACTGATTGGTGATGGTGGCACTTCCTCACGTTCACATAATTGCTCCCCCCTTACTGGGAACACTAGAGAAATATGGTGTTGACTCATGGAAAGTGACATCCCTGGACACAAACATGCGTCGTAGACTGGGACAATAACACTTGTAACCCTTACTGGTGTTGGAATATCAAAGAAAGAGAGTCTTAATAGACCTGGGAGACAATTTGTCTGCTTTAGGATCAAAATTGAGAATAAAAGAGGTACAAGCAAACACCCTAAGAGGAACAAGAAAAGACTGATCATTAGGATGTAAAACAAAAAAGGAGTTTATCCTTGAAGAACAGAAGAGGGTTGCCTAGTAATAAGAAAACATGCAGTCAGTAAAGCATCCGACCAAAATCTCTTAGGAACATTGGATTGAAACATGATCGTCCTGGTAATATCAAGAAGATTGCGATTTTTCCTCTCAGCTACCCCATTCTATTGAGGGGTATGAGGATAGGGCGTACGATGTACCATACCAACAGAACTACAAAAATCAGCCATAGCACGTTGAACATATTCCAAAGCATTATCAAACTAGAAAACTTTAATATTGCGATCAAATTGAACCTTTATTTCTTGATGAAAGTGTTTGACAACGGACAACACAAACTCTCGACTCAAACAGATAGATCCATGTCATATGAGAAAAATCATCGACAAAAGTAATAAAATATCGGAAACCATTGTAACTGCTTCTTTTACAGGACCCCATACATCATTGTGAACTAATCAAAGGGACAAAGAGCCCTCTTTTTGACACAACTAGGATAAGACATCCTGTGATGTTTCCCAAATTGATAGGACTGACACTCTAAAGAGGACACGTGTGATAAATTTGGTTCTAACTTTCGCATACTCTCCAGAGAAGGATGACCATATTCGTAGTGCCACAGTAAGGGAGAATCGCTCGACAGGGTAGCAGGAGCCAGAGTAGCAGGTACATATCGAGGCAGACTTGCACCATGAAAGAGGTAGAGATCACCTTTCCTAGGCCCCCCACCAATCGTCCTCATACTCTTGAGATCCTGTAATACAAAACAAGAAGGACCAAACGTCACTGTACATTTCACAGTATCATTTAATTTTGCAACAAAGAGAAGATTGAATGGAAATTCAGGCACAATATACAAATCTAAGGTCAATCTTGGGAGTAAGAGAAATAGATCCACTGGCTAATACTTTCCGCACCGATCCATCAGCTAATGTCACAGGCTGATGTGGGATATATGAGTCAATGGAGTGAAGCAGTTTCCTCATACAAGTCATATGCTGCGAAGCTCCAGAATCAACCACTTAGGAAGGAGAAGAATTGGAAGCCAGGAGAAGAAGCTAGATTGCCAGTGGTAGAAGCCAAGTTAGCTAAAAAAGATGCTCCCATGTTCAGATGTTGAGTGGCCAAAAGAAATCTGTCATATTCTTTCTTAGTGAGAGTGATCCCAGAGGATCCAGAAGTAGATGCAGAAGTAGGGGTAGTAGTAGCCGGGGGGTTCAGACGACTCATTGCCTCCAGTAAAGTAGGCGTTCCTTGCAGGTGGCGCAACTGGTCTTCCATGTTTCTTCCAACACTTCTCAACAGTGTCCTAGATGACCACAGAAAGTAAATTTGGGCATGGTGGACCCTCCTCGTCCAACACTTGGACGTCCTCCTCTAACTGCAGCAACAATGGATGCTTGAGACTAACCAAAACGAGCTGCAGTGGTTTGCACAGGTTCAAAGTTGGATTGCATAATCCTAGAGTAGGCTTCCTCTAAGCTAGGAAGTTTATCAGTAGCGAGAAGAACACTTTGTCCATAACTGAAAGAAGGACTTAGCCCAAATAAAAATTTGGCAGTAACCCGATTATCTCCATCTTTGATTTGCTCTGGAATAATAACCGAATGATAAAAGCTTAGCTCCTGAGCAATAGACTGAATTGTCCCAAAGTATTCTTCTAATGATCTGTCTCCTTTTCGCTCTGCAAAGAGACGATTATATATCATGAATTGACGTAGGACATTCTTCTGTTGAGAGTAGTGCTTCTTAACAACATCCCAGATTTCTTTTGCAATAGAGTAGAACATGAACCTAGCAGCAATACCCGGCTCCATAGTCCCCCACAACCATGTTTTTACTAGGTTATTCTTACGCTTCCACTCTGCATACCCTTTGTCAATTGCGGCTGCAAGATCATAATCCACATTCTTCGCCTTGTCTCTGGATTCTATCACTGTGTGGACAACATTCAACTATAATAGAAAATTTTCCCATTTAGCTTGATAGAAGGAATTGGTGACACCTCGTTGTAGACAACATAAGCTTTATTGTCCTCTATGATTCAACTGTGATAAGGAGATAGAGACGAAGAGATACACATCCCGTAGGCGAAGGTTGCGACAGAATGATACGCGTCACGCTGTGAAAGGGAGTGACGGAGAAATACACGTCACCCAAATATAGATGAGATGATATATTTCTGACGCATCAACAACCTCCAAGCGAGTATTTCCTAATCTCACATGGAGATGTGATTAGGAATTCTCTATATAGACGCAGACTGCTTGATTTGGAGTTTTAGAAGGCCGTTGGGGAGATCCGAAGAAGTCCGCTCCTCCCGGTCAAGGATCGACCTTGTTTGGCTGCTCACCGGGCGGCAACCAGCCCTGTCGAGAGTTGCCCGACGGTGCTGGGCCTGTCCCGCCGGCGGCCTGTCCCTCCGGCAGCGGCGGGCTGCCGACAACGTCTAACCTGCCGCGTGGCTGCTGTCCGGTGCGACGGCCTGCCCTGTTGGTTAGGGTTAGGCCGGCTACGCTTCCCTTGGATCTTGTTGCTCTGGTACCATGTAAACAAGAAAATTAGGGTGCTGCAATGCAACTTGTGTGAGATGAGCAATATGCTACCTCTCCTTTTATAATAACTTAACTGAGAAATTTACATAAGAGTCCAACAATAAAGATAAATGACAATGAAATACTGAGAATATAAAACAACTATGTTAACAAGGGTAAAATAATTGGTCTATTGAATGATGAGGTAGTTAATCTATTTTCGTCAGTAATGGTATTTAGTATATCTTGCCACTCTTATGGAAACATAGTTGTCTAGGCGGCCAGGTGGTGACCTCCTAGATTTGTGAGCCTAGACGCCCATGTGGCTAGGCCCCACCGCTTAGGCGTCCTAGGCTTTCTATTAACTATTTAATATTATAATTAACTTTTATTCGAAATAGATATGGTTATATGTGTATTTTTCTAAGTATATTTTGCTGGTTTCCTAAACTTAATCAATCCAAAGTTTACCTAGATGGACACTTAATATGACCTAAATTAGATCTAACTTTCTTTAATTTGACCTAAATCAGACTTAATTTAGTTAAATCAAAGTTAAATTGACCTGAATCAAACATAGACTGCTAACCAAGTGTAACCCTAAAATTATCTTATATGACCTAGTTTGTCAAAATTTAGACTTGATTTGACCTAATTTGGTGCCAAAATAAATTGGGCCTAATGCGCCCACTCAGTCCACTGGAGGATCAGGGCCCAGAGTTGGACACCTCGTCTAGAGCCTAGCCCGCCTGGCCTGGGCGGGGGCCTTATTAACTATGTATTGGAAGAGGTGGGAACTGATAAATTTGGAGTATTGAAACAGCGATCTTGAAGAAGCCTTGTTTGTTTGCTTGGTTGTTCCACATGAAAATTCTATTATTATTGATGTATATGAAATATTATTTTTCTTATACAGGTTTTGGCTTATGTATATATAAGTTATGTTTTGGTTTTGTCATTTGGTCTTCATAATGAAATTAGTTGGTTGTTGAAATCTTTTCTTATCTTTTTACAGACTGCAAAAGGTGCAAAGGTATATACTGCTGCTGTGGCTGCCACAGCTGAGGGGGCCGTTGGTAAAGATGGTGAAGAGAAGGCAAAGATGCATACACATTCTTACTGCTGCTTGGATTATGCTCAGGTTAGTGCGCCATTCTAAGTCTCTCCTTATCTTGTTGCTTTGTGCTGGCATTTTCATGCATTGATCTTTCCTGTTTGGTCTACATTATTGGGCCTGGGATGGGTCCAAGATCTTAGCCTTATCTGGGCTGTGGTGCTGTCCATGTTTTGAAGTTTGGTTGGGACATAGATTACATAACTGCAGATGTAGCTGAAGCTTATTGTTTTGTTTCACATTGTCCCCATATGTTTTACATTGTCTTCCAGATCTTATCTTTAATCTGATTGAATCAATGATTGATTTGATATAAAACTAGCAGCCACTTAATTTTCACATCAAACAGTAATACTGTTATTTGTATGATGATTTACTGAAGGAACTATAGTTCATTTTGTTGTAAACGTGATATAAATATTTACAACTGTTGGCTGGGCCCAGAAAAGGTCGAGCAAGCTCCCCCCCACCCCACCCCCACCCTCATTTTATACTTATCCTACTTATTTCAAATTTCTGCATCATTGATTCTCGTCCTTAGAATTTTCCCACCTTCAAGTTAATTAATAGGGTTCTTATTAATTTGTTCTTTAAAACCCATAAGAATCTGTGAATAATTTACTATTCATTTCGTTCCAAATATTTTATAAACTTGCAGAAACAAGATTTTGGTAACTCCTTTCTGCTATGTGCTTTACATCACTGCTTTTGTACGCTTCTAGTAGGTTCTCCTTAGGATGAGGTAGCAACCCAGCTCCATTCTGTACCATCCTCGAGATAATCTGAATGGTCCATGACTGAAATGGTAATTAGCATTTTCGGTGAACAAAAGAACAAAATCTGCAGGATGATGTATATGTTATACAAAGCCGCATATCCTGTGCATGGTTGCCAGCTTGTTTAGATCCGTTCTCCACTAGGGACGTTGGAGTTTTTCATAATATTCTTCATCCTAGGTGACGAAACTCCACCATCTTGCTGCCCTTTTCTAATTGAAAAAAGGGCTAATTTTCTATTAGCTTTGTATCACATAATATGTACTAGTCTTTTGTATTCACTTTGCACACAAATACCTGGACTCTCCAAGGATATCTGCTACTTATCAATCACTTCAATCTATGCATCACCCAATGTTTGAAATTTTCATTACAGTTCCAATCATAGCCACAAATTTGGGGTTCAGCCATCAGGTTTCATTCGGAGAGGTCGAAGAGTTCAGCATTCCAGAATAATGCGGAAATTAGATTTGGTAGAGTTTCCCTTTTAACCGACTATCCGAGATGATCGTATAAAAATCAGTTGCAACAATATAATGTATGTATGTAAGCACACATACATATTTTAAATGGAATGCAAGGTCTTGATCATCCGCCACACATGATACAACGTGATATTGTACTCAATATATTACTAACAGGATACAAAATAACGATATAGTTATCAAGGAACAATATATTTATTTATATAGAATATTGGTCTGACAAATGGGATATAACAAAATAGTCAGTGAATTTGTGAAAAGTTAGAAAACTTCATTAAAAATTCGGGATATTAATGAAATGCGGGAAAAATGTAACTTGTGCAGTATTCAGGTGTAAGGACCAAGGGAGCGCCCTGGGAATATTTGTGACTTATTTGCAAAATTGGAAAAAGTAGGAGAATGTTTTTACTACGGTTCTAATGAGGGTGGTTCTTTCTTACTTGCACAGTACAGTTGAGTTAATTCTCTTTTAGAGAATTCTTTTAAGCCATCTACCTTCCAGAAAAAGATTTTTATTTCCCTTTCCAAGTGTTTGTATGGTAATCCGTTCTTCTTGTGTCCAAAAGGGGAAAAATTTCAAAAGAGTTGGGATGAAAAGCAGCCACTCATTTATAATAACAGTAATATTCCTTCGAAAGTATTCTTGAATCTTGACCATAGCTAATCTTCAATCTCCATAGCCACTGTGGTAGTAAGATAGGAATTAATCTAGTCAAGTAAGATGATGTCCCCTCTTTTCTACTTTCTGGGCACATGGGTTAACAAATACTAGATTAACCAGGTGAACTGAAACTACCGAAAGAACAGAAAAAAACTTACTCGATAGCAATTTCAATATGTAAATCATAACTTTTTCCTCCATGAGGGTTATAAGGCCATATGTAGGGGAGAAACACAAAAACAATCCTAAACAGAATATGGTCTCTTACAATGACTAGAAATTTTGCAACGGAGAAGGGCCAAACTAACAGGAGTGCCTCACCACTAGAAATCCTAGATCCTATATTGGGGTTTCCATCACGTCCTTTTTATGTCAGCAAGAGGGTGCTATAGGTGACATTCAAACAACTGTCGTTGTTCATCTACTCAATGAGTGGATCCATGTCCGGCTAAACCCGATGATGAATCAGTCATAGAAAGAGCGCAGCCCATGAAAATTCTTGAAGATAGAAATACTTTTGGGCTGAGATCACTCTCTAAGTGCTTAAACAATTTCTAGGGTTAGCCTCAACACCTGCTGCTGAAATCTTGAAACCTGAAATAGGCACTGGATTAGAGGAAGCATCCCTTCTTGAGACTAGTCATTATTTTTTTTGACTACTAACTGTCTGAAAATCGAACAAAGACTATCCGTACCTTTGATTATAAATCACATTTTGAAACTACCACGATTTTTCCTGGGATTTTGGTAAGGCCACTTAATGCACTGGAGCATTTGTAAGACCATTGCCATTGCCAACTTCTCATAAAAATTTGTCAAGACATAAAAGCATTTTTTCTGGTACAACTTATGGATTCTATATGGTGGCATCTGCTGGATATGTTGATTCTATAGAACTGCTGACACTAAATCATCAACTTGAGCGCATCAGGTCGAGAAATGGGGAAAAGTAGGTCGATAATCAAGACACCTTCTCGCATGACCATCCTTCTTGTGAGCAAGGCATGCTTCCTGTTTCACGAATGGATACTTGTTGAAGAAGGGCATTAGCTTCTTGTTTCAATTTGACGTATTTTGTAAGGTTCATTTTGCATTGAGGCATGTTTGAGAGATCGGAATTCCAATGTCTTGCTAAATATTTCACATCACTTGGTGCTTATCAGGAAGCTTCTCCGGTGTCTTATCCTTCCAACTCATCAAAAAAGTGAACCAACTTAGGAGGGTGAGGTTGAGGATTAGAAGGGGTAGACATGGAACTTCTTTGAAAAAAAAAGCATACATGCAGCCTTGTTTGCAACTATCTCCCTTCAAGTTTCTGCATTTTGCAGAAGTGTAAGAAATGTCGTAAGTTGGAGTTTGGAGGAGTGGATGACTTCCACTTCAATGAGTGCCAAATGTTCGTGCTCTTATGTTTGGAAGCATAGACATTCAAACGTCCATTGTTATAAACAATCTGTTCTGCAAATCGCACCCACGCCTATAGGCAAAACTGACACATTAGACATGATAAGTTGGCACCTCAAATGATGAGAATATGACAATGTTGAGTAATTGGTAAACTCATTTGATTCAAGTGAATATTGTAAATGCGCGAATGAGGCTCAAGGTGAAGATTCGTGCATTTCAGACCTTTGTTGGAGATCGTTGCTGTGAGACCCTTGTCAATCAGAATTGAAAAATATCGCATCTTTTCCCATCTCTTGTCGCCTGGCCTGTCACCATGCCAATTTGTTATCTTGTGCCGCAACAATTATCGAGCAATGAATTAGTTCATAACCCACAATTTGGTAAATACTTATGATATTACACTCATTTATGTAATACTGTACACTTTGGGATATGACTGGAATGTGAGTATACTTTTGTCTACTAATGTTGTTTGCCTTCAATACATTATATAAACGCTCATGAAAACTAAAGGATTGATAAAGATTATTTGTACATCCTTGTTATGCTTTTTATTACTATTTTTCAACCACTGTTTTCTCTACTGGTCTGTAATATGTCTCTTGGTTTCTTGTAAAATGAAGATTCTATGATCAGAATTGTTATGTAGTTAGAGACAGACCAAATGCTACCAGAAGTTATTTTTCTGCATCTCCAAGTTCATCTCCAAGTTGATTATTGTGTTGGTTTATGCAGATTTATGATGTGGTCAGATACCGAATGCATAAAATGAAGAAAAAGTTGAAGGATGAACTCGAAAATAGGAACACCGTTCAAGAGTATATATGTCCTACTTGCAAGCGGAAGTATGAGACTTCCATGCCATTTTGTTCTTATGTGTCAGAGTAGTAATCATTATCAATTATAATTTGTAATTTCAATTGTTTAGATATTCAGCTTTAGATGCAGCACAATTGATTAGCCCAAATGGGGAGTACTTCTCATGTGAAAAATGCAATACGGAACTTGTTGCTGAGAGTGATAAGCTGGCAGCTGAGGATATAGGAGATGGTGATGACAATGCAAGGCGGCGTCACCGTGAAAAGTTGAAGGACATGCTCCAAAAGATTGAGGTAAGGCTGTCGTTTCTTTTCTTTTTCTTGACTAATTAGTTTGAGTTAAATTTTCTTTGCAAACAAAGTAATTAGAGATGTTTTGTAAAAACCATAGTTATCCAGGCTCCCGCCTGGGCTCCGCCTAGGCTCTAGGTGGTCCGCTTCAAACAGGGCGCCTAAGCTTGTAGATAACTAAAGTGGATGTCTAAGGCCTTTTAGGCCCAAATTAAGACAATTGTAGACAAAATTAGCATAGATTAGGTCGGAATTATGTCATATTAGATCATGTTTACTCCTTGAGTTATATCACTTTGATCTCTAGTAAGACCTATGGCCGCGACTGGCGGCGGCAGGGGTGGGAGAAGAAGACCTTCAACGCAGCAAGGAGGTCGCCCCCTCGACCGAGAGGAGATCAGGTTAGAGTTGTGGAGACCACAAAGGAATGGGCTTCCATCTGCAAGGGACCAATGGGTGATCAAAACACCAAGATCCAAGAAACAGAATTGATCCTTGATGAAGACACGATCATCATACCTCAATTTGAGGTTGATGAAAATGCGGCCCAGTGGAGGAATACGGTGGCAGGCTATATAATCGACTTTCACCCGCACATACCTACGCTCCAGGATCACCTGCGTCAGATGTGGAAACCTGATGGATCTATAGAGGTCCTCGGCTGGCCTAATGGTAGCTTCATCGTCAAGTTTCAATCCACCCAGGATTTAAACAATGCGATTGAAGGGGGGACCATGGTTTATTAAGGGAAAACCGATGATATTGAAAAGATGGGAGAAGGGCAAGCCACTCGAGCAGGAGAAGCTCGAATCTGTTCCAGTGTGGATCAAGCTACACAACCTCCCATTGGAGTTATGGAGCGAATTAATGATTGCGAGGATTGCTTCCTACTTGGGCAAACCGCAATGTCTCGACCTACAGACGAAGGCAAAAGTTAGAGTGGACTATGCCAGGGTGAACGTGCTCATGGCGGCTTTGTCTTCTTTCACCACTGCTGTCAAGCTCCAAACTGATAAGGGATGCCCCTATGAAGTGCAGGTTGAATATGAATGGTTGCCAGAACGGTGCCCTCACTGTGGTAAGTTTGGGCATGATAAGATGCTGTGTAAGCTAAGGGAGAAACATCAGGCAGAGAAGATGACAGACACGCAGAACAAGTCGACTCACCAGCTAGGCCCGGTCCCTGTTCGTGAAAATGCAGAGCAAAGACAGGTTGATAATGCTGATGATGATACTTCTCTCAGAAAGCCTGACGATTCTACTTAGCCAACTACAGAAGAAGGATTCGTTTATCCAAAGAAAACTGCGAGCCCACAGAGCAAGAGAATCACAAGAAGCCAGCATGCCAAGGAAAAAGCAAGCTCAAACAACCGATATGAAGCTCTAGAAATACCGGATGATACGGAAACTGCAGTGGGAGGCAACTCTTCCCCCCCCCCCCCCCCCCCCCCCATGGTTGAACAACCGAATATTCTCGCTTGGAATGTTCGTGGTTTATCACAATTGGATAAATTCGAGCATGTCCGAGCGGAGATAAGGAGAGCAAAGACAGGCATTGCTCATGTTAATATATCTTTCCTTTATGTTTATTTCATATTACTGCTGTACCTACATGTAATTTTCCCTTTACTATAAATAAGAGAGGAGAACCCTATTGGGTTTCTCACGTTGCCTAGTGCAACACACAAATCCCGTCTTCCTTACGTTAACATGGTATCAAGAGCAACGTGATCCGACGCCGCTTCCGCTTCTCCCTCTCCTAGCGCCGCCGCCGCATCCCCTCCCTCCCTCTCCCTTCTTCCCTACAGGGTGCCGCCGGCCCCTCTCTCTCCAGGCCGCCGCCGCCGCCCGTGCGGCATCCCTGCTAGCCGCCGGCGTGCGGCAGCAGCGGGGCTCCCTCCCACTGCCGGCGCTGCTGCTCCTGGCCGGCTAGGGGGTTCTCCGCCTTCGTCTCTTGCCGCTGGGCCTCCGGGGGCTCTCTCTATGCTACCGTAGGCTCAGTAGCTCGGCACCGGGGCTTCGTCTACGTTTTTCGGAAAGTTTTCAGCAACTTTTCGGTTCGTTTTTGGAGGCCAACCTTGCTGTTTGGGGACTTCCGGTTGATCCAACGACTCTCTAAAGCAACACTCTCGTTCCATGACTGATCACTCTCTATTTTATTCAAACCCTTCTTGTGGGTCAATCATTATTGCTGTCTATGTTGATGATATTGTGATTACTGGCAGCGATTCTACAGGCATATCACGTGTGAAGGAAGAATTACAACGACACTTTCACACAAAGGACCTGGGGAAACTGAGATATTTTCTAGGGATTGAGGTTCTTAGATCCCATGCAGGTATAAATCTATCCCAGAGGAAGTATGTGCTTGACTTGCTACAGGAAACATGTATGACTGATTCTAAGCCAGTATCCACTCCTATGGATTATCACATCAAGGAGATGGACGATGATACTGCATATTCAGATCCAGGACATTACAGGAGAGTAGTTGGGAAGTTAATCTACCTAACTGTCACAAGACCTGATATTTCTTTTGCTGTTGGAGTAGTGAGTCAACATATGTACACACCACGACAGTCACACTGGACAGCTGTATGCAGGATTCTGAGATATCTGAAAAGTGCTCCTGGAAAGGGGATCACTTATTATAAACCAAAGAGTCCTCCATCTTCTTTGACTCTCACAGGTTATGCAGATGCAGATTGGGCTGGTAATCAAGCTGATAGAAGATCCACATCTGGCTACTGCACTTTTCTTGGTGATCATCTGATCACTTGGAAAAGCAAGAAACAACAAGTGGTAGCACGGTCTAGTACTGAAGCTGAGTACCGTGCTATGGCACATGCATGCTGTGAACTACAATGGATCAAATCTGTCTTATCTGAACTGAAGATTTTGATTCAAACTCCCATGATTCTCAAGTGTGACAATCAATCTGCTATACATATTGCCAGGAATCCTGTCTTCCATGAGCGCACAAAGCATATAGAAGTTGACTGTCATTTCATCAGAGATTAGATAAAGAATGGCAATGTTGTGACGCCATATGTCAAGTCTGAAGATCAACTAGCTGATATCTTGACAAAGCCATTAGGTCCAACAGTGTTCCAGAATTTATGTGGCAAGCTGGGCATCCACAATGTGTACACTCCAGCTTGAGGGGGAGTGTTAATATATCTTTCCTTTATGTTTATTTCATATTTCATATTACTGCTGTACCTACATGTAATTTTCCCTTTACTATAAATAAGAGAGGAGAACCCTATTGGGTTTCTCACGTTGCCTAGTGCAACACACAGATCCCGTCTCCCTTACGTTAACAGCTCATCTTTCAGAAGTCAAGCTTAAGAATAAGAAAGCAAGGAAACTGATACAGAGAAAATGGCCTCAATGCCAGTGGATAGCAAACTCAGCTAGCTGTAACAAACTGAGACTCATGGTAATCTGGGAAAACCATGACTACTCTACCAGTCGAGACAATGCTTGCACTTTAGACTGCTGTATGATGATCTGGTCCTAGAGATCACAACAGTCTACGCTAAAAATGAGGACAACAAAAGAACAAAACTCTGAGAGGACTTGGCCTACATTAACTCCCAGGTTACATCCAACTGGATCGTGATTGGGGATTTTAATGCTGTAAGGAATCCCAGCGATAGGATGGGAAGATCTGCGCCTTCTGCCCGTTCCATGCTTGACTTCAACCAAGCAATCAACGATTGCAACATGGTGGAGATACCTGCTAAGGGTGCGACTTTCACCTGGAACAACCAACAAGGAGGAGCAAACAACACTAGAAGCAAAATAGATTGGGCTTTCTGCCATTTACAGGTCTTTTACTGAATTTCCTCGTATGTGCTTAGAGATCTATTTATAGTGATCATCACATTCAGCTACTTCACCTAGATGAATGCAAAGGAGCACATAAGTACCCCACAAGGTATTTTAATGCCAGGGCTGACCTTTCTGGTTTCCATGAGACAATAGAAAGAGCTTGGAGGATGGAGTTTAAAGGCAATCCCATGTATAGATTGTGTCAGAAAATTAAAACTACTAAACGTATGCTGCAAACATGGAATTGGGAGAAACAGGGGGATATCACTGACTCTGCCAAAAACAAGGAGAAAGAGGCCCTTCTTGCTATTGCTATCTCTGATAATGATCCTACAAATGATCTTCTGTGGGATATTGCAAAAGAAAAAAAAGAACATGCTTTGGCTGCAAAAAACATAGAAGAATCTTTGATACGCCAAAAGTCAAGAGTACAGTGGCTCAAACTAGGTGACTCAAACTCAAAATTCTTCTATGCCTCGTTAAAGACTAGAAGAGCTAGAAATCACATTAACTTGCTGCAGGTAGATGATATGCAGATCAAAGGTGATGACTGTATAAAAGAATGTTTTTGGTCACACTATTCTGGTCTGTTCATTGCACCTATGGAGAGGGTGGTTGCTGGAAATCTGACTGGTTTGACAAAGATTACAGAAACTCAAAAGAAGCATATGTGTAAGCTAGTCACAGATGAAGAAATTTACAACACTTTGAAGAATTTTAATGATGATAAATCGCCTGGACCTGATGGGATGAACTCTCATTTTTTCAAGAAGTGTTGGAGTACTATAGGTGCCGATTTGTGCTGTGCTATTAAAGATTTTTTTGTGAAGGGAAAACTCTTAAAAGAAGTAAATAAAACCTTTATCACGCTGATCCCAAAGGTGAAACATCTAGAAAAAGTCAGTGACTGGAGACCCATTTCCTTGTGTAATGTGGTGTACAAGTTAATTGCTAAAATCCTAGCTAACCGGCTGAGAGATATCATGCTAGAGATAATTAGCAAAAACCAATCAACGTTTGTGAAGGGGAGACATATTTCAGATGCTATTCTTTTAGCAAACGAAATGTTGGCGGATTTCAGAACCTGCAAGGAACCCAAGATGTGTCTCAAGGCCGATCTAAGCAAGGCCTATGACACTATTAATAGAGACTACATTATTGAAGTGATGAAAGGTATGGATTTCCCCCCTTGTTGGCTGAGTTGGATAAAAGAATGCATGTATACTGCCTCTTTCCAGGTCCTAGTCAATGGGAGTCCTACTGAATTGATACATGCCTCTCGAGGGATTAGACAAGGCGACCCTCTAGCTCCCTGCCTCTTTGTTATAGGTATGGAGGGGTTAACTTCTATTCTAAATAAGGCAGCGAAGATAAAGAAAGTTGACCCACTTAAAGCAAGCAATATTAGTGTGTCCCATATACTCTTTGCGGATGACCTAAAGATTACTGCCAAAGCCACGGATGACAATGTGTTGAACATCAAGAGACTGTTAGACGAGTTTAGTGTGTCGTCTGGCCTACACCTAAATCTGTCTAAGAGCCAACTGTTTCTCAGTAATTCTGCTCCTACAAGCGTTGCTCAGACTATGCAAGTTGACATTTGCAGCATGCCAGTGCGGTATTTAGGCCTCCCACTGTTCTCGGGTAGGATCACAAAAAGTATGTGTGCTCCCTTGATCGAGAAGTTCAAAACTAAACTGGAATCATGGAAATCTAGACTGCTTTCTATGGCAAGAAGATTGGAATTGATAGTCTTCACTCTGTCCGCATATCATTTATACTGGACTGGTACCTTCCCTTTACCTAAGGGTACTTTGGATGAGATTGATAGAATATGTCGATCGTTCTTGTGGGGAGATAAAGAAGATCACAGAACCATCCACATAGTACCGTGGCAGGATGTATGCAGACCTAAACTCGAAGGGGGTTTGGGAATAAGGGGGATTGAAGATTGGAGTCTCACAGGAATGACTAGACTTCTGTGGGACATCGCCAACAACAAAGACAATTTATGGGTTAAGTACATCCACAACAGGTACTTAGCCGACTCTTCAGTATGGACCTGCACTTCCAAGTATAACGATAGCTGGATGTGGAAGGCCCTATTGAAGCACAAAACTAAAATTAAGCACCTGGTTTGTTTCAAAGTTGGAGTTGATTAAGAAGTTTCACTCTGGAACGATCCTTGGTTCAATGGTACTTGCCTTAATGACCTTGTGGATCCATCTTTGAGATTGAGGACTGGATTTGGTCCGATTACCAAACTTAAAGAACTGATCAAGAATGCTAAGTGGTGTGTACCGCATATCAGAGGAGCAAATAAGCTTAAATAATTATGTGAGCGCACTGTAATTCAGCAACAAGACTGTGTTATCTAACAGGCTTGGAAACGTTCACACTTAAGGGCGCATGGAATATTATTAGAACTAAATCAAGCGAAGTTCCGTGGGCTGCATGGTGCTGGAAAAATAAAATACCAAACAAGATGAAACTGTTTGGGTGGAAGTATTTTCAGGGGAAACTTATACTGAAGATTACTTACAAACTTGGGGGTATCAAATCGCTTCTAGATGCTCGCTGTGTAAACAGGCTAGAGAGGATATCACTCATATCTTCTGGGAATGCTATTTTAGTCGTGAAGTATGGGATAGAGCTTATTCTGAATTAGCCTTGAACCCATATGGGACTGACTCCTTACTTGAGATTCAACAGAAGAGAAGTAGAGCCCTGGCGATCAACATCCTGTATCACGTATGGGGAGAAAGAAATAAAATCATTTTTGAAGATGGAAATGCTCAACCCTCTGTAGTTTGGAAAAAGGCTCTAGAGGATTGGAAAGTATTACATAATCTATAGGCATGAATATGTATAGATAGTTTTCATATTTTTTCCCTGTACCTCTTTTTCCAACCACTTGTACATGTTTTTTTTGGATATATGAATAGAAGCACGCTTAATGATAAAAAAGATCATGTTTAGTTATTTTTGGGAAGAAATGGATCTAATATAGGCCAAATCAGATCTAATTTGGGCAGATTAGGTCTGATTTGGGGGAAATAGGTCTGATTTGGGAAAAAAATGTCTTATTTGGGGGAATTAGATTTGATTTTTCTAAATTAGGGTCCGTTTAGGTCAATTTAGGACAAACTAGGGGAAGTTATGTCTGATTAGGTCATGTTATGCCAAAATCGGTCTGGCTTTGGCTAAATTATGTAAGATTGAGTTAAATCAGGTCCAATTCAGATCGTGTTAGGTCAAATTGAGGCCGAAGAGGTCTATCTTAGGTTGTGACAGGTGTGATGTTGGTTAAGTTATGATTGATTAAGCTTAGGGATAAGCAATACAAATGTACATAGTGATGTACATATTTGAATATAACTGAATGTATACACAAAATCATTTATATACATGTAAAATATGAACAAATATGAATAACGCCTAGAAACGCCTAGGCCTCCTAGGCTTCCCCTAGGTGGGAGGATCGCCTAGCCGCCTAGACAAGTATGGTAAAACACTCTCAATTATTGATTATTATGTTTTTTAATTTGATATTATATTTAAAGTCCGTATTTTTTTTGGGATTATAGTATTCTTTGAGAATACGAGAATATGTTAATTATGCACAATGAGTGGTGGAAGAAATCATGATGCTTGTTTGCTAGAATGAGGGAGATCTTCAAGATTGCAAAACCCATAGAGGTGTGAATCTTCGTTGCCATGGTAGTGGATTATTGGGTACAAATTGGCATCTAGAACCCTCGTATCAGACAACAATCCCGTTTTATGCTAGTGTGATTGACCTAGTTTTAGAGATTGATACTTATTGAGAAATACAAAGAAAATTAAAGGGTGACTTTCATTGATCTAGAAATTGTCTACTATGATTACTGTGAGATGCTCTTTGGTAATTCTAAATAAAACTAATGATGTTGTCTGATATATTTAGCTACACAAACGAATAATATTTTCTGTTGATGAGGATCTTGGTAATCACCTTGTATAACATTGTTAGTGAGATGAGTCTCCAATATCTAATAGTATAACATCTTTGGGTTTGGGGTGAGGGTCGCAAAAGTTCTATTGGTCTCTCGTGATTTTTCCTTTTGTAAAATAAAACGAGAACACCACTAGTCACATCATCTCTAATGATGTACCAAGCTTCTCTATAAAATTGCTCATTAAATCCTTCGGGACTGGGCTTTGTCTCCATATAGGTTAAGGATACCGCCTTCAATTTTCCCTTGAGTTACTAGCTTAAGATGTTTTCTTTTTGTTGAGAGATAAGTGTCAATAGGGCCCACTCTTTTCGCCATTTGACTTGGCTCTTTTAGTAGATTAGAGGTCCCTTTGTAGTCATCATAAATCTTCTCCTTTTGTAAGAAGCACTTTAAAGCATTTTGTTAAAATATGTTAGTTTCTTTCTATGATCTCCTTTGTGTTACTCCCATATTGATTACCTTATCTGTGTTCTTAACACCTCTCTTCTTATACTACGAGAGGTGTTGTATTTGTTTTAATCTTTCAATACCAATGCATCCGCTGAGCACGGTATTAGAGCGGATTACACACTGCTATCCTCTCTCTTTCTCCACATCCTCTCCTTCCTTCCAATGCCGACCCTAACTAGGGCTTCCCTAGGCCATTGCTTCTGCTAACCCCTTTAGGCCTTCCTGCTGCTGCCTGCTAGCGGCCGACCCCTTCAACCCCCCTACCGTGCCAGCCCTCTAGGGGTTTTCTACTGGCGCCGCCACCCCTTCCCTAGGGGTTATCTGTTGCTATTGCCTCCTGCTGCTGTTCTGTTGTCCCTCTAAGGGTTTGATCCCACTTCTACTAACTCCCTGTTGGACCTTTATATATGGACCTCTCTGTAATTCTCTCAGTATTATATATATGAGGGTGCACACATTGTGCAACCCTGAGCTTTCTGAAAACCCTGACTCTGTCACATGGTACCAGAGCAGGTCGAATCCTAGCCGTCTCTCCCTCCCTTCTCTCTCTCCTTCCCTCTCCGCCGGCGCCACCCCCCCACTCGCCGCGCTCCTCCCTTCCGCCGCCGCGCGTTTCACGCTGCGGCGCGACAGCAGACCGCCGACAACACTGCTGGCCGCCGCCGTCCACGTAGGGGCAGCTCACGCTGCCGGTCCTCTCTCGCTTGTGGCTCCGTCTAGCCTTCTGGCTCGGTGTGCCGCTAGTACTTGAGCAACATAACCAATTTTTGGTAGTTGTTCGCACAGTAGGTGCACTGCCGGGTGGCCGTCTTCTACGGGACCACTGAGCCGTTTGTAGATCTGGACTAGTTTCGTCTTCAGGGGAGATCGGAGAGTTGTTCGTCTGAGGGATAACTTTCAATTTGTGTTCGTCTGTGCCTGCCTGCCCGTGTAGGCTTCGGCCTCCGGGTTTACTGCTACGCTTCGACGCAGTTTGTATGTGAGAGGTCCTTGGTGATTTTGTGCCTGCTTCTGCCTGCATGACGGCATAGTCCGTCTCCTACCTGTGCCTGCTTGCCTGTGCCTGTCCCCTCATGGCGTCTTCTGGAGATGACTTCTGGAGAGACTCGCGCTGTCAAGTTACCACTGTTAAACTTGACGGGCGCAATTACCCGCTTTGGGTGTGCTCCTTTGTGATATATGCCAAATCATAAAGGAAGTACTCTAATCTGATTCGCACTGGTTCGCCTCAGCCTGCAGAGAACGCGGATGCAAAGGACGTCAAATCTTTTGATGACTGGGTCCGTGACAACTCGCCTGTGATGACATGGATTCTTAACAGCACCGTTGAGAAGATCAGTGTCACTATACTTCGGCTACCTACGACGAAGCAGATGTGGGATCAGCTCGCCAATACCTACTCTCACAGTCAGAATCCCAAGAAGGTCTTCGACATCACCAAGCAACTGGGGCGACTTCACTTCACGGGATCTGACATCACCGACTACTTCTCCACCTTCACCGAGCTGTGGGGTGAGTTGGAGACTTACCACCCGCTGTCTACTGATCTGGCGACTATGCAGAAACGGCGGGCGAAACTACAGCTGATACAGTTTTTGAGTGGCTTGCCAGAGTCTTATGCTGGCATTGTGGATCAGATCTTGGCAAGTCATCCGCTCCCTACTTTGCAGAGTGCCTACTAGCGTCTCCAACGCCTTTCTTCATCCACACCGCCTCATACTACTGAGACTGGAGATTCTACTGCCCTGGCTGCTTGGACCGGGCGTGGCCGTGGCCGTTCCACTGATGGCCGTCCTCCCCTGGGAACGAGACGGGGACATGGACCTGTTGCTGGACGAGGAGCTCCTCCTGCTGCCCCACCTCCTGCTGCTGCGCGTCCTCAGCAAGGACAGTGCGTGTGTACCTTCTGTGGCCGGTCTAACCATATTGAAGAAAAGTGCTTGGAAAAGTATGGTAAACCGGCTTGGGCCAATGCTGCTGCAGATACATCTTCTACTGCTTCTGAGGGTGTTACTCAGACGCCTGAGCCAGAGACTGTGAGAGCGACCGCAGACTACATTCGTGCTGAGGTGGAACGCCTCCTTGAGCGTGCTGGCTCTTCGTCTGCTGCTTTTACTAGTGGAGCACATACTGCATACTCTGGTTATGATACTGCATTCCTGAGTTCCTCCTCACCTTCTACTTCTGGTAATACAAAATGGGCGATAGATTTTGGTGCCTCTGCACATATATCTGGCAATAGATCTCTGTTTAAAACTCTATCTAAACCTGCCCGTAACTCATCTGTTATGCTTGCTGATGGCTCAAAGTCTTCGGTTTTTGGAGTAGGCGACATTATTTCTCAGTTTTGGCTCAAGTCTGTCGTATATGTACCTAGATTTCCTCTGGACTTATTATCAGTCAGCAAAATTTTAAGAAGTTTAAAATGTAGCCTGACATTTGTTCCTGGTTCATGTGTTTTTCAGGACCTTCGCACGAGGACGAAGATTGGTGGGGGTATGAAGGTGCTGATGGCCTATATTACTTGGATCAGTTACCGAGATCAGAGAAAGCTGCTGTGGTATCTGCTTTTTCGGCTTCTGTTTCTGCACTGCAGTGGCACTACAGGGTGGGACATCCATCGTCAGAGAAGCTGCGTCATTTAGTTTCTGATATTGGCAGTTGTAATTTTCAATGTGAATCTTGTCAGCTGGGAAAACAAACTCGTACTGTGTATCCTAGACGTAGTACTGTGAGCAGTAAAAACATTTTTGATTTAGTTCACTCTGATGTATGGGGCCCATGCCATGTACCGAGTTTGTCTGGTTACAAGTATTTCATTCTATTTATTGATGACTTTTCTAGGACTACTTGGTTGTTTCTATTAAAAAGTAGGTCCGAAGTGCTGTCTACTATCAAGTACTTTTTTGCTGAAATAAAAACACAGTTTGGTTTGCCTGTTAAAGTTTTCCGCACCGATAATGCTTTAGAATTTGTTAAGCAAGAAGTGGCGGTTTTCTGTAAATCTGTTGGTACGCTACACCAGACTTCATGTGCCTATACCCCACAACAAAATGGTGTCGCTGAGCGGAAAAATAGACACTTATTAGAAGTTACCAGGACTATCATGATGCATTCTCATGTGCCCCGCTCCTATTGGCCTGAGGCTATTTTGACTGCGTGTTTTCTGATTAATAGAATGCCATCGTCTGTTATTGGAAATAAGATTCCTATACAGGTTCTGCAACCTGAGACTTCTTTGTTTGCTGTGCCTCCTAGAATTTTTGGGTGTACCTGCTTTGTCAGATTACTTGGACCCACTTCTGATAAGTTGTCTCCTCGAGCTGTTAAATGCATTTTTCTGGGCTATTCTAGAACTCAAAAGGGTTACAAGTGTTATAATCCCAGTACGAGGAAATGGTTTACTAGTAGTGATGTTGTCTTTTTTGAAGATACACCGTATTATTCTTCAGTAGGAGACAGTTTGCAGACAGACATTCTTGCCTCTCCTTTGCCTGTTATTTTTGACTGTGTGCCTGACATTACTGACACTGTGAATACTGAAAATCAAGATCCTCCACTTATTGTTTATCAGCGCAGGAATAGAGCACCTTCTACACAAGTACCCCCCCAAGACAACCAATCTTCTCCTCCAGAAGGTTCTGCTGCACCTGAGGTACATTTTGACCTTGACATACCTATTGCACTCAGAAAGGGTACTCGTTCCTGCACTTCTCATAGCATTGCTCAGTTTGTATCTACTGCTCATCTGCATACTCAATCTAGAAATTTTGTATATGCTTTATCTGCTGTGGCTGTACCTAAGAATGTTCAGGATGCATTGTAAACTACTGCTTGGACATCTGCTATGAAAGAAGAAATGATTGCTCTTACTGACAGAGACACTTGGGAGCTGGTGGATCCACCTCCTCAGTGTAAGCCTGTGGGCTACAAGTGGGTATATGCCGTAAAATATCAACCTGATGGTACGGTTGAGAGGTTGAAAGCACGGTTAGTTGCAAAAGGTTATACTCAGACATATGGCATTGATTATTTTGAGACTTTTTCTCCTGTTGCTCGCCTTAACTCTGTCAGGATTCTCCTATCTGTTGCTGTGAATCTGAACTGGCCTCTTCTGCAGCTTGATGTGAAAAATGCTTTTCTGTATGGTGACTTGCAGGAAGAGGTGTATATGGAGCAATCTCCTGGGTTTGTTGCTCAGGGGGAGTCTCACAAAGTCTGCATGCTTAAGAAATCTATCTATGGGCTCAAGCAGAGTCCTCGTGCCTGGTTTGATAAGCTGAGCATGATCATGATTGATTTTGGTTTTCTGAGGTCACAGGTTGACCACTCTATGTTTACAAAAAAGACTTCAGCAGGTATTACTGTTCTGATTGTATATGTTGATGACATTATTATTTCTGGCAGCGACTCTCTTGGTATCCAGGCTACCAAAGATCATCTGGGCAAGCACTTTGCTACAAAAGATTTGGGCAGACTTCGGTATTTTCTTGGCATAGAGGTCTCTAGAAACTCTAATGCCCTGGTGCTTTCTCAGAGAAAGTATGTTCTTGATATTTTGCAGGAGACTGGTATGCTTGGAGCAAGACCTACGGATACTCCTCTAGATCCCAATGTGAATTGGGATGATGATTCCTCTTCTGTGTTTGCTGATCATAAAAAATTCAGGAGGTTTTTGGTAAATTGATTTATTTGACTGTTACTCGTCCTGATATTGCTATTACAGTGGGTCTTCTTAGCAGGTACCTTGACAAACCCAAACAATGTCACTGGGATGCTGTATGTCACATTCTGAGATACTTAAAAAAGTCGCCTGGCAAGGGACTTCATTATAAAAAGAATGGGCACTGTGTTCTTGAAGGGTATTCTGATTCTGATTATGCATGCAACAAAGTTAATAGAAAATCTACCTCCGGTTACTGTACGTTTGTAGGAGGCAATCTTGTTACCTAGAGGAGCAAGAAACAGAATGTCATTGCCAGATCTAGTGCTGAAGCTGAGTACATGGCCATAACCCATACTGCCTGTGAGTTACTGTGGGTGCGTTCTCTTCTGAAAGAGTTTGGGATTGAGTCTTCTTTGGCCATTCCTATGCACTGTGATAACAGAGCTGCCATCTTCATTGCAAATAATCCTGTCTATCATGAGCGCACCAAACACATTGAAGTTGACTGCCACTTCATCAGAGAATCTATTCTTGCTGGCAAGATATGCACTCCATGCACGAGATCAGAAGATCAAGTTGCTGATATCTTCACCAAGATGCTGGCGAAGAAACAGTTCTGCACACTGATGGACAAGTTGGGCATGATTGACATCTATGCTCCAACTTGAGGGGGAGTGTTACATTATGATTATATATTTCCTGTTTTACATAGCCTGTTATTTGTTTTGTTATTTCTCTTTTATATATGGACCTCTCTGTAATTCTCTCAGTATTATATATATGAGGGTGCACACATTGTGCAACCCTGAGCTTTCTGAAAACCCTGACTCTGTCACAATGGTTATAAACTTTGGGGCATCGTCACAAATTTCTAGAAGCTCCTTTCTTTTTTACTCTTACAAATACACTAACAACTATTCTTATTTGCAGCCAAGGTTGTCAGAACCGAACCAGTCAGCGAACCGGTGAGGCCTCTAGTTCTCGGTTCACTGGTTCAACCAATGGTCTGACCGGTTCAACCGTTGATGTCAGCATGACATCACTAATAGTTTAAAAAAATATAAATGCCTTTGATACTCATGGAAAATATCCCTGTAAAAGTTATGAAACATGAATAATAGCATAACTTCTCACAATAACTTGATGAACAGACCAAAATGGCAAATATTCTTCTGTTCATGGACATACATATACCAACACTTATGTAATATTCAAAATTAAATAAAGAAAAATGACAGCAACAATATGTTTATTTGCTAAGTGAGAGAACCGACCGATTGGGTTAAAATCGGACCGGTTCGCCGGTTCACTAGTTTGATGCCCGTCAGACTTCATTTTCGACTTTGGGAGGGAACCGAACCGGTAGAATGACCGGTCCCGGTTTATTTCTGATAACTATGTTTGTAGCTCATAGGTCTAAATCTGTTGCAAAAGGAATTGGGCACATACATATGTGTGATCTATCTATGAAATATGCCCTTTACGTCCCTAAGTTTTTGTTAAATCTTCTTTCCGTTAGTAAGACTGTGAGCAATCTCAATTGCTCAATCGCTTTTAACCCTGATGAATGTATTTATAAGGATCTCTGCACAAAGATGAGGATTGGTTTTGAGCCACGAGAGATCAAATTTGTGTTGTATGGGCGGCCACCCAGCCCCCCAAAGTCAGGCACCCAACCCATTTGGACGTTTGGGCGGCCCACATGGGCGCTTAATGGGCCTAGATTGAAGAGCTTTAATAAAAGTAAAAATAAACGAAAAAGACTTGTTTACCCTAAGACACCCTCTCCCTTTTGCAAACGACGATGACAACGATTGCACATAGGTGTTTCTCCCTTCCTTTCTTCCCCTCACCATCTTCGTTTCTCTCCTCGATTAGCTTGCTAGCCACCTTGGACATGTTGAACGACATCCTGATCGCTGCTATTGCTTGCGTGCATGCAAGTTTTCTTTTTTGCTATTTTTCTTTCCAACAATTTCTCCTTGGCTCCTCTTTCTCCTCTACACCCTCCTCTTCTCCCACCGCCTCCCCCTCTTCCTCTTCCCCTCCTTGCTTTTCTCTTCTTTTTTGCTCGTGTCGTCCCCTGCCTCCTCTTACCTCCTTATCTTCTTTTGGGTCGTCCACCTCCTCTTCCTCCTTCCCCTCTTCCCCTTCCCGCCCGTGTCTTGTTTTCTTCTTTTTCTACTTTTAGTCTCCCCTGCCTTCTCTTCTTCTTCCTCTTTTAGCCACCTTTTGTTCCCATTTTTTTATTACTGTCGTCCATAATTTTCTCACGTTCTTCTCCATCCTGTGCCCCTCTTCCCTTACATGTTGGGGGGAAGTGATTAGGTGGTGGAGGTCGACCAGATGGTGGAAGTTAATGAGGTGGTGGAGGTCGATGGGGCGTTGGAGGTCGATGGGTTGGTGGAGGTATCAGGTAGATGGGGTGGTGGAGGTTGTTTAGTTGGTGGAGGTAGATAGGGGAGTCGATGGGTGGTGGAGGTCGATGGCGGCGGGAGGGCAGGAGATGGCTGGTAGAGATTGATGCGGTGGTGGCAAAAAAAAGGTAAAGGAGGAAGAGAGGGTGACGACAGGAAGGCAGGGGCAGGGTACGGCATGATGGAAAGACCGGGGGGGGTTGCGATTAAGGGGGATCGAACATGTCTTATACCATATAGAATAAGAAAACCTTTATTTGATGTGTTTAAAACAAATACTATGGACTCTCTTTTATAGGATAAGAGAGTAAGTGAGAAACAAAATTACACAATATGGGATAAAAGAAAAGCTACAGACAAGACAAGTCTAAAGCACACAATAAAACATAAAGCATGTAGCATATATACTAATAAAACCTATAATATATACTATATACATATATATGTATATGAAGAAAAAAACACCTAGGAAAACCTGGGTGGTCTAGGCGTCCATAGCTGATGCCTGGCTACCTAGACAACCATGGACCAGATGCACTGTATTATTTGTGTTAATATATTCAGTTTTATGTTATTATATTGTGATCTTTAGTATCTTGTCTTCTATCTCATATTTGTGAACTATGTATTTGCCGACTCTCATATCCTATATAAAGAAAGGGTCTATTCTTGTATTGTGCATCACAATATTAGAATCCTATTATTCTCACACATTCTATTATAGAAGTTTGATCCCCCCCAAGCCTCTCTAACCCTAATGCTTTCCTCCCTCCCACCTAACTGCCGCCCGTTCTCTCTTCTCCCCCACCCTTCTCACCAGCTTGCTGCCTAGCCCTCCCTGCTTCTCTGCTCCACCCGTCGCCCTTGCCCCTCTCCACCTTTGCTCCTCTTTGCCCTTGCCTCTCCCTGTCGCCCTACCCCCTCCAACAATCCCAACGCCTATGCGCCCCTTGCCCTCCAGCCCGACACCCTTGCCCTACACTCCATCCATTGTGTACACCATCTGACAATCCAGTAGCCGCCATTACATCCTCCAACAAAAACCACCGCCGCCTATACACCCTCCCGTCAGCCTGCTGCTAGCCCCCTCTTCCCCCTACCAAACCCAGTCACCCCCAACCACTCACAGATTCCAACCCATCACCCACTTGCAAACTGCCCCCTCCCGACGGCATCCCTGAATCTAACCCAAGCCCTCCGTCATCCCATGCTCAAAACCACTACCATCCCATCTCCTTTCCCACTATTGGTGTACTCCATTCTCTACTCACCATTGATCCTACCACCCAAGCAACTTCTGGTATAAAACACCTCTAACTCGGTTCAACTTCCGTTTTCGGGAGGGACTTGCTCCCTCATGTTGACCTTCGTTACATGTCAATCTAATTAACGGTGTGGCGTTGATATCTTCATGCCCATGATTTGGTTTTTGAACTCTACTTGGGGTGATGCTTCTCGCCCCTCTGATTGAACTACTGCTCTACCACATCCTTTTGATAACTTGTGTGGAATGAGCACATACTGGATTCCATCATGGCCTCTAATGATAACTTAAGAACTCTTTGTGTGACCACAATGAAATTGAATGGTTCTAACTACCATACGTGGTCAACTTTTTTTGAGTTGTACGTCCAGGCCCAAGGCCGGTACTCTCACCTTATTACTAATGCACCTGCTACTCCTGCCCAGACCGCTGGTTGAAAAACTGAGTAGTACTATGACTTGTGGTTCAGGGGTTACTCATGAGTGACCTAGATGGTCAACAATGTAGATTCTTAAATAAGTCAATCCCTTCGACTTCAAACCGCTAAGGCCATGCAGGATCAATTATCTCATGTTTATTCACATCAACAAAACCCTAAAAAGGTGTTTGATATCATTAAAAATCTGGCTAAAAAGAATTATCTAATGATACCTCAATTGAAGATTATTGTAACTAGTGCTGTGCTCTTTGGGACGAGTTTGAGTTTACCATCCCTTGAATTTTGACATTACTAAAAGTCTGAAACCCAAAGACAACAAAATGAACTGCAACTAGTACAATTCCTTGCTAGATTACTTTCCTCCTTTGCTGGAGTCATGGATTAAATTTGTCTAGTAATCCTCTACCCAAACTGCGAGATGTTTCAAAACGGGTTCAATGCCTCCCGTTTGTGTCTTCTTCCCCTACAAGTCCCTTTGAGGCGTCGACTCTTGCAGTACGTTCTAGGGACTCTACCGTGGTCGTTTTGGACTTTTTGTTCATCTTGACCTGGACATGGCCGACTCCCTTCTGGACTGGGACGTGGTCAACCATCCACTGATTAATCTAGCAACGGTCCATCTGCTAGATCTAGACATTGTAACTTTTGTGGGCAAAATAACCATAATAAAGATCGCTGCTGGGTGAAACGGCTAATAAGGCGTCTACTAACTACAATGAGGAAGAACCAACCCAAACCACCATTGCTTTTGCGGATTGGATCCAAGCTGAATTTGAAAAACTTTTCCAAGAACGACTCCTGGTTCCAACAACAACTACACTTCTGAATGGTGATTCTACTTTTCTAGTATCCTCAACTCCTTATGGTAAAAACAAATGGGTCATTGACTCCTAGTGCTTCTACTCATATTTCTGGCTATTTTAAACTTTTTTTCTGATATGACTACTACTACTACTATTCCAACATGTGTCTGTTGCTGATGGCACTCAAGCCCTAGTAGTACCTGTGGTAATTTCGGACAACAAACAACTTTTTGCTCAGATCTGCCTTATACGTTCCTCGCTTTCCTCTGAATCTTCTTTCTGTTAGTAAAACAGTCAAACAACTTCAATGCTCTACTATGTTTGACCCTGATGGATGTGCCTTTCAGGATCTCCACACGAGGATGCAGATTGGATCGGGCGATGAGCGACCTGACGACTTATACTATCTTGATGCTCCACAGAGTATTGCACTACTATCTTCAGCTATTTCAGGACTTCAGCGGCACTATAGACTCTGACATCCATCAACATCCAAGCTCAAGCATTTAATTCCTTCTGTATTTGAAACTCTATCTAAATGTGAAGCATACCAATTTGTGTTGTTAAAAGCGCTTATGCATTATGTGTGTGGAGAGGTCACCTTCTTATAGAGTATATGCAGTAGTATATGTGGTTTTGGATTTTTTAGCAATTTAATTATTATATGTAAATTAATTACACAATTGCATATTTAATATGTACAATTACATATTTGGACCCGAAAATTTGAGATAATATCGAATATATAGTTTCAATGAAAAGTAAGAATGCATTCTAGAATCATTTAAGCATAAACTCCAATGAAACATGCACAAAATGGTTTAACACAAGTTCATAACAATGAAGACTAACCAAATCATACAAAAAGATTCTCGCATGTCCTTGAGGTTCAAAATAACAAACTTTAAATAAGCATGCAACTCATGTAAGAAACACACAACAAAATAGTACATCAAGAGAATATTATCAATAAAAACACAATCCAGTTTGGGCCAAGATAACAAATGTCCATTTAAAACTTGCTGAGTAATCGACCTTGTAAGCGACAAACTATAGTAGCCAATTAGGAAAACAAACTCGATGTGTTTTTCCTAGGCAAATGACTCTCTTTAAATCTATTTTTGATATGTACATGCTTATATATGGGGCCGTGTTCCGTAACAAGTGTGACCAAGTTCTGTTACTTTATGATCTTTATCGATGATTACTCTCGGGCTACTTGGTTGTTTTTATTTAGAGACATAGCACATGTTCTTGGAAAATAACTGCATTCTTTGCTGAAATTAAGACAAATACCAAGCCCATCATTTTTTCCGGACAGACAATGCCCTTGAGCTCATGCAACATTCTGTCAGTCTTTTTTGTAAAAACATTGGTACCATTCATCAAACTTTCTGTTCTTACACTCAACAAAATGGTACTGCTGAGCGTAAAAGTCACCATCTCCTTGATGTTGCTAGGACAATTATGTTTCACTATAATGTCCTTAAGATTTTTTGGGCTGATGCCTCCACTGCCTGGTTTCTAATAAGCGAATGCCCTCTTCTGTCTTGAATAACCATGTCCGATATAGTATTTTGTACCCCTGAGCTCCCTTGTTTTCTGTGCCCCCTAAATTTTTTGGCAGTAGCTGTTTTGTGTGAAACCTTTAGACTGGTTTAACCAAACTTGATCCGAAATCTACAAAGTGCGTCTTCTTGGGGTACTAAAGAAATCAGAAAAGGTACAAATGTTATGACCTGAAAGCTAAGAAATGATTTGTAAGTGCGAATGTCGTGTATTTTGAGGATACACCGTATTATTTGTCTATGGGTTTGACTCTATCTATGGATCTGCTAGTTGATACTCCACTTCCTGTTCCTGTTGAGTTAGATTCTCCAGACCCTATTGCTCCTATTCCTGCTATTATTGTTCCTCTCAAGGTTTGCCAAAGGCGTCATAAGACTATAACTCCCTAGGGCCACTTCCTCCGCCAATCCTCCATCTTCTTTGGTAGACCGTGACACCAACTGACTAAGTACTAACTTGAATACTCTGATTAGCATAAAGAAAGGGATGCCCGATCTTGTACTTTACATCATATAAGAAATTTATGCTGTAATGCTCATCTTGGTTCAAGCTTTGCCAAATTTATTGCTGCTCTTTCCACTATTTTGTTTTTTAAAATTACGGCTGAAGCCCTAACACATCCTGCCTGGCGTCGTGCCATGGAGGTGGAATGGCAACTCTTCATACACAACATACACGGGATTTGGTGGATGCTCCTACTCATGTTTCTCTTGTAGGCTGTCGCTGGATCTTTACTGTTAAACATCAACATGATGGCACAGCTGAATGCCTTAATGCTCACCTTGTTGCTAAAGGATATACACAGACTTATGATGTCGATTTTTTGACTTTTTCGCATGTTGCTCGTTTGATCTCAGGTCGTATTTTAATTCATGTTACTGCCAATAAGAGTTGTATTTATTCCAACTCGACGTCAACAATGCCTTCTTATATGACGATTGCACGAGGTGTATATGGAGCAACCTCCCTGATTTGTTGCTCAAGTGGGGTATTCTAAGGCATGCGGCGTAAAGAAAGTCATTGATGGACTAAAACAGAGCCCAAGAGTTTGGTTTGATAAATTAAGTCAAATCCTTGCTAAATTTGACTTTAAACACGAACATGCTAATTGTGTATGTGGATGACATCATCCTTTTTGGGAGTGACCATCAGAGTGTACATGCTACTGGGGAATATCTAAGCAAAAACTTCATTACCGTTATGGGTTATACTCTCTCATCAACTAGTAAATCCAAGTTTAGTCCAGGCTGTCCAGCTAATGAGATTTCAAAATAAGCATAAACAACCAACCCACTACCCCATAATTGTCAAGGCGACAAGGTGCTATGTAGACCAGAATGGGCGCCTTGATGTCTAGGCACGCTTGGTTTGGCTTGTTTTAGACTTGCTAGTGGCTTACTCAAAGTTTTCCAAACCAAGATCAGGCTATGCCCGCCCCCAATATATTGTAAGATCTGCATTGATGTAATTCACGTTGACACCGTAGAGAGAGACTAATCTAAGAAGTGTTGTTGGTTTGGGAATGTTGCACTTGGTTACATTGTTACTCTTCTTAACCAATCTCGGGCCTTGAAAAGTGAAAGAATATAGTTATTGCACGCTGTGTAAATTTGTAAGGTTTAGGAAAAAGACCTAGTGTCAAAGTTCAATAGTTGGGCACACATTTGGGCGAAAGAAGCTTTAACCAAGGGTGATACTTTGTAAAAAGAATAAAAATAAAAAACTGCCCATGATGTAAATTTTATTATTCTATTGTCTAAAAAGTAAAATTTGAATTTTTATACATGTTTGGAAGGATGCTTGCAAATTTGATTTCTTAAACTCCTTTTAATTGACTTATTATGTAATATTATACAGGTCGACATCCCATCTTTTATCCATCCTATTCATGCATAGGAGATTAATTTGATAGCATCTATCTCTCCATATTCACCCAATAAATCCATTCGTCATCCCTAGATGATAAGATATTTTTCCTATTTGAATCTATGCTTTGTAGTTGGTGAAAATACTGTGAGTCTCATCCATTGTAATTTGGATTTCCTTGATGGAACAAACAATCTCCTCTATGGAGAGACCATCCTCTAATTTGATGAGGGAACCAATCTTGCACACAATAAGATCAAGTTCCCATAGATGTTAGAACCAATATCATCCATAATCAATTTGGTATGCTAGGTGGGCTATGTGAAGACACCAACAATATTGGTTCGATCGCGGGACTCCTAATCCCAATAGCAGTGGCGATGAAACCCATCTCCTCGACCAAGATTGGATTTCCAAATGAACTTTTGTTGGATAAGGCTAGCACTATCATCATGGTGATTAGTCTCACATTGTCTATCCGGATAATGGGATTTGGCCTTGTTGTTTACGTAAAGCTCCTACTCCTCTACATATGTGGCCATCAATATTAGTTAGTTGTTCAATAGTTAACACCAATTTTTGTCAAGGAATCAAATACTGTCATTCCATAGTACTATCATCTCTCTCCATGCTCTATGACAACATTGATCATAGTTTTGAAACCCGACCTGACCCGGCCGGTTGGACCTCCACCTGGCAAGTTTTGCGGGTCGGGTGGGGTTAAAACCCATTTTTGGCCAATACCTGGAGTTGACCCGGTGACTCAGCCGGTTTCAACCGCCGACCCAGTGACTCGACCCTAGGGTCAAAGACCCGAGCGAGTTTTGTCGGTTTTTTTTCCTTCACTAAATGATCATTTGACTGACTATAAAATCCTTTCATGCAACCCCAACTATTCCATACATTGATATATTCACTGATTTGTATTTGTCACTTGTTGTAAGCATTGCAAGACCACTTGTTTGCTTCTTTATGAATAATGACTTGGTTTTGTATGTTTGATGTTTCATAATTCATCATCTCATGGTCTCATACAGTAGATTATGTACATATATATACAAACTTATATAGTAATATATATATGGAAATACATTTTATTGTAACATACATGCATATACATGCATGTATGTCATAACATTATGTACATGGTGTCTTGCTGAAGTCACTGGGTCGACCCGACTGTTAAACCAGAGGACCCGTGACCCAAAAGCTTTGTCGGGTCGACCTCCAAGTCGGATTTGAAAACCTTGACATCTAGTTCCCAAAATGTCCGAATTTTATTGATATCTCTCCATACATATGTTGGCCTACTTGGTCCCTGTCGAGCTTGTTTGTATGCCAAATAGGTGAGGCATAATATCCATGGTTGCTAAACCATCACCCTCTCTCGTCTTTCAATCACATTCTATTTCCCATGTGTAAGTTTTTGTTTGGGTTTATTCATTTTATCATTAATTTTCTTGTGGTATAGATGGTAGGAATGCCACCTTTTGTGCGTGGCCCATGGTGCCTAATCCCTTGAGGGTCATAACAAGCATAATGATGGATTCATGATTTGGCTGGTCGGGAAAACCAGAATTCAGAAAAATCGGGAAAAAACTAACTTTCAGTCAAGTCCGGTCTACTATTCGAAAATAACGGATAAGCCAACTGTATATGTGTATATATGTATGCATATGTAACACATACATGCAAGTGTTAAGGTCACCAGACATACACTCTTATTGAGTAGAAAAAGTAGGAAAAGAGTTAAAGAAAAGTTGAACAATAATTATGTATATAACAATTTATAAGAAACATGAAATAATAATATTAATTAATGAAACACTAAGCATATATGGTATTGGTAATGATAGATAAGAAAACTGTATGAAATTTTAGAGGAATGTCTATTTATTGATTGAAGAGAAGAATATTAAGTCGAGGGTGCTTTCAGAGTTTATGATGCCTATGAAGGTGAATGAGGGAAAGAGAGAAATGAAAAGGAGGAACAAGAAAGTCTTTTATGATTACTTACTTTGAGCTAATGCTTTTGGGTTGATGAAGCTACAAGTCACCGAAATTTAAAAATTAGAAACATAAAAATATAGTAAGAGAAGTAGAGGAAGTGGTAGTGACGTCATAGGGATGAAGAAATAGAGGAGGCGGAAGGAAGAGGGGGGAGATGAATAGAAGTGGTCGCAACACTAATAGAAGGAAAGGGGGGAGAAGGAACAAAATCAGAGGATGGCACAACAGTTGGGAAGAAAAAATGATGAGGACACAACATCACAGAAGAAGGGGAGGAAGGGGGAAAAGGATGACGCGACAACATGGACTGTCGGGAGAGTGCGGATTGGGGTTTAGTGTATATCTGAGACTTTTTTGTACGTGGTTTAATAATAATAAGAGCAGGTTACTTCATAGAAAAATGTGAAAAGTCAGGAATAAGTGCAAAAATCATATAAATTGCATAAAAGCGAAAGAAATCATGAAAAATTGTGAAAAATCGACGATCAAAGTATCAATTGGGATGAATATTCAAGAACCTATAAAATCACAAAAAAATGTTGTTTTTTTGTAAAAGTTGAAGTGATATGGAACGCCGAGAAGAAGGGCACCAAAGAAGAATACAACAATTCTATATTTCAAATGATATTCAACTGCCTGGGACAAGCCCCTAAGGCTGATATTTATGACTAAAGACAAAAAACCCTAGGCTTGGGTCAATTGGGTTAATTGCCAAATAAAAATCATCATCATCATCATCATCTAAGCCTCAGTCGCAAGTCCCAACTATGTTGGGGTCGGCTACATGGATCCTTCATTTCCATTCAGCTCTATCATGGGTCATATTCTGATCGAGACGTAGAGATATGAAAGTCTCTCTTTATAAGCTCTTCCCATGTTAATTTAGGCCTTCCTCTTCTTCTATTAATTGTGCTTGACTCAATAGCATTGCTTCGTATAGGCACATTAGTGGGCCTGAGTTGCACATGTCCATACTATATGAGTTGGCCCTCGTGCAACTTGTCCTCAATGCTCCCCACCCCTACTTCATTCCTGATATAGTCATTTCTCAAGCGATCTTTTCTTGTCTTCCCACACATCCATCTCAGCATACACATTTAAGCCACGTTCATCTTGTTGAGACCTTGTTTCTTCACCGCCCAACATTCACTCCCATAGAGCATGGATGGCCGTATAGCTGTTCTATAAAAGTTGCTTTGTAATTTGAGAGGGATCGTCCGATCACATAATACTCCAGCTGCACTCCATTTCAACCATCATGCAATGATCTTGTGACAAACACCTTTTAGGACATCCCCATCTATTTGAATAATAGAACCCAAATACCGAAATATATCACATTTTGGTATATCTACTCCGTCCAACATAGCTCCACCATTCACACTGTGAGATTGGCTGAAATTGCGATGCATATACTCAATTTTGCTCCTAATCATCAATCCATCTGATTCCAATGCCTTTCTCCAAAGTTCAACTTTATCATTGAATCCATCTTTAGTTTCGTCAATCAATAAAATATCATCAACAAATAAAATAAACCAAAGAATCATCCTAAACATTATTTGTCAACACATCCATAACAGGAACGAACAAATATGGGCTGAGTGTGGATCCTTGGTGTACCCCAACTATGATAGGAAAAGTTGGTCTCTCTCCTCCAGGAGTCTTCACACTTGCAATAGAGATATCATACATGTTTTTAATCAAGTCAATGTATTGAATTGACACACCCTTTTTCTTCAAAACCATCCACAACACTTCCATCGGACAATTCTATATTTCAAATAATATTCAACTGCCTAGGACATGCCCCAAGGCTGATGTTTATGACTAAAGACAAAAAATTCTAGGCTTGTAGCAATTGCGTTAATTGCCAAATAAAATATAAAACAAAAATATATAAGGACTTGGGATGAACTACAATGATTAGATAAATTGCACTCAGGTCCCTAATAATAAACGTAAAGAAAAAAAGTAAGATAATGTCGCATGTGTGCTAGCTTATTTGTGTAAGATAAATTGCAGCCACAGAAATTTTTGTTACAAAGATAAGGAGTGCCTTACTGGGTTCTAGGTTTTTGTTTGATTGATTATCTATGAGTTGTTGGAGCATTCTCTAAAGTTTTTTATTAAATTTAAATTCGATGGTGTCTAGCTTTTTTGTGTAACTACTTCTGTCTTTTTGACAAATCAAAGAGGGGATTTAGGACATGGAACATAATCCGGTGATCACCTTAGAGCAATACCCTTGGCTAAGTTTATCTCATCCCATTCATCATTTTTGTAGCCAACTTGCTTTATTTGAAATCAATGCCACATGATATATGTCAAGTTGTTCTCTTAACTTATAAAAATCTTGCTCACTTTTGAGCCTGTAATTACCTTGCACATTCTTGTCAGCAACTCAGATGTCACACGTGGAAGCAATTTAGTATGCCACTAGCCTATCCTATACCGATCAAGTGTGGCTCCTTTTTATATACGTTTTTTGAAAATGAATAAGTGGCTGAGATATATGGCTTAGTTTCATATCCATGCATTCTTAAAAACCATTGTAAGCACTTGTTCTAATAGAGCCAAATATCTTAAAAAAGTTGTTGGGATATGGTGGTGATGGGAGACCCGAACAACAAGGCCCAACAAGCTTGTTGCGGAGATGCAGAAGCGTGAGATCGAGCAATCCAAACCGAATACGTACGACGAAGATCAACAACAAACAAGTAAGCAACCACAAGGACGAGATTTATAGTAGTTCGGTAAATTCCCGATGTGGGAGCCTACATCCACTGACGGAGATGATATTATTGATAGGGAGATTACAAAGATGATGATTACAAAAGAGAGAAGAAGAACCCAATCCCCTTTTACACCCAAAAGCCAACCGTGGAAGAAGCCAGTTGCTTGGAGAGGAGCTCTTGGAGGCGTGAAACCCTAAGGAAAGCCCTAGGTTCGTCCGTGGCTTTAGGTCTTCGAAAAAACGACGTCTCTTGATGTCTCTTTGTTGCTCTTCATGGTTGGGACGAGTTTGAGGGGTCTATTTATAGGAATATGACCCATATCCAAAGTCCCAAAGTCATTAGGTTGTTTACCTGTCGCGTTTACGGTCCGACAAGGACTGTATGCGATCAGTAACATGGACTTCCAAATCAGCAACATTTACAGTCCGACGCTGGATTGTATACGGTCCGGCTGGACCGCAACTACATATACAGTCCAGGGTCTCCAGGCAGACCATATATGGTCTGGAGTAATGACCGTAAATACACCTATAGGTGCCTAAAACGCACCCCGAAGATGCCGAGGCTTGGTGTAGACGTCCGGTTCATCAAGGAAGCTTTTCTAGAGAGTTTAAGACACTCTCTCAACAAACTCCACCTCTCGAAAATGATGGAAGTAGAAAAACACTTGCAATCTTCTCCAATATCAGAAACTGATTAAGAATACCATCTCCTCCACATGCCCTGCATGGGCAAAGCTCAGGTAGAAAGAAGACCAGCTAATTTTGAGTTTTCGTCATCATGTCGGATGGATTCTCAGATGTACCAATCTTCTTTATTTGAACATGCCTTCAACTGTGATTTCTCTAATGAAATGGTACTCGAGATCAATGTGCTTCGTTCTCTCGTGGAACATTTGATCTTTTGCTAAGATGTATAGCACTTTGACTGTTACAATGAACGATAACTTGTTCTTAAACCATGCCCAACTGATTCATCAAGCCCTTGAGCCATAAAGCCTCCTTCACAACTTCCGTTGCCGCCATGTACTCTGCTTTAGTTGTAGATAAAACAATAGTATTTTGTAGAGTGGCTTTCCAACTAACATATGTAGATCCCACCGTGAACATGCAACCTGTGAGAGATCTCCTCTTGTCGAGGTCGCCTGCAAAATCTGAGTCCCTTTGAAACTCCATGCCAAGAATCTTCTTAGCTTCACCTAGGTCTTTCATATCAAATTATCCACCTAGAAGAGATTTCACCTTGGCGATCTCAGATGCGTGTCTAGAAGCGATCAACATGTCATCAACATATAGCAGTAGGTAAACAAAGGAATTGTCATCCAACACTTTGTAGTAGACACAAGCGTTATAGCTACTCCTGGAAAATCCACTGTGCGTCAGAAAAGAGTCAAATCTCATGTACCATTGTCTAGGAGATTGCTTTGTCCCATAGAGTGACCTCTTAAGCAAGCACACATGGTTCTCTTTGTCTTTAAAACCCTCTGGCTATTGCAAGTATATCTTTTCTTCTAGTTCACCATGCTGAAAAGTTGTTTTTACATCTAGCTTTTTGCAGCTCTAGGTCTTCAATGGCTACCAAAGAAAGAAGCACCCATTTGGAACTATGCTTGACGACATGTGAGAAGACTTCATTATAACCAATGCCTTCAATTTGACTGTAGCCTTTTGCAATAAGGCATGCCTTGTATCCTTGGAACAAAATTTTGCTCGAAATTTCATTTTTTTTGCAACCGGACATCGAAACCTACGATCGGACATGAGAAACACACAAATGCAGGGAATGGGACATAATTTCGTGAAAATTTTGACCCTAGGTGCGAAATTTTGACAAAAATGGTTAAATTTCGCAGCCAAAAGCCCAATTTGGGCCATAATTTCGTGAAATGGTACAGAATGCCAAATTAAATTTTGAGATATTTGTTCCTATAGCAGATAATGCTACATCTTGGGTATTTTGGCATTTTTTTTGAATCTTCTGCTTCTAAAGGCTATCTTTCTTCATTTTTTTTGAATCTCCTGCTTCTAAATACCTATCCCTTGACCATATACATTACCTTCATAAATTTCTACACTCTTCTATGGAGATATGGAGAAATACTCCGAAAATAACAAAGTTCTTTCTTGAATCTATGCATAAATGTCCCATGTAACCTAGTTAAATGCTAATACTAGTCTTATACAAGTTGTAGTTGGTAAGTTTGTAACTGTAAATTTTAAATTCTAAGCTGTAATTTGAAGCTTTTAACAGACTAACTGTCTAGCAGACTTGACAGATCTGTTCATTTGTGCACTCACTCATCAAGACATGAATCCTACCCTAACCTCTAAACATATAAATGTATTATATAGTCTAGTGTGTTTATGTCTCAACATTGTGTTTGCAAAATTTCATTAGTTAATTCCTTCATTTTGCCATCGATTTTCCATCAAAATTATGTCAAAATTGTAGAGCTTCCTTCATTACAAATTTGGGAGACCCCCCACCCCACATATCCAATATGAAATATTATTGCATATTTGAGTAGAGCTTGATGTTTAGATCGTCCTGGTAAATTTTCATGATTTAATTCACTTATTTGGTCGTCAAAATCGTTAGGGCCGTAAATATCAAAATTTCGAAAAATTTCTATTTCTGGGCCATCAGACACGATATCGAAAGACATTTAATTCTATGCTTGTATCTATCACGATATCACCTTCTTTATTCTTATAGACCCACTTGCAGCCTACTGCTTTGTTGCAGACACGGTATCACCTTCTTTATTCCTGTGAAGAGATTCCATCTGTTCCCTCATTGCAGCAATCCACTGCGAATCATAATGGCTTGCGATTGCATCACGGAAATTGGTTGGCTCATCACCAATATTCACATCAACGGCGTTGGAAAGGGCATAGGCTACCATGGAGTCACCAAAGCCATAGCGTTGGAGTGGTTTGACGTTCCGTTTGCCTTTTCCTTTGGCTACACTATAAGAACTCTCTGGAATCTCCTCTTTATTTTCAGTAGGCACTGAATCATCTGGCATAGAAGGATCTTATTCGTCAACCTGTGAGCCGACACCCTCTTTGGTCTCCACCTGTTGTGGGACACCTTGTAGAGAACCTGTAGAAGAGCTATTTGTGTCTTGCATAGTAGACACCATGACATATTCGTTAAAAGTAACGTTGTGCTCTACCAAGAAACGTGGTGAAGAAGGATCCTTGCACCAAAGACGGTATCCTTTCACCCCAGAAGCATAACCAAGGAATATGCATTTCATAGCTCTAGGTTCTAATTTGCCAGTATCAGAATTTGCATAAGCAGGGCAACCGAATATTTGCAGATTCGAATAATCAACAACAATGTTTTAAAAAACGTTAAGCGGTAAGCGTGCGGACAACACCTTGTAATTGGTTAAGCTGTAAGTGGGCGATTTTTGAATAAACAAGATTTAGTTTTCTATATAAATTTATACAAAATTACACATATATGTATATGAATACTACACTTTTTGGAACTTTGTATATATCTAAACACACTACTCAACAAAAACACCCAAATAGTTTATAACACAGCTATAAAACAATGACTGTAGCTATAATATAGTAAACAATAGACTTGTCATGGATAAAAATCTTACATACATGATACATTAAAAATTTGCATCACATGTTGATATACCTAAATAGTAAACAATATACTTATCATTGATACCTTACTAAATTATTTTTATATTTGCATATCATCAGTTAGTCATACATTACAACAGTATATTTAACCAAATACATTCTAAATTAGATAATAATTACATGTAATTTACTTGTATAAATTACAGCAGTACCTATTATCACGACTTACATACAAATTATGCATTTTAAATTAGAAGTATGGCTTATTATAGAACATTTAATGTATATAAGTTTAATATATTATAGTCAATAATACTTGCACAATATAATTTACTTCATGCTAGAGGTTTAGAACAATATTTTACAAAAAGGTTTAGAACAATATTTTACAAAAAAGGGGAAAAAGCAAGCAAAAAAGGGGAAAAAAGGGGCAAAAAGCGGGAAAAAAAGGATTAAGCGGCCAAAAAGGGCCTTTTTTGTAAATCTGCTAAGCGGGCGCTCAACAAAAATATTAAATGGCTGGAGCTCTTGACCGATTAAGCGGCCGCTCATAACGTTTTTCAATATAGTGATCAACAGGTTTACCAGACCAAGATTTTTCAGGAGTCTTGAAATTAATAGAAGACAATGGAGAACGGTTCACCAAATAACAAGAGGTTGATATAGCTTCGGCCCAATAAGATCTATCCAAATCCGCATTGAGAAGCATGCATCGGGCCTTTTCCAACAACGTTCTGTTCATTCTTTCTGCTACACCGTTCTGTTGGGGAGTATGACACACTGTACGATGTCTTTTGATCCCATGATCACTGCATAAATTATTGAACTCCTTAGAACAGAATTCTAAGCCGTTATCAGTCCGAAAAGTCTTTATGCTATTGTCGTTTGATTCTCAACAAGAGCCTTCCATTGTTTGAAAGTCGAGAACGCCTCGTCCTTGCTCTTGAGAAAATAAACCCAAACCTTACTTGTGTAATCATCAATGAAGGTCATCATATATTTAGCACCACCTTTGGAAAGAATACGAGAAGAGCCCCATAGATCAGAGTGAACATAATCTAGAACATCCTTGGAAGAATGAATTTCCGTGTCGAAGCTATTGCGTTTGGCCTTCCCCATAACACAATGCTCGTAGAAATCTAATTTTCCAATGCTTTCGCCACACAACAACCCTCTCTTGCTTAGAAGCATCATCCCTTTCTCAGACATGTGTCCCAAACACATATGCCAGAGCCTTATGGTGTCTTTAGATGAAGTTGGAACCGCTACGGAGCTTGAGATAGTGGAACCTTGCATGATGTACAGTTTGTGTGAATTTCTCACTGTCTTCATGAGGACCCGATCAACTTTAAGAACATCAAGAACTCCGTTTTCACCGGAGAACTTGCAACCCTTGTCTTCAAGTGTGCCCAATGAGATGAGATTCTTCTTCAACCCAACAGCATGTCGGACGTCTGTCAATGTTCTGACTTGACCATCAAACATCTTTATCTTTACTGTGCCAACACCAATCGTCTTGCAAGGACAATCGTCACCCATAAGGATATCTCCAACTTGATGTGACTCATAGGTATGAAAATAATCCTTATGCTCGGTCATGTGGTACGTGCATGCTTAATCAGGAACCCAATCCTTCTTGTAGATGTAGGACGACGATGAAGCAAGAACGTAGCCGTCGTTTTTAGAGCCACCATGAGCCACCTTTGCATGAGTTGCAACATCATTTGATTTCTCATGCTTTTGCTTGTTTTGCAACTTGTAGCATTCATCCCGGTTATGACCTATCTTGCAATAATTGCACCTCTTTGATTGACGTGACTTTCACTTGTTCTTCTTTTGCTTTGAACTTTCAGGGTCTTTGTCACGTGGATGCTCCCTTCTTCTAGCGGCCAAAGCTTCACCCGCTACATTTGATGAAGTAAGATCCTTCTCTAATTTCTCTTGAGATGTCAAGGCCATTTTGACTTCATGGAGTGAGATAGTCTTTGACTCACGTAATATCATCATATCCTGGAGATTCTTATAGGACAGTGGAAGGGTACAAAGCAACAAAATTTCATTGAACTCATCGAAAAGAGCCGTCAAGGAACCACCTTTTCCATGCAAAGCATGAAAAGGCGCTTCTTTAGTGCAAGCTTGTTGGTGATGGACTTCTTCATGTAGAGTGCTTCAAGTTCATCCCAAACGTCTTTGGCGGTCTTCAGATGGACGACCTCATGGAGGACTTCATCTTCCAAACCGAGAAAGATGCCTGAACGTACCTTCGATCAATCTCCTCCCACCGGTCTTCCGTAATGGATTCCAGTTTCTTCTCCTCTCTGAGAAGAGCTTTGTGGCTCCTTACATGATGCAAGATTCACACTTGACTTGCCAGAGAGAGAAGCTCTTCAAGCGATCGAACTTCTCGGTGTTGTACTTTGACATCATGGTAGAGATCCAATGGTAGAACTTGCTTTGATACCACTTGTTGGGATATGGTGGTGATGGGAGACTCGAAGAATAGGGCCCAACGAGCTTGTTGCGGAGATGCAGAAGCGTGAGATCGAGCAATCCAAACCGAATACGTACGATGAAGATCAACAACGAACAAGCAAGCAACCACAAAGACTAGATTTATTGTGGTTCGGAAAATATCCAATGTGGGAGCGTACATCCACTAGAGGAGATGATATTATTGATAGAGAGATTACAAAGATGATGATTACAGAATAGAGAAGAAGAATCCAATCCACTTTTACACCCAAAAGCCAATCGTGAAGAAGACAATTGCTTGGAGAGGAGTTCTTGGAGGCGTGAAACCCTAAGGAAAGCCCTAGGTCCGTTCGTGGCTTTAGGTCTTCAAAAAAATGATGTCTCTTGATGTCTCTTAATTGCTCTTCATGGTTGGGACGAGTTGGGGGGGTCTATTAGGTTGTTTTCCGATTGCGTTTACGGTCCGACAGGGACTGTATACGGTTAGTAACACGGACTTCTAAAGCAACAACATTAACAGTCCGACGCCAGACTGTATACGGTCCGGTTGGACCATAAATACATATACAGTCAAGGGCCTCCAAGCAGACTATGCCTGGTCTGGAGTAATGACCGTAAATACACCTGTAGGTGCCCAAAACACATCCCGAAGATGCCGAGGCTTGGTTTAGGCATCCGGTTCATCAGGAAGCTTTTGTAGAGAGTTTAAGACACTCTCTCAACAAAAGTCATTTCGTCACATAGTCATCTTTTGGTTAACGGTTCAAAATCTTCTAAAGGTTCTTTTTGTCTTTTTCTCTAACTTATGAGTGAATTAAAAAACGGCCCAGGCGGCCGCTTAAGCATTCACAGGTCCTGGCCCTTGTAATTCTGCCTTAGGCGTCCGCCTGACGCTTGGGCCATTAAGCGTCCGCTTTTGGGCTGCTCAGCCCGCCTAATTGGCCGCTTCAACACCTTTTTTAGGTGGCCGCTTTGACCCGCTTAAGTAAAAATCGGCTCCTAGAGCCATGATACTGGAATTTCTTTGCTGATTGTATACTTGAATGAATATAAGTCTATTATACTTCTAGTGAATGATTAGTTTTATTGATTTCCTTGCTGCTTTCATTGATTACTGATTGGTATTACTGATTAGTATTACTTTTCTGGCACAATAGTGATTATTTGATTAATATTACAGATTAGTAGTAAAGTTCTTAATAATTAATTCATAGTTGGTTATTTAGGATTACTGATTTGCTTGTTGATTATTAGAAATAATGTTTGGTGGTAAGTATTGATAAATGCTTGATTAAATACTGAATTACTGATATGCTTGCTTATTTTACCTATTAGTATTACTGATTAGTCGTTTAGAGTTTAATAATAAATTCATAGTTGGTTATTTACAATTATTGTTTTGTTTGCTGATTTTGGTGATTAGAAATATTGATGAGTAGTAAAGTTTTGATTAATACTTAGTTTTGGTGACTGATTTATTGATGAGATATGAAAGTTCCATAGAAATATAATTTTCATATACAAATATCTGTAATTTTGTATAAAAATATATAAGAATATATGAACCTGCTTTTTCAAAAAAGCCCGCTTAATCGCCCGCTCGGCGATTAATCGGCTACAAGGTGTTGTCGGCACGCCTCCTGCTTTGCGCTTTTTAAAACATTGATATTAAATTAATATTGCAAAAGATATCAGCTTTTGTACTACTAAAACATTATTCTTCAAATTTGTATTGACTCATTGACTACTCTCCTGAAATGGACAGCGTGCTCGTCTCATTTCACTTTGTATATTTCATTAGTGCAGCTTTTTTTGTAAGCAAATTTGTCCCCCCTCACAACAAATCTATACCGCACAACCCTAAGTAGGACTTCTCACATGAGCCGACTTTTATAGGCCACCTTAGTTGAACTTTAACCATTTTCCGCCTTTATTAAGCAATCACTTCTTTGAGTCCAAAATATGAGATTTGTGTGTTGTTGTTGTTATTGATTATATCTGGGTGAAAGATGTTTTGTCACACCTTATTTAACTTGTATATGATAAATATATGAGTACCCAAGTACAAGTTTAATTAACTAGTTGTTTCAGAACATGGATGCTTAGATTATGAATAGACACAATAGTTGTAAACCTGTTTTACTGATCTGTTCATTCCACACCTGAACTGTAGGCTAATCGACGTTAACTGATACAATAGTTTATATATCACCTAATCATCGTATTATTATTTCTACTGAACCAGGAGCAACTAAAACCACTGACACAACAGCTTGCACGAGTAAAAGATTTGGCCGTCCCTGAATTTGGGAGTCTGCAAGCATGGGAAGCTAGAGCACATGCTGCTGGCCACCCCATGAATGGTGATTCTGGGGCAATTGATTCGTCTCGGTCTTCACAGGGTCAAGGATATGGAGGAACGCCGATGCCGTTTCTTGGGGAGACAAGGGTAAGTTCTTTGGAGGCTTACCGCTGCTGGTTTTATCATTCATTCCCAACTGTCTTGAAACTTTAGATTTTTTAGTGTTTATTGAATTGTTCTAGCTATTAATTGTCCAAATATAAACTTTTACAAGCTTTTTTCTGAAAACTTAATACAATTTCTATTTCCTGAATAGAAGTATCATACTGCGAAAGCTGAAACCTTAATATCCTGAAGAGAACAAATAAACAAAAGCCAGCAACATTATTCTTGATCCTGCATATGTACATGTTGCTAGAGGTGGTTACTTGGACGAGTTGGTACACCTGTGATTGAACAATGGTGACATGAATCAGGTGATGGGTGTTCTAGTATTTTCCCAAACAGAATCTTGGTTTATGCTGGTGAAACAATGCTTAACAATGTTTTGCCCACCTTCCCTGGTGCTGATTCTGGTTTTATGGGACCTAAAGGGAGTTAATAATTGGTTTTTGCATGTTGCTACAGGTGGTCACAGATCAAATGGATATTAACCCACACTCTTGATTGTGCCTATTTCTAACAAGGCTGTCTAGGCAACTAGGTGATGCCCTCATGGTTACAAGAGCCTAGGTGGCCTATACGTTTTTTATTTTTTCATTTTATACATGCATGTTACATGAATTTACATGTGTGTTTTAAGCTGATAGTTTTCAATAATCTTAATCATACTAAAATTCACCAAAACTGCATCTCACACGACCTACATTGGACTTATCATGCCAACTTGGCCTATATTTGGCTAATATGAAACCTAACTTGCTCCAATTTGGACGAAACTAGACCAATTGACCTAAATTGCCCTCTTTTTCCTAATCTAACCTAGTTTTACTTAATCAGACCTAATATGGAGAAATTAAGCCTAATGTAAATAAAACCGTGCCTAATTCAATGCGAGGAGACCTCATTTGACCTTAGGACACATCACTCATTTACCGGTATGTTCCTGACCTTTATGTATAAGTGCTTAACTATTTGCACATTGGATACCTACACTCCTCAAACCTAGAGCATACATGTTTTATATTCTACTTTGTTACCACCAAGGTTGTCAGAACCGAACCCGGTCAACAAACCGGTGAGGCTTCTGGTTTACGGTTCACTGGTTCAACCAGTGGTCTGAATGGTTCAACCGGTGCCGTCAGCATGACGTCACTGATAGTTTAAAAATATATAAATGTCTTTGATACTCATGGAAAATATCCCTATAAAAGTTATGAAACATGAATAATAGCACAACTGCACACAATAACTTGATAAACATACCAAATAACATATATTATTCTATTCATGGACATACATATACCAACGTTTATATAGTATTTAAAATTAATTAACAAAAAATAGCAGCAACAATACATTTATGTGCTAAGTGAGAGAACCGGCCAGTTGGGCTAAAACTGGACCGGTTCGCCGGTTCAACCGGTCGGTTCACCGGTTTGATGCCGGTCAGACTTCATTTCCGGATTTGGGAGGGAACCGAATCGGTAGAGTGACCGGTTCCCGGTTCAACCGGCCGGTTCGGTTCGGTTCGGTTCTGATAACCATGGTTACCACCGATTTAGAGAGTTCTGTGAATTAATGAGCTAGCCGATCTTCAGATCTGACCGGTCACAATTGGATAAAACCAGCCTGGATGTTCTTTCTGAGGAAGTGATAGTGAACCTTGGTATGCTCCGTCAAGATTTTAAGCAATGTGCACCACAACCTGATTGTCCCACTTCAGCTCCATTGGAGTACTTCTAACCAAACCCAATTCTTCTATCAGATGTCAAAGTCATATAAATTACATGTTGCTCAAGCCATATCTCTATGCTCAAATTCAGCACGAGATCGAGCAAGAATACTTTGCCTTTTACACTTCCAGGATTCCAGATTACATCCTTAAAAGATGTAGTAAACATAAATAGATTATCTATCAATGTTAGATCCTACCAAATATGCGTCTTAGATGCCCAAAACTCTTAGATGATTGTGATTGTGATATAGAAGTCCCTTCCGAGAGACTTCTTCAAATACCACAACATATGCATAACCTCCTCGTGACTTGTCAAGGCCTCTCCATGAACTGACTAATATATGGGATGGGATAGGAATCATAACTATATAGCTAATTTACACGATTATTCAAATTGCAAAGTAATATCACTACAACAAGTAAAAGAAAACACATTGATAAAGAACACTGTCTCACAAGATCAACACACACCATACTCAAACGGACACATTTGAATTTTTACTTCATAAGACCCATGTTAGAGTATGCCTTTGGTCTTGCATTTAGTCCCACATTGGGAAGTACATTATTGTTATCCTGACTACACTGTTATACACACCTTGTAATCATCTATTTACTCATCTCAATCGAACCCCAATACCATTTTACATGGTATCCAAGAGAGGATTTTTTTTCTCTTTTTTCCTTGAGGCAACTTCTTTCCTCTCCCCCTCCTCCTGCCGGCCGCTCTTTCCCTCCTCTTGTGCCCCTGCCTCCTTGTTTTCATCTCTCGATAAACCCCCTTCTTGTATTGTTGCTGCCCCTCCCACTTTATTTCTATTGCCTCTCGTACCGCTAACCCTCCCTCCTATGGCGCTAATACCCCTTCCTCCTCTGTATTGCTAAACACCCTCTCGGTTTTCGCCATCCTCCCTACCGCCCATTATATTTTCCCATAGACATTGATTTTCTTTTGCGAGGTACAATTCTCTTCTAACCTACCTCCTCCTAGGACAAGCATATGTTCATTCACTAGATTATGATTTACTTCCTAGGCACTCCTTAGCACAAGCTTCCTATTTTGCAGTCTTTGCTCCTTGCTATCTTCATTGATGATTTTGTGTCTTTGTCTTTGCTATGATGTCTTCATCTGATCTGTCTCGTAATTAGGTGACCATGATTCGCCTTGATGGTAAGAACTGCCTTAATTGGCACTGCCGTTTGATGATTTATGTCATGACTTACATTTTGAAAAGCGCGAAGCGTCCGGATTGCCTCCCCGTGAAGCGGAAAGTGGGTTTTGAAGCGGAGTAAGTGGGCGTTTTTTGAAAAGCGGTTCACATTGTTTTAAAAATTTTGGAAAAAACTTAGTGATTTCCATAATACCAACAAAAATAAATATTACTCAACAATCAAGTATTTGGAATAATATCTCACTTGCATCACATGATCTTCATAGATCAAAATGGGTCCTAAACTCCTAATTATGGAAGTAGATGTTACAAGCTAAAAAACACACAAATTATGTTTCATTATCAATATTACTCCTGCAATTTGGATTACAATTTACATGATGTTATCCGACCAAATTGGTATTGTCCAGCAACATCTTTGAACTTAATGTTGTATTAATGTCTCAAATTTTAGAAGAGGAGAAGAAGGTAGGGATTTTTTTTCTAGAAAATTACGTGTGTAGGGTGAGGAGTAGACGCTGGATACAGAAAAAAAGAAAAAGAATTGGGAAGAGAGGAGGCATGGATTGGACGTACGAACAGATTAACCAAGATACAGCTCAACAGCTCAAGGAATACATAGCTATTGCTTGCTGCTGCAGCTTGTTGGCTCCTGTAGGGGCTGCCGCGTCTCCTTTTAATTCCTAAAGCTTCTATAGATGACCACAACTCCTCCTTTCTGAATTCCGTCCCTTGTATCACCAAATATCGACCAGAAGAAGAAAGCTCTTGCAGAAGAGGAAGTGCAGGTCGACGACTTCGCTAACCCGTGGTTACCTGTATTGTTTGAGAAGATATCGCTGTGCCTTTGAAAGTCTGGATGAGGCGTCATAACATTTGCGATTAATCCAACTTCAGACTAGAAACCAAGAGGACGAAAAACTTGATCGTGTGAGGTAGAATTGTTGCCGGCGGCTTCTGACTAATATCATAGTCGGGATAGACAGTTTATTTCTGGATTGTTATTGGTTTTAATTAATAAAATGAAACAGCAGATTTTTCTTAGAGCGGGCTGCTTGGGGGGGGGGGGGGCTAATTTAGCGAACTGAAGCGGGATTTTGTAGAGAAAGACGGATGGCTGGATGCTTTACGTAAAAACGCCTAGATTGCGGAAGACCTTGCTTTATGCTTAAGCAGCTGCTTTAGCTGCCACCTCAAATGCTTTATAAATCGCATGATCAGGACCCATGACCATGTGACACCTCACTCATCCGACCCCTGTCATGTCGCTAACATTGGCCCCAAAACCAAGGACTTTATTGCATGATGAAAGAATGACTCTTCAAATGAGTTTGAATATCAACATCGCCTAGCTGAGGGCGAATGCTTCTCTTCTTTGCCTTTCCCCGGCAAAGGACACACGAGCTCATCTTGCCTGTCTGCTATATGCTCATATGCATAATCCCTAAGAAGGTATTAAATATCTATTGCAGATTAACTAAACTGACAGTTTACCTTGGCACTTATGTTGAAGACCACGATGCAGTGTTCTTATATGCACCGCATGAGGCCGCAAATGTGTTTTGGCCACCTCTCTAAATCACATTTGTCTATGCAATTCATTATGCGGTTCAAGCTACATATGCGGCACATATACAGCCATATGCGGCGCATATGCAACCACTTTTCATATAGAGACTATAAGTGCGTACTTTATCATTTATGTTTACTTTTTAGTTAAACCACTTTTACACACGGACATACACCCAAATATACATATATGTATACATATGAAAACACATTAGGTGTTCGACTCCAATTAGGGCATCTGAAGCTCTGTCGATTTCTCATCTTATATTTGCTAACAATCTTATGGTGTTCTCTGAGGCTGATGCAAGTAATGGCAGAGCCATTCTCAATGTTTTTGAGGAGTTTGGTAGTAGCTCGGGTCTGAGATTCAATCCTGATAAAAGTGACATTATTTTTAGTAAATGTGCAAGAAGTTTGAAGTACAAGAGGTCCTTAAGTTACCTGAATGCAAGTTACCTTCAATATATCTAGGAGTTCCTTGTTTATAGGCAAATTATCTAAAGAAGCTCGCTCCCCTATTATTGATCGCATGAAGAGGAGACTAGAAGGGTGGAAAACCAGGATGCTCTCTTTAGCTGCGAGAAGGGAGCTGATTAATTCAACTCTTGCAGCCCTACAGTTACATTGGATTCAGAACGTTCCTCTTCCCAAGTCAGTATATGATTTCATTGAAAAATTGTGTAGGAATCTTCTATGGGGTTAATCTGATAACAAGGATAACATCCATTTAATGAAGTAGGATTATGTTAATAAACCTAGAAAGGAAAGGGGTTTAGGCATTAAGAAAGTCAGAGATGTGGTTGATAGTTGCCTTATCCTTAATGTTTGGAATGTGGCTAGCAAGAAGGATTTGCTTTGGGTCAAATGGGTTAATACAGTGCATCTGAAAAGGTTGTCTTTGTGGTCTGTTAATTTGTCAGCTAAAATGTTCTTGTGCATACTTGTCAAGACGGCCAGTCGGTCACCTAGATTCCCTGGGCGACCAGGCCGACTAGTCGGCCGCCCAGGCGTAATTTTTTTAATAATTTTTAATGTAAAGTAACATATATATATAGTTATATACTTATATACAACACATTATATAGAAAAAAATAATGTAAACACATATCTAAGGAAGTAATAAACTAATAATCAATATTTGTTAAGTATCTGTCATAAACACAACAAATAATTGCGAATAAGAGTGATTGAGTGACATACCTTTTTTGAATTCAGACTTGAAGTACTTGTCGAATTGCTGCAACTAAAAGGTTAAAAAAAAAGGCAATTGGCACAAGACAAATGCAAACACTTCTAAGTAGTAAGTTCTAACTATTTGAATGACAAATGTCCCAAAGGAAAAAAGCCAAGAACCTAACATTCATACTGTTCAAATTCAAAACTTAAATAAAAATTAAAACATGTCTAAAGCTGTTTGAAATGCACTGAAGAAAATGAACTAAAAATCAAATGGCTCTTCTTCATCCTCTGGCTCCTCTTCATCATGATCACCCTCATCTTCAAGATTATTATTATCATCCGTTATGTCATCATTTGTCAAATCTATGTCCCTACTAGTAGTCCCCACAGCTCTAGTAGCTCTACTTGGTCTGTTAGGGCCAGCTTGATATTCAGATGCACCCATGCCAGCATCAACCTGACTCAATCTCACTCCTTCAGCAACTACATGATCATCTGGAACTCCTGTCATCCACTCACTACCCCAATAAGATCATCTAGGCCAATAGGATCATAACTCTTCTGCAAGTTGTCCAATTGCCTCTTCTTAAATCTTTCATGCAGTTGGCTATTGTATTGGATATAGACAAGCTTATCCATCCTTCTAACCTCAAGCTTGCTCCTCTTTGTATGAACCTAAAAGGTAACAAAGTACGTTACACCATATTTCAAAATACATTTATATGTAGTTATTATATACAAATACTATTTCAAGAGGACTAACAAGGTCAAAATTGCTCCAAGCTCTCTCTGCTGCAGATGATGTGCAACAAAGCCCTAGTATATGCTTAGCCATCCATTGTAGATTTCGAGCCTGCCCCCCATATGCATCCCACCAAACAACTGAAGCAAATTATAATTAACGATCATTAAGTAATAAGTTCAACAATCAACAATATAGCAGTCCACCCATAAAATATAAAATTTTGGATACATGGTGTTTTCACAGTCCTATGTCGAATGGCAATATCTTTGCCAAACATCCCACGGGCTTCCTTGTCACAATCTAACTCTGCTGAAATTTTATCTTGGACTATTGTCCTAAACCATTTTTTCTAGGCAATCTACAAACTCAGAATCATATGTGCCAAGCACTGGGTCATTCTTCACTCTAGCTTCATAATACAATGAGGGATTAAGTAAGAAACCTGCTCCATATAGAGGTCGTGACATTTGAAATGCCCATCTCTTCTCCACAATATCTATGATGGGCTTGTAATCCCTCTCTTTGTGGGAAAAATTCAGCTTTATTTCTTCTTTTGCTTTCTCAATAGCAGCTGCAATATAGCCCATGGCGGGCTTCTCATCTGCATCTACAAGTCTTAAAACCTGCATAAGGGGCTGTGAAGATCTCAATAAATCTTGAACTGCATTCCAAAATGCCCGTGAGTGACAAGTTGCAGATACCGTCTTCCCTGCACTTGTCTTTGACCAACTGCTTTCCTCCCAAGCCGTTGAATTGAACAAGGCAAACAAAGTGTCCCTATGGCCTAGCATGATCTGCAGGGTAAGAAAGGAAGTAGCAAATCTAGTGACCCCAGGTTGCATCACTCATTGTTGTTCTTACTCTTCTTGATAAATGCATAGTGCAACCGGACATGTTGGTATATGTAAGCAATGACCTTCCTTGCCTTTGTGATAATAGAGGCATACTTTCTTATCTTACTAATATCTTCCAGCATGAGATCAACACAATGTGCAACACACAGGGTCCAGAAGAAATGACTCCTATTTTCTATCAACTTCTTCCTTGCACTTACATGGTTGCATTATCTGTTACAACTTGCACAACATTTTCAGCCCCTATCCTCTCAATAGCCTCATCAAGAACAGTGAACATATAATCAGATGTGTGCACAACAAACGAAGAGTCAATAGAATATAAATAAAATGAACCCTCAGGAGTAATCACCAGGAAGTTTATTAAATTTCTTTGTTTCCTATTAGACCAACCATCTGACGTCAAAGTGCAGCCATACAACTTCCAATGCTTTTCATGCTCTCGCCCCAACTCTTTGGCCATTGTATATTGTCTCTCCAAAAGTGGTTGCCTCATCTGGTGGTATGAAGGAGGGAGTCCTCTGCCGAATTGTCCAATGGCTTCCACCATCACCTCAAAAGATGTACGGTTCACTGCATTGAAGGGTATACAAGCATCATAAAAGAAGTCAAAAATACTATCATAAGCAACTTGTAAGGCATCCTTAAATGCAGTCTCAATGGTCTTCTGCACTTTTCCCGCCTTCCTTTCTGCTACATACTCAACAAGAGTAAGATTTGCAAAACCCTCTACAGAGCCCTGCACAACAACTTTCCCTTTAGAACCAGCAGAAAACGAAATTTTCCTATTCCCACCAACTATTGGTTGAACATGATTCTCCCCATTAGCAACATCCTCAACATCAACAACAATATTATCTCCATCATTGAAAGTTGTGTCAACCCTACGCTTCTTGTTATATTCTCTATAGTCCCTCAACTCATCACGTATATTTTGAGAACATCTTGCACATTTGGCAGTATCAGAAAACCCTCTAATGAGATGTTGCTTCAAACGGTTGATCCCACCACTGCTCACATGACCACGTAAAGACATTGTACTTTGTTCTTATCTGACAAATTTGGCCAAAAACCATAGATCCAACCTGGATCCTTGGATTTTTGCCTTACGGGTGGGGTCGTTAACCAACTCTCGAAATCGTGGAAGAATCTCCCCAATCGGTGTCGGAACTTCTGCCTCACCTTCCATGATTTTAGAGCTACATATACACAAAAAAACACAATAGTAAACTATTTTCAATATATTCATGGACTATACAACTAAGATGTAAAAGTTAAAATCAGTATGTACTACGTAGGCTTACCATTGCCTTCGGATGTGGAGAAAGCTGATCACCAAACTTGGACTACGTTGAGGATTAGACCACGGGAGAAACTTTCTCCGAGAAAGTTTGTCACAGAGGAGGAGAAACAAACCGAAGTTTGTTAGCTTTGTCCGAACGTAGGAGACATAGATCAGGGAAAAAGCCTCTCGTAGAACAAGGGAGACACGAGCAACAAAGAAGACTTCCGCCGAAGAATAGAGGCAGACGAATCACCGGAGAAGAGAGGTATAGGACCTGCCGGAGATGGTTGCTCGTCAGAGAACCGGAGAGCCGGAGCCGAGCGGTGTGCGTCGGCGTACGTCGGCCGTGCGCGAGGGAACACCAATAGACGCTGGGTTCGTGCGTCTCAAAAGCCCTAACTTAAACATCTTTTAACCAAAAAAAACCGACCCACCAAAAAAAGCGGCCGACCAAGTAGGGTCGGAGTTGACCAGTCGGGCTAGTCGACCGTCCATCACGCTTAAAAGGGGAGAATTTCTTGGCGGCAGGCTAGGCGGAGGCCAAAAAAAATGGCTGGCCAACTAGTCGTACGCCTTGACAAGTATGACTAAAATCTTGAAACAAAGTAAGAAGATTTTGAGATTCATGTACATAGTATTGGAGATGGTAAAGGTACAAGGTTCTGGTTAGATCCGTGGCACAACAATATTCCTCTTGTAAATCTTCTTGGTAAAGAAATTGTCCTAAAGTCAGGCGGTTCCTTACATTGCTTTGCTGATACTTTTATCAAAGGAGAGTGGTGGTGTTCTAGTAGCAGAGCGAATTTGAAGCTTTCTAATTTTCTTATGTCTCTTGAGGAACCCTCTGGTGGTAGAGATAAGATTTTTTTTCAAAGGTAGTAGTTCCCCAAGCATTAAGTTTATTTGGAATACTATCAGGGATTCCAAACAGGAGGGTACTGGCGCTCTTTGGATTTGGAAAGATAGTATTCCAGGAAGATTTTGTGTTCACATGGGGAAGGTTTTGCTGAACAAGCTTCCCACCTGTGATTATGCAAAAAGAAGAGGGTTTCAGACCGTCTCAATGTGCTTTCTTTGCAGGAATGCTTAAGAAGACTCTGTGCATGTTTCGTTTGAATGCTCCTATATTCAGGAACTATTTTCCAAGGTTGGCAATCTCCATAAGAAGTTGCTTAGTGTTAAGAGCTGGGGTGATCTGATGTTATGTTCTGTTAGAAATGAGAAGATTTTTTTGATGGCTATCTGTTACAATGTCTGGCTAGAAAGAAATCTTTGGGTGCATGAGGACAGGTGTAGATCTGTGGACAAGCTTTGGAGGATTGTTGAACATGACTATCATGACCTTTTTTCTTAAGACTTTGGTTCTGATGTTCTGATATTGGTGCTCTTGTCTTTTTCCTTTCGGAGTTTCTTGCGGGTACTAAGTGTTTGGCTCGAGCAGGGTTCTCTGAAGATGCCCCGTTTGGTTTTATTGCCTCGAGCAGGAGAGTTTTGGCTTATTTTCCTTGCTATAGGTTTCTTTCCTTGGATGGTTTTTCACTGACTGAGGTGCAATCTCAGTTGACTGTGCTATGGAGTTTTTGAGATGGGTGGCTTTCTTTGGGACATTGTTTAATGAGCCCTGTTCTGATCATTCTGTTATAGTTTTCCTTTCTCCTTTTTCTTACATTTCTTGTGCAGTCACTTACTGTACAAAAACTATTTTTGAAAATACAAAAAGGAAACAGGAGTTTTTCCGGACCAAAAACATATATATACATATTTATAGCATAATATACATGTATATTTGTTTGTTTTACATATTAATATGTATAGGTGATATATTTTATAGTTTAAATTATTAATTTTTATACTCATATAATTAACTCATTAAAAAAGATCCAAAACCACACCTGCGTATGCGCCTAAATTCCGCATATACTCTATGCAACACCCTAACCGAACACATACCACATTATACCGCCTTTCAAAACATTGCCACTATGCCTACTTCAATTCCTCGCGTGGTGATCTCCGGATGTGCCATCCTCTCACCATTGATATTGCTGAACCTAAAAAGTAAGGTTGTGAACTTCAACTTTTTTTGTTTCTATGCCACCTTCCAGACAGCGTCCCCATTTCGGATGTTTGATGAAGTCCTAAAATGCTTTCCGCGTTTCACTTTAATTGATTGTCCATTGGGAACATCTGATGCTGCTTCTCTTCTTGCTGCTCGCTATTGCGTATGGAATCGTGGTCAGCCTGGTCATAGTTTAGTTCTGACTTTACTACAACTTCTGTGGCAACAACATTCACATCAAGGTTTGGCCAAGCATGGTACTCTCCCCACTGATCCATTCACCACCAACAACGCCCCCTACTAATGTTGTAAGTCTTCTGTTGGAACAATTAGTTAATGTTCTCAACTCATGTTTGTCTTCAGCTACGACCATGAAAGTAGTTTGGCTCTTCTAACCACTGCGTTAACTCATGTTTGTCTTCAGCTACGACCATGAAAGTAGTTTGGTTCTTCTGACCACTGCGCCAACACCTGCCGATACTTGATGGATTATTCAGGTGCTTCCTCTTATATATTAGGAAATGAATCTATGTTTGTTGGACTGGTTCAGTCTACATCTATTCTGCCGATTATGCTTGCTGATGGCTCTAGGTCAGCAGTAGTAAGGCATTGGACACATGCCTCCTCTCAGTCTTTGCTTGCTACTCTCTTTGTTCCTAAATCCCCTTGCGATTTATTGTCTGTCAACAAGTTGCTTCGCTAGAAGCGATGTTCTCAGACCTTTTTGTCCGGCTATTGCTTTAAGTAAGATCATTGCATGAGGATGACGATTGGTCAGGTTATGAACGTGCTGATGGGTTATACCACCTAGATAACACTGTTAAGACAATTGCTGTGATGGTTCTCCCTTCTGTTTTGGCTTCTCATTGTCATTTTAGTTTGGCCTCCCTTCCATTGGTAAACTAAATATTTTATATTCTTGCTATTTTTGACGCTTATCTTGAAAGAACACCCTACAAAACGGGAAAACAACCTCGTGTCTTTTCCTAAATTTGCTTTATCCAGTAATGCATGCTTCACTAAAGTTCCCTTTTCCATCCAATACTCACGTCAAAACCAATTCCTTTACCGTCTGAAAATTTTGGATATACATGCTTCACTAAATTTGAGCTTCGATCATTATATATTCTCTTCCAGAGCCACCAAATGCAGTTTCATTGGTTATTCTTGTATGTAGAATGGGTATCAATGTTATGAACCTATTTAGTGCAAGAGGATTGTTAGATCTAATGTGATCTTTTTTGAATCCACCCCTTACTGCTTTGAGATGGAGGGCTCTTTGTCCCTTGATCTTTTGACTGCACAATCTGCTGTTGCTTTACCTATTTTTGTGTCTACACCAGAGAAGCTTCAATACAACAACGAGAAGTCCCTACCAGTGTGCTAATGTTTCCTCAAACAGGATGGTCACAGTTCTGCCCGTTGAAAACTCATCACCTCCACATGAAGATCCTCCTAGTCAAAGTCAGATAGATAATCTTTCTGCTGGTTTCAGTTACATAAATCGATTGTTTGAAAACTCATCACCTCCTCAAAATCAGCCCATGTGGCCAATATGATATTGCCAAGTACTACACTCATGATAGGCTTGGTCATTCTTTATCTTGCTTCACAAAAGCTTCATCCACGGTCCATCTTTTACGCATCACATCTGGTGCCCTGTCTCATCCTCATTGTAGGAAGCCTATGGAAGTAGAAGTTGCTGCGTTATCTAAATTTTATACATGGAATCTAGTTGTCCACAAACTGACTGCATCCTAGTTGGGCATCGTTGGGTTTTGCTGTGAAATATCGTAGAGAGGGGACAATTGAGCATCTCAAAGTTGGACAGGTGGTCAAACGAGACATTCAGACCTTTGACATTGACTACTTTAGACTTTTTCGCCCATCGAATGCCTCAATTCAGTTATGATTCTTCTCTGTGTGGGTATTGATCTTGACTGACTTCTTCTATAACTCGACATTGTGAATACCTTCTTCTATGGGGATTTTGAGGAGACCGATTTATGGAGCAACCTCTTGGATTCATTGCTCAGGGGAAGTCTCACAAAGTCTATAAACTATGCAAAGCTATCTAATCTCAATAGAGTCATTGTGCTTGGTTTGACAAACTGAGTTTTCAATGACATGATTCTGTCGGTTCCACTCTATTGACTCCCTCTTTGTTAAATAAGAGTGATACTGGCATTAGTATTCTACTTGTATATGTTGATGACATCATCTTGTTAGGGAGCGACGTTAAAGACCGGTAGACAACAAAACTATATATGTGCAAGCATTTTGTTAACAAAGACCTTGGAAAGTCTCAATATTTCCTAGACGTTGAAGTTTCTCGCAGCGCATCTACTAGTAGCTCATCTCAATGGAAGTATGTTCATGATCTTCTCATTGATACTGGCACACTTGGAGTCGAACCTATGAAGGCACCTCTGGACACCATTATCCCTTGGGATGATGTTTCCTCGCCAACCTTCTTAGATATTCAACGATATAGACAGTGGTAGGTAAAATTATATATCTTACTGTGAGTCAGTGACTCACTCTTAACATTACTACAACTGTGGGACTAGTGAGTTTTTACCTTGACAGACCTAAACAATCATTGGAATGTTGTATGCCATAGTCTTCGATATCTAAAAAGTTGTCTTGGGAAAGCCTTGTACTATCTGAAGAATGGCCACTACAAAGTCACATGTTTCTCCGATTCACACTATGCTAGAAGTCGGATTGACATGAAATCGACATTTAAATTTTGTCCTTCGTTGGAGGCAATCTGGTTACATGATGCAACAAGAAGTAGATGGTTATTGTCTCTCGATCTAGTGCTGAGGTTGAATATATGGCGATGGCTCTACGTGCAAGTTTAAATCCTTCTTCTCGTATGCCCATGTACTGTGACAATTTTGCACTATATTCAAGCCAATATTCTAGTTTTCCATGAAAGAACCAAGCACATTGAAGCTAATTGTCACATTGTGTGAGAAACTATATATGCCAAGATAACTGCACCTTGTGTTCAAAATTACAAGAGAAAATTGCTAATATGTTTACCAAATCCTTGAGTAAAAAGGTTATCTACCTTAGTTGACAAGCTTGGCATGATTGATATGTATGCACAACTTGAGGGGGGTGTTAAAGTGTGTATATATTGGTCCTGTATGTAGTCTTACATTGGGAGTACATGAGTGTTATCTTGTCGAAACTTCTGTTTTATACACAGTGTAATCATATGTTCATCATCTAAATCCAACCCAACTATCATTTTTGTTGGGATATGGTGGTGATGGGAGACCCAAACAACAAGGCCCAACGAGCTTGTTGCGGAGATGCGGAAGCGTGAGATTGAGCAATCCAAACTGAATACGTACAACGAAGATCAACAACGAACAAGCAAGCAACCACAAAGACGAGATTTATAGTGGTTCGACAAATTCCCAATGTGGGAGCGTACATCCACTGGCGGAGATGATGTTATTGATAGAGAGATTACATAGATGATGATTATAGAAGAGAGAAGAACCCAATCCCCTTTTACACTTGAAAGCCAACTGTGGAAGAAGATGGTTGCTTGGAGAGGAGCTCTTGGAGGCGTGAAACCCTAAGGAAAGCCCTAGGTCCGTCCTTGGCTTTAGCTCTTTGAAAAATGACGTCTCTTGATGTCTCTTCGTTGCTCTTCATGGTTGGGACGAGTTGGGGGAGTCTATTTATCAGAATAGAACCCATATCCAAAGTCCCTAGGTCATTAGGTTGTTTTCTGGCCGTGTTTACGGTCCAGTAGGGACTATATACGATCACAAACACGGACTGTATTTCCAAATCAACAACATTTACAGTCTCGCGTTGGACTGTATACGGCCCGGCTGGACCGTAAATGCATATACAATCCAGGGCCTCTAAGCAGACCATATTTGATCTGGAGTAATGACCTTAAATACACGTGTAGGTGCCTAAAATGCATCCCGAAGATGTCGAGGCTTGGTGTAGACGTTCGATTCATCAAGGAAGCTTTTCTACAAAGATTAAGACACTCTCAACAAACCCCACCTTGTCTTCAACAGTTTAACTCGAAAACGATGGAAGTAAAACTGATTAAGAATACCATCTCCTCCACATGCCCTGCATGGGCAAAGCTCAGGTAGAAAGAAGACCAACTATTTTTTAGCAGAGCTCAAACTTAGCTAACGGAAGAGTCTTCGTCATCATGTCGGCTTGATTCTCAGACGTACCAATCTTCTTTATTTGAATCTTGCCTTCAGTTATGACTTCTCTAATGAAGTGGTACTTGACATCAATGAGCTTCATTCTCTCGGTGGAACATTTGATCTTTGCTAAGATATATAACACTTTGACTGTCACAATGAACAATAACTTGTTCTTGAACCATGCCCAACTGATTCATCAAGCCCTTGAGCCATAAAGCCTCCTTCATGGCTTCCGTTGCCGCCATGTACTCTGCTTTAGTAGTAGATACAACTATAGTACTTTGTAGAGTGGCTTTCCAACTAACAACTGTAGATCCCACCGTGCACATGTAAGTAACCTGTGAGAGAGCTCCTCTTGTCAAGGTCGCCTGAATAATCTGAGTCCCTTTGAATCTCCATGCCAAGAATTTTCTTAGCTTCACTTAGGTCTTTCATATCAAATTCTCCACCTAGAAGATATTTCACCTTGGCAATCTCACATGCGTGTCTAGAAGCGATCAACATGTCATCAACATATAGTAGTAGGTGAACAAAGGAATTGTCATCCAACCCTTTGTAGTAGACACAATCGTCATAACTACTCCAGGATAATCCATTGTGCGTCATGAAAGAGTCAAATCTCATGTACCATTGTCTCGGAAATTGCTTCGGCCCATAGAGTGCCTCTTGAGCAAGCACACATGGTTCTCTTTGTCATCAAAGCCCTCAGACTGTTGCATGTAGATCTTTTCTTCTAGTTCAGCGTGCAAAAAAGTTGTCTTTACATCTAGCTGCTGCAACTGTAGGTCTTCAATGGCTACCAAAAAAAAGAAGCACCCGTATGGAACTATGCTTGACCACATGTGAGAAGGCTTCATTATAATCAATGCCTTCAATTTGACTGTAGTCTTTTGCAACAAGGTGTGCCTTGTCTCTATCACCTTCTTTCTTCTTATAGACCCACTTGCAACCCACTACTTTCTTGCCTTTGGTAGGTACCATCAATTCCCAAGTTTGATTCTTGTGAAGAGATTACATCTCTTCCTTCATTACAACAATCCATTGCGGAGCATCATGACCACCTGCAACTGCATCACGAAAATTGGTGGGCTCTACACCAATGTCCACATCAATGACGTTGGAAAGGGCATAGGCAACCATGGAGTCACCAAACCCATAGCGTTGGAGTGGTTTGACGTTCCGTTTGCCTTTGCCTTTGGCTACATTCTAAGAACTCTCTGGAATCTCCTCTTTATCTTCTGTAGGCACTGAATTATCTGGCGTAGAAGAGGGATCTTGTTCATCAACTTGTGAGCCAACATCCTCTTTGGTCTCCAACTGTTGTGAGACACCTTGTAGAGAACCTGTAGAAGAGCTATTTGTGTCTTGCATAGTAGACCCCATGGTAGATTCATTAAAAGTAACATTGTGCTCTACCAAGAAACATGGTGAAGAAGGATCCTTGCACCAAAGACGGTATCCTTTCACCCTAGAAATATAACCAAGGAATATGCATTTGATAGCTCTAGGTTCTAATTCGCCAGTATCAAAATGTGCATAAGCAGGACAATCGCATATTTACATATTCGAATAATCAACAAGTTTACCAGACCAAGCTTCTTCAGGAGCCTTGAAATTAATAGAAGATGATGGAGAACGCTTCACCAAATAATAAGCGGTTGATATAGCTGTAGCCCAGAAAGGCAGAAAGATCTATCCAAGCCCGCATTGAGAAGCATACATCGGGCCTTTTCCAACAATGTTCTGTGTATTCTTTCTGCTACACCATTCTGTTGGGGAGTGTGACGCACTGTACGGTGTCTTTTGATCCCATGATCATTGCAGCAATCATTGAACTCCTTAGAACAAAACTCTAAACCGTTAGCAGTCCGAAAAGTCTTTATGCTCTTGTCGGTTTGATTCTCAATAAGAGCCTTCCATTGCTTGAGAGTCGAGAACGCCTCGTCCTTGCTCCTGAGAAAATAAACCCAAACCTTCCTTGTGCAATCATCAATGAAGGTCATCATATATTTAGCACCACCTTTGGAAGGAACACGAGAAGGGCCCCATAGATCAGAGTTAACATAATCTAAAGCATCCTTGGAAGAATGAATTTCTGTGTCGAAGCTATTGCGTTTGGCCTTCCTCATAACACAATGCTTGCAGAAATCTAACTTTCCAATGCTTTCGCCACACAACAACCCTCTCTTGCTCAGTAGCATCATCCCTTTCTCATACACGTGTCCCAAACGCATATGCCAGAGCCTTGTGGTGTCTAGAGATGAAGTTGTAACCGCTGCGGAGCTTGAGATAGTGGAACCTTGCAAGAGGTACAGTTTGTGTGAATTTCTCACTGCCTTCATGAGGACTCGATCAGCTTTAAGAACATCAAGAACTCTATTTTCACCGGAGAGCTTGCAACCCTTGTCTTCAAGTGTGCCCAATGAGATGAGATTCTTCTTCAACCCGACAACATGTCGGACTTTCGTCAATGTTCTGACTTCACCATCAAACATCTTGATCTTCACCGTGCCAACACCAATCGTCTTGCAAGGACGATCGTCAACCATAAGGATATCTCCACCTTGATGTGACTCATAGGTATGGAAATAATCCTTATGCTCGGTCATGTGGTACGTGCATGCTGAATCAAGAACCCGATCCTTGTAGTTGTAGGACGACGATGAAGCAAGAACGTAGTCATCATTTTCAGAACCTCCATGAGCCACCTTTGCATGAGCTGCAACATCATTTGATTTCTCATGCCTTTTCTTGTTTTGCAACTTGTAGCATTCATCCCGGGTATGACCTGTCTTGCAATAGTTGCACCTCTTTGATTGACGTGACTTTGTCCTTGTAGTTGTAGGACGACGATGAAGCAAGAACGTAGTCATCATTTTCAGAACCTCCATGAGCCACCTTTGCATGAGCTGCAACATCATTTGATTTCTCGTGCTTTTTCTTGTTTTGCAACTTGTAGCATTCATCCCGAGTATGACCTGTCTTGCAATAGTTGCACCTCTTTGATTGACGTGACTTTGACTTGTTCTTTTGCTTTGAACTTTTAGGGTCTTTGTCACGTGGACGCTCCCTTCCTCTAGCGGCCAAAGCTTCACCCGCTACTTTTGATGAAGTAAGATCCTTCTCTAATTTCTCTTGAGACGTCAAGACCGTTTTGACTTCATGGAGTGAGATAATCTTTGACTCACGAAATATCATCATATCCTGGGAATTCTTGTAGGTCGGTGGAAAGGTACAAAGCAACAAAATTGCTTGATCCTTGTCCTCTATCTTCACATCGATCTGCCCGAGATCGTGGATGATTTCATTGAACTCATCGAGAAGAGCCGTCAAGGAATCACCTTCTACCATGTGAAGCATGAAAAGGCGCTTCTTTAGTGCAAGCTCGTTGGTGATGGACTTCTTCATGTAGAGTGCTTCATATTCATCCCAAACGTCTTTGACGGTCTTCAGATCGACAACCTCATGGAGGACTTCATCCTCCAAACAGAGAAATATGCATGTACTTGCCTTCTGATCAATCTCCTCCCACCGGTCTTCTGTTATGGATTCCAGTTTCTTCTCCTATATGAGAAGAGCTTTGTGGACTCCTTGCGTGAGGCAAGATTCACACTTGACTTGCCAGAGAGAAAAGCTCTTTAAGCGATCAAACTTCTCGATGTTGTACTTCGACGTCCTGGTAGAGATCCAGAGGTAGAACTTGCTCTAATACCACTTGTTGAGATATGGTGGTGATGGGAGACCCAAACAACAAGGCCCAACAAGCTTTATCCAGAGATGCGTTAGCGTGATATCGAGCAATCCAAACCGAATACGTATGACGAAAATCAACAACGAACAAGCAAGCAACCACAAAGACGAGATTTATAGTGGTTCGGCAAATTCCCAATGTGGGAGCCCACATCCACTGACAGAGGTGATATTATTGATAGAGAGATTACAAAGATGATGATTACCGAAGATAGAAGAAGACCTCATTCCCCTTTTACACTCGAAAGCCAACCGTGGAAGAAGACGGTTACTTGGAGAGGAGCTCTTAGAGGCGTGAAATCCTAAGGAAAGCCCTAGGTCCGTCCGTGGCTTTAGGTCTTCAAAAAATGACGTCTCTTGATGTCTCTTCGTTGCTCTTCATGGTTGGGACGAGTTGGGGGAGTCTATTTATAAGAATAGAACCCATATCCAAAATCCCGAAGTCATTAGGTTGTTTTCCGACCACGTCTATGGTTCGACAAGGACTATATACGATTAGTTACACAAACTGTATTTCCAAATCAACATCATTTACAGTCCAACGCTGGACTGTATATGGTCCGACTGGACCGTAAATACATATACAGTCCAGGGCCTCCAGACAGACCATATGTGGTCTAGAGTAACGACCGTAATACACCTTTAGGTACCCAAATGCATATCGAAGATGCCGAGGCTTGGTGTAGACGTTCGATTCATCAAGGAAGCTTTTCTAGAGAGTTTAAGACACTCTCTCAACAATTTTACAATACAAATCAAAATGATCTACTTGAATGGATGTATGGTACCGATATACGAAAAAAACACTTACTCAAAGCATATAAGCAACCCAAAAAGGATGTACTTGGATGGGTTATGCCTATTTATATGGTCGTTAAAAATAGAAGTGAAAAAGTACGACATGATAATAAATGAGACACAAACGAGCCACAATCATTCACTTTAAAAATTAAAATCATAATGCCTTAAAGGAGGGACATCAAGTATCCAATAAATGGACAAATGTGTAATGAAAAATTAAAATCTAAGGCAGAGGAAGTATTTCATTTAGGTGATTCAACTATGGGTTGACTCCTCTAACCAAATATTGATCCACTTCTTTGATGGATTTATATCCACTACAGTACACCATAAACCCTATCGAGAAAGAGATGGATGTGAGAACGTGTAAGGAGGGACATCAAGTATCCAATAAATGGACAAATGTGTAATGAAAAATTAAAATCTAGGGCAGAGGAAGTATTTCATTTAGGTGATTCAACTATGGGTCATAGAATTAAATGTCCGATTTCGATGCCGTGTCCGATGGCCCAGAAACAGAAATTTTTCGAAATTTCGCACGAAATTTTGATATTTACGGCCCTAACGATTTCGACGACCAAATAAGCGAATTAAATTATGAAAATTTACCGGGACGATCTAAACACCAAGATCTACTCAAATATGCAATAATATTTCATATTGGATATGTGGGGTGGGGGGTCTCCCACATTTGTAAGTGAAGGAAGCTGAACAATTTCGACAGAATTTCGATGGCAATTTCGATGACAAAATGAAGGAATTAGATTATGAAATTTTGCATACACAATGTTTAGACAAAGATACACTAGATTATATATTAAAGTTATATGTTTAGAGGTTAGGGTGGGATCCATATCTTAATGAGTGAGTGCACAAATGAACAGAATTGTCAAGTCTGTTAGACTGTAAACAACTTATAAACCCACAATTTACCACTTAGACCTTAAAACTTACAGTTGCAAGTTACAAACTTACATGTTACAACTTATATAAGTCTAGTGTTCAAATTTAGTTAGGTTACATGGGTCATGTATACATAGATCAAAGAAAATGCATTATTTTAAAGTCATTTTATGTATACATATGTGTAATAATAACAAATTTATTGTAGAATTGCAGACTTAATACTATTATTTCATAGATCCACAAGTTTGTTTGTAGTTCATGTGATTTTCGAATGAGAATCGCCAAAATAGCTAACATGTAGTAGGTAGTACTAGTATCAGCACTTAGAACTTTGTTATTTTTCATAGTATCTCTTCACATCTTTTAGAAGAGTGTAAACATAGAAAGAGGTATACATGGGCTAGGGATAGGGGAAACATACCTTAGAATCAAAGAAAATAGCCTCTATAAGCAAAAGATACAAAGAGAATCGCCAAAATACCTAACATGTAGTGGCAACAGTCTTAGGAACACATATTTCGAAATTTCTATCGAAATTTTGTGCCATTTTGCGAAATTATGGCCCAAACTGGGCGAAATTTCGCACCTAAGTGCGAAATTTTAGCGAAATTTCTGCGAAATGACGTCCCATTCTCTGCGTACATGTGTTTCGATGTCCGATTGGAAAAAAATCGGAAATTTCGATCGAAATTTCGCAATTTCGATCGAAATTTTGTACCATGCTATGGGTTGACTCCTCTAACCAAATATTGATCCACTTCTTTGATGGATTTATATCCACTACAGTACACCATAAACCCTATCGGGAAAGAGATGGATGTGAGAACGTGTAATGGAAATACACAGTCTAGATGATTTTTCATTTTGGATTTAGAAGGCTTCGTCAACAACACAAATCCACTGATAGATGGTCATGACTAAGAAATAAAATTTCTTTTGATGATCATCTAACCGTGATTCTTTCTTCTTCTTTAGTTGGTTTGGCTAAAATCCTAAAGGGTTTCAGGGAGTTTGATGGAACATGTACATCATCATCTAAGCCTCAATCCCAACTATGTTGGGGTTGACTACATGGATCTTTCTTTTTCAGGCAACTCTGTTATGGGTCATACCCTGATTAAGATGTAAAGATTTAAAGTCCCTCTTTATAAACTTTTCCCAAGTTAATTTAGTTCTGCCTCTGCTTCTTTTGCTTGTGCTTGACTCAATAACCTTGCTTCAAATAAGTCATTTGTCGGTGTGAGCTGTACATGTCCCATACCATCTTAGAGGGCCTTCACGCAACTACTCCTTGATGCTCACAACCCCCACTTTGTTCCTGTTATAGTCATTCCTTATAGGATCTTTTCTTGTCTTCCCACACATCCATCTAAGCATACACATTTCAGCCACATTCATCTTGTTGAGACCTTGTTTCGTCACTGCCCAACACTCACTCCCATATAACATGGTTGGCTTCATAACTGTTCTATAAAACTTGCTTTTTGATCTGAGAGGGATCTTTTGATCACATACTACTCTACTTGCACTCCTCTACTTCAACTATCCTACTGTGATCTTGTAACAAACATCATCTTGAACCTCACCCTCTCTTTCAATAATAGAACCCAAGTAATGAAACCTATTACATATTGCTTCGAATGAAACATGAATGATGCACAATATATTGCAACAAGGAAAGTGAGAGGTCTGGTAACTAGAATTTATGTCTTTGTCAATGCACTCGAGAAGTTGGGAAAGTTTTGTGGATGATATGAATAGGTACCAAAAGTAGGGAGTAACGAAAAAGAGATGTGTGCATGTGCGGATGTGACATAAGCTGCCAAGTTCGTAGTCGTATGTGTATCAGTGCGTGTGCGATTGTTCAGGCACGATGATGTGATTAACAAATATGTGGTTCTCCTAAGCGTTGCCCTGAATAAGGAAGCAAATTGTTGAGTTCGCTCGTCTCAAGCCCAATTAAATTTTTGAAAACTCAACATTGTTTGGTTCACTGATATTATATTTCTACCATGCCTACATACGAGTACGTTGAGCATTACTACCAACGACGGGACCCACACATCATATACTTGGATTGGGTAGCAAGGGTCTACAATAAGGAGGTAATGTTGGTCTTGAAGAGAGAGAAACAATCAATTTGGGAAAAAAATCCCTTGTGTAAAGTGAATTAGCCCACAATCATCCATAATGAGCTTCCTATGTTCCCATCATCTCTTGAATGGCCAAGGAGTTTTCAGGGGTGTTGGGGGAGACTGTGGCACTCCTTGAGTAGCTGACATCATTGAGGAAGAATGTTGTTAGTGCTGCTAAGGCCCTGGACGTTAGAGGCACATAGCTACTGGGTTCATGCGACACCTAATCCCCATCCCATGTTAACTACTAGGGTCCCGAAGGAGTGGAGGGAAGGAGTGGTGGTGTTCAAATTTGCTGGAGAGTATGTTGATACCTTTGATAGTGGGCGTGCTAGTAATGTATTGTAGCACCTAACGACAAAAAGATGGAAAATAGAGAAAACGTTTAAGGAATAGGGAATGAGGGGATGATCCAATCCTACAACTGTGTGGAAAAGGACAAGACTAGACCTAAGGTTTAAATCTTGGGTGGTGATATAAACTGACGTAGGGACCAAGCAAAACCTAATTCAATCCATCAAAATGATTCAACTATGCCTTGAACATGTCCTAAGGTTCAATATTTATAACTAATGATTCAAATCATAAAGACTTTTGGGCGATTGTGGCAGATTGCCAGACTGATAAATAAACCTTATAAAATCCTAAAATTTGAAGAGTTACAAATAGGACAATTTTGCATGATAACCAAACTAACTAATAAAACTTAGATAAAATTCTAAAACAAAAAAACTTACTAATAGGGCAGTTGCACACAATTGCTAAACTCATTAATTAAAAATTCTTCCACATGAAAATTTACAAATCCTAGAGTTAATGAAAATAACAAATGCAAACTCAAGATAGCTTATTCGGCCTAACCTAGGAAGCATGGCCACAGACACAAATACAGATACAGACACGAGACACAGGAATTTTCAAAAATATAGGACACAGACACAGCGACCTCCGGGAAGTGTCCATGCTTCCTAGGGCCTAACCATGCTTTCTCGAGGGTTTCAAGCCTGGATGTGGGTGGATGTATACTATTGTTGTATATCATTATATCTACACAATTTTAAAGGTGATTTATCTAATTTATATTGTTATACGTAATAGTTAGTCCTTAGAATTTGAGGTAATATTTTTAAAACACACTTGGTTTTGTTGGTGAATTAACCTCAAACGAGCTCAATTTAAAGGGAATGCCTATCTAACCACCATAGTCGTATTGTATTTATGCTTTTCGAGAACCATATTGTGGAACATGTTATTACCTTGAGGAGTGTTAGAAAATAGAAGCTATTTATGTAGTCATTTCTTATTTGCTTTCTTTATTGGGTCTATTATGTAAATGCTCTCTTTCTATATAATATAGGCTAACCTGCTACAACAGGGCATCACTTTGGCCCAATACTTTTGAATCGTAGTGAACTCTCTCTCTCCCTCTCCTCTCCACGCTCGCTGCCGCTGCCTCTCTCTCTCCCACCACCGGGCGCCACCGGCTTCAGTCCTCGTAGTGGGCCCTCGACCGTTGGCCTCTCTGTCTCCTCAATCTCCACTTCAACACGTTGCTGGAAGGTGAGGAGGGGAACCACTCGTTCTATTTTGTAGGAGAGGAGGAAAAGCAGCCTCCTCCCTATTTCTCTTCCTCTCCACGTATTCCCCGTACGTGGATGAGTGCCTAAGCTCTTAGGGGATGTTGATGCGTCAGATTCATATCATCTATTGACATAGTGACAGTGCTAATTCCCATCACTGCTCGGTGCGTCTTCTCGGGGTTATCTTTCCCTCGATGCATTTCCTAGGGCTATCTTACCTTTTGACCACGCCAATTCCCGTCTAGATCTGCAGCATAATCGTTTGACATGGCGTGTCATCTAGCTTACATGGCGTGTTGGCAGAAACTTGTTTTTTTATACCTTTGACATCTTACATGACATGTTGGTTTTCTGACACGACGTGTCAACGGATATCTGGTTTACGCGTCCGATTTCTTACACAGCGTGTCAACAACTTACTCGGCATGTCAGAATCTCTACACCGTGTGTTGCCGACAGTCTATCTCAATTTCTTTTGCTACAATCATTCTAGTACAATCTCATATGGGAGATGAAAAGTTAGTGACTTCTGAACTCACAGAATTATCTTCTCTGTATGAATGCCATCTATACTGTTCTTGAATCTTGAGAGAAGGTTGATATTATAGGGTCAGAACCTCCTGTTGAAAGTGACAAGGACTACTCCACATGGCAGAAACACAATGGAATGGTAAAATCTTGGTTGTAGAACAACCAAACAAATCTGAGAAGCGGCAAAGAACACTTATCGCACGAGAAGAATGCTCTTCGTCTCTACATTGTCTATTACCGCCTCTTTGCCGAAAGACAAGGTAGTCGCTCTCTCGAGGATTATTTTGGTGTCATACAGTCTATCTCTAAAAAACTGAGCTTCTACCAGCCACTAAAAACCAATGACCAGATGCAATTCATGTAACAACTAGATTTCTGTCGGGATTGGATCCATTCTATGCTTCAGCCAGAATTGTCATTCTTGCTACTATTAAACTACTATGCCTTGTGGGGGCGTTTTGAGGGTCCAAAAGTCCTCTTTTATGTTTGTCTTTATCACTATAGGAGGATAAATCCTTGAAAATCATGCCTCTCTTACTGCTGCTACTAAGGGCACTGGACGAGGACGGGGCACTAAGATAAGAACAACCATACTTTTTGTGGGAAACTTGGGCATACATAGGACAAGTTCTATTCTACAAGGAACAAGGTGACCGATACCGACGCCGTTTCGACAACTTGGAAATAGGTATTTACCGGTATACCGACGGAAATACCGACAGATGCAATCGTGGCCGTTTCAATGCCAAAATGAACGAATTAATTCATGAAATTTTACAGGTGTAATCTCTACACCTAAATGCAGCGTTTTATGCAATAAAATTCTATATTGGGTGTGTAGGGGGGGGGGTCCATCATGTTGGAGGTAAGGATTCTGTCCTGTTTCATTGAGATTTCGATGACAAAATGTGGGAATTAAGATATGAAATTTTACTAGCACAAGCCAAAAACTTAAATACACACAATTATGCAATAATATACAATTTACAACATATGAATAACATATTTACTTACAACTCACATTAGCTGTATGTTGAGTGGTGCGCTGGTTCTCTATACAGTGATGAGTTGATAATACTGAGATATTGCGGCCATGACATGTGCATCCTATAAAGGTGGTTGTATGTAGTCACATGCTCCTCATACACATCATTATTGGCAAATTGTATGAAGTTCTGTGTTTCTCATTCATGTGCAATACTGTATAAGTGTATAATACTCCTTTATATTATATTCACATTACTCTTTAGTATAACATGTTCCACTAAACATAAATAAGTAACTAATTATATCAATACTAATTGTAATATGCTTAGATAAATTGTATGATAATAGTAATAGTGTTGCAAGTAGGTAGATCTAGTGATAATATTGCATATCTATATAATACACTTATAGATGTATGTATGTTTGCGTAAACATATAAAAATATGGAGTAATACTAGGCTTTGGCATTAAAAGACACTTTTTTTAGGTGAAAGTGGAAGAAAAAAGTAGGAAAAAGAGATGGAGAGGTTGCTAATGGTAGAAATGAAAGAGATTAGTTAGAATTACCTTGATTTGGGTTGGTATTAGCTCCAATCGCCAAAAATCATCCAAATGCACCTTCTTTTCTCCTCCTAATAAGTAACAACAGTCATTCTCGCAAAAAACGGTATACCCGTCGGTATACCGCCGGTTTCGGTCGGTACAGTGAAGTTAGTAGTGCATTTTACACCGAAACCATCAAAAAATGGCGGTATTGGCGGTATACATGTCGGTATTATCGATATTTGCGATCCTATCGGTACACACACATGTTTTCGTGTCGATACCCGTCGGTATCGGTATTTCGGTCGAAATACCGCCGATACCGATGAAACTTCATTCCTTGCTATTCTAAACATGGTTGACCCTGTGCCGCACATTGTACGACGACTACCTCGGGAACATCTACATCTGCAGCTTTTAGACAGACACAATCATATATTAGTATCTCTAAGGAGTATGACCGTCTTCTTTAGGCCACTCAACAAGTTTCTCTTTGTTCCTATGCCAATCTTGTCTCAGATTCACATAACCGAGGACATCACTCATTGCTTCCCACCCGTCTTCTGCATCGGTGGTGGATTCAGAGCCCTCTCAGCTTATGACAGGTATACAATTCATACTTCTTTCCTCCGAGTCATCTATCCTACATTCGTCTGTGACTCTAGATGATGGATCAATCAGACATGTCCAGGCTTGTGGATTTGTACAAGCGTCATCTTCTTTGACTCTACAGTTTGTACAATATGTACCTTTCCTTTTAATCTAATGTCTGTTGCTAAGTTGGTTGATTCTTTGAAATGCTTGGTGATATTTGGATCTTCCTTCTTCGTGTTACAGGATCCCAGGAGCTGGAAGATGATTGGTGGGGGATCTAGGAAAGGTGATCTCTACTTCTTCAAAGATGATCACTTAGCTCGCCAAATTCCTTCGACCAATCTACTGTCCTCAACTACTCTCCCTTATAATGGCATTGTCTCTATGGGCACCCTTACAGAGTCATTGAAAGCTTGTTCTCAGCTTATCATCAGTAAAGTCTATGGAGTGCCAGTCTTGTCAACTGAGCAAGCATCATCATGTTTTGTACCCATTTGTACTGTAAAATGCTCTAAGTGCCCTTTTAATTTTATTCATAGTGATTGTTTGGGTCCTGTTAAGGAGTAAAGTTACAATGGCTTTCATTATTTTCTTTCCTTTATTGATAATTTCTCCTGGATGACTTGGGTATACTTAAGTCATGGGATGAGGTTTTGTCGGTTATCCAAACCTTTTATCAATTAATAAGAGTTCAGTTTGATGCTCATATAAAATTTCTTCATACTGATAGAGTAGGTCCAAAAGGCTGTCTCTAATTTTTATGATTTAGTCAGCATGATTCACCAAACGACTTGTCCTCCTACACCACAACAAAATGGGGTTGTTGAGCGCAAAAATCATCATTTACTTGATGTAGCTGGTACACTTCTATTTCAAATGTCTATGCTAAAGAAGTTTTGGCTTAATGCTCTTCACACTGTTGTTTCTTGATTAATTGTCAGTTATATTCTATTTTGCATTGGCCACCCCCTTTTCTATTTTATGACCAAATGAGCAAGCTTTTCCTGTTCCCCTCCATGTCTTTGGTTGCACTGTGTTTGTTCATGTGTTTGATCCATGTGTAGACAAGTTGTCTCCTTGCGTAGTTCGTACTATCTTATTGGGATATTCTATCACAAAAAAGGGGTACCTATGTTATTGTCCTCGTCTTCATCGTATGTCTGTCGGCTGACGTTACTTTTCATGAGTCTACTCCGTTCTTTAGGCTCCTATTGGTTTGTCGTAACTGGTCTGGAAAACTTATGAACTGGAGTTGCTTAAGAAGTTTTTCATGATTGGTTTTAAGTAAGTGTCGGAACTTGAGTTCCATGACTTCCAGTGAGTTACAGACTTACATACAAAATACAGTTCCTGAGTTCCCTCTTAAAAAGAGCGGAAAACAAGTTCCGAGACAACTAACAACATTTCTTATACAATTATATTCTTCATTCGTCATATGTGACACACATAAAATATTTATGACTAGAAATATTAGCGATGTAGATATAGTTTTGTTGTTAAAATCATAACATAATATGCAAAATATCATACATTATAATCACACTATATAAAATATTTTACACTACAACCACCATTATCGGTGCGATTTACAAAATAAAAAATACAAACGTCATAAAAAATACACCACACCATGTGAAAATATTGTGATTTACCTAATATATTTTTGTTCTTCATGTTTAAACAATGTGATTTAAAAATAATAATTAACTCTACCATGTACAAATAAATTTTTTGTACAAAAATAATGTACAAATTAATATTGTACATTGTGTTAAACAATGATGAACCAAAACATATATTTACAAGTGCATGAAATGCGGAAATTATTATAATACTTAGTATATGCAAAGTGAAATAAAAATATTGTGGTGTGATTTTAATCATAATATTTTTATTAAGACTATAATTGTACCCTAATAAAAAAATAAAGGAAAAAATATATGTACCATAACCACTTGTTGAGGTTTTTATTATTCAAATATATTATAAATTTCATGGATATGATTCCTTTTTTGTGTCTTTACCATCCTTATTTATATTACACAGTAAAAATTACAATATTTTTAATAATTTGCATATTTACACTTACAACAAACCAATCACATGGAATTAAATGGAACTCAAGTTTCGAAAATTGAACTAGAGTTCATAGAAAATGAGTTCCACGGAACTTATGACTTACACCAAACCAATAGGAGCCTTAGTGACCCTGTCCAACGTCAGGGGGAGCACAACCATGAAAGTGCTACAGAGTGAGAGCCACTACTCCGTGTGCCATGTGATGAAAGTGTGCCAGATACCACTCCTATAATACTGCCATCATCACCTACACCTCCATTTATTCAACCTTTTCCACTCACCTGGCGAGCAGGGCATCACTCTGAAGATGTAGCAACATCAGTCCCGCAGATTTGACTCATCATCGTCGGTTAATCTTGAGGTCATAGTTTTTAATTTCGAAAAAAATGTTGAAATTTCAACAATTATATCCATACCGATGGCCATCAACTTCGAAATGCACTTTTAAAATGCTACCCATCGAATTTTTTTTAATGTACAATGTACTACCTAGAGCATCTTTGCACAATTTTGTGTCTTTCAGTCTATATATTGTGCTCGAAAACTATAATGACTTAATTCATTGATTTCACCATTGAAAATTGACATCACAGTTCTCCATCGAAATCCCCATCCAAACAGTTCATGTCCTTCACTCACACATGAGGAGACCCTACCCCACATATCCAATATGAAATATTATTGCATATTTGAGTCGATCTTCATTATTAGATAATTTTGGTAAAGTTTCATAAATTCATTCGTTATTTTGCCATCGGTAAATTTTTGTTTCTGTGGCCACTGAAACATCGAAACATACATTTGCTTCTTTGTCTTAGGTACTTGTTCATGCTGAGAGTTCTCTTGATGCTTTTGTTTCAGACTTACACCTTTCAGTTGTAGCTCGTGGCATTCTGTGTTGCACCCATAGTTATCCAAGCTCTTGCCTAGGCCTCCTAGGCTCTAGGTGGGTCGCCTAAAACTGGGTGCCTAGGCTTTCATATAGCTAAAGTGGATGCCTAAGGCCTTTTAGGCCCTAGTTAAGATACTTAAAGACCAAATTAGCATGGATTAGGTCTCCATTTTGTCAAATTAAATGAAGTTTAGTTATTTTAGGGAAGAAATAAATGTGATTTAGGCCAAATCAGATCTAATTTGGGCAGAGTAGGTCTGGTTTAGGGGGGAATAGGTATGATTTGGGGAAAATATGTCTGATTTGTGGGAATTAGGATTGATTTCGCCAAATTAAGGCTCGTCTCGGTCAATGTAGGACAAACTAGGGAAATATATCTCTGATTTGGTTATGTCATGCTAATATAGGTCTGATAGGCTAAATCAGGGCAAACTAAGTTAAATCAGGTTCAATTTAGATCATGTTAGGTCAAATTTAGACTGAATAGGTCTAGCTTAGGTCATGACATGTGTAATGCAAGTGAAGTTATGGTTGATTAAACTTAGGGATAACCAGTACAAATGTACACATCAATCTATATATTTGAATATATCGAAATGTATACAGATAATCATTTATATATATGTAAAGTATGAATAAATATGAAGAACGCCTAGAAACGCCCATGCTCCCGCCTAGGCCCTCTAGGTTTCCCTTGGGTGGGAAGGACTGCCTAGCCTCCTAGACAACTATGGTTGGACCATACGACATCTGATCTCTAGTGTTTGTTGCTCATCTCATGTCACCAACATTGTGCTTGTTTGCTCTTCTGTATATCCTGCAACCATTCCTTGCTCATATGCAGAAGCTGCCCAACATGACAACTGGGTACAAGCCATGGATAGTGAGATAGAAGCTCCTTACAAGAACTCCGCCGAGGACTTGGTGGATCTTTATTATGGGAAGCCTGTTGTAGGTTGTCGTTGCGTGTATACCGTCAAACAAAAATTGGATGGATCTATTGACCGCTTGAAGGTTCGATTGGTGGCCAAAGGGTACACTCTGACACATGGAGTGGACTTCTTCGAGACTTTTTCTCCTATTGCTTGGCTCAATTCTGTACGGATCCTTATTTCTGTTGCTACTCATTATGATTGGCCTCTTCTCTACCTGGATGTTAAAAACACATTTCTTCATGGTGATCTTCTTGAAAAGGGGTTCATGGAGCAACCTCCTGGGTAAGCTGCTCAGGGGGAGTGTCAGAAAGTGTGCAAACTGAGGAAATCCTTGTATGGCCTGAAGCAATCACCACGTGCCTGTTTTGATAAATTTAGTGCTGCACATATACAGTTTGGGTCCAATCTGTCTTCTACTAATCACTCTTTATTTGTGTGCAAATCCTCTCATGGCACTATTATTCTAGCTGTATATGTGGACAATATTGTCATCAAAAGTGATGATCTTACTAGCATTTCACAACTCAAGGAGTGGCTACAAACATAATTTCAGACAAAAGATTTAGACAACCTTCAATATTACCTTGGAATGGAGGTTCCACATTCCAAGAAAAGCACAAAACTTTCACAGCAACAATATATTCTAGATCTTCTTGTAGAGACATGCATGACACACTGCAGACTAGTCTCCACGCCTATTGATTATCATACCAAGGAGGTTATTTCTGATGACAATCATTTTTCGGATCCAACAGAGTACAAAGGGATTGTGGGTAAGCTGTTCTATTTAAAGGTTACTTGCCTTGACATTTCCTATGCAACACAAGATGTCGCATTGGATGGCAGTCACCGGGATCCTACAATATATAGTAAAGGATCTTCATGGAACGGTCTCCCTTATTTCAAAAGGAAGGATCTCTCATCCATTTTTTTAAAGCTTACTGGATATATTCAAGTTGATTGGGCAGGTGATGTTGGAGATAGACGATCTATTTCAGGATATTGTGTGTTCCTTGGGCCACATTTAGTGACATGGACGAGCAAAAAACAAAATGTGGTATCATGGTCCAATACAGAGGCTGAATAGCGAGCAATGGCACATGCTTGTCGTGGACTACAACGGGTTATGTCCATATCCTCTGAAATGGGAGAGTCCGTTGAAACTCCAGTCTCTCTCATGTGTGATGTGATCAGGCAGCCATTCACATTGTTAGCAATCCCGTGTTGCATGAGCAGACCAAGCACATTGAGGTGGACTGCCAATTTGTTCGTGATCTAGTGCTCTCCAAGAACCTCATGTTCACAGTGGACAACAATTTGCAGATATCTTTGCCAAGCTCCTTATACATGCAGCTTTTAGCCATATGAGTTCCAAGTTGGGTATGCACGATGTGTATACTCCAGCTTGAGGGGGAGTGTTAGAAAATGAAAGCTATTTATGTAGTCTTTTCTTATTTTCTTTCTTTATCGGGTCTATTATGTAAAGGTTAACTTTCTTTATCGGGTTTATTATAGTAAAGGTTAACTTGCTACAACAGGGCATCGTATTGGCCCAATACTTTCACAAGGAAATTGTGTCGGAAAACACTCCACATGGGTTTTTGTGGGCCGGATCAAATCACACAGGGAAGGGTGCCATTTAGTTTCTCAAAATAATCAACAATCCAGACTAAACAATTACTACCACATTGCAGTAGTTCAGGTTTGTTGTTCCCAAATGGGAATGGAGTAGGCTACACCTTTCTTTATCTTTGTACACGTGTCGAGGCAATTAAAATCGTTGGTTTACATTAAATTTCATTGACATGCAACATTAATCTAGTAGGGGGTGTAGGATACTCCGTGTTCACACGGAACTAGCAGATCCCGATGCCTGTAGTAGATGGCCTTGCCTTTCTTATGTGCACTTTACTTGCACCACTTGAACCCTTAAAAGGGCCAATAAATCTGTTATTTTCTTCATTAGGCTCTTCAACGGCAGTTAAATATGTTTGCTTAATTATCATCATCAGATGTTTGAAGTTTGCTATGCATTTTTTTCACAGCTATACATCAATGTGTTAAGATTATTCAATGCATTCTTTGAGACTTATATCCGTCGATTTCTTCATTAGGCTCTTCAATGGCAGTTAAATGTCGATTTTTTCACAGCTATACATCAATGTCTTAAGATTATACAATGCATTCTTTGAGACATTTGAATTTTGTTGAAGGCTCTTTGAGACATTTGACTAATTATAATGATTAGGTGTATATCCATGTTTCTTTCGGGTTCCTTTTCAAACATATCCCCTTTCTGTATCAATGTGTGGGAAAAAGTAAATTTGTGATTCTAACGTTCCATATACTGGATACGACCCTTCCATTCTGTTAGAGTTCTCAGTTATTTACCTTAATGCAGGTTGAGGTTGCATTATCTGGTGTTGAAGCAAAAGAAGATAATGATGGTGATGCTGGCAGTACTGCTATGAAACAGTTACCCCCGTGGTTAATTAAACAAGGCATGAAACTCACAGCTGAACAACGTGGTGAAATCAGATCTGATTTGAAATCAGCCAGCACTTCTGCAGCTGTGGATGAGAAGAAGCCAAAGGATGAAAAGGATGAGGATGCAAATTTAAAGGTGTCTACAACACAAACGAACCATTATATATGAACCATAATATACAGAACTTAAACCCTAAAAAATGCAGATCTTAAGCCTGCATTTAAAGTTGATCAATTTTCCGTTCTTTTGCAGGATGAGTACTACAAAGCTTACTACGATGCATTATATAAGAGGCAGCAATTGATGCAGGAACAAAGTGAAACATCTATTGATGGCCGGGGTGACATGAACTCAGAACCATCTTCTGAAAGGCAAGTTGGCATGAAATCTAAACGAGAGGAAGACCATAATGATGATGATGACGATGATGTTGAATGGGAAGATGCATCTAACTCTGGTACATATCTTGTTTGGTATCCTTTACTCTGGTCTGTGACTTTCTTTAAATGTTATTTAATATTCCGAGGTTATTAATGTTCTTTGGATTAGAGCAAGTTTATTAATAAGAAGGGAATATTTGTGGATTAAATCTTCAACTTTCAGAAAAAAATCTTCTCATTGGCTGCTGTACATAAACTGTTTTGATATTAGGTAGATGTAGCATTAGCATGTAGAGCAGCAATGGAGAAACCTAAATGATCTCTTGACCTTATTAATCGCCAATCAGAGTAGTCATTCAAAGACATGGATAAAATTTTCTTGTGCTTTTTTGTGCAGCGCAAGCCTATTAGAATTTAGTCCCTCGTTGGCTTATTTGAAGTTTTTAGGATTTTCGGAGCCTGTCTATGTCACATGTTCCTGTTTTCATTTAGCTCGATTATTAGTGAGGAATATTGTTAACTTTGTCAAATAGACTCTTTAGTGGATTTAGTTCTTAAATTTTCTTTTATTAAATGGTATATCAGTACCAAACTTTGTTAAATCTTTCTTTTATGCATACATGTAATTTGGTTTTCTATTCTTCTTAAACTCCTATTAATGTGCATTGTTTCTTCTTAGTAAAAACATTGCAATAAAATTCTACATGATATCAGAGCAACCGTCACCCCCCCCCCCCAAAAAAAAAAAAAAAAAAAAAAACTTGTTAAGGTGCTCGCCTAGTCGTACTTGGCGGCAAGGGACCTCGTCGGGGTGCGCTATGCCCTGCACTTCGCCTAATTTGTCATCTTATGTTATTTTTACACATTTTTTTGCATATTAATGGTCTATTTCTGTGTTGTAGTGTTCGAAATGTACATTTTTCTGATTGTTATGTGCCAAATATCATTTTCTACTATAATCACTTCTATTAATAAATATTTCCTGGAATATCATATTTTGCAATGTTGATATTTGCGATGGAGGAGTGCAACTGGAGTTTTATGCGATCAGAAGATCCCTCTCAGGTTAAAAAGTAAATTTTATAGAACAACTATACGACCAGCCTTGCTCTATGGGAGTGAATGTTGGGCGGTGAAGAAACAAGGTCTCAACAAGATGAACGTGGCTGAAATGCGTATGCTGAGATGGATGTGTGGGAAGACAAGAAAAGATCGTTTGAGAAATGAATATATCAGGAATAAAGTGGGGGTGGCGAGCATTGCGGACAAGTTGCGTGAGGGCCGACTCAGATGGTACGGACATGTGCAACACAGACCTACTAGTGCGCCTATACGAAGCAATGCTATTGAGCCAAACACTATAAATAGAAGAAGAGGAAGGCCTAAATTAACATGGGATGAGCTTATAAAGAGAGATTTTGAATCTCTACATCTCAATCAGAATATGGCCCCATGATAGAGCTGAATGGAAACGAAGGATCCATGTAGCCGACCCCAACATAGTTGGGATTGAGGCTTAGATGATGATGATGATGAATATCATATTTTGCCTTGTTGCCTTAAATCCAGTTTCTGTTTAGTGGCTACATTATTAAAAAGATAGTCAATACTTTGCAATAGATTAATCTCTATTTATGTACTAAATCTCTATCTCTTACAGAATTTTGAATTATTGTCTTCTTTGTTTTGGTAATGCTAAGTAAACATTTTCACAAAATGTAAATTGTCATGCTCTATATACATATGTATGTCATTGAATTAACCGTAACTTTATTTACTTACACATAATTCTGAAATAAATGTATATGAAGGGAGAAACGTTTCTGAAGATCATTTTGTATATAAATAAATATATATATATATATATATATATATATATGTATATGTATGTATGTATACCTACATAAAGTCGCCTAAGCAACGCCTAGTCACAAGGTTCTCAGCTGGAACGCTGTGTTGCCTTAACAAGTATATATGTATGTATGTATACCTACATAAAGTCGCTTAAGCAATGCCTAGTCACAAGGTTCTCCGCTGGAACGCTGTGTTGCCTTAACAAGTATCCCCCCCCCCCCCCCCCCCCCCAAAAAAAAAAAAAAAAACCATTTACGATTCTTAAATCTTGTGTGCTCCGTTCTGTATGTTTTGATTTTGTCATCCTATCGTGGTACACCTTTTTCCCCATGCCTTTTTGTAGATCCTGCATCGTGTTTATGGATCTTTGATCTGACTTGCATATCATGTGCTCGATTGCCATTATCCTGCCAACCTGCTATTGGATCTGATTTAATTTATCATACAGCGTTGACACTACTGCTCAATCTGTCACTTCTGTGAAGCTGAACTCTGACCACTGCAATCCTTCTGAATCCATGCTCACTCTGTAGCTAACTCAAGCACATCAGTCCATAACTACCAAAAAAGATGACGCTGATCCCAACAAGTGTAGTCGTGGGTTGAGCTGGACTCTCAAGTTCTTTCCAGGATTCTTAACAGGATATAGCCATCCATTGGCTGCAAACTCAGCTTCGTCTATGCTTTCAAAAGCATGGGATAACCTTTCTACATGTAATCTCTTAAACATAGTTTAAAATTTTGGCAAAATTGTCGAAATTTCCACAATTATTTCCATACCGATAGCCATCGGACATCGAAATGCACTGTCGAAACACACTGACCATCAAAGTTTTTCTTTTTTCTTAATGTACTAATATGGAGTTTCAATCTAGAGCATACTTTTGTGTCTTTCAGTCTATATCTTGTGCTTGCAAACTATAATGACTTGATTCATTGATTTAACCATTGAAAATCGACATCAAATTTCTTCATCGAAATCCCCATCGAAACAGTTCAGGGTTCACTCACAAATGAGGAGACCCGAACCCCACATATCCAATATAAAATGTTATTACATAAATTAATAGATCTGCACTAGTAGATACTTCTAGTAAAATTTCATAAATTAATTCATTAATTTTGCCATCAAAATGTCAGGACGCGTTTGTCAAAATTTTGATAAATTTCTGTTTCTGTAGCCACCGGAACGGCATCGAAATCGGACATTTTCTTCCTTGCTCTTAAAGAAGAATCTCGTGCATCCTTGAATTTCATTAGAAAAACAGCGTTCTATAACTATTTGAATAATCTAACTTTGCCACTCATTATGACAAGTTCTGTTGTTTTGTGGCACTAGATGAACTCTTACCTATTGATGCAGATCTGAATGTTCTCCAGCAACAACTCAATGGGATCTTGTTTACTTTCTCTCAGTCTTTGCTTAGCTATGAGCCCATTTGACAACAAATTCTTGGGTCTCAACCTCAGCCTCCTCTTCACGAGGTATATAGTCATCCATCACACGTTACACTAGTGTCTTTCTTTGTTGTGTATCTTGTGTCCTGAACACTAGCATTCTATTCTAGTCATGGATGTCCTCAACCTTTCTGTTTTAATTAGGCAGCCCCAAAACAACTAATTAAGCATGCCACACATAGTGGGATAAATTGTGTTGAAGCACTAACAACCGAATGCTTCTTCAGCTGTTTCAGCCAAGATTTCTCATGGACGTGGACCAGATTGCTTGAGCTGCTTTTCTAGCAGTGGTTGCAATAATGAGTATCAGGATGAATCTAGATCTGTCCTTTACCGACTTTTCTTTGATTGTGACCTTTAACATTGTTAATATATTTATTTATATTTATTCTTTTATTTTGTGCCCCCTTTAGTGTCTTGTCTTTTATCCCATATTGGTGAACTCTGAAATGAGGGACTCCTCTCCTATATAAGGAGGATGCCTATGCTGGTTTTAGTAAACAATTACTAAATCCTGTTCTAATCACATGGTATCAGAGCTTTTTGATCCACCCTAAATCCTTCTTCCCCTCCATCACACCATCTTTCCCTCCCGCCACCATCATTCAGCCGCTCCCGGCCTTCCTTATTCCCTGCCATCACTCAATCGCCCCCATCACCCTATCTTTCCTTCTGCCCAACACTTCTACCTCCGCCCGACACTTCCACCCTCCCGCCCGTCTCCTTTCCTGCCCAACACCCTTCCGCTCCATCACCCTACCTTTCCTTTAGCCCGACACCCTCCCACTGTCCCCCCTCCCGCCATCATTTCCACTCCTTGAAATTCTCTAGCAACCCTCCCTCCAAGCCGCCAAGCCGCCTCCAACAATCCTCTCTCCACGTCGCTATCAGAAATTCTCCAACAACCCGTCACCAATCAACCCTCCAACGAGCCTCCAGCATGACGCCAACCTCCCCCCAAGCCACCGCCGTCAACCCTCCAACTGTTCCCGCCGAAAGCCGCAACCATCGTCTGCCTCTCGCCGCACGCTGTCTCCTTTCCCCCAACCGTTTCCCCCAATAGCTTTCCCTTAGCCGACCACAACCGCCAGTACCCCCCGTCTGCATCACCAGTAATCCCATCACCACTAGTAACACCCACATCTCCACTCGCTCACCAAAATCTTCTCTTGGATCTCTGCATCTTCCCTCTTGTCTTGAGTTGCTGTAATTGGAAGACTGTTAATTATGTAAAATAACCGTTCCTTGATTCGACTTAATCTTCGGGAGGGACTTGCTCCCTCCCATCAACCTTCGTCGCACATCGGTCTAATATGACAATGTCACATTGGTTTCTTAAATAAAACAATCTTAATGCCCAGTCTTTGGGCCTCTGAACTATTATGTTAATTGCTTGAGTGATGCTTCACGCCTTGCTGAACTGAGAACGTGTGAGGACTGATCTAGAACTAATTCCATCATGGCCTCTAATGATAACTTTAGGACTCTCTTTGTGATCACCGTCAAATTGGATGGTTCTAATTACCATACATCAAATTGGATGGTTCTAATGGTTAGCTTCTTTTGAGCTATACGTCAAGGCTCAAGGGTGGTACTCTCATCTGATCACTAAAGGACCCGTTGTTACGTTTGAGACTGCTGACGAGAAAACTATACATGCCTACGACTTTTGGGTCAAAGATGACTCTGGAGTATGAAGTAATGACCAGAATGCTCAACGATGCAAAACTGAAAATGAATCGATCTCTATTACGCCTTAGAACAACCAAGCCCATGTGATTCAGTTAGCACATGTGTACTCAAATCAACAAAACCCTAAAAATTTTTTTGAAATCTTTACAAATCTGGCCAAAAAGAACTCTCTACTGATACATCTGTGGAGGATTATTATAATCAATGTTGTGCTCTATGAGATGAATTTAAAGTTTACCATCCCCTAACTTCCGATATCATTGATGTTCAAAGATAGTAGAACAAACTTCAATTGGTACAATTCCTTGCTGGACTACCTTTATCTTTTACAAGAGTCGTGGATCAGATCCTATCTAGTGATCCGCTTCCTAAGCTTCTTGATTTTCTCAAAGGGGTCCAATGCCTCCCATCAGTCTCTTCTTCTCCAGCTGGATACGTAGAGGCGTCCGCTCTTGCAGTCCAATGTGGAAACTCTGGTCGTGGCAGATGCTGTGGTTGTGGTAGAGGACTTGGTTGGTTTGGCCCATCCTGACTTGGATGTGGTTAACCCCGGACCAGGATGTGGTCAGCCCTCCGCGGGGCCGAGCAATGCCCCTCCTACTGGACCTCATCATTGCAACTTCTACGGTCGTGACAAATCACAATGAGGATCGGTGTTGGGTGAAACATGGCTATCCCAACACATGGAACAATCAAGCTTCTATTGACTACACTGAGGATGCCCCGACCCAACCCTCCACTACTACAGATTGGGTCCGAGCTGAATTTGATAAGCTTTTCCAAGAACGACTCCAGACTCAGACATCGGCTCCACGTCCAGATGGTGGGTTTACCTTTCTTGCATCCTTGGCTCCTTACGATAAACACAAACAGGTCATCGACTATGTTGCTTCTACCTATATTTTTGGCAATTTGAATTTATTCCCTAATTTGACTATTTGGTCTTCTATTCCGACTGTAATCGTTGCAGATGGCACTCATGCCCCAATTCATGAGGTTGGTCATATTTGAACTCCAAATCAAGGGATGAGATTTCGTCGGTATCGGTGGTATACCGCTCGAAATACCGATACGGACGGGTACCGGTACAGATACATGCAAATCTGCCGTTAGGATCGCATATATTAGCATACCGGTGGGTATACCGCCAAATATCGAGGGTACCGGTGCAAAATGCACCACTTACACATCGGTACAGGGCGGCACAGGCGGCATACCGTCGATACACCGATTTTCCAAGAACGACTCCAGACTCAGACATCGGCTCCACGTCCAGATGGTGGTTTTACCTTTCTTGCATCCTTGGCTCCTTACGATAAACACAAACAGGTCATCGACTGTGTTGCTTCTACCTATATTTTTGGCAATTTGAATTTATTCCCTAATTTGACTATTTGGTCTTCTATTCCGACTGTAATCGTTGCAGATGGCACTCATGCCCCAATTCATGAGGTTGGTCATATTTGAACTCCAAATCAAGGGATGAGATTTCGTCGGTATCAGTGGTATACCGCTCGAAATATCGATACCGACGGGTACCGGTACAGATACATGCAAATCTGCCGTTAGGATTGCATATATCAGCATACCGGTGGGTATACCGCCAATACCGCCAAATATCGAGGGTACCGGTGCAAAATGCACCACTTACACATCGGTACAGGGCGGCACGGGCGGCATACCGTCGATACACCGATTTTTGCGAGACGGAATCTGCTGCTGCTATTTGAAGAGGAGAACCTTGGGGAGTTTGGGCGATTTTCGAGATTGGAGCTCAAATCAGCCCCAATTAAGGTATGCTTACTTAATTTCTTGCATTTCCCATCATTTCCAACCTCTCCCCTCTCTCTTCTCTTCTTATAATTCTATTCTCACCTAAAAAATTCACCAAATACCCCTAAAATCCTAGATCTACTCCAAAATACTTATGATTGATGCTATTTATCACTAGATGTATGATTATATTATATAGATCTACTGATTTATCACTAATTACCTCACTAATAATTAACATTAACATGTTATTTCATTAATTAATAGTAATAATACAATTAGTACCATTAATAATAGGTATTTAATTTAGGTTTAGTAGAAGAAGTTCTATCAAAGACTAATATGAACATATATAAACAAAAATATACCCTAAATATCTAAACAATTCGTATTTTTTATTTATAAAAATGCTGAAAATAAAAAAAACGTTTTTTTAATTTTTTTTTCTTTAGAATTGTGTGTGTTAATGTTGTATAAGATGAAACTAGCATGTGGAAAGCATATCACTTGTCTTTTTAATTAGTAAATATCATGTTTTATAATTTTAAAAATAATTTCAGACTTTATTTATATTTAAAAAATAATTATCTTCAAAAGAAAAATCTTAAAAAAATCTTGTGTTTGATTCTATAATTACAAGCAAGTATCATACATTATAAAATATCGATTTTTATTCTACGTTACATAAAGAAATCGATTTTGTTCACTTAATGGCTTATTTTTATTTGATATTAGTATTGTGAATAGAGAATAGACTTAATAGTTAATACGACAATGTACATTTCTTACTAGTACTTTTTTTATTAAATGCTAAGTTACTAATATCATTTGCTTTGCTTGTTTGTCTTTGTCTCTTTCAGTGTTGACTTTTGAGTTTTGAGAAGATGTCTTCTTCGTCTTCAAGCGACGCTGAGGGTACGGCTGGTCATGCATCAAAGGATGTGGATTTTGCATGGAGTCACTGCAAGCCTGTACCCGAGTCTGGGAATAGGGCAAAGATTGTCTGCAACTACTATAAGAAAACACTTAGTGGTGGAGGAATTACTAATTTCAAGCGTCACATTACTAGTGGTGACAAGAATGTGGCAATGTGCCAGAAGTGCCCTCCAAGTGTTAGGGAAGACTTCAAGAAACTGATGGGTGCAAAGAGGCAAAAAAATAAAAGTTGAACCGGGTTGAAAAGGCTTACACAGATACACTCTTTGATGTTAGGGCCACATGTTCTTCTGCTGAATCAGATGATGATATTGCATATCCTCCAGGGTGTGAAACCGCTTATACACGTCATATGTATAGGCGTGCTCTCAGAGACTCCCGCAAAAGTGAGTGGGATAGGGAGGAGGCAGCTCGGCTTACGAGGAGATATGGAACATCTGGTGCAGGTGGAGGCAGTAGGGCCGCACGTGTCCCGGTTGTTGACTTAGATGATGATGATGAAAATCAGCATGCTCAATATAAAAGAAAGAAAGGCACCGTTGATACACTCTTTCGTTCTGCTAGTGCAAGATTGAAGCATTTTGATGAGCCATGGGTTAGGAATCCTGATGCTAGGCAAAAAACCCTAAAAGCAATGTTTACTGGTGCGAAAGAGAAGGTGGGCAAGGCAGTGGGTAAGTTCTTCTTTGCTCATGGTATACCCACACATGTTGCAACCGAACCATATCTACAACACATGGTGGATGTCATAGGGGAGTCGGGTAGGGGTATCAAAGTCCCCACTGCATATGAGTTGATGAACAAGTATCTTCCCAAAGAGAAGAAAGATCTACATGTATGGATTGAAATCCAGAAACAATTGTGGTCTGAGTATGGCGTCACACTCATGTGTGATGGGTGGATATCTGGAAATAGAAAGCAAATTATTAACTTTCTTGTACATTGCCGCGGATCTACTGTTTTTCTAGACTCTGTTGATCCTTCTGGTGCAGTCAGGAATTACAGTTACATCAAGAATTTAATGAAGAAATACATCAAGCAGGTAGGGGTTGGGAAAGTAGTGCAAATAGTGACTGACAATGGCTCTAACTTCAAGAAGGCCAGTGAAAGTACAATGAAGAAATATCTGGTCTACTGGACACCATGTGCTGCCCATTGCATAGATCTGATACTCAAGGACATGGGCTCAATTGATTACATCAAAAGTGTGACAGTTGATGGTAGGTTGATCACATGTTTCATCTACAACCATTCCTTCTTGTTAAATGCTATGAGGCGATCTGAGTACTGTGGAGGTGATCTAGTTAGACCAGGGGTGACTAGATTTGCTACGAATTACTTGGCCTTGAACTCATTAAAGTAAAAAAAAGATGGACTTAGGAGGCTCTTCAATGGTGTGGAGTGGACCTCCATGAAGGAGCACAACACCCCGGTTGGCAGAAGGATTGAAGAACTAATTGCCAGTCGAGCTTTCTGGGATAAGGTTACAAAGGTGTTGCGGATAATGGAACCTGTTGTCAAAGTGTTGAGGCTGGTAGATGGTGACAAAGCCGCAACAATGCCTTACTTGTATGTAGGCCCGACAATGGGTCGGGTTTCCCAGACCCGACCCGACCCAATTTTTTTTTAAAAATGAGGACCCGAAATTTACCCGACCCGAGTTTGCCCGACCCGAAAGTCAGGACCCGTCGGGACCCGAAATACCCAAACTTTATTTTTTTGACTGTATTTGTCCTGCCCATTTTGGACCCTACCAAAGGAATTGGACCCGACCCAAGGGATTGGACCCGACCTGTACAGATCAGATGCCCTGTTTAGCATCTTGTACCGACTTCTGAGATTATTAATATTTAACATCACATACAAATAAGTTTCACCTGTGAATATCTCTGGTCTAATCACTCATTCATTTGAAGCAAGCAATAACACATACAAGTAGCAGCTGGAAATGTTTACATTCTGTTAGTCGAAACAAGTAGCAGCCCGATGACAAAGATTTGTTAGCTCAAAAACCAAAGCTCAAGCTGCCTTTGGTACTAAAAGCAACACATACAAAAATTGTTTGGCATTCTGTTCGTGACAAATACCTTTTCAAATTTGAGGGGTGTTGTACGACGTCGAGCACATCAAAATTTTGCGGTTGTATATCGGATGAACACGTTCACCCTGGGGATCAGCTTTCTCGTGGGTAGCGCCTGAATCCAGTATGTTGCAAGTTTTCCTTCCCTATTGAAGGTGATAAGAGTGCAGAGGCACGCTCTGGATCTCTCCTTGCCGTTCTAGACAACCGTAGTGGACACCACATTCTTATTGTCCACCATAAAATCCAAAACAGCATCCCACACAGGATCCTCTGCCGCCGGACGACGCTATCTCGGTCGCACTGAGCAAAGAAAGAAATACTCACACCCTCTACCGATCCTGATCATCCGACAATGGAGACTGGTCCAGGTTGGCGTGACGGACGTATTCAACGTGCTGGGGGATTTCAACCTGACGCTCCTCGACCACCTGAGCCGAGCCGGCGCTCACCAACGTTGGCTGCTGCAATGAGCTGAACGCCGGGTACGCCGCTGACGGGTACGCGCGGTCCCGCGACGTCGGTGCCTGCGTCGTCACGTTCACCGTTGGAGGGCTCAGCGTGCTCAACTCCATCACATGGGCGTATAGTGAGAACCTCCCTATGATCTGTATCGTCGGAGGTCCTAACAAAGCTTGGAGCTATTGAGGGGTTTTGAAGCAGGGATAATAGCTATAGACCATCTCCGTCGTTGCCGGGATTGGGTCCGTCGCCGGAGTCATATAGGATCGGGCCTGAAATCGAGAGGGGAGAGAGAGCGAGAGAGCGAAGAGGGTGACCGGGGAAGCAGAGAGGTCCAACCTGGCAACCGGAGATGGCAAGATCGCCGAGATGCGTGGAGGAAGGCTTCTGCTTGCCGATCTCGAACCGTCGCGTCGACCAACCAGGCAACTTGGTATCCTCAGGAAGCACACCACCGATCCCAACTCACACTTTGCTTGCCGTGCCGCTGGTCGCGTCGCCGTCCCTCTCTCGAGCCCTCCGCTGGGTCGCAGTCGCGGTCCTCGGCTCCTCGCAGTTGCAGATCTAGCTCCGCTGCTCCAGCCTCCAAGACTCCAAGTGGGCGACTGCGCTGACTTCGCAAAGTAGCCAAGTAGGGTTCAGAGACGACAGATGAGAGACGAGAGCCGAGAGGAGTACTGTGAAGGCAAGCTAGGGCACCCAAATCGTAACTAGTCATAAGTTACTAAGTAGCGGAAGCGGGCAGCGGCCCTGCGCTGTGTGCCGCCGTGCCGGTGTCTACCCCTGGGTCCCTCGGGTCCTTGGGTTTTACGGGCTGCAGCTGTGCCCGACCCTAGGTTAAAAGACCCGATCCGGGTCTGCCCGAGTTGGACCCAGACCCTATTTCAAATTTTAAAAACCCAAATTTCGGGTCCGGTTGGGTCGGGCCGGGTAGGGTCGGGTCGGGTCGCAGCATTTTTGCCAGCCCTACTTGTATGATGCAATGCAAGTAATGGTGGAAGGTATTAAACAAGCAGCTCCTAGGTCCCATTCACAATACTTGTCAATTGTAGACAAGCGTTGGACAAATATGCTTTTGCATCCACTGCATAAAGCAGGTATATAATTTATTTCTTCTAAATTCAGATTTATGTTCTAAGTTTCTAACTCTATAACTTGCTATAAGTTAACTAAATCTAAATCTTATTTCCTTATTTGAAATTGGTGACAACTTACTATCTGAACCCGAGGTTCCAATACTCACAAAAACTGGGCTTCGATGCGACTCTAATGTCTGCTGTGAGAGATATAACTAACAAATTCTTTACCTCTACTGAAGAGCGCACCATAGTGATGGATGAGGTATATAACTAAATATATTACATAACTTACATGAAGTCATGAACATCTTCATTCTTGTTTGATGTTTCATCATTTGATTCTGAAGTTTGTTCTTAAATATTTTTGCAGTTGCGACAGTTTCGTGAAGGCCTCAGTTGTTTTGGTCATCCAAATGCAGTTGCCGACCGTGATCAGGGTGATCCTTGTGAGTGGTGGGTATGGAATGGAACGGGTGCCCCCCATCTAAGAAAAGTGGCTGTTCGTATTCTTTCTCAAACAACATCTGCCAAGAGGTTGTGAAAGAAATTGGAGCACTTTCAATTTAATTCACTCAAAGAGAAGGAACAGGTTGGGGGCAGACAGGCTAAGAGATCTCGTATATGTTCACTACAACATGCGGTTGAGGGCTAGAGCAATACGAGATGCCAACTACAAAGAAGTGGATTTTGCTGTCATCCACGATCCCATTGACACCGCATACACATTCAACCCATCCAGGCGTAGAGGCATAGAAGAAGTTGATGATTCAGAAGATCCTTTAGAGGAATGGATGAATGAGATAGGTCGTCCCATTCTTGATAATCTAGATGGTCGTCCAGATCCATACATAGAAGAGCACTTTGAAGGAGATTCTGATACTAATGTTGACCAAACTCCACCTGAAAGACTTGAGCCTGAACCTGAGCATGAAAATGTTGATATGGTGATCAATAGAGCAGTAGAAGAAGCATTGGGTAGCACAAAGTCTCCTTCAAAAAGTACATCTGGGTCAAAATCAAAATCTGATAATGATGGTGGCAATGATGGCAGCGACAGTGAGCGCTCTCCTGAATATCCTCCTACTGTTGATCCTTAATATGATGATCGTCCTTATGTTACGACAGCTGCACCTCCTCCAGCAGAAAAAGATCATCCAATGCGTGAAAAAAACTTTTCAAAGGAGGAAAACTCGAATTGGCAAAGACTACAGTGGTGCTGCACCACCTCAGGCTACAGGCTCCTACGACTACAACAATGATCGTTATTTTGATATTGCTGATTCACTTGGCAACATGAGTATTTCAGGTTCTAATTCTCAATCTCAACATGATTCAACATTGGGATTTGGCAATATGCTATTTGGGCAACCATACCCATCTCATTCTCAATATGGGTATTCTGGATATCAAAATCAGCCACCACCACCACCGCCACAACCAGAAGTAGAACATCATGTTGGATATACCTATACAACAAATGTCTCAGGCCCACATGGAAGTTATCAGTACAACTCCCTTGCATTTTCTTAGGATGGTGGGCAAACATGGAGTGGTGGTCATTCAGTTCTTCCTGTTTCTCCAGTCCCAATACTTCCTATGGCTGTGCCTGTAGCTATTCAACATATTCCTCAAGGAAGTGAACATCCACTCACTCGAGCTCCTCGACATACATCTCCAAGAAAGGCACAATATCTCAGAGATTTAGAACAACATTTTCCAAAGATTGGGATGATGCAATTTGTCAACGATACTGTCTATGAGGAGCATGCGACTACATACAACCAACTTTATAGGATGCACATGTCATGAGCGGAATATCTCAATAGTATCAAATCGTTACAGTATGGACAACCTGCGCGCCACTCAACATACAACTGATGTGAGTTGGTAAGTAAATATGTTATTGATATGTTGTAAATTGTATATTGTTGCATAATTGTGTATATTTAAGTTTGTGGATTGTGCTAGTAAAATTTCATATATGAATTCCTACGTTTTGTAATCGAAATCCTTAATCGAAATCCCAACGAAACAGGACAGGTTCCTTACCTCCCACACGATGGACCCCCCTACCCCACATCCAATATAGAATTTTATTGTATAAAACGATGCATTTAGGTGTGCAGATTACCCCTGTAAAATTTCATATATGAATTCCTATGTTTTGTCATCGAAATCCTTCATCGAAATCCCAACGAAACAGGACAAGTTCCTTACCTCCCACATGATGGACCCCCCTACCCCACATCCAATATAAATTTTTATTGCATAAAACGATGCATTTAGGTGTGGAGATTACACCTGTAAAATTTCATGAATTAATTCGTTCATTTTGGCGTCGATACAACCATGATTGCATCTGTCGGTATTTCCGTCGGTATACCGGTAAATACCTATTTTCAAGCTGTCGAAACGACGTCGGTATCGGTCACCTTATTCCTTGCGCTCAGTAACACCATTCTGTTGAGAAGTGTAAGAACAAGATATTTGATGAATCATGAATGGTTCCAAGTCATTTACAGAAATGACTGGCAGATTGTTGAATAACTTCAAGAACATTGTATGTTTTAAAGATTTTATGGGCTTATTAAATTTAGTTTTAATCTCAGCAAAGAAAGCAATAATAGTATCAAGAACATGTTTTAATAATTATTTTTTAAATATAAATAAAATCTGAAATTATTTTTAAAATTATAAAACATGATATTTACTAATTAAAAAGACAAGTGATATGCTTTCGACATGCTAGTTTCATCTTATACAACATTAACACACAATTCTAAAGAAAAAAAAAATAAAAAAACGTTTTTTTATTTTTCAGCATTTTTATAAATAAAAAATACGAATTATTTAGATATGTTGGGTATATTTTTGTTTATATATGTTCATGTTAGTCTTTGATAGAACTTCTTCTACTAAACCTAAATTAAATACCTATTATTAATGGTACTAATTGTATTATTACTATTAATTAATGAAATAACATGTTAATGTTAATTATTAGTGAGATAATTAGTGATAAATCAGTAGATCTATATAATATAATCGTACATCTAGTGATAAATAGCATCAATCATAAGTATTTTGGAGTAGATCTAGGATTTTAGGGGTATTTGGTGAATTTTTTAGGTGAGAATAGAATTATAAGAAGAGAAGAGAGAGGGGAGAGGTTGGAAATGATGGGAAATGCAAGAAATTAAGTAAACATACCTTAATTGGGGCTGATTTGAGCTCCAATCTCAAAAATCGCCCAAACTCCCCAAGGTTCTCCTTTCAAACAGCAGCAGCAGACTCCGTCTCGCAAAAATCGGTGTATCGGGCGGTATGCCGCCCGTGCCGCCTTGTACCGATGTGTAAGTGGTGCATTTTGCACCGGTACCCTCGATATTTGGCGGTATTGGCGGTATACCCACCGATATGCCGATATATGCGATCCTAACGACAAATTTGCATGTATCTGTACCGGTACCCGTCGATATCAGTATTTCGAGCGGTATACCGCCGATACCGACGAAATCTCATCCCTTGGCTGAGCGTAAGAATCATCATCTTCTTGAAGTTGCCAGACCCCTTATGTTTCACTATAATGTACCTAAACCCTTTTGGGCTGATGCTATCTCCACTGCCTATTTTTTGATTAATAGAATGCCTCCTCTGTCTTAAATAACCAAGTCCCATTCAATGTGTTGTACTCTAGAGCTGTCCTATTTTTAGTGCCACCTAGGATTTTTGGTAGCACATGTTTTGTAAAGAATCTTCAGACCGGGTTGAGTAAACATGATCCCCGATCTACGAAGTGCATCTTCTTGGGGTACTCCCACACTCAAAAAAGGTACAAATGTTATGAGATGAAATTCAACAAATGGTTTGTTAGTGCGGTTGTCGTGTTTTTTTGAAGATACTTCGTATTTTCTGTTATGGGTTTGACTCTGTCGACGAATCTTCTTATTATTGTTCCTCTTCCTGTTCATGTTGAACTGACATCTTCCGAATCTTTTGCTTCTGAGGTACCCCTCAAAGTGTATCAAAGACGCCACAAGACTACAACTCCCTCTATGGCTGCTCCCTCAGCCAATCCTTCATCTTCATCGATAGATCGAGACACTACTCTGGTATATGCTGACTTGGATACTCCGACTAGCATAAGAAAATGGGTGCTCTCTTATACTTTCCGTCCTATCATCAATATTGTTCTAATGCTAATCTTGGTTTGAGTTTGGCAAACTTTATTGTTGCTCTTTCATCTATTTGTATTCCTAAAAATGTGGGTGAGGCCCTCACACATCCTGCCTGGCGTTGTGCCATGGAAGCTGAGGGAAGCCCTACATAGTCAACAGACTTGGGGCTTAGTAGATGCCCCTGCTCATTTTAACCTGTCGGTTGCCGCTGGATCTTCACTATGAAGTATCAACCAGACGTCACGGTTGAACGCCTTAAAACCCGTCTTGTTGCTAAGGGCTACACTCAAACCTATGGTGTGGATTACTTTGAGACTTCCTTGCATGTTGGACAACTTAATTCTCTTCGGATTCTTATTTCTGTTGATGTCAATAAAAAGTAGCCCTTGTACCAGTTGGATGTTAAAAATGCTTTCTTATATGGTGATCTGCATGAGGTATATATGGAGCAACCTCCAGAACTTGTTGCTCTAGGGGAGTGTGCTAAAGCCTGTCATCTTAAGAAAGATATTTATGGACTGAAACTGAGTCCAAGAGCGTGGTTTGATAAATTAAGTCAAATTCTTGATGCTCACATTCTGATTATTTTATCTTTGTTAAAAAAACTACTGAACGTCTTATTATTTTGATAGTGTATGTGGATGATATCATCATTTCTATGGGTGACCATCGGGTATCCAGGATACCAAGAAATATTTACAAAAACACTTCATTGCTAAAGATCTAGGAAACCTGCACTATAATCTGGGAATTGAGGTATCTCATTCTTCTTCTGGAGTCTGTTTATATTAGCGCAAGTATGTACTTGATCTTCTATAAGGGACTAGAATGTTGGGTGCCATGCCAGTCAACACTCCTCTAGACCCCAATACCAATTGGGATGATGATTCTTCTCCTTCTTACCCTGACAACAAACAATATAGAAAACTTGTGGGAAAACCCATCTACCTGACAGTTAAACGAGCAGGCGAGCTTTTAACCCAACTCAAGTGGAAGAGACTTATTCGATGGTCACTGCTAACCGAGGAACCCCGCAATCAGTTATTAAAATCAATAGGTGTTCAAATTGTTCATTTGAATAAACACTTGTTAGCAGGTATCTTAATAAACCTCAACAATGCCATTGGCATGTCGTGTACCACATTCTTAAATACTTAAATGCTCACCTGGAAAGGGTCATCTATATGGGAACAACGGGCACTATCAGGTTTCTGGTTTTTCTGACTCGGACTATGCTGGCAACATGGCTGATCGTAGATCTACTTTAGGTTACTACACCTTTGTAGGTGGTTACCTTGTCACTTGGAGAAGCAAAAAGCAGGCTGTCATGGCTAGATCTAGTGTTGAAGCTGAATATCGTGCCATGACACACAGTGGCGGAACCAAGGGGGTCAGTAGAGGCCGTAGCCCCCCATATTAGAAAATATATATATATATATATATATATATATATATATATATATATATATATATATATATATATATATATATATATATATATATATATATATAAACACATATATTTCTTTAATGCTATGTGACTGTTCTGTTATTGCACTTTCTCTACTGCAAAAAAATCAAAAGAACTAAAGTAGCTTAGTGGTTCGGCTTGTGCGCTGCTTGTCCTTGCTCCCGAGTTCGAACCCCCGTGTTAGAGCTTAAAATCCCGCACGACGTTTTTTCTTGATATACTGTACTATGCCAATTAAATACATTGTCCGCATGATTGTAGACAGAAAAATGAGGTTGGCTCATTGGTTTAGTGTTTGCACCACTTTGTCTGTGGTCTCGAGTTCAATTCCCTATGGGACATTATTTTATTGTACTATCTTGATAATTGTTTCTAATAACTAAGGAGTCGGTTAGCTCAGTGGTTCAATGTTTATTTCACGCTGAGTATGGTCTTAGGCTTAACTCACCTTATAAAGTGTCTTTCTATTTGATATTGTGCTTTGCACACAAAATGGTCACAATACTTGCGGTTTTCTCATAATAACTAATCAATGATGCTCCTAAAGTAATTCCAAACAAATCCCCCTAAATCCCAAGAGAACAAAATTCTCCTAAAAATAACATATAATCCAATTAAATATCAATTAATTTGCAACTATTACTAACATCCTTGCTCGTCTAATATTAATTTTGGACATGTCCTTCTAAATTTTGATACAATTTAGTTTTAATTAAATATAATTGTTACAATCAACTAAGCCTTTATTTTCGAAATTATGACAAGTAATGCATTTGAAGTCGAAAAATAGCTTAGAATAACTCTCTGGGTATGGAGAGTATAACTATATTTTCCAAATATTACATTTAAAAAATTATAAACATTTGTTGATGATTGAAAAGAAATCTCTTGAACAAGACTAGTGTCTAGAAATTTATGATAAAGTAGAAGAATGCCCAACGAACTAAGTAACCCTCATCAAATTCTAAAGAAATATGATTGATATAATCAACTAAACACCTATTAATTTCTAATTATAAATAACTATAATGATATTTGATGTTACCTAATTCCAACAACAATATATTAAAATTTTTTGAAGTATAGCTGTTCTTTTTTTTATTGATATCTATCTTATCGTATTTGAAAGATGACTACAAATACTTATTTTGAAAATATCTAGCAACAGTATTGAACTTCTAGATTTTGTTGTAAAAGTATAGGCATATCAGATACAATAGGAATTCTAAATTATTGTAGTTATATATATACCCATTATATATACATATATATATATATATATATATAAGTGTCATATGTTATCAAATAATTCATAGTCTTCTGAATAATTTGTTAAAATTTTGTTTCAACATGAACAAAAAGTTGTACTTACTTTTCACACGTCTTGATTCTGTTAGAATCAGCTATATTTCGACATTTAATTATTTTTAAAATTTCATTCTACAAAAAATACCATTTATAATTTTACAAGTTGAAACAACTCTTTTGTTTGGTATATTGAAAGAAATAATTTATACCCTTGTGTTGCACCACAATGTGTATTATTGTTTCCTCAAACATACTAGAATTTTTTTTATTATTTTCTATCATGTCAAATATGACTTTGTTATGTAATTTAGTATACAGCGATTGGGAATGTAGTCATATAGATTGATATTACTTTTATCGTATATTGAAAAAGGACATTAAAGAAAATTTGCTCCCCCCAATGGAGAAATCCTGGTTCCGCCGCTGATGGCACCTACCACTTGCGAGCTGATGTGGGTTCAAGGACTATTGAAGGAATTCATAGTCTATGATTCTGTCCCTATTCCTATGTAATGTGACAATAAGTGCTACCTTAATTGCAAGTAATCCAACTTTCCATGTGCACACCAAACGTATTGAGGTAGACTGTCACTTCGTCAAAAAGTCTATTTTTGTCCAAGCACATAGTCAGTCCATACATCAAGACTGAGGATCAGCTTGCTGACATCTTTACAAAATCACTGCCAAAGACAAAACTTCAATCTATGGTGGACAAGCTGGGCATGCGTGTTATTCATGCTCCAACTTGAGGGGGGGTGTTAATATATATATGTATATTTATTCTTTTATTTTATGCTCCATTTAATGTCTTGTCTTCTATCCCATATTGGTGAACTCTGTAATGAGGGGCTCCTCTCCTATATAAGGATGATGCCTATGCTTGGTGTAACCCATTACTAAAATCCTATTCTAATCACAAACACCATTTTAGTATAACATCTCCAAAATGAGGCCACAATAGCATAATAATAAAAAGCAAAGGAGCAAGTGCAGAGGTGCATAGACACAATGTATCTGGGTGTTTTTCTTCAATTCTAGCGAGTTCTTGGCCAGAAAGCCCATTCAATGTCTCAGATACCGTGGCTAGAAAATGAATCGGCTGAAGTTGCTGGAGGCAGGCAAGTTGGTGGAGACTGGATGGTAGGGCCAAAAACTTCCAATTAAACTTTATACACCTTGTCAAGATTCTCCTTGTTGGAATAAGCATGAGGCACAATACTTATTATTGTTGACTTCATCTTGTTCCTTGATTTTGATTAAGATCCAAGACATAACATCAGAATCATGAGGTGACCAAGTACTGTAGTGCTTTAGCTTCTCATATGCAATTATGGTTAGTTTCTTAGCAGCGGTATTGATTAGGCAATGGTGCCATTCTTGTGATTTGACATAAATAAAAACCAGCTCAAACCATGTAGCTGTTTCATCTAACTTGATAATTCTGACTTGGAGGCGATTAGTAGTACCAGAACCCACAAGGAATGCAGGTAGACGTAGTTGGTGAAGGAACATGTGGAAAGTGGGATAGTGAAAGGGCATGGTCCATGTGCTGGAATTTTATGGATGATTGGTTTGAGAGGAAAGGAATTCGGAGATTGGTGTGGCATAGTGTAGGCGGTAGATGGCTTTCTTCTGGTGGCAAAAACGTTGCTTTCTACTTTCTCAGAGGTTGAGGAAGCAGTATGATTATGGATAGTTTTTCACCATGGAACCTGGCAGTTTCCTGTTGCTTTCTGTTATACCATGCAGTATGTGTTGTAGAGGATCTAATGACTCCGATAGTCAAGTTTCATGGCATTCCTCATTACATAAAAGGGCTGAACCAGAAATGGATTGTCCTTTTACCAGAGGTTGAGTGCATTGCTGAATCCAGGCAGACGATCAGACGAATCGCTCCAACAAGTTTGGATCCATGATATTGATATCTAGGATGAGGTTTTTGATGGCTGATTTAGGGAACTTAGTGCTTTCATCCCAAATAGGTTCATATTAGGTCAATAATGTGGCTCCCCATGAGATTGGCAATTCATTGAAACTCTAGAGAATAAAAAAAAATCTTGGGTTTCAAAAATTCATTTCAGAAAAGCATAGGTTATGGTTATATCAGAAAGTTTCATGGTATTTTTTAAAGGATATTTTTCCAAACAGATGGCTTGAGTGGATCAAGTTAGCATTTCTACTGCAATGTTCTCTTTTTTAGATTACTTGGAACTCAGAAGACATCTTGCAGCCCGCAAGGGGAACCATGTAAGGAGACTCACTTTCCCCTGTACTGTTATTGGTGGTAGCTCATTTTTACCTTGTATGATGAGAAAGGCTGAGGGAAGGCTCATTCTCAAGCATTTTGATATGAGATGTCTATTGTTGCAATCACACATTGAGGATGCAGATACTTCAACAATTTTCTGATGGTGATTACTCTTTGGGAGGTAGTATTGGAACTCCAAACCAACATGGACATTCCAAATCTTTGGAATGAGCATGGGTTCTGGGGTGGGATGGGATGGAGAATGGGTGAATTTCCTGTCACGCCCCTCTGTAGCCATCAACTAGAATAGTCTCAGTGGGAGAATGCCACTTTCGTATCATGCACCTATCATTTGGATGGAAGGTGGTGGTGTCCTATGCATCATATTAGAAATGTAGCCAGGAGGCAAAGAGATGTGTTCTACAAAGAAAACCCCTCCTGTATATAGGAGAGGGACATAATCACTTATGAACCAAACCCCAGTGGGCGAAGTGCACTTTGACTTGTATACATGATAATAAAAAACCAGCCTTGAGGCTCTCGAGGCTTACGCCTCTTGGCGAGGCTATCCCAAATGCGCCTCGGGGCTTACGCCTCAATGTCCTGGACTGAGGCTTACGCCTCACAATGTTTGAGGCCCGCCTCAAAGCACTGAGGCTTTGAGGCTTAGCTGAGGCGTACGCCTCAATTCTAAATGATGACGTCTTATGTTAACCACCAAATTGTCTACTTTTAAGTTTACTAAAAACACTTTCTTCAAAAAAATCAAAGTTCTTGTAGTCGATTGTTACTTTTCATTAATAAACATTTAATCATCATTTTCAGAGTATCATCTTTCGATCTTCATTGTTAAATTTCTCTTTGTTTGCTACCTTCTTATCTACTATGTCGGTGAATTTCATATCATTGTTAACTAATTTTGGTTCCTCGTTCCTACTAATTTGAAATTCTATCTCCTTCAGTTTATCTATTGACATCTTTTATTCTAGTAGTATAAAGAATTGATATCTTGTTATTTTTTACAGATTTATTTGGCATTCTGGTGGGTCCTTTGTCTCTATTATCATTATTAAGTTTCAGAAATAATTACTATTTCATATTGTTGTGCATGTATATACATATTTTTGTTATAACACATTCATACACAACCTATAAATATATATATATATATATATATATATATATATATATATATATATATATCTGTGTGTGTGTGTGTGTGTGTGTGTGTGTGCGTGTGCGTGTGTGTGTATAAATGCATGTATAATTTTATTTTTTATAACCGCCTCATACATATTTTGAGGCTTACGCCTCAAACGCCTCGAGGCTTACGCCTCGCCTCACTGAGACAAAAATGCCTCGTTACGCCTCACACATTTTTCAACCTTGCTTGTATATGAAATAGACAATAAACACATATCTCATTGTTTCTCAACACTCCCTCAAACTGGAGAATTGGAGAATCTCAAGTCCATCTTGCATATAGGCTTAAACATATTAAGATCTCTTCCTAAATCTTACAATACAATAATCAAAGGTGTCCACTCCCCTTGAAGAAGATAGCATGTAGCAGGTAGCAAATACGTCTTCTTCCCTGACAAAGATGAAATGCATCATCTGGAACAACATATGATGGAAGACTTTTGTAGAAGCCATTTGAGTTGCCATTGTTATTGAAGCAGTTTCCTAAGAGAAGCAACACTATTTGAATGAGATAAGGTAGTTTGGAAAAATGTATTTTTACAAGAATATTGCACTATATTGGGTGTTCACCATGCTTGGCACAAATTCGCTTATACAGAAAAAGCACTCCAACATGTATCAATAGAGGACAAATGAATAAGAAGAACTAGACAACATGGTCGGATCAAGGTGTTAAAGTGCAAGAGGTGACAAGGCAATTTTGTCTCAATGAGGCGAGGCGTAAGTCTCAAGGCGTTCGAGGCGTATGCCTCAAAATATGTACATGGTCTTCCTATATAAAGATCACACACACACACACACACACACACACATATATAGACACACACACACATATATTCATCTGTATGTATATGTCGGTATATGACATATGCATGCCTGTGTGTCTCTATGAATATCTGTATGCATAACTTAAAAACATATGACCTATCTATATGTATATGTGTTTATATGTATATATGCATGTTTGTGTGTCTCTATGAATGTCCCTTGCACCAACTACGATGTAGCAAGAGTGGTTGATGTGGAAAAAAGTCCAAGGTATTGATAGATAGCAAAGAAACAATAAAGGGAGTGATCAATACATAGTCCATCGCTTTTTCATCATCATCATCGTCAACTAATGTATAGGGAGGCCAAGGGAAATGACACTGCCTGATTGTAGGTCTGAAAACACAAATGAGTGAAGATTGTTAAAAAAAATAAAGGCATTCGACGAGGAGTGATCTAGTGTATGGAAATGACGACCATTAGAGAAGTGATTAGCATTTGATCTCTAGCTAGTACACATTCCTCAGAAATGTTTTGGGTTTAGCTAATACACATTCCTAAGAAATGTTTTGTCTTCTGCACAAACGACCTTGGCATGATTAATATGGTTAACCTAGGATTTGCGGAGGGTTTTCGCCTAGGTTTGCCACACTGGGGTGGATCAAAGGGCCCTTCTTGGGTTGGGTCACTTTGCAAAAAGTAAAAAGATATAGTAGGCCAATATAGGCATAACATGGCTCTAAACAAAGGTTGATGGGCGGGATTGATAATAGAATTGTCCACCCACTTGGAAAAGGAGAGAAAAACGGTAAAGAAAGGCAAAAGGTGGACACATGAATCACATGGGAGCACGGAAATGAAGGGGTGGCTCTTGTGATCTCATCACCTCCTGCCCCACTGTCTTTTTAGCTTCTTTCACCAAACAACAATGGGAAAAGGAGACATGCAACAACATGTGTTAGTTGCATTATAGTGGGACCTGGGGAGGATTGGAGACCGGGGGGTAGCCTTAGTCACAAATTCGGTATTCGGGATACGTTCAGTTGAGTTGAAAAATTCGGAACTCAGGAATTATGTGGGAAAATTGGGTAAAAACAGTCAACATACAGTAAAATACGATCAACGATTCATAAAAAAGTTCTGAAAAAATATAAATATTTTGTGTGTGTGTATGTATATCATACATATATTACATACATATGTATGTGTTTACATATGCAAATACAAAAGTATATGCACTCAAACTAAGTTCGGAGTCTTAATCAATATAGTGCGGGAAAAGAATATAAATGGGAAAAAAGCATAAACGTGAATAATGCGTAATATTAGGAATTGGGAGTTATTCGGGCATTTCGTACGTCTAGGGAAAAAGTCGTGTAAAAATGTGACTTTTGCAAAAAGTCGGGAATATAAGCTGGGCATGGGCAACAAGGAAAAGCAGTTGTGGGTCACCACAGTCTAAGGAACCATAACAATCGAGTAGAGAGGGGAGTTTCTATGGGAAGCGGTGAGGTCATAATCGCGGATTTGGTGTAGTGGTGGATAGGTTGAAGCTTGGGAAAAAGTTGAGGAGCACATAATGTCATCGCCTTAGGGGAGCCAGTGTAGCTGCTTTATGCTTGCACCACAAAAGCTTGCCCAATGTATTTGTGCCTACATGGAAGCGAAAGGAGTAACAATTATAGGGAAGTTTCTCAAGTACTATGTTGACACCCAGAAGGATCTAAGCGAGCATGATCCAAGAGTTGAGACCTGTCGGTTCACGCTGAAAGGGAGCAGGAATACTCATGTAGAGAAGTAATCAAGCAAAGAAAAAACCAAACAAACTGCTTGCCGTGTAGGGTGCGACGTGCAAGGAACCATAGAGGATATGATGTAGATGCAAGGAAGCTACCATAGAAGGGGCCCACAATAAATCTAGCAGAAGAACAAGAAGTGAAACATGGCTAGTGTACGGGCGACCTCCTGTGGATGAATGTTTTCTAGGGTTTTGTTCCTAGGAGCTGCTACTCAGATACTGTAACAATGTAATTAGGAGGCAAAGAGATCTACGAGTAAACCATACTTTCTTATCTACATAGGCAAAGAGAGAGGGACAAATATGGATTCATATAAACCCTAACCGGCCAAATACACTTTGATCTACATAGAAAATACAAATAATCCCATTAACTAATCAACTCTCAATGCATAAGTGACAACGCTCTGGGCCTAATTGATTTCCTTGTCTCCCTTGTTATGTTTTCCCAATAAAAGGGATGTTGAGTTGTTGATTGATGTTGTGATGCAATATTAGTTCTAGATTTTCATGATCTCCTCAGCAGATATCAACGGTGTTTTTCTGTAGAGGATTACATTGTGGATAGCATTGGTCTCTTGTATCCTTGTTATTTGATGGAGAATTAGGTTGTTAGGTTCACAACTTTTGTTTGGAATTTGCTTGGTTGTTGAGGCTTGAGGTCTCTGACGCCAAGAAGCTGAAGTGGGAATCAAGATCTATGCTCTTTGGATGATGGGAACTGTGAGGCTTTACAACACAACCATGATTTGGCTTAAGGTGCTCTCGTACAAAATTCACGTGTTGAGATGGAGACTCGAGTAGGTTGGCTACATTCAATGTGGTTCCACATGTTGCAGGTCAGTAGTATTATAGATAGGCACTGTATTTTTTTGGATGCTTTGATGAGGTCTTGATAGAACTTGCTACGGGGATGTGCGACTCTTACCCGCTAGACAGTATTCTCAAGGAGATGTGAGACAGATTGTCCTAAAGACTTCCATCAAGCTTCTACCTGATGACGGGGATGTGCGGCTTTTACCCGCTAGACAATCATCTCAAGGAGATGTGTGACAGATTGTCCTAAAGACTTCCATGAAGCTTCTACTTGGTATTTTCTTTTAATTAAAAAATGGGTAGTTTTCTCATGAGAGCCGTAGAAGAAAAGTTAAAGTTACATACAACAATGTCGTAAAATTTCTTCCCATGTAAGAGGCCTCGAAGACAACAACTAGAAATATTTGTGGGTGATGCTCTTTTAGCTTTGAGGAAGGAATGTTTCCAGGCTTTTTAAGTAATGAGATAGATGGATTTTTGGCTTTATTTACATTCTCTCTACTTAATGATATAAAAATTACGCTTTCCTCAAAATTCTCCAGCATTTAAATTGCAACCTAAGTTTTAAAAAGCGGGATGCGACCAGCTAGCCCTACCTAGGTGCCTTAGCATGAAGAGACAATTAGGAGGCTACATTGTAAAAACTAGGCAACTTGGTAAAATATCTTTGTCGTAATCACTACTGTAAATCTCATGTTAATGTGTGTGTTGTGTGTATACGTATGGAATTAAGAGAGGATTCCTCTCCGCCTCCCTTACACCTGTTGTGGAGGTCGGATGCCCAAGAGGGTGCTAAACAGAGGCGATACCTGGGATCTGAACTCGGTTCCCTTTGTTCAAGGATGTCGTCCTTGACAACTTGTGTCAGTCATCGATATATATATAGAGTCAGGCTAGAATACACTCGAGTGTATCCAGAGCGGAATACACTCAAGTAAATTTTCATGATACAATATTTTTTTGAAAATCTAATCCGTTGATCTTCTTAAACATCTCGTGAACAATCATATATAAAATTTGAGCCCATTTGGATATGTATAGCTCACGTTATGAAGACCACAAAAATTATACATTTCAAATTAGTTTTGTGCGTCGTTTTTGTCGCCCTTGGATGAGTGACTTACACTCATTCAAATGATCTCAAAATTTGTATGTTGCCTAATTATAGTATGACAATGAAGATCAACGATTTACATTTTGCAAAAAAAGAATAGTCTTGATATGCAAACACCACTTGAGAGTAGCGTGTGATCCGTACACGAGTGTATTCTAGCCTGACTCTCTCTCTCTCTCTCTCTATATATATATATAGAGAGAGAGAGAGAGAGAGAGTCAGGCTAGTGTACACTCGAGTGTACTGGAGGCACCGTACACCTCAGTCATTTTTGAAGATACAATAAATTTTTGAAAAATCTAAACCGTTGATCTTCTTAATTATCATAAGAACATACTATATAATAAATTTTAGCTCATTTGGACACTTATAGGTCGTGCATCTAAAGGGGGCAAAAATCATGTATTTCAAATTAGTTTTGTGCGTCGATTTTGTTGTCCTTGGATGAATGACTTACACTCATCCAAATAAGTTCAAATTTTGTATGTGACCTATTATTATTGTAACCATGAAGATCAATGGATTATATTTTGGAAAAACATAGTCTAGATAGGAAAACACCATTGGGGTGTACGGCGCGATCTGTACACTCGAGTGTATTCTAGCCTGACTCTCTCTCTCTCTCTCTCTATATATATATATATATATATATATATATATATATATATATATATATATATCGTGAACAAGTGCTTACGATGATGTTGTGTTGTTCCATTGATATGTATACCCCTATCCTATATATTGGAAAGGAGGCTATTACAAGAAAGCACAAAGGAAGAGGCTAACCCTAATGGGCCATGGGCAACAGACCCATGTAGACAATAGACCAATTAACCTATTAACTAAATAGGCTAATATTCTAACAATCCTCCTAACGCTGGAGCATGGGTGAACGCATGTCCAAGCTTGGAGTTACATGACTCGATTAAACGATAAGAAATAAATGATAAATGAAAGATAGAAGTGTCACTCCCCATACAAAAAATTGTTACCTCCCTTAAACAATACTTCCTAACTGAAAATTGTATGATGACACCTCTTTGAGATGTGTTCTACAGGATTGAGAAGCTCGAGCTTTGAAGGTCTTTTTCTTGAAGTGCATCTGAACTGAAGAACATTTGAAGCAGACAATCATAAATACCATGACTATGCCATATTCACTAGAGAGGAATGTGGAGTGGAATAAGCACACTCAACACATCACACGTACATAACGCGACAAGTGCAGTGTCGATGCAACAGTAGAGGTGTCTTTGAATTGTCTGAGAAGTGTAATCAACTGGAATTAGCGCAAACGACCACCAACGTGCATAATGTGGCACGAACACGCTGAACGAGGTGTTGAGGTGTCGACTCAACACGTAGAAGTAGCAGATGCAACTCAGTGAAGACATGCCGAAGTAGCTCAGTGAAGAACACTCTGGATGAATCTTTGCAGATACAAAATTGGCACATGCTTGAAGATGATGAGATTCTAAGATGAAGAAGCAACCATCTGGAATACCATCAACGCAACATGGATGATCAACTGGAACGTCATCAACACCAAAGAGACTAGAGGTTGGAATATGCACAACAAGCTCTTGTCCTGACGTACATAATGTGGTACGCACGCGAAAGTCTTGGTTTCAATGCTACAACTGTGAGATCCTTCAATGCTATCTGAAAAGTAATGTGATGCTAAGTGGGAATGACACACCACCAAGACATTACTAACGCAGATGTGCTGAAGATCATGAAGCTCCATGAAGATAGCTTGGAATATATCATCTCTTCTCATATCATGTCTCTCTCCTCATATCCTCTCTCTCATGTTCTCTTCATACCCTCCTCTCAATCTCCCTTTCTCTCTCCTCTATTCCCCTGCACACCAAATACGACAAAAGTGAGTAGATGGTGTGGAATTTTGGTGTGGAAAAAGGGAAATATGATTCCCCGCACATGGAAAGACGCACACATGATGGATGGAAGGGTGGGAAAGGGAAAGGCTAAAACGGGAGGTGTAGTATGTAGAGAAGAACAAAATGACTATTAGAATGGAAACAGCGGTAGGAGATACACTATCGGAATTTTTCTCGGTAGGGGAGGAAGTGGCATTGTCAGAATGGTTTCTCGGCATGAAAATCGATAACCCGAATCAATATGAAAAAACAACCCGATTAAGATTCAGATAGAGAAAATAAATGGATCTTTCCTTGACCCGTAAAGGACACTTGTCCGGCCCTTAGGCCGACAAATTTTTTGTTGGGTTAAAAAATAATAGAAGGATCCGATTATCACCAGTATTGGAGGAGAGATAGACCTTTGGAGGATGTCAAACTAGAACTGGAAGTGTGCTGACTGCTTTTGACACGTGTTTGGATCTGGACACACCGTGTACCTGTAGGGGATGAGAGGCACACTCCTGATGACACGCCGTGTAAGATTGCTGACACGCCGTGTAGCTCCTTCTCTCAAAATTGACTGACTCCTTGCAACACGTTGTATGGAAATGCGACACCCCGTGTCGGATGTCGGAGGCGTGAACTGGATCTCCATCGACACTCTGTGTTCCACGTGGACACGCCGTGTCTGATGTCGGAGGCGTAACTCTGCTGTCTATCGACACGCCGTGTTGGAGGAAGACACAATGTGTCTGAACCAGACGAAACTTCGTGTCGTCAGGTTGATTTCTGGAGCGCGTCACGGCGTGTTGTTTGGACCACACGCCGTGTCAGCTACGACTAATGCACGATCTCGACGGGAATTTGCATCGTCAAGGAGACAAGAACCCCGAGAATTAGCATCATGGGTCGACGGGAATTAGCGCTGTCTTTTGTACGCCTTTTATCATGAAAAGCGGTGACTTCTTGCTTGACCATGCCCGGATCTGGACAAGAATAAGCGTCATCCAGGATCTCGAGAGGTGTAGTGATTGGATGGACAATTTAACGACGGATGCGGCGGATGGACGCGGAGACGGCAGGGCAACAAGGCAGTGAAGATGATGGCGGTTGTTGGAGATGATTGCTAGAGCCGAAGGTGGATCTGCTTTGGTGTGGCTACTTCAATGGCGGTGGGTGGAGCTGCGTGATGAACATATCTTTCGGGAAGATGACAATTGACGGATAGATCTGGACGGGAAGGATGGCGCTATCCAAAGATTCAAACATAATGAAAATGATAGATGGTTGCCGGGAAGGGTGACACCAACTCATAGATAAAATCTATGTAAAAGGAGAAGATGCGACCATGGGGGCCGAGATGTGCCTAAGGGGTGATCGGCCTAAGCCATGGAAGGGATGGCGACAACCGCCTGTTGGTGGGCTGTCCCCCTGTTGCTTTCTAGGAGAGGAAGGGGCGGCGACTGCTGGGTTGGAAGGAACGTCGAGAGGGAAGGAGGGGCGGCGGCTAGGGTTGTCTCCTTAGGGCTATTGCTTTGATACCATGTGAACTAGTGTATACGATGATGTTGTGTTGTTCTATTGATGTGCACACCCCTATCCTATATATAGGAAAGGAGGCGACTAACCCTAATGGGCCATGGGCAAAAAGCCCATGTAGACAAATAGACCAATTAACCTATTAACTAAATAGGCTAATATTCTAACATATATATATATATAGATATATATATATATATATATATATATATATATATATATATATATATATATATGGGTGTATATTCACTGCCCTCACAGGTAACTACCCGTGGACCTATTTTGTAACAGGAAGACACATAATTGTAATGAGACAACCAAAATTGTAATAGAAAGACTAGTTTTGTAAATACAGTGTGAAATTTTTATTGTCCCTCTAAAAATAGTAAAAATGATATTTATGACAAAACAAAAAACAATTTACACTGTATTACAAATTGAGTCTTTTTATTTCAATTTTTGTCATCTCGTTACAATTTTGGCTGTCTCATTACAAATATGTGCCTTCCTATTACGAAAGAGATGCACGTGTAAATAACATTAGTATATACACACACACATACATATAGATACACAGGCTAGCGATCTAGTGAAAAACATTCTACAGTGAGAGCATGAGAGGCATTTGAATAACTATGAAGTTATAGTTTTCTTAAATATCCAACCTTATGAATGGTAAAGACATCATTTTGTTTACTTTCACACAAAAAACACTGCAATCCAATATTTTTTGCATGTCCGTATGTACAATATAGATTATTTACATCCAACAATCAACCTAAAACTCAATATATAACATTGGAAATTATTCGCTTGTTGTGAATTCAATACAAGTCCTGCGATGATGAAATTTTGTAGGAAGGTAACTAATAAGGTATATTTGTAAACTACACAGTTGGATTATGAAAAATTGATCATTGTTCAAAGTTATTCAAATGCCTCTCATGCTCTGACGGTCTCACCAAGATATGTTTCTCACTCTGTCGTTGTCCTATAGAAATATATATATATATCTCTCTCTCTATCTACACACACACATACTCACACACACACACAAGTGTGTGTGTGTGTATACGTATTATGATAAACTAATAAATTATTGGCGTATATAATGCATTATGTAACTATTTCCTACTAACAAACTTGTTGAACTGTATAAGTCATTAAAGATATAATACTAGCTGCAAAGAATAATCGATTATCATGTAAATATTACATGCTAAGCAGATTTATGAGACTAATGTGGGTAACAGAATCAAGAATTTTTTGTTTATATAGATCAGGCAATGTAACTATCACATATTTAGGAGTTTTGAACTTTAAAGACGTATCGTACTATAATGCAGACTTAATGTTTTAAACTGATATTACTAATCACTATGTTGTATTAACATAAGGTATTAAATATGACATATCCAATCTAATCTACAGATTAATTCATACTATAATGATTCAATCAAACTATCAAAGACATTAAAGTAGGTATGAGGTACCAGTAGATATTATGTTAAGAATATAGATTAAGGTAGGTAACAATAGATAGTAACTTTAATTTGTAACTATTACTAACTGCTAACTAGATTTGTATACATACTAGTGGATCTAGAACTAGTATGTAACTATGTATAATATATCTCTGCAGAAAAAATAAATTTAAACATCAATAACCTGCTCAATACATGTTGTAAAGTTTAAACAAAAGGGCAGTATCTTTGTCTGGGGGCATGCTCCACCTGGAATAAGAACCCAAGCATCATGCTACTATGCAGTATATTTGTTTTAAAAATTGGCAGAACTTTGGTGGCTTTGTAACTAGTGCCCGAAGTGGGCCATTTCAGTGAGGAAAAGCGCTTGCTTAATGCAGAACCGCTTCAAGGGCCGCTCAGACATGAAAAACTACGGCCCTATGGTTTGCCGCTAAAGGGGGGCACACTTTTATTCAATGATTGCAACAAACCCCTTGTCTACAGTTGCGCTACATTTACTTTCACTGCCTTTACACTGTAATCCGTATGAAATTAAGAACGACTATGATGAAACTCACTTTTAAAATAGGCAAGTGAAATGAAAACATGATTAAAACTGTCATCAACGTCATTATTATCGCCTCGGTCCAATTCCATATAAGGAACCGGATGATCAGAAAATATTGATGTCATGGAAATGAAGTTTTTCAGTAAAGAACTCAAGTGCTTGCGTTGTGGCCTAGATAAAGTGCTTTGTAGATGTCTAACAAGCAATTATGATCATGTGCAGATTTTACTGTCTTAGAATCTACTGTGTGGAAACATGCATGGAGGTCGAGGATAAGCTGAGGGGATAGGGAGATGTGATGGTAATTGATGGGATAAATGAACGACAATAGCATTTAGCCCCACATGTATGTAACAGAGATGCAAGTGCGCAACTGTGTGTTACATGTGTAGAGGATAAACCGAGGGGACTGGGAGACAGGGAAGTAATAGATGGGATGTATGAATGGCGATACTATTTAGCCCTAGATGTCAATATGTTACAAACGTATAAGTGCATATAACCTTAACATGTATAGATAACATATATACCTTCAATTTAGAATCTTTAAAATATTGCAAATACTTTTTCATTGTCGCGCCACTAGTAAAACATATAACCATAACCTTCTGCATGTAATGGTGGGTCAGTTGGTGATTTTGTTTTATCATTTTAATACTATTTTTCATTGTGAAGTTGAACTAAACAAGAATAGAGGTAAATTGTAGTCCAAAATAGAAGAAGAGGAAGACCTAAATTAACATGGGATGAGCTTATAAATAGAGATTTTGAATCTCTACATCTCAACCAGAATATGGCCCATAATAGAGCTGAATGGAAACAAAGGATCCATGTAGCCGACCCCAACATAGTTGAGACTGAGGCTTAGATGATGATGATGATGATGACTCATTGGTATTCTTGTTCATTATCCAGCAAATTGAAGGGAATAACTTTGATTTTTTTACTTCGCGAAACTTGCTACCTGACCAGTAGAAGTGGAATAGGACTTATTTGGCCAAAGAGCCAGTAAATCCAAAATCTGGTCTTGTATAATATTACTAACTTTTTTGCATTTTTGACAACTGGATTATGACAATTGAAAATGATTTTAGCTTATCAAGATTGCTGAGCCTAAACCGTTGGTCATCATTAGTCTATGCTGTGATTTCTGGCTAATTAATTGAACTAATCTCATAAACAGGTTGCTTATCCAATTATTAAGGTGGTTAAACTAATGTTCCCGGTCAAGAGTTATTGCTTTTGACATGAGTCTCCCGATAATCGGTTTTTGTTTAATATAAAATGATTCTGTTTTCTCAAATTAACTCATATGCAACTTTAGCACCCTTGTTGAATCTGGAGAGTATTTGGGATATGTACTGTTTGCACAGTAATTCTGAGTCTTCTGACAATATTCAACTAGGATAAAAATGCTCCATGAAATATATAATTTAGAGGGTCGTGCTGATCTGACAGTAGCAGCGGCCTTGAATATTTTAGAGGGTTGTGCTGATCTGGCATTAGCAGCGGGTTTCATAATTAGAATAATCCCCTAGCTTTTGAGTTTTGGAAAGCAAACTATATACGGCTCTACTTGGTGGCTGGGATGTGTGGGTCTTTTGTTTTCGTTTGAAAATGGTTCCTGTGGGGTTAACTTGGTCTGGCATCTGGTTAATTTATTTCTTAGCTGCAGGAAACCTCTTCGATCTTAACAGCTGAAAGCAATAGTTCGTTTTTGAGACAGTTTGGGTTGGGCTTAGGAGCTCTTGAGAAAAATTTTCACAACTTAGAAGGCCAATTTATTATATTGAAATGTCAAATTCTTGTTATTATGCACTTTTACCATTGAACCCAACTGATTAGTTAGCATTTCAAATTTTCTGAAAGTTACCACCTCAATATCAATCCAATCCATTAAATTATGGAATAGATATCATTACATTGTTGTGGGCTTCAATTACCAAACAAATACCATTGCTGTAGGTTTGCAGTCTCTCCACGATTATGTTGGGACAGTGTTGAGTCCTTCCATTAGCTGATTCTTTTTGCTTGTTATTACAATTATTAGACATTCTGATTTTTCGATTAATTGATGGATGCACATGCTTCTTTTTCGATTCAGAAGAATACTGTAATTTCCATTGAACAGTATAACAGTCTCAATACGATATGATTTTGTAGGAGGCACAAATGGGACTGCTAAAGTGGCAGACTTGAACCTGGAAGCTGATGCAACTGCTGAAGACGACGATGACGATGATGGCATTGACTGGGAGGAGGGTTGATGCAATTCATCTTTCATTTACTCATTGGCATGTTAATGGCTCAAAGATGTCATAATATGGCAAATGTTGATTGCCTGTTAATGAGTTGTCAAGTTTATGCATGTGTGGAGTGTCCCAAGTGACGGGAGAGAGAAACTCAAATAGAGAAATATAGGTGAAAAGTCCAATGGACTGGTGATGTCCCCGTTTATACATCGATGTCTGTACTTCTATGCTACTTTCTTGCAACTTATTGGAAGGAGGGGAAACCAATATCGCATAAGTTTACTAGCTATAGGTAAATTAACCAGTGAAATCTTAACCTCGTGTAAGATGATTGTTGTTTGAAGCAACGACAAATAAACATATTGGTAAGATGTCCGTTGTTTGGTACGCATGTATGTAACTTTTTGTTATTTGCACAAAGTCTTGTTATGTCCGACACATAAATAGCATTGTATTTTTTAGCAGTCAGTTAGAGAGGTATTGTGGAAAATAGACATGCACGACAAATAAACCTGTTTCTTGCCGCAAAGATTTGGAGCGGCAAGTTATCAGGAGATTTTCCGGTTAAGTTGTCTGTGTGGCAATTTATTTATCGTGTAGTCGGCATAACAAACATCAGTCAAAATACCCAATCAAGTTTAGTTACCATGTCGACAAACACAAGCTTAAGCACCCGCTGTTTTCCGCTTAGGCTGCTTAATGGGCCGCTTGATAGACCCACTTTTTGCCTTGTACGTTGTTTTTTGTGTTGCTTTTTGGGATGTTTTCTACTTTCATCCCTATTGGCAAGTAACATGTTGAGTCAGTCTCGACTTTATGTAAAAAAACAACCTCAAAATATATTGAGTCGCCAATTTCTACTTCATATACATGGGTACTAACAAAGATCTATATAGAATAGAAATAAAGATGTATATTTTTATATGAATAGTGCTTATATGTGAACTAAACACATTACATGGAAGTACAAATTATGGATTGTTGTGCTACTACTACGTGCAATTACAACGACCATTCCCAGTTTGGTGCCGATAATATAGATTACTAGGTCTAATTAGTAAGTAAATAAATATTTAGTTTAGTCTATTATTCAGTATTATATAATGTTTGTGTACTCATTTAATAGTTGTACTTTATTAGTAATTGCATCGTTATTGGCAAGTTGTAACAGTGACATGTATATTCTATTGTTCTTATTATCGTACAGATTTACTACGTATAGGATCACTCTAGTTGATTAGTACTTACATATCGAAATCAATATTGATGCTAACATGGTCACATATTAAGTTGTACTACTAATTACAATTATTATTACAAAATATAACTAGTTCAAAGTTGTGGTGATGTTTGATATACATCTTATGTAAGAGATATACGTCTCTCACACACAGTAAAGTTGGAACACACTTGAGGACATTATACACCTCAATTGTTTTTAATAATGTGGCAATTGTCTTAAAAATCTAAGTCGTCGATCTTCTTAAATGTCATAAGAACATTATATAACAAATTTGAGCTCATTCGAACACTTACATGCCATGCGTCTTAGAGGGAAAAATCATGGATTTTAAATTAGTTCATTGTCAATTTTGTTTTCCTTGGATGAGTGACATTCATCCAAATGGGCTCAAACTTTATTTGTGGCCTATAATTGTTGTAACAATGAAGATCAATGGACTGGATTTTGTAAAAATATGATCTAGATAGGTAAAAGATATTGGAGTGTACGGTGTGATTTTTACACTTGAGTGTATTCTAACCTGACTCTCTCTCTCTAAAATGAGAGAGAGAGAGAGAGAGAGAGAGTAGAACACACTTGAGTGTATCCAGAGCAGAATACAGTCGTCTTTATTGATGATATTCCGATATATTCTGATTCCATGGAGAAACATTGGTAAGCTTTCTAAATGTGAATTCTGGATTGACAAAGTCATGTTTCTCGGACATGTCATTTCTAGGGGTAATATATCTGTTGATCCCGCCAAAGTCTCTACTATACTTGATTAGCAACCTCCTCGGAATCCTTCTAAAATTTAGAGTTTCTTGGGTTTAGCTGGATATTATCGTCGTTTTATTCTGAATTTTTTCAAAGTCACACTTCCTCTGAATAAGCTTACTCGGAAGGACGAGCCCTTCATCTGGTCAGCTGCATGTGAGTCCAGTTTCTAGCAATTGAAGCAGAAGTTGACATCGACTCATGTTCTTATTTTACCATATGGCAAAGAAGGGTTTGTGATATTCATTGATGCTTCGAGGAATGAGTTAGGATGTGCCCTGTAGCAGAATGAAAAGGTAGTGGCTTTTGCATCTAGACAGCTAAAACCTAATGAATTAAATTATCCCACACATGATTTGGAATTAGCTGCAATCATTCATGCTCTCAAAATCTGGAGGCACTACTTGTATGGGACAATGTTTGACATTTTCACTGACCACAAAATCCTAAAGTACATCCTGACTCCAAAGGACTTGAATCTATGACAACAGCGATGGATCAAATATCTAAAGGACTACAGTATTGCCTATCATCCGAGTAAGGAAAATGTAGTCACTGACGCCCTTAGTAGGAAAAGGGTAGTGTGTGCATCTCTATCTGTTCCAGAATGGAGGACCTAGTGGGCTAGAAGCCACAGTTTTTTTCTGGTCGTGTACATGCCAACAACATCTCCATCACATCCAACTTGCATTTCGAACTTCTTGGGGCACAGAAAGCTAGTCTTGATCTTGGAGAGCTCTCCTCTCTCCTGTCGAAGCATCAAACACATCTGTATGTGGGTCTTGATGGTGGTCTTCGATACAAGAACTGTATATGGGTTCCTAAGTAGTCAGCTGTAAAGACAAAGATTCTCAGTGAGGCACATGGGTCAAAGTACACAGTTCATCCCGACACGATGAAGATGTATAAAAACCTACAACGTCAGTTCTGGTGGAGGGGCATGAAATGTGATATTGCCGATTTCGTGTCTAGGTGTCTGAAATGCCAAAGAATCAAGGTTGAGCATCAAAGACCATGCGGTCTATGAAAACCCCTTGAGATTCTGGAATGGAAATGGGAACACATCATCATGGATTTTGTGGTGGGACTACCCAGGACGAGGAAGAGATACGATGTTGCATGGGTCATAGTGGATTGTCTCACCAAATCAGCTCATTTTCTCCCTATGAAGACTACTGTGAAAGTGTCTGAGCTGGCCGACCTCTATATACGGGAGATAGTACGTCTACATGGGGTTCCAACATCCATTGTCTTGAATAGGGATCCAAAGTTCACTTCTAAGCTGTGGAGACAGGTTGAAGAAGAATTGGGCACCAAATTGAACTTCAGTACAACCTACCATCCACAGACAGACAGGCAGTCAGAACGTACAATGCAGATTCTAGAGGATCTTCTCAAGCTTGTGTTCTCGATTGGGAAGGCTCGTGAGACTACTATTTGCCTTTAGCTGAGTTTGCCTATAATAATAGCTATCAGGAAAGCATCGAGATGCCTCCCTATGAAGCTCTCTATGGTCGACTGTGTAGATCTCCGTTACACTGGGACAATGTCAGAGAGCATACCCTGATGAAATCTGAGGAGATGCAGCTGTATACTGATAAAGTTGCACTGATCAGGCAGAGGATGAAGCGGGAACATGATAGGCAGAAGTCTTATACAGATGCTTACAGACAGGAGCGCCAGTTCAAAGAAGGTGACCATGTTTTTCTGAAAATCTGACCTATTCGAGCTTTGGCCAAGAATAAAGGAAAGCTCAGTCCTCGTTATGTTGGACCCTTTGAGATTCTGGAAAGGGTTGGTGAATGTGCCTATTGTCTCACTTTGCCACCTCAGTATAGTGCCATGCATAATGTCTTTTATGTATCTAATCTAAAGCCTTATGTCAAAGACCTCGGTCACATTCTGAATCATGAGCCTCTCGAGTTGAAGGATGATCTGTCTTATGCTGAGTCCCCAGTCATAATTCTTGACTTTAAGTCAAAGGAGCTTCACAATAATTGACGTATAGATATGGTGAAAGTTATCTAGTGCCACCATGATCATACCAATGTCACCTGGGAGCTTAAGACAAAGGCCGAGAAGAAATATCCACACCTTTTTCAAGCTACTTGAATTTGAGGACAAAATTCTTAAAACGGAGGGGAGAATGTGACAGAGTGAGTTTTCTATATATATTTCTCTCTACTATAATTTTATTTATTTCAATAATGCCCTCAACCATCTCCCTCACTAATTTGACTCAATGACTTATCAATTTCATATAGTGCCATCTCTAGTGTCATATAAAGTTGAATTACATGCAATAAGACACATAGTCAATTGATATAGTCAACATTCGAGTTTTACCCTCAAATTTGTACCATAGTTGTATAATGACATTATAAAGCTATGCCTAAAATCTCATTACAATTGGATTTACCAATTAAGAGCTATTAAATTTTGAAAGTAATGTGTATAATGTCATCTACTACGACCTAGGACCTAAGTTTCCAATTTCATTTGATAAAAATATGTCACGCATTCTTTTTTTAAGCTGGGCACAGATCTTTTAACCAGGGACCAATCTTGGCCATTCGATCCTTTGATCGAGGATCGCGTGGGATCCAACAGCTCCCGACTCATCCCTAACCTCTCGCGCGACTCGATCTCAACTCCAACTGACAGTGATTCCTTCAAATGCCTCTCGTACTCGAATCTCACCTCCTCTCCGCTATATACCTGGAGGAAAGCTTCCTCCCACTCGAACGAACCGAATGACCTCTTCCACGTTGCCCAAGGTCCTCGATTCAGGGAGAACGAACTCCCCTCCCTCCATGCCTCTCCCTGGCGGTGGTGCCGATTTAGGGCTTAACTCCCTCAACCACCACGTGCCTATATAAGACCCCCATGAGCTATGGTGACCTCCCTTTTATCATCCCCCACCCTCAATTCCAACAAAGCACACCCCTATCTCCCTGACCTCGAACACCCTCACCGCTCCTGACCTCTACCTCCTCCTCACTCCAGTGACACCCTCCGTTCAATCGACCACAACTGTACCTTCTGGGGACCTCGATGAGAGGGTCACCACTTTCACTTGGAGCCGTGAAGGCCCAGAGGCCTGGGTCGACGAGCCGCGCAACCAAGCTCCCAGAGCTTCACCGCCAGTGAGGTTGGAGCCATCTCAGAGCTACAGGAGGATCACAAACTCATCAACAGACCACCGTGGATCTTCAAACACCCTCAATCCAGCCTGAGGGTAGTTAACCATCCATCTTCGTTCTTCATTCCATTATCGTCCTGTTTGATTGTAAAATGGAGCTCACACCACCACCGGCGATGAGCTCGACCTCCTCACAACTATCGTGACCCCGCGAACTTAACCCGCTTCTCGGTAATGCCCAACACCCCCTGGAACCTTGACATCACCATCGCCTTCACCTCTGTTGTTCCCTCGCTGCGGCCATGGCGCGAGCGAGGAACAATCAAACAGATGGATTTCCCTCTCTACCCATGCCCGTCAATGGGCTCCATTGAAATTCCTTGGGCCTTTCCGTCTTTTCGCCTGCTCTGACCCCCCTCTGATGAGCGTCCGCTCGTGGGTCAGTGGGAGGATCCGATTATTTGGATCCCTCACCTGATCCACGAAGCAGAGCTTGCTTTTCCTTTTTTTTTTCTTTAGAAATTATCCGATTTGCCAGATTTTGGAAAATCGATTAAAAATAGCTCCTGTATCAGAAAAATTCCCATAAAATGTCTATGTTCTCTAAAAAATAAGAGGAATCTGTATAAAATATTGCAAATACATACATCCAATCCTAGAATCAATGCACCTTTCTTTTGGACCTTAATTGTTTTCTTTATAATTTAACTTATAGAAAATAAAGGCAAGAATTGGAATCAACATTTATGAAAAACCCTGAGACCCCAACGTGATCCTCATATGGCTCGAAACCCTAATCAAATAGGGGTAGTTGACTCAATAATAATGGAAAGCTTAAATTCTAGTTTTCTCTCTTCATGTGTATACCTTATACAACTATATGTCAAATTCTAAATATTTGATGACACTTTATGATTTTGAACGAGCCTAAAACCCTAGATTTAACTATGTTCCCTTTGAATCATGTGAATCCTAAAGAGACACCCGTAATGATCTAAATAGTAATCGAAACCCAAATATGGAATGATGAGAACCCATGATGATATTAGGTCCTTGACTCTATTTCGGGGTGATCAACTCTTCTTAATCTATGCTTGTTGAAATTAAGATATGAGATTCAAGGTATGTGGATATAAGTATATGATTAGTTTTGCTGAATGTTAATTATAAGTATCTGCTTGCATGTATTTGAATACATTGTTGGATGTATATCTATGTGTATTGCCATTTCTGCCTCAACACCAAAGATCATTAATGGAATGAATAATGACTTGTAGTTACTGATGGTGTTCATTAATCTCCCTATTAGAGAGGTAAAGCTTTAATGTTGACTAGCACCTCCCTAATGGTACAAGGTACGTAGGGAGATCCCTAATGGTACAAGGTACGTGAGGATAGGGCCTAATAATATATGTTTGTGCTAAGTCCACCATAGTAATGCATGTTCATTGGAAAAATTATTAAGTAACTTGAGTTTACCTGATTTTCCACCTTAAAATAATGTTTCCTTCTTTTTATTCTCTTTTCAACTATTTTCATTATGCCAACATAGTATAGCATTTTTACTACGACGTACCAAATTTTTTTGATGTTTTTGTTTCTCGTATTTTCTAGGTACAAGGAACATATGATGCATCTCAAAGTACCAGAAGCTAATAAATAAATGCACATGGAGGATAGATTAGATAGATCTCTATCTCTCATCTTATTTTTCAACTAGATGGTCATTTGTTCTTCTAGATGATGTATAGGATGTTGTAAATCCTATGTAATAATAATTTCTTTTCTTTATAGAACTATTCATCTCTTCCATCTCAAATATTGTTATGTAATGACTTTATTTATCTTCAATGAATGAATGTTTATGTGGATATTCATGGTGATGTGGATAATGATCTTGGCTCATTTCTCTGATTTAGTTGACTACCTTAATCTCTTGTATTTTCCCTTCTGACATTTATAGAAATGAGTGCACATATATCTGTGGATGTCACTAAGGAAAGTATATAGATATTGGGGTCATCACAATAGCACTAGAAGATTTTTCTTCTTTAAGAGAAGAAAATGAGAAGTTGAAGAAAAGACTGGCAGAGGTTGAAGATGAAAATAGAAAGCTAAGGAAAGAAGATGAAAATGACAAGTAGATAGAAGCCGCAACTACACCAACTCGCAATTTCATTCAGGATGATAGTTGAGATTCAGTATATGTAACTGAACTTAGACAGAGGATGGAGGAACTGAGAAAATAGTTGTTGGATATGGACCAACATGGGACTAAAGAGGAACAACAATACTAAGAAAGCTTCATCTACTGAGAGAAGTAGTTGAGAAAGGGCACAAGAAAGATTCAGTTACAATGGAGGAAGATGACAAAGATAAATAACTAGAAGCCCAAACTATAGAAAATGTCCCAGAGGATTCAAAGCCTATAGAAGAAGATCCAACTGAAGAAAAAGATCCAGTAGAAAAAGAAGAACTAGTAGAAAAAAGGATCCAACAAAAGATGAAATAGACAACATAATGATAGAGGTAGACTTGGAAGATGAACTGAAAGAAGTAGAAATAAATTATGATGAAGCTCAAAAGAAAACACCTAAATTGTTGAGAAAGAGGAAGAGGAAGATCTAGACGGGTATAGGGAACATTGAAGAAAATATCAAGATAAGAAGGCATGCAAAGGTAACATGAAAGCATATAAAAGAAAGTATATAAAATTTGTGTATCTTTTACAAAAACTACTTACATAAATTACACTTCAAAAACAACAGAAGAATTCCACATTCATCTATGAAGTAACTCTCTAAACTAAAAAAGTAAATATGTGAAATGTAAAGTAACTATGTGAATAGGAAAGTAACTGTGAGAATAGTAGAGTAATATTATGGAATGAAAAGAAATATTATGGACTAAATAGTAGAGTAACTGTGAGAATATGTATCTTTTATAGAAACTACTAACATAAATTACACTTCACAAACAATAAAAAAATTCCACATTCATTGGATTGGAGCACTTCAAAACAAAGGAAATCAAAGAGGATGTCCAGGAATTCATTGAGAACATTGAAAAAGTGTAAGGAGTTACTTTTTAAAATTCTATGAGTCACATGTTTAGTATAAATTAGTTGATCAATCTTTAAATTCTATGTATCACATCTTTAGAATGAAACTTTTAGAAAAAATTAATAATGCACAGGTCAAGAAGAGAATGGAGTTTTGGAAAAGACAATTGGTGCATGAGAAAGGACCTAACAACACTATTGTTTAAAGATAAGATTATGCAATCACCTATAAGAAGTGAAGTAGTAAGTATTTATCACAATATGATGGATTTCTAACTGATGGTTATGGATTTTCAGGTTATGGATTGCTTTGTGCAAATGTTGAAAGAAACAAAAAAAAGGAAGAAGGGATTGTCATGGCATTGTTTGAGCAGTTATGTGCCGATAAGACAAACAAAGTGTCACACTAGATTACAACAATTACAACAAAAACACTAAAGGTTACAACTATATAATTTGCAATATTGTTTTTTATAGAAAAATATAGACATGATGGTGGAAGTCATAACACTAAAGGAGTTCGATATGCTATCACCTCTCTTCAATGTACCTAAAAAAGAATTTATGACACTGGATTCAGTGTTTACAATACTTAATAATGACAATCACTGGCACTTGCTTGAAGCAAGTTTTAGAGATGGGGTGCACATGTCTTACAATTCAATGTTAGGAAATTCCAAATCTAAGAAAGTAGTCATTAGATGGGTAAGAAAAAAAAATGAACACTTTTAATAAAGAGTTGAATGAAATAGTGTTGGTTACATTGTACTTAATAATGTTTTGTTTTGCATGCAGGTGGGCTTTGTTCATGAGTTATTTAGGGGGGTTCCAGAGCGTGGAATTCAACTATCTCAATGGACAACAGAGTACCCTGAGTGCCCCCAGCAAGAAGATGATGATATTGATTGTGGAGTCTACATTATGAAGTATATTGAATGCTTGCTGAATGGATAAGAAATGAACTTCACGAGTAAATACATCCCTGCAATTAGGACAAAAATATTCTAAGAAATGATGAAGAGGGGAAGACTGCAGCCAGTTAAAGAACATGCTAGAGATCAAGAAGAGTCCCAAGAAGGAGCGGGTGATAAGCATAATGAAGACAAATATGAGGATGTTGTGCCAATCCTGAATACATGACTTTTTTCAGATTAAGTATAACTTTTAGAAAACAATGTAGTAAAACAATGTGATTCTGAAATGATGCTTGAGAAAATACATATGTCAACTCTATAAAATACAGTTCTAGTCTGAAGTATATTTTGAGTTTAACAAAAAATTAAAGTTGGAGTTAGGATAGAACATGAGTTCTATGGGTTTATGTTTATGATTTTCTACTTTTTGTATGATGTTTGAACCTATTAGTTTGATGTTAATTGAATGTTCTTGTAACTTTAGCTAGCTGGTGTTCTTGTATGCATAATGATTGTGATTAGCTTCAATTGTTGATCATTCAATCTATGAAGTAACTGTCTAAACTGAAGAGTAAGTATGTGAAACATAAAGTAACTATGTGAATAGGAAAGTAACTGTGAGAATAGTAGAGTAATATTATGGACTGAAAAGTAATTCTGTGTATTATAAAGTAATTATTGGACATATAAAGTAACATTTGATTGAAAAAATAGCAAATGGTTCTAAAATGTATATACTAAAGAATTCTTAATAAGTATGAAATTGTCTGAACATAAAGTTGAATATTTTTTGTGCTATTGCGTATAAAATAACAAAATATGGTCATTCCAGATATAAATTACCGAAAAATAACTCTAACAACCAAAAAGTAATAACATGAAGTAACAAGTAACAATATCAACTAGAAAGTGACATTGTGGATGAAAAAGTAAATGTTATACATTATTAAGTAACTTGGATCCACAAGAGTAACGTAGGGTTACACAATGTAACAAAAAAGTGACTCTTTCCCTTTTCAAAAAGGCCGTGTTCAATTAGAACGGTCCCATTATATATATTAGATATATAACTGAGAATTATGACTTTCATTATGATTAATGTAACACCCCTGACCTGGGTTATACTTTAACCCTAGGTGTTTTGATTAAGAAAGGTGATTAAAATGCTTAATCTTATCTTGTGAAAAGTAATTAGGCCTCAAGAGGAACTTATGTTGCAATTCTAGTCCTTTTTTAACATTGTTGAAATCAATGTTTTGCTTATTTTGGACTAAAGTGCAAATTACCCAAGTTGAGGGGTTTAAGTGCAAATTGTGCATGATAATATGTTCCTCATGTGTTGAATCATCATGAGAGTGAAAATGATGCTTAGATATATCTTATGGAAGCCTGAATACCAAGAAAGAGCTGATAAAGCAATGTATGTGCATGAAAACCTAGTTTTGGTGTAATGTGCAATTTACCCAAAACTCAGGGTGCAATATGTAAATTACCAATTCAATAAGGTCCCTAATGTTTCTTGTCACCATGTAGAGCAAAGAAAATTAGAGGGGTGCCTCATTTGAATTAAGTTGGAGGAGAGTGAATCTTGATATTAAAATAATCAAGATTTAATCCGAATTGAAACCCTAATTCGATTTAGGGAAAAAATAAATGTATTAATTAAAGGGCCTTCAACAAAAATTAAAATGGTTGGATTCATATGTGTGTGGAAATCCTTGATCCTTGAAAGGACCACGAAAACATCCAAGGGAGTGGATAACTCACACACAATTTTATAAGAAAAAGAAATATCCACTCACATATGGATATTAATATAATATGATTTGAGGTGCTTGATTTGCTTTTTTTTTCTTTTTCTTTAAATCATGGATAATTGAGAGGAATAAGAGGTAAAAAAGATAGCCTCGTCCCTAAGGAAGTTTAGGGGTAAGAGGTGGCCATACTTTTGGGATTAAAAGGATTTTTGCAAAGTATATTCTCTCTCATTGAATTTTTATAAAAGGACCTTTTACAAGCCAAATGAAAGGCCTTTTCGATCCCACTTCTTCTCCTTGCTTGGGAAACGACCAAGGGAGCTTGGGAGGGTCAGGAGTACTACCCCCAACCTGTTGGTAAGGTTCTTGATCCATTTCACCTTGATTCCATGGTGGAAATCGAAAATAAATTATGGATTTCTTCCTATTTCGATCTCCTCTTCAATTCTAACCATTCCTTTTCACTCAAACCTTGAGGACGAGCCTTGGAATGGTGAAAGGAGTTGCATACACAATTTTTTCCGTGAACATGGAGCTTTGGATCTCAATTGGAGGCGGGTTTTATAACTTGAACCCTTGATTTTGTTATTGTATTCAATTCCTTATCAAATAATGATCATTTCTACATTTACAATAATTGATTTGGTTGATGGATGCAATCATCATGGAAACCACAGTAGGTTTCGTGAGTTTAGAGGTTGAAGATGATAAGCACACACCTCTCCAAATATCCAAGGAAAACGGTCTTGATTGAGTTGCTCAAACTGTTTCCCAAACCATTTGGGAGCAAACGGTTTCAAACCGTTTAGAAGCAAACAGTTTCACCAAACCGCATGAGACCAAACGGTTTCAGACCGTTTGGTGGAGTTGACCAGGGTTGACCATTTGGATATATGTTGAAAATGATCTAGGTTAATGACCCACCAATTATTATTGGTTAGTTCCAATCGGTTCATGAGTTGAAGGTCAATCAATCACCAAAACCCTAATCGGGTTAAGTGCTGATTTCCAAGTTGATTGAATTTGAAACTTGGGTTGATTGACCCAAACGGTTTCAAAACCATTTGGGGATCACCCAAAAGGTCTCAAGACCATTTGGGGGTCATCCAAGAACGTTTGGAGGTCTATGGTTGAGTATGGTTAAGAAATTGAAGATCCAAAGATACTAAGTTGGAGTGTAATCAATTGCTGATTTGGTGATCAATCCAATGATCCAAACCCTAATTGGTTGACTTGGATTTTGATTTTGACATGGGCAAACGGTCTCAAGACCGTTTGGAGGTCATCCAAACGACCTCACGACCGTTTGGGGTCAGGTCATGTTCAATTTGGATGATGGTTCAATGGTTTCAAAGTAATTGATGTTACATTGATTAATGTTGAAGGATCATCGATTCTAAACCCTAATTCAATTGATTCAAACCCTAATGGATGACCAATTGAGGGTCAATTAAGGGTCAAATTAATTCAAGTTTGACCTAGTTAACTCAATTGAAATATGAGGATAGGTCCAATTGATGATTGGTTCCATGAATTCAACGATTGAAGGAATCAACATTGGAAACCCTAATCCAATTTGATTGGTTGAGACCATATTTGGTCCATGCGGTTTTGAGGAGGTTTGGACCAAATGGTCTCAAGACCGTTTAGGACCAAATGATCCCAAACCGGTTGAGCCCATGTGGTTTCAAAAAGTTTCTTTAGCAAACGGTCTCAAGCACCACCTTTACCAAATAGTTTCAAACCGTTTGAACTTTGAAAGACCAAGACTGTTTGGGGCTCAAGTAGTCAAAGTTGATTGAGGATTCAATTGGTTAATCCACTTGGACACCTATTGTAATTGAAGATTCAATTGGTCAATTCAATTGGATACCTTATGAAATGGAGGTCCAATGTGATTGAATCTCTTGAGAATTAAGATGATGAATGATTCATTGATCCAATGATGATTAGTAATGATAATCAATGAAGGTACAAAGGTTGAAACCCTAATAGTACCTAAGTGATTAGTTCCAATTAAGGGATGAACCCTAATTGCTTATAGGATCAATGACTTGGTACACTATGTTAATCATAGTTGTATGTACTTTATTGAAGGGATGATATGACCTTATCAAGTTGAGAAGATATTAGCATGAATTCATACATGAATATGATTCATGTGGTGATTAAGGGTATGATCCTTAAGTGGAGAGATCATGAAACCCTAATCATGCACATAAACCCTAATTGATAGGGCTATTGAACTCTAGCCCTAATTGAGTGTAATTCTAAATGAAACCCTAATCCAGGGTGAGGATGTATCCCTAATCTAGGGTAATGATATGTGGAACTCTAATTTAGGGAAATGAGATGTAAAACCCTAACTGGGATGAATAGTGAATCTCTAATTATGGATAATTGAATGAAATCCTAATGGAGATGAATAGTAGACCCAAATTGTGGGTGACTATAGTGGAAATCCTAATTAAGGATGATTCCATGTGAAACCCTAGTTGAGGGTGATTCCATGTGAAACCCTAGTTGAGGGTGATTCCATGTGAAACCCTGACTAAGCATTAAACACCACATGATGTTCTAATACTATGTTGTGATGAGAGGCCCTAAGAAGGGTGAAGGTATATGAGACTCTAATGTGAAGTCATAATACATAAAGCCCTAATCATGGGCAATATGATAATGAATCATAATCCTAATTTTAAGTAAGGGTATAAAGAAACCCTAATGACGAGATAGAAGGAATGGCCTTATAAAGGTGAAACATTTCATGTGGTTGATTATAAGAAACCTTATTGTAAGCAATGTCTTTAGCATTAGACAAGTCCATATCATTAAAGATAATTGGACAATTCTAATGTGTGGCCTATGCATTATATGCTAAAGGTGAGAGTTTAGTGATGTAATGTATTAAGAGGGGAAATACATTAATACAAAATAAGTTGGCTAACTCAAGAGAGTCTGAAATGATGAGAAAGTGATACATCAAGATATGATAGTTATCACATTCAACACTTCAGGGTTTATATACCTTGATATACTCCAAATCCAATATAATTGGGTAAGAAACATATGAAGTGTGTTATGCAACTATTACAATGAAATGTAATGAGCTGTTGCACTTTGATGAGTGTTAATTAATGTATCTTGAGAATGGGGTTAAGCCCAATGATGAGTATGATGTAGTCATACCATGATGAGGATGAGAAATGAACTCATACATTGAATTGATGACCATTAATGCTATATGATAAGTGTAATGATCATGAATAATCATTTATGATATGTTTGAATGCCCCAGAGGTATGGAATAATGAATTAAGGGTTGGACAGATAATGAAATCATGAAACCCTAATTAATGAGAAATGGGGAACCCTAACCCTAATTTTGGGTAAAGGGAAGGAAAAGCCCTATTTGATAGTAAACCATAATTCCTGGGAAAGGAATAATGGTGTTACTATTGTATCACATGAAGTGATGAATATCTTGTATGACTGTCATCATGTCTAATAACCATGTAGATATTATGAGATGATGAATATAGCCAGGTTTGAGCTGTGACATTTATATAATAAATGTCAATTGGCCTTATGTGCCCTAATGTTGTTATTGCTTAGTAAAAATAGCAATGTACATGGATTCTATGAGTCATATGAGTAAGTTATTGCCTAAAAAGAGGTGACAAGATATTTTTGTGGCCTTGAGAGCCATGTGTGATGCTTGTGTAACAAGTATCATGAATGCCTTGGTCAGATGACCTGAAGGTGATAGTACCTAATAGATGGTAATGATGCTTAATGATGAGTTAAGGGTTTGAATACCCAAAACCATATGATTATGGTGATGAGAATGTGAAGGGATGAGAATTCCCAGTATTGAAATGAGGGACTGTGTTCCCAAGATCTTTAAAAAGACTGGTAAGTATTTGATGAAAATAGTACATGTCTCTTTATAACATTGTTGTAATAAGTCATGCTTGAGAACTTGGCAGATGCTAAAAGAATGTGAAAATGTACTTAATTAATAAAGTGAAATCATATCATGTAGAGCCTTGACCATAGATCCATCAACGTCTGAATTAGCTAAATGGTGAAACGGGTGCTCTGCGGCAAAACCCGAAACACATATTTTGAATATGTGGGGGTAAATGGGCGAAAAATATCCTTACATTCGGTGAAGAGATTGAGGGAAGGTAAACAACAAACCTCTCTATCCTTCATGTGTCGGGATGATTGTATCACTAATCTCCCGATGATTGGAATAGATGCCGTACACATCTCCCCATAATACTTATGTCGGGTCGATGAAGATAAACAAAAAATCTCTCGATGGCAGATGAGAGTGCAGTTGACGCTGTAACTCTATAGAGAAGTTCCAGTATACCCTGGAAAGCTATTTTGAGCAGTTAGCACAGTCCTGCTTGTTGTCCCACACTAACCGGGATGTGAGAGGTCATGGGAATCTGGCTCTTCCATTGACCTATGTATGGTACCGATTTCGACTTTGCAGTGGTCGGTTGGAGTATGAGCGGTATACCTCATCTCCTCAGGGTATAAGTGTGTTTGAAAAATGAAATCAACCGTATAACATGTTTGCTTAAGGATTGAATACGGAAATTCATTGGCTGATGTTACATTTCTGTTATATATCTGTAGTTCATTGATGTTATTCATATCTATTTGTATTCATTACAAGTAGATGTATGAACTATGAGTCTACCATGAGTAGATGCAATGTTATCCTTGAAAAAGGAGATTACTTCACTCTGTTCATACAATGACTCACCTGCTGTTGATTATATATAATCCTTCTGCTCAGTTTATTTTAATAAACTGCTATAACAATGTTTTGGCGGAGAGTTATATCTCCCGCTGAGGCAATTTACAATTGTCTCACCCCCGTGGGATCCAACGTTTTAGGTGGACGTGGAAAAAGAAGCAGAAATCCTATTGCAGGGAATGGACAACAACAGTAACATCGGAGACAGCAGTGAGATCTCAGGTGGAAAGACTGTCTGTCAAGTTATGCAGTTAGAAAGTCCTATGTTTCATCTCTGTACTCTCAGGTCCTCAGAGTTTTTAGTCAGTGTTTTTAATAAATCGATCTGAGGTTTTGGCATGATGCCTCGAGTTTTATATGCTGTCTGTATATAATGTATTAAGGCAGCTGATGATGTAGTCTCTGAAAAGAGATGATACATGTTATGTACATTTGAACCAAAATGTAAATGTTATACAATGGTTCTCAATGGAAAAGATTTCCTATGTGTGGATCTCTTTACAAAAGGTTTTAATTTTTAGTGATTTTTTCCGGCCATAGTAGCCCAGGTGGTAAGAACTCGGTAAGTCCAAATGAAGGACCTGGGTTCGAACCTCACCGAAGGCACTTTGCGAACGACAATCCACGCTGATTAGGTGCGGGAGGGGGGTGACCGGACCACACCCACTCGAGAGTTTACCATGTCGGGCTCGCCCGGGGTGGGTTCTCTCGGTCACCAATTTTTTTTTCCAGTGATTTTCATTAATCTTCTACAAATGATTCACTTCCGCTTAAGTTAATCTTGATTTTGTGAGTTGGATGCCACAATTAACATGTTCATAAGGCTCAACATATTCTTGTGACTGCTGATGAATAAAAGTGTGATTGATCTAGCTATAAAGTAACAATTTGAACAAAAAATTAAATATGAGAAAGGAAAAGTAACTCAAAGAACACAAAAGTAACTATATAATGTATAAGGTAGCGTATTGAACAGGAAAGTAACTAAACAAAATCAAAAGGTAACTATGTAAATTACAACATAACAATCAGACGTATTTGTTAAGTTTGGGTCCACAAATATAAAAAAATGATTCCAGAAAGTAACAACAAGTGATTCTTGATAAAAATGAAACTATATCAACATAACAGTACAAAATTACTGTGTTGCAGATGTTAGATAACAAAGATTCATATTTCTATTTATAAAGTAATTCTATTGATATTTAAGTAATTATATGAACTAAAAAGTAACACGCACAACTCAAATGTAACCGGTGCACACAAAATATTTCTTGTTGACACAAAGAGTAACTATAATGTACAAAAAGTAACCTTTTCAAATAAAAGTAAGTTTGTGATTGAACTATAAGAGAATGAGCCTGATCTTAAGCAAGGACTAGTTTATAGCAAGAAGGATTTTTCAAATCTGATACTAAAATAATGGTAATAGGAGAAACGAATTCACAAATCCAATATGTAACAAAAAATGGAAGAACATATCACATGGCAAGCAAACTTTAGAAAATCTTTGTAGTAGATTTGAATCCAATACAATTGCAGCTCCATAGAAAAGAGTAATAGTTAAACTAAAGTATAATCAAATGTGAACCACAACTATCACAAAGTACATCTGAACAATTACATTTACATCAAATTTTGATTGACTCACACACTAAACAATTGGATAATATTACACTAAAAACAAGTCAATAATCAACTCCAATAGTAGCAGTAGAAGTAGTAGAAGCAGATCTGCATTAAGAAGCCAACATCAGAAGAAACAATAGCAACAATAATATGGTGGAGCAGGGAGCATCATTATAGATCAGCCAATGTAAGTAGCATATCAATCAAGAACACCATGGTCTAGAAAAGTATGCATGTGAATAGAAGAGTGAGCATGAGAATAGAAAAATAACTATGTGAACTAAAAAGTAATGGTGTACACTGGAAAATAATTATTTGACATATAAAGTAACTCTGGCTTGAAAAAGCAACAAAAGATTCTGAGATATAACTACAAAGGAACACTTACAGATCAACCACTATAAAATTGCAAACCATAACTTTCAAGGAAGAACATGCTTAGTTCCTACACATAAACATAACAAAAATAAAATCAAGACAACAATTATGTATATTTTGCAAAATATATATGCTTAGTAGGTAACACACATCTATTTCTTCAAAGGACAATTTCTGCTATCATGATTGACACCATATTGTAAACAATTTTTACACTGTCTTGTTTTAGACTGAGAGATTTCAACTCTAGATTTAAACCGCACATCAGTCGCTCTAGGTCTACCTTTAGTTTTGCAAATACGAGGTATATGGACCTTGACAACACAAAAGAAGCTGTATTTAAACCAATTACACCAACATCAACAACATCTAATTCTAACATCTACTTTCACAAAACAATGAGATTTTCATGACATATATCTATAGCGTTGTTCCTACATGCTATATACACAACTGAATTACAAGCAGAAGCTAGCTGAAGTTTCTTCCTAGTGAATAGATGCATAAAAAATGCTTTGTCGAAATCAAAGGGTGATCTCTATATCCTTTACTCCACCTAATTGATATATATGGTTCGGGAAGAGTGCAAAAATCACGACTCTTTAGATACGAAAGAATGTGCCTACATGGAATTCCTTTGAATTCTACCATGAAACAATTACATGATAACATATCAGTAGATGAATCTTTATTTAAAACATGAGGACAACTAGAACCACCAACACGATAGACCTCAAACACACCTTCATCAGAAGTTTTTTTTTACATTGTACACCATATTTTGATGAACTTCAGATTGAAAGATCTTTAAAAGTGACTTGGTATATATACCACTCATTACCTCCTCTAAAGGCCACAATGAAGCCAGAGGCAGATTGTTGTACTCGTCATTAAAATCCTTGAAATTTTCTATCTCCCACACATGAGAATAAGCAGTCTCTAAGCAACAAACAAGTTCAAAGAGAGTTTTCCTACTGTTGACGTGGTTTCTAATGAATGCATTAAGGCTATCACTTCTTTGTGTTGTCCTCATGCCAGCAAAGAAAGAATCCTGCATAAAATATGGAACCCACTCCCACCGCATAACATACACATTAGAAAGCCAACTAATGGACAATAGGCCATTCTCTTCAAAAATGTCTGTATCATCTATATTCGAGACACAATTATTCAAAGAACTAATTATCTGATCCTTGTTAGGTACTCTACCAAGTTTAGAGGGGAGTTTCTATAGAATGTGACAACTATAGAAACGATGCTTACAAAATGAAAAAACACTAATAATCACAACATTCATTGCTGGGTCTTGATCAGTTATGATGGAGACTGACTCTTTACCAAAACACAATAAATATTGATTGAAAACCCATACAAATGAATCGTAATTCTCATCCAATAATAAGGCTGAGGCAAATAATACTATTTTGCGATGGTGATTGATACCACCAAACATTCCAACAACTATGGAATACTTGTTGCTACGATAAGTGGTATCAAATATGATTGCATCACCAAACAATGCAGAGTCATCAACAAAAACCGGATCAGACCAAAATAAATGTTGCAACTATCAGAATCATTTTGATAAGAATAAAAGAATTTAGAATCCAAAATCTTCAAGCTTTCAAAATGATCCAACACCATAAACACATAATATTTAGATGACTCCTTTCTCTTGCTACTGAGGTGTCCATGAGCTTGTCTACTTGTAAATGTCAACTTTTCATAACCACCAAACTCGGTTGCTATTAATGCAAGTTGTTTGGAGACAATTATATTTTCTTGACTCATATAAGAACGCATCTCTTTTTGAGTTTGATCAAGAGATGAATTACACTTCAAGTAGCGTAAGTGAGCATCATCAAGATCATGATTGTTTTCATCAACAAAAGAGTAACAACCCATTTGGATGAGGACTTGTCTAGTGTAAATCGAATCGTTGCTTTACACCCACACCTTTTTAGAGAACGCTTATGCTTCTTGGACAACTTCTCATGTAAATCACCAACTTCGTGGCAGACAAGGCTCAAAAGACATTTAGATCTCTTAGAATGACTAATATGACCTTACTTATCACAAACCAAATCCTTAGCAACCAAAATCTTGGTACCTCATTTATAACGATTGTCATCTTTCCTAACATTAAACCCAATCATACCAGCATATCTAGAATAAAAGGATATGCCATCATCTAAACTTCTGAATTTAAGTCTAATTCTAGGGACATCAGCTGAGGACATAATATCAACATCATCATATGAAAAAGAATGAACATTGTCATCATCACAATCAATAATAGAATTATTAGCATCAATATAAAGACTATGATCCATAACAGAAACAACCTATACAAAAACCTGCATAAAACAATGTATAAATGATTGATAAACAGATAGATGAAAATACATTTTAGAAAACTTAAAAGGGATGAGTTTGTTGGAATAAAATAGTTTGAAAAGATAGCCAGATCAGAGTACATACTCATCCAAATATATCTTTAATAAAAATGCACTGCAGACAATAGAAAAATAACAAATTCAGTTACTATGTATATGCATTAAAACAATAATTTCAAATAAGTACATTATAGTTACTAGACATATTTAGTAGGTTTCAGTGAAATGTGTCCAAAGAGTATAAACTACTATACACCAAAAGTGGAAAGTAACACTGTAAATTGGAAATTAATTAAGTACTGTTCAGTTGTACTCTCGATAAAATCATGGACGGGAGCAACAACTATAATTAAATGATATTCATATCTGATGCTGCAACTGATGGCTAGATAGAAAAGTAAAAACAATTTAGTTTCAATTACAATCTTTAAATACACATGGGATATATAGTACATGAATGTCAAATGCTTATTTCTTCTGCTCACCCCACCATAAGAAAACACACAGAAACATTAACGGTCCCAAACACACCCAAAATAACTGCACAACAACATCAGGATCAATTCAAGAAGAATAAAGAGGATGATCGTCCATTACAGATAGGGAAAACTTATGGAAGAGGTAGGGGATTCTTATTACCTAGTTGTCAACTAAGAAACATCATTGTCACCTAGGCCACCTGCTCCTCCTACTCCCACAACCAATAGAAGATCATATGCGTTGTAACTTGACCTCCACACCACTCACTGCTTGACTATTTCTTCCTGTTCGGTGACTAAAAATGAAGTTCTATGAGTAGTTATAATGGAGTTCGAACATAATTAGAAAGGTGTTTTTGAAGTTCTAAAAGGGGGAAAGTTGCCATCTTCGGATGAGAGGAATCAAGATTGGAGATCAGCCATTGGCGAAATCAGTGGAAGAGAAGCACAACAGTCAACTGACGGAGGAAACATCGAACTCAAATGAAGTGGGATGCTACATTTTTTTTCTTTCTAATTAATAACCAAGATGCCACTGCATCTTAGAGATGGGTAGCGCTGCTATAGTACCCGCACATGTATTAAATGAACAACATATACACACACACAAGGGAGCCTATCCCTAAGGGATAGAAAATTTCCAATACCTGTTCCTTATATAGCATGTTTTCTAAGACTTTTTTGCATGATCCAATTATATGGATTTAAAGTATACCATGTAGATGAGTTGTGTATCAAAAATTATTCAAATTTGATATGTTTAGCACCTTCATCTTGAAGTTTTACACTCATTTAAATGAATGATAATTCTAAAAATGAGCTGAAATCAACAACTACCACTCAAATGTTTTCATTTATATCTCCTAAAATAAAAATGGGTTCATTAAGAAATTTTAATAACATCTATTCCAAACTATATATTTTGCATCCATACAGTTGGATTAGATTAATTACCACTTTAACCATGCTAAATAGACACTGATATAGGAAGTTTTCTATACCTATCAATATAATCTCTCGATCCTCTCTCTCTCTCTCACACACACACACACACACACACACACATATATATATATATATATATATATATATATATATATATATATATATATATATATATATGTGTGTGTGTGTGTGTGTGTGTGTGTCCGTGCACGCGCGTCCACTCCCGTGTGCGTGTGTGTAATTTTATAAGACACACTCTCTACAAGACTAGACAGTTAGTATCTCCACCTGAGATTCACTATTGCCCCTGATGCTGTTGATGCTGTTGTTGCTCATTCTTAAATGGATTCCTTCGTCCTCAGCGTCTACCTAAAAAGTATAATCCCACGGAAGTGAAACAATTTAAATAATTGTCCCAGCGAGAGTTATAACTCTCCGCCAGAGGCTTTGTTATAGCATATAAGGAATAACAGAAGCAAAGTAACTGAAAATATCAACAACAGGTTTGGTAATAAGTAAAACAACATTTACTTAAGCAATCACTTCATTAAAGCATATGTAGAACATGTATTCTAGAAACTTGAACAGACTATTAAAGTCAACAATGTAACATCAATCATTGTTTCTCACAGTACAACCTAAGTAGTTATACTATACGGTTGATTATATTTTTCAAACATCATTATGCCCTATGGAGATGAGGTATACCTCTCATACTCCAACTGACCATTTATAAAAATCGCGTCGGTACCATACATAGGTCATCAAAAGAGCCGGATTCTTATGACCTCATCTTCCTCAGTCAGTAAGAGGATTTACTTGTAGGACATCTTGTGTCTCTGCTGTAGTAGCTATCCAGGGTATTCTGGAAACTTCGCTATAGAGTTACAGTGGAGTTCTGAACTCTCATCATCATCGAAAGATTTCTTGTTTATCTCTCATCGATGCGGTATTAGTAATTTCTTCGGGAGATTTGTGGTACATCACCTGGTATGAATATATGGTGAAGGGTTGAAAGATTAAAGTACATCTACATCAATTCCTACACTAGGACGCAAGGATATTCACATCCATATACCCCCATATACTCAAAAGTATATGCTCCATGAGTTCCCTTAGGAAAACCTGTTTCACCATCATTTAGTTTCTGACAATGATGGATCTATGGTCAGGGCTCTACATGATATGATTATACTTGATTAGTTAGGTACATTCTAGCATTCTTTTAGCATCAAGCATGTTTCCAAGCATTAATCATTAGAACAACAGCTATAAAAGCAGAATACTAAATGTATCAAGTCTAACTCACATCAATTATCAATTGGATATCATTTCTTAACCATTTCATTACTATGATTCAAGAATAGGGTATTCAAACCCTTAATTCATCATAAGTCATCTTATTAGCATGACCTTGATGTTACTCATGGCTCTCACAGCCTATCAATCTTATATGATGTCACTTAACTAGGCAACATGGTATATCACTATTCACAAAGCTAATAACATGCTTCCAATGAATATGATATCATAACCTTTACCTGGATATAATCATCCTTTTATAAGAACCTGCATGGTTAATTCAATTGACAACAACACACATTTCATTTCCAAATCAGCAATTTATAAAGCAGAATTAACCTTTCAATTCAGGAATAGTATCTTCATGCTTACACTAAGGCTAGGTTCCCTTATTTACATCAATTAGGGTTATTCAATCCCTTTCTTTATGATTAGGAATAATGATTCCTCATCTCATACTTTAATCATGAAGATTCATGCTTAAAAGCATAAGTAGAGTTAGGGTTTACCCCACTCAATTAAGGTTGTTGAATCCCTTTGTCTTATAAGGCATAAGAATTCTTATATTGTAATTAGTTCACAGGGTTTCATACTTGAAAGCATAACCCAGGACTAGGGTTATCATACCCCATCCTTCATTAGTTAGGGTTTGTATTCTTTTACTTCAACATAGGGTTATAGAACCTCTTAGCTCTCGAGGCATAAAGATTTCACATATTACAACTTGTAATTAGGGTTTCATACTCAAAGGCATAACCCTGAATTACTCCATTTATCAGATCACCCTAAATTAGGGTTTACTATTCACGTTACATGTTATTACCCTAGAATTAGGGTTTACTATTCACTTCATAGTGAATTGAGCTCATAGCATCATTATATATGAAAATTATCATCATTGATGCCCTCAAATTAGGTTAAGATTCATTAATCATTATAATTAGGATTTCCATGATCTTACCTTGATGGATCATACCCTAATCATGTACATTCTTACATATTGAAAGTATGTTACTTGATTCTCATTCATATTAGGAGCTTTCTCTCTCTTCTTACTACTAGATGATGTTTAAATCACTCTAGGTTAGATTAGGTCAAGTCATCTTTGATTAACATAGATTAAGTCAACCCATTATAATCATTAGGGTTTGCTTGATCAAGGGTTGTTATCTACTTGAACCCTTCAAGGGTACCTTGGTAATCTTCTTTAATAATCATAACATGGGTCAATCTACTAATCACTTAACCCCTTAATGTCTTTAGGTATCATTAGGGTTTAGATTAAACAACCATTGAACCATCTAAGCCTTCAAGGCATTAAGCATAAAATGATTCAGGAACATGGTTATTCAAACCCTCAGATTATCATAACACTTGCTACCAAGTGACATATAAGCATCAAGTCATCTAACAACATGACCTTGATTGAAGCAATGTATATACTTTTCACATATCATTACTCTAAAAGCTTATAATTTTTTTCAAGGAATATGACATCATAACTCTTACCTGGCTATGATCACCTCATAATATCAACATGTATGACTTATACAAACAAGGACATGCATATATAACAATGTTAGCACAATACCAAAACTTTTCAATTTCTTTATAGGACACCACGGCCGTGACACCTTGCACGGTCGTGCAAAGTAAGGCTACCACGGCCGTGCTCCCTTGCACGGTCGTGCAAGTTAAGGCTACCATGGCCGTGCTCCCTTACACGGTCGTGCTACATAAGATCATTACATGATTCATATATATATATATATATATATATATAAATATATGTATTCTAATCTTTCATTCTTTTAACTTGATTAGGTCACATCAACCCTTCAATCAAGTACATGCTACTATGGTTAACATAGTGTATCAAGCTATTAATCCTATAAACAATTAAGAATTCTCCCTTTAATTGGTTCTAATCACTTAGGTATTATTAGGGTTTCAAACTTCATACCTTCATTGATTATCATTACTAATCATCATTGGATCAATAGAACATTCATGATCTTAATTCCCAAAGATCTAATCACATTGGACCTCCATTACATAAGGTATCCAATTGAATTAGGGTTTCCAATGTTGATTACTTCAATCATTGAATTCATGGAACCAAACATCAATTGGACCTATACTCATACCTCAATTGAGTTTAATAGGTCAACCTTCAACTGATTTGACCCTTAATTAACCCTCAATCGTTCATCAATTAGGGTTTGATTCAATTGAATTAGGGTTTGGAATCGATGATCCTTCAATACTAATCAATGTAAGACTAGTTACTTTGAAACCATAGAACCATCATCCAAATTGGGTATGACCTGACCCCAAACGGTCTTGAGGTCGTTTGGATGACCTCAAAACGGTATTGAGACCGTTTTCCCATCATATCATCAAAATCCAAGTCAATCAATTGAGGTTTGAATCATTGGATTGATCACCAAATCAACAATTGATTACACTTTAACTTGGTAACATTGGATCATCAATTGCTTAACCATACTCACCCCTAGACCTCCAAACGGTCTTGGGTGACCTACAAACGGTCTTGAGACCTTTTGTATGAGTTTCAAACGTTCTTGAGACCGTTTGGCTCACCCAACCCTTGGATTCTAGTGAAAAATCATTAGGGTTTGAGCTATTGAGTTGATCATCAAATCAGCAATTGATTGCTTTGTAATTTGGAACCTTTGGACCTTCAATTGGTCAACTATACTTGACCCCAGACCTCCAAACGGTCTTGGGTGATCCCCAAACGGTCTTGAGACCGTTTGGGCCAATCAACCCCAAACAATCAACTCAATTCAATGCAAATCCAACACTTAGTCGATTAGGGTTAACACCATATCTTTTGTCCTTCAAACACTTAACCATATCCAACCCTAGACCTCCAAACGCTCTTTGGTGACCTCCAAACGGTCTTGAGACCGTTTGGGTGATCCCCAAACGGTCTTGAGACCGTTAGGGCAAGAAAACCCAAAAAGTCATATCAATCAAGTTGAAAGTCAGCACTTAATCCAATTAGAGTTTACATAATTGATTAGCCTTCAAATCACGATTCCTTTAGAGTTAATCCCTCAAATTTGGAGGGTTATTAACCAAAATAATTATAAACAGTAATACCAAACGGTCAATGCTTGGTCAACGCCCTCAAACGGTCTTGAGACCGTTTGCCCAAAAAGTTCAATTAATCATATTGGAAAATCAGCACTTAATTCAATTCGATTTGCCTAATTGATTGGCCTTCAACCTACGATATCTTTGGAGTTAACCCCTCAAATTTGTTGGATCATTAGCCTACATAATTATGAACAGAAATCCCAAACGGTCAATGCTTGTTCAATGCCCTCAAACGGTCTTGGAGACCGTTTTCTCCAACCGACCTTGTGAAACCGTTTGCCCTTCAAACGGTTTTGCAAACCGTTTGCCCCAAACCGTTTGGCCAAAGGGGGGAAAACAAGACCGTTTGATAAAGTAACATTGGTAATCATGCCAATCTTCTTCTACCTCTAGATCAAGGTCTGTTCTTCGTGGTTTTAGTTGCAAGAAAGCAAGGAAGAGTGGGAAAGAAGAAGAACTAAGTACTAATTGCAAGAACAAAGATATGCCTAAGAAAGCAAAAGGTTTAGAGTTATAAAACCCGCCTTAAGGTTGTTCCTTGAGCTCCAAGCTTCCAAGCTTCAAGCCTTTAATGGTGTCTTGAGCTCCACAGGTCGGCCAAGGGTGTTTCTCCAAGGAAAGGTTGGGAAAATATGGCTAGAAAGAGGAAACAAGTAAGGAAGACCATAAAACCAACCTTGCACCATGAATTCCTCCATGAATCTGAGAAAGAAGATGACCAAAGCTTACCTAGAACTCCTTATACGTCCTCCTTTGCTCTAGAGCTCTGTCCTAAGTCGGTCTAAGCCAGGGGATAAGAAGGGAAGTGAAGGAAACGATCCTTGCTAAGTGAGAAAAGGTGTATATATATACTTTGGGTGAAATTCCAACATAAGGACAACTTGTTTCTCCATTTCTCATCTAGGTCCTTCCCTTATTCTAAGCCACGTTTCTCCCTTCCATACTTAATAAAAAATCATCTTAAACCCAAGGTCTAAAGGTGAAGAAAGCTAACTTTTTACTAAGTTGCACATATAGAAGGGTTATTAGGCTTATAACTTGATTATTTAATTTATAAGGGTTATCATTCTTATTTGATCATTCAATTGAAGTGCCCTATTCATCATTATTACTCTAAATGATGCAAAAAGTCATAAATATACTCTAAAAGGTGTATTTTACAAGTTTCATCCCTCATTTTGCGTAAATTGCACTTTACACCAAAATTAGGGTTTTAAGCACAAGGATTGCCCCACAAGCTGCATCTCAGTGCCCAAGCTTGGGGAACCAATCACACTTCATCACATTCACTCTTATGATGTATCAACACTAAAGGAACATCTTAACATGTGCAATTTGCAAGTTAACCCCTTTTAATTGGGTAATTTGCACATAGGTCCCTGTATTACAAAACAATATTACAACATTGTTCAAAAGGGGCAGAAATGGAAATGTATGTTCCTTAGGAGCTTTAATTACATTATCAACAGATAACCACAAGCATTTAATCACATGATTAAGAAAAACACCTAGGGTTAGTTCATAACCCAGGTCAGGGATGTTACAAGAACAAAGCTATGACTAGCTTGCATTCACGCTATGGGTAGTAGGATGCTTGAGGTCCCTTCTTTTTATGGTTTTTAGGTTGGGCGCTTCTAGTTTCTCATTCTCTTACTTCAGAATTTATTCTTATGAACGGAACACACGTGCTATACACATGATATGTTGTTGAATCAATACAATACGTGATCATATAATAATTATGGAATAATGAGTTGGTCAACATCTATTCTTTTCTGCTACAATAAATTTGTTGTAAGATTTTTGTGTGAATCTGAATGATTATTTTATGTATGTTGATGACTAATATGTAGCTAGTATTCAAAATAAGATACATACTACATGCTAAAAGAGTGATCCGTTTGTTATTAAAAAAATGAAGAGAATTGCATTAATCCCCCTTTAGGAACTTTCTCATATAATATAGATGAGTCTCCACACACAATATAAAATTTTAAAATGAAAAGACAAATGTGTACTGTACACACATAGTGATCGATTCATAATTTTAAAAAATAATGGTGGAAGACACGGCTACACACATCTTATACAATTGAATCAATATAATATGTGAGCATATACCAATTATGGCATAATGAGTTGGTCATCATTTATTCTTGTTCAATACAATAGATTTGTTGGATAAACTTTTCGTGTGGGTTGGAATTATCATTTTCGTGTATGTTGATGACCAATATGTAGTTAGTATATCAAAACAAGATACATACTACCTGCTAAAAGAGAGACTGATTAGTAATTGTAAAAAATAATGAAGAACATTACATTCAGTGTCGTTTGGGGACTTTCTCATATAGTGTAGATGAGTCTCCTTACACAATATAAAATTTTGAAAAGAAAAGACAAAAGTGTAGTGTACACACATAGGGACCAACTTGTAATTCCAAAAGACAATAAAAAAATTGCATTCAAACCCCTTTTTGTCTTGTATAGTAGAGACGTTTCATCTTATATAATATGTAATTTTAATATAAAAAGACAAAAGTGTAGTGTACATACACATGGACTTGTTTGTAACTACAAAAAACAATGGAGAAAATTGCATTCAGTGCCCTCTACATGCTTTTTTATATAGTATAGATGAGTCTCCTTACAGAATATAAATTTTCATAAAGAAAAGACAAAGGTGTAGTGTACACATACATACTCCTATTTGTAACTCCAAAAAGTAATTGAGAAAATTGCATTCAGCCTCCTTCATGGGCTTCTTCATATTATAGATGTAAGGCCCCTAAACTTGCTTAATGAGTTGAATGAGCTTAATTATCATAATTTAATTATTATAACCCTAATATAACCTTTTCATATCCTTTGAAATCATAAGACAAGCTTAAGTTTCAAATTTGGTCCAATTTGGACACTGTTTGAGCAAGTAATGCATTTCTATGCACATTTTGGACTTTTCTACAATTTACCCAATTGAGAGGTTTTCTTTGCAATTTATCACTTGAATTATGTTCCTTGGATATTCTATCATCATTATGGAGCTTTTTGATACATGGTGAACCTATTTAAACCTTGGTTTTAAGGTGTTTTCTCCAAGAGTATTTTAGGATTTACCGTTAGTAGCTATCAACTAATGAGTTATTGGTTTTGCTTAGAAATTCAAGAAACGAGGGATAAGCATGTATCTATTTATGGTGGGAGAGCTTATTGTGTGTGTGCTTGTATATTCTTAATGGTTTAAGGCCATGTACACTTGGAAAGATACTAGAACTTCAACTTTTGGGTTGCAATTGACTTCTTTTTTGGGTTTAAAAAGCTTCCTTCTAGTGATCTTGACCTAAAAGAGTAAGAATCCCCTTTTTTCCTCCATTTATTTCTTTTTTATCTTTCCTACTACCTTTCTCCATGTCATAAACTTGTTGTTCCATGGTAGAAATTTCTCTAAAGCTCTAAAATCCTACCTTTCTTGCTCCTTATGCTTAGGGTTTGCTCATTTGATGAAGAAAGGTGCTAGATGGACGAGTTTACAACTTATGATTGGATTTCCTACCCTACCTGCTCAGGTTTTCTTCTATTTGGGATTTCATCTTCTCATTAGAGGCAAGTTTTATAACTTGTTCCATGTTTATTTCTTACCATAAGCTTGCTAGCTCATGTTCTTTCTAGAAAATGATGATTCATGCACTAAAAAGCTATGCTTGACTTGGATTTCCTATTCTGATTTTAGTTCTAGATGAACATGTGATCATATTTACATTATTCCTAAGGTATAATATGACTTGGATCAGGATGGTTTGACAACCTATGGTGCTAAGCACCTATCAACCAATGGTCAATTTTAGGGTTTAAAGCTGATTTCTTCTATAAACCCATGACTCAATGATGGTACCATTGCAACAACCCTATGGTGTTGTCTTCATGACAACTGATGGTCATGATCAAAGGTTTCAGATGATGGTGACAACCTATGTTCACTCCCTTAGGTCAGGTTTTGTATCAATTAGAAGTTTAATGATCAACCATTAAGTATCCTAATAATGTTATCAATCAATGATGACATTAGATTAATATTTGATGTTGATTAATGAATATGGTGTTAATCTAACAACCTATGGTGACTTAATGGTCACTAATTATGGTGTATTAGATATCCAAAATCTATGGTGAGTTAATCATATAGTTGTAGCATCAATTAAGCCTTAGACTAATGGTTTCTTGGGTCACTGGATTCAATGGTCGAACCTATACTGTAATTGATGGTTTTAACATATGAACTTGACCCAATGGTCAAGATCTAATGTTTAATCCTCCAATAAAGTGGAATGATGGTTAATATAATATGTTGGTCCTAATAATGTGATTTAGATGGTTTGTTTTATATGATCAACATAAGGAGCTTAGTTGTTGACAATGGATGGCTTGTTTTAAATGAACAGTCAATTGTGGGTTTTACCCTACTCTCAATGGAACTTTTTGTGTTATTAATCAAGGGATGTCTAGGGTTAGATGGTGACTCTTTCTAGAGAACAAATCAAGGACTTCATAGGTAGGTTATCCAAGGTGTTTACTTATGTAAACAACCAATGGTCTTACCTTTTAAACATCCAATGGTTCTGGGTGACATAGTGGTATGGTGATATGGGTTGAAAGATGATGGAACAAATGGAGGGTTACCCTTAATAAAGTAGTCTTACCGATTCACTCATATGAATAGAAGGGATGATAATCATATTTTATTGATATGTAACCCTAGTGAGGTATAACTTGTTATACCTAGCTTTAATATAACTAAATGATGGTAATTGAGTATGAATAGTCCTTGAATGATTAATACAATCATGGAGTACTCTGCTATTGTTGTTGAAACCCTAGTATGCTATAACCCGATGGTTACACCTTGATTTAGGTGTGGGTTCATACTTGAGAATAGTGTGGAATGTGATGGTGGTGCTTCACCTTATGCATCCATGATCCAATGGGGGTGCCGTGAGTTAGGGTTTGTGTATAAGTGTTGATTAGTAACATTGATATAATTTATAATGTTGAACCTAACTCTAATGCAAAAAGATAAATATGAGTATTCATGTTTAACATTCTTATATGATGGAATAATGGTGTAATAACCTCCTTAACATGATCACAGCCTTAATGTGTTAATTGGTGGTTATCATAGCCACATGGTTGATACTTTCTCATGCTAAATATGTGCATTATGAATATGATGAGTGTTAATCATATCTAGATTCCTTGCGTGTTGATGTAATATAGTAATGTTCTTAATGTTAATATAACCCTGCTATGATTGTTTATGAATATCTCCTATCTCATTAATGCAATATTGTCTTGATCTGGTGTATTATATGTAAGTGATATTGTTGAGCCTTGTTATAAGACATGCAAAGATAATGATGATCTTGTAGGGAATAACATGATGGTCTCAATGACCTTTGGGCTTAGTTGAGCCCTAAATGAGGTGTAATCCTCTTGTGTTGATAAGGGTTGATACCCTGTGATATTGTGAAAAGGATTTTATATCCTATGATAGTATGATGGTCTTAATGACCTTTGGGCATGGTTGACCCCTGAATGAGGTGTAATCCTCTTATACTGATAAGGGTTGATACCCTGTGATATTGTCAAAAGGATTTATATCTTGTGATAGTATGATGACTAGTGTGGTCTCATGAATGGCAAGTGAATAGTACCATGTGATGATGAGATGAGAAATTTTGTTTCACACATTTTATATCTTTTCAAAGTTGTGAAATTTATATGCTTGCTAGAAGTGAATTAGGATTTGTATGTCCACTTGTTTGATGCAACCTTAATTCACCCAATTGGCATAACTAATCAAGTGAAACTCTAAACATGTAGTGCCCTATGCCATAGATCTATTTGAGTGTCATAATTTTCCAAATGGTGAAATGAGTATTCCTAAGGAAAACTCGGAGCGCATACTATTGAGTATGTGGGGGTGGCAAGTTGAGGATATATCCTTATCATCCACAATGAAGATTGTGGAGGTTGGCTATGGTCATACCTCATACATCTGATGTGATTGAGAACAGTTGCGGTCGTGTCTCACTGATTATATATGTGACAAGATTGGAGGGCAACTGTAGTTGTACCTCAGATGGTAGAGTATGCGTACCCACCTCCTTTTAATAGTGCCGTGACCTGTACCAAGGACAGACTAGGTTGTTAGTATCTTGACCTTATGTGTCACTGTGGCGGACCCATACTGACTGGAGGTGGAGAAGATCTTAGGAGTCCGGCTCTTCCTAGATCTTGTATGGCATTAATTTTGACTTAGCAGTGGTCAGTTGGATTTTGAGTGGTATCCTGAAATTCCTCAGGGCATAATAAAAGATGTAATACAACCGTATAGAAAATCTATTTAGAGTTATACACGACGCTTCACATTGGATGATAACTCTTGTTTGTTCTCTTTAGATAAAGATGATGCTTAGTACAATTAAGAGATAGTAATTATACTTATGTTGTGGATACGCATAAGATTGTAAATGTGTACATACATTAGTCATGCTTATGTTGATATCTATACTGCTACTGTTGATTATAATTAGGATGCTAGCTATATCATGTTGTTAGTTATGTTTAGCATGATAGCCATGCCTCTATAATTAGAAATGCCTATACTGCTAATCATGCTTATGCAAATACTCATGCTTATGTTGATAGCTCTGCTTATGATATTGATCTGTTCAAACTGTTAGACATGCTAATGTTGTTAGATATGATTATGATGCTAGACTTATTCATGTTAATATAGATAGTATGCTACTAGACTTGCTTATGCTAGTTATGCATATGCCATTGAATCTCTTATACGGTTAATAATAAAAATGATGATAGTCATCTTGATGATGGTAATTGTTATCAACTCCTTTATGTATTTTGTTAATCATCAGTGTTGCTGAGCCTATTTGTTATATATGATTAAACTGCTTAAACTGAGTCATTACCTAAAATGTTGTAATCAATAAGCATTGCTGGAAGTTGTATCTCTTATTGGGACATGGGTCTCAGAATTGTGGGTCGCCACATTTTTTAGATAATCAGAAGTGACAAAAATAAACATGTGGCAGCAAAGAGGATCTATAGTAATGAATCTTTGAGAAAGTTGATTAAATATTAGTGTGTCCTAGAGTCATCCCTGTACTCTCAGGTCTGGGTGAGAAAAAATTCTATATGGTATTTCAAATGAATCATACTTTTGTTAACAGATTAATGCTTGTTTGTGTGTCATATACGAATATTGTTCTCCTGTGTATATATGTTTTGGCTAAGATGATAGAACAATTTGTATCAAATTCTTAGCATAGTATGGATACAAGAAAGATATTTGACTCTTATGCAAATGTTTTTGAACGGGTGTTGATGTTGAAATCAGTTTTAATTTATCCATATTTTTGGGTATGTGGTTAATTGGTGATTGATTATGTTTTATATTTAAAGTAATCTCATTTAGTGTAACGGGTTCTCACAATAGATGAGCCTCATTGTACAACATAAAATTTTAAAAAGAAAAGACAAAAATATAGTGTACACATACAAATCAGTATGTAATTCAAAAAATAATTGAGAAAATTTCATTATATAGTATTGATGAGTCTCATTATATAATATTAAATTTGAAAAAGAAGAGACAAAAGTATTGTGTACAAACACAGAGACCGATTTGTAATTTTAACAAATAATAAAAAATTTCTTATGTAATATATATGGTGATACATCACATTTAAGATGTGGCACACACAATTTCCCATCACCTAATAGCCCCTTAGCCTACTATTTCTTAATAAATAAATAAAAATAATAAAATAGGTGACAATTATTATATAGATTAAAAATGTAAAAAGAAAAAAACTGAATTGTGAGCCAAGCATATATCCTAGCTGCTGAAAAAGCAAGTACACAGACACGTCAATTGCCTTATTAGAAGAAAAAATCTAAACTGCGTGTCAAGCACAAACTCTAGTTGCTGGAAAAGCAAACACACATACACATGAAAAGCATGCACATTAAACAACTCAAATAGTTAAATATGATGACGACTTGAGTTTTTAAGACCATGTTTATCTTGGCATGACCCATTCCAAATAAAATTCTAAACCAAGATTTTCTACATAGCTCAAGTAAATCAAGTTTTGCTTAAATTATATGTCAAAATATTTTTCAGACAATGTCCAAGGAAGTTCATATTTATGTCTTTTCAAACTATTACCTAAAAAAATACATCTCGAATGGTTAAATTTATGTGACCAAGTGAATAGAAAAGTAGACATACACACATGTGAAAAGCACACAAGCACACACAGCTGTGCTTATTTATAGAGTAGTAAAGATACAAAGCAAGAACCCTTCTTTATAAAGGGAATTTAATTTTTGATTATCTATTGATTTATTTGTTTGCAAGAACGTTTAACTTAAGATTAGAAAACCAAGAAAATAAATCTGGAGCTGTTTGTAGTGCCAGTAGTTTGATTGTATAGGACAAGAGCAGTTAGGAATTTTGAACTTAAATTCTTGTGGGACTGCACGCTGGTCTTGAGCGTCCATGATCTATTAGTTTACCTGATTTTGGTCTTATTACGTAAGTTAATTAAATGCCATTTTTTGGTAGTATGGTAGATGGTACTATGATAATTGGTAAGCTCGTCCTGTTATGTGGCCAGCGATTTGGTACTCTTTGAGTGCCTTGGAATTGACCTCTGTGGTAGTTCTCAATTGTTAAAAGCAACCCAAACGAAGCGAACATAAGGGTGATTCGTAATTGTCTTATAAGTTATGTCAATACAACTTGTTAAATTGTGATTATTTGAGAGATTGCACTACTTTTCTTTTGATAATATATTGTAAAGCATTGTTGTTATGGTAACGGCTGACCACTAAATTTGAATGTTCATGTCGAGTGTTACAATATGTCGATGTATTTTTCTCAAGCGAAGTATTCAAAGACACTTTGTCTAAGGGCTTAAGAGTCTTAGTCAATCATTCTCGATCCCTTGTCATTCTGGGTTAAATAGCCCATCATAAGGTTGCATCCATGTTTCTTTCAAAACATTGCCTCTCCACAATGGGTTTTTTTTTCTGTACCGACTATCATGCTACAAAATATTATTCTATACTAATCTTTTTGGTGGTGGTTCGACAACAAGTTTTTATTATTATATCGATGCTTGAAGGTGTGCCAAAATATGTGACTGTCATACTTTCAACTTAAACACCCAAGAATGTGCTTAGCATATGTATGTTTCTTGCAATCACAAGTATGTGTTTGACAATGGATTGCTTAAAATGATACATGCCCTTCTCAGGTTAATTTAACTTCATTTGAGGATCGCTCGTCATTTACTTACTAAAGGAGGTTATTTCTAGAAATATCTATTAATTTTGATTACTTTAGTGACTACTATTTATACTATAGTGTACCATGCTTACTGATGAGCGAAAAGATCCCCAAGTTGCATTTTATTCTTCAATTTTGTACCGTTTAGAATCAAATTAATTGTTGTATTGGTTTTACTGTTAGTTGATATGTTCAGAAGTGGTAATTTACTCTAATGCATGTACACTTCATGTAAATTGGTACTATTAAGTATGCTTATATTTGAAGAAAATCCCAAAATAGGCACTTGGTGTGACGCCTCGTTAATTTGACCAAAATCTACAAAAGATGGTCAAGGAGAAATAAAATCATCATTACTGTAATAGGAGGTCAAAATGGGAACAATTCAAAGTCAGATTTCAAGATTCTATGGTGATAAATATAATAGCCCCAATTACGGCTATACAATAGACTTGATGCAAATCATATCACTATGATCTTGGCCTCACGGTTATGGCCATATCTTGTGTTCATTTGAACAGATGTCACAATAATTTGGGAGAGTGTGGGGGTTTGGGCATTTCTACTAGTAGTGAATACGGTAGTCATGTAAGGAGTTCTTGTGTGTGAAACAAGCTCCCTATATTGATGGTGGAGATAAAAGAATGAATCTTGGAGGAGAGAGAGATCAAATGAGGTTGTTGGTGGTTGTTGCTCCACAACACATGCATAGATAGGATCATAGGAGACAAGGTCTCCTCCCTTATATTGGATCAAACGGTTGTTGTCAAATATGAGATGATAATGGAAGTTTGCCACACATTATATATATATATATATATATATATATATATATATATATATATATATATATATATATATATATATATATATATATATATATATGGTATTCATTCATTGCCCGTGCGGGTAGCATGGATTTTCACTACCCTGCAGCTAAAAAAGTAACTCTCCTAGCTAAGAAAGTAACTCTACTGTAAAAAAAGTAACTATGGTGTCAAAAAAGTAACTCTGTTGGCCAAAAAAGTAACCCTGTACAAAATATACAACAGATATATATAAGGACGAGTTTTTTGATTTTGGAGGGGCAAATGATATTATTTTTGGCTCAAATTTTTTGGAGAGCTAGACAAAATAGTCCTCTACAATTTCGAATTTTTTTTTTGAAAAAAAGTGATCAGAAGGGTGGGCGGGTAGCTACCCGTGCGGGCAATAAAGATGGGCCCATATATATATATATATATATATATATATATATATATATATATATATATATATATATATATATATATATATATATATATATATGGTTCATCTTTAATACCCGCGCGGGTAGCTACTCGCACACCCTTCCTGTCACTTAAAAAAAAATTCCACAATTGTAGATGAGCATTTTATCTAGCTTCCCAAAAAAATTCATCCAAAAATAATATCATTTGCCCCACTAAAATCAAAATATACGTCTATATATTTACTGACTGTATATTTTTTGCGTAGTTAATTTTTTAGTCATATTGTTACTTTTTTTTATCAATATAGTTACTTTTGTGTACCTTATAGTTACACTTTTGGATGTGCGAGTAGTGAAAAATCAAGCTACCCGCACAGGTATTGAATGAACGTCCATATATATATATATATATATATATATATATATATATATATATATATATATATATATATATATATATATATATAGAGAGAGAGAGAGAGAGAGAGAGAGAGAGAGAGTCAGGCTAGAATACACTCGAGTGTACGGATCGCACGAATACACTCAAGTGTGTTTGCATATCAATATTATTTTTTGCAAAATGTAAGTCGTTGATCTTCACCGTCATACTATAACTAGGCTACATACAAATTTTGAGCCCATTTGGATGAGTGTAAGTCACTCATCCAAGGGCAACAAAATCGACGCGCGAAACTAATTTGAAATGCATAATTTTTGCGGTCTTCATAACATGAGCTATACATATCGAAATGTGCTCAAATTTTGCGTATGACTTGTTCACGAGATGTTTAATAAGATCAACGGATTAGATTTTAAAAAAAAATATTGCATCATGAAAAACTACTTGAGTGTATTCCGCTCCGGATACACTCGAGTGTATTCTAGCCTGACTATATATATATATATATATATATATATATATATATATATAGTCAGGCTAGAATACACTCGAGTGTACGGATTGCACGAATACACTCAAGTGTGTTTGCATATCAAGACTATTTTTTGCAAAATGTAAACCGTTGATCTTCACCGTCATACTATAACTAGGCTACATACAAACTTTGAGCCCATTTGGATAAGTGTAAGTCACTAATCCAAGGGCAATAAATTGACGCGTGAAACTAATTTGAAATGCATAATTTTTGCGGTCTTCATAACAGGAGCTATACATATCCAAATGTGTTCAAATTTTGCGTATGAGTTGTTCACGAGATGTTTAAGAAGATCAATGGATTAGATTTTCCAAAAAAATATTGCATCATGAAAAACTACTTGAGTGTATTCTGCTCCGGATACACTCGAGTGTATTCTAGCCTCTCTCTCTCTCTCTCTCTCTCTATATATATATATATATATATATATATATATATATATATGCATGTGTGTGTTGTGTGTGTCTTTTTGTGTGTGTGTGTAATTGTATAAAATATAAAAAAAATTAAAACAACTGCCTATGTGCCGACCTGGCGCTTAAGTAACTAACAAGTCCCTTTTGCTCACTTCTTACGTCCCGCTTTTCAAATCATTGCATAAAATTTTATAAAGAATTGAGAACGGACAATATTGTGAAACGACCAATAGTGCCCTAAAAAGTAAATACAACCCGACCAACGTAGCTCATGTGGTAGGCACGGTGTCCCCCCTCCGAGGGGAACCCGAGTTCGAGCCCCATGCTAAGCGCTATATTTACCACCCGTCAGCTATCTGGGCTATGGTTGGACAAAGGACGCGGGGGCAGCCTGTAAAGGTTGTCATAATCCTTTAAAAAGTAAATACCCAAGATCAGAACAAAGCTATGACTAGCTTGTATCCACGCCATGGGTAGGATGCTTGAGGTCCCTTCTTTCTTACGGTTTGTAGGTTGGGTTCTTCTAGTTCCTCATTCTCTTGCTTCAGAAATTTATTCTCATACAAAGGAAGAACCCTTATTTATAAAAGGAATTTATTTTTTTAATTGTCTATTGATTAGTTTGTTTCAAGAACGCCTAACTTAAGAATAAAAAAAATAACAAGTTTGCTACTCATTAGAGTTTGTAAATAAATCTGGAGCTGTTTGGAGTGCCGGTAGTTTGATTGTATAGGACAAGGGCTGTTAGGAATTTTGAACTTAAATTCTTGTGGGGGCTGCACGCTGGTCTTGAGCGTGCATGATCTACTAATTTACTTGCAAATGATTTTTCCCTTATTACTTAGAGTTAATTAAATGCCATCTTTTTGGTAGTACTATAGATGCTACTATGATAATTAGCCTGTATTAATTTATTTATATCATTAGGGTCCCAAAGAGTACAATTTCAGTCTCACATAATTAGAAAATATAGACTTTTACACTAAAATTAAACTTATTTCTGTACTAAAATTTGAGGGGTGTTATGCTACCCACCTAATAGAAATTTTGGCCCTGAAATTTTTATGTATTAATGTACTACTACCCGTCTTAGGCTTTCCCATATCCCATGTAAAATACCAACCTAGTCTTGTCACGAAGGCTCATATTTCATCACTAAAATATTCAAGGTATAACCTTTACATGACTAACTACTTTGCTCCCTACATGATGTATTAAAAAACATGTGCATATGTTAGCATAACATATCGAAACCTAGAATACATACCAACATGAACCATAATTCCATTAATAGGTAAGAATTGGATTAATGAATGATAGTTAATCCAAGATTATCCAATTGTGCCTAAAAATCAACTAATTCACCTTTATGTACCTCATTTGTATATATAAATATATTTATGTGTAGACCATGACCCAAAGTTCAACATGACACCTCATATAGATAATATGGTAACTATAAGATACATGATGCCTTATATGGCCAGATATAATAAATATTGTGTAATTGTAACTGAAATGAAAAGATATTTATGGTAAATTTCATCTAGTAAAGAATATAATAAATTCATATCACACATAAAATAAGTACACTGAATGATACCAATAAGTACACCTATTTCTCTTTTATTGGGTAATTGAGCTTTCTCTACTTAGACCTATTTGCACTGATTTAGTTTATGTTATGTTGTGTCTTCAATACATCATACCTTAAGACAATATTATATATATGACTCTCTATAACTGTGATCTTTTCATGATAAGAGTTTTGCTAGAAAATATGACATCCGATAAGCAACGAAAATAATTTTTTTATTGCCATATTTCCCATTAAACTAGCGGTTCGCATCAATAACTATATAATGAAAAGGATAGTTTCGAGGATATACCTAGTCCTGGACCAAGTCCAACGACAATCTCCTCATCATTATAGTTGTGTAGTTATCTTCTAGTTGCACTGAGATGACATTTGTAGCTGCTCTTGGTTTTCACCACAGACAGTAGCAGACTGACGTTGTTCTCCTAGCGGCAGGCAATAGCCTCCACGCCTCTATGGAAGTCTACACAGACCGCCTAAAACTCATGTCATTCTACTAAAATAGACAGGATGGAGTTGTCTCTTCTGTTGTGTACTCGTCACCAACTTGCTCTCCCGCAACTGGTCTCCTTACTATCCTCCATTTATCGGGTAGGACTTGCTCAGGTTTTCTCGAATACCACAACCAGAGAAGACAAACACTTGTGAGACATAATTGATGTGTCTGAGAAGCCCCCAATACCCCTCTATTTATAGGAATGTTAGGGTCAGAGTTTCTAGTCTATGTAGGAGTGGAAGGGATTAGAACTTCACAAAAATTTGAAACTTGGGAACGGAGAAATGGTCAGTTTGCTAGGCAAACCGATCATTTGACATGTGGGCTGATTAGTTCACCCAGTGGGCTAGTTGTTTCCTCATGTTTCCTGATCGCATATGAATTGACAAATTCTAATCCAACTAATGCACAACATGACATCAACACTAATCCTTGATGCAATCAAATTGCACCTAAAATTGGGCGTCTTGCTTCACAAAATGGTTATCTCACAACAATAAGCCGATCGGTTTGCTAGGCAAACCGCTCGTCTCACTCCCCAGCTCATCCAGAATTCAGCCAATACAATATCCAATCAACCTGACACTCCAACCGTTCAGTTCAATACTTGAACCGGTCATTTGAGAATTTAATAGGTTTATTTGTTACTTGAATTGAATACCTAAACACTTTAGCAATCAATTCAATTATCATTCATGATTAAAACTCCTCTTCTAGGCGTATCACATGTGTGTGACCCTATAGGTCCCAAATTACCTTGCAGTTAATGTCCATGAACAATAATGGCATCATAAGAAAAGAGTTGTGCCTAGTCACACATCATTGCTACCAAAGTAAATGGAAAGTTGGAGAAAAATTTCAACCTACAATTTGTGATTGGTGTTATAGTGTTTGTTAGTTCCTTTGTCACTAATATCTGAATTGAACTCAAGGCATGAAATAATCATCCTCTTCATCATTCAATCTGTGTTCCTTGAACTAGAGCAAACTATTTGAGATATATGTAATCTCAATATCTCATATTGACTCACATGTGCATGGCCATGTATTTCTCAATCTCTCTTATCAAGTGGCTAGGAATCACACTCTTGAAGGAGGGACAAATCTCATCTACATCACTCATAGTCATCCCCATGTATCATAGTGTACCCAATCATCACCTTTATTAGATTCCTTATTTAGGATCACAGTGGATGATGTCAAAGTATACCAAACGACAAGTGATGAGTGTAGTGACTTTAGGTCTAAGAACCACAATCACCACCAACACTATGAGAGCTGACTATGACTACCATTGTAATGGTTTCCATGTGTCACTCTCATGGTGGGTCTATTCGATACACTGTTCTCTAGCATGTATCTATGTGCTTGGTTTGATATCACATATCATGATTGATGAGATTCTGTCATTAACTAACATACACTCTAGTCTTTTGTGTTATTGATGTCTATCAACCTTCCACAATAACACCTGACTTGGTACATAATAAGAATGTATATATTCTTAACATCTGCATGATCTCATTGTTTAGGTTACGTACTTGAAGACATACATCATTGAGTAATATCATTCTCTAGACATTTATTATGTTAGTTCATTATCTCATAACTGAATAAAACATAATAAATTGGAAGCTTGCCTTTATTATTAATCAAATCATTTACAAATTATGCCATTACAATCATCTCATGATTCGTTCTCTTGGCATACATACCAACAAGTTTCTCTTCATATGGTATCAAGAACACCCATATAGTTTCCAAAAAGGATCTCCCTTTCTCTTTTGGCACCATTCTTCCTCTTCTCCTTTCTTTTTTTTTTCTCTCTCCCATTCCACTCCACCCATGCCCACCTCCTACCACCTGCGTCCTCCTTGTCACCCGCCTATGACATGTGCAGTGTGCAGGCACTGGCTACGTGTTATCACACCACCACATCATTCTAGTCTGGGGGGGTGCCAGGGTCGACTAACATTGTCCTATGAGAAATCGATGATTTCTAGTATCCTATCCTTATTGCCATTGCCTCTTAGGGGATATCTACCCAGTGTGTATGATCTTTGATAGGGGAATTATAGGTATCCCCCCATGAGTTATACCCATGGCCCCTTGATTGACTGCTTTCTGGTGTAGAAACTTCCACAAAAATTTGACTAGTACATTGTTACTTTCTCCATCACCCACCGATCTGATTGGCGATGTGTTGGTCTTGGCATGGTAGGGATATATCTTTAAAATAAAGGTTGCACCAACCTTAGACCCTCAATTTTTACTACCTTCTTCCCTATGCATTTTACCTACATACATGGGCGAGTGTCAATAATTGTTAAGGATCTATGATTTCTTCCTGTCACAGTGCATCATTCATGTGATAGTGTTTCAATCATGTTTCATTCTAACTTTCTCTTCTCATAGTGAATATTACCAGTGATTGCTCATATCTATCGTTGTTATACTAGCGTACTATTGTGATATCTTTCTTCATCGACGTCCTATCGATGTGACTTTTTTTATCTTGTCTAAAGGCCTGGGGAAAAGATCCACCTATGACCATTTCCTATAATGATAATGCTCCTTTCTCCATATTTAAATTGAATGGAGATTATTACCTACTTTGGATGAATTCTATCAAAATCATCCTAGACTCTAGATATTGAGTCAAGTTCACAAATAAACCTATTGATGATACTATGAACAAAAAGAGGAACATAAACAAGTCAAAAGATGGATAGGGAACATAACGGAACCTTCTAGTACCTCCCAAGTATATGTTTTACAAAACTACAAAGGAACTGATGTACATTGTCTTTTATCACTATGAGTAGGAAGTGAATGCGTGGAGGCTTTATAAAATATCAGATAAATGGTTTGGTGAAAATTAGGGGGATAGGATCCTTGCTGAAAATTTTGATTCTATTATCAGCTTATCTCAATAGATTGACTATTTTTATCTTGTCTCATCTAAGGATCAAACCAAAGAGCGGGCCAATCTTGTCATGAGGAGTGAATCCCCTCATGGGTCCCACTCTTGATAAGTATGGTACCAAATATGAAGTATTCATTTCATGTTATCCTATTTTGTTCCTATAGATATGCCTAGGTAGGTAGCTAGTTGACCCGTAGAGGTAGTTGAGGGTTTCTACCCATGAGATACAAATTAGGATTTCAATATATGCTAAAATTGATCCATCCTATTTCCCTGACCACTTATGTGGTTGTGACTCATCATGTGCTAACACTAACTATCCCTACCCTCTCCTTAACGGATAGAACTTTACCTTTTTGAGAGCTAACACTTTTCATGATTTGATCCTATACCCAAATTTAATGGGAAGTTAGCTGAATTACTATAGATTGTAGACTGTCTTGGATAGCCTCAACTTGGATAAGTGACCGGCCTAAATCACGCGTCCAAAATTGGAGGCGGATTTGAAGTTAGTCGAACTTTTAAATTTATAACCCGGACTCTTCTAGGCCCCCGCAACTTTGCTTACGCGGTCGAAGTAGATATACATGGTCGAACACAGGGACAAGGGTGGTAGTGTTGAGAACTCTGAATCGACACGCTACACTCCGGCAAGAACAAAGAGATAGTAAATTCCCCAAAGGGAAACAACAAGATGTCATGAACAAAACAAAGAAAACTATCTCCAACTGGAGTTACAAGAAGGATATAAGGTTTTAGTCATTTAACAGTTTTTAGGGGTTTTCATGCAGCAGAAACAGAAAGATCAAACTAGAGATAAAGCAAGGTGCGAAGGATAAACTTTGGTAAAACAAGGGGCAGCATGCGCATCCTGTACCCCTCCTCTCAAAGTGGGTACCTCTAACCAAGCATCAACACCCCTCTCGAGGTTGCTGGACTTAAGTTAGAGTGAAATGTTACTGAAGCAACTCCGTTCCAGACACTCTCATACTCCAGAATCGGACCAAACACTAGAGACACAACACATCTCTCGAAGTTGTTGCGACGGGAAAACACGATTCGGTAGATAAGCAAAATGCGATCCAAACATGCAAGGTAGAGTTCAGATATTAAATATAGCAATCATCCAACAATTACACCAAGCATAGAGCAGCAAGTGATTAAGATTTTCCACTTCCATAAACATTAGAGGTCTTAATTACAGTGCATAAGTAAAGAGTTAAATAACAGAAATAAAGATAAATGTCGCCTTCTTGATGTAGAAGGACGACAGTCCACTGCAACTCTCCAACCCGATACCGGCCAGGAGCCTAGCCCGATACATCAGTGTCGGGCGGCACACCGTGACAGCCGACTGTATCTCTCAAGGACCCAGGTCGATACGCTCATGTCGGGCGACACACCCTCTCAGGCGGCACGCTATGACGGGCGAAGCGTATCAGGTTTGATATCGTGTCTAGCATGGAGCGATGCAACCACTGTCGGGCACTTGTGTCGCTCATCAACGTTGGCCGATATCGGCCTGTAGTGTCACCTGGGATAGTCCTAAGTGAACCATCCCCTCCCTCTCGGGATGAGGAAGAGCTCACCTAGAGTTTCCCGGTACGAGCACTGAGGCACGATACTCTTGCTCTCACAGTTTTCCTCCGAAGATCGCTCAAAGTTCCCAAATGTGCGAACTGTCTTTTCGGCTTCCTGTAGCTGCTATTTATAGGCAGCAGTTGGGCAAAGTTATGGTGCTCGAAGCGCCATGTGTCCTCCTTATTCGTGGGTCGGTGGACGGCCGATACTGGTATCGCTCAGCACAGGGGTGTCGACTGTCAGTTACGTGACGGGCGACGCTTGCCGATGGGTGGCCTGTGTCATGCGACAAGCTTGGGTTGTCATAGTGAGCTCGGCTCCCTGTCGGGTAAAAGATGTGTTGTCCGTCAGTTTCTTTTCACGCGACATCCCCATATCGCGCACCGTTGTGTCGCGCTACCCTGTCGGACAGTGCTTGTATTAGGCGTCAGCACGGTCGAAAGCAGGTGGAGCTTATTTGTGGGCCGGGTCGGCCTTATTGATGATAAACGTACTAAAATGAGGAAAAACTCTGCAAAATATGGAAATATTGGATTAAGAGCGTGGTTTGGCCAATTATTGCAAAAGTACTTATAAAAGAGAGGAAAACAGTTTAAAAGGGAAGTTTTGAAAATAGAAAAACAGTCTAAAATATCACAAAATTTGGTGTTATCAACTCCCCCAAACTTAGCGTTTTGATTTTCCTCAATCAATATTTAAACTTTATTTTGTGATACTTCTTCTTGCTCGGTGCAGCTTTCAATTCAAAAGGTGAAACAAGAATCACGATGCCTTAGAGGTAATGCTGTCTCACTACAAACAAAAGACCATGTGTTTCCTTGCTTTATTATTTCAGTAAAATTCTTCTCTACAGCCAGCTTCAGTGAGACTTTTGTTGTATGATTCTGAAGTTAGCATACACACCAAACAGCTTTATTTTTGGGGCAGAAAGTTGTGTATAGGGTAGGCTAAGGCTTTTTTGGGGTATTTCTCGTTTCCCATCAGTCCATCCAGGTAAGGGTCCATTAGCGGGCAAGTGGTTCCTGCAGTCCAAGCCAGTTGGCTTTAGAGCAGTGATTTCACATCCTACGTACCACCACCCCGGATCTACCATGCCTAAAGATGGGTACTTTTGGAAAACAAGTGTGTATATATATATATATTTTTTTCTTTTCTTTTGTTGGGCACAACTCTCAAGATTTTATTCACACTCATAAGGCTTCTTTCTTGGGTGAGGGAAAACAAAGAGATTTCTACTGTTTGGGTAGCTTTTTCCTTCTCCATACTCGTCTCTTAGCTGTTTGCGAGATTATTATATATATTTTTTGAAATTTTTGGCATGGAAAAACATAATCTTTTGTTGTTTGAGGCAACATTATCAGAAAGATATAACAAAACTTGCATCTTGTTAAGCACATAGAAAACAACTTTGCAAGGAGTCGCATCAGGTTTTTACTATTATAGAAACTTTGTACATATGAAGGGGAACAAAATAAGCAAAATTTTTCAAAATTTTTGGTATAGATTTTGTTGTGTGAGCAAACATATGTATATGTACACATGATATAGGAAAGAACTAAAGAATAAAGAATTTGAGTCAGAAAAATCAGAAAATTTTCAAAAATTTTGTACCTCCCACACTGGTACATGGTACCCCCCCAAACTTACTCCACACTCTGTCTCAGAGTTGTGAGGTAGATAAGGTGAGGTAATGTTACTCCAGTGAGGTTAGCTGATGAGCGCGCCTGCGTCAGATAAAAGCTCCCACACATATTCTCCTCTTTTGCTGTGATAATCGATGTGGTGGAGCTGGTCAGGCGTTGCTTTATTTGCTATCCATTCTAGGACAAAGATGCCGCAGTCGTTAGATAGAGGAAGCTGCTGCGCACTGCGGTGGTAGAACTGGAGTTCATGCCATTTGCTTGTTTGCATGTCCAGGAATGGTTGGATCATCTTTGACACCTCGTCGTAGAATTTTTGAGATAAGCGTTCGACGGATGTCAACAGTTCTGATGTACATGACACTGGATGGTTTTTGTTGCTGTCCGAGCTGTTGTAAAATATTCCTGCTCGTTGCCGAGTGTACATTGTCAGGAGCGTCCAATGATTATAATGCAGGATGGGCAGAAAAATTTGGCTCTGGACCCCACTCTTCAATTCCACCAAAAAATGATGCTTTGCTCCTGTTTCATCGGCGAGGCAGACGTCGTTGAACAACATAGGTTGAGCTATGTATGCGTGTTCGAGCCTTGGTTGTAATAATTGGATGCAAGTCACCGCCACAGATACAACTAAGCACCCTCCTTCTTTTACCATGTCCCTTAGATCATCTATCGAGACTACGACATCGCCTGCCTTGTAAATGACATCTGCCGGGGTGGAATCTGTTAACTTCAGAAGGATTTCATTTACCTGCTCCTGTGTGAGCATAGCGCATGAGAAGCGGTCGAAATTTTTGATCAGCTCTTCTGAAGCTTCAGGCGAAGCAGTGTCTTCCATCCTGTGCACTTTCTACAGGGTCTCCAACTGCTTGCATGCCCCGTAGGTGTCAGCTTCCATCTCTGCTTCTCTCTCTGTGGGGAGCTACTGGATCGTGAAGATTTATCTTCTTGTTCGCTGTCTAGCAGCCTATCAGGTACCCCTGCGTCTCGGAAACAACGTCCGTCTTTAATCAACAACATGGCGTATGTGCCCCTACAGTGATAGAAACATGTGCCCCTAAGGGCCCCCAAGTTTCCAATTGTGTTGAGCACCTCTATGGCACTTAAGATGATAAGGGCACTATTTCCGCTTCCCTCTTCATCCTGGACGGGGAAGTCACAGATAGAATAGAAGTTTCAAATGCCGCCGTGACGTTTGGCTCCTTGCTTGATAGCTCGTAGAAGATGCACCAGTAGAAGCCTTAGATTTTTGTCCTCCGGGCGGCTGAAAATATTCCCAGTTCAGCAGTTCAGCAGCCTGACGTCATGGTTCCTCAGGTCTTCCACGTAGAGGAACCATACGTTGTGGTGCTTGTACGGTGCTAACACGAGATTTGGGTTATGCTCGTTAATGTGCTGCAGCATGTTGGCCACTGTAGTGGAGTCTGGTTCTCCCCACATCAGTATTCTTGCCAAGGTCGGGGTGGCATTGTATATTGTCTTCCGACCTGTCCTGCTGTCGATGTTTTCTATTATCGCATTTTCAAAGTCCTGAAATAGTCTCTTGCCGACGACGTCAGGTGAGCGGAACATCTTGCGGAGCGCTCCCCGTTGTACAGAGAAGTAGTCGTCGCTCCAGACAACGTCTTCTTCATCTGCCTGTGATCTTAAGACCTTGTTTAGCAGTTTCTGGTCTCTGATCGTCAGGCAGCCGATGGCCCTTCTGTCAAAGTTGTCCATTTCAAAGGAGGGTATCTCGGATGGCTCACGAAACCTATCCGCCATCGAGCGTCTTCCTCGGGGGAGGTGTCTTTCATTAGCTGCATAGACGTCCCCTTTTCTCCCTCTAATTCATCAGAAGAGTCCACCCCGATGCTGATATCTCTATTATCATCTTCAATTTCATTTAGGGGGTCTGAAGGATTTTCTTCTTCCGAGCCTAGGGAGCTCTCCTGTTCTGCTAGAGCTCCTTCGGCTAATATTTGTTGCGTCCCTTCCCCGAGCGTTGAGGATCACCTGTTGGAGGAGGAGGAGGGCGTTGTTCCTGAGGGGGAAGTTGACAAAGAAAGAGGAGAGCCACATCTAGGGGGTGACGGGGACCTTCTCGGCTGCCTTCGGTTCGGATGGTCATCACTCCTGTCCAGTCTCTCCTCGATCTTGTCGAGGCATTGGAGAACTAGCTGAAGTGTCGAATTTAAGGCCTCTAGTCCGCCGGGAAGGCAAGCCAAAGTCAGCAGCTCTCGTTCTTGGCTATTCAGCCTATTTTGGAAAGATGCAAATTTTTGGGTTAGGGAAATACAAATAGATGAGTTGATATCCATTACCTCCCGCAAGTAGTCGAACTCGTGCCCGAGCATCTTTCCGAACGATGGAGGAGTTCCGGTGGGTCTCCCTTCCATCCTCGTGACATCTTTCTCGCGCGAAGGTCCACCAGGTGAGGTAGAGTCTATCTGAATCGTTCACGATGCAGATGCCGCCAGGCGAGGTGACGACGCTCTTTCAGTTGCCACCGCCTTGCCTTCTCGTCAGGGTGGAGAGGGCCAGTGTGTCGGAAGACTCTGCTCCACCTCTGCACTATCAATAATTATACTTATGTTGTGGATACGCATAAGATTGTAAATGTGTACATACATTAGTCATGCTTATGTTGATATCTATACTGCTACTGTTGATTATAATTAGGATGCTAGCTATATCATGTTGTTAGTTATGTTTAGCATGATAGCCATGCCTCTATAATTAGAAATGCCTATACTGCTAATCATGCTTATGCAAATACTCATGCTTATGTTGATAGCTCTGCTTATGATATTGATCTGTTCAAACTGTTAGACATGCTAATGTTGTTAGATATGATTATGATGCTAGACTTATTCATGTTAATATAGATAGTATGCTACTAGACTTGCTTATGCTAGTTATGCATATGCCATTGAATCTCTTATACGGTTAATAATAAAAATGATGATAGTCATCTTGATGATGGTAATTGTTATCAACTCCTTTATGTATTTTGTTAATCATCAGTGTTGCTGAGCCTATTTGTTATATATGATTAAACTGCTTAAACTGAGTCATTACCTAAAATGTTGTAATCAATAAGCATTGCTGGAAGTTGTATCTCTTATTGGGACATGGGTCTCAGAATTGTGGGTCGCCACATTTTTTAGATAATCAGAAGTGACAAAAATAAACATGTGGCAGCAAAGAGGATCTATAGTAATGAATCTTTGAGAAAGTTGATTAAATATTAGTGTGTCCTAGAGTCATCCCTGTACTCTCAGGTCTGGGTGAGAAAAAATTCTATATGGTATTTCAAATGAATCATACTTTTGTTAACAGATTAATGCTTGTTTGTGTGTCATATACGAATATTGTTCTCCTGTGTATATATGTTTTGGCTAAGATGATAGAACAATTTGTATCAAATTCTTAGCATAGTATGGATACAAGAAAGATATTTGACTCTTATGCAAATGTTTTTGAACGGGTGTTGATGTTGAAATCAGTTTTAATTTATCCATATTTTTGGGTATGTGGTTAATTGGTGATTGATTATGTTTTATATTTTAAGTAATCTCATTTAGTGTAACGGGTTCTCACAATAGATGAGCCTCATTGTACAACATAAAATTTTAAAAAGAAAAGACAAAAATATAGTGTACACATACAAATCAGTATGTAATTCAAAAAATAATTGAGAAAATTTCATTATATAGTATTGATGAGTCTCATTATATAATATTAAATTTGAAAAAGAAGAGACAAAAGTATTGTGTACAAACACAGAGACCGATTTGTAATTTTAACAAATAATAAAAAATTTCTTATGTAATATATATGGTGATACATCACATTTAAGATGTGGCACACACAATTTCCCATCACCTAATAGCCCCTTAGCCTACTATTTCTTAATAAATAAATAAAAATAATAAAATAGGTGACAATTATTATATAGATTAAAAATGTAAAAAGAAAAAAACTGAATTGTGAGCCAAGCATATATCCTAGCTGCTGAAAAAGCAAGTACACAGACACGTCAATTGCCTTATTAGAAGAAAAAATCTAAACTGCGTGTCAAGCACAAACTCTAGTTGCTGGAAAAGCAAACACACATACACATGAAAAGCATGCACATTAAACAACTCAAATAGTTAAATATGATGACGACTTGAGTTTTTAAGACCATGTTTATCTTGGCATGACCCATTCCAAATAAAATTCTAAACCAAGATTTTCTACATAGCTCAAGTAAATCAAGTTTTGCTTAAATTATATGTCAAAATATTTTTCAGACAATGTCCAAGGAAGTTCATATTTATGTCTTTTCAAACTATTACCTAAAAAAATACATCTCGAATGGTTAAATTTATGTGACCAAGTGAATAGAAAAGTAGACATACACACATGTGAAAAGCACACAAGCACACACAGCTGTGCTTATTTATAGAGTAGTAAAGATACAAAGCAAGAACCCTTCTTTATAAAGGGAATTTAATTTTTGATTATCTATTGATTTATTTGTTTGCAAGAACGTTTAACTTAAGATTAGAAAACCAAGAAAATAAATCTGGAGCTGTTTGTAGTGCCAGTAGTTTGATTGTATAGGACAAGAGCAGTTAGGAATTTTGAACTTAAATTCTTGTGGGACTGCACGCTGGTCTTGAGCGTCCATGATCTATTAGTTTACCTGATTTTGGTCTTATTACGTAAGTTAATTAAATGCCATTTTTTGGTAGTATGGTAGATGGTACTATGATAATTGGTAAGCTCGTCCTGTTATGTGGCCAGCGATTTGGTACTCTTTGAGTGCCTTGGAATTGACCTCTGTGGTAGTTCTCAATTGTTAAAAGCAACCCAAACGAAGCGAACATAAGGGTGATTCGTAATTGTCTTATAAGTTATGTCAATACAACTTGTTAAATTGTGATTATTTGAGAGATTGCACTACTTTTCTTTTGATAATATATTGTAAAGCATTGTTGTTATGGTAACGGCTGACCACTAAATTTGAATGTTCATGTCGAGTGTTACAATATGTCGATGTATTTTTCTCAAGCGAAGTATTCAAAGACACTTTGTCTAAGGGCTTAAGAGTCTTAGTCAATCATTCTCGATCCCTTGTCATTCTGGGTTAAATAGCCCATCATAAGGTTGTATCCATGTTTCTTTCAAAACATTGCCTCTCCACAATGGGTTTTTTTTTCTGTACCGACTATCATGCTACAAAATATTATTCTATACTAATCTTTTTGGTGGTGGTTCGACAACAAGTTTTTATTATTATATCGATGCTTGAAGGTGTGCCAAAATATGTGACTGTCATACTTTCAACTTAAACACCCAAGAATGTGCTTAGCATATGTATGTTTCTTGCAATCACAAGTATGTGTTTGACAATGGATTGCTTAAAATGATACATGCCCTTCTCAGGTTAATTTAACTTCATTTGAGGATCGCTCGTCATTTACTTACTAAAGGAGGTTATTTCTAGAAATATCTATTAATTTTGATTACTTTAGTGACTACTATTTATACTATAGTGTACCATGCTTACTAATGAGCGAAAAGATCCCCAAGTTGCATTTTATTCTTCAATTTTGTACCGTTTAGAATCAAATTAATTGTTGTATTGGTTTTACTGTTAGTTGATATGTTCAGAAGTGGTAATTTACTCTAATGCATGTACACTTCATGTAAATTGGTACTATTAAGTATGCTTATATTTGAAGAAAATCCCAAAATAGGCACTTGGTGTGACGCCTCGTTAATTTGACCAAAATCTACAAAAGATGGTCAAGGAGAAATAAAATCATCATTACTGTAATAGGAGGTCAAAATGGGAACAATTCAAAGTCAGATTTCAAGATTCTATGGTGATAAATATAATAGCCCCAATTACGGCTATACAATAGACTTGATGCAAATCATATCACTATGATCTTGGCCTCACGGTTATGGCCATATCTTGTGTTCATTTGAACAGATGTCACAATAATTTGGGAGAGTGTGGGGGTTTGGGCATTTCTACTAGTAGTGAATATGGTAGTCATGTAAGGAGTTCTTGTGTGTGAAACAAGCTCCCTATATTGATGGTGGAGATAAAAGAATGAATCTTGGAGGAGAGAGAGATCAAATGAGGTTGTTGGTGGTTGTTGCTCCACAACACATGCATAGATAGGATCATAGGAGACAAGGTCTCCTCCCTTATATTGGATCAAACGGTTGTTGTCAAATATGAGATGATAATGGAAGTTTGCCACACATTATATATATATATATATATATATATATATATATATATATATATATATATATATATATATATATATATATATATATATATGGTATTCATTCATTGCCCGTGCGGGTAGCATGGATTTTCACTACCCTGCAGCTAAAAAAGAAACTCTCCTAGCTAAGAAAGTAACTCTACTGTAAAAAAAGTAACTATGGTGTCAAAAAAGTAACTCTGTTGGCCAAAAAAGTAACCCTGTACAAAATATACAACAGATATATATAAGGACGAGTTTTTTGATTTTGGAGGGGCAAATGATATTATTTTTGGCTCAAATTTTTTGGAGAGCTAGACAAAATAGTCCTCTACAATTTCGAATTATTTTTTTGAAAAAAAGTGATCAGAAGGGTGGGCGGGTAGCTACCCGTGCGGGCAATAAAGATGGGCCCATATATATATATATATATATATATATATATATATATATATATATATATATATATATATATATATGGTTCATCTTTAATACCCGCACGGGTAGCTACTCGCACACCCTTCCTGTCACTTAAAAAAAAATTCCACAATTGTAGATGAGCATTTTATCTAGCTTCCCAAAAAAATTCATCCAAAAATAATATCATTTGCCCCACTAAAATCAAAATATACGTCTATATATTTACTGACTGTATATTTTTTGCGTAGTTAATTTTTTAGTCATATTGTTACTTTTTTTATCAATATAGTTACTTTTGTGTACCTTATAGTTACACTTTTGGATGTGCGAGTAGTGAAAAATCAAGCTACCCGCACAGGTATTGAATGAACGTCCATATATATATATATATATATATATATATATATATATATATATATATATATATATAGAGAGAGAGAGAGAGAGAGAGAGAGAGAGAGAGTCAGGCTAGAATACACTCGAGTGTACGGATCGCACGAATACACTCAAGTGTGTTTGCATATCAATATTATTTTTTGCAAAATGTAAGTCGTTGATCTTCACCGTCATACTATAACTAGGCTACATACAAATTTTGAGCCCATTTGGATGAGTGTAAGTCACTCATCCAAGGGCAACAAAATCGACGCGCGAAACTAATTTGAAATGCATAATTTTTGCGGTCTTCATAACATGAGCTATACATATCGAAATGTGCTCAAATTTTGCGTATGACTTGTTCACGAGATGTTTAATAAGATCAACGGATTAGATTTTAAAAAAAAATATTGCATCATGAAAAACTACTTGAGTGTATTCCGCTCCGGATACACTCGAGTGTATTCTAGCCTGACTATATATATATATATATATATATATATATATATATATATATATATATATATATATATATATATATATATATATATATATAGTCAGGCTAGAATACACTCGAGTGTACGGATTGCACGAATACACTCAAGTGTGTTTGCATATCAAGACTATTTTTTGCAAAATGTAAACCGTTGATCTTCACCGTCATACTATAACTAGGCTACATACAAACTTTGAGCCCATTTGGATAAGTGTAAGTCACTAATCCAAGGGCAATAAATTGACGCGTGAAACTAATTTGAAATGCATAATTTTTGCGGTCTTCATAACAGGAGCTATACATATCCAAATGTGTTCAAATTTTGCGTATGAGTTGTTCACGAGATGTTTAAGAAGATCAATGGATTAGATTTTCCAAAAAAATATTGCATCATGAAAAACTACTTGAGTGTATTCCGCTCCGGATACACTCGAGTGTATTCTAGCCTCTCTCTCTCTCTCTCTCTATATATATATATATATATATATATATATATATATATATATATATGCATGTGTGTGTTGTGTGTGTCTTTTTGTGTGTGTGTGTAATTGTATAAAATATAAAAAAATTAAAACAACTGCCTATGTGCCGACCTGGCGCTTAAGTAACTAACAAGTCCCTTTTGCTCACTTCTTACGTCCCGCTTTTCAAATCATTGCATAAAATTTTATAAAGAATTGAGAACGGACAATATTGTGAAACGACCAATAGTGCCCTAAAAAGTAAATACAACCCGACCAACGTAGCTCATGTGGTAGGCACAGTGTCCCCCCTCCGAGGGGAACCCGAGTTCGAGCCCCATGCTAAGCGCTATATTTACCACCCGTCAGCTATCCGGGCTATGGTTGGACAAAGGACGCGGGGGCAGCCTGTAAAGGTTGTCATAATCCTTTAAAAAGTAAATACCCAAGATCAGAACAAAGCTATGACTAGCTTGTATCCACGCCATGGGTAGGATGCTTGAGGTCCCTTCTTTCTTACGGTTTGTAGGTTGGGTTCTTCTAGTTCCTCATTCTCTTGCTTCAGAAATTTATTCTCATACAAAGGAAGAACCCTTATTTATAAAAGGAATTTATTTTTTTAATTGTCTATTGATTAGTTTGTTTCAAGAACGCCTAACTTAAGAATAAAAAAAATAACAAGTTTGCTACTCATTAGAGTTTGTAAATAAATCTGGAGCTGTTTGGAGTGCCGGTAGTTTGATTGTATAGGACAAGGGCTGTTAGGAATTTTGAACTTAAATTCTTGTGGGGGCTGCACGCTGGTCTTGAGCGTGCATGATCTACTAATTTACTTGCAAATGATTTTTCCCTTATTACTTAGAGTTAATTAAATGCCATCTTTTTGGTAGTACTATAGATGCTACTATGATAATTAGCCTGTATTAATTTATTTATATCATTAGGGTCCCAAAGAGTACAATTTCAGTCTCACATAATTAGAAAATATAGACTTTTACACTAAAATTAAACTTATTTCTGTACTAAAATTTGAGGGGTGTTATGCTACCCACCTAATAGAAATTTTGGCCCTGAAATTTTTATGTATTAATGTACTACTACCCGTCTTAGGCTTTCCCATATCCCATGTAAAATACCAACCTAGTCTTGTCACGAAGGCTCATATTTCATCACTAAAATATTCAAGGTATAACCTTTACATGACTAACTACTTTGCTCCCTACATGATGTATTAAAAAACATGTGCATATGTTAGCATAACATATCGAAACCTAGAATACATACCAACATGAACCATAATTCCATTAATAGGTAAGAATTGGATTAATGAATGATAGTTAATCCAAGATTATCCAATTGTGCCTAAAAATCAACTAATTCACCTTTATGTACCTCATTTGTATATATAAATATATTTATGTGTAGACCATGACCCGAAGTTCAACATGACACCTCATATAGATAATATGGTAACTATAAGATACATGATGCCTTATATGGCCAGATATAATAAATATTGTGTAATTGTAACTGAAATGAAAAGATATTTATGGTAAATTTCATCTAGTAAAGAATATAATAAATTCATATCACACATAAAATAAGTACACTGAATGATACCAATAAGTACACCTATTTCTCTTTTATTGGGTAATTGAGCTTTCTCTACTTAGACCTATTTGCACTGATTTAGTTTATGTTATGTTGTGTCTTCAATACATCATACCTTAAGACAATATTATATATATGACTCTCTATAACTGTGATCTTTTCATGATAAGAGTTTTGCTAGAAAATATGACATCCGATAAGCAACGAAAATAATTTTTTTATTGCCATATTTCCCATTAAACTAGCGGTTCGCATCAATAACTATATAATGAAAAGGATAGTTTCGAGGATATACCTAGTCCTGGACCAAGTCCAACGACAATCTCCTCATCATTATAGTTGTGTAGTTATCTTCTAGTTGCACTGAGATGACATTTGTAGCTGCTCTTGGTTTTCACCACAGACAGTAGCAGACTGACGTTGTTCTCCTAGCGGCAGGCAATAGCCTCCACGCCTCTATGGAAGTCTACACAGACCGCCTAAAACTCATGTCATTCTACTAAAATAGACAGGATGGAGTTGTCTCTTCTGTTGTGTACTCGTCACCAACTTGCTCTCCCGCAACTGGTCTCCTTACTATCCTCCATTTATCGGGTAGGACTTGCTCAGGTTTTCTCGAATACCACAACCAGAGAAGACAAACACTTGTGAGACGTAATTGATGTGTCTGAGAAGCCCCCAATACCCCTCTATTTATAGGAATGTTAGGGTCAGAGTTTCTAGTCTATGTAGGAGTGGAAGGGATTAGAACTTCACAAAAATTTGAAACTTGGGAACGGAGAAATGGTCAGTTTGCTAGGCAAACCGATCATTTGACATGTGGGCTGATTAGTTCACCCAGTGGGCTAGTTGTTTCCTCATGTTTCCTGATCGCATATGAATTGACAAATTCTAATCCAACTAATGCACAACATGACATCAACACTAATCCTTGATGCAATCAAATTGCACCTAAAATTGGGCGTCTTGCTTCACAAAATGGTTATCTCACAACAATAAGCCGATCGGTTTGCTAGGCAAACCGCTCGTCTCACTCCCCAGCTCATCCAGAATTCAGCCAATACAATATCCAATCAACCTGACACTCCAACCGTTCAGTTCAATACTTGAACCGGTCATTTGAGAATTTAATAGGTTTATTTGTTACTTGAATTGAATACCTAAACACTTTAGCAATCAATTCAATTATCATTCATGATTAAAACTCCTCTTCTAGGCGTATCACATGTGTGTGACCCTATAGGTCCCAAATTACCTTGCAGTTAATGTCCATGAACAATAATGGCATCATAAGAAAAGAGTTGTGCCTAGTCACACATCATTGCTACCAAAGTAAATGGAAAGTTGGAGAAAAATTTCAACCTACAATTTGTGATTGGTGTTATAGTGTTTGTTAGTTCCTTTGTCACTAATATCTGAATTGAACTCAAGGCATGAAATAATCATCCTCTTCATCATTCAATCTGTGTTCCTTGAACTAGAGCAAACTATTTGAGATATATGTAATTTCAATATCTCATATTGACTCACATGTGCATGGCCATGTATTTCTCAATCTCGCTTATCAAGTGGCTAGGAATCACACTCTTGAAGGAGGGACAAATCTCATCTACATCACTCATAGTCATCCCCATGTATCATAGTGTACCCAATCATCACCTTTATTAGATTCCTTATTTAGGATCACAGTGGATGATGTCAAAGTATACCAAACGACAAGTGATCAGTGTAGTGACTTTAGGTCTAAGAACCACAATCACCACCAACACTATGAGAGCTGACTATGACTACCATTGTAATGGTTTCCATGTGTCACTCTCATGGTGGGTCTATTCGATACACTGTTCTCTAGCATGTATCTATGTGCTTGGTTTGATATCACATATCATGATTGATGAGATTTTGTCATTAACTAACATACACTCTAGTCTTTTGTGTTATTGATGTCTATCAACCTTCCACAATAACACCTGACTTGGTACATAATAAGAATGTATATATTCTTAACATCTGCATGATCTCATTGTTTAGGTTACGTACTTGAAGACATACATCATTGAGTAATATCATTCTCTAGACATTTATTATGTTAGTTCATTATCTCATAACTGAATAAAACATAATAAATTGGAAGCTTGCCTTTATTATTAATCAAATCATTTACAAATTATGCCATTACAATCATCTCATGATTCGTTCTCTTGGCATACATACCAACAAGTTTCTCTTCATATGGTATCAAGAACACCCATATAGTTTCCAAAAAGGATCTCCCTTTCTCTTTTGGCACCATTCTTCCTCTTCTCCTTTCTTTTTTTTTTCTCTCTCCCATTCCACTCCACCCATGCCCACCTCCTACCACCTGCGTCCTCCTTGTCACCCGCCTATGACATGTGCAGTGTGCAGGCACTGGCTACGTGTTATCACACCACCACATCATTCTAGTCTGGGGGGGTGCCAGGGTCGACTAACATTGTCCTATGAGAAATCGATGATTTCTAGTATCCTATCCTTATTGCCATTGCCTCTTAGGGGATATCTACCCAGTGTGTATGATCTTTGATAGGGGAATTATAGGTATCCCCCCATGAGTTATACCCATGGCCCCTTGATTGACTGCTTTCTGGTGTAGAAACTTCCACAAAAATTTGACTAGTACATTGTTACTTTCTCCATCACCCACCGATCTGATTGGCGATGTGTTGGTCTTGGCATGGTAGGGATATATCTTTAAAATAAAGGTTGCACCAACCTTAGACCCTCAATTTTTACTACCTTCTTCCCTATGCATTTTACCTACATACATGGGCGAGTGTCAATAATTATTAAGGATCTATGATTTCTTCCTGTCACAGTGCATCATTCATGTGATAGTGTTTCAATCATGTTTCATTCTAACTTTCTCTTCTCATAGTGAATATTACCAGTGATTGCTCATATCTATCGTTGTTATACTAGCGTACTATTGTGATATCTTTCTTCATCGACGTCCTATCGATGTGACTTTTTTTATCTTGTCTAAAGGCCTGGGGAAAAGATCCACCTATGACCATTTCCTATAATGATAATGCTCCTTTCTCCATATTTAAATTGAATGGAGATTATTACCTACTTTGGATGAATTCTATCAAAATCATCCTAGACTCTAGATATTGAGTCAAGTTCACAAATAAACCTATTGATGATACTATGAACAAAAAGAGGAACATAAACAAGTCAAAAGATGGATAGGGAACATAACGGAACCTTCTAGTACCTCCCAAGTATATGTTTTACAAAACTACAAAGGAACTGATGTACATTGTCTTTTATCACTATGAGTAGGAAGTGAATGCGTGGAGGCTTTATAAAATATCAGATAAATGGTTTGGTGAAAATTAGGGGGATAGGATCCTTGCTGAAAATTTTGATTCTATTATCAGCTTATCTCAATAGATTGACTATTTTTATCTTGTCTCATCTAAGGATCAAACCAAAGAGCGGGCCAATCTTGTCATGAGGAGTGAATCCCCTCATGGGTCCCACTCTTGATAAGTATGGTACCAAATATGAAGTATTCATTTCATGTTATCCTATTTTGTTCCTATAGATATGCCTAGGTAGGTAGCTAGTTGACCCGTAGAGGTAGTTGAGGGTTTCTACCCATGAGATACAAATTAGGATTTCAATATATGCTAAAATTGATCCATCCTATTTCCCTGACCACTTATGTGGTTGTGACTCATCATGTGCTAACACTAACTATCCCTACCCTCTCCTTAACGGATAGAACTTTACCTTTTTGAGAGCTAACACTTTTCATGATTTGATCCTATACCCAAATTTAATGGGAAGTTAGCTGAATTACTATAGATTGTAGACTGTCTTGGATAGCCTCAACTTGGATAAGTGACCGGCCTAAATCACGCGTCCAAAATTGGAGGCGGATTTGAAGTTAGTCGAACTTTTAAATTTATAACCCGGACTCTTCTAGGCCCCCGCAACTTTGCTTACGCGGTCGAAGTAGATATACATGGTCGAACACAGGGACAAGGGTGGTAGTGTTGAGAACTCTGAATCGACACGCTACACTCCGGCAAGAACAAAGAGATAGTAAATTCCCCAAAGGGAAACAACAAGATGTCATGAACAAAACAAAGAAAACTATCTCCAACTGGAGTTACAAGAAGGATATAAGGTTTTAGTCATTTAACAGTTTTTAGGGGTTTTCATGCAGCAGAAACAGAAAGATCAAACTAGAGATAAAGCAAGGTGCGAAGGATAAACTTTGGTAAAACAAGGGGCAGCATGCGCATCCTGTACCCCTCCTCTCAAAGTGGGTACCTCTAACCAAGCATCAACACCCCTCTCGAGGTTGCTGGACTTAAGTTAGAGTGAAATGTTACTGAAGCAACTCCGTTCCAGACACTCTCATACTCCAGAATCGGACCAAACACTAGAGACACAACACATCTCTCGAAGTTGTTGCGACGGGAAAACACGATTCGGTAGATAAGCAAAATGCGATCCAAACATGCAAGGTAGAGTTCAGATATTAAATATAGCAATCATCCAACAATTACACCAAGCATAGAGCAGCAAGTGATTAAGATTTTCCACTTCCATAAACATTAGAGGTCTTAATTACAGTGCATAAGTAAAGAGTTAAATAACAGAAATAAAGATAAATGTCGCCTTCTTGATGTAGAAGGACGACAGTCCACTGCAACTCTCCAACCCGATACCGGCCAGGAGCCTAGCCCGATACATCAGTGTCGGGCGGCACACCGTGACAGCCGACTGTATCTCTCAAGGACCCAGGTCGATACGCTCATGTCGGGCGACACACCCTCTCAGGCGGCACGCTATGACGGGCGAAGCGTATCAGGTTTGATATCGTGTCTAGCATGGAGCGATGCAACCACTGTCGGGCACTTGTGTCGCTCATCAACGTTGGCCGATATCGGCCTGTAGTGTCACCTGGGATAGTCCTAAGTGAACCATCCCCTCCCTCTCGGGATGAGGAAGAGCTCACCTAGAGTTTCCCGGTACGAGCACTGAGGCACGATACTCTTGCTCTCACAGTTTTCCTCCGAAGATCGCTCAAAGTTCCCAAATGTGCGAACTGTCTTTTCGGCTTCCTGTAGCTGCTATTTATAGGCAGCAGTTGGGCAAAGTTATGGTGCTCGAAGCGCCATGTGTCCTCCTTATTCGCGGGTCGGTGGACGGCCGATACTGGTATCGCTCAGCACAGGGGTGTCGACTGTCAGTTACGTGACGGGCGACGCTTGCCGATGGGTGGCCTGTGTCATGCGACAAGCTTGGGTTGTCATAGTGAGCTCGGCTCCCTGTCGGGTAAAAGATGTGTTGTCCGTCAGTTTCTTTTCACGCGACATCCCCATATCGCGCACCGTTGTGTCGCGCTACCCTGTCGGACAGTGCTTGTATTAGGCGTCAGCACGGTCGAAAGCAGGTGGAGCTTATTTGTGGGCCGGGTCGGCCTTATTGATGATAAACGTACTAAAATGAGGAAAAACTCTGCAAAATATGGAAATATTGGATTAAGAGCGTGGTTTGGCCAATTATTGCAAAAGTACTTATAAAAGAGAGGAAAACAGTTTAAAAGGGAAGTTTTGAAAATAGAAAAACAGTCTAAAATATCACAAAATTTGGTGTTATCAACTCCCCCAAACTTAGCGTTTTGATTTTCCTCAATCAATATTTAAACTTTATTTTGTGATACTTCTTCTTGCTCGGTGCAGCTTTCAATTCAAAAGGTGAAACAAGAATCACGATGCCTTAGAGGTAATGCTGTCTCACTACAAACAAAAGACCATGTGTTTCCTTGCTTTATTATTTCAGTAAAATTCTTCTCTACAGCCAGCTTCAGTGAGACTTTTGTTGTATGATTCTGAAGTTAGCATACACACCAAACAGCTTTATTTTTGGGGCAGAAAGTTGTGTATAGGGTAGGCTAAGGCTTTTTTGGGGTATTTCTCGTTTCCCATCAGTCCATCCAGGTAAGGGTCCATTAGCGGGCAAGTGGTTCCTGCAGTCCAAGCCAGTTGGCTTTAGAGCAGTGATTTCACATCCTACGTACCACCACCCCGGATCTACCATGCCTAAAGATGGGTACTTTTGGAAAACAAGTGTGTATATATATATATTTTTTTCTTTTCTTTTGTTGGGCACAACTCTCAAGATTTTATTCACACTCATAAGGCTTCTTTCTTGGGTGAGGGAAAACAAAGAGATTTATGCTGTTTGGGTAGCTTTTTCCTTCTCCATACTCGTCTCTTAGCTGTTTGCGAGATTATTATATATATTTTTTGAAATTTTTGGCATGGAAAAACATAATCTTTTGTTGTTTGAGGCAACATTATCAGAAAGATATAACAAAACTTGCATCTTGTTAAGCACATAGAAAACAACTTTGCAAGGAGTCGCATCAGGTTTTTACTATTATAGAAACTTTGTACATATGAAGGGGAACAAAATAAGCAAAATTTTTCAAAATTTTTGGTATAGATTTTGTTGTGTGAGCAAACATATGTATATGTACACATGATATAGGAAAGAACTAAAGAATAAATAATTTGAGTTAGAAAAATCAGAAAATTTTCAAAAATTTTGTACCTCCCACACTGGTACATGGTACCCCCCCAAACTTACTCCACACTCTGTCTCAGAGTTGTGAGGTAGATAAGGTGAGGTAATGTTACTCCAGTGAGGTTAGCTGATGAGCGCGCCTGCGTCAGATAAAAGCTCCCACACATATTCTCCTCTTTTGCTGTGATAATCGATGTGGTGGAGCTGGTCAGGCGTTGCTTTATTTGCTATCCATTCTAGGACAAAGATGCCGCAGTCGTTAGATAGAGGAAGCTGCTGCGCACTGCGGTGGTAGAACTGGAGTTCATGCCATTTGCTTGTTTGCATGTCCAGGAATGGTTGGATCATCTTTGACACCTCGTCGTAGAATTTTTGAGATAAGCGTTCGACGGATGTCAACAGTTCTGATGTACATGACACTGGATGGTTTTTGTTGCTGTCCGAGCTGTTGTAAAATATTCCTGCTCGTTGCCGAGTGTACATTGTCAGGAGCGTCCAATGATTATAATGCAGGATGGGCAGCAAAATTTGGCTCTGGACCCCACTCTTCAATTCCACCAAAAAATGATGCTTTGCTCCTGTTTCATCGGCGAGGCAGACGTCGTTGAACAACATAGGTTGAGCTATGTATGCGTGTTCGAGCCTTGGTTGTAATAATTGGATGCAAGTCACCGCCACAGATACAACTAAGCACCCTCCTTCTTTTACCATGTCCCTTAGATCATCTATCGAGACTACGACATCGCCTGCCTTGTAAATGACATCTGCCGGGGTGGAATCTGTTAACTTCAGAAGGATTTCATTTACCTGCTCCTGTGTGAGCATAGCGCATGAGAAGCGGTCGAAATTTTTGATCAGCTCTTCTGAAGCTTCAGGCGAAGCAGTGTCTTCCATCCTGTGCACTTTCTGCAGGGTCTCCAACTGCTTGCATGCCCCGTAGGTGTCAGCTTCCATCTCTGCTTCTCTCTCTGTGGGGAGCTGCTGGATCGTGAAGATTCATCTTCTTGTTCGCTGTCTAGCAGCCTATCAGGTACCCCTGCGTCTCGGAAACAACGTCCGTCTTTAATCAACAACATGGCGTATGTGCCCCTACAGTGATAGAAACATGTGCCCCTAAGGGCCCCCAAGTTTCCAATTGTGTTGAGCACCTCTATGGCACTTAAGATGATAAGGGCACTATTTCCGCTTCCCTCTTCATCCTGGACGGGGAAGTCACAGATAGAATAGAAGTTTCAAATGCCGCCGTGACGTTTGGCTCCTTGCTTGATAGCTCGTAGAAGATGCACCAGTAGAAGCCTTAGATTTTTGTCCTCCGGGCGGCTGAAAATATTCCCAGTTCAGCAGTTCAGCAGCCTGACGTCATGGTTCCTCAGGTCTTCCACGTAGAGGAACCATACGTTGTGGTGCTTGTACGGTGCTAACACGAGATTTGGGTTATGCTCGTTAATGTGCTGCAGCATGTTGGCCACTGTAGTGGAGTCTGGTTCTCCCCACATCAGTATTCTTGCCAAGGTCGGGGTGGCATTGTATATTGTCTTCCGACCTGTCCTGCTGTCGATGTTTTCTATTATCGCATTTTCAAAGTCCTGAAATAGTCTCTTGCCGACGACGTCAGGTGAGCGGAACATCTTGCGGAGCGCTCCCCGTTGTACAGAGAAGTAGTCGTCGCTCCAGACAACGTCTTCTTCATCTGCCTGTGATCTTAAGACCTTGTTTAGCAGTTTCTGGTCTCTGATCGTCAGGCAGCCGATGGCCCTTCTGTCAAAGTTGTCCATTTCAAAGGAGGGTATCTCGGATGGCTCACGAAACCTATCCGCCATCGAGCGTCTTCCTCGGGGGAGGTGTCTTTCATTAGCTGCATAGACGTCCCCTTTTCTCCCTCTAATTCATCAGAAGAGTCCACCCCGATGCTGATATCTCTATTATCATCTTCAATTTCATTTAGGGGGTCTGAAGGATTTTCTTCTTCCGAGCCTAGGGAGCTCTCCTGTTCTGCTGGAGCTCCTTCGGCTAATATTTGTTGCGTCCCTTCCCCGAGCGTTGAGGATCACCTGTTGGAGGAGGAGGAGGGCGTTGTTCCTGAGGGGGAAGTTGACAAAGAAAGAGGAGAGCCACATCTAGGGGGTGACGGGGACCTTCTCGGCTGCCTTCGGTGTGGATGGTCATCACTCCTGTCCAGTCTCTCCTCGATCTTGTCGAGGCATTGGAGAACTAGCTGAAGTGTCGAATTTAAGGCCTCTAGTCCGCCGGGAAGGCAAGCCAAAGTCAGCAGCTCTCGTTCTTGGCTATTCAGCCTATTTTGGAAAGATGCAAATTTTTGGGTTAGGGAAATACAAATAGATGAGTTGATATCCATTACCTCCCGCAAGTAGTCGAACTCGTGCCCGAGCATCTTTCCGAACGATGGAGGAGTTCCGGTGGGTCTCCCTTCCATCCTCGTGACATCTTTCTCGCGCGAAGGTCTACCAGGTGAGGTAGAGTCTATCTGAATCGTTCACGATGCAGATGCCGCCAGGCGAGGTGACGACGCTCTTTCAGTTGCCACCGCCTTGCCTTCTCGTCAGGGTGGAGAGGGCCAGTGTGTCGGAAGACTCTGCTCCACCTCTGCACTATCAGTGATCTCCTCAACTGCTGCAGGAGGGGATTTCGGTGGCGGTGTCGGCGTCCACTGTGTTCTTTCGAGCTCCATTCTCAGGATCTCGTCGAACACCCCGTCGCTGACGTCCTGCTGGAGTGCTTTTTCTGCCTCTACAGGCCTTAAAGCAAAGACGGGTGCTGCGGCCGCCTCTTCTGTGGTAGCTCCCGTAGTTTCTGTCTCGGTGACCTCGACGATCACCGGGTCTTTTTCAGCCACCACGGTCGTTGTTGTGGTGGTGGCTGGTATAGTTGGAGCGATGATAGCTCTATTAGCGGCTGCCGTCGGTAGATCTGGGTTCGCCTGTTCCTGGGCTATGGTGGTGGTGGTGTAGGCTGCGTCTTTCGCTACAACTTCGATCTCTGCGGCGGTGAAGACTAGTTTTTCTGCGTCTTAGGAGGCGCATCGAGGGAGCGGGAGTAGTATGTTCGTTCTTGAAAATATGTAGAAGTAGTCCCTTCCCTCCTTCTTTATGATGATGGTCCTCATCAGGTACTTGATGTCGATCAGCTCATCGCCTTGCGTCCTTGAAAGGCTGCGCGGCTCTTTCGGGTAACTGAGCCCTGCCACAATCAAGTTGACGATGCCACCCATACAATATTCCTTGGTGGCATCTTTCATCAGGTGCAGTCTGTTCAGTAAGAACCGCCCGAGGTTGATCACTCGACCCTCCATCATATGCCACATGACATGGAGTTCTTCTGTGTAGATGTTGCTGGACTCATTCTTGCTGAACAGAAAGCACGCCACCAATTTGTGCACTATTCTCCAAAAACAGGAGTGCACTGCTACCACCTTTCTTCTCGGCTTGAATGATGATTCGCCGGTTAGCTTGTTCCAGAGCTCCACGGGATTGAACCTGTCTCCCTCAGTGATTCTCTCAACGTTATCCATTAGATTCTTCTCCTCCTCGCTGGAAGAGAAGATCTTGTTCAACAACTTCTCGGAGATGGAGTATTCCGAGTTGTAAAGGCGGGCCTGGAGTCTATCTGCTCTGTCGTATTCTTTCCTTTTTGCAGCAGAATTCTTCACCCGGCGGAGAGAAGACATGAACTCCTTTGTGAGCCAAGTATAGGAGGAAGAGCGGCTAAAGCAGATCTTTCTCAGCCCTACCGTAGTGAGGACGCCTTCCAGCCTCTCAAGGATTCCCAACTCAGCAAACGAAGCTTCGTGGAAGAACCTACTCGGCCTGTACACTTTGGTTGCTATCTCATCATAACGGCGATCGTGCTCGTCGTCTCTTGGCACGAACCTCCCAGGAGAGTATAGAGGTTTTTCCGCTACTGTCGGTGTTGGAGTTGGAGTTGGAGCCGCCACTTCTCCAACCCTAGCCCTCTTTTCTGTTGTTGACGCCCCAGCTGCTCCTTGATTCGAGCGTTTAGGCCTTGCAGTATGTCCTTCAGCTGTAGTTTCATGGTAGATCCTCCTGCCTTGTGCGTCAACCGGGACAATAGTTTGCTTGATGCGGGCCATTCTATTAATTAACAAACAAAATCCTTGGTTAATTTGATGTGTCGATGTTTTGAAGATGTTAAACTGAATGCTCGATAAGGTATTTCTTTATATATAGAAATGATCCACACCCCATATCGGGTTATACAAGGTTTTCAACTCGAGTCCGACACGAGATGTGGGCATCGCTCGGCACGCTAGAAGATCAAACATGTGATAAGAACAAGGCGATATTGTGATAAACACGCGTCAGGTTAGTCGTTCGGTACGCGTGTGTCGGGCGACACGGTGGTGACAGGATAAGATACCCGATAAGGTTTTCTTGAAAGGAAAGCAGCGTATCGCTCGACAACAAAACAGGCGAGGCGGTGCAAAGATGGGTACCATGGCTATCGCCCGACATGGCGTATCGAGCAATCGTGAATAAAAGGTGCGTTGCGCGACATCCGTGTCGGGCAATACAAAGCTGCTCATCTCACGAACCGTAAGACTGACAAGTTACTTTTTTATCATGACGGGAGATACCTTGTTGTGCTCTCGACTTCCGCGCGATACGGGAGAAGGGAGGTCTTGCACGACACGGGAGCAAACACACAAGATCTTAGCACGATTCAGGAGAGTAAAAACAGTAAGGCAAGTAGCCCGATACGGTAAAAACTCGGCTCTTTATATAGCAAACACAACCGGAGGTGAAACTTGGTAAATCCAGAGCGTGCGTCAGCCGTTGGGGTAACTCGTTCCAACTGCTTGATCCGAGTGCACGCCGCCCAGGCATGCTAACCGACACGACCCTTGCGATCCCCGAGGTTCCAGAGCCTGAAAACAGGTGTGTTCAAAGCGTTGGTTGAGCTGCTGCCCGATACAAACTGAAAACATAGCGGTTAAAAACGGCTGATGAGTAAGACATCATTGGCCTAAGACTAAGATCCCGGCCTCAGATGGTATTACCCATCCCGATTAATAAAACGAAGGCGGTGACCCATAAAATAGAAGAGTCAACACATGTGGCGCATGCACTGACTCGAGCCTGATTACAGTCCATAACGTTTGTAGTGTTTTTCATGCAGAAAAGTAAAAGCATCCTAATCTATGAATTTAAAAGACAGCTCGGGTTGCCTCCCGAGAAGCGCTGCGTTTTCCATCTTCAGTTGGACGCATTCTTCTTCTTCTTCCTGCATCTTCATATTTGCCTCTGCGGTCAGAGGCCTGCCTTCTTGGCAGTCTCGGTATTCGATGGTATCTTCCCTGATGGGTTCGTCACAATTTCGGCCAGTTGAGCTAGCTATTGGTTGGTCTGGCGTTGATGAGTCTGCATATCCGCCAGTTGTACCTACAAGGAGTTCAAAACTCCGGAATTTGATAGCGCACTTTGTGCCAGTTGATTATTGATCGTATCCTGCTTCTTAACAAAATCAAATAACTGGCCGATCACGTCTGCTTGGCCCGTGCCCTTGTCCTGCTCTCAGTTCGACCCTTGATATTTTCCCTGCACTTGGAAGTTTCCTTTTGCTGACTGGAACTTATTGTTCTTGGCATATTGACCAGACCCCCCTCTTTTCTCAAAAGCTTGTGTCGGCTTGGACGAGATTTGCAGCTGATGAGAGTTTTCCGCTGCATCTTTGTTACCGTAGTTAAAGCCGGGGTGATTTGGCCTCTTGAAGTTCACGAAAGAGACATTTTCAGTCCTTTTGTCTTCCGAGTCAGAGTCACTATCTGCTTCCGGTCGGGTGTAGACGCAATTGTCTACTCCATGTCCTCCTTCGCCGCACGTAACACATTTCATCACCTTCTCAACTGACTTCTTACCTTTCCCGCCAGCTTCTCGCAGTTGCTTAACATCAGTGGTGATTCTCTGTATCTACGAGGTGATGGACTCCAACCCCTTTATTTCAAGAGCGGACCCTTCACCGACCTTCTTGACATGTCCTCTATCGGATCGATCAAAATCAGCGCCGGCCATCAGCTCGGCCATGTTCTTGATGATCCTTTCGGACTTGCTTGGTTTCTTCCCAAGGAAGTCACTGCCTGCTGCCGCATTTAGTGACACCCTTTCATCGGGAGTCAGGCCATTATAAAAGGTGGTGATGAGGAAGCCCTTCTTATAATTATGGTGGGGGCAATCCCTCTGGTATTCCTGGAATCTCTCCCAGGCGTCATGGAGGCTTTCATTCAGCTTTTGCATAAAAGATGTTATTTTCTGCCTATTTCTAACAGTTCTTTCAGTGGGGTAGAACTTGTTAATGAACGCGTCAGCCAAAGCTCCCCATCCGTTTAGAGATTGGTGGGGCAACCCAAGATACCAGGATAGAGCTTTGTCCTCCATGGAGAAAATGAAGCCCTTACAGTAAATCACCTCTTGGGGGCCCCCGCATCTTTATTGTATCACATATATTTTTGAATGTATCCAGATGGTGTAGGGGTTGTCGTTCTTTAAACTCCCCCTGAAGCTCTTGTTCTGAATCATCGAGATCACGGACGGCTTAAGCTCAAAATTCGCCGCATTGAACCGCGGGGTGACGACTGGACATCGGGAGTTGTTGGCCTTTGTCAACGCCAACTCTCTTAGCGTTTTCTCTTCTTCCTCCGAGTCGTCGCTGTCGCTTGGGTCATGTCGTCATTCCTGACTATCGTGATTTCTTCTGTGCCTCCGGTGGCGATGACGTCTTTCGCGGTGATGTCCTCCCTCGTGCTCTCCCGATTCTGGATCTTCCTGTTGAGCGTTATTGTCGTACCAGTCGTCGCCTTCAGGTGGCGGCGAGTCAGGCCTCCTCCCTTGGCGTTCACCTCTAGAATGTTGGGGTTCGACGCGAGGAGGCATATTGGTGTTTGGCGGACTAGATCACCGTACTTCAGAGTTCCTAAAATGGCATGAAAAAAAAATCGAGTCAGAAAATAGAATTATTATTTTGTACAAAGAATAATGATAATAAAATAACAAAAGAAATAAAAGAGTGTTGTCAAGCTCATTTCTAAGCTTGAGGCACGGGAATGTAGTTAGTGGATCTGGATTCGTCATCAGTACCATTTTGCCTTGTCCCCGAAAACGGTGCCAAAAAGTTGACCGGCCTAAATCGCGCGTCCAAAATTGGAGGCGGATTTGAAGTTAGTCGGACTTTTACATTTATAACCCGGACTCTTCTAGGCCCCCGCAACTTTGCTTACGGGGTCGAAGTAGATATACGGGGTCGAACACAGGGACAAGGGTGGTAGTGTTGAGAACTCTGAATCGACGCACTACACTCCGACAAGAACAAAGAGATAGTAAATTCCCCAAAGGGAAACAACAAGATGTCACGAACAAAATAAAGAAAACTATCTCCAACTGGAGTTACAAGAAGGATATAAGGTTTTAGTCATTTAGCAGTTTTTAGGGGTTTTCATGCAACAGAAATAGAAAGATCAAACTAGAGCTAAAGCAAGGTGTGAAGGATAAACTTTGGTAAAACAAGCGACAGCAGGAGCATCTTGTACCCCTCCTCTCAGAGTGGGTACCTCTAACCAAGCATCAAGACCCCTCTCGAGGTTGCTGGACTTAAGTTAGAGTGAAATGTTACTGAAGCAACTCCGTTCCAGACACTCTCGTACTCCAGAATCGGACCAAACACTAGAGCCACAACACATCTCTCGAAGTTGTTGCGACGGGAAAACACGATTCGGTAGCTAAGCGAAACACGATCCAAACATGCAAGCTAGAGTTCAGATATTAAACATAGAAGTCATCCAACAATTACACCAAGCATAGAGCAACAATTGATTAAGATTTTCCACTTCCATAAACATTAGAGGTCTTAATTATAGTGCATAAGTAAAGAGTTAAATAACAGAAATAAAGATAAATGTCACCTTCTTGATGTAGAAGGACGACAGTCCACTGCAGCTCTCTAGCCCGATATCGGTCAGGAGCCTAGCCCGATACAGCAGTGTCGGATGGCACACCCTCTCGGACGGTACACCGTGACGGACGACTGTATCGCTCAAGGACCCTGGCCGATATGGTCATGTCGGGCGGCACACCCTCTCGGGCGGCACGCTATGACGGGCGAAGTGTATCGGGTTTGATATCGTGTTTGGCATGGAGCGATGCAACCACTGTCGGGCACTTGTGTCGCTCATCAATGTTGGCCGATATCGGCCTGCAGTGTCACCCGGGACGGTCCTAAGTGAACCATCCCCTCCCTCTCGGGATGAGGAAGAGCTCACCTAGAGTTGCCCGGTACGAGCACTGAGGCACGATACTCTTGCTCTCGCAGTTTTCCTCCGAAGATCGCTCAAAGTTCCCAACTGTGCGAACTGTCTTTTCGGCTTCCTGTAGCTGCTATTTATAGGCAGCGGTTGGGGGAAGTTATGGTGCTCGAAGTGCCACGTGTCCTCCTTATTTGCGGGTCGGTGGATGGCCGATACTGGTATCGCTCGGTACAGGGGTGTCGACTGTCGGTTACGTGACAGGCGGCGCCTGCCAGTGGGAGGCCTGTGTCGTGCGACAAGCTTGGGTTGTCGTAACGAGCTCAGCTCCCTGTCAGGTAAAAGACGTGTCGTCCGTCAGTTTCTTTTCACGTGACATCCCCATATCGCGCGCCGTTGTGTCGCGCTACCCTGTCAGGCAGTGCTTGTATCAGGCGTCAGGATGGCCAAAAGCAGGTGGAGCTTATTTGTGGGCTGGGTCGGCCTTATTGATGATAAACATACCAAAATGAGGAAAAACTCTGCAAAATATGGAAATATTGGATTAAGAGCGTGGTTTGGCCAATTATCGCAAAAGTACTTACAAAAGAGAGGAAAACAATTTAAAAGGGCAGTTTTGAAAATAGAAAAATAGTCTAAAATATCACAAAATTTGGTGTTATCAATAAGGCCTAGTTTCTACCTTGATTAAGTTCTTTGGTGTATCTCAAGTATGATCTTAGATAACTATTCCTTTAGAATGTAGATGCTTGAAAATTGACCTTTTCACATTGGATTAATATTTAGAACTAAGTTACATGCTTTATATGAAGTGATAAACAAAACCAACTACTGGCTCATGGTCTAAATTGATTAAACCCTTATTTTGACAATGACTAACCATTTCATTCATTTGTGTCTAATGATTCTACTTGAGTGATTTCATATTAGCTAGACACACTACAGATGCCCAAACATGCACATCCTAACTTAGAGAAATCAAGTCATACATACATAAAGATCAAGATCAAAGAATAGATAGTTTCCTCCATAGAACTTTGATGTAAATCACTTTTAATGATTGAATGACTTGTAATTAAGCTTAGAAAAATCAAGATCACTTAATTCCAATGTTAAGCACATTTGGACATTTGTCAAAAATTGATTACAAGTTGGCCCGTCGGCTGAGTTTGTCCTAGTTAAAAATCAACTGAAGACCTATCTAGATTTTGGAAAATGCCCAAGGATGTCTGAGTTTGTCTTGGTGGAAACTCAACCAACCCTGCACTTTGACTTGTCATATAGTGTCTTCGGTCGAGTTTCCCAAAAGACAACTTAGTCGAAAACATTGTACGAAAAGTCCAAAAAATATTTCTAGTCGTTGGAGTGTTGTAAAACTTGAAAATATATCATTGGAACACACAAAATGGCTAGATTTAAATCTTAGTGTCTCTATTGGATAATAGGCAACCTCAAATATAAATAGGAACCTTGGGCTTCATCCCATGGTTAGACAAGCACTATGAAGGTCCCTATATTATAGTTGAGAGGATTTGCCTCCAAGAGCCTCCATCCACTCTCATAAGGTCAATCACTTGCTACATCCATTAGAGTGAGTAGAAGATTTGTAAGAGAGCTAGTCCTGCATCTATATCTTGTAAGGCTCTCACTTCCTCCACTTTTCAATCTCTCCATCTACCATGAAGATGAAGATTCTCTCTCTTGGCTTAGAGAGGTAGATGAAGTAGGAAAGGAGTCCCTTGGTGAAAGATTCTCCTTGGTGAAGGTGAAGTCGAAGGAAAAAGATCCAAGTCAAGAGTGGGTAAATCCTTGAAGGAAAAAGACTTGTTGCAAGAGTGGGTAAGTCCTTGGAGAAGTCAAAAGACTCATTGCAAGAGTAGGTAAGTCCTTGGTAAGGTAGGAGACTCTTGGTCATGGATATGTATCATGGATAGGTAAGTCCTTGGTAAGGTTATTGGCTCCTTGATCCTAAAATGAATGCTAGGTATCTTTGACCTATAAAAGGAAGGTCTTATGTTGTAACTCTTATAATGGAATATAAGGAGTGAGACATGGTTCAAAACCCCATAGGTTGACCTCTTTAGGTAGTGATGTATATCTCCTAATTTGTAGGTTGAAACCACTATAAATAACTTGTGTTATCTTGTAATTGTTCAATTTCTCTCTTCCTTGCTATGAATGCTTAGTTGCACTCAAAATTCATACTTGCCATATTATCTTGGAAATATCTTGAAGGTCTAACAAATTTTGTTCAAGTGTTTTTATCTCTATTCACCTCCTCTAGAGTCCATTATAGATCCAACACTAACTCCATTAGGTTGAGGCATGTCATTGCTACAACATTGAATTGTTTCAATATGGTTTTGCCCAAGTCTCTCTACCTATGGGTTGGGCGGGAGTTAACATCATGAGATAGACAAACATGTTGCCCTCTCCCATGCTATATTTAGAGATGTTTCTGGTATGCCCTTGTAGATGTTTGAATAAGTAGACTCTCTTGGCGGAAAGAAGTAAGGATATACTATTCATTATTGGTATGGTATGTTAGATAGTTGTTGAGCTGGTTCTCATATTGATTTCCATGTCAATTTTTGGATTTAAATCACAAAGTTTATGTCGTTAAGATTCTTTCCATTATTATATTAAATGTCTGAAAAGAAAAGTTTTATAAATTTATTGATGGATTAATGGATCATTTCACCACCTTAAGTAGTAAGAAACCCCTCAAAAAATCACCGTTGACTAGTTAGGTCAACCATAAAATCCTAGACCTAAGAGTAGAGCAACAAGAAAAAATAGACTTAACCATGGATGAAAATAAGTAACCCAAATCCTTTCAAGGGTCAGAGTCTTGTACCCTTTAGTATTTAAGAGTATATATCAAATTTAGGGTTTTCTAAACTTAACCATGGATGAAAATAAGTAACCCATGAACAATCTCCAACAAAAATGTAACTACCACCTAACTATGTTAAATGAGTAAAACTTTCTAAAGTTGACTACAATGAATGTTGGTCAAATCATTAAATAATTATTGAAAGCTAATTCTTAGTTATCTAAAATGGTGGGGATATGAAGGATAAGTAGATTAATAAGTAAATAATAATTATGAAGTATTAAATCCTTGAACTTGATGACCTTTTAATCCAACCAATTATAAAATTAATGGCATGGCTAACTCTACTCTTGAAACTAGGTTAAACACTTTAACCATGTCAAACTAGATGGATCATATGCATCCATGCCTCATGTTATCATAACAAATTGAAATGAAAATAAAAGAAATGAACCTTAATCATAACATTTCTATGTTTTTGCACTAAGTTTACATATGATTTGTTCAAGAAGGTACATACAATACACTACAATGCCTAAGTGTGGATAGTGAAATGTGTTTGCTAGCTAAACCCAAATATTATACCTTAAGCATAATCATCCTAATAGACTATAAGTAATTTCTTAGTCATGAGGCATAGGATAATTTGTAAAAGTAATCAACTCAAGAGATGACACTATCTAATACTGAAAGGAAAAGGAGACATATATGCATGTTATGCTTTTCAAGTGTGCTCATATTGAATTCATTTGCTAAAAAATGTATATAACAAATGATAACAATAATAATATAATAATAATTATTATTATTATTAAAATGATACTAATAATGATAATAGTAATAATATGAGTTGATGTTTTTCCCTAATTAGGTCAAATTCATCAAACACAATGGTTGTTGTCTTATGATTCCACCTAATACTCATAGACTTGAGAAGAAATGAAAAGCCCAACTTTGACCTATGACCGAATCTAAATGATACTATAGGGAGCCTATTTATGTAATTTGTTTACTTATGATTATGTGGTTGATAAGAAGGGGCTTTATTAAAACCTAGTGACCACATGTAAATATTGCAACACCTTAAAAATTTTATGGAAGTATTTTTGATAGTGAAGAGAAGATGGTGAAACTAAAAACACTATGCAGGTAATCCCAACTAGTACAAAAATGAAAAGAAAATCCTAGGGTTTTGTTTAACTCTCCTACATCAACACTTAGAATGAGAAAACTAGTGCAGTCATGATGTTTAGACAAACATATTTCATCTTACGAATTGAATACAAATGTGATATCAGTGATCATAATTATATTAACTCCCTCAAGTGAAGATGAAACCTATAACGTGATTAGGATGTGTAACTTAGTATAATATGCTAGGGAATTTTTGTGGGATGAAGTCATCATCAAGGGATGGAGTTGTAACATACCAAAATTTGAGTGTTGAATCTATTTTGTGCTATAATTCATGATTCTCTTGAAATATTAGCGCAATTGCACCTCTCATTTTAAATTTCAGTTGATCGTCCTGATGAATTATCATGTTATCAAATTATAGTGTCTCATTTCCAATCCATTCTGTTGAAATAATTTTAAATTTACAAAGTTCTCCCTCAAATTATCTCAAACATAACTTTTATTTTTTTGGTCTATTATGAAATATAGATTCTTGAATACATTGGTGCCACCATGTATTTCTATCATACACATACTTTGTCAAGTAGTGTATTTGGAATCAAAATGAAATATTAGTTGGACCTATAAATAAATGAACTAATATTTAGATATAATGTCATAGAAATTATGTTAGCCAAACCAAAGATATAATTTGAAGCATTAATGTTTCTAGAAAGTGTTCAATTGAAGTTAAATATAAGGTCAACTCTCAAAATAAATTGGGGTTTATATTTAAAAGTTATTAAAGAAATTAGAATTGATTAAGAGAGGATATAGTTATTAAGTCATTAGTAACCGAGATAAAGAGAGCGCATTGTATTCCTTCCCTAAAGAGCCTATCCGTCAGTTATGTAGTGGAATGGATAAATCATTTTCTATGATTAGGGCACCAGTAGCCATCAAACCTGAAATTTAGTCCCTCTCCTCCAATCTTTGACTTCAACAGTCACTCAAGTAGCTAGTTATACCCAAGTTGCCACTAATACCATCTTCACCTTTGATTGAAAGAAACTCATCTTCATCCTTAAATTGTCAGGGATATAACCCTAGACTATATTAGTGAACCCACTATAGCAGTGTTTGACTCCTTAAAGATCTCTAATGTTGTTGACTGGTGTAGGGATCATGACAGCCATCTGGAACAACAATTCCACCACTTGTCGCCTGTCCTACTTGATTGGTGACTCTACCTCTCCCTCTCCTCTTCTCCTTTGTTGCACCATTGTCCTGTATTGTTAGCAACCCAGCCAAGCCTTTGTACACATGCAAACATCTCAAAAAACCTACAACACTGGTCTCCCTTGCCTCAGACACCGCCTCCCCTAGAACCACCACAACATCCTATTTCTTTCTTGTCACCATGTCAGAATATGTAGTGACTAGTCTGGCCTCCTTGTTCCCATCATTAGACCTCTCATCGCCACGACCCTGGTTGGAAGAAGGCTGAAGAGATGTGCATAATTGATCAATGGAAGATTGACCAATCAATGGATATCACCTTGGAAACTATAGAGCAAACATAGATCTAAATTCTCAAAACCCTAGTAGCCTGATGAAGAATGATAAAATCCCTACCATATTCACAACCTCTTCCTCCCCACCCTCAAATGCCACCTTGGCCCAATCATCGATAGTCACCTATGACCTAAACATTTAACACCAAAATCCATTGCATATCCAGTAGCCTCTTAGAAACCTAAAATAACACAAAGATGACAAACTCACAGACCAACTTCTATCGACTCCCTAAAATAAATGGTTGCATGCTTGCCTTTTTCATGGGAAGAAAACTAATGTTGTTTTAGCCAACCCCTCGAGCCACTAGCTTGCATCCATGACCACATTTGACAAAGATCCAAGGAGAATTCAATGATGAGGTTATGATAGGAAGATTAGGCATACTTGTCCCACCATTATTTATTATCTGTGGAGATCACTAGAAACCAACCTCAATAGGTCAGTAGTCCCTCTCCTACAATACATTATGTTCAAAGAATCTGTAGATTAAACACAAAGAACCGATTGAGTTAGGTTTAACGTTGGTTAGTTCAGGTAATACTAACTATTAGCTAACATCCTTAACAATGTCAAATATGCTACGTATATGCGGAGACATTGAACCTACTATTTATTCGATGGTCACAGAACTTGGTTTGTAGAACTAATAGGGATAAGTTAATTGTATACTATAATACAAATCATAATAGTCTACATAGGACTACATCCATTACCTATAAACATAATTTATTAGACTCCTTCTCTATTGTATTTTCTATACAAATAGTCAAATGAAATAGAGGGATGATGCTAATTATGATATCCTAACATACATATTAGTGTATGTACTAATACTAACATATGTATATGTTGGCATGTCAATAATAGAGATAATTAATCAAAATAGTAATAATGTTGTTAACACGACTCTATCCTTTTTTGAAGTCAAAACTGGATATGTGTAATAGAGTGATAGAATATAAGAAGGGTGCTTGAACTAAAAATAAAGCTAAATCCTCTCACTCATGTTATCATATACATTGATATACTTATATCCATATTTGAAATCTAAGCATTAGCACATGATCAAGTATGCACATAGGAATTTCAATTAAAAACCCTATATATTACTAGTAAGTAAATGAACATCCTTTACTACTGAGGAGTGTCCACATGAGTTTGTGGAGGTGTCTATAAGAACACAAGCTTGTGGTCTTATTTTCTATATAGAAATACATTATATAAACATTTTAAGGTCTAACCTATAGAAAATGTGATAAGACAATTGAGTATTTAACATCAAGTATATATAACCTAATTGGAAATATAGAAACGTCGTTGATGCTAAATGTGGAATAGTAACCCGACATGGAAAACCTAATCCTAAAAAGTCTAGTTGAACAAACTTGATTCCAAGCCAAGAAACATCAAATAAACCTAATACATTCTCTCTTGCTAGATTTGCAAGAAATGTCATCTTTTAGACATCTTGATTGGAAATCCTTGGTTCAAAATAGGTACTAGATTCTCAATTTACTTATTGAGTTATTTTGTTTCCCTCTTGAATTCCATGTATCATGTTTGGTGGTGAACCCTAAACTTTCATAGGCCTTTCCTACGCCTTGAAAGTTTGCCACCCCAAATTCATTATTGTTGGATATTGTAAATATTATGATGGTGCTGAAATTGATCTTAGATTTTTGACTCCCTAGACTTTGGTCCCTTTCGGCTTTTTCTCTTTAGATATTTGTCTCCTAGAGGTTGGGTACGTCCCTCCACCCTGTGCACATGTTGTAATGGATTAGTGGTTCCCCAGTGTAGTGGTTGAAATAGCAGACTACCATGTCATTCTCTCATGTATGATTGAGAACATGGAATTGTAGCCATAGATAATTCAATAATATGGCAATGCTCGATCCTAATATTTTAAGTTCAATATTGAAAATATTTTGATACTTCGATACCTTGAACCTGGACAATTTTGTATAATTCTTAGCCTTGTGGAATTTCTATCTTGAATTTTAAACACTAAAACATTGATATTTGTTAATCTCAATTTACTAAACTAAGTCTGCCAAATAGTCCCCTCCTGGAATGAATCTCATACTTGAATCATATTTTACACCTACTTTTAATAGCTCAATAATCAAATTTAGTACTAGCTTTGCTAACCTATATTTTCCCTTCTTGGGGTCCATTGTGGTTTCATTCTGTTGGGAACTCATGAAAAAGTGATACATAGAAGAACTCGAATAGACATGCAAGAGTTGTCCCCTATAGAAGACTAGATAGGAATATTGCATATTCTTAAATTTTTAATCTTATTTGTAAGCTTCTATGACTCTGATGTAAAGCATGATTGTAATAAATATTTATTTATACTTTTGATACAATTTTGTAAATATTTGATTATAAGGATTGGATCTTTAGAACATGATATTAGATCCTATAAATAGTCGGCACTCACGCATGTCTCAGAAAACCAGGGTTAGTTAAGAATACAAATGGAGTAGATAGTTGACAATATACCCTAGAATAATTGAGTCAACTATTGGGTTATACCTAGAGTACAAGTAGGAAACGATGAGACTAGGATGTATGGTATGTAACTTAATCTAGAAGCTCATAAAAGATACCCAACTCATCTATTCCCTTAGGCATAGATTCATATTGAAACATTATTGAGGAAGAAGTGTTAAAGACATGTATGTAGATTTAGAATATGACCCTTAGAACATCGAAATCACCATGATAGGTATACAAATGGTTAGGGTGGCCTTGAGTTAAGTAATTGCAAATGAAAAAAGGAAATAGAATAAATAAATATCATAGCAAGGTAAGTTCCATGTATGTATAATCACATATGATAACTTTCATTCAGAAATTTAAAATCTAGTTGAGAGTGATTAACAAAAATAATATATTTCACATTTGTTAATTGAGAATAATTCATCACCATGTAAGTAGGGTTAGCTGAGGTATCTAAGGAAGGATGTTTAGTGAAGGTTCTGGCATACCCGATCCACTTAGATGGTGGTGGGGTTTCCTCACTTTACATATCAAACTGGCCAAAGTGATGTCTACTACTTGGAAAAACCCTAATCTTGAATTTAGTCACTAATCTGATATAAAAATGTATGTAGGTTCAAATACCTTCAATAGAGAGGAAATGAATGATAATATGCTAGGACTTAGAAGAAAAATCCTACTAATACAAAACTTGTTTAGAAAGAAAACAAACTCATGATAACTTTGTCATAAGACCCTTAGAAAATATAATGATTGGTAGTTGAACAATAAAGTCTATTTGTAAACGTTTTATCAATTAATTAGCTTGTATTTAAATTTTGAAGAAAAAATAATTATGATATTTGCAAGAAGATTCATGAATAATATTTAACCAAAGATTATCCAAGTGTGTAGAAAGACCAAGTAATTTTCCAAATTGGGATATATAACACATTTATCTACAAACCTTGGTCCTAGTCAATATGGAGACCTCATATAAATAATATGATACCTTCCATCTACAAGATTGCTTATACTATGGGATATAATGAATACAATGAAAACTATAAATTATTGAACCTTCAAGTAACACACAACAACATACTTAAGTCTAAATTTAGTACGATAAAGAACTAAATAAATTTATATGGTACATAGTTAGTTAATATACCTAATGATACCAGTAAGACATGGATATTAGAAGCGTTCCTAAATGTGAGATTTTTTCTAGATTATTCCTAAAACCTTTAAAATATATATATTTGACTTACACACAAGTTCAGTAACTTAGGTTGTGTATACTAAGATGAAATTGTAACAGAATGACATAGTTGAAAATTGGAGAGATGTGAGTAGTTTTAGGAGAGATAAAATATGATAAACTTTCCCACATGTCTGTGTAATCCCAAAATAAGTATGAACACAAAATATCGTAATTATTTTTAAACTATTTTAAGGTTTATGTAAGAATAACTAACAAACTCACATATATAATTTTTTCCTCATGATGATCCAAAACATGGAAACCAGTATCAGATTTGGATTTTGTGTATGCAAATTAGACTATATGTTAAATTTTACTTTGATTGGATGATGTTAGTTGCCTTAAGTGTACTATCGAAGAAAATATCAAGATATTGTGAAATAAGGAAATGATAGTGTTTTCGGTCAGTTTTATTTCCTTAGTTATCATATTTCTACACTAAATTTCAAGAGTTTCTATATTTTGAGTGTTTATGCAACCTTTTACCGCCGTCGGATATCAATTGTACACCCTTGGGTTTGTCTCCCACCTAAGGTAGGAGACCATTTTCCCACAACATTATACTTCATGATCCATTGCTCCCTATATCCATTTCTCCTCACTCTCATCTTCTGACTTTCTGATAACCCATATTTGAGGGTGTCGGCACCCAATATTGTATTTGAGGACCATGAATTTTGTGTAGGTGGTTCACCCTAAATTAAGGAATTGTTTGTTAAAATATAGATTCCTTTAACCCAAATATATTTATTACAGATACGATTGATGATTAGCGACCGTCAATGACTTTAATTATGATGGATATCTTTTCTTAATCAATTTGGGTACTTTTAAGGCTAAGAAACCATTCAATAGTATCAATGTGATTAAGTGGTATATTGATTAACCCTGAGCTTATTATGGTCATAGAAAGTCTTCTGGAATTTGTTTATCCAAATTTTATGATTAAGTGAATTTATTAAGGTTTATACAACTATTTATGAGATTAATTGAGGAATTCAATTAGATGACCAAATACTGGAGTTTTGCTTTCAAATATAGTAATAAGAATCTTTCAATGATGAATTTTTCTCAAATTTCATTTGATTCTAAAGTTCCTACTAGAAGATGTAATAGCTTGAATTTATTCTTGTTTGACTTAAACTGTGTTCATTGGAAATTTACTTGCATATGGTTTAAGAAACTTGTCGTTATGGCATTAAAATGTCACTTGGGCTAGAAAATTTTAAGGGAATTATGTGGCTCTCTTCCCAGCTATATGATCTTGGATTGAGAGCTGAGGCATCATTTTCTACCTCCAAACTTCATGGGAGGAAAGGACAACAATGCCATGACCCAAAAACTTAGACGATTGAGTCAAACAACACTCTTCCACACACTCCTTACTGGCTCTTTAGATATGAGAAGCCTGGTTCTTTGAACGACTCATAAGTCATAACCAATAGCACATTGTACAACCTCTTGTTTTCCCCTCCCTCTTAACCATTGTTAGCAGTAAATGAAATAGAGGAGTTTTAGGTCAAGAAATGGAATCAAGACTGGTTTTGAGGAGAGGGAGTTGGTATACATAATTTTAAGGAGATCATGGAGCATTCTCTCTGGTGTAAATGGACCCAATGGAGGCTTATGAACCCTAGCCATAGAGAGCAGCTGTACGTATATCACTCTGACTCATTGGACATGAAGGAAGAACCCCACCCTCCTTTTTGGCTCCTCCCGAGGCTTCTCATAGAGCATGTGAACTTGCTGGTGGAACCGTTTCAAAGAAGAGGAAGCAGATGGATTGATGTTGAAGATGGTCATGATGGAGGTGGTGGTCACCTTGATAAGGGATTGAGAAGAAAGATCTACATCTATCCACCCCAATTTGACAATGGTATAAACTTTACAATAGGGCCAAGATATTCTAGATCTTCTGGTGGGGGCACAAAGGATAACGATAGGCACAAACCCCATTTTTGACAGGAAGATTTTCCTGAGCTTTTGAGTAGGAAACTATAGAGAGCCATGGAGCTACTCCCACACCACAAAAACCAACCACGGGGATACTTGCCTCCATGATGAAGGTGAATCATCCTCAAGGATGCATGCCACCAAAATAGAGTCAGAGATGGAGCTCACTATAATTGGTGCTCATGGTGACATGCGATTACTCATGCAAGGAAGAAAGAGAGTTCACAAAGTTAGAGAGAGGAGACAAATCTGACCCAGTGCCTCTGCACCCAGTCACTTTAGACCCACAAAGATGAATTGGTCGGATGCACGCCTCTATAAAAGAAAAACTACATGGTGCATATCAGGACCTACTCCACACAAATCAAATGACTCTGCTTTATTCCTATAGGTAAATATTGTTTAAAACTTTAGACATACATAGAATCTTAGAAAATGCACTATAATTTGTTCCCATGGCCAATAAATCCCCCAACAATATGCATAAATTCAAAAAGTTGTTTACTTTTTAATAAGATTCCTAGATGAGACTCTTGAGGCTTTCTTACTAATGTCTTATAATTTATATTACAACACTTTTTAGGGTTCATTAAATGGAGTAATATGTATGTCATTGATATAATTGCTCAGAAAATTATTGTAACCCATTCATGGACCCTGATCTGAGTATTATTACTCAACATTAGGTATCACCTCATCAAATACTAATTATATAATTTCATACTCATTTCAATACTAGAATATAGATTAAGCATCATAAAATTATGGAAATTGAAACAAGACCTAAATCATGACCTATAGGTTAGAATAAAAAAATACTAGAGACATGTTTATGACTAGTTTAATCTAGGTTTGGCCAAAACATAAACTAGACCTAAAATATCCAGGTAATAGTGAACCTTGTATTTATGATGATTAATTTTTTATTAATCAAGTTATGACTAGAGATGGTAGACAGTCATATCTTAGGTATCTTTAAATCAAGGTACTTGGGTTTATTTAATTATATGACTACAATTTTCTTCATTGTAATCTTGATATGTATGTATGCTCTTTTATTTGCAATTATTGGATGTATTATCTCTATGTAGTACTCGATGTTTTTGTCACTTGAAAACATAAATTATGTGTAGATTTTTTTGTAGTTATTGAGGTGCTCAATTATACTCTTACAAGGAATGGATTAATGTTGACTAGTACACCTCCCTAGAGCACAAGGTGTACGTGGAAATCTCCAGAGTACTTGGTACATGGGACTGGGTCCAATGCGTATGTTTCTTACTAGTCAACCTCAGTAATGCAACTCATCTAGAAAAAGGAATAAAATAGATGCATTTTTCTTATTAAAGAACTATTTTTTGTAATCTTGTTTCTTTCTACAAAGTTTTTTCAAGTTATGAAAACCATAAATATATGTATCTTTCTACCATGTACACAAAAACTTATATGTTGATCCATTGTTTCACATATGTTTTAGGATCATAGCTAGCATGGGAGAAAGATAGGAAGTGAGCAATATACATGTCGTACCTATTGTGAAGATCCTAGTTAGTTTCATGTTCAAATTATGTAACATTTTCCTTTTGATATATGATAGTAAGTTATAATAATTACTTTCAATATGTGACACTAAGTTGTAATAATTAATTTTGTAATATATAGATGTTCAATGTTGAGATCATTATGGTGTATGCATCTCATGTTTGTTCATGTATGTGCTTTTTCTTTTGCATTGTACTATGAGTAATAGTTTGTCCTCTTAGCCTCACAGGGTTTTGGGAAGGCAAAATCTCGGGGCTTTATAGTTGGTATCAGAGCATGAACAATAGCTACACTTGAAAATTGCTCACCAAGAAACATAAAATTTATTTTCACATTTATCTTAAAACCTCAGAAACTTAGTAAGTTGTTTTACACTAACAAGGTTTGACTTAGCCTCTAGGTTAGAACCTAGATGTTTGGGAACAAGGTTTAACAAGTGTGTGAAACCCTTTCAATATAGAGATCATATGTATTGGGTAGATACAATAGTCTACACATTTTCACATCATTTTCACTAGGTGGCATGGCACTAGACTCTCTAATGTGTGTGAGACACTCTGACTGTTGATTTAGTTTTGTTTCCATATAGCTCAAGACTTGAAAGTGTTCTCTGACACTTGTTTTATCATAGAAAAATGACATAATGTTTTTCTATATATGTAAGTAAATAAAAAATGTGTCCCTACAAACAGAAGAGTAGGATGTGAAAGGAAGTGACATTAGTCTAGATGAGAGTGTAGTTTAACATTAGATGATTAGAGCATTATCAAAATATTTGACATATCAAAATAGAAAATAGAATGATATGTGACAAAAAGTATGGATGATCTTACCTAAGGTTGATCGATGATGATATAATTTTCTTTGTTATTGTCTAAGTTTAATTTTGAGGTTTTTACTCAATGTTGAAAATCTAAGATAAATCTTGACGATGAATGTAAGTAGGCTTTTCCCACTTAAGATAAACTAATTTAAGATAATATGGAAAGCAACACGAGCCTCAAGCTCCTTTACAAATAGGGAATTCTATAATAAGGATGATATTTTTGGTGAACACTAGAGAGGGTGAGACCCACATGGAGAAGGTCAGAGGACCTAACTTGATAAAAGAGAAATATCAATATACACAAACTGGTTTGTCATGAGTTGGATAACTCATTAGTGGATGAGTTTTTTCCTTATGCATGATTCCTATAGTTAATCTAAATCCTAGATATGAGAATTGGGTAAGAAAAAAATGTGATAGGTAGATGAGTCAATGAGAAAGTTGATTATTTGACCGAGTTAGGTCATATCTTGAGTGACTTATTATCGTGAAGCTCATCATTAGATGTAAGTGATGTGATGTATGAATGCATGGTTCTGAAAGTAAAATTCATTGTTCATAAGATACTAATAAATGTTGTTCCTTCCACTTTTATTTCTCAATATATAATGATAGAAGCCTCACTTGATCTATTAAGTTCAGTTAAGTATGAAAGATCATTCAATGTAAGCTTGACCTAGTCTGTATTCTTCCCATCATATCATGCATGAAAGATATAAGTTCAATGTCATGAACTTGAAATAAAGATATCTTTGGATAGTTGGTTACATGATCACAAGATATAACACCTAACCTAAATTCTTCTAAACCAATGCGTGTAGTTAATAATAATTCAATCACAATAGGATGAAATTGTAAGGAATCATGAAGGCGACAAGCGTAGCAGAAACAACAACAAAAATCTTTGTGTTTCCTACAAGCAGATCTCGTTGAAATATATGTATTCATAAGAAGGGTGTCTGAGGTATACCTTGTCATGGAGAAAGTCCAGCGATGACCTCCTCGTGTGGTGTTGTGTGTTTCTCCTCGCATGCACGGAAGTTCCTCAAAGTTGTGCTACAAATACATTTGCATGGCACATGTGTCTCTATGTCGTCTACACAAATGGCATGTAACTCCTCGTCGTGCTACTTGATCTGGCAGGAAGGACCGGGCTCTCACTTGGTGATGTGCTAGCATCACATGCATTCTTATTCTCTCTATTTCTCTATGTAAAAATGACGTCTAGGGTTCACATACAAGATCTTATCTATGTATTTCAATCGTCATGCCCCTTTAAATAAGAGAGGCAAGAGGTTTCCAAAACCTTGGGAAATGAAAATGGGGTGGGTGTGTTTAAAGTGAGCTACTCATGGACAGTCAAACATGCACTTAGAATATTCTAGAATCACACCATTTATTAGTTACACAATTAATTAAATTAATTGATTGATTAATTAATTTATCAAATAATCACACTAATTAATTATCTAATTTTTAATTACCTAGTTATAGAATCCAACCACTCACTCAGGATTAGTTAGTTGATTCATCACATGAGTTGAAAATTTTAGATCCAATCAATTGGGTTAAACCTTTTAGCCTTTTTCTTGGATTTTATTCCAGTTTATTCTAATTGAGTACCTTCACTTTTTTTAGTAATCAATATAACTAGGAACATTTCCAATCATATCCACAATTATACTCCTATTTCAGTGCATTCTATGTGTTTGACCCTATAAGCTCCACATTACATTGGTAGTGATGTACATAATCAAATTATGACCTCACAAGCAATGATTAGTATCTAGAAATACTTTATTTCCATCCAAGTAATTGGAGAAGTTGGATAACAACATAAATATAGTATTTTGATTGGTATTATAATGATTATATAATCCCTTTGTCTATGATATCCAGATTGAATCTAAGGCATGGAAATGTCATTCTCTTACTTCTCAATCTTTGTTTCTTAATCTAGAGTAGACTATATGAGATACGCCTGATCTCAATATCATATATCAAATCACATGAGCATGGACATGCATCTCATTGTCTCACTCATCAAGTGGTTAGGATATCACTCAAATGGGAGGGAAAAATTTCATCTACGTCACTTATAGTAATCCACATGCATCATAATGCACCTAAGTACTACTCGTATAGTAACCCTTATTCAAGGTCACATTGAGTAGTGTTAAAGCACACTGAACGACATGTGATAACTTTAGTGACTTTAGGTCTAAGTACCAATCACAATTGTCACATTGATATGTGATTCTGACCTCCATTATTGGATTCCATGAAATCACACTCTACGTGAGTCTGTCTAGTACAATTGTTGTGATAAAGTGGATTTTCTCCTATTTGTGTATAATTACTCTTGTTACTTGAAGTCCTCAATCTCTTTATGTCTCCTAAGACTTCATAACTCTATAATGTCCACCAAAGTCAAGATTTCACATTTTGAGTCAATATGATACACATATATGCATGAAATCCTAGTGTTGTTATACCCTTGAATCCTTTGATTAAAATCTTGATCATACATGCTCATTTTGATTTTTTAATTTTTCAGACTTGTTATAGACCTTATTATGAATCTATGGTCCAAATTTGAGATCATTTGGACATTTTTATGATTTTATATGAATTTTCTAAGAAATATCCATTTTTCAATCTTTTTGGGCCGACCCACCCACGAGGTCTTCCCCTACCTCGGCGGCTAGGGTTTCCGCCTGCTTCCCGGGTCCGGATCTCCCTCATTTCTTGCCCGTTTTGCATGAAATTGATCTCATTCGCTTTGTCTTCGATTTATGCTCCTATTTGATATGTTTTTCCCTCTAAACCAGCCCTGTTTCACAAAGCTTCAAGCCTCTTTCTAACCCCTTTGGGGCGGCCACCGCCATGGCCGAAAGTGGGTGGAATACACCCTAACCCTAGACCCTCACACCTATATAAGACCCCCTTTGGCTCCCTTTCCTTCCCATGAATATATCCATATCTTTGGATTTTGCTTTCGTGCACTATAGCTTGTTCCCCATCTTGGCCGAAGGTGTGCAGCCACGAAAATCACTGTAGCAGCTCCATTTTCACGACCTTCTCTCTCCTCGGATTTGGTATTCCCTCACTTTCTCTCTCTACAATCGTATTATGTTCATATCTTCTACATCTGATATCGAAAATAGGCGAATCTATAGTCCATTTTGATCGTTTTGATGAGATCTACCCAATGATAATGGTTTCAGACCCTGAATCTTCTTCTAAATCTCTGATAATGCTAGCTATGTGATCTTTGACTTCTTTGACCATGCTTAATGCATAATTGTGATGAATCTTGAATATTTGATGTATACCTACCCTCCTAACCTTGAAGTCAATAACTTTTGTACATATTGAGTTTAATGGGAGTCATCATCATCCCATTTTTTATACGTTACTCTAGTTGTAGATATATACTAGTTTTGCGATTCTAATGATGTACCCTAGCCTTAATTGATAATCTAGCTACTTAATGATGAAATAATGTCTAATCAACCCCAAAGAAGTAATATATGTCTCTGCTTGACCTTAATATCATCCCCTAGAATCCTCATTGCTATGGTTGTTTCTTTTGACATCTAATGCATGTATATGCCCCTATTATGTGAATGTTTGATTATACTTTGAACCAATGTTAGGTTGACCTAACCTATGCATGTATTTATGTTGCTGATCCTGACCATACTTGATGCTTGGTCCCCTTGAATTGATAATCTTTGACCTGGATTACTCTATTATGAGTCTTTGATCCTTTAATGTACTAAGGAACTTGAACCTTGTAATGGTCATATGTAATCTGTGGAACCTTAGAATGATATGAAACTAGAACCACACCATAATGATGACCTCTAGATCAGTACAATATCATATAATGAACCAATAAGCAACTTGGAACCCATCTGCGCCAAAACCCTAAAATGCATCTAATTAGGGTTAATGATGAGAATCTAATGCATATATGTAATCTTGTTGTTAATCAGGTTTGTCATGTGGCTAGATGGTGAAAGATATGTTAGGTTATGAAATCTCTGAATCAGGTATGGGCCTTATCTAGTTATATGACTATCACTTTCTTGCTTGAAAAGACATATATTTTATGCTTGTTTGTTTACTTGCTCAAATATTGCCATGTAGTATTGCTATGTCTTACTCGATGTTTGCCTCATCATTTTTATAACTTGAACACACACACACACACACATACACACACACACACACATATATATATACATATATATATATATAACTCTATTATAATATTGTTGATAAAGGGTTTACTCTTGGTTACGTCCTTGAGGTCCCTCTCATATAAAAGGGTTAGCTAAGCTTGAGCACCCTTATGGACCCTTTCGATGGGAAGACGGTCAAAGGCCTTAAACATGCTTGATATTGTTGGTATAATGGAGTGAAATGACATAAAATATGGTTTCACATTTGTTAAACAATTAACATGTTTATTCTTGTTCGTTAAGTCTTGAAATCTTTTCAAAATTATGCAAAGCTTATACATATATGTATCTTTCTGCCCCATACTCAACACCTTGTGTGTTGACCAATTTCTCGTATTTTGTTTTTAGGTTCATAGATGACTAAAAGGTTGATGGGATTGGTGAGCTATGCTAGGTGTACTTGTTGTAAGATCCAGATATAGTATACATGAGCAGACTTGTACAAAGTGACTCTTGAACATGTAATTCAAATCATGCAATATAATGATGTTTCTTAATATATCTTTTTGATTGTTGAGATTATGTTGGTGCCTTTATCTTATTATCTGTTCATGTGTGCTAAGATTTACGCTTCCGCATGTCGCCTTTGGTATTCGTTTGGTTCATGGGACTGGGATTCTGGTTCTGTGACATATGGTATCAGAGCATGAACAATAACTACACCAAACATTGCTCACATGAAACACAAACTAAGCTCACCTTACATCTCAACCCTAGAAACTTAATAAGATGTCCTTTTTGGGGTAGGTTGACTTAGCCTCTAGGTTAGAACCTAGATGTTCTAGAACTAGGTGTAGACTTGTATAAATTACCTCCCTAGACATGATTCGCGACATGTGCTTAGGATGTCTACACAAGTGTGCACCATGTTCTTGCTAGTTCTCTAGGTATCATGATACTAGACTGCCTTATGAGTGTGGTAACTCATTTTGGTTTTGGTTTTATTCGAATGGAGTAAGGTCATTTTCATCGAATGTTTCAACATTGGAGAAAATCTATTTCAAGTACTAGTATATGTACCTATAAAAATGTTACCACACCCAGAAAGGCAGTGAGTGTCTATGTAACCTAAGAGAAAGAGATGTAACATCAAGTCTAGATGAGAGTTTAGATGATAGTTGTAGTATCTAGAGTTGACTAGATCCATGATAAAGGATAGGATAGTAAGTATCATAGATAACCTAAGATAATGATAATGATGTTAATGTCAATCTCTATGTTGATGTTGATGTTTATATTGAGGATGGTGTTGATGTTGATAAGACCCAAGTTTGCCCTTGAGAGGGATAAGTAGTTTGATGATATGAAATGTGTTTGACCATACAACCCTAGCTAGAGTAGAACCTTGTTGATACATATGACTTGGTTGATGTGCTAAACATAGCTAGTGGATTGGCATGTTTGCTTGTACCTAGTCTTGTGCGTGTTGAGATATGATATGTGACATATATTTTGCAACCAATGTGGGCCTCAATCTCTCTACAAAGGAGGACCTCTAGCACGGGACAAATGAATAGGGTGACCTTTTGATATGAGTTGACCCACCTCGGGAGAAGGTTAGAGTACCTAAACTCCAAAATATTTGAAATGTTGAAAAATATGAATGATGAAATACTTGATGATGAGTCCCTAGCTAGGATACTTCTAAGTATATGAGATAATTCACCTAGTTTATGGTCTCTTGAAAGTGTTGAACCGTAGATTTCCTATGAAAATATCTAACCCTAGAGAAAGAGGCAATTGAATATTTGATGCTTTCTATATAAGTGAGGGGGATGTCCCAAGACCCTAAGATAACGTATATGATGTGTGATATCCATGATGAGCCTCATATTTGGGTTAGTAATTGTATATAAAGGAGTCTAGCGGTTACCCTTGTTCCTCGAAAGATGGGTAGAATTTTGTTTTGGGTAGAATTTTGTGGCTAGTAGGTCTTGTTGGACATATATATGTCTTAGCTTGAGTGGTTTGAGCTTGTGGAGCTCTTTCTGATACAAGTGAGAAAGTTTCAAAACCTTGACGTTGATGATAATATTGTTCCTTGAATGACACTCAATACGTAAAAGAATCTCACTTGAGTTAAAATTTTGATAAATGTGCAATAGTCACTTTGGTAAGCTAGACCTAATATAAAATCATAATATACATAAAATATGTAGCTCTGTAATCATGAACTTGATACGATGATGTTTAGAGATCTTACCTTGAATAATCAGGGGTAACATGCCTAATCTCATACTCAAATGAAAAATGATCAACTTGATATGATGATGCTTCTAGGGTAATAAATCGAATAAACAAGATGAATAAATTTCTTAATTTGATATTTGAAAGGAAAAATGATGAACATAATTCATTAGAGTTGGTGGAAATTTTGTGGAAAAGCAAAAACATGCATGAAATCTAGAGTAAAGATGAGATACACACTTGATGATAGTCTCATTTGAAGCCATAAATAGAATCTTTTGAGAATTGATAACACAGATTTTTATGATACCCTTTGGTCTCATATAAAGATATGAACAAAAACCCTAATGTGTGGATACTGAGGGATGGGTAAACCCTAATGTTGTGATACAATATTAGAGTACAAAGTAATATGTACATAGATAAGATGAGTACACCGTTAATTATGATAACCTAAGTGTACACCATATTCTGGGGAATGACTTGAAAACTATGGTTGGATACCTAGACTCCATATATTTTGACTTTGACTCTTAACTATGATCTTGGATGAATTTCGGGGACAATTTCTTTTAAGGAGGGAAGGATGTGATAAAGTGGATTTTCTCCTATTTGTGCATAATTACTCTTATTACTTGAAGTCCTCAATCTCTTTATGTCTCCTAAGACTTCATAACTCTATAATGTCCACCAAAGTCAAGATTTCACATTTTGAGTCAATATGATACACATATATGTATGAAATCCTAGTGTTGTTATACCCTTGAATACTTTGATTAAAATATTGATCATACATGCTCATTTTGATTTGTAATTTTTCACACTTGTTATAAATCTTATTATGAAGCTATGGTCCAAATTTGAAATCAATTGGACATTCCTACGATTTTATATGAATTTTCTAAGAAATATCCATTTTTCAATCTTTTTGGGTCAGCCCACCCGCGAGGTCTTCCCCTACCTTGGCGGCTAGGGTTTCCACCCGCTTCCTGGGTCCGGATCTCCCTCATTTCTTGCCTGTTTTGCACGAAATTGGTCTCATTCGCTTTGTCTTCAATTTATGCTCCTATTTCATATGTTTTTTCCCTCCAACCCATCCCCGTTTCGTGAAGCTTCGAGCCTCTTTCTAACCCCTTTGGGGCGGCCGCCGCCAAGGCCGAAAGTGGGTGGAATACACCCTAACCCTAGACCCTCACATCTATATAAGACCCCCATTTGCTCCCTTTCCTCCCCACGAATATATCCATATCTTTGTATTTTGCTTTCGTGCACTATAGCTTGTTCCCCATCTTGGCCGAAGGTGTGCAGCCACGGAAATCACTATAGCAGCTCCATTTTCGCGACCTTCTCTCTCCTCAGATTGGTATTTCCTCACTTTCTCTCTCTACAATCGTATTATGTTCATATCTTCTACATCCGATATCAAAAATAGGAGAATCTATAGTCCGTTTTGATCGTTTTGAAAAAATCTACACAATGAGAATGGTTTCAGACCCTGAATCTTCTTCTAAATCTCTGATAATGCAAGATATGTGATCTTTGACTTCTTTAACCATGCTTAATGCATAATTATGATGAATCTTGAAAATTTAATGTATACCTATCCTCTTAACCTTGAAGTCAATAAATTTTGTACATATTGAGTTTAATGGGAGTCATCATCATCCCTATTTTTTTATACATTACTCTAGTTGTAGATATATACTAATGTTGAGATTCTAATGATGTACCCTGCCCTAAATTGATAATCTATCTACTTAATGGTGAAATAATGTCTAATCAACCCCAAAGAAGTAATATATGTCTATGCTTGACCTTAATATCATCCCCTAGCATCCTCCTTGCTATGGTTGTTTCTTTTGACATCTAATGCATGTATATGCCCCTATTATGTGAATGTTTGATTATACTTTGAACCAATGTCGGGTTGACCTAACCTATGCATGTCTCTATGTCTTTATGTTGCTGATCCTAACCATTCTTGATGCTTGGTCCCCTTGAATTGATAATCTTTGACCTGGATTAATCTATTATGAGTCTTTGATCCTTTAATGTACTAATGAACTTCAACCTTGAAATGGTCATATGTAATCCATGGAACCTTAGAATGATATGAAACTAGAACCACACCATCATGATGACCTCTAGATTAGTACAATATCATATAATGAACCAATAAGAAAGTTGGAACCCATCTTGGCCAAAACCCTAAAATGCATCTAATTAGGTTTAATGATGAGAATCTAATGCATATATGTAATCTTGTTGTTAATCAGGTTTGGCATGTGGCTAGATGGTGAAAGATATGTTAGGTTATGAAATCTCTGAATCAGGTATGGTCCTTATCTAGTTATATGACTATCACTTTCTTGCTTGAAAAGACATATTGTATGCTTGTTTGTTTACTTTCTCAAATATTGCAATGTAGTATTGCTATGTCTTACTCGATATTTGCCTCGTCAGTTTTATAACTTGAACACACACACACACACATATATATATATTTATATATATATATATATATATATATATAAAACTCCATTATAATATTGTTGATAAAGGGTTAACTCTTGGTTACGTCCTTGAGGTCCCTCTCATATAAAAGGGTTAGCTAAGCTTGAGCACCCTTACGGACCCTTCCGACGGGAAATGACATAAAATATGGTTTCACATTTGTTAAACAATTAACATGTTTATTCTTGTTCGTTTAGTCTTGAAATATTTTCAAAATTATGCAAATCTTATACATATATGTATCTTTCTGCCCCATACTCAACACCTTGTATGTTGACCCATTTCTCGTATTTTTTTTAGGTCTAGAGATGGCTAGAAGGTTGATGGGCTTGGTGAGCTATGCTAGGTGTACTTGTTTTAAGATCCAGATATAGTATACATGAGCAGACTTGTACAAAGTGACTCTTGAACATGTAATTCAAATCATGTAACATAATGATGTTTCTTAATATATATTGTTGATTGTTGAGATTATGTTGGTGCATTTATTTTGTTATCTGGTCATGTGTGCTAAGATTTACGCTTCCACATGTTGCCTTTGGTATTCGTTTGGTTCATGGGACTGGGATTCCGGTTCTGTGACACTTGTTCATATCAAGTACCTATGTGGTTGATTTGATATCAATATCATGACTAATGAGATAAAACCATCATTCAACACACATAATGAACTTAATGTATTATTGTTGTCCAAATTTCCACAATAATATCTAACTAGAGACTCAAACAAGAATGAATACTCTTAATAAACACATGATCTCATATTCAAGTCCTCAAGCTGAAATCACATGCCATTAGATCATACATTCTTAGGACAATATTATATTTATTTATTATCTCATATTGAATTAAACATGACAATCAAAATTTCTGTTATTACTAATCAAATCAATTACTAGATGTTGTATAACAATCATCATATGATTGGATCTCATGGCATACCACCAATAATATCCCACTGCACTAGAGCCAATAACTCATGAATCTCATTCCAAGTGATCTAACATGGTCATCATGCTTCTGCTATGAAAGTGCTTTTGTTAGAGGTTCAACAACATTGCTTTTGATTGGTACTCTACAAATCTTGACATTTCCTAGTTGTACGATCTCTCATTTGAGATGGTAAAGCTGCAGTATGTTCTTGGAATGCTGACATGCTCTAGGTTCCATAGCTTGTGCAATAGCTCCATTATTGTCAAAGTATAGCTATACTACATCATCAATGAATGTAACTACTCCTAGTTCATCAATGAACTTTTGTAATCCATACAACTTCCTTTACTACGTTAGAGGGAGCAATGTACTTGACTTTTGTTGTAGAACCATGTCTCTTACTTGGAACTTTTCTAGCATACATCTCTGCTACTGAGGTAAAATATCAAACCTAATTGCAATTGGTAATCATCCTTGTCGTTTGTTGGTGTAATCCTTTACCTCTAACTCTTCCTCCCTACCATAAATGAGGAATTGATCCTTAGTTCTTCTCAAGTACTTAAGGATGTTCTCTAAGATAGTCTAGTGACCTTCACTGGTATCTTACTGGTACCTACCAATCATGCTCAAAGCATACGAGATGAGGGGATGTGTACATAACATTGCATATATGATAGATTTAATTGTAGGAACATATAGGATCTTACTCATGTGTGACCTCTTTTCAGAAGAGATTGGACACAGAGCTCTAGAGAGACTTATCACATCTGATATTTGTAAGTTTCATCTCTTAGACTCTTACATCATGAACTTTTCAGCACTTTCCAATGTATGTAGTTTGATTTAGACCAAGAAGCCTTTTAGATCTATCTCTATATATCTTAATTCCTAGAATATAGGATGCTTCTCCTATGCCATTCATGGAGAAGGTGTTCCCAACTATGTTTTTACCAAATATATAGTAGGGATTCATTCCTCATTAATTTGGTCTTTAGTTAAAATCTAGCTCCCACAATTTTTTACTTAAAGTTAATAGCCCTTAGTATTTATTTAGAAGATTGCAACAAACTATTTTGTAGGGTTAAGATCCATATTTCATCAATTCATGAGTCATCTTTGGTTGATCACTTAGACTTAGATTATTTAGGAAGACAATAATTGTCAATTGCATCTAATCAAACTCTTGATATATTGATGCACAAAACGTTGTCATATCCCATAGATATGTTTATAGGTGTTTAATCCTATCAATATCACCTAGTTAATCCCAACCCAAAGGTCAACACAATATAATATGCACCTTCTTTGGCATACCCACATATCTATTCTCACACTTTCCCAAGGTAGACAGTGCATCATGCTTTGGTGTGCCCACATATAGTTGATCAAGGTTTCTCTGTGTGTTGCACATTGGAAAGCATCTAAGACTTAATATTTTATTTTAGGGGCTTTATTTATATACATATACATATCCAAACATAACATACTTATAATATGTATCATATACATATTCATCCACAATCACAATCCATAGACATACAATCCATAAACATACAAGCATTCGTTATGGACAAACTAATGTAATCCTTTGGAGCCATTAAGGATTACTATACACCTATGGTATTTTTGCATCTCATGTGTCATAAACCTGTTAACTCCCATGTCAACATGCATATGATCAACATCACAATGAACTACTTTATGGATACTCCTTGGAGTTGGATCTTCAAATTACCTATCCAATGGCGAGTCCTTCAGAATTAAATCTATTTCTATCTAATATTACATGTTATATGAAAAGGACAACCTTGAGTTACATTCAAGGGAGTTTAGAGGGAATAGAGTAATTTACAATTTGAAAGAAAAGAAGCGGCTCAACATGTAAACAAAATACTTATACAAAAATATCCATGCAACCATTCACATTCATTCACAACATGAATAGAATCTATTATAGGCCATAAGTATACATACATCCACCATAGAAAAGACATTTTAGGTGAAATTTATGATCTTATAGGTGTATCTTTCATATACACATGTGCACATAAATATATATTGTATTAAGAGTTGCATCCCTTATTAATTTGAGACATTCCCCATTAAATTTTTGTTGCTCCCTTACAAACAAGGCATGGTATGTAGGAGTAGCATCCCTATGTGGGGTCAAGGTGAGGCCACCCCTCATGGAGTCTCAGGGGAAGCACCCCTGAAAAGGTCTACAAAATTTCACCTTTGTGCACTAGGAAACCCCAAATTTTTCATAGTTGACTCCATTTGTCATGTCAAAAATTAGATCTGCGATGATTGTGGATGTTAGCCTAATATGCACATTAATAGTTTTACATTTTGCATTGTATGCATCCACACAAAACAATATAGGAAAATATAATTGCATCGATGTTAATTCTATTAGTATATACACTTTATGCATTATCGTGTGAGGTGTTTTTTTATGTGTTATCCTATGTATAGACTTGTCTTTGTCTTCAACCTTTTCTTTATCCCATATTTCCTGGACATGTACCTCCCTTCCTCTCTTGTCCTATAAAAGAGAGCGCATTGTAAACATTTGAGCATAACAAATAAAGGCTTTTCCCATTCTATATGGTATCAGACGTGTTCGATCCTCCCTAAACCATCCCCATCATCAACCCCTCCACATCCACCATTACCTCCATCACCTTCACCACCACCACCCTCCTTCCATAGACCATAACCCTCCTCCTGTCGATCACCATACTCTACCTATCAACCCCACCTATTGACCTCACCCTATCGACCCCACCCTATTGACCCCACCCTATTGATCCACCCTATCGAACACACCTATCGACCCCACTCTATTGACCACACCCTATCAAACACACACTATTGACCACCACCACCCTATCGACCCCACCCTATCCAGCTTCATCCTATTAACCACCACCCTATCGACCTCAATCCTATCGATCATCAACCTATCAACCACCACCATCCTATCAATCTCCACCCTATTAAACACCCTCCTATCGACCTCTCTCCTATCGACCACCAACCTATCGATCAATAATTGTCGACCCCACCTATCGACCTTACCCATCAACCTCACCCATTGACCCCTCTTCCAGAGATTCATAAATAGAACTTTGAAACCCTAAAGGTCTTACCTCATCTCCTTCCTATGCCACATGATAGAGTGACTCTCTTCCCATGGCGACATAGGTATTTTCTTCTCCCTACTACCCCTATGCGGGTTTCTTGGATATATTAAATCCTATCTACTATTGCTATCTACTGCCCCTATGTGGGTTCCTTGGATCTCTTTAGATCTGGTTGCCTCTATCTCTTCCCCTATGCGAGTTATCTGAGATCTTCTTATATCATTGTTGATCTCTGCTATTGCTCTACTATGAGTTTTCTTTCAGATCTAGTCATTCAGATCTGACTTTTGCCTATTATGGCTTCCATGGAGACTACAGATCCGTCATGGACCCTCTGTGTTATGATTGTGAAACTTGATGGATCAAACAACCATCTATGGGTGGCTTCTTTTGTATAGTATGTCAAATCCCAAGGGTGGTATTCTCATATCTCTTCAGCTTCTAATGATCCTCCTATTGACTTAGCGGATGACAAAGTCAAACATGCCTATGACTAATGGGCCAAAGAGGATTCTAGTGTCATGACTTGGATGGTGAGTAGTGTTGAACCAAATATCAGTCAGTCTCTTCGTCGCCTACCTAATACCAAGGCCATGTGGGATCAACTGTCTCATGTGTACACACATCAGCAAAACCCAAAGAAAGTTTTTGAGATCTTCAATAGCTTGGCTAAAAGGAGAATTCCACTGATGAATCCATTGAAGACTATTACAATCAGTGCTCTGCAATGTAGGATGAATTTGAAGTATATCATCCACTATCTGGTGATATCAAAGAAGTTCAACGGAAACACGACGAACTTCATCTAGTTCAATTTCTGGTTGGTTTACCTAATTCCTTTGTAGGTGTGGTAGACCAAATATTATCCAGTGATCCCTTGCCTATGCTAAGGGATGTTCTCAAGCGTTTTCAACACCTTCCTTCTATGACTGCTACTACTACTGATTACTTGATGCTTGTGATTCACTCCTATGTCTCTAGTTAAGGACGTGGACATGGACATGGTCGCATTTGTGGTGGATGTACCCCTAAACGAGGACCTCCTGATGGATGAAGTCAATCTCGACTTACTAATGCCAATTGCGTCAGCAACTTCTATGGATGCATGAACCACACTAAAGATCGTTATTGGGTAAAACATGGTAAATCTGCCTAGGCGAATCAGGTCTCCTTAGATGTCTGTGATGATTCCACTACCACTACCTCTAGTTCTACTCAGCCTACAGTTGAGTGGATTCATGTGGAGGTTGACAAACTACTACAAGCTCACCTATCCTCACCAACATCTACTACTAAAGATGGTTCATCTTCTCTTCTTGCATCTCCTACTACTTAGGGTAAAAATAAATGGTTCGTCGACTCTGGAGCAACTTCACATATTTCTAGTTGTTCCAAACTTTTCACTACCTTATTTAACACCACTCATGTCCCTCTTATGACTGTTGCAGAAGGGACTCAGTCTGCTGTCCATGGCATTGGAACTATATCTCTGTCCAATACTATGTCCTTAAAATCTGTCTTATATATTCCATTCTTTCCTCTTAATTTTCTATCTGTTAGTAAAACTATTAAGAACCTTCAATGCTCGATTACTTTTGATCTTGAAGGTTGTGTTTTTTAGGATCTCCGTACAAGGAAGATGATTGGTTCGGGCCATGAGGGACTAGATGGACTTTATTACCTGGATGTGATGAAATCTACTATGACTCTTCTATCTTCTTCTATGACTAGTCTTCAATGGTACTATATCCTTGGGCATCCTTCTACTTCAAAATTGCATTGTTTTTTCCTAATATGTCTGAAAAACAATTTATGTATGAATCATGCCAGTTTGGCAAACAAACTCGTGCTACTTTTCATAAGAAGAATGGAGTTAGTTCTAAACATGTGTTTGATATTGTTCATGTCGATATTTAGGGACCATGTTTTGTTCCTAGCTTGTCTGGATATTGTTATTTTATGACCTTTATTGATGATCATTCCAGAGATACTTGGTTGGTTCTCCTAAAAGATCGCAGTACCGTGTTACACATTATCACCAACTTTTTTACTGAGATCCAAACCTAGTTCCAAACTATTGTTAAAATCTTACAAACTGATAATGCCCTAGAATTTATTCAAAAATTTATTAATTTCTTTATAGTTCTTGGGGTATCATTCATCAGACTTCCTTCTCTTACACACCACAACAAAATGGTGTGGCAGAGAGGAAGAATCGTCATCTTCTTGACGTAGCATGCACTATTCTTCTTCACTATCATGTTCCTAAACACTTTTGTCCTGAAGCTGTGTCTACCACATGCTACTTAATTAACCGTATGCCTTCTTCTATGTTGTGTAACCAAATCCCTGTTTCCCTTCTCTATCATGATGCGCCCTTGTTTTTTGTTCCGTCATGTATCTTTGGTTGTACATGTTTTGTTAAGAATCTCCACCCTAGAATATCTAAACTTGACCCTCGATCCACTAAATGTGTCTTTTTTTGTTACTCTCGAACTCAAAAAGATTATCGATGTTATGATCCTATTAGTCGTCAATGGTTTGTAAGTGTGGATGTTGTATATTCTTAAAACATTCTGTACTACTCTAACAAAGGAGTTGCATTATCTAGTGGTCTAGTGGATCCTACTCATATTCCCAAGGTAGTAGAACATGATTACACTGAAAAAATTGGAGAAGTGTCCACATATACAGCCCCTCTATGGCTCCTCAACAATAAATTCCTCCCTCAACAGTAGGTCAAAACACCCCACAGGTATTCTCTGACCTACATCTTCCTATTAGCCAAATGAAGGTCTTCGTTCATGTACTCAACATCCGATTAGTAATTCCTACTCTTCTACTAATCTTGGTGATAGCCTTGCACATTTTACCACTACTTTATCTGTTGTCTATGTGACTACACAATCTCTTCACCATCCCTCCTGGCCCCAAGCTATGGAAACTGAAATGGCTGCCCTTCAAGATCACAAGAACTAGGAACTTGTTGATCATCCTAAAAATTGTCTAACGGTTGGTTGTCATTGGATTTTTACTATTAAATATCAACCAAATGGTTCTATTGAAAGGTTGAAGGATCGACATGTAGCTAAAGGCTACACACAAACCTATGGAGTGGACTACTTTGAAACTTTCTCTCTGGTGGCCTGCCTCAACTCTATGAAAGTTCTTATCTCTATAGCTATTAATAAAAATTGGCCTCTGTTTCAACTTGATGTAAAAAATGCCTTCCTATATGGTGGCCTTCATGAGGAAGTTTATATGGAACAACCACCTGGTTTTTCCAATCAGGGGGAGTGTCCTAAAGTCTGTAGACTCAGTAAGGCAATATATGGCCTCAAACAAAGACAACATGCTTAAATGATAAATTAAGCCAAATACTTATCTAATTTCAATTTCGGCACTCCCATTCGGATCATTATGCCTTTATTAGAAAAACCAACTCTAGACTGTTATCCTTATTGTTTATGTGGACGATATCATTCTATCTGGTGATGATTCTGAAGGTATTGCAGCTACTAAGTGATATCTAGAATAACATTTTATTACTAAAGAGCTAGGTAAACTCTGTTACTTCTTGGGAATTGAAGTTTCCAGATCATCTTCTGGTGTATGCCTCTCGCAAAACAAGTATGTGTTGGACCTTCTACAAGAAGCATGTATGCTTGGTTCTAAACATGCTAGCACTCCTCTAGATCCCAATATCAATTGGGATGATGAATCTTCACCTCCATACCCTAATAACCACCAATACTGATGCGCAGTTGGTAAACTTATCTATCCCACTATGATAAGAGCTGACATAACTATTGTTGTTGGACTTGTTAGTAGGTATCTTGAAAAACCTCGACAATGTCATTGGGATGATGTATGTCACATTCTTAAAAACTTGAAATCCTCTCTAGGAAAATGTTTACTATATCGTAGAATGGGCATTGTAAACATACTGGGTATCCTGACTCTGATTATATTGGTAGTTGTTGTGACTGAATATCTACTTGTGGATATTGTTCTTTTGTTGGAGGAAATCTGGTCACATGGCATTGTAAAAAATAGACCATGTTTGCTCGGTCGAGTGCTGAGGCGAATATAGGGCTATGGCCCATACTGCTTGTGAATTAATGTGGGTCCAAGGACTCCTCAAGGAATTTGAGATCTTTGACTTTGATCCTATTCCTATGCATTGTGATAATAAAGCTGCCACTTTTATTGCTAGCAATCCCACTTTCCATGAGGCACAAAGCACATCGAAGTGGAATGTTACTTTTTACGTGAAGTTGTACTCTCTGGCCATATATGCACTCCTTGTCTCAAGATGGAGGATCAAATTGTTGATATATTCACCAAGATACTTTCCAAGAAATGCTTTACTACACTGGTGGACAAGCTGGACATGTTTGACATCTATGCTCCAGCTTGAGGGGGGAGTATTAGTATATACACTTTATGTGCTATCGTGTGTTGTGTGTTTTGTTATGTGTTATCATGTGTTGTGTGCTATAGACTTATCTTTGTCTTTAGCCTTTTCTTTATCGCATATTGTCTAGTCATGTATCTCCCTTCCTCTCTCATCCTATAAAAGAGAGTGCATTGTAAACATTTGAGCATAACAAATATAGGCTTTTCCCATTCTATAAATCCAAATGCATCATGAATTGACATGGCTTTGATACCATTGGTAGGAATTGTATAGGTGACAAACACAGAGGAAACAACAAAAAATATGCATGTTTTCTACAAGTAGATCTCATTGACAATGACGTATTCAAAAGGAGGGTGTGTGAGGTATACTTGTCATGGAGCAAGTCCAATCAGGACCTCCTCATGTAGTATTGTGCATTCACTCCTCGCATGTACAAATGTTCCTTGAATACTTCCTCTGAATGCAATTGCATGACGTATGTGTCTCTTCATAGTCCACAGACTGGAACTCCTTGACATATTGCTTGAGCCGACATAAGGAGTAGATCTAGCTTGGTGATGTGCTAACATCACATGCATTCTCCTTCTCTATCTTTCTCTCAGATATGGACAACTAGGATCCACATACAAGAGTGTATCTATGTGGTCTGATCGTCATGCCCCTTTAAATAGGAGAGACAATGAAGTAGGGTCTCCAAAACCCTAGGAAACGAAAATGCGGTGACTGCATTTGAAAGTGGATTGCTCGTGAATACCCAAATAGGCACTTAGAATATTCTAGAATCACGCCATTAGTTAACTAATAATTTAATCAAATTAATTGATTGATTAATTAATTCATTAATTAATCACATTAATTCATTATCTAATTTCATGCACATGATTAGTGAATCCAACCAATTACTAGGGATTAGTTGGTCGACTTATCACATGAATTGATAGTTGTAGGTCTAAATAATTGGGTTAAACCTTTTAGCCAATTTTCTTAGATTTTATTCTAGTATTTTTCTAATTGATTACCTAAACATATTAGTAATAAATATAACTTTGAACATTTCCAATCATGTCTACAATTATACTTCTATTTTAGTACGTCCTATGTGTGTGAACCTATAGGCTCCACATTACATTAGTAGTGGTGTACATAATCAAATTACAACCTTACGAGCAATTAGTGGTATCTATCAAGACTTCGTTTCCACCCAAGTAATTGAAGAAGTTGGAAAACAACTTAAACCTAATATTTTGACTACAATTTTAGGGATTGTATAATCCATGTCTCTGATATCTAGATTTATACGAGGCATGGAAATGTCATCCTCTTACTGTTCAATCTTTGTTTCTTGATCTAGAGTAGACTATTTGAGATACACATGAGCTCAATATCTATTGACTCAAATGAGCATGGCCATGCATTCCAAGTCTCACTCATCAAGTGGCTAGGATATCACTCCAACGGGAGGGACAGATTCCATCTATGTCACTTAAAGTAATCCACATGTGTCACAATGCACCAAAGCACTACTTGTATTGCAACCCCTATTCAAGGTTACATTGAGTAGTTTTAAAGGACATTGAACAACAGGTGATCACTGTAGTGACTTCAGGTCTAAGGACCACAATCACCACTATCCTATTGAGATGCGATTCTTGCCGCCATTATTAGCTTCCATGTACCACACTCAAAGTGGGTCTATCTAGTACACTTTTTCATAGAAAGTACTATTTTTAATTTTATATTTAATATCATGAATAATGAGACGTAGTCTTCAATCAACAAACATATTGGTCTTAATTTATTATTGTAGTCCCAATTTCCACAATAGTATCTGATTAGGGACTCAAAAAATAATGAATACTCTTAGCATACACATGATCTCATATTCAGGTCCTCAACCTAAAATCACATATCATTCAACCATACATTCTTGGGACATTATTATACTAATTCATTATCATATATTGAAACAAACATAATAATTAGAATTGCCTTTATTAATAATCAGATCAATTATAAGATGTGCCATTACAGTCATAATATTTAGTTAATAGAGAAAATATGAAGATTAATCCCCTCTAACGATGAAATCATAGTATTATGTTAATAATAAATCAGACTAAGGATGTAAATGTGATCATTCTAGTAAATAATGTAGCAGAATATTGATGTCACCTTGCACACATTAACATGTTGAAAGATGAAATCTTCAATAGTTCTTCTTCATTTTATATGTATGAATAAAACCCAATTTCTTAAGGGAATAAGGGATGCAAGTCCTAAGAAGAAAGAATGATGTGCTACAACTAATTCATTATGTGATGCTTCAACTCCTATCAAAGAAAATAAAAATGGCATTTAAATCGGATGCACCCTTGTTACTTTATTATGCTAAGATGACAACTTAGGCATATCTAGAAGCATTCTAGTTTAGGCATCTAAAAGTGGTAGCATGAAGGCATTAGAAACTCTTTGATAATACCTTAAATCTGATATAAATTGAATTTTGAGGACAAAATTTCATACGAGGTGTGGTAAATGTAATAATCCAATATTTTAGGATTTTGATACCCAATATAGTATTTGTGGACCATGAATATTGTGTGAATGGTTCACCCTAAATTAAGTAACTATTTGTTTGAATATGGATTCCTGTCACCCAAACATTTTTATTAGAGATATAATTGATGGTTAGTGCCCTTAATGAATTTAATTGTGATGGATAGATTTTATTAATCAATTTGGGTACTTTTTAGGCCGAGAAGCCTATGTAACATTCTCAATGAGATCATGTGGTATATTGATTAACCCTAAGTTATTGTGATCATAAAAAGTTTTTTGGAAATTGTTTGATACATATTTTATGAAAAGTCAACTTTTTAAGGTTTATACAACTATTTATGAGGTTATTCCAGGAATTCAGTTAGACGACCAAATATTGGAGTTTTGGTTCAAACATGATAACAAGAAGCTTCTTGTGACGAGTTCCATCCAAATTTCATTTGATTTGGAGGTTCCTAGTAGAAGATGTAAGAGCTTAAAGTTATTGATATTAAATTAATTCATTGAAAATTAGTCACATATTGTTTAAGAACCTAGGTGTTATGACATTAAAATGCCACTTGGGCCAGATCTTATAGAAAATATGTGGCTCTATTCCCAACCATAGGATCTTAGATTGAGGCCTGAGGCATCATCCACGACCTACAAACCTCATGGGAGGAAAGAGCAACAGCTCCACGACCCAACAACTGAGACGACCAAGTCAAAGAACATTTTTCCACACACTCCTTGGTGGCTCTTTAGATCTGAGAGGCGTGGATCTTCTAGTGACCCATAAGTCCATTGTTGTTAGCTATAAATGAAGCAGCAGAGGTTTAGGGCAAGAAGGGGGATCGAGACTAGTTATGAGGAGAGGGAATTGCGATTAAGAGAATTCTGAGAAAGTCAGATGTACAATAAATGTTAAATAGCCTATATTAGACCACAAAGTCAAAGATCTTGATGCTGTTTCACGTCTCTAAATTAACAATCTACAAACACCAAAAATGTTAAACGACATACAAGAAAAAAAAACGCCAAAGATGGGTTGAATCATCATTGTTTTCCCCTTAAAAGAAATTGAACTCAATTGAAATGCTTGTGTAGGAGTTAGTGTCCGTTGTTAGGCCAGATAGTCAGAAGATGGCATGATAGCATGATTTTATAGAACAATTTAGTCTGCAGTATCTTAAAACGTACATAATACGTTTTATATTGTTTTTTTTAATGTAATGAGTAAAATGTAAAAGTCAATCGATCATATTCACCTACTTACCTTGTGAATGCCATCCTATACAACCAATATAGAAGCAAAGGTGGTACCTAACTTATAAAGAAAGCTTAAAGAATGAAATTCACTCTTCACTTTTCTACATGATCAGAGTTCGTTTCTAGAAACATGAATGCAAGTATGGATGGTATGATAAAAATAAAGTTTTGTGATATACAATATCAAATATATATGTGCCAAATTTCAAGTCAATTCATAAGTTCAAATTAATTGTGGCAGATGCACAACTAACGACCTTACCTTTCCCGAATAAAGTTTTTGAGACCTTTATAATAAATATGAACTTTTAATCCAGAATCGCGAAATATGTGTACCCCTTTTCGTGTATAAATTATCCCCATTCCTTGCCATCATCTCAAACCGTATGGATCATTCTAACAATTAAACGAAAGAGTCGTACTGAACATGAAATTTTCAAATTGTTTTTTTTTTGGATTAACAAGAGAACCGCTCCCGTAGAAGCGTCACTTTTGTGACCCCCCAGACAGCGTAAACTCTCGGGCCTCGAGCGTCCCGCCCATTCGGGAACCGGTATCGAACCCGGATCCCTCTATAAGGGAACACCGTGTCGAACCACCTGAACCACTTTTTTTAGTCACTCAAAAGGGCGTTAGAATTTTAGTGGGACGCTAGTACAAGAAATAATCTTGAGGGGATATTGCTTAAGTGGACAAAGTGATGGCACACAGTTGGTTAAGAGAGTGACACTTTAGTCCAGAGTTCCTAAGTTATATTCCCCATCGGGACATAATGAATAGATTCCTCTTTTTTGGAAGAAAAAAAAGAGGACATGGTTAAATGGACTAACCATTCATACATTGATCAACAAGAAAAGGCCTTAATCTAAATCTTTTTTTGTCATCAAACTATCTTTGTTTAATATAAATGACCCAATCAACACGAAGGATGGCACGAACTTACAAATGAGACGTACTTGCTTCAAATGCCTTCTACTCTTTATGTATACAACTCCAACACAACTAATTCAGTTATTTTTTATTTCCCATCTTCAAAAAAAAGAATGCAAAAGGCATGTGTTAAAGGAGCGTTGTTGTGAAAGAAAGCAGCGAAGAACATGGCAATATGTGAAAAATCACAGTCTTGTACTAGCATATTTTTCCAATTTATCCGATGCTTAATTCCTACATGGATGTATGTATAAGGTTATGTTATCAAGGATTTTGATGAGAAAATAATAATATCATGCGAAGAAGATTGAACTTAAATACATTGCTGATTTCAAACGGAGTAAATATACATCCTTGTTTGTGGTAGTTTCCATTTTACCTCCTTATAAATGGTGTACAAACAGTAAACCATTCTCTCTAAAGTGGTAAAAGCTGAATTACTTGAGAAAGTAGACTATGAATTGACAACTACTAATACTATGTAAATTTTGAAAATCTTTACGAATCAACTATAAAATAGCGGATATTTAAGATTGAAGACATATCTATTATGATTAGAAGCTCTCATTGTAGGAAGTTGATACCTCGCGTTCTCAAATTCATTTGTATGGCCAATGAATATTAAGTATGAAAATCATTATATGAATTCTTGTACCAACATTTTGGTTTATTTCTCTATCTTAATTTTGATAATGATCATCCTTCTTGGTTTTTATTTAGTCACTATATATATATATATATATCATAGAAATGAACCTTATTGATGAATCGATGGATCACGTTTTTCTTAACTGCCCTTATACGAAAAGGGTGTGGTCTATTGTATGCCGTAGGAATGGGTGGAAAACCTTGACCAGTTACAACCTGAATGATATCCTTGATTGGATTGTCGCTAATCACAATCAGAACAGAAAGAAGATGGTGTTTCCTAGCTAATGCCTTGCTATAACCTGCTACTGCGCCTAGCAGGAAAGAAACCTAAGGCTACACACTAATGCTGAAAAGAATGAGCTGGCGTTGGTGGTCTTGATAGGATCCAACCTACGTGGGCTTGTTAAAGCCAACATAAACATTTTTGTAATCTAAGTCCCAATACGAGAACCTACTGGGGTTTGTAATATAACCTAGTAGTGTGTTTTTTTGTTTCCCTGGGGTTTGTTGAGACGTCTTGTTCTGTACAGTATAGCCCTGCTATACAATATTTTGGCAATACATATTTACCTATTCTAAATTTTTTTTTGAACCTTATTGGGAAAAGGGTGAAATAGATTACAAACTTGATATAAGACCATGGACAGGAATAATAATTTACAATTAAATTGAATTTTAAAAAATATTGCCATAAAATGTTATATACCAATTGGTAAAAGCAACTATAATCAAGTGGCATACATTGCTACACTTTATTGGATCTAAATAAAGCATGCTCCTCTTTTTTCCTTAGTTATTTTTATGAAATTTTGTACAAAAAGTAAAATAAAAGTAAGATTCAAATAGAAATTGAACTTCAAGATGAGAAGAATAGAAAATTTTGTAATCCAAGAGGTCTACTAATGTGCATTTATAGCATCATAAGATATTATTGGTATATATTTGTGAAAAACAATAACATATAATGATGATAAAAGTGGGATATATCATTTTGTTAGAAATTTATAGAAAAAATATAAAATGACATATAGTGACAATTGACAACTAACAAAGAAGGAATATTAACAATCAAGCATCAGTTGTCTATAATTCAAACCAACCAAGGGCATTGTCTACAGTAAAACGAGTACAAATTGCCAAGTGCCAAAAAAAAATACACCATGAGTAGTCAAGCATATTGACTATAAAGTAAATCGATGGGATATAATATTTAGGACTTCATGGACACAAAATTTAAAAATAAGCATTCCAATTTGAAAGGAATATAATGCACGTACTTTAAACCTTAAATCAAACATGAGTGAATTTTTATCAAACCCATGAAAATCAACATATAAGAATAACAAATTTTGAACATTCTCAATTTAGATACTCCTATATGAAGTGTGTGGAAGGAAGACATTCGAGAAATATTAATTATTTACAAAAGATGTACGCTCCTACAAACTCATTTTTGTAATATTTGTATTCCTATTGATGAAAATTTTAAAAGATAGGATAGAGTACCATTAAGGTGTACATAATCATAATCACATGTTGATTGATGATGTTGCTCCTAACTGCATTCTCACTTCTTCATTGAAGAAGATTCTATGTGCAAAGTCATAATATTTATTAAGACTATTGCTTGTAAAGCAGGGACAAAAATATTAGGAATTTATAAGAGATGCACCTAATACAAAAATTCAAAGCTATAATGTGAGTTTTGTACTAGTAAATGATCAATCATGGTTGCATGTTGTTGCTTGCTAAATGAAACTAAGATCTTGATATTGGACATGATATTGTGTAGTCGGATTGCTTTTTTTATTGCTATATCGTAAATCCGTTACACAATGGAATGTGGGAAAGACTTTATAACTAAAAGAACAAGAAAACCACAAGCTAATACACGACATGGGTGGATAGACAACATCGAAAATGAAAATTATAAAATGCATTAGCTGTGGAATTATATAGGGAAAATAAAAAGTGAAACCCTTTTATTTCTTTTGATAGATAGAGAAAAGGAGAAAGACCAAAGATGGATGAGCGATAGTTAGATTCAAGCATGTCATGTTTTCCAACAATAGATCATTCGCAAAGTATCAGAACACATACTGACAAAGTTCCCTAGCTTAGAATTGAGTCTCAAAGTCATGTTCTAGAAACTGCCTCAAATAATGTTGCCAAATTGAGGAGCGGAGCAATAATTTTGATATTGAGAGGATAAAGAATCCAACTCTAGATCAGTTGATCATTTCACTTCTAGATGGTTTGTTCTTCAGACATCGCAAGGATACCAAAAGCATCCTAAACAAACTGAGTTGGTGATGGTTTTGATCCATCCTAAACAAACTAAGTTCGGTCTTCGAACATCACAAGGACATCAAAAGCGTGTAGCAGATGAATGAAATGTCCACAACAAGTAATTCAAGTACAATGGTGTGGAGTCACATGTTGAATATTCAACATTTTCCAACTACTGGAGAACATTTCAAACAAGTAGATTGTTGAGATACAACACCAGAAATTAGATCCATGGACAAAATCTTAGAGAGTGTATCCACTGAGACAAGCATTGAGGATCAAATAGTAATGGCAAACATGATGTGACAAAATTTGTTGCGGAAGCATTATAGACAAGTGTATAAACCCAAAGAAGAAACACCAGATTTAACGTGGAAAACTCTCATCAAGACAAGAAGAGAAAAACTATGGGGCAATACCAGCCAACTAGCACTATGTAATTAAGATTACAACTCATATCGCTCGAATTTAATAACCCATAAATCTGGGAGCTCCATGTGCCTGAGAATAAGGATAAGGAAGAAGAGAATCACACCCAAGGTGTATAAACCTCCCTCTTTACTTGATCTCCTCACAATGCCACTGCCATTTCTGGGAATCACTTGATTCCATTGTGATCGCTGACTAGTTTGGACTGTTGCCGCTATGGAAACACTATGTTTGTAACTGCCAACCACTATTTTACTTCAAGGAAAAGTCGTTGGTCCTCTATCATCAATCAAGAGAGTTTCTCTGTCATTGTACTCAACGTGTCACCGACGGTCAGGTGCTACTTTGCTTTAAGGCAAATTTGCTGACCTTCTATTATCAACTAAGAGAGCTCCTCCGGTTGTTCTTGTTTTCTAGATCTTCTACCATAGCATGTACCAAAAAGCAATTGGAGGGATCACACCTCTACTTGTGGGGGTGATTTCAATGGTCTCCCCCATGGCCTCTATGGTATGTGGTTGCAACTAGGAATCCGTGTCCAACTCTGAGTCCAACCCCATGTTGCACATAGGAAACCATCTTCTTTCCCTTTTATATTTGACTCCTATTAGGATTGATAGCACAATACAACTCCTAATCAAGTACAAATCCAACTAGGACATGGGCCAGACCATCCATATCCCAACAATCTCCCCCTCTAACCCATGAGGGAGACGTTGTCTTCAACAATCATCTAGAGTAGCTTATGAACCTCATCACCACCTATAATGGATCCACTCTCCTTAGACATGTCAACATATTGTCATTTTCACCCATCTTATTGAAGTTTTCCTAACTTCACTCTATTCCCAAGAAATTGAGAAGAAGTATCTTGGTAGTGTTCTCTCTCCATGCCTAGACCTAGAATTTCGTTGGCTCCCCCTGACCGGTAAGTCAAGCCATCTGAGAAGAAAACATTTTTATGACCTTCTATATCGAGGATCAAAAACACTTTGAGGATGCTTGTAATGACCCCACCTCCCGGTAACCCTCAATTAAGGGAGACCAAGAGGTCAGAGCCATTATCCCAATTTTTCAGGATCAATGGTTTGACAAATAATCAATAATAATTACAAAATTCTACCAAGACTATACTGAAAGCTGGAATAAAATAAAACTTTGCATACCTTTTTCAAAAACTTGGATATCTACTTCTATCGACATCTTGAATCTATTCTATCTAATCCTCCTAGCACTTTATTTCATATTTTCACAATCTGTCACCTTACTGTTTGTTCGTTTCGGGGTTGCACCTAAAACATAGACAAACAAACGTCGGTCAACATATATGAATATATTGGTATGTGGGGACAACCAAAATTTCACAAATATGGCTAACAAAATAATTATCACAACCAAAGTAATTAACAAGTTAATTTACGTTTTCAATGTGTCAATCTCCACCGTTTTTGCCCTAACCCTAGAATACCCTCTCTAGGGTTTGACTTAAGGCCACCTTCTCAATCCCGAGCTTGGTGCCTAGGGTCACCTCTCATGGTGCCCTTTAGTCATGCAACATAGACCACCTTCTCATTCCCGAGCTTGGTGTCTGGAATCACCTCTCATGGTTCCCATTGGTCTTCCCTTCTGGGATTGACCTTTTTGCATCATCTATCAGGGTGGCATGTAGGTGCGAGAATACACACTTATTTATAACTGTGATAATCATAGTGACTTTATAATTTGCAAGTATGAACATCCAAACTGATAGGTTGCATTCAATGCAATTAATCATCAGGAAAACCTTTGGGAAACTAATGCGATTAACCATAATTAACCACATACCTAATCCATGGCAACTTGATATCCAAGCAATAATGATAAAGAACAATCAAACAAGCAATCAACAATATTCTAAAATTAATGCATAACACCCAAGTGTTATAGTTTATCCAAAACATTCTCAAGATAGACTTGGAATCCACCTTAGGCTTTCTAGGCCAATTTAGGGTTTTATTAGGGTTTTATCCTCCATAATACTTTCATCACATTTAATGTTCACAAATCCTAATTTCAACATTATAAGCCCAATTAAAGTCTATGATTCTCTTTTATACCAAAACTACCATCTTTATCCTTTTAAGTTATTTCAAGATCATTAGACTCAATTATCACCTTTAGTTTCTTTCGAATTGACAACTCATATTTCATTATGATCTAATTCATATAGGGATTCCATTTATTACCAATTCCACATTTACTCATTAGAAAACCCTAATCACCAAATTAAGGGTACTTATTCACAATTAGGAACTTTTATACTCAAAATATACTAGAACCATCATATCTCGGCCTTATTCATGAATTCAAACAATTAAATCCATTAAGAGTCATAATTACTAACATTAGGGTTTCAAAGCCCATTAAACCTCATTTATGCATATGGAACCCTAAATTAATCCAATTACAAGTAAAGTTCATCCTTTTAGATCTTGATGTGTATTTTTATAATAAAAAGGTTAATATCAACTTTAATCATCCATATAACCCTTCTTAAATCATTAATCAATAAAGATTACGGTTTTTCATTAGATAAACCATTAAAGATAGCATCTTTACATACTTTTTAAATAGCAAGCTGAATTAGGCTTCAATTACATTTTTTTGCATTCCTTGTATTTTTTCGATCAATTTTGATATATAGAATGTCTTTATTAGATCTACCAATAATTATTTAGAATTTTCACAAGAAAATTACCTTTGGACCAATAGAATGTTGCCACGTCAGCGACCGACTCCTTTTCCTTTGTTTCTGGCTGTGCGCTCACACCAGCGATACCAACCCAACTAAAAAGGGGTGAAAGACGTTTTTACCCTGATCCTCCTTCATTAGCCCTGGGGGTGAACAAGTCTTTCCAGCGAGGGTCGTCTTCAACCCCACTCAACCTTGCGAGGCAGCACCTCATCGCGGTCAACCTCTCTATTGACCCAGGGCAGCAACACGTCGAAGGGCTAGGAACCCCTACACCCGACTTCACAAGTCACTTCTGGACTTGCCTGTAGCCACAACATCACCGGTGAGAGGAAGGTTAGTGTGGGGAAGAGGCGACACTCATGGCAGAAATAGGGCAGGTGCACAGCAGGAACAAGGGTTCTGAGCATCTCGTCGCATCCCAGTTTTGCAGAAAGATCCCCCCTGGGTCCCAAGAATCATCACCCCCCTCTGCCCAAAGGTTGTCAGCCTTATATAGGCAGGGTCTACCAAACGAGATCAATAGAGTCTGGGTTCCTCTGTTATTGGGAGAAACTCCCAATCTTGCAAGAAATTGAAACATACAAGGGGTCACCTATTGTGATTTAATCTCCTGAAGTTGAATATCAACTTCCCAAGACTCCTAGAGAATCTAGGAGAGATATATGTCAGATTAAACCCACCCTTTAACATTTCCCTTTCTTGATCTGTCTCGAAGAGCAGCTCTCGTTGGATCAAGATCCAACGGATATCGAGCCATGAGTCAGAGATGAATTGTGACATTTAATATCGATCTTCTCACTATATGGAAATTTACAAAATTGATATCTCCCAAACCATTTATCATTAATCTCAAATTTTAGGGGAAAGTCTATAATGACTTAATATACCTCTCTGCCAAATTTGGGTTCATTATCTAAAAGAAAACATGCCTTTTCTTTAGGTGCAAGATATTACTCAATTATGAATATTTCTCACCTATTTTCTCTTTCCTTTGCTATAAAATTATTATCTTGGATTCCTTGGACATCAAGGAACCTTAAAGGCAAGAAATCATATCTTGGGGAAATATTCTTTGTTTATTATCCCTTTCTTACTTATTAAATAAATTCCTTTTTCTTTTATTTTTCTTTTATTTTTCTTTTTCTTATAATTGGGCTTAATAGCCAATAAAGCTCGTGAGCAACCAAAAAGGATATGGTACATGAAATTTATTCAATTGTGACCATTAATGCCACATTAGGTATATTTCGATGTATTTCTCAAAAATACTTTGCTTATTATCCAATATCTTTTATCTTTTTCCATTATTTGGGCGTTTCTTATTTTCTTCTTTTATATCCATTATTGGATTAATCTCTTAATAGGAACCACGAAATTCCTACTGTAAGGGAGATTTGCAAAGAAATCCCTTCTTTGAAGCAAAGCATACAACCATTTCAATTAAGTTCAAATTCACAAAATCATTGTATTTCAATTATGAAAACACATACAAAATTGAGATTGTAACATCCTTCCCCCCTTATAAGAACTTTGTCCTCAAAATTCTATCAAGCAAGCAAACAAACAAGATAAGCCTTTCTTATGTCCATCATGGCTCCCATGTGGCCTCACCCTTTCCATGGTGCTTCCCAAGAACCTTCATCATCTCATATTTTTCCATCTGAGTTCTTTCTTACCTTGGTATATCGTACCCTCATAGGTGACTCAGGACATTTCAACCTCTCATAAAGATGAATAGGTTCGGGGCTCAGCACATGGCTTAGGTACCTCACATAGTGCTCTAGATCGGACTTATTGAACACATTATGCATCATGTTATCCTGAGGGGTAAGGCTAAACACAACCATCTCTACCAATCCGTCTCAAATGGACCCATATACCGGGGACTCAACTTTCTCATCCGTAGCTTAGAGGGGTCAGATTTTCACATCACATACTCTCCCACAGTGAACTGTATGTTAGTCTGTCTTGCATCAGCTCACGACTCATGTCGCCCCTGGGCTCTCTCAGCCATTGCACGATCAAAGTGACTTCATCTGCACACACTATGGTTCTTTTCTGACCTTTGCGTGGTCCCTTTACCAGAATCATCTTAATGAAGTGGTAACTGACACAACCTCCCTTGCAGGGCTTCTTTACATCTTGATACTGGGTATGGTGGTTATCATCACATCTTATAGAAGACAAGAATTGTCTCCATATATCACCCTGAATGAGCACACATACTCTCATCAGACCCTCTAGTTTGGATCATACTAACCATTAGTTAGGGGTGATAAACTGTACTTGCATCGAGTTCTCTATGTATTCTACTTCCACTGCATGGAAGCGAATCTTTAGGTTATACTCAAGAACTTTTGAACTCGCATCATGGCATAGTTGAACCATCTCTCTCTCATATGTAGTTCAATTGGATCCATCTCTTGATACACTCTTTTTTTCTCATGTCATCTAGGTAAGGCGATCTACCATAACCCATATTGCATCTCAACCTTCCTTGGTCCATGGGAGACTTACCACAACATCCATAGTGATGAACTCCCATTCCCTCTTGGGGACACTTTATCCACTATAACAATACACTGGGTTACTGGTGTTCGTCCTTCACCTCCTATCATGCATGGAAACATACCACATGTAGCTTCACCTTAGGCATCAGAGTACTATTGTCACTTACTATCCCAGGTGTATCATGATCTCCTGTACATCATGATTCCTCAAGATTGATTTCTCGGAAACCCTAAACCACTCTAGTTGTGGGTTTCATCACCTTCTTTCCCAGAGAAGTGCATGTGGGGTTCTACAACCATCCTTTTAATGCATCGAGACCTAGGTTGGCTAACCAAACAACTACTAACTTGTTCAGCAGATCTCATTACATCAGAGTGTTAGTCCAAACATATCTCCTTTTTTCAAAATTAGGGTTAACCTAACAACCTCTCCTAGCCTCTAGGCAGCTGCATCTCAACCACTTCACATCCTTATGTGAAAGGTAATATTGAAGACATACACCTTCACTTATTATCTCAACTCAAGCTCTAAGTATATCTTCATCAAGAACACTCTGAGCTCATCTTCTTGGTTATCAAACTCAACCTTGTATCACTTGCAAATTCCACATAGCTCATGTTAAAACATCCTCACAAGATGATTACCTTAATTCTCTTGAGGTTTATAAACCATCTACACATTGTTTACTCCACAAGGGTATGTTATCATCTATGTCCTCATACCTCATAGCAACGTTCCAATTCACATCATCTTTATCCTTGGTGTATGGCATGCGTACTGTCCTATCTCTCACTCCCATAATAAGAGGAAATAAGCATTTGGCGGCCATCCAAACACAAAGTTCTTTCTATTCCAAGAGTAGAGATGGTACATCCCACCTTGCCAGTACACCTAAAAATTTAAGTTGAAACGTGTAACTTATGTCTCTATATCACGATCATCTCGATATCAAAGTTACTTCCATGGAAAACTAGTTTTGAACCTTTTTGGGTCACCACACAATCCTTGGTCATCTCCTCCAGGTCTATAGGGTTCTGAAACTTTTGGGGTCATCCCTCTTCCCTTATGCATCCAGAGAGTGCCCTACTCATCTGCCCTTTGGGTCCCTTGAGTTCATGAAGGTGATCAGTCTCCTAACCCATGGCCCTCAGACAATGATAGTTGTCGCCTCCCGATCCTATGGTCATGTGCAACTAGGGAATTAGGCAACTCCCACTTCCATCAGTCTTATCCCCACCTGACCCTAGGATAGACTTAAGATTCTATTATAGTACATGTCCAACTTAGAACCTTACATAAGCCTTCATCATCTATCTCTTTGCATTCATGAGCTGACTTTCATCCTTTCATAGGGGTCATGGAAACCTTCCTACCTTGGTCAGGCCCCATACCAATAACCTCCATGGTAACACATCCACATGCACATAGATATGGTTATCTATGGGTCTACAGGTTCATTCTCATACCATGTACTTTACACTTAGCTTCTCAAGATCCTATGAGACCTCCTTGGTTACTTCAAAACCAACAGAAATTTGTGTACACCCTAAAAAAGGGTCCCTCTCCCAGGATGGGAGGAAACTATCTCTTGATAGCAACAAAGGTCATAAACGTGCTTATATCCAGGGTTTACATCCACATGAGCATGCTTAACCCTAGCAAGCTACTAAGGAACAAGCAGACCATCTACTAAACCATGCTAGGTCATACTTGTTCTCATTCCTCAACATTGGACCAAGGACACACCTTCCCATGTCACCAACTTAGCTATGAGGGTTCATCCAACATACCTTCGACTTAAGGGGTTTCTCCTTCCTCTAGACACGAGGAGTACTATGCTTGAATCTATAAAAACTCGAATCTCATCATGAGCATCAGTTACACCACTTCCCCTGTTAGGCCTAGGAACCCTAGGTTCACTTAGATGTCCAACTTCATTCTCAACCTTTAACCATGAACCAAGCATTTCCAAGGTATGTCGTGTGCTTCCCCTGATCCTTTTATTTGAACAACACTTCAGAGTGGAGTCCTCCTCATGGACAACCAACTAGGTATAAAAAGCCTCACAACTGGTTACTCAAACCTTCTCAGGGTCTAAAGCACTCTTCTGCTTAACTATGAAGGTAAATACTTATACCATAGGCACATAGGTACCAGCAACCTCATCCTCTCTTCAGGGTTTGGTTCCTCTAAAGGCAATCAAGATACCATAAGCCTCCAGGGATCATGCTTGAGGCAAGGGCAACCATTCACTTAGGTCACATCATCCTCAACTCCCCACTATTCCTCATATCTCAGAGTCTAAGCTTCCAACCTTCTTGCTTGGGTCCTACTCTCTCTCTAGAGCTACTCCTACAATGAGCCTTACTATTAGGGGTCCTCTCTCCATGAAGATGGATCAAGCTCACAAGCATACCCCTACCTGGGTGAAGCCTATGTTCAACTTATTTTTGCTCAAGATTATTGCTTGTCTCATAAGCTATCCATCATACTCTCTTGGACATGGTTTTAGCCTACTGCTCGCACCACTTATGTACTCTGGGTGCATACTATTCCCTACTTGCATGAGCCCATAGGGTTTCTATAGGTCCTTTTCTAACCTCATCAATGAAGTAACTATCCTTCTCTCTAACATGCATGACCCTTTCAAAGGTGCTAGGTCATCCAACCTCTCATGACTCATATGGGCATCCAAAAGCATGTTCACCCATCTGGTCTATCATGACATCAAGCCATCTCTCTCTAACCACCACTTAGGGTTAGGGTTAGCATCATCCTCAGAGGATGTTCCAGGTCTCTACTTATGATGGAGGTCTCTACCTCCAAGACTAACTTTCTCTAATCATCCTCCTGACAAGAAGGTCTAGCCTCAAGTCTTCTCCTGAGGGCAATGACAACTCATGTCATATGACCTAAGAATGTATCTGTTCTTTTGTTTACGCTTAACCTATTAAGCTTATGTCCATGCCATCTTATTTACATGCTTTTTATTAATTTGGTGGATGATTCCTTAATCCTTATCAACCTTACCCATACCTCAAGAGGGTGATGAAAAGAGATAAAACCCTAATCCTTAAGATCCTTAATAACATTTGAGTTGAGAAGGGATGAACAAGATGAGAGAGTCCTAAATGTATCTTATTTCGAGTCAATTCCTGAGACATTGGCCAGGCAGTCACACTAATCTGGGAGTCCTCATATTCCGACTAGCGGTGCAGAGGAAAATCTTACCAGCCCCCATACGTGATCCTTTTCTAGACACCTCTGCCTTTTGAAAAATCCTCTAATAACTCCCTTGGGTTCTATGAAGTTTGTAAAATTTAATAATTATTAAAGATTAAATGAGGAACCTATGCTCTGATACCAAATGTAATGACCCCGCCTCCCGGTAACCCCCAATTAAGGGAGACCAAGAGGTCAGAGTCGTTATCACAATTTTTCAGGATCAATGGATCGAAAAATAATTAATAATAATTATAAAATTCTACTAAGATTATACTGAAAGTTGGAATAAAATAAAACTTTGCATACCTTTTTCAAAAACTTGGATATCTACTTCTATCCACATCTTGAATCTATTCTATCTAATCCTCCTCGCACTTTATTTCATATTTTCATAATTTGTCACCTTATAGTTTGTTCTTTTTGGGGTTGTACCTAAAACGCCGACAAACAAACGTCGGTCAGCATATATGAATATGCTGGTATGTGGGGACAACCAAAATTTCACAAATATGGCTAACAAACTAATTATCACAACCAAAGTAATTAACAAGTCAATTTACATTTTCAATGTGTCAATCTCCACTGCTTTTGCCCTAACCCTGGAATACCCTCTCTAGGGTTTGACTTAAGGCCACCTTCTCAATCCCGAGCTTGGTGCCTAGGGTCACCTCTCATGGTGCCCTTTAGTCATGCAACATAGACCACCTTCTCATTTTCGAGCTTGGTGTCTGGGGTCACCTCTCATGGTGCCCATTAGTCTTCCCTCCTGGGCTTGACCTTTTTGCATCATCCATCAAGGTGGCATGTAGGTGCGAGAATACACACTTATTTATAATTATGATAATCATAGTGACTTTATAATTTGCAAGTATGAACATCCAAACGGATAGGTTGCATTCAATGCAATTAATCATCTAGAAAACTTTCGGGAAACTAATGCGATTAACCATAATTAACCACATACTTGATCCAAAGCAACTTGATATACAAGAAATAATGATAAAGAACAATCAAACAAGCAATCAATAATATCCTGAAATTAATGCATAACACCCAAGTGTTATAGTTTATCCAAAACATTCTCAAGATAGACTTGGACTCCACCTTAGGCTTTCTAGGCCAATTTAGGATTTTATTAGGGTTTTAGCCTCCATAATACTTTCATCACATTTAATGTTCACAAACCCTAATTTCAACATTATAAGCCCAATTAAAGTCTATGATTCTCTTTTATACCAAAACTACCATCTTTATCCTTTTAAGTTATTTAAAGATCATTAGACTCAATTATCACCTTTAGTTTCTTTTGAATTGACAACTCATTTTTCATTATGATCTAATTCATATAGGGATTCCATTTATTACTAATTCCACATTTACTCATTAGAAAACCCTAATCACCAAATTAAGCGTACTTATCCACAATTAGGAACTTTTATACTCAAAATAGCTTAGAACCATCATATCTCAGCCTTATCCATGAATTCAAATAATTAAATCCATTAAGAGTCATAATTACTAACATTAGGGTTTCAAAGCCCATTAAAGCTCATTTATGCACATGCTAAATTAATCCAATTATGTTTAAAGTTCATCCTTTTAAATCTTGATGTGTATTTTTATAATAAACAGGTTAATATCAACTTTAATCATCCATATAACCCTTCTTAAATCATTAATCAATAAAGATTAGGATTTTTCATTAGATAAACCATTAAAGATAGCATCTTTACATACTTTTTGAATAGAAAGTAGAATTAGGCTTCAATTATATTTTTTTTTGCATTCCTTGCATTTTTTCGATCAACTTTGATATATGGAATGTCTTTATCAGATCTACCAATCATTATTTAGAATTTTTGCAAGAAAATTACCTTTGGACCAGTAGAATGTTGCCACGTCAGTGACTGGCTCCTTTTCCTTTGTTTCCGGGTGTGCGCTCGCACCGGCAATACCAACCCAACTAAAAAGGGCTGAAAGACGTTTTTACCCTGATCCTCCTTCATTAGCCCTGGGGGTGAATGTGTCTTTCCAACGAGGGTCGTCTTCAACCCCGCTCAACCTCGTGAGGCAGCACCTCGTCGCGGTCAACCTCTCTGTTGACCCAGGGTAGCAGCATGTCAGAGGGCTAGGAACCCCTGAGCCCGACTTTGCAAGTCACTTCCGGACTTGCCTACATCTGTAGCATCACCGATGAGAGGAAGGGTAGTGTGGGGAAGAGGTGACACTCATGGCGGAAATAGGGCAGGTGCACAACAGGAACAAGGGTTCCGAGCAGCTCGTCGCATCCCGGTTTTGTAGAAAGATCCCCCTGGGTCCCAAGAATCATCCCCCCCTCTGCCCAAAGGTTTTTGGCCTTATATAGGCAGGGTCTACCAAATGAGAGTCAACAGAGTCCAGGTTCCTCTATTATTGGGAGAAACTCCCAATCTTGCACAAATTGAAACATCCAAGGGGTCACCTATTGCAATTTAATCTCCCGAAGTTGAATATCAACTTCCCAAGACTCCTAGAGAATCTAGGAGAGATATATGTCATATTAAACCCACCCTTTAACGTTTCCCTTTCTTGATCTATCTTGAAGAGCAGCCCTCGTTGGATCAAGATCCAACGGATATTGGGCCATGAGTCAGAGATGAATTGTGACATTTAATATCGATCCTCTCACTATATGGAAATTTACAAAATTGATATCTCCCAAACCGTTTATCATTTTAATCTCAAATTTTAGGGGAAAGTCTATAATGACTTAATATACCTTTCTTCTAAATTTGGGTTCATTATCTAAAAGAAAACATGCCTTTTCTTTAGGTGCAAGATATTACTCAATTATGAATATTTCTCACCTATTTCCTCTTTCCTTTGCTATAAAATTATTATCTTGGATTCCTTGGACATCAAGGAACCTTAAAGGAACAAAATCCTATCTTGGGGAAATATTCTTTGTTTATTATCTATTTCTTACTTATTAAATAAATTCGGTTTTCTTTTATTTTTCTTTTTCTTATAATTGGGCTCAATAGCCAATGAAGCTCACGAGCAACCAAAAAGTCTATGGCACACAAAATTTATTCAATTGTGACCATTAATGCCACATTATGTATATTCCCATGTATTTCTCAAAAATAATTTGCTTATTATCCAATATCTTTTATCTTTTTCCATTATTTGGGCTTTTCTTCTTTTCTTCTTTTATATCCATTATTGGATTAATCTCTTAATAGGAACCACGAAATTCCTACTGTAAGGGAGATTTGCAAAGAAATCCCTTCTTTGAAGCAAAGCATACAACCTTTTCAATTAAGTCTAAATTCACAAAATCATTGTATTTCAATTATGAAAACACATTCAAAATTGAGGTTGTAACAATGCTCCTCTTATCCATGTAGCTCCTCATTAGAATCTTGATCCTTGTTGTTGTAACTTCTCTTCATCCTATAAAGCCTCTTGTTCTTTAGTTCTCTCTGGACCTTGGGAAGTGCCTCAAGCTCATGGTATCATTCTTTTGCAAAAAAGACATCTCCTTCTGCATCACGTGATGCCACTATGTTAAGTCTCTATGAGTCTGTGCCTCATGGTAAGTCTCAGGCTCTCCATGATCAGTAAGAAGAATATAATGAGATGCTAAATATCTGAATGAAAGATGACAAACTCTATCAGACCTCCTCAATTGCTTCTCTGAGGACTCTACCTGGTGATGATCTTTCTCCCGCAGTTGAGAAGGAGTCTGAATCACTAATTTGTGCACTGGAATAGGAGCACTCGATGAGCTATCACCTAGCTGCTCAAAGTTGTTGTGTTGCTTTTCTTCATCATCTGAAGGCTCTACCTATGAAGAAGCTGAAGCATCCTCATACTCATCATCATAAGAACTATCACATGATCCTACAATCTCTACATCATCACTCTCAAGCTTTGTAATTGTCTGACTCTCACAGAATCCCACATCTCTATGTCCACTCATGGTCTTTTTCACAAGGTCCCATAACCTATATTCAAAGTGTTGATCTCCATAGCCAAGAAAGATACATGTCACCTCTTTATCATATAGCTTTTACCTCTTTTCTTTTAGAACATGTGCATAAGCCTTGCACCCAAATACTCACAAATGAGCATAAGAAACATCCTTTTATGTCCATACCTTCTCAGGTATATGAAAACCCAAAGGAACTGATGGAGATCCATTAATCAAATAGCAGGTAGTACTCATAGCCTCGCCCCAAAATGTCTTTGGAAACTTCACAGTCTTCAACATGTGTATAACTTTCTCCACTATGGTACAGTTCATCCTCTCAGATATACCATGGTGTTGTGGTGTGTCAGGCTCTGTTCTTTCATGCCATATTCCAAGCTACGTGCAGTAATCCTAAAATTCCTTGGAGGTGTAATCTTGTCCATTGTTTGTGTGGTGACACTTCAACTTTTTCTCTGTCTCCTGCTCTATCATGGCATGAAATTTCTAGAAATACTAAAAAATCTAATCCTTGGTCTTCAATAAGTAGACCCACACCTTCCTAGATGCATCATCAATGAATGTGACAATATACCTATTTCCGCCCAGTGAGCCCACCTCAAATGGATTGTAAACATCCAAATTAAGCATGTGTAGAAGTTGTGACTTCACCTTTCTTGTATTGAAAGGAACTCGTCGATTCTATCCTGTCTGACATGCATCACATGAACTGAGACCATTTTCCTTGTCACAAGGAATCAATCTCTACTTTGATAAAATCTTTAAGTCTTTCTCACTCATATGTACTATTCATCTATGTCATAGATCTATCTGGTGATCCACAATTGCATATATACGGTTGCCTTTGAGAACCTTAAGGTGGTTCTTGTATAATGTGTGACATAATTTTCCCCGTACAATAACCAAAGTCCCCTTGGTGATCTTGCATTTCCGAACACCAAAATCTAGATGAAAACCTTCTCTATCAAAGAATGAACCATATATCAAACTCAGATGTAAATCTAGAACATGACAAATATCTTTCAGTGTGAGCGTGCAACTGACACTTATTTGAACACAAATGTCTCTAATCTCAATAATTCTAGAGAATCTAGAATTTCCCATGGTCACCCTCTCGAAGTCTCCCCTCCTGTATGAAGTGAAGAATTCCTTACTTGGTGAAGCATGATAATAAGCTACAATATCCACCACCCACTCAGAATCATCATCCTCAGCATGCAAACACTGCTCTTAGTTTGTTAAGACCACATCGTCATCATCGTTCCTATCATATGAGATTGTCGATGTAATATTCTTGTTACCATCTTGCTTGTCTTTGTCTTTAAACCCATGTTTCTTTTTTCAAACCTTGCAATCCCTTTTGAAATGACCTAGCTTGCCGCAATGGAAGCATCCTCTGCTACTCTTTGACTTGGTTCTACCATGAGATTTCACATGGTCCCGGGACTCACCACAACTCTTGGATTTGCCACGGTCTCTAGTTGTATCAATGTATCTGCTCTATGTAAAGTGAGCCTCTGATCCACTATCGCCTGAGGCTCATCATTGAGTGTCTTCATTCAGTAGACTACTCTTCACCTGTCCAAGTATCAACTTGCCTTCTTGTGAAAAATGGTTGGCTGTCACTACGAGCATCTCCCAACTATCAGGTAATGATCCCATAAGAAGTAGAGCATGGAGTTCATCATCAAGAACCATCTTCATGGACCCCAGTTGATTTACAAGGCTTTAGAATTCATTCATTTGATTGGAGATGCTTGTACCATCCTGATACTTGAGGTTCACTAATTTTTTTATCAAGAATTTTATTTGTGCCAGTCTTCCTCTCTTATAACTTCATGATCTTATCCCACTAATATTTAGCATTGGTCTCTTCTGAGAGGTGATGAAATATAAAAATGTCAAGCCACTTTCATACTATTATTATAGTCTTCCTATTTGATTTCTTCCAGTCCGCATCAGACGTATTCTATGGCTTTTTTCCCTCTATTGGATCATATAGAATTTTGTAATAGAGAATATCCTCCATCTTGGGCTTCCAAATATGTCAATTTGTGCTTGTCAACTTTATTATTGTCACATTTTCATCCTTCTCCATCTGGACCAGTATCTGTAACTTGCACTATGATACCACTTGTTGGGGATGTTGCACCAATACGGTCACGAATGTGAAAAAATTTATTGTAGAAGTGATATTGACAAGCATATAAACCCAAAGAAGAAATGCCATATTTTACGTGAAAAACTCTCCTTAAGACGAAACTACGGGGGCAATACCAGCCAACAAGCACTATGTAATTAAGATCACAACTCACACCGTTCGGATTTAATCACCCCTAAATCCTGGAAGCTCCCCCCACAAGAGTATAAGGATAATGAAGAAGTGAATCACACCTAATGTGTAAAAACCTCCATATTGATCTCCTCACGACATCGTTGTCATTTATGGAAAGCGGTTGATGCCACTATGACCATTGACTGGATCAGACTATTGCCACTATGGCAACACTATGTTTGTAACCACCAATCACTACTTTGATTCAAGACAAAGTCATTGGCCCTCTCTTATCAACCAAGAGAGTTTCTCTGTTAGTGCACCCAATGTGTCACTGACTGTCATCCGCTACTTCACTTCAAAGAAAAGTCACTGACCCTCTCTTATCAACCAAGAGAGCTCCTTCGGTTGTTCTTTTTTTTATGACTCTTCTACCACAGAAGGCACCAACAAGAAATTGGAGGGATCACACCTCTACCGGTGGGATGATCTCAATGGCCTCCCCCATGGACTCTGGACTCTATTTATAAGCCTCTACGGTATGTGGTTGCAAATAGGAATCCTTGGCCAACTCTGAGTCCAACTCCATGTTGCACATAGGAAACAATCTTCTTTCCCTTTTAGATTTGACTCCTATTAGGATTGGAGGCACAAGCCAAGTCCTACTCAAGTTCAAATCCAACTAGGACATGGGATGTACTATCTGTATCCAATAAGAAGTTGATCATAATGCATGGAACAACTCGAGTTCAGTGGATCACCAACCAATTGCTAAAGGTTCCCTAAAGAAAAGCAAGCTTATCTACAATACAAATAGTGGAATGCTCTCCAAATAGTTCACATCTGGATGTGTTAAAAAGTTCTTGAGTTTGAATAGGTGAAATAACAACTTTGTTGGAATAAAAAATAATCTCGAGTCACCAAATACTAGAGTACTAATTTTTCCCTCGCATGCCCCAACCTATAGTACTCAGAGAAAAAGGCAAAGAGGAGTATATTCGAATGAACAGAGAAGAGGAGAGGAAGTCGGATAGGGGAGGAGGTTACTATATGAGAATAAGGACAAGGAGTGTGGTGATACTGGTAGTGGTGAAGTGAGGGAGGTAATGCCGAAAAGCACTATGGCTGATTTGTTGAGTGTAGTAGACCTACAACGAATATAAAAATTTTCACGTGTGGAATCCATCTTGAGGAAGTTCTCAATTGCAGTTGTAGTATCCTTAAAATCTCTACATGGAAAAATGTGTATCAAATACTTTGTTGTTTCCATGGAAGAATCAACATTATCAAGATGATTGAGGTGATCACTAAGTTAAATCTGGCTTTGATCCACTAGTTTTGTTGGGATACGGAAGGTTCCAGCCCATTTCCTTATTGGAATAGGACTTGATAGGAGTTGGGATTTACTGTTGCCAATCCTAATAGGAGTTAAATCCAAGAGGGAAAGATGGCTCCCTATGTGCAACATGGAGTTGGACTAGGACTTGGATAAGGATTCCTAATTACAACCACATGTTATGGAGGTCTATAAATAGAGGCCCCGGAGGAGGCTTGAGACATCCCACATGTTGGTGTGTGATACCACCAATTGTTGGTTGATGGTGCCTTCTGTGGTAGAAAAGTCAGAAAACAATAACAACATGTGGTGCTCTCTTATGGTAAGAGAGGGTCAACGACTTTGCCTTGAAGTGAAGTAGCGAATGACAGTCGGTGGCACATTGGTGCACTGACAGTATAGCTCTCTTGTGGATAAGAGAGGGCCAACGACTTTGCCTTAAGGTGAAGTTGTGGTTGGTAGTCAGCAATATAATGGTAGTGCAATGACAATGGAGGCGGGTCCAAGTAGCATAGGATGCACATCAATTGGTGACACATTATTGGTGTTGTGACATCAGTATTGATAATGCTCTATCCGATCAACAGAGTAGGTGCATCAACCAAAGACATAGAGGTGGTGCATCAACTATGACGATGGATCTGAGTAGCAAAAGATGCACACAGTTGGTAGCACACAGTTGGTGACGTGGCTATGACTACGATCTTTCCAAGTAGTGGAGGACACATATTGACTCTCTCAGGTAGACAGAGTTCTGGCAGTATATCAGAGTTCTAGTTGGAGGTGCCAATTAGAATGTGTACCGAGAAGGAAACAAGGTAGGCGACCTCATCAGGAGAAGAGGCAGTCCGGTCAGTACTCATAGAGGCAACAAGAAATCCCCAACAACAACAATGGTGTCGTGAGGAGAAGAAGTTGAAAAGGGAGGGTTTGTACACATTGGGTGTAATTATATTCTTATCTTTGTTCTCGGTGGGGGGAGCTTCCCAGATTTAGGGGTGATTAAATCTAAGAAGTATGAGGTTGTAATCTTGGTTACATAGTGCTTGTTGGCCGGTATTACCCTATGGTTTTTATCTTCTTGTCTTGGAAACATTTTTCCACGTTAATCTTACGCCTTCATTCTTACATAGCATCGTCACATGCCCATCACCATTCCTAACAAGTGGTATCAAAATGCAAGGTTCAAAGGATGTAATGGGAGTAGTGAGATGGTGTCTGAAGATAGGAAGGGCAATGTCGATAATAAGTGATCACAGAATAGTCACGTATCAGAGATGCAGGATTCAATCTGGAAGGCACAATATGTAGCACGACAGCTCCTAGTCCAACAAGGTCACTACAAAGCCTTCTTTGAGACAACATGTGTGTGAAGAAGAAGGGCAATATAGTGGGTGTTCCACTGCTACATCCAGAGTGGAGGACCAAGCTTCTAGAGAGGAGTTTCATAGACATGGGTGTTGACTCAAGGTCTAAATTGATTAAACCCTTGTTTTGATGATGACTAAACAATTTCAATTAATTGTGTCAAATGTTTCTACTTGAGTGATTTCAGATTATGCATAGACACACTCAAAATGCCCTAACTTGCACATCTCAACTTGAAGAAAAGACAAGTCAAAGTCAATATAAGTGCACATTTTTAGAATATGATGCAAATCCTTTAGAATCATGTTGTAAATCACTTGTAATGATTGTATGACTTATAATTAAGCTTAGAAAAAATCAGGATCACTTAAAACGAATGTTTAGGTACTTTAATGACATTTTCCAAAATTCATTACAGCTACTTTATCGGTCGAGTTAAAATCTCGACCAATCCTTGATGGATTTTGAGAATGTCATGGTTCGGTCAAGTTGACACTTGACAGAACTCGACTGATCCCTATACTAAAACAAAACTAATTTAAGTGATCGGTCAAGTTTCATCCAAGATAAACTCAACTGATTGGTCAAATTAGCTTTGTTGCATAGTGCATTCAGTCGAGTTACCTTTATTGATACTCGACTAATAGCGTTGTACGGAAAAGTGCAGAAAAGTATTTCTAGTCATTGTGTAGTTGTAACAAGCAAAAATATATTTGTTGTAAGCCACAAAATGGCTAGTTTTTGTTCTTAAGTGTTCCAAAGGCTTCTAGGCATCCTCAACTATAAATAGGACCCCTTGGGGTTCATCCCTTGTTTAGCCAAGCACTATGAAGTTCCCTATTCTATAGTTTAGTGATCCTACAACCTCCTCTCTCTTTCTCTAAGCTTAATCACTTGTTAAATCCATTAGAGTGAGTAGGAGATTTGTAACAGAGCTCATCCTACATGTATAACTTGTGAGGCTCTCACTTCCACCACCTCCCTATCTATCATTTCAACTGTAAAGATGAAGGTACTCTCTCTTATCTAAGAGAGGTGAAGAAGAACAAAGGAAGGAGTCCCTTAGTGAAGAACAAGGCTGAAGACTTGGAATAAGAGTGGGTAAGCCCTTGGTGAAGGTAGAAGACTCCTTGCTTAAATGGGTAAGTCCTTAGTGGAAGCTTCTCCGAGTGAAGGTGAAGTCAAAGGATGAAGATCCAAGAAGAGTGGGTAATTCCTTGAAGGTTGAAGACTTGTGCAAGAGTAGGTAAATCTTTGGAAGAAATCATAAGACTCTTTGCAAAGTGGGTAAGTCCTTGGTAAGGTGGAAGACTCTTTGCATTGGATAGGTAAGTCCTTTGGTGGGTCATGTATTATAAGTCTTATGAATGAATATAAGAGTACAATGGTTAAGAAATCCTAGAGGTTGACCTCTCTAGGTAGTGGAATGACATACTCCTAGTTTGGAGTGTGAAACCACTCTACATAGCTTATCACTTGGTGCTTGTTCAATCTCTATCTCCCTTGTTATGCATGTTTTAGTTGCACTCAAATTTCCTATCTAGCAACCTTATCTTGTGATATAACTTGAAGGTCTAATGAATTTTTTTAAGTGCATTCAACTCTATTGACCCCCCTATAGAGCATCCAATCACCCATCTAGGATCCAACAATTGGTATCAAACTGGGTCTTCTCCAAGCATACTTCAACAAGTAGGAGAAGATGTGTGACTACCAAGGTGGGAGATACTTCATCAACCTTCCAATATTTGATGGGAGTAACTTCCTCTATTGGAAAAGAAGGCTACAATTCTACATCCAAGGATCAAGTCTTGAGATATGACAAATGGTGGACCATCCATACAAGCTACTAGCGACAAAGATAGAAGAACCACCTTGAATGCAAGAGAAATCAACATCCTTTATGCCACCATGACCTCCATCGAGTTCAACCAGGTTTCTTCTTGTGAGATGGACTATGAGGTATTAAGAAAGTTATGCATCACTTATGAGGGGACTCAACAAGATAAGGAAATAAAAGTCTACATGCTCAACGGGCTGCTTGAGAACTTCAAGATGGAAAAGGAGGAGAAGATAGCCAACATGTACTCAAGGTTCAACGCCATTTTGATTGGTCTTCCTGTCATAGGTCATCCTTTGAGTAGAGGATAGATCAACTCTAAGATCCTTAGAACTCTCCTCAAGAGATGGGAACCCAAGGTGACTTCCATTGAAGAAGTAAGGTTTCTTGATGATATCCCGATTGAAGAGCTCATTGGAAATCTATAAGCCCATGAAGTCGCACTTGACAAAAGAGAAGAAGTTGAAAGACAAGAGGAGAAAGAGCTAAAGAGAATGAAGACGGATGAAATCAAGGGCCAAATTGAAGCTATTATGGGACAAGACTCTCCATCCTCTCATGTGGAACAAGATCTCATGTACTCTAAGGGTAGATTCTACAAAGGCAAGAATTCATCCTCCATCCAGTGCCTCAAGTGTGGAAAGAAGGGTCACTTCAAGATAGATTGTCTACAAGGCAAGAAGACTCATCATCATAAGGAAAGAGAATAGAAGTACAATAAGGAGGAGAAATAGCACAAGAGCTCAAGTGACTCCTTCAACTCAAGCTCAAGTGAAGAATCAAGTGGAGGATCTAGCTCAAGCTCTAGTGATGAAGGATAATGTCATTTTACCCTTATGGCTTCAACAAGTGAAGACTAAAATGAGGTAAATCTAAAATCTTTAGATAAAGAACCTTTATTTTCTATCATGAATGCTACTTGTGCCTCTCTTAACTCTTCTAAAAAGAAAAGGAAAAAGCTTGCTAGAATTGTTGATAATATGCATGTAGAAATAGATGATCTTGAACATGCTAATACTTGCTTGCTTGATGATAAAAATACTTGTCTTAGTCATTTAGATTCTCTTAAACTTGAAAATACTAGCTTTCTTGACAAGATTAGATTTCTAGAAGCTCAACCTCTCATGTATAGTGATAATGTAGAGCATAAAAACATAGTGGATTCTCTCATGCATGCTATTGATGTTCTTAAATCTGAAAATAAGGACAAATATTTTTTTTGCAAGGATTAGAATCTAAAAATGGTGTTTATCTTTCTAAGATCGCTTTGCTTGAAAATGAGAATGCTTCCTTGCTTGCTAAAATCAATGTTCTTGAATCTTATTCTAGTTCTACTAGTAGAGAGAATAATGTTGTTGCTCTTCATATTGATATAGATTCTTATTTAGCTAAAGCTCTTTGCTTAGAAAATTATCTATTGCATGCTAGAGATAATATCAATCATTTGTCCTCTACTATTTCTTCTATTATGCATGATAATCATAGTTTGAGATCTTCTTTGCAAAGATTCTTAGTTGGTAAGAAGAATCTTAAATATATCCTACACCATACTACTAAACATATTGGTAGACATGGTTTGGGGTATGATGGTAGCCAAAGGAACAACAAAGGAAAAGGACCTCCAATCTTTCATGGAGAATCCTCTAGTTCCAAGGCAATGGGCACATGCAACTATTGTAATGAAATTGGTCAGTATTCTACTTGTTGTCCTCTTAGGAAAGCACCCAAGAGCAATAGGACTTAGGTTGCTAAGCTAACCCCTCTGGACCCAAAAAAAAAGCATGATTGGGGACCATTTCATCTTTCTTCTTGTAGGTTACATGCAAATGGATTGACATGATCCAGTGAATTGCAAATTGACTTCTCAATCCACATGAAAGAATGAAGGTGAGATGTGTAGGGGACAACAACAAGTGGAAAAGGAATGGTAAGAATAAAGGTAAAGGTTTTATTACTTTTAACCAATCCTAACTTATTTTTTTCAAGTTAGTGTGCATTATGCATAGGACTTTTGAGTCAAAAGTGGTATTTTGTGATTCTCTTAACACTCTTGCTAAAAAACTATTTCTAATGCTTTTATAGTGCATTGCTAACTTGCTTACACATGTTTGGATATGGATTATATTTTAGCATGCCTCTAAATATGTTTTTATGAAATATATGTGCTTTTTGACAGTAGCTTTGTTGGTCAAGTATGTGCTGATAGAAACTCGATCGATAGGCACCTATGGATGTTTCCAACACTATCATCGGTCGAGTTGTGAATACACACAACTCGACCGACAACACTATGAACATAATATACAATTGGCTTATTGAATGAGAATTTCCCTCCCAACTAGATTTTCTCAACCAATAGCCTCCTTCTTTGGCACTCTCATGTGTTACCTTTATACATGCACATTGTCATGTTCTAATTGCCAATCTTGCATACAACTCTATCTTTCTAATTGAAATTAGTTATTTTAGTTGTTTTGTAGGTTTTGATGATGATACCTTTGGATCTCTTGGTTTTATCTTAAATTTATTTCATTTTTCTCAAACTTTCTACATCTATATAGTTGTATATCTTATTTGGATACAACCTTGAGGTTCTTATTGGTAATCATCTTTTGGTAATGATGCAAGTTTTCTAGTGAGTTATATCCTTTCATGCTTCTAAAATTACATATCTCTTTGTTTGGATATATCTCTATATCAACTTGTAGCTTGCTTTATCTTATGTATATTTTGGTATCTCTTGCTATGATCAAGATTGTTACAACCCCAATATTTGGGTTCATATTGATTAAAATGCAATTTCTCTAATAAAATGTATGATTATGAAATTGTATGATTTATGTGTAATAAGTGGATTTCGTTGATAATATTTTCTTTAAATGAATGCTTTCATGGATCCTAATGAGTTAGTGAGTCCAACATGATAAAAAGGAAAGAAAAGTTGAATGAAATCAAATAATGCATATAAAGGAAAAGAAATTAAGATAATGAGGAGAAATGTGTGAAATTATCTGGAAAGTTGTATGATTTATCATCATGGATTAGATTTCAAATCCACATGCTTTCTAATGGAAAAATGAATCCAAAATAAAGGATATAAAAGAGTAAGAGAGAGAAAATATGAATAAAATATGCCTTTTAAGTAATAACTTGCATATGAAGAAAAGTCTCTTATACTTTCAAATTTGAGTGCCAAACTTGGAACACAAGTATTTTAAGTCATTATGAGATTTCCTCTAAACTTTGGGATCAAACGGATAAGCGAGTTAGGAGATATGGTTTTTGAAATATTTCCTAAAGTGTGGAGGACATCATTAAATGTCACAATTTGATTCTTTTTGAAAGTATAATTGGCACACATTTGAGACCATTAGATCGAGATCAGATGGATTTCCTTTATCTCTTAATTTGGTCAGATCGGGAAAGCTAGAAAATAGTAGATTGAGTTTCCAAATCAAGTTTTCTTGCAAAAAGCAGATGAGCAGACTTAGAAACTTTCCCAATTGATCAAGGATATGAATCTGAGTCTTTCTATACCAAATTTCTTGTAGTTTTATGTGGATTTGGGAAATCCCCAATTTTCTATGGAGTTCAGGATCCTATCAAACTCGTAGGTGCCCCCACTCGTTGGCTCCACACCTTTATAAGGTCCAGGGAGGTTTGCGAGTTTGGGATAGAGCAAGGAGAAATATCCTCCAGAATCTCCCCTCGACTCCTTGTGCTTGAGAGGATGATGGTGCTTGCATGACCATCCATTGTTGCAGCAGCGGCAGGGTGCAAGGTGGGTGGGCATAGGAACATGCGAACAGGCTCTCCATCTCCAACGAATGTGGGCAGATTGTCGTCACTGCGAACCAACATCTATACAAGTGGTTGTGGGGACAATTTTTTCCACCACTGTCCATGGGGCAAAGTGCCTTGTTCCAGACCTAGCGGTGGCTAGTATGGCATCCAACCTCAGGCATCCCTGGAGGCGAGAAGATGTCGGATGGACTCGCCATCTGTAGGCGGATCTTTTGAGAGCCTCAGTGGGTTTTTATGGGCACCAGAGAAGGAAGTCAACCTTCTAGTTGACTAAGCCATGGCATTGTCTTGCGAGCAGGAAAAATAGAGAACGGGGGTGGAAGACAAGGGTCACTGAAATGACCAGATTAGCCTTGGTGTCGACATGAAAGGGTAAGGGTTTATTCATCTTTTGATCATCTACCTTGACTTGTCCACACGGGCACGTGACACTGAGTGGGTGTTGGCCCATTGGTTGGCGGCACCAAGTATTAATAAGAATTGCAAAACAAATCACTAACGAGGCACCATACGATTGGTCCACGAATGATTAATTCACAAAAATTGTATCCATTGATAGGATAACCAGATCGAGACATGTAATATATGAAAATTGATCAGAAAAATACGTAGAATTAAATAAAAATATAAATGAAGCCTTATTCTACTTGCAATTAGAAAAGTATATAAAGTTGTCACCTTTAATGTAGTTATGAATAGAAAACCCTAATTTTGATATTAATGTGATTTAGTGAACTTCTATGAATGATTTAAGTTGATATTAACATGTTGTTAATAAAAAGGAAGATTTAGATCTAAAAGATGATTAGTGTGCATAATTGGCTTAATTTAGGGTTTCATGTGTAAAAAGTGCATTAATGGGCTTAGAAACCCTAATCTAGGTGTTTATGATTTTTTATGAGTTATATTTCAAAATTCTATATATGAGACAGAGTTAGGTTGATATTAAGCTTGATTGGTAATAAAGAGGCTTTAATGTGAATAATTGAGAAATGAGGGTTTTGAACATAGAAATTGCTGTTTTAAAAATTTAGTTGACCTAAAAAGGTAAAGTTTGATAAATAGATCTAAGAAACCCTAAGGAAACCCTAATTCAACCTTGAAACCCTACAAGGGATTCCCAAGTCAATAAAATAATTTTATGATGAGTATGTAGTAATTAGGTAATACATGCTTTTCAAGATTACGTTGTGCTTGTGTGATTGGCTTGGTTGGTTGATTGGATTACCTGATTGGATTGGACTTTACTTGTTCTTTGAGATCTCCAAATTAGGTATGTGGTTATTTTATGATTACTCACTTTAGTGTCATGGTGATTTCTGAGGTTTCATCGAATGTGTGAAAATAACTACTTGGATGGCTTTATTTTCTGCAATCTATAAAGTGACTATGATTATCATCATGTATATATATATATATATATGACTTGGCCAAACCTACATATCATCTCTAGATGTAAGATTTAAGAGGACAAATCTATGGAGGCAAGGTCAGAGGTGGTCAAGCCCTCAAGGGAAGATCATAGGGCACCTAGAGAGGTGGCCCATAAGGTACCAAGCTCAAGATGGAGAAGGTAGCCTAAAGTCCCTTTCATGGACTAAATCCTAAGAGAGGGTATCCCAGAGGATGAGTAAAAGTGGTTGGGAAGTTATATTTAAAATGTAATCTTGGAGTTTTAACAACTACTTGATATAATTAGGTTGTTATGAAATATGAGTATGATATTGGTTGTCACCACATACCAGTTGATTCTTTATAATGACCGACGTTTTGATTGTCAACATTTTAGGAATACTTGAAAAAGGACAAACAATAAAGTGATATTTGAAGAATAAAGCTAATTAAAGAAAGGAGGATTTATTTAGGTGGAACTCTACATTGGGTAAAGTTCCAATCTCCTATTTTTGAAAGGTATGTGAAATGTAAATTCTTATCCTACTTTTAGCTTAGTCTTTTGTAGAATTTATTAATTATTTTTTATTATTAGCAAAACCATTGATCCTATTTTGGGATAATGACACCAGTATCCTTCCTTAAATGGGGGTTGTTGAATGGTGGGGTCGTTACAATTGGTATAAGAGCATGGTTTTCCATTTAATCTCTAATAATTATTAAATTTACAAACTCTTTAGAACCCAAGGGAGTTAATAGAGGATTGTCCAAAGATGTAGGTGTCTAGAAAAGGATCACAATCTAGGGACTAGCAATATTTTCCTCCGCCCCGCTAGTCGGTCTATGAGGACTCCTGGATTGTATGGCCAAAATTTGAGGATTTAGCTCAAAATAAGATACCTCTAGGTCTTCTCTCATTTGTCTTCTTCCCTTCTCTAACCCGTTTCATTGAATATCTTTAAGTACTTAGGGTTTCTCTCTCTCCACCCCCTCCCAAGTTTGGGGTTAAGAATAATAAGGATTAAGGAATCCTCCACCAAATAATAAAATGCATGTAAGAGAGATGTCATGGACATAAGTCTAAATGATGAAACTTAGATTGAGTTAGTTACATGCTTATGTTGCATGACCTGTGTTGTCGTTCCCTTAGGAGAACACTGAGGTTAGACCATCTTGTAGGAAGGTGGGGAGAGGGATAGCCTTGGAGGAAGAAGCCTCTAGGAAGAGGAAGAGACATAACACATCCTTTGAGGATGATGCTCAACCTAAAACCTTAAGCGGTGGATAGAAAAAGACAAGACATGATGAGTTAGATATCATAGTTGACCATGCATGTATGTATGTGGGTTAGACATGCATGATTTACATAGATATTTCTAGTACACTTGAGAAACATAGACTATGAGTGGTTGTTAGAACCCTTGTGCCTTGTACCGACACAACCTTGGGTGGGTCATGCTTGTTAAGGGTAAGGGATGGCTTCCTTATTGAGAAGTTTAATGGTAACCATATAGGAACCCTAATGGGCATATATGAAGAGGAAAAGAGGCATGCACCTATGTGGAAGTGAGTGGTAGCAAGGCTGGCAGTAGGGTTTAGACATAAGTCAGAAGGGTTATGCATGATAGTTTATGAGATAGGCATGCAGAGCTTTGTATGATCTTGGTCGGACATAAATTTTAATAGTGTGTTTCACCCAGGTAGCGGTAGACGTATATCCTTAAGAGCTTGACCAATCTTCTATGAGAGAACCTCCACTGGTAGGACCAGTTTTAGGGTTAGCTCTAGAGAGAGGGTGAGACCCCTATGAAGAAGGTTGGAGACCCAGACTCTGAAATATAAGGAATCATGCAGAGGTTTGGTATGATATGGCATGGAATAGACGACTCTGAGTAGATGTATGTGGTTGTCTCATGTACGATCCTTAGAGGCTTGTCGTACCTCATATGCCTTTAGAGGAACCAAACCCTAGAATAGAGAAAGAGGCTCCCTGAATAAATGTATAGATGACATGAGAGCCTACCTTTTAGGGGTAGGAAAGAGAGTTCCAAAGACCTGAAAGAGGTATGGTATAATAATAAGTTGTGAGGCCTCACACTCATTTGGTTGTCCTTGTGTAGGACTCTAAGGGTTGGTTGTTCACGTGGAAGAGGAAGTGTATGCCATATCATGTATATGATTGGTACATGTTTGAGCAGTTGAGCATGCAGTTAAGATAGCTGATGCATAAGAGGTGAACTTGGGGTTCCTGGACCAACGAGGGGAAGTAGAAATACCTGGTGCACATAATACTCATGAGGTTGAGTGAGTTCATAATGAATTAAGCATGGAACCCCCCATGTATTAGAGTAAAAGGATACCCCTCTTGAACTGATATATATGAATCACTCCCTCAAGTTGGTGACATATGTATGCATGATGTTGGTCCAACCTTGAGAAATGATGGACAAGTATGACTTACCAAGGAACTTGGAATGGTTTAATAGGTTGTCTTCTTGCTAGCCATGAGCATAAGTAGCATGATAGGGCTAGTCATATACATGATGACAAAAACCTAGGAGGTAAGAACGTTATGCGACCTTTGTTACTATCAAGTGGTAGTTTTCTCCAGTCCTGGGAAGGGACCCTTCATGTTGGGGTGAGCACCAACTTTTGATTAGGTTTGAGGTGGCCTGAAGATGTCACTAGTATGAACTTGATGAGATAAGTGTAAGAGCACATAGTATGAGCATATAGACGCATGTGTAACCACCTCTCAGGGGCATGAGGATATGTTTCCATGGAGGTAGCCTTATGGGGCCAAACCGAGTTAGGTAGGTCGCCATGATTCCTACGAGGGATGCAAGGTTAACCATGAGTGCCCAGAGAGAGGATGGATATTCGAGTAAGGATTCAAGATTGAGATGTGCTATGATAAAATCCTAAGTTAATACCAAGGTCAAGGAGGGATAAGATCGATGAGAGTAGGAGTTGTCTATTCCCTAGATACACAAGACCATAGGATCGGGAGGTAACAACTACCTTTATCCGAGGCCCATGGGTTAAGATGTTGGACACCTTCATGAGTTCATGGGGCCTAAGGGGTAAATGTGAGAGGCACTCCCTAGATGCATAAGGGTAAGATCACCCCAAAAGTACCAGCACCCTAGAGACCTTGAGGATACAACTAAGTAATGAACGCAAGAGTGTTGATGAAACCCAAAAGTGTTTGGGAACTGCCTTTCCATGGGTGTAAACATAGTTTTGGAGATATTCATGGTGTGGAGACATGTGAAGTATGTTTCAACTTAGACTAGAAAGTGTAATGGAAATGTGTGATGCACCATCTCTACTCCTGGAATGGGATGAACTCACTATTTGGACTACAACCTAATGATTATTTCATCTTGTTATGGGTATGATATATAGGACACAATGCACACCATATACCAAGGATAGAGGTGATATGAGTTGAAACCCTTCTATGATGATTGAGGATGGAAGAAGTACCACATCCTTTTAGAAGTATATTGGATGGATGGGATGAAAGTATATATGGATTAAGGTCATCATCATATGTGGACATACTCATCCAGAGCAGTTTGGATATTATGAGTTAAAGTATGGGTTTGATAATTGAGATGATGGATGCAAGAGCTCAAAGTTTTCCTGACTCAGATAGACCTAAAACTGAGACAAAGACAGTGAGTGGAGTATATGAAGGTATATGTCTTCACCATCACCTAGCACACAAGGAATCTAATTTGGTAGCATGTGCTCTTAGTCTGAACACAACTTAGGATTACAACTATCTTATTTAGCCATGGAGAGGCTAGAAGAGGTTGCTAGGTGGACCCTGCGATCATTGGAAGACTAGACCTATGTGGCTAACATCTAGATACAACCAGACCAGTTGGTCAAGTTGGTGGTTGCCCAGTTAGCCAGTCTAGAGCTTAATGAGATAAAAGGATTTTTATAAGAGCCTCAGTCATGCCTCTCCGCAAGTGTAGGTGGAGAAATCCAATACTGGAGTGTTTTAGGGTTTCTGAGGATCCACCTGTAAGAAATCATGTCATGCAAGAAGCACATGATTTACGTACATTGTGGTACTAAGATGGTTAAGGTTTGTAGGGGTATCTTAGAAGTCGGGAATGAAGGGGTATATAGAGGCATATATAGTGAGATACCACACATACTAAAAGGTGAAGGTTGAATACAAGTTACTAGTGGATTCCTACAGAGGATTGGAAATTCTCGAGTGGAATGGGAGTTGATCACCGTAGACATTGTGGTGAGTATCCCTAGGACCGAGAGAGGTCATGATGCAATACGGGTTATGGTAGATAGCCTTACCAAGTCGACACACTCCCTTACCTAAGAGAGCACTGTAAGTGTGACAGATGTGGTTGAACCATCTATATGAGAGAGAGAGTTCAACTACATGATGATCTAATTTCAAATGTTCTTGAGCATGGCCTTAAGTTCGTTTCCATGTTGTGGAAGTAAGTACATGAAGAACTCAATACTAGATTGAAGTTTAGTATGGCATATCACCCCCTGACTGATAGACAGTCAAGAGAGTATGATCCAGACTATAGAAGGTCTGATGAGGGCATATGTGCTCGTTTGGGGTGGATTGTAGGAACTTTACCTACTCCTAGATGAGTTTGTATGTTATGCCAGCTACCACAGACAGTGTCGAGATGTATGAAGCTCTTTATGGGAGGTTGTGTCGATCGTCATTTCACTAGGGTGATGTCGGTGAGAGGACCTTGTGGAGGTCCAAGAAATCACAGTGTATCCTGATAAAGTCGATTTGATCGAGAAATGGTTGAGAAAGCCTAGGATCGACATGAGTCATAAGATGATGCAAAGCGGACATACTTGCACTTCACTGTGGATGAACATGTGTTTTGGAAATTTGACCCCTCTAAGATATAGCTGAGATTATAAGAAAGTTGAGTCCCTGATACATGGGTCTGTTTGAGATTTTAAAACAGATTGGTGGAGCTGCTTATGTTTAGCCTTACCCCTTAGGATAACATGATGTATGATGTGTTACATGTGTCTGATCTAGAGAACTATGTGAGGTACCCGAGCCATGTATTGAGCATTGAACCTATTGAACTCCAAGGGAGGCTAGAATACCCTAAGTCACCTATGAGGGTGCGAGATACCAAGGTGAGAGAGAGCTCAAGAGTAAAGAATAGAGATGATAATGGTTCTTTGGAAGCACCATGGAGAGGATGAAGCCATGTGGGAGATGATGATGGATATGAAAAATTCTTATCCTAAATTTTTTGTATGTTTGGTGGAATTTGGGGGGGGGCAAAATTCCTATAAGAGAGGAAGGATGTTACAACCCCGATTTTTGGGTTCATATTGATTGATATGCAATTTCTCCAATAAAACGTGTGATTATGAAATTGTATGATTTATGTGTAATAAGTGGATTTCTTTGATACTATTTTCTTTTAATGAATGCTTTCGTGGATCCTAATGAGTTAGTGAGTCCAACATGATAAAAAGGAAAGAAAAGTTGAATGAAATCAAATAATGCATAAAAAGAAAAAGAAATTAAGATAATGAGGAGAAATATGTGGAATTCTTTGGAAAGTTGTATGATTGATCATCATGGATTACATTTCGAATCCACATGTTTTCTAATGGAAAAAGGAATCCAAAATAAATGAAATAAAAGAGTAAGAGAGAGAACATATGAATAAAATATGCCTTTTTAAGTAATAAATTGCATTTGAAGAAAAGTCTTTCATACTTTCGCATTTGAGTTCCAAACTTAGCACACAAGTAGTTTAAGTCATTGTGGGCTTTCCTCTAAAATTTGGGATCAAACAGATAAGCGGTTTAGGAGACATGATTTTGAAAGTTGTGGAGGACATCATTAAATGTCACGATTTGATTCCTTCTGAAAGTATAATTGGCGCACATTTGAGACTGTTAGATCGAGATCAGATGGCTTTCCTTTATCTCCTATCTTGGCCAGATCAGGAAAGCCAGGAAATAGTAGATTGAGTTTCCAAATCAAGTTTTTTCATGATAGAGTGGATGAGCAGACTTAGAAACTTTCCCAATTGATCAGGGAGATGAATCTGAGTCTTTCTATACCTGATTTCTTATAGTTTTGTGTGGATTTAGGAAACCCCCAATTTCTCTATGGACTCCAAGATCCTATCAAACTCATAGGAACCCCACTCATTGTCTCCACACCTATATAAGGCCAAGGGAGGTTTGCAAGTTTGGGAGAGAGCAAGGAAAAATATCCTTCAAAATCTCACCTCGACTCCCTGTGCTTGAGAGGATGATGGTGCTGACATGACCAACCGTTGTTGCAGTAGAGGCAAGGTGCAAGGTGGGCGGGTAGAGAAATGCATGACCATGCTCTCCATCTCCAACAGACGCTGGCAGATTGTCGTCAGTTCGAATCAATGTCTGTACAAGTGGCTGGGGGATGATTTTTCCACCACCATCCACAGGCAAAAGTGCCCTGAACCAAACCTAGCATTACCTAGTAGGGCATCCAACCTCAGGCATCCCTGGCAGAGAGAAGATGTCTGATGGACCCGCCGTATGTAGGTGGATCTTTTGGGAGCCTCAGTGGGTTTTTTTGGGCACTAGAGAAGGAAGTCAACCTTTTAGTTGACTAAGCCATGTCGCTGGCTTGCGAGTAGGAAAAATAGAGAATGGGGTGGAAGACAAGGGCTACAAAAATCACCAGATTAGCCTTAGTGTCGGCATGAAAGGGTAAGGGTTTATTCATATTTTGATCATCTACCTTGACTTGGCCACGTGGGCACGCAACACTGAGTGGGTGTTGGCCCATTGGTTGGTGGCGCCAAGTATTAATAAGAATTGCAAAACAAATCGCTAACGTGGCACCATACGATTGGTCCACTAATGGTTAATTCATAAAAATTGTAGCCACTTATAGGATAACCAGATCGGGACATGTAATATATGAAAATTGATCAGAAAAATACGTAGAATTCAATAAAAATATAATTGAGGACTAATTCTACTTGAAATTTGAGAAGGATATAAAGTTGTCACCTTTAATGTAGTTATGAAAAGAAAACCCTAATTTTGATATAAATGAGATTTAGTGAATTTATATGAATGATTTAAGTTGATATTGACCTATTGTTAATAAAAAGGAAGATTTAGATCTAAAAGATGATCTTTGTGCATAATTGGCTTAATTTAGGGTTTCATGTGTAAAAAGTGCATTAATGGGCTTAGAAACCCTAATTTAGGTGTTTATGACTTTTTATGAGTTATATTTTGAAATTCTATGTATGAGATAGATTTAGGTTGATCCTAAGCCTAAATGGTAATAAATAGGCTTTAATGTGAATAATTGAGTAATTAGGGTTTTGAACACAGAAATTGTTATTTTAAGGTTTAGTTGACCTAAAAAGGTAAAGTTTGAGAAATAGATCTAAGAAACCCTAAGGAAATCCTAATTCAACCTTGAAACCCTAGAAGGGATTCCCAAGTCAATAAAATAAGTTTATGATGAGCATGTAGTAATTAGGTCATACATGCTTCTTAGGATTTTGTTGTGTTTGTGTGATTGGCTTGGTTGGTTGATTGGATTACTTAATTGGATTGGACTTTTCTTGTTCTTTGAGATCTCCAAATTAGGTGTGTGGTTATTTTATGATTACTCACTTTAGTGTCACAGTGATTTCTGAGGTTTCACTGATTGTGTGAAAATAACAACTAGGATGACTTTATTTTCTGTAATCTATAAAGTGACCATGATTATCATCATGTAAATATATATGTGACTTGCTCAAACCTACATACCATCTCTGGATGTAAGATTTAATAGGACCAATCCCTAGAGGGAAGGTCAGAAGTGGTCAAGCCCCGGAGGGAAGATTACAGGGCACCCAGAGAGGTGGCCCATAAGGTACCAAACTCAGGATGGAGAAGGTAGCCTAAAGTCCCTTACAAGGACTAAACTCTAAGAGAGGGTATCCCAGAGGATGAGTAAAAGGGGTTGGGAAGTTATATTGAAAACATAATCGTAGGTTGTTAACAACTATTTTATGTAATTAGATTGTTATGAAATATGAACATGATATTGGTTGTCACTACATACCAGTATATTCTTTATACTGACCGATGTTTTATTTGTCGGTGTTTTAGGAATACTTGAAAAAGGACAAATAGTAAAGTGATATTTGAAGATTAAAGCTAATTAAAGAAAGGAGGATTTATTTATATGGAACTCTACATTGGGTAAAGTTCCAATCTCCTATTTTTGAAAGGTAAGTGAAACGTAAATTTTTATCCTGCTTTAAGCTTAGTTTTTTGTAGAGTCTATTAATTATTCTTGATTATTTGCAAAACCATTGATCATGTTTTGGGATAACAACACCATCTTCTTAGCCTTCCTGAAATGGGGGTTGATGAGGGGTGGCGTCGAACTAACTTGTGATATCATCTACTAGTAGTTCATATACATGTAGTTCTAGCCTTGTTTATAATTGATATTTTTGCTTATCTTGTGGTATTCAACTATATGCTATACTTGTATCTTATTTCTTGCTCAAGCTTGTTCTTTGAATTGTATATCTACTATCTTGAGATGCTTACATAGCATTGTGATGTAGGACATATAGAGCTACATTATATGTAGAAATTGGAGCATCTTTGAATTCTATGCAGATTTTGTTCCAGTGTCATATTTTGAAGCAAGACTAGTGTTTTTATGTAGAAACAGCCTTCTGAGCAAGGTTCACCGCTTTTCCATGAGCCCTGCCGCTTTTAGGGCAAATCTCATCATCTTGAGGGTTAAAATTGTGATTTATTATTTTTATACAACACTTTATCTTGCTTTATGTGTAAGAACCTGTTACACTAAACGAGATTGCTCAAAACATAAACTACAATCAATCACCAATTAACCACATACCCAAAAATATGGGTAAATTAAAACCAATTTCAACATCAACACCCTCTCAAAATTTTTTGAATAAGATACCAACATCTTTCTTATATCCATACTATGCCAAGAATTTGATAAAAATTATTCTATCGCCTTTGCCACAACATATATACACAGGAGAACAATATTTGTATATGTCACACAAACAAGCATTAATATGCTAATAAAAGACTGATTTGTTTGAAACACCATATATAAACTTTTCCTACCCAGACCTGATAGTATAGAGATGACTCTAGGACACACAAGATATCAAATCAAATTTCTCAAAGATTCATTACTATAGCTCCTCTTTGTTGCTATAGGTTTGTTTTTGTCACTTCTGATTACCTAAAAAGATGTGGCAAACCACAAGGGTGAGATTCATGTCCCAGCAAGAGATATAACCTCCAACAACATTTATCAATTCAAATATTTTTAGGTAATGAACAGTTTAAACAGTTTAATCATATATAACAAATAAGCTCAATAGCCTTGATGATTAACAAAATACATAAAGGAGAAGATAATAACTATCTTCATTAGCCAGGCTATTCTCATATCCCTATTAATAGTATAAGGAGTCTAGCAGCATGATCATCTCTAACATCATTAATAACTCTAGTATCATAAGCATAGCTAATGACATCAACATGTCTAACAAGTTGAACAAATCAACATCATAAGTATAGCTAACAATATAAGTACAACTATCTGCATAAGCATGATTAGCAGTATAGGCATCTATAGTTACAAAGGCATAGCTAACAACATGTGATAAAAAATGTCATAATACTAGCCAACAATAATAATATCTCTATCAACTTAAACTTGACTACCGTATGCATACATTTATAACATGAGAATATCCACAACATAAGAATATCTACTATATTTTAATGCATTAAACATCATCTTTATCTATAGAGAACAACAAGGGTTATCATCCAATATGAAGCATCATGTATAACCCTAAATAGATTTGCTATATGGTTGTATTACATCTTTTATTATGACCTGAGGAAATTGAGGATACCACTCAAAATCCAACTGACCATTGCTAAGCCAAAATTAGTTCCATAAAAGATCTAGGAAGAGCCAGACTCCCTAAGATCTTCTCCGCTCCAGGTTAGTACGGGTTCGCCACAGTGACACATAAGGTCAAGATGCTAATAGCCTAGCCCATCCTTGGTATAGGTCACGACACTAGTGAAAGGATGTGGGTACACATACCCTACCATCTGAGGTACAACCGCAGTTGTCCTCCAATCTCATCACATATATAATCACTGAGACACAACTACAATCGTTCTCAAACTAAGGGCTAGGTATGACCGCAGTCATCCCCCTAAACACTTGGATTCAGGATGACAAGAACCCCACATACTCAATAGTATGCACTCTGAGTTTCCCTAAGGAATATTCGTTTCACCATCTAGCAAGTTCTGACACTCAGATGGATCTATGACACATGGCACTACATGATTAGAATTTCACTTAATTAATTATTTCCAATTGGGTGAATTAAGACTACATCAAACAAGTGGGCATACAAACCCTAATTCACTTCTATAAAACATTTCTATATAACAATTTCAGAAGATATAAAACATATGAGACATATTTTTCATCATCTCATCATTACATGATGCTATTCACTTTCCATTCATGAGATTGCACTTGTCATCATACTATTACAGGATATAAATCCTTTTTACAATATCACTGGGTATCAACCCTTATCAACACAAGAGGAATACACCTCATTTAGGGATCAACCATGCCCAAAGGTCATTAAGACCATCATATTATTCCATGTAAGATCATCATTATCTTTGCATGCCTTATAACAAGGCTCAACAACATCACTTACATATAATACACTAAACCAACACAATATTGCATTAATGAGCTAGTAGATATTCATAAACAATCATAATAGGGTTATATTAACATTAAGAACATTCTTTTATTACATCAACATGCAAGGAATCTAGATATGATTAACCCTCATCATATTCATAATGCACATGTTTAGCATAAGAAAGTATCAACCATGTGGCTATGATAACCACCAATTAACATATTAAGGTTAAGATCATATTAAGGAGGTTATTTCACCATCATTCCATCATATAAGAATGTTAAACATGAATACTCATCTTTATATATTTTCATTAGAGTTAGGTTCAACAAGATAAATTATGTTAATGTTACTAATCATCACTTATCCCAAATCCTAACTCACGACATCCTCATTGGATCATGGATACATAAGGTGAAGCATCACCATAACATTCCATACTATTCTCAAATATGAACCCACACATAAATCAAGGTGTAGCCATCAGGTTATAGCATACTAGGGTTTCAACAACAATAAGAGAGTACTCCATGATTGCATTAATCATTCAAGGACTATTCATACCCAATTACCATCATTTACTTATATTAAAGCTAGGTATAACAAGTTATACCTCATTAGGGTTACACATTAATTCATTATGGTAATTATAAATCATAATCATAGGAGGACAAGGGTAATACTACAAGTTTAAGTCATTGAACCATCAAATTCTCATCATCAGAATCATAACATTACACTACACGCTTCATCGAAAACAATGGGAATATTGAGGCATCAAATTCTAACCATTAAATGTTGAAAAGGTAAAGCCATTGGTCATTTACATAATTAAACATCTTGAAAAAACCACCTATGAAGTCATTTATTTGTGCTCTACAAAGAGTCATCATCTAAACCTAGACATCCCTTGATTAACAACACAAAAAGTTCCATTGAGAGTAGGGTAAAACCCACAAGCGATTGTTTATTTAAAATAAGCCATTAGTAAATGAGCTTCTTAAGTTGATCTCATAAAGGAAACCATTTAAATCACTTTATTAGGACCAACATATTACATTTAGGCATCATTTCAATTTATTGGATGAAGAAACATTAGATCTTACCCATTAGGTCAAGTTCATATATTAAAACCATCAATTGGAGTATAGGTCTGACCATTGCATCAAATGACCCAAGAAACTGTTGGTTTAAGACTTAATTGATGCTAAGACTACATGCTTAACTCACCATAGGTTGTGGAGACCTAATGCACCATCAGTAGTGACCATTAAGTCACCATAAGTTGTTAGATCAGCACTATATTCATTAATCACCATCGAATATCAAACTAATATCACCATTGATTGATAGCATCATTATGGTACTTAGTTTTTAATCACTAAGCTTATAATTAGGACAACACTTGACCTAAGGGGTGAATGTCAGTTGACACCATTGGTCACCGCCATCAATTGTCATGAAGACAACACCATCATTTGTTGCAATGGTACCACCATTGAGTCATGTGTTTATAAAAGAAATCAGCTTTAAACCCTAAAAGTGACCATTGGTTGATAGGTGTTTAGCACCATCAGTTGTCGAACCAACCAGATCCAAGTCATATTATACCTTAGGAATATTGTATAAATGATTATAGGTTCATCTATAACTGAAATCAGAACATGGAACATTATAAAAATCAAAATCCAAGTCAAGCATAGCTTTTTAGTGCATGGGTCATCATTTAAAAGCAAGAACATGAGCTAGCAAGCTTATGGTAAGCAATAAACGTGGAGAAAGTTCTAAAACTTGAATCTAATTAGAATATAAACTTCCAAAAAGAAGAAAAAATGAGCAAGTAGGGTAGAAAATCCAAGCATAAGTTGTGAACTCGTCCATCTAGCACCTTTCTTCATCAAATGAGCAAACCCTAAGTATAAGGAGCAAGAAAGGTAGAATTTTAGAGCTTTAGAGTAATTTCTACCATGGAACAACAAGGTTTTTACCTACAGGAAGGTCAGAGGAAGGAGAAGAGTAAGATAAATAGAGAAGTAAGGAAGAAAACAACTTACCTTGGTCAAAATCCCTAGAAGATGACCTTAGAAACCGTTAGTAGGGCTAGATGGAGCTCTAGGAGACCTTCTTCTCCAAAAAGAGGTTGTCTTCTACCTTAGAGCACTTGGTTACATAGAAAAATAGAGTGGATTCATTGATCCATGTTAGAGGAAAGAGAAAGCAAGCAAAGTTTTGTACTTGGGCTAGGAAGAGGTAAATATAGCCCATGGATAAGGATGGAAGCAAGCATGAGGTGTACAAGTAGCTTCCCCATGTGCCCATGGCCTTAAACTATTAAGGATATACAAGTAGACACACAAGTAGATGACCGAAAATCCACAGATACCTGTTTATCCCTCATTTCTTGATTTTGCAAGCAAAGCAAATAAACCATATGCTTGATAGCTCCTAAAGGTAGCTCATCCATAAAGGGGTAAACCCTAAAATAGCCTTGAGGAAAACACTTCCAAACCAAGGTTCAAATAGGCGCCACATGGCTCAAAAAACTCAAGAATGATGAGAGAACATTCAAAGAACATAATGAAAGTGATAAATTGTAAAGAAAACCTCTCAATTTGGTAAATTGTAGAAAAGTCCAAAATGTGCATAAAATTGCATAACTTGCACAAATGATGTCCAAATTGGACCAAACTTTAAACTTAAACTTGTAATATGATAAAAAAACATATCACAAGGCTATATTAGGGTTCTAAGAATTAAATTATTTTAATTAAGATTGTTTAACACTTTAAGCAAGGTTAGGAGTCTCACAACCATAAACCCCTAACAGGGATTTCGCCCCCGAAATACAAGGTACACATAGATGGACACTTCTCTTGCATGTCATCCTCAATCTTACACATGGTTACTTTCATCACATGGTAATGTCACATAATTCTCAAAGAAGACATATTTTTCTCCCTCAACTTCTACATGTGTAACCTTGGTTCATCATAGGAATTATTGTACCACATGTACAAGTCTGGTAGTACCTTTCAACTTTGGGACTCTATTGTCATCTTGAACTATTCTATCTATTGTATCACACATCACTCAGAGGCCATACTCACTGGATCTTACCAAACATAGAACATCATGTATCTCTTATCAAATGTAACTTTATAAGGTTTCATCTCTATGTTTCTTTAGTGATTGTTGTAATTAACAACTCAATCAACAAGGTAGGCATCCCCTAATTTTCAAGAACTATGAGGAATATGTTTTTAGTGGATTCTCCAATCATCTCAATGGTGGACTGGCCATCTGTTTGGTTGAAGAATCATATATTTGTCTATAACCATTGACAAATATAACTTCCTGATTGACCTTGTTAGGGGTAGAACAATGGCATTGTCTTCATCTTATCAAGATTCCCAAAACACACTTAACATAGATATCATAACTCCAAGAGGATACTTTAGTCAACTCCAACTCACTCTTTCTAGACTTGTCACACATAAGTACAATTACTTTAACATTCTTAAGGTTTAGCAAAGATGTTGACCATGTTACTGACCATCTCTGAAATACCATGAGATGTCATCATTCAAAGCTTGCTACAACTTGTAAGACATGACCTGAACACTTTGTTCCTGCTATTCATAAATTCTATCGGTACATTGATTAGTATAAAGGACATAACCATAAACTCATCACAGTCATGTAAATTATGTCATCCACTCTAACTCTTATGCATTGATATTTGATCCTAGGTTTATCTTAAAGGAAAATAGTAGCACATGTCTACTGATCAACAAACCATCTATCCTTGATAGTGGTGTTGCCCAACTATCACTAAACCATACACAACATTATAAAATCACTTTTGTTATTCCTTACAAATAACATTTATAGGGTCATCATCAACTCTCTCTCTCTCTCTAAGGGAGAGGAATACTTAGAATGTTCATTTAATAAACATCTCCAACCTTCACATACTTCCATGTTGTTGATACATCTTGGGTACTAGGATTCATTACCTTAGTATTCACCTCATGCACTATAAGGAACTCACATCCTTATCTCATCTACTTTTACCCACATAACAAATCTCAAGACATATAAGAGGATTCTTCCTAATTATTGGATGGCTCAAAAGTAAACTCATCACAAACTTTATGATCTTGGAACCATAGTCCAAGCAACTTTATGCTATAATAAGATATCCACCTTCATGTTTACAACAAATCAACACATACCAAATGGCAATGATCCACTTGAAAGTTGTGTCCTAGAAAGGAAAGACACAAATGGAAGCACACTTCCCACGTCATAACAGAATTGTTCAAGGGTCACTAGTAAAAAGGTAAACAATTCTATTTTCATTATGCAGGTTACAACTTCTTATGTGTCATTTTACCTTTTTTATTTCAGGTTTTTTTGCCATTAGCATAGGAACCATCATGATTAACATATCTCATTACTCATTCCTAGATGACTATTTATCACACTTGGATATGTTCTCTTGTTTTATTATATTTTTCAACCACTTGTCCAGATGTAAATCATCATATTCCAAATTTTCTTCATTAAACAAGGATCATGTCCCTTAATTTTTTTCACATGTCATGTTGATTTTACATTAATATTTTCTTACATACATAGGTTGGTCTGAGATTAAATCAGGTTCCACCTTATTCCTTTGTCATTGTTCCCATTAATCTTCTCATTTTATACTTATCATAGGAATTCTCTTCATCTTATGTGAATTTCATACATTGAATCACTTTATAAAAATAGACTTATCTGTCTTTTACTTTATTATCTTAATGAATTACATCTTCAAGAACTCCTCTTTTGCTTATTTTTATTCAGATTTCGATTTCATGTTATTGTATATTTCTCTTGTAGTTGCCAAACATTCAAGTTTTGATAGCTAATGATGTGATTCTCATCTTCTCTTGAGGTAATATTGAGTTATATGCACCATGATTTCTAATTCATTATGCTCTTTAGATTGTTCCAAAATGACTACCTGATTAGAGTAATAAAAAAGATAACAATCTAAAAGTTCCATACTTACCTTTTCTTCAATAATTGAATACCTGGCCATGGCACCAAGTATTGAGATTAGGTAGTATGCATCATGTTTATATGTCATGTTCCTAACTTAGATATCATCCTAGTCCTCAATCCTATTGTACCTATAAACTTAGTAAACCTAAAGCTCTGATACCAACTTGTAAGAACCCATTACACTAAACGAGATTACTCAAAACATAAAACGCAATCGATCACCAACTATCAGCATACCCAAAAATATGGATAAATTAAAACTGATTTCAACATCAACACTCACTCAGAAACGTTTGCATAAGAGCCCAACATCTTTCTTGTATCCATACTATGCCAAGAATTTGATACAAATTGTTCTATCACCTTAGCCACAACATATATACACAAGAGAACAATATTCATATATGCCACACAAACATGCATTAATATGCTAACAAAAGACTGATTTGTTTGAAGTACCATATACAAACTTTTCCTGCCCGAACCTAAGAGTACAGGGATGACTCTAGGACACACTACACATCTAATCAACTTTCTCAAAGATTCATTACTATAGCTCCTCTTTTCTACCACAGGTTTGTTTTCCTCACTTCCAATTACCTAAAAAGATGTGGTGAACCATAAGGGTGAGACCCATGTCCTAGCAAGAGATATAACCTCCAACAACATTTATTAATTCCAACATTTTTAGGTAATGAGATAGTTTAAGCAGTTTAATCATATATAACAAATAAGCTCAACAGAATTGATTATTAACAAAATACATAAAGGAGTAGATAATAACTATCTTCATTAGCCAGACTATTCTCATATCCTATTAACTGTATAAGGAGTCTAGCAGCATGAGCATCTCTAATATCATGAATAAGTCTAGTATCATAAGCATAGCTAACGACATCAACATGTCCAACAAGTTGAACATATCAACATCATAAGTAGAGCTAACAATATAAGTACAAATATCTGCATAAGCATGATTAGCAGTATAGGTATCTCTAGTTATAAAGGCATAGCTAGCAACATAAGCATAGCTAACAACATGTGATAACGAATGTCATAATCATAACCAACATTAATAATATCTCAATCAACTTAAACATGACTATTGTATGTACACATTTATAACATGATCATATCCACAACATAACAATATCTACTATCTTTTAATGCATTAAACATCATCTCTATGTACAGAGAACAACAAGGGTTATCATCCAATATGAAACGTCATGTATAACCCTAAATAGATTTTCTAGATGGTTGTATTACATCTTTTATTATGCCTTGAGGAAATTGAAGATACCACTCAAAATCCAATTGATCACAACTAAGTTGAAATAAGTGTCATATAAGATCTAGGAAGATTCAGACTCCTAAGATCTTCTCCACCCCCAGTCCACCATAGTGACATACAAGGTCAAGCTGCTAACAGCCTAGTCCATCCTTGGTACAGGTCGGGGCACTACTGAAAGGAGGTCGGTACACATACCCTACCATCTGAGGTACAATCATAGTTGTCCTCCAATCTCATCACATATATAATCACTGAGACACGACCAAAGTCGTTCTCAAACTAAGGTCTAGGTATGACTATAGTCATCCCCCCTAAACACTTGGATTCAGGATGACAAGCACCCCACATGCTCAATAGTATGTGATCTGAGTTTCCCTTAGGAATACTCATTTCACCATCTGCCAAGTTCTGACACTCATATGGATCTATGGCACTAGGCACTACATGGTTAGAATTTCACTTTATTAATTATTTACAATTGGGTGAATTAAGGCTGCATCAAACAAGTGGACATACAAACCCTAATTCACTTCTAACAAACATTGCTATATAATAATTTCAGAAGATATAAAACATATGAGACATATTGTTCATCATCTCATCAGTACATGATTCTTTTCACTTTCCATTCATGAGACTACACTTGTCATCATACTATCACATGATATATATCCTTCTCACAATATCTCAGGGTATCAACCCTTATCAACACAAGAGGAATACACCTCATTTAGGGCTCAACCATGCCCAAAGGTCATTAAGACCATCATACTATTCTCTACAAGATCATCATTATCTTTGCATGCCTTATAACAAGGCTCAACAACATCACTTACATATAATACACCAGATCAGCACAATATTTCCTTAATGAGCTAGGAGATATTCCTAAACAATCATAGCAGGGTTATATTAACATTAAGAACATTCTTTTATTACATCAACATGCAAGGAATCTAGATATGATTAACCCTCATCATATTCATAATGCACATGTTTAGCATAAGAAAGTATCAACCATGTGGCTATGATAACCACCAATTAACATATTAAGGTTATTATCATATTAAGGAGGTTATTTCACCATCATTCCATCATATAAGAATGTTAAACATGAATACTCATCTTTATCTATTTGCATTAGCGTTAGGTTCAACAAGATAAATTATATTAATGTTACTAATCAGCATTTATACCCAAATCCTAACTCGGCATCCCCATTGGATCATGGATACATAAGGTGAAGCATCACCATCACATTATATACTATTCTCAAGTATGAACCCACACATAAATCATGGTGTATCCATCGGGTTATAGCATACTAGGGTTTCAACAACAATAAGAGAGTACTCTATGATTGTATTAATCATTCAAGGACTATTCATACCCAACTATCATCATTTAGTTGTATTAAAGCTAGATATAACAAGCTATATCTCACTAGGGTTACCCGTTAATTCATTATGGTTATTATAAATCATAATCATAGGAGGACAAGGGTAAGGCTGCAAGTTTAAGGCATTGAACCATCAAATTCTCATCATCAGAATCATAACATTACACTACATGCTTAAAATAATGGGAATATTGAAGCATCGAATTCTAACCATTAAATGTTAGAAAGGCAAAGCCATTGGTCGTTTACATAAGTAAACATCTTGAACAAACCACCTATGAAGTCATTGATTTTTGCCCTAGAAAGAGTCACCATCTAATCCTAGACATCCCTTGATTAACAACACAAAAAATTCCATTGAGAGTAGATTAAACCCACAAGCGATTGTTTATTTAAAACAAGTCATCAGTAAATGAGCTTCTTGAGTTGATCTCATAAAGGAAACCATTTAAATCACTTTATTAGGACCACCATATTACATTTAGGCATCATTCCAATTTATTGGATGAAGAAACATTAGATCTTAACCATTAGGTCAAGTTCATATATTAAAACCATCAATTGGAGTATAGGTCCGACCATTGCATCAATTGACCCAAGAAACCATTGGTTTAAGGCTTAATTGATGCTACAACTACATGCTTAACTCACCATTGGTTGTGGAGACCTGATACACCATAAGTAGTGACCATTAAGTCACCATAGGTTGTTAGATCAGCACTATATTCATTAATCATCATCGAATATCAAACTAATATCACCATTGATTGGTAGCATCATTAGGGTACTTAGTTGTTAATCACTAAGCTTCTAATTACGCCAACACCTGACCTAAGGGGTGAACGACAGTTGACACCCTTAGTCACCACCATCAGTTGTCATGAAGACAACACCATCGGTTGTTGCAATGGTACCATCATTGAGTCATGTATTTATATAAGAAATCATCTTTAAACCCTAAAATTGACCACTGGTTGATAGGTGTTTAGCACCATCGGTTGTCAAACCAACCTAATCCAAGTCATATTATTGTTGGTATAGTATGCCTAGAGAACCAATCATATGATGATTTCAATGAGGCATGTGATACTTGATTTGATAATAATAAAGGCAATTTTTGTCTATATGTTTAATCTATTTTGAGATAATAGTATAACATGTTAGATGTCTAGAGCGTGATAATACTCAATGACGTATGTATTCAAGTACATGACTTGAACAATGAGATCATACAGATGTTAAGAGTGTGTACATTCTCACTATTGTCCCTAGTCGGTTATTATTATGGAAATAACCATAGACATCAATAACACAAAAGACTAGAGTGTATGTTGGTTGATGATAGAATCTCATCAGTCATGATATATGATATCAAACCAAGCACATAGATACATGCTAGAGAACAGTGTATCAGACAGACCTACCATAAGAGTGATGCATGGAAACCATATTTGGTTAGTTAGGATCATCTCTTATAGTATTGGTGGTGATTGTGGTTCTTAGATCTGAAATCACTACACTCATCACATGTGGCTGGGTACATTTTGACATCATCAAACGCAAACCTGAAATATGGGTTGTTATAACGGTGATGATTGGGTGACTTTGACACATGGGGACTTGATTGTGAGTGATAGATATGGAATTTTTCCCTCCTAAGGGAGTGTGATATATTGGCCACTTGAAGAGTGAGACTGAGAAATGCATGGCCATGCACATGTAAGTCAATATATGATATTTGGCTTACATATATCTCAGACAGTCTACTCTGAATCAAGAAATGTGGATTGAACATTTGTAGAGGATACCAAGTCCATGCCTCGAGTTCAATCCAGATATCAGCGACAAAGGAACTATACATTCATTGTAGCACCAATAACAAATTGTAAGTTGAAAGTTGTTCTCCAACTTTCCTTTACATTTGGGTAGAACTTATGTGCGACTAGGCACCACTCTTTGCTTGTGATGTCATAAGTTAGTTATGGACATTCACTCCCAATGTGAAATGGAACCTACAGGGTTACACACATAGGATTAACCTGTAAGAGGAGTTTATCCATCAATGATGTTTAGATTGATTACTAAAGTGTTTAGGTACTCAATTAAACATTCAATCAATAGACTTGACTCAAAATCATCAAGTTCAAGTGTTGAACCAGCTGATTAGAGTGTCTGATTGATTGAGAACTGCATTGACTAAGTTATGCACAACCTGGACCACCAACCGACCGGTTCACTAGGTAAACCGATCGGCTCATGGTCAGTGAGATGACCGGTTCACACTGGTGAACCGATTGGTTCATATAGACTAAATGAGAAAGTGTTGGGTTTCCCAGTTCATGAGAAAAGATCCTAGTTTCACTTGTTCAATTTGATTGGGATAAGAATTAATCTTTGTATTAATTAGAAACGAAAGAAAAGTCAATTGTGGGAAAGTCTGGGAAGTGAAATGACTGGTTCACTGGTTGAACTGATTGGCTCACCTACCCAAATGACTGGTTTAGTTATGAACCGATCAGCTCACCTGCCCAAACGATCAATTCAGTTGTGAAATTATTGGCTTGCCTATCGCAATGTAATCAGATCATGAAAAATCTATACCCTTCTACTCTTGCACAGACTTGGAACCCTGACGCTACCCTCTACTATAAATATAGGGGTACAAGGGGCTTCTCAGAACACACAACTTAGAACATCAGTTGCTCTACAAAGTTGTTGTCATCTATAGTTTTTTGGTAACAGAGAGAGCCCAAGCAAGTTCTACCCATCCAGGGTGGAACAGTGAGGGAAAGACAACTGTAAAAAAGTGACTTGTGGTGGGATAGTGTGTCAGTGACTAGTATATCGACAGAAGGGTACGAATCCTTCTAGTCTGTCCATCAAGATGACTAGAGTTCTCGATGGTCTGTGTGGACTATCTATAGAGGCGAGAGATTTCTATCACTCAGGAGGACGACCGTCAACCACAGTCTGGGTTAAGACCAAGAGCTGCACAGACACCATCGAAGACTAGGTGGTTGAAGGTTGCACTAGTTGCGAGGTATTGTCACTGAGCAAACCTCAGGACTAGGTATATCTTGCTAAACCATCTTTCTTATTGCATAGTTGTCGATGCAATATGTTGGTTATGGGTTTGTGGTTAGATAAAAATTTGTGTTTCCACTGCCTATTCTGTCCCACAAAACCTAATAGTGGTATAAGAGTCATGTCAACATAATATGTTTTAGGATTAATCGATATGATCATATTTTGGTTTATTGCCATTTATTTATTGCATACAATGTGAATACTTTAATTGGCTAATGTGCATATCCAATTAAACACCACAAATCCCAATGTACATTTATGATATGGTATATGCAATCGATGTGTGTCACCCTAAAATGGTTTTGATGGTGTATGTATAGTGTGGTTATGGCCTATAAACCCCTATGTGTGTGTTTGGTTGGTTGTGGTTGTTTGCATCTCAGTCTCTATACCAAGTCCTTTCTTTTATTCCTGATGTAACTCGAGATAACTCAAGCCTTCTCTTCTACCTTTTCTCCCCCTAAAGTAACTCAGGGTTTCCCAAGATATATGTAAAAGTATGATTGTTTTATTTCCTATTATGATGAAGAACAGTGGGTGCCCAGACGAGCAGTTAAGGGACCAATATGACTGACTGATGGTGCGATATGAGTGGCTGGTGGCCTGACGAGGAGTACGACGATCTGACAAACCGACCGTCTGGAGGTGCCAGATGATCGATTGGTGACAACCAACTGACCAGCCAGGAGGCAAGCCGATCAATCATAGGATGAGTTGATCAACTCAGAACAGCAAAAGCACAGATCTTCATCAACTACAGGTTGTTGCATATGTAGACCTAGATGACCTTGATTCCTTGTGGCTCAAGTAATTACAAATAGGATGGCCATAATCATCTCTTTATTGCTTCACATGTTTTCTTGTGGGATATAACATGTATATGATACATACTATATATGTGGTGATTGGATATCTATATGTATATAAATACCAAACCCCTCAATATAATATTAAGTTTAAGATGCCTTCCAAAAGTATCACACATTAAAACTTGATTGACTAAGTGTGGGCACGCCCTAGCGTGGTGCACCATGCATTTTGTGGAAGTGTGATGGTGAATATGTGGGTCTGCCCTAGCAGGGTTCATATTCATTGTGTTGGCATTTGGGTTGGACTTAACTAGGTGACCTTGATCGGATCAAGTACCTTGAGGCATGGAGATGTACATGACAGAGTTGCGCATGACATCTATCAAGAGTTGCATAAGATGTAATTGGAAAAAGTTGCCTACCTGAAAGAACCTAGTTGTGGGTGACAGCCCTAGTTGGTCCATGACTTAGAGGAAATCAGGATCTTTCTCACTAGAAGGTTGTACATTGTAATCTTATGAATTGATGGTGAGGGCTATCAACTTGATCAAAATAGTGGGAGCGATAATTAATTAAATACCTAATTAATATCGCCAACTTTATCAAATCAGACCAATCAAAATTGTTTTGAAATGTTGCAAAATTCTTTTGTAGAATCCAAATGACACACACAAATACATTATCATTATGATCAGTTCATAAACGGGATAAACTTTAAATCTGGTTTGGGACCTTTGAGAAGTGTTTTCAATAGTGAGTGTAAACTCTAAAGTCCTTTAAAGACCAGAGCCAGTAGAACCACTCCAAATGCGCCTAATACTGAAATCGGATGCTTACTTGAAGTATGCCAACGATGCTTAAGACATCAAGAACCTTATGCTGAGCTATATCAACCATGAGTTGCATAATTACCCTGAGGCATGGACATTCTTGAGATGGTTATACATCTTAATAATCATGTAAAGCGTCAAAGCTATAATGTCTTTAAAGCAATGTTTGAGTATAATCATACAGATGGAGATGAAATATAATCTCTTATGCTCAATATGATTGTGTATATAGATTAATTGTGATTTCTTATAGGTCAAGAGTTGACCAAACATATGATTCTACAAATTGTTGTATGAATCATATAGCCAATTTATCAAATGTTGAGTTACTTGGCCAAACCATTGTCTGAAGTGCTTGGCATATTGATGCCAAAGCATAAATGAAGAAAGGACAAAACCTATGATAATGATCAACAAAGTGAAGTACATAGACAAAAGTAAGGTCAAGAAGTGTTCTGAAGCCAAGCTTAGGTCCAAGTCTTCATCACTCAAGATATGGAGAGGAGTAAGATGGAAAGGGAGATAAACTCTTTATAGAGGATCTCAGGAAGATGAAAGAGAGACAAGATCTCTACTTCAAGACCTAAGAAGAAGTAAGCTAGAAACTATGCGGAGCAAGAGTTTCTACCATTACAGTTACAAAATGACATTCATGGGCATATAATAGAATTTGTGAATTGTTATTATACATCTTCCATAAATGAAATTGTCATACATCTAGTATGGACAAGAGTGTACTGAATTGATGTTTCATTTCAAAGAAATGATCTTTGATGGCAATGCCTATGTCTCATCAACTATACTTGATAGTTAAAGAGACAAATGTGTGTGACACATGTAATGAATGACATGATAACTCAAACTTGAATGCCTATAGCATAGTCATATGTAGTGCATAAATGAGAATTACATTTCTAGAAATCCATATGATGGATATCTAGACTCATTCTGGTTATTGAACCAATAGAGACATGCTAATCTCATTCATTGTGCAATATGAAAAAGGTTCTTCACTAGATGTAGTGGGAGAATGATTATTCTATTAAGGATTATACATATTGATGTATATAGACCTTTTAGAATAAATGCTAAAGGTAATCAATAGAAGTTTACTCATGGCCTCAGTAGATATGGTAGTTTGTATTTGATATATACAAACATGAATCTCTTGAAGTGTTCAAGGAGATCTTAAATGAAGTACATTACAAACTTGGTATAAGTATGAAATTTTGATATGATCGATATGGAAATACTTTGAACCAAGAGTTTGAGAACCTTATGGAAGATCATGATAATGTATCATGATGGACTCCACCTGAAACACAATGATAGTGTATCATGAGAAGTGTATCAGAAAGAAGGAATCACACCTTGATAGGTCAGAGTGTTAATATCAGATGAACTTCAAATTTCCTTTTGGGCACATGCTTAACACTAAAACAGTGTACCATTAGTTCAAAAGACACAATATGAGATATGGTATGGGAAATGTCCAGATATATCTTTATAAATATTAGGATTGAAAGCCTAAATAAGAAAATTGTTTCTTAAAAGGTTTTGTCCACAAATCGAGTAAATGTTATTTTGTTGAATACTATTTTGATATCCAAATCCAACAACAATGATGTTTTGGATGGGTGGATTCCTAGAGGAGAACCTAGTTCTAAAGGAATCAGTGGGAGAGAAAAGTAGAACTCAAAATGTTTGAGACAAACAAGAAAAACATTGAACGTAAAGAGGTACAATGGGAATAAAGAGAATCACAGAATGTTGTAGAATCTCAAAGTTCCTTAAGTAACACATAGAACTCATGGTTCTGGTAGAACACGCCTAGATCTTGAATGATATATGATATCTTATGGACAAGAAGGTGGTGAGTTGATCATATGATGAGTCAATAATCTACCTAGAAGCTAATGAGAGCTAGACACTGAGATATGGCTTGAAGCCATGAAATCTAAGATGGACTCCATGTACATCAAAAAAGTTTGACCTTGGTTGATCCACCTGAAGGGGTAAAACCCATAGGGTACTTTTGGGTCTTCCAGAAGAAGACTAACATGGAGGGTAATTTGGTTGCAAAGAGTTTCTAACAAGTTCAAGGTGTTGAACATGATGAAATCTTTTCAGCAATTACCAAGGATAAATCCATCAGGATAATGCTTGCTATTGTAGCTTAATCGAAATAAAGTCCATGAATCTGCATAGATCAATCTTTGGATTGAAGTGGGCACCTCAGAACTGGGATCTTCTATTTGACAATATAGTCAAAGAGTTTGAATTGAGTCAAAATTAAAAAAATAATGTGTGATTACAAGAATTTAGTGGGAGCATATGTATATTCTACATATTGATGGGGAATAACATCCTTATACTACAAATATTAAAACATGGCAACAAAGTGCATTCTAAAGTTTTAAATAAGCATCCTATGTGATAGGAACCAAGATCTATAGAGATAGATCAAGAGGGACTTTTGACCTAAGAAATAGAACTTACATCGGCAAGATGCTGAAAGGGTTCATCATGATGAGAGAAAACCTATCCATGTTCCATGGAGTTAGTCTCTTAAGAGCCAAGTGTCCCAATTCATATGAAGAATGAGGAACACATGGATAGATGTCATATGCATTCACAATTGGATCTATCATGTATGAACTCATCTCGTTATCTTATATGTATTGGACATGACAAGAAAATATGAACTAATTATCTTGTATATATTGGACATGACAAGAATATGCGAACTCGTCATCTTGTATGTATTGGAAATGACAAGAAGATATGGAATCCAATTATTTCGTATGTACTAGACATGAAGAATGGATATCTGTCAAACTCCAATAAAAGTTACTGGAATACCATGAAGGACATCTTTATGCACTTATGAAGTACTAAAAGGATTATTTCCTTAATTATGGTAATAAGGATAATAAGGAAGAGTTGGGTGTAATTAGTTACACCAATGCAAGCTTCCAAAAATGAAAAAATTGTGTTTGACCTTGGAATAAGAATTGTTAGTTGGAAATGTTCCAAACATAAGACAATTGATTAAACCTACAATAAGAAGTCAAGTACCTTAGTGTTATGTACACTATAAAGGATATTGTATGGATCTATAAGTTCATATGGATGAACTTATGGGAGGTTCTGACCATTGGTGACTCAGTAGTAATACCATGACAAAAATGGAGCTACTAGTTAGGCAAATGAATTTTAGATAGCATACTATGGCACTTCCATCTCATACGAGCTATCATATAGTGAGGGGATGTGAAACATGCAATATATCGACTTGAAGTAAATGTTGCTTACCTGATATAAAAGCACTTGTACAGCAAAAACATGATGTACATGTTAATATCACTTGGGATATGATCCGTGGGTGATTGGCTCTAAGTGCAAGTGGGAGTCTATTGGTATAGTATGCCCAGAAAGCCAATAATATGATGATTGCAATGAGGCATGTGATACTTGATTTGATAATAATAAAGGAAATTTTTGCCTATATGTTTAATCTATTTTCATATAATAGTATAGCATGTTAGATGTTGAGAGAGTGACAATACCTAATGACGTATGTCTTCAAGTACGTGACTTGAACAATGAGAGCATACGGATGTTAAGAGTGTGTACATTCTCACTATCGTCCCTAGTCGGTTGTTATTGTGGAAATAACCATAGACATCAATAACACAAAATACTAGAGTGTGTGTTGGTTGATGACAGAATCTCATCAGTCATGATATATGATATCAAACCAAGCACATAGATACATGTTAGAGAACAATGTATCAGACAGACCCACCATAAGAGTGATGCATGGAAACCATACTTGGTTAGTCAGGATCATCTATTATAGTATTGGTGGTGACTATGGTTCTTAGACCTAAAATCACTGCACTCACCACATGTGGTTGGGTGCACTTTGACATCATCAAATGCGGTCCTGAAACATGGGTTGTTATAACGATGATGATTGGGTGACTTTGACACATGGGGACTTGATTGTGAGTGATAGATATGGAATTTGTCCCTCCTAAGGGAGTGTGATATACTGGCCACTTGAGGAGTGAGACTGAGAAATGCATGGCCATGCACATGTAAGTCATATATGATATTGAGCTTACATATATCTTAGATAGTCTACTCGGAATCAAGAAACATGAATTGAACATTTGTAGAGGATGACAAGTCCATGCCTTGAGTTCAATCCGGATATCAGTGACAAAGGAACTATAAATTCATTGTAACACCAATAACAAATTGTAGGTTAAAAGTTGTTCTCCAAATTTCCTTTTCACTTGGGTAGCATTGATGTGCGACTAGGAACCACTCTTTGCTTGTGATGTCATAAGTTAATTATGGACATTCACTACCAACGTGAAATGGAACCTATAGGATCACACGCATAGGATTAACTTATAAGAGTATTTTATCTATGAATTATGTTTAGATTAACTGCTAAAGTGTTTAGGTACTCAATTAAACATTCAATCAATAGACTTGACTCAGAATCATCAAGTTCAAGTATTGAAGCGACTAATTAGAGTGTCAAATTGATTGAGAACTGCATTGACTGAGTTCTGCACAACCTGGACCACCAACCGACCGGTTCACTGGGTGAACCGATAGGTTCACATGGACCAAATGAGCAAGTGTTGGGTTTCCTAGTTCGTGAGAAAAGATCCTCATTTCACTTGTTCAATTCTATTGGGATAAGAATTAATCTTTGCATTAATTAGCAATGAATAAGGAAAGTCAATTGTGGGCAAGTCTGGGAAGTGAAACGACCAATTCACTAGGTGAACTGATTGGCTCACCTTCCCAAATGACTGATTCAGTTATGAACCAATCGGCTCACCTACAAACGATCGGTTCAGTTATGAAATGATCAGTTCGCCTACTACAGTGCAATCAGTTTGTGGAAAATCTAAACTCTTCTACTCCCGTATAGACTGGGAACCCTAACCCTTCCCTCTACTATAAATAGAGGGGTACAGGGGGCTTCTCAGAACACACAACTCATAACAATAGTTTCTCAGCAAAGTTGTTGTCCTCTCTAGTTTTGGTAACCAAGAGAGCCCAAGCAAGTTCTACCCGTCCAAGGAGGAACAACGAGGGAAAGACAACTATAGAAAAGTGACTGGTGGTGGGCGAGTGTGTTGGTGACTAGTATGTTGATAAAAGGGGACAACTCCTTCTAGTATGTCCATTAGGATGATTAGAGTTTCCAGTGGTCCGTGTGGACTATCTATAAAGGTGGGAGATTTCTGCCGCTCAGGAGGACGATCGTCAATCGCAGTCCGAGTCAAGATCAGGAGCTGCACAGACGTCATCAAAGACTAGGTGGTTGAAGGCCACACTAGTTGTAAGGTATTGTTGTTGAACAAGCCTCAGGACCAGGTATATCTCGCTAAACCATCTTTCCTATTGAATAGTTGTTGATGCGATCTGCTGGTTATGAGTTTGTGGTTAGATAAAAAAAATTGTTTCCGCTGCCTGTTCTGTCCCACAAAATCCATCCATTATACCTTAGGAATAGTGTACACATGATTACAGGTTCATCTAGAACTGAAATCAAAATAGGGAACATTATAAAAATTGAAATTCAAGTCAAGCATAGCTTTTTAGTGCATGGATCATCATTTAAAAGCAAGAGCATGAGCTAGAAAGCTTATGGTAAACAATAAACGTGGAGCAAGTTATAAAACTTGCCTCTAATTAGAAGATAAACTCCCAAACAGAAGAAAACAAGAGCAGATAGGGTAGAAAATCCAAGCTTAAGTTGTGAACTCATCCATCTAGCACCTTTCTTCATCAAATGAGCAAACCCTAAGCATAAGGAGCAAGAAAGGTAGGGTTTTATAGCTTTAGAGCAATTTCTACCATGGAACAACAAGGTTAAAACCTAGAAGAAGGTCTAAGGAAGGAGAAGAGCAAGAGAAATGGAGAAGGAAGGAATAAAACAACTTGTCTTGGTCAAAATTCCTAGAAGATGACCTTGGAAACCCTAGGTTGGGCTAGATGGAGCTGTAAGAGACCTTCTTCTCCAAAAGGAGGTTGTCTTCTACCTTAGAGCACTTGGTTCCACAACAAAATGGAGTGGATTCATTGCTCCAGGTTAGAGGAAAGAGAAAGCAAGCAAAGTTTTGTACTTGGGCAAGGAAGAGGTAAATATAGCCCATGGATAAGGATGGAAGCAAGCATGAGGTGTACAAGTAGCTTCCCCATGTGTCCATGGCCTTAAACTATTGAGGATATACAACCAGCCACACAAAAAGCTGACCCACCATCCATGGATACCTTCTTAGCTCTCATTTTTTAAATTTTCAAGCAAAGAAAATAAACCATTTGCTTGATAGCTCCTAAAGATAGCTCATCCATAAAGGGCTAAACCCTAAATTACCCTTTAGGAAAACACTTCCAAAAAAAGGTTCAACTAGGTGCCCCATTGCTCAACAAGCTCAAGAATTATGAGATATTATACAAAAAACATAATGCAAGTGATAAATTGTAAAGAAAATCTCTCAATTGGGTAAATTGCATAAAAGTCCAAAATGTGCATAAAATTGCATAACTTGCACAAACAATGTCCAAATTGGACCAAACTTGAAACTTAATCTTGTCACATGATACCAAAACATATAATAAGGCTATATTAGGGTTCTAAGAATTAAATTATGGTAATTAAACTTGTTCAGCACTTTAAGCAAGGTTAGGGGTCTCACATTATGGGTTGTTCAAATGCATGTTTTAACTTATTTTTCTTTCTATGCTTAGACAAGACCCTATTTGTGCTCTTCTACTCTCATTATATAACTTTTTTTATCTCCTTTCTTTTAACAAGTGGTGTTTCATATTTCTTCATACCCCACTTTTTGAACTGACAAAGGGGGAGAAAGGTATGTCTTCTTTTGACAAAAGAGGGAGAACGCATGTCTTACGTGAAGAGGAGAAGCATGTCTATGTAAAGGGAAGAAAGTAAGCGGGAGAAGACATATATGTGTAGAACATATATGAGTAGAAGACATAGTATTCTATAAATGTTATGAAAGCTAACCATGCAGGAGAAATATCATCAATTGAGGGGGAGTACAAGAACTCCATGAGCATTAATTGAGGGGGAGCATATGAACTCAATTCCATTGAAACTCCTTGATTTCTCTAAAGTTATGACTTTACTTAAATGCTTTCAATACATTTATGGAATGATTTTTCATCTTCAAAAAGGGGGAGAATGTTGACTCAAGGTTTAAATTGACTAAACCCTTATTTTGATGATGACCAAACTATTCCAATTAATTGTGACTAATGTATCTACTTGTGTGATTTCATATTATGCATAGACACACTCCAAATGCCCTAACTTGTAAATCTCAACTTGGAGAAAAGATAAGTCAAAGTCAATACAAGTGCATGTTTTTGGAATATGATGTAAATCCTTTAGAATCATGTTGCAAATCACTTATAATGATTATATGACTTGTAATTAAGCTTAGAAAAAAATAGGAGCACTTAAAATGAATGTTTAAGAACTTTAATGACATTTTCTAGTATTCATTACAGGTACTTTATCGCTCAAGTTACAATCTCGACCGATCCTTGATGGATTTTGAGAATTTCATGGTTCAGTCGAGTTGATACTTCACAGAACTTGATCGATCCCTGCACTGGAACAAAACTGATTTAAGTGATCAGTCGAGTTTCATCTAGGATAAACTTGACTGATTGGTCAAATTAGCTTTGTCGCATAGTGCATTTAGTCGAGTTACCTTTATAGATACTTGATCGATAGCACTGTACGAAAAAGTGTAGAAAAGTGTTTCTAGTTGTTGTGGAGTTGTAACAAGTAAAAATACATCTGTTGTAAGCCACAAAATGGCTAATTTTTATTCTTAAGTGTTCCCAAAGACTTTTAGGCATCCTCAATTATAAATAGGACCCCTTGGTCTTCATCCCTTGGTTAGCCAAGAACTATAAAGGTCCCTATTCTATAGTTGAGTGATCCCACAACCTCCTCTCTCTCTAAGGTTAATCACTTGTTACATCCATTAGAGTGAGTAGGATATTTTTAAGAGAACTCATCCTACATGTATATCTTGTGAGGCTCTCACTTCCACCACCTCCCTATCTCTCATTTCAACTGTAAAGATGAAGGTTCTCTCTCTGAAAAAGAACAAGGTAAGGAGTCCCTTGGTGAAGATCAAGGATGAAGAGTTAGAGAAAGAGTGGGTAAGCCCTTGGTGAATGCATAAGACTCCTTGCTCAAGAGTGTAAGTCCTTGGTAGAAGCTTCTCCGAGTGAAAGTGAAGCCAAAGGCTGAAGATCCAAGAAGAGTGGGTAATTCCTTGAAGGCTGAAGACTTGTGTAATAGTAGGTAAGTCCTTGGAAGAAGGCGGAAGACTCTTTGCAAAGTGGGTAAGTCTTTGGTAAGGCTGAAGACTCTTTGTATTGGATAGGTAAGTCTTTTGGTGGGTCATGTATTGTAAGTCTTATGAATGAATATAAGAGTGCAATGGTTAAAAAATCCTAGAGGTTGACCTCTCTAGGTAGTGGACTGACATACTCCTAGTTGGAGTGTGAAACCACACTACATAGCTTGTCACTTGGTGCTTGTTCAATCTCTCTTTCCCTTGCTATGCATATTTTAGTTGCACTCAAATTTCCTATTTAACAACCTTATCTTGTGATATAATTTGAAGGTCTAATGAATTTTATTTAAGTGCATTTAGCTCTATTCACCACCCTCTAGAACATCCAATCACCCATCTAGGATCCAATAATTGGGCGTTATCAAAGGGTTTTTGAGTCTTGGTACAGAAGGTCAGAAATATGTTCTTCATCTATGATGACTTGACTGATTGATCAGGGGGAGCTTACAATGTTCCAGGTGCAAACATGGAGAGAGAGTGGCACAACCAGGATACTTCTTCTCAGTTGTTTGGAAACAGAGTGAAGTTATGGTGGGACTTAAACAATGAAGATGGATGGTGCGGACATGTTTGAGGAGAATGGATCGATCACACATGGATATGGGACACAAAATCTATTCCAGATGATCATTGAAGATAACGTCTCCCTATGGGCCGAAGGGGGAGATTGTTGGGATACATAAGGTTCTGGTCCATTACCTAATTGGAATAGTACTTAATAGGAGTTGATATTTTGTGTTGTCAATCCTAATATAGGAGTTAAATCTAAGAGGGAAAAGAAGATGACTCTCTATGTGTAACATGGAGTTGGACTAGGACTTGGACATGAATTTCTAATTGCAATCATATGCTATGGAGGCATATAAATAGAGGGCTTGGGGGAGGCTATTGAGACATCCCACCTGTTGGTGTGTGATCCTACCAGTTGTTGGCAGTTGATGCCTTGTGTGGTAGAAGAGCCAGAAAACAATAACAATTGATGGTGCTCTCTTGTTGTAAGAGAGGGGGTCAATGACTTTGCCTTGAAGCGAAGTAGCTGCTGACAGTTGGTGGCACATTGGTGCACTGACAGTATAACTCTTTTATGGATAAGAGAGGGTCAATGACTTTGCCTTAAGGTAAAGTTGCGGTTGGCAGTCGGCAACACAACGGTAGTGCATCGACAACGGGAGGGGGGTCCGAGCAGCAGAGGACACACATCAATTGGTGGCACTTTGTTGGTACTACGACATCGATATCAACAACGCTCTATCCGATCAGTAGAGGAGGCACATCATCCGGAGACACAGAGGTGGTGCATCAACCACGATGACAGATCCGAGTAGCGGAAGACGCACACTATTGGTGGCACACAGTTGGTAACGTGGCTATGACTACGGTATGTCCGATCAGCGGAGGACATGTATTGACTCTCTCAGACAAAGAGAGTTCTGACGGTACGTCGGAGTTCTAGTTAGAGGCAACAACTAAAATGAGTATCGAGAAGGAAACGAGGTAGGCGCCTCGTCAGGAAAAGAGGCGGCCCGATTAGCACTCATAGCGGCAACAAGCAATCCCCAGCAACAACAGTAGTTTCGTGAGGAGAAGAAGTTGAAAAGGGAGGGTTTGTACATATTTGAGTGTAATTATGTTCTTATCTTTGTCCTCGGTGGGGGAAAGTTTCTCAGATTTAAGAGTGATTAAATCTGAATAGTGTGAGTTGTAATCTGAATAGTGTTTGTTGGTCGGTATTGTCCCGTAGTTTTTTTGTCCTTGTATTGGGGAGAATTTTCTACATTAAATCTTACGTCTCATTCGTGCATAGCACTGTTACCTGCCCATTACAATTCCTAATATATAGTTTTCAGTTGGTAAGATCAATAGGAAAAGAGTGAGACCGAAAAGCAAAGAGGCTGGGAATGAGAGAAACGACAACATAGACAGAGGACATACTGCAGAGAGACGAATAGAAAACAAATACATAAAGAGTGGGTAAGCCCAGCAACGAGATGAAAACTATTGAAGGCGAGAGAAAACGGAGAGAAGTCAATCAAACTAAGAGCAAGGGGACAATACGTAGGGTAGTTAACATCAGCCCGATTGGTTGTTGACCCGTCAAAAGAGGAAGGGGAGAGTTAAAGAAAGGATAAAGAGTTGGCAAAAAAAGGGTTGGAAAGAATCAGAATTTGAATATGCTGCATTCCTATTGTTTAGTAGCATAACTATAGTTAGGAAAACGATTTGTATTAGTATAGATGTAGTTTCTCGTTCATTACGTGTTGTTCAACTCTCGAATCCTAATAGACCCCAAATGATGCACAGCAAGAATAAAAAGCGTGCTAAGAAAGCCGTGCGCATAAACAAGATACGCATAAACAGCAAGAAATAGACAAAAGCTTCTAACACGAGCTGTTAGGAAGCACCTACACGAGCAGCGTGAAAGTCGAAGTAAAGATGGCGAAAAGATTCAGTTTCTAGTGAATTTCCAAGATCCATTCCACCCCACCAATTAATAGTCACCCGCTTGGCAAACGGACGGTGATGGTGTCAGCCTCCGGTAGTATTACAGGTTGGTGGAAATCACGGCAGCCACCGTAAACCAAGGCTGGAGCTGTGGAATAAGTATGTTTCGTCCTTCACCACGATGGCCTGATGGTGTTGATGAAGTTTCTAACCTTGCAAAACCCCAGACACCGAGCATGCTGATCCTTCATAAAGTTGATTCTTCTATGCCCTAGTTAACATTTCAAGTTTTGTAGATAACTAGAACTCCGGGCCTGCACGTGCGTAATTAGTACACGCAGTGATTGGGGGCAGAAATACCGCGGTACAGGGGAATGAAGATCCGACTGCCCACACCCTTTCCCCCAACCGGACACCCACCCGCTCATTGAGAATGAGATTAATACTGATGTGGCGGATTACCTACTTAGACACAGAAAGACAAAAAAAAAAGAAAACTATTTTGTTCATAACTTTTAATCCACATCAATTTTTTACCGAAATAAAATACATTAGATTTTTTTATAAAGGATACTTTCTAACAAGACCGATGTTGACATAATTTAAAAAATAATAATATGGCAAAAGCATAATATTCATATTTTTTAGTAAATATTCATGTTTATAGGCACAATACTCGTAGGTATAGTACACCAACTGCCACACCCCTAACTTTTAGAACTTATAAAGTACATGATTAAGTTACTGATGAAATCAATATAGGATTGATTTAAAAGGTTCCATCCAATTTTCATCATATTTAGATGTAAAGAAAAAGGAATGGAGAAATGCATGTTTTGTAATCCATGAAGTCTGAGAATCTGATATGTAATTTTTAAATCTTTCAAGATCTTCTAAGAAAATGGGTTACAAAAGAAGAAGTTGAAAGTCTTTAAATCTTTGAAGGATGATAAATCCCCGAGTCCAGATGGCTACAACTCTGTATTTTTTAAAACTTATTGGAACATTGCTGGTCTGGATATCACTTCAGTTGTCCTCAACTTCTTTGACAATGGTAAACTTATCAGAGAATGCAATAGAACTTTCATCATCTTGATCCCTAAGATTTTGAATGCTACTCACATTAAAGATTTTAGGCCTATTTCTTTCTGTAATATTTTATATAAAGTCATCACTAGGATCTTGGCTAACAAGCTCAAACCGATCTTGGGTAAGGTCATTGATATGAACCAAATGGCTTTTATCAAAGATAGATCGATTGGTGATGCCATACTCTTGGCAAATGAGCTCCACAATACTTTTCCTAATTCCTCTGGCCCTCAACACATGTGTGTGAAGGTTGATTTATTGAAGGCCTTTGATTTTGTAAGGTGTGACTATATCTTTTTTGTCATGGCATGCATGGGTTTCCTGGACTGCTGGCTTGGTTGGGTTAAAGAGTGCTTTGTTTCTTCCTCCTTGCAAGTTCTTATTAATGGGTCTCCCTCTTCCCCCTTTTATGCTAGTAATGGGGTTAGACAATGATATCCTTTGTCTCCTTACTTATTCGTGATTGCAATGCAGGGTTTTACTACTATTCTTAATCAAGCAATCACTGATAATCATTGACCGGCCTAAATCGCGTGTCTAAAAGGAGCGGATTTGAAGTAGTCAGACTTTTAAATAACCCGACTCCTAAGCCCCCACAACGATAACGGGGTCTGAAGTAGCGATCGGGGTCGAACCATAGGGACAAGGGTGGTCATGCTAAGAATACAGAATCAACACTCTACAGTTTGATAAAAGACGGGTAAGAAAATGTTCCCAAGGGAACGGTAGATCAAGAACGGTAAATAACAGAATAAAAGGAAACAAAATACTACAAGAAAGCGTTATAAAGAAAAAGATATCTCCAACTGGAGTTATGAGGAAGATTTAAGGTTTTGTCATTTTGTCAATTTTTAGGAATTTTAAGCAATAGAACTGGAGGAGATAACACTATTGCTTAGGTAAGGAACGAAGGAAGAAAACTTAGGCATAACAAATGGCAACAAAGAACGTCCAGTACCCCTTCTCTCAAAGAGGGTACCTCCAACTAAGCACCAATACCTTCTCTCAAAGGTAGCGGCCTTGGGTTGGAGTGGAAAGATAACTGAAGCAACTCTGACCCTGGGTACTCTCGTACTCCATGATCAGATCAAACACTAGAGTTACAACACCTCTCTCGAGGGAGTTGCAACCGGAAACACGATTCGATAGCTAGTCAAAACATGATCCAAGCATACATGCTAGAGTTCGGCTGCTAAAAGGAAATCATCCAACAAAAAGGGACCAAACACAGAGCAATACATATTAAAACTCCACTAATTCTATTAGCATGAGCATTGTAATAAAAGTTTAGTTACATTGTGTAAATAAAGAAAGTAAATGATTGAAAAAGAGAAGATAGGTATCGCCTCCTTGATATAGGAGGGTGACATACAACAACAGATCCCCTAAGGTGCCTCTAACCCGATATCGGGCGGGAGCTCTGGCTGACATACTCGTGTCAGGCAGCCAGCCCTGTCGGGCGGTATGCCGTGACGGGCAAGCATATCGGTCAAGGCACCCTACCTGATACGGTCGTGGTCAGGGTACCACCCTCTCGGGTGGCACACCATGACGGGTGTTCCATATCGGGTTCGATATCGTGTCGGGTTAAAGATGACTTAGGTTATCGGGTTCCTCGTATCGGGTGTAGGGGCGAGCTATCTCGGGCAAGAGCTCATCTAGGAACTCGGCACATCGGGTGGCCTTCGTAATCATATTTGGCTGCTGTGGCTACCGGGACGGGTTCTAAGTGAACCACTCCTGCCCCCCTCTCGGGTAGGGGGTGTGCTCACCTAGTATCGCCCAGTATGCCCTTTGAACACGTCACACTAGCTCTCGAAGCTTTCTAAAGTTGGCTTTTGCAAGGGTTTTCCCGACCCGTCCCATCGGAGTCTTGTAGCTGCTATTTATAGACAACGGTTGGAAGAAGTTGTGGTTCTCCGGGCGCCATGTGTCCTCCATCGACTCCATTAATGCGGCTTCGGGGATGATCGACATGTGTGTCGCCCGGCACAGCGGGTGCCAGGTTGCAAGCGTGTCGGGTAGTCGTAATGGGTGGCGTCTGCCGGTGGGTGGCTTATATCGCACGACACGCTTCACCGGGAGAGTAGTCGTGGTGGGTACAGCTCCCTGTCGGGTAAACGACGTATCGCCCAACGGGGCTTTTTGCGCGGCACACCCATGTCGCGCGACATCTATATCGAGTAGTTGTGCGATGGGTAATGAGTGTGTCGACCTGCTAGTAGGAGGGCCGATGTAGGTAAACGCCGTTCATGGGCCGGGACAGGCCTTTTGGTAGAAATATAAGGAAAAACTCTGCAAAAGGATGCAAATTTTGGTCAGAGCGTAGCGCAATTTAGTTTTGTTCAAAACATAATGAAATTGATTGGAAAAACAGTTTAGAGGGTAGTTTTGACAACAAAATATAGGCCATAAATAACCCCAAAAAAGGGCGTTATCAATCATGTAACTCTTATTAGTCTAAAAAATGGTCTGCATGTCTCCCACATCATCTTCGCAGATGATCTTCTTCTCTTTGCTAAAACTAACAAGGAGAATGCCACTAGTTTGAAAGGTGTCTTGGAGAATTTTTTACCTCATTTCTAGTTTACAGCTCAATAATGATAAGAGCCAACTGTTCTTCAGCAATTCTAGTTTGGACGATGGCATCAGTGATATTCTTAATATTCTGATTTCCCATTTTCTTGTTTGTTACCTTGGCCTCCCCCACTTTACTGGAAGGCTCACTAAGAAGATGTGTCTACCTATCATTGACAAAGTCAAGTTGAAACTTGACTCTTGGAAAGGAAGACTTCTCTCTTTTATAGGGAGAATCAAGCTCGGTATATCTATGTTGTCAACTTATCATATCTTATGGTCCTCTTCTTTTCCTATTCCTAGATCAGTTATTGACAAATTGTAGAAACTCATGAGAGATTTTATATGGAACGATGAGAAGGACAAGAAGCATATTCACATTGGTTTGTGGAACACCATGTACATGACAAGGACAGAAGGTGGTCTTGGTATTAGATCGATTAAAGATTGGTCCAATGCAGGTCTACTCAAGAATCTTTGGGATCTTGCCAATGATAAAAATTATCTTTGGGTTAAATGGCTTCATGAGAAATACCTAGGGGTGAGCATCGGTCTAGAAATGAACCGGACCGGGCCGAGGACTGACTTTGTATAAATTTATGGATGTAGACTTAACCGTTTGGAAGCAGGACCGGACTGAGACTAGACCATTCTGAGGTAGGACCGAACCAGACCGTTTAGACCGTAATCAGCCCTTTTAACATTTTTTTACAACTTGTTTAATTGTAAAAAGTTGATAATCTTAGTCACTTATAACAATTATATAACATTAATAGCAAACATTTACATTACTAGTGCTGATACATGTACTTTATTTGTACTTGTTTCATAATATACCTACAAATATATATGTATTTTATATAAAAGTCGGTCTGCGGTCTGGTCCATGGTCGGACCAATTTTGGACCGGACCGGACCGAAGATCGAAGTCACTAAAATTTGTGGACCGCGGACCGGACCAAACTCATAATGGACCGGATCAGATTGAACCAAATTGAGCAGTCCAGTTCAGTTTTGCGGTCCAGACCATTATTTGCTCACCCCTAGAAATACCTAAAATTTGACTCAATCTGATCAGTTGTTGAAAGATCAACTGGCTCGTGAGTTTGGAGAAAGCTTCTAAGCAAAAGAAATCTTCTGTTGAAACATATTGCCTTCAAAATTGGTGATGGAAAGGGCACCAAACTCTAGAGGGACCCGTGATTACCTGATAAAAGGAAGTTGTTTGACATAGTTTATAAGCAACTTGTGTTTTATTTTGGTAAAGGAATAAATTCCTGGCTGAGTACCTATATTGAAGATAATCATTGGAAGAGTTTTGAGTTTCAAGGTTCTGATTTCTTTAACTTGTTCTTTAAGTAGTTTCCTCTCCCTTCAGGGGGGATACCATTTTGTTCAAAGGTGGTTCCAAGTTTTGATTGAGAGATGGTTGGAATATCTCTAGAACTATTCATCCAACTGTTACTTGGAGTAAATGGGTTTGGTCCAATGAGGTCCCTCAAAGATATTATGTGATTCTCTAGAAATTCTTTCTTAACAAGCTCTCTACGATTGACACCCTGAAGAGTTTGGATTTCAGTTACCTTCAAGATGTGCTCTGTGTGAGCAACATGAGGAAAGTGTTGAACATCTTTTCTTTAGTTGCAATTACTCTATCAAAATTTGGAATTTCTTCCAAAGTAGTTATGGTTGCAGATTTATTTGTCTCACTTACTTATTCCTATTGAAGAAATAAGCTAGGACTGTTGTTGCTATGTTGTTTTATCATATCTAGTTTGAAAGAAATTTCAAAACTTTTCTTAGAGTTCAAAAGAATCATGAAGCCCTTTGGAAATACATTTAAAAGGATACTTTAGTTGTATGGATAGTTACTTGTATATTTTTGCTTTCTCTTTTCTCTTTTTGGTTTCTTGTAACTCTTATTACACTTTGTAGCAAGACTTTTGTTATCTTTTCCTTTTGAAGTAATGAAAGAAGCATGCATGAGTCACCAAAAAAATATATGCAATTTTATGATATGAGTGGATAATTAGAGTAGAATAATGAAAGAATATGATGACTTTGTTAATGAATTGTGATCCCTACATTTAATTTAGGTTTTCAAATTAAGTATAAAGTGATATTGATCAAATGTATCATAAGGAAGATTCTATTGGAATATAGTATATTGGGCTTTAGTTTCATAATTGAGAATATGATTAAGCTCATGGACCCTTTGAAAGACTAAGGAAGGGGTCATGTGCCCTAGAGCCCAATTCTAATCCAATTGGGTCAATTAAGTTTTACAAATAGCTCCTTGAAGTACAAATTTAGAATGGAGTATTTAGTGCTCAAAATAGTTTTGTAGATGAATAATTAGAATATATGATCATGGGAGAAATTTCAGATGATTTTGATATATCTAGTGGCCTAGATAATTAAGTTAGTAATTATCATGTATTTATTTAGAAGGAATATTTGGAGTGTATATCTAGCCAGTTTTGACCTAAAATCTTGCTCAAGTAAAGATGACGATAATTTAGTGTTTATCCAAAAATTGAGGATCAAATGAAGCTATGAGTTGGGCTATATAAATATTTTTTAAAATTTGTACTTTAATTTAAAATACAAGGACAATAAAAATGAAAAAAGGGGTGGGACTCCAGTCCAGCGCGAACTGAGAGTCGACACTCGAGCGGAATAGGGACCGATGAAGATGGAATTTTCCTCATGAGATCTGGGTTTTTTTACTGATATATAAGTCTTTGATCCTGAAACTAGGGTAGGCTGAACCCAATGCTAGGGTTTGACGTGATTTTAAGATGGAGGAAGAGCATGGGCAGGATGAACAGCGAAAGCCATAAGCGTCGTTCTCCTGTGACCTTCAATCCTGACCACCCTACAAGTACCTTTGATTTTGCAAAGACAAAAGAGGCACGGCTAGACCCCATCCACCTACCAAGTTGGTGGCTGTCGAGAAGGTTGTGTCCTGCCTTGCCCAGATTCGGTCTTGGAGTGGAGAGGGGTATCACCCGAGAGAAGAAGATGAAGAGGCTAACACATCTAGAAGTCAGATCGAGCCTAAGGACAGTAAATATGAATAATGAATAGGAGGAGGATCTAAGGATAGAGCCTCCATTAGTGGTCCAAGCACCAGTCTTGGGTGCGGGTTGTACCATCAGATTTGCAAGCGTCGATGCTCTATTCTCGCATAGAAAATAGGGGATCGTGATGCCTATTCGTGCCTGTATGAAAATGAAGAAGGGAGCGGGTAAGTGGGATGCATCATTCAGATTATGCTAGGGATCAAGACCCAGAGGGAGAGCTAGTGAAGGGAGGTCTTTTTGTCCAGTCCCTCGGATCTCAGAGCTATGGCTCATACCTGTCCACATAAGGTAAATTTCTAAAAATTGTATTTTGAGATATACAGTTCTTTTTGGGGCAAATACAATATCAATGGAAAGGTCTTCAAGAGCACTATGTCCTAAAAAAATTCTAGAAGATGATTTTGACATTTGTTATTTAATATATATTGTATATTCATATCTATATGATTATAATGTTTTATGTATTAAAAATAGAAAACGAATTCAGAAATTCATGCAAATTTTATTGAATGTGTATTTGATATGTTGACACTATTCTAAAGCCTGGTCATTCTAATTCTAGATTCTACTAAGGTTTTTGATGTAAACCATAATAAGGGAATTATGGGTATTTCACTCATTGTTTCATAATGAAACGATTTGAGGTTTTTGCCTAGACCCTAATATACACAGTTCTTATTGTTCCTTAAGTTTTAATCAATTTTCATGTATAATTGTATGAGTATTTTGATTTTGGGTCTAACTGTTGGTATGTATGCCTTGAGAGCCAATCATGGGATGATTGGTGGGATACATTAATATTGATTTGATAAACATCAAAGGCAAGCTTCCAATTCTTTCTGGTTCAGTCATATGAGATAGTGATAGAACATATTGAATGTCTAGAGAATGACAATACTCAATGACGTATGCTTTCAGGTTGAGGACATGAACGATGAGATCATACAGATGCTAAGAGTTTGTACATTCCTGTTATGTCCCTAGTCGGATGTCATTGTGGAAGGTAGATAGACAACAATGACACACAATACTAGATTGTGGTGTTGGTTGATGACAGAATCTCATTAGTCATGATATAGAGATATCAAACCAAACACATAGGTACTTGTTAGAGAACAAGTGTACCGACAGACCCACTGTGAGTTTGACACATGGAACCATGACATGGTAGTCACAGTCAGTACTCACAGTGATGGTGGTGAGTGTGATTCTTTGACCTAAAATCACTACACTCAACACATGTCGTTGGGCACACTTTGACATCATCAAGCGCAGTCCTGAAACATGGGTTGTTATAAAGGTGATGATTGGGTGGCTTTGACACATGGGGCTTTTGAGGGGTGAGTGATAGATATGGGATTTGTCCCTCCTGAGGGAATTTGATATCTAAGGCCACTTGATGAGTAGGATTGAAATAGGCGTGCGCACGCATGTGTGAATCAGTATGTGATATTGATGTCATACATATCTCTTCCAATCTACTCTGAGATCAAGAAAGTGAATGAATGTTGACAGGATGACTATTCCATGCCTCAAGTTCATTTAAGATATCAGTGACAAAGTAATTATACATTCACTGTAACACCATTCACAGATTGTAGGATTGAAAGTTGTTCTCCAACTTTCTACTTTCACTTGGGTGGCACTGATGTGTGACTAGGCACCACTCTTTGCTTGTGAAGTCATAAGTGTTATGGACTTTCACTGCCAACGTGAAATGGACTTGCAGGGTCACACACATAGGATTTAACCTGGAAGAGGAGTTTTGTCCATAAACAATGTTTAGATTGATTACTAAAGGAGTTTAGTAGTTCAATTAAACACTCAATCAATTGATAGCTCAATGTCATAATGTTCAAGGTGTTGGACACATTGATTCGAGTATCATATTGATTGAAATTGCAATTGACTGATTCTGCACAATCTGCACTCCCAACCGATCGGCTCATCGATGAACCGATCGGCTGAGCTTGGTGAATCGTTCGGCTCAAGTGTTGAGTCGATCGGCTCATAGTCAGGGTGAAACGATTGCTTCAAGAGTTGAAACGAACGATTCAACAAGTGCAACCGAGCAAGTTGGGAAAGTAGGATTGGTGGGAATTTTCCTTTCGTTTCACTTGCCCAATTTGATTGGAACAAGGATTGGTATTTGATACCAATTAGAAACAAAAGATGGAAAGTCAATCGGGAACTGACCAGGACCACGAACCGACCGGTTGAGGTGTCCCAACCGATCAGTTGAGGTGTCAACCAACCGGCTCAGGTCCCCAACCGACCGTTTCAGAAATGAAACGATCGGTTCAAGTTGCAAGTTGGTTGTTTTGTGGAAAATCTCGAACCCTTCTACTCCTGCTTTTAGTCCCCTATTGCCCGAGCAAATGCTACCTGATAAGGGAGGCACAGTAAGGGAAAGACAACTGCAGTTGCGACTGGTGGTAGGAGAGTGTGTTGGTGACTAGTACACTGACAGGAGGGTGTGACTCCTTCCAATTCCTTGTGCGACAAGGAGATTGGAGTTCCAGGTGGTCCGTGTGTACTACTTCAGAGGCGGGAGGTTTCTGCCGCTAGGAGGACAACCTTCAATCCCGTCAGTCCCGGTGCGACCAAGAGCTGCACAGACACCATCCAAGACAAGAGGTGAAGACCGTGCAAGGCGCGAGGTATTGTCGCCGAGCAAGCCTCGGGACAAGGTATGATTCCACAAACTATCCTTTCCTATTGTATAGACGTTGACGTGTTTCTTTGTTCTGGGTTTGGGGGAGAAAATTTTTGTTTCCGCTGCCTTCTCTGCCCTCCCCTAAAACCTAACACTAACTAGCTATTAGTCAAGATAACTGATAATTATTTATGAGGCAATATGGGATATGTATGCATATTGTGTATGGAAGATGATTTGCAATTGTGTTTTCATAATTGAATCAATAAGATTATTATATGTGACTATGTTTGAGATTTATTCTCATTATATGATGTGTACGCTCATATTAGTGCATATGATGATTTCTGACTTATTTGATTACAAAGAATATAGTAATGTATAATAAGAGTTTTGATGTAATTTTGATGTTAATATTTTATAGTGATTTTGATATGAGTTATGTTTAGTCTAAATAAGAACCTAAATTTAGTTCAGGAGGTCAGGGTGTTGGGTCTTGAGATTTAAAAATGAAAAAGGGAAATACATGAGGACTTATAGAATGTTGTTTATGTCTTGATAATATGTTGTGAACCAAGGAATGCAGACTACGTTAAGGATCTCCTCAAACAAGTTAAGTGGGCCATGTCTATTGAATTTTATAATTATTATGATGTAGTCTACACCTTGCAACAAAGTAAGTTAGATATTAAGTTACTACCAGACTTCAGTAACTCATATCTTGTCATTCTTTGAGAAATTAGATTTTATTCAGTTTAAGACATTTCAATATATTATCATATTTCAAGTATTTGAGATTTATAGTATTTTTATGCTCAATTCAATTTATTTTCTTAAACCTTTAAACTCAGATGTCAGATATCTGATATCAAAATTATGTTAAGTCATCATGTTAAAACTGAGCCCCAAATTAAGACTTATTAGATAACAAGATTATTAGATTTTAGATTCAGAATTAGTTCTGCTAAGAATTAATGAATAGAGATACAAAGTCAGAGATAATAAATTAAGATTCAAAAATATGAAATTGAGAATAGATTTAGAGATGAGAGATTAAGATTCAGAGATAAGATATTAAGATTCATAGAAAAGAGATTAAGACTCAGAGATTAGATTTAAGAATAGAGATAAAAAATGACATCAAAACATTAATTATATACATTATGAGATAAGTCCTTACCAGAGAGTGATGCATTCAATAGTTGTCGTTCTCATAGGCTATTTATCATGGGATATTTTTGCATTTGTTGTTCGTTTTGATATCATTTGTGCATGATTTATCATTAGTATCCTGTGACACTTAATCACATCAAATAATTGTTATTTTTTACTATTCCAAATGATCTATCATTATTTTGGACTTATTTCTTTATTGTTCACATTTTAGGTGAAAGTTACAAGAAATGAATCACCTCGATATTACCAACAGGTCGTCGGTGGTACTGACAGTTGACACAAAGGGAAGGGTTGATTTGACGAAACTCAATAGTATCGAAAGAGGAATAGGTACTATCGACAGATTAATAGGAGGACTCCAGATGAAATCTCAATACTACCGATAGTCAACTCGGTAGTACTGACTCACTTTATAAGTCCAACAAGGAATGTTAGATACAATATCAGTACTACCGATTGTCAACTCGGTAGTATCAATAGCTTACAACAGATTGTGATTAATTGAGAGTGTCAATACTACTGACATCCCGTCAGTAGTACCCACTCGATGTGATTATACCAGATTAAAGATTGTCATTAATATAACGGTTGGGACATAATGATGCCCTAAGTCACTTCTATGACTTAGGGGGGGGGGTCGGCTAGACCTAGGTATCATGCCATATTTAGTTGTATGAAAAAGGAGAGCAGAGAAGAGAGAAAGGAGAGGAGAAATCAACATTTCCGGTGGTTTGAGCACTACTGGTGGCCCAATTTACAGTCAAAAGACAATAAAACACAACGTTCATCAGAAGGGACCATCCATAGCATATTTCTGCAGGGGGTTTTCCTTATTCTTGATGTTTTCATCATTCATTCCTTCTTCTTCTTCTATGTGCAAAGCAACTAAAATCATGCAGGGCAAATCCCCTTATTCCTTAGGAGCCGAGAGTAACCTGGTTTTACATTGTAATTGACAATTATGAATTAACATCCATGATTCTATAAATTTCTGGACATATTTTTATGAGAGCTGATAACCTCCCATTTTGTGATGTAATCTTATTGGTTTTTCTCAGTTTTCCATACTCTTTCTTAGATAAATTAGATAAAATCTTTAACTTTCCACTTTATTGCAAATATACCATTAGAATACTTTTCTTCTTTTATTTCTTACAGAAAAGCACAAAAAAATTACAAAAGCACCAAACGGTCCCAAGATCGAATGGACACCAAACTGTCCCAAGACCGGATGAAGCCAAACAATCCCAAGACTGTATACAGCCAAACAGTCCCAAGACCGCATAAAGTTACGTGGTCCCAAGACGGAATAAAGGAAAACAGTTTCAATACCGCAAGGACTCAAATGGTTTCCAAACCGGGAGAGTCCAAACGGTTTCAAAACTGAGAGAGTCCAAACGCTCTCAGAACCCAAACGGTTTTCATGACCGTTTGGGCCCAAAACCGCCCAAACCGTTTGAACTTCACTCAAAGCGTATAAATAAGACCCAAAGGGTCCTCACAAGGTATCAAGTTTTCAAACATCCAAAGGTTGCCTCTGTTGCTCCAGAACTGTTCCACCCTTCATCCACTGCCCCGAGGCTGCCGGTCTGAGATCCATACTCCATCCACAAGCTACTTTCTCTCTCATAGCCAAAGAAGGTGGGAAGAGGAGGATTCATCATCAAGCAACTTACAAAGTGTGAAGATAGTTTCTCTCTCTTTCTCCAAGGGGTCGACCTTCCTCCCTTCTTCGTGGAGATGACGTTCTCTCTCTCTCTTCTCACCTCCTTCTTTGTCCTGGCCATGAGCAAGTAGTCTTATACACTAGGGTGCGGGGATTAGCCCCGCTACCCATGTTTTCATTTCATGCAATGTAATCCATAAGTTTGCAATATAGATATACTTTCTTTTCAGTTCAACATCAATTGTTTAATGAATGCTTGTTGCTTGATCACCAACTTGTGTTACATATTATCTTTTAGTATGAATTTTCTACGTTTGTACTATTAAGATTCAAATCTCGATTGAATGTTGGTTCTTGATGCATGTAGCCACCATGCATCTATATCGGTATCTAGGAGTGTCTTTCAAGAAGTGGAGTAAACTCACTTCCATAATTGTACTTTCATACTATGAAATGGAATCAGTTGACGTATGAAAGTACAACCTTGATAAGTCGAGGAACACACCTTGTGAAGGGAATGTTGCAAAGCAAGTGATCATTCATTTGGGGATGGCTGGAATTGCAACATTCCCGCACTTCTCTTAGTTAGTTCTCTGAAAGGAAACTAAATCTACAAAGATACTAACTATTTAGATTCTTATTGCAGGTTATGTTATTATGTTGCATGTTTTGATCCATGCGTAGTGGTGGTGAAAGCCGATCACATCCTAGTGGTTTCTTAACACTGTTTACAACCTTCATTTTACTTTCTTTCTTTTACTTTACTTGCACTTAGTTTAAAACGACCAAATCAACTCTTTGATCTAAATACCAACTGTTAAGGAGTTAGGTGAAATTCTAACGTTTTCTATCTTGCTGATCTCAACAAGACCATTATCATGTGGATTCGACCCTTAACTATACTATGATAAGACTTCCACGTATCATAGAATATGTGGGTGGAGTTTTTAATCTAGTATAAGCAAGTCTAAACCTAAAGACTTACTATCTTTGGGATTTTTAGTGGTGCACGCAACTCCACGCAAATGGAAGCTCCATCAAAAATTGGTGCCGTTGTCGGGGACAACGAAACGTTTTAATTTCATTTATCATCTTGCTAGTTGGTTAGGGTTTTACACTTTTCTTTAAACATTACTCCATATTTTCTTGATTTCATCACATCTCCCGCATCATCTGAAAAGTGTGTTTCTTCCTCTACTCAGGTAGAATACGTGTATGAAACCATCGCATAATCTCGGATTCTCCCCTGATCCAGAGTACGACTCTGAGGTAGAGAGAAGTTTCTGCTGCCACATCAGACTTAACCGCCAAAGATCCAGACAAATGGCTGATGATCAACGCCAAGTTGCACTAGTAATGGATAGGGTCAACATCGCCATTGCCGCTCAGAGAGCATAACTCATTGCTGACACTCGTGCTCAGGTCCAAGCAGAAATCCGAGCTGAAGAACAGGCCCACATCCGAGCTGAAAACGAAGCAGCTAATGAAGCTGCCCAGTTAGAGCTAAGAAACAAGCAACTACGGGACTATGTCGTCCCCAAGAACTATGAAGACAATCATCCAGTCTGGCCACCAATCATCAACATACCTAATTTCAAAATTCGGACACAATGGATTCAAATCATGCATGGTATCTCATTCTCTGGTGGTTCTGGAGATGACTGCGTGGATCATTTGAAGAGATTCAAGGCACTTTGTCGACTTGTCCCACAAGCCGGAGTTGCCTTTGAGGCAATAATGCTACATCTTTTTCACTTCACTCTATCTGGAAGGGCCTTGAGTTGGTACAACTCACTTGATAGGGAGCCAATCATCAACACCTGGGCTCCCTTGGAAGAAAAGTTCCTAGAAAAGTTTTTCCCTCCTTCATTAACCTACAAAATTAGGGGGTAGATCAACCACTTCACCCAACTTCCTGGAGAAACACTCGCAGAAGCATGGGAAAGATTCAAGGAGATTCTAAGGAAGTGCCCTCATCATGGTATCTCCTAAAATCAATTAATAGAGACATTCTATAGGGGGTGAGTGATGATATCAAGCAATTTCTGGATTCCTCATCTGGAGGAAATTTACGAGGAAGAACTACGAGGATGCTTGGAATGTCATTACAATTGGAAGTGAGAACCAATCCAATTGGGGACGATCATCCACTAAGGGAGTCCTCAAAGTTTATAAGGTTGAGAAATCAATGGAAATGAAAGCTATTGCTGAATCTTTAAAGACTATAGCTCACAAATAGCAGGCACTTGAAACTTCATTTGGAGAATACAATAAGAAGAAAAAACCCCAAGTCCAACAAGTTAAAGCTGCCACAGGGACTTGTGAAGCCTGTCACGCATATGATCACCCTACACTGTCATGTGGCTTACTTTATAATGTGATGATGGATATGCAACCACCACAAAAGCAGTACGAACCGATCATCGAACACCATGAAGATCAGATGCCCGAACAAGTCAATTCCATTCATTCCATACCAGGACAAGCTTACTATAATCCAAATCAACCAAGAAACCACCCCGGGTTTCAATATGGGAATCCTACGGGGACTGCTAACCTGTAAGATCAAACACAAGGTGGATCTACCAATAGATTGCCACCTGGATTTCAAAGTAACTATAACCAAAATGAAGGGAATCTTAGAAATAATTTCCCAAGATCCAACTACCCAAGAAATCCCTCCGCCTACTATCAATATACCCATCCTCCTCTGCACCCACAATTACAGCCTCAGCTGCAGCAATCACAACAACCTCAGTTAACACCACCTCCGCAACAACCACCTCAAGGGCAGCAACAACTCACTCAGTTTTGACAGAAAAATGCTCCTTCCCAGGCAACAGATGAGATGACTATGATTAGGCAGATGTTACAGTCACAACAAACCATGCTTGCCAATCAGCAAGCTCAACAGAAGGTTGTGGAGGCTCAACTAGCACAAATTGATGCCCAGTTGAAACCACCAACATGTACTTTTGCTGGTCAACCAGAGTCAAACCCAAGACACAATCAAAATAGACCGATTAATTGAATGTCGTCACTACAATATCTGGTCGTGTCTTTCATGAAGATACAAGAATCGCTCATGATGATGATGATACACCTATTTTTACTCCAAACGCAAGCACGAATCTAGGAATTGAGAAATCTACGGAGACTGCAAAAGGTAAAGAAAAGGGACAAGCTCCCAAAGAGCCAGAAGTTCCGCAATATAAACCTAGGATACCATATCCAGGAAGATTGAGAGAGACTAAAATGGACACTAGATTCCAAAAATTCAAGGAGGCAATGAAGAAACTTTATATCGATATCCCGCTCCTCGATGCCCTCTCTGATATACCAGCTTGGGATAAATATTTGAAAACCTTGCTATCAAGGAAATATATTACTGAAGAGAAAGATACGGTCAAACTGACTCAGACCACCTCCGACATCATTCTTAATAAAATGCCAAAGAAAAAGGACCCTGGTTCCTTCGGTATTCAATGCTGTATTGGAAATGCTTCGAGCAAAAAGGGATTAGCTGACTTAGGGGCTAGAATATCTATTATGCCCTACTCCATGTGTAAAAGATTGGGTTTTACTGACTTGTTACCCACAACGATGACAATTCAGTTAGTTGATTCCACTATCACTGCACCCCTAGGAATTATTGAAGACATTCCAGTCAGGATAGGCAATGATTCTTATGTCCCATGTGATTTTGTCATTATGGATATCAAGGAGGATCTAAGATACCCAATAATATTCGGCAGACCCTTCCTAGCCACAGTCAGGGTGCTCATTGATGTCGAAGCTGGCATGATCATTCTGAGATTGGGAAAAGAAGCAATTCAGTTCCGGGTCCTCAACAGCATGAAAGGCCCCAACATTCAAGAGGAAGTTTTTCTCTTAGATGCAATACATCAAATGTCCCAATTGGAAATATCTGAACCATCTGATGATTTAGAGAATGTCCTAATAAATCCATAAGTTGAATTCTCAACCAATGAATCAGTTCAACAATGCCTGCAACACTTAGAGAAAGCTGAAGATGCACCAACAGCCACTTTTGAGGAGCTCAAATCTGTCACTATTTTAGAAACAATAGAAGCACATAAGGCTCCCGAGATGAAAACCCTTCCAAAGGGACTTAAGAATGTCTTCCTGGATGAAGAAGAACTATGTCCAGTAATCATCAGTTCCACTCTGATGAAAGACCAGGAAGAAAGACTTCTCGTTGAGTTAAAGAAACATAAGAAATCCATTGGGTACAAAATAACTGACCTGACAGGTATAAACCTAGCCCTATGCATGCATAGACTTCCCATGGTAGAAGAATTCAAACCTTCAAGAGAGTACCAGAGAAAGTTGAACCCCAATCTTAAAGAGGTGGTTCGCCTCGAGGCCCTCAAACTTATGAAAGTTGGTATTATCTACCCAATTTCAGATTCCCAATGGGTTAGCCTTGTCCAAGTGGTCCCCAAAAAGGGAGGAACCACTGTCGTGCTAAATGATAAAAATGAGCTAGTACCCACAAGGACTGTCACGGGGTGGAGAATGTGTATCGACTATAGGAAACTAAACAAAGCAACAAGAAAAGATCACTACCCTCTACCTTTTCTTGACAAAGTCCTCGAATGCCTAGCCCATCAAAAGTTCTTCTGTTACCTCGATGGTTATTCTGGGTTCTATCAAATCCCTATACACCTAGAAGACTAAGAAAAAACAACTTTTACTTGTCCCTTTGGAACCTACGCTTTCAGAAGAATGCCCTTCGGGCTGTGCAACGCACCCGCTACCTTCCAAAGATGCGTGTCTGCTATTTTTGTAGGGTTAACCGAGTCCATAATGGAAGTATTCATGGATGACTTTTCAGTCTACAGAGATTCTTTTGACAATTGTCTACTCGACCTTGGACAAGCCTTACAAAGATGTGAGGAAACAAACCTTATCCTAAATTGGGAAAAATGCCACTTTATGGTAACTGAAGGTGTCGTCCTCGGACATAGAGTGAGTGAAAGAGGAATTGAGGTAGACAAGGCAAAAATTGATGTCGTCTCAAAATTGTCTCCTCCAAAGGATGTAAAAGGAGTATGAGCATTCTTGGGTCATGCTGGGTTTTATCGAAGATTCATTAAAGATTTCTCGAAAGTAGCAAAACCCATGACCCACTTATTGACCAAGGACACTGATTTCAATTTTGACCAAGAATGCTTACAATGCTTCACAACCTTAAAGAATGCTCTAGTCTCTGCACCCAATCTGAGAGCACCTGACTGGTCAAAACCATTCGAAATAATGTGTGACGCTAGCGACTATGTTATAGGAACGGTGTTAGGGCAAGGAATTGACAAAAATCCTTATGTAATATACTATGCGACCAAGACACTTGATGAAGCGCAAAAGAACTATACCACTACAGAAAAGGAGTTCTTAGCTGTCATCTATGCATTTGAGAAATTCCACTCCTACCTGATCAGATTAAAGGTCATAGTCTACACTGACCACTCCGCCATACGATATCTAATTCAGAAGCAAGATGCGAAACCCAAACTTATCCGCTGGGTGTTGATGCTTCAGGAATTTGATTTGGAAATCAAAGACAAAAGCGGAGTGGAAAACATTGTCTCTGATCATTTCAGTCGCATTGAAGTTGAGGATGATGATAAAATACCTATCCGAGACTCCCTCCCTAACGAACAACTTATGAAAATTACCCCCGGATTCCCCTGGTATGCTGACATAGTGAACTATCTGGCCACAGGAATCATTCACCCCTCTGCCTCTTACCACAAAAAAAAGAAATTCCTCCATGATGTTAAGCAATACTACTGGGATGAACCTTATCTCTTTCATCTATGTGCAGACAGACTTTTCCAGCACTGCATACCAGAAGAGGAAATTACTTCTGTCTTAGAACATTGTCATTCCGGCCCCACTAGGGGACACATGAGTTCAAAAAAGACCGCTCTGAAAGTTCTACAATCGGGTGTCTTTTGGCCAACAATAGCAAGAGATTCCCATGATTTTTAAGATCATGCAATAAATGTCAACTTTCTGACGGTATAACTAAAAGGAATGAAATGCCTCTCACTATGTGGCAAGAAATCAAACTTTTTGATGTTTGGGGAATAGACTACATGGGTCCCTTCCCCTCATCCTATTGATTTTCTTACATATTGGTCACTGTGGATTACGTATCAAAATGGGTAGAAGCTATACCCACCGTTTCCAGCGATTCAAAGCCAGTCATCAAGATGTTCAAAGATATAATTTTCCCCAGATTCGGAGTCCCCCGAACCATCATATCTGACGAAAGAACCCATTTTATGGAAAGAAGCTTCGAAGCCCTCCTAAAAAAATATGGAGTCAACCATAAGGTCGCCACACCTTACCATCCACAAACTAGTGGCCAAGTCGAAGTTTCAAATAGACAACTGAAATTAATTTTAGAGAAAACTGTCAATAGACATTGTACCGGTTGGTCCACCAAGCTTCCCGATGCCCTTTGGGCCTACCGCATAGCTTATAAAACACCGATTGGAACAACCCCGTTCTTTCTGGTATATGGGAAATCATGTCATCTTCCATTTGAACTGGAACATAAGGCCTGGTGGGCCATTAAACAATTGATTTTTTACTTTAAAAGTGTTGGTGAGTACAGACAACTTCAGTTGCAAGAACTAGAGGAGCTCAGAATGACTGCATACCAAAGTGCCAGGATCTACAAAGAACAAACCAAGATGTGGCATGATGGTCATCTCAAAAGAGAAAGACATCACTATTGGAGACAAAGTCCTTCTTTTCAACTCCAGACTCAAAGTGTTCCCTGGGAAACTTCATACAAAGTGGTCTGGGCCTTTTACCATTAAACACATTTACCCCACCGGAGCAGTCATCATCGTTGACAATAATGGGGGAGAACGGACCATTAATGGCCACAGATTGAAGAGATACTACACACCAGCAGACAAAATACCAAGACAGACTATTGAGATCCATGATCCCTCAGCACTGACATAACCAAACCGGATTCTCGTCGGGCCAACGACGTAAAACCCAGGCGCTACTTGGCAGGAAACCCAAGATCTGAGTATCACCGTTTTTATTTTTGCTTCTTCATTTGATTTAGGTTTATCATCTTTAATCTGAAAATATAAAAATCCACACAAATCACCAAAACAAACATAAAAATATAATAATAAAAAACCTAAACCATCTTATCCTAAACGGTCTTGAAACCGTTTGTGTAAGGACCCTGACCTTCATTTAGGGATTACCCTATTTGTTTTGCTTAACCCTGATGCTTAGTTGACTGCTAATCACCTTCAGTGGTGATTAGGGTTGGTTGTGCTTTGTTGAGAGTTGGAGGTGCTACTTGAAAATAACCCAAGTCTAGGGTTTGTGGGCAAGTTTGTCACCTTGTGAGGTGTTCCTCTCTCTCCTTGCTTCCTATAGTGTAGAGAGGAAGGTTTGGGCTCGTGCCTTGAGTTCCTTTGGGCTTGGTTGAGCTTGTTGGGCCTTGTGGTGCCTTGCTTTTGTTTCCTTTGGGCCTTGTGTCGGGCAAGAAGTGGTTGTGTCGCCCAGGGGTGTATCGCCCAAGCTGGAGGTGTATCGCCCAAGTGTGTCGCCCATAGTGTTGATGGTGTGTCGCCCATGACCTTTGACCAAGATTTGACCTCGTTTGTGTCACCACTAGTGGACACTTAGTGCTTGATGCTTGCATGTAGCAATGACCTTGGACATGTGTTTAGGGCTTGCTAGAGTGGTGGCTCGTGCACTAGGACAAGTGTCCCTAGGTGGGCGACACCTTAGTTGGATCTACCTTGTTTTCTCCTCCCTTCCCTTCTATATAGGTGTTTCCTTTCCCTTGCTAAGGATTCCTTTGGTCCCTTAGTTTCTTCTCCACCTTGGTGCATGACACACTCCCTTTCTTGCAATTTGGTGGCCGATACCCTTGGAGGAGCTAGCTTGGTGGCCGATATCCTTGAAGTCTCCTTCTTGCTTCCTTGGTGGTGCGTGGAGCTAGGAGCTTGGAGCTTGCTTAAGGTGGGTTACATAACTCCTAACCCTAACTACTTTACCATCTTCTATGTTCTTGTTGTGAGTTTGGTTTCCTTGCTTAGTGCACCATGTTAGCCGAACCTATGATCTAGGGTTTCTTGGTGAGCAATACTCCTTTCTCTCCTTAGTCTAGAGGAGTGAGTTTGAGCTTCTAGTAGCATGGGCAATACCCCTCTTTCTCTTAGTTGATTGAGGTGAGCTTGTGTTCTAGTTGCTTGAGCAACACCCTCCTCTCACCATGGACTAGAAGGGTGAGCTTGGTGATAGTAGTGAATCGTGCTAGGGTTGTTTCTTGTGTTGCTCGTTTGGTGATAGATGATGTGCAAGACCCCTCTTTCTTAGTCGATTGAGGTGATCCATCTTCTTGATCCACTAGGGTTTTGGTGCCCTTGTGCTTGATGTGGATGATGATCTTATGAGAGGCACCTTGGTTGTTATGAGCTTGGGGAGGTGTTGTCCGACAGCCCTCTTGACCTAACACCTTGAACGACAGGCTATGGTGGTTGTGATGGACGATACTCCTGGTCTCTGTGACGGGCGTCACACTACCACTCTGCCTTGTGACGGCTGTTAGGTCATGGTTTAGTTAGTTGTACGATAGGTCCCTTGATAGCATTTTGAGTTGTACCTATGGACGATACCTCTTGTGGAGTACATGGTCTGATACACACATGTTGTAACATACTGAATCTCAGGGTCTTCCCTACAATTTACCCACTTTTGAGCTTTCCTTTGCCTTTTAGTCCATTTGGACCTTTTTCATAAATTTCCCATCCTTTTGGATCATTTTTGGACTCCATGTGCAATTTGAGCACAATTTGATGTTGAAATCACTATTTACCCTCATTGATGTAAATTGAGGGGTGTTTGCACAAATAACCCACATTAGGAGATAAGTTAGGGTTAATTATGTAATTTGGTCATTTATGGGATAATATTAATAGATAATATTTATTTGGAGCTTTTTGGATAAATATATTATTAATAATATGTATTTGAGTTCATATATGTGTATATTAACCTTTATTGTTTCTCTCTCCTCAAAATATGATTTTAGTTCACATTAATATGTTATTTTGTTGAGTAATGAGTATTTGTACCCTAATGTGTTTTATATGTCGAATTTACTCACATGTTTCTCATTAATAAGCTTTTTCATATAATTCCTTGATTTTAATATATTATTATACTCTTTTATGAGCCATATATTTATTAATGGCCATATTATGCATTAAATGAGAAAATGATTATATAGCATTGTAATACTCGTCGTTATAAGCCTATGGTTCAAATTTGGTGTTGTTTGGAGTTGATTTGACCTTTCAAATCCATTTTATTAGCTTTTAATATGGTGTGTATATAGTTATTGCATCGATTTCTTTTACATCAAAATGTAACGCTAATGTTCGGTTATTTTACTGTCACGCGCCCCCTTTTTGGTCTGCGATCCATCTGACGGCTCAGAGTTGATCATCTGCGTGATAGGATGGCCAAAGATGCGTCTTCTTCCTCCAGTTACTCGCGTGTCCGAGCAACAGTTACGCCCCTCGGATCCATGAAATCGTTTTTCCTCTATGATGGATCGTTTCACACGATTCCTTTTCCGTAGAATTCGGCTCTCGATGACGAATTGAATGAGCCCTAGCTCATCATCTACCTCGCTGAGTTGACGAAACGCCCAACTGGGCTCTCTGCCTCCTCTTCGCGGAGGAGTTACAGAGTGGGGTTGCTATACCCCCTTGCCTACCTGAGACCTATAAAACAATCCTCAGCCCCCGCTCATCGCTCCTCCACACTCAATTTACCCTAATCTACCCTCAGTCACCTGGACCTAGCCTCTCTTCTTCTCCGGAAATGGTGCCTTGCTGCTCTCACCCCTGGCCTCCTCGGGTCGATTCCTTGCGTGGTAAGCACCTAGGGCCTTGGCTCTACCTCCTCCTGCTCTTGGTTTTCCCTGTGGATGCCCCAACCGTTGCGTCCTGTAAATCGTCGTGGAGCTCCGCCGGCGCCATGCTTCTTCTGACCCTGGTGTTCCTCCGCCCGCGGATATACATCCGTTCGACTCGATTTGGTTCCACGAAGCTACGCCCGGTCTCGGTTGTCGATTTGGTGGCGTTTTTGTGTGGTTTCACCTCCACCTTTGTTCCCCTGTTTCCGGCCATCTTGGGCCTCCCTTCTTTGCGACTGTGCATGCCTCTGTGCGTGTGTGAGCTCCCTGTGACCGCGAGACCTCGGGGAACAGTTTCCCGGTCTCAGCTTGGGACAAACCCGCAAGGAAGCAGGCAGGAGCAATGGAGCCAAGCTCCAGGTTGCTCCCTCGCCATGGCCGAGGAAGGAGCAATCGGGCACAGGCAAGGACCAATGCACCCCTGCCCCTGCCATGGGCCTTTGCTTTTGGGCTAGGGTCATTTTGGTCTTTTCACCCCCAGTTTCTTCTTTCTCGCTTGCAAAGCAATTGATCTGTTCAAATGACTCTTTTGCCCTCGTCAAGTTAATTGGATTGATTGAACGAGCAAGGATATTTTGGTCCTTTACTCTGTTATTTAAATCGAATCCTATTTTTATTTAATTACATGTCACACTATAGTTTTCCTAATTTCTGATTGGTCAGGTTTACTTAATTCATAGTAAATCGATCCTTTATCAGAAAAATATGAATAAATAGTCGATGGAAAGAATTTTTAACGTAGAATCTGACTTTAGGATTTTTGAGGCATGATTTGGATTCCTTTTCTGAAGTTTGCTTTGATTGGCATTTTTAGTATGTAAATGTTTTAAAATACATAATTAATTCATTTTAACTCTGTTTTATATAATAAAATATGTTTTCTTAATCAGGAGATTATGAGTAATCTTTTGGGCTTGGTTTTGAACTCTAGATCGTAGTTTTGTAAAAATTAGGGTTTTTCTATGCTTTATGTCTTTATATATATTAATACATGTGTTATGCTTATAACTAGGATATATGGATGGTTTGCTATCTGTTTGGTGGATATGATGGTAATGTATATATATCTAAGGTATGTGAAACTTATTTCGTATGTGAAGCCTATTTTATGTATGTGGCTCCTATGTATGTGCACCCTATTTTGTATCCGACCCCTATGTATGTGAACAACTGTGATGAATGTGTGGAATATATAATGTGCAAACTACCTAACTTTCAGTTGGGCTTTTACCCAACCCCGCTCATTATTGTTCTAGCCTCATTTCCCTCTAATTGCATTTATTGACTCCTAACTTATTTTATGCTTCTAATACCGTTGTTGTCTCATCTTTTGATATACTTGCTCTTGTTTCACTTTGACATATCCTATTCTCTTGGAATTATTATTTACAGGTTGAATTGGGTCAATGACCCCACATGCTATTGTTCTTGTCTTATGATGCAAATGTCTAATGAATGATATATTTTGCCACTATTTTATGCATGGTAGATAATTTGACTAGCTAACTATCATAGATGCTTATGCGTAACCATTAGGGTGTGCTTTTCTACCCGGGGTGTGCTTTTCTACCCTTATATATACAGAGGCGTGCTTTTCTGCCTATGGGTGTGCTTTTCTACCCAATACATATATTTTGGTCAATGACTCAGTGGTGTCTTGGCCCTACTATAGTTAATTTAGTCCAATATATCTACATGCAAATATTTAATTTAATGTGATGATTAATGGTGGCAAGATCTGTTATTTATTGGAATATTCATATATTAGCCACATTCCTTTTGAAATCTCTTATTGTGGAGAATCCTTTATATTGTAAAGCTTTTTATTATGATTTGTCCTATCCCTTATTTTTAACACATACCTTGTTTATCTTTCTCTTGCTGGATGACCCCAACCATCCAGGATAGGATCAGAGTGCGCATGGAAGCTTGGTGAACCCAAGGATAGGATAAGAAGAAAGGAATATATAGCTTGAGTGATCATGTTTGCTTTTATGTTATATAGTTGTTTAGTTTGGAGACAATGTTGTATTAGTCTAGTCTTCCTCTACCTAGATCCTAGTTGTTCTTGTATAAAGTTGTACTTCCTTTATGGAAAATTTATAATGTACTCTTTATACATTTTTGGATAATGTCAAGATTTAAATTTCCGCTGCTACACAATTGATGATTTTGTTTATCATGTTTATAGTAGAGACTTTGGGTCTTTACAGCATGGTATCAGAGCATCAAGGTAGTCGGATTCTTGACTAATTCAAAATTGTCTCCTAGATAGAACCCTTATCTTATATAGTTTCCCTTTAGTTAGTTTTTCACCTTAGAGTTGACCTATAAAGAATGTTTGATTTAGGATCATAATAATTTCTTATTAGAAATAAAATTTGTCAACTTTTTGGTGAATTGTTTATTGAGTAGCTATTAGAGCAAGAAGTTGAAGTGATGGTGTCTAGAAAGGGTCAGAGCTTGGGGGCTGGCAATATTTTCCTCTGCCCCACTAGCTTGGTCACGAGGACTCCTGAGCTCATATGACCTGGCCTGGCCTGATCTGAAACGGACAGCTCGAAATAGTCTACCTTTAGACATTACCTTATTGTTGAATAACCTTTATAACCCTTATATGATGATTTCATTTCTTTTCTCGAAATCATCTAGTAATCCCTAAGTATCTTATGTGAGCCTTAGATTTCCATGTTTAGGGTTTAGTGTACCCTATGCTATACCTTGAGTTGGAAGATAGATTTTAGTAAGACCTTTCATGTTGGGCTTTATACCCTTAAAATAGTTTGACTTAGTCAACCCTTTGAGTGGAAAGGTGGTGATAGTACCTTGATAGATTTTGGAGTTGTTGATTTCGAGGACAAAATCCTCTTTAGGGGGTTGGAGTCCCTCAATGCCTTGAAATCAAGTAACCATAACTCCTTAGACATGGGAATAGAGACCTTATGTGTTTAGAGTTTAATAAACCTAATATAGTTGTAATTCATCTTGTTTGCTTATGAACAAATGGATAAGTCACATAATCCTTATGCTTGAACCTTAATATACTCTTGATGCACATAATCATTAATTATTCATATGTGTATATGCCTAGTTTTGATTAAGTCACCCTAATGGTAAAATGTGTATGGTAAAATACACCCTAAGATGCTTTAATATGTAATGGTCATGTTGACCTAAACCCTAGGATGTAATCATCTAGCCTTGACGACATATATATATATACCCTTCATGCCTTTCTTGATACTCTAGTGACGTTAGGTGTCTTCACATTTTATGCTTGGGTACATGTAGATGGATTATAATCCCTTAATCATATTTGTGACCTAATTATCAACACATGTTAGGCATAGCACCTTGTTGACTAAAATACATCTCATTGATCATCTTATTGGTTTATGGATCAAATCAGTAATAAGATGATGAGTAATTAGATTCACATAATGTGAGGTTGATTCATAGTAATTAGTGTTGTGAGAGAATATGATTAGTGATGATTCATGATATGAGTATGTTAGATGTTGTGCCAATATGTTCCTTGGAGATAAGCCATATACCCTTAGACCTGTTATTAGGATGATATTATATGGCATAATCCCACATGATGTAGCTAATGGATAGTAATATTGAGTTATTTAGGTTTTGACCTAATACATTAATTGTTGTTGGGAATGGTTTAATATAGGTTGTAATGGCCTTGTAAACCCTAATTGTGCTTAAAACCCTTAATGAGGGAAATACATATGATATTATATTGAGATGTAATTGTTTTGGATAAAATGTGGCACAAGTGATAGTATAATAGATGTGCTGCCTTTTCATGATAGAGTTTATGCAACAAGATGTTAGTTTAAGTTTAATAAAAGGCTATAGGTTTTGTGGAAACCTTAGTAACACCTGACTTATGTAGATTTTGTGTTGTACCCTAGATTAAGGGTTATAACCTAGTGTTTAAGGTTGGGATGTTGCACACTCACCCTTTCTTTCCTCTTGTGTGATTTCGGGGACGAAATCCTCTTTAAGGGGTGGTGTGCTGTAACATACTGAATCTCAGGGTCTTCCCTGCAATTTACCCACTTTTGAGCTTTCCTTTGCCTTTTAGTCCATTTGGACCTTTTTCATAAATTTCCCATCCTTTTGGATCATTTTTGGACTCCATGTGCAATTTGAGCACAATTTGATGTTGAAATCACTATTTACCCTCATTGATGTAAATTGAGGGGTGTTTGCACAAATAACCCACATTAGGAGATAAGTTAGGGTTAATTATGTAATTTGGTCATTTATGGGATAATATTAATAGATAATATTTATTTGGAGCTTTTTGGATAAATATATTATTAATAATATGTATTTGAGTTCATATATGTGTATATTAACCTTTATTGTTTCTCTCTCCTCAAAATATGATTTTAGTTCACATTAATATGTTATTTTGTTGAGTAATGAGTATTTGTACCCTAATGTGTTTTATATGTCGAATTTACTCACATGTTTCTCATTAATAAGCTTTTTCATATAATTCCTTGATTTTAATATATTATTATACTCTTTTATGAGCCATATATTTATTAATGGCCATATTATGCATTAAACGAGAAAGTGATTATATAGCATTGTAATACTCGTCGTTATAAGCCTATGGTTCAAATTTGGTGTTGTTTGGAGTTGATTTGACCTTTCAAATCCATTTTATTAGCTTTTAATATGGTGTGTATATAGTTATTGCATCGATTTCTTTTACATCAAAATGTAACGCTAATGTTCGGTTATTTTACTGTCACGCGCCCCCTTTTTGGTCTGCGATCCATCTGACGGCTCAGAGTTGATCATCCGCGTGATCGGATGGCCGAAGATGCGTCTTCTTCCTCCAGTTACTCGCGTGTCCGAGCAACAGTTACGCCCCTCGGATCCATGAGACCGTTTTTCCTCTATGATGGATCGTTTCACACGATTCCTTTTCCGTTGAATTCGGCTCTCGACGACGAATTGAATGAGCCCTAGCTCATCATCTACCTCGCTGAGTTGACGAAACGCCCAACTGGGCTCTCCGCCTCCTCTTCGCGAAGGAGTTACAGAGTGGGGTTGCTATACCCCCTTGCCTACCTGAGACCTATAAAACAATCCTCAGCCCCCGCTCATCGCTCCTCCACACTCAATTTACCCTAATCTACCCTCAGTCACCTGGACCTAGCCGCTCTTCTTCTCCGGCAATGGTGGCTTGCTTCTCTCACCCCTGGCCTCCTCGGGTCGATTCCTTGCGTGGTAAGCACCTAGGGCCTTGGCTCTACCTCCTCCTGCTCTTGGTTTTCCCTGTGGATGCCCCAACCGTTGCGTCCTGTAAATCGTCGTGGAGCTCCGCCGGCGCCATGCTTCTTCTGACCCTGGTGTTCCTCCGCCCGCGGATATACATCCGTTCGACTCGATTTGGTTCCACGAAGCTACGCCCGGTCTCGGTTGTCGATTTGGTGGCGCTTTTGTGTGGTTTCACCTCCACCTTTGTTCCCTTGTTTCCGGCCATCTTGGGCCTCCCTTCTTTGCGACTGTGCATGCCTCTGTGCGTGTGTGAGCTCCCTGTGACCGCGAGACCTCGGGGAACAGTTTCCCGGTCTCAGCTTGGGACAAACCCGCAAGGAAGCAGGCAGGAGCAATGGAGCCAAGCTCCAGGTTGCTCCCTCGCCATGGCCGAGGAAGGAGCAATCGGGCACAGGCAAGGACCAATGCGCCCCTGCCCCTGCCATGGGCCTTTGCTTTTGGGCTAGGGTCATTTTGGTCTTTTCACCCCCAGTTTCTTCTTTCTCGCTTGCAAAGCAATTGATCTGTTCAAATGACTCTTTTGCCCTCGTCAAGTTAATTGGTTTGATTGAACGAGCAAGGATATTTTGGTCCTTTACTCTTTTATTTAAATCGAATCCTATTTTTATTTAATTACATGTCACACTATAGTTTTCCTAATTTCTGATTGGTCAGGTTTACTTAATTCATAGTAAATCGATCCTTTATCAGAAAAATATGAATAAATAGTCGATGGAAAGAATTTTTAACGTAGAATCTGATTTTAGGATTTTTGAGGCATGATTTGGATTCCTTTTCTGAAGTTTGCTTTGATTGGCATTTTTAGTATGTAAATGTTTTAAAATACATAATTAATTCATTTTAACTCTGTTTTATATAATAAAATATGTTTTCTTAATCAGGAGATTATGAGTAATCTTTTGGGCTTGGTTTTGAACTCTAGATCGTAGTTTTGTAAAAATTAGGGTTTTTCTATGCTTTATGTCTTTATATATATTAATACATGTGTTATGCTTATAACTAGGATATATGGATGGTTTGCTATCTGTTTGGTGGATATGATGGTAATGTATATATATCTAAGGTATGTGAAACTTATTTCGTATGTGAAGCCTATTTTATGTATGTGGCTCCTATGTATGTGCACCCTATTTTGTATCCGACCCTTATGTATGTGAACAACTGTGATGAATGTGTGGAATATATAATGTGCAAACTACCTAACTTTCAGTTGGGCTTTTACCCAACCCCACTCATTATTGTGCTAGCCTCATTTCCCTCTAATTGCATTTATTGACTCCTAACTTATTTTATGCTTCTAATACCGTTGTTGTCTCATCTTTTGATATACTTGCTCTTGTTTCACTTTGACATATCCTATTCTCTTGGAATTATTATTTACAGGTTGAATTGGGTCAATGACCCCACATGCTATTGTGCTTGTCTTATGATGCAAATATCTAATGAATGATATATTTTGCCACTATTTTATGCATGGTAGATAATTTGACTAGCTAACTATCGTAGACGCTTATGCGTAACCATTAGGGTGTGCTTTTCTACCCGGGGTGTGCTTTTCTACCCTTATATATACATAGGCGTGCTTTTCTACCTATGGGTGTGCTTTTCTACCCAATACATATATTTTGGTCAATGACTCAGTGGTGTCTTGGCCCTACTATAGTTAATTTAGTCCAATATATCTACATGCAAATATTTAATTTAATGTGATGATTAATGGTGTCAAGATCTGTTATTTATTGGAATATTCATATATTAGCCTCATTCCTTTTGAAATCTCTTATTGTGGAGAATCCTTTATATTGTAAAGCTTTTTATTATGATTTGTCCTATCCCTTATTTTTAACACATACCTTGTTTATCTTTCTCTTGCTGGATGACCCCAACCATCCAGGATAGGATCAGAGTGCGCATGGAAGCTTGGTGAACCCAAGGATAGGATAAGAAGAAAGGAATATATAGCTTGAGTGATCATGTTTGCTTTTATGTTATATAGTTGTTTAGTTTGGAGACAATGTTGTATTAGTCTAGTCTTCCTCTACCTAGATCCTAGTTGTTCTTGTATAAAGTTTTACTTCCTTTATGGAAAATTTATAATGTACTCTTTATACATTTTTGGATAATGTCAAGATTTAAATTTCGGCTGCTACACAATTGATGATTTTGTTTATCATGTTTATAGTAGAGACTTTGCGTCTTTACACCTGTCTTAAGATGTAGTTTGGGGTTGTTGTGCTTTGAGGTAGGCGTTGCTAGTAGTTGTGATGGGCGTCACACTAACCCCTTGTGAATGCACGACAGGGTGTGTGTCACACTAGCCCGACACCATGTTGCCCGATATCACCCATAGATGAGGGTATCCTGCCCGATACCACTTGTGGTGAGGGTTTGTGGTGCTATTAGTGAGAGTCATGCCCCTCATATAAATCGACATGTTGAATGGTAATTGATATGGTAAAGCTTGTTTATGTAACACATATGTCTTTACCCATGTATGTGACCATCTTGATTATCTGTATAAAGCTGAGATAATGGTAAGCATGTAATATGGTTTGCTTTATGATGAAACCTAAGCTCATGATTGATAAAGTATATAGTTATTAATGTCACCCTATATTGATAAGTATGGTCTTTCTGTTAAGCCTATGATTATTGCATACACTAACTATGCAGGTGATGATTAGCCAAGTAAAAGGCTATGAGGAATATATGAGGAGTAACATTGTTTTGATAGTTACTCTTGATGATGAGATAACATGTATGATGTGTTTGGATAACAGTACTTGGGATTGCTATCCCATGATGATGATGAAGCCTTGAGAGGCAGTGGCAATATATGATGAGGGACTGAAATCCCATTGTATGTGATGATCCTTGAGATGGATCTGGATGATTGGCAAGAGGACAAGTAATAACATGTAATGTTGGATCCTTGTGATGGATCAGGATGATGTGATTACAATAAAAGCATAATGTTGACCTTTATGTTGTTTATTCCCTGTTATAGCTTGCATATTATACAACTTGGTTGAATCTTGCAATCCATATAAAAGACACTAATTAATCATAGTGAAAAATATCATGTAGTTTGCCATTGCCATAGATCCATCATCGTCAGGAGTTGGTGATGGTGAAACGGGTTCTCCTACGGGTTACCCCAGAGCGCATATTTTTGAATATGCGAGGTTTCTCCTAACCTCAAATAGAGAGGGAAACGAGTGCAGCTGTGGTTGCAGACTCGGAATATGTGATGAGCATGGTGAACAGGCCCATGGCTCCGGATATGTGATGAGCATGGTGAACAGGCCCATGGCTCGGATATACTAGCGTCGTGACATGTACCGAGGCGGGCTAGAGGAAGGGTAGCCTATGGAGTTGACCCTGTGGCTGAGGCCACTTGAGCATGATACTACGGTCCTGGTTTGGTTCTCGTGCACTGACCACGAGGGGAAAGGTCGTGGAGTCTGGCTCTTCCATTGACCTTGTATGGCACCGGCTATGGGTTTTGCAACTGAAGGTTGGATTTGGATGGTATGATTCACTTCCTCAGGGCATAATAATACGTAATCCAGCCGTATAGTATTTAGTGCTTAAGGAAAAACACAGATCATTGGTTGAGGCCTTGCTTGCATAGTTAATCTTGTTATATCTTGCAGTTACTTATATGTTCCTCATGTTATGTGGGAATACCTTGTTAATGATGTTCCATATAAAAATAAGTGAATGTATGCCTTCCGAACATCTGGTAAGCTTGTCAGTACAAGTAGCTTTACTTTACATCACTGCTCTGGTTATACTTCTTATCAGTTATCTGCAGTTATTGCTTTGTCTTTCTGAGGTTCTGTAGTTTTGGCGGGGAGTTATGTTTCTTGCTGGGACTGTGTGTCTCACCTCATTGGTTTACACCCTTTTTAGGTGGTCGAGCTAGACATGGTGGTTGTCGCGGAGTTGCGGTTGAGTAGCAAGAAGAGCAGTAGAAGGCAAGCGATGGATATGCTGCTATTTTGGATGTTTTGTAGTAAAGTCTTAGAGTCATCCCTGTACTCTCATGTCCTTGGAGGTGTTTGACGTTGTTTCACGATGTATAATCATTGATGTTTTGTATATCCTGTTGTTGTTCAGATGTGGGTCTTTACGTATGTATAAACAGGTGATGAAATCATGTGACGGTTAGACAGTTGTTCCTCTAAGCTATGGACACGTATCGAGATCTTGTATATGTTTATATAACATGTTTCCTTGCAGGGTGAGGACTCAAATGTAATAGTTTCTTAGTTTATCAACTTTCTACAATCCGTTTTAATTAACTCGTATTTTTGGTAATCTGTGGTTTATGGTGATTTCCACACGTTTTCGTGTAACACCTCGTTGTCTTTATGATAGTGGGATGTGTTGCCACAAGTTTTTGGTATCAGAGCTCTAGGTTCGCTGAGTCTACATGGATTTAGGACTAGGTTGAGTCTGTTCTTATGAGTTTTCCAGGTTTTCTTACAAACATCTTCTGCCCTCAGCGGAAGAAAAGCCAACATGTCTAGAAACCATGAAGAACATGCTCCTAAGCGTAGCGATGTTGCATCAGTTGATGGAGCAATAGGACAGGCACATGAAGATCAGGTGCCTGAGGTCCCCCAACCTAACCCAACCATTCTTGAACATCCTGCCTATCAACAACTTATGGGGCAGACGATGGCTACGATGAATCTCATGGTTGAGCGATTGCCAGTGCCTCCTCCGAGAGCACAGGCTCCCCATGGAGAAGCATTGGGTATTGGGAAGACCTTCGAGCGGCTTCGCCGAGTCAGAGCTTCGAAATATGCTGGAACGGTTGATCCAGCGGATGCAGATCTGTGGCTGACAAGTCTTGAGAAGTCTTTCCGGATCCTCGACATCCCCGAAGCAGACAAAGTAAAGCACGCTGTCTACCTTCTGAAGGGTAGTGTTGGTCACTGGTGGACCATTGAGGAAGAGAAGCGACCTGGTGAGGTGATCGGTTGGGAAGTTTTCCGGCACGAGTTCGTCAGCAGATACTTTCCAAAGACGTATTTGGATGAGAAGATCTGTCAGTTTGAGAGCTTGCGACAAGAAACGATGAACATTACCGAGTATGAAGCCAAGTTCATGGATCTGTTGAGGTTTTGTCCTCACATGGCGGTGACATATGAGGAGCGAATCAGACGCTTTGAGAAGGGTCTGAGTGCTGAGCTGACAACACCTGTTTCTGCATTGGAGAATAGACAATGGTTTGCTACATTTATGGAATCTATCTGAAAGATTGAAAGGTCAGTAAGGGAGAAAAGAGAGTCCATGTCTCACAAAAGCCTACTCAGTTCCAAGGACAGAGGTTTGGTGGCTTCAAGAAGCCCAAGTTTTCAACACCTTCAGTGATGAGAGGTTCCAGTGCACCGTCGCAGTGGTCTCCTAGTAAGGGAAGAGGTTTTGTTTCTTCTCCATCTAAGGCACATAGTACAGAATCAGTGGTAGTGACAGGGCCATCTAGGCCACGGTTTGATGTTAGGACATGTTGTACCTACGGTCAGATAGAGCATGTCAAGTCAAGTTGCCCAAATAGAGATGATGAAGTGACACAACAGCCAAGGCAGAATCTTCAAGGGTCAGATAGACAGCAGTTCAGTGGTAGCAGAGGGCGAGGATGCAGTCAAGCATCACAAGCGGGATCGTCTACTCAAGGGAGCAGAGGATGTGGACATCAAGCAACAACTCGATTCTATGCTATGAGTCAGCCGGAGGCGATAGTCAACCCGCGAGTAGTGACAGGTCAGATGGAATTATTTCATTCTAATATGTCTTCTTCTTGCTTTATATTTGTTCTAGTTGACCCGGGTGCTACACACTCTTTTATCACCTATAGTATGCTTGAAAATTGTCGTTTACCTATTAGTCGTAAGAAGGATAGCTTGTTGTTAGAAACCCCTCTTGATGGTTCCTCTTTGCTTCAAGAAGAGTGTCCATCTTGTGTCTTATCTTTCTCGGGACAAAGCATTCAAGTGAATTTTATACCCCTTGATATGCATGGGTTCGATGTCATCCTTGGGATGGATACCTTAGAGAAGTATAAGGTTGTTTTGGACTGTGGTTCCAAGCAGGCAGTGTTCGATGATGGTGGAGAGAAGTGGATCTTCCAGGGAGATAGGAAGATTCTTTTGACGTGTCTAGTATCAGTTATGGTGGCAGAGAAGTTGCTACGGCAAGGATGTGAGGCGTTCTTAGCTCACGTTGGGGATACGGTTGTGGCTACCAAGGCGAAAGGTCCTAGTCTCAAGGAGGTGTCGGTTGTCCGATAGTTTGCAGATGTTTTTCCTGATGAGTTCCCTGGTGTTCCTCCACCCCGAGAGATTGATTTTGAGATCAATCTGGTACCAGGAACACAGCCAGTTGCACGGACACCTTATAGGATGGCTCCAGTAGAGATGGCAGAGCTTAATAAGTAGTTGCAAGAGTTGTTGGAGAAAGGTTTCATCTGACCAAGTACGTCGCCTTGGGGTGCTCCCGTGTTGTTCGTCAATAAGAAGGATGGATCGATGCGGTTGTGTATAGATTACCAACAGTTGAACAAGGTCATGACCAAGAATAAGTACCCGTTACCGAGGATAGATGATCTGTTCGATCTCTTGCATGGTGCTATAGTGTTTTCTAAGATCGATCTACGGTCTGGGTATCATCAGTTGAGGATTAAGGCAGATGACATACCAAAGTCAGCTTTCAGGATGAGGTATGGTCACTTCGAGTTCGTGGTTATGCCGTTTGGGCTAACCAATGCACCTGTTGCTTTCATGGACCTGATGAACAGAGTGTTCCGTCCGTTCTTAGATCAGTTTGTTGTAGTCTTTATAGATGACATATTGATCTATAGTCAGGACAAGCAAGAGCATGAGTGACATCTTCGTCTAGCATTGACTCTTCTTTACCAACATCAGTTGTATGCCAAGTTCAGTAAGTGTGAGTTCTGGTTGGAAGAAGTGACTTTCTTGGGTCATGTGATATCTGCTGAAGGAGTCAAAGTAGATCCGAAGAAGGTGGAGTCTGTTGCATATTGGGAACAGCCGAAGACGCCGACAGAAGTTCGTCGTTTCCTTGGTTTAGCAGGATACCACTGGAGGTTTATCAAGGACTTCAGTGTGATTGTGTTGCCGATGACGAAGTTGACCAGAAAGGATGTACCTTTTGTCTGGGATGATCATTGTCAGCAAGCTTTCCAGAGTTTGAAGGAGAAGCTGACCAGTGCTCCAGGGTTAATCCTTCTAGAGCCTGGAAAGGGCTATGTTGTTTTCTGTGATGCTTCCAAGAAAGGTTTAGGTTGTGTACTGATGCAGGAAGATCTGTGGTTTCTTTTGCTTCACGACAACTTAAGAAACATGAGGAGAACTATCCTACTCATGACTTGGAGTTGGCAGTAGTGGCTCATGCGTTAAAGATTTGGAGACACTATCTTTACGAGGAAGTGTGTCAGATCTTTACTGATCATAAGAACCTGAAGTACATCTTTTCGCAGCATGAGTTGAACGTGTGACAACGTCGATGGATGGAGTTAATCAATGATTACGACTACACTATCGAGTATCATCCTAGTAAGGCGAATGTGGTAGCTAATAAACTTAGCCAAAAGTCTTCTTCTCTTTCTTCAAAGAAGGCACAGTTGAGTTCTCTGGTATGTCATAGACGGGATATGTTTGTTTCCTTGCGACAGATGAATGTGCAGATGGAAGCTTCTTTGTTAGATGGACTTTTAACACAGATGCAAGTCAAGCCTACGCTGAGAATGTAGATCAAAGATGCACAATAGAGAGATGATGCGGTATAGTTGATCAGATCAGAGTTCGGCAGTGAAAAGCATGATGAGTTCCATGAGTCCGAAGATGGGCTAGTTTGCTATCATGATAGGATGGTGGTTCCAGATGCGGATGATCTGAGGAAGTTAGTGCTAGAGGAAGCACACATGTCGATGTATGCTATGCATCCAGGTGTCACCAAGATGTATCATAGTCTGAAAGACTTGTATTGGTGGCCCGGTTTGAAGAAAGATGTAGTTGAGTTCGTGGCTAGATGTGCGGTATGTCAGCAAGTGAAGGCTGAACATCAGAAGCCGGCAGGTACATTGCAACCTTTGCCGATACCGCAGTGGAAATGGGATCACATAAACATGGATTTTGTAGTTGGTCTACCCCGGACAACTAGGAATCGTGATTCCATTTGGGTGATAGTGGACAGATTGACGAAGTCTGCCCATTTCCTACCGGTAAAGACGACATATACAGCCGAGAAGCTCGCCTGAGTATATGTGGATGAGATAGTACATTTGCATGGTGTGCCGATGACGATAATTTCAGACAGAGGCCCTTAGTTCACGAGTCATTTCTGGGAACAGTTGCACAAAGTGTTGGGAACGCAGTTGAGGTTCAGTACCGCCTTCCACCCACAGACAGATGGACAGTCAGAGAGGACTATTTAGACTTTAGAAGATCTCCTTTGAGCTTGTGTTTTGCAGTTTCTAGGCAATTGGGATGTACATCTCAGTTTAATAGAGTTTGCCTACAACAACAGTTATCAGCGGAGCATTGACATGGCTGCTTATGAGGCTTTGTATGGAAGGAAGTGTAGATCTCCTTTGTGTTGGTATGAGTCTAGTGAATATCAGATTTTGGGTCCTGAGTTAGTTCAGTAGACAACAGAAAAGATCAAAGTGATACAACAACAGTTGAAAGCAGCACAGGACAGGCAGAAGTCTTATGCATACAATCGTCGACGACCTTTGGAATTCCAGGTAGGAGACAGAGTGTATCTTAAAGTCTCACCGTGGAAAGGTGTGCTAAGGTTTGGTCGGAAAGGTAAGCTAGCACCCAGATATATGGGGCCTTACCCAGTTATAGAATGTATTGGCAAATTAGCTTACGAGTTAGAGTTGCCTCCAGAGTTGCACAGGTTGCATCCAATGTTCCATATCAGTATGCTAAAGAAAAGCCATCCAGATTCGGGAACAGTGATACTGCCAGTTGAAGTTGAGCTTGATGAAGATGTGACCTACGAGGAAGGTCCTATGGCGATCCTTGACAGAAGGGTTAAGAAGCTGAAGAGGAAGGACATGGTTCTTGTGAAGGTTCTTTGGCATCATCGTGGCGTTGAGGAAGCCACGTGGGAGCTTGAGGAAGAGATGAGGAGGAAGTATCCCTTGCTTTTCTCTTTGGATTTTGGGGACAAAATCCCTTTGAAGGGGGTTAGCTTGTAAGGACCCTGACCTTCGTTTAGGGTTTACCCTGTTTGTTTTGCTTAACCCTGATGCTTTGTTGACTGCTAATCACCTTCAGTGGTGATTAGGGTTGCTTGTGCTTTGTTGAGAGTTGGAAGTGCTACTTGCAAATAACCCAAGTCTAGGGTTTGTGGGCAAGTTTGTCACCTTGTGAGGTGTTCCTCTCTCTCCTTGCTTCCTATAGTGTAGAGAGGAAGGTTTGGGCTCGTGGTTTGAGTTCCTTTGAGCTTGGTTGAGCTTGTTGGGCCTTGTGGTTCCTTGCTTTTGTTTCCTTTGGGCCTTATGTCAGGCAAGAAGTGGTTGTGTCGCCCAGGGGTGTATCGCCCAAGTGTGTCGCCCATAGTGTTGATGGTGTGTCGCCCATGACCTTTGACCAAGCTTTGACCTCATTTGTGTCACCACTAGTAGACACTTGGTGCTTGATGCTTGCATGTAGCAATGACCTTGGACATGTGTTTAGGGCTTGCTAGAGTGGTGGCTCGTGTACTAGGACAAGTGTCCCTAGGTGGGCGACACCTTGCTTGGCTCTACCTTGTTTTCTCCTCCCTTACCTTCTATATAGGTGTTAACTTTCCCTTGCTAAGGATTCCTTTGGTCCCTTAGTTTCTTCTCCACCTTGGTGCACAACACACTCCCTTTCTTGCAAGTTGGTGGCCGATACCCTTGGAGGAGCTAGCTTGGTGGCCGATATCCTTGAAGTCTTCGTCTTCCTTCCTTGGTGGTGTGTGGATCTAGGAGCTTGGAGCTTGCTTAAGGTGGGTTACATAACTCCTAACCCTAACTACTTTACCATCTTCTATGTTCTTGTTGTGAGTTTGGTTTCCTTGCATAGTGCACCATGTTGGTCGAACCTATGATCTAGGGTTTCTTGGTGAGAAATACTCCTTTCTCTCCTTGGTCTATAGGAGTGAGTTTGAGCTTCTAGTAGCATGGGAAATACCCCTCTTTCTCTTAGTTGATTGAGGTGAGCTTGTGTTCTAGTTGCTTGAGCAACACCCTCCTCTCACCATGGACTAGAAGGGTGAGCTTGGTGATAGTAGTGAACCGTGCTAGGGTTGTTTCTTGTGTTGCCCGTTTGGTGATAGATGATGTGCAAGACCCCTATTTCTTAGTCGATTGAGGTGATCCATCTTCTTGATCCACTAGGGTTTTGGTGCCCTTGTGCTTGAGGTGAATGACAATCTTGTGAGAGGCACCTTGGTTGTTATGAGCTTGGGAAGGTGCTGCCCGACAACCCTCTTGACCTAACACCTTGGACAACAGGCTATGGTGGTTGTGATGGACGATACTCCTGGTCTCTGTGACGGGCGTCACACCACCACTCTGCCTTGTGAAGGCCGTTAGGTCAAGGTTTAGTTAGTTGCACGATATGTCCCTTGATAGAAGTTTGAGTTGTACCTCTGGACGATACCTCTTGTGGAGTACCTGGTCCGATACACACCTGTCTTAAGATGTAGTTTGGGGCTTTTGTGCTTTGAGGTAGGCATTGCTAGTAGTTGTGATGGGCGTCACACTAACCCCTTGTGAGTGCACGACAGGGTGTGCGTCACACCAGCCCGACACCATGTTGCCCGATATCACCCATAGATGAGGGTATCATGCCCGATACCACTTGTGGTGAGGGTTTGTGGTGCTTTTAGTGAGAGTCCTGCCCCTCATATAAATCGACATGCTGAATGGTAATTGATATGGTAAAGCTTGTTTATGTAACACATATGTCTTTACCCATGTATGTGACCATCTTGATTATCTGTATAAAGTTGAGATAATGGTAAGCATGTAATATGGTTTGCTTTATGATGAAACCTAAGCTCATGATCACAAGTTGAGGCATGATTGATAAAGTATATAGTTATTAATGTCACCCTATATTGATAAGTATGGTCTTTCTGTTAAGCCTATGATTATTGTATACACTAACCATGCAGGTGATTATTAGCCAAGTAAAAGGCTATGAGGAATATATGAGGAGTAACATTGTTTTGATAGTTACTCTTGATGATGAGATAACATGTATGATGTGTTTGGCTAATAGTACTTGGGATTGCTATCCCATGATGATGATGAAGCCTTGAGAGGCAGTGGCAATATATGATGAGGGACTGAAATCCCATGGTATGTGATGATCCTTAAGATGGGTCTGGATGATTGTTAAGAGGACAAGTAATAACATGTAATGTTGGATCCTTGTGATGGATCAGGATGATGTGATTACAATAAAAGCATAATGTTGACCTTTATGTTGTTTATTCCCTATTATAGCTTGCATGTTATACAACTTGGTTGAATCTTGCAATCCATATAAAAGACACTAATTAATCACAGTGAAAATTATCATGTAGTTTGCCCTGGCCATAGATCCATCATCGTCAGGAGTTGGTGATGGTGAAACGGGTTCTCCTACGGGTTACCCCGGAGCGCATATTTTTGAATATGCGAGGTTTCTCCTAGCCTCAAATAGAGAGTGAAAAGAGTGCAGCTATGGTTGCAGACTCAGAATATGTGATGAGCATGGTGAACAGGCCCATGGCTCCGGATATGTGATGAACATGGTGAACAGGACCATGGCTCAGATATACTAGCGTCGTGACCTGTACCGAGGCGGGCTAGAGGAAGGGTAGCCTATGGAGTTGACCATGTGGTTGAGGCCACTTGAGCATGAGACTGTGGTCCTGCTTTGGTTCTCATGCACTGACCACGAGGGGAAAGGTCGTGGAGTCTGGCTCTTCCATTGACCTTGTATGGCACCGGCTATGGGTTTTGCAACCGAAGGTTGGATTTGGACGGTACAATTCACTTCCTCATGGCATAATAATATGTAATCTAGCCGTATAGTATTTATTGCTTAAGGAAAAACACAGAACATTGGTTGAGGCCTTGCTTTCATAGTTAATCTTGTTATATCTTGAAGTTACTTATATGTTCCTCATGTTATGTGGGAATACCTTGTTAATCATGTTCCATAAAGAAATAAGTGAATGTATGCCTTCCAAACATCTGGTAAGCTTGTCAGTACAAGTAGCTTTACTTTACATCACTGCTCTGGTTATACTTCTTATCAGTTATCTGCAGTTATTGCTTTATCTTTCTGAGGTTCTGTAGTTTCGGTGGGGAGTTATGTTTCTCGATGGGACTGTGTGTATCACCCCGTTGGTTTACACCCTTTTTAGGTGGTCGAGCTAGATGTGGTGGTGGTCGCGGAGTTGCAGCCGAGCAGCAAGAAGAGCAGTAGAAGGAAAGTGATGGATATGTTGCTGTTTTGGATGTTTTTTAGTAATGTCTTAGAGTCATCCTTATACTCTCAGGTCCTTGGAGGTGTTTGATGTTGTTTCACGATGTATAATCGTTGATTTTTTGTATATCCTACTGTTGGCCGGATGTGGGCCTTTATGTATGTATAAATAGGTGATGCAATCATGTGACAGTTAGATAGCTGTTCCTCTAAGCTGTGGACACGTATCGAGATCTTGTATATGTTTATCTAACATGTTTCCTTGCAGGGTGAGGACTCAAATGTAATAGTTTCTCAGTTTATCAGCTTTCCGCAATCGGTTTTAATTAACTCGTATTTTTGGTAATCCGTGGTTTATGGTGATTTCCGCACGTTTTCGCGTAACACCTCGTTGTATGTATGATAGCGGGATGTGTTGCCACAGTTTGGGCCTCATGGTCTTAAAACTGTTTGGAGCCAAACGGTCTTGAACCTGTTTGGAGCCAAACGGTCCTGAAAACCTTTTGGTGCCAAACGGTATTGAAAATGTTTGGAACCAAACGGTCCCGAAACCGTTTGGCCTTACAAACCTCTTGGATTTCACTAAAAACTAAAAACATTAACACATACATAATGTAAACTTTTCTTTTAATAAACTTGTTATCTGTGCAAAATCCAAATCATTTTAACACATTACTTTTTGCAAACTTTTCAGTTATGGCATCACATGCAAAAGAAGCAACCAGAACTGTTGACGCTCCGTTTTGGACAACGGAGCAACTGATGGAGGACCACGCCAAGCTCCAGAAATTTGTAGACATCTATGATACGACTGGAACGATCCCACCTAAAGCCAACCTGCTCGCGGTCATGAATGAAATGGACCGCCTCAACAGGTGTTTATTTGAGGAGTCGGAGCAAGAAGTAGATGAGATTTCTTCCAGTGATGAAGGCTCAGAATACAAGCCAACCCCTGAGGAAGAATCCCCAACTACAAAGTCTAAGGGAAAAGGAAGGACCAGCAAGCTGCCAAAGAACAACCTACGAAGAAACAGGCAAGGAAGCAGGTCCACCCCGCCACTGCTAGGGAACAAACCCTGGCAGGATACATCCCATCAACCGCTACCACCACCCCCACTACCATTCCTGCTACCACCAATGCTCCTGTCTTCCCCGCCATCACCACTACAACACCACCACCAGAAAACATATTCATCCACACTCTCCCTTCAATAAACAAAACTTTAAAGCCAACAAAGTATGGTTGTTCCAGCGTACTAAAAAAGATGGGGATATATGATAGAATCCTCACACTGCTCGATAACGCAAATCTCTCAAGACTGTGTTTTGTCCCCAAGATCTCATACGTCGACCCCACAACAGAATTCTTTACACATCTCAACAAAGAATCTGTGGACATTATGGATAGAGCAAGGGACGAAGGTGACCGCACGTTGGTCACCAAACTTTTTGGTAACAAAGTTGTCATAACAGAAAATTTATTGAATAAAATCTTCATAGACAACTAGGAGCAGCTAAAAAAGTCCAAAGCTGTTATACGGAGAGCTCCCAATTCAACAGACACAATTTCTAGAAATCCCTAATAGGGACCCCAAATTATGAGGTGAAGACCTGTAAGGCCTCCAATATTCATTCGGGGTTAGTGCGCACACTTCACAAAATTCTCACCGGTGAGCTCTTCCCCAGAACAGAGGGCGGGAATGTTATCACCTCTGATCTTTTTATTCTCGGGTCCGTCCTACATGGGATGTCGGTCAACATTGGATGACACATGATATAAAAGTTTTCAGCATACGCCCTAGGGAAAGAAATCTGTATGGGCGGACATATAATTTTCATTTTTAAATATCTCAAGATGGAAAGATTACTCCCCAGGTGCACACAGATCAAGGGCGACATCCTTACCAATGAGCAAACCTTGAAGAACTCTTACATTATCAAAGAAAAGGATACAAAATTGCACTACATTTTCTACCCTACAGTAAAATCTTTCACAACTCTACTACCGCTTCCAGAGCTTGTGGATTATGAATAGGAAAAGCTACTCTTCACTGACGAAGAACTTACCAAAATCCTAGCTTCGGTCAAAGTACAAGAGAAGAAAACCAAAATGGGCCAGACAGAATTTAGTATCACCACCCCGTCAGCTAGGGTAACAAAAATATCGGTAAAACGACCATCTAAGGCATGTTTACAATCACAATAGCTGTCGGGGATGCCGACATCAAAGCTAAATCCTGAGACAGAACACCCTCATCCTGAGGAACATATCAGTACCTCATCATTAGACTCATTCATCATGAGCCTAAATGTTGAGCTCGCCACCACCACCACCCCCACCATACTACCATCCACTACTATCCCACCATCTACCAACCTCCCATTCTACACTCCAACACCCGAGTTCACCTCCTCCGCTCCCATCTCCACCCTTTTCCCTCAACATTCTCAGTCCCACCATTCTCATCGGGAATGTCACCATTTTTTTCATCCGCCACACCCCGACACCGCTGGTGACTCCATCTACAGTCACCACGCAGTTTGCGGGACCATCAACAGTGTCTCTTTCGCAAGGCACTACCACTCTTCCACCCCGACCCCATCCACCCACCCTTCCACATCTGGGGTCCCTTTTACAAACGTCGATGAGGAATTCGGACGTCAATTCGACACTATCCGAAACCTCCTCACCGGCCCTTCTAATATATTACAATCTATTTTTTGTTGTGTGCAGGGTCTAACTACACAGGTCGCCAAGATTGACAAGCAAAATCGTGCCCTGCCAGGCATCATCTCAAGCATCCACCAACAGCAAAAAGCAGTGGCCATGAAATTCGAACGCATCGAAGACCGCCTGCAACAACTGCCAAAGTTGGTGCTTGGGGTGAAAAGCCAGCAATGTGATCTGGCCAAACAAGTCGACATGATTTCTACGCAAAATCAACCATTTCCAGACACCCTACGTGAGCTTAAGCAGCAACAAACTGCTTTAAGAATGTGCTTGGATGACATCAACACCACCCTCACACAACTCAATAACCGCCAAGAGGAGTCATCCAACAATGAAATCAACCAATTAAGAGCTCAAGTGATGGACCTCTCTGCATGCCTCCTCTCCGTCGAGGCTCGTTATTCAGATCTCAAAGAAACCCACGACGCACTGCTTGAAACACATGAGCATGTGCAAGTGGCTTTCGACGAACTACAAGCACTCCACCGGCAGTGCAAGAAGCCTCCACCAAAGAAGACCACAGATAAGGCGGCAGACAAAGATGATGATGAAGAAGAAGATAAAGATGAGGATTCTGACTCCTCAGCTGACTCCAACAATAGCACCTCCTCAGACGATAAATCTGATGACCCAGACAATGTTGGGGAGGGCCCCAACTGAGGAGTTGTACCAGAACAATAGAAAGATCACCAAGAAGGTGATAAGGATCCCAAATCCCCTACTCACAATGACAACGTTAACATGTCATATGGGGATCAATTTCTTGACTATTTTGCAATGGGATCTTTGGGGGAAACTACCAAAGAAGTAGCTTTTGCTGAGTTCCAACAATGTTTATTCCGAACCAACATGAGTCAACCACAAGCATACCTTCCACAACACTCCACCCCGGAGCAATCTTCACCCCTTCCCCCAGAATAGGAAGAATTAGAAAGAGTCAGTTTAGATACAGATGAAGATCTTGAATCTGCTTCTGATTCAGATAAAGACAAAGATCTGTAGCACTACATTGACGATTTGGAGCAGACTTCTTCCCACCCTCCGCAAGAACTTCCCCTGCCGCCACCTCTACCTCACAAGATGCATGATTTAGACATGGCAGCCATCTCTACCATAGATGCTCAAGATATATTCATCCTAAACACTATCATAGATGATGCTAAAGAAGGGGGAGATGTTATCTACCATAATATAAAGACTCAGTGCAAGTTGACACGAGAAGATTTCTGCACCATCCTTCGACCACAGTCAGCGGTGAAGATGGAAATCTTCCATGTCCTCCTTGCCAATTCTATCGAAATCTACAAAAGCTCTAAATGGCAGAAACCAATACTTAACGCTTCACCTGCTCTGGCCATGAGTTTATTATATAAAGATTTACAAAACAAATCTATCGAGCGGTTGCAGAGGGGGATTGCCAGAAAGGCACACTATATTACCGTGCCCATTCAAATTTCTGGCCACTTGCTACTAATGATCGTGGACACCATGGCTCGAGACGCCAAGGTGTACAATTTTTGTGCCAGTGAACTAAAGGCCAGAATAATTAACTTTGTTGGCCTAGGAGCCGGGGAGGCAAGATGCATCCCTTTTCGGCTTTTGAAACTAATCTGGCTGCATGCCCATCCCTCTGAAATGGTTGGAACCAACCCTAGTTCCAAATCATAAACCCACAAGCCCAAACACAAGAAGGATCTGGAGATTGCGCTTTCTACACTATACGCCACATCCAAGCACTCAATCAACAAATCCCTTTCACTGAGCTGGCCACAGCGGATTTTCATTCTCTACGAGGCCGTTATGTCATGGAGCTAATATGTGACAGAAGGTTCTTCAAGGACCCAACTATGGCACCAAACAACGTTCCTCGCTACCTCTACTCGGCCATCCAACATCCTCAAAAATAGTCATTCTGGCAAACAATAAAGGAGTTGGAGAAACAACAACTTGCCAAGGTCCCCGAGAAGAAACAATGGGACCCTTACTCTTTTGATTTGGTGGATGATAAAGGGGACACCGAGTTGCTAACCGGGGCTACCATCAACAGACCATCTTCACAAAAGGTGCCCATGTCTACCATTAAACTGAAGTTCCCTAATTTTGACCTTGCAGCTTGCAAGAATCTCTCCGACGGTGAACTCTGACTCCTCATGTCGAGGCTATATGTTGAAGAGATGATCTTGTTTTTCTAGCCAGAGATATTCTGGTTATGGCAGATACGCTCTGTGAAACTATTCAACTCAAAGGGTCTCTGTCTGTGAGCCTGATGACTGCTTATCAATATCTCCTCAGACGGAACCACCCTACTGTTTACATGGCATCAACTTACATGAAGGACGATCTTCTAAAGATAAATAACTTCGAAACCACAGAGGCGCTTATCTCTTGCCTTTAGCATACAACTCCAAAGTTTATCATGCTTCCTTTCCTTCATTCAAAACACTGGATGTTACTGGTGACAAATCTTCATGACGGAACAATAATCATATATAACAGTTCCGACAGCGAGTACAATCCAGATCAGCAACAGTACACTACAACACCAAGAACGTCCACGGAGGAGGTGGTGAAGGAGTGTGTTGACCAACTACATGACCTTCTCAGCAAGCACACAAAGGTGTACGATAAAGAACACATTCACCACCCAGCCTTTAGCCACATATGTCCCCAACAGCTCCGAGAGTCAAACGACTGTGGCTTCCACGTCCTCTATTGGATGTACACCATCATGGTTCTTGGTAGACCAGCAGAGGACATGGCAAACATGGATTATCACGCTCTACGTGGAAAGCTCGCAGCTAATCTTCTTCGAACACATGGATCTAGCAAAGGACTAACAGAAGCCTAATGCCCTTGTCCTTGTACTTTTCAACCTATCACTTTGACACTCTGAGGACAAACTGTGTGATAAGTTAGGGGGGAGTACACTGGACAAGGGTGAGGTATCATTTTTTAAAAACCCTTCCCTCTCTACCTTCTCTTTCAATTATGTACAAAATCTTTAGCCTTCTTCGCACATTTAGTTTTTTTGTTTTAAGTAATTCCTTTGTTAAAATAAATCATGTACATAAGAATAACATCCCTCTTGGAAAAAGCCATCCCCAGCTAAATTTAGAATCTAGTTAGTCCTCAAAAGAAATAATAGCATATAGGCGTGCAATGGTGAATTAATAAATTACCTTCACACTAGATTTTCATGCCTTTGCTTCAATTCTACATCTGACTCTCCACAGGTCAATATCAGGGCCGAAACAAGCCAAACACTCTCAAGGACGGGAGGGATATCAGGTGACATCCAAATCAATAAACCTTGCAAGTGGACCACCAAGTAAAAACCAAATAAGTGCATGTCAAGAAAATCTAAGAACAACTTTCTTCTCTTCAATAAAAGAGGCTTGGCCGGCCAATCAAAACCCCAAAAAAATCTCAAATCCTAAGCATGTGAGTTTACAAATAAAAGCCAGAGTGTTGAATAAAAATATGAGAGGTGTGCCATGCATAAGGATCTATATGAAAGATCCAATAAAGGTCTCGCCCGGCCGGTACATTCAACTGCCCTCACAAAGGCAGATGTGTCGTGCCTGGTAGTGAGACCCTAAGGTATCCAAATATATGAAAAGATTGATAAAGGACTCGCCCGGCCGGTACATTCAGCTTCCCTCACAAAGGCAGATGTATCGTGCCCGGTAGTGAGACCCTAAACGCATAGACAACCCCCCCCACTTGAAGGGGGAGTAACACAACAGCCTTTAGCCAACCTTCATACTCACTCTAGCTTCTGGTAGGATTTTCAGAGAAGTATAAAACTGATTAGAGTCAACGACATGTACAAGATAAAATAAAAAAGGTGGTCCCAATGCGAGCTACGTGATATGGAAGAAATCTGAGATCCAAGCAACTCTCAACACCTGAAAGAGTTAGGGCAAGAAAAAGCCCTGATATGACTTTAGGAGATCTCTAGTTTAGAATTGAAGCAAGATTATGGAAATCTTAACTAAATAAAATCGCCTTGCCACTACGTGCCTTAGCTCTATCTAGCTTGAGGACAAGCTAGACTCTAAGTTAGGGGGTGATAACCTCCCATTTTACGATGTTATCTTATTGGTTTTTCTCAATTTTCCATACTCTTTCTTAAATAAATTAGATAAAATCTAACTTTCCATTTTATTGCAAATATACCATTAAAATAACTTTTCTTCTTTTATTTCTTACAGAAAAGCACAAAAAATTTACAAAAGCACCAAACGGTCCCAAGACCGAATGGACACCAAACGGTCCCAAGACCGAATGGACACCAAATGGTCCCAAGACTGAATGGACACCAAACGGTCCCAAGATCGGATGAAGCCAAACGGTCCCAAGACCGTAGAAAGCCAAACGGTCCCAAGACCGAATGGAGATCAACCAGTCCCAAGACCGCATAAAGTTACATGGTCCCAAGACCGAATAAAGGAAAACAGTTTCAAGACCGCAATGACTCAAACGGTTTCCAAACCGGGAGAGTCCAAACGGTTTCGAAACTAAGACAGTCCAAACGGTCTCAGAACCCAAACGATTTTCATGACCGTTTGGGCCCAAAACTGCCCAAACCATTTGGACTTCACTCAAAGTCTATAAATAAGACCCAAAGGGTCCTCACAAGGTATCAAGTTTTCAGACGTCTAAAGGCTGCCTCTGTTGCTCCAGAACTGTTCCACCCTTCATCCACCGCCCCGAGGCTGCCGGTCTGAGATCCATACTCCATCCAAAAGCTACTTTCTCTCTCATCACCAAAGAAGGTGGGAAGAGGAGGATTCATCATCAAGTAACCTATGAAGTGTGAAGATCGTTGCTCTCTCTTTCTCCAAGGGGTCGACCTTCCTCCCTCCTTCATGGAGATGATCTTCTCTCTCTCTCTTCTCGCCTCCTTCTTTGTCCTTGCCATGAGCGAGTAGTATTATACACTAGGGTGCGGGGAGTAGCCCCGCTACCCATGTTTTCATTTCATGCAATATAATCCATAAGTTTGTAATAGAGATATACTTTCTTTTCAGTTCAACATCAATCATTTAATGAATGCTTGTTGCTTGATCACCAACTTGTGTTACCTATTATCTTTTAGTATGAATTATCTACGTTTGTACCATTAAGATTCGAATCTCGATTGAATGTTGGTTCTTGATGCATGTAGCCACCATGAATATATTTTGGTATCTAGGAGTGTTTTTCAAGAAGTGGAGTAAACTCACTTCCATCGTTGTACTTTCATACTATGAAATGGAATCAGTTGACGTATGAAATTACAACCTTGATAAGTAAAGAAACACACCTTGCGAAGGGAATGTTACAAAGAAAGTTACCATTCATTTGGGGATGGATGGAATTGCAACATTCCCACACTTCTCGTAGTTAGTTCTCCGAAAGGAAACTAAATCTACAAAGATACTAACTATTTAGACTCTTATTGCAGGTTATGTTATTATGTTGCATGTTTTGATCCATGCGTAGTGATGGTGAAAGCTAATCACATCCTAGTGGTTTCTTAACACTGTTTACAACCTTAATTTTACTTTCTTGCTTTTACTTTACTTGCAATTAGTTTAAAACAACCAAATCAACTCTTTGATCTAAATACCAACTGTTAAGGACTTAGGTGAAATTCTAACGTTTTCTATCTTGTTGATCTCAACAAGATTGTTGTCCTGTTAATTCGACCCTTAACTATACTATGATAAGACTTCCACGTATCATAGCATATGTGGGTGGAGTTTTTAATCTAGTATAAGCAAGGTTAAACCTAAAGACTTACTATCTTTGGGATTTTTAGTGGTGCACGCAACTCCACGCAAGTGGAAGCTCCATCAAGAGCATCACAAATTATCTATGCTTGATCACCATAGGTAGTTTTTTAGACCGTTAATTGCTTCAAGAGAGGGATTAAGGGTTGGAAAACTCATAGATTTACACATTTTGTACGACACCTCAAGCGAAGGCCTATGAGTGTGAAGAGAATAACCCAAAGATTTTAGTAAAGCACCTAACTGATAAAATGATTCCTACAAGAGTGAAATTGATATTAGATTAGGTAGTGAATTATGCTGCGAGAGTGGGTAATTATTTTTACATGTCTCTTTGTCTAGGGTTAGGAGACATTAATATTAATGAAATGATATTATTTGCAATGTGAACTATGGTGAAACCACTATCTTAAGGAATTCTTTCCAATTGTGATAACAACCAGTAATCTTAGTTTTAATTCTTGCAATTTAGTCATTAAATCAACCAAATCACTCTTTTTCTCAGGCCTAGATGATTAGGTCATTATTAGTAGTAATTTCTGGATACACATTTTCCCTATGTTCAACATCCAAACCTCTTTAGGCCAATATTACATTGATATGTGTACTTGTGTTTTTGATGTGTAGTTTACGCGCATCATGTTTTTTGGCACCGTTGCTGGGGAAAACGGTGTGTCCAGCACTATGAGTGTTGTGACCGACCACTCTAGGCCACAATTTTTATTTTTCTCTGATTACGAAGAGTCAACTCCAGGTAGATCCAGCTTTAGCATAGAAGACCTTCAGCATAGAGCACAGGATTATATAGATTCTATAGAGGACTTCATTCCAACTCCACCACAGCAGACAAAAAAACTTGAACCAGCAGAGATGAATGAAGAAGAAGCATAAGAGGAGACCATTTGGGAAAAGATCAAGGCATCATCTATAACAACTCAGTTTGGCCTGATAAAAAGGAAGGCTATCAATGCAGGCAACTACAAGATAGACCATGGCTTGGTGGAACTGGTTAAGTCACAAGCATTCCATGGCCACAACATAGAGGTTTGATGAAGTACAACAATAATTTTATTGAGAGTTGTGATATGGTGAAGATTGATAGGATTCCAGCCACAATCATCTACTTGAAAGTGTTCTATTCTTCATTGGCTGACAATGCAAAGTCGTGGTTCCTTAACCTCCTACCTGAGTCAATAGAAACATGATATGGAATGATAGATGTTTTCCTTGAGCACTATTCCCACGACATAAGATAAATGGGTTGGTCAAGAAGATTTACAACTTCAAGCAGTAGGAAGAATAGTCATATTTTGAAGCATGAGAGAGGTTTCAAAACATGTTGAGGAAGGTCTCTCATCATGGGATTGATCTATATGGCCAAGCAAAGATCTTCTACTATGGGCTTCATCAAGGAGAGAGGACCACACTCGACATTGCAAGAACATGATTTTTCCTCAACAACAAGTCATCCAAGTGTCATGAGATTCTGAAGAACATGGCTAAGAATCAGTCATGGGGAGAAGAAAGAGAATGACCAGTTACCATTAAAAGTGTTAGAGTCTAAAGTCATCACAACATTAAATGATAAGTTGGACCTCATAGCCAAGAAACTATATGAGAAGGATGGAAATTCCTCTGGAGGAGAGGAACAAGAATGTATGTATGTGCGGCAGCAAAACTTTAGGGGCAATGACTACTCTTGGAGGAATGATCCCAACTTTTTTTTGGAAGGATCCCAATAACTTTCAATAGGACCCATCCCAAGCACATCAAGCCAAGCCATGGTAGGTTGGTACACAGCAACAACACAGGGGACCCAGTAAAATAGATCGCATTGAAGACATGTTAGGCAAGATGATCAGTTAGAATGAAGTGATCATTAGCTAGACCCAGAGGGAATTGGAGAACCAAGGGGCACAAATTTGTAGTATAGAGAACCAGATCTCTCATATTGCAGTAGAGGTTGCATCCTTGAAGAAGCCAGGACAATAAAGGTTTTTGGCTAACACTGACGTACCTTCTAGCAACCATCAGGTGAAGGCAGTGTTGCTTCACAGTTGTAGAAAGTGCCGAATGAAAAGAGGATAGTTATAGAGGCAAAAGATAATGTTGATGACATAGTACCAGCAGTGACTACTGATCCAGTTGAGTTAGACACTATAGCACATGACAAAGCAACTGATGAAGAAATGGATGAACCAATGGAGAAAAGGAAGGAGGCATATGTCCCACCTCACCAAAGGAAGTTGGTGACGTCAGTTCCCTTTCTGAACAGCTTGAAGGCTAAGAAGGTTGACCAACAATTATAGAAGTTTTTGGATTCTTTCATAAAATTGCATGTCAACATTCCTCTCATTGATAAAATTGAGCAGATTCCTTCTTACGGAAAATTTCTAAAGAACATAATCAATAAAAAGAAGAGGATAGACAATTTAGATGTAATGGTGTTGAAATAGCAAGTTAGCGCCTTCACTTTGGGAAAACTGCCACCAAAAAGGCAAGATCCATGTTGCTTCAACATATCATGTTACATCAGGAAGACCAAGTTTGGAGAGGATTTATGTGACTTAGGGCAAGTATCAATCTCATGACATTGACCAATATCAAGAAATTGGGTTTAAAGGAGTCCAGGAAGAGCAATATGACCATATAGCTAGCAGAAAACTCAATGGTTAGGTCATATGGTATCTGTGAAGATGTTCTTATCAAGGTGGACAGATTTGTGTTTCTAGTAGATTTTGTGGTTATGGAATTACAAGATGATCATGGCAATTGTAATGCCTGGGCCCACTGTACAAGGCTCTAGTAGAGTTTTAAGAATGACGACTGGCCCTACAGACCACCACTAGCCTGAACTGCGCGCTTTGTCCTCACTCACACGCAAGCTGGGGTCAACTTCCCGACTGGTCACCCATCCTAGTACTACTCCAAGTTGAGCACACTTAACTATGGAGTTCCTTAGTGATGGGCTCCCAGAAAAGGAGGTGCACCTTGGTGATATGGGTAGTTCAATCATTCCTTTTAAGATCATGTTATTCGAGGCCTTTGAGGATCTTAGGATGTTACAATCTCCCCCACTTAGACTCTTGACGTCCTCATCAAGGCTCAACTATATGGCCTCATAATCTGACCCCATTTTAGTACAGATCCACAATGGCCCATGGACACCCAGCTCACGATCACGGAATACCAACGCAAGGGTGGCTATGTCAACCATGGACATCCTTTTCCTACATGCCTAGACCAAATGACTCAAGACTGGCATGCCACATGCCCATGAGGGCCCCACCTAATGGAGGGGTTATGGCTCTGATACCATTCCCCTCTGCAACTTGATAGATTGACCTAGTACATGGTTACCTATGGGGTAGGTCCATCTGGTCATTGAGTGACTTAGTACATGGCTACCAATGGGGTAGGTCCATCAAGTCACCATGAGTCAGAGATTGGGCTACCTGTGGGGTAGGGAAATGCGACTCTGCAACCCTAAGTATTGGCTACCTGTGAGGTAGGGTCATGGGGGTAAGGATCTACCATATGAGAGAGGTAGTATCCAAGTCTGCTATAGGGACAGCACAGAGATAGGGGATAGGTAAGGATTGAGTAGTATTGCTTAAAATGTAATCTTGGTTATTAAATGATAATTGCTTGATTACGTTGTTACCCTAGTTGCATAATTTTTGTATTCCCCCACATACCAGTATAATCTGTTATACTGACCGACATTTTGTTTGTAGGAGATTTAGGTACAAAATTCCAAAAGGACAAATAGTAAATTGGCATATTGTGAATCCACAAATTAAAGTTCAAGGAGGATTAGCTAGAATAGTTTCAGTGTTGGATAAAAGTTTAGTAATCCCAAGTTTTAACAAGGTATGTAAAGTTATATTTTATTATAGCCTTTCAGCATAGTCTTGGTAGAATTTCATAATTATTATTGATTATTTGTTGAACCTTTGATCTGGAAATTGGGATAATGGCTCTGACCTCTTGGTCTCCCTTAATTGGGGATTACCGGGAGGCGAGGTCATTATAGCAATGAACTACTACTAGGAAGGCCATTTTAAGCCACAACAAATATGATCTTAGAGTTTGGTAGAGGAAGACTGACAGTGGGTATCAAAGAAAACTGCTTTGAAATCAAGATGTCCAAGTTTGCACAAACGACTAAGGAGAAGGCAAAATGTAACATGTTGCAGTATGCCCAAGGAAAGGTGTCTCTATTTCTAGGGAAGCCACTTTTAGACATGGCTCATGTGATGGTATAGGTACATAAAGGCACATTGGCAGTGAACATTCTGGAGAATACCATGGAGATTTCATTAACCAAGCCAGTTGAATACCCTAATGATGAAGAGGAGGAAGATTTCCAAGAGAAAATTGAAGAAGCAACTGTTTCTAAGGTATGAACATAGAGAAAATCATGTGATTATTGACATGTCATATACCTGAAAGGATTTGATTAATAATATTATAATAAAGGAAAACTTTCAATTCATCTATTTCACTCAGTTCTGAAATAATGTGGAAACAATATAAATGCCTAGAGAATAATATTACTCAATGACGTATGTTTTCAAGTATTAGCCTTGGGGAAATGAGATCATACAAATGTTAAGAGTACATATACTTATTCTCATTATGTCCTTGATCGGTTGTTATTGTGGAAGGTTGATAGAAAACAATAACACATAAGATCAGTGTGTGGGTTGGTTGATGACAGAATCTCATTAGTCATGATATGCCAATATTCATCCAAGCACATAGATACATGTTAGAGAACAGTGTATCAGACAAACCCACCTTGAGAATGACACATGGAAACCATCATATGGTAAGTCATAGTCATCTCTGATAGTGAAGGTGGTAATTGTAGTTCTTAGACTTGAAATCACTACACTCATCACATATCATTCGATACGCTTTGACATCATCAGACGCAGTCTTGAAACATTGGTTGTTATAACGGTGATGATTGGGTGACTTTGACACATGGGGATAGATTATGAGTGATAGATATGGGATTTTTCCCTCCTGTTGGAGTATGATATCATGAACACTTGATCAGTGAGACTGAGAAACACATACGCATGCACATGTGAATCAATATATGATATTGAGGTCATATTATCTATGACAGTCTGCTCTTGGTTCAAGAAACACAGATTGAACTTTGAGAGGATCATGATTCCATGCCTCAAGTTCATCCTAGATATCAGTGACAAAGGAGTTATACAATCACTGCAACGCCTTACACATGTTGTAGGTTGAAGTTGTTCTCCAACTTTCCATTTACTTGGGTAGCATTGATGTGCGACTAGGCACCGCTCCTTACTTGTGATGTCATAAGCTAGTTATGGACATTCACTGCCAACGTGATATGGGACCTATAGGGTCACACACATAGGAACTCATCTAGAAGAGGAGTTTATCTTAAATGATGATTGGATTGATTACTAAAGTGTTTAGGTATTCAATTTATGCAACAGATTGGCTAACTACACTGCCAAACAACCATCTCACAGGGTTAGACGGTCATTTGGGCAAGCTAGATGGGCGTCTCAAGTGTTGAGATGACCATTTGAGTTGTCAGGATGATCAGATTTTGAATTAGCTAAGTTCTGTCCAAATTGAGGAGTGAACTGATCGATTCAATAAGTTGAACCGATCTATTTGAATCAGGCTCACCAGACGGTCGTCTAGGTGAGTGAGACGGGTATCTCATATGCGTGAGACATCTTGGTTGGGGCCAAATGAAGGTTTTGGATGTTTCCTGAACTTGTTTGATTGCACAATACATATGGTGCAAGACATTAATATGTGATATTAATTGGAATTGAGTTGCCTAATTCATGTGTGATTGGGAAACTACCAGACAGCTGTCTCGTAGTCTGAGATGACTGTCACGTGTAACCAGATGATCGTCTGGGTTACCAGACAACCATTTTGGTTTTCGCATGTTGCAAAAAATCAATATCTTCTAGTCCCTTCTACTCCCACACAGATCCTGAATAGATTGGGAACCCAGGCCCAAACATTTTATATTGCATGTTTACATTGTGGGATATATCATGCATATGATACATACTATATATGTGGTGATTGGATACATAGTATGTATATATATGATATATATAAAATCCCTCAATCAAACGTATTAAGTCTAAGATTCTTTCCATTAGAAACACACATGAAAAGCTTGGTCGACCAAGCATAGATGTTCACAAAGCATGGTGTGTCATCTATCTCATGGAAGTGTGATGGTAGATATGTAGGTTTGCAAAAATCATGGTGCATATCCATCGTGTTGTTTATTAGGTCAGGCTTAACTGGGGACTTAGAGAGCTGAAGCCCAGAAACATGCAGATGATTATGGCAAAGAGTTGCACATGTCATCTATCCAAGAGTTTCATATGATGCAATTGTCATGATTGCCTACCTAAGTAATCAAGTTGTGGGCGATCAACAAAAGCCAACTCATGATCTGATGAAATATGGATCTTGTCTCATTCAAAAATTGTTCTCTATAGTTTTTCAAGTTGATACTTGACAGTTGTCAGTTTTAAAAAAATAATGAGAACTATAATGAATTAAAGACCTAATTATTATCGAGAAAATTTTCAATCAAATCAAATCAAAATAAGTTTTGAAAAAATTGCAAATTCTTTTGTAGTATCAAATGGCAACAAACAACAATCAGTTTTCTCTACAATCGATCCTTAAGAAGGACTAACTAATTGGGAACAAGTTTCATGACTGGTTTAGGATGTTGAGAATTGTTCTCATATATGAACACAAGCTATATGTCCTAGAGACGCCAGAACCAAAAGAACCACCTCAAAATGCACCAAGGGCTGACAAGGATGCATATAAGAAGCATATTGAATATGTTGTGGATGCCAAGTGTCTGATGCTATGCTCCATCAACTATGAGTTGTAGAGGAAGCATGAGAACATGGATGTGATTGAGATGGTCACACATCTTAAGAACATGTTCCAAGATCAGGTAGGACAAGAGAGATATTGTTTGATCAATGGGCTCTAGACGGGGGGGTCAAATAGAGCTTCACAAATTCTCACAAGATAAATTAGACCACCAAATTATATATTTGAAAAGCTTAAAAAAGCAGAAATTTGATGTCCTAATCTAACATACATATCAAGGATGAGAGATAGTGAAACACAAGCACTTGGATAGGTGGTTTAGAGTGGTTCCATGTCCTAAACTTAGGAGCAATGTCAGTCCACTACCTAGAGTGTGTTAGTTTCTAGGATTTGTAATATTGGTACTCTTATATTCCACAATAAGATTACAAGACACAACAACCACACATCCAAGGGCCTAGTACCTCAAGCAAAGATCTTCAACCTATAGAAGGAGCTTACCCACTTGAACCATGGAGTCTTCATCCATCAACATGGACTTACCCACTCCTTTCTTCAAGTCTTCTGCCTTCAAGGGATTACCTATCTTCCTTGAGTGTTTCCTTACTTCTCTCCTTCACTCGGAGATCTGGAGCACCTATCTCCTTCACTTGTAGACTTGGAGCACCTATCTCCTTCACTTGGAGACCTGGAGCATCTTTCCTTCTTCAATCTTGAAGAATAACACCTCCTTCTCCTTCACTTGGAGAGGGATCTTCAACTTGATTTCAATAGGAATTGAGGTTGGAAGATGGAGGAGGAGAGCTTTACAACAATACAGGGAGTAGCTCTCTTACACGGGAACCTATCTCACTCATACTCACGAATTTGACTTGAAGGTAGAGAGATAAAGGGGCTCAAAGGGTGAGATAACACTCTCAACTATGCTAGAACCAAGTTTGTAATGAATGAGCAGCCTTGGAATGAACTCTAAGAGGGTCTATTTATAGTTGAGCGTGCCCCTTTGAGTTGTGGGACACTTGGATACAAAAATAGCCATTTTTTGTTCAAAGAAACAACTCTATTTTCTCTCAAAACACTCACCAACAGTTACATCACTTTTTTCTACAATTTCCATACAGTGCAATCAGTCGAGTTTCAATACAGTTAACTTGACCGATCAAGTAAAAGACAAAAACGATATTCAAACGGTCGGTCGAGTTTTTCCTGGGGAAACTCGACCAACCACTGAAGATCATTTTGGTCAGGCACTTGATCGATCGAGTTCTGTGTAAACACAACTCGACCGATGCTATCTCCAGAAAATTGACCAAGATGGATCGACCGAGTTTGTCATGGGGAGAAACTTGATCGATTGACAACCTGATGTCAATTTTTGAATATGCATCTAAAGTGATCTGACATTGGTGTTTTATGTCCCAATCAATTTTCTCACCTTAGTTACAATTCAATTCATCATTACAAGTGATTACAAATATGTTCTAAGGTCATTTACATAGATTTCCACAAAAGCACACTTGTAGCTTTTTGACTTGAACTTGAGTCAATCTAGGGTTTTGGATTTGGGATCCTTTTCATGTACCTAATACCTAAAATCAATCGTTAATACACATATTAGATACATATGAATGGAATGGTTAAGTCATTATCAAAATATAGCTAATGCATAACCTCTAGGTCAACAGATATGATGTCTCCAAGGTGCTATCCAAATATAACATGGAAGAAGGATATCCACTAGGTCCTCATGTGCTTAAGATCATTGGGTATGTGGAGAACCTAGCTAGATTGGGATTCTCCTTGGGTCAAGAGTTGGCCACTAGCATGATTCTACAGTCTCTGCCAAAATCATATAGTCAATTTGTTATGAACTACAACATGGATGACTTTGACAAGTCATTAACAAATTTGTTGGGCATGTTGAGAACAGTTGAGGGACAAATGAAGAAAGACAAGCCCAAGTTTGTGATAATGATCAATAAGAAAAAGGGAAGTATAAAAGCAAATGCAAAGCTAAGAAGAGTTCTAAAGCTAGACAGAAGCCAATTTTTCAGATCTCAAAGCAAAAGGAGGAGTGAAGAAAATAAGAGGTGATTGTCACCGTTATCACCAGCCTGGACATTGGAAAAGAAATTGCCCACTCTGGTTAGAGGAATTAAAGAAGAAGAAGAAGGAAGGCACTGAGGCTTCCACTTCAGGTATAAACATTATAAGATAAATTTGATTGCTTCTTTAGTTTAGTATGTGATACCAAACAGAGATCTGACATGATGTTGTACAAGATCTGACATGAAGTAAAAGACTTCATGGAAGGACAAAGATGGACAAGGCGGAGCAAGAGTTACAGAAGGTTTAGTTGATATTTAAATTTATCTTAGCCTAATGGGAATGTGCAAGAGATATTAGAATGTCTATTTCATTACGCCGTAAAATAGAAACATTTACTTCAAAGTATCTCGTATGACAAGGACGATATATCAATAAAGTGAGAGATTAATGTTTTTGTTTTAAAATATGTGATCTTGCATGGCAATGCCCAAACATCTAATGGTCTTTGTATGAAAGACTTCAAGATGAATGTTTATAATGTTAATACCAAATGATTGTAATTGATAAACTCAAGATTATCATTAGCAGTGGTCACCTTGGATGTATATATAAGAAGTGCATATCTAGAATACATATTGATATTAATCTAGACTCCTTTGGTTGTTGAACCTAAAAAATATGAAATTATTTCTTGTACATAAAGTGACATAACATCCTTTACTAGATGTAGTGGGAGGATAAGCCTTCCATCAGACCTCATACATGTGATGCATGAAGATCTTATGGAATGATTACTAGATAATTGCTTAGTCCTCATTTCATTTATTGGTAATATGATGATATGTACTCAATAAAATAGAATCTCTTGAAGTGTTCAAGGTGATTATAAATGAAATATAGATTTTATAAAAGTATTAAGAAACTTTGATGAGATCAAATGTTGAAATACTTTGCATCAATGACTTGAGTACCTTCAAAGGAAGCCGTTGTGATAATGTATCACAAGTCAAATCAATCTAAACATGTTGATGTGTCAGAATGAAGGAATTATACCATGATGAGTTATGATATGATTATTAATTAATATAATATTATTATCCTCATACATATAAAGTTATCAATAAATAATGTACCTTCTGAATGGCTTATAAGACATCATATATGATATGATTTGGGAATATCCCAATATGTCTAAAGGATTAGAACCTAAATTAAGAAAGTAGTTTCTTGAAGAAGGTTTATTCTTAAATCATAAATGTTGAATATTACTATTAATCCCAATCCAATAGCAAAAGGTGTTTTGTTGATAGGATAACTGAGTTCCAAAAGAATCAGTGGGAGTAAAAGTAGAACTCTAAATGTTTTAGGTCAACAAAGAGGCATAATGAGAACTAAGAGAATCACAAGTTGTGGAATCTCAAGTTCATCATGTAACATAGAAAAAAATAGTTCTAGTAGAATATGTTTGAGATTGGAGGATTGTGAATCCAACAACTCACACAGGTTGGTCATGACAAGATGAGCCAACTAATCAACTAGAATCTATTAAATACCATAATCTGAGTAAAGGCTCAAGGCCATTATGGGATCCATGTAAACTAGTGAGGTATGACCTTGATAGTACAATCTGATGGGTAAAACCCAAAAGGTCAAAATAGGGTCTTGTGGCAAGGGCCTACATGGATAACATAAAAGGACGAATTGGTTGGAAAGTTTTTTTCAAATCAGTTCAAGTTGTTGAACATGATAGAAATTTGTTTTACCAATCGTTAAGCTTGTTGTTGTAGTTAAAATAGACTATGAGATTTGGCATATGAAGATAAAACTGGATTCCTTAAAAGGAATAAATCAAAGGATGTGTATGTGACACAACCTAAAAGGTTTTATAACTTCAAGAATGCAAATAAAGTCTATAAAATGCAAAATTCAATCTGGGATTGAAAGAAGCATCTTAGAGATGGGATATTTTGATTTGAAGAGATAGTCAAAGAGTTTGACTTGAATCATGCTAAAAGATGAAATATGTGATTACAAAAGATTTAGTTGGAGCGTATATGAACATTCTACATATGATGAGGAATGACATCCAAATCTTGTGAATATTGAGAGATGGCACAAAAACCCCTTTGACAATAAAGGCTAAGATGAAACATCTTATGAGATAAGGATCAAAACCTATGAGATAGTTCTTGAATGTTTCATTGGAAGTTTGAACACTACAATAGCAATGTGTTGAAAGAGTTCAACAGAGAAAGGATTCAATGAGAGAGAAGCCTGATTAGTCTCTCATGAACCTTATGTTCCAATTCTTGTGAAGAATGGAAAAGACATGATTAAGATACCAAAGACTGTAGGAATGGATCTATTATGAGTACTATTATCCCATATAATCTTCTATGTATTGGACATGACAAGATGATGGTAAATTCCAATAAGGGTTATGATAACCTCCAATTTTGTGATGTTATCTTAGTATTTTTCTTCAATTTCTCAAATTCTTTCTTAGATAAATTAGATAGAATCCCTAGTTATCCTCTTTTATTGCAAATATACTGTTAGATTAACTTTTCTCCTTTTTACCTACAGAAAAAGACACAAAAAAACCCACAAAAGACATAACCGGTCTCAAGACCGCATGAGGCCAAATGGTCCCAAGACCGCATGAAGCCAAATGGTCCCAAGACCGCATGGAGTCACACGGTCCCAAGACCGCATGAAGCCACACGGTCCCAAGACCGCATGGAGTCACACAGTCCCAAGACCGCATGAAACCAAACGGTCCCAAGACCGCATGGAGTCACACGGTCCCAAGACCGCATGAAGCCACACGGTCCTAAGACCGCATGGAGTCACACGGTCCCAAGACCGCATGAAGCCGACCGGTCCCAAGACCGCATGGAGTCCAAACGGTCTCGGAGTTCAAACGGTTTCAGAGTCCAAATGGTTTCAGAATCCAAATGGTTTTAGAGTCCAAACGGTCTCGGGGTCCAAACGGTTTCAGAGTCCAAACGGTCTTCAAAACTATTTGGATCCAAAACTGTCCAAACCGTTTGGACTTCACTTAAGGCCTATAAATAAGACCCAAGGGGTCCTCCCAAGGCATCAAGTTTTCAGACTCCCAGAGGCTGCCTCCACGACTCCAGAGCTTTTCCAACTTCCATCCTCCACCCAAAGGCTGTCAGTCTGAGATCCACATTCCATCCTGAAGCTTCTTTCTCTCTCTTTGCCAAAGAAGGTGGGAAGAGGAGACCTCATCATCGAGCAACCTGTGAAGTTTGAAGATCGTCACTCTCTCTCTCTCTCCAAGGGGTCGACTTTCCTCTCTCCTTTGTGGGGATGACACACTCTCTCTCTTCTCGCCTCCTTCTTTGTCCTAAGCATGAGCGAGTAGTCTCTTCCACTAGGGTGTGCGGATTATCCCCGCTACCCATGTTTTCATTTCATGTAATGTAATCCATAGTTTGCAATATAGAGTTCTTCCTTTTCAGTTCAACATCAATCGCTTAATGAATGCTTGTTGCTTGATCACCAACTTGTGTTATCTTTTATCTTTTAGTATGATTTGTCTATGATTGTACTACTAGATTTGAAACTCGATTGAATGTTGGTTCTTGATGCATGTATCCACCATGCATCTGTTTCGGTATCTAGGAGTGTTTTTCAAGAATTGGAGTAAACTCACTACCAATGTTGTACTTCCATACTATGAAATGGAATCAGTTGACGTATGAAAGTATGGCCTTGGTAAGTCGAGAAACTCACTTTGTGAAGGGAATGATGCAAAGTAGGTGACCAGTCGTTCGGGGACGGATGACTTTGCAACATCCCCGCACCCCTCGTAGTTATCTCTCCGAAAGGAAGCTAAATCTACAAAGATACTAGCTATCTGGGCTCTTTTTGCAGGTTGTGTTTTATGTTGCATGTTTTGATCCGTGTGTAGCGGCGGTGAAAACCGATCACATACTAGTGGCTTTCTATCATTGTTGACATCCTTAAATTTACTTGTTTGCTTTACTTTACTTGCTCTTAGTTTAAAAACAACCAAACCAACCTTTTGATCTAAGTACCTACTATTAAGAGATTAAGTGAAATTCCAACATTTTCCATCTTGTTGCTCTCAACAAGACCGTTGTCCCATGGATTCAACCCTTAACTATACTACGATAAGACTTCTACATATCTTAGCATATGTGGGTGGAGTTCTAGATCTAGTATAAGCAAGGCTAAAGTTAAAGATTTACCATCTTTAGGATTTTTAGTGGTGCACGCAATTCCATGTAAGTGGAAGCTCCATCAAAAATTGGCGTCGTTTCCGGGGACAAAGGAACATTTTGATTTCATTTACCATCTTGCTAGTCGGTTAGGGATTTTCACTTTCCTTTAAACATTACTCCATATCTTCTTGATTTCATCACACCTTCCACATTATCTAAACAAGTGTGTTTCTTCTTCTACTCATGTCGAAGACGTGTATGCAACCATCGCATAACCTCGGATTCTCCCCTGATCCAGAGTACGACTCTGAGGTAGAGAGAAGCTTCCACCGCCGCATTAGACTCAACCATCAAAGAGCCAGGCAAATGGCTGAAGATCAATGACAAGTTGCGTTAGTTATGGAAAGGGTCAACGCCGCCATAGCCGCTCAAAGAGCACAACTCATTGTTGACACTCGTGCTCAGATTCAAGCAGAGATCCGAGCTGAAGAACAAGCTTGCATCTGAGCTGAAAATGAAGCTGCCAAGTTAGAGCTTAGGAACAAGCAACTGCGAGACTATGTCGTCCCAAAGAACTATGAGGATAATCACCCAGTTCGGCCACCCATCATCAACATACCCCATTTTGAGATCCAGACGCAATGGATTCAAATCATGCAGGGTATTTCATTCTCCGATAATTCTAGAGACGACTGCATGGATCACTTGAAGAGATTCAAGGCACTTTGTCGACTTGTCCCGCAAGCCAGAGTTGCCTTCGACGCAATAATGCTACATCTTTTTCACTTCACTCTATCTGGAAGGGCCTTGAGTTGGTACAACTCTCTTGATAGGGAGCCAATCATCACCACATATTCTCCCTTGGAAGAAAAGTTCCTGGAGAAGTTCTTCCCTCCTTCGTTGACCTACAAAATTAGGGGACAGATTAACCACTTTGCCCAAATTCCTAGAGAAACACTCGCAGAAGAATGGGAAAGATTCAAGGAGCTTTTAAGAAAGTTCCCCCATCACGGTATCTCCCAGAATCAATTGATAGAAACATTCTATAGAGGGGTAAGTGATGACATCAAACAATTTCTGGATTCCTCATCTGGGGGAAATTTTATGAGGGAGAACTACGAAGATGCTTGGAAGATCGTCACTATTAAAGCTGAGAACCAATCCAATTGGGGACGATCATCTGGTAAAGGAGTCCTCAAGGTTTATAAAGCTGAGGAATCAATGGAAATGAAGGCTATTGCTGAAGCTTTAAAGACTATTGCTCACAAACAACAGGCACTTGACGCTTCATTTGGGGAATATGATAAGAAGAAAAACCCTCAAATTTAGCAAGTTAAAGTTGTTACGGGAACCTATGAAGCTTGCCATGCATCTAATCACCCCACGCTATCATGTGGGTTGCTTTACAATGTAATGATGGATATGCAACCACCGCAACAACAGTATGAACCAATTATCGAACAACCTGAAGAACAGATACCCAAACAAGTTAATTCCATTCATTCCATACCGGGACAAGCTTACTATAACCCAAGCCAACTAAGAAACCACCCTGGGTTTCAATATAGAAATCCTGTGGGGACTGCCAATCCACAACACCAAACGCAAGGGGGATCTTCTAATAGACTGCCACCAGGATTTCAAAGCAACTTTAACCAGAATCAAGGGAAACTTAGAAATAACCTACCAAGATCCAACTATCAAAGGAATCCCTCTGCTTACTACCAATACACCCATCCTCCTCTGCACCCACAACTACCCCCTCAGCTGCAACAATCACAGCAGCCTCAGTTAGCACCACCTCCACAATAGCCACATCAAGGACAATAACAATTTCAATAGAAAAATATCCCTTCCCAACCGACTGATGAGATAACTATGATCAGGCAAATGCTACAATCGCAACAAACTATGCTCGCTAATCAGCAAGCTTAGCAGAAGGCTGTAGAGGCTCAACTAGCACAAATTGTTGCCCAGTTGAAACCTCCAGCAGGCACTTTTGTTGGCCAACCAGAGTCGAACCCAAGACATGACCAGAATAGATTGGAGCAACTGAATGTTGTCACTACCAGATCAGGTCGTGTCTTTCACGAAGCTACAAGGATCACTCATGATAATGATGATACATCTATCTTTTTTCCAAATGCAAGCCCAAGTCTAGCAACTTAGAATTTTGTAGAGACTGAAAAAGGCAAGGAAAAGGAACAAGCCCCCAAAGAGTCAAAGATACCACAATATAAACCTAGGATACCATATCCAGGTAGATTGAAAGAGACTAAGATGGACACTAGATTCCAAAAATTCAAGGAGGCAATGAAGAAACTCTATATCGACATCCCTCTCCTTGATGCCCTCTCCGAAGTACCAGCCTGGGCTAAATACCTAAAAACTTTGCTATCAAGGAAGTACATTACTGAGGAGCAAGAGATCGTTAAACTATCTCATACCACCTCTAATATCATTCTTAACAAGATGTCAAAGAAAAAGAAGGACCCTGGTTCCTTCGGTATTCAATGTTGTATTGGAAATGCCTCAAGCAAAAAGGGATTAGCTGACTTAGGGGCTAGCATATCAATTATTCCCTACTCCATGTGTAAACGATTAGGGTTCAATGACTTGCTGCCCACAACGATGACAATTCAGTTAGCTGACTCCACTATCACTGCACCTCTAGGAATTATCGAGGATATTCCAGTCAGAATAGGCAAAGATGCCTATGTCCCGTGCGATTTTGTTATTATGGATATCAAGGAGGATCTGAGATACCCAATAATATTTGGAAGAGCTTTCCTTGCCACAGCTAGGGTGCTTATTGATGTTGAAGATGGCACGATTATTCTAAGATTGGGAAAAGAAGCAATTCAATTCCGAGTTCTCAACAGCATGAAAGGTCCCAACATTCAAGAGGAGGTTTTTCTCTTAGATGCAATACACCAAATGTCCTAATTGGAAATATCTGAGCCATCTGATGAGTTGGAGAATGTTCTGACAAATCTAGAAGTCAAATTTTCAGCAAATAAATTGGTTCAACAATGTTTGCAACACTTAGAGAAAGCTGAAGAAGCACTGACAGCCACCTTTGAGGAGCTCAAATCCGTCACTATTTTAGAAACAACAGAAGCGCCCAAGGCTCCCGAGATGAAGACTCTACCCATGGGACTTAAACATGTCTTCTTAGACAAAGAAAAATTATGTCCAGTTATCATCAGTTCCACTCTGACAGGAGACCAAGAAGAAAGGCTTCTTGATGAATTAAAGAACCACAAGAAGGCCATGGGGTACAAAATAACTGACTTGACAGGTATAAACCCTACCTTATGCATGCATAGACTACCCATGGTCGAGGAATTCATGCCTTCAAGAGAACACCAGAGGAAGCTGAACCCCAATCTTAAAGAAGTGGTTCGCCTTGAAGTCCTCAAATTACTGAAAGCCGGCATAATTTACCCAATTTCAAACTCCCAATGGGTCAGCCCCGTCCAAGTGGTCCCCAGAAAGGGAGGAACCACTGTCATGATAAATGACAAAAATGAGTTAGTTCCCACAAGGACTGTGACGGGGTGGAGGATGTGTATCGACTACAGGAAACTAAACAAATCAATGTGAAAAGATCACTACCCTCTGCCCTTTCTTGACGAAGTCCTAGAACGCTTAGCCCACCAAAAATACTTCTGCTATCTCGACGGTTATTTTGGGTTCTACCAAATCCCTATACACCCGGAAGACTAAGAGAAAACTAACTTTACCTACCCCTTTGGGACCTATGCTTTCAGAAGAATGCCATTCAGGATGTGCAACGCACCTGCTACATTCCAAAGGTGTATGTCTACCATTTTTGCAGGATTAACAGAATCTATAATGGAAGTATTTATGGATGATTTTTCACTTTATGGAGACTCCTTTGATAACTGTCTGCTCAACCTTGGACAAGTCTTACAATGATGTGAGGAGACAAACCTCATCCTGAATTGGGAAAAATGCCATTCTATGGTAACTGAAGGTGTCGTCCTCGGGCATAGAGTGAGTGACAGAGGGATTGAGGTCGACAAGGCAAAAATCAATGTTATCTCAAAGTTGTCGCCACCAAAAGATATAAAAGGAGTACGAGCATTCTTGGGTCATGCTGGGTTTTACAGAAGATTTATCAAAGATTTCTCAAAAATAGCAAAACCCATGACCCAACTTCTTACCAAAGACACCGAGTTCAATTTTAATCAAGAATGCTTACAAAGTTTCTCAACTCTGAAAAATGCTTTAATCTCTGCACCCATACTAAGAGCCCCAGATTGGTCACAACCTTTTGAAATCATGTGTGACGCCATCGATTACACCATAGGGGTCGTATTAGGACAGAGAATCCACAACAAACCTTATGTAATCTACTACGCGTCTAAAACACTTGATGAAGCATAGAAGAACTACACTACTACATAGAAGGAGTTCTTAGCTGTCATCTATGCGTTTGAGAAATTCCGCTCTTACTTGATTGGATCTAAGGTCATCGTCTACACTGACCACTCCGCCATACGATATCTAATTCAGAAGCAAGATGCAAAACCCAAACTTATCCGCTGGGTATTGATGCTTCAGGAATTCGATTTGGAAATCAAAGACAAAAGCGAAGTGGAAAACATCGTAGCTGATCATCTTAGCCACATTGAAGTCGAGGATGAAGATAAAGCACCGATCCGAGACTCCCTTCCAGATGACCAACTAATGAAAGTTACCAATGGATTCCCCTGGTATGCCGACATTGTTAATTATCTGGCTACTGGAATCATTCACCCTTCCGCCTCCCATCACGACAAAAGGAAATTCCTCCACGATGTAAAGCAATTCTACTGGGATGAACCCTACCTTTTTTTCCTTTGCGCAGACGGACTTTTCCGTCGCTGCTTACCTAAAGAAGAGATCACCCCCGTCTTAGAGCATTGCCATTCCGGCCCCACTGGGGGACACATGAATGCAAAGAAAACTGCCATGAAAGTTCTGCAATCAGGTTTCTTTTGGCCAACCATAGCAAAAGATTCTCATGATTTTGTTAAATCTTGCAACAAATGTCAACTTTCTGGTGGCATATCGAAAAGGGATGAAATGCCCCTCACCATGTGGCAAGAGATCGAACCTTTTGACGTGTGGGAGATAGACTACATGGGCCTCTTTCCTTTTTCATATGGTTTCTCCTACATTTTGGTTGCAGTAGACTATGTCTCAAAATGGGTCGAAGTTGTACCCATAGTGTCCAGCGATTCCAAACCAGTCATTAAGATGTTTAAAGATATCATTTTTCCCAGATTTGGAGTTCCCCGAACTGTCATATCCGACGGAGGGACCCATTTTCTGGAACGAAGCTTTGAAGCCCTCTTAAAGAAATACGACGTTAACCATAAAGTTGCCACGCCTTACCATCGACAGACTAGTGGTCAGGTTGAGGTTTCAAATAGACAGCTAAAGGCAATCTTAGAAAAAATAGTCAATAGACACTGCACTGACTGGTCCACCAAACTTCCTGATACCCTTTGGGCTTACCGAACTGCTTATAAAACACCAATCGGGACAACCCCGTTCCGTTTGGTATACGGGAAGTCATGTCATCTTCCAGTGGAACTGGAACATAAGGCTTGGTGCGCCATTAAATAACTGAACTTTGATTTCAAAAGTGCCAGAGAAAACAGACAACTCCAATTACAAGAGCTAGAGGAGCTCAGAATGACCGCTTATCAAAGTGCCACGATTTATAAAGAACAAACCAAAATGTGGCACGACGGTCATCTAAAAAGGAAAGACATCGCCATTGGTGACAAAGTACTCCTTTTCAACTCCAAGCTCAAACTGTTCCCCAGAAAACTACGCACAAAGTGGTTCGGGCCCTTCATCACCAAACATATATACCCGACTGGAGTTGTCATAATTGTTGATGACAATGGAGGAGAAAGGACAGTCAATGGCCATCGATTGAAAAAATACTACACTCCAGAAGATAAAATGCCGAGACACACTATTGAGATCAGAGAATCCACAACATCATCACAACAGCTTCCAAACCTCGTCGAGCCAGCGACGTAAAACCCAGGCGCTACTTGGGAGGCAACCCAAGATCTGAGCTTCTTCTTTTATCTTCTATTCTTTTAAGTTCCCTTAGGATTATCTCCTGAAAATATAAAAATTCACATAACCAAAACAAACATAAAAATACAAAAATAAAAAACCTAAGCCCTCCCAAACGGTCGTGAAACCGTTTGGAGCCAAACGCTCCTGAAACTGTTTGGAGCCAAACGGTCCTGAAACCGTTTGGAGCCAAACGGTCCTGAAACCGTTTGGAGCTACACGGTCTTAAAACTATTTGGAGCCAAACGGTCTTGAAACCGTTTAGAGCCAAACGGTCTTGAAACCATTTGGAACCAAACGGTCTTGAAACCGTTTGGAGTCTAAACGGTCTCAAAACCATTTGACCTGGGGTTTTTGTAAGGTCAACCCCCGATTCCTATAAATATACCCCCCTCCTTCTTCTTTCTTTTGACTCTCGAGCCTTCTAAAACCCTTGGTATACTGTTCCATCTCTACTCTCGTTCCCGCGCAACCTGCAACGCCGGTTCCCTTCGCCGACCGTCCTTCTCGGTTCTGTGTGTCCTCACGGCGGTTGCACCCCCGTTACCAATGCTCTCGCCGTCGTTTTCCCCACCCATAGCAACAAGGTAGGCGCACCACCATCACCGACACCGGTAAAGCCGCCACGACTCCCTGTTCTATCAAACCATCGTCTTTTTCACCTTCGCCGTCATCTTTACCATTGCTGACGTCTTTGACGACTCCGCGATTTCTTTTTCTACCACTTCTATCGCCCCTACCTTCTTCATCGTCACCGCCACCTCCGCTATCGCCGGACGCTCCCCGACGTTCTACCTTCCAAATGGTCTTCAAACCGTTTGGAACCAAACGGTCTTCAAACTATTTGAGACCAAACAGTCTTCAAAACCGTTTGGCCTTTCACACCCACCTGTAATTTGTTAAAACATAAAAACACATATAAACACATAATATTAATTTTAAACTTGTTATTCTAACACATGACTTTCCATTTTCATAAATGGCTTCACCAGCAAAACAACCAGCCGGAAATGAAGACGCCCCCTTCTGGACAAGGGAGCAACTCATGGAGGACCGAACCAACCTCCAAAAGATAATAGACACCTTCAACAAGACTGGAAAAGCCCCACCAAAGGTTAACATCATAAAAGTCTTGTGTGAAATCGACCGCATAAACAACTGTCTAGTTGAGGCACCGGAAGAAGAAATAGAAGAACTTTCTTCCAGCGATGAGGGCTCAGAATATGAGCCAAATCCCAAGGAGGAATCCCCCACCACAAAGAGCAAAGGGAAAAGGAAGGCCCAGGAAGCCACCACAACTCAGCAACCAAAGAAGCGAGCAAGGAAGCAGGTTCATCCTGTCACTGCAAGGGAGAAAACCCTGGCAGGAAACATTCCACCAACCACCACCTCTGCTGCCGCTTCTGCCACCAACAATGTTCCTTTTTTCCCTCCCATCACCACTACATCACCACCACCAGAAAACCTCTACATACACACCCTTCCCTCCATCGATAAAATCCTAAAACCTACAAAGTATGTCTACTCCAGCATATTGATTAAGATGGAGATCTACAACAGAATTCTCAGCATGCTAGACAACGCCAATCTTTCAAGGCTGTGTTTGGTACCTGAGATCTCCTACACTAAATGTAACGACCCCGCCTCCCGGTAACCCCCAATTAAGGGAGACCCGAAGGATAAAGCCATTATTCAATTACAAGATCAAAGGTTCGACAAATAATCAATAACAATTAATAAATTTTACCAACTAAACTGGAAACTGGTATAAAAAATAAAACTTTACTTACCTTTGAAAACCTTGGGAATCTATCTATCCAAGCTTGAATCCACTCTAACTAATCCTCCTTGCAATTTATGTTTTACTTTCACAATGTGTCACTTTACTGTTTTTTCTTTCAATTGTTGTTCCTAAAACACCGACAAACAAAACGTCGGTCAGTATATCGAAATATACTGGTATGTGGGAACAACCAAAATCTTGCAAATATGGCTAACAATTTACTAATCACAATCAAATTAATTAACAAGCCAATTTACACTTTTCAGTATGACATTCTCCACCACTTTTGCCCTGACCCTGGCATACCCACCTTAAGGGGCCTATGATATTGCAAAACTATATATCAAATTGCTCAGAAAAATGAGGGGAATTCAATAAAAATATGTTTAGAAGCTAATTCCTCTTATTATGCGAAAAGTAGTGTAAATCATCATTTTTCATGAATTAAAGATTAAGAAACCCTATTTTGATATGATTAATGTGTTTAATAGGGTTTAATGGATCATTAGAGTTGATGGTAACCTGTTAAATGTAAAAAGGTACATTATGTTCAAAAAGGAAGAACTTTGCACATAATTAGTCTAATTTAGAGTTTATATGCTTGAAATTGGAAAAAGTACATAAAGTTATCATATTTAGTGTTTTAATTAAGGGAAGACCCTTAGATTTGATGATAGATTAGTATCGGTGTGGATAGAAGTTTAGAGATCCAAGTTTTCAAAAAAAAAGGCATGCAAAAAAAAATTATTTTCTTACAGCTTTCAGTATAGTATGTTGAAATTTGATAATTATTCTTGGTTAATTTCCGAACCTTTGATCCGGAAGTCATGGGTGCGGCTTCGACCTCTCGGTCTCCATTAATTGGGGGTTATCAGGAGGTGGGGTCGTAACACTGAACCTACAACTGAATTCTTCACTTATATTAATAAAGAACCTGTCGACATTATGGATAGATCAAGGGATGGAGGTGACCGTAGGCTGGTCACCAAACTCTTTGGCAGCAAGATTGTCATAACAGAAAATATGCTAAATGAAATCTTTATAGACAACCAGGAGCAGCTCCAGAAAGCCAAAGCAGTTGGAACAGAGAATACTAGTTTCAACAGACATAACTTTTGGAAATCCCTGACAGGGATCCCCACCTACGAGGCAAAGACATGCAAGGCCTCAAACATACAATCTGGATTAGTGCGCACCTTACATAAAATTCTCACATGCGCACTCTTCCCCAGGACAGAAGGAGGGAATTTCATAATTTCGGATCTTTTCGTTCTCTGGTCAATTCTACATGGGATGCCAGTCAACATTGGACGTCATATGATCCAGAAGCTATCCGCTTACGCCCTGGGGAAGGAAATTTGCATGGGGGGTCATATCACATCCATCATCAAATACCTCAAGATGGACAGACCTCTACCAAGATGCACGCAGATAAAGGGAGACATCCTAACAAACAAACAAACTTTGAAAAACTCCTACATCATCAAAGACAAGGATGCAAAGTTATTTTACATTTTCTGCCCTACAATCAAATCCTCTAGAACCCAGCTACCACTCTCGAAGCTTGCAGATTACGACAAGGAAAAGCTCTTATTCACTGACGAGGAGCTTATAAAACTCATAGCTACAGTCAAAGTACTAGAGAAAAAAGTAAAGGCGGGGAAAACCGAACTTAGCATAACCGCCCTGACAGCTAGGGTAACAAAAATTCCTGTGAAACGACCTTCCAAAAGACTTTCACAGAAACAACAGCTGTCGGGGACACCAACATCTAAACCGCATCCAGAAGCATAAACCCCTCTCCCCGAAGAACAAATCACCACATCATCTCTTCACTCCTTCATTATGAGTCTCAATGCTGAACTTACAACAACCACCTCACCACCCTCCACCTTTCCACAATCCACCACTCTTCCATCTTTCTCCACAACTACACCACCACCTACATCCTCCACTTCACCCATTTTCTCTTCAGGTATCCCTTTCTCTACCGCTACGCCCGACTTCACCACCTTCACCTCCATCCCCGCAGTCTTTCCCCCACCACTATCAATCCCTCCATTTTCACCAGCAACATCACCACCTTTCCCATCCACCACCACCCCAACACCGCTGGTGACACCATCTATAGTCACCATGCAATTCGCGGAACCATCAATAGTGTCTCTTCCGCAAGACAATACACCCTTCCCATCCAGACCCCAACCATCTCACCCTTCCATAACTGGGGTCCCTTTCACAAATGTCGGTGAGGAATTCGGACGTCAATTTGACACCATCTGAAACCTCCTCACCGACCCTTCTAACATAATGCACTCTGTTTTTTCTTGTGTGTAGGAACTATCTAAACATGTAGCCAAGACCGACGAACAGAACTGTGCCTTGCTAAGTATCCTCCAAGGTCTTCAGCAACGACAACATGTAGTGGCCAGGCAAGTTGATCACATCGACAACCACTTCAACAACTTGCCCGAGCTGATCCTTAGGGTAAAAAGCCAGTAAGAAGCAATGGCCAAGCAAGTCGATGAGATCTCTATGCAGACTCAATCTCTACCTGAGACCCTCCACGAGCTCAAGCAACAACAAACAGCTCTTAGCACGCGCTTGGATACCACCAGCAACACTCTCGCCCAACTCAACAATCGCCAAGAGGAGTCGACAAACAATGCAATCCAACAATTACAACATACGGTAACAGATCTTACAGCGTGACTCCTCTCTGCCGAGGGTCGATACAAAGATCTCAAGGAAAGACACAACGCACTACTCGAAACACACAAGCATGTGCAAGTGGCATTTGACGAGTTACAAACCATCCATCGGCAATGCAAAAAGACAGCACACAAGAAGCTAACAAACAAAGCAGCAGCTGACAAAGAAGGCAATAATGAAGATGAAGATGACTCTGACTCCTCAGCCGATTCTAACGATGATACCACCTCCTCAGATGACAAATCTGATGCCCCAGACAATGCTGGGGAGGGCCCAAGCCAAGGAGCAGAACCTTCTCAGAAAGGATATGACAAAGACCACCAAGAAGGTGGACATCATCCCAAGTCCCCCACCCACAACGAAAATGTAAATATATCATATGGGGACCAATTCCTCGATTACTCTGCTTTGGGATCCATAGGAGAGTCTGCAAAAGACATGGTTTTTGCTGAGTTCCACCAATGTATTTTAGGAACCAGCGCAAGCCCACCAGAAACTGCCACTCAACACTTTTCCGCACTTGACCAATCAGTGCCCTTTCCGTCAGAACATGAAGAATCAAAACGAGTACATTTAGATACAGATGAAGAACTCGATTCTGCTTCGGATTCAGATGAAGATCTGCAAGGCTATATAGAAGATTTGGAACAAACTTCTTCACTCCCTCCGCAGGAGCTTCCCCCGCCACCACCTCTACCCCATAAGATGCACGATTTAGATATGGCGTCCATCTCTACACTAGATGCTTAGGACATATTTATCTTGAACACTATTGTCGATGATGCCAAAGAGGGGGGAGACATCATCTACCACAATACAAAGACTAAGCGGAAGCTGACACATGAAGATTTCTGCAACATCCTGCGACCACGGTCAACGATGTCAATGGTAATCTTCCGTGTCCTACTTGCCAACTGCATAGAAGTTTACAGAAGCTCTAAGAGGCAGCAGCCAGTATTTAACGTCTTACCTTCTCTATCTATAGGCTTGTTATACAAAGAAATACAAGCAAAGTCAATAGAGCGACTGCGTGCTGGCTTCGCACGGAGGGCACAATATCTTACCGTGCCATTTCAAGTTTCCGATCACTGGTTGTTTATGAATGTGGACACCGAGGCTCGAGATGCCAAGGTGTACAATTTTTGTGTCACGGAGCTACCAGTTGGAACAATAAATTTTGTTGGAGAAGAAGCAGGGGAGGCAAGATGTATACCTTTCTGGCTTCTTAAGCTAATTTGGGTTGCACGCCCATCCCTCCGTCAGGACTGGAGCCAACCCTGGTTCCAAATAATAAACCCACAAGTCCAAACTGCTGAGGGGTCTGGGGATTGCGCTTTCTGCACTATCCGTCACATTCAAGCGCTAAACCAAGAAATCCCCTTTACTGAGTTGGTCGCCGAAGATTTTCACTCCCTACGAGGGCATTACGCCATGGAGCTCATTTGTGATAGAAGGTTCTTCAAGGACCCGACAATGGCACCAGATGACGTCCCCCGCTACCTCTTTCCAGCAATCCAACGTCCGCAAAGGCGACCTTTCAGACAAACTTTAAAAGAATTGGAGAAAAACAAACAACCAGCCATAGTTTCCGAGCAAAGAAAATGGGACCCTTCCCACTTTGATCTGGCGCAGGACAAAGGGGACATAGATCTTTTGTCAGGGGAAACCATTAGGAGATCGCCATCACAAATGGTGCCCCTATCTGCCATATAACCAACTTTCCCATATTTCGACCTCAGTGCTTGCAAAAGTCTCTTTGACAATGAACTCTGTCTCATCATGTCAAGGCTTTATGCTGAGAAAGATGACCTTGTTTTCATGTCCGGTGACATTTTGGTCATGGCAGACGCGTTATGAGAAATTGTACAGTTCAAAGGGTCTCTATCTATGAGCTTGATGGTTGCCTATCAATTTCTTCTCAGACGGAATCACCCTACAACCTATATGGCATCCGCATATATGAAGGACGATCTCCTAAAGCTAAAGAACTTCAGAACAACTGAAACACTAATTTCCTTTCTACAACACACAACACCGAAGTTTATCATGCTTCCATTCCTTCACCATGAGCACTGGATGCTTCTGGCAACAAACCTACCCAAAGGAACAACTACCATCTACAACAGTTCCGACAGCCAAATCAATCCACGGCAGAAGAAATATGTAGTGACACCAAAGACGCTAATAACACCGAATTTTGTGATATTTTAGATTGTTTTTATGTTATCAAAACTGCCATTTTAAACTATTTTCCTCTCTTTTATATGTACTTTCGCAATAATTGGCCAATCAACGCTCTTAATTCAATATTTCCATCTTTTGCAGTATTTTCCTCCTATTTTAACCCATTTATCATCAATAAGGTCGTGCCGGCCCACAAACAAGTTCCACCTGCATCGGCCTTCTAGATGCCTGATACGATCGCTGCCAGACAGGGTAGCGCGACACAACGACGCGCGATACGGGGATGCCGTGCAAGAAAAACTGACGGGCGACACGTCTTTTAACCGACAGGGAGCCGAGATCGCCAAGACAACCCAAACTTGTCGCGCGACACAGGCCACCCACCGGCAGGCGCCGCCCGTCACGTGACTGACAGCCGACATCCATGTGCCGGGAGATAGGTGTATCGGCCGTCCACCGACCCCGCGAATAAGGAAGACACATGGCACTTCGAGCACCATAACTTCCCCCAACTACTGCCTATAAATAGCAGCTACAGGAAGCCGAAAAGACAGGTCGGGACAGCTCAGAACCTTGTACAACCTTCGGAGGAAAGCTGCGAGAGCAAGTGTATCGTGCCTCAGTTTTGTGTCGGGCGATCCTAGGTGAGCTCTTCCCCATCCTGAGAGGGAGGTGAATGGCTCACTTAGTATCGTCTTGGGCGACACTGCAGGCCGATATTGGCCGACACGGATCTCTGACTTATGTGACCGATACTAGATACAGCAGCTAGCTCGGCACGATACCGAACCCGATACGCTTCACCCGTCACGGCGTGCCACCCAAGAGGGTGCCTCCCGACATGAGCGTATCGGGCTAGGGTACTTGCACGATGCAATCCGCCCATCACGGCGTATCGCCCGAGAGGGTGTGCCGCCCGACACGGTTGTATCGGGCTAGGCTCCTGACCGGTATCGGGCTGGGTGGTCCACTATAGTCTGTCGTCCTTCTATATCAAGAAGGCGAAATCTATCTTTATTTCAGTCATTTAATTCTTTTACTACTGCATTGTAATCAACCTTGTTGTATATTTATGGAAATGGAAAAGTGTAATTACTTGCTGCTTTATGTTTGGTGCAATTGTTGGATAACTGCTATGTTTAATATCTGAACTCTAGCTTGCATGTTTGGATCGCGTTTCGCTTAGCTACCGAATCGTGTTTTCCCGTCGCAACAGCTTCGAGAGATGTGTTGCGACTCTAGTGTTTGGGCTGATTCTGTTGTACGAGAGTGCCCGGAATCGGAGTTGCTTTAGTAACATTTCACTCTAATTAAAGTCCAGTAACCTCGAGAGGGGTGTTGATGCTTGGTTAGAGGTATCCGCTCTGAGAGGAGGGGTACAGGATGTTCCTGTTGCTGCTTGTTTTACCAAAGCTTATCCTTCGCACCTTGCTTTAAGCTTTAGTTTTATCTTTCTATTTCTATTTCATGAAAACCCCTAAAAACTGCTAAATGACTAAAACCTTAAATCCTTCTTATAACTCCAGTAAGAAATAGTTTTCTTTGTTTTATTGGTGACATCTTGTTGTTTCCCCTTGGGGAATTTACTATCTCTTTGTACCTTCCGGAGTGTAGCGTGTCGATTCAGAGTTATCAACACTACCACCCTTGTCCCTGTGTTCAACCCCGTATATCTACTTCGACCCCGTAAGTAAAGTTGCAGGGGCCTAGAAGAGTTCGGGTTATAAATGTAAAAGCTCGACTAACTTCAAATCCGCCTCCATTTTTGGACGCGCGATTTAGACCGGTCAACTTCTTGTGTGGCATCTCCGTATCGTGCGTCGTTATGTCATGCTACCCTATCTAGAAGTGATCGTATCGGGCATCTGGAAGGCCGATGCAGGTGTAACTTGTTTGTGGGTTGGGACTGCCTTATTGACGATAAATGGGTCAAAATAGGAGGAAAATACTGCAAAAGATGGAAATATTGAATTAAGAGCGTTGATTGGCCAATTATTGTGAAAGTACATATAAAAGAGAGGATAACCGTTTAAAAGGGCAGTTTTGATAATAGAAAAATAGTCTAAAATATCACAAAATTTGGTGTTATCAACTCCCCCAAACTTAGCATTTTGATTGTCCTCAATCAATATTTAAACTTTATTTAGTGATGCTTCTTCTTGCTTGGTGTAGCTTTCAGGCCAAGAAGTAAAAACAAGTATCGTAATGCCTTTAGAGATAATGCTGCCCCACTACAAACAAAAAACCTTGTGTTTCCTGTCTTATTTTTTTTTCAGTAAAAAGTTGACCGGCCTAAATCGCGCATCCAAAAATGGAGGCGGATTTGAAGTTAGTCGAGCTTTTACATTTATATCCTGAACTCTTTTAGGCCCTCGCAACTTTGCTTACGGGGTCGAAGTAGATATACAGGGTCGAACACAGGGACAAGGGTGGTAGTGTTGAGAACTCTGAATCGACACGCTACACTCTGGAAGGTACAAAGAGATAGTAAATTCCCCAAGGGGAAACAGCAAGATGTCACCAACAAAACAAGGAAAACTATCTCTAACTGGAGTTACAAGAAGGATTTAAGGTTTTAGTCATTTAGTAGTTTTCAGGGGTTTTCATGCAACAGAAACAGAAAGATAAAACTAGAGCTTAAAGCAAGGTGCGAAGGATAAGCTTTGGTAAAACAAGCAGCAGCAGGAACATCCTGTACCCCTCCTATCAGAGCGGATACCTCTAACCAAGCATCAACACCCCTCTCGAGGTTGCTGGACTTTAATTAGAGTAAAATGTTACTGAAGCAACTCCGATTCTGGGCACTCTCGTACTCCAGAATCAGCCCAAACACTAGAGCCGCAACACATCTCTCAAAGTTGTTGTGACGGGAAAACACGATTCGGTAGCTAAGAGAAACGCGATCCAAACATGCAAGCTAGAGTTCAGATATTAAACATAGCAGTTATCCAACAATTGCACCAAACATAAAGCAGCAAGTAATTACGCTTTTCCATTTCCATAAACATACAACAGGGTTGATTACAATGCAGTAGTAAAAGAATTAAATGACTGAAATAAAGATAGATATCGCCTTTTTGATATAGAAGGATGACAGACTACAGTGGACCACCCAGCCCGATACCGGTCAGGAGCCTAGCCCGATACAACCGTGTCGGGTGGCACACCCTCTCGGGTGATACGCCGTGAAGGGCGGATTGCATCGTGCAAGTACCCTAGCCCGATACGCTCATGTCGGGCGGCACCCTCTCGGGTGGCATGCCGTGATGGGTGAAGTGTATCAGGTTCGGTATTGTGTCAGGCTAGTTGTTGTATCTAGTGTCAGTCACATAAGTTGGAGATCCGTGTCGGCCGATATCAGCCTGCAGTGTCGCCCGGGACGATACTAAGTAAGCCATTCACCTCCCTCTCAGGATGGGGAAGAGCTCACCTAGGATCGCCCGACACAACACTGAGGTACGATACACTCACTCTCACAGCTTTCCTTCGAAGATTGCACAAGGTTCTGAGCTATCCCGACCTGTCTTTTCGGCTTCCTATAGCTGCTATTTATAGGCAGCGGTTGGGGGAAGTTATGGTGCTCGAAGCGCCACATGTCATCCTTATTTGCGAGGTCGGTGGACGGCTGATACACCTATCGCCCGACACATGGATGTCGGCTGTCACTCACGTGGCGGGCGGCGCCTGTCGGTGGGTGGCCTGTGTCGTGCGACAAGCTTGTGTTTTCGTGGCGAGCTCAGCTCCCTGTCAGGTAAAAGACGTGTCGCCCGTCAATTTCTTCTTGTGCGGTATCCCCGTATCACGCGTCGTTGTGTCGCGCTACCCTATCTGGCAGCGATTGTATCGAGCATCTGGAAGGCCGATGCATGTGGAACTTGTTTGTGGGTCGGGACGGCCTTATTGATGATAAATGGGTCAAAATAGGAGGAAAATACTGCAAAAGATGGAAATATTGAATTAAGAGCGTTGATTGGCCAATTATTGCGAAAGTACATATAAAAGAGAGGAAAATAGTTTAAAAGGGCAGTTTTGATAACAGAAAAACAATCTAAAATATCACAAAATTTGGTATTATCAACTCTCCCAAACTTAGCATTTTGATTGTCCTCAATCAATATTTAAACTTTATTTAGTGATGCTTCTTCTTGCTTGGTGTAGCTTTCAGGCCAAGAGGTAAAAACAAGTATCGTAATGCCTTTAGAGATAATGCTGCCCCACTACAAACAAAAGACCTTGCGTTTCCAGCCTTATTTTTTTCAGTAAATTTTTTTTTCTCTACAACTTCAGCGAGACTTTGGTGCATGATTCCGAAGTTAGCTTTCACACCAAATAGATTTTAGGGGTAGAAAGTTGTGTGTTGGGTAGGCTAAGGCTTTTTGGGTTTTTCTTCTTGTTTCACATCGGTTCATCCAGGTAAGGGTCTGTTAACGGGCAAGTGGTCCCTACAGTCCAAGCTAGTTGGCTTTAGAGCAGTAATTTCACATCCTACGTACCACTGCCCCGGATCTACCATGCCTAAAGATGGGTACTTTTGGAAAACAAGTGTGTATATATATTTTTTTTTTCTTTTTCTTTTATTGGGCACAACTCTCATGCTTTTATTCACCCTCATAAGGCAGCTTTCTCGTTTGGGATTTTTGTTGGGTAAGGGGAAACAAGAGGGATTTCTACTGTTTGGGCAGCTTTTTCCTTCTCCATACTCATCTCTTAGCTGTTGCGAGATTATTCATTTTTTCAAAATTTTTGGCACAGAAAAATGTAATCTTTTGTTCGTTTGAAGCAGCATTATCAGAAAGATATAACAGAACTTGCATTTCGTTGAGCATAATAAAAACAAACTTGGCAAGAAGTTGCATCAGGTTTTTACTAATATAGCGACTTTGTACATATGTGAGAGAACAAAATAAGCAAAAAATTTCAAAATTTTTATAAGAGCACGTCATTTTATACTAGCATGGGTACATACACATGATATAGGAGAAGAACAAAATGACAAAAAGGGTGGAGGTGAAGAAGAAAATTTTTATACCTCCTTCACTGGTACATGGGTACCCCCCCCCCAAACTTACTCCACTCTCTGTCCCAGAGTAGTGAAGAAGACAGGGTGGGGTCATGCTAGTCCAATGAAGGTTAGATGGTGGTTGCGTTTGTGCCTTCGAGAAGCTGCAATATGCTTCTTTGCTGCCTCCATTTTATTTCCCCAGCTGGATGCATCAAGAACAAGTGCAAAGCTCTCAAAATTATTTGGACTCCCCTTACTCCTGGTACTTCCATTGTGAACATGAACAAAGGGACTGATCGTCAATCCCAGTTTTAGTCCACTTGATTCCATTTTCTTCCCCAGGAGTGTGCGGTCAGAGGGCCTCTCTATTTTTATCATCTTTCTCTTTTGGATATGGCCCTAAACCACCGCAGAAGACAGACTATGATAAGGGAATGGACTTCTTTTGACAACCCGGCCGTCTTGGGATTCTGACATTTCTGTTCGACCGTTGTTGCTTCCGTTTCGGCCGCAGTGTCGATTCTTCTACAGGGTTTGTCAACTCTTCCAGAGGTTTGCTGCGTATTATCCATACATGTTATCAAGTTCATTGATCATAGATGTTAGGTAGGAAAAGCTAAAAACCCGATAAGACTTGTCTCGTTCCAAAGTCCGGGTATCGTCCATCAAAAGAAAACCCAAGGCGATACGGAGAAGGCTGCGCGGCACACCACACTACCCGATACGGGTATGTCGGGCGATACAAAGTACCTGCCCGGTATGACGTCACAAAAACATGTCGCCTGATATGGCGTATCGGGCAAACACTATCGGCCGCCATATCGCGCTTTCACTGTGTCGGGCGATAAGATGAAAAATTGACTAAACTCGTCAACCTGATACGCAGAGCGCGATATGAAACTCGTGTCGGGCAAACAGACTGTCGGGCTATACCTTTGCTCTTTGGAGCCATCGCCCGACATGCGAGCAAAAAGTTGTGCTACTGCATGTGGTACAAGTGGCTAAAAGAGTAAGTGTAGTACCCCGACACGTTGAGCCCTCCTTACTATTTATAGCAAACTCAGCTGGGGGTAAAACGGGAAGTTCTGGGGCACGCATCAGCCGGTGAGACATGCCATTCCCGGGACGACGGTCCCATCAGTCTTATTAAGGGAAATACCCGCATGCACGATACGGTGCACTACTCCCAGGAATGCCATCCGTCACAGCCGTTGCGATGCCCGAGAGACTACAGCCCGATACAAGCGGTCATGCGCGCCAGCTGAGCTACTGCCTGATCCAGTTAAAAACAGGCGGCCAAAACTAAAGCTAGGTGAAGAAAAAGCGATTAAAATGTACACATCATCGGCTTAGGGTTAAGACCCCGAACCTCAGAAGGTATTACTCCTCAAAGCTTCGTGAAACACAGCGGCGGCCCATAAAATAGAAGAGTCGGTATGCTCGGCGCGTGCACTAACTCAGGCCTTATTACAGTCCATAATGTTCGTTTTACAAGGAAGAAAAGTGAATCCTACTCTACGAAAGAAAGAAAAGCTCAGGCTGCCTTCCGAGGAGCGTTGAAGTTTGCATCACCAGCTCGACCGGTGCAAGCTCTTCACGTTCAGCCTTTGTCTGTACCCATATCCTGCAAGTCTATTTCTTCTCTCCTGACAAAAGCTTCATCTTCATAATACCTCTTCACTCTGTGCCATTCACCTTGAATACCTTAGTCAGATTATCTTTGTCGTAGAGCTCCATCATTCCTGACGGGTATACCTTTGACACAGTAAACGGTCCCAACCATCTTGTCTGTAACTTTCCAGGGAAGAGGTGAATAGAGGATTTAAATAATAGAACTTTATCCCCTTCACTCACATCCTTTCTTCTCAGGTGAGCATCATGCCACACCTTCGTTCTTTGTTTGTAGATTTTTGCATTTTCATAGGCGCTCATCCTCAGCTCTTCGAGCTCTTGAAGCTGCAAAAATCTCTTTTCTCCTACTTTTTCAAGGTCCATGTTTAAGCATTTGATCGCCCAAAGGGCCTTATGTTCCATTTCTAGAGGCAGATGGTAGGATTTGCTGTAGATAAGTTTGTAGGGGGTGGTTCCAATGGGCATTTTGTAGGCGGTCCTGTAGGCCCTTAGTGCATCGTCAAGCTTCATAGACCAGTCTTTCCTTGTTCGGATGATAGTTTTCCCAAGGATCTCCTTAATTTGCCTGTTGGAAACCTCTACCTGCCCTGACGTCTGGGGGTGGTAGGGTGTAGCGATCTTGTGCTTCACTCCGTACTTACGTAGGAGTGTTTCAAACTATCTCTCTCCAAAGTGAGACCCGCTGTCGCTTATTACAGTGTGCGGTACACTGAACCGAGGAAAGATCGCCTTCTCGAATAGCTTGATTACCGACTTGGCGTCGCATGTTTGGGTTGCCACTTCTTCCACCCACTTCGATACATAGTCTACTGCCACTAGTATGTATTGATACCCTCTGGAAGGAGGAAACGGCCCCATGTAATCAATCCCCCACACGTCGAAGATCTCTACTTCGATCCAGTTTGCCATCGGCATTTCATTCATCCACCCTATATTCCCTGTAGACTGGCACTCCTTGCAAACTTTTACAAATTGTGCAATATCTTTGAATAGCGAGGGCCAGTAGAAACCTGACTGTAGCACTTTTGCAGCCATTCTTTTGCTACCCAGGTGTCCACCGTAGGGGGAGGCATGACATTCTTTCAGGATGTTCGCGGTTTCTTCCTCGGGGATGCATCTCCTGTATAGACTGTCAGTGCATCTTCTGAAGAGGAGAGGATCATCCCAATAGTAATTTTTAGCATCCACGAACAGTTTCTTTTTCTGATTGTAAGTAATGTCAGGAGGCAGTTCTCCACAAGCAAGATAGTTGCAGATATCTGCAAACTAGGGCAAGTCTTCTGCTTTAGCTTCTGCCAACATAATAGCTTCATCGGTGTAGTCATCGTTGATCGGTGGTCCCCCTGGTCTGTCAGCTAAGATCCTTGATAGGTGGTCGGCGACCACATTTTCTGCGCCCTTCTTGTCGGTAATTTCATGGTCGAACTCTTGCAGCAATAAGGCCCACCTCAACAGACGGGGCTTTGCGTCTTTCTTTTGCATTAGATATTTTATATCCCCATGATCTGTATATACCTTGACCTTTGCTCCAACGAGGTACGACCTAAACTTATCAAATGCGAAGACGATCGCGAGCATCTCCTTTTCAATGGTTGTGTAATTTACCTGAGCTTCATCCAACGTGCGACTAGCATAACAGATCACATGGTGTTTTCTATCTTTCTTCTGCCCCAGGACTGCTCCTACCACATAGTCGCTAGCGTCGCACATCAGCTCAAACGGTAAATCCCAATCTAGCGCTTGGAGGATGAGTGGTGATATGAGTGTGTTCTTTAAAGCCTGAAAAGCCTGTAGACATTCATTAGAGAAAACAAATTCAACATCTCTTACCATCATATTGGACAAAGGTTTTGAAATCTTGGAGAAGTCCTTTATGAATCTGCGGTAGTAGCTGGTGTGCCCAAGGAATCTCCTCACTCCCGTCACGGACTTTGGGGGAGGAAGCTTGGATATGGCTTCGACCTTGCTGCTGTCCACCTCGATTCCACACCTTGAGATCGTATGCCCCAGAATAATGCCCTCTCGTACCATGAAATGGCACTTCTCCCAGTTTAAAACCAGGTTGTTCTCCTCACACCTTTGTAGAACCAAGGACAGATTCTTTAGGCAGGTATCGAAGTCCTTTCCATAGACTGAAAAATCGTCCATGAAAACTTCTACGATATCTTATAGAAAATCTGAAAACATTGATATCATGCATCTTTGGAACGTGGCGGGAGCGTTGCAAAGTCCGAAGGGCATCCTTCTAAAAGCATAAGTGTCGTAGAGGCAGGTGAATGTTGTTTTCTCCTGGTCATCGGGTAGGATGGGTACCTGGTAAAATCCTGAAAAGCCATCAAGGAAACAGAAAAAATCATGGTGCACTAATCTTTCACGAACTTGGTCAATAAAAGGTAGCAGAAAATGATCTTTTTGGTAGCCTGGTTTAGCTTTTGGTAATCTATACACATCTGCCATCCGGTGATGGTCCTAACCGCCACCTCATCGCCCTTTTCTCCCTTCACCACTGTCATCCTGCCTTTTTTGGGTACTACGTGGATCGGACTCACCCAATTGCTATCGCTGATTGGGTAAATGATCCCTACATCCCTTAGCTTGATTACCTCTTTCTTGACGACTTCCTTGAGCATATGATTCAGCTTCCTCTGGGGTTGAGCCAGAGGCTTGGCGGATTCTTCTAGGTTGATGCGATGCATGCATAAGGCGGGGCTAAGGCCTTTGATTTCCTCTACTGAATATCCTATAGCCCCCCTGTGGAGCCTCAACTCCTCAAGGAGTCGGTCCAGAAGGTTTCTCGAAAGATTGGCGTTAACGATGACAGGGTTTCTCTCTTCTTCATCTAAGAATTCATATTTCAAACCTTCGGGCAATGGTTTCAACTCAGGCTTTGTTGTGGATGCCTTCTCTTGAGGCTCCTCCTCGAGAGAGGCATACTTCACGGACTCCACCACCTCATCCTCTTCGTGCAGATCTTCGTCAGACAGGTCAAAAAGGTCGAGATACTTCGCAATTTCAGGATCTTCGAAGTTGGAATCCTGATAGCTTATAGCCCTCGCAAGGGGGTCCACTATCCGGATGTCCTCCTCTATCTCCTCACAGAAATTATCGTAGCTATCCGCAAAGCATGCGGATTCAGACAGGGAAGGACCTTTCATCACCTCCTTTAGCTTGAAGTTCAGGTGGTTGTTTCCGACCCTCAGCATGATAATCCCCTCAGAGACATCAATCAACGCCCTTCCTGTTGCCAGGAAAGGACGTCCAAAGATAATCGGGCAGTGGGGGTCTTCTGTTGTGTCAATGACTACTATGTCGCAAGGTATGAAGAAATTACTGACCCTGATCAGCACATCTTCAACAATGCCGACTGGTCTCTTGAAGGTATGGTCCGCCAGTTCAATCCTCATATTGGTATGAACCATGTCGGTTAGACCCAACCTTTTCGTGAAGCTCAGGGGCATGAGGTTGATGCTTGCCCCTAAATCGGCAAGACCTTTTCGCTCAATGTTGTCCCCGATGGCAAACGGGATCGTAAAAGCTCCAGGGTCCCTTCTTTTGTTTGGCAGGTCAGGCTTCACAAAGGCTGAGGAAGCAGATGCTAGGTGCATGGTCTCAACCCTCCCTCCTCTTCTTTTCTTCGTGATAAGATCCTTGAGGAACTTGGCATAGGTCGGCATCTCCTCCAAGGCGTCAAGGAAGGGGACTTCAAGATGCAGTTTCTTGATTGAGTCCATGAACCTTTCGTGATGCTTTTTCAGATTTGCCTTGATCAGTTTATAAGGAAATGGCAGCCTGGGAGCATAAGGATTCCTCCCACCAGATAGCTCATCAGAAGGCTTCTGTGCAGGCTTTTAAGCTTCTCCTTGTCTACCTTCGTCCATAGCTGGAATCGCACTCTTAGGCCTTGGCTCAGGCTCTGGTCTGGCTTCATCAGTGCGCTCCACCATCTTCCCAGACCTTAGTACTACCATTCTGGCAATTTCAGGGTAGGAGGGTGTCTTTCCTGTAGGGTCCTTTCTCGGAGCAGCCATCTGGGCCAATCGTTGATCGACCTCGTGCTGGCGCATCCGCAGACTCGCCATCTAGTGTTGCATGGAATTCAGAGCTCCAGTACTGGCGAGCGCTCCTTGTGTCAGCTGGTTGATGATAGTGTCTTGTCTTTTTATGTAAGCAAACAACTGACCAACCAAGCTGGGTTGGTGTGAAATCCCATCTCGGCCTTGACGTTCACCCTCAGACAGAGATTGCTCACAGCGAGACATGGCGTCAGAGCTCAATGGAACAGATCACCATTCTTCGAAGTTCCTAAAATGGCACGAGAAATCTAGTCAGAAAATAGAATTATTAATTTTAATGCAAATAGTAATAATATAATAAAATAATAAAAAAAGGAGTGTTGTCAAGCTTATTTCTAAGCTTGAGGCACGGGAGTGTAGTTAGTGGATTTGGATTCGTCAACAGTGCCATTTTGCCTTGTCCCCAGCAACGGCGCTTAAAAGTTGACCAGCCTAAATCGCGCGTCCAAAAATGGAGGCGGATTTGAAGTTAGTCGAGCTTTTACATTTATAACCCGAACTCTTCTAGGCCCCCGCAACTGTGCTTACGGGGTCAAAGTAGATATACGGGGTCAAACACAGGGACAAGGGTGGTAGTGTTGAGAACTCTGAATCGACACGCTACACTCTGGCAGGTACAAAGAGATAGTAAATTCCCCAAGGGGAAACAACAAGATGTCACCAACAAAACAAAGAAAACTATCTCCAACTGGAGTTACAAGAAGGATTTAAGATTTTAGTCATTTAGCAGTTTTTAGGGGTTTTCATGCAACAGAAATAGAAAGATAAAACTAGAGCTTAAAGCAAGGTGCGAAGGATAAGCTTTGGTAAAACAAGCAGCAACATGAACATCATGTACCCCTCCTCTAAGAGTGGATACCTCTAACCAAGCATCAACATCCCTCTCGAGGTTGTTGGACTTTAATTAGAGTGAAATGTTACTGAAGCAACTCCAATTCTGGGCACTCTCGTACTCCAGAATCAGCCCAAACACTAGAGCCGCAACACATCTCTCGAAGTTGTTGCGACGGGAAAACACGATTCGGTAGCTAAGTGAAACACGATCCAAACATGCAAGCTAGAGTTCAGATATTAAACATAGAATTTATCCAACAATTGCACCAAACATAAAGCAGCAAGTAATTACGTTTTTTCCATTTCCATAAACATACAACAAGGTTGATTACAATGAAGTAGTAAAAGAATTAAATGACTGAAATAAAGATAGATATCACCTTCTTGATATAGAAGGACGACAGACTACAGTGGACCACCCAGCCCGATACCGGTCAGAAGCCTAGCCTGATACAACCGTGTCGGGCGGCACACCCTCTCGGGCGATACACCGTGATGGGCGGATTGGATCATGCAAGTACCCTAACCCGATACGCTTCACCCGTCATGGCGTTCCACCCAAGAGGGTGCCGCCCGACATGAGCGTATCGGGCCAGGGTACTTGCACGATGCAATCCGCCCGTCATGGCGTATCGCCCGAGAGGGTGTGCTACCCGACACAGTTGTATCGGGCTAAGCTCCTGACCGGTATCGGGCTGGGTGGTCCACTGTAGTCTGTCGTCCTTCTATATCAAGAAGGTGATATCTATCTTTATTTCAGTCATTTAATTCTTTTACTACTGCATTGTAATCAACCATGTTGTATGTTTATGGAAATGGAAAAGCGTAATTACTTGATGCTTTATGTTTGGTGCAATTGTTGGATAACTGCTATGTTTAATATCTGAACTCTAGCTTGCATGTTTGGATCGTGTTTCACTTAGCTACCGAATCGTGTTTTCCCGTCGCAATAGCTTCGAGAGATGTGTTGCGGCTCTATTGTTTGGGTTGATTCTGGAGTACGAGAGTGCCCGGAATTGGAGTTGCTTCAGTAACATTTCACTCTAATTAAAGTCCAGCAACCTCGAGAGGGGTGTTGATGCTTGGTTAGAGGTATCCGCTCTGAGAGGAGGGGTATAGGATGTTCCTGCTGCAGCTTGTTTTACCAAAGCTTATCCTTCGCACCTAGCTTTAAGCTCTAGTTTTATCTTTCTGTTTCTGTTGCATGAAAAACTGCTAAATGACTAAAACCTTAAATCCTTCTTGTAACTCCAGTTGGAGATAGTTTTCTTTGTTTTTTTGGTGACATCTTGTTGTTTCCCCTTGGGGAATTTACTATCTCTTTGTACCGGCTGGAGTATAGCGTGTCGATTCAGAGTTCTCAACACTACCACCCTTGTCCCTGTGTTCGACCCCGTATATCTACTTCGACCCCGTAAGCAAAGTTGCGGGGGCCTAGAAGAGTTCGGGTTATAAATGTAAAAGCTCGACTAACTTCAAATCCACCTCCATTTTTGGATGCGCGATTTAGGCCGGTCAGACGCCCACATAGGAAGTGGCGAAGGAATGTGCAGACAGACTAATCGATATTCTAAGTCAGCACACAAGGGCATACGACAAAGAACACTTTCATCGCCCATCCTTCAACCACAAATGTCCCCAACAAATTCGGGAATCAAACGACGATGGCTTCCACATCCTCTATTGGATGTACGCCATCATGGTCCTTCAAAGACCAATAGAGGATATGACAGACGTGGATTACCACGCCCTACGTAGAAAGTTTACATCTAATCTACTCAGAACACCAGGGGCAAACTCAGGATTAACAGAAGCCTGACGCCCTTGTCTTTTTACTTTTCAACCTATCACTTTGACACTCTGAGGACAGAGTGAATGATAAGTTAGGGGGGAGTACATTAGACAAGGGCGAGGTATCATTTCTATATCCTTCTTTCTCCATCTTCTCTTTCAATTTTTTACAAAATTTTCCTAGTTTCCCTTACACATTTAGCTTTTGTTCTAAATAATTCATCCGATAATAAATCTTTGGAATAAAGTCATCCCCCGCTAACTTTACAATCAAGTCAGTCTTCAAGAATAATAACTAGAATAGCACTTACACATATAATGGCGACTTAATAATTTCTCTTCACTCTTGATTTTCATGCTTTTGTTTCACTTCTACATCCGACTCTCCACAGGTCAATATCAAGGCCGAAATAAGCCAAGCTCTCAAGGATGAGAGGGTCATCAGGTGACATCCAAATCAAGAAGTCTCGCAAGTGGACCATTAAAAAGAAACCAAATAATTGCATGTTGAAAAACTCTAAGAACGGCTTTCCTCTCTTCAAATAAAAGAGGCTTGGATGCCCAAAATAAATTCCCTAAAAAAACCCAAATCCTAAGCTTGTGAGTCTACGAATAAAAGCCAAAGAGTTGAATAAAACTATGAGAGTTGTTCCATAAATAAGGATCTATATAAAGAACCAATAAAGGTCTCACCCGGCCGGTACATTCAGCTGCCCTCATGAAGGCAGATGTGTCGTGTCCGGTAGTGGAACCCTAAGGTATCTTAATATATGAAAGGCTTATGAGGGACTCACCCGGCCGGTAGATTCAGCTGTCCTCACAAAGGCAGATGTGTCGTGCCCGGTAGTGAACTCCTAGAATCATAGACAACCCCTCCCCCACTTAAAGGGGGAGTTACACATCAAGCCTTTAGCCAACCCTCATACCCACTCTAGCTTCCAGTAGGTCTTTCAGAAAGGTATAAAGCTTATTAGATTCAACAACATGCACAGAATAAAAAGTGGTCCCAATGCAGGCTACGAGATACAGAAGAAACCTGAGACCTAAGCAACTCTCAAATACCTAAAAGAGTTTAGGCAAGCAATAAGACCTGATACGATCTTAGGAGATCTTGGGTTTATAATTGAAGCAAGAATATGGAAATCTTAACTAAATAACATCGCCTCTCCATTACATGCCTCATATCTATCTAACTTGAGGACAAGCTAGACTCTAAGTTAGGGGGGTGATATCCTCAAATTTTGTGATGTTATCTTAGTATTTTTCTTCAATTTCTGACATTCTTTCTTAGATAAATTAGATAGAATCCCTAGTTATCCTCTTTTATTGCAAATATATTGTTAGATTAACTATTCTGCTTTTTACCTACAGAAAAAGACACAAAAAAAATCACAAAAGACTTAACCGGTCTCAAGACCGCATGAGGCCAAATGGTCCCAAGACCGCATGAAGTCAAATGATCCCAAGACCGCATGGAGTCACATGGTCCCAAGACCGCATGAAGCCACACGGTCCCAAGACCGCATGGAGTCACACGGTCCCAAGACCGCGTGGAGTCACACGGTCCCAAGACCGCATGGAGTCACACGGTCCCAAGACCGCATGAAGCCACACAGTCCCAAGACCGCATGGAGTCACACGGTACCAAGACTGCATGAAGCCGACCGGTCCCAAGACCGCATGGAGTCCAAACAGTCTCGGGGTCCAAACGGTTTCAGAGTCCAAACGGTTTCAGAGTCCAAATGGTTTCAGAGTCCAAACGGTCTCAGGGTCCAAACGGTTTTAGAGTCCAAACGGTCTTCAAAACCGTTTGGATCCAAAACTGTCCAAACCGTTTGGACTTCACTTAAGGCCTATAAATAAGACCCAAGGGGTCCTCCCAAGGCATCAAGTTTTCATACGCCCAGAGGCTTCCTCCATGACTCCAGAGCTTTTCCAACTTCCATCCTCCGCCCAAAGGTTGCCGGTCTGAGATCCACGTTCCATCCTGAAGCTACTTTCTCTCTCTTCACCAAAGAAGGTGGGAAGAGGAGACCTCATCATCGAGCAACCTGTGAAGTTTGAAGATCGTCACTCTCTCTCTCTCCCCAAGGGGTTGAATTTCCTCTCTCCTTTGTGGGGATGATACTCTCTCTCTCTCTCTTCTCACCTCCTTCTTTGTCCTAAGCATGAGCGAGTAGTCTCTTCCACTAGGGTGCGGGGAGTAGCCCCGCTGCCCATGTTTTCATTTCATGTAATGTAATCCATAGTTTGCAATATAGAGTTCTTTCTTTTCAGTTCAACATCAATCGCTTAATGAATGCTTGTTGCTTGATCACCAACTTGTGTTATCTTTTATCTTTTAGTATGATTTGTCTATGATTGTACTGCTAGATTCGAAACTTGATTGAATGTTGGTTCTTGATGCATGTATCCACCATGCATCTATTTCGGTATCTAGGAGTGTTTTTCAAGAAGTGGAGTAAACTCACTACCAATGTTGTACTTCCATACTATGAAATGGAATCATTTGACATATGAAAGTATGGCCTTGGTAAGTCGAGAAACTCGCTTTGCGAAGGGAATGATGCAAAGTAGGTGACCATTCATTCGGGGATGGCTGACTTTGCAACATCCCCGCACCCCTCGTAGTTAGTTCTCCGAAAGGAAGCTAAATCTACAGAGATACTAGCTATCTGGGCTCTTTTTGCAGGTTGTGTTTTATGTTGCATGTTTTGATCCGTGTGTAGCGGCGGTGAAACTGATCACATCCTAGTGGCTTTCTATCATTGTTGACATCCTTAAATTTACTTCTTTGCTTTACTTTACTTGCTCTTAGTTTAAAAACAACCAAACCAACCTTTTGATCTAAGTACCTACTATTAAGAGATTAAGTGAAATTCCAACATTTTCCATCTTGTTGCACTCAACAATACCGTTGTCCCGTGGATTCGACCCTTAACTATACTACGATAAGACTTCCACATATCTTAGCATACGTGGGTGGAGTTATCGATCTAATATAAGCAAGGCTAAACTTAAAGATTTACCATCTTTAGGATTTTTAGTGGTGCACACAATTCCACGTAAGTGGAAGCTCCATCAGGTTATTGCAAGGCCATTAAAGATATCCATTAGTAAGAAGTACCTAAGGATAGATTGCTAGTAAATAGAGATAGTAATAAAAGGAATACTTGGATGTAAAGGGTTACATCGATGCAAGATTCCATAATGACAAAGTAATCACAAATTAAAATATGTTTGATTTAAAAGGAGAAATGTTATTAGTTGGAAGGGTTCCGAACTAATAGCCATTAATTTAATTTCACATTAGAAGCCAAGTATACTTGTATTATGAACACAGAGTAATACTATATGGATCTAAAAGGTTCATGTGATGAACTTATAGATGTTCCAACCATTGATGACTTAGTAGTGATAATGTGACAACAACAGAGCTACTTGTCAGGCAAGGAATATCAAGATACCATATTACAATAGTTTCGTCTCATACGAGAAATTGTACAGCAAAGAGAGAAGGAAACATGTGACATTTGTGAGTGATTGGCTCTAAGTGCAAGTGGGAGTCTGTTGGTAAGGTATGCCCATAGAGCAGATCATGTGATGATTGACATGGCATATCTTGAAAGGATTTGATTAATAATAATATAATAAAGGCAAACTCCTAATTCTTTTGTTTCACTCAATTATGAGATAAGGAGGAAACATTATGAATTTCTAGAGAATAATATTACTCAATGATGTATGTCTTCAAGTATTATCCTTGGGGAAATGAGATCATACGGATGTTAAGAGTACATATGCACATTCTCATTATGTCCTTGATCGGTTGTTATTGTGGAAGGTTAATAGACAACAATGACACATAAGATCAGAGTGTGGGTTGGTTGATGATGGAATCTCATTAGTCATTATATGGCAATATCAAATCAAGCACACAAATACATGTTAGAGAATAGTGTATCAGACAGACCCACCTTGAGCATGATGCATGGAAACCATCATATGGTAAGTCATTGCCATATCTCATAGTGAAGGTGGTGATTGTGATTCTTAGACTTAAAATCACTGCACTCATCACATGTTGTTGGGTACGTTTGACATCATCAAACGCAGTCCTGAAACATGGGTTGTTATAATGGTGATGATTGGGTGACTTTGACGCATGGGAATAGACTGTGAGTGGTAGATATGGGATTTGTCCCTCCTGATGAGTATGATATCCTGACCACTTAATTAGCGAGACTGAAAAACACATGTGCATGCACATGTGAATCAATATATGATATTGAGGTCACATTATCTCAAACAGTCTACTCTTGTTTCAAGAAACACAGATTAAACGTTAAGAGGATGGTGATCCCATGCCTCGAGTTCATCCTGGATATCTGTGATAAAGGAATTATACAATCACTGCAACACCTTACACAGATTGTAGGTTGAAGTTGTTCTCAACCTTTCCATTCACTTAGGTAGAACTGATATGTGACTAGGCACCGCTACTTGCTTGTGATGTCATAAGCTAGTTATGGACATTCACTGCCAGCATGATATGGTACCTATAGGGTCACACGCATAGGAATCCATCTAGAAGAGGAGTTTATCTTGAATTATGATTGGATTGATTACTAAAGTGTTTAGGAATTCAATTCGTGCAATAGTTTGGATGACTACACTACCATACGACCATATCACAGGGTGAGGCGGCCTTTTGGGCAAGCCAGATGGATGTCTCAAGTGTTGAGATGGCTGTTTGAGTTGTTAGGCTGATTAGAGTTCGAATTGGCTAAGTTTTGCACAAATTGAGGAGTGAACCGACTGGTTCAATCAGTTGAACTGATCGGCTCGACTCAGGCTCACCAATTGGTCGTCTGGGTGAGACAGCTTGGTTGGGGCCGAACGAAGGTTATGGATGTTTTCCAAACTTATTTGATTACACAATACTTGTGGTACAAGAAATTCATGTGATATTAATTGGAATTCAAATCACCTAATTTGTGTGTGATTGGGAAACTATATACGGTCGTCTCAGAGTCCAAGATGACCGTCTCGTGTGACCATATGACCGTCTGGGTCACCAAACTGCCATTTTGATGTTCACATGTTGTGAAAATTCAAGATTTTGCGGTGTCTTCCACTCTTACACAGATCCCAAATATACTGGGATCCCTGGCCCAAACCCTGACTATAAATAGAGGGACATGGGGGCTTCCCAAAGCACAACAACATCAACTGAGAATCAGTTGCTCTAACATTTGTTGTCCTCTCTGGTTGTGATAATCGAGAGAGCCCAAGCAATACTACCCAACTAGGGAGGGATAGCGATAGACAGGAGAGAACAACTAAAGATCATTGTTGTGGGAGAGCAAGTTGGTGACTAGTATGCCAACAAGAGGGAAAACTCTTCATGTATGTTCTTGTTGAACAATAGGAGTTCTAATTGGTCTGTGTGGACTAATCTAGAGGTAGGAGTACTTTAGCTGCTGTTAGGAGAGAAAAGTCAGCCTGCACTCCATGGTGAGACCATAGGAATTGTTGTAGAAGATGTTCTATTTGTTGTTCGTGGTGAAGATCAGGAGTTGTGCAGCCACCGTCCAAGAGAAACTAGGAGATAGTTGCATTGAAGTGAGTTGCAGTCAATGGACTTTCTCCAAGACCAGGTATAACTCGTTAAACCATCCTTCCTATTTCATAGTAGTTGATACAACCTTATTGTTATGGAATACGGATAGATTAAAAAAAATCCGTTGTTATACTATCTGTCTGTATTTCCCAATAGCAACTTCTTCCACCCTTGTTCAAGCATATACACAGTTACCTTTGGAGGCATGCATCATGAATTTGGTGGACGACTACACTCGATGTCATTCTTTGGAGGAGTGTGTCTTGTTTCTCAAGGCATTGCCATGTTACTACACCAGACACTATGATGATTTAGGACCACCTCCACCACTTTTGATTCCATCTCTACAGCATCCTACAGATCTTGAGTTGAAGTAATTGTCGCCGCATTTGAAGTATACCTTTTTGGCAGCAAATGAGAAGCTTACAGTCATTATCTCAACATCCTTGAGCATTTAGGAGGAAGAGCAGTTGATTGTGGTGTTGAAGAACAACCCAGATGCATTTGGGTGGTCCATTGTAGATATTAGGGGGATCTCCCTTAGCTTTTTCTAGCACCTAGATCCACATTGAAGAAGGATCCAAGTCGATAGTGCAACCTCATAGGTGTCTCAATCCGATCATGACCGAGGTAGTGAAGAATAAGGTAGTGAAACTTCTATCAACAGATATAATTTATGCTATCTCTGACTCAAATTGGGTAAGTCCTACCCAAGTGGTTCCTAAGAAAAGGGGATAACACCACAAATTCAACTAGTGAATTGATATCTACTAGGTTGGTGACCGAGTGGTGAGTTTGCATTGAATATCATCATTTGAACATCGCTACGCTTAAGGATCATTTTTTGCGTCATTTCATTAATTAGATTCTTGAGCAGCTCATCTGCCACTCTAATTTTTGTTTTCTAGATGGGTATTCTGGATACAATCAGATTTCCATTGAGCAATAGGACCAAGAGAAATCTATTTTCACTTGTATTTATGGCATACTCACTTACCGTTGAATGTATTTCGGCCTTTGCAATGCACCAACGACTTTCTAGAGATGTATGCTTGCCATTAATCCTGATATGGTAGAGTGTTGTCTTGATGTTTTTATGAACAATTTTTCAGTATATGGATAGTCATTTGAGGACTTCCTTGACAGTCTTAACAAAGTCTTGCAAATATGTGAATACACACACTTGGTTTTGAATTGGGAGAAGTGACACATGATGGTGAGTGAGGGAATAGTCTTGGGACACAAGGTGTCCAACAAGGGTATGAAGGTTGATCCGGTTAAAATTGAGGTTATTTCTAAGCTACCTCCATCATACTCGGTGAAGGGAGTTAGGAGCTTTTTAGTCCATGTCATGCTTTATCGAGATTTCATGAAGGATTTTTAAAAAATCACAAAATTGAATTATAAATTGTTGGAAAAAGACACTAAATTTAAATTTGATGAGCAGTGTTTGAAAGTGTTTGAGGTGTTGAAGGAGAAACTGGTCTCCACACGTGTTGTGTAGGCTCCAAATTGGATCCAACCTTTTAAGCTGATGTATGATGCATCATATTATATGGTAGGGGTAGTTTTAGGCCAATGCTAAGAAAAGAACCTAATCGTCATTTATTATGCATCTCAGACCCTAAATGATGCCCAGTTAAATTACACAACCACTGAAAATAAAACTATTGGCGGTAGTTTTGCTTTTGAAAATTGTCTCCAATATTTGATAGGGGCAAGGGTCATTGTGTGGATGGACTGATCACACAACAATTAAGTATTTGCTGTAGAACAAGGATGCCAAACCTAGACTGAATAGGTGGATTTTTCTACTGCAGGAGTTTGATATTGAAATTAAAGATAAATCAAGCACGGAGAATATGGTGACAGATCATTTGTCTATACTTGAAAGAGTGGATGAAAAGGATATAGACATACCAATTGTGGAGGAATTTCTAGATGAGCAGTTGTTTTCTATTAAAAGAAAAGATCTATAGATTGCAAACATTGTGAACTACTTGACTTGTGGTGAGATGCCAGAAGACTAAGGATATCAGGTGAAAAAGAAGTTCTTCCATTCCTTGAGGTTCTACATGTGGGATGATCCCATCTTGCTCAAGTAGTCTAGGGATGGGATTTTGAGGAAGTGTGTTCCTGAATGTGAGATGGAGTATCTTGGCACAAAGTCATTCCTTACCTACTGAGGGACACCACACTAGCTCTAGGTTAGCGTCTAAGGTCTTAGAAAATGGGTTTTATTGACCAAATCTCTTTAAATGTGCCTACAATTTTGTGCTTCATTGTGATGTGTGTCAACGTGTAGGAAATATATCAAAAAGACATGAAATGCCCTTAAATGTTTTTCGAGAAGTTGAGGTTTTTTATTTGTAGGGGATAGATTTCATGAGTCCTTTTGTGTCATCCAACTCCAATATATATATATATATATATATATATATATATATATATATATATATATATATATATATATATTGCTTTCTGTTGATTATTTATCTAAGTGGGTGGAAGCAATTCCAACCCACACCAATGATGCTCAGGTTGTCTGTAGGTTTGTAAAGGATCATATATTTTGTAGGTTTGGAGTCCCACGTGCAATGATAAGTGATGGGGGATCCCACTTCAACAATAAGAAGTATGGTGCATTGTTGAGTAATTTAGAGTGAGGTACAAGGTTGGTACTCCATATCACCCACAAACTCAAGGACATGTTGAGGTGTCTAATAGGGAGATTAAAAAAAATCTTAGAAAGGATAGTCTCAACCAATAGGATAAATTGGAGCATGCAGCTGAATGACACTCTTTGGGCATATAGGATAGCCTATAAAACACCTATAGGAACCACTCCTTTTAGGTTGGTCTATGGGAGAGCTTGTCACTTACCCGTAGAGTTGGAGATAAAGCCATATGGACTTTGAGGAAATTGAATTATAATTTGGATGATGTAGGGAAGAAGAGAATGTTAGAATTGAATGAATTGGATGATCTTAGGTTTGATGCTATGAAAGCTCAAGGATCTATAAGGACAAAACAAAGAATATTAACGACCACCATATATTGCATAGGGTCTTCACTCCAGGATACAAGTAGCTTATGTTCCATTCTAGGTTGAAATGACACCATGGAAAATTGAGGTCTAGATGGAGTGGCCCATTTTTTGTGGTTAAGGTTTGATCCCATGGGTCAGTGGAGATAAGAAATGGGGCTGAGCCATTCCTTGTAAATGCCCAACAACTAAAGTACTACTTTAGGGGAGATTCAGTTTGGGAAGTAGAAGAGTTGGGGTTCGTTGATCTTCACTGATTGCTTGATTTGATTGTCAAACCTATGATGTAAAACAAGGGTGCTTGTTGAGAGGAAAACCAACCATCTTTTACTGCTTTAGGATTTTGTCCTTTACATCTGAGTTTGTAGTGTTCATAGTTATAGTTTGCATTTTTATTTTTTATTTTCAAAGTAAAAAAGGTGCCTTGATCATTTTTGTGTTTGGTGTGCATACAGAGCAAAAGTCGATACTACAGACAGAAGAGTCGGTAGTACCGACACAATCACAGGAATGACAGGGTCGAGTTTCACAAAAACTCAGAACTACTGACACACCAGCCGGTAGTACTAACGGTTCTCAACAGGGAAGGCCATAATTTTTCTCAGAATTACCGACAAAGAAGTCATAATAATCGACATTTTGTAGAGATGAGCGAAGTTAACTCAATAGGGCTCGATACCACCGACAGCAACTTGGTAGTACCAACACCTGAGCCATGCTCTAGGTCAGGGATACTACGAGACATTTCTAGAGTATTGATATTTATAAAGACTCAGTACTACTGACACTCATGTTGGTAGTACTGACATCATTAAAAAGTGGTGAGCATAAATCAGATTGGTACTACCAACACACCAATCGGTAGTACTGACATCTAGAAAATTGGAATCCATGGGTACTCCATCAATGGTCCACAATTGTCCCCATCCAACGATCGATAGTATCAATCTGACACTCACCTTTATAAGTTGGTACTACCAACATACGTCGGTACTACCAACACAAGATGATCCACGCAGATAGACATCACGATTGAGGGATGTCAGTATCAAAGTTTGGTACAGATTCATGCAGATTGTGGGGAAGAAATCGGTACTACCGACAACCACGTTGGTACTACCAACACGGTGCCTGAAGGGAATTCGAAAGCTATCAAAGGAAGGGTGTGGGTGGTGCTCAAATCACACCCACACCACATCCTCCAGTATTTGAAGAGTACAAGTGCGCTGAGGCATTTAGAGTCTTCACTGAGCTCTTTCTTCTCCAACCCTTTCTTATACCGGCAAGATGGCGTCCATGCGACCAATGTCTGATAGGGAACACTGTGTTGGTACCAAAGTCAACATGCATTGCTCACATCAACGTCGATCAGAAGAAGATCTATGAAGAGCTAATGAGAAGAGAGCTCATCCCAACACGGTATGGAGACCGTTCTTTCCTTGCTTCCATAGGCTTCCCCGACAATATCGGTTGGGTATGCGAAGGCCAAGAGATGGTGGGAGATCACTCGTTATTCGGTGATTGGCCCACCTACTATGAAATCACTTGTGAGTTCTTGGCATCTCTAGAGATATGATGCATTCCCAAGCACAGAAACAGATGGGAAGAAGGATGGGTGAAGTTTTGTCTCTTCAACACCACTGACCACCTCACATTGAAGGAGTTTGATTCCATTTATGGGTGGTGAAGGGGGATATCCACTAAACACCCAATAACTTCAACTTCTCCTAGGTGTGGAGGCTTATGATGGATTTGTCACAAGGTTATAGATCAGATGACATAGGAACTCCATCACTGACATCAAGTGTATGTTTTCTCGCATCCTTCACTGCTACCTCACCAATACCATATTTGCTAGGTCCAACCAAGGATAGGGAAAGGTGCAGTAGGTGGAGCTTTATTCCCTCTAGTCTTTTTTGGCCTTAGGCGAAAATACGTTTGACTTTGGCTCCTTCTTTTTGCAACACATGATTATGCTAAAGTGATAGGTGCATCGGAGACCCCCGATCCATTTCAAAGGGCTTATCATTCCCATTGCTATGCACCTCAACCTAGACCTATCCACCTCCAAGATTTTGAAGACATCTTACAAGTTGGATCTGAAGCACTTCAAGAGAGCAAACCTCATCACCTGGCATCATGGGAAAGTGTATGCTTGTTGTACACTTAGGTAGCAGCGGCAGGAACTAGAGATCCCTGACCCCATCTTCAACTTGCAAGGGGTTTGACAAATGAGGTGGTATGTAGATGATGTCATCGAGGGATATGAAGAAGTAGAGAATAATGTTGAATAGGACCAAGAACAGGAGCAAGATGAAGAAGAAGAGTAGGAAGAAGCGACCATCCCATTCACAAGGAGGCAAGTCATTCAAAAGCTCTCCAGAGGATAGGGTGCCTCTAGTTCTTCAGCTCCACCACCTACGTAAGATGAAGACCCATACTCAATGGAAGGTATGTATGGAATGTTACAGGAGATACGACATGAGAAACAACAACATACAACAACATTGACAAGCATTCAAGATGTCCAAGAACGGCTATACCAAAATCAGTAGGCCATCTTCGAGAATGAGTGACTTCCCCTGGCCAACCAGAAGAACATGCATACTCATTTGCAGAGGATAGAGAGCTATAAGTAGTTGTTCTTTGACAACTACTGGGATCAAGGCTATTTTTGTGGCTATCTACAACCTCCAGAGATACCACTGTCTCCCTAGACTTTCCATGGGACTTTCTATACCTATGATCTGGCAATGCCACAACCACCACCATCTTGATCGATAGCATTGTTCCACCTTTATGACTAAATTTTGACTATGAGGACATAGTCAAGTTCATGCTTAGAGGGTGTTGGAACAGCTCTATCCTTTATTTTCTTTTTAGTTCTATTATTCTGAGTTTTTAGGGTCCACGTCTATCTAATTTAATCGTGGAGAAATATAAGAATGATTTCTATCTTTGTCATCATAGAGTTTGTTTTGTTATGTCAGTGCAATGAAAATTAAAAATGAAAATATTGGCTTAGTTGCAAATTTTCTTGATTGACACCACCTAGAGGAAGTGTCTGGGTTAGTCATCTTTTGGATATTTGATATGAATGGAATTCTTAATTATTCATGTAATATGGATGAAGATGGAGTTTGAGCCTGAATTGATCAATCAATTAATGAGACCTTAAATTGAAATTTTAGAAAGAAATCCTAAAGTTACCATGTACTCGGGTAACTAGCATAGGGACATATCATAGCTTAAGAAAGGCATTGTCTCTTAATTATGTGATTCCATCCAGTTTCCATCCACTTTGATCCACCACTTTAATATGATCAAGTAATTCAAATTATATCCTCTTGATTAGTATTGCATAGCATGATAGGTGACATGATAGTTAGTTTCATTTTTGATGCATTAGTTACAAAATGAAAAAACATACATAAACAACTATTCTGCATATCATCTAGTTGCATAACACTTGCATGTAGATTGCATACCTCTTACATCATTCATTTTACATCATGTGTTTATGATTGTTTTCTTTTGAAATTAGAGTGTAGGGATACACATCCATATCTTCAAAAAAAATCAAAAAGAAAAAAATGAATGAGATATGTTGGTGAAGCCCAAGCATAACTTTCTATCATGCTAAAATAGTGGCCCAATGAAAGAAAAGAAAGAGAAAAAGTTGATGTTATGAAATAAAGAGGGAGAAAGGATGCCCTAAACTCAGTTTGGAATTTTACTTCACAAAGAAATGGAAAAATTCACATGATGTAATTTTTTAATTTCATTCTCATACATTTGATGAGATTTTCAATGCATCCATCATTCCACCCATAATATTAGTCATTAGGATTCATACATTTCTCATTATCTTCATTCAAGTAGGTCATCATGTTTTCTTTTTGCATAAATAATTTTTAAATTACTTGTGATTCTGCATAAGCCACCTACTTCATTCCATCCATTGCTTTTATCAGTATGCTATATATATGATTGATCTCCTCATTCATTCTTAAAAGGAGAGTGGTTTCCAAGTGGTTGGTGTTGGGTTTTAGGTGAGAGAGAAGGTAGCAGAAACAAAAAAAATCTCTCACCTCAAAACCATAACCACGGATCGCATCAACAACTATGAAGTAGGAAGGATGGTTTTAGCGAGGTGTACCTGGTCCTGAGGCTTGCTCAGCGACAATACCTCACAGCTAGTGTGGTCTTCAACCACCTAGTCTTCAATAGTGTTTGTGCAACTCCTGGTCCTAACCCAAACTACGGTTGATAGTCATCCTCTTGAGCGGCAGAAACCTCCCCCCTCTATAGATAGTCTTTCCTCTTTCGTTTCTAATTAATACAAAGATCAATTCTTATCCCAATCAAATTAGACAAGAGAAATGAAAACTTTTCTCACAAATTGGGACAACCCAACCTTGCTCATTTGGTCCATTCGGACTGATCGATTCATCAAGTGAACCGGTCGTCTCGCTAACCTTGAGTCGATCTGTTCACGTAGTGAACTGATCGGTTGGAGGTCCAGATTGTGCAGAACATAGTCAATGTAGTTTTCAATCAACCGACAATCAAATCAGTTAGTTCAACACTTGAACTTGATGATTCTGAGTCAAGTCAATTGATTGAATGTTTGATTGAGTACTAAACACCTTTAGTAATCAATCCAAACATCATTCATGGACAAACTCCTCTTCTAGATAAATCCTGTGTGTGACCCTATAGGTCCCATTTCACGTTGGTAGTGAATGTCCATAACTAGCTTATGACATCACAAGAAAAGAGCGGTGCCTAGTCACACATTAGTGCTACCCAAGTGAAAAGGAAAGTTAGAGAACAACTTTCAATCCTATAGTCTGTGATTGGTGTTCCAGTGAATGTATAATTCCTTTGTCTCTGATATCCTGAATGAACTTAAGGCATGGAGTTGTCATCCTTTCAACATTCATTCATGTTCCTTGATCTAAAGCAGATTGTATGAGATATGTGTGCCATCAATATCACATATTGACTCACACATGCATGTGCATGCCTTTCTCAGTCTTTCTTATCAAGTGGCCATGGACATCATACTCCCTCAGGAGGGACAAATCCCATATTTATCACTCACTGTCAAAACCCCATGTATCAAAGTCACCCAATCATCACCTTTATAACAATCCATATTTTAGGACAGTGTTTGATGATGTCATAGTATACCCAACAACACGTGATGACTGTAGTGATTTCAAGTCTAAGAATCACAATCACCGCCATTACTGTGAGAGTTGACTGTGACTACCATATCATTGTTCCATGTGTCACTCTCACGGTGGGTTTTTCTGATACACTGTTCTCTAACATGTATCTATGTGATTTATTTGATATCACATATCATGACTAATGAGACTCTGTCATCAACCAACACACACTCTAGTCTTGTTGTGTCATTGTTGTCTATCAACCTTCCACAATGACATCTGACTAGGGACAAAATAAGAATGTACAAACTCTTAACATCTGTATGATCTCACTCTTCAGATCCTCAACACGAAGACATACGTCATTGAGTATTGTCATTCTCTAGACATTCATTATGTTCTATCATTTTCTCATAACTGATTGAATTGGAATAAATTGGAAGCTTGCCTTTGATATTTATCAAATCAATCATAATGTATCCCAATCCAAATCATCATATAATTGGCTCTCAGGGCATACATACCAACAGTCTCCCACTTGTATTGTGAGCCAATCACCTTTGAATCATATTCTTAGTGATCTCCAAACATGTCCCACATATTTCTGCTGCTCTAGTGCTAACGTAGTGAGTTAGCAACACTTTTCTTTAGTCAGTATATTTCACATCTCTTTATTGTATGACATATCGTATGAGATGGAGTTGTCGTAATATGCGATCTGATATTCCTTGCCTAACACTTAGCTCCATTGTTTGACTAGTATTACTACTTGTCACCAATGGTTGGTATCTATAAGTTTATCTCTATGAACTTATAGATCCATATAGTATCCTCTGTTGTTCATAATACAAGGATACTCGACATTTCCTTTTAGAATTAAATGACTTTTAAATCAGAACATTTCCATTTATCAACTCATATTCACTTTTATATTTTATATTTTGCGATCATTTTCTGTCATTTTGAAAGCTTGCATCAGTGTAACTCTTTACACCCAACTCTTCCTTATATTACCATAGAACTAGTACTTCATAAGTACCAAACAAGTTCTTCATGGTATTCCAGTGACCCTCACTGGAAGTAGACAGACGTCCATTCGTCATACAAGTTAATAAGATGAGCATATCATATTGTCATGTCCAATACATACAAGATGATGAATGCATATTTTCTTGTCATGTCTAATACATACAAGATAATGGGATGATTACATACATGATAGATCCATATCTATCTATGTGTTCCTATTCTTCGTAAGAATTTGGAACACTTGGCATCTGAGATACTAACTCCATGTAACATGGACAAATTTTCTCCCACTGAATCTGTGCATACTGAACCCTTTAGTACAGATTGCCAATGTATGTTCTCTCTTTACCAGGTGAAGAGGTTTTTGAGAACTATCTCTATAGATTTCTATTCCTATCACATAGGACATTTCTCTGTCTTCCCTTAAAGAAGGTATTTCTACACCAGTTTCCATTTTAGAACATTTCATTCCTCATCATTATGTCGAATGTGAATACGCTCCCACTAAATCTTTATAATCACATACCCCTTCTTTATTTTGATATATCTATATAATCAAAGACTTTCAGTTCTGAGTTGCTTGTATTTAATCAATCATATTGATTAATTCCTTGTAACTTATAGACTGCATTTGCATTATTGGATTCATAAAAACCTTCAGGTTGTGTCACGTACACAACCTTATCTTATTCTTGTTAGGAATGCGGTTTTAATATTCATATGCCAAATCTCATAGTCTTCAAGTTCTATAGCAAGCATGATCCTTTCTTTGAATGTCATCCATGTCAGTCTTAACTCTTAAGACCCAATTGCACTTATGGGTTTTATTCAAATCAAGTGCTACCATAAGGTCATACCTTAACTGGTTCACATGGAAGTCATTTTGGATCTTATGGCCTCAAGCCATGACTCAAAATCTGGTCCCTCAACATCATCTAGATTATTGGCTCATTACATGACCAATTCATCACCTAGATATATGAGGTGTATCTGTTACATAAGGAATTTGAGAACCCACAACACTTTTGATTTTAATCTCCTTTATTTAATGTAAAGTATGTTCTTTAGAAGAATTCTAGAAGGTTAGTTATTTGATGATCATGCTCTAAATCTTTAGAGTATGATTCCTTCTTTGATTTAGACATCACTATACCTTAATCATGAGTTCTCTATGATACATTATCATAATTACTCACAAGGTCCTCAAACATTTGGCTTAAGTATCCCATTCATTGATCTCATCAAAGAATTAATACTTTTACCAAGTTTGTACTTCATTTATGATACTCTTAAACACTTCACGATATTCATATTGGTATTTCACTAAACACCATCTGAAGGATTAGCATTTATTCCAATAGGTACGTATATTCATTAGTATGTATTATACCTCATAAAATAGTCATTCTCCCACTACATCTAGTGAAGATTGACTTGTCATCATTCCCAATAAACAAGACATTCATATCTCTTAATGGTTCATTAACCAAAAGAGTCTAGCCTATCCATCAACATGGAAACTAGAGATGAATTTCTCATTCATAGATGATAATGCTAATCAATTGTTTGATTTATCAATAACTTTTAGGTATCATTTTACCTTATGCATACCAAGTACCACAAGATAAATAGGGCATTTCTACAAAAGATCATATCTTTAAATTGAAACATCAACTTTATTGATAGACATCCTTGTCATTACAAGATGCAGAAATAAAGTGTTTCTATTTATTGGCAAAATGAAATAGCAGTTCATAACTCTATTACATGCCCTTTGGGCTGAAATAAACTAAAAAGTACTCCTATCTATGGCAGCAACACTTGCTCCAATGATGAGTGCTCCTTCTTGGTCCTTTCATAAAGGCCATCACTTCTTTTCAAATCCTACATATCATATATGTTAGATCTATGTCTTGTTATCATATACCTCATATTAAAAAAGTGTTTCAAGTTTATTTCATGATACCTGAGGTAGAGATTTCCATCCCCTCCTTCTTCTTCTTTTGTTCATCCAGATAGAGAGGGTAATTTCTCCTCCAATGTCCTAGTTCTTGACAATGGTGACATTTGCCTCCCTTGTTCACCCCTCCTTCTTGGTCCTTTCATAAAGGCCATCACTTCTTTTCAAATCCTACATATCATATATGTTAGATCTATGTCTTGGTATCATATACCTCATATTAAAAAAGTGTTTCAAGTTTATTTCATGATACCTGAGGTAGAGATTTCCATCCCCTCCTTCTTCTTCTTTTGTTCATCCAGATAGAGAGGGTAATTTCTCCTCCAAGGTCCTAGTTCTTGACAATGGTGACATTTGCCTCCCTTGTTCACCCCTCCTTCTTGGTCCTTTCATAAAGGCCATCACTTCTTTTCAAATCCTACATATCATATATGTTAGATCTATGTCTTGGTATCATATACCTCATATTAAAAAAGTGTTTTAAGTTTATTTCATGATACCTGAGGTAGAGATTTCCATCCCCTCCTTCTTCTTCTTTTGTTCATCCAGATAGAGAGGGTAATTTCTCCTCCAATGTCCTAGTTCTTGACAATGGTGACATTTTCCTCCCTTGTTCACCCCTCCTTTGACCTTGAGAGTTGAAGATGACTTGGGCTACTGGCTAGCATCAGAATCCTTCTTTGCTTTTCCCTTGCCTTTAGACTTACCCTTCTTTCTACTGATCAACATCACAGATTTGGCTTTGTATTTCTTCATTTGTGCCTCGGTTGTCCTCAACATGCCCAACAACTCTGTCAACGGCTTGTCAAAGTTTTTCATGTTGTAGTTCATCACAAACTGACTGTAAGACTCAAGTAACAATTGCAGTATCACATCAGTAGCCAACTCTTGGCTCAGAGGGAATCCCAGTCTTGTCAGGTTCTCTACATACCCAATCATCTTGAGTGTGTGAGGACCAACTAGGTCTCCTTCTGTCATGATGCACTTGAACAGCGCCCTAGAGACATCATATCTCTCTTGTCGTGCTTGGTCTTGATATATGTTCTTGAGATGTAGAACCATCTCAATGACGTCCATGTTCTCATGTTGTCTCTACAACTCATAGTTCATTGAGCATAACATCAAGCACTTTGCATCAATGGCATCTTTAGTATGCTTCTTGTAAGCATCCCTTTCTTCCTTTGGTGTGGTGGGAGTGGGTTCCTCTGGGGCACTGGTGTATCTAGGACATAGAGCTTTCACTCCTGAGTGAGAACAATTCTCAGTGTCCTAAACCAGTCATGGAAATTAATCCCATTCAGCTTGTCCTTCTCAAGGACCGATCGCAATGAAAAGTGATTATTGTTGACAACCATTTGTTCTATAAAAAGGAAATATGCAATTTTAGTCCAAAACACTTTTTGACTTAATTTGATTGATTTGAAAATTTTGACAATATAATTAGGCCTTTAATTAATTATCGCTCCCACTATTTTGTTCAAATTGATAGCCCTCACCATCAATTCACAAGATTATAGTGTACAACCTTCTAGTAAGCCAAGATCCAAAATAATTAAATTATTAAGTGGCCAATGCCAGCATCCATAATCAATTATTAAGGTAGGTAACACTTACCAATTGTATCATATGCAACTCTTGGATAGATGACATGTGCAACTCTTTGCCATGAACATCTCCATGCCTCTAAGTGCTTAATCCCATTAAAATCACTTAGTTAAGCCCGACCCAAAAGCCAACACGATAGAATTGCACCCTGCTTAGCGGGCCCATACAACTACCATCACACTTCCACAAGATAGATAGTGCACCACCCTTGGGATGACTATGCTTGTCGATCAAGCTTTTCATGTGTTCCGCTTATGAAAAGCATCTAAGACTTAATATTATATTGAGGGGTTTTAATATGTTTATATATGCATATAAGTATCCAACCACCAAATATATAGTGCATACCATATACATGCTATATCCCACAAAGAAAACATGCAATAATGATAAAGTGATGATTATGGCCATCCTATTGTAATTCCTTGAGCCCTAAGGAATTACGACCATCTAGGTCTACATCACATGCAATCTATTGTTGATGAAGATCTTGTTCTTAGGTCGTTTCGAGTTTGATCAGCTCGCCTCCTGGCCGGTTGGTTGGTTATCTCCAACTAATCGTCTGGCTCTTCCAGACAGTCATTTTGTCAGGTCGTCTTCTCCTTGTCAGGCCTCCAACTACATCAGTCGGTCATCTCGGTCCACCATCCAATCGGTTGGCAACTCCAGCTGATCCTCTTGCACCTCTAGCCACTCGTCAGGGTGCCTGCCAGTCTTTGACGTAATAGGAAATAAACTATCCTACTTTTACATAAACTTTGGGAAACCCTGAGTTACATTCAGGGGGATCAAATGTAGAAGAGAATCTCGAGTTATCTCGAGTTACATCTGGAAAAGAAGAAGAGGACTCGGTGTGTAGACTGAGAGCAAACAACCACAACCAACAAAGCACACATAGGGATTTATAGGCCATAACCACGCTACACATCCACCATCAAAACTGTTTTGAGTGACGTGTATCGTTTGCATATATATATACCATATCGTATATGTATATATTAGCTTGGGATCATGTGGTATTAATCAGATATTTAGATTAGTCCTTTAAATATTCACATTGCATGCAATAAATAAAAGACCGTAAAACCAAAAACCGATCATATCAATTATCCTAAAATACTGGCTCTGATACCGCTGTTGGGTTTTAGGTGAGAGAGAAGGCAACATAAACAAAAAAAATTCTCTCACCACAAAATCATAACCACAGATTGCATCAACAACTATGAAATAGGAAAGATGGTTTTGGTAAGGTGTACCTAGTCCTGAGGCTTGCTCAGTGATAATAACTCACAGCTAGTGTGTCTTCAATCATCTAGTCTTTGACGGCGTCTATGCAGCTCCTGGCCATGATCTAGACTACGGTTGACAGTCATCCTCCTGTACGGTAGAAACCTCCCATCTCCATAGATAGTATTTCCTCTTTCGTTTCCAATTAATACAAAGATAAATTCTTATCCCAATCGAATTGGACAAGTGAAACAAAAACTTTTCTCACAAATTGGGACAACCCAACCTTGCTTGTTTGGTCCAGTCGAACCGATCGGTTCACCAAGTGAACTGGTCGTCTCATTGACCTTGAGCCGATCGGTTCACCCAGTGAACCGGTCGGTTGGTGGTCCAGATTGTGCAGAACACAGTCAATGCAGTTCTCAATTAATCTGACACTCAAATCAGTTAGTTCAATACTTAAACTTGATGATTCTGAGTCAAATCAATTGATTTAATGTTTGATTGAGTATCTAAACACCTTTAGTAATCAATCCAAACATCATTCATGGATAAAATCCTCTTCCAGATAAATCATTTGTGTGTGATCCTATAGGTCCCATTTCACGTTGGTAGTGAATGTCCATAACTAGCTTATGACATCACAAGTAAAGAGTGGTGCCTAGTCGCACATCAGTGCTACCCAAGTGAAAAGGAAATTTGGTGAACAACTTTCAATCCTACATTCTATGATTGGTGTTCCAGTGAATGTATAATTCCTTTGTCTCTGATATCATGAATGAACTCAAGGAATGGTGTTGTCATCCTTTCAACGTTCATTCATGTTCCTTGATCCAAAGCAGACTGTCTGAGATATGTGTGCCATCAATATCACATATTGACTCACACGTGCATGTACATGCCTTTCTCAGTCTTGCTTATCAAGTGGCCATGGACATCATACTCCCTCAGGAGGGACAAATCCCATATATATCACTCACAGTCAAAACCCCATGTATCAAAGTCACCCAATCATCACCTTTATAACAATCCATATTTTAGGATCGTGTTTGATGATGTCAAAGTGTACCCAACAATATGTAATGAGTATAGTGATTTCAGGTCTAAGAATCACAATCACCACCATTACTGTGAGAGCTGACTGTGACTACCATGTCATGGTTCCATGTGTCACTCTCACGGTGGGTCTATCTGATACATTGTTCTCTAACATGTATCTATGTGCTTGGTTTGATATCACATATCATGACTAATGAGACTTTGTCATCAACCAACACACACTCTAGTCTTTTTGTGTCATTGTTGTCTATCAACCTTCCACAATGACATCCGACTAGGGACAAAACAAGAATGTAGAAACTCTTAGCATCTGTATGATCTCATTCTTCAGGTCCTCAACCTAAAGACACACGTCATTGATTACTGTCATTCTCTAGACATTCATTATGTTCTATCATTATCTCATAATTGATTGAACCAGAATAAATTGGAAGCTTGCCTTTGATATTTATCAAATCAATTTTAATGTATCCCAATCCAGATCATCATATGATTGTCTCTTAGGGCATACATACCAATAGTTGGTAGTTAGGAAAAGAGCAATGTAGATAGGAAATCACATGATGTACCAAGTGAATATGTGATTTACTATGATATTACATGTTCTATTGATAGTGTTCATTGATCTATGAGTGGACATCTTTTATGGATATTTTTGGTCACTTGACAGTAGTTGATTGTTCAATCAGCAGTAAGAGCCAGTTTGGGACCACCAGGTCGGGGTAGTTGAGAATGGAAATTCATATTTTGTGTCTTTTTACTGACTTGTCTCAAACAGATCTGAGAGTATGTTGCTCAAGGATGAGCAACATTTAAGCTTAGGGGAGTTTGATGCACTCAATATTTGTCATTCTCAAAGGTTGTTTATTATACATTTGTGTGCATTTATTGTTTGTTTTGATATAATTTGTGCACGATTTATCATTAGTAGCCTGTGACACTTAATTGCATCAAATAATTGTTATTTTTTACTGTTCTGAATGATCTATCATTATTTTGGAATTATGTTCTTTATTGTTCATATTTTAGGTGAAAGTTACAAGAAATTGATCAACTCGGTACTAGTGACAGGTCGTCGGTGATACTGACATTTGACGAAAAAGGAACATGTTGATTCAAAAAAACTCGATAGTTCCAAAGGAGAAATCGGGATTACCAACAGATCAACAGGAGCTCCCCTGATGAAATCTCGGTACTACCGACAATCAACTCGATAGTACTGAATCACGCCGAAAATTCAACAAGGAATGTCAGAGACAATCTCAGTACTACTGACTGTCAACTAGGTAGTACCGACAGCTTACAATGGATCACGATTAATTGAGGGCATCAATACTACCAAAATCATGTTGGTAGTACCGACTCGACACGATGAGGCCATATTAAATATCATCGTTAATCTGAAGGTTGGAACTTAATGAGACCCTAAGTCACTCATATGACTTAGGGGGAGTTCGTCTAGACCTAGGTATCATGTCATATTCAGTTGTACGACAAAGAAGAGAGGGGAAGAGAGAAAGGAGAGGAGAAAGCAACGTTCTGAGCGGTTTGAGCACTTCTGGTGGCTCGATTTGCAGTCGGAAGATGAAAAATCACAACGCTCATAAGAAGGAACCATCCATACCGTCTTTCTCCAAGGGTTTTTCCTTGTTCTTGATGTTTTCATCATTCCTTCCTTCTTCCTCTATGTGTAAAGAAACTGAAATCATGCGAGGATAATTCCCTTGTTCCTTAGGACTCGAGAGTATCCCGGTTTTGTATTTTAATAGACAATCATACATTAATATCCATATTTCTCTTAATTTCTAGACATATATCTCTACGAGAGCATCATGAATTATTTGTTCTTGATCACCATTGGTAGTAGTTTGGACCGTTAATTGCTTTGAGAGATGGATTAAGGGTTGGAAAACTCATAGATTTACACATTTTATGCCACACCTCGAGAGAGGGCCTACGAGTGTGAAGAGAATATTCCAGAGATTTCAGTAAAGCACCTAGATAATAACACAATTGCTACCAGAGTGGGATTGGTGTTAGATTAGGTAGTGAATTATGCCACGAGAGTGGGTAATTCTTGCTAAAAGTCTCTTTGTCCAGGGTTAGGAGAGATTAATATTAATGAAATGATGTTAATTGCAATGTGAATTGTGATGAAACTAGAATCTTAAGGAATTCTTTTCAATTGTGATCACAACCAGTAATTTTAGTTTTAATTCTTGCAATTTAGTCATTAAATCAACAAAATCACTCTTTTTCTCAGGCCTAGCTAATTAGCTCATTATTAGTAGTAGTTTCTAGATACATATTTTTCTTGTGTTTGACATCTGAACCTCTTTAGGCCTATTTTACATTGATACATGCACTTGCATTTTTGAAGTGTAGTTTACGCACATCAGAGAATCTTGAAATGGTTTAGAAGGCACACTACGTCAGACATTGTGTGTGTCATAGAGGGCATTTTTTGCCAACAGATGGTGTGTTGCACCATAGAGGACACTTCGGTGTCAACATATGGCATGTAGTGTCAACTGAGAGTGTGTTGCACCATATAGGACACTTCAATTTCAACAGAGGAGGACTTACCGTAAAATGGTGGCCTCAATTTAGATAAAGACATAATTAAAAGACGTATCGATTTTGTAAGGACCCTAACCTCCATTTTGGGCTTACCCTATTTGCTTTTCCTAACCCTGTGTTTATAGGCTTGCCTAATCACCTGAAGTTGTGATTAAGGTTTGTTTGTGCTTTGTTGAGAGATGGAGGTGCAACTTGCAAATTACCTAAGTTTTAGGGTTGATGTGCAAGTTTGTCACCTTGAGAGATTTCCTTCTCTCTCCTTGCATCCTCTAGGGTTGAGAGGATGGGTTGGGCTCTTTGCTTGAGTAGCTTTGGGCTTTGTTGAGCCTTGTTGAGCCTTGTTGAGGCTTGATATCAGGTTGGACCTTGGTGTATCGACCAAGGGAGTGTTGGTTGTATCGGGCAAGGAGGTGTATCGGCCATGGTGTGTTGGGTTGCCATCTTGGGTGATACACACCCTTCACCTAGCCTCATTTGTATCACCTTTCTTTGGACAAGTGGCTATTGCTTTGCTAAGTGGGTGGCAACTCATGGGCGTGTGTTTTTGGGGTGCTAGCATGTGGCACAATCCTTGGACAAGTGTGTTAGGGGAGGGTGCCACCTTGCCTTACTCTTCCCCTTCATCCCTTAGTATATAAATGATCCCCCCTTGCTTGCTAGGTCTCTTTGACTCCTTTAGTTACTTCCCTTCCTTTGGTGGCTGTTCTAGGAGAAGAAAGGAGCAAGTGGTGGCCGATATAGCTGGTGTTTTGGGCGACACACCTTGCTAGCTTGTCCCTTTCCTTCTCTTATGGTATGTATCTCTCCCTTTCCTTGGCACCTTCTTCTCCTTTTTCTTCTTCTCCCTTCTCTTCGGCCATGGTGGTTATAAGTTGTTCTTCATTGTGTTGGTCAAAGGTGGTATCTTGGAGCTTGGAGCTTGGTGCTAGGAGATTGGAGCTTTAGAGATTGAGGTGGGTTACATGACTCCTAACCCTACTATACTACTTCTTTATCATGTTGCTTTGCTATATGATTCGGACATGTCATCTTCTAGCTATGTTTCTTGATTTAATGGTTATAAGGATGCCTTAGATGTACCCTATACCTTGCTGATATGGTTGCCTTGGGTTGGCCGAACCATTGGATGTAGAGTTCTTTGGGCAAGACCCCTCTCTCACTTAGTTGTTGAGAGGTGAGCCTAGGGTCTCCTAATTCAATGGTGAGTGGAGTTTTGGGTTGGATGACCGATATGGTGATGGACCTCCTTGTTTCCCGATAGGTGATGGAAGTTGTACAAAACCCCTCTCTCACTTAATTGTTGAGAGGTGAGCCAACTCTCTTGATCTTTTAGGGCTTCTTGGTGGCAGTCTTGAGGTTGAAGATGACCAACCCGTCATGGCCTTTGAACTCTTGCATGATACCCTAAGTTGTGTTCTTCCCGATATCCCTCTTTTAGGGTTGAGCTTGGGAGATATTCTAGGTGAACACCTTGTTGGCCTCTTGACCGATATGGACCTTTACCCAAGATGTAGTTGGGAGATATGTCCTTGGCCGATATGGTGTTTCCCGATATGGAGTCTTGATTGGTGCAACCCTTATGGGCGATATGGTGCCTTGACCGATAGAGAGTCCCAAACTCTAGCTTGGATAATAGGGCCACCTTGGGCGATATGGGAGCTTCTTGGGCACCATGGTGGGTTGCCCATGATGTTGCTTGATGGATGACAGTGGTGTTCCTTAGGCAATATGGTTTTGGTGGTTGCTCGACATGGATGACCCTAACCCTAACCCTAGCACGCGATATAGGTTCTTGGCCGATATGATGATAGTGTTGCTCGATACACTCTTGTACATAGCTGCTCGATACCCTCTTGTGCATGGTTGCATGATATGTTGGTTTCCCCATATGTGTCTTGGTGCCCTAGGGTTTTGGTGGTGACTGATATTGTTTGGGTGAGGGTAAGGGCTAAGATCGTGCAACGGTAGGTAAGTGAGAGAAAGCTCCAACTTCTCTCTAGAAAAATCTCTCCGGTCCATCTCTGCTCGGTGTGATCTGCCCCTCCCGGCGTGTTTCCACCTACCCTCCGCCTCAAGTTCTTGCTCGGCTCATTGTCGGAGACGATCACCCACGCAGAGTTAGCTGGCGTCTGACTCTCCCCATCCCAGAATCAAAAACCTTCTTTAGGTTTTTCTTCCCACGACCATCTCTCTGCATGTTGGCGGTGGTTGCCATCTTACAGCCTTACGATCTATTTTTCCCTCTCCTGTGCGATTCCACATTGCCTGGCTTCAGTGCTATCCAGCATGCACTAGGGATTCTCAGGTATGAAAACAAAAATCGCCTCTGCATTTACTTGATTTGCTTTCCTGCGATCCCAAATCGAGTGACTCATCTCCTACCTCCACCAAGTTTCCGCTTAATCTTCGCCTTTGGAAACCTGTCAAAGAGGCGCCTCAATACCAGTAAAGGCTTATCCCCCTTTACTCCTTTGTGTTCCACAACAGTTTGCAATAAATTCTGAGAATAACAACACCCTTTGCGACACACCTTGGGTTTCACAAATGGCTTACAGGTACATGTAGACGTTATTCCATTGAATACGCCTTTCACATCTTCAGAGATTGAGCTTTTCCTCTTGCTCCATACCAGCTAAGCAACAATCTTTACCTTCATACAAAAATCTCGCTTCAAAAATCCAAAATTTTATTCTCTTTGTCGGCTATAGCTCTCCTTCCCAAGAACATCTTGGCTGTTAGATCAAATCAGAACAAATTTTGACTCTGAGAATAACAATAAAGACCCATCAAATGATCTAAAAACACCATGCGTACTGGAGGTGTGCTCACCCTCGCCACATGCATAAATACATCTTGCATGCATAGAAACGGTAAGACTTCAGCCTTCCGCCGTGCTTTAAGAAAAAAACCCTTGGTGACAAATGAAATCACAAGAACTCCGTCATCCCTTGCCGACATGAACTCCCATTTCTCGTTCATGGAAATCCCTCTTTCAGATCCCTCCTTTTCAGTGAGCATTCCATTACCACGAGCTTGGATCTACCATAAGTTTGACATCTCGCCTGGCACCTGCATGATAAACATTGGTCATCGCTCCTTCCAGGTGAAGGTCTCATGGTCCCTCCCCACCAATCCAACATGGGGTAAAAAAACTCCCATCCTCCTCATATCTGAAGGCTGGAGCGACATGCGCACCGAACTGAACCTCAAGCCCGAGTGGTCGATTTTCATTCAACCGATGGAAAATCGTACATTTCGAGCTTGGGTGCGTGACTTCATCAATGAAACTCCTCCAGAGTTAGCCTATCTTTACAAAAGACATGATCAAGCTAGATCTTCATCATCAAACTCGGCGGACCAACTCTTCATCAGGGATGAGTACCAACCTCCCATGGGTGCAAAATCATGGCCTATCTCCATTACCTCAGGCTCTGAGGATGATGACGATGCAGTTACATCCACTATGGAACAACAACAAAGTTCAATCACTGAAAGGTACAAAATTTTGCCCTCCCCATCGTTTAAGAAAAGCAATAAGCCCAATTTGTCATCTCTACATAAAACCCTAAATCCTCGACCCTCCCAGGTCGAGGATATCATCCCCTCAGACTTGTCTCGCCTAAACATAGCTTTTCCAATTTTGGGACATGCAAAATTGTCACTTCTCATAAACAATCTCCTAGATAAAAACCCCACCGCCCAAATCTGGACTTCGGTCCCCCCCCCAAAAAAAAAACCTTTCCGAGCTATGCACTATTCTCTTTGCCTCCGTTGCAACCACTCGACATCCAGATGCTTTTCTCGCCACACATGTTTTGGATGTCACCAGATAGGTCACATAAATAGATTCTACAAAGCTCGCCTCCACTCAAACCAGGACAAAACCCATGCAGATCCCACTTCCTCCTCCATGCACTTTCACTCGACTAGATTCTCACCTTTTCACAAAACCTCCACAGTCCCAAAAAAGCCCTTTTTAGATCACTGGCACAACACACACCTCCCCCAACATCATTATCTTTCAAAAAACTCCTTTGCATGCCTCGCAAATCTCCCGCCTGAACATGCAGACATTACCCCTTCACGCCATCTGATCACAAACTCCTGAACTCCTCCTATATCTAAACCCTTTCACAAGCCAATGTACCATACAGTCACAACGCACAAACCACAATCCAAAAACCCTCCCCCTCCAACCCCATCACAATCACATAACACAAACTATCCATCTGCCTCATCAAACATGAAAGTTCCTGACCATATGGAATATGCGATCGCTCTTGACCTTCCAGCCAACTCAATGCGTCTTCTCAAGGTCCTCACCCTTAGAAGCATTCTTGTTTCAGTTGAAAACAACCTTGACAACAACCCCATTAATGTCATGGATATTACACGTGCCTTAGCCCTTCTCATTCCCGGTCAAACCATCCTTAAACCAAAAAAATTCTCTCCCATCCAGCTCATCTATATTGTCCCCAAAGGAACTAAGATAAACCACCTCTTCAATCAAGTTCTCACCATACCCTGTGGATCGAGCTTCATCATGGCTAGACTATCAAAATGGTCAGCTGACTTAGGTTCTTTTCCTGCCCCCGCAGGTGGCTCCGACTAGGTTGCCATTTCAAATCTCCCTCCTCATCTTTGGGAAATTGAGATTTTCAGAGGCATTGCACATTCAATCGGGGCAACTCTACAATACATCAGTCCTGAAACCTTACACCCATCACAATACATCAAAGCATATTATCTCTTTTCTGTCAAAGCTGATATCTCCCTTCCTCCTACTATCAATATCAGAATTGGCAAATCCATCTACCATCTAAAACTTTCTATTGAACATCCTACCGAGAACAGCACTGCCTTCTCTGACCTCACAACACATCCACCATCTTGGTTTAGCCCAAACAAAGATAAAATGTCTTCCATACATTCCAGGGCATCAAACGACCGAAATCATGTTTGGACTCGGAAAAACCCAAACCACGCTGAAAACTCTTACCTCCAGCCAAGCAAGAAAAGAACCAGATCACCCGAACCTACATTCCAAGATAACAAATACAAATCTAGAGGCTCCAATTTCCCATCTCCTTCCTCCACTAAGGAAAGCTACCCATCTCTAAACCAAAAACATCAAGCTACTAAGAACCAAACCTCTTCTTAGCATAAGGATGAAAATTCTTTGCAGAGTTCGGAACAGGAGAGCCCACAACAAAGGCATACTTCCAGCTACCTCCAAAAGATCATGAAGCCAGATCACAAAGACTCAAAAAGTACTATCATCATCAACAGAGTAAAGATGAGTACTTCTCCAAATATCTCTCCCCGTTCTTTTAGTGACATAACTTCTACTTATTCTTTATCATCAACTCCCTCTGTTAAAGAAAAAATAAAGATTTAGATTCAATTGATGATTTAGCATCTTGGTCAAACATAAACAACTTCACTTCCTTTGCAATTAAAATTGGCATTCAACTAGATGATGAAGATAACACCCATAATGTCCTAGATGACCTAGAAACCTTTATGGGTTGGACAAATAAAAGACTCACTCCTGCTGCGACATAATCAGTGACCTTCTAAACATCCTATTATGCATAAATCATCCTAAGTTTTAAAAATGAAAATCTCCTCTTGGAACATATGTGGATCAGCAAACCTCCAAAGAAGAAGAAAAAAATTTGCACCCACATATACAAAAACAAAATCGACCTGATTACTATTCAAGAAACAAAAACCTTTCTAACCCCTTTTGCTCTCAAAACAATAGGGGGAAATAGAATCACAAACTGGATCCAGTTACCTCCTAAGGGATTCAAAAGAGGCCTCTTAGTTGGTTTTAACAACCAGTCTCTAGCTTCTCATAACACATCTATCCTTAACTTCTCAATAACCATTGAATTCAAAAACCTTTCCGATGGATATCTTTGGTCATTCTCTGGTATCTATGGGGAACCAGGACACAACAAATCCATTTATCTTGCGAAACTAAATCACCTCATTACAAAATTCCACATGACTCCCTGGGTTTTGGGTGGAGACTTCAATCTGATCACTCAAGTCTCAGATAGGCTCAACCCCAACCACTCCCCACAATCGATGTCTGCTGCAGATAAACAATTCATTAAGATGCTTATAAACCAATCTTTGATCGACATCAAACCTTCAAATGCACTATTCACCTGGTCTAGAAACCAGACATATGCCAGACTAGACCACTTCATTTGCACAAACCTCTGGGAAGACAAACACCCTCTCTCATCTGTTCATATCTCCCACCGAACCATATCTGATCACTTCCCTCTAATCCTTGACACATCTTCTACCTTGTGGGTCATGCGACCTTTCAAATTTGAAAACTGTTGGCTCTCCATAAACAACTTCTCTAGATCCTGTCTTGAACCATGGAAACTTGCCGACTCACACACAGAAAACATAGGACTACATATCCAAAACAACACAAAAAATATAAAAACTCATATCAAAAAATGGAAACTCCAAAACCCAAAAAACTTATTCGAAATACAAAAAATCTTGAAGATCAGTTCTTTTTTGTGGATAAGGACCCAAACGCTGACCATGCTCATGTCCTTACCATAAAAGCCGAATTGGACCACATAAATAATTGTATTGACACAAAATGGAGACAAAGGAAAAAAATCACTTGGGCTAAAGAAGGGGACAAAAACACTAAATTTTATCACAAAATTTGTAACCAAAATTTTCGACATAATACCATAACCCATAAAACAATAAACGGTAGACTCACATCTCACAAACAAACCATCATAACTCACATAAATAACTATTTTAAAAATATCTTCAATAACAACCACAATCCCACATGTCTAAATAACTTATCATGGGCTACCATTTGTCAAAAAAATATAAAAAATCCACAAGAACTCATCAAATCCTTCTCCCTTGAAGAATTGCTTGCAGCTATCTCTAACCTAGGGAAAAATAAATCTCCTGGACCTGATGGACTTAACTCAGAATTCTACCTGGCAAATTGGGACCACTATAAAAAAGATTTCATAGCTTTTCTGTCTGCTTTCCATGCAAGCTCAAACCCACACAACATCATCAAATTCATAAATAAAACTTTTATCTCTCGAATTAAAAAAAATAGTCAACCCGACCACATATCCCACTTCCGACCCATCAGCCTTCTAAATACCTCATATAAAATCATAGCAAAAACTCTAGTAAACAGGATTAAACCTCACTTGGAGGACATCATCCCGCTTAACCAAACTACCTTCCTCAAAAACAGAAGTATACAAGATTCCTTCATGATGGTCAATGAAACAATACATCTTTGCCACAAAAACAAAACCCCCCTTCTTGCTATCAAACTAGATATTGAAAAAGCTTTTGACTTTGTAAATTGGCAATGTCTTATTAAAACTCTTAAGGGATTTGGTTTTCCCGACATATAGGTAAGTTGGATCCATGCCTGCATATCTACAAACCATTTCTCAACTATCATAAATGGTGTTCCATTTGGTTATTTTCATAACACAAATGGACTTAGACAAGGAGACCCCCTCTCTCCTTATCTATTCATCATCATTACAACTATTATTTCCCGTATGATCCAATTGGGCAAACAAAATGGTCTTATCCATTCTCCTGGAGAATGCAAGGAGAATATCATTCAATTTGTGGATGATACCATTATCATCTCCTCCCTGGATGAATCCTCCCTTCTTAATATCTTTATAATCATTGGCATCTTCTCATATATCTCAGGACTCAAAATAAATATGCAAAAATCTTCCATCTTTGGGGTAAACATAAATCAACCTTCATTGGAGCACTTTAGATACCTCTTAAAATGCAAGACAGAATAATTTCCAATCAAGTATCTGGGTCTTCCCATTACTCCATACAACATAACAAATGCTATCTGGACCCCTATCATATCAAAAATAAACTCTAAACTCACTAATTGGACAAATAACTTCCTTAACCTCTCTGGAAAACTTACCCTACTAAACAGTGTCATCACTCCAATCACTACTCACTTCCTGAGTTGCATCCCCCAGCCCTCAAAAACAAAATCCATTCTAGACAAAATCAGAAGAAATTTTCTGTGGAACAACTTTCACAAATTGGTGAAATTAGGGAAAGATTATCATCTTGTTAACTGGAAAACTATATCAGCTCCCCTCAATCAAGGTGGTTGGGGCATCATCAACATTGAAACACACTCACTCTGTCTTATAGCAAAAATCATCGATAGTCTGCTCCAAAACAAACAAAAAATCTGGACCCAACTCATCAAATACAAATATTACCAATGCTCACCCCCTGGCATCATACCCCAAAGAAAACAGCCTCCCCTCTTTGGAAATTCATCAACAAAAACATCCAAACGATCACTCAAATCATTAACACTCCCCCTCACTCACACCAAATATCTCCTTCTGGTTCGATCCTTGGTTCGAAAACAACTCAGTCATAAATCTTCAACCAAATTGGACCATTCCAAATTAATAGGCTTCTCAACATGAAGATTGACAAAGCTCTACCTCTTATCACCAGCAACAGATCAAATTCCCTTAAAAGATGCATTCAAACACAGATCTGCCAAAATGACTTCAGAATTCTAGCTCACTCCTTGGAAAACAACACCTCAAATTCTATTACTTGGAAATGGGGTAGCATTTACTCAGTTAAACAAGCCTACTCCTACCTTTCCTACAGAGGTCTTTCCCCATCAACATCAAAAATTTGGAAATAGAAATGGCCGCAAAAATATAAAACATTCCTTTGGCTTTTACTACATAACAAACTTCTCACAGGTGAAAACATTATAAAAAAGGGTTTTATCGACCCATTTAGATGCTCTCTTTGTGAAAAAAACAGTGACTCTGTTGATCACATCTTCTTTAAGTGTATCTTCTCAAGAAATATCTTCAAACATTTTTCATGAAACTGCCTTCCTGACCTCAAGGAAGCTCCTTTCCCCTTACAAATCACACCGAATAGACATTACAAAAAATTCAAAAGCAGTGATATTTTCACCACAATCAGTTGGAATCTCTGGAAAGAAAGAAACAATAGAATTTTCAACAAAAAAAAGAATCTGGAACAAAATATTATATCACAAATAGATGTAGATCTTTACATTCTAACAAAATGCAGGTAACCTAGCTGAAGGTGGACATGATGAATCTGATGAAGGAGAATCTGAAGCAAAATTTCTGTGTGATCTCAAAGCTATGGTGGACGATGAAATAGGTGTCAGTATAGTACAGCAACAACTGTGATTCCTTTCTCGGGCGGATGCATTTTTAACAAACTTGGGACTATCTTTTTATAACATCTAGAGGCTTGTTAAGGGGTGCCTCCCCCACTTTATCAAAACATTGCTTCATCTTATCTAGGCTTGCATGCTTTCATTTATTTTCTAGTTTTTGATAATTTCAACATCTTGTAAAGTACTCACATAAGCAGGTTTTTCTTGCTTGATGTGCTTTCAATATATGACATAACTTGTCCTCAAAAACAATGTTTGGGTGAGGGTAGGTGATACCTTCGGTGAGGGTAGGCGACACCTTTGGTGAGGGATGTGCCTAACCCGGTAACCCTAAGTTGGTGAACTTGTTGTCTTGAGCCCACATCTTTGGTTCTGATGATGAGATATGATAGTTGGGTTGTACCCAGTAATGTGGTGGCTACCTAAGGTTGATAAGATGACAAGATCATGGTTGTGTTCATGATGTTATGAGATATAGGGCATGGGGGATGCTCACAGTTTGATAACAATAATATAAGTTGTTTGACATACCATCTACAACCTTATGCTTCATGTGTTTATAATAATGGATGTTGTTCCAATCCTATACACCTTAATTCTTAATGACATGATATTCAAAATATGTTCTCTAAAGATCTGTATTTTTTGATCAAGTTATCTCTTTGGATATGCATTCTAACCATACAGGTATTATCAAATGAATTCATAGCCAGGTAAGAGCTATGAGGTGTATGTGTTTTGTATGACACGGAATAATGATGTTCCTTGTTAATGAGATAACATGCACCACCAGTATGATGAGAAAGGTCTGGTGACCTGATAAAGGATGAGTCCCTGATTGAGGTGTTATCCTCTGATGATGAGATAAGGGATTGATATCCCATGATGATGTATGATGATGAAGCCTTGAGGGGCAGTGGCATTATGTGATGAGGGATTAAGATCCCATGGCAATATGATAATGACAGTAATGGTGTGACAAAATGTTGTTTATGTTTTATAACATGGTTTACTAAACAATTCACTTAAAATATACTAATTAATTACATATGAACATTTCATGTAGTTTGCCCTGGCCATAGATCCATCATCGACAGTAGATGGTGATGGTGAAACAGGTTTATCCTGTGGGATTACCTAGAGCGCATATTGTTGAATATGTGGGGTTTCTCCTAGTCAAAAATAGGAGGATTAGAGTACAACTTCGGTTGTAGACTCAGTATGGTTAGAGCATGGTGAACAGGCCCATGGCTCAGTGTGATAAAGCATGAATGCGTTCATGGATCAGGAGCACGGTGAATAGGATCGTGGCTCAAGGTATGCTAGCGCCGAGACCTGTACCAAGGCGGGCTAGAGAAAAGGGTAGCCTGTGGAGCTGACCCTATGGCTGAGGCCACTTAAGCAAGAGACTACAGTCCTGCTTTGGTTATCGTGCACTGACCATGAGGAGGTGAGGTCATGGAGTCTGGCTCTTCCATTGACCTTGTATGGCACCAGTTTTTGGCTTTGCAACTGAAGGTTGGATTTGATAGGTACGGCTCACTTTCTCATGGCATAATAGATGGTAATCTAGCCGTATAGTATATATTTCTTAGGGAAAAACACAGAACATTGGTTGAGGCCTTGCTTGTATAGTTTCCCTAGTTATATCTTACAGTTAATTACATGCTGCTCATATCTTATGATAAGTTCTTATATAACGTATCTTGTCAATCATGTTCCATAAGAAATATCTAGTTATATGCCTCCAGGATATCTTAGTAAGTTTGTTAATAAAGTTAATTCTATTCAGTATGTTGCATATATGAGCTACTTATATCAGCTATCTACTTTATCTGTTCTAGCTTTCCTGAAGCTTTATAGTTCGGCGGGGAGTTATGTTTCTCACTGGGACTGTGTGTCTCACCCCACTGGTTTTAAACCTTTTTAGGTGATCGTACTAGACGTGGTGGTGGTCGTGAGGTTGCGGCCGAGCACTAAGAAGAATAGTAGGAGGTAAGAGATGGATATGTTGTTGTTTTGGTAGTTTTGTAGTAGAGTCCTAGAGCCATCTCTGTACTCTCAGGTCCTTGGAGGTGTTTTGATGATGTTTCATGATGTATAGTTGATGTAGCTTGCTTGTCCTACTGTTGTTCTGATATGGCCTATTCTGTATATAAACAGGTGGTAAACTCTTTGTGCCTATGGAACAGTTAGGTCCTATGAGATGTGGACATATATCAAGGTTTATGTATATTTATATAACATGTTTCCTTACAGGATAAGGATCTGGATGTAATAGTTTCTTTATTATCTGCTTTCCGCAATCGGTTTTAATTAACCTGTATTTTTGGTAATATGTGGTTTATGGAGGTTCTACACATTTTTGTGTAGCATTTCATTGTCTGTATGATAGCGGGATGTCACAGGTTCAACATAAGTTTACAACTTTTAGATATTAATTCAGCTTTCAGTTATAGTAATTCATTATTATCTTATTAGAAATTCAATGCCACTTACTTTAACCTAGGTTTCCCTTTGTGCATAGTTGGGGACGAGATGTCCGCGGGTATAGAACTTCAGGAGATAGTCATGACAAGATTATACGGGGACAACTTTAAGAAGTTTTCTTAGTGGGGCGCCATCGACACGGTCCTAAATTTGATATGAGATTTGTATAAAGTGGTACCACGGTATTAAGTTTCTTTTGTATATGAAATTGTCATAGAGTTTCTCTTCTAAGAATTTATGAGAATGTATTTTTACACAATCCATAATGGATCTTTTCTACCATTATTGTTATGTATATCACGCTTGTGTCACTCCAACAAAAAATTAACTTATGTTCATGTGATATGAAAATCGGGGTGTTACATCAATAGTAAACATTTGTATTGTACCCAAAAAGGAGAGTAATGTACTCCAAGACATGGGTATTGTACCCCTAAGTATATTACCAATATGTTGGGGTACAGTACTCATGTTTTGGGGTAAGATATCTATATTTTTATGTACATTATAGGGTACAACACTCTCATGTTGTGGAGGTATAATACCCATATTTTGGAGGTATAGTACTTTTATTTTGAAGGTACTATACTCGTGCAAATAAATAAGAGGGATACAATATACGTATTTTGAGTATATTACTTTCATTTTGGAGGTACCATGAAATATGTATTTGCTGACGTATTGTACCCATGGAACATGACTTCAACTTCAAGATGACTTCTATAGGTGTAGACATTGAAGTTTGTGGAAATGTCGAGGATTTTTACAACCAAACTCTGACACAACTTTGACAAAAATTAAGCAAAAAAATACTAAATTTGTGATGAAAATTGATAGATTTCATCAAATCTAGCTTAACAACACTATATGTTTACATATAACCATATATGTGGATTTACAAACATAGAAAAACACATGATTACATACCAATGTGTGATGCAAGTGCAACTAGGGAATTCTTCAAGATATATAGGTTTATGACAAATAGATAACTCAAAAGATTATAAATTACAAGTACTAGCATAACACAAGTAGAAACCAACTAAGCAGTTTAACAAACATACCAATTAATACAAACTAAAGTACCCACTTGAGTCGAGTCTGATGAGTGTTGACTAAGGTTGATACCATGCTGAGTGTCTTTCATGCTCTTCATATTAACCAATATGCCTAGAGCCTTCTATCTGGTTATCCACTCTTAAAGCATATTTCATCCATGTCATATTTTCTGTGGTTTAGCTCATAGTCAAACAAATTCCACAAAATCAGAATTAGAAAGGTCTATAGGGCCTCCAAATCGAGCATAAGAAGAAAGATCAACAAATCTATATGATTATGATCTGGAAAGAGCATCGGAATCATGTGACAAAGGTGTAGATGATCTTTCATGTTCAGAATGTGTGTAGGAGGGCTCATGACTATAGAGAATAAAAGAATCATAGGTCTTCCCTTGATATGTTTCATGATCATTAGTTGGATTCACCATAGAGCTATTAAATGTGCTTTGAATACTTGTCTCATGGGATCCACTAGAAGTATAATGACCACTCCCACAATGACCAAAGACACTATCAATATTAGTTTTCTTCTATGGAATTTGATAATGTGTATGTGCAATGCTATGTCCACCACTGCCCATTCAGAATAAATCATCCATGATACTAAATCCTTCTACATTACTAGTAATGGGCCCACTAATATGCCAAGATTGCATAGAGTCAGTTAAGTTATCAACTGATGGTTGTTCTGGCACTTGAACTTGTCCTTATTGTTCATAACCATATTGTCCATAAGAATCATATGATTCATAACCATAACTTTTATCATAATCATATGGAACATAAGTCTATGGTGGAGGCAAATAGGGCAATTGTTGTTGTTTCTTAGGTTGTGGTTGTGGCTGGCTAGAGTTATCATTTCCTTTTCTTTGGTATTATTTTGTAGATGGAGGCCTAGGAGTAAGATCTAGATCTATTTCAATTCTTTTCAACCTTAAGAAATCAACATGAGAGGAGGACTTAGAGGTGGTGAAGTTCATCCTCTGATGTGTGATCCATCTGATGGAGTAGTAGTAGAAGAACCACCAGATGTAGACTATTCATTATATCCTCCAACATATGGTATTGTTGACCTTGAGGATGCTTCACTTTCATTTATAGGTAGAGGGACAAAGAAATCACCTGGATCATCCAGATCTTTCTCAAGTCGGTTGATTGCAGAGTTTGCTTGATTCCCTCTTCCTGATTATATTGTTATACATTAATACCCACCTGACTTGCAATTATGGGATCAGGGTTACCACCTGATCTACCTACATCTAAAATAAGAGTATAAGTTTCATCATTCAACCAAGCTGGCATGGGGTCATCATCATTGTCTTTTTCATGATAAATATAAGACCAATCTAATTGATGGTTTAGTCATGAAGTCTTTAATTGGCTTGTTGAATCTTTCATAAAGATATTTTTCCTTCAACCTTATGTTGTAATGCACATATACCAAAGTGTGCAATCGTTTTACCCCTAGCCTATTCCTTTTTTTGTATGAATTAAGTTAAAGGTGCTCCAATTTCTCTCACACCCCCTGCACTATCCGTTTGGGACAACATTTTAATAGTTATACTTTTTAACTCTTCATAGTGAATTTTGTATTCGTCCACCATTCAACTGCATATGAAATAATACATAAAGTTAATAATTGTATATGATAATTCATGGGTCTACAATAAGAATGTAAGCATGAAACTTTGAATGCAAGGTGCCATCTTGTCCCTTGCATATATAGCACCTTTCATCCCAAAGATGTCTGGTGTTTCCCTACATTTCTTCATATGTTCAAGGGAAGATAACATAAATTTATAGGTCAAGATATGCTACATGATCAAGTTATTCTTATTAATATTTCATAGTAAATTAATGTAATAACCTACTTGCACCACAGCTGGCAATGTCTTATTGATGTTATTGTCGTTGTACTTGTCAATCATTATATGTACTACCATTTGTAGGCATGCTTTCAACCCTAGATCAAGACTGTATTGGAACCTAGGATTGAGGTAATAGGATGGGTACAGAAAATATTTAAAGTGAGTCAAATTTAGAAAAGGATAAGACAAAGAAGTTGATAATGTAATTTGTAACTTGAAAGTTAATTCAAAATCTTCATCAGCTTTGCAAACGGGATGACTAAGCATTTTCTTCCATCTCTTGTCAATTACTTTGAGGAATTGTTTACAAGATTTTGGTCCTACTACCTCCTCTACATGTTCTCTCATCATGCGCATAGCCTCATAGAAATAAGGCAAGGTGGCTTTCTTGTCTCCATCCACCAATTGCAAAACATGCACAATTGGACTCATTATCTTCAAACACCTTGATAGTCTTCTCCAAAAATTGTCATCGTAAAGAATTTTTCTTACTGTTGTTGCCTTCTCAGATTTACGAACAGGATGATGAGCCCACTATTCAGATAAAAACATCCTAAGAAGCCCTTGTTTCTTATACTTTACACTTTGCATTGCAATGAAATTACTAGCAAAGCGAGTAATTCCAGGACGTACAAATCTCCATCACAATACTCCTTGCTTCTCCTCATTTCTAGAAGAAAAGAGTGGTTATATATGAAGTTGGTAACCCTCCTCACACTATCCATTACTTCATTGAATAAAGTAGTTATCCCAAAGCCTTTAATAACCAGATCAACAGAATGTGCTGCACAAGGAGTCCAATATAGAGAAAAAAATTAGAATCTTCAAGAAGTTTACCAGCTTTCTTGGAATTTCCACCATCGTCCGTCACAATCTAAACCACAAGCTCTGTTCCTATATCTACAATTGCACTCTCCATTAACTTGGCAAGATATTCGTGGTCCTTGATATGTGCATATGCATCAACGAACTTTAGAAAGTAGGTGACTCCCTCATTAAATGCTAGAAAATTTATAACTTGCCGCTTTATGCCACTTGTCCAACCATCACACATCAGAGTAACACCGAAGATAGGCCAAGTCTTTTTCTCTACTCATCTATCCACTCATCTATTTCCTTCTTCTCAACATGTAAGTACTTGTTCATCAACTCATGTCGAGTTGGCCCTCAGTGCCCTTTTCATGTTGTGCACATACATCAATCATGTATTGCATATATGGGCCAGATGCTACATTGGGAACAATACCATATGCAAAAATAAATTTTCCAATAGCATGACCTACAATCTCTTTGGTATTTTTCCAAATGACAGTTATTATTTTCTGCTTTGCATCCTTCATGGGAAAAGTAGGCTCAGAAGATGTGAATTTCATGCTATGGGATCTGAAATTCTCCATTGTTGGGCTTAAGATTTGACTTCGTGTGACATGAGGTAAACTGGATCCACCCCCTGCTTCATAAGTAGAAGAACAAACCATTTCTGGGTTTCCATGAATTGTCTAATGTCATCTCTCTTATGTCTTTACATCAAAGATTCTTTCATGATTTCCCTCCATGATTTTCTTTTAGTTGGTGTATCAATATCACTAGGGTACACAATGTCATCATCACCATCATCGTCATTATCATCTACGCAGATGCCACTAGGACCAAATAATACTTCTTTGAATCTATTATCTCTAATTGTTTCATCAACTATGTTCATATTCTTTTGATTTTCCAAATCTTTAAAGTATATCTTCACTTCATTGGGACATCTCCCACAGATTTTCACATTCTTGTCCCCTCCTATCAGATGCTTTTTAAACCTATAAGTACATCCACTACCAATCACCTTGTTGCAATAGTTGCATTTTATTTTCTACTTAGTGCCATCAACCATTTGGCAATGCTCCCATCCTGGATCAATTTTGCCCCCAATATTAGATATATCACCATCACCACTGATAACACCAAATTTTGTGATGTTTTAGACTATTTTTCTGCTATCAAAACTGCCCTTTTAAACTGTTTTCCTCTCTTTTATATGTACTTTCACAATAATTGGCCAAACGACGCTCTTAATCCAATATTTCCAACTTTTGCAGAGTTTTCCTACAATTTTGACTCAATTGTCATCAATAAGGCCGTCCTGGCCCACAATCAAGTTCCACCTACATCGGCCTTCCAGATGGCCGATACAATCACTGCCCGACAGGGTAAGCGCAACGCACCGACGCGCAGCATGAGGATGTCGCGCAAGAAGGAACTGGCGGGCGATACGTCTTTTACCCGACAGGGAGCCGAGGCTCGCCACGACAACTAAAGATTGTCACGCGACACAGGCCACCCACCGGCAGACGCCGCTCGTCCCATGACCAATAGCCGACATCCTTGTGATGGGCGATACCTATATCGGACGTCACCGACTCCGCGATGAAAAGGGGGATACGTGACGCCCTGAGCACCGTAACTTCCCCCAACCGCTGCCTATAAATAGCAGCTACAGGAAGCCGAAAAGACAGGTCGGAACCCTAAGCAAATCTTCAGAGGAAAGCTACGAGAGGAAGAGTATCGCCCCTCAGTGTTCGTGTCGGGAAACTCTAGGTGAGCTCTTCCCCATCCTGAGAGGGAGGGAATGGTTCACTTAGGACTGTCTCGGATGTCACTACAGGCCGATATCGGCCAACGAGGATAAGCAACATAAGTGCCCAACATTAGATGCGTCGCTCCAAGCCCGACACGATACCGAACCTGATACGCCTCGCCTGTCACGGCGTACCACCCGAGAGGGTGCCACCTGACATGAGCGTATCGGCCAGGGTCCTTGAACGATGAAATCGGCCCGTCACGGTGTGTCGCTTGAGAGGGTGTGCCGCCTGATACGGTTGTATCGGGCTGGGCTCCTACCCAGTATCGGGCTGGAGGGTCCGCTGTAGTCTGTCGTCCTTCTATATCAAGAAGGTGATACCTATCTTTATTTCTGTCATTTAATTCTTTTACTTCCGCATTGTAATCAACCCTTTTTTACGTTAATAGAAATAGAAGAGTTTAATTATCTGTTGTTGTATGTTTGGTACCCTTATTGGATGATCTCTATGTTTAATATTTGAACTCTAGCTTGCATGTTGGATCGCGTTCCAATTAGCTACTGAATCGTGTTTTCCCGTCACAACAGCCTTGAGAGAGGTGTTGTGCTTCTAGTGTTTGGTTCGATTCTGGAGTACGAGAGTGCCTGGAATCGGAGTTGCTTCAGTAACATTTCACTCTAACTTAAAGTCCAGCAACCTCGAGAGTGGTGTTGATGTTTGGTTAGAGGTACCCGCTCTGAGAGGAGGGGTACAGGATGTTCATGTTGTCGCTTGTTTTACTGAAGTTTTCTCCTTCGTACCTTGCGTTAGCTTTAGTATTATATCTCTGTTTCTGTTGCATGAAAACCCCTAAAAACTGCTAAATGCTTAAAAATCTAAGTTTTCCTTGTAACTCCAGTTAGAGATAGGGTTTTCTCTTATTTTATCATTCTTGTTCAGTTGTTCCCTTTTGGGAATTTTATCATCTCTTATCTTAATCGGAGTGTAGCGTGTCGATTCTGAGTTCTCAACACTACCACCCTTGTCCCTGTGTTCAACCCCGTATATCTACTTCGACCCCATAAACAAAGTTGCGGGGGCCTAGAAGGATTCAGGTTATAAATGTAAAAGCTCAACTACCTCAAATCCGCCTCCACTTTTTGGACGCGCGATTTAAGCCAGGTCAACTTTTTGGCGCCGTTGCCGGGGACAAGGCAAAACGGAACTGTTGATGAATCTGAATCCACTAACTACACTCCTGTGCCTCAAGCTTAGAAATGAGCTTGATAGCACCCTTTATTATTATTATTATTATTATTATTATTATTATTTGCCTAAAATTAATAATTCGATTTTCTAAACTTGATTTCTCATGCCATTTCAGGAACTCTGAGGAACAGTAACCTGTTCTACCGACCACTGACACCATGTCACCCCGCGTCGAGCCACCCCAGTCTGAAGGAGAACGCCCAGGGTGAGCTCGACCTCATTCGCCTCCACCAGAAGTCAACGAACGCTGTGACGGCGATGATAACCTCGAAGATCCGGAAACGTAGCAGTTCGAGGAAGGCCATCATCGCGATAGACGTCATCGCCACCAGAGGCACAGAAGAAATCACAATAATCAGGAACGACGCCGAGACGCCAGTGACAGCGATGACTCGGAGGAAGAAGAGAAAATGTTGAGGGATTTGGAGTCCACGAAGGCCAACAACTCCTGGTGTCCCATCATTATCCCGCGTTTCAATGCGACAAATTTTGAGCTTAAGCCGACTGTTATCTCAATGATCCATAATAAAAGTTTTAGGGGAATTTCCAAGAACGACAACCCCTACCACCACCTGGATGCCTTCAAAAATATATGTGACGCCATAAAGATGCGGGGGTCCCCCAAGAAGTCATATACTACAAGGGCTTCATTTTCTCCTTGGAGGACAAAGCTCTATCATGGTATCTTGGGTTACCTCACCAATCTCTAAACGGATGGGGAGCACTGGCTGACGCATTCATGAACAAATTCTACCCCACTGAAAGGATTGTGAGAAACAGGCAGAAGATAACCTCTTTTATGCAGAAGTCCAATGAGAGTCTCCATGACGCTTGGGAAAGATACTAGGAATATCAAAGGGACTGCCCTCACCATAACTATAAGAAGGGTTTCCTAGTCACCACCTTTTACAATGGTCTGACCCCAGATGAAAGGGTGTCACTTAATGCGGCAGCAGGCAGTGACTTCCTTGGAAAAAAGTCGAGAAAGTCTGAAAGATCATCAAAAATATGGCCGAGGAACTGATTACGATAGATCTGACAGAGGACAGGCTAAAAAGAGTGGTGAAGGACCCTCTCTTGAGTCTAAGGCGCTGGAGTCCATTACCTCGTAGGTACAAAGAATAGCTATAGATGTTAATCAACTGAGGGAATCTAGCGGGAAGGGAAAGAAGCCAGTCAAAAAAGTGATGAAATGTGTAACCTGCGGTGAAGGAGGGCATGGGGTAGATAATTGCGTCTACACCTGACCGGATGTAGCCAGTGATACTGACTCTGAAGATGAAGGGACTAAAAATGTCTCTTTTGTGAGTTTCAAAAGGCCAGACCACCCCGGTTTCAATTACGGCAACAAGGACGCGGCTGAGAACTCACATCAGCTGCATAGCTCGTCTAAGCCGCCGCAAGCCTTCGAGAAAAGAGGGGGGCCAAGTCAGTATACCAAGAACACCCAGTTTCATCCAGCCAAGGGAAATTTCCAGGTACAAGGTAAATATCAAGGGTCAAACAAAGAACAGGACAAGGGCTTGAGCCAATCGGACGTGATTGTCCAGTTATTCGATTTTGTGAAGAGGCAGGACACTATCAACAATCAACTAGCGCAAAGCGCGCTGTCGAACTCCGGCATTTTGAACTCTTTGTAGGTACAATTGGCGGACATGCAGACGCATCAATGCCAAATTGATCAGCAACTAGCTCAGTTAGCCGAGATTGTGAAGAACCCATCAGGGAAGATACCATCAAATATGGTGATTGCCAAGAAGGCGGGACTGTGACCACAGAGGCAAGGATAAAGATGTAGGAAGGAGAAGCCGAAGACGGAAAACGCAGCGCTTCTCGGGAGGCATCACGAGCCCTCTTTTATTTCTTAGAATAGGATGCATTTTATTTTCCTGCAAAACAAACATTACAAACATTATGGACTTTAATAAGACCTAAGTCGGTGCATGCGCCACATGCGCTGACTCTTTTGTTTTATGGGCCACCGCGCTACTTTATAGACCGGGATGGATAACACCATCTGAGGTCGGGGGCTTAGCCTTAATCCAATGATGTTTTACTCATCAACCGCTTTCTCCCGCTCTGTTTTCAAGTTTTTCTTCTTGTTTTGGCTCTGAAAGGTTCGTATCAGGCAGTTCATATCGGGCAGCAGTCCAACTGACTTGCTGAACGCGCCCATGGCAGGCAGTGGAATTACGGGCATCGCAAAGGTCGTGACAAATGGCATGTATGGGCAGCACACACCTGAATCGTGCAAGGGAGTAATTACCCTCGTGTGACGGATGGACTGCCCGTCTCGGGGATGACTTGCCCCAACGGCCGGCGCGTGCCCAAAATTACCCATTTTTACCCCCGGTTGGGACCGCTATATATAGCCTGGCAAGTTTATCGTGTCGAGTTGTTGCCTTACTATTTTCACCTACCCGTGTTGTGCATTGATTTTCTGAGTTAGCTCCTGTGTCGTGCAAGATCCTTGCTCTCATATCGCGTGGAAGTTTAAGAACACAGCAAGGTATAGCCCGGCAGACCGTATCGCCTGGCACGATCTTCCTTTCACGAGTAACTTATCGGGCATGAGCCCTTGTTAGCTGAGTGATCTTGTATCGCCCGATACATATGTCGTGCAACATAACTTTTATTCACGTTTTCCCGATGCACCCATGTCGGGCGATATCCGTGTCACCCATCTTTGTACCGCCTCTCCCGTTTTATTGGCGGGTGGCGCACCGCTTTCTTTTCAGAGAACCCTGTCGAGTGTCTTATCTTTCGTGACTGTATCACCCGCCACACCCATGACAAGCGACATACATGACGCGCATCTATCGCCGTATCATCTTGTTCTTTATTGCAAGTACGATCTCTCAGCGTGATAGGCGAGAATACTCACCACTATACTACACCGACAAATTTTAACTAATCAAATAATTTGTTAACAAAAATGGCCCGCGTCAAGCAGATAGTTTTCCGGGTTGATGAGAAAGGCAGGAGGGTCACCTCCGAAGCAACCAATGTCGGGCAAAAATGCCCGAATCCAGAAGCATTCGGGCCGTCAGCTGTAGAAAAGAGGGTGAGGGTAGGAGAAGCGACAGGCCCAATCACCGCTCCAACGGCAGCAGCAGAATCCCTGGAACACACACCAGGGAGGTTTGTGTCGAGAGACGGTGATCACGCACGTCGTTATGCGGAGCTGGCAACCAGGCTCTACAGGCCGAGCTGGTTCTGCCATCAGTCTTCGTTCGTTGAGTTGGGCATCTATAAAAGATTGAAGGGCGTCCTCGCCACTACAGGGCTGAGAAGGATCTCCTTTAGCCGGTCCTCTTCCTACACCGAACTCACAAGGGAGTTCATGTCCTCTCTCCGTCGGGTGAAAACTCTGCCGCAGAAAAAGAAGAATACGGCGGGGCAGATAGACTCCAGACCCGGCTATACAACTCAGAACACGCTATCTCCGAGAGGCTTCTAAACAAGATCTTCTGTTCCAGTGAGGAGGAGGAGAATCTGATGAATAATGGTGAGAGAATCACTGAAGGAGACGGGTTCAGTCCCGTGGAGCTCTGGGGTAGGCTAACCGGCGAGACATCTTATAAGCTGGGATGCAAAGTGGCGGTCGTGTACTCATGCTTTTGGAGGATAGTGTACAAAGCGGTGGCGTGCTTGTTGTTCAGCAAGAACGAGTCCAGCAATATCTACACAGAAGAACTCCATGTCATGTGGCAAATGATGGAGGGACGAGTAATCAACCTCGGGCGGTTTTTGCTGAACAGGCTGCACCCGATAAAAGATGCCACCAAAGAATATTGTATGGGCGGCGGCGTCAACCTGATTGTGGCTGGACTCGGATACCCAAAAGAGTCACGTAGCCTTTCGAGGATACAGGGTGATTAAGTGATCGACATCAAGTACCTAATGAGGACCAGCATCGTAAAGAAGGAGGGGAGGGACTACTTCTACAAGTTTACAAGGACAAACATTCTCCTCCCACTCCCTCGTTGCGCCAATTACGATGCAGAAAAACTGGTTTTCACTACCGCGGAGATTGAAACTCTGGCAGTAGACGTAGCCTATGCCTCCGCCACCACCAGAGCCCAGGAAAGGACGGTCACGAGAGGAGAACATATTCCTCTCGGTCCAAGGCGGGAAAAAGCTCCAACAGCCCGCACCGAGCCAGCAAAAACTCCAGAGCTACCGACGACAGTAGTCTTTAGAGTTGTCGTCGCTCCTTCTATACCATCCACTACCACAACAATAGCTGTGGTGGTTGAAGAAGAGTCGGTGACCATGGAGGTCACCGAGCCCAAGACTACGGGGGCTGCCGCGGGAGATACAGCCGCACCCCCCAAAATTCCTGTGTTATCTGAAGAGGCAGAGGAAGGGCCGCAGCCAGACACCAGTAATGAGGTATTCGCCGTGATCCTTCAGACGGAGATCGAAGGTGCGCGGCAGACGCCGGCGCCATCGCTGGTGTCTCATGTTGCAGCTGCTGACGAGATCGCCGCCAGCGTAGAGGTGGAGAAGCACCCGCCCACACCACGGTCTTCTCCACCACGACAATGAGGCAAGGTGGTGATAGCTGAAAGAGTGTCGTCGCCTCACCTGGCGGCATCTACATCGCGAACGATTGAGATAGATTCTACCTCGCCTGGTGGACCATCACACGAGCAAGACGTCACGAGGATAGGAGGGAGACCCGCGGGAACCCCTCCATCACTCGGGAAGATGTTAGGGAACGAGCTCGACTACTTGTGGGAGGTAACAGATAACAACTCAGCTACCTGTATTTCCTTAACCCGCAAGTTTGCATCTTTCCAAGATAGGTTGAATAGCCAAGAACGAGAGTTGCTGACTCTAGCTAGCCTTTCCGGCAGACTAAAGACTTTGACTGCGACACTTCAGCAAATTCTCCAATGCCTCGACAAGATTGAGAAAAGGCTGGACAGGGGGACGACCATCCGCACTGAAGGCAGCCAAGAAGGTCGCCATCACCCCCTAATCGAGGCTCTCCTCCTTCTTCGTCAACGTCCTCCTCAAAATCAGCGTCCTCCTCCGCCTCCAGCGGGCGATCAAAAACGCTCAAGGAGGAGGCGCCGCAAAGGTCAGCCAACGGAGCTCCAGCAGGACGGGAGAGCTCCCTAGGCCTGGAAGAAGAAAATCCCTCAGTCCCCCTAGACGAAGCTGAAGATGATAATGGAGATATCAGCGTTGGGGGTAGACTCTTCTGATGAATCTGAGGGAGAAAAGGGGGATGTTTATGTTGTCAATGAAAGACACCTCCCCCGAGGAAGACGCTCGATGGCGGATAAGTTCTGTGAGCCATCCGATATACACTCCTTTGAAATGGTTGACTTTGATAGAAGAGCCATCGGATACCTGGCGATCAGAGACTAGAATTTGTTGAACAAGGTCTTAAGATTGCAGGTTGATGAAGAATACATCGTCTGGAGTGACGACTACTTATCCGTACGACGGGGAGATCTTCGAAGCATGTTCCGCACGCCGGTCGTTGTCGGAAAAAGACTGTTTAGGGTCCTTGAAAGCACGATAATAGAAAATATCGATAGTAGGACAGGTCGGAAGACAATATACAACGTCACCCTGACCTTGGCGAGAAGACTGATGAAGGGAGATTCAGACTCCAGTGCGGTGGGCGACATGCTGAACCACATCAAAAAGCATAGACCAAACCTCGTGTTGGCCCCGTATAAGCACTGCAACGTGTGGTTCCTCTGCATGGCAGACCTCAGGAACCACGAAGTCCATCTGTTGAGCTGCAGCAGCGACAAGGTGCCACGCTCTGGGAATGTTTTCAGCCGCCCGGAGGATAAGAAATTGAGGCTCCTGCCGCTGCGTCTCCTAAGAGTTATCAAGCACAGAAGCCAACGTCACAAAGATGTTTGGAACTTCTTTTCTATCTGAAACCTCCCCATCCGGGCAGAAAGGGGAAGCGGAAACAGCGCCTTCGCCATCTTGAGTGCCATGGAGGTGTTCAATACATTCGAAAACCTGAGAGCCCTTAGGGGCACATGCTTCTATCACCGCAGGAGCATTTATGCCATGTTGCTAATCAAGGACAAGTGTTATTTCCGAGACACAGGGGTGCCTGAGAAACTACTGGACAGCGACCTAGAAGAAGACACTTCACAATCCAGCAGCTCCCCGGAGAAAGAGGCGGAGATGGCGACTGACACCTATGGGGCAGGAAAGCAGTTAGAGATCCTGTGGTAAGTGCACAGGACGGAAGACACTGCTTCGCCTGAAACTACAGAAGGGCTGATCAAAAAATTTGACTGCTTCTCGTGCGCTACTCTCACGCAGGAACAGGTCAACGATATCCTTCTGAAGTTGGATGATTCCACCCCAACGGATGTCGCATATGAGGCAGGCAATGTCATAGTCCCAGTCGATGACTTAAGGGACATGGTAAAAGAAGGAGGATGTCTGGCTATAACTGTGGCGGCCACTTACATTCAAACAATACAACCAAGGCTCGAACACGCATACATAGCTCACCCTATGTTGTTCAATGACATCTGCTTCGCCGATGAAATAGGAGCGAAACGAGCATTTCTAGAAGAATTGGAGAGCGAGATTCCACGCACGATCTTCCTGCCCATCCTCCACTATAGACATTGGATGCTCCTGACAATATACACTCGGCAACGAGTGGGAATCTTCTACAACAGCTCGGACAGAAACAAAAACCATCCAGTGTCGTGTACATCAGAACCGTTGTCATCCGTCGAACGTCTAGTTTGAAAATACTACGACGAGCTGTCAAAGATGATCCAACCATTCTTGGACACGCAAGCAAGCAAATGGCACGAACTCCAGTTCTGCCACCACAGTCTGCAGCAGATTCCCCTATCCAACGAATGCGGCATCTTTGTCCTAGAATGGATGGCAAATGAAGCAACGCCTGACCAGCTCCACCACATCGATTATCACAGCAAAAGAGGAGAATATGTGTGGGAGATTATATCTGACACGGGAGCGCTCACCAACTAACCTCACTGGAGTAACATTACCTCACCTTATCTACCTCACAACTCTGGGACAGAGTGTGGAGTAAGTTGGGGGGGGTACCATGTACCAGTGAGGGAGGTACAAAATCTTTTAAAATTTTCTGATTTTTCTGCCTCAAATTCTTCATTATTTTGTCTCATATTCTTTATTCTTTTGATTCTTTCCTATATCATGAGTACATATATATATGTTCATACCAAAGTGTTGAAAAAGTTTGCTTATTTTGTTCCCATACATATGCACAATGTCGCTATATAAGTAAAAACCTGATGCGACTTCTTGCCAATTTGTTTTCCACGTGCTTAACGAGATGCAAGCTTTTTTATATCTTTCTGATAATGCTGCCTCAAACAAACAAAAAGATTATGTTTTGCCATGTCAAAAATTTCAATATATATATATAAAATCTCGCAAATAGCTAAGAGACGAGTATGGAGAAGGAAAAAGCTGCCCAAACAGCAGAAATCCCTCTTGTTTCCCTTACCCAACAAAAATCCCAAAAAGAGAAAGCAACCTTATGAGGGTGAATAAAAGCATGAGAGTTGTGCCCAATAAAAGAAAAGAAAAAATATATACACACTAGTTTTCCAAAAGTACCTATCTTTAGGCATGGTAGATCCAGGGCAGTGGTACGTAGGATGTGAAATCACTGCTCTAAAGCCAACTGGCTTGGACTGCAGGGACCACTTGCCCGCTAACGGACCCTTACCTGGATGGACTGATGGAGATAAGAAAAATCCCAAAAAGCCTTAGCCTACCCTATACACAACTTTCTGCCCCAAAAATAAAGCTGTTTGGTGTGGAAGCTAACTTCGAAATCATGCACCAAAGTCTCACTGAAGCTGTAGAGAAAAATTTTACTGAAATAATAAGGCAGGAAATGCAAGGTCTTTTGTTCATAGTGGGGCATCATTATCTCTAAAGGCATTACGATACTTGTTTTTACCTTTGGCCTGAAAGCTACACCGAGCAACAAGAAGCATCACTAAATAAAGTTTAAATATTGATTGAGGACAATCAAAACGCTAAGTTTGGGGGAGTTGATAATGCCAAATTTTGTGATGTTTTAGACTGTTTTTCTGCTATAAAAACTACCCTTTTAAACTGTTTTCCTCTCTTTTATATGTACTTTCGCAATAATTGGCCAAACGACACTCTTAATCCAATATTTCCAACTTTTGCAGAGTTTTCCTACAATTTTGACCCAATTGACATCAATATGGTCGTCCCGGCCACAAGCAAGTTCCACCTGCATCGGCCTTCCAGATGGTCGATACGATCACTGCCCGACAGGGTAAGCGCAACGCACCGATGCGCAACATGAGGATGTCGCGCAAGAAGGAACTGGCGGTTGATACGTCTTTTACCCGACATGAGCCGAGGCTCGCCACGACAACTAAAGATTGTCGCGCGATATAGGCCACCCACCAGCAGGCGCCGCTCGTCAAGTGACCAATAGCCGACATCCTTGTGTCGGGCGATACCTATATCGGCCATCACCGACTCCGCGATGAAAAGGGGGGATATGTGGCACCTTGAGCATCGTAACTTCCCTCAACCGCTGCCTATAAATAGCAGTTACAGGAAGCCGAAAAGACATGTCGTAACATGAGCAAATCTTCGGAGGAAAGCTGCGAGAGCAAGAGTATCACGCCTCAGTGTTCGTGTCGGGCAACTCTAGGTGAGATCTTCCCCATCCTGAGAGGGAGGGAATGGTTCACTTAGGACCGTCCCGGACGTCACTGCAGGCCGATATCGGCCAACGAGGATAAGAGACATAAGTGCCTGACATTAGATGCGTCGCTCCAAGCCCGACACGATACCGAACCCGATACGCCTCACCCGTCACGGCGTGCCGTCCGAGAGGGTTCCGCCCGACATGAGCGTATCGGCCAGGGTCCTTGAACGATGAAATTGGCCTGTCACGGTGTGTCGCCTGAGAGGGTGTGCCGCCTGACACGGTTGTATTGGGTTGGGCTCCTGCCCGGTATCGGGCTGGAGGGTCCGTTGTAGTCTGTCGTCCTTCTATATCAAGAAGGCGATACCTATCTTTATTTTTGTCATTTAATTCTTTTACTTCCGCATTGTAATCAACCCTTTTTTATGTTAATAGAAATAGAAGAGTTTAATTATCTGTTGTTGTATGTTTGGTACCCTTATTGGATGATCGCTATGTTTAATATCTGAACTCTAGCTTGCACGTTGGATCACGTTCCGATTAGCTATCGAATCGTGTTTTCCCATCACAATAGCCTTGAGAGAGGTGTTGTGGCTCTAGTGTTTGGTCCGATTCTGGAGTACGAGAGTGCCCAGAATCGGAGTTGCTTCAGTAATATTTCACTCTAACTTAAAGTCCAGCAACCTCGAGAGTGGTGTTGATGCTTGGTTAGAGGTACCCGCTCTGAGAGGAGGGATACAGGATGTTCCTGCTGCCGCTTGTTTTACCGAAGTTTTCTCCTAAGTACCTTGCGTTAGATTTAGTATTATCTCTCTGTTTCTGTTGCATGAAAACCCCTAAAAACTGCTAAATGCTTAAAATTTTAAGTTTTCCTTGTAACTCTAGTTGGAGATAGGGTTTTCTCTTGTTTTATCGTTCTTGTTCTGATGTTCCCTTTTGGGAATTTTAGCATCTCTTATCTTCGTCGGAGTGTAGCGTGTCGATTCTGAGTTCTCAACACTACCACCCTTGTCCCTGTGTTCGACCCCGTATATCTACTTCGACCCCGTAAACAAAGTTGTGGGGGCCTAGAAGGATTCGGGTTATAAATGTAAAAGCTCGACTACCTCAAATCCGCCTCCACTTTTTGGACGCGCAATTTAAGCCAGGTCAACCACCACCACGTTCCTCCCTCCACTCCCATCATGCCTCATCCTACCACCCTCAGATTTAGAACCAGGGATTGAAGTAGACATCTTAAATCACACTTTCATTGCCTGAAATTAAAAAACATATACAAGGGTTAATATTTTTTAAAACACATGTAAATTGTAAACGTTCATCGAATGCAACAGAAAATATATTTATCTTTAATTTCATACCTATATAAGTGTATTAGTTGTTAATTTAATGACCAATATACTTAATATGAAATTATGAACATAGTACATGTATGTGATATCAAGATTAGAATTTTATGTTCAAAATATTTCACTTTTATCAAACAAAACAGACCTCAAATTAAGCTAATATATGCTGCAACTGTTATGCTAAGTTTTCTAATACATGTTAGAATTATTCATAAGTTTTTAATATTGTTTCATAAAATTTCAGCTTATAATTGAATATTTAATACAAAAGTTTGTAATAAATAGTAGATTATAATCAACTTTAAGTATATTTTTCCTTTTTAGTAGTTATAATTGTATAAGGGTGTAAATTTATATAAATTTAACTTATTTTATATGTAAAATCCCAAAAAATGAGAATATTAAAAAAACAAGTTTAGGAGGGGTAGGAGAGGAAAATTTGGTAGATCTACAAAAAAATTGTAAATATATGTTAGATGTAGTAGAGAGGGAGTAGATCTACCAATTTTAGTTGTTAAATATTAAGAATAATGAGTAGATCATAAAAATTACAAATTTGGGAAGGAAACTAGAAATTACAAATTTATGATAAATCTGTGGTAGATCTAGTAGAGAAGGGATAAACCTAGTAGAGAAAGGCCAGATCTACTATTATCAACTAAGATTAAGCAAAAAATATCAAAACCACCTTGCACCAAGCTCCAACACCTTTTTTTCCTCTTCTTCACAGCCAGTCGTCAAAATCACAGCAGACGATGGGCAAATGTGTCACCCAATTTGACAATTTATTGGATTTTCTGCACTGGGTCGAGCCTGTTCTGGAAACTTTTGGGCCCATCTCGTTGAACCGGTCCAATATGTCGTCGATATTGTAGAATAAAGATTTTTACATGCATTCGACGTCGCCCACTGTCAACACCGGCCACTTTCGGCAACACATCGCCCAATGTCGACGACATTTAGAACCATAGTTATATCCCAAAACACGAGTACCATATCCCAAAACAGGATACCTAAAACATAAATAGTATATTTGCCTCGTATTATTCCTTTTCGAAAACATATCAACATGGATCTTTCTAGAAAGTATCTTTTACAAGCATTGTAATACTTTTTATTTAATCAAAAAACTCCTTATGGATTAGAAAAGCGCTCCATTGCCGTCCCTAAGGGCTAGTTTGGTTGGGTGTATTAGGGTGCAATTGTGAGTTCACAATATAAAAATGTACATCAAACACACACTTTGTTGTCCTACTACACCCTACCAAATAGGCCCTAAATGCGTCATTGCACAACGTGCTCACATCCTGATTAATACTCACCCAGGTACTGCCAACTTCTGTGAACGACTCCGACTCTAGAATCCCAAAGGAAAGCTGGTCCTGTAAGAAAACACGAGACAAGTACTCGAGAACAAGTAATCGATTATACTTTACAGGTTAATACAATGGGGTATTTATACACATTCTTGAGACAAAGTGGTGCTAACGAATCCACGTGAAATGTGGATCTACAAAATATCTATTCTGTTGAAACAGATTTGCTGCATGACCGGGTCTTCCCAATGGACTCGGTCTGGTTGTTATCACGCTCCCTCAAACTTGGCTGAGGTGGCTCAACAAGGCCAAGTTTGCTGGTGATGAGCAATAGCTGTTGACGAGGCAATGCTTTGGTGAAGATGTCTGCAAGTTGTTCAGCAGCGGGGACATGGCGAGTGACAAGATTGCCTTGTGCTACTTTCTCCCTTACAAAGTGATAATCAATTTCTACATGCTTAGTGCGAGCATGAAACATTGGATTAACAGTAAGGTGGAGGGCACTTAAATTGTCACATAACAATTGAGGCGCATATGGAACAAAGAATCCAAGGTCTCGTAGCAATGACGTCAACCACATTAATTCAGCAGTAGTAGTAGCCATGGATCGATATTCGGCCTCTGTGCTAGAGCGGGCAACAGTGCGTTGTTTCTTGGAAGACCAAGGAAAGTACAGAACCCTGTAGTGGAACGACGAGTTTGGGGACAACCACCCCAGTCTGCATCGGAGAAAGCACTCAACTGAAGTTGAGAATGTGCCAGTATGCGTGAACCCAGATGAACTGTGCCAGCTAAATAACGAAGAATACGCTTGAGAAGGGAAAAATGATGGATCGTGGGAGCATGCATGTATTGGCAAATGAGATTGACTGAGAATGCAATATCTGGACGGGTTATGGTTAAGTATTGCAGAGCCCCAGCAATGCTTCGAAAGAGAGTAGGGTCATGGAAAGGTGCTGAGGGTGAGTCTGTAGTATTTTTGGAGACCATTGGGGTGGCAGCTGGTTTGGCAGATTGCATGTTGGCTCGTTGTAGGAGGTCTTGGACATACTTTGCTTGTGACAGGAACAAGCCATAGGAGGTGTGTTGCACTTCTATGCCTAAGAAATAATGCAAATGTCCCAAATCTTTTAATGCAAACTGTGAGGAGAGGCAACAAATGAAGCTCTGTAATGTCTGGGAATCAGAACCAGTTAATATAATATCGTCAACGTAGAGGAGCAAGAAGATGCATTGGTTGTTTCGACGCCAGACAAATAGCGACGGGTCGGCTGTGCTGCAAAAGAAACCCACCGAAAGCAGAAATTTGCTGAATGTATCAAACCACGCACGCGGAGCCTGTCGTAGGCCATAGAGAGCCTTGTGGAGTTTCCAAACGTGATTCGGAAACTGTGGATGATGAAAGCCTGATGGCTGGGAAACATAAACGTCGTCTTCAAGAGGACCATGCAAAAATGCGTTGGTTACATCCAGCTGCCGGAGTTCCCAATGGTGCATGGTAGCAATGGAAAGGATGAGACGGATTGTACCGGCTTTTATAACTGGAGAGAATGTTTCCTTGAAGTCACGACCAGGGACTTGCTGGAAGCCTTTGGCGACGTATCTGGCTTTGAATCTGTCGATGGTGCCATCAGCATTGTGTTTTACTTTCCATACCCATTTCGTACCAAGGATTCGCATAGCAGGCTGACGAGGTACAAGCTCGAATGTTCGTTGCTTGATTAGAGCATCTATTTCTGTTTGCATAGCAGCACGCCATTCAGGATGCTGGAGGGCTTGACGGACAGATGTGGGTTCAAGTGGGACAACTGTGGTTAGGCCGGCAAAGCGTGGATTTGGTTTGTGAACACCTGCACGGGAGCGAGTGATCATGGGGTGGGTAGTGGTTTTTGACGTGGGTGGAGTAGAAGAGTTGGTGAGTTGTTGGTCATTAGTTATAGACGTGCATGGTGGAGTAGGAGAGCTGGTGAGCTGTTGGTCATGCAAGGTGATGTTCTCCGTTTCATGGGACCTTGACGCGGATGCAGGGTTGTTACTAGGTAACGCGGCAGGTGGGTTGGAGGTAGCCGAGGTCTTGGTGGGGAGAGCCTGCCGATGGGAACCTGTGGTCGGGTTGGGTGTATCACAATGGCGACGTGGTAGATCAGGAAGGTTATTATCAGGCAGTGGGCTCAGGTTATAAGGTGATTCTGAAAGCCATTCCTGGTATGAGGTGATTTCTGTAGGAACATTGGATTGGTATGAGTTGGGCTGATAAGGAAAATGGGTTTCGTCAAATACAACATGGCGCGAGATAATAATTTTTCCTGTGGGCGGATGAAGGCACCGATAGCCTTTGTGACGGTCGTTGTAGCCTAACATTACACAAGGCAGTGATCTGGGAGAGAATTTATTATAATGGGAATCCCAGATATAAGGGTAGCACCTGCATCCAAAGCTACGGAGGGATGAATAGTCTGGGTGTTTGCCGAACAAAGTATGAAACGGAGTGATGGACTGGGTAGCTGAGCTGGGTAACCGGTTGATGAGGTGGACAGCGGTGGAGAAAGCTTCGACCCAGTATGTTTGTGGGACTCCACTGTAGAATAGCAACGACATGTCATGTTCTCGAATTATTCGGTGTCTGCGTTCAACCACGCCGTTTTGCTGAGGAGTGCCAGGGCATGAGGTCTGAAACTTTGTACCTTGAGATGCCAAGTGAGATAAAAGTCTATTGTTACAGAATTCACCCCCTCCGTCACATTGAAACACTGATATAGCAGCACTAAATTGGCGAGAGATAAATTTTTCAAACAGACAGTATTGTGAATAAAACTCATCCTTTGATTTCAGAGGAATGAACCACATAAATCTGGAATAATCGTCCACAATACTAGCAAAATAACGGAAAGAATGGACAGACGTGACGGGGGCTGGTCCCCAAAGGTCACAATGAACTTTATGAAAAATTGCAGTAGAACGTGACTGAGATAAATTAAACGGCAAGCGACATGACTTGCTTAGAGCACAGCTTTCACATATCGACCCTTCTGGTCGCCATTTATTGATGGATAAAAATCCAGCCTGTTGCAGTATGCGGAGGTGGGACAGATGCGGATGGCCCAATCGGTGATGCCAAATGTCTTCAGAGTAGGAACGAGAACTGAGATGAGCGGCAAAAGAGGCTGTCTTATTTGCTCCGAGGTAGTACAAATCACCCTGACGACGACCCCGAGCAATCACCTGCTGTTTGACCAAATCCTTGAGGTGAAAACCATCCCCAAAAAATTCAAATGATAGAGGAGAATCACGAGTTAATTGACTGACTGAAAGTATGTTTTGAGTCAGTTTTGGGACAGCCAATACTTTGCGCAACATTAGAGGAGGTCCACGTGAAAGTGGAATGCATGTAGTACCAATATGAGATATAGGTAAGCGACATCCGTTGCCTACCACAACTGAATCACTACCTGTATAGGGAGTAGAGGAGGCAAGCAAACCTGGGTTCGGTGTCATGTGTGCCCCAGCGCCTGAGTCAGCCAGCCAGTCTGCGGCTGGAGCATCATTAGCCAAATGCACTTGATTCAGAGCTGCTGGAACAGCTTCATCTTGGAAGGCGTGGTTGTAGCGGTTTGGACATTTGAGAGCGCCGTGCTGCACACTGTGACAGATATGACACTTTGGCTGCTCGGGGTTCATATTTGCTTGGAACTGAGGTGGTGGACCTTGTCGCTGCTCATAGAAGGAGTGTCCATTGTTGTTTTGATTGTGTTGTTGGAAACCTCGGCCACGCGAGTTAAAACGGCCAGACCCACGTTGTTGGTAGCGCCCGCCACGTCTTCCGCCGCCCCCGCCACCTCCTCTTATGGGTGAACGTTGAGCATGAAAATTAGGAGTGGGTGCTTCTGCAGGTGCCGGGTTGCGTGCATCATAATTGATTTGCTGATGGATAAGAGAGTCGTAGGCAGGGACTGGTGGCTTCATTCGTAATGATTTCCCAGCCCATTGAGTAAATAAAAGACCTGCTCCTTATCATCGAGGGGTTTTTCCATGAGCGACAGATCATCACACAACAACTTAAACTGAGAAATATAATCATGAATGGTTTGAGACGGTGTCTTAGACAACTGTTGTAGTTGTTGCAGGATATGGAAACGACGCGTAGATGACTGCGCGTGTGATCGCTGAAGTGCAGTCCAGACAGCTTCAGCAGTTGTCAAACCGACGACCTCACTGAGACATTCAGTGGAGATGCGGCTGAGTATCCAACCACGAACGAGACGATCGGTGCGCCTCCATGCGAGATAAGTTGTATTGTCATCAGTGTCGGACTCCGGCTGCGGTTCGGTGCCGTCAATGAAGCCGGCGAGGTCTTGGCTCTCGATTAGCGCGAGCATTTGAGTCCTCCAAAACATGTAATTTTTGCGGTTCAGATCCAGCAAAACGAAGTTGGATATATTAATGGTGGACGGGTAAGGATAGATGGAGACGGTGTCGGTGGTGGACTTGGCCGGACTCGCCATGTTGGCTGGGAAGGAGCAGAGTTGTTGTTGGTAAGGCCTATAGAGGCTCTGATACCATATAAGAAAACACGAGACAAGTACTCGAGAACAAGTAATCGATTATACTTTACAGGTTAATACAATGGGGTATTTATACACATTCTTGAGACAAAGTGGTGCTAACGAATCCACGTGAAATGTGGATCTACGTGAAATGTGGATCTACAAAATATCTATTCTGTTGAAACAGATTTGCTGCATGACCGGGTCTTCCCAATGGACTCGGTCTGGTTGTTATCAGGTCCTACATGCCTGGTGCACAGAAACAAAGAGAAGTTTAATGCTAACGCATTGGCGCATGCAGCTAACCCGAATATAGGAGGCTTATATTGAAAAATAGTGCCAACAAGCTCCCTCTTCCGGCTACCTCCCAATCCATTCAAATAAGAGGAAAACACCAGCACACCAGCTTTTATTCAGATAGAATTGAGCCAAGACTAATCCTGCAGACAAACAAACGGCCCCTAGGCTGAGAAGATTACACGAGAGTTATCCGATTGTGGAACTCGCACATGAAAGCTACTCGTGGTATCGGCAACTGCATGATTAACCCCACCTACACATGTAACAGATCACTATAGTAATTGGAGCGAAAGGATAAGAAGAGGAATCAGAATTCGCTGAACAGACACCCCGCATATTCCCTCACTCCATCCCGTACTTGTGGAAACAGAATCATAATCCAGAAACTACCAGAGCAGGAATAACTGAATAGTCGCTATCATTAACAAGAACAGAGTCACAGAGATACATACGAAAGTGGCTAGAACACGCTACTATAATACTATTTAACATAACATCGGATGGAAAAAACAACTCCCCGACCTTAAAAGATCAGGCCACAAGTTGACCCTTTCCTGTCCAAGGCAGCGATGCCCTGCGTATCCCCGTGGAGCCAGGAAGCATCCCCAAATGAGTGCCGCCTCGCCTTGTCGAACCTGCCATCAGCACTCCTCACCCCGCCACCCTTCACAGAAAGAAGAGAGTAGGAGCATGGCTGGTCATGAGAAAGCCGCTCCCCACTGCTTCTCAAGAATACGTCCAGGTTGTGCAGGTATTTGTTTTGGTCCGAACTAATTTTGCTGCCAGCATCCGTCACGCTGCTTGAGGCAGTCGCGTCGCCATTCCCCTGTAGTAGCTTCTTGTTGCTGTTAAATGACTCGTCGTCATCAGACCAGTAACCATTCTCTGTTCCATCACGGATGGCCAGATCCTCATACTCCTCGTCTGATTTGGTTGATCCCTCGTCCACGGAACCTTCCATCTGGGAAACACATACATACATGCATATAAGCACACGGAAATACTACTAGAGCTAGCTCCGAATAAAAATAAGGGACCCATAAACTAGACACGAGAACATCATATATCCATCTTTATACAGAAAGATACTTGGTTAAACAAGCTTTGGGATTATGTATTATAGTGCTGTAAGAAGCAAACGCGCACACAAATGTTCTCTTATTTAATGGCCGAATGACAATATCTAGCAAAGGACTTCATAATCAAATGCCAAATTACCAACTACAAAAATGTACATGTAGCGAAATGAAAACAGTTCCAAGGTATTCATACGGCTTACGGACACCCATACAGAGCAGATCTATGAAACTTGGAAGCAATTACCTCTTCTTGCATCAATTTTTCATCTGTGTCACTAAGATCATCATCTGTATCAGCTCCAAGAGGATCATCAACTTCATCATCACTTCCAGATACTGACAATTCTTCTTTTGGCTGTAAACAGATCATCGGATGTAGCAAGGAATCAGAAAAATAGAAAAGTCAGAAAACAACGAGATCTTATAAGCGAAGCAGACTGCAGTAGCAGTCGACATGTTGCTTACTTTAAACAACAGAGCATAGCTAAAAGGACCTTGTATCCTATCATGAGGCAATCCATTAGGAATCGATTAACCTCTATGTTAAAGTAAATAGAATGTGACACACACACACACATACCACAGGGCCAAGTGGTTATAAGCTATGAAGTATGAATACTCCAAAACAGGTGCCATACACGTACATGAACAAGAAATGGGATCAGAAATGAGACTTTTTTTGTCTCCACATATGCATAACAACAAAATAGGGGAGGGAAGTAATTTGCTTCCATCCTCTATTTTGTTATGCATATGTGGAGACAAAAAAGGTCTCATTTCTGGTCTCATTTCTTGTTCCCGTAGCAAACCCCCAAAAAAACTAAGTATAGCCTGGCTCAATTAGCACCTGTCTGTGACACCAGCACCTGTCTAATCATGGAATTTTACTTGTTCTTTATTGCAAAACCAATTCATTCACCTTTACACGGTACCTGTGTATGCTTTCCTTGCAGAGGTGCAAATTTTATGCACTTTGATGTCATCCACATTTTCTGAAAAACTTCAATTGATATTGTTGGTTTTAAAAATAAAAAAAATTGGCAATTCATTCATCCCGTTTCCAAAGAGTTTCGCACTTGTGACCTCTTGGTCATACAACGTCAACTTTACCACTCGGGTGCCACGACATTGGCGTTTATATTGTTGGTTGATGTACCTCTTGGTTTGGTGACCAAATTAGTTGTCGTTTATTCTAGATATCTATCTAGACAATATCTATTTCATCTCCTAAAATGGTAGACATTGCATCCCCAGGCTTGTCTCCCCCAATGTAGCACTGATACTCTAAAATGGGTGTCCTACCAATACCGCATGCATATGTGATAGTAATACTTCCTAGATACTCTCTAATGCATACCAACCATATCTAATTTTTTTTATTAGCAAGATACGGCCTCAATACAGAGCACATACGACACTCATTTAGCAGCCAAAGGGAGGATCACACTCACGTGTTCCCTCAAAATCCCAAAATCATGTGACTCTCCAACTCTAGACTCCCCATGATATATAGTGATTTAAGAATGAAATTGGGTCGTCTTAACTATATATTTCAAATAAATTATATTTTTTGTTAAAAAAATTAAAATAAACAAATAAATAGTTGTATCCATGCTCCATATTGTATATTTTTAACAATTGTCGTATACTTGTACTTACATGTACCCGTGTCCATACTGCTACTCGTACCGTGCTTCATAGATACTCGAATGCATAATGCATTCCAGTCGTATCCAATTTTTTTTATTAGCAGGATACAACCTCAATACAGAGCGGATACGACCACTCAATTTAGCAACCACAAGAGAGCATCCTACTCACGTGTTCCCTCAAAATCCCAAAACAATGTGACTCCCCAACTCTAGACTCCCCATAATATATTGTGATATATGAATGAAACTAGATCTTCTTAACTATTTTTTCCAGATAAATTGTATTTTTTGTTAAAATTTTAAATGAACATTAAAAAAAAATTATTGTATTCAAGCCGTCCATATCCTATATTGTCAACAATTGTCGTATACCTGTACCTACATGTACCCATGTCCATGCCCGTACCCGTATCCGTGCTTCATAGGCTATAAGCATCTAGGGTGCCCAGGAAACTACCATGTATGCTTTGGGTATAATTGAAATGCAAACTATAGTTTGTTTCCTTTGAGTTAGAATGAGAAATTTTTCTTCCCTCAAACAGCATGCTAGAGCCAAGATGACCACAAAGATAGTAATAAAGTGTGCTATGGGTGGGCTCAAATCCTTTATGCCCGTTACATGTATGCCCACTGAATCCAAACCATCCACTCTCCAATGGCTCCACAATCCAACGGATGACATCTCCCGGTCACATAGATGGGCACACAGGATTTGGACCCGCTATGGGTGGCTCAAACCCAGCCCCCCCCCCCCAAAACAAGGAAAGACATACCATGCTCAACCACCTGCTCTACACTGGTCAGGTCAAACGAGTTTGTAACATACTCTTCCAATACAAAATCATGTTTTGGAGCGTCACTACAGCCAAATTAACCGTCATATCCATGCATTGGCCCTGAAAGACTGAAGTGGTTCAAGAGCTGATTTATAAGCCATTACTCTTGAGCGTAAATGTCAGTGGTTCAGCAAAGAACCCTACAGCTATACAAGATTTTCTTTATATAGACGGATACTCCAGAAGCTGAAGCCATAACAATTATTGACTACCTTTCACTTTATCCTCGGAAAGGAGCAGTTTTTTCATGGTAAATGGGACAACGAATTTACTTGCTTCTAGACGGATAGCCTTCCTTTATATCTTCTTCTAGATTAGGGAACATTGTATATTCAAAGGGAATTAAACAAGTGGTTGTTTCCATTAGTTTGAGTTTCCTTCATCTGGTCTTCCAGAGTGAACCACGGATCCGGACTATATCCTCGGTAAGGTCTAATATGTGCTTTAAATAATTCATGCAATCCCTTAATGAGGGCAGAGATCATTGAGCATTATTTGAATCTAGATTTCATCACGAGGATACCAGTTGATGTACAACACGCAATTAACAATTTCTAAATCATAAAATTTCTTTTACATCATCTACCAGATAAGGAAACATTATGCGTCAATAGGGACTAAGTAATTAGTTGTTGCCATTAATTTAAGTTTCATTTTTCTGGTATTGTAGAGCTGAACAGGGACCCGGTTTAGATGCCGGTTAAGGTTTAATTTGTGCTTTAAATGATTAATGCAATCCGTAAACAAAAGCAGAGATCATTGAATTAGTTGAAAAGAAATTCTCATCATGAACGTACCCGGTGATGTAATATCAGCCATTTACTTGCTGCTTAACGGATAAGTTTCCTTTACACTGAAGCTAGACTAGTGAATATTATGCATTTAATAGGAACTGTGTAAGTAGCTAGTTTACATTAATTTGTTTTTATGTTTTCCCGTATTCCAAAGCTAATCAGGAATGCTGATTTTCATCCTCCTAATTCCTATTGATGTGTGTTTCAAACAGAAATTTTTCAATATAATTTAAATCATGAGGGTACCGATCGAAGTAGGACAAACAGTTTACTTGTTTCTAAATGGATTTGTTTCTTTTTCTGCCAGATTAGGGAACATCATGTATCTAAGAGGAAGTAGAAAAGTAGTTGTTTCCATTTGAGTTTTCTTTCTCTGGTCTTCCAGAATTAATCACTGATCCCATTTCTATCCTAATTGAGGTTTTATTGTGCTTTAAACAGTTCGTGCCATCTTAAATGGGGCAGATATAGTTGAGTACTATTTGCAATCTGATTTCACTGTTTTAATTAACTATTTACAGTATAGTTTAGTCATTCGTAATCAGTCAATTCTATTGATATCAAAAGCTTAATCCTGTGATCTGCCACACTTTTTGACTAACCACTCGGTTCATTAAGATTCCCACAATTGTTCGTTGAACTTAAATTAATGTCTCACCAGACATCCCCATTTCGGCAACCTTGTTCCCTTAAGTCAGTTTCCTCCGATCCATTGTCTAGATTCTAGCTTCTGTCATATCATGTACCTTTTTCGCTTCCTCGTTCCCACACACAGACTGACAAACAAAATAGGGAAAGTGGCTGCAAATGCATGCCTCTTGGTAAACCACAAGAACCCAAACAAGAACTTCTCCACCAACAGGCTTGTCAACACCACCCAGTATCCTCCTTTCACAGCCACTTTCAGGTAGGCTCTTTCAGGGGCTTCTTGCCTCTCCACCGGGCTCTCTCTCTCCTCCTTAGCATCCTCACACTGCACCACAGAGGCAGCTGACTTGCTGGGCGCCACCTAGCAGCAACTGTATTACCCAAAGGACTCTCTGAGTCACTTAGAAAACCCAAAGCGGGCAAAGATATCTTTCTTTCTCCCCTAGATGGGGTAATCCATCATGGCCCTTTACATCCTCATTCTTGCCTCCTGGAGACTTTGATGTTGCAAACTGTATTAGCCTATTAGGACTATTCCTTGCTGCATCTTGACCACCATGCATGCTTGCAATAACCTCACTCTCTTATTGTATGTTATCCAGCAAGTCTTCTTTTGTCAGTCAAATCACCATCTCATGAGAACAAAAGCTTTGAAAGTGGCTCGTCATTGGAAAAGGGTGGCTGTGTCTACAAAACCATTATTTCATTAACCTATCCCCGATTTATATGCAGCTACGACTCTGGCCAACCATCACCTTATACTCTAGCTTGCCACGAGGTGCTGCAAATTTGTGCAAAGTTGCTCAGGAGGAAACTCCAATGGCCTGTTTCATGTAACAAAGGTGCTTCTAACCTGAGCTGAAGCTTCTCAGATTGTCATCAACTTACAGGAAATCCCTTTCTTTGAGTTTTGTATCAAATGTTACAAAGCCCAAATCTCAAGCATGTATACAAGTTGTCATTTCCAAGGTGTATGATCATGTTTAGTGGGATGGTCATTGAAAAACCGCAAGGGACATTGGCTTCAACAATTCTTGAAGTGACTACTTGCTCGTTCTCTTATGTATGGGAATGGTCTATCCATGGGCATGTTTTATAGTTGTTAAACCGCAACAAGATGACCTTTTGTTGCCTTTGCTCTTCACTTTCCCCATAGTCTCTCTTCTCTAGGCTTCTACAGGCATGAAGGTGAGGTGAGCTGAAGCTCCTTACTGTTTGAAATACAACCATACAAGAGCTCCCTCGCACTTGGCGTTTTCAGATAATGTTCTTATTATGTACACCAAAGGCTTTTATGTGTGTCCGCAAGCGCACATGCATTTCTTGCTAAGAGTTTGAAGCTTCGATTGGCTTGCACTTTAACGCCAACAAGTTGCAACCCTCTTTTGCAGTTCCACCAACAGAGGAGGAGGATGCAGTTGACCATTTCTAAGCTTTGATTGGATTGCACTTAACCGCCAACAAGTAGCAAACCTCTTTTGCAATTCCACCAACGTAGGAGGATGATGCAGTTGACCGTTTCGTGTCTTTAGTTCCCATTAACTGGAGGCACACTCAACAAATTCCATTTGAAAGGATGCATGAACTAGCTACATCATGCTATAGACAAGCGGACAGTCAACAGTCTCCTCAGTGAACACACATGTCGTTGGCCAAGGCCAATACACAAGATTTGACATTAGTTTCGGCTCAACAGGAGGTTAAACCACTCAATGCTTGTGTCATTTCCACCTTTATAAGCATATGCGCTAACGGACACACACATATGGTGTGAAAATGTCTCATTACTTTATTTGAGACATGCAATGTCTTGGGATCACATAGAGTTGCCCCTTGAAGGTGGGGGTGGCGTGTCAGTTTAAAGACATCAATGCAACTTTTTGAGCTTTCACAACCAGGATCAATCTCAATCTCAGCCAGCTAAATATAACATAGATAACAGCTAATCTAGTCTTCCAACCTCCTAGCCATTGGGGTTTCTCTATCTTGGGTTTGGAGCAACTCTCACGTCTTTTCTCACATGCAATACATGGTACCTGGATTTCAGACATGGACATTGGTGTATGGAGGTTATGCGATCAAAGGGGTCATAGAATCCTTACATCCTATGCTACAGGGGCAAGGAGAGTACAGTGGAATACAATTACTCATTGTGCACCACTGCATAGACTACACAGAAAACCAAGTAGGGCTAGAGATCAGATTTGAGTCTACGATTGTTCTGAAAAGAAGTAAACGGATTGAAGGGGCAGAGAGGATGCCGCTAGGATATATAGTACTTACAGTATGCAAGTACTGTATGCACATTTAGATGTTTCTAATAAATTCACCGTTTAGAAGCATAAAAATAATTTGTTAAGCTTATATATTTATATAATTTGTAGAATATACAACCATATACATTGGAATGTAGACATATAAATATACTTGCATGATAAGTTTATATGTGTGTACATATAGTGTTTATGTGCAAATATAATTATTGAATTGTATGCATAATAAAATATGACCTTGATCTTTCCTTTGGTTATGATTTAGGTGATGTTGATAGATGTAATTCACTCAAACCGTGTATATAATATTTATGTACAGGTATAATTGTTGAAATGTATACATAACAAAATATGGCCTTGAGCCTTCCTTTGGCTAATCGGTGATGTTGACTCATGTAATCTAGATCAAATCAGGCCAATGCAGTCTGCTCAAACCGTAGTAATAATTTATGTTACATTATATATTTCCTGTTTTACATAACCTGTTATTTGTTTTGTAATTTCTCTTTTATATGTGGACCTCTCTGTAATTCTCTCAGTATTATATATATGAGGGTGCACACATTGTGCAACCCTGAGCTTTCTGAAAACACGGACTCTGTCACATGGTACCAGAGCAGGTCGAAACCTAGCCGCCTTTCCCTCCCTCCCTTCCCTCTCTCTCTCTCTTCTTCCTCTCCACCGCCGCCCCCCCAGCCTCGCCGCGCCGCAGCCCCCCCCTCCCGCTGGCCCGCGCCTGTGCGTGCAGCGCAGAAGTAGCCGCCAGCTGCTCTGCTGGCCGTTGCCGCCGCCGGTCGGGCCTCTCGGGGCAGCAGGGCCGCCGCCTACGTAGGGGCTACCACCAGCTCGCTCGCCGCTCGTGGTTCCGTCTAGCCTCCTGGCTTGGTGTGCCGCTAGTGCTTGAGCAACTTCACCACTTTTTTTGTCGTTGTTCGCACAGCAGGCGCACTGTTGGGTGGCCGTCTTCTACGGGACCACTGAGCCGCCTGTAGATCTGGACTAGTTCCGTCTTCAGGGGGAGATCGGCGCGTTGTTCGTCTAAGGGACAGCTTTCGGTTCGTGTTCGTCTGTGCCTGCCTGCCCGTGTAGGCTTCGGCCTCCGAGTTTCCTGCTACGCTTAGGCGTAGTTTGTATGTGAGAGGTCCGAGGTGATTTGTTTGTGCCTGCTTCTGCCTGTCTGACGGCTTAGTCCGTCTCCTGCCTGTGCCTGTCTGCCTGTGCCTGCCTTTCTGCATGTCCTCATGGCGTCTTCTGGGGATGACTTCGGGAGAGACTCCCGTCGTCAAGTGACTACTGTGAAACTTGACGAGCCCAATTACCAGCTGTGGGTGTGCTCCTTTGTGATATATGCCAAATCACAAGGGAAGTATTCTCATCTGATCCGCATTGGTCCGCCTCAGCCTGCAACGGATGCGGATGAAAAGGACATCAAAGTGTTTGATGATTGGGTCTGTGAAGACTCGACTGTGATGACATGGATTCTCAACAGCGCCGTTGAGAAGATCAGTGTTACTTTTCTTCGGCTACCTACGGCGAAGCAGATGTGGGATCAGCTCGCCAGTACCTACTCTCACAGTCAGAATCCCAAGAAAGTTTTTGACATAACCAAGCAACTGGGGCGACTCCATTTCACGGGATCTGACATCTCTGACTACTTCTCCACCTTCACCGGCCTGTGGGGTGAGTTGGAGACTTACCACCTGTTGTCTACTAATCTGGTGACTATGCAGAAAAAGCGGGCAGAACTACAGCTGATCCAGTTTCTGAGTGGCTTGCCAGAGTCCTATGCTAGCGTTGTGGATCAGATCTTGGCGAGTGATCCACTTCCTACCTTGCAGAGTGCCTACAAGCGCCTCCAGCGCCTTCCGTCATCGACACCGCCTCCTCCTACTGAGTCTGGAGATTCTACTACCCTGGCTGCTTGGGTCGGGCGTGGCCGTGGACGTTCCACTGATGGTCGTCCTCCCCTGGGTGTTGGACGGGGACGTGGCCCTAGTGCTGGACGAGGAGCCCCTCCTGCTGCCCCACCTCCTTCTGATGCGCGTCCTCAGCAAGGATAGTGCGTGTGTACCTTCTGTGGCCGGTCTAACCATATTGAAGAAAAATGCTGGAAAAAGTGTGGTAAACCGGCTTGGGCCAATGCTGCTGCAGATTCATCTTCTACTGCTTCTGAGGGTGTTACTCCGACGCCTGGACCAGAGACTGCGGGAGCGACCGCAGACTACATTCGTGCTCAGGTGGAACACCTCCTTGAGCGTGCTAGCTCTTCGACTGCTGCTTCTACTAGTGGAGCACATGTTGCATACTCATGGTTATGATACTGCATTCCTGAGTTCCTCACCTTCTACTTCTGGTAATACAAAATGGGTGATAGATTTTGGTGCATTTACACATATCTCTAGCAATAGATCTCTGTTTAAATCTTTATCTAAACATGCCCGTAACTCATCTGTTATGCTTGCTGATGGCTCGAAGTCTTCGGTTTTTGGAGTAGGCGACATTATGTCTCAGTTTTGGCTTAAGTCTGCCTTATATGTGCCTCGATTTCCTCTGAACTTATTATCAGTCAGCAAAATTTTACGAAATTTAAAATATAACCTGACATTTGTTCTTGGTTCATGTGTCTTTCAGGACCTTCGCACGAGGACGAAGATTGGTGGGGGTATGAAGGTGTTGATGGGCTATATTACTTGGACCAGTTACCGAGATCAGAGAAAGCTGCTGTGGTATCTGCTTTATCGGCTTCTGTTTCTGCACTATAGTGGCACTACAGGCTGGGACATCCATCGTCAGAGAAGTTGCGTCATTTAGTTTCTGATATTGGCAATTGTAGTTTTCAGTGTGAATCTTGTCAGTTGGGAAAACAAACTCGTACTGTGTATCCTAGACGTAGTATTGTGAGCAGTAAAAACATTTTTGATTTGGTTCACTCTGATGTTTGGGGCCCATGCCATGTACCAAGTTTATCTGGTTACAAGTATTTCATTGTATTTATTGATGATTTTTCTAGGACTACTTGGTTGTTTCTACTAAAAAGTAGGTCCGAAGTGCTGTCTACTATCAAGTATTTCTTTGCTGAAATAAAAACGCAGTTTGGTTTGCCTGTTAAAGTTTTCCACACCGATAATGCTTTAGAATTTGTTAAGCAAGAAGTGGCGGTTTTCTGTAAATCTGTTGGTACGCTACACCAGACTTCTTGTGCCTGTACCCCACAACAAAATGGTGTCGCTGAGAAGAAAAATACACACTTATTAGAAGTTACCAGGAAGATCATGATGCATTCTCATGTGCCTCGCTCCTATTGGCCTGAGGCTATTTTAACTGCGTGTTTTCTGATTAATAGAATGCCATCATCTGTTATTGGAAATAAGATTCCTATACAGGTTCTGCACCCTGAGACTTCTTTGTTTGTTGTGCCTCCTAGAATTTTTGGCTGTACCTGCTTTGTCAGATTACTTGGACCTACTTCTGATAAGTTGTCTCCTCGAGCTGTTAAATGTATTTTTCTGGGCTATTCTAGAACTCAAAAGGGTTACAGGTGTTATAATCTCAGTACAAGGAAATGGTTCACTAGTAGTGATGTTGTCTTTTTTGAAGATACACCGTATTACTCGTCAGCTGGGGACAACTTGCAGACGGACATTCTTGCCCCTCCTTAGCCTGTTATTTCTGACTGTGTGCCTGACATTTCTGACATTGTGCATACTAAAATCCAGATCCTCCTCTTATTGTTTATCAGTGCAGGAGTAGAGCACCTTCTACACAAGTACCCCCCCAAGACAACCAATCTTCTCCTCCAGAAGGTTTTGCTGCACCTGAGGTACATTCTGACCTTGACATACCTATTGCACTCAGAAAGGGTACTCGTTCCTGCACTTCTCATAGCATTGCTCAGTATGTGTCTACTGCTCATCTAAATATTCAATCTAGCAATTTTGTATATGTTTTATCTGTTGTGGTTGTACCTAAGAATGTTCAGGATGCTTTGAAAAGTACTGCTTGGACATCTGCTATGAAAGACGAAATGATTGCTCTTTCTGACCGAGACACTTGGGAGCTGGTGGATCCACCTCCTAAGTGTAAGCCTGTGGGTTGTAGGTGGGTATATGTCGTAAAGTATCAACCTGATGGTACGGTTGAGAGGTTGAAAGCACGGTTGGTTGCTAAGGGCTATACTCAGACATATGGCATTGATTATTTTGAGATTTTTTCTCCTATTGCTCGCCTTAACTCTGTCAGGATTCTCCTATCTGTTGTGAATCTGAACTGGCCTCTTCTGCAGCTCGATGTCAAAAATGCTTTTCTGTATGGTGACTTGCAGGAAGAGGTGTATATGGAGCAACCTCCTGGGTTTGTTGCTCAGGGGGAGTCTCACAAAGTATGTAGGCTTAAGAAGTCTATCTATGGGCTCAAGCAGAGTCCTCGTGCCTGGTTTGATAAGCTGAGCAGGATCATGATGGATTTTGGTTTTCTGAGGTCACAGGTTGACCACTCTGTGTTTACAAAAAAGACTTCAGCAGGTATTACTGTTCTGATTGTATATGTTGATGACATTATTATTTCTGGCAGTGACACTCTTGGTATTCAGGCTACCAAAGATCATCTGGGCAAGCACTTTGCTACAAAAGATTTGGACAGACTTCGGTATTTTCTTGGCATAGAGGTCTCTAGAAACTCTAATGCCCTGGTGCTTTCTCAGAGAAAGTATGCTCTTGATATTCTGCAGGAGACTCGTATGCTTGGAGCAAGACCTACGGACACTCCTCTAGATCCCAATGTGGATTGGGATGATGATTCTTCTTCTGTGTTTGCTGATCATAAAAAATTCAGGAGGTTGATTGGTAAATTGATTTATTTGACTGTTACTCGTCCTGATATTGCTACTGCAGTGGGGCTTCTTAACAGGTACCTGGACAAACTCAGACTGTCACTGGGATGTTGTATGTCACATTCTGAGATACTTGAAAAAGTCGCCTGGCAAGGGACTTCATTATAAAAAGAATGAGCACTGTGTTCTTGAAGGGTATTCTGATTCTGATTATGCTGGTAGTAAAGTTGATAGAAAATATACCTCCGGTTACTGTACGTTTGTAGGAGGCAATCTTGTTACCTGGAGGAGCAAGAAACAGAATGTTGTTGCCAGATCTAGTGCTGAAGCTGAGTACAGGGCTATGGCCCATACTGCCTGTGAGTTACTGTGGGTGCGTTCTCTTCTGAAAGAGTTTGGGATTGAGTCATCTTCAGCCATTCCTATGCACTGTGATAACAGAGCAGCCATCTTCATTGCAAATAATCCTGTATATCATGAGCACACCAAACACATTGAAGTTGACTGCCACTTCATCAGAGAATCTATTCTTGCTGGCAAGATATGCACTCCATTCACGAGATCAGAAGATCAAGTTGCTGATATATTCACCAAGCTACTGGCGAAAAAACAGTTCTGCACATTGATGGACAAGTTGGGCATGATTGACATCTATGCTCCAACCTGAGGGGGAGTGTTACATTATATATTTCTTATTTTACATAACCTGTTATTTGTTTTGTAATTTCTCTTTTATATGTGGACCTCTCTGTAATTCTCTCAGTATTATATATATGAGGGTGCACACATTGTGCAACCCTGAGCTTTCTGAAAACACTGACTCTGTCACAATTTAAATATAGTTGAACTAAACAGCTAGCACATCCCACCAACCCCAAAGCAAGATGAGAGACTTGAGAAAAAAAGTACCAGCTAATAATATGCCACCCACAAGTAACTAAACGGAAATACTGATCTCTCAAACTCGTAGACTTAGAATGAGTGGATAAAAATAAAAAACGATGATGAGAACAGATAACCTACTCTAAATCGTCAAGGCCAAAATAAAAAATTATAAATCTTAAACGTAAGTTATGAAATGGGCTGTTCTTTTTTGAAATCTCAATATTGAAGCCAAGCCGAATATATGATGCCTGCAGATGAGACAAATCTGAAAAATGATGTATGATTTTAAAATCAAACATGAATAGGCTGTAACAGAAAAAGAAACCGCAAATAAATTTAAACAGTACCTCTTTATCTGGTACGTCTGACATCCTTGGCGAACTACAGCAAGAGGAATGGTACCTACTCCCAGCATCAGTGCCACAATCAGCTATAGCCTCATCAATACTTCCATTCTGGCTGGTGCCACATGACTCATTAGGCCAAGCACTAATACCATAACTACCAAATTGAAGATTTACAGGTTCTGCCTTCCCAATTGATGATGCATCATATACCGGATCCCCCAACGATTTTTCAGCACCTTCAAAAGGTATATTTTTATTCTCACCAACCGACTCCATTGGCCAAACCTTAGCAACAGACCCATCGTTTTCCACAAGCGCCATAAGGTGTCTAAAAGAACCTTTCCTTTGAATTAACTGGAACATTCCCTTCGAGCTCAGTGTGTTGGCAGCACACTGATTCCTATATTCTGCATCTATAATAGGAACCGTATTTGTGGTTGAGTCATACAGCTGTTCTCCTGCTACTCGCCTTCTCAGGCAACTAAAAACAGTGGCGTGAATAGCCGCAACACTTCTGTCAACATTGGTATTATTGATCTTGGGAACTAGATGCTTGTCTGCTCGGTTGCACAGATACTCTTGGATGGTTCTTATATTACGAATATACTTCACATATTTATTTTTTGATGGATCCAACGTCATGTATTTTGCCCGAACAGCAAACCGTTCCATGTGCTTGTCTTCAGTTGTGATATAGATCATAAATGGAATTATTGATGGGTGTTTCTTCATTAAACCAACCTATAATAAGCAAAAAAAAAAGTATAAATAACCCACTGTCCTAGAAAGCAGTACCATGGCAAAAAAAAACTAAGATACTCTAGTATTGAATGAACCTATTTAAATATTCAAGTAAAAAATGTAACTTACAACAAAGTTAAGGCTTAGGTGAACTCCCTCAACAACAACAGATTCCTTCCGCTCTTCCCAGGTAGTAATAAGCCGATCGAGACTATCAATTACCATCTCACTCTGTGCTTTATATCCCTCGATAGCCATTAACTTTTTGCTTACCAAATCCCCATCTATTGCAGAACTGTTTGCATTTGGATTAAGAACTCCATCTGACGAGTAGTCAAGGGAATGAGGCATTGCAACTCCAGCAGTTTTTTTAGCCTTACGTTTCGCTTTTGACTCTGCTACTGCCACTGGATCCAGATGTTCCCCTGCATGATATGTAGATGCCCAAAGGAGAGGGTTTTGCTTTTCATTTACGAAACTTCTCATCATATGCCGAATTGAATCAGTGGAGATCACAGTTGTGATTCCTAACCTGCTACCCTGTAACGAGCTTATCTCAATTAGTAAAGGACGAGAAACTAAGCTCATAAATGCTTTTTGTTGTGTACCCAAAGTGTTGAAAGATATTAGAAAAAAGTTTTGAAAATTATCACAAAGAAAGAATAGACAGCAAAGAAAAATGTCCTCGAATGGTATGTCTAATCACAGGGTAAAGATATAACATACATCTCATTGAAATCAGTTTCGGCAAATTATTGAAGTACCTAGTACGAAAATGTATAGAGGCACATACCAACAATGATGACAAAGTAGACTTGCCACACCCACTAGTGCCGCAGAGCAAAATGGTTACAGATTCCTTCCGTTCCCTAATTCTACAAGAGGCAAAATGACAATAAGAAAAAAAAAAGGAGAAAGAATAAGGAAAATCCAGATGGAAAAACCACCCAAAAAGAACAAAAGCAATAAGCAAGTAAAAAAATAGTGCATTTGCAAGCTAATCACAACAAAAATGTATTAACTTTATATCTAAAAGAATAAAACTCCCAGAACTCCCAGTTTAAAACTTTGAATATCTCATATTAGCTTATATCTTAGGAAGCTTAGCTTTGAATAGAACAACACTCTTTTGAGTATTTGCAAGCTAATCACAACAAAAATGTATTAACTTTATATCTAAAAGAATAAAACTCCCAGAACTCCCAGTTTAAAACTTTGAATATCTCCTATTAGCTTATATCTTAGGAAGCTTAGCTTTAAATAGAACAACACTCTTTTGAGTATTAAGTGCTTTGGATAAAAATCAACAATTGATAATAACAGCAAGTTGACTCCTTGAAAGGACGTTACGTATATACTTATTCCTCAAACCAATATACCATAATATTCATTACCTATTCCGTTGTTTCAATGGCAGTAACATCCTCTACATTTAGAATGAATATAAAAGTTGAATCCTGGGGTAATCTTTAGCAACATAAACCTGAACTAGAAATGTTAATCGATTTTTTTTCATGCACATTACTGCATCACAATGCCTCACAAGGTGCATCAATAAAAATCATTGAACCACATTCAATCAGTCGTCTTTAAAAATGAAAAAAAAAACAGCTTTATAACAAACAACTAGTAGTAAGACAATCAGTAAAACTATAAACCACATAACAAACACTTTGCTAGACTGATCAAATAAAAATTGAATACAACAAGTATTCATAAACAAAAGAGGATGACTTGTACATTCAATCCATGTACTAGCTAAACAGCCAATAAACAAAATGAAGATACAATGGTCACGACAATAAGGTCATACTACAGCGTTTATTAGTTGGTGCCAAATTTCATAAAAAGTGAGAACAGAAGCTTCAAAAAATATTGATGGTTCTTGGACACTTTATGCTTAATTTTGCAAGAGTCTGCAATTGGTAATCTAGCACAGATGACAGGGATCCGCGATATCCATTAAGTGCAGGTTTTTTTCAAACCCTTCGTAAAAGTAATATGTTGGACATATAAAAGATTACTTCAATATATAAAAGATGGAGATATGGGCGAATAGCCCAATTGCATAAACAGACTGCAACAATAAGTAGAATCATAAGAAGAGTTGTTTTCAGAAAGATGTCAATTTGTTTAACTTGTGCTTGTAGTCAACGTGTTAGCAGCAATTAAGGACTTCAGAAAAATGTGGAGCCAGAGCACACATACCTGCAAGCCAGAATGAGGTCAGCGCGTTGGTTAGGCCCCACATATTTATACTGAGTAAGAGCATTACAGACAACATCCAAGAAGGTTTCTCTAGGAACAATAACAGTAGTTAGCTTCTTGTATAACTCATATGGGATCGATTGGTTTTCATCGGTATGCACTGCAGCTGAATGGCCTTCCTTGAGCTCCAAGCAAGACTGGTCATCCCCTGCAGGAACTCCTCCAAGGACTTCTGAACTAACCTTTAACTGAGCAAGTTTCTTATTGCCAGGCAGATGATCAGCTCTCATCATGTCAAACACCCGACGACTAATCTGCAAATGCAAAGTGCTAGATTATGTTAACAGAAATAGAAACCAAAAAATTAATATTATAGCCACCTCTCCTTAAGGACAGAAAGAATATGAAAACTCGTCCATTATATATGTCAGTTGCACGAATTTTTCCTTCACAATTCTTCAACCCCAAAAAGAGGCATTCCCCCTCAGCCTATGTGCATACGAGGACTCATTGCTACCATTAATCATCCACAAAAGGAAAGTAACTACACTTCAACCACTATTCTTTACTAGTGATTTCTGAGAGAACAACTATTCTACAACCGAGATTCAACATTCCAGGAACTTTTTCTATTTGATGTTAACTTTCCATTAAACAAGATATTCTATTGCTCCAAGTCCTATGTACAGGTCATTCAATCTTCAATCTTTCACTGTGGCAGTAAGTGCTTTAAAAAACGGCCCAGGCGCCCATCTGAGCAGCGAAGAGGCCCAATCACCTGATTTAAAGTGTTGACTCTAGGTCAATGTTGACTCTAGGTCTAAATTGACTAAACTCTTGTTTTAATGATGACTAAACAATTCCACTTATTTGTGTCTAATGTCTCTACTTGAGTGATTTCAGATTAGGTATAGACACACTCCAAATGCCCTAACTTGCGCATCTCAACTTGGAGAAAAGACAAGTCAAAGTCAAAACAAGTGCGCGTTTTTTGAATATGATGTAAATCCATTAGAATCAGTGTTGTAAATCACTTGTAATGATAGTATCACTTGTAATTAAGCTTAGAAAAAATCAGGAGCACTTAGATCGAATATTTAAGCACTCAAAAGCTATTTTTCAAAATTCACATTAGGTTGTTCATCGGTCGAGTTGCAAACTCGACCGATCCTTATTGGATTTTGAAAATGACTTTTGATCGGTCGAGTTTCCATTTCACAGAACTCGACCGATCCATCTGCAGACCAAAACTGATTTAAGTGGATCAGTCGAGTTACCACAGGACAAGCTCGACCGATGGCCTAAATTGGTCGTCACTTAGTGGGATCGATCGAGTTATCTTTATAGAAACTCGACCGATTGCACTATACGAAAAAGTGCAAAAAAATGTTTCTAGCCGTTGTGGAGTTGTAACATTCAAAAATATATCCGTTGCAAGCCACAAAACGGCAAGTTTTCGTTCTTAAGTGTTCCCAAAGGCTAAGAGGCATCCATAACTATAAATAGGTACCCTTGGGCTTCATTCCAAAGTTGAGCATTCAATGCAAAACTCTATATGAGGTCTTTATTCTATAGTTGAGTGTATCCTACAGCCTCCTCTCTTTCTCTCTCTAAGCTTAATCACTTGCTAGTGAGTAAGAAATCTGTAAGAGAGCTAGTTCCATTCGTATATATTGTGAGGCTCACTTCCACAACCTCCCAATCTCTCTTTCATCCACGAAGATGAAGGTTCTCTCTCTTGGCTAAGAGAGGTGAAGAAGAAAAAGGGAAAGAGTCCCTTGGTGAAGATATCAGCAACTTGATCTTCAGATCTTGTGAATGGAGTGCATATCTTGCCAGCAAGAATAGATTCTCTGATGAAATGACAGTCAACTTCAATGTGTTCGGTGCGCTCATGATAGACAGGATTATTTGCAATGAAGATGGCAGCTCTGTTATCACAATGCATAGGAATGGCCGATGAAGACTCAATCCCAAATTCTTTCAGAAGAGAACGCACCCACAGTAACTCACAAGCAGTATGGGTCATGGCCCTGTACTCAGCTTCAGCACTAGATCTAGCCACGACGTTCTGTTTCTTGCTTCTCCAGGTGACAAGATTGCCTCTTACAAAGGTACAGTAACCAGAAGTAGATTTTCTATCAACTTTGCTGCCTGCATAATATGAATCAGAATACCCTTCAAGAACACAGTGCCCATTCTTTTTATAATGAAGTCCCTTGCCAGGCGACTTTTTTAGTATCTCAAAGCTTGACATGCAGCATCCCAGTGGCACTGTTTGGGTTTGTCGAGGTACCTGCTAAGAAGACCTACTGCAGTAGCAATATCAGGACGAGTAACAGTCAAATAGATCAATTTATCAATCAACCTCCTGAATTTTTTATGATCAGCAAACATAGCAGAGGAATCATCAATCATCATCCCAATTGACATTGGGATCAAGAGGAGTATCCGCAGGTCTTGCTCCAAGCATACCAGTCTCCTGCAGAATATCCAGAACATACTTTCGCTGCGAAAGAACCAAGGCATTAGAGTTTCTAGAGACCTCTATGCCAAGAAAGTACCGAAGTCTGCCTAGATCTTTGGTAGCAAAGTGCTTGCCCAAGTGATCTTTGGTAGCCTGAATACCAAGAGTGTCGCTGCCAGAATAATAATATCATCAACATATACAATCAGAACAGTAATACCAGCTGAAGTCTTTTTTGTGAAAACAGAATGGTCAACTTGTGACCTCAGAAAGCCAAAATCAATCATGATCCTGCTCAACTTATCAAACCAGGCACGAGGACTCTGTTTGAGTCCATAGATGGACTTCTTAAGTCTGCAGACTTTATGAGACTCCCCCTGAGCAACAAACCCAGGAGGTTGCTCCATATATACCTCTTCCTGTAAGTCACCATACAGAAAAGCATTTTTCACATCAAGCTGCAGGAGAGGCCAGTTAGATTCACAGCAACAGATAAAAGAATCCTGACAGAGTTAAGGCGAGCAACAGGAGAAAAAGTCTCAAAGTAATCAATGCCATATATCTGAGTATAGCCCTTCGCAACTAGCCTTGCCTTCAACCTTTCAACCGTACCATCAGGTTGATATTTGACGGCATATACCCACCTGCAGCCTACATGCTTACACTGAGGAGGTGGATCCACCAGCTCCCAAGTGTCTCTGTCGGTAAGAGCAATCAATTCTTCATTCATAGCAGATGTCCAAGCCGTACTTTTCAAAGCATCCTGAACATTCTTAGGTACAACCACAGCAGATAAAGCAAATACAAAATTGCTGGAATGAGTATGCAGATGAGAAGTAGACACACACTGAGCAATGCTATGATAAGTGCAAGAACGAGTACCCTTACGGAGTGCAATAGGTATGTCAAGATCAGAGTGTACCTCAGGTGCAGCAGAACCTTCTGGAGGAGAAGATTGGTTGTCTTGGGGGGGTACTTGTGTGGAAGGTGCTTTATTCCTGCGTTGATAAACAATAAGAGGAGGATCTTGCTTTGCAGTAATCTCAGTATCAGTGCGGTCAGGCATACATTCAGAAATAACAGGTAAAGGAGGAGCCAGAATGTCTGTCTGCAAACTATCTCCTGCGGAAGAATAATATGGTGTATCTTCAAAAAAGACAACATCACTACTGGTAAACCACTTCCGGGTGCTGGGATTATAACATCTGTAACCCTTCTGAGTTCGAGAATAGCCCAAAAAAATGCATTTAGCAGCTCGAGGAGATAGCTTATCAGAAGTAGGTCCAAGCAATCGAACAAAGCAAGTACACCCAAAAATTCTAGGAGGCACAGTAAACAAGGAGGTGTTAGGGTGCAAAACCTGGATGGGAATCTTATTTCCAATAACAGACGATGGCATCCTATTAATCAGAAAACATGCAGTCAAGATAGCCTCAGGCCAATAAGAGCGGGACACATGAGAATTCATCATTATCGTCCTGGTAACTTCTAATAAGTGTCTATTCTTCCGCTCAGCAACACCATTTTGTTGTGGGGTATATGCACACGAAGTTTGGTGAATTGTACCCACAGATTTACAAAAAACAGCCACATCTTGCTTAACAAACTCTAAAGCATTATCAGTGCGAAAAACTTTAATAGGCAAGCCAAACTGCGTTTTTATTTCAGCAAAGAAGTATTTGATAGTAGACAGCACTTCGGACCTACTTTTTAACAGAAACAACCAAGTAGTCCTCGAAAAATCATCAATAAAAAGAATGAAATACTTGTAACCAGACAAGCTTGGTACATGGCAAGGACCCCATACATCAGAGTGGACTAAATCAAAAATATTTTTACTGCTCACAGTACTACGTCTAGGATATACAGTACGAGATTGTTTTCCTAGCTGACATGATTCACACTGAAAATGACAACTGCCAATATCAGGAACTAAACTACGCAGCTTCTCTGACGAGGGATGGTCCAGCCTGTAGTGCCACTGTAGAGCAGAAACAGAAGCAGATAATGCAGATATCACAGCAGCTTTCTCGGATCGAGGTAACTGGTCCAAGTAAAAGAGCCCATCAGCACCTTCATACCCCCCACCAATCTTCGTCCTCGTGCGAAGGTCCTGAAAAACGCATGAACCAGGAACAAATGTCAGGCTACATTTTAAACTCCGTAAAATTTTGCTGACAGACAATAAGTTAAGAGGAAATTTGGGCACATATAAGGCAGATTTGAGGTCAAAGTGAGAAACAATATCACCGACTCCAAGGACCGAGGACTTAGAGCCATCAGCAAGCATAACAGAAGAATGTCGGACAGGTGCAGATATATGTTTAAACAAAGATCTATTTCCAAAAATATGTGCAGATGCACCAGAATCTATCACCCATTTGGTAGTACCAGAGGTAGAAGGTGAGGAGGAGCTTAGGAATGCAGTATCATAACCAGAAAAGGCAGCATGTGCTCCGCTAGTAGACGCAGCAGGAGAAGACCCAGCACGCTCAAGAAGAAGACGCTCCACCTCGGCACGAATGTAGTCTGCGGTAGCTCCCGCAGGTTCTGGTACAGGTATCTGAGCACCACCCTCAGACGCAGTAGATGAGGAATCTGCAGCAGCATTGGCCCATGTCGGTGTCACGAAACCAGAATCACAGTCCCATGAAACAAACGTATACCAAAGGCGACATGCGGAAGCGTAAAGCTTAGCACACATGAACAGATAACAAGATACAAGCACCAACATAATCTCAACAATCAACAAGATATATTAAGTACCATCATTATATTACACGATTTGAATTACATATTCAAGAGTCACCTGATGAGAGGAGTACAATATAGGAGAGAGAAAATCAACGTGAGAGAAAGTCAGGTTGTCACATCCTTCCCTCCTTATAAGAAATTTCGTCCTCGAAATTTGTCTAAGATCATAAACAAGAGTCAAAGTGAAAAGTTCATCGAGTCTAGGTATCCAACCATGGTTGTCAACACATTCTCAATAATGAGATGCACACTAGGTTATCATTATCAAGGGTGCACTCATATCAATCATATATGTGTTACTTCATGTTTTATCACATAATGACATCATCATGGCATTAGGGTTTACCCATCCCTTAGAATCTATATATTAGTTTTTTTTTTCATTTGGGTATGAGATTAGAAATGATACTGCTGATTATTCAAGCTAAGATTTCTAGGCATCCTCGATCAAATCCATGATTCCCACTCTACATATTTTATGTATGGTATGATTTCATATTAGGTCTAGCTTATGAGAGTGACTTATCGTGCATATTCAAGTTTTTAAACATAAGTGAGATATTTCATGTACAAGCATCATTCTAAGAACATCATTATCATCAACGTCACAGTTTTCAAATTCTCTCACTTATATCTAGAAAGAGCTCCACAAGTTCAAGCCACTCAAGCTAAGATATATGTGTCCAACAATACATGTTAAGCACAACCTTCTACCTGTAACAAAATTTCTACCCATCTTTTGAGAAACAAGGATAACCACTAGCTTCCTTTATATACAATTACTAACCCGAGTATGAGGCTCATCATGGATATCACACATCGTATACATCATCTAAGGGTCTTGGGACATCTCCCTCACCTATATAGCAAGCATCAAACTTTAAATTGCCTCTCTCTCTAGGGTTATATATTTTCATAGGACATCTAGGGTTCAACATTTTCAGGGAAACTGCACACTAGGTCACTCAACTCATATACTTAGAGGTATTCTAGCTAGGGACTCGTCATCAAGTATTTCATCATTCCTATTTTTCAACATTTCAAATATTTTGGAGTTTAGGTCTCTAACCTTCTCCCGGAGTGGGTCGACTCATATCACAAGGTCACCCTATTCATATGTCACATGCTAGAGGTCCTCCTTTGTAAAGAGATTGGGGCCCGTGTTGGTCTCAAACTGTATGTCACATATCATATCTCAGCATGTACAAAACGAGGTACAAGCAAGCATGCCAACCCTCTAACTATGTTTAGCACATCAACCAAGCCATATGTATCATACAAGGTGCTAGGTTTAGCTAGGGTTGCATGGTCCAACTCATTCCATATCATTAAACATACTCGACCTTCCTCAAACAACTTGGGTCTTATCAACATCGACATCATCATCAATATTATAATCATCATCTTAGGTTTCTAGGTTATTCACTTGCCTAACCTATATCATGGCTCTAGACAACTCTAGAGATTATCACTATCATCTAAACTCTCATCTAGACTTGATGTTACATCTCTTTCTCTTAGGTTGCATGGAAACTCACTGCCTTTCTGTGTGTGGTAACATTTTTCATATGTACATATAATAATACTTGAAATATGTTTTCTCCAACGTTTAAACAGGCGATGACCAAAACCAAAACGAGTTACCACACTCATTAGGCAGTCTAGTATCATGACACCTAGAGAACTAGCAAGAACATGGTGCACACTTGTGTAGACATCCTAAGCACATGTCGCGAATCATGTCTAGGGAGGTAATTTACACAAGTCTACACCTAGTTCTAGAACACCTAGGTTCTAATCTAGAGGCTAAGTCAACCTAATCCACAAGGATATTTCATTAAGTTTCTAGGGTTGAGATGTAAGGTGAGTTTAATTTGTGTTTCATGTGAGCAATGTTTGGTGTAGTTATTGTTCATTCTCTGATACCATCTGTCACGGAACCGGAATCCCAGTCCCATGAAACAAACGTATACCAAAGGCGACATGCGGAAGCGTAAAGCTTAGCACACATGAACAGATAACAAGATACAAGCACCAACATAATCTCAACAATCAACAAGATATATTAAGTATCATCATTATATTACACGATTTGAATTACATATTCAAGAGTCACTTGATGAGAGAGGAGTACAATATAGGAGAGAGAAAATCAAGGTGAGAGAAAGTCAGGTTGTCACAGCCGACTTACCATACTTTTCCCAGCATTTTTCCTCAATATGGTTAGACCGGCCACAGAAAGTACATACGCGCTGTCCTTGCTGAGGACGCGCAGCAGCAGAAGGTGGGGCGGAAGGAGGAGCTCCGCGTCCAGCACCAGGTCCACGTCCCCGGCCAGCACCCAGGGGAGGACGGCCATCATTGGAGCGGCCACGACCACGACCACGCCCGCCCCAAGCAGCCAAAGCAGTAGAGTCTCCAGTCTCAGGAGGAGGAGACAGTGTAGATGATGGAAGGTGCTGGAGACGCTTGTAGGCAGTCTGCAAGGTAGGAAGTGGATCACTCGCCAAGATCTGATCTACCACGCCCGTATATGACTCGGGTAAACCACTGAGAAACTGAATCAGCTGAAGTTCCGCCCGCTGTTTTTGCATAGTCGCTAGGTCAGTAGACAGCGGGTGATACATCTCCAACTCACCCCACAGACCAGTGAAGGTGGAGAAGTAGTCTGATATGTCGGATCCCGTAAACTGTAGGCGCCCCAGTTGCTTGGTGATATCAAAGACCTTCTTGGGATTTTCACTATGAGAGTAGGTACTGGCAAGCTGATCCCACATCTGCTTCGCCGTAGGCAGCTGAAGAAGAGTGACACTAATCTTCTCAACGGAGCTGTTGAGAATCCATGTCATAACTGTCAAGTCATCACGAACCCAGTCATCAAAGGCTTTGATGTCCTTTGCATCCGCCTCCTCTGCAGGCTGAGGCGGGTCAGTCTGAATCAGGTGAGAGTACTTCCCTTGTGATTTGGCAAAGATCACAAAGGAGCATACCCAAAGCTGGTAGTTGCGCCCGTCAAGTTTAACAATAGTGACTTGACGACGCGAGTCTCTCCAGATGTCATCCCCAGAAGACGCCATGAGGACTGGAAGGAAGGCAGGTACAGGCACAAGTAGGCACAGGCAGAAGACGGACTACGCCGTCAGATAGACAGAAGCAGGCAGAAGCAAGTCACCGTGGACCTCTCACATACAAACCACGCCGAAGCGTAGCAGAAAACCCGGAGGCCGAAGCCTACACAGGCAGGCAGGCACAAACAAACATGAACCGAAGGTAGTCCCTCAGACGAACAGTGCGTCGATCTCCCCCTGAAGACGGAACTAGTCCAGATCTACCAGTGGCTCAGTGGTCCCGTAGAAGACGGCCACCCGACAGCGCACCTGTTGTGCGAACAACAACCAAGGTTGCTCAAGCACTAGCGATGCACCAAGCCAGGAGGCTAGACGGAACCACGAGCAGCGTACAACCGGCGAGAGGCCCCTACGTGGGCGGCGGCCCTGCTGCCCCGGGCGGCCTGACCGGCGGCGGCTCCTGCTGCCCCGGCGGCTGCTGTTGTGCCGCACGCACAGGCGCGGTGCTGCCGGCGGGAGAGGAGGGAGGGGTCGGCGGCGGCAGGGGGTGGAGAGAGAGAGAGAGAAAGGAGAGGGAGGCGGCTAGGTTTCGGCCTGCTCTGATACCATGTGACAGAGTCGGGAAATCCAAAAAGCTCAGGGTTGCACAATGTGTGCACCCTCATATATATAATAATGAGAGATTTACAGAGAGGTCCATATATAAAGGAAAATAACAAAACAAATAACAGGCTATGTAAAACAGGAAATATATAATGTAACAAAGATCAAGGTCTAAGACTTGGGAGCAAGAGGGTAAGTCCTTGGTGAAGGCAAAAGACTCCTTGCCCAAGTGGGTAAGTCCTTGGTGAAAGCTTCTCCGAGTGAAGGTGAAGTCAAAGGCTGAAGATCCAAGAAGAGCAGGTAATTCCTAAAAGGCTAAAGAGTTGTGCAAGAGTAAGTCATTGGAAAAGGCTGAAGACTCATTGCAAAGTGGGTAAGTCCTTGGTAAAGTTGAAGACTCTTTGTATTGGATAGGTAAGTCCTTTGGTGAGTCATGTGTTGTAACTTTTATAAGTGAATGTATAGAGGAAGACACACTTAGAAATCCTAAAGGTTGACCTCTCTAGGTAGTGGACTGACATACTCCTAGTTTGGAGTGTAGAACCACTCTACATAGCTTGTCATTTGGTGCTTATTCAATCTCTCTCTCTCTCTTGCTATGTATGTTTTAGTTGCACTCAAATTTCCTATTTAGCAACTGTATTTTGTGATATAACTTGAAAAGTTAATGAATTTTGTTTAAGTGCATTCAACTCTATTCACCCCCCCCTCTAGAGCATCTAATCACCCATTCTAAGATCCAACATAAAGTCCTTGAGTGGCTTCTCAGGCGGCAGCCCATTAAGCGATCGCCTAAGACTCGCCTATGTGCCCATATGATTCCCTGCTTTTGCGCCCGCTTTTGGCTGCCTAACTTTTGGACGCGGGATTTTTGTATTATTGCTTTCTTTTTTTCATTTTTTGTGTAGTAAAATGTCGTTGGTGTTGCTATATGTTGACTTTCCTAGTATCTATGTATGTGCGTGTCTGATTATAAGTGTATGTAATATAATGTACAATATTGTAAGTCTATGATAGTATAATACATTGTTGTTGTACATTGTATAACATGAAACGGTATCGTATAATACATTTTATAATACATTAATACATACATTATATATCTAGTTATCTATTGCATGTTGTATTTATGTACCTTTCTACCTTATATAATATAATATATCAATACATTCTGAACTGCAATCAGTGATTTAAAAAGCGGGTGAAGCGGCCGCTTAAGCGGTCATGCCTATGTCCCATTGTAATTTTAGCTAAAGCGGGCTTTGAAGCGTTTTGGACTGAAGCGGCTGCTTTTTCCCGCTTTTTGCCGCTTCATGCCGCTTTTTCAGCCCCGGTTAAGCGACCGCTTCAGGGCGCTTCACGACAAATATTGCTGGAGTGGCCTAATCACTCGCCTAATCTATAGAAAAATGAAAGCACTACTTTTGGGAGATGTGATGCTCCAGCTATTGTATCTCAAAAGGTGTAAATAAGTTTAGTAATTAGCATTTATCTTTACTTTGTTTCTGCTGTTTGTACACTCTGTACAGCTAGACTAGTACTTTGTACTTTCAAGTTTGTTTATGATATTATCATGTATATTTAATGTTGTTTATTACCGCCGATACTCTAATAGTCTGACATTTAGTATACTTGTACAAAACCTTTGCACAACCATCTGTGGGCTGTAACAAAATGATGTCGTAAAATATTGTTATATTGTCAATTATGTACTTAGTGCAGTAACTTATTGTTCTTTATGATTTACTATGTATGATATTGGCATGTATGTTTAATGTAGTTTATTACCACTGACAAATTAATAGTCTGCCATTTTGTATACTTGTACAAAAACTTTGCACAACCATCTATAGACTGTGACAAAATAAGGTAGTAAAATTTATTATATTGTTTATTATATACTAAGTCTAGTAGTTTATTGCTCTTTAGGATTTACTGAGTAATATCTAATTATCTTGATTCTACTATATATTGTCATGCATTTCTCTTTATTACTATTTAAATGTGCATATATTTATATTATGTTGAAGACTACCTTACTCAGTCAACAATATTTGTACAGAGTACTAGTATTTAACTACTACTACCTCCAATTGTTTTTACTAAATGATAATTTCTAAGCCCAATTGTTGAAACAATATTAAGTACATAGTACTAGTATGATACTTGATTGTTGAGCGAGGACTATGCAGTTTTATGATGTTTGAGTATTTTTAGCTTGTAACAATTTATTTTTGTAAATAGGACCCTTTTTCATATGTAAAAGTCATTCTGATGTAATGAAATATCATTTAGATGCTTGATTAATGATATGTTAGTAGTATGACGGTCACCAAAAGTTTTCTACATTTTTTAAAACAATGCAGACCGCTTTTTCAAAAAGCGCCCGCTTTGGTCCACTTTAAAGCCCGCTTTCCACTCCCCGCTTCAAAAGGGTCAATCCGCACGCTTCCCGCTTCACGCTTTCCAAAACCTAGAGTGCAATATATATATTCTAATGTTTAATATTGATAAATTATATAAGATAGTCGACCAAAAAAATTATGTAAAACATTCTATATTTTTTATTGTTTACTGCATAATGTACAGTTATAAACATATTCACTACAGTAACAGTATACTATTTGGGTATTACAGCTGTTAAACTGTTTGGGTGCTTTATTTTGTTATGTAGGGTGTCTAGATAAGTATAAAAGTTCCTTATAATTATATTACTTCTATACAAATATGTATATTTTTCTATTAAATCATATCAGAATTTAGGTACCCCTTTTATTGCTAAAGCGCTCACATGGGCGCTCAAGCGGCCACAAGGTACTGTCCGCACACCTCCCACTTCCCGTGTTTCAAAACATTGGTGGCAATTACCAACTCAAATACAGTATTATACAATCCAGAAATTAAACCACTCACCAGAAGTGCAGTCACCTGGTGGCAAGCACAGTCACAAAGTGGGAATGTGGTCCTCATGAGAGCATACATATATACCAATAATTCTTAGTATATAGCCTATATATATGTGTGTGTGTGTGTGTGTGTGTGTGTGTGTGTGTGTGTGTGTGCGTGTGTATAGAGAGAGGGGGGTCAACCTAGGTAGGAATCGATTCTAGCAATGCTCTAACATAACTCAATAGTTTTATGTGTAGCATTGATCAAATGTAATATCCATGGGACCTTACTCTTCTCATTAAATACTTAATTATGATTATTGTAAGCATGAAAAAAATTTGATTCTATGAAGAGTTGATTCTATTCTAGTGTCTCTCTCTCTCTCTCTCTCTCAGTGGTCGATCGTTGGCCATGGATGCCCATTCGGAGGCCTAGACGTTCCTAAGCACTTTTTTTACATTATTATATATATCATTCTTAGTTATCAAGGCGCCCACCTAGGTGCACCTAGGCGCTAGGCAAGGCGCCCAGCCTATTAAGTGCATTAAGTGGACGTCTAAGGCCTTTTAGGCTCAAATTAAGCCATTTAAAGGCTAAATTAGCATGAATCGAGTCTAGATTTGGTCAAATTACATCAATTTGAGTCATTTTATGGTTGAAATAGGCCTAATTAGACCAAATCAGGTCTGCTCTAGGGGAAAACAGGTCTGATATGGGGAAATGAGGTCTGATTTGGGCCAAATTGGTAAGTCCTTATAGTGTTGTTTGTTAAAAAAATTCTACGTCCTCATATTTTTTTTCTTCTTACTTCTTTTTCTTTTCTTTTTTTATCTTTCTCCTAAATTTTTCCCTGAATCCTACTGCTGCCGGCTTTTTTTGTGAGTTATTCCTCCTATATTCCCTCCTACTATGTGAGTATGTGCATGTCTTATTTAAATTTGTCCGATATCTCCTGCTACAAAATCTACTAATACTATTTGCATGTATTGGTTCTTTTTCTAAATTTCTTCCTCCTAAATCCTCTATATTTTCTATTTCAACACCTGCTACTGCTGTTTTTAATTTTGTTTTGTTGAATTCCTCCTCTTTCAATCTCCTTTTACTGCCCTTGTGTATGTCTTATTCTGACTTCTTCCTGCAGAACTCCTACCATTTGCATGTTTCTTTTTATCCCATTTTCTCTCTCCAATTCCTACTTATCTTCCTCCAACTGTTGTTTCTTTTTCTTAATTTAATTCTTTTGCCCCTGATTCTCCTATAGTTAACAATTCATATTAGATTTAGAATAACATTTAATGAATAAAAAATACATTATCACATATAGTATCATGTGTACAAACATTTATATATGTAACTGGGAAAAAAAGTTTAAAAAAAAACGCCCAGAAAAGCCCAGGCGGGCTAGGCGCCCCTTAGCTCAAAGCCACCACCTACACGCCTTGACAACCATGATATCATTTAGGTTTTCTTTTTGTATCAATTGTTATTTATGCTTGTTTATCATTAATTCATTATAGATTATGGATACTAAGTAATACTACTGTTTACACATACTGAGTTTTATTTGTTAATATTATTATTGTTTTATTATATTATGTAATATGGGTTTTTTTACTTTTACAATATGCACTGAGTTTTGTGTGTAACGAAAAATACTTATTTTGTATTATCTAGTGAAACTGAAACAGTAAGGTTATACGTGTTAATAAATAATAGTTGTTTCTATTCAGTGAGTTTCAGTACGTACAAACTATAAACAGTAATAATACTTGGTATTTATAATCTACAACGATTAATAAGCATAAGTTACAATTTGACTCAAACTGTTTGACTTTATCAAAGGAACATGAGCTAGTGGATAAAAAAAAATGAGAAGCTGGGGGTGATAAAAGAGCAGTAGGACAAGCAGGTACGATCGTAACAGACTAACAGTAATAAGGGAGGAGGAAATAAAAAAGAGCAGCAAGTGGAGAAGGGGAGGAGAAAAGAGCAACAGGGGAGAAGGAAATGAGGAAGGGGAGGAGGAGGATAATTAAGAGGAGCACGGGAGGAGGAAAGGAGAAAGAGAAGTAGGGGAGAGAGGAAAGGACCTGCTTGCATCCGGGAGAGATGAGGGAGCGGGGACAGATTCATTTTTTAATCCCACAAAATCAGGCCCAATGGTGCCTAGGGGGGGCACCCAGCGTCGTGGAGGGCCGCCCAGGCAGGCCCATGTATAACTAAGACATACGCCGACAAGGAGTGGCTCAAGTGGTCAAGCACGGTGTCCCCTAACCAAGGGACCCGGGTTCGAATCCCAGTTGCCGCATTGATCTACCACCCTCCCGGACGTTCGGCCTCCGTCACAGGCATGGGAGAAGGGGAGGGAATGCATCTCTTAATCCCATATATATATATATATATATATATATATATATATATATATATATATATATATATATATATATACACACACACACACACATAAGCGGGACATATTAAAATTTGAACCTTTGCTTCATAGGTTCAGAGATAGAAAATATGCAATGATGTGGTCGCCAAATTCTAGAAAATATGTAGTTTACTTTTAATCTTGTGATTTATATAACAAGTTATGAAACTGAGCATATCAGCTATATAAATGTGTTGTGGAATATGCATGCACTCACCGTTTTTTTTTTGGTCGGCTAAAATTCAGTTGCTATATAAAAACCAAAAAACTTTGGGTACATGTACATTAAGGACAGAACCCCTAAACAAATAACAAACAAAAAAATTGGAAAATGGAAGCAGACCAATAAATGGTTGCACCATTTCCACTCAGATCCGGGAACAGAAGGATCAAGAAAACCAAACACATCCCGAGCAGAAGTACAGTGACATATGTCAAAGCCCCCAAACCCTGACAAGTAGACACTTTCATTAAAAAACACATCCCTGAAAGATAAATGCTTCCTTGAGGGGAATTTCAAGCGCCATTCAAACATCACATGCAATTTTGAGTGGATTGTATTCAATCTTCAATAGTCGCTGCTCGAACTAGCATTTCACCAGGAAACAGAAAACTCCACAGCCTTGCATCATAGGAGAGAGTTGTCGAAGAGGAATCATTTGCCTTCAATGTTGTTGTACTTCAAAACCAGGAAACAAGGGACTCTGCCACCCGTGGACTTTAGTAGCCAACCACACCCGGTCCAACCAGCTAGCATTAACCTCACTCTCTGAAATTGTGGCGGAGAGGGAATAGAAACAACTATCGTCGTCAGGGAGGTAGAAGACAACCTGTTATTCTGGGCCAAACTACTGGACATCACCAAGACAACTAGCTGCACCAGATTAACTAAGAAGCGATATGGAGAAAACAAAGAAGGATCAGGCATAGTCATCGATCCATGGTATCTCATCATTTCTAACCCTCCTTGTCTTCTTCTTTTTCTTTCTTAGCTTCGGGCTCTCACTGAGTTTGAACTCGAGAAACTCTGGATCTGGTTCATATGAGCTTGTGAACTCAACATCTGATGTGGGTTCGCAAGCCTTGCGGTATTCAAGCGATATGCTTGATACCTGAAGAATCTTGTTACTTTGTGGAGTTAGATTTAGATTAGAGAGGTTGAGCTCGCATTCTAAATCTAATCCAACTGCTGGAGAGCAGACTAGATCGCAATGCATATTCGGCTGATTGGCGTCTGGCAATTACTTGGCTTCTCTGGTTTGTCGACAGTTCTGCTAGGATGACCAACATTGTGTCGAACAGGTTGGGTGCCTCCTGGCTTCCCCGAGCGGATTTGCAGGTTGCTGCCAAGCACCTTCCGCCTGGGCTCCAGGGAGCACGAAGTGAACCTATGCCCAAAGGACTTGCACTTGGAGTTGCACTTGGAGCATAAGACAGGTTTGGAGACGAATTCAATGCCGAGTTTCTTGGGGACTTCGTCGACCTCGATCAAGACTTCCCTGGGAAACCCAGCGCTGGATTCAAGCTCCACGCACAACACGACGTCCTTGAGGCAGTTGGCTGACAGCGCAGACTCGTCGAAGTCAACCGGGTACCCAAGGAGGCTGGTCGTGCCTTCCAGTCGATCCATCGTCCAGGGAACACCTGGATTAGCAATCTTGGTCAACACTGGAAGCTTCTTGAACGAAAGGGGCTGAAGGGGGTCGTTGGGTTCCCACGGATGAACGATGACGAGGGAGCCGTCAAGCATACATGGGGCTTCGTCCAAGATCCTCTCTTTCTATTTCAGTCGGGAGTTTGATGACGAATCCCTCGGGCTCTTCTGCAACGATCTGGAACTCACCACTCGGCCTCCATCTCCGCTTTATCCACCCCAGAACTTGGCCTTTGAAGGGCTTTCTCCCAGTGAAGCGGAGTGAAACATACTCTTTCCAACTGGGATCAGGATCTTTCCGGCACGAGAAGGAGAAGATTTTCTTGCCTTCCTTGACGGTTGGCTCCACATACTTGAGGATGGGGACGCCATCGCACGCTCTCCCCAACCTACTGGATTGCATCCAGTCAGGATCGGATGGAGGTGATGAGGAATCGCCGCTCCTCTCTAGCGGAGGTGTTGAAGAGGAAGGGGACGGGGAGTGATTGGTTGCAGATGACGTTCCCTTTGGATCCACGCGCTTCTGAGAAGAAGAGGGTGAATTCGCTCCATTGGCCTCCCTTGAGCCAACCGGAGGAGTCGTATTCGACTCTGGAACGCTCTCTCCCAGCTTCGTCGCCGCCGCTAGGGTGTCGCCCTCCACCTCGCCCGCGTCCACCTCGCCCTCGCCTCGCCATTTCCCCTTAGTTCACTTACCGTTTTTTAAAACAAATATGAAAATATCTTGATGATGGTGGCAATGTATCAAAACATAAAAATATTTATAACATGGTCCCCAAATCACCACTACCCTCCCCTATGAAAACACATTTGGGCTCCGATCCTCGACCTGCTTTGTGGAAAATATCACAGTTTCGTTAAAAAATTTTGGAAAAGTCACGACAATTGTGACTATATCGAATAGCTTTTACTTAGAGCGCTTAATTCCAGCCCACCCAAATCTTATTCCACCCGCTAAGCAAATCCTAGTTCACACATTGCCTAAATCATGGATCACCATCTACCTAAATTCTGGTTCACGAGTTGCAAAACCCCACCCTCAATTTGGAGTCCAATTCACACACCGACTGATCATTGTTGGCATTTGGCACGCTTCTTGGATCATAAGTTTTTTTATTTAAAAAAAATGGTGATTCCATTCAAACCGTCGTCGGGGCTTCATCCTGAGACCTCTTGGTAGCAGAGCAAGGATCTAACCATTGGGGTGTCCCATCTTGGACTTCTTGAATCATAGTTAAACCTCTATTCTAGTACCAATTCACCCTCTATTTGAATCATGTTTCACAGTTTCAGCATCTACACGAATCATGGTTCATTCTTTACATCAATTGCACATTTTCTAGTGCAGATTGTATTTGCATCTTTGTATACCAGCATTTGACCAATATGAGAATTCCGGTGCACTAACACTCCAACCTGATGCACACGTTATTCCAATCCAGGTGCACCAACATCTGGTATTTATGCATATCAATTGCTAGTGCAGCGATATCTAACCCTTGTGCATGCGTTAACTTAAAAATCAGCACAGTTACATTTTTTATAATAAAAAAAAATATTATAATCTTATTAAACCCCGGGGGATTTAGAACTAGTATCACAACTTTAGGACCAATACACCTACTATTTGACTACCAGCACATCCTTTTTGTACGAGGAACAATTATGATGATACGCCTAATTCCGCTTCAGTGTGCATTCTTTCTTCTAATGGTTGTGACTTGTGAGAAAGTAGAAACGGTGACCAATCATTTACTGCATACCATACACACACAACGGAAGGATTTTTGTTAGTGAATTCAATAGCAGCGAGATTCAAGAAAACCCATCACACAAACGTGAAGGCTGCAATTAGTAAAATTAATTGCGGAGATCACCGCGAGATCAGTAGGCTCATCCATTGATCGTACTACCTCATTTGGCTCTTACCGCTTCAATAGAGTCATGCATTTGCAAACTGGAAAGATTATATTGCACCTGAAGTATTACTCACCTAAACATGTTAATTTCAACCCAATAGTTTAGCCATAGTATTACGTTAATCAAGTCTAAGAAGAGGAGCAGCATAAGCCTCTCTGCCTTCTTTCATGAGATGATTTAGCAGAAATAAAATCCATCTCTACCCGCTACATATACTACTAGTATCTTTGAGTACGGCATTGTTAATCTACAATATATGGATTGGCTGAATCTTTCCGGATGGTATCATTGATCTATCGGCTATGGAGCTGGATTCTTGTGCAAAAATCATCAAACTATCGACTGTAAACAACCATCTTAAATAGTATGTGATCGTATGTTTCTAGTTCACAAACCTAGCATCTCGTAGTTATTATCTGAATAGTTTATTTAATCAAACCCAGCATGATTTTTAGTTAGTTTGTACCAATACATAGTTTTGAAAAGACATCATATTTGATGACAAGACTATTTGGTGCTTTTACTCCATGACTTTTTTTTTACCACAATTAGATTACACTTATGTGTGCATGGGATAAGTGATAAACTGCATGAACTTTAAATTTAATCAAATACTATTCACTTAAACTATAACTTAGCCCCTCCCCCCCCAACCCAACCCAACCCGTTGCCAAGATCTGACATTGATCGAGTCCAGGTTCATGTCAGTAAAAAAAAAAACTATTGCCCATGTGTGATGCAGTATAAAAGTTAACTGAGCGAGCAGTGTATGCGCAAAGAGGCTAGGAAATAAAAATACAAGCGTGTAGGTCCCCCGACTGACCTTGAAAGCATGTCGGGCCTTGCATCCCATGAGCTGGAGAGTGCTCTGCAGCATGGACCTGGTGTACCTGAAAGACGAAGGGGGGGAGGAGGAGCTGTCATCCTCAGAGGCAGGGTTATCCTTGCCGTTGCTGCCATCGACAACCTCTACATACAGAAGCTTGGGCGTGTCGGTTGCCATGTTGGTGTGTTAGGAGATCTTATATCCGTTGGGGGAAGGCAGTGCTAGGAGAACTTTTAACCTGAAATAAATTTCAAAAAAAATGTCAGGAGAAATCAATAAACCAAGCACCGAGATAAAAGAACGCAATCCACTAGTTACTTCGATGACAAACCAAAAGAAGATTAATGCCGAAATCGATTTCACAAGCAAGAAATCAAGCTGGAAAGGGCGTCGTCAATAAAAAAAACGCAGAGACAAAATTTGCAAGTGAGGGGAAATGCATGCGGGGGACCAGGTCGCGATCGGGGTCCGGGTCGGCAGCGTACCTCGGTGACGGAGAGGGAGAGGCAAGGAGAAAAGGATGGAAAGGCAGCGGGGATCGGGAGTCGCTAGGACTCCGAGAAAGAAATCTGCGCCTTTATCCGTGAAGAGGGGAATGTGGAAGGGAAAGCGGTGCTGTAGAGCATCATCACCATCCAGTCAGTGCTGGTGCCGCGGACGACGACATCACTATTACTTCCATTAGGCCATGCTCGGGGGCAACGTGAGGGGGGCGGGTGTAAGGGAAAAGGGAGGGAGAGGAACAAAACGGCTGGGATTGGCAGTGCGCCAGCATCTCGACACGAACCCCCGGCGGCCATGGCCACCGCGCTCCGATGCCGCTACACGTACCGCCCGCTCAGAGGCTGGGCATGTCGGCGGAGGAACAGCACTGATGTCCAATCGCCAGCGGACTCCCCCTTTTTTCCCGGGTTCCTCCTCTTTGGACTTCTTCTTCTGTGATTTGCAAACCGAGTTATGCCTTGGGTTGGCTTTCACCCCGTCCTGGGACTCTCGGCCGTTGGAACCATGCCGAGGGCCGAGGCCGTGGTCCCAACTCCCGCCAGGATTTCCGCGTCTGATTACTTGGTAGCCGGTAGATCAATCACTAATAACCACTCCCCAGTCCCTCTCCTCTCTCTTTCCATCGGATCAGCTATCACAAAAAGTCGAAAAGCACCCCGGCTCGACCAGGCCACGGACTCGGTGGTTGTCGCCACGTTGCCCGGTGTTGTTTCGTCTCTTTCATGCCGTCCACATCCACAATCAAATGGGGGCAGACTCCTCCAATTTGGTGGAAATGAACGGCCCAAGCAAAAGAATCTTTCCTTTCAGCTACGTTGTTTTTACAAGAACTAACGGACGACATCCTTTGATTTCCCTAAATAGAGCCAAATTCGCGAGGCCGAAGAATTCCATGCATCAAGACCCCAAGCAAGCATGCGTTCACACAAAATATCGCACAAGGAAAACAACTATACTATAAAAGGAGAGTGATGGGACATCAAATAAATATTAGTATTGATAGTGAGAAGGAAGAGCAATGGATAATAAAACATGTGGACACTATTCTAGAAAAAATAATGAAAATAAGGACATTATTCTTGAAGAAATAATGAAAAAGTATTGAGAATGGGTAGGGATTAGGACTTAGGTGGGTGGCGCTAAGAGCAGATCGACGAGGGATTGCTTGGATTCAAAACACCAATGACTTAGGTGGGTGGCACTAAGAGTAGATCGAGGAGGGATTGCTTGGGTTCAAAACCCTTAGAACTTAGGTGGGTGGCCCCAAGAGCTGATCGAGGAGGGATTGCTTGGGTTCAAAAACTCCACCCCTAGATATGTCGAAACAATTTTTTCATTGATATCTTCATTTTTTCATAAATTAAACGGTACAATCTATCATGACATCTCATGTGACTGGAAGATCAAAATAGTATTATACTCCTCATCTACAATAACAAAGGATGTGTCCAGAACTGCACGAAATAGAGGATTATCGAGCATAGGTTATAAGATATGTAACACAGATATCATACAATCAATTTGGTATCATGTCTTGAAGATCAACAACATATGTTATGTTTTTTATGAGGAGGCTTACGAAGAAGTAAAGAGAAAATAAAATAAATCTTCATGTAGCTTTTATCGATTTGGAAATGACGTGCGATCGAGTGTCCAAGGAAGTCTTATGGAGGATTTTGGAGAGAAAGGGTGTGTCGATCCAATACATTGACTTAATTAAAGACGTGTATGATATTTCAATTGTACAAGTATTGAGAATCATGGAGGAGAGTCATCAATGTTTCTTATCACAATTTGGGTACATCCGGGATCGAGACTTAGCCCATATCAATTTGTTCTTGTTGTGGATGAGTTGACAAAGCATGTTTAGGTTGATATTCCTTATTATTTGATGGTAATGTTGTGTTGATTCATGAAAATAAAGAAAGACCGGATGATAAAGTTGAACTGGAGAAGTGTTTTGGAATCTAACATATTTAGGTGGGTGGCGCTAAGAGAAGATTGAGGAGGGATTGCTTGGGTTCAAAACCCCTAGAACTTAGGTGAGTGGTGCTAAGAGAAGACCGAGGAGGGATTTCTTGGGTTCAATACTCCCACCCCTAGATCTGTGGAAACAAATTGTTCATTAATATCTTCATTTTTTATAAATTAAACGGTGCAATCTATCATGACATCTCACATGACTGAAAGATCAAAATAGTATTATACTCTGCATCTACAAGAAAAAAGGATGTGTCCATAACTACACGAAATACAGTGGTATCAAGTTGATGGGTCATACTATGAAGCTTTGGGAGAGGATTGTCGAGCATAGGCTATAAGTTCTATAACACAAATATCATACAATCAATTTGGTACCATGTCTTGAAGATCAACAACAAATGTTATGTTTTTGATAAGGAGGCTTACAGAGAAGTAAAGAGAAAATAAAATAAACCTTCATGTAGTTTTTATCAATTAGAAAATGGATTGTGATCGAGTGTCCAAGGGAGTCTTTGTGGAGGACTTTGGAGAGAATGGGTGTGTCGGTCCAATACATTGACTTAATTAAAGACATGTATGATATTTCAATTGTATAAGTATTAGGAAACATGGAGGAGAGTCGTCAATGTTTCCTATCACAATTTGGGTACATCAAGGATCGAGAGTTAGCCGATGTTCATTCATTCTTGATATGGATGAGTTGACAAAGCATGTTTAGGTTGACATTCCTTAGTATTTACTGGAAATATTGTGTTGATTGATGAAAATAAAGAAAGAATGAATGATTAAATTGAACTGGAGAAGTGTTTTCGAATCTAATATATATATGATTAGCTGAAGTCTATAGATGTAGTGTTTCATATATTAGTTTTTCCATTGAAAAAGGACTAGCAACAGAACTTGTTTCCCACTTGTCTTTTACTTTGATGTAAATCATTTTGTATGTATTCTTAAGTAAGATTTAGTGTCAAATAATAGAAGAGAAATTGAGCATATGCATGGAAATCTCACCCCTTACTGGAATTACAAATGGTGAGTCCAAGTTGAATGGAGTGGATCTATCAAAATAGGATAACTTCTATTACTTAGATTCCATTATTCAAATGGATGGAGATGTTCAAGTGGATGTTTGTCACTAAATCATAGCAGCTTGGTTGAAATAGAGGACTGCAATTGGAGCAGCATGTGATCGAAAGATCCCTCTCAGATTTAAAAGTAAGTTTTAAGGAACAGTTATACAACTAGGCATTCTATATGAGAATGAATGATGGATGGTGAAGAAACAAGACATCCACAAGACGTAAGTGGACAAAATGTGTATGCTGAGATGGATGTGTGAAAGACAAGAAAATATCACTTGAGAAATTACAATGAGCATTAATAACAAGTTGCACGAGGGTCGTCCGAGATGGTATGGGAATGTGTGATGCATACCAACTAATGTTACTATTCAAAGTAATGGTATTGAGTCAAAGCATAAGGAAAATAAGAAGTGGAAGGACTGAATTAACTTAGGAAGATATTAGAAAGAGAGTTTTGATACTTTACATCTTAATAAGAAAATGATAACATAATAGATTGGAAAAGAAGGATCCATGTAGCCAACCCCGACATGGTTGGGATTAAGACTTTGGTGATGATGATAATGATCATATCATATGCCTAGATACTAATGTGTTATTATATGAATGTAGCTTCTTAGGTTGCAGTCTTTGACCTTGCAATAGTCTACATTTCTCAGTCGTTCCTCACTTAGCATGTGGTTTGGAGATCAATCAACCATAGTCAATCGAACCAAATATCCTCAACTTTCATATGAACAACATCATGAAATCAAAAAATTTGATCACCAAAAAGGGCAACCATTGATTGTCTCTCTGTTTTCTCTAGTCTTCATTAAATAATTAACTTAATCATTAAGCATCAACTTTGTTCAAAGTATGTTCATCCCAACACCTTGCATTGTGTTTTCTAGATCCTCACAAGCTATATCATCAATGTGTGTTTGGTTTAAACGATGAAAAAATAGTTGAAAATTATATGGGATGGTATATTTTGTAATGAAGATGGAAAGAGAATAATATGTGGTACATGCATTTGCTTTTTAATTTTTTGTTCTAGTGCAATGACTAGGGAAGAGAGGTGAAACCATGAGATGGTATAGTTTCCATCAACCATATTTTGTAGTACAATGATGCGAGAAAAGAATAAACTAGTTAGGACAAGGTAGGATATGGAAACTCACACACCCATGTGACTCTATTATGTTGCAAATACTAGATGTCTATTCTAAAACATTTATATTCCAACTGTAAAGAAGCACATAATCACATGTTTTTACACAAAAATAGATCAAATATCAAACAAATCATAATGTACCAAGAAAATCCTAAAGGACACATTTGGAGGGTGCTTCCAACTATAAGTGTGAGAATGCAAATGAATCTATGAGTGTGACATTGTAACGTGTGTTAGGGGATTGTGGTTTGGCACTTTAACCATAGACTAGCTAAACGACATATTTTCTAGACCAAACTTGAATAGGTCTAGGAGAAACTTTATGTAGCCTCAATAGTGCATAAAAACTTAGTAAATTCAATATAAAGTCAGTAATATATAGCATCTATTACTGGCAAATAAATGTAGGTAGATTTTAAGAATATTCTTAATGAATAGACAATTTAACTGTGATATATATGAATGGTCAAAAAAACACTTTTGAAGGACAATTTTCTAGCTTAAGATCATGGACTAAACCAGTATCATATTTATTTTTAGCCTAAGGTATCTAGAGTACATCGAAGTTTACATACATACACTAAAGTTATTCATGTTCAACTAAATTGGTTAATCAATGACCCAGACTATAAACAAAAAATTCATAAATATCACTATCCATCAAAATCATATTGACATTAGTCTACTTTGTCAAGTATGGTTTGTCTAGAGGTCAATTGTGGTCTGACCACATCCTTAAATATTATGAAGATCATGAACTCACCAATATATAAAAATACATTATAAGCATGCAAAATTCAATATCAAACCCATATTGAGACAAGTTCAACAAGAAAACTAGGCCACAAATATTATTTTTTAGAAGGGCATATTTGGAGTCATGTATTATTTGATAATCTTCATGTTTTTTTATTTCTCAATCTCAATTGTTTCCCTTTCTCTAATCTTACTTATGTTCTATACAAAACTGAATATGAAATCTCATTACATGGATACTAGGCATAAATCTACTTTATGTGTTTTAATGTATATATATACAACTATGAAAGACCATACAACAATATACGACTCCATGTTCCCTGACAATGGGTACCCTAACGAAGATTTTTTTTTCATAGAAATGAAAAGATTAGGAGATCAAGATGAAAATTTAAGGAATCTTGGAGTAAGGTCAAAACATAGTTATGTTGCAACAAAGTTTACCCTAGAAGACGAATATGTTGGAACCATGGGAACATGGATCTATGTAAGGAGGCTACATCACACGGGAAAGATGATTCTTATATTGAAATGGGTAGAAATCCAGATATTTTGTCTCTCTAAATATGCAAGGGTTTGATTTCCTTTCCATGGATGCATTTTGAATCATGGTATTACTTGATTAAAATTTAATAAACAAATCATATAGGTAGAATAACATTGATGTGTAAATTGAATGGAGTGATCAATATTATCAAGTTGGACAAGAACTAATCATTAAGAAACATTACATATTAATCTCTAACACTAGTAGACATCTCATTATAGTGTTAGCTATAGAAAGATGGGGTTTGTAATTTATCTTTTTGATAAAGAGAACATTATGGTTGTACTTTTATATATATGTTCCATTTAGTATCGAAAATCAAATCATGGTAAATAACATTCCAAGAATAATGGAAAAGGAAATTAACATGGATTATAAGCTCGTGATTGTAGGTGTACATGAAATTAGATCCAATGACCTTCATACTCATATGCATAACTCTTATAAGATGAAAGTTGTCTGAATATCTAGAAATAATTGGTTGTGTTAGGATCAAAGATGTGAGGTGGTAGTTATTTATAATCACAAACGTGTGATTTATATAATAGGGAGTATAATGACATTGAGTGATAAGTATCGATTATATATGGTAATTTGTCAACCGATTATTCTATATATAAATATATATACTTATATATATGTGTATATATAGGGTAGTGATCCAGTGAGAAACATCCTATGGTGAGAGCATGAGAGGCATTTGAATAACTAAAAAATTATATCTATTTTTTAAAATCTAACTGTATAGATGGGAAAAGAATCAAATCATTTACCTTCCCACAAAAAATCATTACAATCAGATATTTTTTACATGTCCATATGTACAATATACATATTTTACATCCAACAGTTAACCTAAAATTCAATATCGAGCGTTGAAAAGTGTTATCTTGTTGTGAATGTTATAGAATTCGGATGATGATCAAATTTTGCAGGAAGACACATATTTAGATATAATTTAAATATAAAAGGTTGGATTATGAAAATTTGGTCTTTGTGGATTGTTATTCAAATGCCTCTCATGATCTTACCAAGATATGTTTCTCACTTGATCATTGTCCTATATATATATATATATATATATATATATATATATATATATAGAGAGAGAGAGAGACAGACAGACAGACAGAGAGAGAGAGACAGACAGAGAGAGAGACATGCTAGAATGCACTTGAGTGTCTTGGAGACACAATACACTCAAGTCATTTTCTATCATGCCACTATTTTTTCTAAAATTGAAATCGTCTATCTTTTAAGTACCTTGTGAATAAACTAAAGATGAAACTTTAGACCATTTGAACACTTATAGGCCATACATCTAAATATAACAAAAATGATGCACTTAAAATTAGTTATGTGTGTTGATTTTGTTGGCCTTAGTTTTGTGTCTTATAAATATCCAAATGATCTCAAACTTTAACATGTATTTATGATAACAATGAATATCAACACTTTAGATTTCTGTAATAATTGTTCTTGATATGTAAATATCACTTTAGTGTAATATATCATGATTCTCTCTCTCTCTCTCACTCACTCACACTCTCTCTCTCTCTATATATATATATATATATGTGTGTGTGTGTGTGTGTATGTATGGGTGATGTGCTTATGTGCCTGCTTTCCACATGTCTATGAGCTTGCTTCTCCAGCAGCTAGGGTGGCTGCTTGGCACAGAGTTTAGATTTTTTTATTTTTCTAATAAGCGAGCCGACATGTTTGTGTGTTTGCTTTTTCAGCAGCTAGGGTGCCCGTTTGGCACGCAGCTCAGATTTTTTTCATCTACATTTCTATTTTTTGTAATAATTGTCACCTATTTTGTTATTTTTAATTTTATTAGGAAATAGTAGGCTGAGGGGGTATTAGTTGACAAGTAATTCTGTGTGCCACGTCTTAAATATGATGTATCACCATATATATCATATAACTATATTTTTTTAAATTACAAATTGGTCTTTGTGTTTGTACACTACACTTTTATCTTTTCTGTCTAAAATTTTATATTGTATAATGAGACTCATCAATACTATATAAGAAAGTTTGTGAGGGTGGAACAAAATTTTCTCCATTATTTTTTGGAATTACATAGTGGTTTGTGTGTACATTATATTTTTATCTTTTCTTTTTAAAATTTTATATCGTATAAGGAGGCTCATCCACAGTATATAAGAAGCCCACGGAGGAGGCTGAATGCAATTGTCTATATTACTTTTTGGGGTTACAAATAGGTCCTATATGTGTACACTACACTTTTGTTTTTTCTTTTTAAAATTTTATATTATGTAAGGAGAGTCGTCTATACTATATAAGAAAGCATAGAAAGGGTGTTGAATGTAATTTTCTCCATAATATTTTTATAATTACAAACAAGTCTATGTGTGTGTACACTACACTTTTTTTAAAAATTATATATTGTATAAGATGACTCATCTATAGTATACAAGAAAGCCAACAGAGGGGACTGAATGCATTTTTTTATTTTTGTTTTGAATTACAAACGAGTCTCTATGTGTGTACACTTCACTTTTAACTTTTTCTTTTTTCAAAATTTTATATTGTGCAAGGAGACTCATCTACACTAAAAGAAAGTCTCTGGAAGGGGTTGAATGTAATCTTCTTCATTAACTTTTGGAATTACAAACTGGTCCCTATTTGAGCGGGTAGTATGTATCTTATTTTGAATATTAACTACATATTAGTCATCAACATACACAAAAATGATAATTCAAACTCACATTAAAAGCTTATCTAACAAATCTATTGTAGCGAACAAGAACATATGTCTTCATTATGCCATAATTATTATATGGTTACATATTATATTGATTCAATTATTTAACACATGCTACACATCCACCATTATTTTTTTGAATTACAAATCGGTCCTTATGTGTGTACACTATATTTTTGTCTTTTCTTTTTAAAATTTATATTATGTAGGGAGACTCATCTACACTATATGAGAAAGTCCCTAAAGGGGGGCTAATGCAATTTTATTCATTATTTTTTAGAATTACAAACAGATCCCTCTTCTATAGGTTAGTATGTATCTTATTTTGAATACTAACTACATATTAGTTATCAATATACACAAAAATGATAATTCAAAATCACCCAAAAAGCTTATCCAACAAATCTATTGATGCAAACAAGAATAGATATCGACCACCTCATTATGCCATAATTATTATATGATCACATATTATATTGATTCACCAGTTTCACATGTACTTAGCATGTGTCTTCCGCTCGTATATATATATATATATATATATATATATATATATATATATATATATATATATATATATATATATATATATATATAGTCAAGCTAGAATACACTCGAGTGTATTCAGAGAAGAACATACTCAAGTAGTTTTTCATGATGTAATATTTTTTTCAAAAATCTAATCCGTTGATCTTCTTAAACATCTTGTGAATAGATCATACACAAAATTTGAGCACATTTGGAAATTTATAGGTCATGTTATAAAGACTGCAAAAATTATGCATTTCAAATTAGTTTCGTGTGTCAATTTTATTACCCTTGGATGAGTGACTTACACTCATCTAAATGGGCTCAAAATGTGTATGTAGCCTAGTTATAGTATGACGGTGAAGATCAATAGTTTACATTTTACAAAAAAATAGTCTTGATATGCAAACACACTTGAGTGTATTCGTGTGATTTGTACACTCGAGTGTATTCTAGCCAGACTCTCTCTTTATGTGTGTATATATATATATATATATATATATATATTTATATATATATATGTATATATATGTGTGTGTGTGTCTGTGTCTGTGTGTGTGTGTGTGTAATATAATATATATACATATAGGTATACATATATACATCTGAGAAAACTCATGCTCTACTTTCAAGCCTTCTTTGATCTGTGATCACAGATGTTGGTGTTTCATTTTAAACTAGACAATGTTTCTTTTTCTGGGATTCTCTTTTGTATCAGTTTATTCAAACTACTAGATGCATATCCATTTTCTACCTCTGCTCTTCTAATATGAAGACATGAGCCTCATGGTCTCCGATTAAAATCTTTTCTGAATATTGATGATGATCATATGTATTCGCATAGAAGGGATCTCAAGCATCAATGAAGACTCTTCCTTACCCTGGGGTTGTACATATATCGGTCCAGACCTCTAGTCTAGTCTTGAATCAACTTTAATTTTGGTTTGATGCTCGGTCTTCTAATTTTCAAAATTTTGGTCTTCGGTCCGGTCCGGTCTAAAATTGGTCCAGACCATTCTAGACCGACTGGACCGAATAACATAAAACAATATCTTCCTATTATGAGTTAAATACAATAAGTGTTTATATCAGTGTCAAGGGTTATGAAGAGTTATTGGGAATGGAGTACATGATGGCCATATATATGAATAATAAGTTATATGTAACTTGTTAGAAATAATATTACTCTAAGATCGGAAGTAAATACTTGTTAGAATGTAAAATGAGAAGAAGTGCTGGAGTTATGTAGAAAACTTAAGTTTCATATCACCATGTCATATGATAATTATTCATTATATTATATATAAAGTTATTTTTGTACAAAAATAATTATTCAAAAAAGTATTATTAGCTACCATAGTGTTCTTATGAATAAATGTATGTTCATTGAAAATGAGAATAAGAATTTTTATATCAAATACATGAAATCACAAAAGCATACAAATAAATTATATTAGTTGCATTTTTTAATTTTCTCACTAATAGTAGTGAAAGGAAATTAGTGATCACATCCATACACAATTATTTTATATTTTTAACTATTGAGAATTTTAGTCGATCCGGTCTTGGTCCAGTCGCGGTCCGTTCTGTAAATTTTTTGGTCTGGTCCGGATTGAATCGGTTCTTAATTGGTCCTCAGTCTAAGAATTTCACTTATTTGGGTCTCGGTCCGGTTCGGTCTAGTCTGGGTTTGAACTGATGCACAACCCTACCTTACTCAATTTCTCTACTTTCTATTTTGGTTAACTTATTCTCTTCTCTGAAGTTCTCTCCCCTATCATTTATATTTAGGCCCAAGGATCTTGTATAAGTATGTGCATTATATATTATTGTTTTTTTTATGTTTACATTTTTATATAAAATATAATAAAAGAGCAGAAGGAGTTTATCCAACAACAACAAAATATTTTGGACTCCTTGAAATGCAAAATGAAATCATTAGCCGATGACACCAATCATGCTTCAATATTAATCCAAATTTCTTTGATAGGGAAGAGAGGATAGACGATAAAAGTCTTTCGATATTTACCACTTGTAGATATTAATAAGGAATTTATCAAAGATATAGGATTAGCATGGTTTTTCTTTACCATCCTTCTATATGAAATATGAAAATATAGTATTCTAGTTTAATAGGGTCTTATACAACACTTATTAAAAATATTTTAGTACAAATTGTTCTACTATTCACTTATCATGGATTGTTTCCATCCACAAATCTTTGATTATTGATATGAAGAGGTGTAATGTGGGATATCAATCATACTTTTGACTCCATACTTGTGGGTCTCACATCTCATTTGTCTAATATCTAGGAAGATGTGGGGGAAAATTATATTTGAATATGTTGAAAAGGCTAGAGGATGGATAGTAGGTGTTTATGCCTTTTTTTAGTTAAATAGATAAACACAGAGATGATAGGCATCCAAAGAATGTTTGAATAGAACTCATTCATGTCAAAGTTGATCATGAAGATAAACCAAACTTAAGGTGACTATGAACAAGAATAAGATGCATTTAAGTTTAGAAGGCTAGGGTGGATTTTCTTACAACTGGGAGAAAAAAAACGTCATTGACATAAAGTATCCCATAACAATGGCATGGAGTTTAGGTGTGTTAAGTGTAAATGCATGATGACAATTCGAGATGTACAATAGGAATAGAATAATCTAGATTAAAGAGAGTTTGTATGAGCGAAGATGAAATGTAACATATTTTTAGTCCAAAGAGAGTTTGTTAGGAGGTGGTTGGGTGTGGTAAGTGATCTGAAACAAGATGCAAGTAATGTGTAGATTTAAGAATCAACATCGATTGTGTCAGAATTAGTGACACTTATGTAGTTGCACTCTAGCATTCCATTTTCAGTTGGAGGTGTGGTTCTAGGTGAACACAAAAAGAAGCCATAGCATTTCCTGTTGTCGGGATGATGCCACATGACTGCAAATAAAAAGACCGACATCGCATAGCTACAAGTCGCTAGTCATTTTGGTGTACATGAAGAAACTCTCTTTGACAATGCAAAAATCTTCTCTGGATGAAGAACGACACTACTACTTGAATGAGAAAATCTATTGACAGAAACATATGGCATGTGAATCTGGCATACGTTAGCGATAAGTATGCTTTATCTCAAACATTCGAAAGTGTATGTGTGTGTGTGTGTGTGTGTGTGTATATATATATATATATATATATATATATATATATATATAACTTAGGGTAGAATTTGAGATAAAACTAATGAGAAGTTACACAACTATAGCATCTCTCTTTGATTGTGTTAAGGTATCTCCACGTCGAATAATTGTAAAACAAAAATAAAAAGATTGATTGTTGTCTAACCAAAAGAAATGTATGTAGCATCAGGTATGTGTTTTTGTATATTGTCACCTTTAATAAAATACTTCTGCTTCTATCTAAACCTTATTAGACAAACTATATATATATATATATATATATATATATATATATAGAGAGAGAGAGAGAGAGTCAGGCTAGAATACACTCGAGTGTACAGATCACGCTGTACACCCCAATGGTGTTTGCCTATCTAGACCATGTTTTTCCAAAATCTAATCAATTGATCTTCATGGTTACAATAATAATAGGTCACATATAAAATTTGATCTCATTTGGATGAGTGTAAGTCACTCATCCAAGGACAACAAAATCGACGCACAAAATTAATTTGAAATACATGATTTTTTCCTCCTTTAGATGCACGACCTATAAGTGTCCAAATGAGCTAAAATTTATCATATAGTATGTTCTTATGATAATTAAGAAGATCAACGGATTAGATTTTTCAAAAATTTATTGTATCTCAAAAAATGACTGAGGTGTACGGTGCCTCCGGTACACTCGAGTGTACACTAGCCTGACTATATATATATATATATATATATATATATATATATATATCCAAAGTGTGATCCATACCAAGTGATTTGATTTAGTGTGCTACTATTTCTAATAATTATCATGATATGCAATAAAAATATAAATATGACACATTCTCACAATAATTTTTGCCACTATAGCACCCCATAAAAGAATGTCTTCAAAGTAGCCGACTGTTGTCAACTATATTGTTATATATGGTGGTTTATGTATCGACAGTTAGAACCCCCATACATATTTTTATTAATATTTTCTAGAAAAGAAAAGTATAAAAATGCCACATTGAATGGTGATACATTTAAATTCAAACGTCAGTGAAGACATTGACGGTGTCATTTTCACATTTTTGTTGTTTTAAAAAAATAACAAATATTTTTTTAACACAAAAATATTTGGTCACATACAAAGTGTTTTATTTTGGAGATATTTTTAAGTGAACTATTATTATATTTTTAAAATAAATATATAGTACTTTAATTTTTTTCCCTATATAATATATTGCCACCGCATTCATCCGAAAGCTAAAAATGATTCCTACATGTGGGGGTGGCAATAAAAACCCGACTAGACCTTACCCTGCCCAACTACACCTGACCCGTTAAAAAAAATGTGTTTTTTAGGTCTGGTCAATTTTTGGGTCGGGTCCATTTTATTCAGGGTCGGGTCCGGTTGGGTATTATTTAGTTTTTGTTAAGTATGGTCGGATCAGATTTTTAAGTTTATAATTTTTTTACGGATATTTACATTAGAGTATATTTTGTGATTCCGAGACGGATTGGATTTACTCGGCTAGCAAGACCCGACCTATTTTCAAACTAACATAGAGTCAAGGAGCGCATTATACCCTTACATCCAATCAGGCATGTTTAGTTCCCGGTAAAGGATGAAGAAGAAATGTGACAATGGATACGGTTGCATGGTAAATGAATTGGATAAGATTTACCTGTGTTTGGATACGCAAAGGACGATTGGACGGATTTATGACCAAAAGACAAGTAGTCTTCCCCACTGCAGTGAACCTGAAGGCTTTTGTTCATTCTTACCTCATAAGCATCTTGTAATTCCACAATAAAATTCGTAAATTTTAGGAAGTTCTCATCGGCGTTGCCCATAATGGGAAGGAGACCGTGTGATCTAGCTATATCTCGAATCGAATGACATTATAAAGTAGTGATAACTCTGTAGACAATGGATAAGAATTTCTTGATAACAAGGTGAATGTCCTGTATCAATTACGGAGCTCTGGACTGGACTGCAGCCTCTTTCTCCCTCCTTGTTTCTTCTTCTTGTAGAATCTACCGGTGGATTCCCTGCTCCTTTACCACACGAACAAGACGATGAAACGCAGCAGCACGATTCTCTATCCCAGTGCAACAACGGTTCTTACATGGCATGAGAATGGGGAGGCAAACTTGGATCCTTGTTAATTGTTGCCCGTCTTCGGAATGAGTTGCAGAAGGTGGAAGGCATACGTGGATGGGTACCAGGTTGGGCTTCGGGGGTGGGTTTAGGCGTATACCGCTCGAGTACCTGGTGGGTGTACGAAACTCGGAATCCCTCTCGGTTAGGACTCTGAATACCACCCGTAGGCAATTCCTGGCGTCTGTTTTTGCCCAAGCAAACATGGGATTCGATGGTTAGTGGGATTCTAAGTGCCATCCCATCTACAATCCAGCATACCAAACGTGGCTCAGTGTATGGCTGTTCCAGAGCGAATCAGTCAAGTACTAGGCAAGGACATCGATCCACATCCGTACATGGGAATCGTGATGAGAAGAAGAAGAAGAAGACAATAAAAATCATACGCGTCTACGTGCAAAAAAGAGACCTGTATATCATCACGGATGACGATGAGAGTCCTAGTAGAAACAATACTCTACTTCTTGCCGTATGTCGAGCTTCATGTTAAGTGAAACAGCGCAGTGATCACGCAGACGGCAGCTAATCAAAGACTAGCACACACACGTGCCTCATTGAACATATTTATTTTAAATATTTAAAAAATAAAACTTTTTTAAAAGGATAATCTTAATAGTGTCCCATTGAACATGTTTATCTTACATTAAATATATGAAAAATAAAATTTTCTAAAAAGATAATGATAATCTTCGTAACTGTCCAAAAAGATAATGATAATCATCAACGTGTTTGCAGAGACGTGAGAAAAAAATTGTGAGAAGAGAGAGAATCAAAGAGAAGGTAGTGTTTGTGAGAAGAGAGAATCAAAGAGAAGGTAGTGTTCTTTTTATAGTAATAGTTTTTTTTTATAGTAATATAGATGCGTGGTGAACTGGTGGGACGTACCGTTATGTTATTGTGTAGCTTCAATCGAGGATTAACTCGAGGGGACTAAGCCGCCACCTGCCTTGGATCTCCGTCGTGTGGCTGGAGATGGAAGACCTCCAGGCTGCAAAGACGACAATAGAGCAATGTACGTGCGCGAATCGGTCGCTTGGGCGCGGGGCTCTGCTCTTTGGGAGAGAGGAAATGACTGGCTCCTACCAAGGGTAAGCAAGGGGGAAAAGGGGTGTATATGTATAGCACTTGCCAAGTGCGCGCAGTTGGGGGAAAAAGTGGTTTACAACTTTCCAAGTTTCCGATCAAGCGTGCATGGCGGCCCGAGCCACGACCGACTCGAAGGTTCTCCACGTAACCCTGCACATGGTGGATACCAACAAGTTTTTGAATAGATGGCTCTTTTTCTGCTATCAGATCAGATGGCGGCTGCTGTGCGGGAGGAATATCGTCTGTGTACCCCTGAACGCCTCCTGGTTGCTTGATTGCCACGAAGTCGGATCGGTCGGGTCTCTTGGTGACCTGTACGGCTATGGTTCTTTCACTTCCTGTCCCTGATAATCATCGGTTGAGCATCAAGACCAAAAAGTTTGATTCCCTGTGGACGGCACTACGCAACAGCCCGCTCTTGAATCCATCCTCCACCACCCTTTGCAATACACAGTTTCAATATAGTGAGCCGAGAAGTTTCCTGTCCAATATGAGTATTGTGGTTGATGAATTGTCGTGCATGAGATATGGAAAATGACCATACACATTCTAATTCTGCTACCATTTTCTCAAAAGCTTTGGATTAAATAGGAGAATTCCCTTGTTGTGCTACTGGGCAAAAGTTCAAGTCCTACCGGTTCTTTTTCTTAGAAAAATTGCAAGAAAGTCATTCTCTAGAGATCTGTGTGCTCAGTAAAATGCACAACGCACCATACATTGCAAATATCCCAACACATAAAAGTGTTGACACAAGGACCGGGACTGTCCTGAGGTTATCTTAAGAAAATGGGCATTTAGGACCAGATCCAGACTCGTGTTGTTGTGCTGGCACGGAAAAAGAAAAGTGAGAGAAAGAGAGCAAGAAAGGAAGAGAAAAATGAATAGATAAAGACTTATTTTGTTTATAAATTTCAATTTATAACAAATTCTTTTACAAAATAAAAAACTTTAAATTCTTTTAAAAAAAAATACAATCCAACAATAATAACGTCGATATACTTTTGAGAAAAATAATATGTAATATAAATATAATTTGGATGATATTATTTATATTTCTGAGTTTCATTTCCCATTAAAATGAGTATTGTGTCTTCATTAATGATATGAATACTCATTTTTATACCAATATCAACTTGACAAAATATTATGATGTATGTCAAAAAGAAGTACTCATTTTCATAATGTATATAATACTCGTGATGAGATTGTACACATTTTTTTTGTATTGGATATTCTAAAATAAGTTATTGTATATATATTTTATGGATAATACTTATTTTTTGCACACACACATATATGTGTGCGTGTTTGTGTATATAACAATACTCATTTTCTATATTATTTTTGTATATTGTATTATTTTCTCGAAAATATGTGAACATTGTTCATGCATCTTTCTTAAAGACTCTAAAATGAGTACTATACTAAAAGAACAATATGCAATACTCATTTTTCAGTTAGTATGTTACTTAAGAAAATATTACTATACCCAAAAAATATAATGTTATACTCATTTTAATGCTTATTTTAAAATACAATGACATACATTTGAGTCATAAATTAAAAAATGAAAAATGATACTTATTTTTTAGTTAGCGTGTTAGTTATAAAATGAGTACTATCTCCAATGTGCAATACTTTTTTTTATACTCTGTATTATTTTTCTCAAAACTATGTCAATATAAGTGTTTTTAAAATGTATTTTTTTGTAAAGAATCCAATCATTTGTATTTTGTCAAAAACTTCATTACAAATTGGAAGTTATAAGAAAAACAAGTTTCTCTCTCTTTTTTTTTTTTTCTTTCCTATGTTTTTGTTTGGCCATGGGTACAAGTGGGTGATGAAATGAGGTGTGTGTATCACTATTGATAAGATATCTGTAAAGACCCGATCTTTACGATCAAAATTTAACAAAATTTATATCTAAAAACATAAATAAGTCTTTTTATTCATACTATTTTCTCATAGTACATGTTGTTCTTAGAAAAGATAATGATACATTGAATATTGGTGAATAAAATTTTAGCTAAGCTAATATTCATCTTCTAACAGAGGGCATCTCGTGCAATCTCTTTTAGGACTTGCTTTGATAACATGTCCATAAATTCCTAGAAGGAACAAAACCACACATAGACCCCAAGAAAGGAAATATAGGTCAGTCAAAAGACTGATAAAAAATCAACATTTGGAAATTAAACTAAATAGACATCTTGCTAGAATGGACTTTTATGATAAAATGTAAGTAACTAAATAATCTAGGCAAGTATCAAATGGAGAAAGGGTTTTCAAAGTGAATAGGACTCAATCTCAAATTTTAAGATTAGAGATTCAAATTTTCAAATAGATAACACCTGTCAATGTTTGTGTTGTTGGGGAAGCAGCATGTTCGTTCTTATGGAGAACAACAATGCACCAAATAAGATTCCTAATATACTAAGGGATCCTATGTCCTTTAAATCTACATAGAGGCATGAAGCATAATTCCACTAAACTAGTGGACACTAGCTTGCCCTTTTTTGACATTTAGACAATGTGCTATTATTTTCAGAAATAATTGCCGGTGACCTTTCACAGAGGAGGCTAAAGTTTTATAACATATTAGTCCAATACACCTATCTACTATGAATACTTTCAAGAAGAAAATAAACTTTCTGAAAGTAATAAAAATTTCATACCTTGATTCAAAAGGATTCTGAGTATTAAGCTCCATGGATAGATAAAAGAGATATCTACAAATGTAGGACAACATTGGTTACTATTGTCTAATATCAATTGGTAATCAAAATTTTATTCTATTATTCGTGACTAGGATTTTCCATCTAGGAGTGTTGTTCGTATTTCCATATTCTCATTTTTAGGGTTTCTATCTAGGTTATATATTATATACTTGATTGTTATATTACATTTCCTCCATATTAGATCTTAGATTAATGTATACTTCTATTTAGTTATTTGGCTCAAAGGTGTTCCTTTACTAATATACCCTTACTAGGAATATATAGGGTTTACATTATGAATACAATCATATGTGAATACATAAATGCTTTTCATTGGTTTAGGGTTTGTGGCTCAAGTGGTCAAACACAGTGTCCCCTAACAAAGGGACTCGGGTTCGAATCTCAGTTGCCGCCTTAATTTACCACCCTCCCAGGTGTTTGGCCTCAACCACGGGCGTGGGTGGGGGGAATCTTTATCTCTTAATCCCATAAATGTTTTTCATTGTACTTATGGGTAAGTATGGCTATGTCATATCGCCTTAAGGTACTAGAATAAGTCATATTATAACCCTTTAACATTTTGTTTCAATTAGGTCAGTCAACATAAAATATTTCCAAAATCGATATTGCTTCACACCTATATACATGTATACACACACACACACACACACACACACACACACACACACATATATATATATATATATATATATATATATATATATATATATATATATATAGGCTAAAAGAATTATGTACCCGAGTACATGTAGCTTACATGTATCCACCTTCATTTGTGATGATTTTAAACTTCTAATAAATAATCCAACCTTATGGGTGTAAAGTATACCCTTAGATAAGATGTGTACAAAAAATCACCACAATTTGATATTCATAGGCTATCCAATAAAAGAATATATATATATATTCTAATCAACGGTAAGTTGCAGAAATTGTATAAATTATTGAATGATATCTTGATATATCTCATGATCTATATGAGATATGGTTATGATTTTTAAACACATCTAATCTATATAGTGTTGAATCAATCCATATGGTTGGATTTTATCAACATACTCCCATGTACTATTTTAATGGCCGGTACATATAAGTTACATGCACCGGCCGGTACACACTTCCTAACCTTATATATATGATGTTAAGAAGTGTGTACCAGTCGATACATGTAACTTATGTGTACGTGTCATGAAAATGGCACATGTTGAGCATGCTAAAAAAATCCAACCATACGGATTGATTCAACACTATATAGATTGGATGCATTTAAAAAATAATCACCATATCTCATATAGATCATGAGATATAATGATATATCATCCAACGGTTTTTGTAGTTTTTTCAACTTACCGTTGATTACTAAATATGCATATTCTTTCATAGGATGATGTATGAATGTTGTATTATAGTGATTTTTGATACACATCTTATCTAAGGAGCATGAATCACATCCATAAGGTTAGATTGTTGAATAGAATTTCACAATTATTACAAATAAAGATAGGTACATGTAAGCTACATGTACTCAGGAACACAATTCTTTTAGCATATATATATATATATATATATATATATATATATATATATATATATATATATATATATATATATATATATATATATATATATATATATATATATATATATATATATATGGACTAAAAAAGTAACTGCGTAGAAAATATACAGTCAGTAAATATATGGACGCATTTTTTTATTTTGGTGGGGCAAATGATATTATTTTTGGATGAAATTTTTTGGGGAGCTAGATAAAATGCTCCTCTACAATTGTGATTTTAAAAAAAAAAGTGACAGGAAGGGTGTGCGGGTAGCTACCCGCACGGGTATTAAAGATGAACCCATACACACACACACACCCCTTGGGTTTAAGTTCCATATATATCCATATGGGAATGCATAACAACTACTTATTATACATATGGTTAAACTAATATTTAGGTATACCACATAAGGTGATTAAGTCAATTATATTGATTTACTCATAGTCACAATTAGCAAGATTCAATATTATGCATATATGTTCTTTCTCAGGAAAAATCTACATACATAAACATAATTCATATTAATTAATCAGCCCATGTTACATATTGAATATGCACACACATATATATATATCTTCATTAACAAAATAATGAAAGTATTAATATATTGGTGAATACTAGTTACATGATCCCACTACCTACTAATGACAATGTAATATTATGTAGGATAACCAAATTTGGAATAATTAATTGATTGATTCGTATGGTTCATTGAACTAACCGGGTTTATATATGTCATAATCATATGAATAACTAGCTCCTTATATATACCACACACATTTTCGTTAATTTATGAAATTAACATGCATACAAAAGTTTCTAGCATCTAGCATATAGGAATACATATTGATATATATATGTGTGTTTATACATATATAGTATTCAAAATAGCTATTTGTTTATAATTGATAGTAGGTTTCATTCATCGCATTTAGGTATGCACATAAAACAAAATATTGTAGACTAACTTACTATAAAATTGAGACGCTACAAATCTTAGGTTCCTAATCAGTTCATGTTGCTCGAGATCTTTCCTTTCCAACCCGTCACATTCATCAAATCCAGACCATGGATGATATTTTAGTTTCCATGTCTTCACGATTGGGAGTAAGGGTTACTCTAGTGATTTTTAGGAAGCTAGGTAAGACGATGATGTGATACAACCATGTGAGGCACAACGAAGAAGAGGAGAGTTGAGTGCTAAGTTGCAGTGGTATGATCACTAGGTTTTAGTAACGTATGTGACTATTGACATGTTGTTCTTCATCTTTGTGGTCATCACTAGATGGGCAAAGAACTCCTCCTCAAATATCCGAAGATATGGCAGCTGAGAGAAGAGGTAGCCCTAGGATTTTATAGAGTTGTTTGGAGTAGTTTGTAGAGTAGGTGATACAATGAGAGTTGGAGGAAAACTAGCAAGGTGAGGCAGGTAGCATCAGAGTGGCTACAAGTTTCTTTTGACAATTCATTAATGTCTAGAGATTGGTTGGCATATCTTGGGATTTTAGGTTACAAAGAGGTCTAACGTCATATTGTAGGAGGAGGAAGCAGTTGTAGATATGATTCATTTGACATGGTCTCTATTGAGTGATAAGACTATTGGATGAAAGACTTACAGGTTTGTTGATGACAAGGGGATCTGGGGCTATATGGGGTGAGAAAGCCTAAGCTAGGGCTTTGGGGGATGTTTCAAGTGATGAGGAGAGTAGGTGAGGGAGAAGACAACTAGTCAGGGCTGCGATTTGACGGGATATGAATCCAAAACAAATTGACTATCATTTCTTATGTTTTCCAGGTTAGCGAAGATGTGATGGCTTTCCTCTATGGTTTTCTAGATGCTCTCGTTGGATGAAGGCCTTCTTTGTGAGGTTTATTAGGGTTTTCCTAGGTTGTCATTTGCTTCAAAGCATTCAATGGTGATTAAAGATAGGATGGCATCACTGTGCAGGGAGGAGTTCGTCGCCATTCCCTATGGGAGCCCAAAACTGGTAGTTGTAGAAGATGAGAACATGTGTGTTCTCACTTATAGTGTAGCTGCTAAATACATGTGTAATTTATTTAAAGGTCCCTCTTTTCTAATTGCTCCATTCCCTCATAACTCCTAAAATGTAACTCCCAATTATCTAAAACTTTGACCATGAGTCTAATTCTTCATTTCATATAATAAAATGTTAACACTCTAAGTTATTGATTTAATTTGAACAAGCTAAGTATCCTCACTATATATCTACAAGTGGATATACATTACAATATTATTATTTTAAACTGATTTGAAAACCATTAGTTGTATATCCATGATAAATATACGAATGAAGGTCAAATCAAGACATTTAGACACAACTAGTGCAAGTTTCATTAATGGATATAAAACTTATTTATGGAGATAAATTGGGGGACCAATTTGCAAATATATCAAGAATAAGGGGATTGAATTTGTGACATAAGAAACCCAAAAGATACCAATTACTTCTAAAGAACATGACAATTGATCAAACTAACCAAATGACTTGGAATGAAGGTGAACTTTTCAATTGAGATCAAGTTTAGAAAAAAATGAGAATTATACCTCAAATATAGATTTAGTACCCAAATTGTGATATGTTACAATATCTTTGCATAAATCCGACTTTTTATTTTCTAAGTACACAAATATCAGATAACAAAGTCAATATAGTTATGACCTTTATATAGAAATAGAATGCATACATACAACAAACTCCACTACCAAATCCTTTTGAATGGAAATATCAATCATCGGAAACACTAAAAATTAGTCGAGTTTGTGAGGATATTTATCATATTTTTAAAAAGGATGATTTTGTTGTGGATGTTACAAATAAGCCAAATTTGTGTTAAAAAATGGATATCCTTCCAATCAGATTGTAACATGTTATAAAAGATGCATTTTCTCCTTAATTCTCTTTCTCGACATGTTGTTTAAACTCTTTTTTAGTATTTTGAAACAAAGGATAATTACAATGATCAATAATAGTCATAATTTATTATCACTCTATCTCATCACATTTATAACTATTCATTAATATTTTCTCTCTCTCTATATATATATATGTATATAAAGGTATGTATGTGTATATATATTTGCTTATGTTTTTGTTTTGAATTGCTTCTCACACACTCTCAAATTTCCCAGGCCCCTAGTGTCCACATCTCCACCCATCTGCATGGGTCGGTCCAAGAGTTGGAGCCGTTGTGCATCCGTATGTCCAATGTCCAAGCAGGGGGCTACTGAGGTACCCCATGGAAAAGGCAGTCCACCGCTGGGTGCGATAGGCGATCAGCAACAGGGAAATGACATGACCTCTATCACCTCAGGACCCAGAGGAGTAGCGCGGTAGTGGTGAAATAGACCCTGCCTCTAGATGATTCAGTCCTGATCCCAACCACTACTGGTGTGGTGGTCTTAGGCGCTAGAAGATTGGTAGAGACGACCATCAAGCTGCTAGTGTGGCTCATCAGGTGAACAAGGATACAACAACTTGGTTAATAGTAGGCAATCCTAATGTGCCTTCAACGGAAGTGACTAAATTCATGGAGAACTAGGGAAATGGGGAGCACTTGCACATGACCGATAGGTTTGCAACACTCAATAGTGAGTCTGGAGAGAGTTTTGCAGTGGGCGATCCAGTGAAAACTAATGATACCAGCCACAGCCTTGGACACACACAGAGCTCCACTAGGAGTGGAAGAGGAGGAAGTAGTGGCCAGACCCACTCTGGGAGGGGAAGAGGGTCTCACACCAAATAGATGTCCATCTCAAGTTGGAATGTGAGGGGTGCCTCACTTACACGAAGCCCAAAGAAGTTCAAATTTATTCTCAACAACATGGATGTTGATTTGTGTTTCTATTTGGAGACACAAATCAAGAGGGGTGTTAAGGAGAGGGTGGGCACTTCATTCCCTGTAGGGTGGAGTTCTTTATCCAACCTCAATCAAGAAGATTTGGGTAGGATCTGCATCAGGTGGAATTTAGCTTGTTGGAACCTGGTTCCCATTTATGAAATAGGACAATGCATGACTATAAGCTTATTTAATAAAGGAGGGCTCTCTTGTATAATCTCTGTTGTATATGGAGAAAATGTGGAGAGAGATAGGACCTTTCTATGGGACTGCATCATGAAGGCCTCCCACCAACAAATTCCATGACTTGTTGTGGGGGATTTCAACATCGAGCAGATGGAAGACAAGAAGAGAGGAAGTAGACATGTACCTGAGTATGTGATGGAGAATTTCAATCAAGTTATTGATGATGTTGCACTCATGGAGCTAGACATGATTGGCGGTCATGTTACTTGGTCCAACAAACAACGTGTACCTAAACATATAGACTGTAGGCTGGACATGGGTTTCATAAATGAAGAGTGGGCGGATATCCTTCCTAACTCCTTCATCAAGCTGGGATCACACCCTTTTACTGACTAGGGTTGGATGCAACTTAACCTAAAAGATGAGGAAAAATTTCCCAAACCCTTTAGATTCCTTAAACTGTCGTGTTCTTGGTTGAGTTTCAAAGAGGAGGTGGAAAAGGGATGGAGTGTGTATACACAGTAACCCCTTATTATATTGTGCAAGAAACTCAAAAATACACATTGTGTCTGAGAAAGTGGGCCAAGGAGAAAGTAAATATCAAGAATATTCTGCCCATCGGTAGAGAGGATTTTGAGAAAGCATCTTTGTAGGTACGGCTCCATCCTCTGTGCCCTGACGCTTTAGAGAGGGAAAGAGAAATGGAGAGAAGGCTAATCAACGCAGAGAAAGCTGAGGAAAATTTCTACTTGTAAGGAAGTAGAATGGCGTGGCTCAAAGATGGTGACCATAATATTAAGATTTACCATTTGGATATTAAGAAATGGGCACTCAAATATGGTACTTTTTCCCTAGTTAGAGGTGACAGATATGTAGTGGAGGGTAGGTAGTTGGTGGGTGATGAGGTGGTATATTATATCTATAATTTGTATGACCAACCCACTGTGCAGGCTTGTAGTGTGCTTCTCCCATTCCAGATAGTCAATGATGCTATGAATCTGAACCTATGTAAACAAGTTATCGACGAGGAGGTGAGGTTGGTGACTTTCTTCATAGGGGTGGATAAGGCCTTTGGACCGGATGTGTTCAATGGGAGTTTTTTTTTCAGATATGTTGGTCGGTGGTCAAGAATGACATATGTAGAGCAGTGAGATGGTTTATGGTGGGGGGATGGCAAGGGAGGTCAATCATGCCTTCATCAAAATCATTCCCAAATTTATACCAGCTAACAATATGATGAATTTTAGGTCGATCACCAGTTGGTCAATTTTATATAAGATCATTGCTAAGATCTTATCAAAGTGCCTTAAGGCGTGCCTTCCTGACATCATATAAAAAAAATCATAATGCATTCATCAAAGGGAGGAGCATCTCTGACTGCGCTCTCTTGGCCTTAGAGTTCCTTATAGATTTCAGAGTTAAGAATAATGCCAAAAAATATTATGTAAAGCTTGACATTACAAAAGCTTATGATTTTGTCGATTAGGACACGCTGTGGAGGATCATGAGATCCATGGGATTCTTCAAGAGATGGATCACCTTGGTGCAACAATGTGTACAAATCACCTCCTTCTCCATCCTTGTAAATGGGGCCCCTGTGGGTATGTTCACAACTAAGAATGGACTACACCAGAGCGACCCCATCCTCTTTACTTCAATAATGGAGAGCCTCACTATGCTAATCAAAGAGGTTGAGGATCACAATAAGATCAAGCCCTTCAAGGTCAAAGGCACCAAGGTGATCTCCAATTTCATTTTTTTTTACAATGTCCTTCTTTTCTCTACTGGTCGCACTAAGGGTCTTGTGGAGTTTAAGAAGGTCATGATGAACTTTGGGAAGCTCACATGTCTTTACATGAGTGATGTCAAATATAGAATTTTCCTCTTGAAATCCTATGATTTGAGAAGGGGAAGGCTCAGAAGGGCGATGGGGATCAGGAGAGGATGCTTTCCCACCAGGTACCTTGGTGTACCTCTATCTGGTGGGAGAGGGTTCTCTAGAGACTACAACATAGGTCCCAACAAGATCGGGGGAAGCTTGAAAGTTGGTCTGAACTTTGCATTTCTTTTGTAGGATGTCAGGTGTTGATCAGATATGTTATTCAGAGTATGATACAGTTCTGGTGTAATCTCTACTCCCTACCCATATCGACTATCATGAGCATTAGACAGTTGACGACCTCTTTCCTGTGGGGTGGCAAAGGTTATGGATGTGTGTGGGATACTATTTCCAATCCCCTACACCACAAAAATCTAGGGATATATGATATGGAAGAGATATAGAGTCAATCCAACCTCAAGAGGATTGATCGGTTCCTTTGGTAGCCTCACAGTGTATGGGATTCCTAGATGAGAGAGATATGGCATGGTGATTGGGGGGTCCAATACCACCACTATGCATGATTCCCATGTGGGGAAACATATGAACACAGGTTGGGACAAGGTGATACATTTATATAATCATGATAGTGATGGGATATGGACCCTTGTGGATCCTCATATGTACCCATGGAAGACTATGGTTGGGGCCCTAGTTCCTTGGTACCCTAACCTTTATAGCAATGTTGGGGAAACTACCTACCAGAGACAAAACGACACGATGGGGGCTGGATACTGATGTATTATGCCCTTTGTGCATAGAGGAGCCTCACACTCACTTGTTCTTTGAGTGTAAGGTTTATCGTTACATGTGGGAACATCTATGCTTGAAGAATGGGTGGGTCATTCCCCGCCAGGTCAGCTATTGGAGGCCATTCTTTGGACCATGGAGAGATCACCATCTCGATTTGGTAGCATCTGCCTTATGGGGTTATGCTACAAGTTATGGCAAGAGAGGAACAATAGAATCCATGGGCACCGTAACACAAATTACTTACACAATGTTGATAGTTTACATAAGGAGATTGTTGGTGTTGTTAGAGACAAACCTCCCATAGCCTCTAACCTAACCCCACTTATTAGGTGTTGTTGAGATTTTGTAGTCTAATCCCACATGTACATGGTTGACTTTGGCTTGTGGCTCCTTGCTTATAAGAGTTGATACTTTTTGTACCTTTTTTTGGAGTTAACATATTACCATATTCCAAAAAATAGAGCATTTATGGTAAAAAAACAATTTAAAATACCATTTTAACAACCTATTGATGCTAACTTGGCATGTGGTATCTGAAAAAGAATTATTACACCCACATCCCACAATTACCCTGAAGAATGAGATTAGGACTTAAGTTTGAGGATTATACTTAATACAAAGTTCACTCCCAACTTTTTTTCCTTTATTTCAAACTCTTTGTTTTCTTGCATTCAATCACATAAACAAACTTTACAAAGGAATTAAACCTTGATTACTCTAATATGATCTCAACATTAATGATACACATCCAAACAATCATTATCTTCCTTACACTTCTGTAATACCCCTGACCTAGGTTTTGGGATAACCCTAGAAGCTTTTCTTAAGGAAGTTTCTTAGAACCTTGTCTTAATCTTTTGAAAAGTAATTAAGACTTGAAAAGAGTTTATTTCTCAATTTTGAACTTATTTACAAATTGTTTGTGCCTCATATGATAGCTTTGATAAGAATTGCAATTTATCCAATTAAGGGGTTTATGTGTAAATTATCATCTCTAGAATGTCTCTTCTCTCTCTTAGTATCAACTATAGGAAAGAGAAAGAAGGGGGCGCCTTGTTTGAGTCTTGGTTGAATGATAACACTCTTTGTGGTAAAAGAACCAAAGAAGCTAAATGTAAGGACCCTGACCTCCATTTAGGGTTTACCCTGTTTGTTTTGCTTAACCTTGATGCTTAGTTGCTTGCTAATCACCATTAGTGGTGATTAGGGTTTGGTTGTGCCTTGTTGAGAGTTGGAGGTGCTACTTGCGAATAACCCAAGTCTAGGGTTTTTGGACAAGTTTGTCACCGTGTGAGGTGTTCCTCTCTCTCCTTGCTTCCTCTAGAGTAGAGAGGAAGGTTTTGGGCTCGTTGCTTGAGTTCCTTTGGGCTTGGTTGAGTCTGTTGGGCCTTGTGGTGCCTTGCTTTTGTTTCTTTTGGACCTTGTGTCGGGCAAGAGGGATGTGTCGCCTAGGGGTTGTGTCGCTCATGTTGGAGGTGTGTCGCCCAAGTGTGTCGCCCATGACCTTTGACCAACTTTGACTTTGTTTGTGTCACCACTAGTGGACACTTGGTGCTTGATGCTTGCATGTAGAAATGGCCTTGGACATGTGTGTTTAGGGCATGCTAAAGTGGTGGTTTTTGCACATGGACAAGTGTCCCTAGGTGGGCGACACATTGATTTGCTCTACCTTGTTTTCTCCTCCATCCCCTTCTATATATGTGGTTCCTTTCCCTTGATAAGGATCCTTTTAGTTCCTTAGTTTCTCCTCTACCTTAGTGCACGACACACTCCCTTTCTTGCAAGTTTGGTGGCCGATACCCTTGGAGGAGCTAGCTTGGTGGATGATACCCTTGGAGTCTCCTTCTTCTTTGGTGGTGCTAGGAGCTTGGAGCTTGCTTAAGGCGGATTACATAAATCCTAACCCTAACTACACTACCTTCCTTTATGTTCTTATATGTTGCTATGCATGTTTCTAGTTAGTTCCTTGCTCAAGTTGTTTCTTGTCCGTTATGGTGTTGGTGGTGCTGTTGCCCGATACCCTTCCTTTGGTCTGGCCTTGGACAACACATCTTGAGGCTGTGACGGGCGTCACACTACCACTCTACCTTGTGACGACCGATAGGCCATGAGTTGGTTGGCTGGACTATAGGTTCCTTGATGGAAGTTTGAGCTACACCCTTGGATGTCACCTCTTATGGTACCTTGCCCGATATACACCTGGGGTAAACGTTGCTAGTTTGTTCTGTGACGGGCGTCACATTACTTCCGTGTGTGTCGGACAACAACCCTACCCCTTGACGGATGTTGCACGTTATCTTGGTGCCCGACACGGGCTGTTGCCCGATAGGCTTGGGTGCACGACACCCCGTTGCACAATATGCTTCCTTGTACCGACGCAACATCGTGCGATACCTCTGTGCACAACACCGGTAAGTGCACGACACACCTGATGCAGCGTTGCATGTTGCACTTTTGTGCTGACCGTTTTGGGATGGACGATAAGTGAGGGCATCCTGCCCGATATCACTTGTGGAGAGGGTTTTTGGTGCTTTTAGTGAGGGTCCTGCCCCTCATAGAAATCTATATGTTGTTCTTGCATCACATTTTAGTGTGATAAGTAACCCTGGATGTGCACGATATAGTAAACCACATCTATGTTAGACCTTGTGTATGTATCACATTTAGACATAATGGTGGTCCTTAATATGCTGGATGGTAATCATTATGGCAAAGCTTGTTTATGTAACTTACATGTCTCTATCCATGTATGTAATCATCTTGATTATCTGTATAAAGCTGAGATAATGATAAGTATGTAGAATGCCTTGCTTAATAATGTAACCTATGCTCATGATCATAAGTTGAAGCATGATTGATAATGTAGACAATCATTAATGTCACCTTATATTGATAACATGGTCTTTCTGTTAATCCTATGATTATTGTGTATACTAACCATGCAGGTGATGCATAGCCAAGAAAAAGGCTATGAGGTATATATGATGAGTAACATTGCTTTGATAGTTACACTTGATGATGAGATCACATATATGATGTGTTGGATTGCTATCCCATGATGATGATGTAAGACTTGAGAGGCAGTGGCAGTATATGGTGAGGATTGAGATCCCATGGTATGTGATGATCCTTGAGATGGATCTGGATGATTGGCAAGAGGCCAAGTGATAACATGTAATGTTGGATCCTTATGATGGATCAGGATGATGTGATTACAAAAAAAGCATAACATTGAGTTTATGTTGTTTATTTCCTGTTATAGTTTGCATGTTATACAACTTGGTTGAATCTTGCAATCCATATAAAAGATACTAATTAATCACAGTGAAATATATCATGTAGTTGCCCTGGCCATAGATCCATCATCGTCAGGAGTTGGTGATGGTGAAACGGGTTCTCCTGTGGGTTAACCCGGAGCACATATTATTGAATATGCGAGGTTTCTCCTAGCCTCAAATAGAGAGGGAATCGAGTGCAGCTGCGGTTGCAGACTCGGAATATGTGATGAGCATGGTGAACATGCCCATGCCTCAGGATGTGTGATATGGAGCATGAATGCGTTCATGGCTCAGAGCACGGTGAACAAGCCCGTGGCTCAGATATACTAGCGCGGTGACCTGTACCGAGGCGGGCTAGAGGAAGGGTAGCCTATGGAGCTGACCCTGTGGCTGAGGCCACTTAAAGCACGAGACTATGGTCCTGCTTTAGTTCTCGTGCACTGACCACGAGGGGAAAGGTCGTGGAGTCCGGCTCTTCCATTGACCTTGTATGGCACCGTCTTTGGGTTTTGCAACCGAAGGTTGGATTTGAGCGGTACAACTCACTTCCTCAGGGCATAATAATATGTAATCCAGCCGTATAGTATTTACTGCTTAAGGCAAAACACGGAACATTGGTTGAGGCCTTGCTTGTGTAGTTAATCTTGTTATATCTTGCAGTTACTTATATGTCTCTCATGTTATGCGGTAATACCTTATAAATCTTATCTTGTTAATCATGTTCCATAAAGAAATAGTGGAATATATGCCTTCCGTACATCTGGTAAGCTTGACGGTATGAACAACTTTACTTTACATAACTGCTCTTGTCATATCCTTATCAGTTATCTGCTGTTGTTGCCTTATCTTTCTGAGGTTTTGTAGTTTCGGTGGGAAGTTATGTTTCTCACTGGGACTGTGTGTCTCACCCCGCTGGTTTACACCCTTTTTAGGTGTTCGAGCTAGATGAGGTGGTGGTCGCAGAGTTGCGGCCGAGCAGCTAGACGAGCAGTAGAAGGCAAGCATTGGATATGTTGCTATTTTGGATGTTTGGTAGTAGAGTCCTAGAGTCATCCCTGTACTGTCAGGTCCTTGGAGGTGTTTTGACGTTGTTTCACGATGTATAATCGTTGATGTTTTGTATATCCTTCTGTTGGCTGGATGTGGGCCTTTATGTATGTATGAACATGTGATGAACTCATGTGATGGTTAGAAAGTTGTTCCTCTAAGCTGTGGACACACATCAGATCTTGTATATGTTTATATAACCTATTCGCTTGCAGGATGAGGACTTAAATGTAATAGTTTCTCAGTTTATCAGCTTCCCGCAATCGGTTTTAATTAACTCGTGTTTTTGGTAATCTGTGGTTTATGGTGATTTCCGCACGTTTTCATGTAACACCTCGCTGTCTGTGTGATAGTGGGATGTGTTGCGACAAGTTTTGGTATCAGAGCCCTAGGTTTGCTGAGTCTACAGGGATTTAGGACTAGGTTGAGTCTGTTCTTGTGAGTTTTTCAGAATTTTCTTACAATCATATTCTGCCCTCAGAAGAAGAAAAGCCAAGATGTCTGGAAACCATAAAGAACATGCTCCTGGGCATAGAGATGCTGCATCAGTTGATGGAGCTTTAGGGCAGGCACATGAAGATCGAGTGCTTGAGGTCCCCCAACCTAACCCAACCATTCTTGAACATCCTGCCTATCAATAGCTTATGGGGCAGATGATGGCTACGATGAATCTCATGGTTGAGCGATTGCCAGTGCCTCCTCTACGAGCACAGGCTCCCCATGGTGAAGCGTCGGGTATTGGGAAGACCTTCGAGAGGCTTCGCCGAGTCGGAGCTTCAGATTATGCTAGAACGGCTGATCCAGCGGATGCAGATCTATGGCTGACAAGTCTTGAGAAGGCTTTCCAAATCCTCGACATCCCCGAAGCAGACAAAGTAAAGCACGCTGTCTACCTTCTGAAAGGTAGTGCTGGTCACTGGTGGATCATCGAGGAGGAGAAGCGACCTGGTGAGGTGATCGGTTGGGAAGTTTTCCGACACGAGTTCGTCAGCATATACTTTCTGAAGACGTATCTGGATGAGAAGATCAGTCAGTTTGAGAGCTTGCGACAAGGAACGATGAACATCACCGAGTATGAAGCCAATTTCATGGACCTGCTGAGGTTTTGTCCTCATATGGCAGTGACAGATGAAGAGCGGATCAGATGCTTTGAGAAAGGTCTGAGTGTTGAGCTGACAACACCAGTTTCTGTGTTGGAGAATAGAGAGCGGTTTGCTACATTTGTGGAATCTGTCCGGAGGATTGAAAGGTCAGTAAGGGAGAAAAGAGAATCCATGTCTCACAAAAGGCCTGCTCAGTTCCAGGGACAGAGGTTTGGTGGCTTCAAGAAGCCCAGGTTTTCATCGCCTTCAGTTATGAGAGGTTCCAGTGTACCGTCACAGTGGTCTCCGAGTAAGGGAAGAGGATATGTTTCTTCACCATCTAGGGCACATAGTACAGCATCAGTGGTAGTGATAGGGCCATCTAGGCCACAGTTTGAAGTTAGGACATGCTATACCTGCAGTCAGATGGGGCATGTCAAGTCGAATTGCCCAAACAGAGATGATGAAGTGACACAACAGTCGAGGCAGAATCTTCAAGGGACAGATAGACAGCAGCCCAGTGGTAGCATAGGGCGAGGACGCGGTCAAGCGTCGCAAGCGAGATCGTCTACTCAAGGAAGCAGGGGACATGGACAGCAGGAAACGACTCGATTCTATGCTATGAGTCAGCCGGAGGTGATAGTCAACCCGCGAGTAGTGATAGGTCAGATGGAGTTATTTCATTCTGATATGTCTTCTTCTTGCTTTATATCTGTTCTGGTTGACTCGAGTGCCACACACTCTTTTATCACCTACAGTATGCTTGAAAACTGTCGTTTACATGTTAGCTATAAGAAGGATAGTTTGTTGTTAGAAACCCCTCTTACTGGTTCCTCGATGCTTTGAGAGGAGTGCCCCTCTTGTGTCTTGTCTTTCTCGGGACATAGAATTCGAGTGAATCTTATACCACTTGATATGCATGGTTTTGATGTTATCCTTGGGATGGATACCTTAGAGAAGTATAAGGTGGTTTTGGACTGTGGCTCCAAGCAAGCTGTGTTTGATGATGTTAGAAAGAGATGGATCTTCCAGGGAGATAGGAAGATTCTTCCGACGTGTCTGGTATCAGCTATGGTGGCAGAGAAGTTGCTACGACAAGGATGTGAGACGTTCCTAGCTCACGTTGTGGATACTGTGATGGCTACCAAGGCGAAAGGTCCTAGTCTTGAGGAGGTGTCAGTTGTCCGAGAGTTTGCCGATGTGTTTCCAGATGAGTTTCCTGGTGTTCCTCCACCCCGAGAGATTGATTTTGAGATCAATCTGGTACCAGGAATGCAGCCAGTTGCACAGACACCGTATAGGATGGCTCCAGTAGAGATGGCAGAGCTTAAGAAGCAGTTGCAAGAGTTGGTGGAGAAAGGTTTCATCCGACCGAGCATGTCGCCTTGGGGTGCTCCAGTGTTATTCGTCAAGAAGAAAGATGGATCAATGTGGTTATGTATAGATTACCGACAGTTGAACAAGGTCACGATCAAGAATAAGTACCCGTTACTGAGGATAGATGATCTGTTCGATCAGTTATGTGGTGCTACCATGTTTTCAAAGATCGATCTATGATCCGAATATCATCAGTTGAGGATTAAGGCGGATGACATACCAAAATCAGCTTTCAGGACGAGGTATGGTCACTACGAGTTTGTGGTTATGCCGTTTGGGCTAACCAATGCACCTGCTGCTTTCATGGATTTGATGAACAAAGTGTTCCGTCCATTTCTAGATCAATTTGTTGTAGTCTTTATAGATGACATCTTGATCTATAGTCGGTACAAGCAAGAGCATGCACAACATCTTCGACGAGCGTTGACTCTTCTTCGCCAACACCAGTTGTATGCCAAGTTCATTAAGTGTGAGTTCTGGTTGGAAGAAGCAACCTTTTTGGGTCATGTGATATCTGCAGAAGGAGTCAAAGTGGACTCGAAGAAGGTAGAATCCGTTGCAGACTGGGAGAAACTGAAGACACCGACAGAAGTTCATAGTTTTCTGGGTTTAGCAGGATACTACCGGAGGTTTATCAAGGACTTCAGTGCAATTGCGTTGCCGATGATGAAGTTGACTAGAAAGGACGTACCTTTTGTCTGGGATGATCGATGTCAGTAAGCTTTCCAGAGTTTGAAGGAGAAGCTGACCAGTGCTCCAGTGTTAATCCTTCTAGAGCCTGGAAAGGGCTATGTTGTTTTCTACGATGCTTCCAAGAAAGGTTTAGGTTGTGTGCTGATGCAGGAAGATCATGTGGTTTCTTTTGCTTCACGACAACTTAAGAAACACGAGGAGAACTATCTGACTCATGACTTGGAGTTGGCGGCAGTGGTTCATGCGTTAAAGATTTGGAGACACTATCTGTATGGGGAAGTATGTCAGGTCTTTACGGATCATAAGAATTTGAAGTACATCTTTTCGCAGCACGAGTTGAAGATGCGACAGTGTCGATGGATGGAGTTAATCAATGACTACGACTGCACTATCGAGTATCATCCTGGTAAGGTGAATGTGGTAGCTGATGCGCTTAGCCGAAAGTCTTCTTCTCTTTCTTCAAAAAAGGCACAATTGAGTTCCCTGGTATGCCATAGACGAGATATGTTTGTCTCTTTGCGGCAGATGAATGTGCAGATGGAAGTTTCCTTGTTTTCTGGACTTTTAGCGCAGATGCAAGTTAAGCCTACACTGAGGCAGCAGATCAAAGATGCACAACAAACGGATGATGCAGTACAATTGATCAGATCAGAGTTCGGCAGCGAAAAGCGTGATGGGTTCCATGAGTCCGAGGATGGACTAGTCTGCTATCGTGACAGGATGGTGGTCCCCAATGCTGATAATCTGAGGAAGTTAGTGCTCGAGGAAGCACACACATCGATGTATGCTATGCATCCAGGAGTCACCAAGATGTATCATAGTCTGAATGACTTGTATTGGTGGCCCGACTTGAAGAAAGATGTAGCTGCGTTCGTGGCTAGGTGTGCAGTTTGTCAACAAGTCAAGGCTAAACATCAAAAGCCGACAGGTACGTTGCAACCCATACCAATACCATAGTGGAAATGGGATCATATAACCATGGATTTCATAGTTGGTCTACCCACGACAACTAAGAATCATGATTCCATTTGGGTGATAGTGGACAGATTGACGAAATCTGCCCATTTCCTACCAGTAAAGACAACGTATACAGTTGAGAATCTTGCTCGAGTATATGTGGATGAGATAGTACGTTTGCACGATGTTCCAGCAAAGATCATTTGTGACAGAGGTCCTCAGTTCATGAGTCATTTTTGGGAACAGTTGCACAAAGCGTTGGAAACGCAGTTGAGGTTTAATACCACCTTCCACCCGCAGACCAATGGACAGTCTGAGAGAACTATTCAGATTTTAGAAGATCTCCTTCGAGCTTGTGTTTTGCAGTTCCTAGGCAATTGGAATGTGCATCTTAGTTTGATAGAGTTTGCCTACAACAACAGTTATCAGCGGAGCATTGACATGGCTCCTTATGAGGCTTTGTATGGAAGGAAGTGCAGATCTCCTTTATGTTGGTACGAGTCTGGTGAATGTCAGCTTTTGGGTCCTCAGTTAGTACAAAAGACGACAGAAAAGATCAAAGTGATACAACAATAGTTGAAAGCGGCACAGGACAGGCAGAAGTCTTACGCAGAAAATCACCGACGACCTTTGGAGTTCCAGGTAAGAGACAAAGTATATCTTAAAGTTTCTCCATAGAAAGGTGTGCTAAGGTTTGGACGGAAGGGTAAGCTAGCACCCAGGTATATGGGGCCTTACCCAGTCATAGCACGTGTTGGCAAGGTATCTTACGAGTTAGAGGTGCCTCCCGAGTTGCACATGTTACATCCAGTATTCCATGTCAGTATGCTGAAGAAAAGTCATCCAGATTCAGGAACAGTGATATAGCTCGTTGAAGTTGAGCTTGATGAAGATGTGACCTATGAGGAAGGTCCTGTGGCAATCCTTGACAGAAGGGTTAAGAAGCTGAAAAGGAAGGACCTGGTACTCGTGAAGGTCCTTTGGCATCATCGTGGCATTGAGGAAGCCACGTGGGAGCTTGAGGAAGAGATGAGGAGGAAGTATCCCTCGCTTTTCTCTTCAGATTTCAGGGACGAAATCCCTTTGTAGGGGGTTAGCTTGTAAGGACCCTGACCTCCATTTAGGGTTTACCCTATTTGTTTTGATTAACCCTGATGCTTAGTTGCTTGCTAATCACCTTTAGTGGTGATTAGGGTTTGGTTGTGCCTTGTTGAGAGTTGGAGGTGCTACTTGCGAATAACCCAAGTCTAGGGTTTGTGGACAACTTTGTCACCGTGTGAGGTGTTCCTCTCTCTCCTTGCTTCCTCTAGAGTAGAGAGGAAGGTTTTGGGCTCGTTGCTTGAGTTCCTTTGGGCTTGGTTGAGTCTGTTGGGCCTTGTGGTGCCTTGCTTTTATTTCTTTTGGACCTTGTGTCGGGCAAGAGGGCTGTGTCGCCCAGAGGCTGTGTCGCCCATGTTGGAGGTGTGTCGCCCAAGTGTGTCACCCATGACCTTTGACCAGCTTTGACTTCATTTGTGTCACTACTAGTGGACATTTGGTGCTTGATGCTTGCATGTAGCAATGGCCTTGGACATGTGTGTTTAGGGAATGCTAAAGTGGTGGTTTTTGCACATGGACAAGTGTCCCTAGGTGGGCGACACCTTGCTTTGCTCTACCTTGTTTTCTCCTCCATCCCCTTCTATATATGTGGTTCCTTTCCCTTGCTAAGGATCCTTTTAGTTCCTTAGTTTCTCCTCTACCTTAGTGCATGACACACTCCCTTTCTTGCAAGTTTGGTGGCCGATACCCTTGGAGGAGCTAGCTTGGTGGCCGATACCCTTGGAGTCTCCTTCTTCTTTGGTGGTGCTAGGAGCTTGGAGCTTGCTTAAGGCGGGTTACATAACTCCTAACCCTAACTACACTACCTTCCTTTATGTTCTTATATGTTGCTATGCATGTTTCTAGTTAGTTCCTTGCTTAAGTTGTTTCTTGGCCATTATGGTGTTGGTGGTGCTGTTGCCCGATACCCTTCCTTTGGTCTGGCCTTGGACGACACATCTTGAGGCTGTGATGGGCGTCACACTACCACTCTACCTTGTGACGGCCGATAGGCCATGGGTTGGTTGGCTGGACTATAGGTTCCTTGATGGCAGTTTGAGCTACACCCTTGGATATCACCTCTTGTGGTACCTTGCTCGATATACACCTGGGGTGGACGTTGCTAGTTTGTTCTGTGACGGGAATCACATTAGTTCTGTGTGTGTCGGCCGACATCCCTACCCCCTGACGGGCGTTGCACGTTACCTTGGTGCCCGACACGGGTTGTTGCCCGATAGGCTTGGGTGCACGACACCCCGTTGCACAATATGCTTCCTTGTGCCGACGCAACATCACACGATACCTCTGTGCACAACACTGGTGAGTGCACGACACGCCTGACGTAGCGTTGCATGTTGCACTTTTGTGCTGACCATTTTGGGATGGACGATAAGTGAGGGCATCCTGCCCGATATCACTTGTGGAGAGGGTTTTTGGTGCTTTTAGTGAGGGTCCTACCCCTCATAGAAATCTATATGTTGTTCTTGCATCACATTTTAGTGTGATAAGTAACCCTGGATGTGCATGATATAGTAGACCACATCTATGTTAGACCTTGTGTATGTATCACGTTTAGACATAATGGTGGTCCTTAATATGCTGGATGGTAATCATTATGGCAAAGCTTGTTTATGTAACTTACATGTCTCTACCCACGTATGTAATCATATTGATTATCTATATAAAGCTGAGATAATGATAAGCATGTAGAATGCCTTGATTAATAATGTAACCTATGCTCATGATCATAAGTTGAAGCATGATTGATAATGTAGATAATAATTAATGTCACCTTATATTGATAACATGGTCTTTCTGTTAAGCCTATGATTATTGTGTATACTAACCATGCAGGTGATGCATAGCCAAGAAAAAGGCTATGAGGTATATATGATGAGTAACATTTCTTTGATAGTTACACTTGATGATGAGATCACATATATGATGTGTTGGATTGCTATCCCATGATGATGATGTAAGCTGTTACGACCCCATCTGAGCTTAATTAGTAAACTAGGGTTTACCTAGACAATTGCAAAGATTAATTGGAATAATCATTCTTGAAATCTAATTTTTGACGATAACACAATTAGGATGTTTTAACTATGATAAGAAGTCTAAATGTTCTTTTGTCTTGTGAATTAGGGTTTGAGAAACATAAACCCTAATCGGCCCAATATAGGGTTTTGATGATACATGAATACAGAATTTGATAAGTAGAATGTCTCACTAAATGATTTTTAGTATTTTATGTGTAACTCGTATTTACTTCAAATTTGGATATGATTTGGATATATAAAATGTGAACAACATTGGGAAATATCAGAATTTTTGAAGAATGCTCTGACCTGTTTATCGGCCGAGTTTCAAACTCGACCGATCACAATTTTAGATTTATATAGCAGTGTGGTAATTAAATTTTATCTTTTTATTGGTATATCCAATTGATCTCAAATTTTAACTGTGCTTGAAAAACACAATTTTAGACACTCTTATTGGCGTAATTTTTGGATAACTTTTGAATCCCTACAGTAAGGGTGTCGGTCGAAGTTCTGTGCAGGACAAACTCGGCCGAATATTCTGCAGACTGCAATATAGCAGTGCACTGTTCGATTTTTAATTAATTATTGGTAACTAGAAATGATCTCAAATTTTTACTGGAGGTCTGAAACTTCATTATATATAACATATAAATTTTCCAGAATTGTAGGAGCTTCTGTTAGCTGTTCAGTAGGCGAATTACAGAAGCTATTGTGAAACTGAATATTCAGCCAATATAATTAAAGTTGAGTGTAGGGTCAATTTGCAATTGACCCAAGCAGCTCAAATGGTCTATATGAGCAACCAAACACACAAGTAGCTCTCATTCTTCGTCATTCACTCCAGAGAAACAAAAATCTAGAGAGAGAGGGAGAGTTAGGGCTTGAGTGGAGAAAGAGGAGGAATTGCTGAATTAGGGTTCTGCGGTCCCAAGAATGGTGAAATCAAGTAAGTTTGGATCCTTTGCATAGACTTTTATGGTGAATCTTCTCTCTCATGTCAATATTCCATCCATGCTCTGATTTGATCCAAGATGATGTCGAAATTCCCTCTTTTCTCACCCTTTCTTCATAATCCCTCATTTTCAAGGTTTCCGAGTTGAATGGAAGAAGAATTGGGAGATTTGCTAGGGATTTGATATGAGTTCGAGATTCCCTGAGTTGAGCTGCAGATTTAAGGTGTTTTCACACCTTAGGGTGAGTGGGTTCTTCCTTTAAATAGTATAATGCACGAAATTTGATTATAGCATCCAAATCCCTAATTGCTTAGTATGTGATTCTAAACCCTGAAATGTCCGTTTGATTTAAGTTGTTGCAAATTGATATGATATGGATTCCTTCTCTGTTTGAATGACTCTTTGATGGTAGATTCACATCAGAAATGTATACAACACATCCTAGTAAGAATGCTTTTCAGATTTATACCATATGATGTAATTTAGGGTTTAACTTAATTGAGATATCACTAGAGTTTCAACCTTATTGAAAAGGGACTAGAAATCCTATAAGTGGTTAGGATGTACCTCATGGGTTATCTTAATTGAGTTCTATTCTTGATACCTGATATCTCAGTGAATGGTATGGAAAACCTAAATTTAGTTAAATTTCCATGGTTTCACATCTATATTAATTGTATATGATTTGTTGGAAACAATCTTTATTTAGTGAATGCTTATATCCTATGAAATCCTTATGAGAGCCATGTGACAAGTGATGAGGCAAATGAAACCCTAAGAGTAGGGTGATGGCATGTGATGAATGAATAAGGCAAATGAAACCCTAAGGATAGGGTGTTCAATGAATCATGTTATGACAATATGAAAGGTCTCGATATGAGATGTGCTGATGCTTAATTGTTGAATTGTATGTTTCTAGTGCATTTAACTTTATATGCTTGTTCTCTCTGAGATGATATCTACATACTGCAGGGCTTCTTATTTTCAATACATATCTCATAAATTGCAGGTGATGAGATATGACATGCCCTAGAAAGGGATGTTACTGAGACATGATGTATGTTGAATACATGAGTTATGATGTTTCATATGATATGATATGGCAGGCCGTGTGAGCCTTGTGAGAAATGTAAAATGAATTATGATTTCTGTTTAAAATGCACCTATAATGTTAATGTTAGACTTAGGTGCCCTGAACACCGTAGAACCCCTTTGAGAGGTCTGCTTCTTAGGGGTGAAACTCGTGTTCAACATCAACGCGTGCGATGTCACGGTGGCACGAGGATGGAAAGGCAGTGTTCAACAACAACGCGTGCGATGTCACGGTGGCACTGGAGTAAATAGGGGTTATTCAACAATAACGCGTGCGATGTCACGGTGGTAACCCAGACCTCCTGAGCCTGTGTACTCAGGTTAGAGGAGGAGTTCAGAGCACTCGATGTAGTGCAGTGAGGCCGATGAGCCTGTGGGTCCTGTGGCAGAATAGGGCTGACGTCAGACTTAGCATTTCTCGGGTGTGTCGCTAAGTCTTGTACGGTGTGGTCGTAGTGCACTGCGAGTCTCTTATGCAGAGTACACTGCATAAGATCAGGGCATAACCTAAAATATGATCACATAGGTTCACAGAGTTCTTTATAAATGAAAGAGTTAAGGAAGACTAGAAGCATAGTCTTCTAGTAGTTATTCTTTGGATGCAATATTTACATTCTTTGTTATTTCAATTATATTGTTTTAGAACTGCTCAGTGTAGTATTTATTGTTGTTAAATTTCATTTCGTTTATTCAAATTATATATGTAATCACACTAGTGCATTAGTCTGTTTCCATGAAGTACTCATTCACTGAGCGAGTAGGCTCACCCCTCTACTCAAACATTTTTAGGGTTAACCGCGTGGACTTGAAGATGGTCAGAGCATCAGTGTAGACCTGCCACAGGAGTCAAGTACGAGATTAGTTGAGTCAGTCGGTCCTTGTCACTCTAGGTCCTCAGTAAGAGTTTAGAGAGAGAGTTGTAATTACAATGTGTAATATTGTTCCTCTTTGATATGTATGCTAATTAGCAAGTTTCATGTGCATAATGTGTGAAAGACATCGTGAATGCTTATACATGTATCTTTACCATTAAAGTCTGATTTGTAGAAGAAATGTTCAGATTCCTTTGTTAAGATGATATGTGGTTCAATGCGGGGAAACAAGAGTTTAAAAGAAAACAAAAAGTTAAGGGTGTTCCTTGTGTTGCATACAAATCCTATCTTACGCCCTAATCTCATGATTTGAGGAAATTGTGAGATCGGGGTGTAACAGCTTGGTATCAGAGCTTAGGGTGAGTTGTCAAGGACCATTAAGTTAGTAAGTTCGCGTCATAAGTGTGGCAGATAGGAGATGTTTTGATGTTAGCTTTTGGGATTTGAGTATTTGGATATCCTGGCCCGATATTTGAGTACTTGGATCAACCAGTACAAGCTACTCTGTCTATTCTCTCACGTATACCCTGGCCAGGTATACCGTGGAAGAATGGGCTAGAGATGAACCCTAGAAATGTTAGGGTTAGAAAACGAGAAAAGAAAACAAGAATTAAGAGCATAAATGTACAAATAGATAGAATTTACATTTCATAATGTTGTTTTTGTTGGAAATGTATAGAAATGCTCTTATATGCTTGAATTGAAATATTCAATACTTTGAAATATGGGTCTTTAATATCTGTTGTACACTATGCAAATGTAGTATTTATTGATTTCATTATTTGTAAAAAAGTAGACTAGAATTGACCTTTGAATGAGCTTTTGTTTCTATAGTTTTTCCCGCTGATTCGAGTGAAATTGACATCAGCAGGTCTGTTTAGGTTTTCAGTCTGTACGCGATTCAGCCGAGTTGTATGTGATTCGGCCGAGTTTCCTTAATAGGCAATCGAACAACAAACTGATCGGCCGAGTTGTATGTAATTCGGCTGAGTTTCTTTTACAGGAAATCAAACAGCAAGTTGATCAGTCGAGTTTCAAGCGGATCGGCCGAGTTGTGAAGCAATCGGCCGAGTTTCTGACCAATCGGCCGAGTTTCTGAGCTGTGAGTGGCAGTTCAGGAAGAATGTAATCCTTTGTAGTTCTTGGCTTCAGGATCTCAGGTTTGGCCTGGTCCGGTTGGCAGGATGCGTTATTAGGATCTAATGAATCCTATCAATAGCATAATAAGAATAGAATTGGAATAATTAGACCCACATCAGAGTAAGAATGTACATACAGTAAGATGTTGAAACATACGGGCAAGATCAGAACAACTAAGAATTAGTTGAAACTGATATCTGAGGTTTAACTTTGGGGTCTCAAATGTGAAACCCTTAATTGGGAATAATAGAACATGATATGAAGCTCGTAATCAGTTTATTGATTAATTTTGCATGAACTATACATATGAAATATAGAAAAGATATGTGAAATATATGTATGTATGGTTCAAGATAACAAGAATCAATCATGAAGAATGAATCATATAATAGAGTATAATGCTTTTATGAACTCTAAAGCAAAGGCTAAGTAGAAGAATAGAGTGAGCTTTCAATAGGTCCATAGAAGTAAAGAGTCTTCAAAAGAGTAAAAGTAAAGAGAATCGTATGAACATGTAATTCATAAGACTAGAACAACAAACTAGTTTCTAAGCAAAGAACATAGGTGTAGTTTAACGAATGAATAAATCATACAAAGGTAGACTGTATTCAGGAAGGAAAAACTTGATTGAAAGAGAAACTATGTTTGACCCATGCATGATCCACTTGATGTAAAAATGAAGAATATGTAATGTATTCAACATGAGTAAAAACTAATAGAAGGACTATTAATTTAGAATGTTAACTTCACAATAGTATAAAGATAAAGGTGGAAATATGTGCAACATGGTATACATGACCATACATATGAATAAGCAACATGGTCATAAGAGAAAAATTTAGAATTAAAGATGACGGGTTAAAGAGTAGTATATAGTAAGAGGACTATGAAACGTAAGAAAGGGTTTGAAATATGATGGAGAAGTTATAAAATAAAGAGGTTGTGAGATTCAAGCAAGTGCTAATTAATCAAATATCTCTGTTGATAACTAAGTAAATCTACATACGAGAATGTATTAAGGGAATGTTTGAATACAAGTATTCCAAGTCTTAAAATCATCTTCTCTTTCATATATTCCTTAATAAGAGCAAGGTGGGAATGAAATGATAAGAGAAAATGAATCATATATGGTGCATAACTACCTTGGTGGGGTCATCTAGTGAATGTAATAGTGACATACTATATGATGAAGTGCGATAAGAAATAAAATTCTTGTGTGATAGCAAGAATGATGAATAATCTATTCCTATCTTAAATGCTTCAATGTTAATGATGTTTATTGTATATAATCATATGAAAAGGATAGGTAGCAAAAAGTAAAGAAGTAATGAATGAGCAGAGAGATATGGGAAAACACTAGCTTTGTGTAATATGTGAATTTGTTTTTACATGTATGATTTTTTGAAGGCATATTAAGGTATGAAAGCTGGTTCTATATATGATTTCAGTGTATTTGTGCAAGCTATATGTTAAATTAAAGGCGTATGATAGTTGTAGTAATTCATACCTGATATGCATCTTATCATTGTGTATTTGTAATATGGTGATACGGTTTGGATGATGTTAGAACACATGGAGAGATACCCTGAACAAGGTAGTCATACATATTCACTCATATTAATAGAAAGGGATGATAATTAGATTGTTTGGACAAGTAACCCTAATGAGGTGTAGCTTGTTATACCTAGCTCTAATATAACTGAGTGATGGTAATTGAGTATGATTAATGCTTGAATGACTGATACAATTGTGGATTACCTTATTACTGTTGTTGAAACCCTAAAATGGTATAATGTGATGGTTACACTTTGAATTGTGTGTGGGCCCATAACCCACAGGTCCCAGGATCGAAACAGGATAGTATGGAATGAGGTGGTAATGCTTCACCTCATGCATCCATGACCCAATGGGGATGCCAAGAGTAGTATTGTGCAATTGATTGTTGAATTTAGTCTTTTAATTCAAGACTGTTTTGCTATCTGAGTAACATGTTATTAAAGTTTAAAACAACATGGTGAACTTGCTTTTGTCACTTAAAGGTGATACATAACAATAGAACTCTCTGAGCAGCATAAGTTGAGATAGTTGTATCAGAGTATCAGAGTTGCGCAGCGAAAGCGTGGTGGTTTATCTTTGCAATCTATGTTTGACTGTGGAATAAAGAATTTGCTTGATATCATTGAGAACTATTTGAGATATGTTGTGAGTTAGTAAAGAATTAAAAGATCTAATGTTGAAAACTACATTCGGGTATGAAATACAAGAATATAATGGCATGGAAGGATTTAGAAGTTTAGAATAACCTTGAATGTATCTTTCTTGTAGGTTCATGTTTCGAGGACGAAACATTCTAGGGGGGAGAGTTGTTACGACCCCATCTGAGCTTAATTGGTAAACTAGGGTTTACCTAGACAATTGCAAAGATTAATTGGAATAATCATTCTTGAAATCTAATTTTTGACGATAACACAATTAGGATGTTTTAACTATGATAAGAAGTCTAAATATTCTTTTGTCTTGTGAATTAGGGTTTGAGAAACATAAACCCTAATCGGCCCAATATAGGGTTTTGATGATACATGAATACAGAATTTGATAAGTAGAATGTCTCACTAAATGATTTTTAGTATTTTATATGTAACTCTTATTTACTTCAAATTTGGATATGATTTGGATATATAAAATTTGAACAACATTGGGAAATATCAGAATTTTTGAAGAATGCTCTGACATGTTTATCGGCCGAGTTTCAAACTCGACCGATCACAATTTCAGATTTATATAGCAGTGTGGTAATTTAATTTTATCTTTTTATTGGTATATCCAATTGATCTCAAATTTTAACTGTGCTTGAAAAACACAATTTTAGACACTCTATTAAATTTTCGTAATTTTTGGATGACTTTTGAATCCCTACAGTAAGGGTGTCGGTCGAAGTTCTGTGCAGGACAAACTCGGCCGAATATTCTGCAGACTGCAATATAGCAGTGCACTGTTCGATTTTTAATTAATTATTGGTAACTAGAAATGATCTCAAATTTTTACTGGAGCTCTGAAAATTCATTAGGTATAACATATAAAATTTCCAGAATTTTAGGAGCTTCTGTTATCTGTTCAGTAGGCGAATTGCAGAAGCTATTGTGAAACTGAATATTCAGCCAATATAATTAAAGTTGAGTGTAGGGTCAATTTGCAATTGACCCAAGCAGCTCAAATGGTCTATATGAGAAACCACACACACAAGTATCTCTCATTCTTCATCATTCACTCCAGAGAAACGAAAATCTAGAGAGAGAGGGAGAGTTAGGGCTTGAGTGGAGAAAGAGGAGGAATTGCTGAATTAGGGTTCTGCGGTCCCAAGAATGGTGAAATCAAGTAAGTTTGGATCCTTTGCATAGACTTTTATGGTGAATCTTCTCTCTCATGTCAAGATTCCATCCATTCTCTGATTTGATCCAAGATGATGTCGAAAGTCCCTCTTTTCTCACCCTTTCTTCATAATCCCTCATTTTCAAGGTTTCTGAGTTGAATGGAAGAAGAATTGGGAGATTTGCTAGGGATTTGATATGAGTTCGAGATTCCCTGAGTTGAGCTGCAGATTTAAGGTGTTTTCACACCTTAGGGTGAGTGGGTTCTTCCTTTAAACAGTATAATGCACGAAATTTGATTATAGCATCCAAATCCCTAATTGCTTAGTATGTGATTCTAAACCCTGAAATGTCCGTTTGATTTAAGTTGTTGCAAATTGATATGATATGGATTCCTTCTCTGTTTGAATGACTCTTTGATGGTAGATTCACATCAGAAACGTATACAACACATCCTAGTAAGAATGCTTTTCAGATTTATACATATGATGTAATTTAGGGTTTAACTTAATTGAGATATCACTAGAGTTTCAACCTTATTGAAAAGGGACTAGAAATCCTATAAGTGGTTAGGATGTACCTCATGGGTTATCTTAATTGAGTTCTATTCTTGATACCTGATATCTCAGTGAATGGTATGGAAAACCGAAATTTAGTTAAATTTCCATGGTTTCACATCTATATTAATTGTATATGATTTGTTGGAAACAATCTTTATTTAGTGAATGCTTATATCCTATGAAATCCTTATGAGAGCCATGTGACAAGTGATGAGGCAAATGAAACCCTAAGAGTAGGGTGATGGCATGTGATGAATGAATAAGGCAAATGAAACCCTAAGGATAGGGTGTTCAATGAATCATGTTATGATAATATGAAAGGTCTCGATATGAGATGTGCTGATGCTTAATTGTTGAATTGTATGTTTCTAGTACATTTAACTTTATATGCTTGTTCTCTCTGAGATGATATCTACATACTGCAGGGCTTCTTATTTTCAATACATATCTCATAAATTGCAGGTGATGAGATATGACATGCCCTAGAAAGGGATGTTACTGAGACATTATGTATGTTGAATACATGAGTTATGATGTTTCATATGATATGATATGGCAGGCCGTGTGAGCCTTGTGAGAAATGTAAAATGAATTATGATTTCTGTTTAAAATGCACCTATAATGTTAATGTTAGACTTAGGTGCCCTGAACACCGTAGAACCCCTTTGACAGGTCTGCTTCTTAGGGGTGAAACTCGTGTTCAACATCAACGCGTGCGATGTCACGGTGGCACGAGGATGGAAAGGCAGTGTTCAACAACAACGCGTGCGATGTCACGGTGGCACTGGAGTAAATAGGGGTTATTCAACAATAACGCGTGCGATGTCACGGTGGTAACCCAGACCTCCTGAGCCTGTGTACTCAGGTTAGAGGAGGAGTTCAGAGCACTCGATGTAGTGCAGTGAGGCCGATGAGCCTGAAGGCCGATGAGCCTGAAGGCCGATGAGCCTGTGGGTCCTGTGGCAGAACAGGGCTGACGTCAGACTTAGCATTTCTCGGGTGTGTCGCTAAGTCTTGTACGGTGTGGTCGTAGTGCAATGCGAGTCTCTTATGCAGAGTACACTGCATAAGATCAGGGCATAACCTAAAATATGATCACATAGGTTCACAGAGTTCTTTATAAATGAAAGAGTTAAGGAAGACTAGAAGCATAGTCTTCTAGTAGTTATTCTTTGGATGCAATATTTACATTCTTTGTTATTTCAATTATATTGTTTTAGAACTGCTCAGTGTAGTATTTATTGTTGTTAAATTTCATTTCGTTTATTCAAATTATATATGTAATCACACTAGTGCATTAGTCTGTTTCCATGAAGTACTCATTCACTGAGCGAGTAGGCTCACCCCTCTACTCAAACATTTTTAGGGTTAACCGCGTGGACTTGAAGATGGTCAGAGCATCAGTGTAGACCTGCCACAGGAGTCAAGTACGAGATTAGTTGAGTCAGTCGGTCCTTGTCACTCTAGGTCCTCAGTAAGAGTTTAGAGAGAGAGTTGTAATTACAATGTGTAATATTGTTCCTCTTTGATATATATGCTAATTAGCAAGTTTCATGTGCATAATGTGTGAAAGACATCGTGAATGCTTATACATGTATCTTTACTATTAAAGTCTGATTTGTAGAAGAAATGTTCAGATTCCTTTGTTAAGATGATATGTGGTTCAATGCGGGGAAACAAGAGTTTAAAAGAAAAGAAAAAGTTAAGGGTGTTCCTTGTGTTGCATACAAATCCTATCTTACGCCCTAATCTCATGATTTGAGGAAATTGTGAGATCAGGGTGTAACATAAGCCTTGTGAGACAGTGGAAGTATATGGTGAGGATTGAGATCCCATGGTATGTGATGATCCTTGAGATGGATCTGGATGATTGTCAAGAGGCCAAGTGATAACATGTAATGTTGGATCCTTGTGATGGATCAAGATGATGTGATTACAATAAAAGCATAACATTGAGTTTATGTTGTTTATTTCCTGTTATAGTTTGCATGTTATACAACTTGGTTGAATCTTGCAATCCATATAAAAGATACTAATTAATCACAGTGAAATATATCATGTAGTTGCCCTGGCCATAGATCCATCATCGTCAGGAGTTGGTGATGGTGAAATAGGTTCTCCTGCGGGTTAACCCAGAGCGCATATTATTGAATATGCGAGGTTTCTCCTAGCCTCAAATAGAGAGGGAATCGAGTGCAGCTGCGGTTGCAGACTCGGAAAATGTGATGAGCATGGTGAACAGGCCCATGGATGAGGATGTGTGATATGGAGCATGAATGCGTTCATGGCTCAGAGCACGGTGAACATGCCCGTGGCTCAGATATACTAGCGACGTGACCTGTACCGAGGCGGGCTAGAGGAAGGGTAGCCTATGGAGCTGACCCTGTGGCTGAGGCCACTTAAAGCACAAGACTGTGGTCCTACTTTAGTTCTCGTGCACTGACCATGAGGGGAAAGGTCGTGGAGTCCGACTCTTCCATTGACCTTGTATGGCACCGGCTTTGGGTTTCGCAACCGAAGGTTGGATTTGAGCGGTATGGCTCACTTCCTGGGAGCATAATAATACGTAATCCAGCCGTATAGTATTTATTGCTTAAGGTAAAACACGGAACATTGGTTGAGGCCTTGCTTGTGTAGTTAATCTTATTATATCTTGCAGTTACTTATATGTCTTTCATGTTATGCAGTAATACCTTATAAATCTTATCTTGTTAATCATGTTTCATAAAGAAATAGTGGAATATATGCCTTTCGTACATCTGGTAAGCTTGATGGTATGAACAACTTTACTTTACATAACTGCTCTTGTCATATCCTTATCAGTTATCTGCTGTTGTTGCCTTATCTTTCTGAGGTTTTGTAGTTTCGGCGGGAAGTTATGTTTCTCGCTGGGACTGTGTGTCTCACCCCACTGGTTTACACCCTTTTTAGGTCTTCGAGCTAGACGAGGTGGTGGTCGCGGAGTTGCGGCTGAGCAGCTAGACGAGCAGTAGAAGGCAAGCATTGGATATGCTGCTATTTTGGATGTTTTGTAGTAGAGTCCTAGAGTCATCCTTGTACTCTTAGGTCTTTGGAGGTGTTTTGACGTTGCTTCACGATGTATAATTGTTGATGTTTTGTATATCCTGCTGCTGGCCGGATGTGGGCCTTTATGTATGTATGAACAAGTGATGAACTCATGTGATGGTTAGAAAACTGTCCCTCTAAGCTGTGGACACGCATAAGATCTTGTATATGTTTATATAACCTATTCGCTTGCAGGATGAGGACTTAAATGTAATAGTTTCTCAGTTTATCAGCTTCCCGCAATCAGTTTTAATTAACTCGTGTTTTTGGTAATCCGTGGTTTATGGTGATTTCCACACGTTTTCGCGTAACACCTCGCTGTCTGTGTGATACTGGGATGTGTTGCCACACTAAAGAAGTGTTGAGTACCTTAAACCCTAGATGAGGTTGTATCCAGTTTTGAAATATATATGGGAGTGCCTATCGGCTTGGAAGCCATAGAGGAGGTCCCATATCAGCTTGTTAACCTTTGAAGGAGGTCATGATGGGATAAGCACCTCAAGTAGGTGAAGCCTATCAGTTTGCAAGTTCCTTTCAAAAGTGGTATCGGTTTGCAAATAAAGAAAGATTGGGTGATGATATCTTATCAATCAAGATACCCAAATGGCTGAGATCTTATCCATGAATTATCCTCAAGAGTTTTGAATGACAAGATAATTATGGCTACATGAAGTTACCATGCACGGGCATGCGTCACTCAAGTGCACATAGTGATGACACCTTATACACACTCTCTTTCATGAACCTCGACTATATATACCTCTCCTTTTCACTTTCTAGTAAACCTTTTAATTCCTTTACCATCTCTTGCTTGGAGGACAATCCTAGGAGCTCAAGGAACAAAGAGAAGGCCAAGCATCTTGCCTAAGGTGATCCATGATCGTCTTCAACATTGGAAAGATTATACTTCTTGGATCATGATTCATTCCTTCTTTTCTTTCCTCATCAAGTTCTTAACTATGGTACCTTCTTTCATAGAGAAGTGTTATGATCGAGTCTTGGACTTTTGATAAGTCATCTTCAACCTTGGAACATGGAGCTTTGAAGCTTGGAGCTTTTGAGTTGTTCTTGAGGCGGGTTATATAACTTGAACTCAACTTTATTATTATGCATCTTCTATCATGTAATACTTGGTGATTCCTTTCCTACATCGACTTTCTTGTCTGAACAATGGTTATATGAGTTCTAATGAATATATAGGACTGTTGTCCATGAACTATAGTAGTTATAGATGAAGATCTTGAGCTTGATGATGATAAAACCGATATGCACAAACTGATATTGGTTTGTGGGAAACCCTAACCCGATACAAGGGTATAAGTATGGAAACTGGTAGATATGAACTCCTATTCTTTTGGGTTGATTCTTTTACTAGGACTACTGTTCACTTAAATGTTTTATCTTCCATCTAAATGCTAAAAATATGGTAGGCCGATATCTATAAGATATCCAAGTTAAAACCTATGTTTGTTCCATAACATGGATGGTTGACATGACTTGAGATGTTCTAAACAATATGTTGCTAATCCGATATGACCAAGAGGGAGCTAGGACGATATGCTAGACTCTATAAACCGCAATGTCTCTAATGATATTTGCTTGTAATAATATAGATATGACTAGTCAAGGAATTGTATGAATCATGTTTAGTTGGTTGAGTGTGGTGGCCAATATAGCTAACCCTGAACCGATACAACTCAAAACTTAGAGGTTGATATCCCATAATGTGCTATGTGGCTGATACACTAATGAAAGGTGTGACCAATACACTAGTTGTTAGTGAGGCTGATACATAAGTTGATAGTGTGGCCGATACAGTAGCCAATGTTGAGTGGCCGATACACTACTTGATTGAAGAGGATGATACCCTAATTAAAGGTGAGGTCGATATCCTAGTAGAAGATGAGGTTGATATCCTTGTTGATGGTATGGCTGATACCCTTGTCCATGATCTAGTCAGCACACTAGTGGATAAAGTGGATGATACTCATGCTGATGTTAAGTGGCTGATACCTTAGTTGATGTGGAGTGGCCGATACCCTAACTTGAAGGGGTAGCTGATACTCAAGTTGATGTTAAGTGGATGATACCTTAGCTGATGTTGAGTGGCCGATACCTAAGTTGATGTTGGATGGCCAATACATAAGATGATAGTATGGTTGACACACACACGTATGTGCTATGGCCAATACACCTCAAGAACCACACAAATGATACCACTCTAAGCATATCTAAAATGATAGCATTGGACATGCTTTGGCCGACACAAGTATATGTGTCTAGGCCGACACAAGTGAGGTGTCTAGGACAATACACTTTGTAGAGTGTAGGCTGATACACCTTGTAGATTGTAGGCCAATGCACCTTAAAGAGTGCAGACTGATACAACTTGAATATAATCAATGAACAAATCATGAAAGTAATGATATGAATACACTTTAATAAGTGTCGGTTGATAACCCTAAAGAAGGGTAAATCAATGTATTAGATATGTTAAAGTCAATATCCTAGTAAGGATAAGAAAGAAACTTATATCTCATGTTGATAATCAATTGATGATATTTGATGAAGTATGCTTAAACATTTATGGTAATCAAGAAGCTCTTATAATGTGAATAAGGGTTTGATTGTAAGTATACACTTGGAAACCCTAATTCAATTACAAAGGAAACCCAAACCCTAATCATGAGAGGATTGCAATTTGAATTATTCTTCTTATGGCATGGTCATGATATTTTCCTAATATTGCTTTGCTATGAAATCCTAACCATGCATGTGTTATGAGATAATGAACATAGCCAAGTATGAGCTATGATGATTTAGTATAATACAAATTATATAAGGCCTTGTGGACCATGTGATATACTCATACAACAAGTATGATTTATATATGGGTATGATGACCTGGAGTTGGTTATTTCCTAGTGAAAGGTAATATTGTTCAACAATGAACTAAGGGTTTGATACCTAAACATATGATCATGATAATGATAATGTTGTAGGGATGAGATTCCCAATAAAGTATTCAGGGGACTGAGATCCCAAGATGAGTATAACTAGATATGTACCAATTGATACAAGACCTCTTGAAAATATGTTACACCTTTCTGTATAACATTTATCTATAATTCATGCTTGTAATTTGATTGATGCTAAAAGATGTTGTAATGCACTTAATCTATCAAGTGAACTAAAAATGTAGTTTCCCTGACCATATAATCATTTAGTGTTAGGATCTGCTGAATGATGAAATGAGTTTTACTCAGAGTGCATATTTTTGAATATGCGAGGGTGCAAGATGAGTATTACCTTGCTTCCTTCAAACCCTAATATTTGGCCTTGAGCCACTTTCCCAAAAAGAGTGTGGTTGTTGGTCGTAGCTGTAAAGAGACGAGATCACCTCTCTACTAAAATTTAAAGGAATTACAACATCCACAATTTTAACAAAAATTTAGACTTTGAGGATGATTGCATAATATTCCAAATAAATAAGCATGATTCCAGATACATAATAAAATGTCAATAGCAGCGGAAAGAAAGAAATAACAAGCCTTCTAATGGCTTTAATGTTTATTACATCATTGCTTTCTAAAAGAAAAGATAAGATAGAATAGAGGATCTAGCTATAGCAACCTAGCCATCCTTCTTGTCAAGCTAACGATCTCAGCAAAGGAATCTTCCTTCAAGCTCTTCTTTCTCCTTGCTCAGCACCAACACCTGGGTGGCTGGGAAGACACCCAACAAGAGGGAAAACAAGAAAAGTATGTGTTACACTAACAATCTAACAATGGTAAAGAAAGTTGTAACAAGTAAATTTAGGCTAGATATTTGGTGTAAGAAGATATCAATGAGTGTGAGGTTTTTATGAGAGAACTTGCCATTAACAAAAATAATTAAAGGTTTTAGCATGTTTATTAAAATGTCTATCTAACTAAGTAGGGTTGAGGCACCTACCAGACCTCTAACCTTAGGTGAGGGAAGAATTATAAACATTTCCAAATCACCTACAATTTTTTAATGGGGAGAATAATAAACATTCCCCTAGGGCGATTTTATACATGCCCTCTATGGGTGGTTGTACATAAGTACCACTACTTAAAGATTAAATAGAACATTTAATTTCATGCTAACAAGAGATTTATGGTAAGAATAAGCAAAAGAATATATATCATGGCAGTGGGGTATGAATACCCAAACAAGAGAATTCTATATCTACTTTTGAGGCAAATAAGACATTTAGGTTTCAAGAATTCAATGGTTTAGATCAAGTTAAACCTCATAAAAGAAATATAGGTATTGGACTAAAGATTTCCCAACTGATAGGTAGATGCACAACAAAACTCATACTAAACACATACCTTGGCCACAGGTGTCCTAAGTTTCCCTTTTTCAACTCTTCACACGAACTATAAACCCAAACTTCCTATTACATCATTATATTCATATATTAGAATTACATGTATTCATTTAAAAGATTGAAAACCCTAATTTACTAACTTTTGCACAAACTCTCGATTCAAACTTCAAAAACCTCATAATCATCTTAGTTAGGTTTTCCTGATCAAAATAACATATAATATTGTATATTTTGGAAATATGGATTCTTAGGGTTAATTTTAGGGATTTTTTAGTTAATTAAATCGATTTTAAAAACACCTTTTCGCAAACCTCAAAATCAGATCTCAAAAATAATTTTAATAAATAGATCTCGTTTTCCTGATTTCAAAACACTATTTATTTTAAATTTTTGACCTACAGATTAATTTATAAAAATTATTTAACCTCGACCAATGGCAGCTTGCCACGTAGGCAAGGCCAACCGCATCGAGCGGCCGCGAGCGACTGAGAGCGGTGACCCGCGTCTCAGGGACTCTCGCAACCGACCGAGCGATCCGGTCAAAGCAAGCGGCAAAAGACGTAACTACCCCGATCAGAAAATGAAAGAAAGAAGAAGCGAGAGGGGCAAAACGGTAAATCGCACGTCATCTTCTTCCTCGCCCGATCCACCTCGCGCGCGAGCAGCTTGCTCGGCCGATTTGGGCAAACTCGTGTTTCTTGACGAAAACTCGCGTTCAGGTAGTCGAAAGAAAGAGAAAGAAGAGACGAATTCAGTGGTACCTTTGATTCGAATCGAGGTTGACGGAGTAGAGAGAAAGAAGCGCCGCAAGCTTGGGACCTTCGACTGCTCGTTGGGGGTTGAAACGTCCACGAAAACCCAAATTGAAGATACGATCGAGTTGCTAGGGCGTCGGCGGTTGCGAGGGTTGAGTTATTTATAGGCAAGGAACCCTAGACTAGGATGTGGGTAGGAGCAAGGGGAAGTGGCCGGCAGCTACTTTGGGCGTTTCGCAAATACGCGTTAAAGCTCGCAAATTTTGGGATAATCCTGTGCAAAATCTCGCAAGGAGTCCAACAAAACAAAATTCAATGAAAATCGTTGAGTAGATCTCAAGATATTGTGATTTTAAGAAAATGAAAAATCAAATCTGTTGCCTAATCCGACTCAAGGTAGGAGACGACCGTGCATCGTTAGATCGGTGGACAAGGGTCCACTAAAGAACCTGGACCGTCCGATCTCGCGTTAGATCAGGGAAATATCCCTTAGCAAAAGTCGATTAAAACTATTAGATTTTAAATGTTTTTCTCTTTCTTCTTTTGGAGGCTCAAACGTTGTCCAAAAATTATGAAAATTTATATCCTGACTTATTTTGACGCGTAGAATCCAAATATGGAGTTAGTTTTTCATTTTGAGAAAGTTTGATAGGTGAAATAATTAATATGTCATTTTCTCTTTCCTCCTTCAAAAGAGGTGATAACATTATCTAAAATTAATGTAACTTCACCCATAAGTCTCCTTAAAGGTTTGGAACACGATTTTGCAATTATATTCACAAGTTGACATTATCTTTATATTTATTAAATTAATTAGAACATTCTACACACTTTCTCTCTCTCCTATTTTTCTCCTTATTCATATATTATCCAAATTAGTTGCCAATTTGCACAGAGGCTTATTTTTATGTTTAGAATACGAATTTGAAGTTATTTTCTTGATTTGAGAGCATTAGGTATTTTATTTCTTTTTATTTGCATATTTCCTATATTCTATTGATAATGTTATTAATATTTCCATTTTAAATGATACTTGACCCTTAAGTTACTTTTTGCTCAAGGAAATGAATTAAACTATCATATTATCATGATTGTTTCAGATTATAATTTTTGTTGCAAAAATATTTTGTAATTATCTTCTTTACCCATAATTTCTCATATTACCATTAATTATTACATTTATCTTCTTCCTTTTATAAAATTCAAAATTTCTTCTTATTTCTTATATTCTAGGAAACACTAGAAGATTCTAGGACGAATTATTTTACTCTTTTTATTACTTAATGTGAATTTGCACTTTAAACCCATTATCTAATTCTAAATGAGGCATTTGTGCATGCAACCTTGAAATAAGAATATATGGGAAACATTTATCCAATAACCATCTTAATTTCTTTTAAATCAAAGCCAAGGACAAATGGAACGAAAATGAAGGACAAAACTTATAGAAAAGAGTACAAAGAGGTACATAGGAGATTTCAGTATGTTACAACACTCCACCCCTTAAAAAGGATTTCGTCCCCGAAATCTCATACAAAGAGGGAAGGGTGAGTACGTAACATCTCATCTCTCAACTCCCAAGTGGTTTCTTCTAAACCATGGTATCTCCACAAAACCTTCACCAACTCTATCTCCTTACTCTTCAGCTGCTTAACTCGGGAGTCAAGGATCTTCACAGGTAGTTCTTCATACGTCAGATTCTCATTAATCTCCACAGGTTCAAAGGTGAGCACATGAGATGGATCCTTAACGTACTTCCTCAACACAGAAACATGGAACACATTATGAATCTTATCATAAGCAGGAGGCAAAGCTAGACGATAAGCACAATCCCCCACTTTATCTAAGATCTCAAATGGTCCAACATAGCGAGGACTCAACTTGCCTTTTACTTTAGATCTTGCAATAGAACGTATAGGCTTGATCTTTAGAAAATCATAGTCTCCCACTAAGAAGCTTACATCAGACCTCTTCTTATCAGCATACATCTTCTGTCTGTCTTGAGCAGCTTTCATCCGTTTCTTTATCAACTGTATCTTCTCAAGCATCATCTGCATGTCATCACTCTTCACTAGGGAACGTTCACCAACATCATCCCAGTGCAAAGGTGAACGACAAGGTCTACCATAGAGAGCTTCAAAAGGTGGAATACCAATACTGGCTTGGTAGCTACTGTTGTAAGCAAACTCTGCTAATGGTAGATATCGATCCCAGGCACCACCCCAATCCATCACACAAGCATGAAGCAAGTCCTCCAGAATCTGAATTGTTCTCTCGGACTGACCATCAGTTTGCGGGTGGTAAGTAGTGCTGAAACGCAGATCAGTACCCATCTCTTCCTGAATCTGACCCCATAAACGAGAAGTGAATTTCGGGTCTCGATCAGAAAATATCACAGCAGGGACACCATGCAGACGAACTATCCACTCCACATACAACTGAGCCATCTCAGCAACTTTATATGTGGTTTTGAAAGGCAAGAAATGAGCATATTTTGTAAGCCGATCAATCACCACCCAAACAGCATCATAACCTCTCTTGGACTTGGGGAAACCAGTAACAAGGTCCATTGTGATCTTCTCCCACTTCCACTCTGGAATCTCAAGAGGATGAAGAAGACCACCAGGTCGTTGATGTTCAATCTTGACTTGCTGACATGTCAAGCACTTTGCTACAAACAGAGCTATATCATTCTTCATGTTCTTCCACCAGAAACTTCGCTGTAAGTCCTTATACATTTTGGTTGTGCCAGGGTGAATAGTGTACTTGGAACCATGAGCTTCACTCAGAACCTTCTGTCTCAGATCACCAACATCAGGTATCCACAACCTTTGTCTGAAGCGGATAGCACCATCCACTCCGACAGAGAAGTTAGATTGCGGTTTCTCAGATAAAGCTTTCAACTCTTCAAGCTCGGAACTCTCCAACTGTGCAGACATGACTTCTGAGATCCAGGTTGGTGTAACGGTCAAACTGGCCATATGAACACACAACTTATCTTCATCCACAGAATCGACAGGCTGAGGTCTCCAACTGGCCACAAGTTCAAGGTTTTCCCACACAGAACATCTCAGAGCAGCACAAACAGCATCCTTCTTGCGACTTAAAGCATCATCTACGACATTTGCTTTACCAGGATGATAGGTGATGGTGAAGTTGTAATCTTTAAGATATTCCATCCACCTACGTTGTCGCAAGTTCAGATCCTTCTGAGTCAACAGATATCTCAAACTCTTGTGATCAGAAAAGACTTCAAACTTTTCTCCATAGAGGTAGTGTCGCCAGATCTTCAAAGCATGAACTATGGCAGCCAGCTCCAAATCATGCGTAGGCCAATTAGCTGTTGGTATGTATGCCCATAGAGAAAGTCATATGATGATTGTAATGGGATACTTTGTAAATGATTTGAATAATAATAAAGGCAATTTCCAATCTATATGTTTAAACTATTTCTGAGATGATGGTGTAACGTGATAGATGTCTAAAGATTGTATTACTCAATGACATATGCTTTTAGGTTCATGACCTAAACGATGAGATCATATGAATGTTAAGAGTATACATTCTTGTTTAGTCCCTAGTCGGTTGTTATTGTGGAAATAACCATAGACATCAATAACACTAAAGACTAGATTGTGTGTTGGTTGATGACAGAATCTCATTAGTCATGATATGGTGATATCAAACCAAGCACATAGGTACTTGTTAGAGAACAAGGTACCGGACAGACCCACCGTGAGAGTGACACATGGAACCATGACTTGGTAGTCATAGTCAGCTCTCACAGTGATGGTGGTGAGTGTGATTCTTAGACCTGAAATCACTACACTCAACACATGTCGTTGGGTACACTTTGACATCATCAAACGCAATCCTGAAACATGGGTTGTTATAAAGGTGATGATTGGGTGGCTTTGACACATGGGGCTTTTGAGGGGTGAGTGATAGATACGGGATTTGTCCCTCCTGAGGGAGTTTGATATCCTTGGCCACTTGATGAGTAGGATTGAGAAAGGCATGCACATGCACGTGTGAATCAATATGTGATATTGATGCCATACACATCTCACTCGGTCTACTCTGAGATCAAGGAAATGAATGAACATTGACAGGATGACTGTTCCATGCCTCGAGTTCATTCTGGATATCAGTGACAAAGGAATTATACATTCACTGTAACACCATTCACGGATTGTAGGATGAAAGTTGTTCTCCAACTTTCTACTTTCACTTGGGTAGCACTGATGTGTGACTAGGCACCACTCTTTGCTTGTGAAGTCATAAGTGTTATGGACCTTCACTGCCAACGTGAAATGGACCTGCAGGGTCACACACATAGGATTCAACCTGGAAGAGGAGTTTTGTCCACAAGCAATGTTTAGATTGATTACTAAAGCAGTTTAGTAGTTCAATTAAACACTCAATTAATCGATAGCTCAATATCATAGTGTTCAAGGTGTTGGACGAGTTGATTGGAGTATCGGATTGATTGAAATCGCATTTGACTGATTCTGCACAATCTGCATTCCCAACCGATCGGTTCATGTGATGAACCGGTCGGCTGAGGTTGCTGAACCGGTCGGTTCAATTGTTGAACCGATTGGCTCATGCACAGAGTGAAACGACCGGTTCAAGTGTTGAACCGATCGGTTCAACTGGTGCAATCGAGCAACTTGGGAAAGTAGGATTGGTGAGAATTTTCCTTTCGTTTCAATTGCCCAATTCGATTGGGAATTATATTGGTATTCGATACCAATTGGGAAAGAAACAAGAAAAGTCAATCGGGAACCAACCTGGAACCCCAACCGACCGGTTCATGAGTGAACCGATCGGTTCAAGGGTCCCAAACGATCGGTTCAGTGGTGAACCGATCGGTTCAGGTCCCCAACCGACCGGTTCACTTGTGAACCGATCGGTTCAGGTTGCGAGACAGTTGCTTTTTGTGGAAAATCCCGAACTCTTCTACTCCTGCTTTAGTCCCGTATTGCCGGGCACAGAGAACCCTGTCCCATGACCCGCCTATATATATAGGGGTATTGGGGGCTTCTCAGACACAACTCAGTGCAAGTTGATTGCTCTGCAAAGTTGTCGTTCTCTCTGGTTTTGGTAACCGAGAGAGAGCCCGAGCAAGTGCTTCCCGCAAAGGGAGGTGCAGCAAGGAAAGGACAACTGCAGTTGCAGTCGACAACAGGAGAGTGTGTTGGCGACTAGTACGTCAACAGGAGGGTGCGACTCCTTCCACTTCCTTGTGGGACAAGGAGAGTGGAGTTCCGGGTGGTCCGTGTGGACTACTTCAGAGGCGGGAGGTCACTGCCGCTCAGGAGGACAACTGTCATCCGACAGTCCGGTAGGAGGAGGAGTCTTCAGTCCCGGTGTGACCAGGAGCTGCTCAGACACCGTCCAAGACCGGAGGTTTAGACCGCGCAAGGCGCGTGGCACTGTCACCGAGCAAGCCTCGGGACAAGGTATGATTCACAAACCTTATTTCCTATCATATAGATGTCGACGCGATTCCTTTTGTTCCGGGTTTGGGGAGAATTTTTTTTTGTTTCCGCTGCTTCTCTGCCTCCTATAAAAACCCCAACAGTGGTATCAGAGCCAGGTTGACCTCTCTATATTTTAGGATTATCGATGTGATCGATTTTGGTTTTTCACCTTTATTTATTGCATGCGATGCGAATAATATCGGCTTTATACATGTCCAATCCACAAATCCCTAATATACATATATGATATGTAATATTAATGCACTCGATACACGTCGCCCTTAAACGAGTTTTGTGGTGGATGTGTAGCATGATTATGGCCTATAATCCCCTATATCTGTGTGTGGTTGTTTGTGTGGTTGCTTGCATCTCGGTCTGCGCACCGATTCCCTTTCTCATATTCCTGATGTAACTCGAAATAATTCGAGAGTTCTATTCCTACCTTTGCTCCCCCCGAATGTAACTCGGGGTTTCTCAATTCAAATGTAAATAGGATAGATTTTATTTCATGTTATGTCAAAGAACGGCGGACAACCTGAAGACGATCGGTTCAAGGAGTGAACCGATCGGTTGGTGATCCAGGCGGCCGGTTCGAGAAACGAGATGAGAGGGTGGCGACCTGAGGAGATGTACGATGACCGGTGAACCGATCGGCTGGAGGCGCCAGTCGATCGGCTGGTGGCACCTGAGCAACCAACCTGATGGCGATCCGATCAGTCATGGAGATGAGCTGATCAAACCCAGAAAGGCAGGCATAGATTTCATCTTGTACAGGTTGCATGTGATGTAGACCTAGATGACCGTGATTCCTCTTGGCTCGAGGAATCACAAATAGGATGGCCATAATCATTGCTTTTTATCGTTTATGCATGTTTTTGTGGGATATAGCATGTATATGATACGTACTATATATTGTGGTGATTGGATATGTATATGTATATAAAAACCAAATCCCTCATTAAATATTAAGTTTTAGATGCCTTCCAAATGCGACACACGTGAAAAGCTTGATCGACCAAGTGTGGGCACGCCCTAGCGTGGTGCACCGTCTATCTCGTGGAAGCGTGAAGGATGAATGTGTGGGTCTGCCCTAGCAGGGTGCATGTTCATCGTGTTGGCTTTGGGTCGGGCTTAACAAGGTGACCTAGATAGGATCTAGCACCTTAAGGCATGGAGATGATCATTGCAAGGAGTTGCATATGACATCTTTCAAGAGTTGCATATGATGCAATTGGCAAGAGTTGCCTACCTGAGAGATCTGAGTTGTGGGTGACAGCCCTAGCTGGTCCATGGCTCAGAGGATTTCAGGATCTTGACCCACTAGAAGATTGTACGCTGCAATCTTCCGAATTGATGGTGAGGGCTATCAATTTGAGTCAAAATAGTGGGAGCGGTAATTAATTAAAGGCCTAATTAACTATCGTCAAATTTTATTCAAATCAAATCAAAAGGGTTTTGACAAATGCAAATTTTCTCTTGTAGAATGGCAAAAGAATCATCTTTTAAAATGGGCAAATTAATTGAGAATAAATTCCATAACTGGTTGAGGACTGTGAGAAGTGTTCTGCACAATCCAGATATACCAGGAGCCTTAGAATCCACTCTATGTACGCTTAATGCGTTGGTGAAGAAGAAAGAAGGTAAGGGAGAGAAGTGTTCTCTCGCCAAACCAATTTCTTCTACACGGAGAGGATGGAAGGAACAATGGAAGAAGAAGTTAGAGATAGAGATCTCTACTTCTGGTGTATACGTTATAGAGATTAACTTTACTACTTCTTTCTCATGGGTACTTGATACCGGATGCGGATCTCACATTTGTTCAAATGTGAAGGATCTTAAGAGAAGTAGGCCTTTGGGGAAAGGCGAGGTTGAACTACGTGTTGCTAATGGGGCAAGAGTTGCCGCCAGTGCCGTAGGAACCTATGAGTTAACTCTACCTAGTGGGCTAATAATAGAGTTGAAGAACTGCTATTATGTACCTGCCATAAATAGGAATATCATTTCCGTCTCTTGTTTGGACAAAGATGGATTTGAATTTCTTATTAAGAATGGAAAGTGTTCCATTTCTAAAGATGGGATCTTTTATGGCAGTGCCCCTATGTCTTATGGTCTATACTTGATGGACTTGGAGACAAGTGTATACAACGTAAACACCAAAAGGCAAAAACTCAACGACTCAAACAAAACATATCTCTGGCATTGTCGTCTAGGGCACATAAATGAGAAGCGCATTTCTAGACTCCATAAAGATGGTTATCTAGACTCTTTTGATTATGAATCAATAGAGACATGTGAATCTTGTTTGTTGGGCAAGATGACCAAGACTCTCTTTTCAGGTAAAGGTGAGAGAGCTAGTGATCTATTAGGACTCATACATACTGATGTATGTGGGCCTTTTAGAACTAATGCCAGAAATGGGTGTCAGTACTTCATTACCTTCACTGATGATTTCAGTAGGTATGGCTATGTATACCTGATGAAACATAAGTCAGAAACCCTTGAAAGGTTCAAGGATTTCATGAATGAAGTACAGAACCAACTTGGTAAGAGTATTAAGGCACTTCGTTCTGATCGAGGTGGAGAATACTTGAGCCAGGAGTTTGAGGACCTTCTGCGAGCCCGTGGTATTGTATCACAATGGACTCCGCCAGGAACACCACAGCATAATGGTGTGTCTGAAAGAAGGAATCGCACATTGTTAGATATGGTGCGATCAATGATGAGTTTTGCTGATCTTCCAATTTCTTTCTGGGGTCATGCTCTTGAAACCGCCGCGTTTATGCTTAACCGTGTACCATCTAAGTCGGTTCAAAAGACACCATATGAGATATGGTACGGGAAGCGTCCCGATTTGTCTTTTCTGAAGATTTGGGGTTGTGAAGCTTACGTCAAGAAAATGTTTCCTGATAAGCTTGGACCCAAATCCGATAAATGTTATTTTTTTGGATACCCCAAGGAAATGAGGGGATATTACTTATACCACCCTACTGACAACAAAGTGTTTGTTGCCAGGACAGCTGTGTTCCTAGAGAAGGAATTCATTTCCAAAGGAAGCAGTGGGAGGAATATAGAGCTTGAAGAGGTTCAAGCCCAACAAGAAAACATTGAACCGGTAGATGTACGAGAGGAAAATGGAGATTCACAAGGTGTTGTGGAATCTCATTCTCCTCAAGTAACACAAGGACCTCGTAGATCTAGTAGGACTCGCCTTGAACCTGAGAGGTTTGGATACCTTGTGACTCAGGAAGGTGGAGAGTTGATCATAGATGATGATCCAACTACCTACGTAGAGGCTATGGAGGGACCAGATTCTGAGAAATGGCTTGAAGCCATGAGATCCGAGATGGAATCCATGTACTCCAACAAAGTATGGACTTTGGTGGAACCACCCGAAGGGGTAAAACCCATAGGGTGCAAGTGGGTCTTCAAGAAAAAGACCGACATGGATGGCAATGTGCAAACTTATAAAGGCAGATTGGTTGCAAAGGGTTTTCGACAAATTCAAGGTGTTGACTATGACGAAACCTTTTCTCCAGTTGCCATGATTAAGTCCATCAGGATCATGCTTGCTATTGCAGCTTACTATGACTATGAGATTTGGCAGATGGATGTTAAAACCGCATTCCTTAACGAGAATATTCATGAGGATGTGTATATGACACAGCCTGAGGGTTTTGTAGATCCAAAGAATGCCAATAAAGTCTGTAAACTGCAAAGGTCAATCTATGGATTGAAGCAAGCATCTCGGAGTTGGAATCTTCGATTTGATGAAGAAGTCAAAGTGTTTGGCTTTATTCAAAATGAAGATGAACCTTGTGTGTACAAGAAGGTTAGTGGGAGCTCGACCACATTCCTCATATTGTATGTGGATGACATACTTTTGATGGGGAATGATGTCTTAGCCTTAGAGAAGGTAAAGACTTGGCTTGGGAAAACTTTCTCAATGAAGGACTTAGGAGAAGCATCCTACATTATAGGAATTAAGATCTATAGAGATAGATCTAGAAGGCTTCTCAGACTAAGTCAGAGCACGTACATTGACAAGGTGCTGAAGCGGTTTAGCATGGAGAACTCAAAGAGAGGCAACGTCCCTATGCTACATGGAGTTACCGTCTCTAGATCTCAATGTCCCCAATCTTGTGAAGAGAGGGAGCGTATGAATGGGATCCCATATGCATCAGCCATCAGATCCATCATGTACGCTATGTTGTGCACACGCCCAGATGTCTCATATGCTCTCAGCATGACGAGCAGGTACCAGTCAGATCCCGGGGATGCTCACTGGACAGCCGTGAAGAACATCCTCAAGTACTTGCGAAGGACTAAGGATCAGTTTCTTGTGTACGGCGGCGAGGAAGAGTTGGTTGTAAAGGGTTACACCGATGCAAGCTTCCAAACCGATAAAGATGATTACATATCGCAGTCAGGATTTGTGTTTTGCCTTAATAATGGAGCTGTGAGCTGGAAGAGTTCCAAGCAAGAAACAGTTGCCGATTCTACTACAGAGGCCGAGTATATTGCTGCTTCGCATGCAGCAAAGGAGGATGTGTGGATCAGGAAGTTCATTTCTGAACTTGGTGTAGTTCCCAGTAGCTGTGATGCAATTGAGCTTTATTGTGACAATAATGGAGCTATTGCACAAGCTAAGGAGCCCAGATCACATCAGCGGTCCAAGCACATACTGCGGTGCTTCCATCTCATACGAGAGATCGTACAGCGAGGAAATGTGAAGATTTGCAAAGTACCAACTGAAGACAACATAGCTGATCCACTGACTAAGGCCCTTTCTCAGCAGAAGCATGATGGTCATGCTAGGTCACAAGGACTGCGTTTCCTTGGTGACTGGCTCTAAGTGCAAGTGGGATTCTGTTGGTATGTATGCCCATAGAGCAAGTCATATGATGATTGTAATGGGATACTTTGTAAATGATTTGAATAATAATAAAGGCAATTTCCAATCTATATGTTTAAACTATTTCTGAGATGATGGTGTAACGTGATAGATGTCTAAAGATTGTATTACTCAATGACATATGCTTTTAGGTTCATGACCTAAACGATGAGATCATATGAATGTTAAGAGTATACATTCTTGTTTAGTCCCTAGTCGGTTGTTATTGTGGAAATAACCATAGACATCAATAACACTAAAGACTAGATTGTGTGTTGGTTGATGACAGAATCTCATTAGTCATGATATGGTGATATCAAACCAAGCACATAGGTACTTGTTAGAGAACAAGGTACCGGACAGACCCACCGTGAGAGTGACACATGGAACCATGACTTGGTAGTCACAGTCAGCTCTCACAGTGATGGTGGTGAGTGTGATTCTTAGACCTGAAATCACTACACTCAACACATGTCGTTGGGTACACTTTGACATCATCAAACGCAATCCTGAAACATGGGTTGTTATAAAGGTGATGATTGGGTGGCTTTGACACATGGGGCTTTTGAGGGGTGAGTGATAGATACGGGATTTGTCCCTCCTGAGGGAGTTTGATATCCTTGGCCACTTGATGAGTAGGATTGAGAAAGGCATGCACATGCACGTGTGAATCAATATGTGATATTGATGCCATACACATCTCACTCGGTCTACTCTGAGATCAAGGAAATGAATGAACATTGACAGGATGACTGTTCCATGCCTCGAGTTCATTCTGGATATCAGTGACAAAGGAATTATACATTCACTGTAACACCATTCACGGATTGTAGGATGAAAGTTGTTCTCCAACTTTCTACTTTCACTTGGGTAGCACTGATGTGTGACTAGGCACCACTCTTTGCTTGTGAAGTCATAAGTGTTATGGACCTTCACTGCCAACGTGAAATGGACCTGCAGGGTCACACACATAGGATTCAACCTGGAAGAGGAGTTTTGTCCACAAGCAATGTTTAGATTGATTACTAAAGCAGTTTAGTAGTTCAATTAAACACTCAATTAATCGATAGCTCAATATCATAGTGTTCAAGGTGTTGGACGAGTTGATTGGAGTATCGGATTGATTGAAATCGCATTTGACTGATTCTGCACAATCTGCATTCCCAACCGATCGGTTCATGTGATGAACCGGTCGGCTGAGGTTGCTGAACCGGTCGGTTCAATTGTTGAACCGATTGGCTCATGCACAGAGTGAAACGACCGGTTCAAGTGTTGAACCGATCGGTTCAACTGGTGCAATCGAGCAACTTGGGAAAGTAGGATTGGTGAGAATTTTCCTTTCGTTTCAATTGCCCAATTCGATTGGGAATTATATTGGTATTCGATACCAATTGGGAAAGAAACAAGAAAAGTCAATCGGGAACCAACCTGGAACCCCAACCGACCGGTTCATGAGTGAACCGATCGGTTCAAGGGTCCCAAACGATCGGTTCAGTGGTGAACCGATCGGTTCAGGTCCCCAACCGACCGGTTCACTTGTGAACCGATCGGTTCAGGTTGCGAGACAGTTGCTTTTTGTGGAAAATCCCGAACTCTTCTACTCCTGCTTTAGTCCCGTATTGCCGGGCACAGAGAACCCTGTCCCATGACCCGCCTATATATATAGGGGTATTGGGGGCTTCTCAGACACAACTCAGTGCAAGTTGATTGCTCTGCAAAGTTGTCGTTCTCTCTGGTTTTGGTAACCGAGAGAGAGCCCGAGCAAGTGCTTCCCGCAAAGGGAGGTGCAGCAAGGAAAGGACAACTGCAGTTGCAGTCGACAGCAGGAGAGTGTGTTGGTGACTAGTACGTCAACAGGAGGGTGCGACTCCTTCCACTTCCTTGTGGGACAAGGAGAGTGGAGTTTCGGGTGGTCCGTGTGGACTACTTCAGAGGCGGGAGGTCACTGCCGCTCAGGAGGACAACTGTCATCCGACAGTCCGGTAGGAGGAGGAGTCTTCAGTCCCGGTGTGACCAGGAGCTGCTCAGACACCGTCCAAGACCGGAGGTTTAGACCGCGCAAGGCGCGTGGCACTGTCACCGAGCAAGCCTCGGGACAAGGTATGATTCACAAACCTTATTTCCTATCATATAGATGTCGACGCGATTCCTTTTGTTCCGGGTTTGGGGAGAATTTTTTTTTTGTTTCCGCTGCTTCTCTGCCTCCTATAAAAACCTCAACATTAGCTTCATTAGGTTTCAACTATCGAGAAGCATAGGCGATCACCTTTCCGTCTTGCATCAGAACACACCCTAAGCCTTGTCGGGATGCATCAGTGTAGATGACATAGGGTATGCCCTCAACAGGCAAAGCAAGCACGGGAGCAGAAGTCAGACTCATCTTCAACTTCTAAAAACTGTCCTCACATTCAGGGGTCCATGAGAACTTGACTTCCTTCCGAGTCAGCTTGGTCAATGGTAAAGCCAACTCAGAAAACCCTTTGATAAACTTCCGATAGTAACCAGCTAGACCAAGGAAACTACGGATTTCTGACGGGTTTCTCAGAGCATTCCACTTTGTCACAGCTTCTACCTTCGCAGGATCAACAACTATATGGCCGGCAGAAATCACGTGACCAAGAAACATCACTTCCTTTATCCAGAACTCACATTTTGAGAATTCTGCATACAATTGATTTTCTCGCAATGTGTTGAGTACAATCCGCAGATGCTCGCGATGTTGTTCCAACATCTCGGAATAAACCAAAACGTCATCAATAAACACCACTACAAACTTGTCAAGGTATGGGCGGAATACTCGGTTCATCAGGTCCATAAACGCAGCAGGGGCATTCGTCAAACCAAAAGGCATGACCATAAATTCATAATGCCCATAGCGAGTTCTGAACGCCGTCTTCGGAACATCATCATCCTTCACACGCATCTGGTAGTAGCCACTTCGCAGATCCATCTTGGAGAACACAGTGGCTGACTTCAGCTGATCGAATAGGTCGTCGATGCGCAGAAACGGATAACGATTCTTCACTGTCACCTGGTTGAGCATGCGGTAGTCCATACACATCCGCAAAGAGCCATCTTTCTTCTTCACGAACAAGACAGGTGATCCCCAAGGGGAAACACTAGGGCGAATGAAACCCATGTCAAGAAGCTCTTCAAGCTGCTTCTTCAACTCCGCCAGCTCAGCAGGAGCCAAGCGGTAAGGTGGCTTCGATATCGGTGAAGTTCCAGGTATGAGCTCGATGGAGAATTCCACCTCGCGATTTGGTGGCAACCCGGGCAACTCCTCAGGAAATACATATGGGAAGTCCTTCACCACATCAACATGGTCTAGGGCAGGAGGTGTAGCATCGAGAACTATGGAGGCTAGGAAGGCTCTACACCCTTGTGAGACGAGCTTTTCGGCTTTGATGACAGAGATGACGAACTGTCGTTCTCCTTGCTTCTTGCCCTTGACACACACTCTTCCTTCATCAGGATGAAACAATCTAACCTTGGATTCCTCACAGAACAGAACAGCTTTATACTTCTTTAACCAATCCATACCCAGGATGATGTCAAAGACGGTCATATCAAGCAAGACAAAAACTCTGGGAAACATTATTCCGGATACACAGAGGTTCAAGGTAGGAGTTTGGAGGTACGAGGAGCAGATTTTACCACTAGGAGTTTTTACATCTAACACATGATCCATAAACTCAGATTCGATTTCAAGCATAGAGGCAAACTGTCTAGATATGAAGGTATTAGAGGAACCGGAATCAAACAGAGCTTTTAAAGGATGCAAATTGAGGTGTAGTGTACCTTCAATCACTTCATTGCCTTCACCATCTTCTTCAGCATTGAGAGCAAACACTCTCCCATTCCGCCTTTCAGCTGGCGGATGCCTCGGGTTCTGGTTGTTGTTGTTATTGTTGTTGTTGTTCCGCGGTGGAGGGTTCTGTCTCGGCTGTTGCGGCTGCGGAGCATTATTTTGCCCTTGCTGGAAACGGGGGCAGTTGGGTCGGATGTGCCCAACCTGGCCGCACTCATGGCAGGTTGGTGGAGGACGGTTGCCAACACAAGCAGGTGCATTATTGGCGGGACATCTTCCAGGAGGATGGTGGCGATTGCATCTGTTGCAGCGATCATGTCCACGGTTCTCATGCTGCTTTGGATTCTTCCTTTTGTTGTTGTTGAAGCTACTGGAAGCTTGAAATCCCGGATAAGACTCGATGGCGAGAGCCTTGTCCACCATTTGTTGAAATGTGAGTGGCAGCTGTGGAACGAGGCTTCGACCAACATGGTAGTTCAGGACCTCCAAGAACAAGGTCGCTCTTCTGTCAGCTCCAAGGTCGGTGGCGTAACGTTCTAACAGCAGAAACTTCTGAACGTAGTCGGCCACGCTCATGCTTCCTTGCTTGAGACTGTAAAACTCAGCCTCCTTCTTCCTCAGGAAAGCAGGGCAGATGTACTTCTCTCTGAACAACTTCAGGAACTGGGTCCACTCCATGGAGGAGGTGTCTCGAGTGCGGGCAACTCCGTTCCACCAAACACGCGCCGGTCCATCCAGCACGTACGTCGCGAACCGAACCTTCTGGTGAGGAGGGCAAGCCATACCCTCGAAGGTCCGATCCAGGGCCAACACCCAGTCGTCGGCTTTGTCCACCATGTTAGGCTCACTCTCACCCTTGAAGTAGGGTGGCTGCATCTTGATGAAGTCAGTGAGGGTGAACTCCCTCGGCTTGGCGGCAACATCACCAATGGTGATGAGTTGTCCCATCATGGTGGAGGACAACAACTGTCGCAACATCGCCAGTTCTTGCTCAGGTGTGAAGGCGGGAACACCAGAAGCTGGTTGGTTAACAGCAGGAGTCGCATGAGTGTCAGGGTTGTCAGTGTTGGACTCCTGGTTTGTGTTGTCAAACAAGTCACCTCTCCTGAAATTAGGGTTAACATATTAAATTTTCAGGAGTAAATAATCATAGATGAGAGGGAAAAGAAATAGAGATGAGAAAAGGATAACTAGAATGCTATTGCCTAAAAGCCTACTATTTCGGGCAGTTCGTTTCGGCGCAGGCCAGGCCGGATCATATGGGCACGGGAGTCCCCGTATGCCAAGCTAGTGGGTCGGAGGAAAATCTTGCCTGCCCCCATGCCCTGATCCTTTCTAGACACCCTTGCCTCAACTGCATGCCCTAATAGTCACCTAAAGGCTCTGATACCATGCTGTAAAGAGGCGAGATCACCTCTCTACTAAAATTTAAAGGAATTACAACATCCACAATTTTAACAAAAATTTAGACTTTGAGGATGATTGCATAATATTCCAAATAAATAAGCATGATTCCAGATACATAATAAAATGTCAATAGCAGCGGAAAGAAAGAAATAACAAGCCTTCTAATGGCTTTAATGTTTATTACATCATTGCTTTCTAAAAGAAAAGATAAGATAGAATAGAGGATCTAGCTATAGCAACCTAGCCATCCTTCTTGTCAAGCTAACGATCTCAGCAAAGGAATCTTCCTTCAAGCTCTTCTTTCTCCTTGCTCAGCACCAACACCTGGGTGGTTGGGAAGACACCCAACAAGAGGGAAAACAAGAAAAGTATGTGTTACACTAACAATCTAACAATGGTAAAGAAAGTTGTAACAAGTAAATTTAGGCTAGATATTTGGTGTAAGAAGATATCAATGAGTGTGAGGTTTTTATGAGAGAACTTGCCATTAACAAAAATAATTAAAGGTTTTAGCATGTTTATTAATATGTCTATCTAACTAAGTAGGGTTGAGGCACCTACCGGACCTCTAACCTTAGGTGAGGGAAGAATTATAAACATTTCCAAATCACCTACAATTTTTTTAATGGGGAGAATAATAAACATTCCCCTAGGGCGATTTTATACATGCCCTCTATGGGTGGTTGTACATAAGTACCACTACTTAAAGATTAAATAGAACATTTAATTTCATGCTAACAAGAGATTTATGGTAAGAATAAGCAAAAGAATATATATCATGGCAGTGGGGTATGAATACCCAAACAAGAGAATTCTATATCTACTTTTGAGGCAAATAAGACATTTAGGTTTCAAGAATTCAATGGTTTAGATCAAGTTAAACCTCATAAAAGAAATATAGGTATTGGACTAAAGATTTCCCAACGGATAGGTAGATGCACAACAAAACTCATACTAAACACATACCTTGGCCACATGTGTCCTAAGTTTCCCTTTTTCAACTCTTCACACGAACTATAAACCCAAACTTCCTATTACATCATTATATTCATATATTAGAATTACATGTATTCATTTAAAAGATTGAAAACCCTAATTTACTAACTTTTGCACAAACTCTCGATTCAAACTTCAAAAACATCATAATCATCTTAGTTAGGTTTTCCTGATCAAAATAACATATAATATTGTATATTTTGGAAATATGGATTCTTAGGGTTAATTTTAGGGATTTTTAAGTTAATTAAATCGATTTTAAAAACACCTTTTCGCAAACCTCAAAATCAGATCTCAAAAATAATTTTAATAAATAGATCTCGTTTTCCTGATTTCAAAACACTATTTATTTTAAATTTTTGACCTACAGATTTATTTATAAAAATTATTTAACCTCGACCAATGGCAGCTTGCCACGTAGGCAAGGCCAACCGCATTGAGCGGTCGCGAGCGACTGAGAGCGGTGACCCGCGTCTCAGGGACTCTCGCAACCGACCGAGCGATCCGGTCAAAGCAAGCGGCAAAAGACGTAACTACCCCGATCAGAAAATGAAAGAAAGAAGAAGTGAGAGGGGCAAAACGGTAAATCGCGCGTCATCTTCTTCCTCGCCCGATCCACCTCGCGCACGAGCAGCTTGCTCGGCCGATTTGGGCAAACTCGCATTTCTTGACGAAAACTCGCGTTCAGGTAGTCGAAAGAAAGAGAAAGAAGAGACGAATTCAGTGGTACCTTTGATTCGAACCGAGGTTGACGGAGTAGAGAGGAAGAAGCGCCGCAAGCTTGGGACCTTCGGCTGCTCGTTGGGGGTCGAAACGTCCACGAAAACCCAAATTGAAGATACGATCGAGTTGCTAGGGCGTCGGCAGTTGCGAGGGTTGAGTTATTTATAGGCAAGGAACCCTAGACTAGGATGTGGGTAGGAGCAAGGGGAAGTGGCCGGCGGCTACTTTGGGCGTTTCGCAAATACACGTTAAAGCTCGTAAATTTTGGGATAATCCTGTGCGAAATCTCACAAGGAGTCCAACAAAACAAAATTCAATGAAAATCGTTGAGTAGATCTCAAGATATTGTGATTTTAAGAAAACGAAAAATCAAATATGTTGCCTAATCCGACTCAAGGTAGGAGACGACCGTGCATCGTTGGATTGGTGGACACGGGTCCACTAAAGAACCTGGACCGTCCGATCTCGCGTTAGATCAGGGAAATATCCCTTAGCAAAAGTCGATTAAAACTATTAGATTTTAAATGTTTTTCTCTTTCTTCTTTTGGAGGCTCAAACGTTGTCCAAAAATTATGAAAATTTATATCTTGACTTATTTCGACGCGTAAAATCCAAATATGGAGTTAGTTTTTCATTTTGAGAAAGTTTGATAGGTGAAATAATTAATATGTCATTTTCTCTTTCCTCCTTCAAAAGAGGTGATAACATTATCTAAAATTAATGTAACTTCACCCATAAGTCTCCTTAAAGGTTTGGAACACGATTTTGCAATTATCTTCACAAGTTGACATTATCTTTATATTTCTTAAATTAATTAGAACATTCTACACACTTTCTCTCTCTCCTATTTTTCTCCTTATTCATATATTATCCAAATTAGTTGCAAATTTGCACAGAGGCTTATTTTTATGTTTAGAATACGAATTTGAAGTTATTTTCCTGATTTGAGAGCATTACGTATTTTATTTCTTTTTATTGGCATATTTCCTATATTCTATTGATAATGTTATTAATATTTCCATTTTAAATGATACTTGACCCTTAAGTTACTTTTTGCTCAAGGAAATGAATTAAACTATCAAATTATCATGATTGTTTCAGATTATAATTTTTGTTGCAAAAATCTTTTGTAATTATCTTCTTTACCCATAATTTCTCATATTACCATTAATTATTACATTTATCTTCTTCCTTTTATAAAATTCGAAATTTCTTCTTATTTCTTATATTCTAGGAAACACTAGAAGATTCTAGGACGAATTATTTTACTCTTTTTATTACTTAATGTGAATTTGCACTTTAAACCCATTATCTAATTCTAACTGAGGCATTTGTGCATGCAACCTTGAAATAAGAATATATGGGAAACATTTATCCAATAACCATCTTAATTTCTTTTAAATCAAAGCCAAGGACAAATGGAACGAAAATGAAGGACAAAACTTATAGAAAAGAGTACAAAGAGGTACATAGGAGATTTTAGTATGTTACAATAGCTCTATTGCAACATCAGGATTGGCGGTAAAGCCATAACCCCAAAATAGTATGGTTGTAGGCCATGATGCAATATATATAAGCATGATTGACTGTAGGTCATACCCTAGACAGAGAACATGCTACACGTTGTATCTCTATAGCAAATAACCTCTATATGCTAGGATAGATAAAATGCAGAATGACTCTTAATGTCACTACCACTCTCGTACTGACTGAGAAAGGAGAGCTCGTGGATTCCAGCTCTTCCATAGACATATGTGATACTGATGCTAACTTTGCAGTGGTCAGTTGGAGATGGAAGGTATATTCCCATCTCCACAGGGCATAATAAGAAGGAATGTTTAAAGATGTAATCATCTGTGTAGCATATTTATTTAAGGACCAAATACCAGAACATTGGTTGATGCCTTGCTATAGTTTTATATTGTTTAGTTTATAACAGTTATACATGTTCTTCATATTCCTTTTAAAAAGAGAAAAATGATTTATTGCTCAGTTATAGATATCTAAACTAATAATAAGATAAGATTGCTCTGCTTTGCATATAATCAACAATTATACTTGTTTAATTCAATATATGTTTCTTCTACTCTTATTTATAAAAGTTTAATTGTAATAATAATTCTATTGGTGGAGAGTTATATCTCTCGTTGGGACAAGTTGTCTCACCTTGTGGGTTCCACAACTTTTTAGGTGGACATGCATGAGGAGGTAGAGACCGTGCAATAGAGAGCAGACAACAACATCAAGGACAACAGTAATAGCTGAGGTTGAGTGTGCTACTATGTGTCTTGTAGATATAGAGTCTCATGTGTCGTCCCTGTACTCTTCAGGTCCTTTGGGAGATAGTGCATAAAGAGTTTTATAATCGATATGAGATTTTGGCTAGTACGCCTCGATACATGATGTTGTTTTTGTGTATATTTTGATAAAGCAACCGTTATCTCAAATCCTTGCAAGGAGATGTAACATTGTATGTACAAGTAAACCATGATATATATATATATATATATATATATATATATATATATATATATATATATATATATATATATATATATATATATGGTTTGGTTCTTTCTGAAAAGAGTTTCCTAGTGATGAATCTCTTAGCAAAAAGGTTTTAATTTTTTAGTGATTTTTAGTAATCCGTTGTTAATGATTAATTCCGCATAGTTTTGTGCAATTAAGCTGTCAGTGTGATAGCGATCGTCACAACTTCCATGTACATACAACATGATAACCAGATATATACTCTATTATTAAGGAAACAAAGATACAAATCATCATTTAAAACATTCTCTCATCTCTATACAAGGACCTAGAGTGACAGGGACCGACTGAACTTAACTAATCTCATACTTAACTCCTGTGATAGATCTACACTGATGCAATGACATCTTCAGTCCATGAGTTGTCCCTAAAAGTTATGAGTAGAGGGGGGAGCCTGCTCGCTTAGAGAATGGGTACTTCATAGAAACAATTTAAAGCACTTATATAATTACAGATATACTATATAGCAACTGATATCAATTATAACAGTAGTAAGCTTTAAAGAGACTAATTATTCACAACCATAAATATGTCACAATACTCTAGATATCTACAAGGGTGAATCAATATATGAACATGCTTGATTAATCACAAAGAAAACTAATAATTTAGAATCATACAAAGAGTAACTGAATAACTTCACACACTTGGGTAAACTCTCATTTATCTTATTATGCCCTGAACCCACATGAGGTGTCCCACAACATGTGAAAGAATAACAACAAGAGACAATATCACTGTATAAGGCTTAGAAGCATGCCCAAGTTCCTAAGCCTATCTCTTGAGTAAGACCCCATCTACAGGGGGCCTCGGCACGTCTACCTCTCGGTGGCTAATGGGAGTGGTTGGATATCTCAGACTCCACCTGTCAACCTGGGTACTCAGGCGACAAATTAAAGACCTCAAGCTTACTGTGCATCAATGGACTTACTGACCACTGATCACTACAACATGTAACATAGGTACCGTCGACATCCCTGGTTGATGTTGGGTACGCTCCGGCTTACCTCGATCTGGACTACCTCTAGTTAGGAAATTGTTTCCTCCCCACAACACATACCTCATCCTGTGAGGATTCTACAGTGTTCAGGGCATCTAAATGTCTAATTCACTCTTTAAGTTCACAATTCAATCATCACATCAACATATCTTAGTTTAGCTTTGTAAACCATTCATTTCATAGATCATTTGATAATATTTACGACAAGCTAAACTATTAATCATCACCACATCTCATACTGAGAAACATTGATATCACAATACTTCATTCACTAACTTCATTTACCTCATTTACTTATCACATGACTCACATAAGGATTTAATGCGTCATAAACATTCACTGAATAAAGTTTGCTTTCAAAAATTCATATACAATCAACATATGTATGAAACCCTGAGATTGAGCTAAATTTGGGTTTCCATGTCATTCATTGAATATCATGAATCAAGAATAAAATTGAATAAATAAAGTCTGTGATGTCAAGAGAATAACTTCAAATGGATTTCAATATCTATTCGTAAATTTCTAACTTTTCACTCATATAGGGTTTCACCCTCTTTACTAAGATATCAAGCAAACATTGATGACGTCAGATGAAATTCAAGGTAGTATCTGACATATATATACTTTGCATTTAGATAAACAATCATTCATAATCAATGAGATTCAAATAGACAAATTTCTCTATTTAATTATACAACAATTTCAATCATTGCTGAAAATCCTAAATTTTAGTTTACTCTTATATCCTCCGTAAATACCTAGGGAATGATCATTAAGATAGATTGTATCCATTTCTAATATGATTTTATCATCATAAATTCATCAAAATAGAGAAAGAATCCATTCCATATCATTTTGCAAAAACTAGATCAAAAAGACAATTCAGGGTTTATACTCGCATACTAAAAAAATGAAGATTATTGATGATTTCACTCATTTTCATGAAATCTACTATTTAAATGAAGTACACACTCACCCTAAGGTGTGAAAACACCTTAAAAATGTAGCCCATCTCTGAAAATATCAAATCCATATCAACACCCTAACAAATCAGCAGTTTCTTCTCCCTTTCAACCCTAAAGAAGATCTACTGTAGGTAGAAGATGAAGATCGGAGGTTAATACAAACATCATATTTATTGTATTAGGCATTTCGAGCAAGGGGAAATGAAGAGAAGGAAGAATCAATGGTTAAAACTACTTACTAAGTCGAATCTATGGCAACCCCTTTGGATTTCCGCCATTCTTCACATTCTTTATAAAAAATCACCTTTCGTCATCTTCTTATTAATAAAAGATTCTGAGATGATAGAAGATCGAATTGCGGTTCCAAGGTACTTTATTTCGTTGAAAACGAATAATTATAGCCCGAGATATGATCATTTTATGATTGGTTATCCTAGGCGGCATCCGTCGCAGTCGCGATAGTTAGTACATGTTTACTAAAAAGGGCATAACTCTCTCATTTTAACTCCAATTTGATTTATTCTTATTTTTTTGGATTCATAATTGAATTATATACAATATTAAAATATTATTTGATAATATTCTCAAATGAAAAATTATTTATTAATTATTTCCTCTAATATCATTAACTCTCCTCTTACATATATGTATGGGTTAACACTATATTACTCCAACTCGGATCTTTATAGTATGCTTAAGTCATGATTATGAGTTTCCAAAATAAGTATTTAAGGTTACTAAAGTGAAGATAAAGCATTAGGTAAAATATTACTAAAAAAGCATGACAAGCATTAAGATTATCTTAAATCTCTAGGATTACCAGCAAAGCTAGGAACAAGTTGTAACAATTCTCCCCCTCTAATAAAAATTTGGTCTCGAAATTTATAAAAGAGGAAAAAAATACTTGTTAAACATCTTTGACTCTATTTCTCAAGTAGCTTCTTCTACACCATGATTCCTCCAAAGAACCTTTACTAGGGGTATCTCTCTCTTTTTAAGCTTTTGAATTATGTGATCTAGACTTTTATTTTCAACATTGAGTCATCTGTTTCTCTTCTAATCACAATAGATTTTAAGAAAGCCTTATAAATGATAATGAAAGAACTCTCTATACCACAATCAATCATAGGAAAGAGAAAGAGAAACAACCATTTTCAATATTTTCATACTCTTGAGGTGATACCTCAACATTGATAATATGATCCAACTATCTCAATTCATATGGCTCAATATGTACTATTGTTTTGTATTACCTCTGAGTCACAAAAGAGAGTTCACCATGTTGTTTTTAATTTTACTATTGTGCTACTCAAATAGCAAATCACTCATGAGTTGGAAGACTAGATTCAACACAGTTGTACAATACTAAGCTGGATTACTGGTATGAAGGACTAAAACTATCAGACACCTTTAATTAACATATTATTTGCATAAGTACAACTGAAATCATACGTAACATAAATGTTCATCCCTTGATATGCCTTAAAAAAACTATACTTCCTTAAAACAAATTCACATATTGCTGAAAGGCATTTGTTTTCTCTGATTTCTCTTCTTATGAATTACAACTCCTTCTCATATTGATCATCTAGAATAAACATCCCTAACATTGAAACATTCAAGGTAAGAATAGATTATTCATCATTCTTGCTATCACTGCAAGGATTTATTTTCGATTACAATTTGCTCATGTTGGACTTCTCTTTTTATTCAAATCACACTTCTTATATTTCAAATCTATTTCTTATCCTTTGTTCATACTCATTTCCATATTGTTCATCTATCTTTCACATTTGCAACCTTTAAACCCATGAATACTATAACTGCTATTTTCTTCTCATATTGATGATCTAGGGCATTTATTTTATAGAGATGTTCATGCTCAAGGTCAAATTGCTATTGACGTCCCTTTAATTGTTACAACCCTAAACTATCCAAGGTTTGATCCTTATCAATAACATGATGTTATTGTGACATGATTTTACTCCCTTATTTCTATATGCAAACCTTAGCTCTCATGAGATTTACTAAATTCTTCCTTGTCTTTACCACTTGAATTTTCTTTTTCTTACTTGACTGTTTTGATAGATTATTTTCTTGATCTACCCTGCTAGGGTTTCATCATCACATTATGTGTCATTAGTATATTCAGTAGATGTGTCTCTCATGATAGATGTGTATCGTCTATGATTTATTTCCTTATCACTCCATTCCATGTTACACTCACTAAGGAGGATACAAAAGCGAAACTGATTTTGAGGCATAGAATCATAATCTTCAAGTATTCACTTAATACAATTCTTGTATTAGTCATCATCAAGGAGACTAGACTATTTCACATTTCCTCACATCTCACTATGTCTCTCTTTTATCATCTATATAACTCCCTCATGAATCAACCCCTTCTTTATTTTCTATCATCAGATACTTGTTTGCTACTCTTCCCTATGTCATTATTTACTTTTACTTATCTCTTATGATCATGTTTCTCACTCTTGTGTATGATTCCATATTCCATGTCATATAAACTTTCTTATCATTCTTTTACTTTTATCTACTTTAAATTCTAAATCAATCTTCTTCCTACTAGTTTCATCCTATGCATAATATATTACATGTCCTTCATTTCAAATCAAACATCTCATGTAGGGGTCAACCATAGCTTCCTTTTCAATCAAGCTTTATGTTCTGAATATAGTTTACTTTTATATGAGTTGTTCATTTATTTAGACACACCTTTGTTATTCTTTTGAGAGCTAGTTCCATTTCATCACTAGGAACCTATTGAACACACTTGATATAAACTAGGTTGCTACAATAAAGGGAATTTGAACCGAGAGCTAGTAAGGATGAATGCATTAAACTTTACAATAGAAGTACCCATTCCATGCTCTCCATTATATCATGTAATCCTCCTTTCTAAATCGTACTCATCAATTCCATCACTTCTTTTTGTTTCATCTTAGTTTCTCATCCTAGTCTTATAATTTACATGTTCATATAGTTCTATTCACTTTCATTCTTCTAAACTTCACTTCTATGTACTTATTGCATACTTAACTCTTTTTTCCTATTTTTTGTTTTTTGTAGAGTACAAAAATAATTTTACTCAATTATGATCCATTCATTCTAATTAATTCTTTCTATCTTGGATTTCCATTTAGTTTTGTCTTATCTTTTCTTGACTTCAGATTAGCTAAAGTGCCACAATTAGTTATATAGTTTAGTTCTCTTTATCCATTCTTTCTTCTTCATTTTGTATGTTACATACTAATGTATGTCTTGTATCTATATCCCTCTTCCTTCATTCCCAGTTTAGGGTTTCTTATCTAAGGCCCCAAAGATGGATCTTAGATATCAGTTCCAACTGATTCTTAGTTAATCCAACCTTTCTCTTATTTTTCAACATATTAATGTCCATACATATTCATTACATTCTAAGTTTACCTCTCCATAGTTTAATTACTCTTATTATATTAATTAATAGGAGTCATTAGATCCCAATAATGCATCCTGCCAGCTGTACCAGGCTGAACCTACAGCCCTGAAGCCAAGAGCTTCTCAAGACTAACTGACTTTTATACATCTCAAACATATAGAAAGAATATCCACTCAGGGTAAACTCATTTAAAGATAACTTCTGATCTAGTTGATACAAAGAATGCAACCAATAACTAAATTAATTTCATAGTGTACAACAATCTTAAAGGACCACATATATTTCTAAAAACTAAATATCTAAATTCAAATATATAAGACCATTTCTATTGATATCCAATCAAAGAAATAATATAAAATAAGAGTTACATCACATTCTATTCTTATACTCAATTCATTCATTTCTTTTGGTCTTCTAACCCTCATATTTCTAGGGTTTCTCTCTAGCCCATCCTCCCACTGCATGCCTGTCCAGGGCATTCAGAGAAGAATAGACAGAGTACCTTGATACTGGTCAACATAGGTATCCAGATACCGGGCCAGGGTATCCAAATACCCAGACTTCCCAGAGCTATTCACACATCACCTCTTAACTGCCACACTTATAACTCTGACTTTCTATCCTAATGGTCTTTAATGACTCAGACTAAGATCTAATACCAAGCTGTTACACCCACATCCCATGATTACCACAAATTATGAGATTAGGGCATAAGTTTGAGGATTATACTTAATACAAAGTTCACTCCCAACTTTTTTTTCCTTTATTTCAAACTCTTTATTTTCTCACATTCAATCACATAAACAAACTTTACAAAGGAATTAAACCTTGATTACTCTAATATGATGTCAACAATAATGATACACATCCAGACATTCATTCCGTTCCTCACACTTCCATGTACATACAATGTAGCATCCAACTCACAAAAACAAGATTTACTTAAGCGGAAGTGAATCATTTACAGCGGATTACTGAAAATCAATAAAAATTAATTTTTTTTGCAAAGAGATCCAAACATAGGAAGTCTCTTCCATCAAGAACCATTGTATAACATTTACATTCTGGTTCAATCGTACATAACCTGTACCATCTCATCTCGATGATTACAACATCAGCTCTCCTATCAACATTATGTACCGACATCATAATATTCTCGAGTCATCAAGATCAAATCTCAGATCGATTTATTAAATACACTAACTAAAAACTCCGAGGACCCGAGAGTACAAAGACGACACATAGGACTTTCTAACTACATAACTTGACAGACAACATCTCCACCTGAGATCTCACTGCTGTCACTGATGTTATTGCTGCTGTCCTTTCCCTGCAATAGGATTTCTTCTTCTTTGTCTGCGTCCACCTAAAAACATTGGATCCCACGGGGGTGAGACAATTGTAAATTGCCCCAGTGGGAGATATAACTCTCTGCCAAAATATTGTTATAACAGTTTATTAAAATAAACTGGGCAGAAGGATTTATATATAATTAACAGCAGGTAAATCACTGTATGAGCAAAGAGTAGTAATCTCCTTTTCCAAGGAGAACATTGCATCTACTCATAGTAGCATCATAGTTCATCCATTTACTTGCAATGAATACAACAGATATGAATAACATCAATGAACTAGAGTTGCATGAAAGAAATATAACATCGGCCAATAAATTTCTGTATTCAATCCTTAAGCAAAGATGCTATACGGTTGATTTCATTTTACAATCACACTTATGCCCAGAGGAGATGAGGTATACTGCTCATACTCCAACCAACCACCGCAAACTCGAAAGTAGTACCATACATAGGTCAATGGAAGAGCTGGATTCCCATGACCTCTCACATCCCAGTCAGTGCGGGACAACAAGTAGGACTATGTTAACTGCTCAAAATAGCTTTCCAGGGTATACTGGAACTTTGCTATAGAGTTACAACGTCAACTGCACTCTCATCGGCCATCGAGAGATTTAATGTTTATCTCCTCGACCTGACATTAAATATCATTGGGAGATTAATGTTACATCTATCCCAACCATCAGGAGATTTATGATACATCCATCCTGACACATGAAAGATTGAGAGGTTTGATGTTTACCTTCCCTCAAATCTCTTCACCGGACGTAAGGATATTTTTCGCCCATTTACCCCTACATATTCAAAATATGCGTTTCGGGTTTTGCCACGGAGCACCCATTTCACCATCACCTTATTACTGACGATGATGGATCTATGGTCAGGGCTCTACATGAAAAGATTTCACTTGATTAATTAAGTACATTTTCATATTCTTTTAGCATCAACCAAGTTTTCAAACCAGAATTATTACAACAATGCTATAAAGAGACATGTACCATTTTCATCAAATACTTATCAGTCTTTAAAAGACCTTGGGAACTCAGTTCTTCATTTCAATACTGGGAATTATCATCCCATTACAATCTCATCACCATAATCATATGGTTCTGGGTATTCAAACCCTTAACTCATCATTGAGCATCATTACCATTTATTAGGTGACTATCACCTTCAGGTCATCTGACCAAGGCATTCATGATACTTGTTATACAAGCATCACACATGGCTCACAAGACCACAAAATATCTTGTCACCTCTTTCTAGGCAACATCTTACTCATACGACTCATGAAATCCATGCATATTTGTTACTTTTACTAAGCAACAACAACATTAAGGCACATAAGGCCAATCAACATTTATTATATAAATGTCACAACTCAAACCTGGCTATGTTCATCATCTCATAATACCTGCATGGTTATTAAGCATAGTAACAATCATACAAGTTATTCATCACATCATGTGATTCAATAGTAACACCATTATTTCTTTACCAGGAATTAGGGTTTACTATCAAATAGGGCTTTTCATTCCCTTTACCCAAAATTAGGGTTACAGTTCCCCATTTCTCATTAATTAGGGTTTCATGATTATATTATCTGTCCAACCCTCAATTCATTATTCCATACCTCTGGGGCATTCAAAGATATCATAATTGATTATTCAAGATCATTACTCTCATCATATAGCATTAATGATCATCAATTCAAGGTATGAGTTCAATTCTCATCCTCATCATGGTATGATTACATCATACTCATTAATTTGGCTTAACCCCATTCTCAAGGTACATTAATTAAAACTTATCAAAGTGCATCAACTCATTACATTTTATTGTGGTAGTTGCATAACACATTTCATATGTTTCTTACACAATTATATTGGATTTGAAGTGTATCAATGTATATAAACCCTGAAGTGCTTAATGTGACAACTATCATATCTCGATGTATCACTTTTCTCATCATTCAAGACTCTCTTGAGTTAATCAACTTATCTTGTATTAAGGTATTTCCTTCTTAATACATTCCATCACTAAACTCTCACCTTTAGCACATAATACATAGGCCACACATTAGAATTGTCCAACTATCTTTAATGATGTGGACTTGTCTAATGATAAGGACATTGCTTACAATAAGGTTTCTTATAATCAACCACATGAAATATTTCACCTTTATAAGGCAATTCCTTCTACCTCATCATTAGGGTTTCTCATACCCTTGCCTAAGAATTAGGTTTATTGTTTATTGTCATATTACCCGAAATTAGGGCTTTATGTATTATGACTGCAAATTAGAGTCTCACATACATTCACCTTTCTTAGGGCCTCTCATCACAACATAGTATTAGAACTTCATGTGGTGTTATTCTCAGGCAGGGTTTCTCATGGAATCACCCTCAACTAGGGTTTCTCATAGAATCACCCTCAACTAGGGTATCATATATCATTACATGACATCACCCTGGATTTGATTCTCACACCACATCATCACATCAATGTTCCATATTCATCATTCTAGCTTAGGGTTTCTCATGGCATTACCCTAGAATAGGATTTCACATGGAATTCATCCTTAATTAGAATTTCCACTATAGTTAGCCACAATTTGGGTTTAATATTCATCTCCATTAGGATTTCATTCAATTGTCCATAATTAGAGATTCACTATTCATCCAAATTAGGGTTTTATATCTCATTACCCTAAATTAGAGTTATACAAATCATTACCCTGGATTAGGGTTACATCCTCACCCTAGATTAGGGTTTCATTTATAATTGCCCTCAATTAGGGTTAGAATTCAATAACCTTATCAATTAGGGTTTATACTCATGATTAGGGTTTCATGATCTCTTTAATAAGGATCATACCCTTAATCACCACATGAATCATGCACATGTAATTGTTCAATTAAACAATTGACCTTTAATCACTTTGAGTGTTCATACGGTTTGGTTAATTACCTTCCAAATGATCTTGGTCACTTAGACCCCAAACGGTCTTGACCAATTAGACCTCAAATGGTCTTGCTTGAAATACCTCCAAATGGTCTAAGATCGTTTAGACCTCGAAACGGTCTTGAACAAACCATTGAAACCGTTAGGTAAAGTTAACTCTTGAAACCATTTGACAAAGTGATACTTGAAACTGATTGCTAAAGTTGAAGTTGAAATTGTTTAAGCCTCAACCAGTTTGGGATCGTTTGGTCCCAAACGGTATTGAGACCATTTGGTCCAAACCCCCTCAAAACCGAATGGACCAAAGATGGTCTCAACCACTCAAAATAATATAGGGTTTCTATGATTGATTCCTTCTTTGGTTGAATCCATATATTCACTTATCAATTGACCTAACACCATACATCAATTGAGTTTAATAGATCATCCCTCAACTGATTTATCCTTCAATTGATCATCAATTAGAGATTTGAATCAATTGAATTAGGGTTTGAAATCAATGAACCCTCACTATTGGTCAATGTAAAACTAGTTGCTTTGAAATCATTGGACCACCATCCAAATTGGACATGACCTGACCTCAAACGGTGTTGAGGTCATTTGGATGACCTCCAAATGGTCTTGAGACCATTTTCCCATCTCAACATCAAAATCCATGACATCCAATTAGGGTTTGGATCATTGGATTGATTATCAAATCAACAATTGATTGCATTTCAATTTGGTATCTTTGAATTATAAAATACCAAACCATACTCAACCCTAGACCTTCAAATGGTCTTGGTAGTCCTCCAAATGGTTTTGAAACCGTTTGGATGATTCTCAAATGATTTTGAAACCGTTTGGGTTAACCAACCTAAAAACTCAACATAATCAATTACAAATCAGCAATTAACCCGATTAGGGTTTGCTACTTGGTGATTAACTATGCATTGAACTAATCAATTGGATCCTTTAGATTATCATTCAACATGTATTAGGGTTGTGACCTCAAATGTTCAACCCTCTCAAATGGTCAACTCCCTCAAACGGTTTGGGTCTCAAAACACCAAACAGTTTTGAAACCGTTTGGTCTCCAAACGGTTTGGTGAAACCGTTTGGACCATCAAGTTGGAAACCGTTTACCTTGGATATTTGGAGAGGTGTGTACTTGTGATGATGTAATCATAATAAAGCTCTAAACTCACGAAATATATTGTGATTTCCATGGTGATTGCACCATTCAACCAAATCAATTATTGTAAATGTAGAAAGGATCATTATTTGATAAGGAATTGAATGCAATAACAATAATAAGGGTTCAAGTTATAAAACCCACCTCCAATTGAGCTACAAAGCTCCAAGCTCATGGAAACAATAGTGGATGCAACTACTTTCACCATTCCAAGGCTCGTCCTCAAGGTTTGAGTGAAAAGGAATGGTTAGAATTGAAGAGGGGATCGAATTAGGAAGAATTCATGCATTGATTTGTGATTTCCACCATGGATTCAAGGTGAAAAGGGATCAAGAAGCTTATCAACAGGTAGGGAGTCGTCCTCCTGGTCCTCCAAAGCTCCTTGGTCATTTTCCAAGCAAAGGAAAAGAAGTGGGGTCGAAAAAGCCTTTCATTTGGCTTGTAAAGAGTCTTTTATAAAAATTCAATGAGAGAGAATATGTTTTATAAAAATTCATTTAATCCAAAAAATAGAGCCACCTATTCCCCCTCAACTTCCTTGGATCCGAGTCTATCTTTCTTGCCTCTTATTGATCTCAATTATCCATGATTTAAAGAAAAGAAAATTAAGCACCTCAAATCATATTATACTAATATCCATATGTGAGTGGATATTTCTTTTTCTTATAAAATTGTGAGTGAGTTATCCACTCCCTTGGATATTTTCGTGGTCCTTGCAAAGCTCGAGGATGTCCACATACATCTGAATCCAATCATTTTAATTTTAGTTGAAGGTCCTTTAATTAATACATTTATTTTTGTACTAAATTGAATTAGGGCTTCAATTAGGATTAAATCTTGATTATTTTAATACCAAGATTCTCTCTCCTCCAACTTAATTCAAATGAGGCTCCCCTCTCATTTTATTTGCTCTACATGATGTCAAGAAATATTAGGGACCTTATTGAAGTGGTAATTTGCATGTTGAACCCTAGGTTTTGGGTAAATTGCACATTACACCAAAACTAGGTTTTAATGCACATATATTGCTTTATCAGCTCTTTCTTGGTACTCAGCATTCCATAAGCCATACCTCTGCATCATTCTCACTCTCATGATGCTAAACACATGAGAAACATATTATCATGCACAATTTGCACTTAAACCCCTCCACTTGGGTAATTTGCACTTTAGTCCAAAACAAGCAAAACATTGATTTCAACAATGTTAAAAAAGTACTAGAATTGCAACATAAGTTCCTCTTGAGCCCTAATTACTTTTCACAAGATAAGATTAAGCATATAATCATCTCTATTAATCATAACACCTAGGGTTAAAGCATAACCCAGGTCAGGGATGTTACAAAATATAAACCCCTAACACGGATTTCGTCCCCAAAATCCCAGATTAAGAAGACATGTATTATTGAATCATCATACTATCTAGCCTTCACATAACATCTCCTTATTATGGAGGCACCATAAAACTTTGATCAGCACGAAGTGTTTCCATACAAGATTCTCATAGAATCAACACACAAGACACATGCTCCACTATTCTTCATCATTGACTGTGGAATCAATTTTGTGTCAAGTAACACTTTTCTTGTTCAGAGAAACATCATACATTCTTTATTAATATCATGTTTATCCAGAGCATAAACCCCTAACATATGATGTTCATACTATTTTATATAATCAGACTAATTTCATAGTTGACCACTCCAGGTAGCCAACATAAACCATCTGATATTTCTTAGATACTAGAATCTTTTACCTTGGTATCTACCACATGTGTTGAAAACACATCATATATTTATCTTCCTTTCATCTTGGAACATTAATTGTTACATATGTATTCACCTTGGAACCAAAGTCCAAGATAAACTGATACTTTTCTAAGTGTTCATTACATGAACATTTTTATCTTATGCACATCAAGTGTCCTAAGACCCACCTGATTGCCATGTCCCTAAAAGGAAAGAAAACAAGGATTCATATTCCTCTTATTAATTCATGTATTTTCAACTATTTATGAACCATTTACTCTTTGTCTCATCCTAGGTTCCTTGCCTTCAACATAGGAATTTATAAGGATGATTGCATATCATGATCCCTTTCTTTATTGTTATCTAGTATGTTTATGATCATCTCATGATCTCATCATATTTCCCATTTCCTTATTATGGAAAAGATCTTTATTGTACTTGCAATCTTATTGAACATGGTTCATCTCCCTTATTCTTATTCTTATCTTATGAGGAGTATACTTTTAGTTCCTCATACAACATGCTCATCTGAGATTATCTCAGACTTCTCTTTCTTATGCTTAGGATATGACACGTTTATTCATTCCATATTTCTAATTTCATGATACTCATTAGATTGTCTCAGAATGACTACTTGATCAAAGTAATAAAAAAGAGAACAATCTAAGAGTTTCCATACCCACTTTATCATCAATAGTTGTATACCTAGCCAGGGTATATAAATACTGTGATTAAGTGGTATGCACTTTGTATACTATCATATTCCTACTTTTTCATATTATCATAAGCATAAGATTTAACATCCCTGGATTTTATCCAGGCATCTCTTCTGTACCTCATCTTTTCTCATAGAGGTAAGAACAACATAAAACATTAGTAATGTTTTACTATGCAGAACATAAGTCCTCATAGGACTAATCAAGAAAAGTTCAATCAATTAATTTCTCAGTTAAATCTAGGGAATCATAAAATAGCATATTTGAATGACATTATCTTGTCTAACCTGTCATGATTTGTGGATTATTTACTGCCTCAGGCTGATTCTGCCTCAAAGGTTGATTCAACAGGCTAAGGTTGAGCACAAACTCAATTTAAGTCCAGAAATTCATCATTTCCTTTTTGCTTCAACCTACATATGCTAATTACAAATCTTGTTGATATCTAAAACATCATAATTGGGGGCTGGTAATCTAGGTTACACTGCCAATGCTTGATCCAGTATATACATTACTGTTGCCCTAAATTTCCCAATAGTAATACTTAAAGAAGGATTTTATTATTATAGTTGGATCAGCTAGGGGATTCTTAGGCAATTGTCTCTCTCTTGCCTGCTCCCATGCACCTCTTCTTGGTGCAACATTTCTGCTTTCAGCAACAACCACCTCATGTGATCCAGTTATCTTTAAGTTCTTCTTCTCTTATACGAGAAGAAGACACTATCAGATACACTGGATGACACCAGAACAGACTCTACTACCTTAGTCCTATGTCTCTGTAGACTCAGCGAACCTAGAGCTCTGATACCACTAAATTGTAGCAACCAACTCACAAAAACAAGATTTACTTAAGCGGAAGTGAATAATTTACAGTGGATTACTGAAAATCACTAAAAATTAAAACTTTTTGCAAAGAGATCCAAACATAGGAAGTCTCTTCCATCAAGAACCATTGTATAACATTTACATTCTGGTTCAATCATACATAACCTGTACCATCTCATCTCGATGATTACAACATCAGCTGTCCTATCAACATTATGTACCGACAACATAATATTCTCGAGGCATCAAGCTCAAATCTCAGACCGATTTATTAAATATATTGACTAAAAACTTCGAGGACCCGAGAGTACAGAGATGACACATATGACTTTCTAACTGCATAACATGACAGACATCATCTCCACCTGAGATCTCCCTGCTGTCACTGATGTTATTGCTGTCGTCCTTTCCCTGCAATAGGATTTCTGCTTCTTTATCTGCATCCACCTAAAAACATTGGATCCCACGGGGATGAGACAATTGTAAATTTCCCCAACGGGAGATATAACTCTCTGCCAAAACATCGTTATAGTAGTTTATTAAAATATACTGGGCAGAAGGACTTATATATAATTAACAGTAGGTAAATCACTGTATGAGCAAATAGTAATCTCCTTTTCCAAGGAGAATATTGCATCTACTCATAGTAACATCATAGTTCATCCATTTACTTGCAATGAATACAATAGATATGAATAACATCAATGAACTAGAGTTGCATGAAAGAAATATAACATCAACCAATAAATTTCCATATTCAATCCTTAAGCAAACATACTATACAGATGATTTCATTTTACAATCACACTTATGCCCTGAGGAGATGAGGTATACCGCTCATACTCCAACCGACCACTGCGGATTCGAAATTGGTACCATACATAGGTCAATGGAAGAGCCGGATTCCCATGACCTCTCACATCCCAGTCAGTGCGGGACAACAAGTAGGACTATGTTAACTGCTCAAAATAGGTTTCTAGGGTATACTGGAACTTCGCTATAGAGTTACAGGGTCAACTGCACTCTCATCGGCCATCGAGAGATTTAATGTTTATCTCCTCGACCTGACATTAAATATCATTGGGAGATTAATGTTACATCTATCCCAACCATCGGGAGATTTATGATACATCCATCCCGACACATGAAAGATTGAGAGGTTTGATGTTTACCTTCCCTCAAATCTCTTCACCGGACGTAAGGATATTTTCCGCCCATTTACCTCCACATATTCAAAATATGCGTTCCGAGTTTTGCCACGGAGCACCCATTTCACCATCACCTTATTACTGACGATGATGGATCTATGGTCAGGGCTCTACATGAAAAGATTTCACTTGATTAATTAATTACATTTTCATATTCTTTTAGCATCAACCAAGTTTTCAAACCAGACTTATTACAACAATGCTATAAAGATACATGTACCATTTTCATCAAATACTTATCAGTCTTTAAAAGACCTTGGGAACTCAGTTCTTCATTTCAATATTGGGAATTATCATCCCATTGCAATCTCATCACCATAATCATATGGTTCTGGGTATTCAAACCCTTAACTCATCATTGAGCATCATTACCATTTATTAGGTAACTATCACCTTCAGGTCATCTGACCAAGGCATTCATGATACTTGTTATACAAGCATCACACATGGCTCACAAGACCACAAAATATCTTGTCACCTCTTTCTAGGCAACAACTTACTCATATGACTCATGAAATCCATGCATATTTGTTACTTTTACTAAGCAACAACAACATTAAGGCACATAAGGCCAATCAACATTTATTATATAAATGTCACAACTCAAACCTGGCGATGTTCATCATCTCATAATACCTGCATGGTTATTAAGCATAGTAACAGTCATACAAGTCATTCATCACATCACGTGATTCAATAGTAACACCATTATTTCTTTACCAGGAATTAGGGTTTACTATCAAATAGGGCTTTTCATTCCCTTTACCCAAAATTAGGGTTAGGGTTCCCCATTTCTCATTAATTAGGGTTTCATGATTATATTATCTGTCCAACCCTCAATTCATTATTCCATACCTCTGGGGCATTCAAAGATATCATAATTGATTATTCACGATCATTACTCTCATCATATAGCATTAATGATCATCAATTCAAGGTATGAGTTCAATTCTCATCCTCATCATGGTATGATTACATCATACTCATTAATTTGGCCTAACCCCATTCTCAAGGTACATTAATTAACACTTATGAAAGTGCATCAACTCATTACATTTTATTGTAGTAGTTGTATAACACACTTCATATGTTTCTTACCCAATTATATTGGATTTGAAGTGTATCAAGGTATACAAACCCTGAAGTGCTTAATGTGATAACTATCATATCTTGATTTATCACTTTTCTCATCATTCAAGACTCTCTTGAGTTAACCAACTTATCTTGTATTAAGGTATTTCCTTCTTAATACATTCCATCACTAAACTCTCACCTTTAGCACATAATACATAGGCCACACATTAGAATTGTCCAACTATCTTTAATGATGTGGACTTGTCTAATGATAAGGACATTGCTTACAATAAGGTTGCTTATAATCAACCACATGAAATATTTCACCTTTATAAGGCAATTCCTTCTACCTCATCATTAGGGTTTCTCATACCCTTGCCTAAGAATTAGGTTTATTGTTTATTGTCATATTGCCTGGAATTAGGGCTTTATGTATTATGACTCCAAATTAGTCTCACATACATTCACCCTTCTTAGGGCCTCTCATCACAACATAGTATTAGAACTTCATGTGGTGTTATTCTCAGGCAGGGTTTCTCATGGAATCACCCTCAACTAGGGTTTCTCATGGAATCACCCTCAACTAGGGTATCATATATCATTACATGACATCACTTTGGATTTGATTCGCACACCACATAATCACATGAATGTTCCATATTCATCATTCTAACTTAGGGTTTCTCATGGCATTACCCTAGAATAGGATTTCACATGGAATTCATCTTTAATTAGAATTTCCACTATAGTTACCCACAATTTGGGTTTACTATTCATCTCCATTAGGATTTCATTCAATTGTCCATAATTAGAGATTCACTATTCATCCAAATTAGGGTTTTGTATCTCATTACCCTAAATTAGAGTTATATAAATCATTACCCTGGATTAGGGTTACATCCTCACCCTAGATTAGGGTTTCATTTAGAATTGCCCTCAATTAGGGTTAGAATTCAATAACCTTATCAATTAGGGTTTATACTCATGATTAGGGTTTCATGATCTCTTTAATAAATATCATACCCTTAATCACCACATGAATCATACACATGTAATTTTTCAATTAAACAATTGACCTTTAATCATTTAGTGTTCATACGGTTTGGTTAATTACCTTCCAAAGGATCTTGGTCACTTAGACCCCAAACGGTCTTGACCAATTAGACCTCAAATGGTCTTGCTTGAAATACCTCCAAATGGTCTAAGACTATTTAGACCTCCAAACGGTCTTGAACAAGCCATTGAAACCGTTTGGTAAAGTTAACTCTTGAAACCGTTTGACAAAGTGATACTTGAAACCGATTGCCAAAGTTGAAATTGAAACCGTTTAAGCCTCAACCGGTTTGGGATCGTTTGGTTCCAAATGGTCTTGAGACTGTTTGGTCCCAAACGGTCTTGAGACCGTTTGGTCCAAACCTTCTCAAAACCGAATGGATCAAAGATGGTCTCAACCACTCAAAATAATATAGGGTTTCTATGATTGATTCCTTCATTGGTTGAATCCATATGTTCACTTATCAATTGACCTAATGCCATACTTCAATTGAGTTTAATAGATCATCCCTCAACTGATTTATCCTTCAATTGATCATCAATTAGATATTTGAATCAATTGGATTAGGGTTTGAAATCAATGAACCCTCACTATTGGTCAATGTAAAACTAGTTGCTTTGAAATCATTGGACCACTATCCAAATTGGACATGACCTGACCTCAAATGGTCTTGAGGTCGTTTGGATGACCTCCAAATGGTCTTGAGACCGTTTTCCAATCTCAACATCAAAATCCATGACATCCAATTAGGGTTTGGATCATTGGATTGATTATCAAATCAACAATTGATTGCATTTCAATTTGGTATCTTTGAATTATAAAATACCAAACCACACTCAACCCTAGACCTTCAAACGGTCTTGGTTTTCCTCCAAACAGTTTTGAAACTGTTTGGATGATTCTCAAACGGTTTTTAAATGGTTTGGGTTAAACAACCCAAAAACGCAACACAATCAATTACAAATCAGCAATTAACCCGATTAGGGTTTGCTACTTGGTGATTAACTATGCATTGAATTAATCAATTGGATCCTTTAGATTATCGTTCAACATGTATTAGGGTTCTGACCTCAAATGGTCAACCCTCTCAAATGGTCAACTCCCTCAAATGGTTTGGGTCTCAAAAAACCAAACGGTTTTGAAACCGTTGGGTCTCCAAACAGTTTCGTGAAACCGTTTGGAGCATCAAGTTGGAAACTGTTTGCCTTGGATATTTGGAGAGGTGTGTGTTTTTGATGATGTAATAATCATCAAGATCTAAACTCATGAAATCTACTATGATTTCCATGGTGATTGCACCATTCAACAAAATCAATTATTGTAAATGTAGAAAGGATCATTATTTAATAAGGAATTGAATGCAATAATAATAATAATAAGGGTTCAAGTTATAAAACCCACCTCCAATTGAGCTCCAAAGCTCCAAGATCACGGAAAAAATAGTGAATGCAACTACTTTCACCATTCCAAGGCTCGTCCTCAAGGTTTGAGTGAAAAGGAATGGTTAGAATTGAAGAGGGGATCGAATTAGGAAGAATTCATGCATTGATTTGTGATTTCCACCATGGATTCAAGGTGAAAAGGGATCAAGAAGATTACCAACAGGTAGGGAGTCGTCCTCCTGGTACTCCCAAGCTCCTTGGTCATTTTCCAAGCAAAGGAAAATAAGTGGGATCGAAAAAGCCTTTCATTTGGCTTGTAAAGAGTTTTTTTTATTAAAACTCAATGAGAGAGAATATGTTTTATAAAAATTCATTTAATCCCAAAAATAGAGCCGCCTCTTCCCCCTCAACTTCCTTGGATCCGAGGCTATATTTCTTTCCTCTTATTTCTCTCAATTATCCATGATTTAAAGAAAAGCAAATTAAGCACCTCAAATCATATTATACTAATATCCATATGTGAGTGGATATTTCTTTTTCTTATAAAATTGTGAGTGAGTTATCCACTCCCTTGGATATTTTCGTGGTCCTTGCAAAGCTCAAGGACGTCTAAACACATATGAATCCAACCATTTTAATTTTTGTTGAAGGCCCTTTAATTAATACATTTATTTTTGTACTAAATTGAATTAGGGCTTCAATTAGGATTAAATCTTGATTATTTTAATATCAAGATTCTCTCTCCTCCAACTTAATTCAAATGAGGCGCCCCTCTCATTTTATTTGCTCTAAATGATGTCAAGAAACATTAGGGACCTTATTGAAGTGGTAATTTGCATATTAAACCCTAGGTTTTGGGTAAATTGCACATTACACCAAAACTAGGTTTTAATGCACATATATTGCTTTATCAGCTCTTTCTTGGTACTCAGGCTTCCATATGCCATACCTATACATCATTCTCACTATCATGATGCTCAACACATGAGGAACATATTATCATGCACAATTTGCACTTAAACCCCTCAACTTGGGTAATTTGCACTTTAGTCCAAAACAAGCAAAACATTGATTTCAACAATGTTAAAAAAGGACTAGAATTGCAACATAAGTTCCTCTTGAGCCCTAATTACTTTTCACAAGATAAGATTAAGCATATAATCATCTCTCTTAATCATAACACCTAGGGTTAAAGCATAACCCAGGTCAGGGATGTTACATACAACATGATAACCAGATATATACTCTAATATTAAGGAAACAAAGATACAAATCATCATTTAGAACTGTCTCTCATATCTATACAAGGACCTAGAGTGACAGGGACCGATTGAACTTAAGTAATCTCATACTTAACTCCTATAGCAGATCTACACTGATGCAATGACATCTTCAGTCCACGCGTTGTCCCTAAAAGTTGTGAGTAGAGGGGTGAGCCTACTCGCTCAGTGAATGAGTACTTCATAGAAACAATTTAAAGCACTTATATAATTATAGATATATTGTTTAGCAATTGATATCAATTATAATAGTAGTATGATTTAAAGAGACTAATCATTCACAAACATAAATATGGCACAATACTCTAGACATCTACAAGGGGGAATCAATATATGAACATTCTTGATTAATCACAAAGGAAGATAATAATCCAAAAACATACAAAGAGTAACTGAATAACTTCACACACTTGGTTAACCTCTCATTTATCTCATTATGCCCTGAACCCACATGAGGTGTACCATAACATGTGAAAGAATTACAGCAAGCTACGATCTCACTATACAAGTCTTAGAAGGATGCCTGGGTTCCTAAGCCTATCTCTCGAGTAAGAACCCATCTGAAGTAGGCCTCGACACGTTTGCCTCTCGGCGGCTAATGGGAGTGTCTGGATATCTCAGACTCCACCTCTCAACCTGGGTACTCAAGTGACAAGTGAAAGCCCTCAAGCTTACTATACATCAGTGGACCTACTGATCGCTGATCACTACAACATGTAACATAGGTACCACCGGCATCCCCGGTTGGTGTTGGGTACCACACAACTATAAGGAGTCTGCCCTACTAGTCAAGACCCCCACACCCTACTGGTGCACTCCGACTTACCTCAATCTGGACTACCTCCATTCAGGAAACTGTTTCCTCCCTACAGCACATGCCTCATCCTGTGAGGATTCTACAGTGTTGAGTGCATCTAAATATCTAATTCAATCTTTAAGTTTCACAATTCAATCATCACATCAACATATCTTAGTTTAATTTTGTAAACCATTCATTTCATAGATCATCTGATAATAATTACCACAAACTAAACTTTTAATCGCCACCACATCTCATACTGAGAAACATTGATATCACAATACTTGATTCACTAAACACCCTATCCTTATGACTTCATTTACCTCATTTACTTATCACATGACTTGCATACATATTTAATACGTCATAACATTCTGAATAAAGATTGCTTTCAACAATTAATATACAATCAACATATGAAACCCTGGAATTGAGATGAATTTGGGTTTCCATGCCATTCATTGAGATATCATGAATCAAGAATAATATTGCATAAATAAAGTCTATGATGTTAAGAGAATCACTTCAAATGGATTTCACAATATCTATTCACAAATTTCCAACTTTTCACTCATCTAGGGTTTCACCCTCTTTACTGAGATATCAAGCAAACATTAATGACATCATACAAAATCCAAGGTAGTATCTGACATATATGTACTTCATATTCAAATAAACAATCATTCATAATCAATGAGATTTAGATAGACAAATTTCTCTATTTAGTTATACAACAATTTGAATCATAACTGAAAACCCTAAATTTCAATTTACTCTTATATCCTCTATAAATACTTAGGGAATTATCATTAAGATAGTTTGTATCCATTTCTAATATGCTTTTATCATCTTAAATTCATCAAAATAGAGGAAGAATCCATTTCATATCATTTTGCAAAAATAGACCAAAAAGACAATTTAGGGTTTGTACTCGTATATCAAGCAATTGAAGATTATTGATGATTTAACTTATTTTCATGCAATCTACTATTTAAACAAAGTACCCACTCATCCTAAGGTGTGAAAACACCTTAAAAATGTAGCCATCTCTGAAAATCTCGAATCCATATCAAAACCCTAACAAATCAGCAGTTTCTTCTTCCTTTCAACCCTAAAGAAGGTCTGCTATAGGTAGAAGATAAAGATTGAAGGTTAACCCAAGCCTCATATTCTCTGCATTAGGGATTCTAAGTAAGGGGAAATTAAGAGAAGGAAGAATCAACGGTTAAAACTACTTATCAAGTTGAATCTGTGACAACCCCTTTGGATTTTTGCCATTCTTCACGTTCCTCCCCAAAAATCACCCCCAAAAATCGTCTTCTAGGTCATTTTCTCATTAAGAAAAGAGTTTGAGATGATAGAGGATTTAATTTTGGTTCCAATGCACTTCATTTCGTTGAAAATGGATAAGCATAGCCCGATATATGATCGTTTTATGATTGGTTGTCTTGGGAGGTATCCTTCGCGGTCACGACAGTCTGTACATGTTTACGAAAAAGGGCATAACTCTCTCATTTTAACTCTAATTTGGCTTATTATTATTTTTTTTGGATTCATATTTGAATTATCTACAATCTTAATATTATTTTTATCATATTCTCAAATAAAAATTATTTATTAATTTTCTCCTCCATGTCATAACTCTCTTCTTGCATACATATATGGGTTAATGCTATATTACTCCAACTCAGATCTTTATAGTGTACTTAAGTCATTATTATGAGTTGCCCAAATAAGTATTTAAGGTTCCTAAAGTCAAGATAAAGCACAAGGTAAAATATCACTAATAAAAGCATGACAAGCATTAAGATTATCTTAAATATCTAGGATTACCAGTAAAGCTAGGAATGAGTTGTAATAAGAATCCTATTATTACAAATAATGTAAAAAGTAAAGAGAGAGGTATTTCAATCTTCTATTTTTAGAGGGTTCAAAAGGGGCTTGAAATACGGTGGATATTGGAGGTGTATTTGTAAATAGATATTAGGATCCAGGTGTATGGAGAGACCTTTTTATAGAGGCGGTGTATCAACCTGATATGCCACGTTTGTGGGGAGGACAAATTGAGGTGACCCTCCACGTGGCAGATGACATATGGGTCAGATATGATGCATGTCTTGGTTGAATAATATTGTGTTTCTCGATTTTGTAGTAATTTTGGAATATTTTGAAGTAAATTGCAAAGAGAGATAATTCAGCATTATCCCTTGGATTGGTTAGGAAAACAATTGAATATCCATGAAAAAAAGGAATATCTTAGTAAGGATAATTAAGCATAAAAGAGCTTTATAAAAAGCAGAAATGAAAAGAAAATTACACTCTGGACTGAAAGGAAGGTTATTTGATAGAAAATACAGTAGGATTGAAGTGGGTGAAAATAGGTGTATTAAATATGCGAAAAGATATGGCAAATTGGAGATACAAGATAAAATGTGAAAAATATACAAAAGACTCCATCATTAGCCAGAGAATTAGTATTACTCATGAATTTGTATTAAGTGAGAAAAAATATGGTGTCAACATAAATTTTACGTTTGGAAAAATTAGTTGTATAACATTAACTAATAAAAAATCATTTCAATTTTTACAACACATACATTGTATATTATAAATTTATCTACGATAATATTCTACCATTCCCCTCTCTATGCTAATCAAACACACTAAAACAAGCGTCTACTTTCCTCCCTTCCCCTCCCTTCTCTTTCCTCCCCTCCTTTTTTGTTATCATCATTCACCGCGTACCAAAGACATCATTAGCTAAAGACATCATCAGTTAAAGCGTAAGAAAGGAAACTACAGTCGATTGAGGTATACCTTTCCATCAATAAAACATGGCGTAGCCAAAATCCTAGCTACAATAGGGAGCCACATTACTTATTCCTACATCATCTAATGAGTAAATCTCATCTCCTAGTCTAGATCAATGTGTCAACATAATAATTGCAAAATTGAAACCACATGCATAACATTTCAAAAAAAAATCCATGTCTTTTATACCAACCCCAACACATAAATGGCAATGAATAATCGAGACAAAAATGTCAAACTAGCACATTTTCCAGAAATAATCACCAAAATAGCACCTTCCTAAAATCAATTTCCAAACAAACACATTCTCAAAGTAAATAGGTCAAAAAGGATGACACATTCACTTTTCAGGGCAAATGAATCAAAGAATTTAGCACATTCACCCCAAAACATTTTAGCCCATTTTAAATATTTTACATGATATCACATTCTTCCAAATAGCCTTATTTAATAGTATGAGTTAGGATCATTGTTATTTTTATTTTATATCTTATTCATGGTAAACCATTGTAATATAAAATCCTAACTACTCATTCACATCAATATTATTTTTAATCATAGATTATATATATCATTTTAAAAATATTATCATCATTAACATAATATGCTATGAACTTGGTTTGGCACGTTCATCCTAAATATATTTTCTTTGAATTTGTTTGACAAATATTTTGAATAGGCATATTTAGTCATACTAATTAGGATCATTATCAATTTGACCAAATTAAGAGAAATTATTGCAACATACAATCTCCTTCTAGTGGCAACATGAATATGTTATATGTAATCATAATCTAATGTGATATTTTGACAATATATCATTATTAGCATATTGTTTAACAACATTTGTACCTATCTACATGCACATACATAAATATATATATATATATATATATATATATATATATATATATATATATATATACATATCAATTGACACATACATAAAAAAATGTATATATAAAAACAAAGGACATTTTTGTGTGTGAGAACTAGTTGACAATATGCATATATACAACTAGTCTCTTTTTTTAAAAGACCATCTCGTTAGTTAATATGTTCCCAAAGGACATGTGCAGCAATACTATCAACCTCACAAAATGTCAAAAACTAAATATAGTATTACTGCTACCATTATAAGCATTAGGATCCCTGTTATTACAACCTCTAGGTGGTTGATCATACATAGAATACCTAGCCATGGTTTTGAGTTGCAATTTTGCTAGTCCATCCTCCAAAAAAATGTGTAGTCTACAAATCTTATTGACCTTCACCGAACAACTTCTAGCAAGATAAACGTCAACCCTCTGTTTCCACGTTAAACTGGATATGTATGTAATGTTATATCTTATTAACTTTCTTTTGAATTTGTTTACATCTACTGTGTTGATATTCTCCTTGATCCATGTTATCTGAGACTTTTTTTTAGCACATCCATCCCAAAAAAGTGAATGTATAAAATAGATGGCACATTCTAACCCCATAAGATATTAGTTTGTGAATTGATTTTTAGTTGGTATTAGTCTCATAATTGTGTAAGAATAAATGTGTTGGTTTGGTTTTATCTCTTTCCCAAAATCAACATACACTTTGAAAATCGAGGTCTAATCACTACTAAAAATTGGGCCATTATTCACGGGAGAGTCCTGTCACAAACCCCTCTCTACAGGCCCTCAGAAATAGGGACGATTGTGGGTCTGACCCTCACAAATGGTCCGTGAAGAGAACTCACGTGACAAATACCAGTGGCCCTCACGAATACAATTGTCACGGACCAATTGACCCTCAAGAATGTTATATTGAGGGACTATTTAGCCTTCATAAATACATTTTTGAGGGACTATTTAGCCTTCATAAATACATTTTTGAGGGACTATTTAGTTCTCATAAATACATTTTTGAGGGACTTGATGGTCCTGGAGAATATATTTTTGAAGGATAATGCCTTCATTAATATTATTTTTGAGGGGATATGTGGTCGTCATCAATGCAATTTTGATGGTCAATCTGGACCTTCATCAATATATTTATGAGGGACTACTGTAAATGATTTTGTTATTGATTATTGAATGATTTATTAAATGATAATTAATTGTTACTATAGTGAATATCACATTTTAAATGAAAACTTTGTATACATAACCTCAAGCAAAATTTTTATACTAATTCACATGACATCATAAGAAGATTCAACACCAAAATGACACATAAAAATGTTAAATCACCTCAAACCAAATTTTTCTTATTGAAGCAAAATATTATCCATACATTGCGTGCTCAACGTTGATATAAATGAAGAGTACATATGGTTCAAAATTTTGAGATTGATGACAATGAACATATCATGCTAGAAACTCTTAAGATCTATAATGTCTCCATATTCCTTCAAATGGTGTGCTGCTCTTCATCAATGCCAAGCCTCATACGGTTAGGTACTTGAATATTCTTCTCCTAAAAATGACAAATCATTATATTAATAGAATTTAAAGTTTATACATAAATCATAGTACAACAAACAACTTACCCTTATATTTCGGTTTTGGTCTACTCCAAGGTGCATTGTCCATCGAAATCCATCATTAAAAGTAATTCTACCCTATCAATATAAATACCAAAAGGAATCAGAGTGAATGCGAAGTAGAGATAAATGTAAGTGAACAACTGCCTCATCAGGCTACCGGGCCACACAACCAGACTCGACCATCTCTATAAAAGTAAGAGGGGAGCACAGAGGATCAACCAACACATCAGCCATCATCAAAGGACTCGACCAACATAGTAGAGCCAACAACTCAGGCACAAAACAACAGAACAAGCCGACCAACATATACTGCAGATCATCAACACTTCGAAAGAATCACAATGGCAGCACCTACCCTGCCCCAGCCGTCAACAACCAGCAGCACTCAAGACTACACAACACAAAGCAAAGAGAGCATAGCCACCAACGCCAGGCATCCAGAAACCAAAGGAACAAAAGAAACAAGAACCAACTATAGATCCCTGCCATTCCAGCCCAGATCTGAACCAACAACAAACAACTAGGAAAGAGGTCAACAACAGCTTCAAGACAGCATAAAAACAGAACAGAACCAGCCATCGTAAGAAAAAATAAAACCTTTCATGATCATTGAATAAACCTGGTGCCGGATAAAATTGAATTAATAAACTACTGTTGGTCGTTTCTAGTGAAAAACATGCCATCCAACAGAAAAACAATATGCAACTAAAAGGTCTGGAGATGAATGTCCCTATACCATTCTAATTGTAAAGAATGATGCAGCTTGTAGATAACATAATCAACACACCTAAGATTTAGAGCTCATCTAAATATCCCTCAGAATATGTCGTTCTTGAACTCGTTTAGCAAGCCAACATATTGATCAAGAAGATCACAATGATCTATTACACTGAAAATTGGCTGACCTGCCAGAATATACCTAAATCATTTTAATAGTAATGAAACATGCAGCTTGTAGATAGCATTATCAACATGCCTACGTTTTAGAAATCATTTTAAAAATCCATCAGAATATCTTTTTTTGAGCTACTTTTCGCAAACCAAAGAAAGATCAAGATGATAGAATGGCTTAAGATTTAGTAGTAAGGATATTCGTGAAATTCCAAACTGAAGTCATCCTAGCTACTAGTATGTCATTTGAAAGTAGTAATATTCTCCCATTTTCATCTGAATCAAACGAGCTGAAGAAAGCACTTTGCTTCAATCCAGTTGCTACACAAATTGATGCTTGAACTCATGCGAGATAGAAAACAACATAACCAACACTGGTTATGTTAATACCCTACTAATGCAGATTTAAGTCAGTGACAAATTCAAGTATTAATACCCTACTAATTGGAAACGACATAACCAACACTGGTTGTAAACATGAATTGTACAACAGAACTCTATAAAAACATAAACATAAAATTTGAACTCTATAAAGTCCATTCACACAAAACAACTAAAAACTTAAACAATACAAACTATAATCTGAAACTCTGGATGTCTTGTGACAAATTCAAATATGTCACAGGTAGGAAAAACATATACAATATTGAATATATCTTAAACACATGAAAAATGTAAAGCCTTCAGTTTTTTTAAAATCATGTCATTCAGATCACTAGAAGTTTAATCAAGCACATATTGAATACCTGATTTAAACGCTGAGTTCTTGGTGTGAAAGATACCGATGAAGATGTGCTTGGTGTGTTCTGCATTTGAGGATGACTTTGTCGATTATTACCAGAAGAAGGGCACCAACTTTCAACTGCAACCTTTAATAAAGTGTACATGTTAATATTCTTATGTGTATGAATATTGAAAATAATCTATAGCTGTTATGAGGTACCTGTGGCTGAAATCTTAGTGGATGTCCATTTCCTTGTATGGAAAGCCTGCCTACTCCATTCTCCCTTGAATTGCCTTGTATGGAAAGCCTGCCTACTCCATTCTCCCTTGAATTGCCTTGTATGGAAAGCATGCCTACTCCAGTCTCCCTTGAATTGCTTGAATTGATTTGTCTAGAAAGTCTTCCTAAGCCATCCCCGCTTGAATTATTTTGCCTGGGAAACATGCCTACATCTGCACCATTATTTGTATTATCTTGTATGTGAAAAGAACCCACATCCGACCTATTTGTGCCACTTTGCATGTGTAAGACACATGTAGTATTCTGATTGGGGTATTCAACTGCACAATCAACATTAATACCGCCATCCTATAACAAATACATCAACAATGTCAAAAAAAAATTATATATTACATTGACATAGACAAGTGAATCTGAGTTACCTGTGATTGATTATACCAAGTCATTAATTGGGAGACGGAGTTCTTCAATCCATTTACTATTTCTTCAAGTTCCTTAAGTTTATCCTGAAATAGAAAACAAATTACAAACATCAGATCTAATAGACTAGTTGTAACTAATAGTTCAAGTTTAGTTATAATCCAACATACATCCTTTGCATTGCTTTCCTCAAGAAGCATTTCATATCTTATATGGGCAGCTTTTCCCCTATGTCCTATCTCTTTGTGCCCAATTCCAACACCTCAGATCCTAGCCTTTTTGGAAGGATTTAAAACTTGCAAATAAGCAGCACGTGTTAGATTATCAACACTTATGGGATCTATTTCTTCTTGGTTTGCTACTTGGTTTTCCACGATATCAGAGATTTCAAGCTGTAATTAGAAAGCATCATAAAAGGAAAGCTTAAATTGAGATATCTAAGCATATGTAGCTTTGTAGACATCATAGGAAAGCAAATATCCATTTTCTAACCACTTGTGGGCTTTTGTCGTAAAATTTTTCCAAAAATTTGTTAAGAGGCACAACAGGTTGATCTTCACTGACCTACACATGATAGATAACATAATAATTGTCCATGTTATATGTTCAACTCCTACTAAGAAAGACAAGTGTCCATTATTAATACCATTTCTGCCCGATAACAACTCCATGGCTTTGATCCTGTGGTATGATCCATCACCTTTTTTGCTCTGTTTGCCTTGTTGATATCGGAAATTTTCTAAACCATAAGAAACATATAATTAGAAAAAGTAGATAGGTATACATGCAAGTTATATGAAACCATTGTACCTTAGACTTCTCGGTTCCCCATTCTTTAACAAGATTTTTAAACTGGTCCATATCTATGGAAGCATTTTTCTCAACTTTCTTCATCATCAATTCTGGTTCAATCTTGTACTTTTCATAGTAATCTTTTTTTACACGTGCCCTCCACACTGATATCCCTTTGCTAATGTGTTCATCAATGTGATTCCATGCATTAGGGTGACTTCCTAAATCGAAGTATTTCTACAAAAACATAGAAAATATTACTTTAGATATAACAATCATACAATTTGTTGGTCTTTTTATGAAAAAGATTACCTCAATAATTGATTTTCTATCTGCAAAAGCTTGTTCTGGTTGTTCATTCCACTTCAAGTCTAGATGCCATATGTGTGGTTTCCTTGCTAGCATATGATAATAACGATTCAATTTGGCACCATTCTCCCCAATAGCATTTCCTTCATAATCCCATTGGACCTTGTGACGTGGCTGCCCTTGCTTAGGAAGTAGGCTTTGCTCACTTGCAGGCCCACGTCCATACTTCCTATTCTCCTATTCATCCTCAACATTTTCTTCAGCTGTTACATCATTTTCAATATTGTTGGACAGTAAAGTAGGTTCATCCTCACAATTTTCTACAATTGTGGATGGAGGGACAACAATAGGTTGCAACTCCTGTGTGTTGTTACAACTAGATCTAGTGATTCTTCTTTCTGCCATCCTTCAACTGACAAGAAAAAAAATTAGATTATTAGTGCAGAAATGTCAGTAACAAAAGTAGTAGCTACATTTGAAAAACAAATAAATTGCGGAGAATATGAGACACCAACATATGAATATTCAACATTTGAAAAACATATAACTTGTAGAGTACCTTGGTTTCATATCCCAAAAAAGAATAATGATGTCCTACTTGCTGGTATATGAAACAAGACTAAATAAATTGCAAAGAAAATGCCATATAGTAACAGTTTGCAAAAAAAAAATGCAATAGAACATATTCCCCAAGTAAATTATTCTAGACTTGCAAACAAAATATCCCTCGGTGTCACTCCTCATCCAAGACACATCACTAGTTACATGTGATGAAAATAGACAGATTAATGAACTAAACATTAGCCCCATCATTCTTTTTTTTAGTTCTATCAATAAAAGATCCCTCGGTGTCACTCCTCGTCCAAGACACATCACTAGTTACACCACCATCAATAGCTTCAGATTGTAAACCAGTCAAACAGTTCTCAATAAGAGGTACTTCAGAATAATCTTTAGGAGGATGCTTTAGCACTGTGCACCAATCATCAACATTAGGATCCTTTACATAAAAGCATTGCAATGCTTGAGAAGCTAGGATAAACGGTTCCCCCTTTTTTTTTATCCTTGAAGTGTTGATTTGTGTGAACCCATATTCATCAATTCGCAACCCGTTAGAAGTGTTTTCATCATACCAAGAACATCTGAACAACGGAACTTTGATTCCTGGACCATAAGTTAGCTCAATAACCTCCTCTAAGTAGCCATAGTACATGACTTCAGCATTTATAGGATTTCAATCTCTACCACTTGAATAACTTGAAGTGTCAGCACACAAATACACTCCACTATTTTGTGTAATACATGTACTTTCAATGTGATTTGAACAGAAACGATATCCATTGATCGAAAATCCTTCATAAGACATTCCCTCAGCACAAGGGCCTTGGGATAACCATCTCAAATCATCGCTAATACTGTTCGGCCTAATCTCTCGCATTTGCATTACCTTCATAAAAAAGTAAAACATTAATGTAATCTACACTAACTTGAACATTAAGAGTGACAACAATATTTATGTTTGAGACTTACATGCTCTTTCAACCACTTAGAAAACTCCTTTGCATGTTTTGTTTCTAGGGTCCATGGGGCAATGTTGGGTTCCATATCTTGAAGAATACACATGTGTTCACTGCTTTATAAGAAGTGTCTAAATTAATGTACAACAAATATACAAATATCAACAAGAATTTTAGGACGTAATTAAATCTTACCTTCTGTAAACATCCAATTCCTCTTTATTGAAAAGGACATAACGATGGGCTTGTTCCAAAGTGTGGATGTCGAAATTTTTTGACACTCCAACTCTAATTGGAGATCCATCAACATTATGAGGAGTGCAGTTCAGTTTTGTCTCAAAATTATGCAAGTACCTAGCACAAAATGTCAAACTTTCTTTAGCTAAATAGCCACTAGCAATACAACCAACCGGTTTAGCTTTGTTTCTTACATACTTCTTCAATTTCATCAAGTATCTCTCTATTGGGTACATCCACCTAGTTCAGACAGATCCGGCTTGCCTGGCTTCATAAGATAAATGAATGGGAAAATGCATCATGATGGTGAAAAAAGAAGGAGGGAAGATTCTCTCCAACTGGCAAAGAGTGACAACAATTTCTTGTTCCAAATCTTTGAATTCCTCCACATCAATAATGTTAGAGCAAAGCTTGTTGAAAAATGAGCACAAATTAGCAATAGGCTTGTACACATCTAAGCTTATGCAATGTCTCAAGGCAACAGGTAGAAGTTGATGCATAAGAACATGGCAATCATGACTTTTCAGCCCAACAAGTTTTCTATCACATTTGCTAACACACCTAGATATGTTAGAAGAATAGCCATCAGGAACTTTCAACTTTTCTAACACATACATGAACTTATCTTTCTGCACATTAGTCATGGTGTAAGATGCTGGAGGCAAGTAATAGCGGTCACCTGCATCTACTGGCCATAAATCTCTTCGAATACGCATTTTCTTCATATCTTGACGAGCTTGTAAGTTGTCTTTAATTTTCTTAGAATCACCCAATAATGTGTTTAAAATATTCTCGCACACATTCTTTTCTATGTGCATCACATCCAGATTGTGTCTAACAGATAAATACTTCCAATAAGGTAGCTGAAAAAAGATGCTTATCTTATTCCAACCAGGAGGTAATGGTTGAATTTGATCTCCAAGCCTCTTGTGCTTATTCTTTTTTCCAAATGTGATATTTTCATATCCATCAAATTGCCTCAGTATATCTTCTCCAGATAGTGGCTTAGGTGGAAGTCGAAAATCTTTTTCACCATCAAAATTTTTCCTATCACGTCTATATGGATGATTCATTGGAAGAAAACGTTGATGGAAACCAGAGCATTGCTTTTTCCCATAATGTAACCATTTTGATACAGTCTCCACATTACAACAAGGACATCCCAAATCTTTCTTACCTTTAGTGCTCCAACTAGATAAGTCACCATATGCTGGGAAATCATTAATGGTCCATAAAAGCATTGCTCGCATAGTGAAGTTCCTTTTTCTATATGCATCATAAACTTTGACTCCAAGCTCCCAAAGTAGTTACAACTCCTCAATTAATGGCTCCAAGTATACATCAAGGTCATTGCTAACCATATGTGGACCTGGGATTAATAGGGACATCATAATTAATTGTTCTTTCATAAGAAGCCAAGGCGGAAGATTGAGAGGTGTCACCAACACAGGCCAGATGCTATGTGATGCACTCATATTGCCAAATACATTAAATCTATCTGTTGCTAATGCCAATCTAATATTGTGTGGTTAAGCAGCAAAGTCTGGATACCTGGCATCAATAGACAACCATTCTGGTGTGTCTGAAAGATGATGAATACGACCATCCTTGCCTTTTACTTCTGATGGACAAATCATATCTTTAGCAATAGATGAAGACATATAGAGCCTCTCTAACCGAGGTATCAAAGGGAAGTGATACATGAACTTAGCAGCTACCTTCTTTCCCTTTGTTTTGTATTGCTTTTCATTCCATCTTGAAGCACCACAAGTATCACAATTTTCTTTTGAAGCTGCATCTTTGTGAAAAAGCATGCAATTCTTTCTACATACGTCTATAGTAGAATGATCAAGTCGTAATTCCTTCACGGTCACATTTGCTTCATAGTAAGTCTCCGGGAATAGACAATTTTCTTCTGGAAATCCTGAAATAATCAACTGTAACAACTTTGTGAAAGAATCGTTGGACCATCCAGATTCCTCCTTTAGAAATAGCAAGGAAACCAAATACGATAGCTTAGAATGACTTGTGCAACCTCTATAGAGTGGTTGATCCGCCTCTTTTAGTAGCTTGTAAAATCTTTGTGCATCTACATTTGCAGGTTCCTCTGTAGATTCAGTAGAGTGGTCATTTGTTGTGTCACCCATACCAAACAAATCCTCCAGCATCTGATGCATATTGTCGGTGCTAGGCATGTTTGGTGCCACAACAGGATTGCTCCTACCAATCACCTCCCCATGAAACGTCCAAACATCATAGCTATGCACAAATCCTTTTTGTAGTACATGTGAGAATACCTCCTCCTCTGTTTTAAGGTATCTGTTCAAACATACCTTGCAAGGACATATTAATTTCCCCTGTCTAGTTGGTCTCTGATGGATAAGAGCAAACTCAATGAACTTTCGTAACCCTGCCTTGAATACATCACTTCGCACTCTGTTCCCAATATACATCCCACTCCGATCTATTAGAAAATCCATCTACATGAAGGAAAATATATAATAAGTTAAGCACAGCTGTTTGAGATGTTAGGAAATAGCTGTTAGGAAAATATAAGAAGAGATCAGGAAGCTTTAACAAATACATGCAAACAACAACAACTGTTTGAAATGTAGTCATGTAGGAGCAAGAATAAGTAAGAAAAAGTAGAAGAAAACTTGCAAATAGAAGTGGTACTAGTAGTCTAGGTTTGAGTAAGAATCTAAATTTCTGATATGAGTAACAAGGAAATAGCAATAAGAGGGGACATAGAAGTAACAAAAATTTAGATGCAATAGCAGGAACAGGAAATGAAGGAGAAATTGCAAAAAAAGAAAAGAAAAGAAGCTAGAATAGGAGACACAAGAGGAAATAGAAAAAAATCAAAGAAACAGTAGTATAAAAGGACTGATTTTTTTGCAACAATTGCAGCAAAAGGGGGTCAAATATACAACATGAAAAGGAAAAAGAGAAAAGGGGAGGGAAGGGAGAAGACATACATGAAGTCTATCAATATACAAGAAGCAAAAAAAGAGGCAGAAGAAACTTTTGTTGATCACTAAACATTCTTCATATGCATCCCCAGAGTTGAGCTTCAAAAGAATAAGAAAAATCCTTCAAGAACTATAGTAGCATAGGTACCCATCCATCCCAAATAGAGAGACTATATAACAGGGCCAAGAGACAATCCAATCACAAAATCTTCAAGAAAATAGATCATCAAGACATCACTTCATATCACAAGATCACCAAAAGGATTTAGAAAGTAGACCCAACATCTCCTTTAGGCAACAACAACCTGATCTTAGACAAGACAGTATACCTTAAATATTTTATATCATGAGTCCAATCTTCATGACAGGGGAATCCTATCAGTGAGTTTAAACTCAACAGCCTTACCCCGATGAAATCAGCTACATGGCAATTAAAGAATAAATGAATGATAAATTCATTAGAACTTCTACACAGCAAACATATAGAAGTATAGAAAAACCCTCTTTTTTTAGGTTGTTCATCACTGAGATGTTGTTTCTAGCAATCTTTCGTAATATGATTTTAAATTCAGATGTATGATCATCTGAATTAAATACCAAGAAAGTTGACCATAGATATCAATATTTTAGATAGAATCCTTAAGAAGGTATTTCTCATGGATCAATTTGATCCATAGACTACCTTTCTTTGAAGCTACTATCCAGATATTTAAGATCATAGCAACCTTACAAACGTCTTTGACTTTTTTTATAGACATACCACCTTCATCCTTTACCTTGGTTACATCATCCCACTTAATAAGATGGATATCATTCTTGCCTTCACACTATCCCCACAAGAAATTTATAATAGTTATTTCCACTTCATCACAGATAGAAGTAGGAAGTGAAAAGGAAGAGGACCAGAAATTTTGATTGGCAGACATAGTAGAATTACAAAGTTCTAGTCTCCAATGGAAACTGAAATGATATGCAAATAAGTTTGGTATCTTTAAAAATCAAATGATGGGCATAGAAGCACTAAAGGATGGGCAGAAATAATGATGGTAACTTCTGGTTCACTTGTATGATATGTATCATTATAAGTTAGTAGCATACCATCTTTGTGCACACTTAGCATCAATAGAATGTCTGTCATGCCCATGGAAAGCTTCAGACATGCATTCAAAAAAAGGAGTCTTTGAAAACAACATTTGTTAAAACAACATTTGTATATTTGTCTTAGTAATGTGGGTTCCTCCTTGTTCCCTTATTGTTAAAACAAAATTTGTATATTTGTATTTTTTCCTTTACCCCCTCCATCTAAAATATCCTTTCTTTAACATGTGGTTGTGATGCAGGCCCTAAAAGACAATAACTATGGTAATGATCCTCTGCTAACTGCAGCTCTGTACCTGGAGATTAATTAAAGGCCGACTGCACAGGGCTCCCATGGGACACATCCATTCCTAATATAATAGTTGGCTCTTATGAGATCTTTGGCATGGATGGAAGATGCTCAGTTGTGGTGAACTTCTCTGCAGGCTTATTCAGGATCTCATTCGCTGTGGAAACATTAAGTGCGTTGTCAGTAATTTTTTTTATGTATTTCGCTTAACTAATTTAAACGAAATACATTAAAAGATTTTACTTACAACGCCCTTCATGTTTCCACAACGAATGAGATCCTAAATAAGCCTGCAGAGAAGTTCACCACAGCTGAGCATCCTCCATCAATGCCAAAGATCTCCAAAGTGCCAACTATTATATCAGGAATGGATGTATCCCATGGGAGCCCTGGGCAGTCGGCCTTTAATTAATCTCCAAATACAGAGCTGCACTTAGCAGAGGATCATTACTATAGTCATTGTCTTTTAGGGCCTGCATCACAACCACATGTTACAGAAAGGGTATTATTTTAGATGGAGGGGGTAAAGGAAAAAAGACATATATACAAATGTTGTTTTAACAATTAAGGGAACAAGGAGGAACCCACATTACTAAGAACACCCATTCTTTCTTGAGGCTTCTACCTAGACTTCCGAAATGTTGACAATGACTTAGTGTGCCTCTACAAAATGCAAAAACACCAGACTATATTATACTTAGTACCAAAAATAAAACATTCAAAAACAACGCAGTGAGAAAATAGAACAACACTCGTACAAGTGACCATAAATAGCAGTAAGAAGAAATCTTTTATCCCCAATAGTGATTCTAGTATGTATTAATTTATCATATTAAAAAAGCTTTTCAACAGAGCATTAGATACCATTCCATAAAACAAAAACTCTCCCAATACCATGACTAGTGTGATGAAAAATCCACTATAACTACCCAAATTTATTGGATAAACAATTACTAAGTTATCAAACTTATTGGATAAAGTAGCATTGTTATCCTCAGTTGACCCCTTTCTCCCTCTACCTCTGGACGTATTCTTCTTATTACATTTTAGAAACTCAAAGGAAGGTTCTAAGTTATTTTTCTCAACAGAGTTGGGAGGGGTAACAAGGTTAACCACTTCCCCTTCAAAAGATGGATGAGACTTAGATGAAATGTGTGAAGTATCCACAAAAGAATCCTAGAACTCTTGTTGATACTCTATAGAGTGTCCACATGAGAATGAAAATACATGAAAAATCAAGTGAACCCCCATGACAATATTATTTCCATGAGATTCAACTATCTAAACCATGTTGGCATGGAGGAAGATAAAAATATAATCCCATGTTGGTGATTCCATCATACATGTTTGACAAGATCTTTCCTAAGAAAATTGACTATGGGAAAAGAAAATCCAACAATGTTGAGTTAGAAGAGAAGAATGTAACTCCCCAAGCTTTGCCTCACTTGAGAAGCAAGTTAATGCAGCCACCAAAGCAATCTACAATTTTCACCCAATAAGAAATGTGTTTATAGGAATGGGTTTAAATGTAAGGGTTTTTAATCAGAATGATGCTTTGGTCACCTCTAGAACTGCTCTTCAAAAGAAAGGTCATTTCAGCACAACAGTTTACAAGCAACCATCTTGATCATCATTGGATCAATAGACTAAAAAACACCAGATAGAAGCTCTACTTCATCTTCTGAACATAAGGACAAGTGGGAAACTCCAAAAAAGGGAGACGGAACCCCCTTAGAAAAGAAGCACTTTTAACTTAGTATGGAAACTCCAACATTGTAGAACACATACAACCATCTTGATCACCACTACATCAATAAACCAGTAACATCAGATGGAACCCTTCTTCATCTTTAGAAAATAAGCACAAGCATAGCAATTTCAGAAAAAAGAACACAGGGCTCGTTTAGTAAAGAAGCACTTTTATCTCATTATGGATAATAGACTATAGCACACTCACATTGACTAACCATTCCTCAAAAATCACCTTATTTCTATACCACCAGATATAGTAAAGGATACATATAATAGATTTAAAGGAGGTATTGCTTATTTCCTTCATACTGTCTTCAAAGAAACTAGGAATATTATTAATACATTCATTATCAACTACTTTGGCTCTGACCCATATATATGTGTGTCATGAGAACACTTGTTCATATAGAATAGAACAGAGTAGCAAAATTAAACATACACACACACATGTGTATTGCTTTGAACCAAGCTTGAGTCTCAACATTTGATCAAGTATGACTTGGATTACATGGTAGGTATTATACATAAATTCGAGTTTGTATAATTAATAGATATTGTACATATTCGAGAAAGACAATATTCAATCAAATACTATATCTACTCAATCACATCAGTAAATTATTCCTTTTTATTGACAAAACACAAAGTTGTATGATAGAAAATCATTATGAGGATGCTATACTATAGATGCATAGCCTAGGAATTTATGTACATCACAACTTTGATTCCCTTCCATTTAGTTATGGTAGCTACTCCCAAGGAGCTATTTTCTCGCTTCCAAATATTGAACACGCCCCTGACTACTATCTATTACTGTTGTATGACCATCTCCATGCAACTGAGGATAGTCAAAGTTTTTCAACATTGTGATATGTTTCTTATACGTGTGAACGTTAACCCTTAGGGGAGGGGGAGATAACTCATATGAATACTAGATGGTTAGTATTTTTACTAAGTAAACCCAACTAATCCTATGCAGATCACATTGGGGGGAGATGAGGCGGACACATGAGGTATGAACTGGAAGCCCATTGGAGGAAGAATCAATCTTGGCTATTAGGGGTCGAAGTGGGGGCTAGTGCTCTCCCAAATGAGAAAAAGAGAAAAAGATACGAACCTAGAGAGGATTCCAGTGGCCGAAGAAGCAAGCTGCGTAGCAGAAACGACCAATGGCCGAGCAGGGCGATCGGCGGCAATCAAGCACGGTGACTGCGTAGCAGCAACGACCAATGCGGAGGGCAGCAACCGTCAATGGCGGAGGACAGCAACCGTCAACGGCGGCAAGGAGTTATGAAGGATGAGCCCAATGCGAAGGATGAACGACAGCAACCGAGCATGGCGATTGGCGTCAAGGATGACCCAATGCGGAGGAACCGATGAGAGAATCGGGAGGGGGATGGTTCAGTGGAGGAGTGCGGAGGAACCGATGAGAGAATCGGGAGGGGGAGGGTTCAGTGGAGGAGTGCGGAGGAAATGAGGGGGAAAGGAGCGCCCGCCGGGACTGGGTGATTTTTTTCATGAATTTTGATAGACGAATCAGTGTTTTAGAATGGAGGGAAGGATTATGAGATGGAGGGAACATTTAGCATGGAGTTTTTTAGGGGGTGATTCGTAAGAAATGTATTTGTGAGGGACCAATGTTCACATAAAATGCCTAACGATGTCAAGAACACGGTTGAGGGATTTGGTCCCATATTTGAAGGATGAGCCCTCACAAATGGACATCATTATTCACGATTTTTGGTTCCTCACAAATGTTCTTCAACAAAAGCCAATTTTTTTGTAGTGAATTGAGGCCTTAGAATTTCATTGGAACGAGATTATTCTGAATAAAACGATGTCATAGACTTCTAGACAATGCCACATAATTCTCTAAAATTTTCAATTATTTGCGTATAATTCGCGAATTTTTCATCGGGCGTATGTTACGTCCAAATTTTGCATTAAACCCGTACTTTTTCTGAATTTTACGAATTATTCATGTTTTATTGGTGATTCACGTTATTCCCGAATAAGACGGATTTTTGCCAATTTTTTTTGAAAAAAATAGTTAGTTAAGATTGCTTTATGTTTTAATATTTTCTAAAGATTATTTCTCCCGGATTCATTAAATTTTATCTTCTACTCTATTCAATTTGACTTAAGCAGCTCAATGTGGGATTTAATGTGGTACTTGAACTGAAAGGCCGATGTTTATCAACTGTTCTAGCTTTATTTCTCAAGTAAACTCTACACTTATAATTTTATCAAATTGACTATTGTGGTACCGTTGTGCTTTTATGTAGATGCATGAATCTTGATAATTGTTGAATCTTTATGTACCAAACCATAAAGTAAAATTTGCATATATATAAATATAATTTTATTTGAATTTTTCTCGAATGGTTGACCGAACTTTAACTGAATTTTGTTATTTTATATTCGAATTTCCCGCATAATTTCCGAATGTCAAAAATTTCAACCTCACCGAATAATTGTCGAATGCCGAATTTGTGACTATACTTCTAGACGATACATTCATATGATATATGCAATTTCATTTTTTTCATAGGTTTGATCTAAAGTCCAAACAAACAAATACTACGAAGTAGTGTTCACATGGACTCGGGAGTCAGGATTTGATTGACTCGAGCCGAATGGGATCTCAAAGACTTTGATGCAGATTCACCGCGTTCCGAGCTCTCACATTCTTCCTATCTGTAAAGTAATAAGAATAGAGAACGTAAACACGAACAAGTTATGGGAACGTCGTTGTAAATTCTTGCCGAAAGGGTTTTAACATCGTTGGCTTTGTTGTTATACTCCAGCAACACCGTTCTTTCCATATGTTCCACGAAGAAAAAAAACCAGAGTGCAAGTGGCAAGGAGAGCTTTTCGTGTTAAAAAGAGAGCGAGGGGGACTTTGGACGGAAGATCTTAATTTGGCCTCTTGAAACTGCTTATCTTGTCCGTTGTCTATCCGTCCCTAACACGCATTGAACACGTTGCTATCTCAGACCATTCGAGCTCAGTCATGGACTCCGCTCGCCAGAAAATATATCTATATCTATACTATTATAAAATATAATAGAACGAATTCATGGTGTGTTTTTTTTATTCTCTCTCAAAATTTATTTTTCAAATATTTAATGTAAGATAAACATATTTAATAGGATACGATTACCATTATTCATTTGAAAAGTTTTATTTTTTAAATATTTAAAATAAACATGTTCAAAGGGATACGTGCATATGCAAGTGTGTGTTAGTAGTATGAAGAAAAAACGAACATGTCATGTGGACGGGTCGGTTTGCTTCCTACTACAAAAGCACACTTTGTTTCCTTTTCAATCCAGCTAGTTATAGGTCTAAGTTAGATAGATGACTACGATTGTCGTAGGTATGCGATGCATGTCTGACCTCAACGGCTACCGTTCTTTCCGATTCCTACAGATTGTGGAGTCAACCTTTCTCTATATATACATGTGTTGTCTACTCATCTTTTTCCTTTTTGAATTTGCAGTTTCTAGATCCCTCATCTAAAAACTGGAGCGCAGGTGGAATCTGAAAAGAACTTCGTCCTTTTCGTTCTTTACGTGGTGCATGCGTGCAGGGTTTGTATTTCTATTTGCTTTACAATGAAGTATTGAATTACCAATTGCTTTTGCTTTACAAGCATCTTTCGGATCGTAAGATTAAGAAAAGGTCTCTCCCCCAAAAACCCCCTTAGGTTTTTCCTTTATTCCGTGAAACCCTTGTCTTCTTGATATTCCAGCCAACCTTGCTTTCACATCAAGATCATAGCTTTATATAGAGATATCCATGAAAATTCAGGTTTTGCTTCACGATAGCTTGTATAAGCTGTGTGAATAATATTGTCCGAACGGTTATGATGATATTTTATAAGGTATTTTTTTTTCTCTTTCGAATGTTTCATCATGGATCTTGGATTTTGGCGTATATATCAAAGTTGTTCCCACATAAAGTCTTTTGCAATAACAGTGCACAATGGTTTACTTGAAAATCTCTACCATTAGTTGTAGCTTCATTTGTAGTTTGAGTTTTTTTATGTTTAATTTGTTGGAATTATTTTGTCATTTTAGACAATAGCAAACAACTGTAAATTAATTAATACAATTTGACAAATCGATTAACATATCCATATAAGGAAAAAAAAAGTATAAACACATCTGAAGAAGAAAATAACGGAGAGGCGAGACACACAAACACTGTGTCAAGGCGAGGCACGCGCACGAGCGTACATCTAGTCGTTATTGTACCTACCATAAAGTTGAGCATATATCTCCGTCTAGATTTTAGACACTAGTGTCATATGTAGTTCCCATATAAACGGTAGTGCTCAAATCTAGAATTAAGCAATGTAAGACTAAACTTCCCTTCCTTTCATCCAAAGAAAGAACAAATATATTTTATCTCCTACTCTGAGTGGTAGCGACACCAACATTAGCCATAGCTTATGTTAACTTTAATTAGCATCCAACTAACCTAGCTAACATAATCTGAATTGATCCAGCGCAAAATCTATTAGTCACACACACCACTATATAGTTTTTACAACTTAGTCATGGCTTAGTGGGATCGACGATACAGACTCTTTAAGTGACTCGTCTCCTACAACTCAACTTGCAATGTAGGATATGTAATTTACACTTGATGTTAGAAGTCATCGGAATTATAAAATGCGACGTTGTTGAAAAATTTTGGATTACCCAACGTTTGATTCCATTTGTTCTTTTTTCTTTATTAATATATGGACCTCCTCTTCATCGTTCCATCACTCGTTGATTACTACGAGGCTAGAATTACGGTGAAAGCTAGAAAGAAAGTTTTCACCAACGGGCTTTGATGTTTTTTAATTATTATACAATGAAAGATATGAACCATCCACACCACTACAAATTCTCGCAATAATGAAGAAAATCTCGTCGATACACTTAGAATGATAGAGGAATGTTCCATTTAGAATGGTTATGCTTTATCTATTGGGGATAGATATTCGCTTCTAAATTAAGTCTGTTTTTTTGTAAATGCTTCCATCATTTTTTTGTTTAGAGTGTGGAACCATTATTGACATATTGTACTCCACCTTGGAATAATGTCGTACACTCAAAACTTGACATATACTTGATGATTTAGTTCAAATAAGGTTTAGCCATTCTAGTTGAAAGATAAAGCCAAAAACATTATTAACTCAGGATTGTGTATGCAAACCGCTCTTATAAATAAATCTTAAATATTGAAAAGCTTATTTCCATGCTAGAACTGCTACAAGATTCTCTTAGCACTCTAGTAAATAATCTAATTTTGTTTGGGAAGTTTATGTAGCATCGATAATAGTGTAGTGACCACAAAATTTCTTGAGTGGAGACTTGTTCCAAAACTTATGTCAAATGATGTGAAACGAAAATGAGTAGTAGACAATTTTTGTGGTGGTGCATATATACACAAAACCTCACACTTTTAGGCATTTATGTGTAAATTCTCAACACACTGCTAGCTCCTTTATCAATCATCTTCAAACCAAAGTAGTTGAATAATTAAAATAATTGAAAGATGAAGTTGAACTTATCTAAGGTAGTGATTGAGTTAAATTGCTAAATTGGGCTTATACAAAAGAAAAAAGGGATTAAGTGAACTTGATATACCTTCACCCCAACTTGTTTTAAGGCAAAATGGTATGGTTAACTCCACCTTACAAACTAAGTCAAAATGATAAAAGTAATTATTTTTACATCTTGGTCCCACATGGTAATAAATAATATCAAATGATGAGCAATTAAATAGACCTTCATAATAACATGTGTATTTGAAATGTACATTAAGTTTCTAGATTATTCCTTCAATAAGTTATATACAATACATTGTAATGTTCACACGAGAATAGGAAAATGTGTTTTCTACATAACCCTAATCCAAAAAAAAGATGATATGGAGGCTATTGTTTCTAATAAAGTTAAGGACTTTGGATAATACATCTTGGACACGTGATTAAATCTATACAATCCTAGATCGAGGCTATTTATGAGATGTTATTACCTCATATGTGCGTAATTGAAATTGATAGGCTTTATTAAACCCCAGTCATCACATGTATGGTTATCCAACACATAAGAAAATATTATAGAAGTGATGTTGATAGAAAAAATGAGACTGGCGAATCTATCATCATCTTGTTGATAACCATAATATGTCAAAAACTATTAAGAGTTCCCTAGGTTCGATAAAAATCTCCTAGCTTAACCCCTCGAATGAAAAAGTGGTGGAGACATGATGCTTAGGCTAAAATAGTTACCTCATAGTTAATAGGTGACTCATTAACTAGTTTATAGTTGGTTGAATTTAAAAAACAAAATCCTCTATAAGAAGTTGAGTGTTATGAGACACTGAAATTCAAATGTACCTATCCATAAGATCCTGACCCATGGTTGGAACAAATATAAGTTAAAATCTAGTTGTTAACAACATGATATACTAATGAGCACCAAAACTCATCAATACATCATTGATACATATAAATGATGGAAATGAACAAATATACCTAAATATGTATTGCATAAACTAAAGATATGTCATTGTATATTGAGTGAACTAACCAAGTTGAATGTTAAAATTTGCATTATAGGAGTGAATACCAAAATAGACTCAAATCCCAAAATAGAAATGAATTATGAAAACTACAATTTGAGATAAATGCCATAACCTTATATATTGGGTAATTTTCTAATTGACAACATGGACCAATCAAGAATTAGATCTCTATAATCTTTACTTTAAATAATATATAAAAACCATCACAACTATATCCTCTCAAAAAATTAATATACTTATTTGAGTGAGTAACAACCCATTAGTAAATCAATAAACATACACAAACATATAATTAGCCATATAGTAGATAATATCTATAGTTCTTATATGTTTTCTATAATATTCTATCTTCACTTTGTACTTAAAATCTTGAAAGGGGAGATTGGCATGTAGATCTTATCATTTTACCTTGAACTAAAATATATGGAACAATGTCACTTAATATATCAGATTTATTTCCTCAAAGAAATGATATACATGAATTATATATGGTATGTGATATATATATATATATATATATATAATTTATATATGATTGCTTCAATTTTGGAAATTTGGTAGTGAAAACTAGAATCAAACTTCAAATTAAATGCTTCTTATTAGACGACAATTTTATAACATGGACTTAGAGGCAAATCAAAGTGATGTAAGATATTTAAGAAAACATCTAATAGTATAAACTTCTATCTTGAGTGGAAAATATTGAAACAATCATAATTACCAAACATGGTAACCAATTAATAATTATATTAATGTTCATTTAAATAATAATAAAAATCCATGTTATGCTAAATGGCTAAATGTATGATCACAAATATGAAATGGATGTTACGTTCAGATTATTTACATCTTAATTAGGTGATGTGTCAAACTTACTCTAATTTGATAATGTTAGTTTCCTTCAATGAATTATAAAAGAAAAATAAAATTAATGCTAAAGAACCCTAATCTATTTAATAGTCTAACAAACATTCCTAAAACTACAAACTAACATGATTTTTGGATTCTACACATATTATTTAGTCTATGGGTTGATTTTTATCTTAGCCAAACAATGTTAGATACATTGAATAAAATAGGGAAGAAAAAGGAAAGTATACAACAATGCTACATTTAATCAATTTATATATTGATTTGATCAATGTGTCACACTATAGTTTATCCTAGATTTATTAGTTATGTGGGATTTAAATCGCGCTGCTCATTTATGATTAGATGACCCAAAAGTCATCTTCTATCTTAGGTAGGAGGCCAAATGTTAACAATCCAAACCTTACTTTACTATTAGTTTGAGAGTTTAAGATTTGTATGGTGTTAATTACACCTTTATTTGTTATTATTATTAATGCTCAACATTATTAATTGATTGGTTTATATTTTTTAGCTTAAAAAATTTATTACTTGGTTGATTTTGTAGGTAAATAAAGCTGTAGAGTAGGAAGCAAAAATAAAAATTAACTGCAATATTCCCTTTCAAACAGTAGAATGCGTCAACAACTATGTAATGGGAAGGATGGTTTTGCAGTAATACCTGGTCCTGGAACAAGTCCAGTGACAATTCCCTCGATGTAGTATGCACCTTTCTTCAAGTCGTAGCCGAGCATCATCTACAATAGCTCCTTGTTGATCACCACAGATAACAGTTTGACATTGTCCTCCTAGCGTTAGGAAACAACCCGCTCACCTCTGTAGTAGTCCACATGGACCACTAGAAACTCCTATCATTCTAGATGAACAGACAAGGAGTTATTCCCTTCTAATTAGCATACTAGCACCTACTTGCTATGCCACAATTGTTCTCCCTTGTTATCCCTCCTTTTATCGGGTAGGACTTTCTTGGGTTCTCTCGGTTACCACAATCAGAGAAGACAACAATTGTTAGAGAAGCTGATGTTGTGTCTTGGAAGCCCCCAGTACCCCTCTATCTATAAGAGGGTCAGAGATAGGGTTACCAGTATGTGAGCGGTGAAATGATCGGTTCACATGTGAGCTAATCAGTTGACATGGGAGTCAATCGATTCAACCTTTGAACCAATCATTTCATCATGTTTCAAAGTCACAGTTGTATTGGCAACTAATATCCAATTAATGCATAATATGACATCAAGACTAATCCTTGATGCAATCAAATTGATCAATAAATTGGGCGGTTCAATGTATGAACCAGTTGTTTAACCATCCTTGAGCCAACCAATTCACTCATTATAATAGTCATGCACTGGTTCATTAAGTATTCAGCCAATGCAATTTCCAATCAACCTAACACTCCAGCTGATTGGTTCAACACTTAAACCGATCGGTTCAAAGTTCAGTCTGTCAATTGTTGTTTAAATTGAATACCTAAACACTTTAGTAATTAACTTAAACATGATTCATGAATAAAATCCTATTTCCAGTGTATCCTATGTGTGTGACCCTATAGGTTCCAAGTTACGTTAGCAGTGAATATCCATAACTAGTTTATGACATCACTAGAAATGAGCGGTATTGAGAAACACATCATTGCTACTCAAGTAATTGGAAAGTTGGAAAACAACATCAACCAACAATCTATGATTGGTGTTACAATGTCTGTATAGTTCCTTTGTCACTGATATCCAGATTAAACTCGAGGCATGGAATCCTCATCCTCTTCAATGTTCAATCTTTGTTCCTTAAACTAGAATAGTCTGTCTGAGATATATGTAATCTCAATATCACATATTGACTCACATGAGTATGGCCATGCATTTCTCAGTCCCACTTATCAAGTGGCCAAGATGTCATACTCATGTAGGAGGGACAAATCTCATCTAGATCACTCAGAGTCATCCCCATGTGTCATAGTACACCCAATCATCACCTTCATGACAACCCTTCTTCAAGGTCATGGTGGATGTTGTCAAAGTACACCAAACGACATGTGATGAGTGTAGTGACTTCAGGTCTAAGAACTTCAATCACCACCAACACTGTAAGAGATGATATTGACTACTAATCATGGTTTCCATGTATAACTCTTACGATGGGTTTGTCCCATAGTCTCTAACAAGTATCTATGTGTTTGGTTTGATATCACATATCATGACTAATGAGATTTTGTCATCAAACAACACACACACTAGTTTTATGTGGTATTGTTGTCTATCAACCTTCCACAATAACTTCTGACTAGGGACATAACAAGAATTTATATACTCTTGGCATCCATATGATCTCATTGTTCAGTTCATCAACCCGAAGACAAGCGTCATTGAGTGATATCACTCTTTAGACATTTATTATGTTACATCATTATCTCATAACTGAACAAAATAGAATAAATTGGAAGATTGTCTTTATTATTAATCAAACTATTTACAAAATATGCCATTACAATCATCATATGATTAGCTCTCTAGGCATACATACCAACAGACTCCCACTTGCACTTAGAGTCAATCACCCACGAACTTTATTCCAAGTAATCTAACATGACCTTCATGCTTCTATTGTGAAATTTCTTTTGTCAAGGGGTCATTCACATTGGTCTCGGTTCGTACTCTACAAATCTTCACATCTCCTCATAGTATCTTCTCTCGTTTGAGATGGAACCACCTTTGTATATGCTTGGAACTCTAATGCGGTCTAGGTTCCTTAGTTTGTGTAATAGCTTCATTTTTGTCACAATATAGCTCAATTGCATCATTGATGCTTGGAACCACCCCAAGTTCTGAGATGAACTTCTAGATCCAAACAACCTCCTTTCTTGCATTCGATGTAGCAATATACTCAGTCACTGTTGTAGAATCCGCAACTGTCTCTTGCTTGGAACTCTTCTAGATCACAACTCTGTTGTTGAGGCAAAACACAAATCTAGAATGACATATGTAATCATCTTTGTCAATTTGGAAGCTATCATTGGTGTAACCTTTTACCACCAACTCTTCATCTCTGTCGTAGACCAAAAATTGATCCTTAGTTCTTCTCAAGTACTTAAGGATGTTCTTCACGGCTGTCTAGTGAGCATCACCTAGATGCCACTTATATATGCTCAACATGCTCAAACCATATGAGATTGGGATGAGTACACAACATTATTTAAATGATGGATCCAATTGTAGATGCATATGGAATCCTACTCATGTGTTCCCTTTCTTCACAAGAAATGGGACATTCAGCTCTAGATATGGTAACTCCATGAGTCATGGACATGTTTCCTCTCTTTAATTCCTCCATGATGAATCTCTTCAACACATTGTCAATGTTTGTTCTCTGACTTAGTCCAAGAATCCTTCTTAATCTATCTCTATAGATATTGAATTACAATATATAGGATGCTTCACCTAAGTACTTCATAGAAAATGTATTTCCCAGCCTGGTCTTTACCTTTTATAAAGTAGGGATGGCATTCCTCATTGATAGTATGTCATCTACAAACAATATGAGGAATACAACCATGCTCCCACTAACCTTCTTATACACACAGGGTTCATCTTCATTTTGACTAAAGCCAAACTCTTTGATTGTTTCGTGAAATCAAAGATTCTACCTCTGAGATGCTTGCTTCAATCCATATATTGACCTTTGTGGATTACATACTTTATTTGCATCCTTTGGATTTATAAAACCCTCAGGCTGTGTCATGTACACATCCTCAAGAAGATTCTCATTAAGGAATGGGGTTTTACCATCAATCTGCCAAATCTCATAGTCATGATAAGCTACAATGGTAAGCATGATCTTGATGGACTTAACCATGGCAATTGGAGAAAAGGTTTCATCATAGTCAACACCTTGAACTTGTTAGAATCCCTTTGCAACGAATCTACATATGTAAGCTTATACATTATCATCTACGTCAGTATTCTTCTTGAAGAACCACTTGCACCCTATGGGTTTTACCCCTTCAGGTGGATCCACCAAGGTCCATTCCTTGTTACTGTATATGGATTCCATCTCATATATCATGGCCTCAAGCCATTTCTTAGACTCTGGTCCCTTAGTATCTTCTAGATAGTCTGTTGTCTGATCGCCTATGACCGACTCACAACCTTCTTAAGTCACAAGATAACTAAGTCTTTCAGGTTCAAGGTGTATCCTACTAGATCTATGAGGTTCCTATGTTACTTGAGGAATTTGAGATTCCATAAAAAAATTTATTCTCCTTGTTCCTCTTGTACATCTATTGGTTCAATGTTTTCTTATTGGCCTAGAACATCTTTGAGTTCTACTTTCCTTCCTTTGATTCATTTGGAAATAAATTCCTTTTCTAGAAATGCAACATCTCTGGAAATAAACACTTTTTTTGTCAGATAGGGAATAAAAGTAATATCCATTAATTTCCTTAGGATATCCAACAAAATAATATTTATCTTATTTGGGTCCAATATTTCAGGAAATTGGTTTCTCACATAATCTTCAGAACCTCAAATTTTCATAAAAGACACATTGGGAGCTTCCCATACCATATCTCATATGGTGTCTTTTGAACTGATTTAGATGGTACACAATTTAGTGTAAATGTTGCGATTTCAAGAGAATAATCCTAGAAGGTAGTCAGAACTTCAACTAAACTCATTATTGATCACACCATATCTAGCAATGTGTGATTCCTTCTTTTTAATTCACCATTATGTTGTGGTATTCCAAGTGGATTCCATTGTGATACAATACCACGGGCTCGCAGAAAATCCTCAAACTCTTCGCTTAAGTACTCTCCACCCCAATCAGAATGAAGTGCCTTAATACTTTTACCAAGTTGGTTATGTACTTCATTCATGAATTCCTTGATTTTTTCAATGGTTTTGACTTATTCTTCATCAAGTAAACATAAGCATACCTACTAAAGTCATCAGTGAAGGTAATGAAGTCTGATACCCACATCTAGCATTTGTTCTAAAAGGACCACATACATTAGTATATATGAATCCTAATAGATCACTAGCCCTCTTATTGTTACCAGTGAATGGGGTCTTGGTCATCTTTCCCAACAAATAAGATTCACATTTCTTTATTGATTTGAAATCAAAAGAGTCCATATAACCATCTTTGTGGAGTCTAGATATGTGATTCTCATTTATGTTCCCTAAGACAATGCCAAAGATATGTTTTGTTTGATTTATTAAGTTTTAATCTTTTGCTATTTATGTTATATATATAGTTGTCTTTAGATCTAGCAAATAAAGACCATAAGACATCGGGGCACTGCCATAAAAGATCTCATCTTTTGAAATAGAACATCGACCATTCTTAATAAAAAAAATGCATACCCATTCTTGTCCATACAAGATACATAAATGATGTTTCTATTTATGACATGTACATAATAGTAGTTCTTTAACTTCATTACAAGCTTTGTAGGTAGAGATAAGTTATAGGATCCAAATATAGTGACATCAACTCTTGCTCCATTTGTGACTCATAGTTCAACCTCACCCTTTCTTAAAGGTCTACTTCTTTTCAGATCATGTATATTTGAGCATATGTGAAATCCACATCCAGTATCTAGTACCCAAGATGAAGAAGTAGATAAATTTATATCGATAACATATATACTTGAAGTGGAGATATCTATCCCCATCTTCTTCTTCTTGAATGCCTTCAAGTACAAAGGACAAATTCCTCTTGTACTTTTCCTTCTCCTTATCTTGAGTGTTGAATATTTGGATTTATGCTTAGCCTCTGAACTCTTCATAGTCTTGCTTTCCTCCTTGGACTCCACTCCTTTGATCATCATTACAGATTTGTCCTTGTTCGTTCTTTGTTTGGCATTAATCAGCATGGCAAGAAAATCTAACAATGGTCTGGCCATGTTATTCAAGTGGTAACACTCGATAAAATGGCTATATGATTCAGGCAATGATTGTAGAATCATATCAATGGAAAACTCTTGGCTCAAAGAAAAACCCAACTTCTATATGTTCCACATGTCCAATCATACTGAGCACATGGGTCTCTACTGGATCTCCCTCTACCATCTTACACTCAAAGAGTGCCTTTGAGACATTGTATCTTTCTTGCTTTGTATGATTTGGTTCATGTTCTTAAGATGTTTTACCATATCAAGTATCCCAATGTCTTCACACTACTCATGCAGCTCATAGTTCATGTATCTTAGCATAAGGTGCTTTATGTCTAAGGCATCATTGGCATGCTTCCAGTAAGCATCCACCTCAACCCTAGCAGCATCAGGAGCAGGTAGTTCTGATACTGGCTTATCTAGGTTATAGATAGTATGCTCATCATTGAGAACCCTTTCAAAGTCCAAAACCAGTCATGGAAATTTATCTTGTTAAGTTTTTCCTTCCTAAGGAATGGTTGCAATGACGATTTGATTGCCATTTGATTCCATGGGAGAAATTTTGCATTTTTTCAAAACACTTTTGATTTGATTTTATTTGAATAATAATTTGATGATATTTAGTTAGGACTTTAATTAATCATCGCTTCCACTATTTGTTCAAATTTATAGCCTTCACATATCAATTTGGAATATTGCATCGTACGACCTTCTAGTGAGCCAAGATCCAAAACAATTGAATTATTACCTAGCCAATGCCAACATCCATAATCAATCATTAAGGTAGGCAACATTTGTCAATTGCATCTTTCTTCAATTCTTGGAGATGATATGCACAACTCTTTGTCATAGTCATCTACATGCTTCTAGGTGATTAATCTCATTAAGATCACCTAGCACAATAGTAATGCACCCCTCTTGGAAGGCCCACATAACTATCATTACACTTCCACGAGATGGATAGTGCAACACGCTTGGCATGCCCACTCATAGTCAATCAATATTTTCATGTGTGTTGCTAATTGAAAGCATCTTAGACTTAATATGTTATTGAGGGAGTTGTATTTATAAATACATATACATATACAATCATCACATACTTATAGTACATATCATATACATGATATATCCCACAAATGAAATGATGCAATAAAAAATATAAGCGATGGTTATGACCATACTGTAATTCCTTAGAGCCACAAGGAATTACCACCACTTAAGGTTTACATCATATGTAGAAACATGTTGTTGATGAAGATATGTGCTTGAACCAATCTGGGTTTATTGGTTCAACCCTTGAACCTATTGGCTCACCTCTCGGTTGGTAGGTTGGTCGATTTCAATGGTAGGTTGGTCTCTGATTCAACATCTTTTGGACACTTCCAAAAAAATGGTTGAGCCACCAGCCAATCAGTTTGGCTCCTCATTTTATCTGCCCTCCTTGGTCCTCCAATGGATTGGATCATTGTCTAAAATGAGTGGCTTGTCTGGTGCTTGAACATCTTCTTCACCGTAATAAGAATTAGACTATCCTAATGCAATTACATGTTACATGATTATAGATAAACCTTGAGTTGCATTCGAGGGGAGCATAGGTAGGAGAGAATAATACTTTTACATTTGGAAGATAAGGTAGAGGCTCGGTATGCAAATTGAGATATAACCAGGAATAAACAAACACAACCACCATGCACAAACATCTATGGTTATTGGCTATAACCATGCTACACATCCACCATCAAAACTAGCTTTTTAGGGTGAGACATGTAATTTGCATATATATATCATACCATATCATATATATGTGTATATATATTAGTTTGGGATCATATATGGTATTTAACCAGATATGCAAATAATCATTTTAAGTATTCACATTTTATAAATAAATGAAAAACCAAAAACCGATCATATCAATTATCCCCAAAAATAGTAAATTGACGTGGCTCTGATACCACTATAGGGAAATATGGCGGCAGAGTAGGCAATGGATACAAAAATTAACTACCATATTCCCCTTAAAATAGTAGGTCACGTCAACAACTATGTAATGGGAAGGATGGTTGCAAGGTAATACCTAGTCCTGGAGCAAGTCCAACGACAATTCACTTGATGCAGTATGCACCTTTCTTCAAATCAAACCCAAACAACATCTACAACAACTCCTGATTGATCACCACTGACAAAAATTTACATTGTCCTCCTAACATTAGGAAATTGCCTATTCACCTCTATAGTAGTCTACACGCACTAATAGGAACTCCTATTATTCTAGATGAACAGACTGGAAGGATTTGTCCCCTTCTAGTTGGTGTACTAGCACCTACTTGCTCTTCTAGAATTGTTCTCCCTTATTATCCCTCCCTTTATTGGGTAGGACTTGCTCGAATTCTCTCACTTACCACAACCAGAGAAGATAATAGTTTTCATAGAAACTAATGTTGTGTCTAGGAAGCCTCAATAGCCCTCTATTTATAGGAGGGTCAGTGACATGGTTCTCAGTCTGTGCGGGAGTCAAAGGGTGTAAGATTTCATGAGTTTTTGCATCTTGTGAGTGGTGAAATGATTGATTCAAAGGTGAATAAATCAGTTGACATGCAAGCCAATCAATTCAACCTTTAAACCGATCGTTTCATCATGCTCCCCAATCACAATTCTATAGGCAATTAATATCAAATTAATGTATACCATGACGTCAGCACTAATCCTTGATGTAATCAAATTGATCAATGAGTTGGGTGGTTCATCGTATGAATTGTTCATTTGATCGACTTTGATCCAATCAATTCACTCATTAAAATGGTCAATTCATGCCTTGGTTCATTTAGTATTAAGCCAATACAATTTTCAATCAACCTAGCACTCCAACCGATCAGTTCAACACTTGAACCGGTCGATTTAGAGTCCAGTCAATCAATTGTTGTTTAGATTGAATACCTAAACACTTTAGTAATCAAGTTAAACATCATTCATTAATAAACTCCTATTACAAGCATATCCTATATGTGTGACCCTATAAATTCCAAGTTACACTGGCAGTAGATGTCCATAACCAGTTTATGACATCATAAGAAATGAGCAGTATCTAGCAACACATCGTTTCTACCCAAGTAATTGGAAAGTTGGAGACTGACTTTACCCTGCAATCTATGATTGGTATTATAGTGTTTGTATAGTTCCTTTGTCACTGATATCCAGATTGAAATTGAGGTATGGAATCATCATCCTCTTTAACATCCAATCTTTGTTCCTTGAACTAGAGCAGACCTTTTGAGATATATGTAAGCTCAATATCATATATTGACTCACATGATCATAGCCATGCATTTCTTAGTCTCTCTTATCAAGTGTCCAGGGTACCATACTCGTGTAGGAGGAAAAAATCCCATCTACATCACTCACAGTCGTCCCCATGTGTCATAGTGTATGCGATCATCACCTTTATGACAACACTTATTCAAGGTCATGGTGGATGATGTCAAAGTACACCAAATGAGACGTGATGAGTGTAGTCACTTTAGGTCTAAGAACCACAATCACCACCAACACTATAAGAGATGATCCTGACTACCAATCATGGTTTCCATGTATCACTCTTATGGTGGGTTGTCTGATACACTGTTCTCTAACAATTATCTATGTGTTTGGTTTAATATCACATATCATGACTAGTGAGATTATGTCATCAACCAACACAAACTCCAGTCTTATGTGTTATTGCCGTCTATTAGCCTTCTACAATAACATTTTACTAGGGACTTAATAAGAAAGTATATACGCTTGGCATCCATATGATCTCATTGTTCAGGTCATCAACCCGAGACATACATCATTGAGTAATATCATTCCTTAAACATTTTATTATGTTACATCATTATATCATAATTGAATAAATAGAATAAATGGGAAGATTTCCTTTATTATTATTCAAACCATTTACAAAATATGCCATTGGAATCATCATGTAATTGGTTGTCTAGCATAGAAACCAAAGTATTTATATTTTGTTATAGCTTAAACTTATTCTTTGATAAGTTAACAGTCATGATTTGAGATTATTTGAACCCTAGTTGATGTAGTAATAGCCAAAGATGTATGTACAAGACGATTTTAGATATTTGAGGAATAAATAAATAAATAATATCATTTTTCAATCTTTTACTGTGTAGTTATAGAAAAATTAATTATGATTCTAAAGCAAAAAGAATGAACCAAATAAAGGTTAAAATGAGGAAGTTATGAGACCTTTAATTGCTCATCCAAAATTACCATAGGTTGACAACCGATAGTTACAATGAAGGTTTGACAACTGAAGTTTTGGCAACCAATGGTTTCAAACTGATAGTTTTCCAAATGAAGGTTGCAAATTGAAGATTTGACCTGCATATCCACCTAGAACTACCAATCACTATACAAACTATAACTTTTGTTGTACTTATCAGAATTTAATGAATTTATTTCAATAGATTCATATTTCAATTGTATACACAATTAAACCCTTAAATTATAAAAAAGATGAAATAGAAGATAACTTTTAGGGAAATCTTAGGATAAGAATATGAGGAACAGAAGAAACCTAAGATTTCTTTATAGATTTGACTTGGTAAGTAATTATGGATAATTGATCCTATCCTTATCTTCATATGTCCTTGCTCGAAACTCCATGATTCATTAGATAAAGGTTTTCCTTGACCTTCTTCATCTGTCTTCTGTTGGTATGTAAGCCCAGAGAGACAACCATATGATGATTGGAATGTAGCATTAGATACTTGATTTGATAATGATAAAGGTAATTTCATATATTATGTTTGTCTCAATTATGAGATGAAGACAAATACATAGCAGATGTCTAAAGAATGATGTTACTCAATGAGATATGTCTTTAGGTTGATAAACTAAACAATGAGATCATATTTATTATAAGAGTACATACATTCTTGTCCCTAGTCAGATATTATTATGGAAGCAAAATAGACAATAGTAATACTTAAGTCTAGAGTGTGTGTTGATTGATGACAGAGTCTGATTAATCATGATATGTGATATCAATTCAAGCATGCATGTATAAGTTAAAGAACAGTACATCGAATAAACCCACCTTGAGAGTGATACATGGATACCATGCAATGGTAGTCACAATTAGATCTCATGGTCATGGTAGTTATTGTGGTTCTTAAACCTAAAGTCACTACACTCATTAAATGTCATTTGATGTGCTTTGACATCATCCACTGCGACCTTGAATAAGGATTTCCATAAATATGATGCTTGGATGTAGTGTGACACATGGGTATAGAGTGTGAGTGACATAGAAGGGATTTATCCCTCCTACAAGAGATTGATATCCATGCCACTTGATAAGTGAGACTGAGAAATGTATGACCATACTCAAGTGATTAAATATGTGAAATGTGAACTCAAATGCATTTCAAGCAGTCTGCTCTATTTCAAGGAACATGGATTAAACGTTGAAGAGGATGATGATTCCATGCCTTGGACATATGAAAAAACCATTTAAAAAGTGAAACAACCATTTCAAAAGTGAAACCACCATTTCATGATATGAAATGACCATTTAATGATGTCAACTAACTGGTTCATCATCAAGATTGTCTCATTTAATGATTAATTTAATTGGATCAAGGATTTCATGTTGACATCATGTTTTGCATGAATCCAATATTGAATTCCAATTTAATTCAGAACATGGAAGTACATGAATCAACATGTTCAAGAGATGAACCGACCAGTTCACCTATGAGCCGACTGGTTGGACAATGAACTGATCGATTCACCGTTCCTAGTTTCTAGAAAATTCGTGAACTATGTCTCTTTGACTCCCAAAATGACTGGAAACCACGGCCCTAGCCCTTCCTATAAATAGAGGGGTACTGGGGGGCTTCTCAAACACAACAATAAGCTCTGACAATTATTGTCCTCTTTGGTTGTGGTATCCAATAGAGAGCCCAAGCAAGTCCTACCTAAAAGGGAGGGATAGCAAGGGAGAGACAATTGTGGGAGAGTGAATCAACCCTAGCAGGTTGACATTTGAAGGGACAACTCCTTCCCATTGGCTCTGGTAGCATAATGTGGAGTTTCTTGTGGTCCACATGGATTACTCTAGAGGAGATGAGGTTGTTGCATGCCACTAGGAGGATGTCGTAAATTTCCATCTACGGTGTTGCACTAGGAGGCTGTTGTTGATGTATATTCGAGTGATGCTTGAAGAAGAAGCACATTGCTGCTTGGAGAAGAGGCACGCTACTGCATCAAGTGTTATCATTGTACTTGCTACATGACTAAGTATAGCTCTGGTTACCTTCCTTCCTAGAAACATTGTTGTTGATGCGATCTCGCTGGTTAGGGGATCGAGCATTAATTTTTTTGTTTCTGCTGCCTTATTTCCCTACAGTGGTATCAAAGCCACGTCAAGTTACGATGTATCTGGATTTAAATTGAAATGATTAGATTTATTTTATTGCATACAATGTGAATATTAAAATCATTAATGTTCATATATGATTAAATACCACAAATGATCCCAATTAATATATATACATATATGTGTGTGTGATATGATATATATGCAATTTCCGCACGTCGACCTAACATTGGTTTTGATGGGGGGTGTTAGCATGGTTATGGCCAATAACCCTAGATCTGTGCATGCATGGTTGTGGTTGTTATTCCTGTATATATCTCAGTTTGCATACTGAGCCTCTCTCCTCCTTTTCAAATGTAAATTAATGCTATTCTTTCTATTTCCCCTTGAATATAACTTGAGATTTTCCTTTTTATAATGTAATATGAAATATGATAGCTTTATTTTATGTTTTTTTCCTGAGAAGATGTTCTGCACCAGACAAACCAACCGCTCAGGAGTCAATCTGATCAGCTAAAGGATGGAGGAGGTAAGACGAAATGATAACCTGATCAAGTGGTAGCCCAACCAATCGGGTAGAGGAGTCCATACGTTGGTTGAACCAGAGACTAGATGAGCATTTGAAGAGCCCAATTGAGTGGCCAAGAGGTGAGCTAATTGATTCAAGTGTTGAACTGATAAACCCAGATTGGTTTGAGCATGGATCTTCACCAACTACAAATTGGTGCATATTATGTAGACCTTAGGTGGTAGTAATTCCATGTGGTTCTATGGAATTACAATAGTGTGTCCATAACCATCGCTTGTGTTTATAATTGCGTGTTTTTGTAGTGGTTATAGGATGTATATGATACATGTAGGGAAATCTGGGAAATAGATAAGGCATTAGAAACAAAAATGTAAAGCTTGATTCCCTAATCAGTAAGATCACATCAACAATTATGTATCTAGGAAAGAGAGTAACAAGAGTTATACCTAGTTTTAGAGCAATTCCAATGACAACTCTTGTTGCAGTATGCTTCTTCTTGAAGTAGTTGTATGCTTCTTCTTCAAGCAGCACTCGAGTAGCCATCAATGGTTGCATCCTAGTAAAACACCATAGAAGGAGGTTGACAATGTCCTCCTAGTGATAGTAAATAGCCTCCCGCATCTAGAGTAGTGCATACGGAGCATCGATAACTCCACGTTGAACTACCAGATCCAACATGAAGGAGTAGTCCCTTTGAACATTAGTTACTAGCACCTATTCTCTCTCCCACAATTGTCTCTGCCTTGCTATCCCTCCCTTTTATGGGTAGGACTTGCTTAGTCTCTCTATTGGTTACCAAAACCAGAGAGGTAAATAATCGTTAGAGCTTATTGTTGTGTCTGGGAAGCCCACAATGCCCCTCTATTTATAGGAGAGGCTAGGGTTAAGTTTTCCAGTCAGTCTGGGAGTTGAAGAGACAGAGTTCATGAATTGTTTAGAAATTACAAATGGTGAACCTGTCGATTCACTATCCAACTGATCAGTTGATAGGGTGGACCGATCGGCTCACCTATTGAACCACTTGGTTCAGTAGCTTTCCTCTTTAGAATCAAATTGGTGTTCAATATTTAATTAATGCACAATCATTACATCAACATCAATCCTTGGTCCAATTGAATTGATCATTGAAACAGACATAACATATGATGAACCGGTCGGTTCACATCATGAAATGGTCATTTCATATATGAAACAGTCATTTCACAAGTGAATTTTTTTGTTTCATATGTGAGATGGTTGTTATGACCCCACATACCGATAATCCCCAATTAAGGGAGACCAAGAGGTCGAAGCCGCACCCATAACTTCCGGATCAAAGGTTCGACAATTAACCAAGAATAATTATCAAATTTTAACAGACTATACTGAAAAGCTGTAAGATTTTTTTTTTGCAGACCTTTTTAAAAACTTGGATCTCTAACTTCTATCCACTTAAGGATTTTACTCTAACTAATCCTCCTTGTATTTTACTTCATGTATTTCATAATATGACGATTTACTGTTTGTCCTTTTGGCTTGTACCTAAAACGCCGACAAACAAAACGTCGGTCAGCCGAAGCTGGTATGTGGGGGAAACATTAATCATGTAAATATGTTAACAATGTAATCATTCAATTAATCATTTAACAATCAAGATTACATTTTAAGCCATACAACTCAATCCATACATATCCCCAACTCTGTGCTGTCCCTGCAGTGGACTTATATAATACCTCTATAAAGGTAGAGTCGCATGGCACTACTCGAGGTAGCCCAATATCTAACTCAATGTGACTTGATGGTCCTACCTCAATGGTAGCCATGTACTAAGTCATCCATAGACCTGATGAACCTGCCCAATAGGTAGCCATGTACTAGGTCATCCATAGACCTGATGGACCTACCCAATAGGTAGCCATGTACTAGGTCTTCCTCTGACCTGATGGACCTACCCAATAGGCAGCCATGTACTAGGTCAACTATACTGCCACAGAGAGAACCAGGATCTGAGCTTGTAGGCATATATCCTTTGTGATAGTCATAGCCACATTATAGTTTGCATGAACTAAATTCATCCAATAGTTTATTTAAAGCAATCGGTAAAACATCCGGGAATCGCCGTAAAACTAGAGTGATTATTCATAAGCATAACCACATACTTGATTTGATGAGTCATGCAGATTATTCAACATATACTTCATGTATATACAATCAAGCCAATCAACCGATCCAAGCAAGTAATTCAATCATCACATAATTCCTGAAAAGAATATGTACTCTATTTATTACACTCTTTATCAAGGATCTACTTTATTGACTTGGATTCTCTTTCTAGGGTTTCTAATCCGCATTAAGGTTTCATTAATATCCATTAGGGTTTCTTAGATCAATTTCTCAAACTTTATCCCTTTTAGGTTAACAAACCCTAAAATACTCTTTTCCATTTATATGAACCTTAATTGCTCAACTATCCATTTTAATAGTCTTTTATACCCAAATTGACTTAGGATCATCACATCCCTATTTATTCATGGATTGGAACCATTAAAACAATTAAAAGACATATTCCTCTAAAATAGGGTTTTCAAGCTCATTAATGCATAATCATGCATGAAACCCTAAATTAAGCCAATTATATAAAAAGATCATCTTTTTAGATCCTATTTTCACTTTTATTAACAACAAGTTAATATCAGCTTGAATAACATCATTAAGTCCATCTATCATCAAATCTAAGGGTTCTTCCTTAATTAAATCATTAAAGACGATAACTTTATGTACTTTTCCCATTTCAAGCATATTTATGCATATAAACTCTAAATTAGACTAATCACGTGCAAAGTTATTCCTTTTTGAACATAATGTACCTTTTTACATTTAACAGGTTAACATCAACCCTAAAGATCCATTAAACCCTATTAAACACTTTATTCATTTCAAATAGGGTTTCTTAATCTTTTATTCATTAAAGATGATAATTTACACTACATTTCGAACTATGATCAGATTCAGGCTATAAAACTATTTTTAATGGGTTCCTTGCATTTTTCTAATCAAAATACATATATAATTTGTACTTATCCGAGCTATGGTTTATTAGATACGATTTTAGCAAGAAATCACTTACCACGGCCAATGAGAAGTCGCCATGTGTCCTGCCCCATGCAACGTTGCTCATTTTAGATGAGAACATTTTGAAAAGATGCAAATACCCTCACTTAAGTTGTGCACGTCTTTAGCCTACAGAGGGAAAAACGGTCCAATGGCCCAAGACCTTCTTCAACCTTGCGAGACCTAGTTCTGGGCGCCGATCTGCAGCAAGGTGTGGCATGCCCCTCTCCACCCCGGACCTCGACGGCCTCCGGAAAAGCTTCCTCCACCTCCGTTCTACCTTGGTGCACATGGGGAACCTTCGATTAATGACTGAGGTGGCTGGTCCTATGCACGCCAAGGCCGCGACCTGCTACGGGTTGCAGATCTTCGGCCTCGAGCTGCACGAGGTCGGGAGCATGGAAAGGGTAACAAATCGTTTAAGGATTTTCTCAGGAGCTTTGCGCCTCCTTCGAGACCCATTGCAGCTCCTTGGGGCCCATTAAAACAGTAAACTCTCATGTCTAGGGTTGGTGGATGAAAATAAGAAGAAGGAGAGAGAATATTCATTGGGATTATCCTGATCTCGGCCAAGGGCTCTACCCCTTATACATGGGAGGGTAGCCACGCCCTAATATGCTTGCCCATGAAGAGATGATATCATTTCCTATTAGGAATTTGATTCCTTTACGAAAAGCAAGCTCTCTCTCTCTCATATCTCCTTAGTATTCTTTCTCCTTTTGATGTTAGGATTTCGAAGATTATTCCCATTATCTTACTTGTACTTGTGTTGGCACAAAATTATATACCTCCTTGAGTAGGAGATTCTTCCTTTAAATCAATATTACATAATTCATTAATAATGCAACACATTATCCTCTTATTTTGCCTTTTTAGTATTTTCTCTTTCTTTCCTATTTATTGGGACTCCTTGGATCCCAATACATTCCATTATTTCGAATTTTTTTTATTGAATACTTATTATCCTTCTAGATGCATCATTATGCATTATTTCACATTATCTTATTTATTTCTCATTTAAATACCTCCTTTTGAGGATTTCTTTTTATTTCTCTTTTATTTTCCTCATTGGCATTCATTTTAATATTAAAATCCTCATGGATACCAAATTTCACCAAGAAATCTCATTCATGCCTCTTTCCACTCATTTTCCACATTTTATCATTATTTTCAATTTATTTCTTAATAAAGACATGCTTAATTAATCTTTTCTTTTCTTATTGCTTTCTTTTTGCAAATTTGGACTCCTCGGAACCCAAGGAACCCAAGAGGCACGAAATCCCTCTTTGGATTTGCCTTCTAGAGGTTTCTATTTCATTCTTTTCTCAAATATTCAATTATTCATTTACAAATTAAAATTTCTTTGTTATTTCCTTGTTATTGGGTCCAATAGCCAATAAATCCCACAATACAAACATCAAGGCTATTGTAAACTAAATCCATGTATTCAAAACAAATTATACCATTCTTTGTTCAATTATCTTTAATATGAGAAATTACATTTCTCACCAGATGATCCCAAAAATTGGGGTTGTAACAATGGTTGTTTCACATGTGTTGCTCCGGCAAATATTCAGTCAATGTTGTTTCCAATTGACCTGACACTCCAATCGATTGGTTGAACACTTGAACCGATTGGTTCGAAATCTAGTTAGACAATTTCAAACCTCAGTTGTTTAATTGAATACCTAAACACTTTTAGTAATAAAGTTAAACATCATTCATGAATAAACTCATATTCCAAGTGCATCCAATGTGTGTGACCCTATAGGTGCCAAGTTACGTCGGCAATGAATGTCCATAACCAACATATGTCATCACAAGCAATGAGCGGTATCTAGAAACACATCATTACTACCCAAGTAATTCAAAAAGTTGGACAACAACTTCAACCTACAATTCATGATCAATATTACCATGATCATATATTTCCTTTATCTCTGATATCCATATTGGCATGGAATCGTCATCATCTTCAACGTCCAGTCCATGTTCCTTGAACTAAAGCAAACTATCTAAGATGCATGTGAGTTCACATATCACATATTGAGTCACATAAGTATGGTCATTAATTTCTCAGTCTCTTTTATCAAGAGGCCTAGAAATCAATCTATTATAGGAGGGACAAATCCCATGTACATCACTCACTCTCTATCCCCATGTGTCATAATGAACCCAAGAATCACCTTTCCGACAACCCTTATTTAAGGTCATAGTGGATGATGTCAAATTACATCAAATGACATGTGATGAGTGTAGTGACTTCAGGTCTAAGAACCACAATCAATACTATCACTATGAGAGATGATTATGACTACCATTCCACTACAACCATCCTAGCAACAAAACACTTTTTTTGTTGGATTTGAATATAAAATTAGTATTTAACAAAATAACATTTATATGAATTGTGGACAAAGTTCCTCAAGGAACTATTTTCTTATATAAGCTTTCAATGCTAATATTTACAGAATACATATATGGACACCTCCCATTCCATTTCTCATATGGTGTCTGTTGAACTATTTTAGACGATACATTATTTTAGTGTAAAGCATGTGCCAAAAGGAAATTGGAAGATCAATTATATTTATCTATAATCACGCTCATGACTAACAAGGTGTGATTCCTTTTGTCTGATACATGATCATGACACATTAGCATTGTGTTTCAGGTGGAGTCATCATGATTCTCTATCACGGTATATCCAGAAGGTCCACAAACTCTTGCTTTAAAATATTTCAGCATCGATCATATTGAAGTGTCTTAATACTTTTACCAAGTTAGTTACGTACTTCATTCATGAACTAATTGAATACTTCAAGAGATTCATACTTTTATTTCATCAAATACAAATTTCCATATCTACTGATAGAATCAGTACATATAATGAGCTACTAGTAACTATCTTTAGCATTTATTCTAAAGGACTATATACATCACTGTGTATGAGCCCTAATAGAATAGTCTCTATCCCGCTACATCTAGTGAAGATGGTTTTGTTATATTCCCCAATCAATAAGACTTGCATGTCTTTGTTGGTCCAATAACCAAAAGAGTCTAGATAACCATCATATGGATTCTAGAAATGCATTTCTCATTTATGCTCTCTAGATGACAATGCTATAGGTATTCATTGTTTGAGTCATCAAATCATTCAATACATGTATCATACATAATTTTCTCTATAATTATAGATTATGAGACATTAGGGTCACAACCATGAAAGATCTTATCTTTGGAAAAAAATATAAATATTCATAATACTCTTGTCCATACAAGATACATGATGTTTTCATTAATTACAGATCTATAACACCAATTCACTTATTCTATTACATACAAATAAATGACAACTTCCAACTGTAGTGGCAACAACCCTTCCTTCGTACAATTGTAGCTTACTTCTTCTCAAGTCCTGAACTGGAGATCTATATCTTTTCCTTCTTCCTGAGATCCTCTATACAAAGAGGGTTGTTCACTTTCCAATGTCCAGCAAGGACAATGGTGGCACTTTCCTTCCTCAATCATTTAAGTGAAAAGGACAACTTCCTTTTGCACTTACACCTCACTTTATCTTGAGTGTTGAAGACTTGGACTTCAGCTTAACCTCATAACTCTTCTTGGCCTTGCCTTTGACAATTATTTAAATTCTGTAGTAGAAGCCCAATATCTTGGTTTATGAACATAGAAGATGATATTGTATGGATCTAGAAGTTCATGTCGATGAGCTTTTCAAGGTTCCAACCATTGATGGCATAGTAGACATATTGTGACAACAATAGAGCTACTGGTTAGGCAAGGAATCTCATATAGCATACTATGACACTTCCATCTCATACGAGATGTTGTACAGTGAGGAGATGTGAAACTTGCAAAATACCAACTAGAAGCAAATGTTGCTAACCCACTATAAAAGCACTCACCAAGAAGAAACATGATGGACATGTTAAGATCACTTGGAACAAGATTAGTGGGTGATTGGCCTAATATGCAAGTGGGAGTTCTGTTGATCATCAACACAAGGTTTGTCCTTCTTAGTTCTCACTTTAGCTTGTCAACATGCCAAGCAATTTGACAGTGGTTTACTCAAGTGATAGTACTTGATAAATTGGCTATAAGATTCAGGAAACGATTGTAGAATCATATCCATGGCCAACTCTAGACATAATAGAAATCCTAGTCTCTCCAAATGCCCAATCATATTGAGCACATGGGGCTCTACTGGATCTCCCTTTGTCAATTTGCACTCAAACAACATTTTGGAGACATTATACCTTACTTGCTTTACATGATTCTTAAGATGTGCTACCATCTTGAGAATGACCATATGTTCATGTTGTTCACGCAACTCATAGTTCATACATCTCAACATAAGGTCTTTTATGCCCACGACATCATTGGCATGATTCAATTAAGCATCCATTTTAGCCTTAGGCATATTTGGAATGGGTTCCTCCGGCTCTTGTCTTTCATGGACATAGAGCTTTCACTCATTGGTGAGAACGCTTCTTGAAGTCCTAAACCATATGTGGAAGTTAATCCCATTTAGTTTTTCCTACTTAAGGACTTATCACAATGATAACATGTTTGTGTTTGCCATTAGATCCTATAAAAGAAATATTACAACTTTGTCAAAACATTTTGATTTGATTTGATAATATTATTGATATAAATTAGTCTTTTAATTAATTACCTCTTCCACTATTTTCTTCAAATTGATAGCCCTCACTACCAATTTGGAAAATTTTAGTGTACAATCTTCTTGTGAGCCAAGACCCAAAACAATTGAATTATTTCCCGGTCAACACCAATGTCCATAACCAATTATTAAGGTAGGCAACTTTTACCAATTGCACATGCAATTCTTGGATAGATGTTATGCACAACTCTTTGTCATAGTCATATGTATTCTACTAGGTGCTTAATCTCATTAATTTCACCTAGTTAAGTCTGACCCAAAAGTCAATACGATACTAATGCACAATCCTTGGTAGGCCCACATAACTACCATCACACTTCCACGAGATGGACAACGACCCATGCTTGGTGTACCCCATGCATAGTCGATCAAGCTTTTCATGTGTGTTTCATATGGAAAGCATCTGAGGCTTAATATTTTTTGAGTTATTTTATACATAAGTGCATATACATATCCAATCACTACATACTTATAGTGTTTATAATATACATGCTATATACCACAAACGAAAACATGCAATTATAAACAAGCTATGGTTATGGTCATATTATTGTAATTCCTTGGAGCCACAAGGAATTACTACCAAAAGTCTACATCACATGCAACAAACTATTGTTGGAGAAGATCCTTTCTTAAACCAATCTAGGTTGATTGGTTCAACTCTTGAACTGATCGACTCTCCTCCTAGCAGCTTGGTTGGGTTGTTGAAATGCTCATCTTATCTCAGGTTCAGTTGATGTCTAGACTCCTCCAATCAATTGGTTGGACCACCAGTTGATTGGTTTGTCCTCTTGTCTTATCTCCTCCATCCTTTAGCAGATTGGTTTGACTCCAGAGCTAGTCATTTTGTATGGTGCAGAACGTCTTCTCACTATGAAATATAAATTAAAACTATCATATTTCATATTACATTGTAAAAGGGAAAACCTTAAGTTACAATCAAGGGGAAATAGGAAGAAGAGCATTAATTTACATTTGGAAAGGAGGAGAGAGGATCTATATGCAAACCAAGATATAAATAGGAATAGACAACCACAACCATGCACACACACATCTAGGGTTATTGGACATAACCATGCTAACATCCACCATCACAACACTTTTAGGGTGACTCATATAGATTGCGTATATATACATACATACATACATACATGCATACATAACTCGGGTTCGAATCCTAGTTGCCGCCTTTATTTACCACCCTCCTGGGCGTTCGGCCTCCGCCACGGGCGTGGGAGGGGGGGGAAATCTCTCTCTTAATCCCATACATACACACACACAGATATATATGTATATATATATATATATATATATATATATATAGAGAGAGAGAGAGAGAGAGAGAGTCAGGCTAGAATACACTCGAGTGTACAGATCACACACTACACTCAAGTTGTGTTTGCATATCAAGAATATTTTTTTTTTGTAAAATGTAAACCACTGATCTTCATTATCATTCTATAATTAGGCTACATTCAAATTTTGAGCTAATTTAGATGAGTATAAGTCACTCATCCGAGGGCAAAAAAATTGATGCATGAAACTAATTTGAATTTTTTGTGGTCTTCATAACATGACCTATAAACGTCCAAATGGGCTCAAATTTTATATATGAGCTATTCAGAAGATGTTTAAGAAGATCAATGGATTAGAATTTTAAAAAAATATTGTATCATGAAAAACTACTTGAGTGTATTCTACCCCGAATACACTCGAGTGTATTCTAGCCTGACTCTCTCTCTCTCTCTATATATATATATATATATATTGGTATCATATGTGGTATCTAATTGGATATGTACATTAAGAATTTTAATATTTGCATCGAATGCGATAAAATAAATCTGGTCATATAGATATAAGTCCAGATACAACATATATTGGCATGGCTATGTTACCATTGTAGGGAAATTCAGGCGACAGATAAGGCAGTGAAAAAAAAAATTTAAAGCTTGTTTGCATAATCAGCAAGATTGCATCGCAAACGATGTATCTAGGAAAGAGAGTAACAAGAGTTATACCTAGTCCTTGATCAAGTCCAATGAGAACTCTTATTGTAGTATGCTTCTTCTTCAAGCAGCATCGTGCTTCTTCTTTAAGCAACACTCGAGCAGTCATCAACGGTGGCCTCCTAGTACAACACCATGAATAGTGGTTAATGACATCCTCCTAGTGATAGGAAGTAGTCTACTGCCTCTAGAGTAGTCCACGCGGACCACCAAGAACTCCACGTTGCCCTATCAGAGCCAGTGGGAAGGAGTTTTCCCTATGATCGTCAGTGTAATACCACCGATTCACTCTCCCATAATTGTATCCTCTTTCTATCCCTCCCTTTTATGGGTAGGACTTGCTCGGGCTCTCTAGTGGTTACCACAAGAAGAGAGAACAACCATTATCATATCTTATTGTTGTGTTTGAGAAGCCCCCAATACCCCTTTATTTATAGGAGAGGCCAAGGTCAGGGTTTCTAGTCGACATGGGAGTCGAAGAGACATACTTCATGAATTTTTTGGAAACTATGAATGGTGAACCGGTCGGTTCACTATCCAATCTGATTGGTTGGCAAGGTGAACCAATCAACTCATCCATTGAACTGATCACTTTAGTATATTTCCACTTTATAATCAAATTGTCATTCAATATTCACTTAATGCACAATCATGAGATCAACATCAATCCTTGATCCAATCAAATTGATCATTGAATCGGACAACCCAGATGATGAACTAGTCAGTTCACATCTTGAAATGGTCATTTTATATCATGAAATGGTCATTTCAAAGGTGGAATGGTCATTTCATATGTGAAACAGTCATTTCACATGTGTTTCTCAGGAGAATATTCAACCAATGTTGTTTCAAATTGACCTGACACTCCAACTGATCGGTTCAACACTTGAATCGATCGGTTTAGAGTCCAGTCATTCAATTTTGAACCTTAGTTATTTAATTGAATACCTAAACACTTATGTAAACAATTTAAACATCATTCATGAATAAACTCCTATTGCAAGTTCATTCTATGCATGTGACCTTATAGGTCCCAAATTACATTGACAGTGAGTGTCCATAGCCAACTTATGACATCACAAGTATGAGCGATATCTAGAAACACATCTTCCTACCCAAGTAATTTGGAAAGATGGAGAACAACATCAACCTACAATCCATGACCAGTGTTACCATGATCGTATATTCCTTTTGTCACTGATATCTAGATTGGAGTCAAGGCATGGAATCATTATCATCTTCAACGTTCAATCCATGTTCCTTGAAACAGAGCATACTGTCTGAGATGCATGTGAGTTCACATATCACATATTCAATCACATGAGTATGGCCATACATTTCTCAGTCTTTCTTATCGGGAGGCCAAGATATCAATCTCCTATAGGAGGGACAAATCCCATCTATATCATTCACACTCTATCCCCATGTGTCATAGTGCATCTAAGCATCACTTTTATGGAAACCCTTATTCAAGGTAACGGTGAATGATGTCAAAGTACATCAAGCAACATGTGATGAGTGTAATGACTTCAGGTCTAATAACCGCAATCATGACTATCACTATGAGAGAAGATTCTGACTACCATTCCATGGTATCCTTGTATCACTCTCAAGGTGGGTCTATATGATACACTGTTCTCTAACATGTACATGTGTGCTTGACTTGATATCACATATCATGACTATTGGGGATCTATCATCAATCAACGCACACTATAGTCTTATGTATTACTATTGTCTATTTTGCTTCCACAGTAATATCTAACTAGGGAGATAACAAGAATGTATGTACTCTTATCATACATATGATCTCATTGTTCAGGTCATCCACCTGAAGACATATGTCATTAAGTAACATCATTCTTTAGACATCCACTGTGTCTGTGTCATCATCTCATGATTGAGACAAACATAGTAGATGAAATTATCTTTTTGATTATCAAATCTGGTATCTAATGCCACACTATAATCATCTTATGATTGGCTCTCTCGGCATAAATACCAACAATATGTACTATAAGTAGGTGTTGATTTGATATGTATATGTATTTATATAAAATCCCTCAATAACATATTAAGTCTTAGATGTTTTCCATTTGCAACACACATGAAAAACTTGATCAACTAAGTGTGGACACACCAAGTGTGGTGCACCATCTATCTCCTAGAAGTGTGATGATAGTTATCTGGTCTTTCTAAGAAGGGTGCATTACTATAATGTTGGGTTTTAGGTCAGGCTTAAGTAGGTGTCCTTAATGGTATTAAGTGCCTAGAAACATGTAGATGGATTATGGCAAAGAGTTGCGTGTACCATCTACAAAAAAATTGCATGAGATACAATTGGAAAAAGTTGCCTACCTTAATAATTAATTATGCACACTGGCATTGGCCAGGTAATAATTTAATTCTTTTGTGTCTTGGCTCGCTAGAAGATTGTACGTTGAAATATTCCAAATTGGTAGTGAGGAATATCAATTTGAACAAAATAGTGGGAGTGATAATTAATTAAAGACCTAATTAATATCGACAATATTATAATCAAATCAAAATTTTGACAAAGTTACAACATTTCCTTTGTAGATCCTAATGGAAAACATTAAAATGTTACCATTACAATCAGTCCTTAAGTAGGAAAAACGAAATAGGATTGACTTCCAGGTCTAGTTTAGGACTTTGAGAAGTATTTTCACCAATGAGTGAAAGCTCTATGTCCTTGAAAGACCAGAGCCAGAGGAACCCGCTCCAAATGTGCCTAAGGCTGAAATGGATGCTTACTTGAAGCATGGCAATGATGTCGCAAACATCAAAACCCTTATGTTGAGTTGTATGAACTATGAGTTGCATGAACAACATGAAAACATGGACATTCTCGAGATGGTAACACATCTTGAAAATCATGTAAAGAAAGCAAGGTATAATGTATCAAAGTGTTGTTTGAGTGCAAACTGGCAGAGGGGGATCCAGTAGAGCCCCATGTGCTCAATATAATTGAGTATGTGGAAAGACTGGGATTTCGTTTTGGTCAAAAATTGTCCACAAATATGATTCTACATTCATTGCTTGAGTCATATAGCCAGTTTATCAAATGTTATCATTTGAGTAATTTGGCTAAACTATTGTCTGAAATGTTTGGTAGGTTGATTAATTCCAAAGCACGAATGAAGAAGGACAAACTTGATGATGATTAGTGGAGGTGAGCCTAAGGGCAAAAGCAACGCCAAGAACAATTATGAGGCTAAGCTAAAGTCCAAGTCTTTTGCACTCTTGACTAGGAGAAGTGTAAATGCAAATCTATCCTTTTCACTTAAAAGGTTAAGGAAAGAAAGTGACACCATTGTCACTAGACTAGACACTGGAAAAGGAACTGCCTCTTTATATAGTGAATCTCAGGAAGAAGAAGGAGATAAAGATCTCTACTTCAGGACCTGAGAAAAAGTAAGCTAGAAACTGTACAGACCAAGAGTTGTTGCCACTATAGTTGAAAGTCGTCATTCATGAACATTTAATAGAATTAGTGAATTTCTACTATGTACTCGTTATTCATGAAAATATCATGTATCTCGTATGGACAAGAATATTAAGAAAAAATCATTTTAAAAGATAAGATCTTATATGGAAATTCCCTATGTGTCATAATCTATACTTTATAGTTATAGACAAATGTGTATGACACATATGTTGAATGACTTGATGACTCAAACAAAGATTGCCTATAGCATTATTATCTAGAGATCTTAAATGAGAAATACATTTCTAGAATCCATAATGATGGTTATCTAGACTCTTTTAGTTATTGAACCAATAGAAACATGCCAGTCTTATTTTGGGCAATACGACCAAAGCATCTTCACTAGATGTAGTAGGAGAGAGATTATTCTATTAGGGGTAATACATAGTGATGTGTGTGTTTGGAATAGGTGTTAAAGGTAGTACCTCATCATATATTTATTGATTCTATCAGTAGATGTGGAAATTTTTTATTTGATGAAATACAAATATGAATATCTTGAAATATTCAAGGAGACCATGAATGAAGTATGTAACTAGCTTGGTAAAAGCATTAAGACACCTCGATATAATCAATGTTGAAATATTTCAAACCAAAGGTTTAAAGAACTTATGAAGACCATGATAGTGTATCACAATGGACTCTACCTGAAACATTATGATTAGAGATAGATAATCACACCCTATTAAGTCATGGTGCGATTATCAATAAATCTAGTTGATATTCTAATTTCCTTTGGGATATGCTATACACTAAAAGAATGTATCATCTAAAATGGTTCAAAAGACACCATATGAGATATGGCATGGGAGGTGTCCTAATATGTCTTTATAAAGATTAGGATTGAAAGCTTATATAAAAAATGCTATCTTGAACATTTTTTTCCCATAAAACACATTAATGTTATTTTGTTGAATACTACTTTTAAATTCCAATACAACAACAAAACTATTTTGTTTCCATGATGATTTTACTCCTTAATAGGAATTTAATTCTAAAGGAATCAATGGGAGAAAAATGGAATTAGAAATGTTTGAGACAAACAATAAAACACTGATCCTAAAGAGGTACAATAGGAACAATGAGAATCACAAATTGTTGTGGAATCTCAAGTTCTTTATGTAACAGAAAACATCATAGATCTAATAGAACATGCCTTGAGTTTAAAAGATTATTATATCTTATAACTCAAGAAGGTGGTCAGTTGATCATAGTTGATGAGTCAACAACCTACCTAGAAGCTATTGAGGAAACAAAGACTAAGAAATGGTTTGAGGCCATGGGATCAATGATGGACTCCATGTACACCGATAAGGTATGACCTTGATGGATCCACTTGAAGGGGTAAAACCCATAGGGTGAATTTAGGGTCTTTGAGAAAAGACTAACATGGATAGTGGTGTACAAACCTATAGGAGCAAATTGGTTGCTAAGAGTTTCAAACAAGTTTAAGGTGTTGAACATGATCAAATCCTTTCACTAGTTGCCATAGTTAAATCCATCAGGATAATGCTTACTATTATAGCTTAATGTGACTATGAGATTTGGTAAAATGGATGTTAAAACCACATTTATTAACTAGAATATTTTACAAGAAGTGTACATGGCACAACCTAAAGGTTTTACAAATCCATATAATGCAAATAAAGTCTATAAGCTATAAGGGTCAATCTTTGGATTTAAGCAAGCATCTCAAAGATAGAATCTTCAATTTGAAAAGATAGTCAAAGAGTTTGACTTTAGTCAGAATGAAGATGAAATCTGTGATTACAAAATGTGAGCATATTTATATTCCACATAATGATGGGGAAACATCCTTATATTGCATATATTAGTACCTAGCAAGGAAGTACCTTATCTTTGAAGGGCTTAGGCAAAGCATCCTATGTGATAGGAATCAATATGTACAAAGATAGATCTAGAAAGATTCTTGACCTAAATTAGAGAACAAACATTGGCAAAATGTTGAAAGGGTTCAACATGCAAGCCTCAATTAGAGAAAAACCTATTAATATTCCTTGGAGTTAGTCTCTTAGGAGCATAGTGTCCCAATTCTTATGAACAATAGGAGAACATGGATAGATGCCATATGCATTCAAAATTGGATATATAATGTATGCAATGTTACGTACTCATCCCATTATCTCATAGGTTTGGAGATGATGAGAGGATATGTAATTATCTAGTTATCTTGTATAAATTGGACATGATAAGTGGATATCTGTCAGATCCCAGTAAAAGTCATTGGACTATGATATAAGGACATCCTTAAGTACTTGATATGTACAAAAGGGTCATTTCCTTAATTATGGTAGTAAGGAAGAGTTGGATGTAAAGGGTTACACCGAAGAAAGCTTCCAGAATGACAAAAAAACTGGACTCCTTACCCACCTTCCCTCGCTTCCGGTACAATGCCTCTTTTATGACCTCCTTGTGCGGGTGGATCATGGCCTCTCCTTTCAGTCAAGTCACGTTGTACCTCTCTCTTTTCTATATTTGTACATCTCATTTCAGTCGAGCCACTTTCTGCCTCGCCTTTCTATAAGTCTCCTTGAGGAGAAGAGAAATCAGGGTTCTCACAGGGATGTCTGACTGACGGGCATCAGGTTGTCTCCTCTAGTTGTTGGTCTGCTTGTTAATAAAGATCACAATCTAATTTGTGTTTGACCTTAAAACAAGAACTATTAGATATAAAAGTTCTGAGCAAAGGACAATTGTTTAAATCTACAATAGAAGTTGAGTGCCTTGTTGTTTTGAGAACAACAGAGGATACTATATGGATCACGAAGTTCATAGAGATGAACTTGTTGGAGGTTTCAACCATTGATGACACAATAGAGATATTGTGATAACAATGGAGCTACTAGTTAGGAAAGGAGTCTCAGTTAGCATACTATGACACTTACATCTCATACATGAAGTCGTACAATGAGGGCATGTGGAACTTGCAAAGTACCGACTTGAAGCAAACTTTTCTAACCTGCTATAAAAGCATCTGCATTGCAAAAACATGATGGACATGTTAAGATCACATGGAATAAGATTCGTGGGTGATTGGCTATTAGTGCAAGTGGAAGTCTATTGGTATGTATGCCCAGAGAGCCAATCATATGATGAGTTGAATGTGGCATTAGACACTTGATTTGATTATGTAAAGGTAATTCTATCTATTATGTTTGTCTCACTCATGATATGATGAAACATGCATAGTATATTTATAAAGAATGATGTTACTCGATGACATATGTCTTTAGGTTGATGACCTGAACAATGAGATCATATGTATGATAAGAGTACATACATTCTTGTTATGTCCCTAGTTGGATATTACTATGGAAGAAAAATGGACAACAGAAATACATAAGACTAGAGTGTGTGTTGATTGATGATAGAGTCTCATTAGTCATGATATGTGATATCAAGTCAAGAACACACGTATATGTTAAAGAACTGTATATCAGAGAGACCCACCTTGAGAGTGATACATGGATTTCATGGAATGGTAGTCACAATCAGCTCTCATAGTGATGGTGGTGATTGTGGTTCTTAGACATGAAGTCACTACACTCATCACATGTCGTTTGATGTGTTTTTACATCATCCATAGTGACCTTGAATAAGGGTTTCCATAAAGGTGATGCTCGGGTGAACTATGACACATGGGGATAGAGTATGAGTGATGTACAAGGGATTTGTCCCTCCTATAGGAGATTGATATTCAAGCCACTTGATAAGTGAGGATGAGAAATATATGGCCATAGTCATGTGATTCAATATGTGATATGTAAACTCACATGCATTTCAGACAGTCTGCTCTAGTTCAAGGAACATGGATTGAACGTTGAAGAGGATGAAAATTTCATGCATCGAGTTCAACCCTTATATTAGAGACAAAGGAACTATATGATCATAATAACACTAATCACAGATTTGAGGTTGAAGTTGTTATCCAAATTTCTAAAATACTTGGATAGAAATTATGTGTTTCTAGATACCTCTCATTGCTTGTGATGTCATATGTTGGCTATGGACATTCATTGCCAATGTATTTTGGGACCTATAAGGTCACACACATAGGATGCACTTGAAATAGGAGTTTATTCATGAATGATGCTTAACTTGATTACTAAAAGTGTTTAGGTATTCAATTTAAACAACACTAGTTCAAAATTGATTGATTGGACTCCAAACTGACCAGTTCAATCATTGAACCAATCAATTGGAGTGTCAAGTCAATACAAATAGAAATTGGCTAAATATTTTCCTGAGTTAGACATATGAAATGACCATTTCATGTATGAAACAACTATTTCACTTATGAAATGACCGTTTCATGATATGAAATGACCATTTTATGATGTAAAACAACTGGTTCATCATCTAGATTGTCTGGTTCAATGATCTATTTGAGTGGATCAATGATTTGATGTTGACATCATGTTTGCATTATTGAATATTAAATGCCAATTTGATCCAGAATAGGAAAATACATGAATCGACTGGATCACCTCTGATTCAAGTGGTTGGATAGTGAATCGATCAGTTCACCATTCATAGTAATTCAAAAAATTCTTGAACTTTGTCTCTTTGACTCCCAGAATGAGTGGAAACCCTAAACTTGTCCCTTCCTATAAATAGAGGGGTACCAGACACAAGAATAAGCTCTGAAAATTTTTGTCCTCTCTAGTTGTGGTAACCAATAAAGATCCCGAGAAAGTCATAACCAAAAAGGGAGGGATAGCAAATGAGAGACAATTATGGGAGAGCGAATCAATCGTAGCAGATTGATGTTCGAAGGGACAGCTCCTTCTCGTTGGCTCTGGTTGCGCAACGTGGAGTTCCTGATGGTCCACGTGGACTACTCTAGAGGCAAGGAGGTTGTTTCCTACCGCTAGGAAGATGCCATCAACCACCATATGTGATGTTGCACCAGGAGGTTGTTGTTGACAACTATTCAAGTGCTACTTGAAGAAGAAGCACGCTACTTCTTGGAAAAGAAGCCCACTACTGCATCAAGAGTTATCACTAGACTTGCTATAGGACTAAGTATAAGTCTAGTTACCTTCCTTCCTAGACACATTGTTGCTGATGTGATCTCGCTGGTTAGAGAATCAAGCATTAATTTTTTTTGTTTCTGATGACTTATCTATCACCCCAATTTCCCTACATATTCTACCTCCATTGGGTTTCTTTTTGACTTGTGGATCTCTTGTTAATTTTTTCTATAGGTTTGAAGCTCAAATGGAAGCTCATTTGACCGAAATCTGACTCTATCTAGCTTAAAATCAAGATTAATAGCTCTAAGGTGAGTGGGATTCATATTTTAGCCATGATTTACATAGAACATAAGAAAAAAGTGTAAAGAATGTGTATTGTCCTATTTATTATTTTACTTTTCTTAGCCTAGTAAGTTTTGGTTCGAATTCCTATGGTACATGTGATTGAAATAGTTAGAGACTATATAAGAGTTGAATGATTTTAGTTTTAACATTCTTGTATATGACTTGTTCGAGTTTTAAGTGTATTAAAATATAGAGGCATCAATGTGTATGACTTTCCCTAAATCCTCAGTAATTAAATACATGCTAAGAAGTGCTATTATATAGCTTGGTTTCTTTTCACTTGTGAGTATGATATGATAGAATGCATAATTCCTTCTAGAATTTATTTATTCGATGCTTGATAATATCCAGTTCAAGTTATATATGATTTTTGAATATCGTCTGATCAGTATAGATAAGATAGAATAAAATAAGTAACATTTAGTTTGGAAGATATATGGTATTGCTATAGCAAGATCATGTCATTACATCTAGAAATACTGGAGTATTAAGGTATATATATGGTTCTCAATACATATGAAAAATGGTATTGAAAGTTAGCATTTTAGTTCATTAGATATTAGTAAGAACAACACAAATTGCATTCAATATGGAAAATTCATAGTATTGTTTCAATACAGTATTGAAGGTTATATTTTTAGTTAAATTCCATCTTAAAATTATCATACATACTCATATTTGTTTAGTATGATATACAATAGAATTTTTGTAGAATATACTTCAGAAAAGAAAATGGAATGATTTAGTATCAAGCTAAAGCTAAAAAAGGTTCAGTAGCTCACAAAAAAGTGAAACTAAAGAACCATAAACAATTAGATGTCATGAACAATGTAGAATCCTTGCAGAGATTTGTGTCATAATGGACGAAATGGCTTACCCACTAGCAATGTCTAGGTAAGAACTTTGTGATGTTCCAATTAGGCACGAGGGGTTAAGCCCAGTGTAGACAACCTCTTAAATAATAGTAGGGGTATATATAATTAATGGGATATTTGGGTGATACCCATCGGTAGCCAACAATAACTAGAGATTTTGATGGTACCAAATTTCAGTACAATCACATATAGGTACCCAACAATAACCAGAGATATCATTGGTACTAAGTTCAATTACTAATTAGTGAGTCATCCCTTGTCAAACCACTCATTTAGATAGTTTAACTCAGAGTGTTTTGACTATTTGCCTGCATACCTAGGTGTCGCGGAGGAGCCCAATTATCAGACCAAATGATATAGCCTCTAAGGCCAGACATGGTAAGGCCCGTCATAGACCATGTATCTAGTTAGCATACATAGAGTTTTGGGTCAACTCTATGTCTAGTACAGTGAGATCATGAAATGCTATGGCACTTCCACATGTTGTGGTACACATCATATGGGTCCATGGAATTAATACAATGATTAAGAGATGAAGAAGCCAAATTTATGAATTTGTTATTCATTTATATAGATTTAAAAATGTTTGTTCAGTTATTTTTAGTATTTAGTATGTTGATGACTTCTACATTACAATTCATTTAGTTATTATTTATTAGCTATCTTATGTTATTTTGTGTTGCAAATGCATAAACAAAGAATATCTATATTATCTTGTCTACTTGGTGAATTTCCATTCACTAAGCCAATAGCTTACACTCTACTGAACAAAGTTTTAGTTAACCTTGTTGATGATGGAGATAGCTACAGAGATCAGAAGAGTCCTACTGCATAAGAATATTAGTAGTGCTTTAAGGTAGAATTAGAAAGTCTCGGACGTTGTCCAATCTAGGTCCTATAGTGAGAAAAAGAAAGAGTTGCTTCAGTCAAGAATAAATCACTATAATTTATTTCCTTATAGAATAGTTGTATCTATATATATATATATATATATATATATATGATTCATGTATTAGAATGTGTTGATCCATCAAGTGACGAATAAGAAAAGTTCTATTGATTTAATATGTATTTTTGTATGGAAGGAATTTATCTTTGTTCCAATAATTGCAAAGTTATGCAAAGGGAAAAAAATTAAACGTGTTTTTGTCAATCAACTTAATCGCCTCGTACCCTAATCATGTGGTCTAGGACAGACTATGTGATATGGATTTGATAGTGTTGGTATTAGAGCTTAGGTTGAGTCATCAGGGACTATTAAGTAAGATAGTTAGAGTGCGAGTGTGGTAGTTAGGAGGTGATATGATTATAGCTCTGGACAGTCTGGACATTTTGATACCCTGGCCTAGCATCTGAATACTTAGGTTTACCAATATCAAGCTACTTTCTCTATAATTCATTGTATGCCCTAGACAGGTATGTACAAGGAGTATGGGTTAGAGTAAAAACCCTTATTAGGGTTAAAAGACCATATTGTAAGAAGATGATAAGATGATAAATATAGAATGTTGCATGAATTTTTCTTTATACAATTGATTTGATTTCAAATGAATAGAACTCCTCATACCAATGTGAATCCTAGAATTTTTAATATTCCTAAGTGTATTTTTTGTTTAAGATTGTTATATTTGCATGATATATTATTTTCTTTTTTGGCATAAAGTATCCAGGAAGTTCTTCTTATATGAGTTCCCCTTAGTGAATATCCTTTTCATATGTTTAATATAAATAGGAGTTGTTTAATCTCAAGAATCTCTTGGCTTCAAGACTACAAGTTTGGCCTAGTCTGGCTGGAAATGTGCATTACTAGGTTGTAAGGACTCCTATCAACTATCTGATGAGAATAAATTATAGATAACTAAATCTAAGATGTTATGAGAAAGTGCATACACTATGATATTGGGATTTTAGGGAATGGATGGAATAACATAAATTTAGTTTTAATTAATAACTGTGTGCCAGGTATGATCATAAAACAAGAAACCCTAATTGGAGTAATAAAGGAGGAAAGGATATAATTTGAGACACATTAGTATGGAGCAAATTGAATATTGAAGAATATGAAAAAGGGATTATATGAATCCTTGGTACATCTGACTTGACAAAAAATAGAGTCAATTAGCCCTAGCATAGGGTAATACAAGAGAATGAAAGAGGACAAGGTGGGTTTTAGAAATTGTACATAGGAAGAAATATTGTTCAAAATAGAAAGGAGTCTATAAAATAAGAAATATAAAGGAGTTTGATAGTTTCATAAGTAAGGAATATAATTTTTTTAAGAGAATGATAATTAGGTTAATTCAAGAAACATATAGAGTAAGACCTAAAATATAAGTATAAAGAAGTGATGAAGAAAGAACAAGTTAAGAGAAATAGATTGTATCTTTATTTGATCCACTCTATTTAAATTTTTGAAACAAAGAATGGCTAAGAGGAAAAGAGTTTAAGAATACTAAAGGATAAAAAAGGGGTAATATTTTCTTAAGCATTAAAACTAAAGAATATGCATGAACATATGAAAGATTAGATCATAATAATAGACCCAGATATGACAAAGATGGAAAAGAGAAGATAGAATGTTGTTACAGATATAATAGGGAAATATATAAATAAATGTTGCCACCCTTGTTTGAAAGAGTATTATTTATTTTGCTTTAATGTACTTTAATGGATTTCCTGTGACTGTATGTGAATAGTAAAGGTAAAGATAGTGCTAAATAAAAGGGTAAGATACGTGAGTAACGCCATGTTGAATAACAAAGAGTCTTGTATAAATAAAAGGAGAATGTTGATTTAGAAAAAAATCATGAAAATATTTGAGAGATATTAAGAAACTTATTTATAAATGCATAATCATGGTTTAAATGAGAATGTTAAGGAAAAATTAGTAACTCTAGATACAAGGATTAAAATATTCCATAAAGAGGATACATGGATGGTAATTTCAGAGATAATTAGTTGGTTACTAAAATGTGAAGAATGGAAAAATATTCAATAATTTAAGGTGCATGATAAAGATCCATCAACTAGACTACAATGAGAGAAAGGAAGTAATAGAATGTTTGAAGGCATATAATATTATTTCACATTATTTTTCTATGTATTTCATGATTGAGAGTGAGGAAACAGAAACTTACATTGAAGGTGAACCAATGCGAAAAATAAGAGGAACCATCACAAGTCTAGTTAAATACAAAGTGAAAGAATATGATGGAATATGAAACTCAGATAAGAATTTTGTGTGCCACCCTGATTAGGTAACAAAATGGGTCATATGAGAAATTATAGTGCATGGATTCAAGATTATGAAAATCTATAGACCTAGAGAAGGACAACATGTCTTACTCCTTATCAATTTATTCTTGGAATCTGTGTACTATTGAAAACACTAGAACCTTTGGATAACATTGGGAAAGTTGTTAACCTTATTCAAACAAGCTTCATACTCATTCTTATCCAACTTCATGTAGGCGCTAGATAGGATGCTTGTATAGGACATGTTGGTTCTAGTTGTATTCGCATATACAAACTATCTTTCATTCCTATTGATCTTAGATGTTTTCCTATTGTTCTATGGCCCATGGATATCTCTAGTAGAAATAACTACATGTTTACCTATTGATATCATAGTAAGGAATTGATAGTGGAGTGTCTATTCTTTCCATATGATTAGCATATTAGAGTCCAATATCAAAGCACATGTCAGAATAAGTTTAACTGTGATTTAGCTACCTTCATGGTCAATGTTAAATAGAGTTCAAAAGGGAGGTTCTTCTGTGAACATTTTCAGAAAGGAATTATGGAGAAGCTAATAATAGAAGAAGGTGATAGATTGACTTGTATAGGGTGTATCCCTTCTCATCTCAGTATGCTAGTTCAGTCAAAGATTGGAAACATATGCTATCCCCTGGCTGAGGTAGTAGAATTCGATCTCCTAAACCCACCAGAAATAGACTACCCTTCTTCTAATGATGAAATTTTAGATAGAGAATCGATATTTATCTCATCTAGTGAGGAAAGTGACTCATGAATATTCCAACACGCTGCACCAGATAGTCATCTATTTAACTTACATTACTTCCAATCATAGAGCCAAAAGAGTAGGGATGATTAAGGATAAACAAGTAATGATGTGAGAGGAGGCATGTAGTAGCTTTTGAAATATTTTGAAATGGAAAAATTTCTACAAATATAAATGTTAATGGCATAAAAAGGATGTATAAGCAACTTCATACATGTACCAATGAAATCAATAATAGTTGTTCATGTGTTCTTGATTGGTTAGTCATTTAATATAGTTCAGTTGTGACTAACTCATGGTTTTTGTTTATGGGGCTTCAAGAATTGAAGACTAGTATGATAAAAGAGGATAAATTATGTTTTTATTTGTTAAGTTCTTATGTGTTCAGAAGTATACAGAATCATATGCATAAGATGATACAGAAAATATAAGAATGCTAGATGAGGGTGGAGCCTCAATAAAGAGTACTCAGTGTAAAGGAGGACTTATTTTATGTAACTTAGTATGACATAGAAACATTTTTGTTCTATTTGAGATGGTTTTATACACCATGATTGTTACTTTAAATGTTAACATAGAGGAATATAGACATGGAACACAATATAAGAAAGTCGTATGAGTTAATATCCAGAAAGATATCTTATTACACCATTCCCGCATACGTACAAGTGTTTAGGATAAAACTCCTTAAGGGAAGAGGTTGTTACAACCCATACCTTATTTTACTGGTAATTTGAGGGTTTAAGACAATTATAGTGTTAATTACACCTTTATTAAGCATCATTAACACCTAACATTTACTTGGTTGATTTACATTTTGGTTTAACTTAAAATTGTTCTTTGATAAGCTAAAAGTCATGTTTTGAGGATACTATGTGATTTGAACCCTAGTTAATGTAGTAATAGCCCATACATGTATACATAAGTGCATTTTAGATATTTGAGGAATTAACTAATTAAGAGAGTATTATTTAATAATTTTATCACACTTTTATTTTAGAATTGTAGATAAATCAATTATTCATTCAACACAAAAAGAATGAACCAAATCATAGTTAAAATGAAGAAGTTGGAACTTTTAGCTTTTCAACTAGAATTACCTTTGGTTGAAAACTGATAGTTTACCAAACAAAGGTTACAAACCGAATATTTGACCTACACACTAGCCCAACAACTAATCACAAAACATCCATAACGTTTTTCTATACTTATCAGAATTTGACAAAATTTATTCCATTGGATTAACATTTCAATCTTATACATAACTAAGTCGTAAAGAATAGAAAAGACAAACTAGAAGACTAAATCTAGGGAGATCTTTGGGGAAGAACAACAAAAATTTAAGGTTTCTTTATAGATTAAACTTGCTAAGTAGTTATTGATTGTTGATCCTTCCTTCTTTTTGTGTTCCCTTGTTCAAAACTTCATTATTCATCAAATAAAGGTTTTCATTGACTTCCTCCCTTCATATTCTACCTCTAATGGGTTCCTTTTGTCCCATAAATACTTCCTTAGGTTCTTTTTATAGGTGCATAGCTTGAATGGAAGCTCCATCGACTAGAATCTGATTGTATCTAGATTAAACACTACTACAGAAACGGCCTTTGGCGTCGGTCGTTTAACCCCATTTGGCGTCGGTTTCCGACCGACGCCTATGTGGGCGCCGCTAAAGGTCGAACACTTCGGCGTCGCTTTTTTAACCGACGCCTATTTAATCTATAGGCGTCGGTCGTTTAGTAGATAACCGACGCCCAAAGGGTTCGCGCCACAGAAAACAGTGTCATCTAGGGCACTTTCTACATCGGTTATTTACTAAACAACCGATGCCTATCTGGAATATAGCGTCGGTCTTTTAGTAGATAACCGACACATAAAGTGCCCTAGATGACGCCATTTTCTGTGGCGCGAACACTTTTGGCGTCGGTTATATACCAAAAGACTGACGCCTATACTTCAAGACGACACGGCCATGCTTCCCTGCACGGCCGTGTTTAGTACTATAGGCGTCGGTTTTATATTCATAACCGATGCCTTTTCCACCACGGCCGTGCTATCCTGCATGGTCGGGTTGTTTGTACTATTAGGCGTCAGTTTTTATCAAATAACCGACGTTGTAGGTCTTTGCTGACGGTTTTCTATAAATAACTGACGCCTATTTCTATTTTTTTTTTCATATCAGTTTGCAGGCCTGCTGTGGCTGGTCAGCAGGATGAGAACCTGCAGTTCAGTTTTCTGAACTGCAGGTTTACGACATCCATTGATATCAGCCTACAAACAGGCCGCAAACCTGCAAAAGTCACAACAAAATTTCACACAAGTACATACATTCAGACATCAATTCAATTCTCACATTCACACATATAGAAACATTCAAATACATGTATTAACATTCAGAAATATTCATTTACAAAGTATCATTCATTATCGCTATCAACATCCCAATTATATCTTACAGTTGCCACTGCTTGTATGGCTTTTGCCCATTCTTCTCTTACTTCATTTAATGCTTCCATCGTATATGGAGCATGTATATTTTTTAAGCGTTTACCTATAGTGTGGTCAGTTTTAAACACCTGCAAAGAGAATGATGTATATATATAAGTAATAATATAAAAATAAGATTGATATATTTCATACTAACTAATGAGACTATATATAATACCTCATGTATGCTATCGATGTCCAATGCGGCATGTTTGATAATCATCTGCATAAATCGCATCACATAGTATGCGCATGCCCAACCATTGTCTTGTGTAGCACACTATAAATTGAAACATACAAAATAATACAACTAAGCACAATTCACATCAATAATATATATATTCGAGTCGGAAACTTACTTGTACGTTCTGCCAATTTATTGGCTGGTTCTTTTTCCTTGGGACCGTTCCTCCAGACTTTTTGAATGCATCTAAACCCCTACATGTTAATATAACACAATAAATTGCATAAGTAAATAGTAATGTAATAAAAGATGTTAACGGATATAAAAATGAAATATTTCTCACCAGAATAATGGCATTCTCATTACGTGTCCAATTTTAGTGTTCAATGTACTCCCCGCAGGATCTAGATAATAAACAGTGAATGTCCCGGGGACAATAACTAGTAACTCCCAATGTCTACCGCTAGAAGTAAGAAGTTAACAATTAATAACTCAAAATGCAAAATAAAAATGGAATTTTCTTAAGTCCAAATTATAAATAAAGTTAACTTACTTGACATTGAATGGAGCTATTATTATCGTCTTCTTTTGCTGACCAAAAATTGTAAAAGCATCTATACAGTATTGTTGAACATTATCAGGGTCTTTAGCTACCAAACTAATCAATGATGGAATCAAAAATCCCACATGATCAAATGCAAATTGTTTGCAATGATCTTCGACTAAGTAGCTGCAAAACATATAGGCGTATGCATTAATATATAAGAAACCAGATCACCAGATCTTACACAAGGTATATGGATGTATAAACAAGATCTCACCTTATCCATGTCTCTATCATTGATGTATTCAGCCAATCATACATAAACAGCTCAATAATATCGTGTATAAATAAAGAGCTATCGTATGATCGACCTGCATAATCTGCATCTAAAGAAACTATTATAGGGCAATGTATATTATGTGCCCGTAGCCAACATGCCATTCCCCTACAAGCAGGACCTAACGGGTATGTTAGGTCAGTTGGAACCCAAGTTGGTAATGCGGGAAGTGGAGGTGGAGGCCTAGGTGCTCCTGGTGTCTTCTTTTTAACCTGTATATATAATTTCAGATCAGTTGACATCATATATACACATTAACAGTCTAAATCAATGTAAATTTATCTTACAATTTGAGTCGTGTAGACGACATCTGCTTTGGGCCACAATATGACCCCGCCTTCTGCCTCACCAAGTGTATCAATATCTGGGTGGGCATATGGCAACGCAACTTCCCTCCAATCGGGTAACACACGTAATGGGCCCACACGAACATAGCCCTGTGGCATTGGAGTCCCGTGAAACCTTTCCCCAGGAAGGGACGGGTAAACTTGCGCCTATGCAACAACATAGTCTTGTATTCTTAAGCGGCATGGCTTCAATGCCTACAAATTTACGTAAAGAATGTTATACATATATACATATAATCTTGAAAATATATCATCTTGAAAAGACTAGCTACAATGTCATAAACAATACTTACAGCAGACGTGCTAGGCGATGGGTCTCCAGGATTACTCGCAGTCTGTGCATCAGGAGAAGAGTGGGTCGCCATAGGCTGATTGGAAGCCTGAGATGCCTGCCACCGCAACAATTCTTCCTTGACCTTCTCAGCAACTACATCGTTGACCTTCTTAGCAACTAAATCCTCAACTCTCTTATTCTCCTATACATGGATAAAAGAAACATTAGCTTCTTATTAATGAATTTCCTTTTGTAGTAACATTCTAAAAAAAGAATAGGTTACCTCTTCTTGAGAAAGTCCCGCTCTGGGTTTGCGCTGGGATGGCCCAAAGAATGCTTTGATGCCAACACCAGTGCCAGCACCTCTAACACATCCAGGATGCTCTGGGTTACCCAGAGCAACTGTCAATTCATCCCTTGTGCCCTGAGGGATGAACGTGCCTTGTTTCCTCTGCTCGTGCAGCTCCCGCTAATCAGCATAAACAGAAATTGGTAAGTTAACACCACAAATAATCAATATTCAAATGATTTCTCTAAGAGTTGTATTTTACCATTTTTGCAGCCGCCTCAGCAGTTACAGGCTTCTTTATTTCACCCTTCTTGTTTTGCCTGCCAGCTATCCAGATATCATGGCGAGGCATGGGTGTGGCAGACTCCTGAGTAGGAGCAGACTCCTGAGTAGCAGCAGACTGCTGAGTAGCCGCAGACTCCGCGTGTAGTCTTTGGCGAACGCTTGCATAGCCTTTTGGACCCATAGTGTGGTCATGCACATTCAGTGCACGCCTTGCTTTTTGTGCGTCACTGAGGGCCTAGTTAGTATGCACATTAATGATTTGGTTAGTAGCACTAAATGTTGATCTTGAATAGGTGAATACAATGTATATTAATTAAATTGTGAGTGACGCCTAATACCTTGAATTCTTCAGATTTTCTTGAAGCAACAAAATTGTCCCAATCTTCTTTGTCCAAGAAGTTCCATTGTTCAAGGGCTGATTTCTTCTTCTTATCACCCTCTTTTATGTATTCTCTGTTCATATTTGTCCTATAATTCCTAAGCATCTTTCCAGCGCGTTGCATCACACTTTTACGATGCAACTTCTCATCCAATGCAAACAGATTTTGTAAAATAGAAATGTTATTAACTAGTATCCAAAATAGAATTGCAAATAATAGAATTTGTAATCTACCAAATTGAATTGCAAATAATAATAACTCACGCATAAATCCTTCAATATCAAGTCTTTTTTCCCTTGAGGAACTTTATGCCAATTATCATACTTAACACCACAATGGCTCCGAGTGGTACACCCAAGATAGTTTACAAAATTATTGCGGTTCACTCCAATTGCATTTACTCCATTATCAAACTCCACCACCAATTTGGATCCACTACCACTTAGTGCTAATAACTTCTTCAACAGAGTGATGCCCCTTTTCTTGTTAAGTGTTTGGTGTTGCGCATCAAGTTGCTCCAGTGCTTCAGTGGGTACAGGTACATCATCAACCTAAAATTTGACAAAAATAAACACACTAAATTAGCCCAATATAGAAATATAGGATATATGACATAACTAGAAGATAATGAATTTTATAGAAATACAGGATACGTTTTTAGAACTTACATTGGTATCCTCACCATGCTCGTCATGGACAGCATGCTCATCATGGACTTCATGCTCATCATGGATATCATGCTCATCATGGTCAGCCATCTGAAAATGTCATTAAAAAGGCAAACATTTAGCATTTGTATTAACTAGAAAAAGGCAAATATTTAGCATTTGTATAAACATACATGTCTCTAAAATTGTGATCTTTTATCAATTAACAATCCTTCATTGTGATCTCCGCGCACATATAAGTCATCATTAGCTTCAATATTTTGTGGAGTTGGCAACCCAACTGAGAATGGACTGGAGTCATCATACTTATCATAGTACTCTTCTTCATCTATAGGATCTTCAATGAATTGTCTTTTACCATGAAGAACAACCAAACATTTATCATTCGCAGGATCATCGATATAGAATATTTGTTTCGCCTGTGATGCCAATATGAATGGTTCACCCTTCTCGCCAATCTTTTCAAAGTTCACCAAAGTGAAACCCAATTCATCCACTATAACACCTTTGGTGTTATCAACCCAATTACATTTAAAGAGAGGAATTTTGAAATCTATGTAGTCAAACTCCCAAATGTCCTCAATGACACCGTAATATGACATTTTAGCTTCACGTGGACTCTTATCCTTTGCACTTGCAAAGTACATAGTCGACGCTTGAAGAGTGACCCCACTATTTTGGACGACACTCTTATCATCTTGGCGCTTTGTGTAATATGTGAATCCATTAATGTCAAACCCTTCATAAGACATAACATTCGGTTTTGGTTTAAAGGCGAGGCATTTGATAGTTTCTGTAATATCATTTGGTGTTTGAGATAGTTGATGTAAGACTTTATCTTCAAACCACTTAGTAAAAGTCTTAATATGCTCTCTAGCAAGCCACATTGAACTTGCTCGAGGATGTTGTATCTTTATGAAATTGGTATGTTCCTCGATATAAACACTCACTTCGTCCATATTGTGTAAAATATACAAGTGAGCTTGTTCCAACTGCTCACGGCTGATTACTTTCACCCGTGATCCCAAAATTCCTTTGCCCTCCTCAATATTCTTGTCATTATCAGGAGTGTCATTACCACTGAGAAAGTCATTGCAAAAATCCATAACCTCTCTCGCCACATAACCTTCAATAATACTCCCTTCAGGCCGATAACGGTTTCGAACATCACCTTTAAAAACGCTCATGTATCGTTCAAAGGGATACATCCAATGCAAGAAAACTGGTCCCAACATTTTCACTTCCCTAGTCAAGTGGACAACAAGATGTACCATGATATCAAAGAACGAAGGAGGGAAATACATCTCAAGCTGACATAGGGTAACAACCACTTCTCTTTGCAAATTATCGAGAGTATCAGGGTCAATAACTTTACTGCATAGACTGTTGAAAAAGAAACAAAGTCTGGTAATTGCAAACCTTACATGCTTCGACAATATAGATCGAATTGCCACGGGTAATATTTGTTGCATTAGAGTGTGACAATCATGAGATTTAAGACCTATCAACTTCAGATCTTTCATTGATACCAATCTACGGATGTTGGATGAGTAACCATGTGGCACCTTAACATTTACCAAGCATTCACAAAAAGTTTTCTTCTCCTTTCTAGACAACGTGTAACAAGCGGGAGGTAAGTATGTTCTTTTACTACCCATTTTACGTAATTCTGTTAATTCTGACCTTATTCCCATTTCACGTAGGTCCAGTCTGGATTTTATCCCATCTTTAGTCTTACCTGGTATATTTAACAGAGTACCAATGATGCTATCACAGACATTTTTCTCAACGTGCATTACATCGATACAATGCCTGACTGTCAAAGAACTCCAATAAGGAAGATCCCAAAATATTGACTTCTTCTTGAATGAAGAATTTTCACTCCGTGTGGCCATACTACATTGTGATTTCTTACCAAATTCATTGACAATGTCTTTTACTCTTTCATAAACAACATCCCCTGGTATAGGTTTAGGTGCACTCCATTCATCATTCCATCCATTGAATGCTTTGCGCTTCCTACGATACAGATGGAATTTTGAAAGAAACCTTCGATGACCAAGATATATAGTCTTGCCGCCATGTTTTAGTCTTATTGAATCAGTGTTTTCTTCACATATAGGACACACTTTAGCTCCTTTGACACTATATCCAGACAAATTCCCATATGCTGGAAAGTCATTAATAGTGCAAAACAACATAGCGTGCAAACGGAATGTCTCTCTTGCTGAAGCATCATAGTTCATCACACCTTCAGCCCAAAGTTTCTTTAAGTCATCAATCAAAGGTTCAAGATAAACATCGATATCATTTCCGGGTTGTTTAGGGCCCGATATCAACAATGACAACATAACATACTTATTTTTCATACACATCCAGGGAGGAAGATTGTATATAACAAGCATGACTAGCCAAGTGCTATGTTGGCTGCTCAATGTCCCGTACGGATTCATCCCATCTGTACAAAGCCCAAGTCTTAGATTCCTATCTTCTTCACCAAATTTGGGGTACAATAGATCAATCTTCTTCCACTGTGGGGAATCAGACGCATGTCGCAGGATCCCATCATTATTTTTCTTAACATCTGCATGCCACCTCAAATTCTTCGCATCTTTCAGATTTGCAAACAAGCGTTGAAACCGTGATATTATAGGTAGATACCACAACACCTTGGCAGGAGAACCAGTTTTGGACTCCCCCAAAGTCGTCAATTTATACCGTGACGCACCACATTTTGGACAATCTTTCAAATCTACATAGTCCTTTTGAAATAATACACAATCATTCGGGCATGCGTGTATCTTCTTGGCCTCCATTCCCATTGGGCACAACATTTTCTTTACCTGGTATGTTGAGATTGGCAGCTCGTTTCCTTCAGGAAGCATTTCTTTCAACAAAGTCAACAATGAAGTGAAGCTTTTGTCGCTCCATCTATTGTTAGCTTTCAACTTATACAATCTCAACACAGCGCTAAGCTTCGTAAACTTAGCATAACCTGTGTATAACGGTATCTCAGCATCATGCACAATGTTTCTAAAGATAGGAGGTGGATCGGTGTGCTCTACCCTACAACTATCCAGCATCACATCAACGATGTCTGCTGGAACTGGTTCGTTCACATTTACGTCATCAGAGGCAATTTCTTCTTCCACCCAAGCACTGCTATCGACATCTACTGGTTTCGATTTTGAAATCTCTCCATGCCAGTGCCATTCTGTATAGCCTTGTACAATCCTGTTGCACATGACATGACTTTTGATTTCCTCACCAGTGTTGACTTTCAAGTTGTTACCGCAATGCCTACATGGACAATAGAACCTATCTGTAGGTTTTTTCCTATGTTCCTCGGCAAATCTAATAAACTAATCAAGACCAGATATAAACTCTGGGGTGCAACGATTACGAATGGACATCCATGATCTATCCATTCTATGATAAGAGAAAACAAGTATATATTAGGAAACAAGTATATATTAGGAAAAGATTAGGGTATACACTTACATCCTAAGTGTATAATGTGATGTCATTCTTATATATAATAAATGTGTACCACCTATCCCATCCTTGAACACCTAATCTCACTAGTAAGTGTATAATGTGTATTGGGTTTTCAAGAAAATTTCGGCAGCATTTCCCCGCTGTTCTCTAAGTACATATGTACTTAGAGAACAAACGGGGAAATGCTGCCGAAATTTTCTCGAAAACCCAATACACATTATACACTTACATCCTAAGTGAGATTAGGTGTTCAAGAACAGTCCCAAACCGGGGACTATCCAAGATTTACTCCTAATGAGTCAATCTTGGATGGGTTTCTAGGCCAACAAACACATTTGATGTCATTCTTATATATAATAAATGTGTACCACCTATCCCATCCTTGAACACCTAATCTCACTAGTAAGTGTATAATGTGTATTGGGTTTTCAAGAAAATTTCGGCAGCATTTCCCCGCTGTTCTCTAAGTACATATGTACTTAGAGAACAAACGGGGAAATGCTACTGAAATTTTCTCGAAAACCCAATACACATTATACACTTACATCCTAAGTGAGATTAGGTGTTCAAGAACAGTCCCAAACCGGGGACTATCCAAGATTTACTCCTAAGGAGTCAATCTTGGACGGGTTTCTAGGCCAACAAACACATTTGATGTCATTCTTATATATAATAAATGTGTACCACCTATCCCATCCTTGAACACCTAATCTCACTAGTAAGTGTATAATGTGTATTGGGTTTTCAAGAAAATTTCGACAGCATTTCCCCGCTGTTCTCTAAGTACATATGTACTTAGAGAACAAACGGGGAAATGCTACCGAAATTTTCTCGAAAACCCAATACACATTATACACTTACATCCTAAGTGAGATTAGGTGTTCAAGAACAGTCCCAAACCGGGGACTATCCAAGATTTACTCCTAATGAGTCAATCTTGGACGGGTTTCTAGGCCAACAAACACAATAATAGATATCTACAATGAAGTCGGACTCCATACAAACAATATATAATTTAGTGATCATTGTTCATTCTAATTTATACCAATGTACAAGTAATATAAAGAACAATGTGGATTATATGGGACATAAATTCATTGTTCATTGTCCAACATTAGGTTCAACACTTGAAACATACATTCATTTACAACATAAAAAATTTGTATCATTAGGGTGCAACATGTGGATTATATGGGACATACACATCAATGTGGTCATAAGGGAGGATATTTCCTTATTTATGAGTAAGCGATATAAGATTAAGATCCATATAAAAATTAGGGCAGAAGGAAGAAATAAATCTTCTTTAGGATACAATAGACCCTTATGGATGTATTTAGGGTCATAGGTACCATCATAGAACAAAAGGGGTACACTCTAGGATTTAAGATCACACTACATCATGTATTTTATACAAAATTACATGTATGTGTATATAAAAAATATATTTATAAGGAACTTCTATACATATCAGTATCTCTAATCATTAAAATCGGCAAGCAGATCAGTAATTGTAAATAACAAACTACGAATTGTTGAATTAAAGTAATCACTAAAGTAATACTAACCAGTAGTACCAATCATTAATCACTGAAAGCAGCAAGGAAATCAGTAAAACTAATCATGCATTACTAGTATAATAGAGCAATAGGATATTTACTTCGATGCATTACAGCAGTACCCAATTATTTCAGCTTACATACCTTTCGTTAGCGACGGCGGACAAGTAGGCGAGCTCCCAGTAGTGGTGGTCGAAGCAGGAAGAAGGGGGGCGGCGCTGGGCGTGAGCAGGGAGGAAGGAGCTACGGCGGCGGGCGACGCTGGACGAAGTAGGAAGAAGCTAGGGCGGTGACGCTGGAAGAAGCTACAGCGGAGGGCGACGCTGGAAGAAGCTAGGGAGGCGGAGAGTCAGGTGTGGCGGCGGCCTCAGGTGCTTGGAGCAGCAGGGGCAGGCAGCAGGGGCGGCGGAGAAGGGGGCGCGGAGAAGGAGGAGTGGTGGCGGAGAAGGGGGCGCCGGAGAAGGGGGCGCCGGAGAAGAAATAGCCGGAGAAATGATGTTGGAGAAGAAATCGCCGGAGAGAAATCGCCGGCAGCAGAGAAATAGGGTAATTGCTCGCAATGAAACAGAAGAAAGGGGAAGAGTCGGGCGATCGCGGAGTATAAGTTCCCAAATAGCGTCGGTTGTTTTAAACAACTGACGCCTAAACATCTTTAGCGTCGGTTGTTTGCAACAACCGACGTCCAATTGGACGATATTTTCATAAAATTGTTTGGCGGGAACCACCTTCAGCGTCGGTTATAAACGGATAACCGACGCTGAAAGTGACACTTTTCGCGCAAATTTTCATCGCAAATAGGCGTCGATTTATACCTACAAGACCGACGCTGAAAATGACACTATTTTTTTGATCAAAATTTGGATTTCGTGGCCGACTTTCAGCGTCGGTTTGTTATAAACAACCGACGCTGAATACAAAGCGGTACCCGTGTCTGGCTGGTCTTCGAATATAGACGTCGGTTTGCTTAAACAACCGACGCCTAACATATAAGGCGTCAGTTTTCCTTAATAACCGACACCCAGAAAAGTGACATTGAATGCTATTTCTGTAGTAGTGAAAGTCGAGATAAATGGTTAGAATTGAACCTAAGGTGAGTGGAAATTCATATCTTATTCATGATTTTCATAGAATGTAAGCAAAAATATGAAGAACATGTATTTTCATGTTGACTATTTTACTAATATTATCCCACTAAGTTCTAGTTCGAATTTCTATGGTAGGGGTGATTAAAATAGTTAGAAAATATATAATAGTTGAATTATTTCAGTTCCAATGTACTTGTATATGACTTGTATGAGTTTTAAATATAGAAAAATCTAGAGACACTGATGTGTCTGAGTTACCCTAAATCCTCAATAACAAAATACATGTGAAAAATTTCTATTATATAGATTGGTTTCCTTTCAGCTATGGGTATGAGATGGGAAAATGCACATTTACTTCCAGAATATATTTATTCAATGTTTGATTTATCCAGTTCTAGTTATTTACTATTTTGAATATCAGTCGATAAGTACAAATAAGCTAGAACAGAATAAGTAACATTTAGTACAGAAAATATATGGCACTGTTATAGCACAGATTGTGCCAATATATCTAAAAATGTTGGAGTATTCATTATAACTAATATAAGTGCTCAATACAAACAAAAATAATATTAAAAGTTAGCACTTCAGTTTAGTACATATCAGTGAGATCAAAACAAATTTCATTCAGCATGAAAGATTCATAGTATTGTTTCAATATAATATTGAAGGTTAGTTGTTCAATTATATGCCCCCTTCAAAGTATCAAAAGTACACATATTTGTTTAGTATGATATTCAATAGTATTGTTATAGGATAGAATTCAAAAAAGAAAAGAAAAGAAATTTAGTTGCAAGCTAAAGATAAGAAAGGTTTTATAGCTCATTAAAAAGTGGAACTAAATAACCATTAGACAGTTAGATGTCCCAAACACCATAGATTCCTTGTGAAGGTAAGCACCACAATGGAGGAAACTGATTACCTACTTGGATTGTCTAGGAAAGGAAGTTGAAGCGTGTTGGTGGGGCACAAGGGGTTAATACCGATGTGGAAGACCTCTTGAATAGTAGAAGGGGTATACAACATTAATCAGATACTTCAATGATATCCGAAGGTACCCAACAATAACTCGAAATCTTGGTAGTATCAAATTTTATGACAGTTATATATAAGTACCCAATCATAATTGGAGATCCTAGTGGTACTCAGTTCAGTTATTACTCATTGAGTCGGTCCTTGTGGAACCATTTATATAGGCCATTTAAGTTAGAGTGCTTTGACTCTACACCTGCATATCCAAGTTCATAGGAGGAATCCAATTTATCTAATTTGTTGATATAACTATGGAGGACAGACATGACAAGGCATGTTGCATATTGAGTAGCTAGTTAGCAGACTTAGAATCCTAGGTCAAATCTATGTCGTGTATAGTGATATTATAGAATGCCACATATTGCAGTACACCTCATGTGGGTTCAAGGAATTAATATAGATAATGAAAACTAAGAAGCCAGATATATGAATTTGTTATTTGGATATAGAGATGCATAAATGCTTGTTTGGTTATTTTCAATTATTTGTATGTTTATGACTTCTACATTAACTGCTCATTTATTTAGTATTTAAAAGATTTCTTATGTTTACTTGTGTTGCCCATCCATAAATAAACAATATCTATATTATCTTGTCTGCTTTATGAATTTCCATTCACTGATCTAGTAGCTCACAATTTTAGGTAACCTTGTTGATGATGCAAATAGCTAAGGAGACCAAAAGAGTCTGTCATAGAAGAAATTTAGAAGTGTTTTAAAGTAGAATTAGAAGGCCTCCTTCCCTATATACTATAGGTCCTATAGTGAGAAAAAGAAAGAGTTGTATTAGTTAAGAATAAAGCTTTGCAATTTCTTTCCTTATAAAAGAGTTATAAATATATATGATTCATGTATTAGAATTTGTTGATCTATCAAGTGATGAATAAGAAAAGTTCTTGTGATTTAAGATGGATTTCCATATGGAAGGAATTTATATTTGTTTCAATGCTTGCAAATTTATGCATAGAGAAAGAAAACAAAAGTTTAGCCATGTTTGTGAGCTTAACCACCTCAGACCTTACTCCTATGGTGTAAGAGAGAGTACAGGATATAGGGTTTGACACTAAACTTTCCACAAATAGTACCACCTTGCCTCTCTCTCCCAGATCCCTTTGCTAAGAAGGGTTGCAATTATGTGAGCCCCCACCTAATAATGTAAATCCCCAATCCCTCCTTGGCTATCCAAATAATGGGGGGACATGTATGTTGGTATGTATTCCTAGAAAGCCAATCATATGATGATTTTAATGGCATAACTTTTAAATGATTTGATTATTAATAAAGGAAACCTTCCAATTTATTCTATTTATTAATTTTTGAGATAATGAAATAACATAATAAATGTCTAGAGAATGATATTACTCAATGACGTATGTCTTCAAGTTGAGGACACGAACAATGAGATTATACGAATGTTAAGAGTGTATGCATTCTTGTTATGTCCCTGGTCAGTTTTCATTGTGGAAGGTAAATAGACAAAAAATGACACATAAGATCAGAGTGAGAGTTGGTTGATGACACAATCTCCTTAGTCATGATATGGCGATATCAAACCAAGCACACATATACATGTTAGAGAACTGTGTTTCAGACAGACCCACCATAAGAGTGATGTATGGAAACCTTGACTAGGTAAGTCAGAATCACATCTTATAGTGATGGTGGTGTTTGTGGTTCTTAGACCTAAAATCACTACACTCATCACATGTCGTTCGATACTCTTTGACATCATCAAACGCAATCCTGAAACATGGACTGTTATAAAGGTGATGATTGGGTGACTGTGACACATGGGGACTGATTGTGATTGATAGAAATGGGATTTGTACCTCCTAAGGGAGTATGATATACAAGGAAACTTGATTAGAGAGACTGAGAAATATGTGGACATGCACATTTGAGTCAATATGTGATATTGAGCTTGCATGTATCTCAGACAATCTGCTCTGGTTCAAAAAACAAGATTGAATAATAATGAGGATGACTGTTCCATGCCTCTAGTTCAATATGAATATCAGTGACAAAGGAACTATAAATATACTATAACACCATACACAAATTATAGGTTGAAGTTATTCTCCAACTTTCCATTTACTTGGGTGGCAATGATGTGTGACTAGGCACCGCTCATTGCTTGTGATGTCATAAGTTGTTATGGACATTCACTGCCAATGTAACATGGGACCTATAGGGTCACACACATAGGAACTCATCTAGAAGAGGAGTTTAATCTTGAATAATGATTATTTTGATTACTAAAGTGTTTAGGTATTCAATTCACACAACAAATCAGTTTACATGACTGCCAAATGATCAGTTCAAGTGTTGAGACAATCATTTGGAGTGTCACGTTGATTGTATTGTGCATTGGTTGGAATTCAACCCGACTTGGGTTGTGACATGCCCATCTCTTTTGTGTGATATGAATGTCTCAGGTTGTGTGATATGCTCATCTCATATGCACCAAATGACCATTTCGGGGGGGGGGGCAATTCGATTGCATCAAGGATTGGTGCTGACATCATGACGTGGACTAATTGGAATTGAATTGTCGACATATATACAAAATTGGGAAACTATAAAATGACTGTCTCATGTGTGAGACGACCATCTCAAATGCCAGATGATCGTCTCGCATGCCAGATGACAGTATGGGTTTTCTAGATGGTCGTTTTGGCTGTTCAGGCTATGAAGTTTCCAGAATTGTTGTGAAAATTTGAGATCTTCTAGTCCCGTCCACTCCCGCATACACTGGGAACCCTGAACCTAACCTCGCCTATAAATAGAGGGGTATTGGGGCTTCTCAGAGTATAACATAGACAGTTGAGAATCAGTTGATATGATAATTGATGTCCTCTCTAGTTATGGTAACCGAGAGAGCCCAAGCAAGTCCTATCTGACTAGGGAGGGATAGCTACAAGAGAGAAACAACTGAGGGTCATTATTATGGAAAGTAGGTTGGTGAATAGTACACCAACGGGAAGGACAACTCCTTCCTATCTGTTCTAGCATGATGACATGAGTTCTAGTTGGTCCATGTAGACTTCTCTAGAGGCAAGATGGCCTTTGCCCGTTGCTAAGGAGGACGACATCAGCTAGTAGTCTATGATGAGAGGAGTTGCTACAGATGACGACGTTCGAGTCTGCTATCCCTAGAGGAGTAATTAGACAAGTCCCAGTGCAAGTAGGAGCTACACAGACACCATCCAAGAAAGAGTGTGCATCTACATCAATGAGGATCATCGTTGGACTTGCTCCAGGACCAGGTATATGTTTGTGAAATTATCCTTTCCATTACATAGTTATTGACGTGATCTGCTAGTCAATGGAAAATATGTCAATAATTTTTTTTGTTTCCGCTACCTATCTGATGTCATATTTCCCTACAATGGTATAAGAGCCACTTAAATTAATTGTCTTTTTGGATAATCCATATGGTCAGATTTTTGGTTTTATCGAGTTTATTTATTGCATGCGGTGTGAATATTTAAACTGGTTGATGTGCACATTCAACTAACCATCACATAAGAACCCAGACGAATATATATATATATATATATATATATATATATATATATATATATATATATATATATATATATATATATATGCATATGCAAATTACACATGTCACCATAAAAGCGAGTTTTTATGGTGGATGTGTAGCAGGGTTATGCCAATAACTCCTATTTTATGTGCACGATTGTATGGTTGGTTAATCCTATTCATATCGGTCTGCAACCTGAGTCTCTCTATTATCTTCCCAATGTAAAAGTATTATTCTCTTCTACCTTTGCTCCACTCAAATGTAACTCAAGGTTTCTCAATTATTAGGTAAAAGTAGGATAGTTTACTTTTTTTTTGATGAAGAAGAATGATGCCACATGGAGGATCCAAGCCAACTGACTGGAGGGTCCAAGACGACCAGATGGTAGGGTCGAGACGACTGTTTGGTGGAGGTGAGACAATCAGTTGGCAAGCCGACCAGGAGCCCAAAGGTCTAGATGAGATGATTGTTTGGAGGAGCCAAATGATCGGCTATAGGATGACCAACTGGTCATTTAGAGGAGCCAGATGAACGACTAGAGGTGACCAACCGACCGGACAGTAGGCGAGTCGACCAGTTCAAAGGTTGCACCAATCAACCCAGATTAGTAAGGACAGATCTTCATAACCAATAGGTTTCTTCATGTGATGTGGACTTAGGTTGTGGTAATAACTTGTGGCTCCAGGGAATTACAATAGGTTGAATGTAACTATCACTTTTTGTTTATTGCATATTTTTGTTGTGGGTTATATCATGTATTAAGATACGTACTATATTAAGTGGCGATTGGTTAAAGTATATGTATTATACAAACTCCCTCAATAAAATACTAAATCTAAGATTCTTTCCATTAGCAGCACACATGAAAATCTTGATCAACCAAGTGTGGGCACCCCAAGGGTGGTGTGTCATTTATATCGTGGAAGTGTGATGGTAATGATGTGGGCCTGCCAAGCAAGGTGCATTATTATTGTGTTGGCAATTGAGTCAGGCTTAACTGGTGATTCTTAGAGATTCTAAGCCCAAAAGCATGGAGATGATTATGGCAAGGAATCACACATATCATATATCCAAGAGTTGTATAAGATGCAATTGGGAAATGTTGCCTACCTTAATAATTGGTCATGACTTCCAGTGGGTTGGTTATTGACTGAACTGTTTTGGATCTTGGCCCACTAGAAGATTGTATGCTACAATCTTCCAAATTGATATTGAGGACTATCAATTTACATAAATTAGTGGGGATGATAGTTACTTAAGGGCCTAATTAATATTGACTTTTCAAATCAAATCAAAAGGGTTTTTGACAAATGCAAATTTTCTCTTGTAGAATCAAATGGAAAACACTCAATCGTTGCAATCAGACGAATTAAATGAGATTTATTTCCATATCTGGTTCAAGACCTTGAGAAGTGTTTTGCAGGTTCCTGGAACATCAGTGCCAATATCCACTCCAAATTCATCTAAGACTAACATGATGCTTCTTTGAAGCATGCCAATGATGTTGTGAACATCAAGAACCTTATGATGGATTGTATGAACTATGAGTTGCATAAACAACTTGATAAGCATGAAAGGTATAATGTCTATAAGGCACTATATGAGTGCAAAATGACATAGGGAGATCTAGTAGAACCTCATATGCTCAATATGATTGGGCATATGAAGCATCTTGAAAGATTGGGATTTCTTTTAGGCCAAGAGTTGGCCACAAATATGATTTTGTAGTCGTTGCCTAAATCATATAGCTAGTTTATCGAGTGTTATCACTTGAGCAACATGGCTAGACTGCTGTTAGAGTTGCTTGACATTTTGATAAGTGTCAAAGAACAAATTAAGATGGACAAATCCATGATGATGATCAGCAGAGTTGAGTCCAGGGAAAAAGGCAAAGCCAAGCATTTTGTGTCTAAGCTAATGTCCAAATATTATGCACTCAAAGTAAGGAGAAGGAGAAGGAACTAAGGAAGATGAAGTAAGGGATTGAGATCTCTACTTCTGGCATATATGTTATTGAGGTTAACTTCACTACCTCCTCATCATGGGTACTAGATACTGGATGTGGATCACACATTTGCGCAAATGTGAAGGATTTGAAAAGAAGTAGACCTTTGGAGAAAGGTGAGGTAGAACTGTGAGTTGCAAATGGTGCAATAGTTGCGGCCAGTACAGTTGGAACCTATGAGTTATCTCTACCAAGTGGGCTAGTAATAGAATTAGAGAACTGCTATTATGTACCTACCATTGATAGGAACATCATATATGTATCTTGTTTGTACAAGAATAGATTTGAATTTCTTATAAAGAATGGAGGATGTTTTATTAGTAAAGATGGGGTCTTTTATGAAAACACCCTAATGTCTTATGGTCTATACTTGATAGATCTAGAGACAAGTGTATATAATGTAAATACCAAAATACAAAATCTCAATGACTCAAACAAGACAGACCTTTGACATTGTTGTCTAGGGCACATAAATGAGAATCACATATCTAGACTCCATAAATATGGGTTATCTAAACTCTTTTGATTTTGAATCAATAAAGACATGTGAGTCTTGTTTGTTGGGCAAGAAGACTAAGACCCCTTTTATAGGGAACAATGAGAGGGCTTAGTGATATATTAGGACTAATACATACTAATGTGTGCGGACCTTTTAGAACAACTGCTATAGGTGGGAATCAGTACATCATTACCTATACTGATAATTTCAGTGGGTATGGCTATGTTTACCTAATGAAACATAAGTCATAAACTCTTGAAAAGTTTAGAGAGTTCATGAATGCAGTACATAACTAACTTGGTAAAGTATTAAGGCACTACATTCTGATTGAGGTGGAGAATACTTAAACCAAGAGTTTGAGAACCTTCTTAGAGACCACGAGATTATATCCCAGTGGACTCCACCTGGAACACCACAACATAATAGTGTATCGATAAGAAGGAATCACATATTTCTAGATATGGTGCGATCTATGATGAGTTTTGTTGATCTTCCAACTTCCTTCTGAGAGTATGCTCTTGAAATTGCCACATATAAACTAAAACAAGTACCATCTAAATCGGTTCGAAAGACACCATATGAGATATGGTATGGGAATCATCCTAATGTATCTTATATGAAGATTTGGGGATGTGAAGCTTATGTTAGAAAAATGTTTTCTAAAAATCTTGGCCCTAAGTCTGATAAATGTTATTTTGTTGGATCACCTAAGGAGATCAAAGGATATTACTTTCATTCCAAATCTTACAACAAAGTGTTTGTAGCCAGAGAGGATGTATTCCTAGAAAAGGAATTTATTTCTAAAGGAATCAGTTAGAGGAAAGTGGATCTCGAAGAGGTTCGAGACCAACAAGAGATCATTGAACCGATAGATGTACAATAGGAACAAAGAGAATCACACATTGTTGTGGAATCTCAGATTCCTCAAGTAACACACAAACCTCATTGATCCAGTAGGAAACACCTTGAACCTGAGAGATATGGATATCTTGTGACTCAAGAAGGCAGTGAATTGGTCATAGATGATGAGCCAATGTCCTATCAAGATGCTATTGAGGAAGAAGAGTTTGAGAAATGGCTTGATGCCATGAGATCTGAGATGGAATCTATGTATAAGGGTAAAACCCATAGGGTGAAAATGGGTATTCAAGAAGAAGACCGACATGGATGGAAAAGTTCAAACCTATAAGGACAGATTGGTTGCAAAGGATTTCAGACAAGTTTAAGGTGTTGACTATGATGAAACCTTTTCTCTGGTGGCCATGGTTAAGTCCATTAGGATCATGCTAGCTGTTGCAGCTTATCATGACTATGATATTTGGTAGATGGATGTTAAAAACTACATTCCTTAATAGGAATCTTATTGAGGATGTCTATATGACACAACCTGAGGGATTTATCAATCCAAAGGATGCAAATAAAGTTTGTAAGCTACAAAGGTCAATTTATGGATTAAAGCAAGCATATCAGAGGAGGAATTTTTGTTTTGATGAGACAGTCAAAGAGTTTGGCTTTGTTCAAAATGAAGATGAACCTTGTGTCAACAAGAAGGTTTGTGGGAGCATGGTAGTATTCCTCATATTGTATGTAGATCACATACTATAGATGGGGAATAACATCCCGACTTTACAAAAGGTAAAGACATGGCTGGGAAATACATTCTCTATGAAAGATTTGGGAGAAGCATCCTACATCTTGGGGTTAAAGATCTATAGAGATACATCCAAAAGGCTTCTTGGACTAAGTCAGAGCACATACATTGACAAACTGTTGAAGCAGTTCAACATGAAGAACTCAAAGAGAGGAAACCTACCAGTGTTGCATGGAGTGACCATCTCTAAAGATCAATGTCCCAGTTCTTTGAAGAATGGGAGAGCATGAGTATGATTCCATATGTGTTGAAAATTGAATCCATCATGTATGCGATGTTCTGCACCCGTCTAGGCATCTCTTATGCCCTGAGTATGATAAGCAGATATCATTCATATCCAAGTGATGCTCACTTGACAGCCATGAAGAACATCCTCAAGTACTTGAGAAGGACTAAGGATCATTTCTTGGTCTATGGAGGAGAGGAAGAGTTAGTGGTAAGAGTTTACACCAATACATGCTTCCAGACTGACAAAGATGATTACAATGCACAATCATGATTTGTGTTTTGCCTAAACAGCAGAGATGTAAGTTGGAAGAGATCAAGAAAGATACAATTGTTGATTCTACAACAGAGGATGAGTATATTGATGCATCAAATGCAATAAAGGAGGTTGTATTGATCAAGAAGTTCATTACAGAACTTGGGGTCATTCCAAGCATCAGCGATGCAATTGAGCTATAGTGTGACAACAATGGAGCTATTGCACAAGCTAAGAACCCCGATCGCATCACCATCCAAAGCATATAAAAAGGAGGTATCATCTCATACGAGAGATTGTACAGTGAGGAGATGTAAAGATTTGCATAGTACCAACTGAGAACAATGTTGTTGATCCCTTGACTAAAGCACTTTTACAGCAGAAGCATGATGGTCATGTTAGGCCACTCAGAATAAGATTTGTGGGTGATTGGCTCTAAGTGCAAATGGGAGTCTGTTGGTATGTATGCCTAGAGAGCCAATCATATGATGATTGTATTGGCATAACTTGTATATGATTTAATTATTAATAAAGACAAGCTTCCAAATTATTCATTTTATTCAGTTTTGAGATAATGAATTATCATAATCAATGTCTAGAGAATGATATTACTCAATGACATATTTCTTCAGGTTGAGGACCTGAATAATGAGATCATATGGATGTCAAGAGTATATGTATTCTTGTTATGTCCATGGTCGATTATTATTTTCGAAGGTAGATAGACAACAACGATGCCTAAGATCATAGTGTGAGTTGGTTGGTGATAAAATCTCATTAGTCATGATATGGCGATATCAAACCAAGCACATAGATACATGTTAGAGAATAGTGTATCAGACAAACCCACCATAAGAGTGATAAATGGAAACCTTAACTAGGAAAGTCATAATCACATCTTATAGTGATAGTGGTGTCTGTGGTTCCTAGACCAGAAATCACTGCATTCATCACATGTCATTCAGTACTCTTTGACATCATCAAATGCAATCCTAAAACATGGGTTGTTATAAAAGTGATGATTGAATGAGTGTGACACTTAGGGACCGACTGTGAGTGAAAGAAATGGGATTTGTCCCTCCTAAGGGAGTATGATATCCAAGGCCTCTTGATTAGCAAGACTGAGAAATATGTGACCTCACATGTGTGAGTCAATATGTGATATTGAGCTTGCATATATCTCAGTCTGATCTGGTTCAAGAAACAAGATTGAACAATAATGAGGATGATTGCTCCATGTCTCTAGTTCAGTCTGGATATCAGTGACCAAGGAAGGATACAAATATTGTAACACCAGACACAAATTGTAGGTTGAAGTTGTTTTCCAACTTTCCATTTACTTGGGTAGCAACAATGTGTGACTAGACACCGCTCATTGCTTGTGATGTCCTAAGTTGTTCTGGACATTCACTGCCAACGTAATATGGGACCTATAGGGTCACACACATAGGAACTCATCTAGAAGAGGATTTTAATCTTGAATAATTATTGGAATGATTACTAAAGTTTTTAGGTATTCAATTCATGCAATAAAATCAGCTGACTGGACTACCAAATGATCAGTTCAAGTATTGAGATAATCGTTTGGAGTGTTAGACTGGTTGTATTGTGCATTGGTTGGAATTCAACCTGACTTAGGTTGTGAGATGCCTATCTCACTTGTGTGAGATGACCATCTCAGGTGGTGCAAGATGCCCATCTCACATGCACCAAACGGCCATTTCGGGGGTGCAATTCGATTCCATCTAGGATTGGTGCTGACGTCATGACGTACACTAATTGGAATTAAATTACTGACATATGTACAAAACTAGGAAACTACAAAATGACCATCTCGCGTGCCAGGCGATCATCTGGGTTTTCCAAATGGCCGTTTTAGTTGTCACAAGCTGCAAAGTTTCTAGAATTATTGTGAAAATTTGAGATCTTATTGTCCCTTCCACTCTCGCATAGACTGGGAAGCTAGATCCTAACCCCACTTGTAAATAGAGGGGTAGTGGGGGATTCCTAGAGTACAACACAAACAATTGAGAATTAGTTGCTCTGACAATTTTTGTCCTCTCTAGTTGTGGTAACCGAGAGAGCCTAAGTAACTCCAACCCGACTAGGGAGGGATAGCTACAAGAGAGAAACAACTAAGGGTCATTGTTGTGGGAGAGCAGGATGGTGACCAGTACTCTAATGGGAGAGACAACTCCTTCCTGTACATTCTATCAAGACGATAGGAGTTCTAGTTGGTCTGTGTAGACTTCTCTAGAGGTGAGATGGCCTTTGCCCATCACTAAGGAGGACAACGTCAACTAGCAGTCTGTGATAAGAGAAGTTGTTGCAGACGATGATGTTCGAGACTACTATCCTTAGAGGAGCAGTCAAACGAGTCCCAATGCAACGACGAGCTACATAGACACCATCCAAGATAGAGTGTGCATCTACATTGACGAGGGTTGTCAGTGGACTTGCTCCAGGACCAGGTTTATCTTCATAAAATCATACTTTCCGTTACATAGTTATTGTCGCGTTCACTGGTTAATGAGAAATATGTCAGTAAAATTTTTGTTTCCGCAGCCTATCTAATGGTGTATTTCCCTATAGTGTACACCACACAGAGGCTGAACTATGTGATGGGATTAAGGTTGGTCAAAGTGCACACACCAAGACGTTTCAAACATGGGTCCTTACTGTGGACATCCTTGGCCTCTATCTTCAAGCTACCACTCCCTCGGTAAAATACATGCGTACAGGGAGTTAAACTTGTGATCCTAGTGTTAAGACTGTAACCTGCACACAACCACACCAACGGTAAATTGATCATTCGTAGTCATTTTAATCATCGTAAATGTTTGATGGAATCTATCTTTGTGATATAAATTTTAATCATAGTTGATGATATTATATATACATCAATATGATCTTTTTCTTTAATGGGGGAAATAATTTTTTTGTAAATTACAAATTGAAATTTATGTTATTTATTTTGGGTTTTATTTCATAGAACTACATTTCTAGCATAATCACTCACCTTTATATTGCTATTTCTTGTTCTAGAATTTGTATCCACAATTTTATTTTTTGTGAAATCAGCAACTTTTTCAATCAAACAATGAGTTTTTCAGGCAAGGTGTTGGTCAAACTATGATGTTGTTCAACAAATTTTTGGACTAAATTTTAATGCACACTTCCAATGACAATAGTCACATTTACGACCATTGTGTCTTAGTCAAACTTACATTTCATTGAGGTATTGTCAATTCTCAAAATAAAGATAGAAATGCACTTTTATTTTCCAATAACTCCCTTGCATCTTTTGTGTACCTCTCTCAAGCTTCAAGTTCTACCATTTCACATGCTCTCTAGAATTCTGAGGTAGGTATAGTTCATCTCTCTCTCTAATGATTGATTTATTCTATTTATTATAGGATTATGACTTCCACTTCTACCTATCTTGCAAAGAAGGGAGCTCATAGGAGGAAGGATACATCAACATTAAAAGAAATTGAAGGAGTTATATTATTCAAATCCGATGTTGTGGAGTGTTGCTCCAGGCTTTGAAGCCACAATCCTACTCCTCCTTGTCCATGTGATGTTTGTCCCATTGTACACATCAACATTATAAGGCTCTTCAAGTTTCAACACATGGAGGACATGATCAATGAGAAATCATCTCTTGGTTAGCTAAAGTCAATAGAGAGATTTACTCCAATATATGATGGGAAGATAAAGAATCTATCTCCATGACCATTCTAGTAGAATATATATGATAACATTTGGGAAGCATCATGTCCTAACTATTCTAGGAGTTGATATTTATTCATACTATGTACATCTTAATATTTCCCTAATTTATCCTCTTGAATCCTTCTCTTCTTACAATTATTAGAAAGTATGTCATGGTAGAACGACAACCCATGCATAAAACTGGGGGCACCCTCATGAGTCTGTGACTTGTCTCCCTATCCCATCTCATCAATTTAATTGTGTCCTAGAACAGTTTTCCTAGATAAAGTCATTCAAGGTACCGAAATCTTATCCAAAATCATATATGTCATATTCAAGAAAATTCTAGTTAATATTTTTAGATTTAGATATATAACAAATTTCCTAGATAACCATCATTATACTGATTTAATTTTTTCTATCATTTGATATTGCACAACCAAATCTCACTAATCTCAATTATAAACTTGATCAGAAAGCACAAAGTATGATCCAATCGACAACTGAAAATATGGGCATAATATATGGGATAAAAATATCATGAAGATGATGCTACCAATAAGATGAGGATATATCTCAACATGACCAAAAACCTCAAACTCCTAATCCTTGTAACCATGTAATTGACTTTATATACATGCATGTCTTAAGATATCAAATTGGTGATTATTTCACTATAGCATAGAGTTTCAGAATATATTAATTCTTTAATGGTACATGTCAATCCTTCTCTATTAGATGAACAAATTAGACATTCATATCTGGGTAGAATTGATCCTTACAAATCTCCATACAATTTTTCTCAACCACTACCACAACATCCTACCTCAAACCATCATCTATAATCCCCAACTCCAAGATAATGTAGGTCATTTTCACTTTGATAGAGAACCTACTTTCTAGGAAGCATATTCTATTCAATTGGTACCTCACCATTGCTTATTAGTATAAGGAAAAAAATAGAGGGTGTACTTTGATGTGCCTACCTTGTTACATATTTTGTGAGGGAAGTTGAAATTCGTATATGTATGTTTCATACGTTATTTTATCAATATTGAGCATGGTGTATCATGGTCTAGTTTGATTCATAAAAATTATATTTCCACTAGCTAGGATTTTATACATTTATGTGCTATGATTTAGTTATGAAAACATTTTGGATCAAGCTGAGATTCCAAACTATTTCATTTTGTGTTCATAATTACATCTAGATCACTTTTTTCTATGGATAAATTATTTTATTCTTTCTTATTTGGACGATATACATGTTCATTTCATAGATAAATTCTTACACTTCATATCACTTTGGTTAATATGAAGTTCAATTTTTTTCATATATTACAATCAGTGGTTTAGCACCTAGGATTGTATAAGATCCATTTAACTTTTACCAATGTTCTAATTGCTTTTACTAAGGGTGAGCTAAAATTACTAGGTATCTAGGCTTAGGTTTCTTTGCCTCATCCACCTTTTATTTTTTATATTGAAAATGTGGAGAAATAAACCAGATAAAAGGAAAATAAGTTTTATCAGTTTTATGGCCATTTTATTACTTTGATTTTAGTTCTCAAAAGATTCAGAAATGTACTTTTTTAATCATGATTTATAGAGAAAATTATGATAAGATTAAATTTTCAACTATGTCCTTCCATGGGAATCTTGGTTTAGGTTTCTTTACCTCGTCGACCTTTTGTTTTTTATTTTGAAAAATGGAGATAAAGAAACTAGATTAAAGGAAATATAATTTTTATTGAGTTTAAGGCCATTTTATTATCTAATTTTAGTTCTCAAAAAATTAAGAAATGGAATTTTCCTTTTTCATGATTTGGAGAGAAAACTATAATAAGATTAAAGTTACAAGTGTTTCATTCCAAGAAATGAAACTACATTTCTCAACTATAGGTTGAAATGACTTACATTTTATCCATGTTCCCAACCATTTAATAAACAATAAATTTCTTAAGAATGTGGTACGATCTATAAAATAAAGCTAAAATTATTTATTCCAAACACCAAATCCCATAATCTATCGGTATGCCATAGGGTTATGATCCAGTATGAATCAACATACTAACTCAAACATATTTCAACTACTTTTCACTTTATATAAAAATTAATACATATATTAGTGTATATAATATATAAATTCAATACTTAAGTAAGCCTTAAAAATTACGCATGCACTTAATATAAACAACATGTTAAATACCTACAATATATGATTACAAATTGTAATTGTAGTAGAGAATTTCATTTGTTTAACACTTGACTAATAAAATGCAAATGCTAATACCGAATAACTCTATAAAAAATAATATTACAACAAACTTATGCAAAATGACTTTCCAAAAGAGTTGCTATTTTCAAAAATAATAGTATCACCTAAAATTTTGTTCAGTAGAGTGTGAGATACTAGCTCAATGTATGGAGGTTCATCATTTAGTCATAATAATTCATATATGGTTAATTAAATGGTTTACATCATATACAATGAAATCATGGTAGTTAAATGCAACATTGACTACCAAAATAATATAAAAATCACAACATTTTCCAGAATACTAGGAATAACTATGAACATGAAATTCTTGGATCCTCTTTCAGGACCCCTTATTGATTTTATTAACACCCATATCCATATGAAGTGTATATTATTAGCATGTGAAACTGTCATATGTAGATACGGTCTCACTATACAAGACCTAGAGTTGACATGATATTCTAAATATATAAATGAGCTCCTCTCCATGTAGCTTTGGACTTAAAGTGGGGTTGCTACAACTGGTATCAACAACTACATCAACTGGTCAGATATATGAGACTCCTTCTATGAACATTGTGCATAGCCAAAAAGTCAAAGTACTCTAGCTCAGCTACCTATAATATTGGTTATACAAGGGATGACTTGCGAGTAGTACTGGACTAGGTACTGCCAGGATGTCCAATTAGTGTTGGTTGTCAAACTGTAACTATTTTGAAACTTGGTACCATTATCTATCATTCGAGTTTTTGATTTAGGTAGAATGTCCTTATATATATACTTCAAATATTGGCTTACATGTAAGAAACCTAAAGTTTTCCTCCCTAACCTCAATAGTTCAAGGGGACAAAATCTAATATCACTATCAAATTAACAAAGATCACACATTGAAAGAATGTGTATATATAAGAATCAACAACACTCACCACTTAAATTCAAAGGAATGTGTATTAATATTTTCGTTACTCTTTACAAAATTAAATCTACACATTCATGGTGAGCATTGTGAATAATCATACCAGACATAAAAGGGATCTGCAATGCATTTACACTATGCACTTGCTAACAAAAAGTTTCTTGCCATGCATCCATATCTATATTTGAACCAAAAATCATAAAATTGAAGATATTGATAACAAGTGCATTCAAAATATGGTGTTTCATACTTAGTAACAAAATTGAAATGTAAATTTCTTGGGATATTTCAATAATTGAGACATTCTTATATGAAAAAGAATTTTTACTAATAAAAGCAAAGCAGACATTTTATAGTAGATTGAGGTTCCATTATCAATGCATCTAAAATTCTCATATCATCATTTAGGGGGAGATAGCTTTGTAACCTTACTTCGATGGCTAGTATAAGAGAAAAAGATAACTAATATTCTAGCTATTCTAGTAGGGTACTTAAATCATCATTGAAAAGAACATAAAGCAATCCCTAGGAACCAATATTTATCTAGGAACCATCAACATTGCTTAAATATGCATGTCTTGTTTTTCAACATTTATGTCGATAAGGAACATAAATAAGAAACATACATATATACAAGCATCATTCAACATGTATAAAGTTACTCTTAGATGTTTAAGTCCATAAATACCATAATCACATTAGGTGGATTCAAAATACCTCATATCCATATATAACAAAACATTACTATATATCAGTCTAGGTACTAGTCAACTCTTCATCAAGGAAATGGACGATGTATAATTAAGGTTAAAACATATTCTTAACACTATAACCTTATAATTTTTTATTTCTTTAGGTTTATATAACTGCCTCAATGTTTCAAAATACTTTACTAGGGATATCCACTATTTAGGTTCAAGTAATTATAATCAATATTTAGGTATCATCGTTATCAATATATGACTTTGGGTTTCATCATTATTTAATGTTTATATTGTATTCTTAGATCATTAACATATGATCATTATAAAAAATAGATCTCTCAACCTTCGAGTCCTATATAGTTTACATATATCAATATGAGATTGATATGTAAATTCTTAGAGATGAGTTGAATTATTAAATATAAGTTGTGAACTCAATCCCTGAGTAGCTATCAAGATAAATTATTATTTGATTTCACACATTAGAATTAAAAACTTGGTCCTCGAGTGAATTCTATACAAAATTATGGATCTGATAAAATGTTGACATATGTTTTAACCACAAATATTATATTTTTATGCATGTAACAAACCTTTTATATATAACATGATAGCAATCTTAAATAATCAAAAAATTGTCAAAGGTTCCATAGTATTTTACATATTTTCTAAAGTTATGTGTCGTATTATACATAAATTTTGGATGTATGGTTCATTTACCACTATTTAAAAGATAAAAAATATTTCAAAAGAATCTTAATTATATGTATGTGATTTTTGAATCTTTTGATGGAAGAGAATCTAATTAAAAATTATCATGTAGTGGTCTACATTTGTTGTCAAACACACTACCTAAAGGGATATGTATATGCATCTATGGGTGTGAGGAATTCGCCAATGTAATTTAACTATCATCATCTTGTTCATCTATATTCTTATCTTCTAAATGTAACTTGACACACTCCATTTTGATGGACTTGAATTTCAATCAATAACACGTCCTTTCAAAGATAAAAGCTTTCCTAAGTTGTACCTAACCCTTGTGGTTTCCAACAAGGGTTCCTTGATGGGGGTTTTGCACCATGGTGGAGTAGGATATGTTGATTTGGAAATCCTTACCTTTGTGCTTGTATCACCCTTATGAGCCTTTTTGAAGCTCCATTACCTTCTTTGATCTTGTGGGTAGTCTTTAGAGGTAGTGGGTACACTCATAGAAGTGAGCATTAATTCAGCCTCTATGACAGATGATGGCGAGTTTTGGGTGCACTAAAGACTTTTCCAAGAAGTATGAACCCCCCCTATGATTTGGAAATATTTTAAGAGTGGTTTTTCTCTACTTTACAACTCTCCTTCCCCACCCCCCAACTCCTTTCTTCTTTGCATCACTACATTGAATGTATAATGGAGACATCCAAAAAAAGTAGGGAAGATCTCCCTTATCTCACACCATGGGGACTATGTGAAGGGTTGTTGGGAACTATGGGTTATATATATATATATATATATATATATATATATATATATATATATATATATATATATATATATATATCTTTAGATAGAAATGGGTGAGGTTCATGGTTGTTGAATTGGTGACAGTTGGATGGATTGTAGTTGTTGCTTCCTCCCTCTTATAAAGGTTATACAGATAAAACATGATAGCTATGTTTTTTGGGCATCTAAGGGCCTAATATCACCATAGAAATTACACACAACAAACTCACATTGTGTCCAGCCTTTAAGTCACATACTAAAGGATGACAAGGATAGCCAATGGTTGACAAACTTCATAAACCTTTGGATGATCCTCAAATAATCATTAATATATTAACCTTATAAAATATATCTCTGAGCAATGACTTCAAATCATATGAAACTTTTATTTATTTTCTAGTGATAGTTGGTGAAGCACCTAAAAAATGATCTCAAAATTTATACACTAGACTAGATAATTAAATAATTGAGTCACTTTGATACGCGTACAATATAATATAAATAATCAAATACCCTTCAAAGCTCCTCAATGAAACATAACATCTTTGATTACTTATCAGGAAATTAGGATTTCCTTGTATGAAAAATATATTTACTCTGAAGTTAAAATATTCCTTTACTACATAAATGTATCATGTTTCATAATAAAATTTTATTATTAAGATTTGTTCACTTAAAACTACCAAATATTCATCAATCATTTGAATAATATAGTTGGAACATCATATAAGATCATAAGATGTTGTTTTGATCATTGTCAAGTGTGCTTATTCATCCAAGACCAAATGGATGGGAGAAGTGATAAATAAAATATTACATTCACATCACATTAAATAGAATTTCATCCTTGATTTCAGGCTATTTCATAATCATGGTGACAGAAGAAAAAAAAAACTTCCCTTTTAGTTATGCTACCACTTCAAGGAGACCCAGCTACATATGACCAAGATTCATCATTACTTTAACCCACATCTAGAGTCTAAATACCAAAGTTAGAGTGCACACCACACCATAAATGATTGGAAGCACTTATCTTTCTTTTTCATCATATTTTATATTAGGGTTAAAGAACAATAACCCTAGATACTTATGGTTTTATATTTTCATTTCTTAAAATTATCACAGTTATCATCATTAATGTGGTTTTCAGCCAACATTACACACAAATGACATCATTGAAGGTGATTACTAGTCATGCTTGCATATTACTACTTCACCTAGTCATGTGAGTTATCACAAAACTTGAAGTCTAGCAGGGGGAGGTTTGGATGGAAAGCGGGTCCTCATGGATGCTCGGGCGTCGATGCTTGGAGGAGGAGTTGTCGTTGGTGAAGTTTTGTGGAAGAGGGCAGAAGAAAAGCAGGAGGGCATCATAGCGGAGCTTGGGAGAAGGTCGTGGCTTGTTGGTTGCTGGTGGTTGCGATCCAAGTGTTAGTGAGGGAGGTGCGAGGGGACGATGACAGACTGCGGGTGAAGGATGAAGGGAGGGAGACCGTGGTTGGCTAGGGTTGATCGTGGTCAAGCAAGGAGTAGAGGGAGAGGTGGACCATGGTTGCAGGTGTTGTGTTGATCACGATCGTTGGAGGAAGGCACTGCGGTCTGGTGTATGAGAGAGAGGGATCGCAGTCTCTGTTAGATGATGGGGTTACAGTGAGGCGTCGGGCAGTCGTGATGGTGGGAGCCGCGAATAGGTTGGAGAAGAAGAGGTCGCGAACAACGATGAGGTCATGGTGTAGTGGTAGCTACAAACAATCGCGAATGTGAGGAGGATGACGATGCAAGTCGAAGCTGGGGCAGGTGCTGATCGTGAGCGTTGGTGGTGAGAAGATGGCCGCGGTAAGGAGGAGAGGTGGGCCCAGAGGTCATGGTGTGAAGAGAGAGCCCTCGACGCTCTTGTGACTTGAGTAAAGAAGATATGGCCACGCTGGTGGATGGGCCTTGGAGATAGGGCCCATGTGCTCCAATTCGACTTGCACATAAAGATAAAATCCAATTAAAATCAAGATAAAGTCAATTAAGCTAAGTAAGCTTGTATATTAAAGGATATAGCGAATAAAAGCGAATAATCAGTGCAAAATTGGGCCAAACTAGGCGACTGAACCCAAATGAATGCGCATTCATCAAAACACCCCAAATTTAAACATTGCTCATCCTCGAGTAACACAATATCTAAAAAAGTCGCCAAATGAATACTTTCAACTCATGTGATTGCCTCATCTTCACATCACAATTGTTTCTTTTCTTCTCGGTATGACTAAGCATCTCAACATCGTGATATCACAGAATACATCTTACAATATCTTCATTCCTGAGTTCATTTCTCAAACACACTTCCTCTCAACATTTTCCAAAATCAATCATGTCTAAGAGTTTTTGTAAGAGTCCAGAGACACCCCCAGAACAATAGGTGTGCACCTGATATGACACTGGTGTTTTCAGGATAAGGGAGGTATTCGTTGTGCCAGTAGGTGGAAATGGGAGTGAAGGGTGGTATGGAAGGAAGAAATAAATCTCTCCTCTATTCTACTTGAGATTTTTATTATATGTTTGCAATTTCATTGATTGCATTTTTTTTGTGTGAATCTCTGCTCTATTTGACTTGAGATTGCATTTTTTGTGTGCGCATTGGCATCTTTTCTTGGTGGTACGCCCCTATTACATAGCGAGGGGTATGGAAGAAGTGAATAAAGAGGTAGGAGGTGTGCCACCCCAAACTTAGGGTTTGGCACTATTATGGCTATTTTTGTTTCTTTTTGATGGACAGAGGGGTAAGAAGATGATAGAAGAAGTGTAGAAGAGAGTTTAGATCAGAATGGAATTTGATTTACAATTCAATGCACCGGGTTGTTCTCCTTATCATACTCTTCTCAAATAATGACTTGACGTGGATCCGATGGAGATTCCATGCTATTGTTCCACTAGTCAGTTAGGAAGCACAATGTGTTTGATCCCTCTCAGTTCAATAGATTCTTGCCATTTTTACTGATCATGATGTTAAGATTCATAAGCTTCACACGGTGATTTCTAACCATTGGCTAGTTTCAGGAATTGTCCCCCTTGAGGCTTCGCTTCGGATAAGGAGGGTATAATGATTCAAAATTGCATGGAAAAATAGGATGGCCGGCTAGGTAATGGATTTGATTGAAACAAAAGCGTCGAAACTGCATCAAGTTTCTATATAAAACTACTTTGAAAACTTCAAAATTTTGAAATTTTTTAAAATTTTGAAATTTTTTGCTCAAAATTGCAATGACGAAATCTTAAGTCTGAAATAGATAGGAGTGGATGGAAAGTAAAGTACGTACCACCCACCCTCCACCCCGAACTTAGAAATTTGCTCATCCTGAGCAAACTCTAAATCTGAGATGGAGGGGAAAAATTGTGCCGGTTGGTCCACCAGATGTGGTTGCATTCCTTTCGGCGATGCGTCCTCCATCCGAAATTTCAAAAATGAAAATTATCAGTACTTAAGACTGCATCTTGCGATGCATTGTCTACCAGGTGCAAAAATTCCTAAAAACAAAATTAAGGAAAAGTTCTAATTCAAAATTAAAAGTAAAAACAAAATTATTGATTGGGTTGCCTCCCGACAAGCGCCTTTGTTTTACGTTGATGGCTCGACGTGGATACTATCACCATGGTGGGGTTCTAGGTGGAACTTGAACTGGATTGACATGTTCTTTTGGTGGTTTCTTTCTCAGCCATTCATTTATCTTTGATTTGATTCTGGCATCTTGTATTCTTCCCCATAAAGTGTGAACATTGTCAGAACACACAGGGAAACCACTTGAGTTTTGTTGAATTGTTCTCTGTTTCTCAATCTGAGGTGGAGAATAGTTGTAGGGAATCTGAACGACTTCATTGATAAAGTAGTGCTCTTGATTCTCGGAAGAAAAGTTCATTTTTTGATGCACTATCCCTTCCTTATAGCAATGTTGGTCATTAACATCAATCAGATATGGATCCGGGGGATGTTCTCAGTAGAAACCACAATCCAAATCTTGTTGTGGAGGAAAGACTAAATCAGTGACCTCCATCTGTTGGGCTATCGGTGCAATCCAGAAGGTAGTTGTTTGAGGAGGCTCATGGACTACCAAAGGAGGACCAGTATGTGTAACGACAGGGTTGAGAGGTGTCTCCTCCGCAGTTGGTGGTATTTATTTCGTCTCTACATAGACCAGTTCACTCTTAGTCTCCTTTTCATCATGGTCCTCTTCTGAGGGAATGTCAGAATTTGAGGAAAGGAATTTCTGCTACATCTGAGTAAATTGGTTAACATGGTCAACAAAATACGCCTCTTCTTCAGTAGTGCTTTCCTTTGAACTTTTGGATGTATAGAAATCAAAAGATTTGTTCCCCACTCTTAGGGTCAAAATTCCAGCTTCAACATCAATTAGAGCTCTAGCAGTGGAGAGGAATGGTCTTCCAAAAAGGAGGGGATAGCATGGATCCTCCTTGATGTCCATAACTATGAAATCACACGGGACATATAGGTCTCCAAGCCTTACAGGGATATCTTCTATGATGCCAACTGGCTTGATCATTGAGGAGTCAACAAGCTCGATGGACATTCTAGTGGGTAGGAAGTTGGTGAGGCCTAGTTTGTTGCATAGGCTAAGAGGAATGATAGAGATGCTAGCCCCAAGATCAACTAGACCTGGTCAGTTGATGGAATTGCTTATCGAGCTAGAAATTCCAAAAGATCCAGGATCCTTATGCTTGCGAGGTATCCTATCCATCACTAAATCAGATGATGTTCTTGCCAGTTTCACTGTCTGATGATCTTCAGTTTTTTATTTCCGGCTAAGCAGGAGTTTGAAGAACTTTGACCATTGGGGCATCTCATCCATGGCATCCAAGAGCAGAATATTGACATACAACTTTCTCATGATTTCTTTGAACTTGTTGAACCTAGTATCGAGCTGGGTAAAACTAAGTCAACTTGGAAATGGTATACGAGGTTTATACACTAGAACAACTGGCTCAGGCGAGTCTTCTGCATCAACAACAATAGGTTCCTCAGAACTTGCCTTGTCGGTCATATCATTCTGAGTCACCACTGCGCTATGCTCAACACCTTGGACATTTGTCACGGTGACAGGAGTCGTGGGTTCTGTTAAGACCAAGCATGAACGGGTTTTCACAGCTTTAAGTTGTTCCACGTGCTTCGGGTTGTCTTCTGGTTTCTCAACTAAAACTCTAGCAGGTGGCTTGAGACTAGCTGCAAGTTGAGCTAGTTGAGATTCAATGGCCTTCTGGTGGGCTTGCTGGTTAGCTATCAATGTTTGTTGCGACTGCAACATCTTATGAATGGCCGACAGTTTGTCATCTGGAGAAATGGGACCGACTTGATGTTGATAAGGGACCTAGTTTGGATCTTAAAATTGATTCATGTACTGGAGATTACTTCTGAAGTTACCTTGGTTTCCAAAATTATGTTTTTGGTTATACTAGTATCCCGACAGACCTCATTGTTGATTGTTTGAACCAAGTTGATGTGAGTTTACCTCTCTAGAAGGATTTCCATATTGAAAACCGGGATGGTTCCTATTGTGATTTGGATTTTAATAACCTTGACCAGGGATAGTGTTGACAGCATTCAAACTTTCCATTTGACCATTATCTCCTTGTCCACTGACTTTGCCCAGAATAACATCATAGAGAACATTTCATGATAAAGTAGAGTGATTGGTACCTTTACACACTTCACAGAACAATGAAGCTAACTTGACTTGCTCTTTTTGTTGAGGGGGCGAGTGTATTATTTCATAAGCATCTATAGACGATTTGAGGTGGTCTTTCTTGGCAATTAGAAGCTTTAGAAACTCCACAATAGACTTATATTCAGGAGTAGCTTCTTCCATAGCAACCTTCAACTCTCCTTTCCCTACTGGTCTACCCCAATTAGCTTGATTTTTAGCACCAAGGGTGACAACCTTCCATGCTCTATCATAGCTTTGATGCATGAAGTTTCCTCCAGATGAGGAGTCTATGAACTTCTTGATGTCATCATCCACACCCCTATAAAAGATTGCAATGAGTTGATTCTTAGGAATGCTATGATGTGGACACTTGCGTAGGAGCTCTTTATATCTTTCCCATGCTTTAGCTAGGGAATCTCCAAGGACCTGAGTGAATTGAGTTATATGTCCCCTGATTTCCTAAGTGAGAGAAGGATAGAACTTTTCCAAAAAAAACATTTTGAAGTTGTTCCCAAGTGGTGATGGGTTCGTATTGCAAGGAATTGTACCAACTTATAGCTCTATCAGTAAGAGAATACTTGAAGAGACGGAGTCTAATGGCATCATATGTGACTCCATTTTTCTTTGTCATAGCACATAGATCTATAAACCTCAGAAGATGTTCTTGATTATCTTCTCCTTGCTTACCGTAGAAAGGGCTATTCTGAAGCAGTGTAACCCAATGTGCTCTTATCTCAAAATTTGGAGCATTGATGGGAGGAGGTTATACTGGGTGATGAATGTCAGCAACTTTTGGGATTGAGAATTCTCTCAGGTCTTTTTGTAACTCGGCTTGTTGAGCTGCTTGGATTTCTTCTTGAACTATAGCTCAGGCTTCTTGCATAAGCCTATCTCTTTGCACATTAAGGGCTTGGTACCCTTCAGGCTATTTCCTCCTCTTATGCCATTCTTGCTTGGTTCTCTCTGTTCTGATGAAGAAAGGTTCTGTCTGTCTCAGGGCCAAAGCTAGCAGAGAGTTCGGGACTGTCCAAACGGTGCATACACTAGACTTTGTGGGTACCTAGGATGGAAAGATCTTTCGGTAGTAAGATGGATGGAGTAGAACCGAATTCAAGTATATATGATCGATAGTATCAAAAGTAAAATAAAATCCTAGATTAGTCTTAATAGAACTATATTTAACTAGATGATTTCGTTGTCCCGGCAACGACGCTAGAATTTGACGTGGAATATTATCACACCAACAAACTCACCCAGGGATGAAATCCTTGGGTTTTTAACCAAAACCTTGTACAATAATACCACCTGTAAGTGGACAGGTCTTATCACAGTATAGATGAGGATCAAATCCCAAGGGACAACATTTTTAAGAATCTTTTACTAGTCAAATCTAGTTGAATCAAGACTAATATTTAGAACAAGGTTGGTTGATTTGAGTTTAATTAAACTAAATGCAAGGAAAGTAAAGAGCATGTTAAAAGTTGGATTAAAGATTAATGATGTGGAATCACTGGGGTGGTCTTGGGTTTCACCACCGCTACACATGCAAACACATCCAAACATAAACATCCAGGAAAGATATAACTATCCAAATAGAGCTGCTGCAAAACCCCCCATATGGGTGTCAGGTTCGCGTAAGCATCACCTTAGGTATCAGATGTATCGTCACCATCCAGATCACATACTTACGGCTCTGAAGATACAAAAATCCAAATGAAGCTGTGGCCCTCCCTGCGGGATGTTTAGGCACACAAAAGCGTCACTGTGGGCTAGATGGCTCATCCCCTCATAGATCATACACTTACAGCCTCAAGGAATCCCATTCTATTTCTAGTTTGGGAGTCAACTACGTTAATCGACATTCAAATCCTACATATTGAAGTTCTCATGACATAGGAAAAGAACTAGATAAATGCAAGTAGGTGATCAATCCACAAGCACACATTGAAGATTAACAACGAAATGAAAAGTTATATACATTGCCATGGAATGTTTAACAAATGGACATGAAAGCATGGGAAGTGGGGCTAGTCCCTGCACCCCAGTGAAAGGAAACTACTCGCTCATGATGAGAGAAATAAGAAAAACAAGAGAGAGAAGATTCTACCATGAGCATGGTGAAGAAGATGATCGTAGTTCGATGGAGAAATGGTCTTCTACACAACATCATGGCAGATCTGGACGAGGAGGGAAGAACACCACAACAGGCGGGGTAGATCTTCTCTCTCCACCTTCTATGTCTTCTCATAGTCGTCAGTCACAGCAGGAAGAGCAACTTGTGAATGCGATGGACGGCAGTGGATGGAACAGATAGATGGATGCAATAGATCTAGATCTGGATGGATGGAGTGGCTTGCACCAGGGGTCGAACGCTTCTTAGGTACAACATGGATGTGGAGGAGACTGTTTCCTTAGGCTGAGGACAGACCTACAACCTAATAGCGTATGGAGAGGGACCCTTTCGAGTGAGGGGGTAGAGGCCTATTTATAGGCCCAGGATACCACTAGATTTATCAGTTTTGCACCTGGGTTGAGGTGTGTATGCCTACCCTGGTCGCGGTTTGCTATTGTGCGATTGCCTAGGTCATGGTTGCTTTTTGCACATTGGTAACTGATCGAGGTAAGCTCTCTTGTCTTGGTCACAGTCCTTGTTTGCACAGACCTCAGGTGTGGTCTCTGTGACCGCAGATGTGGTCTCATAGGCATCAGGTCGCAGTCCTTTTTTCTTGCATGATCGAGTCTCTATACACTGCGGTCTTGTTTCCTCTTGGTTGAGGTCTCACTCTGGTCGCGGTCCTCAGACTTGCTGGAGTTGTGGTGTTGATGAGCCAGGAAGTGGGGACGAGGTGTTGGTCATGTGAAGGTGGATGGATTCGTGGCTACTGGAGCATGGGCGGGCGTCGATGGATGCTTGAATCTGCTTGGACCTCGTTGGTGTAGAAGGCCGCGGGCAACGGATGCTAGTAGGGGGAGGTTTGGAGGGAAAGCGGGTCCTCATGGATGCTTGGGTGTTGCCGCTTGGAGGAGTTTCTATCATTGGTGAAGGTTTGTGGAAGAGGGCAGAAGAAAAGCATGAGGGCATCGTAGTGGAGCTTGGGAGTAGGTCACGACTTGTTGGTTGTTGGTGGTCACAATCTGGGTGTTGGTGAGGGAGGTGCGAGGGGACGATGATAGACTGCGGGCGACGGATGAAGGGAGGGAGACCGTGGCTGGCTAGGGTTGATCGCAGTCAAGTAGGGAGTAGAGGGAGAGGTGGACCGCGGTTGCAGGTGTTGTGTTGATCATGATCGTTGGAGGAAGGCACCGCAGTCTGGTGTATGAGAGAGAGGGATCGCGGTCTCTGTTAGATTATGGGGTAGTAGTGAGGCTTCGGGCGTTCGTGATGGTGGGAGCCGCAAACATGTAGGAGAAGAAGAGGTCGCGAACAACGATGAGGTCGTGGTGTAGTGGTAGCTGTGAACAATCATGATGGTGAAGAGGATGATGATGCAGGTCGAAGCTGGGGCAGATGCTGATCGCAAGCGTTGGTGGTGAGCGTATGGTCACAGTGAGGAGGAGAGGTGGGCTCGGCGGTCGTGGTGTGAAGAGAGAGCCCTTTACACTCTTGTGACTTGAGTAAAGAAGACATGGCCACGCTGGTGGATGGGCCTTGGAGATAGGGCCCATGTGCTCCAATTTGACCTGCAAATAAAGATAAAATCCAATTAAAATCAAGATAAAATCAATTAAGCTAAGTAAGCTTGTATATTAAAGGATATAGTGAATAAAAGTGAATAATCAGGGCAAAATTGGGCCAAATGAGGCGACTGAACCCAGATGAATGCACATTATCACTCATGCAGATGAAAGATCCTCTTATATCCATCTACCTATCTATTTACATGGTTAGGTACCCTAATTTGAAGAATAGGGTTGAGATATATCATAGGAACCATAATATGGTTACTCATAAGTTTTATAATTTAATATTTTCTTATAAATATTTCTCAATTAGGTCCCATGACCTTCTCACTATGGGTATCACCCTACCTAGACTTCACCATATCACTTATTCTTACACTACAGTCCCTTCCTTGTAAATAACTTTAATCTCATGTCAGTTCCCAACCATCTCTCTTATCTTATCTCAACTTTGATAGATATAATTTCCACTTACGATGTGTAGCACAACCACACCAGAAAAATATTCATTTGAGTCTTATATGGTTCTAGGTTGGCTAGTGATGCATGCACACCAAGGCTAAAAAAAGTAACCCCAAGAGTGCACTTTCAATAAGACACTTCACAATGGCACGAGCTCGAGATGTAATATAGGAGTAGCGACAAGTAAGGGCTTGAGTCCACATGGAGAGATGTGGGTACTAGACCTTGTTTGTTTCGAGATTCCTATTGAAGAGTGTAGGCTTTTTAGGTTTAAAATTTTGGATTTGGTTTAGACTAAGCGTGCATGAATTTAAAGGAAGAAAGGATTAAACCTAGGTTAACCTACACAAACAAGACCAACTAACAAGCAATGAGATAAATAAACTAAATTTGACTAGAAGTGGAAAGAGAGAGAAATTAGCTATACTATACTATGAATTATGCTAAAAAGCAAGAAAAGACTGTAATAAGAAACTAACTAGAAAATCCTAGAACAAATAACCAAGAACAAAAAATTATAACTTTGGAAAGGGTTAACTAACATGAGAAAAACAATAAATTAACTACACAATAGAAACTATCTAATACTAGAATTGTGTAGGGGTATCAAAGAGGGTTGGTTGTTAGTACGTATTGTTTAGCTATCCCACATTTCAATCAATATCAGCCTCACTTGGTGGTACAATTGAATCAGGGAACTCGATTTTGAGAAGAAGAAAGGGTGGAAATTCATACAAACCATCAAAATTGAAGTAAGCTCTTTGAAATCTATAGGTCCTTTTTGGATGGAGGGGGAGAGTGACACATGATCCTTCGTTAGACTCCATCATCCCTTGAAAATTCCATTGGCCATGGTGGTTTCTGACATTCCATTTCCTTCAGAAATAGGGGAGCTTCCTTGCAACTCTCTATTGGAAAGAGATCTTTATCAAAGGAGAGGAAGCTCGAATAAAAAGGAATGAGCCTCTAGTCATACTTATTGATGCAAAAACCTAAAGTCAAGATGCAAGGACTTGAATCAGATGGCGGTGGAATAGGATCAATCTTTCACTAGATGTTGAAGATGAATATCAAGCATGAGAGGGAAAAAACTCCTCAATATTAGGTTTTAACAAGAAATAATAGTAGTGGGTCGTTTGAGGTTATGAAATTGTTTATCATTCCAAGGTTATATTCATGCAAAAACAATCCAGCAATTATGATACAAACCAAACAACTAAGGATAACGAAGTTGGAGAACTCTATTATACTATTTGGACATGGGTGGCATAGGATGGGTAGTGGAACTAGTCCTTATTGACTCCTATCCAACCTTATGAGGATCAATTGACTAGGGGATAGGTAAACTCCAACCAAGACCACTCTATTCTAGGTTTCTAAGAGTGACTCCCTGATGCCTTTGGTGGCAAGGGATGGCATGGAATGTAGGAGTAGGGTGTTTCACCTCATGCTACCTTCCATCCAACTTCTCAACATGCGATTTCAAAAATGTACCAAGAGAGGAATACCTACACACTTAGATATCACACCTAGAGTTAGTGGAGTAGAGGGTTAGGTGGGAATAGAGGACTCTACTTAAAGATTCACTAGTTGGACTTAGGAGTTTCTCCTCTTCTAGCCTCATATTTTCCCTTCTCTCTATACCTTATGTGTTTTGTACATCAATCACCATGGAAAGAGATAGGAAATATTTACAAGAAGAAACATAGCACATTATAAAGAAATCAAAGTGTTTTGGAATACTAATTTTCAAAAATGGCATCAAAGACACATATCCCCCCTCCAAACTTCCCACCAAAGGGGTTTAGCTACTCATTGTATGAGAAAAGGCTAAAATAGAGAAGAAAGAGATATAAATAAAAATGGAGATATGGGTAGATCACTTGTTTTGTTTCTCTAGAATCATTAATCTCAAACTCCTCCTCTATCCTAATGTGGAAATCATGGAAATGGAGTAGAGAATGGCCAAATCCCTAGAAAATTAGGATTTTGGGTTGGAAGGTAAAAGGAAGTGGAAAGGAGAGGGTAGGGGAGAATTGGTGGTAGAATTGAATGCTAGGCGAAGCTGATCTCTGACCCTCATCACCCACTAAGACTTATGTAGGTCTAGGGTGTCTAGGGTTAAGTACGTGCAAAGTGGTAATAGTGGTATTAGGAAACATTAGGGTTTTGAGAGGTAGTACGAACATTCTAGGTAGAATAGTTGTGGTGGGTTAGTGATGAATGATTGTGGTATGTGGGAATGGTCGTGGTAGAGTGGGATAGTTTTAAGGAAAATGGGAGGATATGTGTGTAGGTATCATGATCATAGTGTGTACCATGATCGTGGTGGCATGAAGGTATAATGAATGTGGTGGATACCACATCATTGATGAGGAGGGTAGGATATGTGTGTAGGTATCATGATCATAGTGTGTACCATGATCGTGGTGGCATGAAGGTATAATGAATGTGGTGGATACCACATCATTGATGAGGAGGGTAGAGGAAGCTCATGGTTGTGAGAACATATGTGGCCTTGGTTGGATACCACTATTGTGGTGAGTGAAACGACCATGGTAGCCTCCACTCACCACAATCATTCTTATATAGACGATCTTGATGGCCAGCTTGTCAAAAATTTGTGAAGACTTTGAAGGCCTTGTGATTGGGGTAGTAGAATGGTCATGAAAAATTACTACAGTTGTTTTTGGGGTCTTCTCTTGCACTTGAGTTCTTCAATTGGCAATCCATGGGGCATTTTTCTTGACTTCAATTGTGATCATTTGGGGTAAGTTGGGGTTGATTGTGGCCTCACTTCGGAATCCTCCAAATTCGAGTAAGTCCTAGGATCAATCTTCATATCTCACTTCCATGAAGCAGTGATCAAGGTACATGCGAATCATGTAAAAAATAATTCATAAATGCATTTCACATAAAACACAATTTATTGGAGAATCTATGTATCATGATGTAAATAAAGAGAAAATGGAACAAGATGAACCCAATCAAGGGCTTCATTAGAAGTTTTTCATGATCAAACCTATGGAAATTAAGATGGAGGCCAATGAGATATTTATTATTGTTAGATGTCGCACTCTTCTCCTACATATAGGAAAGGATACAAGAATAAGGAAGTGAAACTTAACTCTAATAGGCCAAGACAATTAGGCCCACACAAAATTAGAAACAAAGTTACGATAACTGTAACACTCCCCTTCTAGATGGATTATGGGTGAAACACATATCCATCTTGGACTTATAAGACTCAATTAGATGACATGACAAACAAAAAGTTTCACTTTCCATACAAGATTTTTACTCCCCCTTAAACATGTCTCTCCAAAAACTGAGTCGATGATGCCTCCTTTGAAGTTATGTTCTACGGGCTAGAATGCTTGAGATTTAGAGAAGATCTTCTAAAATGCATATGGAATGAAGAACATCACCATGAGTCTGGAGAAATGATCAAAACACCATGACTATGCCACATTCACTAGAAAGGAATGTGTGATTGGAATATGCACAATTAAAAAGATCCAACAATGTAGTAGTAGAGGTAACTGGAAACATACACATTATGAGATGATGATGACTAAAAATTTGATTCATCTAGAGTGTGACTCTTATGGAGCTTGATGGGATGAAAGATGCCATAAAGGAAGCCCAAGTTGATCACTTAAAAAATCATCTTGTCACTTGAGAAATGGAAATTGCAACTTCAAGAAGACACGAATGAAATAGCTCGATTGAGATAAAATTTGGAAAAATCATCAACCTTGCAGGCATAGTATTTGTATTCTTGATGTTGATGAGCCTCTAAAAAGTAACAATCCATCTTATGAGATGCAGCGTGATCGCCAAAAAAACTAATACCAAAGGGAACAAGAGGCTGGAATAAGCGCACCAAATTTTAACCCGACGCGTGTAAATGTTGTAACAAAGATTCTTCAACATTGCATACAAATGGTGGCCTACTAGAATAAGATAAGAATATATAGACAAACCAAGTGTGTATAATGTCACAAAGATGAAGAAACACAATGTCATTGGAAAAGAGATACACCAATGACGCATTAGAAGCACGACGCTTAGTGGGAATGAAGCACCACAAAGACATCAAAAGATGGGTGTGTGTAATAGTAAGAAGCTCCATGAAGATTATAATAGCGACACATACCATATCTCTATTTCTTTTCATTCTCCCTCTTTATATTTTTCTCACACTCTCTTCATACTCCTCTATCCTGTATACATGAAATGAATGAGTAATTGGTGTGGAAAAGAGAAAATACCCCTCTACATATGGAAAGGGATGTACACATGAGGGATGGCAGGGGGAATAAATTTTTCAAATGAGAGGAAGCAAAAAAACAACATGGTGTTGTGAGAACCCATAACGCTAAACGAGATTACTCAAAGCTCAAAACACGATCGATCACTAATTAATCACATAGCAAAAAAAGAGGGTAAATTAAAACGGATTAAACATTCCAAGCTTATTTAAAAACATTTACATAAGGGCCCAACATCTTGCATATACTCACATATCATGCCAAGTATCCTTTACATTTACTATGTGGCTTCAACCACAACATATACATACAAAAGACCATTATCCACATATACCAAATATACAAGCATCAAAATGCTACCAAAAGCTTGAGCCGATTGAAACATCATATATAAACTTTCATGCCCATACTTGAGAGTACATGGATGACTCTAGCACACACTAGACATCTAAACAACCTTCTCTAAGGTCAATCACCATAGCTCCTCCTTGTTTCTACAGGTCTGCTGCCACTGCTACTGATCACCTAAAAAGATATGGTGACCTATGAGGTGAGACACATGTCCCAATGAGAGATATAACTCTCAACAACACTTATTGATTACAACAAGTTGAGTAATTAAACAGATAGAACATATTATTTAACAGAATAGAAATATCAGATACAAAACTTCTTGAGAATAGTTCAAATCAGAATCTTATTTGTAGCATTGAAAGGTTAACATCATTCTCAGGAGATCAAGTGTAATTAGCATCACGGGCATAACTATCATCATGAGTCTAACTAGCATCTTGAACATAGATAAGTAGTAGTATGTCTACATCATAAGTAGATCTAACAACATAAGCACAACTATCAGCATAAGCATGATCAACAGTATAAGCATATCTAAGTACATAGGTGTGGCTAACAGTATAAGCATATCTAAGTACATAGGTGTGGCTAACAGTATAAGAATAGTTAACAACATGAGATAAACAACATCATAAACATAACCAACAATATAAGTATACCTACAACATAAGCATGGATACTTCTCTTATTGCACTATACATCATTTTATGGGAAGAGAGAAAACAAGGATTATCATCCAATGTGAAGCGCTATGTATAACCCTAATAGATATGCTACACAGTTGGATTACATCTTTTATTAAGCCTTGTGGAGTTTGAGGTGTACCACTCAGACTCCAACTGACCACTGTGAAGTGCTATTCAGTTCCGTATAAGATCTAGGAGAGTTGGAGTCATAAGATCTTCCAATCTCGGTCAGTACGAGTGAAAGGTAGTGGCATAACAACCAAGATGCTTGTAGTGACATATAGTCAAGTTGCTAACACCAGCCTATCCTTGGTATAAAGATCACAACACTTAGAACCATGATATATAAGAGCCTATAATTCGAGGTACAATCGTAGTTTCCCTCAATCACATCATATATAAAAATATCTGAGACATGGCCTCAACCGCTCTCGGTCTGAGGCATGACTACAACCATCCTTCATAACCTTGGGTTCAGGATGTACACTCCCTCCACCCCGCATACTCAATAGTATGCACTCTAATTTTTCCTTAGGAATACCCGTTCCTCATACAACAAGTTTCAACACTGAATGGTTCTACAGCATTGGGCACTACATGATTAGGGTTTCACTTGATTAGTTAATACCATTTGGGTGTATTAAGGTTGCATCAAACAAGTGGACATACAAACCCTAGTTTATTTCTAACAAGAACATATGTATAACAACTCCAAAAGATATAAAACATACGAGACATAATTACTCATCTCAACATCACATGGTACTATCTCATTGCCATTCATGAGACTATACTTGTCACCACACCATCATAGGATATAAATCCTTATCACATTATCCCAGGGTACCAACCCTTGTCAACATAAAGAGGATTACACCTCCATTAGGTCCCAATACATGCCAAAGGGTCATTAAGACCATCATATCATTTCCTTCATGATCATCATTATATTTTAACACCTTAAAGAAGGTTCATACCATCACCATACTTGTGATATATAGGTTCAACATAATATTGCATTAAAGAGATATGATGTTCACATAGTAGCATAAAAGAAGGCATCAATCATAAGGCTATCATAACCACTAGTTAACATTTAGGGTTACAAAATTATTATATAGAATATTCCTTCATCATTTCACACAAGGAATCTAACTATGATTAACCATCATTCCTTGATTGCATTAAGTTCATTTCAACAAGATTGGTGGTTGTGATGTTACAAATCAACACCTCAAACTAAACCATAGGTTCATACACTTAGGCTCAAGAGCATCCTTGACACACAACATCTCTATCTGACCATGGATGCACAAGGTAAATCCTTACCATATAATCACATATTGTCCTCAAGTATGGATCCATACATAACTCAAGATGTAACCTTCAGATTGTAGCTTCAAACCATAACCATAAAAACTTAGGTCTCAACAAACCATTGAATTGTATAAAAGCAAAACCATCATATTTGTATTGATTTGAGGGAAAAGGTAAGACTACAAACTCATGGGCTCAACACCATCGATTCTAAATCGTCAAATTCATATAATCAAATCAGGTGCAGCAAGAACAAGCCATAAAATCATAAACTATACATAAAACTATTGGTTTCAAGGCAAATAAGACATTTGAAACATGTGCATCAATAACTACCATTGGATCATGAGAAGCCATAGGACTATACACCTAGAAGGACCATCATTTGCTAACTTCAAAAGCACTATCAGTTGTGGACTTTTGGTCCACCATACAAGACCCAGATGTTTGATAAGCAAAAACCATCAAATTATGACACTATAAAGACCATCGACTTTGAAAATAGGGTAACCATTGGTTGTTGAACCATCGACCCAGTCCAACAATTGGTTGATGAACCATCGACCCAGTGCAACCATTCGTTGATGAACCATCAAAACTAGTCCAACCATTGGTTGATGAACCATCGACCCAGTCCAACCATTGGTTGATGAACCACTAAGTCAGGGAAACCATTGGTTGATGAACCAGTGAAGTCATTGAGTTTGGCACCCAATGAGACCATCCAGTGTTGTAGACATGTGGAAAATAAGCTTCCAACATCAAGTAAAACTATTGAATGTGAGGGGGGAGAAAACCATCAAATTTCACCACTTGATGGAGTACCAAGACCATCATTTATTGAGCATATGAATGTCCACAAAAATAACTAAGTCAAACCATCAGTTAGCACAAGAAAGGCAACCAAAACAGCTCCAAGAAGAAAACCATCGGTGTGCATCTCAAGGAAGGAAAACAACTCAAAACTCTATACGAGAATCATCATTTAAGAGAGAGAAAGCCATCATTTTCTACAAGCAATATTGGTTTAGAGCTTCCACTACCAAAGGAAGGTCGTGCACAAGGTTTAGGGTCCATACAAGGAGATAAACCACCCAAGAACTACCACTTAATCTCAAACCCTAAGCAAAGATAGGATCTTTCTACTTAGAACTTCATTTTTAAGCAAGATCTAGTACATGCAAGCTAGGAGTAAGCAATAAACGTGGAGAAAGTTATATAACTCACTCTAGGATAAATATGAAGCTCCAAACAGAAAGGTACCTCGAGTAAAGAAGGAAAAAGCCCTAGTTTGAGCACTCCATTCAGCCAAGCTAGCTCCTTCTCCAACAAGGAAGCAAACCCTAGGTCAAGGAAGCAAGAAAGAAGTGTTCTTCAAGCTCTAGCTCAAGCTCCACCATGAAACACCATGGGTTTTACCAATAAGAAGAGATAAGGAGGTAGAGTATCAAGAAAAACTAAGGGAAAGATGGAGATCTTACTTGCCTAGGTCAAGAACAAGTTAAGGAAGCCTCACGAGCTCTAAGAGAGGGTAGATCTGAACCCTAAGTGCACATGCAAGGTAGATCAGTCACCTTCTTCTACCTTGGTCTCCTTCTTCTCCTCCAAGAAAGGGGGAAAAATTTATAAACATAAAGGAAGAAGAAAGTCATTCCAAAAGGTTTGTTTTCATGGAAGGGGGAAGGTTAAGAAGCTATGGGTGAGAGAGAAGAGAGGGTTGAGGTGTCCTACCATGATTTCCATGTGTCCATGGCCTAAAGCATCACGTCCATGCAAAGAAGTAGGTCCATAGGTTGTTAGAGTCTGTAGGTCCATCGGATCATGGCTTCTTAGAGTGGCCATCAAGTTTCAAAGCATGGTGACCATTGGTTTTGGACCCTTGGTCACAAAAGGTGAAAAATTATCATTTGAGCATCTCCCTAGGTGAACCATCGATACAAGATGATCCAAAGAGAAAATCATCAACTGTCAAACTTATAGGGACCACCAAGAACCCAACATAGGATCCCAACACCATCGGATCCCTTCAACCAAGGGATACCATCGAGTTTTAGCCTTCAAGGTAGCTCATCCATGAGGGCAAAACCCCTAACTCAACCCTATGTAGATATCACCATCAAACCAAGGTGCATCTAGGAGCCCCATGGCACAAATAACTCAATAATTATATGAAAAAATGTGAGGCAAAATAATCATGTGAAAAATTGTAAGAAAACCCCTAGATATGGATAAATTGTAGAAAAGCTCAAAATTAGCACAAAATTGCATAACTTGCTCAAACAGTGTCCACATTGGGCCAAACTTGAAAATTAGGTTTGTCACATGATATCAAAGCCCATATTAAGGTTATATTATGGATTTTAAGCATTAAATTAGGTAAGAAAGCATGTTCAACCAAAAATCAAGGTTAGGGGTCTTATATGTGTCCTATCGTTTTTCCTTTACAAATTAGCACAGGGTTTTTTGTTTCCACTATGTCATAGATATAATGATAATGTGAGTCATTATGTTATATGACATAATAAGATAGATACAGATAGAAAAATAAATGTATCTATGTGTGACCCAAAAAGGCACATCTTTTCAGCCTCTAGGCCGACAAATGTAGGGGGCATAGATTACATATCCAAATAATGATGTGATTAGCCGTATGCATATTGAGTATGTAGGGCTATTTGGTAGTCTTGGAGGTTGATCTAGGAAGATCTCAGTACGTTTTTAATGGGAGATCAAGTAGAGATTTTGTAAAAATAGAACGTCAAGGCAAATTAATAGTAGGGAGTAATTAATTGTAGGCCCAGATGATCACCAACGATAGGATGATCGTGACACCATACTTGAGACAGAAATCCACCAGACCTTTCAAGTTGTATTTCCCATTCTCATTTATGACTTATAATAGTAAGGAGTTGTCACATATATTTCTATTACCTAAATCCTTACTCCTAGTGTCTAGACAACCAAAGGCGAGTGTACATGTGTGTCCATCCCTAGAATGGAACATAATTTCACACAAGAAATATATATATATATATATATATAGAGAGAGAGAGAGAGAGAGAGATAGGCTGGAATACACTTGAGTGTATTTGGAGTAGAATACGCTCAAGTAGTTTTACATGATGTAGTATGTTTTTCTAAAATCTAATTTGTTGATCTTCTTAAACATCTTTTCAATAGCTCATATATAAAATTTGAGCCCATTTGGACATTTATAGGTCATTTTATAAAGACAATAAAAATAATACATTTCAAATTAGTTTTGTGCGTCAATTTTTTTCCCTCTAATGAATGACTTACACTCATCCAAATGGTCTCAAAATTTGTATGTCGACTAATTATAGTATGACAATGAAGATCAATGGTTTACATTTTGCAAAAAAATAGTCTTCATATGCAGACACCACTTGAGTGTAGCATGTGATCTGCACACTCGAGTGTATTCTAGCCTAACTCTCTCTCTCTCTCTCTCTCTATGAATATATATATACATATATATATACATATATATATATATGAAAAAGGAAATAAAATCTAAAAGATATAACAAGATATATTATGAATATTGAGACATATACCCATTTCTATCTGAAAGGATTCCCCATTGGTGTTTTATTTCAAAGCTAGTTGTCTTGAGTGTATCGGATCTTCATTTTCCATATAAAAATTTCTATGAACATAATATCTAAATATGAGTGCATTGAGTATGCTATAAAAGGGCATGTACTATAGTTTAATACTACTATAAAAGTTTCTTATCTAGAAAAATTATAATAAAAAATAATTAGAAATAAGTCTAGAACACTTAAAATGACATTGTTTTATACAAAGCGTGTTATAGATTGCATTATCCATTATATCAAAATTAGACCTTCGACTAACTTCCAAAGGAAGGGTATGCGAAGGGCATTTGAGGCTTAATGCCTTAATGTCACCCTACTTCTACTTGAGGGCCCTCAAGACCAAAATTAGTGATCTAACCATGTTTTAACATGTCTTGTGCCCATACCTTGAGAATTTAGGTAGGTGCACAAGGTTATATAATGAATATCTCTATATTATGTTCAAGGTTTTTCAATATAGTATTATCAAACTTGAAAGTAGTATTCCTACGGGAAATAGCTCAAACAAGTAACTAAGTATCCAAGAATACATAAATTCATACATTAAAACAAGCCAACATCAAAGTAAGGTCAACAGATTAAGTGTACCTTGTGAGTTTTGGGCAATTCATAATCCATTGGGAAGATTTTAGAGCAGGCAAAACTCAAATGGGGACTTAAGATGTAACAAAAAATAACGTGGGGTCTTAGATCAGTAGTGTTATGATAGGTTAAACATCATATATCTAATGTGAATATTCCCCAAGGCCTAGGTTTCAATCTCATCTTAGATCCAAGCTTCCAAACATGCATGCAAAAGTTCAACACAATACTAGTATCAAAATTATTCCCTAGGTCTAGGTGAACCATTCACATTGTAAGTGATACAAGATAAGTCTAATCTATGATTTAAAAGTAGGGGACGCATGAGATCTATACTATTGGCAAGTTTTAATCATACAAGTGCTCATAATTAGTCATATTAGATTAATTCCATGAAATAGTGACATATTTACAAGTTATAGAAGAATTAAGGTGCATGGAGTACATCAATAGGTTTGAGAGATATCATATGATAAAACTACTCATTTGAAGTCATTAAGATAGCATGGATAATATTGGAGAATGACTCCTACAACATTAGAGTTCCAACAATTAACATGTACATTTAGAGCATGTTAGGTGTCATATGTAGGCCATATGCAATTAAAAGAGCACATTAGTGTGTTGTCTGACAATTCATTTTACAAGTCATATTAAGGAATGATTTGAAGGTTAGCACAGTGGTTTGAGCATGAAGGATCAACTTATGCATAAGGATCAAAGATCCAATCATACAAGTACTCAAGCATCACTTTTTAGGGCATATCAAGATACAAACACATGTATTTTAGATCATATGCATTACTCAAGGAAAAGAACTGCTAGGTCTTAGTCAAACATGTCAAAAAAAACAACATAGACTTTACTAATTTTGAGGTGGGGTAATCATATGATAGCAAAATAAGGATGAAGATTTCATCTTGTTTAGGCTACATCATGCATACACTGATTAGGGGCACTTTTAGGTCAAGGTAGTCTTTAGACCCATATTGTGAGAACCCGTTACACTAAATGAAATTACTCAAATCATAAAACATAATCAGTCACTAATTAATCACATACCCAAAAATATGGGTAAAATAAAACCGATTTCAACGTCAGCACCCGCTCAGAAACATTTGCATAAAAGCCCAACATCTTTCTTATATCCATACTATGCCAAGAATTTGATACAAATTGTTCTGTCGTCTTAGCCACCACATATATACATAGGAGAACAATATTCGCATATGCCACACAAATAAGCATTAATATGCTAACAAAAGTCTGATTCGTTTGAAACACCATATATAAACTTTTTCTCGCCCAGACCTAAGAGTACAGGGACGACTGTAGAACACATTAGACATCTAATCAACTTTCTCAAAGATTCATTACTATATATCCTCTTTGCTTCCGCATGTTTGTTTTAGTCACTTTTTATTACCTAAAAAAAGGTGGCAAACCACAAGGGTGAGACCCATGTCCCACAAAGAAATATAACCTCCAAAAATGCTTATTGATTACAACATTTTAGGTAATGAGACGGTTTAAGCAGTTTAATCATATATAAAAAATAGGTTCAGCAACACTGATGATTAACAAAATACATAAAGGAGCAGATAATAACTATCCTCATTAGACAGACTATCATCCTTTATCTTGTTGACAATATAAGCAATTCAGTAGCATATGCATATCTAGCATCATGAGCAATCCTAGTAACATAGAATAGCTAACAACATGAGCATGTCTAATTGGTTTAACATATAAAAATCATAAGAAGAGATAAAAACATAAGCACAACTATCTGGATAAGCATGATTAACAATATATGCATCTCTAGTTACAAAGGCATGGCTAGCATGCTAAACATAACTATCAACATGAGATATCTAGCATCACGATTATAATCAGTTGTAGCAGTATAGTTATCAACATAAGCATGGCTATTGTATGTACGCATCTACAATCTTAAGCATATCTACAACATAAGTATATCTATAGTTATCAACACAAACATGACTATTGTATGCACAGATCTACAATCTTAAGCATATCTACAACATAAGTATATCTACTATCTCTTAAGTGCACTAAGAATCATTTTTATGTAAAGATAACAAACAAGGGTTATCATCCAATGTAAAATGTTGTGTATAACCCTAAACAAATATGCTACATGGTTGTATTACATCTTTTATTACACCCTGGGGAATTTGAATCGTACCATTCAAAGTCCAACTGACCCCTACAAAGGGCTATTCAGTTCTGTACAAGATCTAGGAGTGTTGGTATCCTAAGATCTCTTCCCCTCGGTCAGTATGAGTAAAAAGGCAGTGACATATTAGTCAAAGATGCCACCACAGCGACATATAGTCAAGTTTCTAACCACTAGTCCGTCCTTGGTACAGGTCACGACACTAGAAACTAGGGTATTCAAACCCAATCACTAAGGTACAACCGCAGTTGTCCACTAATCACATCATGTTATAATCACCGAGACATGACTGCAACCATTCTCAATCACATCAGATGTATGGGGCATGACCATAGCCAACCTCCATAATCTGCATAGTGGATGACAAGGATATATCCTCAACCTGCCACCCCCACATACTCAACAGTATGTGCTCTGAGTTTCCCTTAGGAATACTCAGTTCACCATGAAGCAAGTTTTGGCACTGAAAATGGTTCTACGACACATGGCACTACATGATTAGATTTGCACTTGATTAGTTATGCCAATTGGGTGAATTAGGGTTGCATCAAACAAGTGGACATACAAACCCTAATTCACTTCTATAAAGCATATAAATATCACAACTTTGAAAAGATATAAAATGTGTGAAACATAATTTCTCATCTCATCATCACATGGTACTATTCACTTGCCATTCATGAGACCACACTAGTCATCATACTATCACAATATATAAATCCTTTTCACAATATCACAGGGTATCAATCCTTATGAACATAAGAGGATTACACCTCATTCAAGGCTCAACCATGCCCAAAGGTCATTAAGATCATCATACTATTCCCTGTAAGATCATCATTATCTTTTCATGCCTTATAACAAGGCTTAACAACATCACTTACATATAGTACACCAGATCAGTACAATATTGCATTAATGAGCTAGAAGATATTCATAAACAATCATAGCATGGTTATATTAATATTAAGAACATTCCTTTATTACATCAATATGCAAGTGATCTAGATATGATTAACACTCATCATATTCATAATGCACATGTTTAGCATAAGAAAGTATCAACCATGTGGCTATGATAACCACCAATTAACACATTAAGGTTATGATCATGTTAAGGAGGTTATTACACCATCATTACATCATATAAGAATGTTAAACATGAATACTCATATTTATCTATTTGCATTAGAGTTAGGTTCAACATGATAAATTATATCAATGTTACTAATCAACACTTATAGTCAAACCCTAACTCACGGCATCCCCATTGGATCATGGATGCATAAGGTGAATCATCACCATCACATTCCATATTATTCTCAAGTATGAACCCACACATAAATCAAGGTGTAACCATTGGGTTATAGCATACTAGGGCTTCAACAATAGTAACAGAGTATTCCATGATTGTATTAGTCATTCAAGGACTATTCATACCCAATTACCATCATTTAGTTATATTAAAGCTAGGTATAACAAGCTATACCTCATTAGGGTTACATATCAACACAATATGATTATCATCCCTTCTATTCATATGAGTGAATAGGTAACACTACCTTATTAAGGGTAACCCTCCATTTGTTCCATCATTATTCAACCCATATCACCATACCACAATGTCACCCAGAACCATTGGATGTTTAAAAGGTAAGAGCATTGGTTGTTTACATAAGTAAAAACCTTGGATAAACTACCTATGAATTCCTTGATTTTTTCTCTATAAAGAGTCACCATCTAACCTAGACATCCCTTGATTAACAACACAAAAAGTTCCACTGAAAGTAGGGTAAAACCCACAATCAACTGTTCATTTAAAACAAGCCATCCATTGTCAACTAGTAAGCTCCTTAAGTTGATCATATAAAGGAAACCATATAAATCACATTATTAGGACCAACATATTACATTAGCCATCATTCCACTTTATTGGAGGAATAAAATATTATATCTTGACCATTGGGTCAAGTTCATATATTAAAACCCTTAATTACAATATAGGTTCGACCATTGCATCAAGTTACCCAATAAACCATTGGTATAAGGCTTAATTTATGCTACAAATATATGATTAACTCACCATAGGTTTTGGAGACCTGATCCACCATCATTAGCGACTGTTAGATCAGCACTATATTCATTAATCAGCATCAAATACCAAACTAATATCACCATTGATTGATAGCATCATTAGGGTACTTAGTTGTTAATCACTAGGCTTCTAATTAGGCCAAAACATGACCTAAGGGGTGAATGTAAGTTGACACCCTTGGTTAACACCATAAATTTTCATGAAGAAAACACCATAGGGTTGTTGCAATGGTACCATCATCGGGTCATGGGTTTATAGAAGAAATCAACTTAAACCCTAAAATTGACCATTGGTTGATAGGTGCTTAGCACCATAGTTTGTCAAATCAACCTGAACCAAGTCATATTATACCTTAAGAATAATGTACACATGATCACATGCTCATCTATAACTGTAATCAGAGCAGGTAACATTAAAAATTGAACTCCAAGTCAAGCATAGCTTTTTAGTGCATGGATCATCATTTTCAAGCAAGAACATGATCTAGAAAGATTATGGTAAGCAATAAACGTGGAGAAAGTTATAAAACTTGCCTCTAATGAGAATATGAAACCCCACACAGAAGAAATCTCAAGAAGTTATGGTAGAAAATCCAAGCATAAGCTATGAACTCATCCATCTAGTACCTTTTTTCATCAAATGAGCAAACCCTAAGCATAAGAAGTAAGAAAGGTAGGGTTTTAGAGATTTAGAGCAATTTATACCATAGAACAACAAGGTTACAAACTGGATGAAGGTATAAGGAAGGAGAAGAGCAAGATAAATGGATAAGTAAGGAAGAAAATAACTTGCCTTGGTCGAAATCCCTAGAAGATGACCTTGGAAACCCTAGGTAGGGCTAAATGGAACTCTAGGAGACCTTCTTCTCCAAAAAGAGGTTGTCTTCTACCTTAGAGCACTTTGTTCCACATCAAAATAGAGTGGAGTCGTTGCTCCAGATTATAGGAAAGAAAAATAAAGCAATGTTTCGTACTTGGGCAAGGAAGAGGTAAATATAGCCCATGGATAAGGATGGGAGCAAGCATGAGGTGTAAAAGTAGCTTCCCCATGTGTCTATGGCCTTAAACTATTAATAATATACAAGCACACACACAATCATCTATCCCACCATCATTATATACCTTCTTATCTTTCCTTTGTCGAATTTCCCAGCCAATCACATAATTCATTAGTTGATAGCTACTAAAGGTAGCTCATCCGTGAAGGGTAAACCCTAAAATACCCTTAGAGAAAACACCTTCAAACCAAGGATAAAATAGGTGCCCCATGGCTCAACAAGATAAATAAGGATTATAGAATATCCAAGGAACATAATGAAAGTGATAAATTGCAAATAAAACCGCTCAATTGGGTAAATTGCAAAAAAGTCCAAAATGTGCATAAAATTGCATAACTTGCTCAAATAGTGTCCAAATTGGACCAAATTTGAAAATTAATCTTGTATTATGATTTCAAAGCATATTGAAAGGTTATTTAGGGTTATAAGAATTAAATTATAGTAATTAATCTTATTCAACTCATTAAGCAAATTCAGGGGCCTTACCACTATAAACTCCTAACAGGGATTTTGCCCCTGAAATCCAAGGTAAACAAAGATGGGTACTTCCTATGCACCTCATCCTATTAACTTCACATGGTTACTTGCATATCATATTGATGTCACATCATTCATACATATATCCTCTTGAGTCGGCACAAAAATCCCGACCTAAGAAGACATTCTCAATATGGAATGTAGAAACTTGTTGTGTCATCTATACAACTCTAATAGTAACTTTCAAATTTAAATTCTAGCTATCATCCAAAAATTATATCTATTTTATCAACACATTACTCAAAAGTTATACTTGCTGGCTCTTATCAAACATAGAACATTATGTATCTCTTATCATATGTAACGTATGTCATCCACTCTAACTCTTATGCATTAATATTTGATCCTAGATTTATCTTAAAGGAACACGATATCACATATCTATTAACCAACAAACCATCTATCCTTGATAATGGTCTTGCCCAACTATCACTGAGCCATACACAAAATTATAGAATCACTTTTGTTTTTCCTTCCAAACAACATTTAGAGGGTCATCATCAACTCTCTCTCTCTCTGTGGAAGAGGAATACTTGGAATGTTCATTTAATAAACATCTCCAACCTTCACATATTTCTCATATTATTAATACATCTTGGATACTAGAATTCATTACCTCGGTATCCACCTCATGTGATATAAGCAACTCGCATCCTTATATCATCTATTTTTACCAACATAACAAATATCAAGACATATAAGAGAGTCTTCCTAATTATTGGAAGGCTCAAAAGAAAAATCATCACAAACTTTATGAACTTGGAACCATAGTCCAAACAACCTTATGCTATAATAAGCTATCCACCCTCATGTTTATAATGAATCCACACATACCAAGTGGCAATGATCCATTTCAAAGTTGTGTGCTGGAAAGAAAAGACACAAAGGGAAATACACTTCCCACATCATAGCAATATTGTTCAAGGTCACTAGTAAAAAGGTAACCAATTCTATTTTCATTATGCAAGTTACAGCTTCTTATGTATCATTTTACCTTTTTCATTTTAGATTCCTTGCCATTAGCATAGGAATCATCATGATTAACATATCTCATTACTCCTTCCTTGATGACTATTTATCACACTGGGTATGTTCTCTTTTTTTATTAAGTTTTTCAACCACTTATCGACATGTAAATCATCATATTCCACATTTTCTTCATTCAATCAGGATCATCTCTCTTAATTTCTTTCACATGCCATGCTGATTTTTATTAACACTTTCTTACACACATAGGTTAGTCTGAAATTTAACTCAAGTTCTGCCTTATTTCTTTGTCATTGTTCCCATTCATCTTCTCATTTTGTACTTGTTATAGGAGTTCTCTCTATCTTATATGGATTTCATACCTTGATTCACTTTATAAGCATAGACTTGTTTGTCTTTTACTTTATTATCTTCTTGAATCACATCTTCAAGAACTCCTCTTTTCCTTATTTGTATTCAAATTTAGATTCCATGGTGTTGTATCTTTCTCTTATATTTACCAAACATTCAAGTTTTGATAGATAATGTTGCAATTCTCATCTTCTTTAAGGTAGGATTGAGATATTCACACCATGATTTCTTATTCGTTATGCTCTTTAGATTGTCTCAAAATGACTACTTGATCAGAGTAATCAGAAAGATAACAATCGAAGAGTTACATACTTACCTTTTCTTCAATAATTGAATACCTAGCCAGGGCACCCAAATACTGAGATTAGGCGGTATGCACCATATTTTTATGTCATATACCTAATTTTGACATCATCATAGTCTTAAGTCCTAGTGTCCCTATAGACTCAATGAACCTAAAGCTTTGATACCAACTTGTGAGAGCATATTACACTAAACGAGATGACTCAAAGCATAAAACACAATCAATCACTAATTAATCACATACCCAAAAATATGGGTAAAATAAAACCAATTTCAACGTCATCACCCGCTCAGAAACATTTGCATAAAAGACCAACATCTTTCTTATATCCATACTATGCCAAGAATTTGATACAAATTGTTCTATCATCTTAGCCACTACATGTATACACAGGAGAACAATATTCATATATGCCACACAAGCAAGCATTAATATGATAACAGAAGTCTAATTCGTTTGAAAAACCATATACAAACTTTTATTGCCCAGACCTAAGAGTATAGGGATGACTCTAGGACCCATTAGACATCTAATCAACTTTTTCAAAGATTCATTACTACAGCTCCTCTTTTTTGCCACATGTTTGTTTTCGTCACTTTTGATTACCTAAAAAATGTGGTGAACCACAAGGGTGAGACCCATGTCCCGATAAGAGATATAACCTCCAACAATGCTTATTGATTACAACATTTTAGGTAATGAGATATTTTAAGAAGTTTAATCATATATAAAAATAGGGTCAGCAACATTGATGATTAACAAAATACATAAAGGAGCAGATAATAACTATCATCATTAGCCATACTATCATCCTTTATATTGTTAAAAATATAAGCAATTTAGTAGCATATGCATATCCAACATCATAAGCAAGTCTAGTAACATAGCATAGCTAACAACATGAGCATGTCTAATTGATTGAACATATCAACATCATAAGAAGAGCTAAAAACATAAGCACAACTATCTGGATAAGCATGATTAATAGTATATGCATCTCTAGTTACAAAGGCATGGCTAGCATGCTAAACATAACTATCAACATGAGATATCTAGCATCATGATTATAATCAGCAGTAGCAGTATAGTTATCAACATAACCATGGCTACTGTATGTACGCATCTACAATCTTAAGCAGATCCACAACATAAGTATATCTATAGTTATCAACATAACCATGGCTATTGTATGTATGCATCTACAATCTTAAGCATATCTACAACATAAGTATATCTACTATCTCTTAATTTCACTAAGCATCATCTTTATGTAAAGATAACAAACAAGGGTTATCATCCAATGTGAAACATTGTGTATAACCCTAAAAAAATATGCTACACTGCTGTATTACATCTTTTATTATGCCCTGGGGAATTTGAATCGTATCATTCAAAGTCCAATCAACCCCTGCAAAGGGCTATTCAGTTTCATACAAGATCTAGGAGTGTCGGTATCCTAAGATCTCTTCCCCTCGGTCAGCATGAGTAAAAAGGCAGTGACATATCAGTCAAAGCTGCCACCACGGCGACATATAGTCAAGCTGCTAACCACTAGTCCGCCCTTGGTACAGGTCACGACACTAGAAACTGGGGTATTCAAACCCAATCACTGAGGTACAACAATAGTTGTCCTCTAATCACATCATGGTATAATCACCGAGACATGATCGCAGCTGTTCTCAATCACATCAGATGCACGAGGCATAACCATAGCCAACCTCCACAATCTGCATTGTGGATGACAAGGATATATCCTCAACCTACCACCCCCACATACTCAACAATATGTTCTCTGAGTTTCCCTTAGGAATACTCCTTTCACTATCCAGCAAGTTTTGACAGTGAATATGGTTCTACGGCACATGTAACTACATGATTAGAGTTGCACTTGATTAGTTATGCCAATTGGGTGAATTAAGGTTGCATCAAACAAGTGGACATACAGACCCCAATTCACTTCTAGCAAGCATATAAATATCACAACTTTGAAAAGATACAAAATGTGTGAAACATTATTTCTCATCTCATCATCACATGGTACTATTCACTTGCCATTCATGAGACCACACTAGTCATCATACTATCACAAGATATAAATCCTTTTCACAGTATCACAGGATATCAATCCTTATCAACATAAGAAGATTACACCTCATTCAGGGCTCAATCATGCCCAAAGGTCATTAAGACCATCATATTATTCCCTGCAAGATCATCATTATCTTTGCATTCCTTATAACAAGGTTCAACAACATCACTTACATATAATACACCAAATCAGCACAATATTGCATTAATGATCTAGGAGATATTCATAAACAATCATAGCATGGTTATATTAACATTAAGAACATTCCTTTATTACATCAACATGCAAGGAATCTAGATATGATTAACACTCATCATATTCATAATGCACATGTTTAGCATAAGAAAGTATCAACCATGTGGCTATGATAACCACCAATTAACACATTAAGGTTATGATCATGTTAAGGAGGTTATTCCACCATCATTCCATCATATAAGAATGTTAAACATGAATACTCATCTTTATCTATTTGCATTAGATTTAGGTTCAACATGATAAATTATATCAATGTTACTAATCAGCACTTATACCCAAACCCTAACTCACGACATCCCCATTGGATCATGGATGCATAGGGTGAAGCATCACCATCACATTCCATACTATTCTCAAGTATGAACCCACACATTAATTAAGGTGTAACCATCGGGTTATAGCATACTAGGGTTTCGACAACAGTAATAGTGTATTCCATGATTGTATAGTCATTCAAGGACTATTCATACCCAATTACCATCATTTAGTTATATTAAAGCTAGGTATAACAATCTATACCTCATTAGGGTTACATATCAACACAATAAGATCATCATCCCTTCTATTCATATGATTGAATAGGTAAGACTACCTTATTAAGGGTAACCCTCCATTTGTTCCATCATTATTCAACCCATATCACCATACCATAATGTCACCCAGAACCATTGGATGTTTAAAAGGTAAGAGCATTGGTTGTTTACATAAGTAAACACCATGGATAAACCACCTATGAAGTCCTTGATATGTTCTCTATAAAGAGTCACCATCTAACCCTAGACATCCCTTGATTAACAACACAAAAAGTTCCATTGAAAGTAGGGTAAAACCCACAATCGGTTGTTCATTTAAAACAAGCCATCCATTGTCAACTAGTAAGCTCCTTAAGTTGATCATATAAAGGAAACCATATAAATCACATTATTAGGACCAACATATTACATTATCCATCATTCCATTTTATTGGAGGAGTAAACATTATATCTTGACCATTGGATCAATTTCATATATTAAAACCCTTAATTACAGTATAGGTCCAACCATTGCATCAAGTTACCCAAGAAACCATTGGTCTAAGGCTTAATTCATGCTAAAACTATATGATTAACTCATGATATAGGTTTTGGAGACCTGATCCACCATCATTAGTGACCATTAGATCAGCACTATATTCATTAATCAGCATCACATATCAAACTAATATCACCATTGATTGATAACATCATTAGGGTACTTAATTGTTAATCACTAGGCTTCTAATAAGGCCAAAACATGACCTAAGGGGTGAACGTCAGTTGAAACCCTTGGTTACCACCATCAATTGTCATGAAGACAACACCATAGGGTTATTGCAATGGTACCATCATCGGGTCATGGGTTTATAGAAGAAATCATCTTAAAACCCTGAAATTGACCATTGGTTGATAGGTTCTTAGCACCATAGCTTGTCAAACCAACCTGATCCAAGTCATATTATACCTTAATAATAACGTACACATGATCACAAGTTCATCTATAACTAAAATCATAACATGGAACATTATAAAAATCAAAATCCAAGTCAAGCATAGATTTTTAGTGCATGGATCATCATTTTCAAGCAAGAACATGATCTAGAAAGCTTATGGTAAGCAATAAACGTGGAGCAAGTTATAAAAATTACCTCTAATGAGAAGATGAAACCCCACACAAAAGAAATCTCGAGCAGGTAGGGTAGAAAATCCAAGCATAATCTATGAATTCGTCCATCTAGTACCTTTCTTCATCAAATGAGCAAACCCTAAGCATAAGGAGCAAGAAAGGTAGGGTTTTAGAGATTTAGAGAAATTTCTACCATGGAACAACAAGGTTCCAACCTAGAGGAAGGTATAAGGAAGGAGAAGAGCAAGACAAATGGAGAAAGAAGGAAGAAAATAACTTCCCTTGGTCGAAATCCCTAGAAGATGACTTTGGAAACCCTAGGTAAGGCTAAATGGAGCTCTAGGAGACCTTCTTCTCCAAAAAGAGATTGTCTTCTACCTTAGAGCACTTGGTTCTTCCGAAAAATAGAGTGGAGTCATTGCTCCAGGTTAGAGGAAAGATAAAGCAAGAAAAGTTTCGTAGTTGGGCAAAGAAGAGGTAACACTACTACAGAACAGGCCTTTAGCATCGGTTAATTAAGGGCTTTAGTGTCAGTTTCCAAGCGACACCCAAGTGGGCATCGTTAAAGGTGAACCCAAAGCTTCCCATCACTGAAAATGCACAAGCAAAGGGACTATAGGCGTCAGTTTTTTATGAACACTGACATTATAGAATTGTTATAGACGTTGGTTATTAAAAGAACCGATGTCCCGATGCTTCCCACCACTGAAAATGTGCCAGCAAAGGGCCTATAGGCGTCGGTTTTGTAAGATAACTGACGCCATCTCCCCTGCGACCACGGTCGTGCTTCCTAGCACGGCCGTGTTTCCTGGCCATATCAGCTGAACTGACATCGGTTTTGTGCTAATAATCGATGCCATATCCCCTGCCAGCCACCACGTCCGTGCTTCCCAGCATGGTCGTGGTTCCTGGCCACATAGATGTCAGTTTTTTTATCAAAAACCACTGTTGTATGTCTTTGGTGTCGGTTTTGTTCAAATAACTGATGTCTATGTTAAGATTTTTTAATCCGTTTGCAGGCTTGTTGTATGGCTGATCAGCAGGATGAGAACCTACAGTTCAGTTCTGAACTGCAGGTTTACGACATCCATTAATATCAGTCAACAATAGGCCACAAACCTGCAAAATTAACAAGATGGACAATATTATATATATGTGATTTACACACATGTATAAGCACATTTAATAATATTATTTTTTCATCACACACATGTTGAAACCAGTAGCAACCTGCAGTTCCATTCGTTTCATCTCTTTTCACATTCAGACACATGTAGAAACATTTATGTATTGATCATCTTCACACACATATGACAATTCATAAAAATTCATTCACATTCACAGAAAAATAATTATGAGAACAAAGTTATTCTTTATTCATCATTGTCATCATTGTCAATAAAATTAAATCTAAAAATTCTCACTCTTTGTAGGGCTTTTGCCCATTCTTCTATTACAACATCTAATTCATCTCTTGTATAGGGAGCATGTACATAGAAATGCTTTCCACCTGTGCTGAAGTCAGCAGTTTTAAAGACCTGCAAAGAGAATGACGTATATATATATAATTAATAATATATAATAAGATTGATATATTTCATATTATCTAATGAGACTATGTATAATATCTATTGTATCTTATCGATTTCCATTACAGCATGTTTGATGATTAGGTCCATAAATAGCATCACATAGTAGGCACATGCCCAGTCGTTGTCTTGTGTAGCACACTATAAATTGAAACATACAAAATATTCAAAAATACAAATAAGCACAGTTCACATAAATAATATATACATTGGAGTCAGGAAATTACTTTCGCATTCTCCCAAATTAGTGACAGATCCTTTTTCCTGGGGACCTTTCCTCCAGATTTTTTGTACCCTTGTAAAGCCCTACATATGTTAATGTAACCCATTAAATTACATAATTAAATAGTAATGTAGTAACAGATGTTAACAGATATAAAAACATAAAATATTTCTCACGAGAATAATGGCCTTTTAATTGCATGTCCATATAATTCCAACTCATTTCCCGTAGGATCTAGATAATAGACAGTGAACGTGTTGGGGACAATAACTAGTAACTCCCAATGCCTACCACTACAGGTAAGAAAGTTAAAAATTAATAACTCAAAATCCAAAATAAAAATGTAATTTTCTTAAGTACAAATTATAAGAAAAGTAAACTTACTCGACATTGAATGGAGCTATTATCACCATCTTATTATTTTTACCAAAATATTGAAAAGCATCACAGCAGTATGAAGTAACTAAAGAAGGGTCTGTATCTACAAGACTAATCAAAGATGGAACCAAAAATCCCTCATGGGAAAACCCAAAAATCTCTACATATCTTGTGTAAGTGGCTGCAAAACATGTATTACGTATGCATTAATATATAAGAAACCAGATCACCGTATATAAAACAAGGTATATGGATGTATAAACAAGATCTCACCATATCCACATCTCTATCATATATGTGTTCAGCCATTGATAACTAAACAAATACAAAATATCTTGTATAAATATCTTATTTTCATATGATTGACCTGCATTAATACATATACATTAATACATACGTATACAGAACTTGTATTACATATGCATTAATATGTATGCTAAACTTGTATAAATAGATGGTTATCGTATGATTTACCGATAACATCCTCCAGAATAGTAATAATTATAGGGCAATTTGTATCATGTTCGCTGATCCATACTGCCACACCCCTACAATTAGGACCTATCGAGGTGTGTAGGTCCCTTAGAAGCCAACTTGGTAGTCGAGGAGGTGGAGGCCGAGATGTAGCGGGTCTCGTCTTTTTGACCTGTATATATAATTTCAGATCAATTGACTCATATATACACACTAACAAATTAAAGAAATGGAAATTTATCATACAATATCAGTATAGAGGACATCTGCTTCGGGCCACAGTATCACTCCACCTACTGCCTCACCAAGTGTTTCAGAATCTGGGTATGCATGAGGCAGTGCAAGATCCGGCCAGTCGGGGAATACCCATGAAACGTGCACCCTTTAAGGGGTGGGTAAGTCGACGCCTCTACAACGATATATTCTTGACTTTTTAGTCGGCATGGCTTCAACCCCTACAAATTTACGTAAATAATGTTATATGCATATATACACAACCATATCATCTTGAACAGACTAGCTATTATGTCATAAAAATACTTACAGAGGACATGCTAGGTGGTGGGTCTATAGGATTACTCCCAACCACTTCTACAGTAGGAGAAGAGCGGCCCGCCACAGGTACTGTCTGAGTGGCAGGATGAGACGCATGCCACTTCGCCATTTCTTCTTGGATTCTCTTCTCAATTAACGAATCTACCTATATATGGATAAAGGAAACACTATCTTCTAATTATTGAATTACCTTTTGTAATAACATTCTAAAATAAAAATAGGTTACATCAGCTTGTGAAAGTCCCGCTTTTGGGACAGGTTTACGCTGGGATGGCCCAAAGAACGCTTTGATGCCCATACTAGTGTCTGCACCCCGAACACGTCCAGGATGCTCTGGGTTACCCAGAGCAATTGTCAGTTCATCCCTTGTGCCCTGAGGGATGAACTTGCCTTCCTTCCTCTACTCATGCAGCTCCCGCTAATCACCATCAACAAAAATTAGTAAGTAAACATAACAATAATCAATATCGATCGATTACTCTAAGAGTTGATTTTTACCATTTTTGCAGCCACCTCAGTAGTTGCGGGCTTCGGTATGTCTCCCTTCTTATTTTGCCTCCCAGCTATCCACATAGCATGGCGAGGTAGAGATGCTAGAGCAGTAGTAGAGGACTCTACAGTCTCCTGAGTAGTAGTAGGATGAGCAGACTCGACATGTAGTCTTTGGCGAACATCTACATATCCTCTTGGACCCATTGTGTAGTTGTGCACATTCAGTGCATGCCTTTCTCTTTGTGCCTCACTGAGGGCCTAGTTAGTTAGCACATTGATTTGGTTAGTAACACTAAAGGTTAATCTTGAATAGGTGAATACATAAAAATGTATATTAATTTAATTGGGAGTGGCGCTTAATACCTTGAATTCATCTATTTTTCTTTGGGTAACAAATGCCTCCCAGTCTTTGGGGTCCAGGTAGTTCCATTACTTTGTAGCTTCCTTCTGCCTAAATTTATTTTTTAAATAGAATACAAACAAAAATTATTAGTGTAGAGTTAGTGAAATAGTGATCAATGTCTAGAATTGGAAATCAATCAAGAACCTCTTGTCAACATCGTGTATGTAATCTCAGGTGAGATTGGTCCTATAGTTCCTTAGGACCCTCCCACAGCGTTGCATCATACATTTACGATGTAGCTTTTCATCCAGATCAAATATGCTCTGTAAATTAAATAGAATTTTTATTAACTAGTATCCTAAAAATTAGTAATCTACACAAATAGAATTACAAATAATAATAACTCATGCATAGTTGCTTCCATATGTGGTCTTTCTTTCCCTTAGGATCTTTATGCCAGAATTCTAGGATAGGACTGTATTGGCTGTGAGTAAGAATCCCAAGATATGAAACAAATGAGTTGCGATTCACTCCATATGGATTTCCTGCATGATAGAAATCCACAGCCAATTTGGGTCAATTGCCCCTTTGCTGTATTAACTTGTTCATCATTGTGATGTCCCTCACTTTCTCAATTTTCTTTTGCTTCTCATCAAGTACTGTAATTTCTTCAGGGGGTACATCAACAACCTAAAATTTGATTAAAAAAAAAACACACTTACATGATATAATTATAAATGAACATATAGATAGAAACCTCAGGGATATATTCTTAAAACTTACATTGTCAGGCGGCGCAAGCACGTCCTCACCCTCACAGTGATCATCAGCACGATCATCATGGGAATGCTCAGCCATCTGAAAGTTCACATTCAGATTATAAATTTCACATTGTAAATAAAGTAACACTAATTGTAAATTTCACATTGTAAAGTACACATTCACATTGTAAAGTAATTCACATTGTAAAGTTCACATTCACATTGTAAAGTAATTCACATTGTAAAGTTCACATTCACATTGTAAAGTTCACATTCACATTGTAAAGTAATTCACATTGTAAAGTCCACATTCACATTGTAAAGTTCACATTGTAAAGTTCACATTCAGAAAAATAAAACATATAAAAGATATAAACATTCATGCCTCTAATATTGTGATCTTTTATCAATTAACAATCCTTCATTGTGATCCTCGTAAACATACAAGTCATTATGATCCCCAGCTTCAATGTTTGGTGGTGTTGGCAACCCAACTGAGAATGGATTGGAGTCATCATACTTATCATAGTACTCTTCTTCATCTATAGGATCTTCAATGAACTGTATTTTACCATGAAGAACAACTGACCATTTATCATTTGCAGGATCATCGATATAAAATACTTTTTTTGTCTGTGATGCTGATATGCATGGTTCACCCTTCTCGCCAATCTTTTCAAAGTTCACTAACGTGTAACCTAATTCATCCACTATAACTCCTTTGTTGTCAACCCAATTACATTTAAAGAGCGGAATTTTGAAATCTACATAGTCAAACTCCCATATGTCTTCAATGACACCGTAATATGACATTTTAGCTTCACGTGGACTCTTATCCTTTGCACTTACAAAAAACAATGAAGACGCTTGAAGGGTGACCCCACTGTTTTGGACAACACTCTTATCATCTTGACGCTTTGTGTAATATGAGAATCCATTTATGTCAAACACTTCATAAGACATAACATTCAATTTTGGTTTAAAGGCGAGGCATTTGATGGTTTCAGTAAGATTATCTAGTGTTTGAGATAGTTGATGTAAGACTTTATCTTCAAACCACTTAATAAATGTCTTGTTATGCTCTCTAGCAAGACACATTGAATTGGATCGAGGATATTGTCTCTTGATGAAATTGGTATGTTCCTCGATATAAACACTCACTTCGTCGATGTTGTGTAAAATATACAAGTGACCTTGCTCCAACTACTCACAGCTGATTACTTTCACCCGTGATCCCAAAATTCCTTTGCCAAAATGCTCCTCAATATTCTTGTCATTCACAGGAGCGTCATTAGAACTCAGAAAGTCATTGCAAAAATCCATAACCTCTCTCGCCACATAACCCTCAATAATACTCACTTCAGGCCGATAACGGCTTTGAAAATCACCTTTAAAAATGCTCATGTATCATTCAAAGGGATACATCCAATACAAGAAAACTGGTGCCAACATTTTCACTTCCCTAGTCAAGTGGACAACAAGATGTACCATGATATCAAAGAACGAAGGAGGAAAATATATCTCAAGCTGACATAGGGTAACAACCACTTCTCTTTGCAATTTATCAAGAGTATCAGGGTCAATAACTTTGTTGCACAGACTGTTGAAAAAGAAACAAAGTCTGGTGATTGCAAACTGTACATGCTTTGGCAATATAGATCGAATTGCCACGGACAATATTTGTTGCATTAGAGTGTGACAATCATGAGCTTTAAGACCTATCAACTTCATATCTTTCATTGATACCAATGTATGGATGTGGGATGAGTAACCCTATGGCACCTTAACATTTACCAAGCATTCAAAAAAGCTTTTTTCTCCTTTCTGGACAACGTGTAACAAGCGGGAGGTAAGTATGTTCTCTGATCGCTACTAACTACTTCTATTAATTCTATCCTTATTCCCATTTCACGTAGGTCCATTTTGGATTTTATCCCATCTTTAGTCTTACCCGGTATATTCAACAGAGTATCGATGACACTATCACATATATTTTTCTCAACGTGTGTGACATCGATACAATGCCTGACTTTCAAAGAACTCCAATAAAGAAGATCCCAAAATATTGACTTCTTCTTGAATAAAGACTTGTCACTCCGTGTGGCCATCGTACATTGTGATCTTTTACCAAATTCATTGGCGATATCTTTTACTCTTTCATAAACATCATCCCCTGATATAGGTTTAGGTGCACTCTATTCCTCATTTCGTCCATTGAATGCTTTGCGCAACCTACGATACGGATGAAATTTTGGAAGAAACCTTCGATGACCAAGATATACAGTCTTTCCTTCGTGTTTTAGTCATATTGAATCAGTGTTCTCTTCACATATAGGACACACTTTAGATCCTTTAACACTATATCCAGAAAAATTCCCATACGCTAGAAAGTCATTCACAATGCAAAACAACATAGCGTGCAAATGAAATGTCTCTCTTTGTGAAGCATCATAGGTCATCACACCTTCACCCCAGAGCTTCTTCAAGTCATCAATCATAGGTTCAAGATAAATGTCGATATCATTTCCAGGTTGTTTAGGGCCTGATATCAAAGATGACAACATAACGTACTTATTTTTCATGCACAACCAGGGAGAAAGATTATATATAACAAGCATAACTGGCCAAGTACTATGTTGGCTGCTCAATGTCCCGTACGGATTCATCCCATATGTACAAAGCCCAAGTCTTAGATTCCTATCTTCTTCACCGAATTCAGGGTACAATAAATCAATCTTCTTCCACTGTGGGGAATCAGACGCATGTCGTAGGATCCCATCATTATTTTTCTTAACATCTGCATGCCATCTCAAATTCTTCGCATCTTTAGGATTGACAAACAAGCGTTGAAACTGTGGTATTATAGGTAGATACCACATCACCTTGGCAAGAGAACAAATTTTGGACTCCCCCGAAGTCGTCATTTTATACCTTGATGCACCACATTTCGGACAATCTTTCAAATCCACATAGTCCTTTTGAAACAATACACAATCATTCGGGCATGCGTGTATCTTCTTGGCCTCCATTCCCATTGAGCACAACATTTTCTTTAACTAGTATGTTGAGATTGGCAGATCGTTTCCTTCAGGAAGAATTTCTTTCAACAAAGACAACAATGATGTGAAGCTTTTGCCGCTCCATCTATTGTTAGCTTTCCGTTTATACAATCTCAACACAGTGCTAAGCTTCGTAAACTTACAACCTATGTATAACAGTATCTCAAAATCATGCACAATGTTTCTAAACATGGGAGGTGGATTGGTGTGCTCTACCCCACAACTATCCAACATCGCATCAACGATGTCTACTAGAACTGGTTCGTTCACATCTACATCATCGAAGGCAATTTCTTCTTCCATACAAGCACTGCTATCGACATCCACTAATTTCAGGTTTGAAATCTCTCCATGCCAGTGCCATTCTGTATAGCCTTGTACAATCCCGTTGCACATGACATGACTTTTGATTTCGTCACCAGTGCTGACTTTCAAGTTGTTACTGCAATGCCTACATGGACAGTAGAACCTATCTCCAGGTTGTTTCCTATGTTCCTCGGCAAATCTAATAAATTGGTCAAGACCAGAAATAAACTCGGGGGTGCAATGAATTGGAATGGACATCCATGATCTATCCATTCTATGATCAATGAGAAAACAAGTATATATTAGAACAAGATTAGGGTCTAGGGTTAAAAGATTAGGGTTTATGGTTAAAACTTTACGGTTTAAGGTCTTATATATAATTAATGGTTAAAACATCCTAAGTGAGATTAGGTGTTCAAGAACAATCCCAAACCGGGGACTATCCAAGATTTATGAGTAAATCTTGGACGGGTTTCTAGGCCAACAAATACATGTGTTGTCATTCTTATATATAATAAATGTGTACCACCTATCCCATTCTTGAACACCTAATCTCACTAGTAAGTGTATAATGTGTATTGGGTTTTCAAGAAAATTTTGGCAGCATTTCCCCGTTTATTCACTAAGTACATAACAAACGGGGAAATGCTACCAAAATTTTCTTGAAAACCCAATACACATTATACACTTACATCCTAAGTAAGATTAGGTGTTCAAGAATAGTCCCAAACCGGGGACTATCCAAGATTTACTCCTAATGAGTAAATCTTGAATGGGTTTCTAGGCCAACAAATACATGTATTGTCATTCTATAACATTGATTTCAACATTTCGAGTGTCCATGCATGTTCATCATCAAGATAAAGATTACAAATAAAATTAGTATGACCTAGGGATGGAGAGATTCATAATTGATTTTAAAATTTCAAACTAGCTCATGCATTATCATCAATCTACATCATACAACAGGGATTCATGTAGATGTTAGGGTGACACATCACTATAAAATCAGAGATTTATCATTAGGGTTTTAATTTCTTAGATAGATTGATCACAAGATTTCAGCAATATAGTTAATTCAAGATTATGGTGAAATGTGTATTAGGGTTTTAATATCTTAATTCAACATGCATCAAAATTTACAGAATTAGGTCAAGCATTAGTATTCAATTGCAAATGTATCTTCTTCTTCCTGCTTCCTCCTTTCCAAATGGATAAAAGCAAGGCATGACTTGTGGGCTGGACACGACCATGGTTGTGCTGGCCAGCACGGCCGTGGTCGGCCAACACATCCACTCCCCTAGGTCCTGACCAGCTACCTCAACCACATGTGCGAGTAGAGGAGGAAGAAGAGGAGGAAGAGGGTACCTCGAGCGGCGGCGGCGACTAGCAGGTGCAAGCAGCGAGCAGGCGAGGAGCAGGTGCGGCGGCAGAGGAGAACGGTAGAGGATAATGGTGGTGCAGCGTCGACCACAGGATCTTCGGTGGCGGTGGCGGCGTCGACCACAAGAGCTAGCTCTGGCGGCGTCGAGAAGGGGAACAACTAGTGATCGATGTAACAGAGGGGGATTGAGTGAGAGTCTATTTCTCGTGGGGGTTATTAAGTTAAAAAAGGCGTCGGTTATCTAAGAAACTGACACCTAACATCCATCAGTGTTGGTTTCCAGAAAAAACCGACGTGCATTGGACAATCTTAACCCCAAAAATTTTCGCGGGGACGGCGCGTGAAACCTTATCAGCGTCGGTTTTTACACAAAAACTGACGATCTTTGGAGGTAATTTTTTTCGTCATTAGGTATCAGTTATTCGGTCAAAAAATCGACATAGTATGTGAAACTTTGGAGGTAATTTTTTTTTTCTCAAAAATTTGGATTTGGCGGGCTATTTTAGGCGTCGGTTCATTATAGGCAACCGACGCTAAATAAAAAGTGATACCCGTGTCTGGCCGGTCTTCAAATATAGATGTCAGTCTCTGTAATTAGCCGACATTGTAGGTTTTAGGCGTCGGTTTTTGTTAATAATTGACGCCTCTAAATATGACATTATAAGCTATTTCTGTAGTAGTGTAAATATAGCCCATGGATAAGGATGGGAGCAAGCATGAGGTGTAAAAGTAGCTTCCCCATGTGTCTATGGCCTTAAACTATTTAGAATATACAAGTACACACACAAGAAGCTCCCCCCACAATCCTTATAGACCTGCTTATCTTTCCTTTGTCGAATTTCCCAGCCAATCACATAATTCATTAGTTGATAGCTACTAAAGGTAGCTCATCCGTGAAGGGGTAAACCCTAAAATATCCTTAGAGAAAACACCTTCAAACCAAGGATAAAATAGGTGTCCCATGGATGCAATAGCTCAAGAATTATGAGAGAATATCCAAGGAACATAATGCAAGTGATAAATTGCAAAAAAAACCTATCAATTGGGTAAATTGCATAAAAGTCCAAAATATGCATAAAATTACATAACTTGCTAAAATAGTGTCTAAATTGGACCAAATTTGAAATGTAAGCTTGTAGTATGATTCCAAAGCATATCATAAGGTTAAATTAGGGTTCTAAGAATTCAATTATGGTAATTAAGCTTATTCAACTCATTAAGTTCAGGGGCCTTACACATATTAAGTTGATCTAAAGCATAAACAAGTCCAAATTGGAGTAAAAAGTTATAGATTTAGTGATTTTAGGAAATATTTGATCATTTTGACACACAAAAAACATAAAAGGGAGTAAAGATCATCAAAAACATTGAAGTGTCACTTTTAGCAAAACCAAGAGAACAACAAATAGATTCCAGGTTGTGAAACCATTTTTAGTGGAATGGTCTCATTTTTATGGTAAATAATATATTATATGCTTGTTTTTGGACAAGTGGTTGATTTATTATGGTTTATGCAAGTATGGAGCATTTCTTCTGAGTTAGGGCAATGATTAACCTTTTTTTTGAAAAATGGCGGTGTTATAAGGGGATCCATTGTGGACTTGGATCTTCTAGTGGATCACGATCGCCGTACCCACTGAGAGATGAAATGTGAGAGGGAGAGAGGGGTGAATTCCAGCCAAGTCCATCTAGTCCCTAGGCTTCTATTCCACCATAGAAAGGCCCACATCATGTGATTGTTGTGGGTTCACCCTTCTCACATAGCAGTGTCAGGAGTCAGCAGCCTATAGTGGTGGTCTTCTCTGGAGTAGCACCGATATGGGGACTGAAGACCTTGACTGAGCCAAGGAAGCGACCACCCACTCCCGCTAAGCTCCCGTGTAGCCACCACCAGAGCCAGATCAGGGTTGTTCGGCATGAGGGGTGTAAGATGATAGGGTGGCTGTGGTGGTGGAATTAGCCACATGGGCAAAGAAGAAGGGGGTGTTGGTGGCTACATGGAACAAAACTGTAGAAATTAGAGGGAAAGCAAGGAAGAGAAGAAAGGAGACAAAATAATAGCTAAATTAGGCATGAAATAGAGTATAGATGGGGGGTTAGGTGAAGCTCGGTGGCATGGCCTCTAGCCGTGGTACAAGATGGGTAAGAAGGTTCCCTTGGAGGTAGGATTGGGTCAAAATATGCAATTGATGGATCTGAGAGTTGTGATTTGTTGCTCAAGGGTCCAGGCCCCATGATTAGTTGGCTAATGAAGGGGAGCATATTCAAAGGTTAATTGAGTGGAAACAGGTTGCACACCTAGAAATTAGGCTCATTTTAACTTCAATTAAAAGGCTATAAAACAAATTTAAAACAATGAGATTTCAAAGGATCATATCTCTCTCATCCTAGCCTCGAATTTAGTGAAATTTTGTGCTTGACAAACTTGAGTGTGTCCTCTAAAAAATAACATGTATTGAGGGTAATAAGAGACTCGTAGATGGTATCATAAGGGTATGAGAGAGGATGATGGATAATCTAAATGCAATCTTGATTTCATGTTAAATGTCACCACTTGTCATGTGAACACAAATGAACTCGAAGTGCATAAAGACGTATAAAATTATAAATTTGATGGAAATATTGAAAAAATAGTTCAAGGATAAAGTGTATATTACTCACATGAGAGGATTAGAAAATTCTAGGTTATAACATCCTACCTGTCTAAAAAGGAATCCTAAAATTTAACACAGTCTTTCAAGTGAGGGACTTCCATATTTACAATCATCTTGATATTCCTTCGACATAAACATCATTTCATAATAGAGAAATCATGCATCAAGGTCAAGGAATAGTCACATGGATCGTCAGTTTGGATAGAGTATCACACATATCAACATACTTGGAGAGATCATCATTAAGATCACCAATCGGAGATATAACATTTTTAGTCAAATTAATAAAACTATTTGGATCAAGAGTAAGTCATGACTTTCATTCACAATATTTAGGATTCTAGATTCTAGATTGGCCTATGTGGGGTTATACATCCATGATTGAGGTTTCATTTTCAACAATTTGAAATGCACATCATATTTCAATATCACCATTTTTATATTCAGATCAATGGAAGGCTCCACTCTAGACTACATGAAGCTTATCCCTAAGTTATAGATCAAGAATAAACATAATCATCTTTTGAAACTTTTCAATATTTAGAAAGATGAAAGTTATCAATCATATATCGAGGGTGATCTTGAGATCCAAATAGGGTGCTCATAGGAGTCAAGTCAATATAAAGACCAATAATCATGAGTCAAGATTTTGTAAGTCAATATTGAGAGTCAAAGTTGGAATATAAGAGTCTTAGATACAAAATTTTCAAATATAGGGTTTTGATTCCTATTTAGATCTTAGGAGTGATCATTTGTCCATATTTAACAATCGATCAACATTTTGTGATGTCAATCACCCATTTTTATTATCATGGTATTGAGGTTGATGAATGGTCTGGACCTAGGTTTTTTCTAGGATTTAACTGCATGATATAGTCGACATTATATTTCATGTTCATCATTAAATTGATATTCAAGATCGAGTGACAACATCATTATAATCCTAAAGTATTCAAAACCTAGGTCAAGATATCAAAATTTTAGGAAAGGGTTACATTTCAAAGCTCTAAATAATCAAGAGGTAAAAATTAGAGAAGTTCATAATTGGGGTGCAATCTAGGTTAGGGATATCATGAATCAGGCTACCAAATCTAACATGGCACATTTTCCTCTTTACTTATGAGACATTGATCATGAATATAGAGTGAGAAATGATTCTTGATATGTATCACATCATGAGAGTAATGATCAATCATCCATGTTTCAGGAGTTTTGCAAAATTGAGTTCATAATATTGTTCCCTTCCTTTCATGGATCAACGAAAGGATTTATTTGGAAATGGAGACGTCAAAATAGGGCACTCCAAGAGTTAGAGCATCATAAGATATGGTCAAGATTCCATATGATTCATATAATTCAAAATTGATCCTTACAAAGAGGCATAATAGTCAATAGGAGATTTTTATCTTATAGCATGTCTTCTCATCATGATCTAGGGGTCCAAAGACACGTTCATATCAAATAATTGACATGATACATATCAATAGGGGTGAGATTTTCTTAGATATGTTTTAGGTTTAATAAAAATAGGGACAACATAGGTTTAGTCAATAGGGACCTCATCAACCATGAGGTATAGAACATGAGTTCCACCTTATTTCCCCACATCAAGGATTTTTTTGGGGATTTACCTCAAACATAGAAAGCACATATATATTATTTAGTAAAATTGAGTTTGCATAAACTTCACACATGAGTACATCACTTTCAAGAGTACCTTCACTAAGCAATATAGGTTTTTCAATTTTAGGATCACATTATGGTATGATTATCATAAACCCTTATGGATTCAAATGAATTTTATTTTTTCCCAAGCACAAGCAACACAGAATTGAGGAATCATGTGAGTAATAGTCATGAGAGAAGAATCACATGAGGATATAAGGAAACTAGATAATCATCATATACTTGGGTCTCTTAGGGTAGTCCTTAAAAATAAATGAGATGCTATAACACTATCTAAGATTTCAGGGAAGAAACCTAATCCAATATTGGATCCACTTTGGGTAGGTAGGTTTGTAGAGGAACCTCAACCACTATAACTAGATGGATAGGAGGTGATTACTATCTAGAACCTCCATGTTTATCACCATACCTATTATCTTAGTTTTTCCATTATGGATTTGGTTCTCCCTAGATTCAAATGATGTATTATGCCTTAGAAATATATAGTCCTATGTGCATTTATCTTATACCATTCGTCACTAATCCATTTATTACGCAAATCCTCACTCCTAATGGTTGGACAACCAAAGGCAACAGGACCCGAGTCCCTAGAATGGCACATAATTTTAGAAAACTAGTATATATGGAAAAGACTATAATAAACTAAAAGATATAACAAGATACATTATGAAATTTGAGACATGTACCCATTTCTATTTCAAAGGATTCCCATTGGTGTTTCATTTCAAAGATAGTTGTCATGAGTGAGCAGATCTTCATTTTGCATCTAAAAATTTGATGAACAAAATATATCAATGTGAGTGTGCTGAGGACGCCATGAACGGGCATGTAACACAATATAAGAGTAATGTGAAAGTTTCTTGGCTAGAATCAATATAATAAGAAAGAATTAGAAACAAGATGAGAACAATTTAAATGGAATTCTTTTATGTAAAGCATGTTTTAGGTTTCATTATCCATTATATCAACATTAGGACTTTGACCAACTTCCAAAGGAAGGGTTTGTGAGGGGCATTTGAGGCTAAAAGCCTTTATGTCACCCTACATTGAATGAAGGGACTCAAGACCAAAGTCAATGAGATAACTCTATTTAAACATGCATTGTGCCCTTCCCCAAGAATTTAGGCTAGTACACAAGGTTATATAATGGATTTCTCTATATTATGTTCAAGGTTTGTCAATGTAGTATAATCCAACATAAAAGTAGTATTCATAGTAACAATAGCTCAAAAAAATTATTAAGTAGTCAAACATTCATAAGTTCATACATACAAACAAGTCAATATCATAGTAGGGTCAAGAGATTAAGCATGCCTTCTGAGTTGTGGACAATTCATAAATCATGGGTAAGATTCTAGAAAAGGACCAACTCAAAGGGGGACCTAAGATTTAAAAAGTGATAACATGGGTTCTTATATAAGTAGTGTTTTGAGACGATAAACATTATATATGTCATTTTTATGTTCCCCTAGTCCTAGGTTTCAATTAGCTCATCTTAGATCCAAGGTTTCAAACATGTATACAGAAATTCAACATTATCCAAGTATCAACATTATGCCCTATGTCTAGGTGAACCATACAATCATGAGTTATACAAGATAAATATAGTCTTTGATAGCACATGAATCATGATATTTATATTATCATCAAGGTTTAATCATACAAGATCATAACTAGTCATATTAGATCAGTTTAATCCAATAGTGACATACTTCTAAGTCATAGGAGAATTAAGATGCATGGAGTAGATCAAGTTAGGATTTAGAGTGATAGTATGATAAAATTACTGATTTTAATTCATTAAGAAAGCATGGATAACATTGGAGTATGATTCTTGAAATATTGGTCCTAAGAATTAACATGTGCATTCAGCATGTTAGGTGTCATATGTAGGTCATATATATTCAAAATTTTACATGAGTGTGTTGCATGGCATTTCGTTTCACAAGTCATATTAAGGAATTATTTGAAGGTTAACAAAGGGGTTTGAGAATGAAGGATTAACTTTTTCATAAGGATCAAAGATCAAATCAATAACTACTCAAGCATCACATTTTAGGGCATATCAAGGTACAAAAGTAGGTCGTTTAGATCAAATGAGTTGCTTAAGGCAAAGATGCACAAGGTCTTTATCAAACATGGAATAAAACAACATAAAGTTTACTAATATCTAAGTGGGGTGATCGTATTATATAAAAATAGGACAAAGATTCCATCTTGATTAGGCTACATCATGCATACACAAAAAGACAGGTTTTGTAGGTCAAGGTAGTCATTAGAGCCATGTCAAGTTGATCAAATGCATTAAACAAGTCCAAAGTGAAGTTATGTTACATATTTAGTGATTTAAGGCAACATTTAACCATTTTGACACAAGGGAAAACATAAAAGGGAATAAATATCGCTAAATAGGCATAAAAATATCACTTCTAGACAAAACAAGAGGACCTTGAATAGATTTTAGTTGTGAAACCATTTTTGTTGGAAGGGTCATATTTTTTTGGTCCTAATACTATATTATATGCCTATTTTTTGACTTAGTTTTGTTTTATTAATATTTATGCAAGTTTGGAGAATTTTTTTGAATATTTGTGAGCGAGGGTAAGGATTTACCTATTTCTAAAAATATGTCGCTAGATAGGGGTCCATTGTGGACCAGGGCGATCCAGCGACTTGCGGACGCCACATCCACTGAGAGAGGAAACATGAGAGGGAGATAGGGCTGGGGTAAAACTACATCCATCTAGGACCTAGCACCCTGATCCGCCATAGGCAGGCCCACATCATGCGGCTACTGTGGGTTCACCCCCTCTCGCACATCAACACTACAAGCCAATAGCCTGTAACTGTGGTGGTCTCCGGAGTAGCATTGATGTGGTGGCTGAGGACCTTATTTGAGTCAGAGAAGTGGTCTCTCACTCCCTCCAAGCTCCCACGAAGCCATCACCAGAGCCAGATCAGGTTTGTCCGACGTGGGGGTGTGAGGTGGTTGTGTGTCCATTATGAAAGTGTCGGTCACATGGGCAAAGAAGAAGAGCGGTGTGGGTGGTTACATGACATGAAAACTCAAGAATTCATAGGGATAAACAAGGACAACAATAAAGGAAGGGGAATGGCAGATGAATTGGGCATGAAATATTTTAGAGAGGGGAGGTTAAGTGGGGCTCATTGTCATGGCCAATGATGGGGAAGAAGATGCCCCTAGCCATTGGATTCATTTAAAATCTAATGTTTATGGACCCCATGATTGATCAATAAAAGGAGGTGGTGGGTAGCTAAAGGTAGAGAGTGGGGAAATGGGCCACTGGCCCAAAAATTTGGGCCCATTTAGGCTTAACTCTGATGAAAAGGGATATAGAATAAAGTCAAACAATGAAATTTCAAAGGAGTGTATCTCTCTCATACTAGCTTGAAATTGAGAAAAAAATTATTGTGTTAGAAATGTAAGAGTGTCCTCTACAAAACTAACATGTGTTGAGGGTAATAAGAGGCCCATATATGGTATCAAAAGGGGAAGAAATAGTACGAATGATAATCTAGGGGCCGTCTTGATTTCATATCAAAATGGATGTCACCATTTGTCATGTGAAACAAGATAACCTCAAAGAGAAGAAAAAAAGCATATAAAATCATGAATTGGATGGTAAGGGTGAGAAAGTAGTACAAGAATGAAGTGGATAGTACGTAAATGAGGAGATATAGAAGTCTAGGTTATTACAAGATTCCACAACATGCGCGATCAACTACACATGGAACCAATCTAGGATGGTGTATTAACATGTATTCACGAACGTCGGTTCCTAGTATATGATTGAATAGGAAGTGAGAACCCAACAAGGAGATGTCGTCGTTTCCTGTGTGATGGTGAGTTGGGTGTATTTCAGGTGGGATAGGGATCTAAAAGTCTCTAACTTTGGCATGAACGTTGTTGCTAAAACTAACCAGATGCATCCCGATGGGATGCTCTGTACGTTGTGTGGGTTGTCAGTGTACGTTGGTGATGGTAAAGATGTGGGGAAGAGATGACTAGATAGATATGATTTAGGGGATGTATATAAACATTGGTGATGGTCAGGGTAGAGAGCGTCAACAGATAGGTTCAAAAAGTTTTGATTTTTATAAAAGAAGAAGAGACAAGACGACCATGGAGGCCAGGATGATGCTCGAAATATAGCATAATATCAAAAATATAGAAGCACAATGATACTGAAGGTGTGATTCTTTATCCATAGTAACAAAACTAAAACATAAACTGCTTGGCAACATTACAAGAAAAAAAGTTAATCCTGTATGAGAAATAAATTCATAATAAAATAACAATTCCCTTGCAACTAATTTATGTTTGATAATTTATGCAACTTAACCTCTTGGTTCAATGTGCCTTAGGAAGAAACATAGTAAATATTTATGCTAAGAATTCCATCAGGGTACTCACATCATCATTTAAGGGGGAAATCACAAAGCAAACCCATGGGCCCAAAATTAATTTATGAAGTATCAATATTACTTAAATGTGTTGGTTTGGTATTCAACATATATGTAGACAAAGAACGTAAAGAAGAAACGTCTACTTTGTTGGCTTTTTGGATATGCCACACTCTAATTTCTATGATGCAAATATTTCCTACTTCTATTACTAATGTGTGAATTAAGTATTTCATATGATCAATGAACTCTGACAAGATCCAATCACTAGTACAGGAATGGTCTGTAGCGTCAGTTTTTTAAATCCTGCAGCGTCACTTTTTAACCGACGCCTAGGTGGCCGTCGCTATAGAATTTGGTCTATAGCGTCGGATTATTTAACCACATAAAACCGACCTTACAGAGTAAACACCGACGCAAAAGGTTGTAAAAATTCTGACCTAGGTGAGAAAAAAGGAGCATGTAAGGTCAGTTATTTCATAAAAACCGACCCTGTAAACGTTCTCGGTCGAGAAATTTGTCGACCGAGAACGTTTACAGGGTCAGTTTTTATGAAATAACCGACCCTAAAGATTGAATAACATTCAGTGATAACACTCGGTCGAGAAAATTATCGATCGAAAATATTTCGGTCTCAACTGAGAACTCTATATAAGGTTGGATTTTTGAAATAACCGACCCTAAAGATTGAATAAAACATTTCAGTGTAAGACTCGGTCAACAAACCTCTCGACCGATACTAATTTGGTCGAGAAGTTTGTCGACCGAGTCTTACACTGAAATGTTTTATTCAATTTTTAGGGTCGGTTATTTCAAAAATCTGACCTTATAGAGGACATTTAGACTCAGTTTTTTAAAAAAACCGACGCTAGAAGTTATATTTCGGTCAAAAAATTTCTCGACCGAAGAGTGTACACTGAATTCAATATTTAGGGTCGGTTATTTAAAAAACCGACGCTTAAAGTTATGATTTTTTTTAAAAAAAATTCTGCAGAATTTGATATAGAACAGAAGAACAAGAAGATTCATATATTCTGGGAGAGGGGAGCATTGATGCTCAACCGTCACCATTCAAAACCACACATTCATAACAAAAATGATAATAAATATCATAATTTACAAAATGATAGAGTGCAAGTCTGAGATGACATATATTATAAAAGTAAAAATATGAAAGAGTACGTACTCAAACCACATACATAAATGGAGTCGACATATTTAATCCAATGCTATTTCGACTTCACTTATAAAACACTTTGACCACTCTTCTCGGAATTCATTCAAGTCCACATGTGTGTAAGGCTGAGTTGTAAAGATCTGTAACAGAAAATGTACATGTTAATATTTTATAAAAATGACTACAATCACTTGTAAATTTATGATGTTATTCTTTATTACCTGACTTATAGTCTGAATGTCATGTGATGCTTGTTTGACAATAGTTTGCATATATTTCATTACATAGTAGCCACAAGCCCAGTCATTATTTTGCATAGGACACTACAAATAACAAATTATACTTAATGTTAATAAAGTACTATAAACAACAATTGAGATAAGAGTATAAGAGTTGACATATTACAGTTGAAAATTAATACATAAAGAGTAAGCAGTTGTCATAGTAGCTACCTTGACATTTTTCAAAGTCAATGTCTTTAATTTTGTGGGTATTTGTCCTCCAGCTTCACGAAAAGCCTTTATACCCCTATCAATTAAACGATAGTTGGTAAAATAGAAATATCATGTTGAAGCAATTGATTAAATTTATGCTTACTCCATAGCTGACAATTTCAGTTTGTGACTCCTTGTTGTTTTACCCATTGGGTCAAGATAATAAAGAGTCATCAATTTTGGGACAATCACCAGTAATTCCCAATGTCTAGCTCTGAGTAAGAATAAAACAAATATTAAAATAAATAGTTTCATTCATTATTAAAATTATATTGAATAATAATACTTACTGGACGTTAAAAGGAATTAGGATAATTTCCTTCCCCTCACTAGAAAAATATTTGAATGCATCAGAGAAGTACTCATTCACATCCTCAATATTTGTCTCCACCTGACTAGTGACCGAAGGAACTAAGAATGCAATATTCTTTATATCAAAGTTGGTGACCTCGGTATATAAATGGTTGTTAAACATTTGTAATTATTTTCATATGTAGAAATAAGCTAAAAATGTGTATTGGAATTTTCTATATATATTGATAGATCCTTACCTTATCCATACTTCTATTATCGAAGTGTTCAGCCAATCATACCAGAACAACTCTATAATATCATCAAGAAAAATAAAATTCTCAAAGTCCCTCCCAACTGCATCTTCTGTTAACTTGACCATCATATGTGATCCCGATCTTTGGTTGGCTAAGTATCGACACAAACATTTAGATTTGCTTCCCAATTCGTCGAATGTAGTTTTGGGAATGAAAGATGGCTTGGGCATAGGAGGATGACTAGCAGAAGTTTTTCTTTTTGGTTTACAAACCTGTTAATTAAATTACATACTTATATTACATGAGTTCATATATGCAGTCAAATATGAAAAATATGGTAGAAATAAGGTATACCTTGTCATTGACAACCAAGTGTCTAGGCCAACCTACCATAGCACCCTCAGCTTCTTCAACTGTACTATATTCAGGATTAGGTATGGGTAGTGGTTTGTCCCCCATTCCGTCATACACAAGATGGATGGACACACAGCAGATGTCATCAGTAATTTGTTGGCAATGCAATGTACCACCAAGGTTGTACACTTTTCCCGCTGTCACAACATTATATTCTGGAACCTCCATTGCAAGTTTACAGTTCATACCAACCTAGATTGAAATAATATGTTATATAAGAAATAGTAGAACAGATACATGTTACAACTATATATATATTATCATATATTTATCATACTAATAACACAACATATATAGAACAAAAACTTACTTCATATTGTTGTGGTGGTTCATCGGGAGTGCTCCCATGACCTTCTAAAACTGTAGTATGGGCTTGTACCTCATCACTTGAGAGACGTGCAGTATGAATAGGTTGAGAAGGTTGAGTAGGCTGAAATGAAGACATTATATCTTTTACTTTCTACGCTACTAATGCTTCAAGATCCTCTTGTGTAAAACCCCCTACACGACCTCTTTTAGATTGCGAAGGGCCAAAATAAGACTTGAATCCTATGCCAGCTCCTAATCCCCTAACACGGCCAGGATGCTCCTTCGTACCAAGAGCAACTGCTAGTTCATCCATGTAGCCAGTTGGGATGAACTTTCCTTCCTTCCTTTGCTCGTGGAGATCAATCTATTCATAGTTAATAAAAATATTAAATCACAATATCAATTAGATATAAATAAATCTAAGTTTGTGGAAGTTACTCTTTATTTAGTTGGGATAAACCTACCATCTTTTGTGCCACCTCCTTAGTTGCAGGGTTGACAATTTCACCGGCTCGATTCTTTCTAGCATCAATCCATGTCATGTGTCGGGGTGGTCGCTCAACTTGAGTTGTACTAGATTCTTCTCCAGAAGATGATTGCTTCTCTTGTAGTTGGCGGCGGAAGGCATAACCATCGGGCCCCAAGCGATGGTCATGCACATTTTTATCCCGTCTTTCCTTTTGAGCCTGGTGAATAGCCTGATCATTTAACGAGATATTGCAATTTAGACTTGGCAAACATGTATAAAAAGATTCACCTCCTTAATTGTATAAAATTAAATATTCATACAATACATCACAATCTTTATTACCTGAAACTCTTCCGATCTCCTAGATGCAACAAATCTTTCCCACACCTCAGGATCAATAAAAATATATACATCTGTAGCTTTCTTCTTTTGTTTAGGATTATTTATAAATTCCCTTACAAGATATGTCTTAAAACCCCTCCATCGTACACCACAACGTTGTAGCACTTTTTTCTTGTGATCTTTTTCATTTAGATGAAAAACACCCTATACATACAAAAGAAGCAATTAATAATGTTGTTTTGAAAAGGAATTAATTCCAAGCAAACTAAATTAGAATCAATAGATAAAAAACATATCACTTCCACTCACAGATATATCTTTCCATATGAGGTCTTTTTTGGCATTAGGAACATCATGCCAATTTTCTATATCTATTGGCACCTTAGTGCGCGCGGTCGCCCCTACGTAATGCTTGAAAGCACTAGCATGTTCCCCAACAGGTGCTCCTCTCATATCAAACTGGACTGGCAATTTATCCCCTTTAGCCCTAAGCTCCTGCAGCCTACACATCAATTTAGGACCTCTACTGTTCTTAGCATCACCACTACCATCCTCATGGTGCTCATGCTCAGAATGTTCATCTTCATGGTGCTCATGCTCAAAATGTTCATCTTCACTCACCATTTTAGAACCTGCAAGTATACATGATAAAAAAATAAGTGATAATAAAAGCACAAGTGATAAGGTATACATGATAATAAAATAAATAATTTAAATAATACATGCCTTTAGTATTGGTTGAGTTGTTAGTCAAGGAAAATTCCTTCAGCATGGTCTTGATGTTTATAATATTCATCGGTGTTATCTTCAACATTTACACTTGGCAAACCAACTGAGAATGGACTGGAATCATCATACTTTTTGTAGTATTCTTCTTCATTTATAGGATCTACAGTAAACTGTCTTTTTCCATTAAGAACGACAGACCAATTTTTATTTTCCGGGTCATCAATATAGAATACTTGTTTTGCTTGGTTTTCCATGATGAATGGCTCATCTTTGAAACCAATCTTTTCAAAATTCACCAATTTGAAACCCAACTCATCCACTGAAACTCCTTTATTGTTGTCAACCCAATTACACCTAAATATAGGAACTCGAAAATTTGTATAGTCCATTTCCCATATGTCCTCAATGACGTCGTAATATGACATCTCAGCTTTGCGTGGTCTTTTATCTTTGGCACTAGCAAAATACAATGAACAAGCTTTAACAGTGACCCCACTATTTTTAACTACACTACTTTCATCTTGACGCTTTGTGTAGTATGAAAATCCATTAATGTCATAACCTTCATATGACATGACATCCATTTTTGGCTTAAAGGCGAGCCATTTTATGTTCTCAGCAACATTATTTGGTGATTCAGATAGTTGATTAAATACTTTCTCTTCAAACCACCTAATAAATGTTCGATTATGCTCTCTTGCAAGCCACATTGAACTGGATCGCGGATGATTTCTCTTGATAAGATCATTGTGTTATGTGATGTAGCTACTAACTTCATCGATGTTGTGTAAAATATATAAATGCGCTTGTTCCCACAACTCATGACTGATTCCTTTCACTCGTCCTCCCGGAGTTCCTTTGCCACAATAAGATCCAGTGTGATGGGAATTTTTTTGATCGCTACAAGTTTCATTGCAATTCAAAAAATCATTACAAAAGTCCATCACCTCCCTAGCCACGTAACCCTCAACAATACTCCCTTCAGGATGATAACGATTCCGAACATCACCTTTAAAAACACTCATGTACCGTTCAAATGGATACATCCATTGTAAGAAAATTGGACCCAACATCTTCACCTCCCTTGTAATATGTACTACAAGATGAACCATGATATCAAAAAATGAAGGAGGAAAGTACATTTCAAGATGACACATGGTAACAATTACATCTTTCTATAATTTATCGAGAGTGTCAGGATGTATCACTTTGTTGCATATTTCATTGAAGAAGAAACAGAGTCTTGTGATTGCAAACCTTACATGCTTCGGAAATATAGATCGAATAGCCACAGGTAAAATTTGTTGCATTAAGGTGTGACAATCGTGAGATTTGAGACCTATCAGTTTCAGATCCTTCATTGATACCAATCTACGAATATTAGAAGAGTATCCTTATGGAACCTTAATATTATACAAGAACTCACAGAAAGTCTTTTTCTCTTTCTTTGACAAAGTGTAACAAGCCGGTGGCAAATATGTGCGGCGACCCCTGATCTCCACTGATAATTCTTTTCAAATACCCATTAATTCTAAATATTTTCTAGATTTGATGCCATCTTTAGTCTTTCCTTGTATGTTCAATAGCGTACCGATGATGCTATCACAAATATTTTTTTCAACATACATGACGTCAATGCAGTGTCTAATTGCCAAAGATCTCCAATAAGGAAGATCCCAGAATATTGACCTCTTCTTGTATAGAGATTTGTCACATGCGAGTGTATGACTACTTGAACTCTTTCCAAATTCATTAACAATATGTTTCACCCTATCATATACAACATGTCCTGGTATAGGTTTAGGAGCACTTCGTTCCTCAGTTGACCCATTAAAGGTTTTGTGTTGCCTTCGATAAGGATGCACTGGTGGGAGAAATCTCCGATGACCAAGATATACGATTTTACCACCATGTTTCAGTCTGATTGAATCAATATTTTCCTCACAAATAGGACATGCTTTGTATCCTTTTATGCTATATCCAGACAAATTTCCATAAGCTGGAAAGTCATTAATCGTGCAAAATAACATAGCACGCAAACTTAAGATCTCTTTACGTGAAGCATCATATGTCATAATACCTTCTTCCCATAGTTTCATTAGGTCATCAATTATAGGTTGAAGGTAAACATCAATATCATTTCCAGGTTGCTTGGGCCCTGATATCAATGTTGACAACATCACATACTTATTTTTCATACACAACCAAGGAGGAAGATTGTATATAACAATCATAACAGGCCACGTGCTATGTTGGCTGCTTAATGTACCATAGGGATTCATTCCATTTGTACAGAGTCCAAGTCTTAGGTTTCTTGGTTCTTTACCAAATTGAGGGTATAATAAATCAATTTTCTTCCATTGTGGTGAATCAGATGCATGTCGTAGGACGCCATCATCATTGACCTTTAACTCCCCATGCCAAGACAAATTTTGCGCATCTTCTGTATTAGCAAATAAGCGTTGAAATCGTGGTATTATTGATAGATACCACATCACCTTGGCAGGAGAGCCATTTTTAGCCTTAGCTGAATTTGTAGTCTTATACCTTGACGCACCACATTTTGGACAATTTATCAAATTACTATAGTCCTTCTGAAATAACACACAATCATTTGGACATGCATGAATCTTCTTAACCTCCATTCCCATTGGGCACATTATTTTCTTTGCTTGATATGTTGAAATTGGAAGCTCATTGCCTTCAGGAAGAATTTCCTTTAACAAAGACAACAGTGAAGTGAAACTCTTATCGCTCCACCGGTTTTGAGCTTTAAGAGTGTATAATCGCATCACAACACTCAACCTCGTGAACTTAGTACAACCCTTATATAATGGTTTTTCAGCATCATGGACAATGTTTGCAAATAAAGAAGGTGGATCAATGACATTGTCCCGACAACTACGCAGCATCTCATCAATCATATCATCCTGAATCTGGTCATCTTGAATCGGTTCATCATTAACATTATCATCATTATCTATATCTTCTATGCCACAACTATTAGTATCGACATTTTCTGCTCCATAATTCAATTTCTCTCCATGCCAATACCATTCATTATAACCTTGTATGATCCCATTGCATATGACATGATTCTTAATTTCCTCACCAGTATCAACTTTCAAATTGTTACAATAATTTCTACATGGACAATATAGCCTATTTGTAGGTAGTTTCCTATGTTCCTCAGTAAATCTGATAAATTCATCAAGACCTTTGGCAAACTCTGGACTGCAACGGTTCTTGATAGACATCCAACTTCGATCCATTTTCTATATCACATTAAAATTAATTATAAAACTAACAGTTTAATATTGATACTATAATAATTTGTAAGTTTTTATTGATAGAAAGTTAATTTTATATACTAAAGTGTACCACCTATCCCATTTTTGAATATTTAATCTCACTAGTATCTGTATAATGTATGTTTATTTTGAAGAAAATTTCAGCAGCATTTCCCCTAAGTTCTCCAAGTACACCGATGTAAATGGCAAATAACCACTCACATATGTACCCAGAGAACAAATGGAGAAATCCTACTGAAATAATCTACAAAACAAACATACATTATACAGGTACATCCTAAGTGAGATTAAAATATCCAAAAATAGTCCCAAACTGGGGACTATCCAAAGTTTACTCCTAATGAGTAAATTTTGAACGGGTTTCTAAGTTAATATATAAATGCATTATTTTCATATTTATATATTAAGTTAAACATCATGCATCAATCCTAAAGTGTCAATCTAGGAGTACACATGTCTAATCTAGTATTAATTTCTAAAATTTATATAATGATTACATATGAAAAAAGACATGCATGTTTTTATTATTGGGTTATCAAATCATATAAAATGGAAAATACTTGTACAAATTAGCAAAGTAAGGCTGTTTCCAACAGTCCAAAGATTGAAATCATTATAATATTCATAACTATTTGTGAACATTACAGCAAATATGATTAAAACATTTATAGCTCAAACATAAATAAGTTCCAGGTCCATCTCGGTCGACAATTAGTCGACCGAGAGTCCAGGTCCACTCTCGGTCGACAAATTGTCGACCGAGAGTGGACCTGGACGCTACGCGCAGGTGGGCTCTCGGTTGACTAATTGTCGACCGAGATGGACCTGGAAGCAGCAATGGCTGCGGGCGGGAATGAAGGGGAAAAAGGAACGAAGGAAGGTCGAACTTACTTGGAAATGGCAGCGAGCTTCGTGGAGGAAGAGAAGAACTTCACAGAGAGGTGGCGACCTTCGTGGAAGAGTGGAAGGAGGCAACGGCGAGCTTCACGGCAACGAAGAGCTTCACGGCAACGAAAAGCTTCACGGAAACGACGGGCTTCATGGAGGAAGAGTGAAGGTGGCGACGACGAGCTTCACGATCCTCTTCGCGGTGACGACGAGCTTCACGGTCCTCTTGGCGGCGTGGAGAGGCGGAAACGGCTTCACGGAGAAGCGTTCGCGGCAACGGCAGAATGACAAAGTAAAAAAGGGTTTCGCGGCGCCACAGGAGAGAGATTAAAAAGAGAAAAGGGTTTCGCGGGAGGAAGAAAGACTAAAATTTTGGCTTTTTGCACGGAGCAAAAAACTGTAGCGTCAGTTAACAACCAAAACCCGACTCTACAGATAAACGGTGCCCGTGTCGGGTTGTTTAATAACAATCAAACGCAAACTCGATCGACGAATTTGTCGACCGAAAAGACCTATAGGGTCGGTTATTAGGTAAAACCGACGCTACAAGTGCTAATATGAAGAAATCTGGCTCGTTTCGGTCGACGATTTATCGACCGAGAATGAGCATGATTTCCTTCGTACAAGCACCTCTAGGGTCGGTTTTTTCGTATAACCGACCCTAAGGTGCTTATACATGTGTGAAAAACTAAACTGGATATTGTCAGTCGACAATATTGTCGATCGAGACCCCCTATAGGGTCGGTTATTAGAAAAACCGACCCTAGAGGTTCTTCTAAGAAAGAAATCTGGCTTCATTCGTTCGACGAATTCGTCGACCGAATGTGTGTCGGTCGAGAAATATGTCGACCGAAGATGCGTGAAAAACTGGATAGAAAATTCATGTCGGTCGACAATAATTGTCGACCGGGGAGCGTTTTAGAGTCGGTTATAAAGGAAAAACCGACCCTATAGGTGCTTATACACGTGAAATCTGTCTCTATCTCGGTCGACAAATTTGTCGACCGAGGAGCTCTAAAGTGTTTCCACAACCCTAATAATGATGTTATGTGAAACTTTAATATATGGTGATGTCGTATGAAACCCTAATATGGGATAATGTTATGTGAAACCCTTATATGGAATGATGTTATGTGAAACCCTAATATGGAAATGTTATGTGAAACCTTAATATAGGGTGGTGTTGTGTAAAAACCCTAATATGGGATAATGTTATGTGAAATTTCAATATGGGATGATGATTTGTGAAACCCTAATTGATAAAGATGGGAAAATTTAACCCTAATGAGGGAATAGAGATGTTATTTTTGTATTGCATGATGTTGATATGAAATTGATATGGTTGATATGAAATTGAGATGATTGTGTAATAAATATCCTGAATACCTTGGTCAGATGACCTGAAGGTAATAGTTACCTGATAAGTGATAACCATGTTTAGTGATGAACTAAGGGTTTGAATACCCAGAATCAGCAAATGTGATGATGGTGTAATTGAGGGATGTGAATTCCCAACAATGAGACAAAAGATTGAGATTCCAATGCTTTATAACGTTTTGAAAAGTAACTAAACTCTATTCAAAAATTCTATCGGTCGACTATTTGTCGACCGAAAGAGCTCTAGGGTCGGTTATAAGGAAAAAAACCGACCCTAAAGTCATCCTCGGTCGAAAATATTGTCGACCGAATTTGTCTCGGTCGATAATATGTTCGACTGAGATTAACCTTGTTTTAATGTTTTAAATTAAGTACCAAGTGTGTGTGTATGAGATTAACCAAGTGATGCTTTGTCAAATTTAGCCATAATTTATTTTTCAATCATTTGAAATAATAATATTCTTAAATAACATGTATATGTCCAAATGAAGCCATGGAAAACACTTTTATTCATAACAATTTAATGCCCATACACTTTATAAGATGAAACATGACATACTTGCTTTATAAAAAGATATACATTACATCATTACAAAGATATCTCATAATCTCACTGGAAAGACCGAAGGATTACATCAATGTATGGGTCTTTTCCAAAAAAGGGCTCAGCTCCATAATATTTGACCAATGTCTGCCACTCCAAGGCACCTGTCATGGTTAAGGCATAAGCTTCCAAGAAGGTGGGAACACGATCAAAGTGAAAGTTGGCAGCAATGTCTTGAAGTTGAATTGAGGAAAACTGAGTATGTGTGAGATCAGGAGATGGTGGAGGTGGAATTTGATAGTAGTTGTAGGAAGGATTGTGTGGATTTATCATGCCAGGATTAAGGGAATAGGGATATTCATCAGGTTGGTTAGGAGAGAAAGCTTGCATCCTTTGGTTTAAATAAGTCATGCCATGGTGATTATAATCCAATTGCTTACTTAGGTGATATTGGGAGCCAGCAATGTATGTCAAGGTATTTGTAATAGGATCATGGGGTAGGTTGGTAGGAGGAGGTGGTGGAGGTATGTCTTGGGTGGATGTCTCCCCTTCAGTCCTAGCCCTTTTGTGGCCAAAGTCGATTCCCATCTTTTCCACTGTATTTTTACTTATCTTTTGGGGCTTTCTATCCCATGTGTAACCTAAGTCATCCTCAATATTCTTCTTAAGAAAATGTTGAGTGATTTGGCATACAAAGTCAGCATAAGGTGGATTTCCAGAAAACTCAAGCATATTCTTAAGGATGATACGAATAAAGTTTATGGGAATACCTTTGAGAATGACATAGATAAGGTACATACGAAAGGTGGGTACTTCATATTTGTTTGCTCTAGGATGGATATTGGTGGCAACAATGAGATTTATGATCCTAGCTTCAGGTTTTAAATTTATGGCATAATAGGTACCCCTATCTTCATGACAAGTCGTATTTGATTGAAAGATGGCTCTTTTGACATCACTAAGGCTAGTTGTAGTGTCATCTTGGGAGAGTTTGTTGAGTGGATTTCCTCTAGTGAGATCAATAAAAAATTTATATTCTTCTATATCTATATCAAGCATATCAAGAATACCCTCCTCAATAAAATGGAATCCATACCCACCAACCATAGAGGAGAAGGAATCATGTTCAGGATGTTCGGCTCAATTGGCATAGAATTCATTAACTACTTTGGAGGAGTAGGAATGGAAGGAGGGATTTAGAAAATCAGTCAAATGTTGCACCTCAAAAAGTTCCTCCAAATCGACAATATTTTGGAAGTCCATGACGTCGACTGGCCACCGTGGAAGAGGAGTTTTTGACGAGAGCCTGAGGTAGTGGTCGCCTGCAGCTGCGTCGATGAAAGGGACGTCGTTGATGAACGACAGCGTTGAAGAGACTGTCCTTCCTTTCCTACCTGCAACTTGCTTCTTTCCGCGCGTAGATGATGAAGCCATTTCGTTGCTTTGAAATGGAGAAATAGCAAGCAAGAATTGGATGTAGAGAAGCTGAAGATTTTCACAAGAATATACTAGAGAGGAGCTAGAGAAGTGAGAATGTGAAGGTGTAACATACTCGATTCTAGACACATAGGCTCTTTTCCCATTCTTCTAGGCCCCTAATTGATTAGATGGACATCCAAAATCCCTTGCCCCTTTTTCTTTACTTGGCTACCTTTCAATGTCTATATTTCGTTGAAATAGAATAGATCAAACCATATTAGGATCTGATAACCCTAATTGACTCTTTCGAATCACATGGACATGAAATCTTTGAATTAGATAACTTTTGACCCTCAAACCCTAGTTTGACTCGAGTTGGGTTCCATAGAGATGAAGACATGTGGAATTGCTATCTTAATACCTCAATTAGCTAACTCATAAGCAATAATGATGATCTATATCACTTTACCCTAGATTTGTGAGCTAGGATAGACCTGGGTATCATATAGGTCAATAATTGAGTTTAGATGGAAGGTTTGACCATCTTTGACATTTAGAATTAGTTCATCACATTAATTGAATGATTAATGCACAATGGTAAAATTACAACCAAAGTTACCTCAAAACCCAAATCTAAGCCTATAATTGAGTTCCTCACATCTTAATTTATTAACCCTCAAATTTTGGGGTCTTTTGGACATCGTATGCACCTTTAATTAGGCCCTAATAGCTTTTATAAGTTTTTACCCTAACTTTTGGTCGATTTCTGGTTTATTTTGGTTCACGGCCGGACCAAGCCTCTGGGCCGGGTTTAATTTCCGGTTCCCTTGCCCGGGTAGCGGGACCTGGTCATCCCCTACCTTCCGCTTCACTCGCGTGAGATGGGCAACAATAGGGAAGCTTTGACGGCTGCTCCCGCTCGTTAGGGTGACCCGTTCAACGTGGTTTCATCGCCTAACAGACTCCACGCACTCCCGCGAGCCGCCAGTCCCCTACTCTTCAGCCATCGAACCCTAAGGCGAAAACGCCTATTTCTACCCTTTGAGCAGCCGCCGCTGCCATTTTTCTCGCTCGCCTTCTCCCCACCTGAAGCCACCACCGTCTTCTCTAACGATCCAGTATTGAACCTCGGCATCCTCTCATCGGCCCCCTTCTGTTAATTTCGCCCGACGCACCCTGGAGCTGCCGCTGGCACCAGTCTTCTTCTCCGGCGAAGACGGCGAGCAACAGCTAGCTCTCCCCTCCGCGGTGTGATTCTTCGCAAGGTAACCATCTATGACCCCCGTTCTTCCTTTCCTTATGGTTGGTTTATCGCAAGATGGACTCATCTGTCCGGTCGGCAAAACGCCCGTGCTTTCCCCTGTTTCGACCTCTCCTAGACCACGAGTCTTGTTTGCTGGTACCTAGCGCTACCTGTTCTTCGGTGTTTCTCTGGCCTTCAGGTGCCTCGGATCTCCAGCTTCCCACAACCCGTCTCCTCGTGAACCTCTCTATGAGGTGGGTTCAGGCTAAGTCATAGCACCACCATCGCTTCTCGATGTGTTCTCCCTAGCGCCAGTCTGTGCCGGATCTTCCTTGGTCGTCTCCGGCTGGGACTCAGCTCGACCCCGATTACCTTAGGGCCAAAACGATGGTCCTCCAGGTCGGGGGTGAAGAGTCGTAGGTAGTGAGCTTTGTGCTCCTTCGCCTGGGGTCCTGGGATCGAAGGTTGTCACCTTGGCCGAGCTCTATGGAGCAGCCATGGCGCTGAACGCAGGGGTTTCAATCCATGGGACGAAAGTCCAGTTCAGCCCATGGTGGCTAGTATATGTATGTCACGCCCATAAGGGCATATTGGTAAATTTTGTTTCCTTGTGACTTCGTCGACTGAACTTAGGCTCCCTCTATTTCTCTATAGTATGTGTGACAAAGAACCCTTAATGACCTGCATATTCATTCAGGGGTAGATTCGGTATTTGACAATTCAATTTTCGTATTTAGTCAGAAATGGCTCAAACTTGTAAAATTCATTATAAATCATATCTGTGTCCAAATCCCACATATAGGTATGTTTTTGAAATGAGAAAAATCCAACGGATTTAATGGGATAGGTTTGGAGACCTGATTCGAGACCTATTGAGAGGTCATTTTATTATTAAGAATTTAAGGAATTATTTATTGATGTAGCACACACTTATTATGTTTAGGTGATAAAAGACCTGAATCTGAGCCTAAAGAACATTATTGAGTATTAGGATCTGACTTTAAGGTATGTACACTCTCTATTTTTACTTTGGGCATTATTTGACTAAAATCTACATTCTTTTAATGAGGCATCTCTTGAACTGTTATTCTACTTGAAAATCACTTGCTCGGACGTTTATTATGTTTCCTTCTCTCAATTCATGATATTCAATTGGTTATTGTGATACCTTGTTTATAATGGGTTTTTGGACCCTTTCTGCTATAGTGTCTTTTATTTGACATTGACTAAAATGCCAGTCTTGTCACTCTATTTTATGCATGCTACATGTTTGACTAGAATATCTAGAATAGCGGTACTTGTGTACAACCATATTTATATAGGGCGTGCGTATTCCACCCGGGGTGTGCGTTTCCACCCTTGTTTATTTTTAGGCCATGATCCTATGGTGTTATGGCCCTGTTTTAGGTATATTTAGTCTACATTGTTATGCATGCAAATATTTGTTGTTTTAATGTGAATCTGTGATTGATTGATATGGCAAGACACTCTTTTATCATCATGCTTGTAATCTGAATTTAATATGCCTCATTTCTTTTGTTTCATTTCTTTTGTTTCATTTCTTTTGTTTCATTTATTTTGTTTCATTTCTTTTGCTTCATTTCTTTAGTTACTTTTCTCTTGAACATACCCAATTGCAAATAGTCCCCTTTTCTTGTGGGAACATCTTTTTTTTGTACTTGTAACCTATATAATGCCCAGAATGTTTTATATATGTACATACTCAGCCTTTGCTGACCTCTTTGTTGTTTCCTATGTTCTGGGTGATGTTCCTTTTCACCCAGGTTTAGGTACATTGGAAGACATGAGCTTAAGGATAGCTTGGAATGGCTGGGTTACCCTCTGCTACTGGCTTAGTTGTGCTTAGTTCAAATTCTTGTAAAATCACCTTATATGGTGAGGGACAATTGTATAATGATACCCATTGTAACTTTGTAATAGTTTTGTTTCCGCTGCTTTATTATTACATGGCTCTTGTATTATATCATTTTGAGTGGATCCCCTTTCGGGTCTCACTCCTTACAAAATGGTATCAGAGCCTGAGCAGTCAGTAACTAGACTATTTCAAGTTATCCTAGATTGTCCTTAGTAGGTAGGTGACCCTTTAGAGGTTTTTGACATACCTATACTTGAATTGTGTTTACCAATTAGGGTTTCACCCCCTATCAAATTTGAGGGTTTATAAGTATCCAAAATAAATTTGTAGATGACCTAGTATTGGGTAAACTCTTATCAATCCTACCATCTCTTTATATGCATAGATTTCTATACATAAATGTTGCCTCTCCTAGGAAGTAGCCTCTACCTCCCGCCTTAGGGGAGTACAATTCATCTACTATAGAAAGAGTAGGTTGACTTCACATAATTTTGCATAACCCTAGTAGAAGTCATTAAACCTTTTACTTTTGTTGTTTCCTAGATTATGATACATGCATTATGTGAACTATGCATGCATGGATACAAACTTAGGATGTTGACATGACTTTTAGATTTTGAGGTATTATATGATGGCACATGATGGTATGAACCAGATCCTTTAAGGTTAGGCTTTGCGTTCCTGCAACGTGGAGTTATCTCAACATAGTTTTGCTTGAAACTTTTCATCCAAGTGTTGGATAGTATCCTAGATAAACATATGATATCTTATAAATGAGGGTTTGTTGATTGAAGATATAGGTTTCAAGTAGCATTCTTGGGTTTTCATCCCTCACATACCCATAATGTAGGAAGGATAACGCAGTTGGATCAAATAATAAAATTATATACAATATTTTTCCCAAGGACATATTGAGGCATAGTCACATTTGGAAGATATAGCAGATACTCCTTTTCTTTAAAACTTTGGATTTTCACTGACACTAAGGTGATATGAGGTAGGTACCTCTAGGATTGATCCTTAAAGAGCTGACCACTCTCTCATAGCCACCATGTAATCAACTTAGTTGATGTATGAGATGAGAAATAGTTTGACTAGCTAGTTCATCTAGATTTGTAATAACATCATGGATGTAAAACAACTAGGCATGGTAAGACCCTAATCTCTTCTTATTGTGGTTACCCAATCTTATAAAAATACATGATGTTTTGGGATATGATGGCTGAGTCATGACAAGAAAATGGTGGAGTACTGAGGTTTGTTCCTAGTAGAGCCTACTGGAAGTTAACTGCGTGCTAGATGGAACATGTATCCCCCATCTAGATTTTGGATATGCTTGTGTATTCCTTGATGAGGTGTGTAGAGAAGCCTCTTAGTGAAGATGATGTGATGTTAGGGTGATATTATGTGTTGTATGTCGTAGAAAGTGGTCGACTTGGTTCTCGAATTGATTTTGTCGCCATTTTGGATTTCCATCGCAAGGTTTTCATCGTAAAACTTAATTTCATTATTATATTATATATATATTAAAAAAACTTTTAATATTTCATCGATTGTTTTGGAACCAAGTCACCACCACAAGGATGTTGTCGTAGTAGATAGGTCCTTTAGCGAAGAAATCTTTGACATGCATGTTTGACCCTAATACCCTAGGCCTAAGACTGACATAGTTAGTTCATATTTATATATCAAACATAGGGGATCCACCCTTTTGCCCCTCTAGATTATGTACCAAGTTATAGTTTGAACCTTTTAAGGGGTGGAGTTTCATATAGTTTATTCATTAGGAATCAAACTAGTTGTAGGCATGACCATGATTAATAGTGGTTACAATAAGTAAAACATGGATAAATCCTAGTGTTAATGTCAAACATATGTGGAGGCTATCAAACTGAGAATTCCAGACAAGCCTTGCTAATCTTACCATCACAAGAATTACCTCGACAATTAAAATAGATTTTTAAAATTTTATCTTGGGTTATCCTTGATAGATGTATGTATGTCAAAAAAAATTTTATTTAATAGCTCAAGTCAATATTCTGTATACCAAACTGCTAATAATTTAATGGTAAGGGATGACTATATAGTATAGGATAGGGTGAACATACTCAGTATGGCAGAATTTCTAAGCTTTTCCCATATGACCCTTTTTGATAATAAGATGTTAATGATGTTTATGATGATGATAATGAGTAGATGAGAAGGTGGTGACCATGATGATGTGAATGATGAGGATGATGTCGTTGATGATGATGATGATGATGATGATGATGATGATGATGATGATGATGATGATGATGATGATGATGATGATGATGATGATGATGATGATGATGATGATGATGATGATGATGATGATGATGATGATGATGATGATGATGATGATGATGATGATGATGATGATGATGATGATGGTGATGGTGATGGTGATGGTGATGGTGGTGATGGTGATGGTGATGGTGATGGTGATGGTGATGGTGATGGTGATGGTGATGGTGATGGTGATGGTGATGGTGATGGTGATGGTGATGGTGATGGTGATGGTGATGGTGATGGTGATGGTGATGGTGATGGTGATGGTGATGGTGATGGTGATGGTGATGGTGATGGTGATGGTGATGGTGATGGTGATGGTGATGGTGATGGTGATGGTGATGGTGATGGTGATGGTGATGGTGATGGTGATGGTGATGGTGATGGTGATGGTGATGGTGATGGTGATGGTGATGGTGATGGTGATGGTGATGGTGATGGTGATGGTGATGGTGATGGTGATGGTGATGGTGATGGTGATGGTGATGGTGATGGTGATGGTGATGGTGATGGTGATGGTGATGGTGATGGTGATGGTGATGGTGATGGTGATGGTGATGGTGATGGTGATGGTGATGGTGATGGTGATGGTGATGGTGATGGTGATGGTGATGGTGATGGTGATGGTGATGGTGATGGTGATGGTGATGGTGATGGTGATGGTGATGGTGATGGTGATGGTGATGGTGATGGTGATGGTGATGGTGATGGTGATGGTGATGGTGATGGTGATGGTGATGGTGATGGTGATGGTGATGGTGATGGTGATGGTGATGGTGATGGTGATGGTGATGGTGATGGTGATGGTGATGGTGATGGTGATGGTGATGGTGATGGTGATGGTGATGGTGATGGTGATGGTGATGGTGATGGTGATGGTGATGGTGATGGTGATGGTGATGGTGATGGTGATGGTGATGGTGATGGTGATGGTGATGGTGATGGTGATGGTGATGGTGATGGTGATGGTGATGGTGATGGTGATGGTGATGGTGATGGTGATGGTGATGGTGATGGTGATGGTGATGATGATGATGATGATGATGATGATGATGATGATGATGATGATGATGATGATGATGATGATGGTGATGATGATGACGATGACGATAATGTGATAAGGAAATTCTCCTAGTAAAAATAATGATAGGAATCATGGTGCTTGAGGATTGATGTCTATACGCAAAAGTAGTTCACCATGTGAGCGGTCACAATCTAAATGGTTCTATTGGGAAATTTGTAAACAAAGATTGGTTTTTCATGCATAAGTGATGGAAGATGAGGATATATAGAACAACTAGCACTCATGTCTAGTGGTGGTTAGATTTCGGGGACAAAATCCTCTTTAAGGGGTGGAGTGTTGTAACATACTCGATTCTAGACACATAGGCTCTTTTCCCATTCTTCTAGGCCCCTAATTGATTAGATGGACATCCAAAATCCCTTGCCCCTTTTTCTTTACTTGGCTACCTTTCAATGTCTATATTTCTTTGAAATAGAATAGATCAAACCATATTAGGATCTGATAACCCTAATTGACTCTTTCGAATCACATGGACATGAAATCTTTGAATTAGATAACTTTTGACCCTCAAACCCTAGTTTGACTCGAGTTGGGTTCCATAGAGATGAAGACATGTGGAATTGCTATCTTAATACCTCAATTAGCTAACTCATAAGCAATAATTATGATCTAGATCACTTTACCCTAGATTTGTGAGCTAGGATAGACCTGGGTATCATATAGGTCAATAATTGAGTTTAGATGGAAGGTTTGACCATCTTTGACATTTAGACTTAGTTCATCACATTAATTGAATGATTAATGCACAATGGTAAAATTACAACCAAAGTTACCTCAAAACCCAAATCTAAGCCTATAATTGAGTTCCTCACATCTTAATTTATTAACCCTCAAATTTTGGGGTCTTTTGGACATCGTATGCACCTTTAATTAGGCCCTAATAGCTTTTATAAGTTTTTACCCTAACTTTTGGTCGATTTCTGGTTTATTTTGGTTCACGGCCGGACCAAGCCTCTGGGCCGGGTTTAATTTCCGGTTCCCTTGCTCGGGTAGCGGGACCTGGTCGTCCCCTACCTTCCGCTTCACTCGTGTGAGATGGGCAACAACAGGGAAGCTTTGACGGCTGCTCCCGCTCGTTAGGGTGACCCGTTCAACGCGGTTTCATCGCCTAACAGACTCCACGCACTCCCGCGAGCCGCCGGTCCCCTACTCTTCAGCCATCGAACCCTAAGGCAAAAACGCCTATTTCTACCCTTTGAGCATCCGCCGCTGCCATTTTTCTCGCTCGCCTTCTCCCCACCCGAAGCCACCACCGTCTTCTCTAACGATCTAGTATTGAACCTTGGACTCCCCTCATCGGCCCCCTTCCGTTAATTTCGCCCGACGCACCCTGGAGCTGCCGCCGGCACCAGTCTTCTTCTCCGGCGAAGACGGCGAGCAACAGCTAGCTCTCCCCTCCGCGGTGCGATTCTTCGCAAGGTAACCATCTCTGACCCCCGTTCTTCCTTTCCTTATGGTCGGTTTATCGCAAGATGGACTCATCTGTCCGGTCGGCAAAACGCCCTTGCTTTCCCCTGTTTCGACCTCTCCTAGACCACAAGTCTTGTTCGCTGGTACCTAGCGCTACCTGTTCTTCGGTGTTTCTCTGGCCTTCAGGTGCCTCGGATCTCCAGCTTCCCACAACCCGTCTCCTCGTGAATCTCTCTATGAGGTGGGTTCAGGCTAAGTCATAGCACCGCCATTGCTTCTCGATGTGTTCTCCCTAGCGCCAGTCTGTGCCGGATCTTCCTTGGTCGTCTCCAGCTGGGACTCAGCTCGACCCCGATTACCTTAGGGCCAAAACGATGGTCCTCCAGGTCAGGGGTGAAGAGTCGTAGGTAGTGAGCTTTGTGCTCCTTCGCCTGGGGTCCTGGGATCGAAGGTTGTCACCTTGGCCGAGCTCTATGGAGCAGCCATGGCGCTGAACGCAGGGGTTTCAATCCCTGGGATGAAAGTCCAGTTCAGTCCATGGTGGCTAGTATATGTATGTCACGCCCATAAGGGCATATTGGTAAATTTTGTTTCCTTGTGACTCCGTCGACCGAACTTAGGCTCCCTCTATTTCTCTATAGTATGTGTGACAAAGAACCCTTAATGACCTGCATATTCATTCAGGGGTAGATTCGGTATTTGACAATTCAATTTTCGTATTTAGTCAGAAATGGCTCAAACTTGTAAAATTCATTATAAATCATATTTGTGTCCAAATCCCACATATAGGTATGTTTTTGAAATGAGAAAAATCCAACGGATTTAATGAGATAGGTTTGGAGACCTGATTCGAGACCTATTGAGAGGTCATTTTTAATATTAAGAATTTAAGGAATTATTTATTGATGTAGCACACACTTATTATGTTTAGGTGATAAAAGACCTGAATCTGAGCCTAAAGAACATTATTGAGTATTAGGATCTGACTTTAAGGTATGTACACTCTCTATTTTTACTTTGGGCATTATTTGACTAAAATCTACATTCTTTTAATGAGGCATCTCTTGAACTGTTATTCTACTTGAAAATTACTTGCTCGGACGTTTATTATGTTTCCTTCTCTCAATTCATGATATTCAATTGGTTATTGTGATACCTTGTTTATAATGGGTTTTGGACCATTTCTGCTATAGTGTCTTTTATTTGAAATTGACTAAAATGCCAGTCTTGTCACTCTATTTTATGCATGCTACATGTTTGACTAGAATATCTAGAATAGTGGTACTTATGTACAACCATATTTATATAGGGCGTGCGTATTCCGCCCGGGGTGTGCGTTTCCACCCTTGTTTATTTTTAGTCCATGATCCTATGGTGTTATGGCCTTGTTTTAGGTATATTTAGTCTACATTGTTATGCATGCAAATATTTGTTGTTTTAATGTGAATCTGTGATTGATTGATATGGCAAGACACTCTTTTATCATCATGTTTGTAATCTGAATTTAATATGCCTCATTTCTTTTGTTTCATTTCTTTTGTTTCATTTCTTTTGTTTCATTTCTTTTGCTTCATTTCTTTAGTTACTTTTCTCTTGAACATACCCAATTGCAAATAGTCCCCTTTTCTTGTGGGAACATCTTTTTTTGTACTTGTAACCTATATAATGCCCAGAATGTTTTATATATGTACATACTCAGCCTTTGCTGACCTCTTTGTTGTTTCCTATGTTCTGGGTGATGTTCCTTTTCACCCAGATTTAGGTACATTGGAAGACATGAGCTTAAGGATAGCTTGGAATGGCTGGGTTACCCTCTGCTACTGGCTTAGTTGTGCTTAGTTCAAATTCTTGTAAAATCACCTTATATGGTGAGGGACAATTGTATAATGATACCCATTGTAACTTTGTAATAGTTTTGTTTCCGCTGCTTTATTATTATATGGCTCTTGTATTATATCATTTTGAGTGGATCCCCTTTTGGGTCTCACTCTTTACAGAAGGTGTGAAGAAATGGATCGTTTTGGGTGCTCTTTATAGCAAAACAGAGTCAATTTCGGTCGACAATTTGTCGACCGACGCCCGAAACAGTCGTTTTCTGGACCGTTCTCCTGGTCGGCCAACGATCGTATTTATAGCCGTTACGACGATTGAAATTCTAGCCGTTACGACGGTTGATTTTTTTAGCCGTTACGACGGTTGATTTTTTAGCCGTTAGGACGGTTGATTTTCTAGCCGTTCCTCGGTCGACAAATTCGTCGACTGATATGTTGCGGTCGACAATTCGTCGACCGAGATTGAGCCAGATTTCATTCGCTTAAGTACCTCTAGGGTCAGTTTTTAGGAAAAAAAACCGACCCTAGAGGTACTTATTCATGTGTGAAATACTAAACTGGATCCTAGTTTATCTCGGTCGACAATATTGTCGACCGAATGGACTTCTAAGGTCGGTTATAAAGAAAATACCGACCCTAAAAGTTGCTTATACACTTGAAAACTGACTCCTAATCGGTCGACAAATTTGTCGACCGAGAAATGCTATAAGGTCGGTTATAAGTGCAAATCTGACGCTAGAGGTGCTTATACATGTGTGAACTATCTGGATCCAGAATAGATATCGGTCGACGAATTGTCGATCGAGAAAGAGCCAGATTTCCTTCGCATAAGTACCTCTAGGGTCGGTTTTAAGGAAAAAACCGACCTTAGAGGTACTTATCGGTCGACGAATTTGTCGACCGAGTGAGTCGGTCAAAATATGGGTCGACTGAGGAAGGCTCTAAGGTCAGTTATAAGTGCAAATCCGACGCTTATACATGCGTGAACTATCTGGATTCAGAATAGATATCGGTCGACGAATTTGTCGACCGAGAAGTCCTTTAAGGTCGGTTTTGTAAGAATAACCGACCTTAGAGGTGCTGAACCGAAGAGGACTGTAAGGTCGGTTATAAAGAAAAACCGACCCTATAGGTGCTTGTATTCGTGAAATTCAGCTCTTATTCGGTCGACGAATTTGTCGACCGAGGAGCCCTTAAGGGTCGGTTATAAGGTAAACCTGACGCTATAGATCGAGGCGCGAAACTAAAATCAAACAAATTTTTGCCGCCGGAAAAATTGTCTATAAGGTCGCTTATTTTAGAAAAACCGACCCTATAGAGATGTACTAAAAGGTCGGTTATTTTAAAAAAAGCGACTCAAAAGGTCTTAAGTGGTGCCCGCGTTTTTTATAGATATATAAGGTCGGTTATTTGGAAAACTGACCCTATAGAGATACACTACAAGGTCGGTTATTTTAAGAAAAGTGACCCAAGAGGTCTTAAGTGGTGCCCGCATTTTTTATAGACATATAAGGTCGGTTATTTGGAAAACCGACCCTATAGAGTTACATTACCAGGTCGGTTTGTTTAAAAAAACCGACCTAAGAGGTCTTAAGTGGTGCCCGTGTTTTTTTAGACATATAAAGTCGGTTATTTGGTAAAACCGACCCTACATGTAGTGACGTTATAACCCATTTCTGTACTAGTGAATAACAAAGAATATACAATTATATGTGTGTTTGGAGGCTTGTACATGATGGTGTACCTAGATGATGTCTTGTATATGTGTAAATTGTACACTTGATAGGAATGATGGAAGAACAAGTGATGATCAGCTCAAAACCATCCTAAAACTATATTATAATTTTATACAACCTTTAGGATCTGTAGGTCTCATTGTAAAAATCATTTGAGCCATTTTCTAAAAATTGGAAAATGATTTATAAGGACTTTTTGATTGAACTCTTTTTCAACCAAGAATCAATCAGTCGAATCACAAGTCGACCAGAGCTAGTTGTTGTTAGAACTTTCCACTGGGTGCCTTTCGATTGAACTCATTTTTGACCAAGATCAAGGTCGATCAAAGATAAAATCAACTGACATGAGGTCTACATACTTTTTAGCTAGTGTGCATTTAACCATTTTAATCCCACTAGCTATCTTATAATGGCTAGTTTCCCACTAAACTCATCCTAAACACTCCCAATAGCTTACTTGTTTATTCTTAAGTGTTTCCTATATATTAGAGTGCCTTATGGACACTTACACTTTATCAAGCTATCTACATGTTATCCTTACAAGCTTAGGATATTCATTTGCCATCTCTAGCTACATCCAAGGTAGTCTAAGCTATAACTCAACATTAGCATCCTACTCTGCCAAATATAGCCTTGCCTAAACATGTGTGGAGTTGATAATCACTTATTCATAGTACTTCAATTATAATATTTCTGAAAGAAGTTGTCGTTTCCTTTTTGGTTTCGTCCTAAATGACGTCAATCCACTACCTAGTTGTTTTACTAGGATTTCCAACATGTATTTTATTTTTTTCTATACTGATACTAATATACAATTCACAAGTGTCTTTGTGACTCAAGACTAGCATCTTTTTCAGCTCAAGGATAATTATGGTATTCTTTGTGAGATTATGAAAGACCACCCTCTTGAAGAAGATTGTAATCTACCTACACTACTTTTGGCCACAACCTTCATGCAAGTAGTAGTACGAAGCACCGAACCAACAATGAAATCTTGTGTCTTTCGTGTGGTTGTCTTTTGCCCATACTTGTTTTACTTTTTTCACTGCAATATCTTCTTACGTAAATTATATTTAAACAATCTTGTGGCTTTAGTTGTACAAGTAGATTATGCTCTATTCACCCACCCCATCTAGAGATTTCATACTTAACCAAGCATCATTGAAAACATATACAAGATTACGACTTAGATGATTATATCCACAAATCTTACAATCAAGTCATTAAGATCTACGTTCCTTTAGTCTAGATATTAAAAAGGCATTACTTCATATCATCCTAGATCTTGTCAACTCATAGCCAAGGCAATGAACCACATATATATGAAATTTAGACCCATTCTTGACGTCAAAACCTTATTAGGATTTTTATTCCCTTAGATTCATCATAACCCACCCCATGTTATAAACTTACTCTACTAATCATATACATCATGAAGGTTCAACAAATAATATTCCACATTTAGGTACCATATGCTCATCAATAGTAATACTTAACTTAGGGTTTCATCAAGACTTAGGTTTTCAAACTGAACTTATGTGCCATCACTATCTCCAACATAGCCATTGACCTCAGAGTTTCATATTAGTTTGTTGATACTTACAAGAGATTAACCTATATATTCTAACTGTTATTGATTATTAGCATACAAATTATTTATAGCTACAAGTCCTAAGTAAGCTACATGGTCTAAGCACCAATAACATCAAGTTGGTCCTAGTATAGATTATATACATGATTGGACCATGGACATGTTCTCATAATTTTTTAAAAGCAATTATATTTTATTGTGTGTGAAATAAACATCTCACATCTAACATGATTTCCACTGTGGACATTTTCTCATGAGCTAGCCTTGGTTGATGATTTGTTTTATTTGATCCTTTTTTGTTGTGATGTCGTTCAAGGGACTATGCTGGCTTTTTGACATAAGATGTGGAAATTGCGTTTATCTCATGACCCAGCCATGGATCAAAATGGAATAGTACAAAGGACTCGGAACTTTACAAAAATAGGGCCTCGCTACTCTCTCTCGCCCGGAGTACGACTTTCTTGAAGTAAGCCATAGTCATACTACATTAGGCCATAATCCAGCGCCATATGCTGCCAATTTGTTAGCATCCTTGTACAAAAATTTGCATTCCCACCCACCCTTTTGTCCTCCCCCCATCGTAGTCTCAACCGCCATGTCTAAGAGAGCTATTGCTGCGTTCTCACCCCCATCCTTGTGCAATGCAGGCGTAGAGGACATGGAAGAAAATCATGTTGACTTCACCTCTACTGAATAACGATGTTGATTTCCATTGTCCTTTAGTATCAGCTCAACATACTGTACCCCCAACCCCACCAAACGTAGTGGATTAATGATGCAGTGGAGGGTTCTGCTTATGGAAGCAATAGTTCCCTTTTTTTTAAGTTGGATTCCGATTTACTTGGTTCAACCAACCGATCTGGTCAACATTTTATAACATGCAACTGTAATACTGAAGGGGAACATATGAAAGAATATACCAATTAGGACCATCATGTATACAGCAATGTACGAATGTGTCCTCTCACCTCTCAGGCGCAAATTGTACACAAAAACCCCGAGAGGAAAAAAAATAATGCCCACCAACTGGAATCACGGATGAATGTTGCTAAAAACTCATTCCGAGATTGCCGCTGCCTGCTTCCGCTGTTAACTGGGAGAAGCGTGAAACGTCAATCACATCACGGAACAGTAGCTCGGCAACCGCTCCACCAGTAAGGACCTGCTGGGTTTCGTGTCAGCAAAAGAAAAAATCGGAATATACCAATTCATTATCACCTATTTACTTCCCAAATCTCCACCACCTTTTCTTTTTCTTAGCATCCAAAGCTGGTGAGTCTGCAGGTATAACATGTCAAATATGAAACAAGCTCGTTTGTAAACAGTAGATGAACTAATAGTTAAGCTGAGCATAACGTCAAGAACCCTGCATTTCGTTACCTCCTTCTGGATAGATCGAGTTGTAGTGCACTTCAGCCCAGAAGCTCAAGAATATCACTGCCGAGCACCAACAAAGCATAATGTAAATTCCAGTACTTGTATTTACGCTTTAGGGGAGAGGGAAACAGCTCATTTTAGAGCATCCATTCTTAATTGAAAAACACAGCAAAACAGAAAATAAATGCTGCACCTCGTTTGGACTTCTGCACGTTGGGCAGGATCTCAATGTAGCAAGTGTCCTTGAATGACGTTATGACAAATATTTTCAATCCATACTGAAACGAAAATCGAAAGGAAAGATTATTAGTCACCTCAGTCTACGCCTAATGCTGCTTATACAACAAAAGTAATAATAGAATAACATGGTGCACTTCTTGTAGAAACCTCGATGGCAGCTTTTGAAGTGAGTGTGTGAAAGAATATTGTATTGAACGTAATGGGGTGAATACAAAACTGAACGCCCTCTCCTTTATATAGGAGAGGGGAGACGCCCTAAGACTTAGGACGAAAGTAGTCTAAACAGGCTCAGATACAAAAGCCCACTAATTAATTAACCTATTAACTAAATAGGCTAATATATACTCTTTAACAGAGTGTTTTTCTTTGCTTGTAGCAATGACTGAGAAGTGTGTCAGTGAAACTAATGTTTATTATTTCTGTTATCCATTTGAACTCATATGCAAAAATGGCCAATCTAGATTAGCTAGAGTACATATAGTGGGTACACTCGATATTAGAAGTAATCATAATCTAAGAAAGTAGAACATGCATAAAGAAGCCAGCAACTTATTGGAGGGAAAAGCTGCAATAAAACAACTGGATTTTGAAAGTCAGAATAGCCATCATTGACAAAGTCATATATCAGAATGTCAAGGAACATACTGAATCAGCAGCAGCTTGCAAAGTGACATGATCTCCCCATTCCCCATCCCTAATAAAAAAAATGAAAATAAAAATGGTTATAAAACAAAAGCACTTGAAATGAACATAGATGAGCTGGTCTGATTGAAGTACTTGGACATCTTCTCCAAATATTCATCATATGACATGGGAACATATCCTTCGTAGAATTCTGGATGGGACTTCAGCTGGAAGAGAGGAGAGATTGTTATAACTTATAACTATTTGGCACAAGCTACTGCATAAATTTTATCACTCAGGAAAAATGACTCAACCTGACTAGTAATCTGCTCCCTCACAACCTTGTGGTGTTCAGCTGTTCGGTAAATTTGGTCAGATAATGCGCGAAACTGTAATCATACAAAGATGCAAATTAACAAAACAGCTTAAAGTATTAGCCTAACAGTGATTGAGTTCATAACCATTATATACAGAAATGATAAAGCTACGAATAGGTGCACGTTCCAAGCAGCTAACAAGATTAGCCAGACATTGATTCCATATGAAATCATTACTTACAGCAAGGATAAATCCTTATATTGAAGGCAATGCTACAACAGAGTCAGCTTTGTTTCTAGTCAATCAATGCAAAACCTTCCGGTGTCTTCAACTTGAAAGCCTATTATAAACAACCTCTATATATGTCAAAGGGCCAAAGAATTAGCTTTATTTCTAAGTTTTCTCAATTACCACTTAACATTGTTTCTAAGATCTCTCAAATATCACCAATGGTTCTAATGGTCTTAGCCAAGGAGACCATTTTCTCTAATATTCGTTATTCTAACCAATTTTTCTGTGGTGTTCTCAACCTCACCGTCTCTAAAACCTTTTCTCAATTATCACTTAGCATTGTTTCTTAGTCTTTCAAACGTCACCAATGGTTTTCCCTTTACACCACTTGCTTCTGATGATCTTAGACAAGGAGACTGTATTCTCTATTATTCGTTATTCTTATGCAATTACCACTTAACATTGTTTCTAAGATCTCTCAAATATCACCAATGGTTCTAATGGTCTTAGCCAAGGAGACCATTTTCTCTAATATTCGTTATTCTAACCAATTTTTCTGTGGTGTTCTCAACCTCACCATCTCTAAAACCTTTTCTCAATTATCACTTAGCATTGTTTCTTAGTCTTTCAAACGTCACCAATGGTTTTCCCTTTACACCACTTGCTTCTGATGATCTTAGACAAGGAGACTGTATTCTCTATTATTCGTTATTCTTATGCAATTTTTCTGTGGTATTCTCAACCTCACCATCTCTAAAAACATCCTCAAACCAATTTTCAATCCAGAAATACTCCTATTTGCATTATGCTTACTATACATTTCCATTTATAAAACCTGCAGTTATTAATGTCATCATCACTAGAAGGATCCTGGGCACTATTCAACATTTCTCACAATAAAAAATGATCGCTCTAACTTAATTCGCCTTCCATGTTGCTTCTCATCCATCTCCACAAGCCATAGTCACATTCTTGAATTCTCATCTTCAACATCTCCCACCAAATGCTTGGAGCCCCCACTATCTCCCCATAAGTTCCCGTTCTCATTTTGACATCCAATTGTATCTTATATACCCTATGAATAAGAGGGGGTGACATGCCTGCTCTTCCTTCCTATGTGTGTGTGTTTTTCACCTGTGTTTTTTTTAATATTTTTTTCCATTATTTTTTGTGTGCATGCTCTTCCTTCCTATGTGTGTGTGTGTGCTTTTCACCTATGTGTGTGCTTTTTTTCATTATTTTTTGTTATTACAAATTGGTCCCTATGAGTGCACGCTGCACTTTTGTCTTTTATTTTTTAAATGATACATTATGTGAGGAGATTCATCGATACTGTACAAGAAAGTATGTATAGGGGTCTGGTTGTAATTTTCTCCATTGTTTTTGTAATTACAAAGTGGTCCCTATGAGTGCTCATTGAACTTTTATCTTTTGTTTTTTAAATGATATATTATGTGAGAATACTCTATACTATATATAGGAAAGCCCTTCGAGGGGGTTAGTTGCAGTTTTTTCCATTATTTTTTATAATTATGAAGTGGTCCCTGTAAGTGTACACTGCACTTCTATCTTTTATTTTTAAATGATATATTATGTGTGGAGACTCATCAATATTGTATAAGAATGTTCGTAGAGGGGGTTAGTTGCAATTTTCGATCATTTTTTGTTATTACAATTGGTCCCTGTGAGTGCACACTGCACTTCTATCTTCAATATTGTATAAGAATGTCCGTAGAGGAGGATTGCAATTTTCCCCATTATTTTATACCCTATGAATAAGAGCGGGTGACATGCATGCTCTTCCTTCCTATGTGTGTGTGCTTTTTTTATTTTTTTCCATTATTTTTTGTGTGCATGCTCTTCCTTCGTATGTGTGTGTGCTTTTTTATTTTATTTTTCATTATTTTTTTGTTATTACAAATTGGTCCATGTGAGTGCATGTTGCACTTTTGTGTTTTATTTTTTTAATGATACATTATGTGGGAAAATACATCGATACTGTACAAGAAAGCCTGTATAGGGGTCTGGTTGCAATTTTCTCTATGATTTTTTATAATTACGAATTGGTCCCTGTGAGTGCTCACTATACTTCTATCTTTTGTTTTTTAAATGATATATTATGTGAAAATACTCTATACTATATATAGGAAAGCCCGTTGAGGGGGTGGGTTGCAGTTTTCTCCATTATTTTTGTAATTACAAAGTGGTCCCTGTGAGTGCACACTGCACTTCTATCTTTTATTTTTAAATGATATATTATGTGTGGAGACTCATCAATATTGTATAAGAATGTCCGTAGAGGGGGTTGGTTGCAATTTTCGATCATTTTTTGTTATTACGAATTGGTCCCTGTGAGTGCACACTGCACTTCTATCTTTTATTTTTAAATGATATGTTATGCGAGGAGACTCATCAATATTGTATAAGAATGTTCGTAGAGGGCGGTGCAATTTTCTCCATTATTTTTTGTTGTTACGAATTGGTCCTTGTGAGTGCACACTGCAGTTTTATCTTCTACTTTTTAAATGATATATTATTTGAGGAGACTAACTGATACTATATAAGAAAGCCCATAGAAGGAGCCGGTTGCAATTTTCTCTATTATTTTTTGTAACTACGAATTGGTCCCTATGAGTGCACACTGCACTTGTCTTTTATTTTTTTTAAATGATATATTGTGTGAGGAGGCTCATCGGTACTATACAAGAAAAGCCTGTAGAGGGGGCTGGTTGCAATTTTCTATATATTTTTTTATAAGTAGACATTGGTCCCTATGAGTGCACATTGTACTTTTGTCTTTTATTTAAATGATATATTATGTGAGGAGACTCATTGATATTATATAAGAAAGCCCGTAGAGGGGGTGGGCTGCAATTTCTACATTACTTTTTGTAATTACGAATTGGTCTCTATGAGTGCCCATTGTATTTCTATCTTTTATTTTTTAAATGATATAATATGTGAGGAGACTCATCAATACTGTATCAGAATATAGGGGGTTGGTCGCAATTTTCTCCATTACTTTTTATAATTACGAATTGGTCCCCGTAAGTGTACATTTCACTTTTGTCTTTAATTTTTAAATGATATATTATGTGAGAAGACTCATCCATAATGTATAAGAAAGCCCATAGAGGGGGCTGGTTGCAATTTTCTTCATTACTTTTTTAATTACGAATTGGTCCTCGTGAGTGCACACTGCACTTTTGTCTTTTATTTTTAAATGATATATTATGTGAGGAGACTCATCGATTTTATATAAGAACACCCATAGAGGGGGTTGGTTGCAATTTTCTACATTATTATATTGTAATTAGGAATTGGTCCATGTGAGTGCACACTACATTTCTGTCTTTTATTTTTTAAATGATATAATATGTGAGGAGACTCATCAATACTGTATAAGTATGTCCGTAGAGGGGGTTGGTTGCAATTTTATCCATTACTTTTTGTAATTACGAATTGGTCCCCGTGAGTGCACACTGCACTTGTCTTTGATTTTTTAAATGATATATTATGTGAGACTCATCCATAATGTATAAGAAAGCCCATAGAGAGGGTGGTTGCAATTTTCTCCATTACTTTTTGTAATTACAAATTGTCCTCGTGAGTGGACACTGCACTTTTGTCTTTTATTTTTAAATGATATATTATGTGAGGAGACTCATCAATATTATATAAGAAAGCCCGTAGAGGGGGTTGGTTGCAATTTTCTCCATTACTTTTTGTAGTCCTAGTTAGTGCACACCACTTTTGTCTTTTATTTTTTTAAATGATATATTATGTGAGGAGTCATCCATAATGTATAAGAAAACCCATAGAGGGGGTGGTTACAATTTTATCCATCACTTTTTCTAATTACAAATTGGTCCCTGTGAATGCACACTGTACTTTTATCTTTTATTTTTAAATGATATATTACATGTGAGGAGACTCATCAATATTATATAAGAAAGCCCGTACAGGGGGTTGGTTGTAATTTTTCCCATTACGAATGTTCAAACATTCTATCTGAGTACTATTAATTGGTTCAATCTATCAACGTTTTTATGGGTTTTCTTTCTCTTCATATGTTTTATATAGATTACCACATGTTAATGCAGCGATCATCATGAGTCCAACGAAAAAAATAATTTTGTTTTAAATTTTAGCAGTGACGCACTATAAGTCAGAGGGAGTCAATTGTCAACTAACAAAATGATTGTATGTGTTCCAGTAGCTTGGCTATGTGCTCAATGGTCTATTCATTGTCTGTGTTCTAGCAACATGTGTGTGTGTTAATCAATCCATCATGTCTATATGCTAACCAATTTCTCATGTTTGTGTCCTTATATACTAGAATGAGTCAACTGAATGTTAATCGAGCTACTCTCTCTTAATAGGTCGGCCATTTTTTTCATAATTCACAATTTTTTTGCATTTTAATTTTTAATTTGTGTTCTACATACTAGAGGGAGTCAAACTTGGATAATTACTGAATTGTTCTTTTTAGCAAGTTATGTATAATTATTTTTACTACTAAGATGAATCTAGAAAAATATCAATCTAATCATCAAGCATTTTATCATGTGTAACAATCTACATTATACATTTTATTGTGCTAATTCAACTGCTATTCACGTGCTTAGCACGTGCATTTAGCTAGTTTTAGAAGAAGAGGCAGAACGTTGCTGGATGGAAAAGCTCATCTCTTAGTTTGGCAGGACATCTTACTCTACTAAACTCTTTTTCTGGCATTCTATCTTACTTTCTAAGCAGTATACCACTATCATCTACAGTCCTGACGACCATAGACTCCGTTGACTCGCTATCATATCCAAATGCAAAATTCACATGATAGTCTGGTGACACAATTACCACATCTATGGCAAGTGGAGGATGTCTGGATGGAGTGATAATCGGTATCAAAATGTACACAATTTGTTTCAAATTCAAAATTAAAGCAAAGACATGCACCTCTAAACTTATTCTTGGGATGTATTCATGCAAAAGAAATATTTTACCAGAAAACTAAAATTAGTAACAGTGAATGAGTATCATTATGAAAAAATGTCGTAAGGTCAATTTCTATACTCAAAACCTGGACTATCTTTTCTCTGGATTGTTTTTCACCCCTAGATTTTGGAAAGATCACTAGTTCACTGATGGCACTTTTAGATACATGACTCCCAACCTTCAACTTCCAAAACACCTTCGCATTTAAGCTTGGACTCAGCAACAAAAAGCATCCTACCAAAAAGAAAAAATCCCTATGATAAGACTAATCAATTGTAGTATCTTTCCTGAGAGATTCTCAATAACTTAATTTTGTCTCTGAATCTTCTCAGACCATCCATTCTATCACTTGCAGTATTGGTACATCCTTCCCTATTAAGGAATACCTACATGTATATCTCCAATGGCGGATTGCTTTCACCCTCCTCTTCTACATGTACATCCTTCAAAGCTCCTCCTAGATTCAAACTTTTGTCTTGGTTGCTAGGTCATTCTAAAGTCCTCACAGGTGAAGAATTTACTAAAAGACGACTCCATGAGCCTTATTTTTGTTTTCTTTGCCATTCGATTATGAATCTATAGAATATATCTTCTTCCAAAGCCCCCTAATAAGCATCAAACATCTGGTCCGCCTTTTCTTCCATCTCACCACAAACTCAACCCCTTCTCGAGACAATCCTTGCCTTCCCTTCTCTAATCAGGAACCCACTCCCTACTTTTCGAAAGTCCTCTCTTAGCTAATTTTAAATCCTTGTTGTTTCTTTCTGTAGATATCTGTTCACCTAAATATGATTACAAATATAAATGTATTCCGTGTATAGCACTGGCATGACTTCTATGGGTTCAATTTCCACTAAAGGATTACAGCTGAAGCAAAGTTGAAAGAAAAGATGATTGCCCATTTTTGAGTTGTAGTTGTGGCTACTTATAGTTAACACGCTTATATATCAAACTTTAGTTTTCGTTGTGGACTTGTTACTGCCACCTTTAGATTCTCTTCCACTGGCCTTGACTTGGTTTTTTAACCCATTGTATGGCTGCCCTGGTTCTGGTATGTTTGTTTACTCACTAATTGTGTTTGTTTGCTCTTGGTTGGTGCTCGTGAACCTGGTTATTGCTTGGATTTTGCTGACTTCTTGCAGGTGTTCTTTCTTTATAGTTGTAATTCCTCCATCGGAACGAGGAGGTTACCATGTTTTGACTTGTTTGATCATAACTCATGATCGTGATGGATGTCTTGCTTGGAGCTAGTCTACAATAAGACTGGCAAAGTTTTAATATAATTTTTCTTGTGTTCCCCATTCTCCTTCTCTATTCTCCTTACCTTCCCCTTTTTCCTGCTCTATTTGACATCCCTTCTTCATGCTAGGGTGTACTTTTTCCTTTGCAATATGCCATATATCAAATATAAAAAGTATCATAGAGAAATGCTAATGGCAAAGTTTTAATATAATTTTTCTTGTGTTCCCCATTCTCCTTCCCTTCCCCTTTTTCCTGCTCTATTTGACATCCCTTCTTCATGCTAGGGTGTACTTTTTCCTTTGCGATATGCCATATTTCAAATATAAAAAGTATCATAGAGAAATGCTAATGCATACGGCATTCCAGTGGCAGGACAGACGTGTGGGTATGTGTTCATGGTGTTGCAGAAATTTGTTGCACACTCATGCCCTCATTCTAGCAGTGAAAAAATTGTAGCTTTATAGGAAGGTGGTTTGGCCTCATTTTTTGGAGCAAGAGATGTGAATGAATAGAGAGGTGTCATGGTAGGAGGGACAGAGAGAGGGAAGATGTAAACACATGTGAGTGAGAGAACTATGGTGTAGTTTTTCATCCATCAAGAACCCACCAAGCTCAACAAGCAATGGCATTTAAAAACCATAATTCCCGGGAAAAAAAATGGTATGCAAGCAAGAAGCAGCGCAAAATTGCCACTAACTGCAACATGGTTTTGCAAAAAATGCAATACCTTGTAATACAATAAATGAATGATAGGAGGATGGAGAGAGACGGAAGATGTAAACACATGTGAGTGAGAAAAATATGGTGTATATTTCATCCACCAAGAGCCAGCCAACCCCTAAATTGATGTTATTGATTGTTCCACAGTATGCAAAATGTAAAAAGAAAATGCTCCCATAGAAAACCTCATAAAAAAAAATTAGAGCTTTGAAGCCCGATCCGACCCGACCCTGCCGGTTCAACAGGTTAAACCGCCACCCGGAAGCTCTAGCGGGTCGGGGGGGCTGAAACCCGTCTTTGGCAAAAACCCGGATTTGACCTGGTGACCCGGCTGGTTCAACCGTCGACCCGACCCTGCCGGTTCAACAGGTTAAACCGCCACCCGGAAGCTCTAGCGGGTCGGGGGGGCTGAAACCCGTCTTTGGCAAAAACACGGATTTGAACTGGTGACCCGGCTGGTTCAACCGTCGACCCGGCCTTCAGGTCAAAGACCGACCGGGTTTTGCTGATTTTGTTTCCTTCACTAAATGGTCATGTTGTCTATTTTAATCCCCTTCCACTCAATCAAAATATACCATATATTAAAACATTCACTTGACATGTTATTTACGGCTTGTTCTGAGCATTGTGAAACCTTTATTTTGCTTGTTTATGGCAGCATGCATCATTTTGTATGTTTAATGTTTCGTGATTTGCCATCACATTCCTTCGTAGGTAGGTTATACGTGCATACCTATTATATAATTAACATATATAAATTTATAGATACATACCAAATGTATAAATGGGCACGCGTGCATATACATGTGTGTATATATTATTTTATATATATAATGTCATGCCGACGTCATTGGGTCAACCGGGTTGACCGGACGGTTGAATAGGAATCTGGTGACCTGGAAGCTTTGTCGGCTCGACCTCCGGGTCGGGTTTAAAAACTTGCTAAAACACTCCAAATATTTGGTAAGCGTAACGAATTTTTCACAATTTTATTAGTCAGAAGAATATACGTCCCAAGTAAAAAAAATCAAGACTTTTTTTGTATAGGATGTTTTTCAAATTTATACTCCATATTATGTTTATTAACAAGTTTATTGGCCCTCTTATGATGTGTCTTAACTAAATCCAACATTGTGCATCCTCCCTCTATTTCTTACACTAGAACTGTAGAGGCTTCCTCTCTCCATCTTGCAAAACAATAGTCCATTATGTATTTATGGAATCTTCCATGTTATGCACACACCCATACACTTAAATATGGATGTGGGGGGGGGAGTGTGCATGCCTCTATGTGTGTGATCTTCCATGTTATGCACATACACTTACATCTAGAGATGTGTAAGATATACATGTGAATGAGTGTGCATTCATTTATATTTTATATCTATGTATATGTCCATACATACATACATACATACATACATATATAGCCGACAAGGAGTGGCTTATGTGGTCAAGAATTGCGCCCCCTAACAAAGGGACCCGGGTTTAAATCTCAATTTCCGCCTTGATTTTACCACCCTCTCGGGCATTCAGTCTCTGCCAAGGGCGTGGGAGAGGGGGAGAGAATGTCTCTCTTAATCCAATATATACCCGACGAGGAGTGGGGCTCTGGTATTTTAGCACGGCGTCCCCTGACAAAAGGGACCTTGGTTCGAATCCCAACAACCGCCTCAGTTTACCACCTCTCGAACGTTCGACCTCCCACGTGCGTGGGAGAGGGGAAGAGAATGCCCCTCTCTATCTCTCTCTCTCTATATATATAGCAAATTAATATGTATATGTGTATAAGAAAATTCATGTACATATATGCATACGCGAAAGGAGTGGCTCAAATAGTCAAACACGACGTCCCCTAACAAAGGGATCCAGGTTTGAATATCAGATGTCGTCTTGGTTTACCACACTCCTATGTGTTTGGTCTCCGCCACGAGCATGGGAGAGGGGAAGAGAATGCCTCTCTTAATCCCATACATACATACATATGCTGAAAAGGCCGACAAGGAGTGGCTCAAGTGATCAAGCACGGTGTCCCCTAACAAAGGGACCCGAGTTCGAATCCTACTTTCCGCCTTGATTTACCACCCTCCTGGGTGTTCGGCCTCCGTCACGGGCGTGGGAGAGGGGGGGGGGGGGAATCTTTCTCTCTTAATCCCATACATAGGCTGAAAAGGAGTGGCTCAAGTGGTCAAGCATGGTGTCTCCTAACAAAAGGACCTGGGTTCAAATTTCAACTGCCTCCTTGATTTACCACCCTCCCAAACGTTCGGCCTACGTAACGAGAATGGGAGAGGGAGAAAGAATGCCTCTCTTAATCCCAAACACACATACATACATATATATGTATATGTGTGTGTGTATGTGTGTGTAATCAAATCCAAACATATATGCGTATAAGCATTAGATACATATTCACAATATGTATATATATATATATGACTTGTTCTCAATTTTTCCAAATGGCTGACAAAATGTTAAAGAAATCATTTTTTCTCCAAGCAATGTTTTTTTCAAGCAAGCTGAAAAATTATCAAATCCCTTTTTGTCATTATGCATAAAACCACATATAACTTTGTAGTAATATAACAAAGAAACACGATGCGTCCATGAGATGAATAGAACTATGTATGTCAAAAAACATGATACTTTTACTAAATTGGCACAGTGAAAAAAATGCAATACTTTTTTTGGAAAATGCAATGCAGTTGACAAATAGCAGAAAATAATCTACAAAAGATGCAATGATTTTAATCAAGCAAAGCCATCGAGTGAATGAATGCCAAAACATGTGTTAAGCATCGAATATACCAACAAAAAATTGCTATACAGTTGATACACATTTAGAATTGTGGATTAGAGGTTGAGTAAGAAGGTACATGTAACGTATTGATCATGTATGTGAAAAGCAAGAGAGGGATGGCAAAACAGAAAACATAAGAGGGAGTGGTAAGAGGGAGCACAAACAAGGGAAGAGAGAGCATAGTTGCATTTGACTCATATTTTAGAAGCTAGAGAGAGGTGGTAATGAAAAGTTTTATGCCAACGGAGTGAGCTAATATGAGAGAAGGGAGGTCATTGTCTCGCCCTCCGATTTTTAAAAAGAGGGGTATATAAAAAATGCAAGCATGAGAATAAAAAAGAATAGATACAAGGGCATACCACCTCACATTAAGTACATCAAATTATAATAAATGTGAAGTATGATTAAACTATACAATTATACAGAAATCTAAACTAAAAGACGACACACCACAGTAAATTTTAGCAAAGATAAGCTTTCCCTATTATTGGATTGTAAAGTGATCGTCGATGAAACACTCGTCACCACAGATAGGTTGGTGCATTTGGTTATTGACGTGAATATCAACAAAGGTAAGCATAACAGAAACTAAGATACAAGGATCAAGTGGAGGAATCTCAAAGAAGAAAAAACATGAAATATTATGATTAACCTATAAAAGAGGGCATTGGAACTTGGATATTTATGTAAACACTATGTGGCATAATGTGAGCTCATGCATAACAAGAATTGCCAAAGATGTTTTGACTTGGTGGTGGAATGATGAAGTATAAAGTGTAATTCAAACATAAATAAAAAGAAAATGTATTGGAAATATATATATTTTCTTCTTTGAATGTTGTATAAATTGTTGAAAATCTGGTTAAATAGTTCTTTCTATATACTTGTGTGTTAATGTTATATAAGTTAAGAAGATCATTTGGTAGGCTTTTAAATGTTTTTTTTATCATTAAATTCCATTTTATTATTTTTACTTTATTTTAAGAAACTTATATTTTAAATTCTAGATAATTGTGTTTGAGTTTAGACTTCATATAAGTACTATAGGAGAGGAGGCAAGTACATGGAAGCGGAACTTAACTCTAATGTTCCAAGACAATGAGGCCCATATAACATAATAAACTAAATAATAATAATTCTAACAACACGTATATAATATTGTATAATTGCATTGTATGTCCTCATTGTATTGTAATATTTAATGGGTTATTTATTCCGTTGTAGTTTTATGTGTACTAAATTAAAATTACTCATACAAGATTTGTTTGTTCGTATTTGTTTTCTTTTTACAGAATGACACTCTACTTATAATTGATGTAAATTATTTTTTCAGAATGACACTCTACAATAAATTTTTTATATAATCATTTTGTTTGTTTATAATAAAATGATGCATTTAGGTGTAGCAACAACACTTATAAATTTCTGCCATATCCGTATAATATTTATATTTCAGCACATGCATCGTAGTATTCGTGTTCATGTTATACCCATTTTTTTTTAACAATCTGTTTTATCAAATTCCAGCATTCACTACCTAGGAAGCATGGGCCTGATTCTAGACAAGAACATAACTGCAGATGTGAACAGGAGACATGGCAATTTTTGGAAATATACAGACATGGCAGAAAAGATAAGAAATGCTCCTTTTTCATGGATAAATCTATGAATATCTAAGTGTTTTTACAGAATTCTATTAGTTATAGCTATATTAATGGTTCGGATTTAACTATATTATAAAGCATGTCTTGCTGGTCTTGTTATTTGGTCATATTACGTTTCTACGTAACATCGAACTTTTATAACATTTGATTAAAGCCATAGGAACATAAGTAGCTATCCAATTAATGGATAATATATACAAATTACACATGGGAATGTGTGTCTATGTTAAAGGTCCTTTCGGTTGTACATCCAGCTATGAAATGAGAGAGGCTATTTTTTTATTTCTTTAGATTTGTTTCTGTTAGTCATGGTAAGTAATTAAGAGGATTTAATTATCAAAAGATTTGCAAGATAGACTAACATCTTTTCACTATTTGTTAATCTCCCCAAAAGCATGGCAACCTAGACATAGATAGGAGTGGCTAGGCGTGTCCCATACATGTCCAACAAAGACACATGACCTCCAACAAAGTATTTGTTCTCCAAGTTCACTGCAATATAACATGCTTAAACTCAATGTTTAAAATTTTGTCGAAACTGTCGAAATTTTGACCTTTTTTTTTGTTTCGGTGGCGATCGGACATCGAAATGGACTGTCGAACCACGCAGATCATTGATTTTGTTTACTTTTTCATCTACTATGTACTACCTAGAGCATATTCTTTTGCACAGTTTTGTGTCTTTAAGTCTATATATTGTGCTTGCAAACTATAATGACAAAATTCATTGATTTCACCATTGAAAATTGACATCAAAATTCCCCATTGAACCATCGAAACAGCTCAGGGTCCTTCACTCACAAATGACGAGACCCCACCCCCCACATATCCAATTTGAAATATTATTACGTATTTGAGTAGATGTACACTAGTAGATCATTCTGGTACAATTTCATTAATTAATTCGTCAATTTCTTCGTCGAAACACCAGGAACCTAGTTACCAAGATTTTTGTTGAAATTGGTTGAAATTTTTGTTTCCGTGGCCACCGAAACGGCATCGGAATCGGACATTTTTTTCTATGCTTGGACTTGATTATTATTTGAATTATATCTTAGTTCTCAACCATGTTGAGGTTGAAGTTTTATGACTGCATAAAATTTGCATCACAATTTCCCAATCCATCCGCCTTTCATTGACCAACAACATATCCGCAATGTACTTACTGTTTCGACTGTCCAACAATTCTCAACCACATTCAACATGACTCTGCTACTAACCAATTCATTTATATTGTGTAGTTTTGTATTGTGATACCATGCTTTTGTTGTAAACCCCTACTTCACAAAATAAAAGATGAAATAGGAAGGAGGGTTGTTAGACAATGATATGAATATTATAATTGTGTGTTGTGTGTTATGTAAATGGGAGTGGGCTACTAGCACATTAGTCATAAAGTGTAGTCTGTGTACATATCTTCTCCTTTCTCATATATAAGATGTACGGTTCACTCGTGAATACAAAAATACAATTTCCTAATTCATGCGCCTTTCATTGACCAACAACACATCCTCAATGTACTTACTGTTTCGACTGCCTAACAATGAAATTTTTCTCAACCACATTCAACATAACTTTGCTACTAACCAATTCATTTATATTGTCTAGTTTTGTATTCTTATACCATGCTTTTGTTGTAAACGCACACTTCACAAAATAAAAGATGAAACAGGAAGGAGGGTTGTTAGACAATCATATGAAGATTATTATAATTGTGTGCTATGTGTTATATAAATGGGAGTGGGCTAGTAGCACATTAGTCATAAAGTGTAGTCCATGTACGTATCTTCTCCTTTCTCATATATAAGATGCACAGTTCACTCGTGAATACAAAAATACAATATCATTATATCTATTTATATAGTATCGAAGAATTTTTGGAACCCTAACGCTAGCAACTAGCCTCTTGTATTCTCCATCAACTATTTCATTGTTAACATGGTATAGAAGATCCTTTGAAACCCTTATCCGTAGAGACCATCCCCTTGTATCTCCTTTGCCACTGAGCAACCATAACCATCCTCAGTTGCTTTAGGCATTTCTTGAGACCAAATGGGTCATGTTAGAGATGACCCCCACCACTCATTACTTGTATAGAAGATCCTTTAAAACCCTTATCCATAGAGACCATTGCCTTGTATTCTCCATTGCCAATGAGCAGCCATAACCATATCCTCAGTTTCTCTAGGCATTTCTTGAGACCAAATAGGTCACACGAGTGATGACCCCCGCCACTCATTACTTGCATCATTGATGGCCACCACAATTGGTCACATCCAAACAAATTGTACCTCTGATCAAACAGTCATCAACTCTTAGTCGAAGTGTCCAACAACTACCATCACAACCATTAGTCCACGTCCCTGTTGGTATTGCAGTAAATCCATGATTGACTAATAGACTAATAGATGCAAGAGAATAGAAAATCCATCCCATCGCACATGTTGTCATAGACTCATAATTATGAAATGGTTTCAAACTGAGTGCCTTCCAATTTGTCAAGTCATTCTTATCCTTCTTTTCTTTTCACCTGGCTTCACATCCATTCCGGTTTGCCAAATTTGGTCAGTCCAAAGCTAGGAAGCACAGACACTTCTAAACAACCCATGTATCTGTGTCAGACACATTTTGAACACAGACACTTCCCAGACACGGCCCAAAATGTTTTGGACACGGCTAGGACGTGTCCAGTTCGTTTTGGTCCTTTTTTGCACCCCGGATACAGCTGGACACTGCCCAGGCACTTCTTGGACACATCACTATAGTGGTTGCTGCTGCAATCAAGCCTATTTTAAAGTGCAAATGTTGACCATAGAACTATTGTTTATGTCTTAATTCTGACTAAATGTTTCACAGAGCTGAGATCTAATCACAACTACAAACAAATCTGTTGAAAAGAACCAATATGTAAAGTCTAAGCTGAATCAGATACTATGAATCAAATTATAGTCTAATAAGTTGGTTAAATGAGTAATACAAACTCATATGTATATTCTGTAATCTATTCATCATCATCATCATCTAAGCCTCAGTCCCAACTATGTTGGGGTCGGCTACATGGATCCTTCGTTTCCATTCAGCTCTATCATGGGCCATATTCTGGTTGAGATGTAGAGATTCAAAATCTCTCTTTATAAGCTCATCCCATGCTAATTTAGGCCTTCCTCTTCTTCTATTTATAGCGTTTGGCTCAATAGCATTGCTTCGTATAGGCGCACTAGTTGGTCTGCGTTGCACATGTCTGTACCATCTAAGTTGGCCCTCGCGCAACTTGTCCTCAATGCTCGCCACCCCCACTTTATTCCTGATATAGTCATTTCTCAAGCGATCTTTTCTTATCTTGCCACACATCCATCTCAGGATACGCATTTCAGCCACGTTCATCTTGTTGAGACATATTATGTTATGTAATCTATTAATTTTACAAAAAATCACACGTTTAGTTTTCTACTTCAGATTGTTTCTACTACACACAAAAAAACCTCTTTATGCATAAAGATTATACATCCATAGATACATTAATCTGGATCAATTTTAAAATAAATTCCGGTTCATACATCATACACCCACATATATGTATATATTAAAAAAAAATTCCACTCATCCAATGTCGTGTCCGTGTCCTACATTTTAGAAATTTGCCGTGTCCGTGTCCGTGTCAGTGTCCGTGTCTAAAAAATGTGTCTGTGCTTCCTTGGTCCAAAGTATTATCCCCTCTCGGATTTTGAAGAGAGGTATGTACGAAAACAAGAGCAAAGAAGGGAAGTGCATGAAGGGTACGACACAGAAGTTTAAAAAGTGTAGATACAGGGGTACACTGACTCACATAGATATACTCATATACATATAAGATTTGTAAAACCTAGTCAATGAGAAATACAAATCATGACTGAACCATACAATTGGACTTGAGAGATCACGAGCTAAAAGATGAGAATATATATGCAATAAGATATATTTTCCTGGCAGTATGAAAGATATTTGTCGCCCCTTGAAAAGCGGTGGACTGGTAACCACTTCTACTGAGTGATAAGTCATAAGATGAGGCCAACAATTTGATAACGTTCACGTCTAAGTTTGTATATAGATTGGCAGTGCACGTTAAGAGAGTAAGAATTAGTAGGGAACCTATACGGATGAACCTTTTTTGTTAAGTAATTCAGTTGATTAGCTGGCACTGTTCAAGCTAGAACTAAGCATATGTGAAAAACTAACTTAAAAGGAAGGAAGTTCACTAACAGTAACCAAAACTAATCTGCAAGCCTAGAAATTTCCAAGTGCTAATGAAGCAACCACACTGATAATATAAAGATACTTTAAGACAGCCTACTATTGCATAATATTATTATAAATTAATTCAAAATGTCTTACAGTTACCGTTAATTGATCCATACAAATTTAATGAAAAAGCAGCTTTCTATGTTTACCAAAGAAAATGACAAAATTGGTGGCCAGTGATAAATGGCACTGGAATAAGTTCACACTAGACCCACTTTATGCATTTGGACTGTGGCATTCACTTGAAACCAACAATGGAACAAGGATCTCTGCTGTGTGAAATGGTTTTAAACTCAGTTAACTATGGTTCTTATTCCAGAAGCACAACCGAAACAGATTGTTGTGACACCAGTTTTGATGTCATCATGTCAGAATAATTGTTCGTATTTTAGAAGTATTGAAGATAAAAATCAAGTGTCATCCCCAAAACTAACCTGGCAATTACCATCTCCTTGGACTTTGAGTTCGACCAGATCATATAAACGCAACCTGGAGGGATAAGGCGCTTTAATCATCGTATGACATTCGGAAAATGATGTAGAACAGAGGTTGTGATGCTGTATTGATTACGGGAGCTAATACTGGTTTCTTTTATATAGAAAGAAACTAGCATCGGGATCAATTAATTTACAGGTTAACGTATCTTTGACATTATGATGTATGAACATATACAACAACGAAATCTCATTACTGCATAATGTCTATACGATCAATCTGTTGAAATGGATCACACTACTGCATAACAACAGTTACAAGATTTACTACAAAAAGTAGAAGACGATTTTACCTGTCGAGAAGCCTTTGATGATCAGAGGTGGCTTCATCCACAGAAGGAATTTCTCCATTTATTCTTGGCACATGCTGCAGGATCAAGGCATCAGATATTCGTTATTCCTTTACAGAAAGGCATAAACTTTAAATGGATATAGAAAACGCTTGCCTTCAGTTACCGTAAGAAAGACAAACTGGATGATAGGTTTCGAGCAAAGGCGAACTATAAGAATATATTATTTTGGGTCTAACGTGGCACAGGGACTTACAGGAACAGGAACCATGTGATTCAACCTCTTGCCTACTTCTCCGTCCAAGGAAGAGTGGTCTTCCCCGATCTCGAACGGCCATCCACCCCCTTGACGATAACTCTCCCCGGGACTTGAAGAAGAACTCGATGATTCGCCATTATCTAGATTCTCCTGCCAACCTTCATTCCCTAGAAAACGACCCAGCATAACTAAAAGTTTGCAATATCTTTGCAGCGTCTAGAAACCGAACCCATCAAACAAACAAAAGAACACCAGACAGGATCACCAAACTTAAAATTTGGTACCAGGATCACGGTATCTGACTGCCGGAGCCGCGCCGTACCAGTCTTGTGCCAGAACGGACGCTTGTGAGTTCTGCCCGTCGGCATGAGAGCTGCCAGAGGATTCAACGACAGCGAGCTGGGACAGTTCTTCCTGGAGAGCGTGAGCGATGACCTCGTCGTTCTCATAGCAAGATGGTCCTCCAGTGTTGAAATCGGTGGTTTCTGCGGCGGCGGCGTGCTCTGTGCCGTAGTACCCAGTACCGCAGCTGTTGTGAATGTTGAGCTCGTCGTAAGAGGTGCTCGTAGATGGGTACCCTTCCAGGAGATTGAGACCCCAACGCACAATGTCTGGGTCGGGCTCGCACATTCTCATCGCCTATGGATGCAGCTGATTCGAAGTCTGATAGAACGAGACTGGATATTTCGGGCAGCAGCTACTATTTCTACAGAGGAGGGGAGAAGGGTGAGGGAAGCAAGGATTGGCGGAAAGAATGGAAGAAAAGCTCATGTTATAGATATGCAAGAAATGAAGATTAAAAGAAAGACGATACACGGAAAAAGGATCAGGGACCCTGAATCAAACAGATCGATACAAAAGTGAATGAATATACAAGGAATGAACCAAAGCGCGGGGACACCGATTCAATTGGGCAAACCGACACCTTTACACCATAGGGAAGCAAAGAATCAACGGAAGAAAGAGGGGATGGATTGAATTGCCCTGATGCCTCGCACGAAGGCACTGGCAGAAAGAAAGCCCACGTCTTTCCACCTCACGACGGGCAGGTCTGTCTGAGTCAGGTTCCAAAAGCGGTAAAATCCTGAAAAAGCCAACAACCAGCGAAGCGAAGAAAGCGAGACGAACCCGTCCACGTTCCCACTCCCCTAAGGTGGAACCTCCCCATCCCAATCCTGACCAACCAGCTCTTCCTTCTTATCCAAGTAAACTCGAGTTAGATAGTGCAAGAGCAAACCAGAAGCAGGTGGGGATCGAGCCGAGCTTCCGGAACACTGGTGACGGCGGCGGCCACGCCTACAGCGCCAGTCGAGTCGCCACGCACGACGGGGAGAGGGAGAAAGCGATGGATCGCCAGTGGGGGCCAAGAGGTGCTGGCGGAGCTGAAAACGACGGGTCAGCTCAGCTTGGGGATTTTCTTTTTCGTTTGTATCCCACCCAAGTGAGGGAAGGAAGCCGATTAGCCGAACAAAGTCTACTCCTGATTAACCGGCAGAGAGTCCCGATTGGGCGCCGAGAGGACCGCCGAACGAGGAGGATCTTTGACCGTCAGATCAGATTTGATGAGAAGGAGAACAGAACAGTTAGGGGAGAGGAAGGGGAGGTGGTTGTTCAAGGCCCGTACACGGTACACCCCGTAAGGGAATCTTTCCTTCCCGCCGGCATTTATTGCCGATTTGTACCCGCCCATCGATGAAATCTACGGAGAGTTTGGCACTCGTGTACAGCGGCGCTACAGACAACAGTGTGGTGGTGCCTTTATCGATGAGGTCATGCAGGGCAGGCCTGTGGTAAAAATAAAGAAGATGAAAATTCGTGTTTGTTCAACTTTATCAACAGTGTGGTTCAGTAGCGGTTAGTTGGGGAGGGGCTGGTGCGATATTATTCCGATAACGTTACGGTGACGCGCCCCAAACAAGGCCTCTAAAAGCATCCGCTTGGGCAGGGTGGTTTTCCTGGCCCGGCCCCGTTTTATTTTATTTTTACTTTTTTTTTTTTTGCCATGTGGTAGATTTGCACACAAAAGTATATAAAAATAGAAATTTTCAATAACTTTTAATCTATAATGAATTTTTTAACGAAATAAAAATTATTAGACTTCTTACGAAAAATTCAATGTAATAAGACTAATATTAATATACTTTGAAAAAAAGATATAATTGACGCATTAACACCGTAATTGGGTTTTTTTTACAAATACTAGGTGCATTGTGTTAAGATTTGTTGTACATTCAAGACAATACAAATAGACGCATTTACCACATAAGTAGACACATTTGTCAGACAAGTATGCGTATTTACCATACAAACAGGCATATTTGTCATACAAGTAGGCACATTTGTCATAGAAGTATGCGCATTTGCCATAAGTGGGTGCATTCAATCAAAAATTATACATTCATGACAATACAAGTAGGCACATTCATAAGTATGTGAATTTATCATATAAGTAGACGCATTTGTCATAAGTGGGCGCATTCAATCAAAAGTTATTCATTCATGACAATACAAGTAGGCACATTTACCAGATAAGTATGTGCATTTGTCATATAAGTAGGTCGCATTTGCCATAAGTGGGTGCATTCAATCAAAAGTTATTCATTCATGACAATACAAGTATGCTTATTTACCATACAAGTAGGCGCATTTACTATACAAGTGAGCATATTTTCCATACAAGTAGGCACATTTGTCATAAGTGGGCGCATTCAGTCAAAAGTTATACATTCAAGACAATACAAGTATGCGCATTTATCAGATAAATAGGCACATTTGCTATATAAGTATGTGCATTTGTCATAAGTGGGTGCATTCAATCAAAAGGCGTACATTCATAACAATACAAATAGGCACATTTACCAAATAAGTAGGTGTATTTGCCATATAAGTAGGCACATTTGTCATACAAGTATGTGCATTTGACATAAGTGGGTGCATTCAATCAAAAGTTATACATTCATGACAATACAAATAGGTGCATTTACCATAGGCTCATTTGTCATACAAGTAGGCGCATTTGCCATACAAGTATGCGCATTTTCCATAAGTGGGTGCATTCAATCAAAAGTTATACATTCAAGACAATACAAGTAGGCGCAATTACCAGATAAGTAGGCGCATCTTCCATACAAGTAGGCGCATTTGCCATAAGTGGGTGCATTCAATCAAAAGTCATGCATTCATGATAATACAAGTAGGCGCATTTACCAAATAAGTAGGCGCATTTTCTATGCAAGTAGGCGCATTTGTCATACAAGTATGCGTATTTGACATAAGTGGGTGCATTCAATCAAAATTTATGCATCCATTATGACAATATATGTGGGCTCTGATCTCCAAACCACGATATAAACACGATTTAAACTTAGCGGGAGCGATTCGATTAACAGCGGAAGACAAAAATCACGGGAAATTTAAAACTTTTCGAGACAAGAGCTTGAATCCATAAAGCTTCATTCATAAAAGGAGATAAACTATTTACAACTCATGATAATTACTTCTTGAGTAATTATATACAACAAGATACAAAATCTTAAGAACTCATAACCAAAAGACTCCAAGACCTGAGAGTACAGAGGACACATAGGACTGACTCTAACTACACCACATGGCAGGCTAAATCTCCACCTGAGATTTACTGCTGCTCCTGGTGCTGTTGCTGCTGGGACTGAGTCACCTGTAGACCTATTCTTCCGTCTCTGATGTCCACCTAAAAAGTTGAATTCTACGGGGTGAGACAATTGTACATAATTGCCCCAGCGAGAGTTATAACTCTCTGCCAGAAGCTTTATTATAAAATCAAAGAATAACTTAAGCAGTAAAAGCTTACAAAGTATTCAATAGCAGATACAGTTGTATACAAGAGCTCAACATTTATCAAGCATGAAGAACATATGCACTATACAGTGTAACATCAATCATTTAGTTCATAGTTACCTTTAACAGGTATACTACGTTGTAGATTATGTTTTTCAAACATTCTTATTATATGCCCTGTGGAGATGAGGTTTACCACTCATACCCCAACCAATCACTGTTAAGTGCCTTAGTATCATACTAGGTCATCGAAAGAGTCAGATTCTCATGACCTTCACCTTCCACAGTCAGTAAGAGGATCACTTGTAGGACATCTTGTGTCTCTATTATTATAACTCACCAGGGTAATCTGGTCCTTCGCTATTTTAGAGTTACAGTGGCGTTCTGTACTCTCTTCGTCATCAGGAGATTTCATGTTTATCTTCACTGATACGGATATCTATGTTTTCCTCGTCATCAGGAGGTTTCATGTTTACCATCCACTGATACGGTATGAGTTTTGTAGTGAAGGATTGACGGATTATACATCTACATCAAATTCCTACACTAGGATGTAAGGTTCTACACATCCATATACCCCACATACTCAACAGTATGTGATCCAGGAGTCCCCGTAGGAAAACCTGTTTCACCATCATTTGATCTCTGACAATGATGGATCTATGATCAGGGCTCTACATTTCACTTGATTAGTTAGGTACATTCAGTATTATTTTACATCATACATTGTTCTTCAAACAATAACAGTAGCATAACAACTATGAAAGTAGAATACTAAATGTAACAAACCTAACTCACATCAATCATCATTTCTCAGTATACTCATCACAAGTCATCTCTAAAACATGACCTTGATGGTATTCATGGCTCTTACAGCCCATTAAAACATAGGATGCCACTGACAAGGCATCAAGATATTTTACTATTCATAAAGCTAACAACATGTTTTCAATGAATATAGTATCATCATTCATACCTGGATATGATCACCTTCATATTAGAACCTGCATGGTTAATTAAATTGATAAAGGTAATTCAAAACAAGAATATACTTTCCACTCTTGTCATAAGAGCTAAGTTCTCTGATTCTCATCAATTAGAGTTTGCTACTCATATTGCATGTCATCACCCTTGAATTAGGGTTTACTATTCACATGTCATCACCCTTGAATTAGGGTTTACTATTTACATTACATGTCATCACCCTTGAATTAGGGTTTACTATTCACATTATGGTGAATTGAACTCATAACATCATTATGTATGAGGAACATCATCATTGATGCTCTCAGATTAGTTTAAGATTCATCATTTATCATAATTAGGGTTTCATGACGTCACATAGGTGGATCATACCCTAATCATGCACATTCATGTGTATTGAAGGTACTTTACTTGAATTTCCATCATAAAAGGGTACTTTCTCTTTCTTAAGATACTTTCTCTCTCCTCATAATTGTAGATGGTGATAACACCAATCTAGATCAGGTTGGGTTAAGTCCACTTTGATTAACATAGACCAAATCACCACTATTGAGTGATTAGGGTTTGTTTAGAACAAGGTTTCACTCAATTGAACCTTTCAAGGGTAGTATGGTAAATTACACATTGATCATCATCATGGTTTAATTTACTAACCACTTGACCCTTAATGTCTTTTGGTATCATTAGGGTTTAGGTTGAACAACTATTAAACCATTTAAGCCTTCAAGGCATTAGGCAGACATAACTTCAAAAGTCTCCAATAGGTTTCACACCTTCAACCTTCATACGATCTTGAGGTCGTATGCCCTCATTCGATCTTGAGGTCGTATGCCCTCATTCGATCTTGAGGTCGAATGCCCTCATACGGTTTGAGATCGAATGCCCTCATACGGTTTGAGATCGAATGCCCTCATACGGTTTGAGATCGAATGCCCTCATACGGTTTGAGATCGAATGCCCTCATACGTTTTGAGGTCGAATGACCTTATACGGTTTGAGGTCGAATGACCTTATACGGTTTGAGGTCGAATGACCTTATACGGTCTTGAGGTCGAATGACCTTATACGGTCTTGAGGTCGAATGATCTTATACGGTCTTGAGGTCGAATGACCTTATACGGTCTTGAGGTCGAATGCCCTCAAAAGCTCAAGATCGTATGGACCTCCAAGGTGGTTCAAAGGGTAAACTCGATTAGGGTTTCCTATGTTGAAGCCATCAATTGGTCTCAAGCTTGCTAACCACTTTCCAATTGAGACAATTAGGGTTAGCCTTAACCAATTGGTCATTCAATTGACCCTCAATTGATATCCAAATAGGGTTGGAGTTGGTTCAATTAAGGTCTATAAACGTTCAACCATCAACACTCAACAATGTGAATCAAATCGAAGTTGAACCCATCAATTGACCTCCAATTGGGCTCAAACTTGGCCCAAACGGTCTTGGGATCGTTTGGATATACTCCAAACGGTCTTGAGACCGTTTTCCCAAGAATTCATCAAAATCTAGATTGATTTGATAGGGGTTGAACCTTAATTAAGTCACAACTCAGCAATTTGATTATTTTAATAACCCATTGTAATTGGGCCCTCAATTGATCAAATTACCTTAACCCTAGAACTCCAAACAGTCTTGGGTTGTCACCAAACGGTCTTGAGACCGTTTGGATGAGTTCCAAACGGTCTTGAGACCGTTTGCCCATCCATCCTTTGGACTCTAGTGAAAATTCATCAAGGTTTGATTTATTGAGTTGATCATTACATCAATACTTAATTTCAATGTAATTTGATATCTTTGTACCTTCAATTGGTCAACTATACTTGACCCCAGACCTCCATATGGTCTTGGATGATTCCCCAAACGGTCTTGAGACCGTTTGGGCTAATCAACCCAAAATCTCAAATTAGCTCATTGTGATTTCAGCACTGATTTCAATTAGGGTTTGCCCTAGTAATCAACCTTCAACTCTTAACTCGTTTGGAATTAGTCCATAAAATTTGGTGAGTCATTAACTAACATCATTATGAACAGTAATCTCATACGGTCAATGCTTAGTAAACCATTTTATACGGTCTTGAGACCGTTTGCCCAAAAAGGGCAAATTAAGCAGATTGAAAATCAGAACTAAATTCAATTGAATTTGCTAATTGTTTTGCCTATATCGCACGATTCCTTTGGAGTTAACCTCTCAAATTTTGTGGGTGATTAACCTTCATAATTATGAACATGATTCTCATACGTTCCACGCTTGGTCAACGCGTCCATACGGTCTTGAGACCGTATGCCTTCATACGACCTTGAAACCGTTTGCCCACCAAACAGTTTTGTAAACCGTATGGGCAATTGGTTGAGGTCGTATGGTAAAGTGGAAAACTGTGGATAAGCATAGGAAATAACGCCCTCATCTTCTAGCTCAAGAACAGCAACAGTTCCTCACGGATTTGCTTGCAAGGAAGCAAGGGAAGATAGGGAAGAAGAAGAACTATCAACTAAAAGCATAGAAAAGATGTATATAACAAAGCATAGGTTTAGAGTTATAAAACCCACCTAAAGCTTGCTCCTTGAGCTCCAAGCTTTCGAGATCCAAGCCTTTAATGGCGTCCTAGAAGCTCCATAGGTCGGCCAAGGTGAATCCTCCAAGAAAAGTTGAGAAGAGATGGCTAGAAAGATAGACCTAAGTGAGCTAGCCATGAATTTGACCTTGAATTCGAGTTTCATCCAAGAATTTAAGAAAAAGGAAGGATCCAAACCTACCTTGCACTCCCTTGTTCGTCCTCCTGAGCTCCAGAGCTCTCCTTAGTCGGTTTGAGCAAGGGGAACAGTGAAGGAAATGAAAGAAACATTCCTTTGCTAAGTGAGGAAAAAGGCTTATATACTTGGGGTGGAATTTCAACATAGGCACATAGGTTTTCCTCACTTTCAACTAAGTCCCTCATTTCTTCTTTTCTCGTCCCTTCTTCTTATTTCTAAGGACAACCTTCTTCTAAGTTCAAGAAATGAAGGCAAAGAAGATTAACCTATTACTAAAGCACACACATAAAAGGCTATAGTACTTACACCTTGATTATTCAATCATAAAGGTGTTTTTCATTATATGATTATTCAATTGAAGTGACTTCTTCATCATTTCTTCTCTAAATGATGACAAGAGTCTTACAAGATATTTTAGATGGTGTATTTTACAAGTTGCACCCCTCAAATTGGGTAAATTGCACTTTACTCCAATTTAGGGTTTCAAACACAGGGATTGCTTCCACAGCTGCACCTTGGTGCTCAAGCTTGGGAAATCCCTCAAACTTTACCATAATCATTCTTATGATGTCTCAACATCAGAGGAACATCTCAACATGTGCAAATTGCAAGTTAACCCTTCTAACTGGGTAAATTGCACATAGGTCCCTGTATTACAAAACAATCAATTCAACGTTGTTTAAAAGGGACAAAAAAGGAAAAGTATGTTCCTCAGGAACTTAATTACATGTAAAAAGATAATCACCAGTATCTTAATTACATAATTAGGCAAAACACCTAGGGTTAACTCATAACCCAGGTCAGGGATGTTACAAATTATCCACCCCTTACAAGGATTTCGTCCCCGAAATCGATAAAACATATTAAGAGAAAAGGGCAGGATACTTCCTTCTCATCTCATCCTCTAGTTCCCAAGTGGCTTCTTCAACACCACGTTGGTTCCAGAGGACTTTCACAAGGCTTATATCTTTCTTCTTTAACTTTTTAATTCTGTTATCAAGGATTGACACCGGTCCTTCCTCATAAGATATATCATCATTCAATTCTACCTCCATAGGTTGTAGAATTGACTCAGTATCGGGGTGACATTTCTTTAGCATAGAAATGTGAAACACAGGATGTAACCTCTGTAACTCTGGTGGCAGCTCTAGTTTATAGGCTACTTGTCCAATCTGTTCAATGATTGGATAAGGCCCCATAAATCTAGGAGCTAACTTCCCTTTCCTTCCAAAACGAAGGACTCCTTTCCAAGGCGAGACCTTGAGATACACTCTGTCTCCAACCTGGAATTCTAAGGGTCTACGACGTTTGTCAGCATAAGATTTCTGTCTATCCTGTGCAGTCTTAATCTGTTGTTGTATTACTTTAATCTTCTCTGTGGTCTGCTGCACAAGATTAGGACCTAACAACTGATGCTCACCAGTCTCAAACCAACACAAAGGTGATCTACAATGTCTACCATACAAGGCTTCATAAGGTGCCATATCAATACTATGTTGATAGCTATTGTTATAGGAAAACTCTATCAAGCTTAGGTGTAGATCCCAACTTCCAGTAAACTGGAGAACACATGCTCTCAACAAGTCTTCTAAGGTTTGTATAGTTCTTTCCGAATGTCCATCAGTCTGCGGATGAAAGGTCGTACTAAACCTTAGTTTGGTGCCTAAGGCTCTGTGTAACTGTTCCCAAAAATGACTTGTAAACTGAGGACCTCTGTCAGAAACTATTGTGACAGGAACTCCGTGCAAACGCACTATCTCTTGTACATACAACTGTGATAACCTTTCAGCAGAATAGGTTGTTTTGACAGGTAAGAAATGCGCTGTCTTTGTCAACCTATCTACAACTACCCAAATGGAATCATGTCCTTTGTTTGTCCTGGGTAGGCCAACAACGAAGTCCATGGTCACATGGTCCCACTTCCACTGTGGTATGGGTAAAGGTTGCATTGTTCCTGCAGGCTTCTGGTGTTCAGCTTTAACTTGCTGACACACAGGACACCTCAGAACAAACTCTACAACATCCTTCTTCATTCCAGGCCACCAATACAGTTCCTTTAAATTATGATACATCTTGGTGCTCCCTGGATGCATAGCATACATCGAAGAATGAGCTTCTTCCAGGACTAACTTCCTTAAGTTATCCACATCTGGCACTATCATCCTCTCATGATAACAAGCTACATGATCATCTGAGTCATGGAAACCATCTTGCTTCTCATTTCCATACTCTGATCTGATCTGCTGAACTGCAGCATCATCTTGTTGTACTTCCTTAACCTGCTCTCTTAGGGTAGGTTTAATATGCATCTCAGCCAACAACCCGGCTAACAATGACACCTTCAACTGTACATTGTCTTGCCTTAAAGAGATAAACATATCTCTCTTAGAGCACACTAAAGAGTTTAGTTGTGCTCTATCCATGGTTGATGTTGCTGATTTCCTACTCAAGGCATCTGCAACAACATTGGCCTTGCCCGGATGGTAATCAATTGTACAATCATAGTCCTTGATTAACTCCATCCAGCGACGTTGCCTCATGTTAAGCTCATGTTGAGAGAAGATATACTTAAGGTTCTTGTGGTCTGTGAAAATCTGGAATGTCTCTCCATAGAGATAATGCCTCCAGATCTTCAAGGCATGAACCACAGCAGATAACTCCAGATCGTGTGTCGGATAATTCTCCTTGTGTTTCTTAAGCTGTCGAGAAGCAAAAGAAATCACTTGTTTATCCTGCATCAACACACATCCAAGTCCATTCTTAGAGGCATCACAGAATACTACATATCCTTTTCCTTGTTCAGGTAGCACAAGCACAGGTGCACTTGTCAACCTCTCCTTCAACAACTGGAAACTGTTGACACTTATCATTCCAAGAAAAAGGAATATCCTTTCGGGTTAACTTGGTCAAGGGTAAGGCTATAGAACTAAAGTTCTTAATGAACCTTCGATAATAGCTAGCTAACCCCAAGAAACTTCGAATCTCCATCGATGTCTTCGGTTGTTCCCACTATAGAACAGATTCTACCTTTGTAGGGTCAACACAAATTCCCGAGGCAGATATCACATGTCCTAGAAAAGATACCTCCGACAGCCAGAACTCACACTTGCTAAACTTAGCATACAGCTTGTGTTCTCTTAGCAAGGTCAAAGCTTGGCGAAGATGCTGCTCATACTGCTGAGCATCCTTACTATAGATCAGAATGTCATCTATGAAGACGACAACACACTGATCAAGGAAAGGTCGGAAAACTCTATTCATGAGTTCCATAAATGCAGCTGGTGCATTGGTTAGTCCAAACGACATAACCGTGAACTCATAGTGACCATACCTTGTCCTAAAGGCAGACTTGGATATGTCACTATCCTTAATACGAAGTTGATGATATCCAGACCTCAAGTCTATCTTTGAAAAGACTGTTGCACCACGCAACTGGTCAAAGAGATCATCAATCCTCGGCAGAGGGTACTTGTTCTTTATTGTTACTTTATTGAGTTGTCTATAGTCAATGCACTACCGCATTGACCCATCTTTCTTTTTAACAAACAAGACCGGAGCACCCCAAGGTGAAGTGCTCGGTCGGATAAAACCCTTCTCAAGTAACTCTTGAAGCTGTTTCTTGAGTTCTGCCATCTCGGAAGGCACCATCCTATACGGTGTCTGGGCTATGGGTTTCGTATCTGGGACCAAATTGATCTCAAAATCAATCTCCCGAGGTGGTGGTATACCAGGAAGTTCTTCAGGAAACACATCCTCGAATTCCCTGACTATGGGAACTTCTGCAGGGTTGGAACTTTCCTTGGTAACATCTACCACATGGGCCAAGAATGCATAACATCCTTGCCTCAACAGCTTATCAGCAACCATAGCTGACACAAGACAGGTGGGCAGAATCTTTCTTTCACCTTGAAAGATCCATGTGTTGCTTTCATCAGCAAACACTGCCAACTTGGACTCACAATCCAAGACAACTCTATACCTCTCTAAGGTATCCATCCTGAGGATTATATCAAATCCTTGCATATCAAGCGGTATAAGATCCACTTGAATGCGATGGTCATAAAAGAAGAGGATGCAGGGAGAGCATACCTCCTGCAAAACGGCAGACCCACTCAACGGAGTCTCCAACAACAAACTATCTACCCTATGACTAAAAGTCACATTGCAGTTACGAATCACTCTATGAGTGATGAAAGAGTGTGTAGCACCCGGGTCAATCAGAACAGATACAACACAGGATGTAGACATATCAGGATATAAAAGTTCCATCTGACCTGTCACTACCCGCGGATTGACCACTGCATCTGGTGGGTTCATAGCATAGAACCTCACTGTCACCTGGTGTTGAGGTGGTGCTGATGATCCAGCTTGAGATGCTTGTCCACGTCCTCGAGCTGCTCCTTGAGATTGCATTCTCTGAGATCCTTGTTGATTCTGTCTCGGAGGCTGTGTCACACTGACAGGCCTAGAACGGAAATCCTTCATCAAGTGTCCCACCTTACCACAGTTGTAACATCTCCTCTCCTTTTGTTGTGGTCGGGGTGGTCCAGTAACTGACATCGATGCAGAACTGTGAGTCCCTTGAAGCAGTTGACTCCGTCCTCTACCTCTGCTTGGTGACCATTGAGTTTGAGAACTCGATCTGGGTGGTGGAGGGTTAGGTGCAGAGAATCTAGGTTTCTTGAAATCCCTAGATGAAGAACCCTGGAACTGTGGATATCTTTTCTAGGTTTGCCTCTTCTCAACCACAGATCTCTCTATCCTTCGGACTGACTCAACGAAGGTAGAGAATCTCTCTCGGTTTTCTAAGGCAGACACAGGGGTTGACATATCAGCATTCAAACCCTTCTCAAATCTCCTGATTCTTTCCTCATCTGTGGCAGCCATGTGCGCACAGAACCACAACAATTCCATGAACTTAGCTTCATACTCGCTAATGTTCATCATGCCCTGCCTCAATCTCTCAAACTGAGAGATCTTCTCATCTAGGAAGGTCTTTGGAAAATATATATTGATAAATTCCCGACGAAACTCTTCCCACGAGAACTCTATTCCAGGTCTCTTCTGCTCTTCCATGTTCCACCAGTGACCAGCACTACCTTTGAGAAGATAGACAGCATGTCTAACCTTCTCAGCCTCCGGGATAATAAGAATCCTGAAAGCCTTTTCCAACTCTGTTAACCACAGATCAGCATCTGCGGGGTCAGCAGTCCCAAAGTACTCGGTAGCTCCGACACGACGAAGTCGCTCGAACGTCTTACCGATACCTTGTCCTTCGGGCTGGGCAGGTGCCCTAGGTGCAGGCATGGGCATCCTGTCAGTGATGTGTGTCATGGAAGTCATAAACTGCCCAAACATCGTCTAAACTGCTGGGTTACCCATATCAGCTGGGTCAAACTGGGGTGGCTCAGGTGCAGGCTGTTCTATTTCTGGAACCCTTGCACCGCCTCGAGGTGCACTAGCACTACTCTCTGCCACGTACTCATCATGTGGCTCTGCCATCCTTATGTATCTTCTTCTCCTGAGGAGCAGAAGATTCTATTAGATAAGGAAGGAGTACTAAAGATAGACTCGACATCCTAAGTCCTATGCCTCTATAGACTCAACGGACCTAGAGCTCTGATACCACTAATTGTGGGCTCTGATCTCCAAACCACGATATAAACACGATTTAAACTTAGCGGAAGCGATTCGATTAACAGCGGAAGACAAAAATCACGGTAAATTTAAAACTTTTCGAGACAAGAGCTTGAATCCATAAAGCTTCATTCATAAAAGGAGATAAACTATTTACAACTCATGATAATTACTTCTTGAGTAATTATATACAACAAGATACAAAATCTCAAGAACTCATAACCAAAAGACTCCAAGACCTGAGAGTACAGAGGACACATAGGACTGACTCTAACTACACCACATGCCAGGCTAAATCTCCACCTGAGATTTACTGCTGCTCTTGGTGCTGTTGCTGCTGGGACTGGTCACCTGTAGACCTGTTCTTCCGTCTCCGATGTCCACCTAAAAAGTTGAAGTCTACGGGGTGAGACAATTGTACATAATTGCCCCAGCGAGAGTTATAACTCTCTGCCAGAAGCTTTATTATAAAATCAAAGAATAACTTAAGCAGTAAAAGCTTACAAAGTATTCAATAGCAGATATAGTTGTATACAAGAGCTCAACATTTATCAAGCATGAAGAACATATGCACTATACAGTGTAACATCAATCATTTAGCTCATAGTTACCTTTAACAGGTATACTACGTTGTAGATTATGTTTTTCAAACATTCTTATTATATGCCCTGTGGAGATGAGGTTTACCACTCATACCCCAACCAATCACTGTTAAGTGCCTTAGTATCATACTAGGTCATCGAAAGAGCCGGATTCTCATGACCTTCACCTTTCTCAGTCAGTAAGAGGATCACTTGTAGGACATCGTGTGTCTCTACTATTATAGCTCACCAGGGTAATCTGGTCCTTCACTATTTTAGAGTTTCAGTGGCGTTCTGTACTCTCTTCGTCATCTGGAGATTTCATGTTTATCTTCACTGATACGGATATCTATGTTTTCCTCGTCATCAGAAGGTTTCATGTTTACCATCCACTGATACGGTATGAGTTTTGTAGTGAAGGATTGATGGATTATACATCTACATCAAATTCCTACACTAGGATGTAAGGTTCTACACATCCATATACCCCACATACTCAATAGTATGTGATCCAGGAGTCCCCGTAGGAAAACCTGTTTCACCATCATTTGATCTCTGACAATGATGGATCTATGATCAGGGCTCTACATTTCACTTGATTAGTTAGGTACATTAAGTATTCTTTTACATCATACATTGTTCTTCAAACAATAACAGTAGCATAACAGCTATGAAAGTAGAATACTAAATGTAACAAACCTAACTCACATCAATCATCATTTCTCAGTATACTCATCACAAGTCATCTCTAAAGCATGACCTTGATGGTATTCATGGCTCTTACAGCCCATTAAAACATAGGATGCCACTGACAAGGCATCAAGATATTTTACTATTCATAAAGCTAACAACATGCTTTCAATGAATATAGTATCATCATTCATACCTAGATATGATCACCTTCATATTAGAACATGCATGGTTAATTCAACTAATAAAGGTAATTCAAAACAAGAATATACTTTCCACTCTTGTCATAAGAGCTAAGTTCTATGATTCTCATCAATTAGAGTTTGCTACTCATATTGCATGTCATCACCCTTGAATTAGGGTTTACTATTCACATGTCATCACCCTTGAATTAGGGTTTACTATTCACATTACATGTCATCACCCTTGAATTAGGGTTTACTATTCACATTATGGTGAATTGAACTCATAACATCATTATGTATGAGGAACATCATCATTGATGTTGTCAGATTAGTTTAACATTCATCATTTATCATAATTAGGGTTTCATGACGTCACATAGGTGGATCATACCCTAATCATGCACATTCATGTGTATTGAAGGTACTTTACTTGAATTTCCATCATAAAAGGGTACTTTCTCTTTCTTAAGATACTTTCTCTCTCCTCATACTTGTATGTGGTGATAACACCAATCTAGATCAGGTTGGGTTAAGTCCACTTTGATTAACATAGACCAAATCACCACTATTGAGTGATTAGGGTTTGTTTAGAACAAGGTTTCACTCAATTGAACCTTTCAAGGGTATTATGGTAAATTACACATTGATCATCATCATGGTTTAATTTACTAACCACTTGACCCTTAATGTCTTTTGGTATCATTAGGGTTTAGGTTGAACAACTATTAAACTATTTAAGCCTTCAAGGCATTAGGCAGACATAACTTCAAAAGTCTCCAATAGGTTTCACACCTTCAACCTTCATACGATCTTGAGGTCGTATGCCCTCATTCGATCTTGAGGTCGTATACCCTCATTCGATCTTGAGGTCAAATGCCCTCATACTGTTTGAGATCGAATGCCCTCATATGGTTTGAGATCGAATGCCCTCATACGGTTTGAGATCGAATGCCCTCATACGGTTTGAGCTCGAATGCCCTCATACGGTTTGAGGTCGAATGACCTTATACGGTTTGAGGTCGAATGACCTTATACGGTTTGAGGTCGAATGACCTTATACGGTCTTGAGGTCGAATGACCTTATACGGTCTTGAGGTCGAATGACCTTATACGGTCTTGAGATCGAATGACCTTATACGGTCTTGAGGTCGAATGCCCTCAAAAGCTCAAGATCGTATGGACCTCCAAGGTGGTTCAAAGGGTAAACTCGATTAGGGTTTCCTATGTTGAAGCCATCAATTGGTCTCAAGCTTGCTAACCACTTACCAATTGAGACAATTAGGGTTAGCCTTAACCAATTGGTCACTAAATTGACCCTCAATTGATATCCAAATAGGGTTGGAGTTGGTTCAATTAAGGTCTATAAACGTTCAACCATCAACACTCAACAATGTGAATCAAATCGAAGTTGAACCCATCAATTGACCTCCAATTGGGCTCAAACTTGGCCCAAACGGTCTTGGGATCGTTTGGATATACTCCAAACTGTCTTGAGACCGTTTGCCCAAGAATGCATCAAAATCTAGATTGATTTGATAGGGGTTGAACCTTAATTAAGTCACAAATCAGCAATTTGATTATTTTAATAACCCATTGTAATTGGGCCCTCAATTGATCAAATTACCTTAACCCTAGACCTCCAAACGGTCTTGGGTTGTCACCAAACGGTCTTGAGACCGTTTGGATGAGTTCCAAACGGTATTAAGACCGTTTGCCCATCCATCCTTTGGACTCTAGTGAAAATTCATCAAGGTTTGATTTATTGAGTTGATCATTACATCAATACTTAATTGCAATGTAATTTGGTATCTTTGTACCTTCAATTGGTCAACTATACTTGACCCCAGACCTCCATACGGTCTTAGGTGATCCCCAAACGGTCTTGAGACCGTTTGGATGATTCCCCAAATGGTCTTGAGACCGTTTGGGCTAATCAACCCAAAATCTCAAATTAGCTCATTGTGATTTCAGCACTGATTTCAATTAGGGTTTGCCCTAGTAATCAACCTTCAACTCTTAACTCATTTGGAATTAGTCCATAAAATTTGGTTAGTCATTAATTAACATCATTATGAACAGTAATCTCATACGGTCAACGCTTATTAAACCATCTTATACGGTCTTGAGACCGTTTTCCCAAAAAGGGCAAATTAAGCAGATTGAAAATCAGAACTAAATTCAATTAAATTTGCTAATTGTTTTGCCTATATCTCACGATTCCTTTGGAGTTAACCTCTCAAATTTTGTGGGTGATGAACCTTCATAATTATGAACAGTATTCCCATACGGTACACGCTTGGTCAACGCGGCCATATGGTCTTGAGACCGTATGCCTTCATACGACCTTGAAACCGTTTGCCCACCAAACGGTTTTGTAAACCGTATGGGCAATTGGTTGAGGTCGTATGGTAAAGTCGAAAACTGTGGATAAGCATAGGAAATAACGCCCTAATCTTCTAGCTCAAGAACAGCAACAGTTCCTCACGGATTTGCTTGCAAGGAAGCAAGGGAAGATAGGGAAGAAGAAGAACTATCAACTAAAAGCATAGAAAAGATGTATATAACAAAGCATAGGTTTAGAGTTATAAAACCCACCTAAAGCTTGCTCCTTGAGCTCCAAGCCTTTATTGGCGTCCTAGAAGCTCCATAGGTCGGCCAAGGTGAATCCTCCAAGAAAAGTTGAGAAGAGATGGCTAGAAAGATAGAGCTAAGTGAGCTAGCCATGAATTTGACCTTGAATTCGAGTTTCATCCAAGAATTTAAGAAAAAGGAAGGATCCAAACCTACCTTGCACTCCCTTGGTCGACCTCCTGAGCTCCAGAGATCTCCTTAGTCAGTTTGAGCAAGGGGAACAGTGAAGGAAATGAAAGAAACATTCCTTTGCTAAGTGAGGAAAAGGGCTTATATACTTGGGGTGGAATTTCAACATAGGCACATAGGTTTTCCTCACTTTCAACTAAGTCCCTCCTTTCTTCTTTGCTCGTCCCTTCTTCTTATTTCTAAGGAAAACCTTCTTCTAAGGTCAAGAAATGAAGGCAAAGAAGATTAACCTATTACTAAAGCACACACATAAAAGGCTATAGTACTTACACCTTGATTATTCAATCATAAAGGTGTTTTTCATTATATGATTATTCAATTGAAGTGACTTCTTCATCATTTCTTCTCTAAATGATGACAAGAGTCTTACAAGATATTTTAGATGGTGTATTTTACAAGTTTCACCCCTCAAATTGGGTAAATTGCACTTTACTCCAATTTAGGGTTTCAAACACAGGGATTGCTTCCACAGCTGCACCTTGGTGCTCAAGCTTGGGAAATCCCTCAAACTTTACCATAATCATTCTTATGATGTCTCAACATCATAGGAACATCTCAACATGTGAAAATTGCAAGTTAACCCTTCTAACTGGGTAAATTGCACATAGGTCCCTGTATTACAAAACAATCAATTCAACATTGTTTAAAAGGGACAGAAAAGGAAAAGTATGTTCCTCAGGAACTTAATTACATGTAAAAAGATAATCACCAGTATCTTAATTACATAATTAGGCAAAACACCTAGGGTTAACTCATAACCCAGGTCAGGGATGTTACAATATAAGTAGGCACATTTACCATACAAGTAGGCACATTTTCCATAAGTGGGCGCATTCAATCAAATGTTATGCATTTATACAATACAACTAGGCACATTTACCAGATAAGTAGGCACATTTGCCATATAAGTAGGTGCATTTGCCATAAGTGGGCACATTCAATCAAAAGTTATGCAATAATGACAATATAAGTAGGCGCATTCACCAGATAAGTAGGCGCATTTGTCATATATGTAGGCGCATTTACAATAAGTGGGCGCATTCGCTTGTATTTGTCATACAAGTAGGCACATTGGTCATAAGTGGGCACATTCAATCAAAATTTATGCATTTATGACAATACAAGTAGGCGCATTGACACACTTTTTGCATGCGTAGGAACGCAAGTGTACGCGTCAATGTAATACATGCCTTTGTGAGGCCCGAGTCGAACTCAGGGATACGTGAATTGTCGGAGACTACTACTAATTACTCGCAATCAGCTAGACCGATTAAAGAGTTGGAAGTTGTTGTCAAAATTAAAAGAAAAATGAAATAAAACAAAACAAAGCAATCGATTAAATGTTTGGTTTAATCAATTCAAGATGAGATCTTTAGGATTGCGGCTTCATCGTGGGTTTTCATTATATTAAATTCTATTCGGTCATTCAAATTTATCTCTCTATCCGGGTAGTGGCCTAAAATCAGAATTGCCCACTGTCGTGGTACAATTCACTACCTATGTCTAGGTCGGTTCCACCATCGTAGTAACCTATACCCTAAACGAGGTGCATTAAAATCGATCTTTCGGTATCCACCATTAACCTTACACCACCTTGTTCAAGGGATTTGTCAATTAACGTGAATTTCGTCTCTTTTCAACCGTTAATTCTTCTTTCAAAGTAATTAAGGGCATTAGATTATTATTATATATAGTGATAAAGCATAACAATATAATTGAGAAAATGAAATTATACCACGGATTTAAGAGATAAATGATGAATTACTATGATAAAATCGTCATACAATGAATTCTCGGGCTACTCCCGGTCCTAAAGACAAAGGGGATTAGCCCTGCATGTTCATCTCAAAACAAAACATGGTAGAGAAAAAGGGAAACATGGAGAAAAACGTGATTGAGTGGTGAAACCCCTGAACGGAGAAGATCCAATCGCTCGTTAGCGTAGAATACGCGTTCTCCCGCCTTTCAGTGGTGGAAATCGTCTTCTTCGGCGTCCGGATCGACTGGGACGTGCTTCTGGGCTCCGTTCTTTTCTCCACACCTTCTCGGGACGTGTGCAACGGCTAATGACGTGATAGATTGCTCTTGGCCGCGGTCATTAGGTATAATCACCGAATTAAGTCGCCAAATTACCACAGCTGTCAGATTTAGATCAATCTGAAGCAAACATGTATCTGACGGTGTCGATACCATCGACGTGAGTCGATGGTATCGACCATGCACTGTATCGGCTGGATTTCTTTTCTTTTGTCTTTGCGCCTGATGCTATCTCGATACCATCGATGCAGGTCGATGGTATCGACATTCATAGGCATCGGTTTTGTCCTTTTACCGTCGTTGTAGCTCCACTAGTCGATGGTATCGACATTTGTGTCGATAGTATCGACTCTCTTTTCTGAAGCAACCTGATGTTATCTCAATACCATCGATGCTCCTGTTGATAGTATCGAGATTTTACTGCTCCTTGCTGCTGGCTACCTGTGGTCTGGTCGATGGTATCGACCACTGTCGATAGTATCGACAACAACAGATACTTGTTTTTCCTGAAATTTTAACATGAAACCAAATAAGCTGAAACAAAACATATTCTTGTGATAATTTATGCTCAAAATACTGAAATAAGGGAGATTTGATATAGAGAATGATCATAGACCAAAGTAAATGAATTATGCAATATTAACCACCAAAATGACTAATAAATGCATAAAACACAAGTAAAATATGTCTCTAAATGTGACTCAAAATCATCACATCAAACTCCCCTAAGCTTGAACATTGGTCGCCCTCGAGCAACTAAACCTTAGAATAGAATTTCCAGAGTCAACTAAAGAACAAATCATCACAACAGACATCCCATATGATCCCCACCGGACATTCACATTCTGGCCCTCACTAACCACAGAATGATAATTACCCTAAAGGAGACAGTAATCATCCATAAAAGATTTCTACCTCAAAACTGATGAACACTATCACATAAGGCAGTTAACATAATAAAATTCGCCGGTTCAGACTCGGTGCATCTTGTGATCTCCTATACTATGTTGCTCACCCTAACTACCATCTACATGGAAGCATCTCTCCTGATATTCACAAGTGAGGAGAAAATCACGGTGGCCTACCAATTCGAGCAACGAGTGGATGGAATGGGTGGCTCATGGAAGAAGTGGAAGCATTATACGGTTTCAACATGCATAAAACAAAAATGTCCTAAATGATGCATTTGCACATGAACATGCCCTAATGCCTAAGATTGGGTGGAATGATGCATGCACTAACATCCCGTCTCAAAATGAGATAAATATCTAACTGAGCTACATCATGTACTTACTCATCTTAAGATACAGGTGAGATTATGTTCCTTTCTCCCTCTTATTCTACTTGCTTCTTAATAACTTTCTTTTTCTTTTTCATTTTTTTAAATTTTGTCTTCTTTCATTTTTTTTCTTTTTTTTCAGGCCCTTATATCCACAAATGACAATGAATAATTTATTAGGCTTTTTTTTTCTTTTCTGCATAACTCAAAATTTTGAACTATTTAGAAGGTATGGAACAATTTAATTCACCATTAAAGAAGAAATGAGGTACATGATATACTCTATGCATAAGAATTATGAGTGCAACTAAATGACATGCACCTAAAGATAATGTGCATGTATCACTATTCTATTTTTTTCCGATGCAAAACATATGAAAATGGCTACAATGCAAAACCTATCTACATGATATGCAATCAAAAAGGTTAAAGCCGTAAAGTACTTCCAATTCTTATGGTGGATTATGAAAAACAATCGGGTGGAAAGATCACAAGACTAATTGACTGAACCTTTGAAAAGTATTATGTGTCCCTCCTTACTGACCTGTGTAGTAGTTAAGAGGTTTCTCTCTCTTACTTCAAATTAGAGTCTCATTATCATTTGGTCAGTTTAGGCTCAAACAACCAATTCCGTCCACTTTTCATGACTCATTAGGAATGTACAATTGTGATTTTTTTTGTTTTAAAGTTGACAAAACCAATCATTTTCTTAAGTTATGTGCTCAAAGTTGAACAACACTCAAGCTTGAGAACACTCAAAAATTTTTAATTTTCCCTTAATTCCCATGTACAAGCAAGTGAGATGACACATGACTTAAGACATCCACAATTACACTAGATAGAATGTGGATCCTACAACAAACTAAGATTGCAAGAATTAAATGACAAGAACAAAATAATAAAAACTAAAAACTGAGAAAATAAAAGATAGAGTTGTTCTAACTCCCCCTCTAAGCTTGAATTTGACTATGGCCTCATAGTAAAAAATAATCTTAAAGGTTGGAACAGAGATACCGATTTACTCTTCTGGCGGAGGCTGGTATTGTGGGGTCATGGGGTCCCAGGATGGGTACTGCCCCTGAAAGTTGGGATCATACTGGGGCATGGGTGGAGGTTGTGGATACCCCCCCAAAGTAGTTCTGGCTCTAGTAATGATCATAAAAGGGTTGTTGCTGCATCTCCATCCTATGCAACCTGTCATGAATCTGTTGTTGGTTGTCGAGGAGGAGGCGCTCATTCTCAAAGATCGCCCGCTGATTGTCAAGTAACCGGTTCGTAGTATCTTGAATACCAGTATACACTGTAGTGTGATGCTGCTGCGTCTGATGTATATCCTGCAGCATGGCATACATTCCTTGCATGGAATAGACATCCTCGCTGGGCTGCGAGGGCGGTGGTGGTGGCGGAGGCTTCGAAGATGAAGACGCACCCGGATGCATGCGAGGACGCTTCCTAGGTGCCACTCGTGCCCGAAGAGGAGTGTAGGCCTCCTCTTCCTCTTCAGCCTCATCGTCATTATTGTTGTCGTCGTCGTTGCCGCCGTCTTCATCGGAGTCAACAATGGCTATGATGGGCCATCGGAAATGTTGAGCACCCTCGATATTGAAGACAGGATTGGGAAGCGAGCATTCTTGGTATGCATGGTTTACATGGCAATGATCATAAGGTAAACCATCCCGAAGCAAGATAAGGTTTGATCGGTGAAGATGTTGCAAATTAACCTTGCTTCTGCTGGAGAGAGGAGTAAGTTGCTGGAAATTCAACCCAAGGTAGGAGGCCAGCTTTGTGATAAGCCCTCCAAAGTGAATTGGAGCTTTCCGTGTACTCCTCTTTACCGCCAAAATGCGCGTTAAGAAAAACGCGCCCCAGTTGCATTCTTGGTGCTTCAGTAGCTTGTGCAGGAAAAACAGGTCTGTCTCCTGAAACTTGCTGAGAGCCAGATCACCACGGCTGAATAAAGTGGTGCAGATCATGCGGTGTAGAACCCGCACGAACGGATGCTCGAAATCCGCCACCGCCGCATTGTGGTAGCTCACAGCTTTGCCCGGCGGCACCGTCATGAGCTCGGCGAAGATAGCGTCGTAATCCGTCTAGTTGTCTGGCCGACGGTAGTCATTTCACCCATGGAACTAGTTGTAGATAGAGTTGAACTGGTTGAGGGTGAGAGTATAGTCATTGTTATACAGCCAAAACGAAACATAGTCCTTGATCCACTCGCGGTCTGTGGCTATGATGTCGTTTGGCACGACACAGACGTCCAGCGACGCCATGAATTCTTCCACCAGCTCCTTGTAAGTAGGCCATTCATTGAAGAACGGTTGGCCATCGGCATGGTACTCTAGCTCATCAGGCCTCCTTCCCGTGTGGTGCGCCTGCCCCTTCAGAACATAGGCCAAGTTTGCCTCGAATCCCAAGTTGCGGATCGTTTCCCGTTCAACATAACGGGTCGGCTCGATTTTCCTCTTCAGAATCTCCTCATAGATCTTCTTGACCTCCGCGGACGGGTGAACAATCCACAGACGTGGAATCGACGCACTCAGTGGAAGCACGAACTCCGGGATGTCCATCGGGTTGGCGTGTGAAGAAGATGCACCAACAACATGCACCATGGTTGCGGAAGAAGGAGGAGTAGAGAAAGAGCTCGGTGAAGATCGGAGAAGGAAATCTCCGCTCGATGAAGAACGTGCTCCTGGATGCTCGTCGCCAGGCTCGGATTGCTCTGGAGGATGCTCGGCACAAGTGGAGAAGAATTTCACTGGAGTTGTGACGTCATATGATGACAATCCTTCTCATATATAGCTGTGTCTGGCGCTGTTGTATGCCTGTCGATACCATCGACGCGGGTCGATGGTATCGACACGGGTAGCACAATCCGTACTACCGCTGGTATCGACGGTCATCGATGGCTGGATTTGTGGGGCCCGGATCGCTGATGTGTCGATACTATCGACAAGAGTCGATGGTATCGACCCGTCCCCCGGATTGACTTTCTAGTTTCAGCGATCATCATTGATCTCCTCTCGCAAATCGGTGACGTGGCGTGTCGATACTATCGACGCAAGTCGATAGTATCGACTCTCTGATTAGGGAAACTCCCTCGCGAGGCCTGCCGCCACCTTCTGCCTGTAACTGTGTCGATACCATCGACATTCACTGAGACGATTTCTTCTGAATATCTCCAGAGATCTCGATGGTATCGACTGGCATGTCGATACTATCGACTTTGACTTTGCGGTCAACCTGTTGGTGTGTCGATACTATCGACGAGGCCGTCGATAGTATCGACGCAGTGCAATTTCTGCCATCACCAACCTATACCACGGTCGATACCATCGACACTAGGGTCGATGGTATCGACTCTGCCTCAGTCCTGCACAATGAGCAAACGATCACAGTATCTTTTTTACACTAAAAACAAAGTTAAAACAAATCAAACTACGAATGTGAAAGAAACTAAACTAGAGTACCAATGGCTGGGTTGCCTCCCAACAAGCGCCCTTATTTAACGTCTTAGGCTAGATGACATGAAGCTCATCATGCATCTGGAAGTGCAATGAGTTTGACCTCATTCATTTTCCTTGTGAAATCTTCACCAAAATACAATTTCAATCTTTGTCCATTGACCAGGAATGTGTTCTCGCCATCACGCACCAGGATCGCGCCATGTGGTTTAACCTCCTCTACTGAGAATGGTCCACTCCATCGGGATTTCAACTTCCCGGGATGCATCTTCAACCTGGAGTTGAACAAAAGGACACGATCTCCTTTCTTGAAAACACGCATCTGAATGTGGCGATCATGAATCAACTTTGTGCGCTCCTTGTATATCCGAGAGTTTTCATATGAATTCATTCACAGCTCATCAAGTTCATTTAGTTCAAGTAACCTCTTCTTTCTTGCTTCATCATAACTCAGATTGAGCTTCCTCAGCGCCCAATGTGCTTTATGCTCTAATTCCACTGGTAAGTGACAGGCCCGTCCATAAGCCAACCTAAAAGGTGTGGTGCTTATAGGTGTCTTGTATGCCGTCCTGTATGCCCACAACGCATCCGGTAGTAGAGTACTCCAATTCTTCCTTGTGGATGCCACCGTACGCTCCAATATCTTCTTAATCTCCCAATTGGAGACCTCCATTTGTCCTTGAGTTTGCGGGTGGTACGGGGTACCAATGTTGTGTTTGACTCCATATTTTCTCAATAGTGCCGAGAAATTTTGATTCCGGAAGTGTGTACCCCCATCACTAATGATCAGTTTGATAGAGTTTGCATATAACAACAGTTATCAGTGGAGCATTGACATGGCTCCTTATGAGGCTCTGTACGGAAGAAAGTGTAGATCTCCTTTGTGTTGGTATGAGTCTGGTGAGTATCAGTTGTTGGGTCCTGAGCTAGTGCAGCAGACAATAGAAGAGATCAAAGTGATACAACAACAGTTGAAAGTGGCACAGGACAGGAAGAAGTCTTATGCAGACAATCGCCGACGACCTTTGGAGTTCTAGGTAGGAGACAAAGTGTATCTTAAAGTCTCGCCGTGGAAAGTTATGTTGAGGTTTGATCAGAAGGGTAAGTTGGCACCCAGGTATATGGGGCATTACCCAGTTAGAGCACGTGTTGGTAAGGTAGCTTATGAGATAGAGTTACCTCTAGAGTTGCACAAGTTACATCCAGTGTTCCATGTCAGTGTGCTGAAGAAAAGTCATCCAGATTCAGGAACAGTGATACAGCCAGTTGAGGTTGAGCTTGATGAAGACGTGACCTACGAGGAGGGTCCCGTGGCGATCCTTGACAGAAGAGTAAAGAAGCTGAAGAGGAAGGACCTGGTTCTGGTGAAGGTTCTTTGGCATCATGGTGGCGTTGAGGAAGCCACGTTGGAGCTTGAGGAAGAGATGAGGAGGAAGTACCCCTCGCTTTTCTCTTCGGATTTAGGGCATGAAATCCCTTAAAGGGGGTTAGCTTCTAAGGACCCTAACCTTCATTTAGGGCTTACCCTATTTGTTTTTCTTAACCTTGGTGCTTTGGTGCTTGCTAATCGCCTTTAGTGGTGAATAGGGTTTGGTTGTGCTTTGTTGAGAGTTGGAGGTGCTACTTGCAAATAACCCAAGTTTAGGGTTTTGTAGGCAAGTTTGCCACCTTGTGAAGTGTTCCTCTCTCGCTTTGCTTCCTCTTGTGTTGAGAGGAGGGCTTGGGCTTGTTGCTTGAGTTCTTTGGGCCTTGGTTGAGCTTGTTTGGGCCTTGAGGTGCCTTGTTTGGGCTTGGTTGAGCCTTGTATCGACGAAGTGGTGAGTGTATCGGCCTAGGAGTGTTTGTGTCGGCCAACATGGATGTGTGTCGCCCATGGTACAAGCGTTGTGTCACCCATGCTCTTTGGTCTAGCCTTGACCTTGCTTAGTGGACACTTGTTACATATCTTGGACAAGTGTATAAGGCTTTCTAGAGTAGGTGGCTTGAGCTCTTGGACAAGTGTCCCTAGGTGGGAGACACCTTGCCATGCTCCACCTTGTTTTCTCCTCCCTTCCCTTCTATATAGGCGTGTCCTTTCCTTAGCTTAGGGTCCCTTTGGTCCTTTGGTTTCTCCCCACCTTGAGTGCACGACACTCCCTCCTTCCTTGCTTGTGTCGGTCGATACCCCTTGGAGGAGAAAGCTTGTGGCCGATAGCCTTGGAGTATCCATCTTCCTTGCTTGGTGGTGTGTGGAGCTTGGAGCTCTTCTTCTTCTTTGGAGCTTGGATCTTAAGGAAGATTGCATAACTTCTAACCCTAACTACATTATTTCTTGCTTTGATCTTGTTTACATGTTAGTAGCTTAGTTCTTGCTTAGCTTCCTTGTTGGCTGGTCCTTGTGATCTAGGGTTTGTAGGTGAGCAACACTCCTTTCTCCCCTTGGGCTAGAAGAGTGAGTTTGGGCTTCTAGTGCCATGAGCAACACCCCTCCTTCTTAGTCGATTGAGATGAGCTTGTGTCCTAGTTGCTTAAGAAACACTCTCTTCTCACCATGGGCTAGAAGGGTGAGCTCGGTTTGGTGGTGACCCTTTTCTAGGGTTTCGGGTGTCCATGTGTGTAAGGTAGTAGATGACCTTTGTTGGATGTATCTTGGACGTTATGGGCATGGGGAGGTGCTGCCCGACAGCCCCCTTGACCTAAACTCTTGGGCGATATGCTATGCTGGTTTGGATAATATCTTGATTCTTGTATCTGTTGTAACGGACGACACCTTCCTTTGGTTTGGTCTTGGACGACACACTTGAAGTTGTGACGGGCGTCACACCACTGCTATGCCTTGTGTCGGACGATAGACCACAAGTTAGTAGGTTGGATGATAGACCCGTTTGCTGGTTTCTTGAGTTAGAACACCAGACTTATACATAGCTGGAGGGCATGGCTGGTAGACCTGTGACGGGCGTCACATTAGCCTAGTGTGTCGCCCGACATGCTCAGTGTGACAGGCGTTGCAGCTGGTATGCCCGACATAGCGTCGAGGGTATGGCTGAGTGTGTCAGCCGTCATGAGGTGAGCTTTATGGTTGAGCCTTAGGTGAGGGCATGATGCCCGACATAACCTTTTAGTAAGGGCTTAAGTTACTCCTAGTGAGGGTTCTGTCAGCCATAGAAACCGAGGTGTTAATCTCATACCACGTTTACCATGATGATGGTCTGTGCTATGCTTAATAATGATGATGGCAACGTTAGTTCCTTTTATCTTAATCATCATAATCAACGGTATAATACCCAAAAATGATAATGAGCATGTAATGCAGAGTGTTATGAGGCATGATTAAGAAAAAAGATATAATCCCTATTGTCACTTTGTGTTGATAATACTCTTAATCCTAAATGTCACCCTGTGTTGATAATATGCATTTCTAAGTTATTCATGTTGATTATTGAATGATGCTAACCATGCAGGTAATGCATAGCCAAATGAAAGGCTATGAGGAATGATTATACGTGAACAATGAGATGACAGGTATATTATGAATGATGTTTCGTAATGATGATATAAGCCTTGAGAGGCAGTGGCACTATATGATGAGGGATTGAGATCCCATGGTATGTGATGATCCTTGTGATGGATCTAGATTGATTGGCAAGAAGCCAAGTGATAACATGTGATGTGGATCCTTGTGATGGATCAGTATGATGTGAATGGTAGTATGAGCATAATGTTGAGTTTATGATTGTTTACTTCCTATTATAGTTTGCATGTTATACCACTTGGTTGAATCTTGCAATCCATCTAAAAGATACTAATTAATTATAGTGAAATATATCATGTAGTTTGCCCTGGCCATAGATCCATCATCGTCAGGACTTGGTGATGGTGAAACGGGTTCTCCTGCGGGTTAACCCGGAGCGCATATTTTTTAATATGCGAGGTTTCTCCTAGCCTCAAATAGACAGGTAAACGAGTGCAGCTGCGGTTGTAGACTCAGATATGTGATGAGCATGGTGAACAGGCCCATGGCTCCGGATATGTGATATGATGAGAATGAATGCGTTCATGGCTCAGAGCATGGTGATCAGGCCTGTGGCTCAGTTTTACTAGAGTCGTGACCTGTACCGAGGCGGGCTAGGCAGAGGGTAGCCTGAGGAGCTGACCCTGTGGCTAAAGGCCACTTGAGCATGAGACTGCGGTCCTGCTTTGTTTCTCGTGTACTGACCACGAGGGGTGAGTTCGTGGATTTCGGCTCTTCCATTGACATTGTATGGCACCAGTTATGGGCTTCGCAGCCGAAGGTTGGATTTGAGCAGTACGACTCACTTCCTCAGGGCATAATAATACGTAATCCAGTCGTTTAGTATTTACTGCTTAAGACAAACACGAAACATTGGTTGAGGCCTTGTTTGTGTAGTTAACTTTATTTGTATCTTGTTGTTGCTTGTACCTTTCTCATATGTAGTAAGCTTTATACATTCTATCTTGTTATTCATGTTTCATAAGAAAATAGTTGGATAAATGACTGAGTACTTTTGGTAAGCTTGATAAATATGAACAGTCTTATCTAATAACTTCTCTTGTCATACTTCTCATCAGCTATCTGCTTTATTTCTATATCTGAGGTTTTGTAGTTTTGGCGGGGAGTTATGCCTCCCGCTGGGGCAATGTTCAATTGTCTCACCCCGCTGGTTTACACCCTTTTTAGGTAGTCGAGCTAGACGTGGTGGTGGTCGCGGAGTTGCGACCGAGCAGCAAGAAGATCAATAGAAGGCAAGTGATGGATACGCTACTGTTTTGGATGTTTTGTGATAGAGTCTAGAGTCATCCCTGTACTCTCAGGTCCTTGGCGGTGTTTTGACGTTGTTTCACGATGTATATCTATAAATGTTTTGTATATCCTACTGTTGGCCGGATGTGGGCCTTTATGTATAAACAAGTGATGAACTCATGTTATGACATGACAGTTGTTGCTCTAAGCTGTGGACATGTATTAAGGTTTGAATGAATGTATATAACATGTTTCCTTGCAGGATGTGGACTGGAAAGTAATAGTTTCTCAGTCTATCAGTTTTCCGAAATCGGTTTTAATTAACCCGTGTTTTTGGTAATATGTGGTTATGGTGATTTCCGCACATTTTCGCGTGACACCTCGCTATCTGTGTGATAGTGGGATGTGTTGCCACAAGTTTTGGTATCAAATCTCTAGGTTCGCTGAGTCTACAGGAATCTAGGAATAGGTTGTGTCTGTTCTTATGAGTTTTCCAGATTTCCTCACAAACATCTTCTGCCCTCAGCGGAAGAAAAGACACGATGTCTGGAAACCATGAAGAACACGCTATTGAGCACAACGATGCTGCATCAGTTGATGGAGCATTTGAGCAGGCACATGAAGATCGGGTGCCTGAGGTCCCCCAACCTAACCCAACCATAGTTGAACATCGTGCCTACCAAAAACTTATGGGGCAGATGATGGCCACGATGAATCTCATGGTTGAGCGATTGCCAGTGCCTCCTCCGAAAGCACAGGCTCCCCATGGAGAAGCATCAGGTATTGGAAAGACCTTCGAGCGGCTTCGTCGAGTCAGAGCTTCGGATTATGCTGGAACGGCTGATCCATCGAATGCGGATCTGTGGCTGACAAGTCTTGAGAAGGCTTTCCGGATCCTCGACATCCCCGAAGCAGACAAAGTAAAGCATGTTGTCTACCTTTTGAAAGGTAGTGCTGATCACTGGTGGACCATCGAGGAAGAGAAGCGTCCCGGTGAGGTGATCTGTTGGGAAGTGTTCTGGTGCGAGTTCGTCACCAGATACTTTTCAAAGAAATATCTGGATGAGAAGATCAGTCAGTTTGAGAGCCTGCGACAAGGGACGATGAATATCACCGAGTACGAGGCCAAGTTCATGGATCTATTGAGGTTTTGTCCTCACATGGCGACGACGGATGAGGAGCGGATCAGACGTTTCAAGAAGGGTCTGAGTGCTGAGTTGACGACACCAGTTTCTACGTTGGAGAACCGGGAGCGGTTTGCGATGTTTGTGGAGTTCGTTCAGAGGATCGAACGATCTGTAAGGGAGAAGAGAGAGTTTATGGCTAAGAAGAGAGCTGCCCAGTTCCAGGGGCAGAGGTTTGGTGGCTTTAAGAAGCATAGGTTTTCAGCACCATCAGCGTTGAGAGGTCCTGGTGGATCGTCGCAGTGGTCTCCGAGTAAAGGAAGAGGTTATGTTTCTTCACCATCTAAGGCACAAAGTACAGCTTCCGTGGCAGTGACAGGGCCATCCAGGCCACGAGTTGATGTCAGGACATGCTATGCCTACGGTCAGATAGGGCATGTCAAGTCGAGTTGTCCCTACAGTGATGACGAGGTGACACAACAGTCGAGGCAGAGTCTTCAAGGATCGGATCGGCAGTAGTCTAGTGGTAGTAGAGGATGAGGACGCAGTCAAGTGTCTTAGGCTGGATCGTCTGCTCAAGGAAGCAGAGGTCATGGACAGCAAGCAACGGATCGATTCTATGCCATGAGTCAGCCGGAGGCGATATTCAACCCGCGAGTAGTGACAAGTCAGATGGAGTTATTTCATTCTGATATGTCTTCTTCTTGCTTTATATCTGTCCTGGTTGACCTGATTGCTACACACTCTTTTATCGCCTATAGTATGCTTGAGAACTGTCGTTTACCTGTTAGTCATAAGAAGGATAGTTTGTTGTTAGAAACCCCTCTTGCTGGTTCCTCGTTGCTTCGAGAAGAGTGTTCATCTTGTGTCTTGTCTTTCTCGGGACACCGCATTCAAGTGGATCTCATACCACTTGATATGCATGGGTTTGACGTGATCCTTGGGATGGATACCTTAGAGAGGTATAAGGTTGTTCTGGAGTGCGGTACCAAGCAGGCGATGTTTGATGATGCCGGAGAGAAGTGGATCTTCCAAGGAGATAGGAAGATTCTTCCAACATATCTGGTATCAGCTATGGTGGCAGATAAGTTGCTACGACAAGGATGTGAGGCGTTCTTAGCTCATGTGGTAGATACTGTTGTGGTTGCACAAGGCGTTGGGAACACAGTTGAGGTTCAGTACTAAAATGACACGATTCATAAACCACGATATAAACTCAGCGGAAGCATTCGATTAACAGCGGAATATGAAAATTCATGAAAAATTAAAACTTTTCGAGATAAGATCTTGAAGACATGAAACTTCTTTCATAAAAGCAAGGTAACAGTTTACATCTCTGTTAAACCACTTCTCAAGTGATTACATACAACAAAATACAAAATCTCATATTAACAAACTCCAAGGACCTGAGAGTACAGAGACGACATAAGACTATCTAACTACATGACTTAGCAGTCAGTATCTCCACCTGAGATTCACTGCTGCCCCTGGTGCTCTTGTTGCTGATACTGATCACCTGCAGACTGGTTCCTTTGTCCTCGGCGACCACCTAAAAGTTGAAATCTACGGGGTGAAACAATTTTAAATAATTGTCCCAGCGAGAGTTATAACTCTCCGCCAGAAGCTTTATTATAGCAATCACAGATCAACATAAGCAATAAAGCTTTAAGGTAATCAACAGCAGATTGTTATCAAGTAGAACAACAACATTTAAGGAATATGAAGAACATGTATACTAAACAGTGTAACCATCAATCATTGTATCTCGTAGTTCAACCTAAGCAGATATGCTACGCGGTTGATTATGTTTTACAAACATTATTATGCCCTGCGGAGATGAGGTATACCGCTCATACTCCAACCGATCACTATTAAGTCGCATCGGTATCATACATAGGTCATCAAAAGAGCCGGATTCTTATGACCTCATCTCCCTCAGTCAGTATGAGGATCAACATGCAGGACATCTAGTGTCTCTACTACTATAGCTTACCAGGGTATTCTGGTACTTCGCTATTAGAGTCACAGTGGCATTATGTACTCTCTTTGCCATCGAAAGATTTCTTGTTTATCTCTCATCGATGCGGTACAAAAGAATTCCACGGGAGATTAGTGTTATATCACCCCGACATAAACACATAGTGAAGGATTGATATATTAAGATGCATCTACATCAATTCCTACACTAGGATGTAAGGGTATTCACATCCATATTCCCCCACATACTCAAAAGTATGTGATCCAGGAGTTCCCTTAGGAAAACCTATTTCACCATCATTTAACTCCTGACAATGATGGATCTATGATCAGGGCTCTACATGGTATGATTATACTTGATTAGTTAGGTACATTTCAGTATTCTTTTTATCATCATACATGTTCTCAAACATTAATCATTAGAACAACAACTATGAAAGTAGAATACTAAATGTATCAAGTCTAACTCTCATCAATTATCATTTCTCAATCATCTCATCACAAGTCATCTGACAAGCATGACCTTGATGATACTCATGGCTCTCACAGCCTATTATTCTCATAAGATGCCACTTACTAGGCATAAGCATATGTCATTATTCTTAAAGCTAATAACATGCTTTCAATGAATATGAAATCATAATCCTTACCTGGATATGATCATCATCATGTATAAGAACCTGCATGGTTAATTCAACCGATAATAGTACGCAATTCATATCAAAAGTTGTACCGGTTAGGTTCCCTGATTTTCACCAATTAGGGTTTACTATTCACATTACATGTCATCATCCTAGAATTTAGGGTTTACTATTCACCTCATGGTGAATTGATCTCATAATATCACCATGTATGAGGAACGTCATCATTAAAGCCCTCAGATAAGATTAACATTCACCAATTATCATATTTAGGGTTTCCATGATCTCACATAAGTGGATCATACCTAATCTTGCATATTCGGGTACATTGAAGGTATTTTACTTGAGTTTTGAACATAAATGGTATTTTCTCTCTCCTCTCACTAGTAGATGGTGATTACACCACTCTAGATAGGTTGGGTCAAGTCATCCTTGATTAACATAAACCAAATCATCACTATCAAGTGATTAGGGTTTGATTAGAACAAGGTATCATTCAAATTAACCCCTCAAGGGCATTTTGGTAATTTACCCATTGATCATCATCATGGGTCAATTCATTAGTCACTTAGTCCCTTAATGTCTTAAGTTACCATTAGAGTTTAGATTAGATCATCATTGAACCATTTACACCTTCAAGTGATTAAGTATACATAAACTTGAAAGTCTCCAATTGGTTTAGGGTTTAACCTTCAACCTTCAACCCATTTAGGTTTTAAACGACCTTGAACTCATTTAATCTCAAATGACTATGAACCGATTTGAGCCTTAAACGAGTGTGGAACCACTTGACCTTAAACGGGTGTGAACCCATTTGACCTTAAACGAGTGTGAACCCGTTTGGCCTTAAACGAGTGTGAACCCGTTTGGCCTTAAATGAGTGTGAACCCGTTTGGCCTTAAACGAGTGTGAACCCGTTTGGCCTTAAACGAGTGTCAACCTGTTTGAGCCTGAACGAGTGTCAACCTGTTTGAGCCTAAATGAGTGTCAACCTATTTGCCCAAAGTTTGACCAAGAACCAAGTCGGTTGGATAAGGGTTGAACCCTAAATAGATCTAAAATCAGCAATTCTATAAATTCATCAACCTATTGAATTTGGACCCTCAAACCATCAAATTTCCTTAACCCTAGACCTCCAAACGATCTTGGGGTGTCACTAAACGAGTGTGAGACCGTTTGGATGAACCCCCAAATGGTTTTGAACCCGTTTGGGTCCTTCAACCCAAAACTCAACAAGATCAATACTTGAAATCAGCAATTTCAACCCGATTAGGGTTAGGGTGTTGAAGTGCCTTCAACTCTCAATTGGTTAGGAATTAGTTTATAATTTTTTGTATAAATGAAATTCAATATATTATCAACAGACCCTCAAATGGTCGTCCCTTGGTCAACCCTATCAAACGGTCTTAATACCGTTTTGATCCAAACGATCTTGCAAGATCGTTTGAGATCAAACGGGTTGAACCCGTTTGACCTTAAACGGTTTGCAACCGTTTGGACCAAAAGGGTCCAAGGTCGTTTGATAAAGTTACCTAGGAATCCATGCCCATCATCCTCAACCTCTGTTCAGGTCGGTTACACCACCGTTTTGCTTGCAAAAGTGCAAGGAAGAAGGGAGGTAGAAGAAAAACTAAGCACTAAAAGTAAGAACAAAGATATGCATAATAAAGCTAGGAGTTTAGAGTTATAAAACCCGCCTTAAACGTGGTTCCTAGAGCTCCAAGCTTTCAAGCTTCAAGCCTTTAATGGCGTCTTGAGCTCCACAGGTCATCCAAGGTTGTTTCTTCAAGGAAAAGATGGGAATGGTCGGCTAAAACAAAGAATCTAAGTGAGTTAACCATAGAACCAACCTTGTAACCTGGTTTCCTCCATGAATTCGAGCAAGATGATGATAAAATCTTACCTAGATGAACTTGTTCATCTTCCTCTACTCCTGAGCTCTGTCCTAAGTCGGTCTAAGCAAGGGAATAAGAAGGAAAGAAAGGAAATGTTGCCTTTGGTTGCAAAGGAAAGGATCATATATACTTTGAGGTTATTTTCATCATAAGGACAACTTACTCCTCCTTTTCACAACTAGGTCCTTCCTTTATTTTAGGCACGTCCCTCCTCTTCATATCTAAGGTAAAACTTCTTCTAAGACCAAGGACTAAAGGCAAGGAAGGTCAACTTGTCACTATAGTGCACATATACATATAAGGGTCTCCTTTACTTACAACTTTGGTGGTTTAATTACAAAGGTATTTCTTATAATATGATTATTCAAATGAAGTGCCTCCTTCATTATTATAACTTTAAATGATGTCAAAAGTCATAAAAGATTTTCTAGAAAGTGTATATCACCAGTTGCACCCCTCATTTTGGGTAAATTGCACTTTACACCAAAATTAGGGTTTTAAGCACAAGGATTGCTCCACAAGCTGCACCTTGGTGCCCAAACTTGGGAAATCCATCATACCTCATCATATTCATTCATATGATATCTCATCATCAGAGGAACATCTTAACTTGTGAAATTTGCAAGTTAAACCCCTTAACTGGATAATTTGCACATAGGTCCCTGTATTACCAAATGATACTACAATCATTGTTTAAAAGGGACAGAAATGAAAATGTATGTTCCTTAGGAACTTAATTACATGCCAAAAGATAATCACAAGAGTTTAATTACATATTTAGGCAAAACACCTAGGGTTAGTTTATAACCCAGGTCAGGGATGTTACAAATTATCCACCCCTTACAAGGATTTCGTCCCCGAAATCGATAAAACATATTAAGAGAAAAGAGCAGGGTATTTCCTTCTCATCTCATCCTCTAGTTCCCAAGTGGCTTCTTCAACACCACGGTGGTTCCAGAGGACTTTCACAAGGCTTATATCTTTCTTCTTTAGCTTTTTAATTCTATTATCAAGGATTGACACTGGTCCTTCCTCATAAGTTATATCTTCATTCAATTCTATTTCCATAGGTTGTAGAACTGACTCGGTATCAGTATGACATTTCCTTAACATAGAAATGTGAAACACAGGGTGTAACCTCTGCAACTCAGGTGGTAACTCTAGTCTATAGGCTACCTTTCCAACCCATTCAATGATTGGATAAGGCCCCATAAATCTAGGAGCTAACTTTCCTTTCCTTCCGAAGCAAAGGACTCCTCTCCAAGGTGAGACCTTGAGATACACTCTGTCTCCAACCTGGAATTCTAACGGTCTACAACGCTTATCAGCATAAGATTTCTTCCTATCCTGTGCAGTCTTAATCTGTTGTTGTATCACTTTAATTTTCTATGTGGTCTGCTGCACAAGATCAGGACCTAACAACTGATGCTCACCAGTCTCATACCAACACAAGGGTGATCTACAACGTCTACCATACAAAGCTTCATAAGGTGCCATATCAATACTTTGCTGATAGCTATTGTTATAGGCAAACTCTATTAGGCTTATGTGTAGATCCCAACTCCTGGTAAACTGGAGAACACATGCTCTCAACAGGTCTTCCAAGGTATGTATAGTCCTTTCCGACTGTCCATCAGTCTGTGGATGAAAGGCTGTACTAAACCTTAACTGGGTGCCTAAAGCTCTATGCAACTGTTCCCAAAAACGACTTGTGAACTGGCGACCTCTGTCAGAAACTATATGTGGGCTCTGATCTCCAAACCATGACATAAACACGATTAAAAACTTAGCGGAAGCGAATCGGTAATCAGCGGAAGACAAAAATCACAGGAAATTAAAACTTTTCAAGACAAGAGCTCGGATCCATAAAAACTTCTTTCATAAAGAGATATAAACTGTTTTACATCTCATGATAATTACTTCTTGAGTAATTATATACATCAAGATTCAAAATCTCAAGATCACATAACACAAGACTCCAAGACCTGAGAGTACAGAGGACACATAGGACTAACTCTAACTACACCATATGGCAGGATAATCTCCACCTGAGATTCTACTACTGCTCCTGGTGCTGCTGCTGCTGAGACTGGTCACCTGTAGGCTGGTTCCTTCGTCTCCGACGTCCACCTAAAAAGTTGAAGTCTATGGGGTGAGACAATTATACATAATTGTCCCAGCGAGAGTTATAACTCTTCGCCAGAAACTTTATTATAACATCAAAGAATATCTTAAGCAGTAAAGCCTTCAAGTATTCTATAACAGTTGCAGATATAATAAGATCTCTACAATTTAGGAGATAGGGAGAATATAAACACTATTGCAATGTAACATCAATTAACTAACTTGGAGTCATCTCTAACAAGTTATACTACATGGTTGATTATGTTTTACAAACAACATTATGCCCTGTGGAGATGAGGCATACCACTCATACTCCAACTGATCGCTGAGTAGTCACATCAGTATCATACATAGGTCATTAAGAGAGCCAGATTCTCATGACCTTCACCTTCCTCAGTCAGTAAGAGGATCACTTGTAGGACATCTCGTGTCTCTACTACTATAGCTCACCAGGGTAAACTGGTCCTTCGCTATTCTAGAGTCACAGTGGCGTTCTGTACTCTCTTCGTCATCAGGAGGTTTCATATTTACCTACCACTGATACAGATATCTGTGCTTTCTTCGTCATCAGGAGGTTTCATGTTTACCTACCACTGATACAGTATGGAATTATAGTGAAGGATGGATGGATTACACATCTACATCACTTTCCTACACTAGGATGTAAGGTTCTACACATCCATGTACCCCACATACTCAAAAGTATGTGCTCCAGGAGTTTCCTGAGGAAAACTTGTTTCACCATCACTTAATCTCTGACAATGATGGATCTATGATCAGGGCCCTACATTATACTTGATTAGTTAGGTACATTTAGTATTCTTTAACAGCATACATTGTTCTCCAAACAATAACAGTAGTATAGCAGCTATAAAAGAAGAATACTAAATGTAATAGGCCTAACTCATATCAATCATCATTTCTCATTATCCTCATCACAAGTCATCTCTAAGGCATGACCTTGATGGTATTCATGGCTCTCACAGCCCATTATCAGCATATGATGCCACTGACAAGGCATCAGATTACTTTACTTATTCATAAGGCTAACAACATGCCTTTAATGAATATAACATCAACATCCATACCTGGATATGATTACCTTCATATCAGAACCTGCATGGTTAATACAACTGATAAAGGTAATACAAAAATAAGGAATATACTTCCTACTCTTGTCATAAGAGTTAAATCTCTAATTCACATCAAATAGAGTTTAATACTCAAGAGCATGCCATTACCCTTGAATTAGGGTTTACTATTCACATAACATGTCATTACCCTTGAATTAGGGTTTACTATTCACATAACATGTCATCACCCTTGAATTAGGGTTTACTATTCACATAACATGTCATCACCCTTGAATTAGGGTTTACTATTCACATTAAGGTGAATTGAACTCATAACATCATCATGTATGAGTAACATCTTCATTGATGCTCTTAGATTAGTTAAAGGTTCATCATTTATCATAATTAGGGTTTCTATGATCTCACACAGGTGGATCATACCCTAATTATGCTCATTCCTGTGCATTGGAGATGTTTTAATTGAGTTTTCACCTGAAAAGGGTACTTTCTCTCTCTAGAAGTACTTTCTCTCTCTAGAAGTACTTTCTCTCTCATCATAATGTTAGGTGATGTCAAAATCACTCTAAATCAGGTTGGATTAAGTCATCATAGGCTAACATAGCCCAAAACATCACCATCATGCGATTAGGGTTTGATTTGATCAAGGTATTACTTGATTTACCCTTCAGGGGTATTTTGGTAATTCACCCCATTGATCATCATCATGGTCAAAACCTTAGTTCATTAACCCCTTAATATCCTAGGTTATCATTAGGGTTTGATTAGGGCAACATTGAACCATTTATATCATCAATGGATTGAAAGAAGTCAACCTTGAATTATCTTGATCGATCTCAACCATCCACCCTCAATCGATTTGAGACCCATTGGTTGAGTTGACCTTTTGACCAATTGACATCAGGACCACGAGGATGTGTAGAACGTTTGGTCACCTTTGACCTCAGGACCGCGAGGCCTATTCCTCCTCCAAGACCGCGAGCCCTCCATTGATTCAAGACCGCGAAGACTCAAATTGAGGTTAAGACCGCGAGGATCATGAAGACCGTTTGCCCTTCTTTGACCTCAAGACCGCGAGGCCCCTCGCGGTCTTGAGACCGTGAGCCCCCTCTCAGTTTTGAGACCGCGAGCCTCCTCACGACCTTGAGACCGCGAGCCTCCTCACGACCTTGAGACCGCGAGCCTCCTCACAACCTTGAGACCGCGAGCTCACATGGTCTCAACCACTTGGACCATCAACAAGATTCAATGATACAACCGATAATGTCAACCAATGTTGAAGCCCTCTAAAGGTCAGAGTTATGTTGACCACTTATGAATTGGGTCAATTAAGGTTATGTTTAACCAATTGGTCATTCAATTGACCCTCAATTGTTGACCAATTAGAATTGAAATCGATTCAATTAGGGTCTATCAATGTTCACCCATCAACACTCAACAATGTGCACTAATACAAGGTTGAACCCTTCAATTGAGCTCCAAATGGGCCCAAACTTGGCCCAAACGGTCTTGAGGTCATGTGGGTGGACCCCACATGGTATTGAGACCGTTTGCCCAAGATTTCATCAAAGGCTAAGGTGATTTGATAGAGGTTGAACCATGATTGAGTCACCAAATCAGTATTTTAATCAATTTGATAACTTATTTGCAATTAGGTCCTCAATTGGTCAAATTACTTAACCCTAGACCTTCAAACGGTCTTGGGTGATTGTCCTCTCGGTCTTGAGACCGTTTGGATGAGTTCCAAACGGTCTTGAGACCGTTTTCCCATCCAATTTTGGATTCTAGTGGAAATTCAACAAGGTTGAACAAATTGAGTTGATGATTATATCAATACTTTAATTGCAATGTAATTTGGTGTAATTGTACCTTCAATTGGTCAACTAATCTTGACCCCAGACCTCCAAACGGTCATGGTTGATTGCCCTCGCGGTCTTGAGACCGTTTGGGTGACCCCTAAACGGTCTTGAGACCGTTTAGGTCAATCAACCCTAAAAACCCTAATTAGGTCACCATAATTTCAGTACTGATTTCATCTAGGGTTAGCCCTAGTATTCACCCTTCAACTCTTAGCCTGTTTGGAATTAGACCATCAAACTTGGTGAGTTGTTAATTAACATTATTTTTAACAGTAATATCATACGGTCAATGCCTGGTCAACGACCTTACACGGTCTTGAGACCGTTTTCCCAAAAAGGCAATTTCAGACCGTTTGAGAATCAGGAATAAATTCATTTAAAGTTGTTAATTAAAAAGGTCATATCTCCCGATTCCTTTGGAGTTAGCCTCCCAAATTTTGAGGGTAATTAACCTATATAATTAGGAACAGATTTATTATACGTTCCACGCTCTGTCAACGGGGACAAACGGTCTTGGAGACCGTTTTCCCTGTCGCGGTCTCGAGACCATTTGCTCACCTCGCGGTCTTGAGACCGAGAGAGCAACCTGGTGAGACCGTTTAAGGAAGTGAAAAGCGGTGGGTTTTTCTTGGAAATCACGCCTTCATCTCCTAGCTCAAGAACAGTACGAATATACCATGGATTTGCTTGCAAAATAACAGGGAAAAGTAGGGAAACATGAAGAACTATCATCTAACCGCATATAAGAGATGTATATAGTAAAGCATGGTTTAGAGTTATAAAACCCGCCTAAAGCTTGCTCCTTGAGCTCCAAGCTTTCATGATCCAAGTTCTAATGGCGTCCTTGAGTTCCCACAGGTTGGCCAAGGTGAAAACTCCAAGGAAAGATGAAAAGAGATGGCTAGAAAGATAGGGTTTCGGGAATTAGCCACCAAATTGACCTTGAATTCGAGTTCTAACCATGGAATTAGGCAAGAAGAGGGGTTCAAACCTACCTTGCACCCTTGGTCGTTCCCCTTGAGCTCCAAGAAAGTCCTTAGTCGGCCAAGCAAAGAGGAAACAGTGATATGCACGAAGGAAAAGTTCCTTTGCTTGAGAGGTGAAGTATACATATACTTGGGTGATGTTTCATTAAAGGCCCATAAGTTTCCCCATAATTCCAATTAAGTCCTTCCTTCATTACTTGCTCGTCCCTTCCTCTTTATTATAAGGACAAACCTTATCTTAAGGTCTAGAAAAAGAAGGCAAAGAAGAACAATCTAATAATAAGGTACATACATAAAGAGATATTGCACATATACCCTGATTATTCAATCACAAGGCATATTTCATAACTTGATAACTCAATTGAGGTGACTCCCTCATCATTTCTTCTCTTAATGATGGCAAGAGTCTAAAAATATACATTAGATGACATATTTCACAATTTGCATCCCTTAATTTGGGTAAATTGCATTTTACCCCAAATTAGGGTTTCAAGCACCGGGATTGCTTCCACAGCTGCACCTTGGTGCCCTAGCTTGGGAAATCCCTCAAACTTTACCAAAAAGATTCTCATGATGTCTCAACATCAGAGGAACATCTCAACATGTGCAAATTTGCAAGCTAACCCTTTTAACTGGGTAAATTTCACATAGGTCCCTATATATCAAAACAATGCTACAACTTTAAATAAAAAGGAGCAAATACTGAAATATATGTTTCTGAGAAACTTAATTACATGCTCAGAGTTAATAACAAAGATTTAATTACATATTTAGGCAAAACACCTAGGGTTAACTCATAACCCAGGTCAGGGATGTTACACTATAGTGACAGGAACTCCGTGCAAACATACTATCTCTTGAACATATAACTGGGATAACCTTTCAGCAGAATAGGTTGTTTTGACAGGTAAGAAATGAGATGTCTTTGTCAACCTATCAACTATTACCCAGATGGAATCATGTCCTTTGCTTGTCCTAGGTAGGCCAACAACAAAGTCCATGGTCACATGGTCCCACTTCCACCGTGGTATGGGTAAAGGTTGCATTGTCCCTGCAGGCTTCTGGTGTTCAGCTTTAACTTGCTGACACACAGGACACCTCATCACAAATTCTGCAACATCCTTCTTCATCCCGGGCCAACAATACATATCTTTCAAGTTTTGATACATCTTGGTGCTTCCTGGATGCATAGCATACATCGAAGAATGAGCTTCTTCCAGGACTAACTTTCTCAAGTTATCCTTATCTGGCACTATCATCCTCCCATGATAGCATACTACTTGATCATCTGAGTCATGGAAACCATCTCGCTTCTCATCACCATACTCCGATCTAATCTGCTAAACTGCAGCATCAACCTGTTGTTCCTCTTTGATCTGCTCTCTAAGGGTAGGTTTGATATGCATCTCAGCCAACAACCCGGCTAACAATGACACCTTCAACTGTACATTGTCTTGCCTTAGAGAGATAAGCATATCTCTCTTAGAGCATACTAAAGAGTTTAGTTGTGCTCTATCCATGGTTGATGTTGCTGATTTCCTACTCAAGGCATCTACAACTACATTGGCCTTTCTTGGATGGTAATCAATTGTACAATCGTAGTCCTTGATTAACTCCATCCAACGACATTGTCTCATGTTAAGTTCATGCTGAGAAAAGATATACTTTAGGTTCTTGTGATCTGTGAAAATCTGGGTTGTCTCTCCATAGAGATAATGTCTCCAGATCTTCAAGACATGAACCACTGCAGCTAACTCCAAATCGTGTGTCGGATAATTCTCTTTGTGTTTCTTAAGCTGTCGAGAAGCAAAAGAAATCACTTGTTTATCCTGCATCAACACGCATCCGAGTCCATTCTTGGAGGCATCACAGAAAACTATGTATCCTTTGCCTTGCTCAGGTAGCACAAGTACAGGTGCACTTGTCAACCTCTCTTTTAGTAATTGAAAAGATTACTGGCACTTATCACTCCAGTCAAAAGGAACTTCCTTCTGGGTCAACTTAGTCTAGGGTAAGGCTATGGAACTAAAGTTCTTAATGAACCTTTGATAATAGCCGTCCAACCCCAAGAAACTACGAATCTCCGTTGGTGTCTTCGGTTGTTCCTATTGTAGAACAGATTCTACCTTTTTAGGGTCAACACGAATACCCAAAGCAGATATCACATGTCCAAGAAAAGATACTTCTGGTAGCCAAAACTCACACTTGCTAAACTTAGCATAAAGTTTATGTTCCCTTAGCAAAGTTAGAGCCTGACGAAGATGTTGTTCATGCTGCTGAGCATCTTTGCTATAGATCAGAATGTCATCTATGAAGACAACAACACACTGATCAAGGAAAGGTCGGAAGATTCTATTCATGAGTTCCATAAATGCAGTTGGTGCATTAGTTAGTCCAAACGACATAACTGTGAACTCATAGTGACCATACCTTGTTCTAAAAGCAGACTTGGGTATGTCATTGTCCTTAATACGAAGTTGATGATATCCAGACCTCAAATCTATCTTTGAGAAGACGGTTGCACCACGCAACTGGTCAAAGAGATCATCAATCCTCGGCAGAGGGTACTTATTCTTTATTGTTACTTTATTTAATTGTCTGTAATCAATGCACAACCGCATTGACCCGTCTTTCTTTTTAACAAACAAAATCGGAGCACCCCAGGGTGAAGTGCTCGGTCGGATGAAACCCTTCTCAAGCAACTCTTGAAGTTGCTCCTTGAGTTCTGCCATCTCAGCAGGCGCCATCCTATACGGTGTCTGGGCTATAGGTTGGGTATCTGGGATCAAATTGATTTCAAAATCAATTTCCCGAGGCGGTGGCACACCTGGAAGTTCTTCAGGAAACACGTCTTCGAATTCCCTAACTATAGGAACTTCAACAGGGTTAGGACTCTCCATGGTAGTATCTACCACATGGGCCAAGAATGCAAAACATCCTTGCCTCATCAACTTATCAGCAACCATAGCTGACACAAGATAGGTGGGTAGAATATTTCTCTCTCCTTGAAAGATCCATGTGTTGCTTTCATCAGCAAACACAGCTTGCTTGGATTCACAATCCAAGACAACCCTATACCTTTCCAAGGTATCCATCCCAAGGATTGTATTAAATCCTTGCATCTCAAGTGGTATAAGATCCACTTGAATGCGATGATCAGAAAAGAAGAGGATGTAGGGAGAGCATACCTCTTGCAACACAGCAGACCCTCTCAACGGAGTCTCTAGCAACAAGGTATCTGCCCTATGACTGACCGTCATATTGTAGTTACGAATCACTCTTCGAGTGATAAAGGAGTGCGTAGCACCCGGATCAATCAAAACAGATACAACACATGATTTAGACATATCATAATATAAAAGTTCCATCTGCCCTGCCACAACCCGTGGATTGACCACTGCTTCTAGTGGATTCATAGCATAGACTCTCGCTATCGCCTGGTGTTGAGTTGGTGCTGACGATCCAGCTTGAGACGCTTGTCCACGTCCTCTAGCTGTTCCTTGAGACTGCCTTCTCTGTGATCCCTGTTGATTCTGCCTCTGAGGCTGTGTCACACTGACAGGCCTAGACCTACAGTCCTTCATCAGATGTCCCACCTTCCCACAATTATAACAACTTCTTTCCAGTTGTTGTGGTCTTGGTGGTCCTGTGACTGACATTGATGTTGAACTGCGAGTCTCTTGTAGTGGTAGGCTTCGTCCCCTATCTCTACTTGGTGTCCATTGTGTTTGAGCACTAGATGTAGGTACAGAGAATCTAGGCTTCTTAAAGTCTCTAGATGAAGAACCCTAGAACTACGGATATCTCTTATGGGTTTGTCTCTTCTCGACTACAGATTTCTCTATCCTCCGGACTGACTCAACGAAGGTAGCAAACCTCTCCCGGTTCTCTAGGGCAGACACGGGAGTAGTCAAATCAGCGTTTAAACCCTTCTCAAACCTTCTAATCCTCTCTTCTTCTGTGGCAGCCATGTGCGGATAGAATCGTAGCAACTCCATGAACTTAGCTTCGTACTCGCTAATGTTCATCATGCCTTGTCTTAATCTCTCAAACTGAGAGATCTTCTCGTCCAGGAATGTCTTTGGAAAGTATCTGTTGACAAATCCCCGACGAAAATCTTCCCACGAGATCTCCACTCCAGACCTCTTCTGCTCTTCCATGGTCCACCAGTGACCAACACTTCCTTTGAGAAGATAGACATCATGTCTAGCCTTCTTAGCTTCTGGGATGTTCAAGATTCTGAAAGCTTTCTCTAACTCGGTTAACCACAGATCGGCATCTGCAGGATCAGTTGTTCCAAAGTACTCGGTTGCTCCGACATGACGAAGTCGCTCGAACGTCTTACCGATACCTTGACCCTCAGACTGGACAGGTGCCCTAGGTGTAGGCATGGGCATCCTGTCAGTGATGTGTGTCATGGCAGTCATAAACTGCCCGAACATAATTTGAACAGCTGGGTTTCCAATGTCAGCTGGGTCAAACTGAGGTGGCTCCATAGGTGGCTCAGGTACAGGTTGCTCTATTTCTAGGTTCCTTGCACCTTCTCGAGGTGCAGCAACACTACTTTCTGCCTCGTACTCCTCCTGTGGTCCAGACATCCTTAATTATCTTCTTCTCCTGAGGAGCAGAAGACTCTATTAGATAAGAAAGAAGTACTAAGGATAGACTTGACATTCTAAGTCCTATGTCTCTGTAGACTCAGCGAACCTAGAGCTCTGATACCACTCTAAAACGACACGATTCATAAACCACGATATAAACTCAGCGGAAGCATTCGATTAACAGCGGAATACGAAAATTCACGAAAAATTAAAACTTTTCGAGACAAGATCTTGAAGACATGAAACTTCTTTCATAAAAGCAAGGTAATAGTTTACATCTCTGTTAAACCACTTCTCAAGTGATTACATACAACAAAATACAAAATCTCATATTAACAAACTCCAAGGACCTGAGAGTACAGAGACGACATAAGACTATCTAACTACATGACTTAGCAGTCAGTATCTCCACCTGAGATTCACTGCTGCCCCTGGTGCTCTTGCTGATGATACTGATCACCTGCAGACTGGTTCCTTCGTCCTCGGCGACCACCTAAAAGTTGAAATCTACGGGGTGAGACAATTTTAAATAATTGTCCCAGCGAGAGTTATAACTCTCCGCCAGAAGCTTTATTATAGCAATCACAGATTAACATAAGCAATAAAGCTTTAAGGTAATCAACAGCAGATTGTTATCAAGTAGAACAACAACATTTAAGGAATATGAAGAACATGTATACTAAACAGTGTAACCATCAATCATTGTATCTCGTAGTTCAACCTAAGTAGATATGCTACGCGGTTGATTATGTTTTACAAACATTATTATGCCCTGCAGAGATGAGGTATACCGCTCATACTCCAACCGATCACTATTAAGTTGCATAGGTATCATACATAGGTCATCAAAAGAGTCAGATTCTTATGACCTCATCTCCCTCAGTCAGTATGAGGATCAACATGCAGGACATCTAGTGTCTCTACTACTATAGCTTACCAGGGTATTCTGGTACTTCGCTATTAGAGTCACAGTGGCATTCTGTACTCTCTTCGCCATCAAAAGATTTCTTGTTTATCTCTCATCGATGCGGTATAAAAGAATTCCTCGGGAGATTAGTGTTATATCACCCCGGCATAAACACATAGTGAAGGATTGATATATTAAGATACATCTACATCAATTCCTATACTAGGATGTAAGGGTATTCACATCCATATTCCCCCGCATACTCAAAAGTATGTGATCCAGGAGTTCCCTTAGGAAAACCTGTTTCACCATCATTTAACTCCTGACAATGATGGATCTATGATCAGGGCTCTACATGGTATGATTATACTTGATTAGTTAGGTACATTTCAGTATTCTTTTTATCATCATACATGTTCTCAAACATTAATCATTAGAACAGCAGATATGAAAGTAGAATACTAAATGTATCAAGTCTAACTCTCATCAATTATCATTTCTCAATCATCTCATCACAAGTCATCTGACAAGCATGACCTTGATGATACTCATGGCTCTCACAGCCTATTATTCTCATAAGATGCCACTTACTAGGCATCAACATATGTAATTATTCTTAAAGCTAATAACATGCTTTCAATGAATATGAAATCATAATCCTTACCTGGATATGATCATCATCATGTATAATAACCTGCATGGTTAATTCAACTGATAATAGTAAGCAATTCATATCAAAAGTTGTACTGGTTAGGTTCCCTGATTTTCACCAATTAGGGTTTACTATTCACATTACATGTCATCATCCTAGAATTTAGGGTTTACTATTCACCTCATGGTGAATTGATCTCATAACATCACCATGTATGAGGAATGTCATCATTAAAGCCCTCAGATAATATTAAGATTCACCAATTATCATATTTAGGGTTTCCATGATCTCACATAAGTGGATCATACCTAATCTTGCATATTCGGGTACATTGAAGGTATTTTACTTGAGTTTTGAACATAAACGGTATTTTCTCTCTCCTCTCACTAGTAGATGGAGATTACACCACTCTAGATAGGTTGGATCAAGTCATCCTTGATTAACATAAACCAAATCATCACTATCAAGTGATTAGGGTTTGATTAGAACAAGGTATCATTCAAATTAACCCCTCAAGGGCATTTTGGTAATTTACCCATTGATCATCATCATGGGTCAATTCATTAGTCACTTAGTCCCTTAATGTCTTAAGTTACCATTAGAGTTTAGATTAGATCATCATTGAACCATTTACACCTTCAAGTGATTAAGTATACATAAACTTGAAAGTCTCCAATTGGTTTAGGGTTTAACCTTCAACCTTCAACCCATTTAGGTTTTAAATGACCTTGAACTCGTTTAATCTCAAACAACTTTGAACCCATTTGAGCCTTAAACGAGTGTGGACCCACTTGACCTTAAACGTGTGTGAACCCATTTGACCTTAAATGAGTGTGAACCCGTTTGGCCTTAAACGAGTGTGAACCCGTTTGGCCTTAAACGAGTGTGAACCCGTTTGGCCTTAAACAAGTGTGAACCCGTTTGGCCTTAAACGAGTGTCAACCTGTTTTAGCCTAAACAAGTTTCAACCTGTTTGAGCCTAAACGAGTGTCAACCTGTTTGCCCAAAGTTTGACCAAGAACCATGTCGGTTGGATAAGGGTTGAACCCTAAATAGATCTAAAATCAGCAATTCTATCAATTCATCAACCTATTGAAATTGGACCCTCAAACCATCAAATTTCCTTAACCCTAGACCTACAAATGATCTTGGGGTGTCACTAAACGAGTGTGAGACCGTTTGGATGAACCCCCAAACGGTTTTGAATCCGTTTGGGTCCTTCAACCCAAAACTCAACAAGATCAATACTTGAAATCAGCAATTTCAACCCGATTAGGGTTAGGGTGTTGAAGTGCCTTCAACTCTCAATTGGTTAGGAATTAGTTTATAATTCTTTGTAGAAATGAAATTCAATATATTATCAACAGACCCTCAAACATTTGTCCCTTGGTCAACCCTATCAAACGGTCTTGAGACCGTTTTGATCCAAACGATCTTGCAAGATCGTTTGAGATCAAACGGGTTGAACCTGTTTGACCTTAAACGGTTTGCAACCGTTTGGACCAAAAGGGTCCAAGGTCGTTTGATAAAGTTACCTAGGAATCCACGCCCATCATCCTCAACCTCTGTTCAGGTCGGTTACACCACCGTTTTGCTTGCAAAAGTGCAAGGAAGAAGGGAGGTAGAAGAAGAACTAAGCACTAAAAGTAAGAACAAAGATATGCATAATAAAGCTAGGAGTTTAGAGTTATAAAACCCACCTTAAACGTGGTTCCTATAGCTCCAAGATTTCAAGCTTCAATCCTTTAATGGCGTCTTGAGCTCCACAGGTCATCCAAGGTTGTTTCTTCAAGGAAAAGATGGGAATGGTCGGCTAAAACAAAGAATCTAAGTGAGTTAACCATAGAACCAACCTTGTAACCTGGTTTCCTCCATGAATTCGAGCAAGATGATGATAAAATCTTACCTAGATGAACTTGGTCGTCTTCCTCTACTCTTGAGCTCTGTCCTAAGTCGGTCTAAGCAAGGGAATAAGAAGGAAAGAAAGGAAACGTTGCCTTTGGTTGCAAAGGAAAGGATCATATATACTTTGAGGTTATTTTCATCATAAGGACAACTTACTCCTCCTTTTCACAACTAGGTCCTTCCTTTCTTTTAGGCACGTCCCTCCTCTTCATATATAAGGTAAAACTTCTTCTAAGACCAAGGACTAAAGGCAAGGAAGGTTAACTTGTCACTATAGTGCACATATACATATAAGGGTCTCCTTTACTTACAACTTTGGTGGTTTAATTACAAAGGTATTTCTTATAATATGATTATTCAAATGAAGTGCCTCCTTCATTATTATAACTTTAAATGATGTCAAAAGTCATAAAAGATTTTCTAGAAAGTGTATATCACCAGTTGCACCCCTCATTTTGGGTAAATTGCACTTTACACCAAAATTAGGGTTTTAAGCACAAGGATTGCTCCACAAGCTGCACCTTGGTGCCCAAACTTGGGATATCCATAATACCTCATCATATTCATTCATATGATATCTCATCTTCAGAGTAACATCTTAACTTGTGAAATTTTCAAGTTAAACCCCTTAACTGGATAATTTGCACATAGGTCCATGTATTACCAAACGATACTACAATCATTGTTTAAAAGGGACAGAAATGAAAATGTATGTTCCTTAGGAACTTAATTACATGCCAAAAGATAATCACAAGAGTTTAATTACATATTTAGGCAAAACCCCCAGGGTTACTTTATAACCCAGGTCAGGGATGTTACAAGTACCGCTTTTCACCCGCAGACAGATGGACAGTCTGAGAGGACTATTCAGATTTTGGAGGATCTCCTTCGAGCTTGTGTCTGAAAGTTTCTAGGCAGTTGGCATATGCATCTCAGTTTGATAGAGTTTGTGTATAACAATAGTTATTAACGGAGCATTGACATGGCTCCTTATGAGGCTCTGTACAGAAGAAAGTGTAGATCTCCTTTTTGTTGGTACAAGTCTGGTGAGTATCAGTTGTTGGGTCCTGAGCTAGTGCAGCAGACAACATAAAAGATCAAAGTGATACAGCAACAGTTGAAAGTGGCACAAGACAGGCAGAAGTCTTATGCAGACAATCTTCGACGACCTTTGGAGTTCCAGGTAGGAGACAAAGTGTATCTTAAAGTCTCGCCATGGAAAGGTGTGCTGAGGTTTGGTCGGAAGGGTAAGTTGGCACCCAGGTATATGGGGCCTTACCCAGTTAGAGCACATGTTGGTAAGGTAGCTTATGAGATAGAGTTACCTCCAGAGTTGCACAGGTTACATCCAGTGTTCCATGTCAGTGTGCTGAAGAAAAGTCATCCAGATTCAGGAACAGTGATACAGCCAGTTGAGGTTGAGCTTGATGAAGACGTGACCTATGAGGAGGGTCCCGTGGTGATCCTTGACAGAAGAGTAAAGAAGCTGAAGAGGAAGGACCTGGTTCTGGTGAAGGTTCTTTGGCATCATTGTGGCTTTGAGGAAGCCACGTGGGAGCTTGAGGAAGAGATGAGGAGGAAGTACCCCTCACTTTTCTCTTCGGATTTTGGGGACAAAATCCCTTAAAGGGGGTTAGCTTGTAAGGACCCTGACCTTCGTTTAGGGTTTACCATGTTTGTTTTGCTTAACCTTGGTGCTTTGGTGCTTGCTAATCACCTTTAGTGGTGATTATGGTTTGGTTGTGCTTTGTTGAGAGTTGGAGGTGCTACTTGCAAATAACCCAAGTTTAGGGTTTTGTAGGCAAATTTGCCACCTTGTGAAGTTTTCCTCTCACTCTTTGCTTCCTCTTGTGTTGAGAGGAGGGCTTGGGCTTGTTGCTTGAGTTCTTTGGGCCTTGGTTGAGCTTGTTTGGGCCTTGAGGTGCCTTGTTTGGGCTTGGTTGAGCCTTGTATCGGCCAAGTGGTGAGTGTATCAGCCTAGGAGTGTTTGTGTCAGCCAACATGGATGTGTGTCACCCATGGTAAAAGTGTTGTGTCACCCATGCTCTTTGGTCTAGCCTTGACCTTGCTTAGTGGACACTTGTTACATATCTTGGACAAGTGTATAAGGCTTGCTAGAGTAGGTGGTTTGAGCTCTTAGACAAGTGTCCCTAGGTGGGCGACACCTTGCCATGCTCCACCTTGTTTTCTCCTCCCTTCCCTTCTATATAGGCATGTCCTTTCCTTAGCTTAGGGTCCCTTTGGTCCTTTGGTTTCTCCCCACCTTGAGTGCACGACACTCCCTCCTTCCTTGCTTGTGTCGTCTGATACCCCTTGGAGGAGCAAGCTTGTGGCTGATAGCCTTGGAGTCTCCATCTTCCTTGCTTTGTGGTGCATGGAGCTTGGAGCTCTTCTTCTTCTTTGGAGCTTGGAGCTTAAGGCGGGTTGCATAACTTCTAACCCTAACTACATTATCTCTTGCTTTGATCTTGTTTACATGTTAGTAGCTTAGTTCTTGCTTAGCTTCCTTGTTGGCCGATCCTTGTGATCTAGGGTTTGTAGGTGAGCAACACTCCTTTCTCCCCTTGGGCTAGAAGAGTGAGTTTGGGCTTCTAGTGCCATGAGCAACACCCCTCCTTCTTAGTCGATTGAGGTGAGCTTGTGTCCTAGTTGCTTAAGCAACACTCTCTTCTCACCATGGGCTAGAAGGGTGAGCTTGGTTTGGTGGTGACCCTTTTCTAGGGTTTCGGGTGTCCATGTGTGTAAGGTAGTAGATGACCTTTGTTGGATGTATCTTGGACGTTATGGGCATGGGGAGGTGCTGCCCGACAGTCCCCTTGACCTAAACTCTTGGGCGATATGCTATGCTGGTTTGGACGATATCTTGATTCTTGCATCTGTTGTAACGGACGACACCTTCCTTTGGTTTGGGCTTGGACGACACACTTGAAGTTGTGACAGGCGTCACCCCACTGCTATGCCTTGTGTCGGCCGATAGACCACAAGTTAATAGGCTGGATGATAGACCCGTTTGCTGGTTGCTTGAGTTAGAACACCAGACTTATACATAGCTGGAGGGCATGGCTGGTAGACCTGTGACGGGCATCACATTAGCCTAGTGTGTCGCCCGACATGCTCAGTGTGACGGGCGTTGCAGCTGGTATGCCCGACGTAGCATCGAGGGTATGGCTGAGTGTGTCGGCCGTCATGAGGTGAGCTTTATGGCTGAGCCTTAGGTGAGGGCATGATGCCCGACATAACCTTTTAGTAAGGGCTTAAGTTACTCCTAGTGAGGGTTCCGTCAGCCATAGAAACTGAGGTGTTAATCTCATACCACGTTTACCATGATGATGGTCTGTGCTATGCTTAATAATGATGATGGAAACGTTAGTTCCTTTCATCTTAATCATCATAATCAACGGTATAATACCCAAAAATGATAATGAGCATGTAATGCAGAGTGTTATGAGGCATGATTAAGAAAAAGGATATAATCCCTATTGTCACTTTGTGTTGATAATACTCTTAATCCTAAATGTCACCCTGTGTTGATAATATGCATTTCTAAGTTATTCATGTTGATTATTGAATGATGCTAACCATGCAGGTAATGCATAGCCAAATGAAAGGATATGAGGAATGATTATACGTGAACAATGAGATGACAGGTATATTATGAATGATGTTCCGTAATGATGATATAAGCCTTGAGAGGCAGTGGCACTATATGATGAGGGATTGAGATCCCATGGTATGTGATGATCCTTGTGATGGATCTAGATTGATTGGCAAGAAGCCAAGTGATAACATGTGATGTGGATCCTTGTGATGGATCAATATGATGTGAATGGTGGTATGAGCATAATGTTGAGTTTATGATTGTTTACTTCCTGTTATAGTTTGCATGTTATACCACTTGGTTGAATCTTGCAATCCATCTAAAAGATACTAATTAATTACAATGAAATATATCATGTAGTTTGCCCTGGCCATAGATCCATCATCGTCAGGACTTGGTGATGGTGAAACCGGTTCTCCTGCGGGTTAACCCGGAGCGCATATTTTTGAATATGTGAGGTTTCTCCTAGCCTCAAATAGAGAGGTAAATGAGTGCAGCTACGGTTGTAGACTCGGATATGTGATGAGCATGGTGAACAGGACCATGGCTCCGAATATGTGATATGATGAGCATGAATGCGTTCATGGCTCAGAGCACGGTGATCAGGCCCGTGGCTCACTTTTACTAGCGTTGTGACCTGTACCGAGGCGGGCTAGGTAGAGGGTAGCCTGAGGAGCTGACCCTGTGGTTAAAGGCCACTTGAGCATGAGACTGCGGTCCTGCTTTGTTTCTCGTGTACTGACCACAAGGGGTGAGGTCGTGGATTTCGGCTCTTCCATTGACCTTGTATGACACCGGTTATGGGCTTCGCCGCCGAAGGTTGGATTTGAGCGGTACGGCTCACTTCCTCAGGGCATAATAATACGTAATCCAACCGTTTAGTATTTACTGCTTAAGACAAACATGAAACATTGGTTGAGGCCTTGTTTGTGTAGTTAACTTTATTTGTATCTTGCAGTTGCTTGTACCTTTCTCATATGTAGTAAGCTTTATACATTCTATCTTGTTATTCATGTTTCATAAGGAAATAGTTGGATAAATGACTGAGTACTTTTGGTAAGCTTGATAATTATGAACAGTCTTATCTTATAACGGCTCTTGTCATACTTCTCATCAGCTATCTGCTTTATTTCTATATTTGAGGTTTTGTAGTTTTGGCGGGGAGTTATGCCTCCCGCTGGGACAATGTTCAATTGTCTCACCCCACTGGTTTACACCCTTTTTAGGTAGTCGAGCTAGACGTGGTGGTGGTCGCGGAGTTACGACCGAGCAACAAGAAGATCAGTAAAAGGCAAGTGATGGATACGCTGCTGTTTTGGATGTTTTGTGATAGAGTCTAGAGTCATCCCTGTACTCTCAGGTCCTTGGCGGTGTTTTGATGTTGTTTCACGATGTATATCTGTAAATGTTTTGTATATCCTGCTGTTGGCCGGATGTGGGCCTTTATGTATAAACATGTGATGAACTCATGTTATGACAGGACAGCTGTTGCTCTAAGCTGTGGACATGTATCAAGGTTTGAATGAATGTATATAACATGTTTCCTTGCAAGATGTGGACTGGAAAGTAATAGTTTCTCAGTCTATCAGTTTTCCGAAATTGGTTTTAATTAACCCGTGTTTTTGGTAATCTGTGGTTATAGTGATTTCCACACGTTTTCGCATGACACCTCGTTGTCTGTGTGATAGTGGGATGTGTTGCCACACCTTCAGTGATTTACTTCTCATCCAATCATGAGTGATATTGACTAAGCAGGCCTCAAGTGGTAGTTCTAGATATGCGTCAAAAACCGAATTTGCTATAGCCTCATCTTCAGCAAAAGGAGGAATGTCCTCCTCCTCATCGTTCGGAAAACCTACAGCTTTGCTAAGGGATACCACCTTGGTCTGCTCCATGATGTCCACATCCAATGTCCCTTTTTCCACCTTGGTCATCACATGAGCCATATCTAAAAATGGCTTCCCTAGACAAAGTGAGAAAGTGTGATCAAAATTCTTTACCATGTGGCACTGCTCCTTGGCTTTAAGTGACGTAGTGCTGGAGGGCATGACCATCTCGAGGCGATCATCGACTATACCCAAGTTCAAACGACCTCTTCCCATCTCAAGTATCATGTCAGCTGTAGCTTGGAAGGGTCGACCGAATAGTAACTCATTGCCTTGTTCATCTTGCATCTCCATGACGACAAAATCTGTTGGAAATACAAATCGATCTACTTTCATGAGCACGTCTTCACAAATACCGTATGGGTTCACCACAGAATTGTCCGCCAATTGGATTGTCATGTTGCTCGGATGTGACTCTTTTAATCCCATCTTCTTAAATGTAGAGAGGGGCATCAAGTTTATGCTCACCCCGGAGTCGCATAGTGCTTCACCAAACTTCACTTTCCCAATGTAACATGAGATGTTGAAGCAGCCCAGATCCTACCTCTTTGGCGGCAATGTGCCCATGATGAAGGCACTCACCTGCTCCTTAAGCACAACAACCTCCGTGTCTGGGATTTTTCTCTTCTTGGTAATGATGTCTTTCAGAAATTTTCCATACGAAGGGATTTTCTCAATTTCTTCCAATAATGGGATGTTGACCGAAAGCTTTCTAAAACTGTCTAGAAACTTTTTAAATTGGGCATCCACTTTCCTTGCCTTTGCACTGTTCGGATATGGGTCTGGGACAGCCTGTGCCCTTTGATTCGGTGGCACATAAGGTGTCCTTTTCTGCATATCCTCCTCATCTACAATAGGCGCCTCAATAACATCCACTGCTATATCCGCAATTGGTTCTGTGACCGGTATGGGCAGCTCCTCAGTGGCCTCACCTTCAATTTTTGCTTGGGGTTTGCTTGGTTCATCGGCTCTGGGGTTTAAAAGCTTCTTGCCACTCTTTAGCAAGATGGCCTTCGCCTGCTGGTTTCCTCCTGGAATATTAGTGTTACCCGGAAAACCTTGGTGCGCCGACTTCTTCAAATTGGCTATCTCCGCTGCCATTTGCGCCATGGATGTCTCTATTGTCCTCATTTGAGCCCCATGGCTCTGCAGTGTCTGCCCGAACTGGTTCATAAACTCCCCTTGTTGCTTTATCTGCTGGCCAAAAGTAGTCATTAATTCTTGATTTTGCTTTATCATTTGATTGAGCAACTCCATGCTCTTATCCTCCGCTACTGGCTGGGGTTTTGCATCTGGATCCTGTAAGAAGTTGTTTGGATCCTTCCAGGAGAACTTCTTGTCCTTCCTCCATGAATAATCATTATTTCTGTAGCCTTGCTGCTGCCTCATGAATTTAACTTGAGCCTCATCCTCGGACTCAGTATCCTCCTTTGCAAGCAGTTTCTTCGCGAGAAGATCCATCTTCTCATTCAGCTCCTTGATTGCTTTAGATTCCCCTACTACTCGAACATGCTCCACAACGTCTCTATCACCCCACGATTGCTTCTTGGCCATGTTCTTAAGGATTTCCCAACACCTAGTCTCGGTATTGTTCAAAAAGAATCCTGAGCCTGCTGAATCGAGGTTACTTCTATCGTGCTTGGAGAGAGCAAAATAGAAGATCTTGACCTGTGTCTCCTTGTCAAGCCCGTGATGCGGGCACCGCCTAAGCATGATCTGAAACCTTTCCCAGGTCTCAGAGTAGGTCTCTCATGCTTTCTGGGTGAAGTGTGGATCTTCCTGATCATGTCATTGGTCTTCTCGGGCGGGAAGAACCTTTCAAAGAAAACCTCCACCATGTGGTCCCAGGATTCCACATATTCATCGTCCAGGTTGTGCAACCACTCTCGTGCGTTTCCCTCTAGAGAACTATGGAAGAGCTTCAAGTAGAGAACATCTTATGGAAATCTGTCTATTTTTATCATATCACAATTCTCCACAAATTGACTTATATGCGCGACTGGGTCTTCATTCTTGAGCCCATGGAATGCATTCGACTTCACCAAGTTGATTAATGCAGGATCAATCTTGTATGTCGGAATATTAACCGCCTACTTCTTGATCGACCCATTGGAAGCGGATGAAGAAGAAGCCTTGATCTTCTCCCATATTGTCTGTGGCTCTGCCATTTCTTCTTGTTCGGATTCTGAATCTGTTTCTTCTAAGTGGTCTTGATTGTGGCCTTCCCCGTCGTCAGGTCCCGTCAGTGGAACCTCTGGTTCCTGTTGCGTGTAGTCAGTACTACGCGTCTGCACCATGCACAATACCTGCAAAAATAAAAATTTAAGTTCAGTACAGTGCTTGACGAGTACAAAAATTTAGAAAATAGACTATGAATTTTTGAAATGATTTCAAAGTAATAAAAAAAATAAAAAGTGGCCTAGAGTGGGCGCTTGCAACACTCGTAGTGCCGACAATTTGCCGTATCCCCAGCAATGGCGCCAAAAACTAGACACGCTTTTTACGTGCGTAGGAATGCAAGTGTACGCGTCAATGTAATACAGGCCTTTGTGAGGCCTGAGTCGAACTCAGGGATACGTGAATTGTCAGAGACTACTACTAACTACTCGCAATCAGCTAGACCGATTAAAGAGTTGGAAGTTGTTGTCAAAATTAAAAGAAAAATGAAATAAAACAAAACAAAGCAATCAATTAAATGTTTGGTTTAATCAATTCAAGATGAGATCTTCAGGATTGCGGTTTCACCGTGGGTTTTCATTGTATTAAATTCTATTCGGTCATTCAAATTTATCTCTCTATCTGGGTAGTGGCCTGAAATCGGAATTGCCCACTGTCGTGGTACAATTCACTACCTATGTCTAGGTCGGTTCCACAGTCATAGTAACCTATATCCTAAACTAGGTGCATTAAAATTGATCTCTCGGTATCCACCATTAACCTTACACCACCTTGTTCAAGGGATTTGTCAATTAACGTGGATTTCGTCTCTTTTCAACCGTTAATTCTTCTTTCAAAGTAATTAAGGGCATTAGATTATTATTATGGTGATCAAGCATAATAATATAATTGAGAAAACAAAATTATACCATGGATTTAAGAGATAAATGATGAATTACTATGATAAAATCATCATACAATGAATTCCCGGGCTACTCCCGGTCCTAAAGACACAGGGGATTAGCCCCGCATGTTCATCTCAAAGCAAAACATGGTAGAGAAAAAGGGAAACATGGAGAAAAATGTGATTGAGTGGTGAAACCCCTGAACGGAGAAGATCCAATCGCTCCTTAGCATAGAATACGCGTTCTCCCGCTTTTCGGTGGTGGAAATCGTCTTCTTCGGCGCCCGGATCGACTGGGGTGTGCTTCTGGGCTCCGTTCTTCTCTCCACACCTTCTCGGGACGTGTGCAGCGGCTAATGACGTGATAGATTGCTCTTGGTTGCCGTCATTCAGTATAATCACCGAATTAGGTCACCAAATTACCACAGTCGTCGGATTTAGATCAATCTGAAGCAAACATGTATCTGACGGTGTCGATACCATCGACGCAAGTCGATGGTATCGACCCTGCACTGTATCGGCTGGATTTCTTTTCTTTTGTCTTTGCGCCTGATGCTATCTTGATACCATCGACGCGGGTCGATGGTATCGACATTCATAGGCGTCGGTTTTGTCCTTTTACTGTCGATGTAGCTCCACTAGTTGATGGTATCGACTCTCTTTTCTGAAGCAACCTGATGTTATCTCGATACCATCGACGCTCCTGTCGATAGTATCGAGATTTTACTGCTCCTTGTTGTTGGCTGCCTGTGGTCCAGTTGATGGTATCGACCACTGTCGATAGTATCGACAGCAGCAGATACTTCTTTTTCCTGAAATTTCAACATGAAACCAAATAAGCCGAAACAAAACATATTCTTGTGATAATTTATGCTCAAAATACTGAAATAAGGGAGATTTGATATAGAGAATGATCATAGACCAAAGTAAATGAATTATGCAATATTAACCACCAAAATGACTAATAAATGCATAAAACACAAGTAAAATATGTCTCTAAATGCGACTCAAAATCATCGCATCACGCATTCACTAGATAAGTAGGCACATTTGCCATACTAGTAGGTGCATTTGCCATAAATGGGTGATTCAATCAAAAGTTGTGCATTCATGACAATACAAGTAGGCACATTTACCAGATAAGTAGATGCATTCATACCATAATTGACACCATAATTGGGTGTATTTGTACCATAATTAGACATTTTTCTACAGATATCGCATGCTAAGATTTGTGCTTATTTATTATTTAAATGCATATTTTAAAACATGTGAAAATAATACTCATTTATTATTATTTTTCAAAAATATGTCAATATTAGCCTTGTTTGAACGTATTTTTATAACAAATATGATGCATTTTGTTTCGTCTTAAAATTCATTTCAGGGTGAAAATTATAAATAAAACAATGAATTCCCTCTCTTTTATTTTCCCCTAAAAATAGTAAAATTGGGCCCGCGCTGGGAAGGTCATTTTGCAGCACGTGCAAACACCCCCCCAGCGTCCCGTAAGTTAAGTCCATATTATTCAGAACTCGCACAGAATAAAGAAGATGAAAATTTGTGTTTGTTCAAAAAAAAGTTATGAAAATTTTATTTGTCTATTTGTCACATGAATCGAATTTGAAATAACATTGAAATAAACATACATCAAATTGCTCTCGATAGTTGAATATAGATTAAAAATACTATCTTTGTTTATTTTTAACTTAATTTTTAGCTCTTTTAATGTTGTGAGTTTTTTGTGATAAGAAACATTTCTTTAATTAGTAATCATTTTAAAAGAACTACAAAACCTTTCATGGATGAAAAAACTATAGATCGTCATGTAGGGTAAGCCTGCAGTTTAGTAGCTAGTTGGTGAGGGGTCAACTAGCACAATATTTTTCAGAACTCACAAGGAATGAGGAAGGTAAAAATTCCTCGTTTGTCAAAAAAAATAAGGAAAATGAGAATTATATGTAAGGAAAAAGGACATAATTCAAAAGAATGTATTTGTGAAACAAAAGTTGAGGTCGTTTGTTTTGAATAATTCCAAAGAATGTACTTTTAAAATAAAATTGGGATTGTTCCTTGTGAATAAATGTGGAATTCGTGCTTACACGTTTAGGAAAACCTTAAAATTCGAAGTTTCTAAGTGTTCACCAACTCAAAATATCCTTTTCACTTCGTTTCTTTTTTTGTGTAAAATGGAGTTCAGCTTATTTAACATCACATCTCTGATGCAAGATGCAAAGATTGCATTTTTAGTCTTTTTTACCATTATATGTTAGGATTAATGTATCTAGACCCTATATACGTACAACATTCATTTTACTATGTTTTAGAAAAGCATTTTTGTATAAACAGGCCATAAGGCTTGAGGCTTGTATTACTTGCAAATGGACTCTGTGTAATTGGATTGTATCGCGAATATAAATAAATGAGAGATGAACAAGCAAGGGCAAGTTGGCTCATCCCCAAAAAAATCGAGTGTCATATCTCTTCTCTCTCCTTTTGAGTTCAAACATTCTATCAAAGCCCTAGAGTTTCAAATCTCCAGATCATGTTTGTTCTTCCTCGCCTTCCTCTCAAGCTTTCTTATCTTCACAAGTAAATCCAAATTCTTTCATTTGCTTTGTTGTCAAGGATGAAGATAGAGTTCTACAATGTCATCGCCAGCAAAGAGTGAAGACGGAGATCTGCATCGCCATCGTCGATCAATAGTGAAGTCACGCTCACTGATTTCCAATTCACTTATCCAGTGAATTGATATCTTTCATTCTCCACCAACACATAGGAGGATCAGTCGTTACCTTCCTAAAAGAAGATTGCTAATTTGCCTTCTTCAATTCACAACTCAGATCCTTGCTATCGATTCAAAATTTTTGATGCAAAGATGCATCTCTCTGTCAGATGTGATCTCTCTCTCAAGACTAATAAGCTCTCTCTCTCAGATCTTGAAGTTCTCATCTACTATCAAGTATGATACGATGATATTGTATGTCTCTATCTGCCTGCTACTTTTTCGTCTGATATGGATCCAGACTTTGCATTGTCTGTTGTTCCTCTTAAGAAGTCAACTAGTTATAGTGATTCGGCAAGTCTATATCCATTTCTTGTTGGATTGAATGAGTCAAATTTTCTTTCTATCAAACTCAACATGAATAATTATCTATTATGGGGATCCCAAATGCTTATGTTAGTTGAGAGTTGTTCAGTAGAGGGATTTCTAATTGGAACTGAGAAACCTGCAAATTATTCAAGCTAATAATGATCTGTCAAACTTAAACCCTAACTACAAATCATGGTTGAAAATAGATCATTTAGTTAAGGGTTGGATATGCGGTTATGTACCTGAAGAGGTTACGAGTGAGATAGTAGGTTGCATTAATGTTGTTGGTGTGGCATCCCACCACGCTAAATGAGATTACTCAAAACCAAAATGTGATCGATCACTAATAAAATGTTAATACTAAAAAGGTGCTTACATAAAACCACATTAAGCTTCTCATATATGTTCAAGAACATTTACATATAGGTCCATCATCCTGCATAAAAGCATATAAAGTACCAGGTATCATTACAACTATTCCCTGACCACAGTCACAACATGTATACAACATCATTGTCCACATATATATGTCATGTACGGACATCAACATATTATCAAAACTCGAGTCGATATGTGTCATCTACAAAACTTCCCCGTTCGGACCTGAGAGTATAGGGACGACTCTAGGACACAATACACAACTAGCCAATCTTCTTCCTCTAAGGACCTCCAAGATAATCCTCCTCGCTACCACGAGCTTGACGATGTTGTTGATGATCACCTAAAAAGATGTAGTGACCTACGAGGTGAGACCCATGTCCCAGCAAGAGATATAACTCTCAACAACATTTATTGCTTACATCATATATATGCAATCAAACATATCAGGCAAATAATATTATAGAATTAAAAGATTAAAATAATATTCAAAGGGACAAACAAAGCTAACACCATATGTATAGTTGATTTCTCTTACCACATTATACACCATCTAAATATTAAAATATGTAAAGTAGGGGTTAGCATCCAATGTGAATCGTCAAGTAACCCTAACGGATATGCTACACAATTGAGTTACATATTTTATTAAGTCCTGGGGGGGTGAGGCATACCACTCAAACTTCCAACTGACCACTGGGAAGTCACAATCAGCTCCGTACAAGATCTAGGAGAGACAGAATCCTAAGACCTCTTCCCCTCGGTCAGTATGAGTCTGCCACAGTGACATATCAGTCAAACTAGAAACAACCTAGTCTGCCCTGGGTACATAGGCCACGACACTAAAAACTAGGGTATTCAACCCTATCATCCGAGGTACGACCACAACCACTCCCAATCAAATCATATATATATATATATATATATATATATATATATATATATAGCCCATCTTTAATACCCCCGTGGGTAACTAGCCGCCCCCCATTTCGGTTACTTTTTTTTCAAGTTGGTTACTTTTGACATGTAGAGGGTTACTTTACCTTGCAAATTGTTGAGTTTCATGCATAGATAGTTATGTTTGTAACAACAGATTTCAAAACACAGTTACATATATATCTGATGTGTATTGTGTACGATATTACTTTTTTAGTCGTATAGTTACTTTTTTATCAACATAGTTACTTTTTTTGATACCAGAATTACTTTTCTGGTCAGAACAATTACTTTTTTGGCTGTCGGGTAGCGAAATCCAGACTACCCGTGCGGGTATTAAAATAACGGCCATATATATATATATATATATATATATATATATATATATATATATATATATATATATATATATATACATACACACACACACATATATATATATATATGTATGTATGTATGTATGTAAGTATGTATGTATTCATACAAGACACGACCTCGACTATTCTCCAAAACCTTGGGATTAGGATGACAAGGATATACCCTCCCTACACCCACATATACTCAACAATATACGACTCTGAGTTTCCCTTTTAAAATACTCATTTTACTATCTAGCAAGTTATGACACTGGAATAGTTCAACGACACAGGGCACTACATGATCAGGGTTTCACAAAATTAGTTGAGCCAATTGGGTGATTTTAGATTGCATCAATCAAGTTACATACAAACCTTAATTTGTTTATGCAGATCATTGGTATGAGACATATTCTTATTACAACACCATAGTATATCAGTCCATTACCACCCATGAAGAGGGTTAAACTTTCATTGGGGCTCAAACATGCCCAAAGGCCATTTAGACCATTCAACAATATTTCTTGCAAGAACACCATTATCTTTCAATACTTTTGTAGAGGGTTCCACATGTTATCAACAAACTTATTGTATACAAATTCAGCATAAGGTTCCATCAATCATAAGATCTATGACATTATCAAGAGTAACATAGTAGGGTTACCATCAGCAACATGAACTGTTTCCATACATCATTTCACTTAGAAGCAGATAGATATATTAAGCCATCACCACTTAACCATTATAAGAAAGATTTAACAATGTGGACTATATTAGTATCACAAATCAACATACATAGGTAAACCATCAGTTCATTAACACACTTAGGCAAACACATCGGCAAATCATCATTTCATTAGCACAACTAGGTAAGCCATAAATTATTTAACACATATAACAAGACCATCGATTCATTCTTAGCCTTAGTCAAAAACATAACTCTTATACCTATCAACCCCATTGGATTGTTGATGTACTTAGCCAAAAACATAACCATCGGATCATTAGGGTACTTAGCCAAAAATAGAATTTCATTGACTCTATTATAACCATTGGATCATTGTGTACTTAACCAAAAACAAGACCATCGGATATTTTGTGGATAGAAAAACCATCTCATTAAGTACTAGGTAACTCACCATTTTTATCACCAAGTAAACCCATAAGTTTCCATGCTTAGTGAAGCCATCGTTTCATTCACCAAGTGAAATAATCAACCAACACCAAGTAAAGGCCAACGGTTTAGAGACCAAGTAGAGTCATTGATTTGCATACCGAGTAGAACCATCATTTCAAGGGCAAAACCAAACTATCATTTTTTAGAATAAGTATAACTATCAATTCAGCACCAAGTAAAACCAACATTTTGTACACTAAGTGAAAACCACTTCTTACACTAAGTACACCCTGTTTAATACCATAAAAACCAAGGTAGTCCATGTCCATATTAGAAGGAACGTTCATATGATCTAAGGATAGATAAAAACACACAATTATCATCCATGTATGTAAAGTAGTGCACACAAGATCATCTACTACCATAATATCAAGTTCTAGGGTATGATCTATATATAGCAAGTTCAAAATCAAGCAAGAAATGGGTTGAAGGTTATATAACTCACCACAAGGATTAAGACGAATGTCAAAATAGCAAGGTGACTTAAGAAGACAAGATGAAACCCTATCTTGCACTCCCAAATCTCCAAAGCAACTCCTTCAAGAAAAGGGTTTTTTCAACATGCATGAGATCCACCAAGAACACTAGGGTTCCGCCCATGGATGAAGAGAGAAGACGGAGAACAACAAGAAAAGTAGGTTAGAGAAGAAGATGTTACTTGGAGAAGGAAAGAAACTAGGTTATAAGGCTCTCAACAACCCTAGAGAAGCTTGATCAAAACCCTAAAGCAACATGCATCCAAGCTCTAGCTAAGTTTCATCCTCCAAGGAGCTCATGTCCACAAAAATGATGCATTTAGGTCTCTATAGCAACACGATCAAGATAGGTGTAACATCCCTGACCTGGGTTATGCCTTAACCCTGGGAGTTTTTCTTAAGAAAGTTAATTAGATCCCTGATTTTATCTTGTGAAAAGTAATTAAGGCCCAAGAGAAACCTATGTTTCAATTTTGGTCCCGTTTGAATAATATTGAAGCAATGTTTGCTTATTTTGGACTAAAGTGCAAATTACCCAAGTTGAGGGGTTAAATTGCAAATGTTACATGATTAAATGTTCCTCATGTGTTTAAGCATCATGAGAATGAAGATGATGCAAAGGTATGGCTTGGGAAAAGCCTGAGTACCAAGAAAGAGCTAATAAAGCAATGTTTGTGTATTAAAACCTAGTTTTGGTATAATATGCAATTTACCTAAAACCTAGGGTTCAATATGCAAATTATCACTTCAAAATAGTCCCTAATGTTTCTTGGCATCATGTAGAGCAAATAAAATGAGAGGGGCATCTCATTTGTATCACTTTTAAGGAGAGAGATTCTTGATATTAAAATAATCAAGATTTAAGCATAATTGAAACCCTAATTCAATTTAATGCAAAAATAATTATAGTAATTGGATTGCCCTTCAACTAAAATTTTGTTGGTTGAAAATCAACAAGTGTGGACGTCCTTTTTCCTTGTAAAAGAAATGGAAATATCTACGTGAGTGGAGAACCCACTCACATTAAGAAAAGAAAAAGAAATATCCACTAACTTATGGATTTTAGTATTATATGATTTAAAGTGCTTAATTTCTTTTCCTTTAAATTCATGGATAATAAATATTTTTGCAAAGGGAAATAGTATAGCTTCGTGGTCAAGGAGTTGAGGGGGAGATGTGGCATCAATTTGAGAAATTAAAGGAATTAATTACTACTTTCTCTCTCATTGAATTTCCTTATAAAAACACCACTTCCAACTCAATTCAAAGGCTTTTTCGATCCTTCTTTCTCTCCTTGCTTGAAAAACGACCAAGGAGGCTTGGGAGAAACAGGACGACCTCCAACCTGTAGGTAAGCTCCATGATCTTTTTTCACCTTGATTCCATGGTGGAAATCACAAATCAATGCTTGATTTTTTCTTATCTTCACTCCATCTTCAATTCTAACCATTCCTTTTCACTCAAAGCTTTAGGACAAGACTTGGGATAGTGAAAGGAGTTGCATCCACCATTTTTGACGTGAGATTGAAGCTTTGAAGCTCAATTGGAGGTAGGTTATATAACTTTAACCCATTTACATTATTATTCAACCATTAATTTTGCAATTATGTTGATTCCTTCTTCTTCTTGATTTATTGCTTGTTGAAATTGGTAATTCCATGAAATCAAAAGTAATAGGAACTACATGGACGAAGTTAAATGATTATGACATCATATTGTACGTGTTTCCCAAAAATTGGTTATTCAATCGGTTTCAACAAGATGTTCATTCAGTTTCAACAAAACCGTTTGAAATCAAACAGTTTCATCAAACCGTTAGAAGCCAAACGATTTCAAATCATTTGGAAGGGTTGACCACAGTTGACCATTTGGAGTTTTGATGTTAGTTTTGATGTTTGATGACCCATTAAATTTAATTTATCGATTCCAAAGGGTTCATCAGATGAAGGTTAATCAATTACCAAACCCTAATCGGGTTAAGTGCTGAAATTTCAATTGGTTGATTTAAAATTTTGGGTTGATTAACCCAAATGGTATCCAGACCATTTGGAGATCACCCAAATGGTCTCAAGACCGTTTGGAGGTCAACCAAGACCGTTTCAAGGTCTAGGTTTGAGTATGATTGAGTAATTGAAGATCTAGAGATATCAAATTAAAATGCAATCAATAACTCAATTGATGATTAATCCAATGATCTAAACCCTAATTGAATTTCATATATTTCAATGATGGATGGGGAAAACGGTCTCAAGACCATTTGGAGGTCATCCAAACGACCTCAATACCGTTTGAGGTCAGGTCATATCATAATTTGAAGATGATTCATTGATTTCAATTGAATCGGTTCCACAATGTTAGTCATTGAAGGTTCTTCGATTTCAAAACTCTAATTGAAGGTTTCTTGATTATAAATCCTAGTTCAATTGGGTTTAAAACCCTAATTGATGGTCCAATTGAAGGATGATTCAATAGTTCAATTGATGAATGCATCAATGATTCAATTGATAGTCGGTTCATTGATTGAAACCTTGAATTGTTTAAGTGTTGAAAGACCTTTTTGGTCCATTCAGTTTTGAGAGGGTTTGGACCAAATAGTCTTAAGACCATTTGAGTCCAAACGGTCTCAAGACCGTTTGGGTCCAAACGGTCTCAAAACCGTTTGGGTTGAAATGGTCTCAAACCGTTTGGAGAACCAAGTCCATTCGGTTTCAATGCATTTTTTGCTTAAACGGTTTCAAGGGCAATTTGCCTAAACGGTTTCAAACCGTTTGAGTTATGAGAGACCAAGACCATTTGGAGTCTAATTAATCAAAACCATTTGAGTTCAACATGGTCAATCCAATTGGATACCTAATGTAATTAAAAATTCAATTGGTCAATTCAATTGGATACCTCATGTAACTAAAAGTTCAATTGACCAAACCATTTGAACATCTAATGTATTTAGATGTTTGATACCCTTAGTGGGATTAATCATTGATGCATAATGATGCAATAATTCAATATATCATGCTAACCCTAAATGAATGTATTTGAATAATAAGTAGGCTCAATCTAATCAAGAATTGAGTAGTGGACATCCTAGGTAGGATGAGAGAGAGATTCATACATGAATGATAATCATGTAAACAGTCAAGCCTGACACATTCAAAATAAATGTGATATAAAATTAGGGTATGATCCTTGATAAAGAGATCATAAAACCCTAATTGAGTTGATTGATGAATTCAAACCCTAATTTAGGGCAATTCTGAGTGAAACCCTAATCCTGGGTAATAATGTAATCCTAATATAGGGTGATGCCATGTGAAACCCTAAACCAGGGTGATGATATGTAATTCTATATGAAACCCTATCCCTAAAATTGGGTGAAGGTAAGAGAAAAAACCTAATGATGAAATAGTGGGTAATACCTTATGGAGATGAAATATCTCAAGTGGTTGATTACAAGCAACCTTATAGTATGTAATGCCTTAACTTGAGATAAGTCTGTATCATTAAAGATAGTTGTACAAATTCTAATGGGTGACCTATGCACTACATGATAAAGGTGATAGGTTAGTGGTTAAAATTATTAAGAGGGAAATACCTTAATACAAGGTCAGTTGATTAACTTAAGTAAGTTGGAAGTAATGAGAAAAGTGATACATCAAGACATGATAGATATCACATTTAGCATTTCTGGGTTGATATACCTTGATGCACCTCAAATCCAATATACTTGGATAAGAAACACAAGAAGTATGTGTTATGTAAATTGTTACAATGAAGATGTAATGAATTCAATGCACTTTGATAAGTGTTGACTAACATACTATGAGAAAAGGGTTAAGCCAAGATAATGAGTATGATATAAACATACCATGGTAAGGTTGAGAGATGAACTCATACCTTGAATTGATAATCATTAATGATATATGATGAGAGTAATGATCATGAGTGAATACTTATGATATTATTGAATTCTCCTAGAGGAGTGGAACAATAAATTAGGGTTGGATAGATAATATAAACATGAAACCCTAATTAATGTGAAATGGGAAACCCTAACCCTAATTTTTGGGTAAAGGGATGAAAAGCCCTATTTGATGGTAAACCCTAACCATGGTAAGGGAATAATGGTGTTACTATTGTATTGCATGGTGTGATGTGAAATTGTCATGACTGTTATCATGTGTATTAACCATGAAGATATCATGAGATGATGAACATAGCCAGATTTGAGCTATGATATTTATATAATAAAAATGTTGATTGGCCTTGTGTGCCTTAATGTTATTGTTGCTTAGTAAAAGTAACAAAATGTGCATGGACTTTATGAGCCATATGAGTAAGTTGTTCCCTAGTGAAAGGTGACAAGACACTTAATGGGCCTTTTGAGCCATGTGAGATGCTTGTGTAACAAGTATCATGTATACCTCAGTCTGAGGACCTAGAGGTAATAGTTACCTAACAAGTGGTAATAGTGATTAGTGATGAACTGAGGGTATGAATACCCAAATTTGATAAGTAAGATAATGATGTTGCTGTGAGATGTGAACTTTCAAGTGATGAGATAAGGGATTAAGATCCCAATGTATTATAAGTTCTGGTAAAGCAATTGATAAGAGCTTACATGTTTCTTTATAGAATTTGTCACAATAATTCCTGTTTGAGAACTTGACTGATGTTAAAAGAATATGCTAATGTACTTAATTAATCAAGTGAAATCATATCATGTAGAGCCCTGACCATAGATCCATCAGTGTCAGTATTTACTGATGGTGAAATGGGTTGCTCCGCGGAAAAACCCAGAATGCATATTTTTGAATATGTGGGGGTTGATGGGCAAACATATACTTACATCCTAATGGGGAAATTGATGGAAGGTAAACATTAAACCTCTCAATCCTTCATTATTTGTACCGGGAGGGATGTATCACGAAACTCCCAAAGATTGGGATAGACGTATCATGAATCTCCCAATAATATTAATGTCGGATCGATGGAGGTAAACATGAAATCTCTCGATTGCGAAGAGAGTGTAACCACCACTGTAGCTCTATAGAGAAGTTGCCAATATACCCTAGAAAGCTATGTAGCAAAGACACAAGATGTCCTGCATGTGGTCTCGCACTGACTGAGATGTGGGAGGTCATGGAAGCCGGCTCTTCCATTGATCTTGTATGGGACAGATTTTGACTTTGCAATGGTCGGTTGGAGTATGAGCGGTATACCTCATCTCCTCAGGGCATAAGTGTGATTGTAAAATGTAATCAGCCATATAACATGTTTTCTTAAGGATTGAATACGGAAATTTACTGGCTGATGTTACATTTCTTTTATTCATCTCTAGTTGATATATGTTATTTATATCTCTTTACATTCATTGCAAGTAGATGGATGAATTACGACTCTACCATGGGTAGATGCAATGTTCTCCTTAGGAAAGGAGATTACTTCACTCTATTCATACAGTGATTTATCTATTGTTAAATATATATAAAATCCTTCTGCTCAGTTTTATTCTAATAAATTGCAATAATAATGTTTTGGCGGAGAGTTATATCTCTTGCTGGGGCAATTTACAAATTGTCTCACTCCCGTGGGATCCAATGTTTTTAGGTGGACGCGGATGAGGGAATAGAATCCCCACAATAGAGAAAGGACAACAACAACCGGGACAACAGTGAGATCTCAGGTGGAGATATTGTCTCTCAAGTCATATAGATAGTAGTCCTATGTGTCGTCTCTGTACTCTCAGGTCCTCAGAGTTAGTAGTTAGTGCTTTTAATGAATCGATCTGAGATTTTGTCTTGATGCCTCGAGGTTCTTATGATGTCTATATATAATGTTAATAGGGCAGTTGATGTTTGTAATCCTCGAGAAGAGATGGTACAAGTTATGTACTTATGAACCAGGATGTAAATGTTATACATTGGTTCTTGATGAAAGAGTTTTCCTATGTTTGGATCTCTTTGTAAATGGTTTTAATTTTTAGTGATTTTCACCAATCCGCTGCTAATGTTTAATTCCTCTTAATCAGTAACGATTTGTTTATCAGTCATTACAATAGGGGTGCAAAGGGTTTGTTTGGGAGAGAGGTGAAGAGTATATATAACCAAGAAGAGAGAGAAAGGTGGTCAAAAGGTTGAAAATTAGCTTGCCATGTGTCAAAACCCAAAATTTGTCTTATCCATTCATATCAGAACTTCCATCAGATCTTTTACCAGGGTTATCCATTGATTCATGCCTTAGTGAAATCACTAAGGTGTACTATCATAGAAACCATCAGATTCTAGGGTATACTTGGCCATATAAGCAAACTCTGCCTCTCCATCAGGTAGTTCACCATACTTAACCTCCATCGAATTGTGTACCTCAACCAGCGTGACCACCAGTTCTAAGACTTAAAGGGAAATACATCGGATACTAAACTACAATGAGGGACCATCGAATCATTCACTCACTAGGTAAAACCATTGATTCCTCACCATACTTAGAAAAATCATTGATTCCACACTTAGGTGAGAAATCCTAAGTTATCAACCCTAAAGAGCAACAATCTGATGGTGCATCCAATGCATCCAAAGGGGAAACTATATCAAACATTTTATAAATACCTATGAAGTACAACATTCATGTGTGAAAAATATAGATAAAACTCTAGATATGGAAAAATTGCTTAAAGGTTCATATAAACACATGAGTTGCAAAACTCAATCAAACAATGTCCAAACTGGACCAAAATTTAAGCATAGCTTAGTCATATGATATCAAAGCATAATTTAGGATTTGATTAAGGTTTTAAGTGCCCAATTAGATAAAGAAAGCATGTTTAACCATAAATCCGATTAATGGGTATTACAACCATAAAACCCTAACATGGATTTCTCCCCTGAAATCATAAGCAAAGAAGGATGAGTGATTCATATGCATCTCATCCGCTAACTCCCATGTGGCTTCCTCCACCCCACAATGATGACACATAACCTTGACTAAGGCTATGTCCTTATTCCTCATCTTTTACACACGCTTATCTAAGATCAACACAGGACCCTCCACATAAGAAATATCCTCATCTAACCCGACCTCCATCGGTTGAATCGTCTGTTCTGTATCTGGGTGACACTTTCTTAGCATGGAAACATGGAAGACGTTGTGAAACCTATGAAACTCTAACGGTAACTCCAACTTGTACGCAACATTTCCAATTCGTGCCAAGATAGGGTAAGGTCCCATAAATGTATGAGCCAAATTACCCTTCTTACCAAACATCAACACTCCCTTCCAAAGGGGAACTTTGAGGTATATGTGATCTCCAACTTGGAACTCTAGCGGCCTATGATGATTATCGACATAAAACTATTGTCTAGTTGAGCTACCTTCATCTATTGTTGGATTACCTTGATCTTCTCTCTCATCTGTTGAACTAACTCAGGACCCAAAAGTTGAGACTCACCCATATCATACCAACTAAGAGGTGAATGAGAACGTCTTCCATACAAAGCTTCATAGGTGTCATGTCTATGCTTCTCTGATAGTTGTTATTGTAGCCAAAATCTATCAAACTTAGGTGGACATCTCAACTACCAAGAAACTAAAGAACACACACTCTTAAAAGATCTTCTAATGTCTGATGGTCCTTTCTGACTGACCATTCGTATGTGGCTGAAAGGTTGTGTTGAACCTCAACTGTGTCCCTAAAGTTGTATGCAAATGTTCCCAAAACATGTTCATAAATTGAGGACCTCTGTCAGACACTATGGTAATTAGTATACCATGGAGATGAACTATCTCATAGATGTAGATCTGTGCCGACTTATCAACTATATAAGTGGTCTTGACCAGAAAAAAGTGAGCTGACTTTGTCAGTCTATCAACGATCACCCAAATGGAATCATGAACATTGATTGTCCTCAGAAGGACAACTATAAAGTCCTTGGATGTCCTTGGAAGGATAACTACAAAGTTAGAATAATCATGATATCAGTTCAATTGTATCACCTACTCGCTCACCATCTGTCATACGTACCAAACCTCATCCTATGGTTACGTGAAGATAAGTAGGAAATGTGAAATTGAATCCAAAGTATCTATTAAGTGTTGAATGACATATACCAACCTTGCCAAAAACTAACAAACAAGCCTCAGTCATGATGGTTGGACTAAGCAATGAAAGTTGATTTATCTACCTTAGATGCAAATCAAACTTGGGTTCTAATTGAGAGGCTTCCTTCTCTCAAAATTGTTGGATGTAAATGGGTTTTTAAAACCAAATTACAATTTGATGGTAAGTTAGTACGTCTAAAAGTAAGATTGGTGGAAATAGAATTTAATCAATAGGAAGGGATAGACTGCCTTGAGATGTGCAATCCTATAGTTAAGTATGTGTCAATAAAAGTGGTGCTCACCATTGCCATATGTAGATAATAGAACATGCAGCAACTTGATGTTTGTAATTTTTTTCTAAATGTTATTCTAGATACGGATGTTTACATGGAGCAACCACCTAGACATGGGCTTTACCTACAACAATGTTGATCCGTCTTTGTGCATTCTTATGGATTCTTCTCATATCATATATATTTTGGTATACGTTGATGATATTGTTGTTGTTGGAAGCAATCCATATCTCTTGCAAAAAGTTAGCTTGCATCTAGAATTCATGTTCTCGATGAGGAACTTGGGAACATTACATTACTTTTTGGGGGTTCAAGAAAAGGTCAATAACTCTAGTCTTCTCCTACATCAATACAAACATGCTATCGAAATTCTTCAATACGAACACATGCTAGAATGAAAACATGCTTCTACACCTATCTCAACTACTTTTTGTATAGATTTGAAGTCCAAACCTGGTGCAGTACTACAGGATCATGGTGCATATCATCGTGTTGTTAGTTCACTACTACAATACTTAAGTCTTACTAGACCGGATATCACCTTTTCAATCAACACGGTGTGTCAGTTCATGCATGCTCCTACAACTAGACATGATGGTCTAGTCAAGTGCATCCTTAGATATATTGAAGGCACACATCGCTTGGGTCTCCATCTGTGTACTCATCAAGATTTTTGGTTACCATCCTTTTCAGATGCAGATTGGGAAGGCTTCCCTTTGACTCACAGATCCACAAGTGATTTTTGTTCCTTTCTTGGTTCTACCTACATTTCTTAATCTTCAAGAAAGCAGCTTACATTCCTTAAATTGACTATTAAGGTTAGATCACTTTCTCTTGTTGATGCGGAGCTCACCTGGCTTTCCCACTTACTAAAGGATTTAAAAATAGCTCAATATACTCATGCCACTCTTTACTGTGATAATTTAAGTGCACTTCATCTCTCCGTGAATCTAGTTTCATATGCACAAACAAAACATCCTGAATTAGATTACCACTATATCCGGGAGATGGTTGTGTTACAACCGATTGTCACAAAGTTTGTACCTACAACAATCACCTAGTGGATCTCTTCACCAAAGCTCTCAACAAACACATTTTTTGTTCTCTCTGTCACAAGTCGATCATTCATTTCTCTGCTACCCATCTTGCATGGGGGGTGTTAGGGTTAATGTATCTAGACCTTGTATACGTACAACATTCATTTTACTAAGTTTTAGAGAAGTCTTTTTGTATAGACATGCCCTAAGGCTTAGGGCTTGTATTACTTCAAATGTACTCCATGTAACCGAATTGCATCACAAATATAAATAAATGAGAGATGAGCAAGCAAGGGCAAGCTAGCTCATTCTCAAAATTCTTGTGATATCTCTCTTCCCTTTTCTTCCGAGTTCAAACATTATAATTTCAACAGTTGTTGAGTAAGAAACAATATCCTTTTATGTATAGTACCTAACTCCCCCCCTCATGAAATATATATTTTGTGTCTCATTGCAAGCATCATACAACAACTTCCCCATAAAAACCCACTGCATAGACTAATTAGAGTTAATGTTGTGTCGTAGTTTATCACAAAAAGAATACAATACACAATTCAACTCAGGTATATTTTCTTTGGAAGCTAATGTTCCACATACCAAGGTTAATCAAGCGTTCAAGTTTTATTTTTTCTATTGGTTGTAAAGATATTTGTTAGGTATTTCTATTACATCATAGAAAATAAAAACTATGAGGGAGCCAACTAGGTGTTTATAAAAATAGCATAATGTCGAGGAAAATCTTGTTTATAATTGTGCATATTCAATTAGTCAAAAATATATTTTTACAAGTTGCCAGAGCTTTTGAGTATCAAATTTTCTTTATTTGTATACATTATTTTTTTTTCAGCCAACAAGTGGTAAATCATAAGAATACACATGAAATATTCATATTTATGTTTTTTATTTGGAACATCTATAAAATTTAGGGCATAGTTGTGGCAAGAGAAGCAAAACTCTGAATCCTATTAGAGAACCATCATAAAATCATGGTTTGGTCTATATATTTGTTTGCTTCACAATGGAGGATACATCTAGATATGAGATGCAACCTCTCATTCTAAGTTTGCATAGGTGTATAGACAATTCTACAATACCTTCATGTCAATCAATTGCATTCTTCTAGGAACTTTCTATTTCCACAGTCATCCTACGCGGTCTAATTTGGGTTGATGGATTATATTGAAATCCCAAACATACTTCAAAGAGATGTGGGTTAATCCATGATATGTATTAGGAATACCGATTAAAAGAATCTTGTAAAGACTTGATTCGTCTACTATTATTAGCATGCCAATGCCCCTTTTGGATGATTTGAGTAGCCTTACAAGCATCACATTTACCCATACTCAGGAAAGTGGAGGTTGGATAAAGTAAGTCTAGAATTTACCTTTCTAAAGCCATGGATATATCTGAAGACATAAATGTGTATGCTCATTACATATTAAACATTAGATACGACATGCAATCTTGTTAATGTGGTTTAGGAGCTTCTTTAAAAGCCATTATGGGATCTAACAATGGAGTGGATAGAAGAGGTTATGAAGTACTTGTTGTGACATCACTTCATCCATTGACTTGCATTATGTGTAGATAATGACCGGATACGCCTCACTGATCGAGCATGGACCATGTCCAAAATTCTCTTGATTGATGAGTTTATGTGACCCTGTTATTCAATAATGATTGGTTGTTGAAGGTCTGACTGGTGCGATATTTTTAGAACACATATGGACTAAGGAAGATGAAAACTCTCATTCAATAAAAAGGGAGATGGAAGATGTTGTTTGTTATGAAAAAGGAAGTTGAAAGTTCCTAGGATAACTTTGTTTTAAGAAAAAAATAGGATTGTTATTTTGAAAATGTTGGAATATTGTCTTCCACCATAAGGAACGTATAAGAAAACCTAAAAACATGAATGTTTCAAGTTTTCTTTGTCTTTGTGAACCCTATATATATATATATATATATATATATATATATATATAGAGAGAGAGAGAGAGAGAGAGAGAGTCAAGCTAGAATACACTTGAGTGGTGTACAGATCACACAGATACACTCAAGTGTGTTTGCATATGAAGACTATTTTTTGCAAGATGTAAACCATTGATATTCATTGTCATACTATAATTAGGCTACATACAAATTTTGAGCCCATTTGGATGAGTGTAAGTCACTCATATGAGGGCAACAAAACCGACGCACGAAACAAATTTGAAATGCATAATTTTTGCGGTCTTTATAACATGACCTATAAATTTCCAAATGTGCTCAAATTGTTTATATCAATTATTCACAAGATGATTAAGAAGATCAAAGGATTAGATTTTTGAAAAAAAAATTGCATCATGAAAAACTACTTGAGTGTATTCTGCTTCGAATACACTCGAGTGTATTCTAGCCCGACTCTCTCTCTCTCTCTCTCTATATATATATATATATATATATATATATATATATATTGATTTTTTGGAAAGGGATCTGATCATTTTTACATCACATCTTTAATGTAGAAAACAATAATTTCTTTTTGACCCATTTCTTGATGCCTTAATGAATCCAAGTTACAACATGCACTACAATTGACAATAGGTTTTATGAGATAGGCCAACTATTAGGTATAAAAAGCACATCCATCTTATGTAGAGTGCCTAACCCAAAATTAAAACCTTATCCCGCTCTTTATGAATATTTATAGTTTGCTTCTAATTACAAGAAAACAACAATCTTTGCACAACTTAATGGCAAAAGGAGAAAATCGTTCATATATACAAGGAAGAGAGCCTCTACATACAATTCTTCAAAATCTTCTTTGGTAACGGAATGAGCTTTATTAAATGATCTTTCTAATGTAGACAAGGCCCAACATGATTACACAAAGTGTTTTGTACCACACATGTGTAGCCTACTAAAGGATTTTGGCGATATACATAATCACTATTTGCAGAAACAAAATGAACCTTTGCTAAAGCGTCAGCCCTAGCATTAACAACACGAGCAATATTTGTAATTGATATTTTCCATCAGTGAGATATCAAATTTTTGATGTGATATGTAAATTCCTTTGTAACTAGAAGTGTGTTGAACCATTGATTGCATCCAGAGTCAACTGCAAGTTTATTTCAATAATTATATTATTCCAACCTTCCTTCCATTTCAATTGTAGGGTCATTAATATAGCAATGATCTCTACATGTAGAGTAGAAAAAGATGTACTAATATCACCCCAAGAACACAACCAAATAGTATCATGGTCCATTGCAATAACTGGTAGAGCGGCTTTGTTCCTTTTTATTGCGACAGACACATCCAATTTGATATATCCAGTCATAGGAGCTTCCAAATTTTGTTGTGACATTGTAGCTTGAACAACATGATTGTTTGAGATATTACCATAATAGTAGCCTATAGTTGTCATAAACTGACAAATATGGGATACCACATTATCTGAAATTCTAGCAACATAGATGAAAATGAATTAATTTTAGGAAACCCATATCTAAAAATAGGAGATAGTGAACAACTGTTTCCAATCACTTTGTAGACACTTCCTCGCCCATGAATGAAGATTTGCCACAAAGAAATCAGGAACGACCGACTGTATTTGGAGTTACAAGATCCCAGAGTTTTTTTATATCAAACTTTGTTGAATTAAATACATGGTTGTATTATTCATTTCTCATTTGACTCTCATATATGTCCCATATCTCAAAAGGATAAACACTTTTAGATTGTATTATTCCTTTTAGTATGAAATATATAGGGTAGTTGTGTTCATGCTCATGGTAGAAAGGGGCAATGAGATTCTCTTTGAGTTAAATAAATGAGGAAATTACTTTTGTTTAGATATAAGATGATGAGTTCACTACTAGGTATGGCTTGATTTTTTAGAAAATGACATTGAGAGATTTGGGCCTGCTTTGACTGTTCATAAGTCTACTTTGAGAAGCCTCCAAATATAGGATAAGGGAACATTACCTTTTTTTGTTTTTGATCTTTTTTCAAAGAATGTGTCCACATAGTTGACCAAGGGGCTTTTCTTCTTCTTAAATATAGATTTAAGAGATGAGGGAATGACTTAGCGAATGAAATGGAAACTTGGAGTAGAGGAATAGTCTTAAGATCAATCAATATATAAAGATAGGCTTTTGATGAAAGGCCTTTCTATTCTCCATGATAAAACATAATAATACAAATGAAATGCTCATATTCATATTTTCTTTGGATAGCATCCATAAAATTGGAACACATAGTTGTGACGAGAAATAAAGCTCCAAATTTTATTAGAGAATTGGCATGACATTCTGAAGATATCTATATATTTGTTTTCTTTATAGTACATGATACGTCTATATATGATATCCAATCATCTCCTTATGAGTTTCTCATAGGTGATACAATGGTTCTGAAAAACCATCTAGATATTCAAATGCAATTTCTCAGAGCCTGGCATTCCGGTGACCATTCTTTCATTCGGATGATTGGTTGTATTGACCCAAGAATCCTTCTCCAAGATGTGAATTAATCCATTTCACAACAATTAATCATTTAACTCATTTGGATAAGGAATGATATTCAAAAAGCTTTTAGAGGTGAGTCGTCAGCTACTATCAACGATCCAACAGTCGTCTTACATGATTTAAGTAACCTTTCAAGTATCACCTTTATTGAAGGATATTGGAAGTTGGGATAGAGTAAGTTCAAAATTTACCTCTTCATGGATCTAGAGAGAGACATGTATTATGCCCACAATATATTCGACATTGGATATAGTGTAAACTTCAAAATGCACTTTAGGAGCTTTCAGAAAAGCCAAGCTTTTGTTGGGATCTGAATAGTGGAGCAGAATTAAGAGGTTTTAAAGTACTTATTTTTACATCACTTCATGCATGTACTTGGTCTATCTATAAATAAGTACTAAATATTTTTCATCAATCCAACATGGAGCAATCTTTAAATTCTTTTAATGCCTAAACCTCCTCCATTTTTGTCTCTACTCACTTGATACCAAGTGACAACATGTATAGCTTTGGATTCAATATTGTCTCTTCACAAGAATCTTCTATGTTTTAGCTTTTACCTAAATTAAACCCCTTTTTACTGTCTAGTATCATGAACAAATTAATGGGTCTTATTTAATTGTGAAATTTTGTTTTAACTAAGTATACTATTTTACTTAAGAAAATTATTCATACCATAAAAATTTAATGAAGAGTGTTACAATTCTCACCATTTTCTCACTTTATTCCCCTCCACATTTATTAATTTCATAATGATTTTGATATATTTCTGGTTATATTTGGTTTGTTTGCACTAATGGTAGTTTTTGTGGTTTATCTTACAATAATAGGAATTATCATGCATACCAACCAAATACAATGTAACGCCCCAAAATTGATAGCACATGACTCTTTTTGTTCACTTCACAGTGCACAAACATGATCTATAGCACAATAATAATAACAAAAAATCATAACAAATTAGCATATGAAAAAAAATCTTAATAATTATTGACATATTTCTTTATGAAAGAAGTCTTAATACATGATGCAAGAACCCATAATTTTTACAAAAACTACAAAACTAACTAAGTTTCTCTAGACATCTAGGGATAGAGGTGTAGGGAGGCATCAGGGATAATGGTGTAAGGTAACAATCAACAAAGAGGATGGTGGTCTAGACTTCCCCAACCGCATGGAGTTGAACTAGGCCTTCCCCATGAAGAATTATTGGGAGAAGTTCTTGAGGCAAAAGATGAATATCAATGACCTACACCTATCCTCATTTCAGATAAAAAGGCATTTTCCTCTATCACTGCCTTCTCCAAATGATGTTCCCCTCATTAAAAATGCATCATAAGTGGATAACTGGAAGGAAGAACACTCCCTTGTGGTTGAGCATGTGGTATAATATGCTCATGCACTCTCTTTATCCTAGGTTATCCAATGTCAACAATAGGTCAAAGGTTTGAGACCTTTGTAATAGTACATGAGGATGGGATTGATTGATTCTTGAGTACTTGATCATTGTTGAGGGGTTTAAGGAGGAATTTTGATATATGCAGATGGTTAGTGACCAGCATGATCCATTGTTGGACAAAAACCAATAAAGAGAACTTCTATGCCCAATTGACTAGGAAAATGATGAGGAGTATCCACAACCACTTGTAGGGTCGGGCACAAAGAGTTTGTGAGTCCATGATCTCATTACCAGAGCAAAGACAATGGTGTAGACAATAAAAACGACATGTTCATGAAAAACTTTCAAATCCAAAGATGTCATATACATATGATGCCAAAATGTGGGTGTTGCAAGGAGCCCAAAATGGAGTTGTTCAACCACCTCATAGCTAAAGGGAATTGGGAAACAATGGTGTAGAGGGAGGCCTTCCTTTTCCTCGACTTGAAAATCCCCACCCCCTTCTCTTCCATGGAATATATTCTTCAAGAGACGTGGGGTGGGGTCTAGAAGGAGTCTCAACGGTTGGTTTTGCAAGGTCCTTGATGCACACATAATTATAACGGTTTATATACTAGTTTATGGTGTTATTGTGACTTGATTGAATATAATTGCATGTTTTTTCACTCATCTATCACCAAACTTGTGTATGGATATTTTGCATCATGTTATGTAATTTTATATGTATTTTGGCATATTTACCATACTATAATTTGGCCTAATGGGCTGCATGTTTCAATTGCAAGCTAATATGAAATTAATTGAAAATAGTTAGTGCCACCAACTGTATTGCTCCAAGAAGCATAAACTTTAGGACTTTACCATGATTAGAGTCATTGCACATATAGGTAGTTGGTCTCACATACATTTATCTAGAGACCACCTAATGAAATCTTGGTACCACCAAAATTTTACCCAAAATCAACAGAGATGTTGATCATCCAAGTTGGTGCACTGTCTTGCATGTAGATAGCATCGACCTCATTATACAACATTCAGACTGAATTTAATCACATGAATCCAATTGTTCAACTTTTGCCTCCTTAAATATATCACTTCATGCCTATTTTGGGGTTTCCATCATTATGTTCATTATGGTGTTTTCTAAATAATTGTGTGGAGAGTATATGGGAAGGTAGAATTGAAAGTGGTTCTCAGTGTGCGCTCAACACATGTTTTGATCGTGTAAATTACCAAAGATTCACACAATGACTTGCTAGAGGGCTTCACTATGGTCTCCAAAGTGTCTCCTGTCATTTTAATGGTTTTTTCTTCTTCTCCTCAAAACTACTGTGAAACAATATCATCGATGAGGAACTAATTATCATTATCCATAGGAGTTAAGATTACCATGGTGTGATTTTATTTCTTGATAATTGTTGATTATTAATAAATAAAAAATTCTTAGATTCTACAAAATTCATAGTATTTATTGGTCTCGATCACCATGGACAATCTATTAGAAAGTTTCTAAGATCAAAAGAAGTTTAGCTGACTGACTATTTTTCACAGACATAGTTAACATGTGATATGAAAGTAGGCCCATAATTGTGAAGATAATATTTGGAGACCATTCTTTATCAATGTTGGTATGTATGCGGACAGAGCCAATCATATGATGAATGTAATGGGGCATCATATACTTGATTTGATAATTATAAAGGTAAATATATCTATTATATTTATCTCAATCATGAGATGATGACACGAACATGGTAGATGTATAAAGAATGATGTTTCTTGATGACATATGTCTTCAGGTTGAGGACCTAAACAATGAGATCATATGTATGCTAAGAGTACATACATTTTTGCTATGTTCCGAGTCAAATGTTACTGAGGTAGCAAAATAGATGACAACCATACACAAGTCTAGAGTGTGTATTGGTTGATGATAGAATCTCATTGGTCATGATATGTGATATCAAACCAAGACCATAGGTACATGTTAGTGAACAGTGTATCAGACAGACCCACCTTGAGAGTGATACATAGAGACAGGTACTCAGAATCAACTTGATAACACCCAAATATACGCATTTTCTCTATGGTTTCGTGTCACTTTAGTCTTAATTTGCCCAATAATGCTCATGTTTTATGCTTTTTATCTCTCATTAGATAATGTAGTTAGAATAGCCAATAATGTAGCTAAATGGCCAATGTTGGACTTGCATGCACCAAACATAGATGAACTACCTCTCTCCTAACTCTCTCTCCTAAACTAGGCCCAGTGAATTGTACTTCTTGACACCTTGTTTAATGGTAACCACGGTCTGATCACTAGCCTGGGCCCAGTTTAGTTATGATTAATTGCTTATCTTCTAATATATATGCGAACTTACCTAGCTTAATTGACTTTATCCCTATTTAATGGGATTTTATCCTTTTTGCAAGTCGAGTTGGGCATTTGGGTCCAATCTCCTCGGCCCATCATGCAACCAGGGTCATTTCCCCCTCCTTTCCTTTCCTTTCTTTTATTATTCGCTGCAATCGCGGGTCCTCATGATTCTGCCCGCGGTTTTCTTCTCGGCTCCTTGCAATCCTAATCACGACCCATGATTCACAAAAACTGCGAGCGCAGTTTCCATTTACTACGACTGTGGTTCCAACGTCTGCCACCTGCCCGCGATCCCTCAAACACCGCGACCTCACCATCTTCTCTGCGCTCGTGGTCCGTCCTCTGTCAACGACGGTCGTGGTCTCTTCTTCACCAACCTACCGCAATGATGACAACACCTTCCCTCTACGCCACCACATCCACCTCTCCCTCATGCTGAGACCGCGACTCGCGATCCCCCTGCTGCATCCACAAGCCGCGACCGTGGCAACTCCCAACAATCGCGACTAGGAGATCAGGTCACGCCCACGGTCTTCCTTGCCGCGACCGTGGTGCCAGCGCCTCCGACTTCCCCTCACAACCGCGGCCCGACGCCATCTCACATCGCGACCAACAAGCCTACTCCCCTGCTCGAGGTCTCACCTTCTCCACTCCTTAGCTACTGTAGGCACCCGCTTCCCCCACCTTCCACCATCCCCCGTCCTCAGCCGCTTCTTGCCTTATCTGCCTCAAGACTTCATACCCTACACCGCGATCGAGATCCTTCCTCTCCGCCACCGATCCCTGCTAGCACCGTGACCAACTCTCCTCTACACCACAGTTAGGGTATTTTCTCTTCACCCGGTAGCCGCGACCTCTGTACCATCGCAGCGTTGACCCCCATCACTTCTGTCTGAAGCACCTCCCTCTCCATCTCCTCCATGCCTTAGTCGCGCAATCGCTGTCCACCTGACCACGACCGCAGTCGATCTGACCACGACCGTGGTTGTTCCTATCTCTCACAACAACTTCCACCCACCATGGTTTCCACCACCTACACCACAGTGTCACCATCATCCTATCTTTTGTGACCTCGACCGCAGAGGTCCTCACCATACACCAACACCTTCCACTGTTCCACAGCAATGACAACAATAATCACGACACCCTTTCTCTCCACCCGTGGTCTTCATCGCTGTCCTCACTGCGATCGCTGCTCGATAGCTACCCTACTTCATCGCGACCCTCTCCCTTCTCCAGTCGTGCAGCCGCCACCGCAGCAACCCGCAACAATCACGACCTCCCTTCTGTCTTTCCTAATCGCGACCGAGCATAAAGGTTGCACCTGCGGTCTGTACAGAGAAGAACCACGACCAGCCCTCAAGTGCTAGAGGCCGCGACTAGGCAAGTGCAGAAGGCCGCGGTCAGTAATGACCTCGACCGTACACTAGAAAAGGGTCCGACCCGTTTACTTCAGTGCATAGTGCCCAGCCCGTGCCTATAAATAGAACAACACCCCCAACCATTTGGGCATCCAGTTCAGACACCGGAAGGCTGTCGGGTTGGAGCTAGAGCCCCATGGGAGCATCCCAAGGTCCGAGAGGACCAAGGCACTCAGCCTACGTGTTCCAACAGCCACCAGCCTCCACACTCTCTCTCCTCCATCTCCATCTCAAATCTATTCTCTCTAAAGACAGAAGTTGAGGAGAGAGAAGATATGTGCTACGTTCATCTTCACCACCAAGGAGAGAGAATATCTGCATCACCGCCCTCCTCCACTACTGATCTACTCTCTCTAAAGGTGGAAGTTGAGGAGAGAGAAGACCAGTCTCCACCGCCATTCTCTCACCTCCACCGGGCTGCTGTTCGGGGCAGATCTAGAGAGAGAAAGGACCAAGGAGTCTAGAAGGATGAAGAGGAGGACCAAGAGATGAGATCTGGCCTACACGGAGGCCAAGGAGAGAGAGCCACCTCTCCTCTACAGGCTATATCTCATCCTTCTTCTCTTTCATTCCGATGTGTTCTTTGATTATCTGTACAACGATGTTCTTCTGTCTCTATTCAGTGCTAACTATGCTTGTCCATGGCTAGTTAAGTTCCTTCTTGGCCGTGTAGCTCGATCTGGGCATGTTTATGTACTTTTGCCTTAAGCAAGTACATTCATATCATATCTAGTATGTTGCATGTTCTATTTTCTCTTTATAAGTTATGATTGCTAAGTTTGGTTGATCTCTTACTTGCTTGAACTTCTATTTCTTCCTGTATCGAGAGACCCGTTGTAGGAATAGCTAAGAGATGATAGTTTGGATCTGAACCTGAGAGGAGGATGATCCAAGGTACTGTGTTCCTAACATTCCAGAATATTCTAAAACCTGAGAGGGAATCTTAGAATATTCTGGGGTGTTGATTTGTCATCCTCGAGAGAGGTTAGACGACATATCATTGATGGTTTTAGTCACGCATCGCGAGAGAGAGTGGGACGACCCACATGACAGATGCCATTGTGCGTGCTAGATGCTTGCTTGGGTGTTCGAGGGTTGTCTACGCCCGAGAACGAGTGCATAGACTGTCCCGTTTGTGGTTACATAGCCAGTAACTCTCTTTCTCTGATTAGTAGAACTACGAGCTCTGTTTTGTTTTCTTTTCTTTTCTTTATTTTGTTTTAATTCGTGACAACCCGCTAGACTAGTTCTAGCACATATTTTCATCGACTATCATTTTGGCTTATCTAACTCAAGAATGAGATATGTGGCGTCCTAAACGTCACCACGTCCCTGTATTCGACCCCGTATATCTACTTAGACCCTGTGATAAAAGTTGTGGGTGCCTAGAAGGATTCAGATTTATAAATGTAAAGTTCGACTCGCCTTTTAGTCCGATCAACTTTTGGTGCCGTTGTCGGGGAACATGGTATTCCACGTTTACACACTTAAAGGATTTTGTTCTGTCACTATAAGAATGTATATATATGTAATTTTTCTTTTATTTTAAACATACATGTTCATATATATTGAATACCTTTTCTTTTTCTTATACCTTTTTCAGCCATGGATCTCGCTTCAACAAGACAAGTCATCTTGTCCACCTGTCCTCCCGAGTTTTTCCACAGTTCCGAATACTGGAAAATAATTGAAGGTTGTGCTCTACAACTAGTCGAGTTATACTCGCCTCCACTGTCGTCGTATGATGAAATTCCAACAAAGGAGACTGCCAATCATCCCTCAAATCCCATGCTATCATGGGATCAAGAACTGATTAAGGCAGTGGAGTTGGATGGGGAAAGTATTCACGCACTCACCTCCTTAGCCCCTCATCCCCAAGAACACGTCGATCCGCTCCAGGAACTAGTAGATAAGCAGGAGCGTAAACTCCAATTGGTAACGGAGATTGCAGACCGCAGTAGTAGTATGCTTCATACAGCAGATTCCCCTCATATGTGCACAACAGAATCGACGGGTCTCGAAAGCATTGTTGCTCAAGTACAACAACTTCATGATAAAGATGTTGAACAAGGAAGGAGGCTCCAAGAGCTCATCAATTTTGTTACAATCTGATTACAAATGCCATCACAAGATAATGAAGACTCTAGTCATCCAGGCCATTCCATTGGATCTAAAGTGGAGTATATCTCACCATCCTATTCAGACCATCAACTGGATTCACCAAGATTTTTCTGTGAAGACCAACCCACTTGGGAAAACCCTTCATTCTATCCAGATGATCCAGCTGGTGAAGCAATGGAAGATATGAGTCATAGACATGAATGGGTCTATGATGACGATGATGAAGACTCGAAAAGCCAATCAACCCCATAACCAAAAGGTTGGTTTGAGGAACTAGAGTCAGATATTGAACTAGACCAGAGTGACATCTCTCATATTGAGACTTGTCACTTAGATTCGAGCAGTATGCCGATCATGGTTTGGAACAATCTATATGGTGAGGATGACGATGACTATTCATCTCAGTGGAGCGAATACACTGACGGCAATTAGCTGGAACAACACGAGCTTACAATCACCACCATCCCTCCCCAAGGCTCGGTGGAACTCAAGGGAGGTAGATGGACAATTCACTACAACATGGCTATTGAGCATGAAGAAACCCCAGACCCCGCAGAAGGCAACAAGCTTGGGGTGGAAGAACATCAATCATACTCTTCTGGGGACACTTCATGTTCAGAAGATGATTGGATGACTCAGACTGCACATGAAGATAAATCTGAGCATCCAACCTCAAGTTCAGAGATGGAAGAAGGAGAAATGGATCCTACCCAAGTCATTCAACATATCCCCTCCATCTCATCCTGTGTCGACATCCCATGACCTTCATATTTAGATTCATATAATGAAAGGTACCTTGAGGATGATATGCTGAAGAATTCATCCCAGTGCAGTTCAAGCCACTTCCAGCACAAAGATGACTTCACCGAGTTTTCGGATTTCACTTCACTTCTTTGGACTCGGCAGGGCCAACACATCTACCTATTCTACTCATATTATGTGGTAGAACTCGTAGGCAAGACATAGGTGACACTGGTCCCAAAACTTAGGATTTGGGATCCCAGTGTCGGTATCGTGGGGCAGCCACCCCCTTTTCTCTTACCCACCCTCCCACCCTTTTATTACAATAATTTTTTCTCTTCATTGTTCTTGTTAATCAGTTTCTTTCCTCTAACTGTTTTATATCATTGCATCCATGCATCATCTTTATAACTTCAATAACTATCAAAAAAAATATGCATTTCTGCCTCACTATTTCAAGTTTAGATCTTGCTCGAGGACGAGCAAAGTTTTAAGCTTGGGGTGGTAGGCTCCACCCTTCTTTCTCTTCACCCTTCTTGCATGCATGTTTACTTCCTACATTTAGTTTTAAAATTTTCAAAATTTTTAGCTTTTTTTAGCTTTGCAATTATGGCCATATGGTGCAAATCTAATAGATAAATGCTTGACTTTATGCCTAGATGCACAATTTTCTTTTAAAAATTGCTTGACCTTTTGCTTGGCTTGCTCTTTGACTCTTACCTTGAGTTTGGTAATAAATCTAAGGTTATGTCCCTTTTTCATAGCTTAAAGCTAAATTCCCTTGATCTATGTCGTGAATGGCAAATCCATGGTAAAGGACCATTGGAATGAGCTAAAACATGATCAAAGAATCCTAGATGTGGATTCACAAGCTTGCCTCTATTCTAAGGATTCTTTAATCATAATTGCAACTTTTCACACAGGTGTCAAGCGGATCATGACGAGCTTTGAGCTATGATCATGATGAAGTATTTTCCTTGATGGACTACGTGCCTTCTCACCTTAGATTGAGTCAAAAAGATGCAAAATATAAAAATGTGCAAAAGAGACTTGGCCACCCACAAAATCCCAAAAATATCTATATAGTTCTCATCCAATCCTACAAATAGAATGCAGATGATAAAAGCATGAGTGTGAACAATAAATGAGCGTCGTTTTCTCTTTTAGGAGAGTTGAGGATGGTGCCTAGCCGGTGTATGATTGCGCTCATGAACGCGGGTATGTTGTGCCTAAAAGTATCACTCCAAAAGCTCATTAGAGAGTCACTAGGAAACCCTAGGAGACATATGAGATCATCTCAATAGCAGCACTACTACAGAAATAGCATTCAGTGTCGCTATTCTGGGCGTCGGTTATTAAGGAACACGGACGCCTTATATTAAAGGCGTCGGTTATTTAGAAGAACCGACGTCTATATTCAAAGACCAGCCAAACACGGGTACCGCTTTGTATACAGCGTCGGTTGTTTATACAAAACCGACGCATAATGTCATCCAATTTTCGAGCGAAAAAAATAATGTCACTTTCGGCGTCGAGTCTGTAGTTAAAACACCGACGCTTATGTGCGATGGAAATTTGCGCGAAAAGTGTCCTTTTCCGCGTCGGTCGTCCTTTAATCACCGACGCTGAATGTGGTTCCGGCCAAACATTTTCACGAAAATATCGTCCAAATGGACGTCGGATGTTGCGAACGACCGACGGTAAAGATGTTTAGGCGTCGGTTGTTGTAAACAACCGACGCTATTGGGGAACTTCATAACCTTCGATCTCCCGACTCTTCCCCTTTCTTATGTTTCATTGCTACCCTATTTCCCTATTGCGGCGATTTCTCCGGCGATTTCTCTACTGCTGGTACTAGTTTTTCTCCGGCGCTTCTCTCCGGCGCTTCTCTCCGGTGCCCCATCTCCGGCGTCCCCTCTCCGGCGCCCCTCTCCGACGCGTTTCTTCTCTGGCACCCCTGCTGCCCGCCCTGCTGCTCCAACCGCCTGCGCCGCCGCCACGTCTGACAACCGGCGCCGCCGCAACGCCTGGTGCCCACCTGCCTGCCACGCCTGAGAACCGGCGCCGCCGTACCCCCTTCTCCTTCTCCTCCGCCTGGTCGCTGCCTGCCTGCCGCCGCCTGGCCGCCTGCCTGCCTGCTGCGGCTGACGCTCCTGCTCGTCGGAGTCACTGCCGCTGGTTCTGGAGCTCGTCGGCCGCCACCCACGTACTCAACCAACTCGACCTCACCCTACTCTTCTTGCCCAGGTACCTGCAGACCTACCCAGGCGCGAAATTGGTTCTTTATGTGCTGACCTAATCTGCTTGCCTAATCTGCTTGCACGAAATTGGCTCCCTACTCTGCTTGCTTAATGTGCCTAATCTGCTTTAAGTGGTCCTAATATCATAACATGATAGTTTTATTATATGATTTGTGGCACTTTAGGGTGTATATACATGCAAATTATATAAGTGATAGATGTTGGATGTTTGTCAAGGTTTCTTGAAGATTGAATAAGTGATAGATGCTGGATGTTTATTTATTTCATCTATCCATGTTGCCTATAGTTTATAACATTGCATTGTGAATTATTGCATGTTTGAAACTATGAAATTCTTGATTTATTAGATGATATTCAAGAAAACCCTAGTTTGATGAGCATGTTGTTAATCATGTTAATTATGATTCTTCTATATATTCTGATGTCATTATATAATTATGTGATCCCAACATATTAAATTGAATTAGAATGATTTCATGAATTATAGGGTTTATATAAGAATGGCAACACATGTATTTGTTGGCCTAGAAACCCGTCCAAGATTTACTCAGTAGGAGTAAATCTTGGATAGTCCCCAGTTTGGGACTGTTCTTGAACACCTAATCTCACTTAGGATGTAAGTGTATATTGTGTATTGGGTTTTCGAGAAAATTTCGGTAGCATTTCCCCGTTTGTTCTCTAAGTACATATGTACTTAGAGAACAACGGGGAAATGCTGCCGAAATTTTCTTGAAAACCAAATACACATTATACACTTACATCCTAAGTGAGATTAGGTGTTCAAGGATGGGATAGGTGGTACACATTTATTATATATAAGATTGACATCAAATGTGTTTGTTGGCCTAGAAACCCGTCCAAGATTGACTAATATATACTTGTTTCCTAATATATACTTGTTTAAAAGGTTAACTGATGTTATACAACTTTTTCTGAAAATATATAACATCGTTATATGTACTTACACTTTGTTAATACTAATATTATGCAGTCTCTGTCTTCCCATAACAATGACTATGAATTGGGCCTCTATGTCAATGTTAACGTTCCCTATTGAAGAACAATTGGACATCATCCTAGATGATCGTTCCTTAAACCAATTGGTCATACCCAAACATTGGCGTTTTCTAAAAGGAAGACACTACATGCCTGGTAAAGTGACCCTAACTTTTGGAAATTATTCACATGTAATCGAGGTTGAGTATGATTTGGCGGGAAATCTTGTATCAAAATCCGGTTGGCGTGATTGGATTGGAGAGCTGTATCTGGTCCGTTGGAATAGGCTTTTTCTCTGTCCAGTTGGCGATAATTCCATCAAAGTTTGGATAACCAACAACAACTGTGACACCCTCGATCATCTTCTGCGGTATGAGCGCACGGCGTCGGATATCATCTATGAGGAATCAGAATCTGAATCTGAGGCGTGATTGGATTGGAGAGCTTCGTGACACAGCTTCATCATCAAAAAGAAGTTATTGATGCATGCGGGACCATGTTGATGTAGTATTTAGTTGTCTATCTATCTAGACTTGTCTGTATTAATAGTTTTTTTTAATTATGCGCATGTTTAGGGGTACACCAACCCCTTTGTTTAGTTATTGTTATAACTAAAGTGTGTGTTCCCATGAATGGAACTGTAAGTTGCTACATGAATGCTTATAACTGAAGTGTGTGTTCCCATGAATGGAACTGTAAGTTGCTACATGAATGCTTATAACTGAAGTGTGTGTTCCCATGAATGTTCCCATTTACATGATTACACTACTATTTTCTCATATTGTCTTGCCTCAAAAAAAATTCTTTTATTGTTTAGTCTATTTTAATACGACATACTTGCTTATATCTTTCTTAATGATGAACTGTAATACGACATACTTGCTTATATACTTGTTTCCTAATATATACTTGCTTTCTCTGATCATAGAATGGATAGATCATGGATGTCCATTCGTAATCGTTGCACCCCAGAGTTTATATCTGGTCTTGATCAGTTTATTAGATTTGCCGAGGAACATAGGAAAAAACCTACAGATAGGTTCTACTGTCCATGTAGGCATTGCGGTAACAACTTGAAACTCAACACTGGTGAGGAAATCAAAAGTCATGTCATGTGCAACGGGATTGTACAAGGCTATACAGAATGGCACTGGCATGGAGAGATTTCAAAATCGAATCCAGTAGATGTCAATAGCAGTGCTTGGGTGGAAGAAGAAATTGCCTCCGATGACGTAAATGTGAACGAACCAGTTCCAGCAGACATTGTTGATGCGATGCTGGATAGTTGCAGGGTAGAGCACACCGATCCACCTCCTATCTTTACAAACATTGTGCATGATGCTGAGATACCGTTATACACAGGCTGTGCTAAGTTTACGAAGCTTAGCGCTGTGCTGAGATTGTATAAGTTGAAAGCTAACAATAGATGGAGCGACAAAAGCTTCACTGAATTGTTGACTTTGTTGAAAGAAATTCTTCCTGAAGGAAACGAGCTGCCAATCTCAACATACCAGGTAAAGAAAATGTTGTGCCCAATGGGAATGGAGGCCAAAAAGATACACGCATACCCGAATGATTGTGTATTATTTCAAAAGGACTATGTAGATTTGAAAGATTGTCCAAAATGTGGTGCGTCACGATATAAATTGACGACTTCGGGGGAGTCCAAAACTGGTTCTCCTGCCAAGGTGTTGTGGTATCTACCTATAACATCACGGTTTCAACGCTTGTTTGCAAATCCGAAAGATGCGAAGAATTTGAGGTGGCATGCAGATGTTAAGAAAAATAATGATGGGATCCTACGACATGCGTCTGATTCCCCACAGTGGAAGAAGATTGATGTATTGTTCCCTGAATTTGGTGAAGAAGTCAGGAATCTAAGACTTGGGCTTTGTACAGACGGGATGAATCCGTACGGGACATTGAGCAGCCAACATAGCACTTGGCCAGTCATGCTTGTTATATACAATCTTCCTCCCTGGCTGTGTATGAAAAATAAGTACGTTATGTTGTCATTGTTGATATCGGGCCCTAAACAACCCGGAAATGATATCAATGTTTATCTTGAACCTTTGATTGATGACTTAAAGAAACTTTGGGCTGAAGGTGTGATGACCTATGATGCTTCAGCAAGAGAGACATTTCGTTTGCATGCTATGTTGTTTTGCACTATTAATGACTTTCCGGCATATGAGAATTTGTCTGGATATAGTGTCAAAGGAGCTAAAGCGTGTCCTATATGTGAAGAAAACACTGATTCAATAAGACTAAAATATGGCGGCAAGACTGTATATCTTGGTCATCGAAGGTTTCTTTCAAAATTCCATCCGTATCGTAGGAAGCGCAAAGCATTCAATGGATGGAATGATGAACGGAGTGCACCTAAACCTATACCAGAGGATGTTGTTTATGAAAGAGTAAAAGACATTGTCAATGAATTTGGTAAGAAATCACAATGTAGTATGGCCACACGGAGTGACAATTCTTCATTAAAAAAGAAGTCAATATTTTGGGATCTTCCTTATTGGAGTTCTTTGTCAGTCAGGCATTGTATCGATGTAATGCACGTTGAGAAAAATGTCTATGATAGCATCATTGGTACTCTATTAAATATACCAGGTAAGACTAAAGATGGGATAAAATCCAGACTGGACCTACGTGAAATGGGAATAAGGTCAGAATTAACAGAATTACGTGAAATGGGTAATAAAAGAACATACTTACCTCCCGCTTGTTACACGTTGTCTAGAAAGGAGAAGAAAACTTTTTGTGAATGCTTGGTAAATGTTAAGGTGCCACATGGTTACTCATCCAACATCCGTAGATTGGTATCAATGAAAGATCTGAAGTTGATAGGTCTTAAATCTCATGATTGTCACACTCTAATGCAACAAATATTGCCCGTGGCAATTCGATCTATATTGCCGAAGCATGTAAGGTTTGCAATTACCAGACTTTGTTTCTTTTTCAACAGTCTATGCAGCAAAGTTATTGACCCTGATACTCTCGATAATTTGCAAAGAGAAGTGGTTGTTACCCTATGTCAGCTTGAGATGTATTTCCCTCCTTCGTTCTTTGATATCATGGTACATCTTGTTGTCCACTTGACTAGGGAAGTGAAAATCTTGGGACCGGTTTTCTTGCATTGGATGTATCCCTTTGAACGATACATGAGCGTTTTTAAAGGTGATGTTCGAAACCGTTATCGTCCTGAAGGGAGTATTATTGAAGGTTATGTGGCGAGAGAGGTTATGGATTTCTGCAATGACTTTCTCAGTGGTAATGACACTCCTGATAATGACAAGAATATTGAGGAGGGCAAAGGAATTTTGGGATCACAGGTGAAAGTAATCAGCCGTGAGCAGTTGGAACAAGGTCACTTGTATATTTTACATAATATGGACGAAGTGAGTGTTTATATCGAGGAACATACCAATTTCATAAAGAGACAACATCCTCGAGCAAGTTCAATGTGGCTTGCTAGAGAGCATAATAAGACTTTTACTAAGTGGTTTGAAGATAAAGTCTTACATCAACTATCTCAAACACCAAATGATATTACAGAAACTATCAAATGTCTCGCCTTTAAACCAAAACCGAATGTTATGTCTTATGAAGGGTTTGACATTAATGGATTCACATATTACACAAAGCGCCAAGATGATAAGAGTGTCGTCCAAAATAGTGGGGTCACTCTTCAAGCGTCAACTATGTACTTTGCAAGTGCAAAGGATAAGAGTCCACGTGAAGCTAAAATGTCATATTACGGTGTCATTGAAGACATTTGGGAGTTTGACTACATAGATTTCAATATTCCGCTCTTTAAATGTAATTGGGTTGATAACACCAAAGGAGTTATAGTGGATGAATTGGGTTTCACTTTGGTGAACTTTGAAATGATTGGCGAGAAGGCTGAACCATTCATATTGGCATCACAGGCAAAACAAATATTCTATATCGATGATCCTGCAAATGATAAATGGTCGGTTGTTCTTCATGGTAAAAGACAGTTCATTGAAGATCCTATAGATGAAGAAGAGTACTATGATAAGTATGATGACTCCAGTCCATTCTCAGTTGGGTTGCCAACTCCACAAAATATTGAAGCTAATGATGACTTATATGTGCGCGGAGATCACAATGAAGGATTGTTAATTGATAAAAGATCACAATTTTAGAGACATGTATGTTTATACAAATGGTAAATGTTTTCCTTTTTCTAATTTATACAAATGCTAAATGTTTTCCTTTTTCTAGTTGATACAAATGCTAAATGTTTGCCTTTTTTATGACATTTTCAGATGGCTGACCATGATGAGAATGAAGTCCATGATGAGCATGAAGTCCATGATGAGCATGTTGTCCATGACGAGCATGGCGAGGATACCAATGTAAGTTCTAAAAACATATCTTGTATTTCTATAAAATTCATTATCTTCTAGTTATGTCATATATCCTATATTTCTATATTGGCCTAATTCAGTGTGTTTATTTTTGTCAAATTTTAGGTTGATGATGCACATGTACCCACTGAAGCACTGGAGCAACTTGATGCGCGGAGAGGACATTCCAACTCGAGATATCGTCTACCGTTTCCTCCTCCTCCGCAGTAATATCCTCATCTCTAAACGTTTCTCGTAGGATTCTGAACCCCTCCCTTCCCTCTACTACATCGAAGCCATGCCGCAGTTGAACCCTTTCGCCGAGCCCTACCCGGCCAAGCAGGCGTCGCCTGAAGCACCACCGTCGTTGTCGTCTCCACCTCCATCGCAACTTGCTGTGCTAGTCCTGACAGTTTATCACCCCACATGCCTTCCTCCTCAGTTCCTGCCGCTAGACGACCACACAATGGATCCAAGAGGATTGCAGGCGTTCGCCAAAGACTATAGGCTGAGTTAACTCAATAGTTAACTCAGCCTATAGTCTTTGGCAAACGCCTGCATATCCTCTTGGATCCATTGTGTGGTTGTCTAGCGGCAGGAACTGGGGAGGAAGGCATGTGGGGTCATAAACTGTTAGATATAATTGGGATGTTGATAGTGATGATGAATGATACTTTGTAAATGAATGTTTCTGAATGTTAAAACATGTATTTGAATGATTCTATATGTGTGAACGTGACAATTGAATTGATGTCTGAATGTATCTACTTGTGTGAATCTTTTTATGTTAATTTTGCAGGTTTGTGGCCTGTTTGTAGGCTGATATCAATGGATGTCGTAAACCTGCAGTTCAGAAAACTGAACTGCAAGTTCTCATCCTGCTGACCAGCCACAGCAGGCCTGCAAACAGATTTATAAAAAAAAAATAGATATAGGCGTCGGTTATTTACCGATAACCGTCAGCACAGACTTACAACGTCGGTTTTTTGTTGAACACCGACGCCAAAAGTGTTCGCGCTACAGGAAATGGGAGTCATCTAGGACACTTTTCTGTGTCGGTTTTTTAGTATATAACCGACGCAGAAATCGTCCTAGATGACGCCGTTTTCTGTGGCGCGAACCCTTTTGGCGTCGGTGTTTTATAATAAACCGACGCCTTTATGTTAAATAGGCATCGATTTTTTAACCGACGCTGAAGTGTCCAACCTTTTAGCGGCGCCCACATAGGCGTCGTTCAGAAACCGACGCCAAAGGGGGTTAAACAACCGACACTAAAAGGCACTTCTGTAGTAGTGCAGGGTTGGTTCGAGCACAGTATGAGGAGTTCGTCTCACTACTCTGGGCCAACTGGCTCGGACTATAGGGACTGTTGCTTGTTACATGGACCAACCTGACGTAGATCGAGATCCTCAGAAGTCATTAGAGTCTTTTGCTTTGATTCTTAGGACATGAATAAGTGAGAGGTGCATTGTTCCATATTGGTATGTATGAATTCATGGTGATGGCTCATTGCTCATCACCCGCGTGATCACCTATGTGACAATTTTTTCATGTTTAATAATTATGATTCAAACCCTCATGAGTATCAGCAGGTTGTAGTGAATTCGCTTAATCTTGCCTGGAAACTCTTTGATCTTGCTTTGGCAAGATGGTGGTTGATTGGTGGGGTTTGCTCTAAAACGACATGGATTAGGAGAATAGATGCTTTAAACTATTTTTCTTAACTTTAGCATTTATTGCCAAGCTTAATTTGGATGTTATCTTTTTGTTCTTTGAGCACAGTCTTGCTTGAGGACAAGCAAGTTTTAAGCTTGGGGTAGTTCATAACACCCAAATATATGCATTTTCTCTATGCATTTTATCTATGGTTTCGTGTCACTTTAGTCTTAATTTGCCCAATAATGCTCATGTTTTATGCTTTCTATCTCTCATTAGATAATGTAGTTAGAATAGCCAATAATGTATCTAAATGGCCAGTGTTAGACTTGCGTGCACCGAACATAGATGAACTACCTCTCTCTTGACTCTCTCTCTCCTAAACTAGGCCCAGTGAATTATACTTCTTGACACCTTGGTTAATGGTAACCACGGTCTGATCACTAGCCTGAGCCCAATTTAGTTATGATTAATTACTTATCTTCTAATATATATGTGAACTTACCTAGCTTAATTGACTTTATCCCTATTTAATGGGATTTTATCCTTTTTGCAGGCCGAGTTGGGCATTTGGGCCCAATCTCCTCGGCCCATCATGCAACAGGGGTCATTTCCCCCTCCTTTCCTTTCCTTTCTTTTATTATTCGTTGCAATCGCGGGTCCTCATGATTCTGCCCGTGGTTTTCTTCTCGGCTCCTCGCAACTCTAATCGTGAACCGCGATTCACAGAAACCGCGACTGCGGTTTCCATTTACTGTGACCGCAGTCTCAACGTTCGCCACCTGCCCATGACCCCTCAAACACTGTGACCTCGCCATCTTCTCCGCGCTCGCGGTCCGTCTTCTGTCAACGGTGGCTTTGGTCTCTTCTTCACCAACCTACCGCAATGACGACAACACCTTCCATCTATGCCACCACATCCGCCTCTCCCTCGCACTAAGACCGTGACCCACGATCCCCCTGCTGCATCCACAAGCCGTGACCGTGGCAACCCCCAACAATCGTGACCAGGAGATCAGGTTGTGCCTGCGGTCTTACTTGTCGCAACCGCGGTGCCAGCGCCTCTGACATCCCCTCACAACTGCGGCTCGACGCCATCTCACATCGTGACCAACAAGCCTGCTCCCTTGCTCGAGGTCTCACCTTCTCCACGCCTTATCCACTACAGGCACTCGCTTCCCCACCTTCCACCATTGCGTGTCCTCAGCCGCTTCTTGCCTTATCCGCCTCAAGACTTCATACCCTACACTGCGATCGAGATCCTTCCTCTCCGCCACCGATCCCTACTAGCACCGCGACCAACTCTCCTCTACACCATGGATAGGGTATTTTCTCTTCACCCGGTAGCCGCGACCTCCGCACCATCACAGCGTCGACCCCCATCACTTCCGTCTGAAGCACCTCCCTCTCCATCTCCTCCGTGCCTAAGTTGCACGACCGTTGTCCACCTGACTGTGACCGCAGTTGATCTGACCATGACCGCGGGCGTTCCTCTCTCTTACAACAACTTCCACCCACCATGGTTTCCACCACCTACACCACAGTGTCGCCATCATCATATCTTCCCTGACCTCGACCCGCGGAGGTCCTCACCATACACCAACACCTTCCACTGTTCCACAGCAATGACAGCAACAATCACGACACCCTTTCTCTCTGCCCGCAGTCTTTGTCGTTGTCCTCACCGCGATCGCTGCTGGATATATAGCTGCCCTGCTTCATCGCGACCCTCTCCCTTCTCCAGTCGTGCAGCCGTGACCGTAGAAACCCGCAACAATCTCGACCTCCCTTATGTCTTTCCTAATCACGATCGAGCATAAAGGCCGCGCCCGCAGTCTGTACAAAGACGAACTGCGACCAGCCCTCAAGTGCTAGAGGTCGCGACCAGGCAAGTGAAGAAGGTCGCAGTCAGGAATAACCTCGACTGTACACTAGAAAAGGGTCTGACCCATTTACTTCAGTGCACAACACCCAACCCGTGCCTATAAATAGAACAACACCCCCAACCATTTGGGCATCCAATTCAGATGCTGGAAGGCTATCGGATTGGAGCCAGAGCCCCGTGGGAGCATCCCAAGGTCCGAGAGGACCAAGGCACTCAGCCTACATGTTCCAATAGCCACCAGCCTCCACACTCTCTCTCCTCCATCTCCATCTCAGATCTACTCTCTCTAAAGGTAGAAGTTGAGGAGAGAGAAGATTTATGCTACATTCATCTTCACCACTAAGGAGAGAAGATCTACATCACTGCCCTCCTCCACTACTGATCTACTTTTTCCAAAGGCGGAAGTTGAGGAGAGAGAAGATCAGTCTCCACCACCATTCCCTCACCTCCACCGGGCTACTGTTCGGGGCAGATCTAGAGAGAGAAAGGACCAAGGAGTCAGAAGGATGAAGAGTATGACCAAGGGATGAGATCCGGCCTGCACGGAGGCCAAGGAGTGAGAGCCGCCTCTCCTCTACGGGCTATATCTCATCCTTCTTCTCTTTCATTCAGCTATGTTCTTTGGTTATCTGTACAACGATGTTCATCCGTCTTTGTTCGGTGCTAACTATGCTTGTCCATGGCTAGTTAAGTTACTTATTGGTTGTGTAGCCCAATCTGGGCATGTTTATGTACTTTTGCCTTAAGAAAGTAGATTCATATCATATCTAGTATGTTGCATGTTCTATTTTCTCTTTCTAAGTTATGATTGCTAGTTTGGTTGATCTCTTACTCACTTGAACTGCTATTTCTACCTGTATCGAGAGACCCATTGTAGGAATAGCTAAGAGGAACATGGATTGAATGTTGAGAGGATGGTGATGAGTTCAATCGGGATATTAGAGACAAAGGAACTATATGATCATAGTAACAGTGATCACAGATTATAGGTTGATGTTGTTCTCCAACTTTCTAATTACTTGGATAGTAATGATGTGTTACTAGATATCACTCATTGCTTGTGATGTTATAAATTGGTTATGGACATTCACTGCCTATGTAACTTGGGACATATAGGGTCACACACAAAGGATGCACCTGGAATAGGAGTTTAATTATGAATAAGGTTTAACTCTATTACTAAAGTGTTTAAGTATTCAATTTAAACAAGATTGACTAAAAATTGGTTGAACTAGAATATGAACTGACCGATTAGGAATATGAACCGACCGGTTTAGATTTTAAATTGACAGGTTTCAGATTGTGAATCAACCGGTTTAGTGATCAATAAGATTGGAACAAAGATTGATGTTGATGTCATGTTGTGCATTAATTGTCACATTAAAGCCAATATATTTGTGAATAAGAAATAATGTGAACCAACTGATTCAAGTATTGAACCCACCTTTTGACATGTGAACTGACTAGTTCAGAAGTGAACCGACCATTTCATGATTCACAACTTCCTAAAAATTCATGAAACTATGTCACTTTGACTCCCAGTTGGTCTGTAAACCCTAACCTTGGACCTCCCATGAATAAAGGGGTAGTTAAGTCTTTACAAAGACACAAGAATAAGCTCTGACAACTTTTGTAGTATCGTGAGATCCTGAGCAAATCTTACCCATAAAAGGGAGAGACAACAAGAGAGAGAAGCCAATGCTAGAACGTCGACATTGTAGGGACAACTCATTTCTATTGGCTCTAGTAGTGTAGCATCGAGTTCTCAGTGGTCTGTGTTGACTACATAGAGGTGTAGAGGTTGTTGTCTCTACGCTAGGAGGATAACAACCACTAACATCTGTGGTGCCGCACCATGAGGTTGTTGTAGATAATTGTATGTGTGCATCTTATAAAGAGTGCACATCACCAATAAAGAGTAGTTGTTAGACTTGCTTGAGGACCATGTATACATCTTGGTACCTTACTTCCTAGATACATCAATGTTAACACAATTTGGTGGTAAAGAAATAGAGACATATCTTTTTTGATACCTTATTTGTCATCTGTCTTCCTTAACAGTGGTATTAGACTCATATCAATTTATGGTGTATCAAGGTTTTAAATCGATATGATCATATTTTATATTTATTCATTAAATATGAATATTAAAATGATTAATGTGCATATCCGATCAAATACCACATATGATCCCATATATATATATATATATATATATATATATATCTGTGTGTGTGTGTGTATATATATATATGATACATGCAATCAATATGTGTTTCCCTAAAAGTATTTTGATGGTGGATGTATATGTGGTTATGGACAAAAGCCCTATGGATGTCTGTGCATGGTTGTTTGGTTTCTTTTCTATTGTTACTCGGTTTGCATATTGAGTCTCTCTCCTCCTTTCTAAATATAAATTAATGCTCTTCTTACTATTATCCCCTCGAATATAACTTGAAGTTTTTATTTGCACAATGTAATATGGAATAAGATAGTTTTAATTTCTGTTTGGGAAATAGAGATGTTCTACACCAGCCAAGTTGACTGATTAAGGAGTTGAACCGATCGACTAGAGGATCGAGGAGGTTAAATGACAGGAGGAGACAACCTATCGATTGGAGGCTCAACCAATCAACTGGAGGAGTCCACTAAACTGCATAAGCCAGAGCCAATTGACCAACCAATGGAGTCCAATCGACTAACTGGGAATCCAACCAATCGAGTGGAGGGTCCAACCATCTGACCAGCCTATCCCAACAACACAATATAGGTTGTTACATGAGCTGAATGATCTTAAGTGGTAGCAATTCTTTACGACTCTAAAGAATTGCATTATTTATGGTCATAACGATTTCTCATATGTTTTGTGATTACGTGTTTTGTTTGTAGATATAGCATGTATATGCGAACTATAAGTATGTGGTGATTGGATATATATATATATATATACTTATATATAAAATATATCAATAAATATTAAGTCTAAGATGTTTTCTATAAGTGACACACATGAAAAGCTTGATCGACCAAGTGTAGGTTACACCAAAGTGTGGTGCGTTGTATATCTCGTGGAAGTGTGATGGTAGATATGTGTCTCTGCCAAAGCAAGTACATATTCTATCTTTTTGGATTTTGGTTAGGCTTAACTAGGTGGCCTTAATGAGATTAAGTTCCTAGAAGCATATAATTGGATTGTGATGAGGAGTTGTACACACCATATATCCAAGAGTTATATGAGTTGCAATTGGCAAATGTTGCCTACATTAATAATTGGTTATGGACGCCCACATTTGCTAGGTTATAACTTAATTATTTTGTATCTTGGCTCACTAGAAGATTTGTTATTGCAATCTTCTGAATTGGTAGTGAGGGCTATCCATTTGAACAAAATAGTGGGGTGATAATTAACTAAAGGCCTAATTAATATTTTCAATACTATCAAATCAAATCAAAAGTATTTTGATAAAAGTTAGAAATTTTCTTTTGTGGAATATAATGGTAAACACAAACATGTTTCATTTGTGATCAGTTCTTGAGAAGGACAAGTTTAACAAAAACAACTTCCACAACTCGTTTGGGATATTGAGAATTGTTCTCACCCAAGAACACAAGATCAATGTCCCAGAGACTCCAATGCTAGATGAACCTCCTTGCACCACACCTAAGGTTGATAGGGATGCTTACAAGAAGCACTCTAAAGATGTTGTAGAGGTCAAGTGCCTAATGTTGTGCTCAATTAACTATGAGTTATAGAGATAGCATGAGAACATGGATGTTATTGAGATGGTAACACATCTTAAGAACATGTACCAAGATCAAGCAAGACCAGAGAGAGATGATGTCTCTAAGGTGTTGTTTAAGTGCAACGTGGAAAAAGGAGATCTAGTAGGTCCCCATACACTCAAATTGATTGAGTATGTAGAGAACCTTGCTAGATTGGGATTTCCCTTAGGCCAAGAGTTGGCCACAGATGTGATTCTCCAGTCACTATTGAATTCATACAGCCAGTTTGTCATGGACTATAACATGAACAATTTTGATAAGTTGTTGTCATAATTACTTGGCATGTTGAGGACAGCTGAAGCGCAAATGAAGAAGGAAAAACCCAAATATGTGATGATGATCAGTAGAGGGAAGCCTAAGGGCAAAGGCAAAGCTAATAAGAGTTCTAAAGCTAGCCAAAAATCAAAGTCTTATGCATTGAAAGCTAAGGGAGGAGTGAATAAGGAAGGAAAGTGCCACCACTATCACCAGCCTAGACACTGAAAAAGGAACTGTACTCTTTATATAGAGGAACTTAGGAAGAAGAAGGAGATAGAGATATCCACTTTAGGACCGAGAAGAAGTAAGCTAAAATTATTCAAAGCAAGTGTTGCTTTCACTATAGTTGAAATATGTCATTCATGGGCTTGTAATAGAATTAGTGAATTGCTATTATGTACCTACCATCAATGAAAACATCATGTATCTTGTATGGGTAAGAATATTATGAAATTTTTATGTTCTATTTTAAAAGATAAGATCTCATATGGCAGTGTCTGATGTCTCATAATCTATACTTGATAGTTCTAGAGACATGTGTAACACATTTACTAAATGACTCGATGACTCAAACAATAAAACCTATAGCATTGCCATCTAGAGAACACAAATAAGAAATGCATTTCTAGCATCCATACAGATGGTTATCTAGACTCTTTTGGTTATTGAACCAATAGAGACATGCAAGTATTTTTTATTGGGCAATGCGACAAAAGCACCTTTCAGTAGATGTAGTGGGAGAGCGACTATTCTATTAGGGCTCATACATGTTGATGTATATAGACTCTTTTAGAATAAATTCTAGATGTGGTTAATAGTACTCATTATATTTATTGATGATCTTACTAGATATGGTACTTTATATTTAATGAAATACAAGTCTGAATCTCTTGAAGTGTTCAAGGACATCATGAATGAAGTACATAACCAGCTTGGTATAAGTATTAAAACATTTTGATATGTTCGATATAGAAAATACTTTGACCCAAGAGTTTGAGGACTTTTTGGGAGACTGTGATAATGTATCACGATGAACTCCACCCAAAGCATAATGATGTATCATAAATAAATCTAGCTAATTTTTCAATTTCCTTTTGAACACATGCATTACATTAAATGGCATACCATCTGAAATGGTTCAAAAGACACCATATGAGATATGGCATGGGAAGTGTCCCGATAAAATCTTTTATAAAGACAAGGAATGAAAGCCAATATAAGAAAACAATTTCTTGAAAATCTTTATCCACAAGTGTTGTTTTATTTAATACTATTTTTATATTCCATTCCAATAACAATGTTTTGTGCAAGGATGGCTTTAATCCTAGAAAAGGGGAATCTAATTCCAAAGGGATCAGTGCAAGAAAAGTAGTACTCAAAAAGTTCAAGACCAACAAGAAAACATTGAATCAAAAGAGGTACAATAGAAACAAGGAGAATCACAAGTTATTGTGGAATATCAAGTTCTTTATGTAACACAAAACCTCATAGATATAGTAGAACACGCCTTCAGTCTGAAAGATCTTGATATCTTATAACTTAAGAAGGTGATGTTTTTGTCATAGATGATGAGCCAACAACCTACCTAGAAGCTATTGAGGGACCAGAGTATGATGAATGAATTGAAGCCATTGTATCCAAGATGGACTCCATGTACACCAACAAGGTATGACCTTGGTGGATACACCTAAAAGGGTAAGACCCATAGGGTGCAATTGAGTCTTCAAAAAAAAGACCAACTTAGATGGCAGTGTACAAACCAAGAAGGACAGATTGGTTGCAAAGAGTTTCAAACAAGTTCAAGGTGTTGAGCATGAAGAAATTATTACTAGTTTCCATTGTTAAATCCATCAGGATCATGCTTGTCGTTGTAGCTTTGTATGACTGTGAGATTTGGCAAATGGATGTTCAAACTGCATTCCTTAATAGGAACATTGTAGAGGATGTGTATGCGACACAACCTAAAAGGTTTTATAAATCCAGTTATTGTAAATGAAGTCTATGAGCTATAAGCATCTCCGAGCTGGAATCTTTAATTTGACATGATAGTCAAAGAGTTTGACTTTAGTCAATATGAAGATGAAACGTGTGACTATAAAAGGTTAATAGGATCATATTTATATTCCACATAATGATTTAGAATAACGTCCTTATCCTACAAATGTTAAAACATGGTAGGAAAGTACCTTCTCTATGAAGGATTTTGGCAAAGCATCCTATTTATTAGGAATTAGGATATATAGAGATAGATCTAGAAAGCTTCTTGACCTAAGTGAGAGTGCATGTATTGGCAATATGTTGAAGGGTTCAACATAGAGTACTCAATGAGAGAAAATTTGTCCATGCCTCATGGAAATTAGTCTCTCAAGATCTTAGTATCCTAGTTCTTGAGAAGAACATGAATACGTGAGTAAAATGCCAATTGTATTCGCAACATTATGCACTCATGTCATTGTCTTGTATGTATTGGACATGACGAGTGGATATTTGTTAGATCCCAGTGAAAGTCATTGGATTACCATAAAGAACATCCACAATTACTTGAGAAAAACTAAAGGATTAGTTCCCAAATTATGGTAATAAGGAAGAGTTGGGTGTAAAGGGTTACACTGATACAAGCTTCCAAAGTGATAAATAAAATTAAAGACCACAATCTAAATTTGTGTTTGACCTAAAAATAAGAACCATAAGCTAGAAAATTTATAAGCAAGAGACAGTTGTTTAACTCTACAATAGAAGTTGAGTACCTTGTTGTTTTGAAAAAAGAAAAGGATATTGTAGGAATCAAGAAGTTTCTGTGTAGATGAACTTATGGAAGATTCCAACATTGATGACATAGTAGAAATATTGTGACAACAATGGAGCTACAGGATAGGCAAAGAATCTAAAATATCATACTACGACAATTCCATCTCGTGCTAGATGTCGTACAATGTGGAGATGTGAAAACTTGCAAAATACCGACTAGAAACAAGTTGCTAACATGTTATATAAGCACTTGCGTAGCAGAAACATGATGGACATGTTAAGATCACTTGGAATAAGATTTGTGGGTGATTGGCTCTAAGTGCAAGTGGGAGTTTGTTGGTATGTATGCACAGAGAGCCAATCATATAATGATTGTAATGGGAAATCATATACTTGATTTGATAATTATAAAGGTAAATCTATCTATTATGCCTATCTCAATCATGAGATGATGACACAAACATGGTAGATGTCTAAAGAATGATGTTTCTCGATGACATATGTCTTCAAGTTGAGGACATGAACAATGAGATCATGTGTATGATAAGAGTACGTACATTCTAGTTATGTCCCTAGTAGTATATTACTATAGAAGCAAAATAGACAATAGTAATACATAAGACTAGAGTGTGTGTTAGTTGATGGTAGAATCTCATTAGTCATGATATGTGATATCAAACCAAGAACATAGGTACATGTTAGAGAACAATATATCAACAGACCCACCTTGAGAGTGATACATGGAGACCATGGAATGGTAGTCAGAATCAACTCTCATAGTGATAGTGGTAATTATGTCTCTTAGACATGAAGTCACTACACTCATCACATATCATTCAATGTATTTTGGCACCATCCAACTTGACCTTGAATAAGGGTTGTCATAAAGGTGATGCTCAGAAGCATTGTGACACATGTGGATTGAGTGTGAGTGATGTAGATCGGATTTGTCTCTCCTACAGGAGATTGATATCATGTCCACTTGATAAATGAGACTAAGAAATATATGGCCATACTCATGTGACTTAATATGTGATATGTGAGCTCACATTCATCTCTTACAATTTTCTCTAGTTCAAGGAACATGGATTGAACGTTGAGAGGATGAAAATTCCATGCCTTGAGTTCAATCTAGATATCAGAGATAAAGAAACTATACAATCACAGTAACACTGATCACATATTGTAGGTTGAAGTTGTTCTCTAACTTTCTAATTACTTGGATAGCAATGATGTGTTGTTAGATGTCACCCATTGCTTGTGATGTCAATAAGTGGTTATGGACATTTACTGTTAACGTAACTTGGGACCTATAGGGTCACACACATATGATGCACATAGAATAAGGGCTCACGAATGAGGTTTAACTTGATTATGAAAGTGTTAAGGTATTTAATTTAAATAGGATTGGCTGAATTGGAAAATGGATTGGCCATTTCAGAATATGAACTAAGCGGTTCAAATTCTAAATCGAACAGCTCAGATTGTGAATGACCTAGTTCAATGATCAATAGATTGGATCAAGGATTCATGTTGACATCACGTTGTGCATTAATTGTCACATTAAAGCCAATATTTTTGGAAATAGGAAATAATGTGAACCGGTTGATTCAAAAGTGAACTAGACCTTTCATGATTTGCAGCTTCCAGAAAATTCATGAAATTATGTCTCTTTGACTCCTAGTTGATCTAGAAACCCTGACCCTGACCCTTCTATAAATAGAGGGGGTAGTCAAGCCTTTTAGAAGACAAAACAATAAGCTCTAACAACTATTGCCCTCTCATAGTTGTGGTAATGTGAGAGCCTGATTAAGTCTTACCTGTAAAAGGAAGAGATAGAAAGGGAGAGACAACAAGGGAGAGCAGTCAATGCTAGCACGTTGACATCGAAGGGAAAAATCCTTCCTATTGGCTTTGGTAGCACAACATGGAGTTCTCGATGGTCCGTGCAGACTACATAGAGGCATGGAGGTTGTTTCTGCCATGCTAGGAGGACAACAACCACCATTGTATGTGGTGATGTACCAGGGGGTCGTTGTCGATAGTTGTTTGTGTGCGTCTATCGAAAAGTGCACATCACCAAGTAAGAGTAGTCGTTGGACTTGCTCAGGATCAAGTATACCTCATGCTACCTTCTTTCCTAGATACATCATTATTGACATGATTTGTTGGTAAAGGAATAGGGACAAAAAAATGGTTTCCCATGCCTTCTATGTTGTCCCTATTCCTCAACAATAAACTCAACCAAGGATTTAATTCCACAAAGTAGGGTTTGAACTAGATTGAAAATGATTTTAAAATTCAAGCGAAGTTTTATTTACAAAATCTTACCCAAGAAGTGGTTATATGTTTTATTTTAATAAATTCAAGTAGTAAGTAAACATTGGGTTAAAAATGGTAACTATATGGATCCCACTCATCTTGATTACTTACCAAGTTTGATTCACTTTATTAGTTTAATCATTAGTTTTTAGTTAAAACTGAATCAAACTTTTCCCAGGTCTAGTTTATTGGAGGTAATAGTAGTAGTCTCTATCCATTAGCTCTAATCAACCCTATTTTACTTGATCTTACACTTGTATTTTTCACAAATAGTCTTAGTTAATTGATTTTTTAGCATCATTTCTAGGGAATTGACAACTACTAGCACTATGAGTTCTAAGACTAGCCACTCTAGGCCCTTTTACCTTTTTATTTTAATGTATTCAACTATTGTATCAAGAATTTTTCATCGTCTCTTGTATCTTATAATTCTTTCACAATTTGATACATTTCATGATATAATGCATGGTACACATCTACTCCACATTTGACGGTGAGCATACACTATTCACTTTTGATCTGGAGTCTAGTTTGAGACAAGAAAGGAATTTTGGTGCTTCTACAACACTCATACCAACTCCAACACCACCATAAATAGAAGAGTCAATCGATATGGGTGAACAGAAAGGTAATGGTGGAGGCGGTGGTGGCGGTGGCGGTGGTGATTGATGAATGCATATTCATCCTAGTTTTAGTTGCATTTTAACTTAATTTTCCATTCATATTCCTCATTTTACTTTATAATTATATTCTATGTTTTCCTCGTAGTTTTATGTTAATTTGTAAGGTTTTGATCAAATACTTTATTGTTCATTATAGGTTTGAGCGTCATTCTCTACATACTAGCATAGGAGCAGCGATATTAGTTGTTGTTTTATGATTTCATCAGTCAAAGACTCATCAATGTTGGACCATCGACCTAGACCAATACCCCCTCAGTGCATGGGTTTTTTTTCCTAATAGAATTATCATCTATTCACATCATCCAACACTTACACAGTTGTCAACAAATGCAAATCCCACCCATCGACAACCCATGAAATCTCGTGCCCAATGACCAATTTCCCTTCATCCTTTCCATCAATTGTAAAGTAATGAAACTTTGGGCGTCATCTACCGATGGAATGTTTGCATTCATCTATAGATGAAGAACTTGCATCCACCAACTAATTGAGCTCGATCGATAGGGAGAGGGGGACCGTTGCCTGAAAAGTCTAGTTTCACGTGCTCTAAGCCCGCACGCAGTTAGGGTCGAGTGATATCAAAGAGAAGGTGCAGTTAGTCACAAGTAGAAAGGTAAAGTTCTCTGTTATAACCTCAAATTTCCTAAGTATGTAATAAAAGATGTAATTCTCTTTTAAAGAATAAATGAAATCTATTTTTGATTTGTGATGGATTTCGTGTGAAATGGCCTTGATTGATTGATAATTGGCTTTGTTGGCCATTGAGCCCAATTGTAAAGAAAGGAGAAATAAAAAGGAAAAGGATTTAATTAATAAAAGGAGAATATGTGAAATATAATTTTATAAGAGGATAAAGGCAAATAGATATTTCCCAAGGTGGTAATTCATGCCTTTAGGTTTTTTGAGGTCCAAGGGACCCAAAATAACAAGATCATGGCAAAGGGAAAATAAATACTAATTAAATTTTGGATTAATTGATGGATAACTTGGGAGGGAAGGAAACCTTCCCATCCGTTGGAATTTATTTCCCAAATTTGATAAATAGTTAGATAATGCCAAAAAGAATTTTACCTTAAAATTTGAGACTAAAAGGAGATATGGTTTAGGAGATATGAATTTCTCAAGTTATCTCCAAAATATGGAATTATTTTGATAATAGGAAAATGATTTTCCTTTAGGATGATCACGTGCAATGAGAACTGTTGGATCTCAATCCAACGCTGGTCGCTCATTGTCGAAGTCCCACACGGACTGGGACACTGCCGAGTTGTAGAGGGATTTTCCCTCTCAAATTCCTCGTGATCCAGAGCGTTTGCAAGCCAGCTGTTGTTTCCTTCGAGTTCAGGAGAGGAAACCGACGAGAACTATCCCTACTTTGTAGGGGTTTGGTTGTCGTTTGGGGAAGTTTCCAAATCTCACGAACATGCCTTCAACCCTATATATAGGGGAGGGTGAGGGAGGGTATCAGTATGTCTATTTGCTACCCTAAACGCTGTGGCTGGTTGCAAGGAGTGTTCTCGTGCCTCCAATTACCCCTTTCACCCTAACCTGCACCCCTATCTTCTCGGAAAGCCTCGCTAGAGTCCGGCGAGTAGGAGGAGGTCGCGGAGTGTGCTTTGCGCCCAATTGAACCTGTAGATGAGTTTGGCGGAGAGAGGTGGAGCTCCCTGACCCTTTGGCATGCTCGTAGGTGGACGAGATCGAGAAGTCAACCTCAAGGTTGACCGCAGTCTCGATGTGCTTGGGCACGAGGAAGAAGAAGACCATGTGGTCTTTTACCAAACTGCCCCTCTGTGTCTTCTGTCTAGGTAAGGATATTCTAGTCTATTCACGTACTTCAGATCATAGAATAGGCGTGTGAATCTTGAGCCGTTGGATCTTCAGTGGACCCGCGGACAATGGATCAAGTGATATTCGTTTTTCTAAGGATTAACAAATAAATTAGAAAAAGGATTTTCTTTGCAGAAATCATATCTTTTACTAGAAAACTCGGATGAGAAAAATTTATACATGAGAATTGATTAGGAAAATACCAAGGATAATTTAAAAATGGTTTGGCGGCCTAAATCAATATATTTTTACAAAAGTGTATAATTTTGATGGAAAAAGTATTAATTTGTGGTTAGAAACCCTAATTGATGATAAAGGGTAGATTTAATAGTACAAATAAGTTAATTCAAGCATGGTCACCTCCAGTAGTGTCGCACTTGCGGACGAACACATCCTGGAAAGATCTGCTTTGAGAAGAAGGTGTGTTTTAGATGTCAGCAAGAGGGACACTTCATCGCCAACTACCCTCAGCCCGACCCAAGGGGACCTTTGGGATCACAACCCATGGCAGCACAACCAGTGGCTGCAACACCTCCAGCAAGAACACCAGCCGGAGCACCCCCATTTGGAGAGAGGAGGCAAGCTAGAGTGTTTGCCATCGACAATGAAGAAGCGTAGGCGATTGCTAATAGGTTGATCGAGGGTAATAACCCCTAGAGTTTTCCTTTTAGTTCAGTAGATCATGTAGTAGTTTTCTGATATGCAATAAACTATGTAGGCCTTTTGGAAGTCATGGGACAAAATGTAAAAGCACTCTTTGATTCTGGTTCTACTAATACTTTTATTTCAAGAAATCTGGAAACTATGCTTTGTTTGGATATTAAGGATTTGGGTTATGTTTTGGATGTCACAACCCCGAGTGGTCATATTTATACATCTCTTTTGAAAATCCCCATCTTTCCAGTAAAGTATATGAACCACGAGCTTCCCACTGACTTCATCCTTCTTGATATGAATGATTTTGATGGAATCATCGGTATGGATTGGCTTTCCACCTACAGAGCCCAGATTGATTGTAGAGAGAAGAAGATTCTTATTAGGAAAATTGGCCATCCACACTTCACCATTCGAGGAAGGAAGGGTGTGATAACCAGCCTTTATGTGTCCTCCTTGAAAGCTAAACTGATGTTATCCCAAGGTTGTCGAGCCTACCTAGCCATAGTTATCGTACATGAGGTTAAGGGGCGATCCTTAGAAGAGATAGAGGTGGTTTGGGAGTATTTGGATGTGTTTCCGAATGATCTACCAGGGATTCCCCTTGAGAGGGAGGTAGATTTCTCCATCAAATTAGCTCCTGGGACTAACCCTATATCTAAAGAACCCAATAGAATGGCCCCTGTAGAGTTGCTTGAGTTGAAAACCCAGTTGCAGGAGTTGTTGGATAAAGGCTTTATCCGACCCAGTACATCACCTTGGGGAGCACCAGTCCTCTTTGTGAAGAAGAAGGATGGGTCGCGTCAGATGTGTATTGACTATCAAATGATCAACCAGGAAACCATTAAGAACAAGTATCATTTGCCTAGAATAGATGACCTATTTGACCAACTCAAATCAGCTTGAGTCTTTTCCAAGACCGATTTGAGGTCAGGATACCACCAGGTAAGAGTAAGGAATGAGGATATACCCAAAACAGTTTTTTGAACCCGATATGGTCACTATGAGTTTGTGGTCATGCCATTTGGATTATCCAATGACCTAGTGTCTTTATGAACCTCATGAACAGTGTGTTCCAGCCTTTCCTTGACTCTTTTGTGATAGTGTTCATAGATGACATTTTGGTATACTCGGATGACCTAGCCCAACACCGTGACCACTGGGTAGAGTCCTTGATATCCTGAGAAAGCATAAGTTTTTTGGAAAGTTCTCGAAATGTGAGTTTTGGTTGGACCAAGTCATGTTTCTTGGACACATCATCTCAAGAGGAACAATCGATGTAGATCCAGCCAAAGTATCGGCAGTTCGAGACTGGCCGACACCAAAGAACCCCTCTGAGATTCGCATCTTCTTGGGGTTGGCTAGATATTATCGACGCTTCATCAAGGATTTCTCAAAGACTGTGTTGTCACTGACCATGTTAACCCAGAAGGATGTGAAGTTTGTGTGCTCTGACATATGTGAAGCTCGCTTCCAGGAGTTGAAGGAGAAGCTGACCACCGCCCCTGTGTTGACTCTACCTTCTGGCAATGAGGGTTTCATGATATTCACTAATGCTTCCAAGATGGGACTTGACTGTGTGTTGGAACAGAATCGGCACGTGGTTGCATATGCTTCCCGAAAGATCAAGCCCAATGAGGTGAATTATCTGACACATGACCTAGAGCTATCTGCTATTATCCATGCCTTGAAGATATGGCGGCATTACCTGTACGGTGCTACCTTCGAGATCTTCACCGACCATAAGAGCTTAAAGTACCTACTAATACAGAGAGACCTGAACCTACGACAACGACGATGGATGTAGTATATGAAGGATTACGACTTCACCATCGCCTATCATCCTAGTAAGGAGAATGTCGTAGCGGATGCTTTGAGTCAGAAACAGCTTAAGTGTGCAGTTGTTTTGTCCAGTCAATGGAAGAGTTTGGAGGAGCTCATGGAGTGGAGTGCACAACCCTTAGAGGACCGAGTTCATTTGGCTAATATCCAGATTCAATCTGAGTTGGTAAGTGAGATCATAGCAACACAGTTGACCAGTGAGGAGCTGGACAAGATGAAAGGTTTAATGATGAAGCCACAGAATTGTATATCTGTGGGAGTAGACAGAGGAATCAGGTTTGAGAATTTCATATGGGTTCTGACAGATTCGTCGATAAAGGAACGTATCTTGCAAGAGGCTCATGGATCCAAATACATAGTGCATCCAGGAACTACTAAGATGTTTAAAGACTTGCAAAGGTTTTTCTGGTGGCCAGGAATGAAAAAAGACATTGTGGCATGTGTGGCCAGCTGTCTTACGTGCCATATGGTGAAGGATGAACACCAACGACCCGACAGGCTTTTACAGTCGATAGATATTCCAAGATGGAAATGGGAGCAGATTACCATGGATTTTGTGGTAGGTCTACCCAAGACCAGGAAAGGTCATGATGCGATATGGGTCGTGGTAGATTGTCTTACCAAGTCATCACACTTCATTGCCTTAAAGACCACTACAAAAGTGTCAGACCTAGTTGAGATGTATATCCGAGAGATAGTTCATTTGCATGGCGTGCCCGGTTCCATCATCTCGGATAGAGACCCAAAGTTTACTTCCAAGTTGTGGAAGCAAGTTCAAGAGGAACTTGGTACCAGGTTGAAGTTTAGTATTGCTTATCATCCCCAGATGGATGGTCAGTCAGAAAGGACGATCTAGACATTAGAAGATCGGTTGAGAGCTTGTGTGATCGATTAGGGTGGCTCATGGGAGTAGTACCTACCTTTACCTAAGTTTGCCTACAACAATAGCTACCAATCCAGTATCATGATGCCTCTGTATGAAGCTTTGTTCGGGAGACTGTGTCGATCCCCACTTCACTGGGATGATGTGGGTGAGAGGAACCTGTTGAGGTCAGATGAGCTCCAAGTGTATGCTGATAAAGTTTCTTTGATCAAGAAAAGGCTGAAGAGAGCCCATGATTGACAAAAGGTGTATGTTGATGCAAAGCAGACTGATGTGCATTTCATTGTTGGAGAGCATGTGTTTTTGAAAATTTGACTGCTCCAAGCTATAGCTAAGAATAGAGGAAAGCTGAGTCCCCGATACGTGGGTCTGTTTGAGGTGTTAGAACAGATTGGTGAATCTGCATATCATTTGGCGTTACCCCCTCAGTATAGCATGATGCATGATGTGTTTCACGTGTCCAACCTGAAGCGATATGTGCAAGATTCAAGCCATGTGCTGAGCATTGAACCTATCGAGCTTCAAGGGAAGCTGACTTATCCTGAGACACCTTTGCGGATTCTAGATACCAAGGTGAAAGAGCTCAGATGCAAGAATATAGAGATGGTAAAGGTTCTTTGGAGGCATCATGGAGAGGATGAGGCCACATGGGAGCTGAAGGCGGACATGGAGAAAGCATTCCCTAATTTGTTTGATTGATTGCTTGAATTTTGAGGACAAAATTCCTATAAGGAGGGGAGGATGTTATAACCTCAAATTTCCTAAGTATGTAATAAAAGATGTAATTCTCTTTTAAATAATAAATGAAATCTATTTTTGATTTGTGATGGATTTCATGTGAAATGGCCTTGATTGATTGATAATGGGCTTTTTTGGCCATTGAGCCCAATTGTAAAGAAAGGAGAAATAAAAAGGAAAAGGATTTAATTAATAAAAGGAGAATATGTCAAATAGACTTTTATAAGAGGATAAAGGCAAATAGATATTTCCCAAGGTGGGAATTCATGACTTTAGGTTTTCTTGAGGTCTAAGGGACCCAAAATAACAAGATAATGGCAAAGGGAAAAGAAATACTAATTAAATTTTGGATTAATTGATGGATAACTTGGGAGGGAAGGAAACCTTCCTATCCGTTGGAATTTGTTTCCCAATTTGATAAATAGTTAGATAATTTCAAGACGAAATTTTCCTTAAAATTTGAGACAAAAACGAGATATGATTTAGGAGATATGAATTTCTCAAGTTATCTCCAAAATATGAAATTATTTTGATAATAGGAAAATGATTTTCCTTTTGGATGATCGCATGCAATGAGAACCGTTGGATCTCGATCCAACATTGGTCACTCATTGTCTAAGTCCCACACAGACTGGAACTCTGGCGAGTTGCAGATGGATTTTCCCTCTCAAATTCCTCATGATCCAGAGCATTTGCAAGCCAGTTGTTGTTTCCTTCGAGTTCATGAGAGGAAACCGATGAGAACCATCCCTACGTTGTAGGGGTTTGGTCGTCGTTTGGGGAAGTTCCCAAATCTCGTGAACCTATCTTCAACCCTATATATAGGGGAGGGTGAGGGAGGGTATCAGCACGCCTATTTGCTACCCTAAAAACTACGGCTGGTTGCAAGGAGTGTTCTCATGCCTCCAATTGCTCCTTTCACCCTGACCTGCACCCCTATCTTCTCGGCAAGCCTCGCCGGAGTCTGGTGAGTAGGAGGAGGTCACGGTGTGTGCTTTGCGCCCAATTGAACCCGTAGACGAGTTCGGTGGAGGGAGGCGGAGCTCCCTGACCCTTTGGCGTGCTCGCAGGTGGACGAGATCGAGAAGTCAACCCCGAGGTTGACCGCAGTCTCGTTGTGCTTGGACGCGAAGAAGAAGAAGACCCCGGGGTCTTTTACCAAACTGCCCCTCCGTGTCTTCTGTCCATGTAAGGATATTCTAGTTTATTCGCATACTTTAGAACATAGAATAGGCGCATGAATCATGAGCCGTTGGATCCTTAGTGGACCCGCGGACCATGGATCAAGCGATCCCCATTTTTCTAAGGATTAAAAAATAAATCAGAAAAAAGATTTTCTTTGCAAAAATCATATCTTTTACTAGAAAACTCAGATGAGAAAAGTTTATCATGAAACTTGATCAGAAAAATATGAGGGATAAGTTAAAAATGTTTGGAAGCCTAAATCAGTATCTTTTTGTAAAAGTGTATAATTTTGAGAAAAAGTATTAATTTATGGTTAGAAACCCTAATTGATGATAAAGGGTAGATTTAATAGTACAAATAAGTTAATTTGAGCATGGTTAACATGTTTAATGATAAAGATGAATATTAACCAATTTTGAAGATGAAATTGCAAGATTTAGGGTTTTTAACCTAATATGATGGTTAATATACTTAGAAACCCTAAATAGGAGAAAAAGGAAAGAAAAGTGCTTGTAATCCAAAATTAGGGTTTCATGTTGCTAAAAGATGATCTTAGGATCTTTTGTGAAAGAAAGATGAGATAATTAGGGTTTGTGAGTAATTTTATAAAATTAGGGTTTAAAATAATAAAAATGAAGTGAAACCCTAATTGTAATCAAAACCCTAAAAAGGACTAGTAACCCTAGGAAACAACTAGGATTAATAGACCATGATGGCCTGATTATTGATAGGAAATTGGGTGCATATTTCAGGATCAACTTGTGTGTGTGCTTGCTTGGTTCCTTGCTTGGTTGAATTATTTCTGCACTCAAGTCATCTTGACAGGTATGTGGTTAATTATGGTTAATCACATTAGTTTTCCCGAAGATTTTTCATATGGTTAATCAGTTTGAATGCAACCTATCAGTTTGGATGTTCATACTTGCAAATTATAAAGTCACTATGATTATCACAATTGTAATATAAATGTGTATTCTCACACCTACATGCCACCCTGATGGATGATGCAAAAAGATCAAGCCCAGGAGGGAAGACCAATGGGCATCATGAGAGGTGACCCCAGACACCAAGCTCGGGAATGAGAAGGTGGTCTATGTTGCATGACTAATGGGCACCATGAGGGGTGACCCCAGGTACCAAGCTCGGGATTGATAAGGTGGCCTTAGGTCAATGGCAAAAGAGAAACCCTAGAGGGGGTATTCGAGGGTTAGGGAAAAAGCGGTGGAGAATGACACATTGAAAACGTAAATTGGCTTGTTAATTACCTTGATTGTGATAATTAGTTTGTTAGCCATATTTGTGAAATTTTTTGTTGTCCCCACATACCTACATATTCTTATATGCTGACATACGTTTTGTTTGTCGGCGTTTTAGGTATAATCTTGAAAAGCACAAACAGTAAAGTGACACATTATGAAAATAAGAAATAAAGTGTAAGGAGGATTAGATAGAAGAGATTCAAGTAGTGGATAGAAATAGATTTCCAAAGTTTTTAAAAGGTATGCAAAGTTTTATTTTATACCAGATTTAAGTTTAGTTGGTAAAATTTCATAAATATTATTGATTAATTTCGAACCTTGATCCGGTTTATTGAGATAACAGCTCTAACCTCTTGGTCTCCCTTAATTGGGGGTTATCGGGAGGCGGGGTCGTTACATTTGGTATCAGAGCATAGGTTCCTCATTTAATCTTTAATAATTATTAAATTTTACAAATTCTATAGAACCGAGGGAGTTATTAGAGGATTTTTCAAAAGGCAGAGGTGTCTAGCAAAGGATCACGTCCGGGGGATGGCAATATTTTCCTCTGCACCGCTAGTCAAAATAAGAGGACTCCCGGATTTGTGTGACTGCATGGTTTATGTCTTAGGATTTGACTCGAAATAAGATACCTTTAGGACTCTCTCATCTTGTTCATCCCTTCTCAACTCAAATGTTGTTAAGGATTTTAAGGATTAGGATTTCCTCTCTCTTCCTCACCCTCTTGAGGTATGGGTAAAGTTGATAAGATTTAAGGAATCCTCCACCAAATTAATAAAAGATACGTAATTAATATATCATCGAAATAAGTATAAATGGTTAAGTATAGACTAAAAGTCTGTTTGTGTGCTTATTTAGATGGCTCGTACAAAGATTGTGGCTATCCCGGTTACCACCAATGGTGGTGGGCCTCCCCGCAAAGAGAATGGGTCTTCTAAGAAGAGGAACCATGGTGGTGAAACCTCAAAGAAGAGAAAGAGACATGAAGAAACTGCACATGAGGGCCCCAACCCTGAACCAATACCCTTCAACAACCTTGAACAAGAGGAGGGACCGGGATATGAGGAACAACATGTATACGAGGAGGTAGCCAAGATGGAGGAGGATCAGGCTGGTGGTCCGGAACTGACTATGGTAGTCCACACTACGGATGCGGTGTGGATGGAGCAACAGAAATGGCTGACTGAGGCTATCCGTGCCTTAGCCCTCAGGGATATAGCTAGAGATGAGAATGGCGAGCCACTACCTGTTCGTCCTCGACTGGGGGCCACCATCTTGGACTTCATCAATCTGAACATCGAGAAGTTCGGGGGAGAAGATAAGTCTGAAATGGTCAACAAGGCGGAGGCTTGGCTGCTTGCGGTTGAGAATGGATTCTGTATGCTCAAGGTGCAACCCAATAAGAAGGTTCTCTTTGTTGCTCACCTATTGGAAGGTGCAGCCAAGATATGGTAGGAGAACCATATCATAGGAAGAGACTTAAGCGAAGAACGTATGGTGTGGACCGATTTCAAGACCATCTTCACCGCCATATTCATCCCCGTCTTAGCCAAGAAGGAGAAGGAAAGAGAGTTCACTAACATGACTTAAGGAAGCTCGTCAGTTGTGGACTTTGGTCACAAGTTCCGCATCTTGGAATGTTTCGGTCACATGATGGATGAAGAAAGGAGGGTGGACCACTTCATAGAGCATCTGCACCCTGCCATCAAGCCTCATGTGATGGCTAGTAAGTCGAAGACCTTCTCTGAAGCCTACAACACCTCCTTGGACATGGAAAGGATGGTGATGCTCGCATAGAATCCCTCCAAAGGATACCTAGGTTTCACTGAAGGAGCTCAAGGGCAGAGGAATGAACACAAGAAGGGGCAAGGGCGCAACCACAACAAAAGCAAGCATGGGCACAAAGGCAAGCCCCGTGGTCACCTCCAGTAGTGTCGCACCTACAGACGAACACATCCTGGAAAGCGCTGCTTTGAGAAGAAGGTGTGTTACAGATGTCAGCAAAAGGGACACTTCATCGCCAACTGCCCTCATCCCGACCCAAGGGGACCTTTGGGATCACAACCCATGGCAGCACAACCAGTGGCTGCAACACCTCCAGCAAGAACACCAGTCGGAGCACCCCCATTTGGAGAGAGGAGGCAAGATAGAGTGTTTTCCATTGACAATGAAGAAGCGTAGGCGATTTCTAATAAGTTGATCGAGGGTAATAACCCCTAGAGTTTTCCTTTTAGTTCAGTAGATCATGTAGTAGTTTTCTGATATGGCGTAAACTATGTAGGCCTTTTGGAAGTCATGGGACAAAATGTAAAAGCACTCTTTGATTCTGGTTCTACTAATACTTTTATTTCAAGAAATCTGGAAACTATGCTTTGTTTGGATATTAAGGATTTGGGTTATGTTTTGGATGTCACAACCCCGAGTGGTCATATTTATACATCTCTTTTGAAAATCCCCATCTTTCCAGTAAAGTATATGAACCACGAGCTTCCCACTGACTTCATCCTTCTTGATATGAATGATTTTGATGGAATCGTCGGTATGGATTGGCTTTCCACCTACAGAGCCCAGATTGACTGTAGAGAGAAGAAGATTCTTATTAGGAAAACTGGCCATCCACACTTCACCATTCGAGGAAGGAAGGGTGTGATAACCAGCCTTTATGTGTCCTCCTTGAAAGCTAAACTGATGCTATCCCAAGGTTGTCGAGCCTACCTAGCCATAGTTATCGTACATGAGGTTAAGGGGTGATCCTTAGAAGAGATAGAGGTGGTTTGGGAGTATGCGGATGTGTTTTCGAATGATCTACCAGGGATTCCCCTTGAGAGGGAGGTAGATTTCTCCATCAAATTAGCTCCTGGGACTAACCCTATATCTAAGGCACCCAATAGAATGGCCCCTGTAGAGTTGCTTGAGTTGAAAACCCAGTTGCAGGAGTTGTTGGATAAAGGCTTTATCCGACCCAGTACATCACCTTGGGGAGCACCAGTCCTCTTTGTGAAGAAGAAGGATGGGTCACTTCAGATGTGTATTGACTATCAGATGATCAACCAGGAAACCATTAAGAACCAGTATCATTTGCCTAGAATAGATGACCTATTTGACCAACTCAAATCAGCTCGAGTCTTTTCCAAGACCGATTTGAGGTCAGGATACCACCAGGTAAGAGTAAGGAATGAGGATATACCCAAAACAGCTTTTTGAACCCGATATGGTCACTATGAGTTTGTGGTCATGCCATTTGGATTATCCAATGACCTAGTGTCTTTATGAACCTCATGAACAGTGTGTTCCAGCCTTTCCTTGACTCTTTTGTGATAGTGTTCATAGATGACATTTTGGTATACTCGGATGACCTAGCCCAACACCGTGACCACTGGGTAGAGTCCTTGATATCCTGAGAAAGCATAAGTTTTTTGGAAAGTTCTCGAAATGTGAGTTTTGGTTGGACCAAGTCATGTTTCTTGGACACATAATCTCAAGAGGAACAATCGATGTAGATCCAGCCAAAGTATCGGCAGTTCGAGACTGGCCGACACCAAAGAACCCCTCTGAGATTCGCATCTTCTTGGGGTTGGCTGGATATTATCGACGCTTCATCAAGGATTACTCAAAGACTGTGTTGTCACTGACCATGTTAACCCAGAAGGATGTGAAGTTTGTGTGGTCTGACATATGTGAAGCTCACTTCCAGGAGTTGAAGGAGAAGCTGACCACCACCCCTGTGTTGACTCTACCTTCTGGCAATGAGGGTTTCATGATATTCACTAATGCTTCCAAGATGGGACTTGACTGTGTGTTGGAACAGAATTGGTACGTGGTTGCATATGCTTCCCGACAGCTCAAGCCCAATGAGGTGAATTATCTGATACATGACCTAGAGCTATCTGCTATTATCCATGCCTTGAAGATAGCGGCATTACCTGTACGGTGCTACCTTTGAGATCTTCACCGACCATAAGAGCTTAAAGTACCTACTGATACAGAGAGACCTGAACCTACGACAACGACGATGGATGTAGTATATGAAGGATTACGACTTCACCATCACCTATCATCCTGGTAAGGCGAATGTTGTAGCGGATGCTTTGAGTCAGAAATAGCTTAAGTGTGCAGTTGTTTTGTCCAGTCAATGGAAGAGTTTGGAGGAGCTCATGGAGTGGAGTGCACAACCCTTAGAGGACCGAGTTCGTTTGGCTAATATCCAGATTCAATCTGAGTTGGTAAGTGAGATCATAGCAACACAGTTGACCAGTGAGGAGCTGGATAAGATGAAAGGTTTAATGATGAAGCCACAGAATTGTCTATCTGTGGGAGTAGACAGAGGAATCAGGTTTGAGAATTTCATATGGGTTCTGACAGATTCGTCGATAAAGGAACGTATCTTGCAAGAGGCTCATGAATCCAAATACATAGTGCACCCAGGAACTACTAAGATGTTTAAAGACTTGCAAAGGTTTTTCTGGTGGCCAGGAATGAAAAAAGACATTGTGGCATGTGTGGCCAGCTGTCTTACGTTCCATATGGTGAAGGATGAACACCAATGACCCGACGGGCTTTTACAGTCGATAGAGATTCCAAAATGGAAATGGGAGCAGATTACCATGGATTTTGTTGTAGGTCTACCCCAGACCAGGAAAGGTCATGATGCGATATGGGTCGTGGTAGATCGTCTTACCAAGTCAGCACACTTCATTGCCTTAAAGACCACTACAAAAGTGTCAGACCTAGTTGAGATGTATATCCGAGAGATAGTTCATTTGCATGGCGTGACCGGTTCCATCATCTCGGATAGAGACCCAAAGTTTACTTCCAAGTTGTGGAAGCAAGTTCAAGAGGAACTTGGTACCAGGTTGAAGTTTAGTATTGCTTATCATCCCCAGATGGATGGTCAGTCAGAAAGGACGATCTAGACATTAGAAGATCGGTTGAGAGCTTGTGTGCTCGATTGGGGTGGCTCATGGGAGTAGTACCTACATTTACCTAAGTTTGCCTACAACAATAGCTACCAAGCCAGTATCGGGATGCCTCTGTATGAAACTTTATTCGGGAGACTGTGTCGATCCCCACTTCACTGGGATGATGTGGGTGAGAGGAACCTGTTGAGGTCAGATGAGCTCCAAGTGTATGCTGATAAAGTTGATTTGATCAAGCAAAGGCTGAAGAGAGCCCATGATCGACAAAAGGCGTATGTTGATGCAAAGCGGACTGATGTGCATTTCATTGTTGGAGAGCATGAGTTTTTGAAAATTTGACTGCTCCAAGCTATAGCTAAGAATAGAGGAAAGCTGAGTCCCCGATACGTGGGTCTGTTTGAGGTGTTAGAACAGATTGGTGAATCTACATATCATTTGGTGTTACCCCCTCAGTATAGCATGATGCATGATGTGTTTCACATGTCCAACCTGAAGCGATATGTGCAAGATTCAAGCCATGTGCTGAGCATTGAACCTATCGAGCTTCAAGGGAAGCTGACTTATCCTGAGACACCTTTGTGGATTCTAGATACCAAGGTGAAAGAGCTCAGATGCAAGAATATAGAGATGGTAAAGGTTCTTTGGAGGCATCATGGAGAGGATGAGGCCACATGGGAGCTGAAGGCGGACATGGAGAAAGCATTCCCTAATTTGTTTGATTGATTGCTTGAATTTTGAGGACAAAATTCCTATAAGGAGGGGAGGATGTTATAACCTCAAATTTCCTAAGTATGTAATAAAAGATGTAATTCTCTTTTAAATAATAAATGAAATCTATTTTTGATTTGTGATGGATTTCATGTGAAATGGCCTTGATTGATTGATAATGGGCTTTTTTGGCCATTGAGCCCAATTGTAAAGAAAGGATAAATAAAAAGGAAAAGGATTTAATTAATAAAAGGAGAATATGTCAAATAGACTTTTATAAGAGGATAAAGGCAAATAGATATTTCCCAAGGTGGGAATTCATGACTTTAGGTTTTCTTGAGGTCTAAGGGACCCAAAATAACAAGATAATGGCAAAGGGAAAGGAAATACTAATTAAATGTTGGATTAATTGATGGATAACTTGGGAGGGAAGGAAACCTTTCCATCTCCCAAATTTGATAAATAGTTAGATAATTCCAAGACGAAATTTCCCTTAAAATTTGAGACAAAAACGAGATATGATTTAGGAGATATGAATTTCTCAAGTTATCTCCAAAATATGGAATTATTTTGATAATAGGAAAATGATTTTCCTTTTGGATGATCACATGCAATGAGAACCGTTGGATCTCGATCCAACGTTGGTCACTCATTGTCTAAGTCCCACACGGACTGGGACTCTGGCGAGTTGCAGATGGATTTTCCCTCTCAAATTCCTCATGATCCAGAGCATTTGCAAGCCAGTTGTTGTTTCCTTCGAGTTCATGAGAGGAAACCGATGAGAACCATCCCTACTTTGTAGGGGTTTGGTCGTCGTTTGGGGAAGTTCCCAAATCTCGTGAACCTATCTTCAACCCTATATATAGGGGAGGGTGAGGGAGGGTATCATCACGCCTGTTTGCTACCCTAAAAACTACGGCTGGTTGCAAGGAGTGTTCTCATGACTCCAATTGGTCCTTTCACCCTGACTTGCACCCCTATCTTCTCGGCAAGCCTCGCCGGAGTCTGGTGAGTAGGAGGAGGTCACGGTGTGTGCTTTGCACCCAATTGAACCCGTAGACGAGTTTGGTGGAGGGAGGCGGAGCTCCCTGACCCTTTGACGTGCTCGCAGGTGGACGAGATCGAGAAGTCAACCCCGAGGTTGACCGCAGTCTCGTTGTGCTTGGACGCGAAGAAGAAGAAGACCCTGTGGTCTTTTACCAAACTGCCCCTCTGTGTCTTCTGTCCATGTAAGGATATTCTAGTTTATTCGCATACTTTATAACATAGAATAGGCGCATGAATCATGAGCCGTTGGATCCTTAGTGGACCCGCGGACCATGGATCAAGCGATCCCCATTTTTCTAAGGATTAACAAATAAATCAGAAAAAAGATTTTCTTTGCAAAAATCATATCTTTTACTAGAAAACTTGGATGAGAAAAGTTTATCATGAAACTTGATCAGAAAAATATGAGGGATAAGTTAAAAATGTTTGGAAGCCTAAATCAGTATCTTTTTGCAAAAGTGTATAATTTTGAGAAAAAGTATTAATTTATGGTTAGAAACCCTAATTGATGATAAAGGGTAGATTTAATAGTACAAATAAGTTAATTTGAGCATGGTTAACATGTTTAATGATAAATATGAATATTAACCTATTTTGAATATGAAATTGCAAGATTTAGGGTTTTTAACCTAATATGATGGTTAATATACTTAGAAACCCTAAATAGGAGAAAAAGGAAAGAAAAGTGCTTGTAATCCGAAATTAGGGTTTCAGGTTGCTAAAAGATGATCTTAGGATCTTTTGTGAAAGAAAGATGAGATAATTAGAGTTTGTGAGTAATTTTATAAAATTAGGGTTTAAAATAATAAAAATGAAGTGAAACCCTAATTGTAATAAAAACCCTAAAAAGGACTAGTAACCCTAGGAAACAACTAGGATTAATAGACCATGATGGCATGATTATTGATAGGAAATTGGGTGCATATTTTAGGATCAACTTGTGTGTGTGCTTGCTTGGTTCCTTGCTTGGTTGAATTATTTCTGCACTCAAGTCATCTTGACAGGTATGTGGTTAATTATGGTTAATCACATTAGTTTTCCCGAAGATTTTCTAGATGGTTAATCGCTTTGAATGCAACCTATCAGTTTGGATGTTCATACTTGCAAATTATAAAGTCACTATGATTATCACAATTGTAATATAAATGTGTATTATCGCACCTAGCTACATGCCACCCTGATGGATGATGCAAAAAGGTCAAGCCCAGGAGGGAAGACCAATGGGCACCATGAAAGGTGACCCCAGACACCAAGCTCAGGAATGAGAAGGTGGTCTATGTTGCATGACTAATGGGCACCATGAGGGGTGACCCTAGGCACCAAGCTCGAGATTGAGAAGGTGGCCTTAGGTCAATGGCAAAAGAGAAACCCTAGAGGGGGTATTCCAGGGTTAGGGCAAAAGCAGTGGAGAATGACACATTGAAAACGTAAATTGGCTTGTTAATTAATTTGATTGTGATAATTAGTTTGTTAGCCATATTTGTGAAATTTTTTGTTGTCCTCAAATACCAGCATATTCTTATATGTTGACCGATGTTTTGTTTATCGGCGTTTTAGGTACAATCTTGAAAAGCACAAATAGTAAAGTGACACATTGTGAAAATAAGAAATAAAGTATAAGGAGGATTAGATAGAAGAGAATCAAGCAGTGGATAGAAATAGATTTCCAAAGTTTTTAAAAGGTATGCAAAGTTTTATTTTATACCAGATTTCAGTTTAGTTGGTAAAATTTCATAAATACTATTGATTAATTGTTGAACCTTGATCCAGTTTATTGGGATAACGACTCTGACCTCTTGGTCTCCCTTAATTGGGGGTTACCGGGAGGCGAGGTCGTTACATTCTCATTCCTTACTCAAAAAAGAAGTCACCCACAGAGCATCAGTATACTTACACAATTGCTTAAGGGAGTCTCATAGCTTTGTTCTTTGGTTATCATCGTTGGAGCTAGATGGAAACTCCCTACTCATCCTCTGATGAAAACTTAGGATGGACGACCTCCAATGGACCTTTTCTCATCCACCTATAGATGAATCTCTTATGACATCTATTGATGTATTTTTAGCATTCACCTTCTGATGGGACTTGCACTTCCACAGCCAATGACCTCTCAGTGTCCTCAACCAATGACAATGCAGACTCCTTCCATTGAGGGAACCATTGTGTGTCCATATATCTACAAGACTCTAGAGTTGCAAGACTCCTCGTATTACTCCTACATCCTTCCTCCTATTTATGATGGTCGACATGTTAATTGTAGGTAGCTGGGGAGTGTTCCAAGCCCTAGTCCTTTGCCTATAAATACAATGCAATGACCTCCAAAAAAATGGACCCCAGTCTAGATGTTTTCTGACTGCCGCAATCCCTACACAACATCACGTCTCCAACTTCTATCAACCATATCCATTGGTTGATAACCACATCAACTAACGAACCCCTTCCACCATCACCATCCACCTACTCTACCTTCACAACAGATCCATCCAATCTATGAAGAAGAAAGACATCATCATTGAAAACATGTTCGACGAATGTCAAGAGTGATCTAGCAACTGCATCAACCAACATCGTCTCCAAGCTCAAAGATAGGCACTCAAGCACCATGACTTCTCATTAGTCATCTACTATGGCAATGGCTTTCTTTCCTTCTTCCATAGTTAATTTTGTTATTGGTGCAATGAGCAAGTAGTCCAATTGCTAAGTGCATGGAGTAGCTCTACTGTCTATTTTTTCTCTACTTCAATGACTTTTATGAGAACCATGCTATGTTATGGAGAAAATATTTTATACTTGCAAATCTTGTTTGGACAACTATTTTGCATGTTCATCATACCTTATATGTAAAGAACTTTGAATATTAGATCCAGGATATCATTTTTTCATGTTAAGCCTCTGACAATTACTTTGGATATGTATTTTTTGAGGCGATAGGTAAATGATCTCTAGGTAATGTGATGGCAAGCTTAGAGTAATATATGTCTGATTTTAATCCTAACGTCAAAAGTGTGATTTAACCAACCTAAAAATATGTATTTCATTCTTATTATAATGCAATGGGAGAGTGAATAGGTAGCAGTGGTGAACCCCATATACCATGGTGTTTCCATCCATTCATAAAAAAACCTTAATCCAACCTTTTTTGTTATTTGTAACTTAGTTTAATCGAACCAAATCAAACTCTTATGTTAAATATTAGTTCTTTCTTGGTTATGTCAACCACATAACTCTTAGACACATTGTCCTTTGGGCTCGATCTTGAACTATACTATGATAATATACATATGCTTCCAATTGGGAATGTAGTACGTTATGTATAGGTAAAACCTAAAGATTTCATCCCTAGTTAATTTTACTGTGAGATTAAATCTTACATTAGTGATGCAGGAAATGGAAATGAGAAAGAGAAGACCATTTCAAAAAAGACCAAGGCATCATCACCAATATCTCAACAAGATCCTCTCAGGAGGCAAATAGTGATGTGTCACTACCAGGAAGAATATGTTTGGTAAAAGTGACCCTAACTGCTATTTCAACCTATATAATGTAGACAGTTAGACTACTAATGAATATGTGTGATAAGGTGGATAGAGTGGTGAGGATATTCATCTAGGGAGGAGGGCACAAAAAGCATCGGGTGCGTTTGATCGCATGGTAGGCGGTAATGAATAATAAATGCAATGGAAGTTTGGGCGTGAAGTCTATGAGAGAGTGGAACAGAGCTCTCATGGCTAGAAATGCTTGGGAAATCAAATTCAACTGAATGGGTACTTGGGTGGAGGGCATCTGAAACAAGTATAAAAGATATACTAGATAGGTGGGAAAACCAACTACACCTTTTTGGAGATTTTCCTATGAGGGCATGGAGTATGTGGATAACCACAACTCACACATCATTTGCAATGGTAAGGACACATGCTTCTAGAGTGAGACCCTATCAGGACCTTATCGGTGAGACACTTGTTAACCCACTATAAGAGATCCTTGATCTCAACATGGAAGGTGTCACTAATAATGAAGGTATGTGGGATGACAAATTTCTATTTGTGTACTTCCAAAAGGAGGTTATCTCAAAAATCTGCAAGATTAACCCCCCTTAGTGGGATGGTTGGGATGGAACTTAAGATGGAAACTTCTCTACAGCCTTGGCTTATAGACTGATGTAGAGGGGTACACATCCTAGCAGGACTGGGTGTTGGGACAAACTATGGAAGTCAAAGAACCCAAAAAAGATCAAAATATTCTACTAGATAGCTTGTTGTGGGGATCTATACTTACCAATAAGAGGAGGCTACTACGTCATATGAAGATAAATGATAAATGCCACATGTGTTGTCTAGAGGATGAATCCACCATACACGTCTTAAGGGGTTATCCCAAGGTGGTGGAAGTGTGTAACCACCTGAGGATTAAATAGATAAGCTCCAAGTTTAGGTCATGCAATCTGGAAGTCTAGACAAGCAGATGCCTAAAACTATGTGAGTAGGAAAGGATCCTTGCCCTCGTCACTGTATGGTACATGTGGTTCTATAGAACCAGAAGATCTTTGATGACAAGGAGCAATCTCTGGAGCAGCTGAGATGTTACATTGTTAATGAAGTCTTGAACATTAAAAGAGAATGGGAAAGGAAAACTTATAAGATCAAAAGCTCGTATAGATGTTGGAGTCCCCCCTTGAGGATGGTTTAAGCTAGATATTGATGCTACGATAGGAAGAGGGGGAGCGGCTTCAGCATTGGTGATCAGAGATAAATCTGGAAGTTGGATCTTTGGCTAAGGTAAGAGAACCATGACCACCATTATGGTAGCTGCAAAGTTAGAAGTTATATAGAAGGTGTTGATTATGGATAACAGTCTAAAATTGGAGATGATTATAATGGAAAGCGATAGTTTTAAAAGTTGTACATTGGATTTGCTCAAATGAACTTGGCACTCCTTCCCATAGGCAGATCCTATATATCAATCAAACCCGAGCATCTAAGGTGAAGTTTGTTGTCTTCAAGTTTTTTATAACAACACAAACTAGGTGGTTGATAGCATGGCAAAATACCATCTAAAATCATAGAGGTCTTTCGAACTATGACAGACCATCGAAGGGACTCCCCAATATTTTGGAGTCTAATTTCCCTACTTGAGGTGTTATGCATTCCCCTATTTAGGAAGAGGACAGGGGTTGCAATTGACTAAGGTTCTTGTGTCTATACAAGGAGGAAGTAATGAATAAAAGGGAATCCTAACTTCCCAAAAAAATTGAGTTCTTCACTGTCCAAACTGGTAACATATCTGGTTTTGAATACCATGGTATGACATGTGTATACTTACAATGATAAAAATATCAATTATACATTTTATTCTTTTTCCAAAATAAATACTAACACCTCTAGTCGTATCGTTGGCATGCCGAATAATTTATTCCAACCTAAAATATTTCAAAAGTTGATGTATTTTACTTGAATTGATCATTTTAATTGCTTCCAAAGTGATTTATAAGTGGGTCAAGCTAGCCTAGAGTGGGTCATGTTCTAATTAGATCTAAAAAGAACATCAAAAATAGAATTTTATGCATGCCATTTAAGGCTATTCATAAGAAAGTAATACAAACTATGGAAATGCAACTGGGATATTTGAGTTAGAAGATTGACATGCTATAGCTCAAAATAAATCTTGTGTCCAAAATTCAGTATGTTACAACATACTAGTTGTATCAAGTGGTACTCTACCTATGTGAATCAGACTGCTAATTATATTATTTGTTTATAGTTTTTGTTTGGATGTGAAAGAGGTTCAAATAATTAAATCAATGGCTTAATTGAAGTAAACAGTATAACCCGTGTTGCATGTAGTTTGAAGACTTGTTGTTTGTTACAAGCTGTTTGAATAGGTGATGTTTGTTTGAAAGTAATACCATTCACTCTTCAACTTGTTTACCACAAGCAACAAGGGCCCATTCTAGTTACAACAAGAGATACATTTTTTTCGTGAATTAGATGAACGGTTGAGTCATCTATTTATTTATATTTTGAATGTGAGGTTCATATGATCATATCAACAACCTATTTGACGCAAAAATATAGCACTTGTTTCATGTAAAATAAACACTTGCTTTTTGGTACAAGAAATCAGAATAGGGTATGCTTGTTTACAACAAACATCATTCCTTTTTATATTGCTTGCCACAAGTAGCAAGAGTTGATATTACCTACAAGAAGCCACATGTTATATGCATGAATCAAAACATTGATCATATGTACCATTGAATGTTGACACTCCTCATGTTAAGCATATGAAAATGGAGGAGCATGGCAGAATAAGAGAGAAAAATTAACTAAACTATAAGAGAAATATCAACACCAAATGGCTACACAACTTATCCAAAGGAAATATGAACAAGGTAAATTTTTGGAATCCAGATTATAAACTTAAAAGTTATAAACTATAAAAAATGATCCAAAACAGTAGCATAATATAGTTGATTTAACTTACCCTTGATTAGATCTAATCTTCCTAAAGTTAGACCTATATACCTAGCCCTAATTCCGCCTAACCATAATTAATTTGGCATAACTTGACCTAGATTATATGATATTTGTCCCAATTTCACTAGTAATGACGATATGAGACAAGATAAGCATGACATGATATGAGGTAAGATGATCATGAGATGAGATGAAAAGATATGGAGTAAAATGAGTTCTTTTGATCTAACATAAGATGACTAGATATAATGAGAAAATTTGTGATGGGATGAGCATAATTGACCTAATCTTGCCCCAATGAAACATAAATTGGACCTAACTAGGTCATAAATTAGGATTTTTTCTAAAGGGGCCTAGGTTCCCTTAGTTTTCCCAAAATGAACCTAAAGCAAACCTTGTTTTACCTAATTTAGTCCTAGGTTTACCTAAGTCGGACCTAATTACTAAATGAGTCTTAGGTTTGTGAGACCTAGTTTTACCAAATTGGATCTAGCTTCAAAACTAAAAGAAAATATTAATGATTCTATAATTAAACTATATAGTTCCAACGGTTAATAAAAATTTTAGAGTAGAATGAATGACATAGAAAACTAATTATTAGAGGAAGACTTACATCAACCTACAGATAAACCTTCTATAATTGTTGTTGTTTCTACTGTTATCTCTACTGGTGCTAGAACAAATGGTGTTGCTTCAATTGTTATTTTTGTGATTGGTGTGGTTGTTGTTGTTGCTAAAATCATCTCCCTGTAAGAGCCTAACACACCTAAATGAGTTTATTTTTGTCGAAATAGAGTGATTCTAGTATGATGAGACAAAGATGTTCAAAATGTGAAGAAAATATATAAAAGATAAAAAATTGAAGTAGGTAGCATCATGGCGAATTAGGTGAGACAAAAAAAATAAGTTGTCTTAACATAGTATGTGGTCACAACAAAGAGAAGATATGGTATGTAATGGCCTAGCTTTAGAATTTGCTACTGTAATGAGTAAGAAATGGAAATGGAATGAGGGGAAAGGGTACATAATTGTTATATAAGAAAACAATGATGGTTCTATACATGTATATGTAACGACTAACATTTATCATGTAGGTGTTGACAAAAAAGATGTTGTAGGTGTTACCCCTACATAGGAACCATGTCAAAAGGCTTCCCTTATTCCATAGACACCCCCATTTTACAAGAACATGTTTCTCCTTATATTTATCACATTCTTGTTGGTATGTATCCCCAGAGAGCCAATCATATGATGACTGTAATGGCATATCTTGTAAATGATTAATAATAAAGGAAATCTTCCAATTTATTATGCTTATTCAGTTATGATGTAATGATATAACATAATAAATGTCTAAAGAATGATATTTTCCAAAGATGTATGTCTTCATGTTGAGGACCTGGACGATGAGATCATACTAATGTCAAGAGTAGATGTATTCTTATTATGTCCCTAGTCGGATGTTATTATGGAAGGTTAATAGACAACAATAACACTTAAGACTAGAATTTGCATTGGTTGATGACAGAATCTCATTAGTCATGACATGGGATATCAAACTAAGTACATAGATATTTTTTAGAGAATAGTGTATCAGATAGATCCACCTTGAGAGTTACACATGGAACCATGATTGGCAGTCAGAGTCGTCTCTCATAGTGATGGTGGTGATTGTGGTTCTTAGGTCTGAAATCGCTACACTCATCATGTATCATTTGTTGTACTTTGACATCATCCACTGTGATCCTGAATAAGGGTTACCATAAAGGTGGTGCTCGGGTGCACTGTGACATATGGGGATGATTGTAACTGATGTAGATGGGATTTTTCCCTCCTACAGGAGTATGATATCCTACCCACTAGATAAGAAAGACCGAGAAATGCATGGCCATGGCGATGTGAGTCAATATGTGATATTGATCTTACACATATCTCATGCAATCTGCTCTAGTTCAAGGAACATGGATTGAATATTGAAGAGGATGATGATTCCATATCTCGAGTTCAATCTGGATATCAGAGACAAAGGAACTATACAATCACTGTAACATCAATCAAAGAAGATAGGTTAAGTTGTTCTCCAACTTCTCCAATTACTTGGGTAGCAATGAAGTCTTTCTAGATACCAATCATTACTTATTAAATCATAATATGATTATGAATATCACTACCAACATAGTTTGGAGCCTACCGGGTCACACATAGGATGTGTTGTGATAGGAGCATAATTGTGGACCTGATTGGAAATATTCTGAATTAAATTGATGACTAAATGTTTAGGTAATTCATTGGAATAACATTAGAATATAATTTGATTTAATTGATTAAAGTGTTTAAGCCAATTACTAGTTAAGTTGGCTGGCTATTCCTGAGTGAATGGGCTAGAGTCGGGTGATAAGAGTTAGTTAATTAATTAATATGATTAATTGGTTAATTAATAAATTCCTAATTATTCTTTTACTGGTCCACAAACGGCTTGTTTAAAAGGCAGTTGTAACCCTTTTGTTTACCTGAGGGTTTTGGAAAACTTTGCTTCCTTTCCTCTACTATTTATAGGGGTATGACGACTGGCTTTAGAGACACACTTAAAAATACTAATGCTCACACTTTTGTACGTGAACCCTAGCCGTCATCGTCCCCAAGGGAGAGAGAAGGAGAGAAACTGATGCTAGCACATCGTCAAGAAGAAGGGCTTACGAAGCGCGACATGAAGTTCCAATCCATCCATGTGGATGAAGTAGAGACGCAGGCGTTGAGTTTCATGCGTTCAGAGGATGGATGAAAATTGTTTGTACACACGAGGAGTGACACACATGACTGGGCAAAGGGACGTTGCCGAACTTGTTCCAAGATGAGGTATATCCATGCACCCACTTTTCGAATATATTGTTGTCGATGAGATCTACTCGTAAGGTATGTGGAGAAAAATGTTATTGTTTTTTATGCACCTATCACCTCTTCAAAGCTCAACAATTCTCTCTTTTTATCAAAGAATTGATAGTTGTTTAGGTCTCCTGGGACACCCCTCGCATATTAACAACTATCCATGACACTCTTTCTATATACAATTATACTGTTGACAAAAACTATGATGTCTCATTGCATCTTGGATTTAGGAACATCGCCCATAAAATGTTGGCCACTAGTCCATTCATGAGGACAATAGGCATTTTAACTAACTTTTGGTTCCCTGATGGGTTATATAATTTATCTTAGAATATTGAGTTATCACGTTGATTAGATTTTAAGTTTACAAAAGCTATTTAATTCTCCCAATTCATATGCAATGTCATACAAGACAAAAATTAAATACTTAGTTTTTATAGCATGATGATTCAATATTGTATGGATGAGATGGTTTAATATTGTATGGATGACTACATCATTGTTTCATTTTCTTATTCACAAACAATAATGGTCTAGAAATTAGAATAATGTTGGCTTTTATTAGCCTTTGTCACTACATATCTCCCATCTAGACTCGAAAGAGATATTATGGGGTTCATATTGAAGGTTTAACCCTCTACCCTCCCTTCTTCCTTAATTTAACATGACTTTCTTTGTTCTCCTTATGTGTCAAAAAGGGAGAGGTTTTTTCAAGAGTGGGATAAGAACTTCAGTCTTTCTTTACTTCTTCCTATGGATGTGCATATTGTAAAGAGGAACTAACTCTTACATTCACTCATTCTTAAGAATAGTTTGATCTACTTCCGTAGTTGGTGTAGAAACTAGACCTAGGAACTCTATTTTGCTCAAATAACATTTTTAGTGCCATACATTTGTGATAACAAGGCATATGAAGCACATAAATATTAAAAATATATGACTTGAGCATTGATTTATATTAGTTTGAAGCAACACACATCTCGTTAGTTGAGGTACATTTTTTTGAGAATGTCGTTCACTTCGCATTCTGATCTAAATGATTGTTCTCAATCTCTTAAGGTGTGCCATCTTGAACACCACCACTCTACACCCAAGGAGTGTATATAATTATACTTGATGATAGTATGCCCATGATTTTAACCTACATTTCTCAACGACCCCTACATGATAAGGAGACCTCTCCAACTAGAAGCAATTGTAAGTTGTTAACATACAAAACAACTATTCAAACAATGTAGGACCAAAGAGATGTGTGTATCATCGGAGTCAATAATAATCAATTGTCATCCTTCTTTCATAGTGCCTTAGTGCTTGAAGGGAGGGGTGTGACCTCCCTAGATATGGATTTTAGTGAATGCATGCATAGTAGTATCCTATTGCATCGACGAAAAGTCTAATATTGTTACTCTTAGCGGAAGCATAAGTCCCTATGTCAATCTTTCCTTTCAACCTTTTGAAATTGTTTGACTGGAAATCATATGTGTCCCCTAACCCAACACCATTGGCTTTGGTACCTTTAATTGTGATAGATGGTGATTAATTTGGAACTTCAATAGTAGGGAACATTTATCATTTGTAGTTATGTGTTTTTGTATAGATCCACGAGTCTATAGTAGCATTTTACTTGAATCTTAATCATAATCTCTAAATCCTCTTTATTACAATAAGGCACAACTTCTTACATACAGATTAACAACAATTGGAAAGATTTTAATTATTATTTTTATCCTATATTTAGCAAACTAATCCTTACTACTTCAACTTTCTTACATTCATTCATATTGTCTACTAGTTCTTCATCTATCAAAATGGAAGAGTGTCTATAAATTCCATCCATAACTTCAATCATTCTACCCAATCATACTAATCAAAGTAGCTTAGAGCATCAACTCAAATTAAGCATCAACTATCCCAAGCATGTAAGATGCCTAATTATCTGCTTGAAATATTTCCAAGCACAACATATCAAGATCAATGGTACAAAAGACCCATTGTAGTTTGGCAATTTTAGCCGAGTCGATGACAATGTCAACTAGCCACCTTGGCTAGGACTAGAGACCCACACTTTGGATTAGGATAGCTTCTAGTGGTTCCACTCATCATTATACTCGCATATGGAACTCGACTAACTGGAAAACTGTCTACGTCATCTAAATTACTAATGTTGATAATAACGTCTTTCGCCAGTCTCTATGCTCTTACCAATGTTAGATCTTCAGTAAGATCCATTATGATTTATGCTACTCAATAATGTAGTTAATACTTCCTAGGACTTGCTTACCCATACAAGTAAAGGTGCAATTGTTGCTTTGATTTAGCGTCGTTAGTGACAACCTAACAAATCATTGAATAAGATGTGTCTACCTCAAAAGACCGGTGATGGGTGGAGTTTACGGGTGAGAAGTCAAGCATGCAGAAGTGATGCAATGAGGAAACTCAAATTTGGACCATTAGTATCTCACTCCTAAGCCACTTCAGTCCTATATAACAACTCAATCATGCACTTGCACCACAAGATGGAGCTTAGCTCCACATCAATGTCCTTACTTTATGGTGCTCAGTTATAGAATTACAAATTCATCCTATTATCATTAAACTCAATTATAGAATTACAGACACACCCATCTTATTATATCACACTCAATTAGACTACACATCCGAGAATTATATAAATCATAGAATTACACGTTCCTCCCATTATTGCTAAATGCAAAAGTAGAACTACATGTCCCTGGGTATACACATGTAATGTTGCCACAAAGGGTGTTGCAAAGAGAGATGTATCACGTAATAGAATTATTTTGTGGATAAAAAATCAAAATAGCACACTTTGATAAAAATATGTACTAAAATAGCACCAAATCCATCTTAATTCCCGAAATAGCCCACTTTCAAGAGAAAGCGCCAACACTTTTGGCGTTTTACTGTTTCCAGGACCAAAAGCGCCAAAAAAATGGTGTTATACTGTTTCCAGGAGCAAAAGCGCCAAAAAATGGCATTTTCACCTGAAAACGCCAAAAATTAGGCATTTTTAATGTAAAACCGTAAAATTAAAAAACACCTACTTTTGGCATTTTTCAACTGAAAACGCCATTTTTTTTTGCGCTTTCAGTTGAAAACGCTATTTTTTTTGCACTTTTGCTTCTGGAAACAGTAAAACGTCTTTTTTTTTTACGCTTTTGGTCCTGGAAACAGTAAAACGCCTAAAGTGTTGGCGCTTTCTCTTGAAAGTGGGCTATTTCGGGAATTAAGATGTGTTTGGTGCTATTTCAGTACATATTTTTATCAAAGTGTGCTATTTGGGTTTTTTATCCTTATTTTGTCTTAGCTTGCTGAATAAACATGGTAGTGGTGGTTTTTTCAAATTCATAAGGGGACAAATCGAAGATACCAATTCCCATCCCTAAATCACAATAAGGTGCTAGCAAGAATACAGTGTAGTGGCAATCGCATGTTGCTAAAGGATATGGTGTAGTCCCTACCCCCATAATGCTAACTAGGAAGTCTCATGTTTGACTGTTACAAAAACTTGGATTATTATGAGACTTTCTTACTAGTATTATGGTTTTTGTCAACAATACATTGAGCAAGCTCTTGATTAACCTATCTGAGCACCTTGAAAGAGCTTTTCCCCCTTTGGGACTCATTGCATGACCCGAAGGCATGAACTAGCTCATTCATTTCCACACACCAATGATGCTTGAACAACTTTATTTAATAATGTCAATAGAAGATTCACTTTCGATAAGAAAGAGCTCTTCGAAAGGAAAAAAAATCATAATACAAATTTACAAACACCACAATTTACAAACACCAGCCTCTTATGGCTTTAACTTGGTTACAACAAAAAGGGCCTTCAAACCTACAGCACACTATCCTACCGAAGGCACAGGAACTGATAATTAGCATATACATCAAACAGAAAATTAGCACTTCCTTTTTCTTGATATACATTGTAGTCCCACATTAGTCTCCGGAGCAACTTCTTTTTGTTTTACAGTTATCCTCCGGGATCACAAACTGAAAGGTGAATCACAGTCACTACTACCTTAATCTTTGCCTTTGCTTTGTGCATTAGTTCCTGGCATTCCGTGAAACATGGTTTCTCGTGGATGAACAACTAGAATTCCACTCAGTTACATGTATCTACATAGCCTTTTGGTAACAGCAACATAACTGCATCAAGACAGGAAGCTTACAAATCCATTTTATTTGGTTGTTATAACTTTTATAGTCCAAAAGTTCCAATTAGCCCACCAACCCTTGGCCCACTTAAATTCATTCACCCTCCTTTTTAGACTTATGGTTTTTGTTCCCTTCTTCAAGGTAGCACCTTTTTCTTCTGAATTTGATCTGTCACCCTCCTTTGCAGTTTCCTCAGATGCATTGCACACCATCGGGGATCGCGGAACTCCTGTCTCTGTACTGGCAATTATATTTTTCACCATCTCCACAACTTCACTCATCCTTGGCCGGCTTTTGGAATGCTGACAAAGGCACTTGTTTGCTACCTTAGCAAGTTTCATTGCAGATTTCAGGGAGCGTTTCTCTTCAAGACTTTTGTCCATGATCAGGCGGAAACCCTTAGAATCAGACAGATAAGGTCTGACCCATTCCAGCATCTTTTGTTCCCCTTTAGGACGATTGCGATCAATTGGTGGCCGGCCAGTGATCAGCTCATAAAGAAAGACCCCATAGCTCCATATATCACTTCTAGCAGTGAGGCGGCCTGTGTGCACATATTCTGGGGCAGCATATCCAAGGGTTCCTACAACCTATTTAGATGCCATTTTTATTAGTCAATCACAAGAAACCCCAATAGCAGATATACTAAAACTACCAGTGTTGCTTGTGGCTGTATAAACAGTTAAATCCACATTTTACAATTAAACCAGTTTATAAAAGAGGGGACGCAACGGCATTTTGCCCTCTGGTTCTCGTCTTCTGGTATTTCTTTTCGCATTAGCAAGAGTATGAGCCGGTTAAAATTTACGTGTGTAGCTGACAAGGGATGAATTGCAACAGAAGAAGAAAAAATCATCAATCATCTATGTTAACCAAGGTCAAAAAACTTGGAAGCAGATTGGAAATAGGTTTGTAACTGTTCCCTCCGAAAACTACTAGCATTTTGCAGTGTGGAAATGCTCACAAAGAGGGTTTCAGTTTGGCAAAATAAAAGTGTAACTTAGATTTCTTGTGATATTATCTTGCGAGTTAGGTTGCTTAGAACTTGGAAGATTTCAGACGTGCTGCCAGTTATGGCGGTCTTGAAACATTTCAAATTCAGCACATTCATGGAAGCTTCTCCAAGGAAACCAGGCTGAAGTATGAGCCATTTGGCATTTAATATAACCCACTTTATCAACTTCTGATTTTACCTCATGCAGATGAAAGAAAATGACTCCAAAAAAGTACAAGATAAAACACCTCTAAATAGCATCATTTATCGGAAGATAGTATTTTGAATAATAACTATTTGTGAACAATTTGGCACCGCAGCTTTTGGTCAAATTCTTCTAACACATCTAATCTGGTAGCTTCACTTTAAACTCCCAAAACAATTGTTTCATAATATACTAAAGTTTTATGGCTGAGGCCTGAATACTAATATAGATATGACATGCTTGGGAAAAAATTTAGTGTGAAGGCACTCTTCTATGATTTCTAAGAGATTCAATATGTTAAGCCATCTCAGTATTGTGGAAAATCCAATTATTGGCAATCACAGTGATCTTAAATAAGGAAATAACAAAGGTATAATCTGGTAGATCTAATAGAGCGTTAAGTAGGAAATATACCGCAGTTGTCACATGGCTTAGCCCTTCTGCAGGTCCCTGTCTAGCTAGCCCGAAGTCTGATAGTTTCGCATTCCATTGTTCATCTAGTAGAATATTTGCAGCTTTAAAATCACGGAAAATAATCTGTCCAATTATAGTTCACAACAATATAAGTAGAAGCAATTGTAATTCTAGAAGAATGAACATAGAGTGAAAATCACCGAAATAGAAAGAGAAATTGTAATCATTAGATCTGCGTCAGAGATTGTGAACAGCAGGCTGCCAGTTAGCATGCTAGGGATATTGCCAATTTTCCAGCAAGATTGTAGTACTGAACCGGTGAGTTTACTGGTTTCCAATTAACGGATCCAACAAGTGGCCTGACCGGTTCAATAAGTGGCATCATCAATGGCATGGGAGATTCTTTGTTGCTCGAAATATAGATAAAATGGTGATATAGATTTAAACAGGATGGTGCTCTAAATCAACTGATTTCAACACAACTACAATATACTTACAATCTACAAAGGTATAAATAAAGCTACATGTTACCAAATATAAAGGCTGTTGAAAAAATTATCTACCATATATTGCAATTTATAATAGATTATATATTATATGGCCAGCCATGCTCTATGGGAGTGAATGTTGGGCTGTGAAGAAACAAGGTCTCAACAAGATGAACATGGCTGAAATGTGTGTGCTGAGATGGATGTGTGGGAAGACAAGAAAAGATCACTTGAGAAATGACTATATTAGGAATAAAGTGGGAATGGCGAGCATTGAGGACATAGTTGCACGAGGGCAATCAGATGGTATGGACATGTGCAATGCAAACCGACTAATGTGCCTATACAAAGCAATGTTATTGAGTCAACCACAATTAATAGAAGAGGAAGGCCTAGATTAACATGGGAAGAGCTTATAAAGAGAGATTTTGAATCTTTACATCTTGATCAGGATATGACCCATGATAGAGCTGAATGGAAACGAAGGATCCATGTAGCCGACCCCAACATGGTTGGGACTGAGGCATAGATGATGATGATGATTATTATTATTGTTATATATTACAATTTCATTACTATGGCTGATTGACAATCCAAATCATACAATATACCAAAAGGCAAACAACCTTTACATAGATTTTAAAGAAAACTTCAACTTTCTAGTGGAGAGACAATTGCATGTTTAGCTACAGTATTACAAACATAGGCACAACTTTGTGACTTGTTAAGTAATTTTATCATAGATTTCTCTAGCCACTAACATATTTTAAAGATGTTGACTTTTTGTAGAAGAACGAGTTGACTGAGAATAAATATGGCTACACTGGGTGAATTGTGCACATCTTAAATACAAAATATAAATTTCACCCCCACAAGTAAATAGATACCAACAACCCCCAGCCCCCTCAAAGTAGTACTGTATACATTGTACAAGTGTCCACACTAATGCCACACTGCCATCCCAGATTACCAAGTATCAACCAAGAAAAATAGTTAAATGTAAATTCAATTATTTTAATTTGCATAGATGATTATAACTTTCATTTATAATAATCAAGTCATTCTCATAAGATGGAAAACATGAATTGTAAATAACCCACTAGAAGGCCATAAAAGCGCAACGATTAGGTTAAAATGTAAACAGTTTCTAATCACATTTTATTATCTTAATAAACTTTTCATGCATTTCATTTAGTAATGGATTCATTAGTTTAAGCATATTAATAACATAAACATTACACTATTCAGATTACTTTGCCCCATTACCGCGTTTAATTAAAACCAATAAAACATTAATCATGTAGGACTGTAATAATGATGTACTGAGCAAAACCGGAAAATAATCTTTTAGAATTATTTTTTCTAAGTGATTTGACTTGAGAAAGTATGGTATCAATGTCCATCGATTTTGGTTAATGTACAAGAAGTATCAACGTATCTTGAGGAATATTTTGATATATTGTATTGTGTATAATTTCTTATTTAAAAATGTGATGGATACATCTGTCTTGATGCATTTTTTTCATTCTGATGTGTTAGAATGAAACTGGAGTATTGTGTGATCGAAAGATCTCACTCATATTAAAAAGCAAATTTTATAGAACAGCTATACGGTCAACCATGCTCTATGGGAGTGAATGTTGGGTGGTGAAGAAACAAGGTCTCAACAAGATGAACGTGGCTGAAATGCTATGCTGAGATGGATGTGTGGGACGACAAGAAAAGATCGCTTGACAAATGACTATATCAGGAATATTGAGGACAAGTTGCACGAGGGCCGACTCAGATGGTATGGACATGTGCAACGCAGACCGACAAATGCGCCTCTACAAAACAATGCTATTGAGTCAAGCACAATTAGTCGAAGAAGAGGAAGGCCTAAATTAAAAATGGGAAGAGCTCAAAAAGAGAGATTTTGGATCTCTACATCTCGACCAAAATATGACCCAGGTGGGACCACATTGTAGACACTGGAGATGGGAACCAGCTGTAGAGTTCATGTGAGAGCAATCAGCTTCCCAATTCATGTAGCATCTACCATATCATCTGGTGTTGCCACATGAATGCATTGTGCAATGGAACCATTTTCTTTATGAAAATGTGGATAACTTCGACCCAGTCGCCTCCAAGTCATACCCAAACTTCTGGCCCCATCCATTCTTATATTATTCAACAGTCTAAGCTTTTAGATTATAATGTAATCTGACCTTTAGCCTTTCACAGGTTTGGTACCTATTCAGGTCAATTAAACTTGTTAAGCTACATGCCTAGGCAGCAGGAGGCCCCGGGGGATAAACTTTACTCGCCTTCGACAATATTGATGGATCCTAGTGCATATTGATATATTTCGATACTCTTATAGTTGTTCAAATGTAAAAATTGAATATTGTTGCCAATGTCATGTATCACATATCATTTAAATATTGGGATTGCTCTTTATGCACATATCTTGATATCTTTTGTTCTGCACCTTCAATTTAGGTTTTATTTAGGGGCTTTTATATGAGGACAGTCATTACATTGCTGAAATCTTAATTTATATTTTATTCACTATCTTACATTCTTTAAAATTACTCTCTTCCAGTCTTTGGCATTAAATTTAATTACAGATAACTAGAAGTGGAATTTGGTTTCTTTTTATACAATAATATTATATGCATGTGAGAGGACTAACCATTAATACATGTATATCTACATATATAGCTATAGAATATGTGCATATAAAGGGGAAAACGTTTATGAATATCATAAAACATATTTACGTTAATAGGGAAAGTGATGTAGGACAAACTGCACATCAAGCCCTCTTCCAAGTCTGGCATTCCCAAGAGAGATTGATTAGGTTGGCTAGACACTTTGTCATTTTATAATTTAATCCAACTTTCAAGAACTGGTTTTACTTTTTATTACTAGTTTGGTCATTCTAGGCAGTTGACTAGCATCATTAGGCATACATCCTTGGCTTATTGTCAAGGATAAAAGTTGAATTCTGAGTTGATTAATGAATTAAAGTTTCTAGTTCTAAGAACTTGGTTCCCAACAATTGGTATTGGAGCCTAAGAGCCTAAGATCCAAAACCTAGGTCTAGATATAGGCTCCCACTCTCTTTTCCTCTTTCTCAATCCCAAAACCCTTAGTTTGGGACCATCTCTAGACCAAAATCATCACTCACCAGTATGCATCCCTCGAGGACCTCGTTCTTCTACATTGTCATTGGTCATCTTCCACCCTCTCCCCCAAGTTAGGGTTTGATCCTCCATTGCCCCTCCTTTACCCTTTTTTTCCATTTCTTCTCCACGATCAGTTGCTCTTTTTTAACAGCCTCCTACCCTAGTAGTATTAGTGTTGGGTGTTACTAGATGCTATTGTAGCACCATAACATATACAACGGCCACCAACTTCAAGAGCAACCCCACTAGCCGCCATCGCCCTTGCCTCTACTTCCCCAAGGTCCAAGCACCTATACACCCTTGGTCCCCGACTTCCCATTTATCTGCATCGTTCAGGTAGCACATGTTGCACTCTAATGCCCTCAAGAGCAGTAGGGGATAGCAAGCCTCATGAGGGGCATCAGGTCCTCGATGAACCCTAAAGGCAAAAAAAAAACTAAAGGCAAATCTTCCATCCACAATTTGAGGTGTGGGCATGAAGCTTCACTATAGTCGGCTCACTGACTCAAGTTACTAGCAACAGGCTTTTGGCACCCAGGTCAATTGTTGATTCTAACCCTCTTTTTCTACATCTTCAACAACTTTCTACTCCATGTAAACATGGGACTACTGCCATCAAGGCATTTGCCTTGTGGCCTCATCATACCATGTCAGTGCTTGTGTTTCTCATTGTACTCTGATATGCATCCCTCGAGAGTCGAGGACCTTTTTCTTCTATATTGTGATTGGTCATCTTCCATCCTCCCCCAAGTTACAGTGAGATCCTCCAATGCCCCTCCTTTCCTCTTTTTCTCCATGACTTTCCTTCGATTATTTGTTCTTTTTTAATAGTCTCCTACCCAGTGAAATGAAAAACGGGCTGAGCGGCCGATTAATCGGCCAAACACCCAGCCTGTTCGATTTTTGCTAAAATCGCCGGTTAACTTTTTTGTAATTAATCGGCCGTTTTTTACCCATTTTTTACGTTTTTTTGCCCGTTTTTTTCCCGCTTTTTGGCCCTTTTTTTGTAATTTTTCTGTACACCTGTAATTTTATATAAACTATATGGCCCCAAGTATTACTGACTATAATATATTAAACTTAAATGTCCTATGATAAGCCTAGTCTAATAGAATGCATACTTGTATGCAAGTTGGGATAATAGGGTACTGCTGTAAAGTGTAATTTATACAAGTAAAATATATGTAATGTAACTATTATCTAATTTTAGAATGCATACTTTAGTTAATTGTACTGCTGTAATGTATGACTAATTGATGATATGCACATATAACAATAAGTTAGAAAGGTATCCAATAATGAGTCTATTGTTTACTGTATGCAAGTTGGGATAATAGGGTACTGTTGTAAAGTGTAATTTATACAAGTAAAATATATGTAACTATTATCTAATTTTAGAATGCATACTTTAGTTAATTGTACTGCTGTAATGTATGACTAATTGATGATATGCACATATAACAATAAGTTAGAAAGGTATCCAATAATGAGTATATTGTTTACTGCTTAACTATGTAAACATGTGATGCAAAAATATTTCTGAATCATGTATGTGGGGTATTTTATCTATGTCAAATCTATTATTTATTATATTATGGCTATAATTATTGTCTTATAGCTATCTTATAAACTAATTGGGTGTTTTTACTGTTGGGTAGAGTGTTTAGAATCTTTAGATATATATAAAAGTTTCAAAGAGTATTAGTATTTATATACATATATATGTAATTTTGTATAAAATTATATAGGAAATTAAAACCCATTTTTTAAAAAATCTAACATTTTTTTAAAACATTGCTCCTACCCAAGTAGTATGAGTGTTGGTGCAATTGTAGCAGCACAACACTGCACATACAACGACCACCAACTTCAAAAGCAAATCCACTATTTGCCATTAATCCTAGCCTCTACTTCCCCAAGGTCCAAGTACCCAAACGCCCTAGGCCCCCCGCTTTCCCTTTACCCACATCATGCAGGTAGCACAACATGTTGCACTCTATTGCCGTCAAGCGACAAAATGGGCTAGCAAGCCTCATGAGGGGCATCACACCCTCCATCAACCCTAAAGGAATATCCTCCATTCATGGTTTGAGGTGTGGGCATGAAACTCCACTACATTTGCCTCACATAGTGCAGTCACGCTAGCATGCTTTTAGTGCCAAATCGGTTGTTGCTTTTAATCCCTCTCTTTTCTACAACTTTAAACTCCATGTAGACGTGGGACCTACTGCCATCATGGTATTAGCCTTGTGACCTCATCATACTGTGTCAACCCTCATTGTGTTCGTCCTCAAACCGCACCCATTTACCACATGATAGAGTCAAACGAGGACTGCTACACATATTAGTGTGTGACAATGTATATATATATATATATGTGTGTGTGTGTGTGTGTGTGTGTGTGTGTGTGTGTGTATATATATATATATATATATATATATATATATATATATATATATATATATATATATATATATATATGGGATTATATGTATGTATATATATACGCCTCGGTACAATGTGAGATTTACGCCTCGCCTCGATGCGCCTCACGCAATTTAAAACCTTGATTGCAATTTGATATATGTCACATGATAATGTTTTACTTCCCTTCATTTGTGTTCACGTGTGTAACAATATATTTCATTCCAATTTTCGAAATTTCGACGAAATGGTCGACATAGGCAGATCATCGGGTTTTTTTCTACTTTTTCATATACTATGTACTACCTAGAGCTTTTTTTTTTTTTGCAGAGTTTTGTGTCTTTAAGTCTATATATTGTGCTTGCAAACTATAATGACTTAATTCATTGATTTCACCATTGAAAATTGACATCAAAAATCCCCATCAAAATGCCCATCGAAACAGTTCAGGGTTATTCACTCAAAAATGACGAGACCCCACCCCCTACGTATCCAATATGAAATATTATTACATATTTGAGTAGATCTACACTAGTAGATCATTCTGGTAAAATTTCATAAATTAATTTGTTTATTTTGCCGTCGAAACGCCAGGAACGCATTTATCAAAATTTCTGTCAAAATTTTTGTTTCTGTGACCACCGAAACGGCATCGAAATCGAACATTTTCTTCCTTGTTTCAGTCACAATTAGTGTGTTATTTCCCGCTTAAATACTAATTTAGGAGAGAGAAAATACAATAGGGAAGTGAGTGAAATGAATGGAGAGGAAAACAAGGCATTGGACCAGAGATAACAAGACACCTAACTAAAGATAACACATCGATTACAGGTGATAACAAATTACTACCCACTATTTCCCTCCTCTCCTATTTTTCTCTTTCTCTCACTTCCCACTACTTCCCTCCATTTGTGTTAACATGTATTATAATATGTCCAGTTTTGGGTTCAAGTTTGACTACATATTTTTGCCTTATACAACTTGTCTTGTTGGATAAACACAAATGGGGTTCAGTTTTGGGTTTAAGTTTGACTACATATAGCAATGTCCTTAGAAAATATACATTATCTTTACTGGATGGATCAACAATGTCTGAGTGAGGTGATTTATTAAATACATGTAATCTAAAGGATATGCATAAGATCTATATGGCTGGATTATATTGTAGAACATTGCAAGTATGTTAACTTAAGGTGGGTACATATAAGCTACTATTTGTTATATATATTGTATAATATATAATATATATAAAGTCAAGCTAGAATACACTCGAGTGTACAGATCACCCCGTACACCCCAATGGTGTTTGTCTATCTAGACAATAATATTTGTAAAATAGAATCTATTGACCTTCATATTATAATAATAACATACCACATACAAAATTTGAGCCCATTTGGATGAGTGTAAGTCACTCATCCAAGGACAATAAGATCGATGCTCATAACTAATTTGAAATGCATGATTTTTGCATCTTTTAGATGCATGACTTATAAGTGTCCAAATGAGCTCAAATTTATTGTATTGTATGTTCTTAAGATATTTAAGAAAATCAACCGGTTTAAATTTCCAAAATAATTACTTCATGATAGAAAACAATTGAGGTGTATAGCGTCTCCGGTACACTCAGAGTGTATTTCAGCTTAACTCTCTCTCTCTCTCTCTCTCTCTCTCTCTCTCTATATATATATATATATATATATATATATATATATATATATATATATAGTCGGCCTAGGATATACTCGAGTTCACAAATCGCACCGTATACCCCAGCAGATTCCATCATGTAATTTTTTTTTAAGAATCTAAACCGTTGGTTTTCTTAAACATCTTATGAATAGCCTATATATAACATTTGAGCTCATTTGGTCACTTATAAGTCATGCATATAAAGAGAACAAAAATGATGCACTTCAATTTAGTTGTGTGTATGTGTGTGTGATTTACATATATGTCCATACATAAACATCCAAACTAAGTCATGCTTTTAAACATTATAAAAGGTGGAAATCAGGAAAAAGAAGTAAGACGTAAATCATGTGTATAGTATTATTCAAGAAAAACAGAAGTATTTCGTTTTCACACTGACCGAGGGAATCTATTTGAAAGCGCTGCTACTCAAAAAGTTGTTGATTATTGTGACAATGGGGACTAGACTCACACTATATACATTTCAAAACATTGATTGACGACAAGCAGAAGCTTTGGGCTTCTAGGAAGGAGTTTACCATCTCAAGACGCCAGCCTACTTCTACTCGAACTCTTAGCACATGACTACTATACCAACCTCCTCCTCAAAGACGATGTAAGTGTCTAATAAAGTCCAGTGTTTTCATGTCAATACATTGGGCATCACTCCAGCAATATCCCAACCACATGGACAGCGACCTCAAACGCTAAGAAGGAAAAGAAAAACTATGAAGAAGATCTAATTGCCAGCGAGCCCAATAAAAATGAGGACAAATATAATAATCAAATAACTTGTACCCTAGTTCAAACATAGACTGTGAAGAAGACCTCATTGTCAACGAGCCCAACAAAAATGAGGACAAATATAATAATCAGATGGCATGTACCCTAGTTCAGAGGACACGTCTTGTCTTCTCTAAGGTCTAAGTGTGTAGGAAGGATGTGCATGAACCTCATCAACAGTGGTTGCTACACCAATTTCATCTCCACTACAAGTTGCTATACCAATTTTATCTCACTTCAACTAATCAAGCTTTAGGATTATGTCCATAACCCCATCTTACGCCCTACAGGCTCTATTGGATTTACATGACCCGTGACCATGTCATGCATAAGTGTTTGATCATCTTTTAGTTAAATGGTGCCTACATCGGTACAATGCTATATGATGTTCTACCCTACAACTTAGCACACTATCTTGAGATGATCTTGGCAGCATGACTCTAACGCATAGCAGAATAGATTCGCTGACATGTACTCCTTCCAAATTGCAAGCAATCTCCTCAAATGGCTTCCTCAACCACATGTATTTGTTCAGTGAGCTCTCTGCTATGTGCCACCTATTGCTAAATGTGAGGCATCTTAGAGTTTCCACTTGACTCACCACATGTTTGTCTTTCTCAGGCCCCCTTAGGGGAGATTTAAATAGGACAAGCTACTCATCTAACCCTCATCCAAAGTCAACATACCTGAGAGAGTCATATTGGAGTAATTAAATATGTTCAACTATTTTGGATTCTATTTCATTTTCATGAACATATTTAGAAAATTTTATATTTAGCCATCTTATTTAAGTATTGTTAATTACCTTGGCATTTTTGAGCAATTGTTCGGTGTTGTTTCGGCTTTGAGTTGTTAATTATAAATAAGAAACCTCATGGTAATTTTAAAGACAAAGTTGGATTCTGAGTTGATAATCACTTAGGTATCAGTTCCCCTGGAACTTGGTTCCCTATCATACAAAGAAATATTTTTATAAGAAAAAGTCATCTAGGCGACCCTAGGCGCCTTGCTGCCCAAGGATTGGCGTGCAGCTTTGATGCCATTTTGCCACCCGTGGAAATGGAGATTTATCATAATTTTGATTGAAAATTAAGGAAATAACAGTTTTAAGGGAAATTTCAATGGATTTTTTAAAGAATAAGAATCATAGAAACTCACATATGGGAACTCGATATGATGCTTTAGGATAATGTTATTCACACATAAAAATGTAACTACAACACGTAACGCTTATATAATAACCACTTAAAATGGGATTACTAATGACTTAAATCACTGACTGAAGCCTAAATCATTAGCAGCTTGTAGGTATGTACTGATTACTGAGAGTTGAATATTGTTTTACACAATATTATCAAATCATGGCAAATTACAACAATGGCTATGTTTTAAAAGTAGAAACATTGCCACATTTTGCAGATTTACTTGAAGTTTGTGTTGGTTTGCGCAGTTTGTTGACCTACATACCGACATTTCCAAATCTTGTTTTATTGATAGATCGGCCATTTCACAAGTCACCCCTCGTGCAAATGAATGATTTGTGGATAGTTTGACAATTTTGTGATAATTTCAATCCTTGTTGCACCTTAAAAAGTATGGGACCAATGCACATAGGAGGAATGGAGGAATGGGAGAAGCTAGTAGATATTTTTTGTGACAATAAGAGCTTCTTTATCTTAGGAAACACGTCAACTAAACAGCTTTGAAGAGTTATAATTTAGACTTCGAAGGAAGATTGACTATACTAACTCAAGAGCATGGAAACAGAATGAGATTAGTATCTGATATATCTGTCCCACAATTTTTGGATATATTAGCTGCAAGAAGTAGCAAATTTTACAGGAAACGCTGTAACAGGAAACTATAATTACGTTGGATGTGATTTCAATATATTTCGGAAAGTATAAATAAGAAAATGCAACAGCTGTACAGAAACAAAATTAGACAGGGAGTATTTTGACTTAGGATGTATTCTAAATCATGAAATAAGAAATACACCAAATTTACTTATAAATATTTAGTGTTGACTAGAAACAAAGCAAGAGAAAAATAAAACAGAGAAAAGATCGAACCTGAAAATCCATTCCTTCGTGCAAATATGTAAGGCCCTCTGCAGCATCCAAAGCTATTTTTAATCGCATGGACCATGAAAGATAAGAATTTGATCGAGGTGATAGATGATATTCAACACTTCTGTTAGGCATGAACTCATAAACCAGAAGTCGTTGAATTCCCCTTTCATCGTCTTCAGCACAGAACCCGATTAGTTTGACAAGATTTGGATGTTCAACTATCCCTAAAAAATTAACCTCTGTCATCCACTCCTTTTGGCCCTGTAAGTAATCCAATGTAAGTACAAAAGAAGCAAACTTCTATGATTGTTTTGAGCACTAAATTTTTAATTTTACCAAAAACAAATGATTAAATAATAGCCTAACTAGAATAATATATGAAGCGGTGATTTACCAAAACCATAGATGTTGTGTATATATACAATGTAAGTAAATTGGAGGGATCAATTATCATAGATTATTAACTAGATAAATTATGCGTTGTTTTGGCATAATATTAGAGAAAACACACATTCTTTGAAGTGTTTCATTACATCAATATGGCATATTTTGCACCAGAACATTAGGCATATCCATGTGTGTCCCCCTCTTTTTGGTTATCAACCCCACTATCCTGGAATATCCAAATGGAACTGGTATGGCATGTGTATGCTGACAATTTGGAGTGACCGCGTAATATCATTAGGCAAGATGTTTGCTTTTACAATCATTCAATTTTCTTGCCACTTAAGATCATGCAAAGTAAATATGCACTACATACCAAATCCAAATATGAGCTCAACCAAGGAGAATATCAGCATCTCCCCACTATACTAGTTAAGGCAGATGCTATTGTCACTCTTCCTCTTTTTTCTTTTTCCTATCTTTTTTTTTGGGTGGGGGGGGGGGGGGGGTTGCACTCGATCATGTATAAGAGAACTGAAAAAGAAATCTCAATGGCTAGGTGGTCGTCTTGTGGACTATGGGAGACGGAAAATCTTATGTTTGTAATTGATGTTGACATTTAATAACATTAAAAAAAATCATATTGTAATTTGACAAAATAATCATTTCAATTAAGTACGTGCATGTATATGCATCTTTATGAATCCTATGAATTATATACTCATTTTTTATGTCGAAACTTTTAGCAAGTATTAATATAGAGTATCATTATAACCTTAATCAAATGCAAACATAAACCCCTTTATAAAAACTCTAGTAAACTTGTGCATGGGTGTGTAGCAAGGGTAAATACTAAATAGAAACTTCAATGCTTTAGCGAGTATGGTCTACCTACAACTTTATTACTCTCTTCATTCCACTCGAACTAGAGACACACTGCTCTAACCCTATGAAGGCCGCATCCAATTAGTATCTTGAGGCTAGTGTAAATGATGCAGAATAGGCTGCTCTCCAGAGCCTTAATAGAGCAGGTCGTCTTTTGATTAGAGTGTCTTTTTTGATGTGATATTGGTTTCCATCTTTTATTAATTGATTTTATTTATTTTGGTATGCAGGTATAATAAACAATTTATTTTAGTTCAGTATGTGACAAGTAAAAATGTAATAGTCAAGGAATTATTTGTAATTTTTCAAATAATTAGTATATTCTTATTAGAGAGTCTATTTACTTAAGTTGTGTCTATTTACTTAAGTTAATTTTAGTCTATTTGTAATATGAGTTGTCTAGTGTCTGTATGCTTCCCCTTTATCCTATTTCTAGGAAAGGGTGGTTGCCTCCTATCAATAAGAGAAAACCTCTACACGTTCATGGTATCAGAGCAGGCTTTCCTGTCTGCCCCTTACCCTAAGAGAGAGAGAGCACAAAGGAGAGAAGCCTCCTCTTGCGGATGCCATTGCTGCTAGGCTACCCAAAGGGAATTTCCATCCTTGCTTCTCCTTGGAGTCATCTCCTTCGAGTTGTCTTCATCTTCAACAAAAATCCGCCTTGAAGTTGCTGGTACCATATCTACAAGGGCCACCATGCCTCTCTCAACCTTGCTTGCTAATGAAGCCGTCGCTATCCTATTCGTCGTCGTCATCACAGATCTACTCCGCCACCGATCTACTCCATGCCTTCACCATTGAAATTTAATCCAAAATCTTGGATAAAGATCTCTTTTCTGCTGATATTGGGGATACTTCATCCTCTATATTGCTTTAGTGGAGTTCTGTAAGGATTTCTCCATTGTTTTTGCTGCTTCTCGGACTTGATGTTGACGATTAGCCGATGCAACATGGCGTATTACCTTGAAACACGACGTGTCGGCGTGCATCTATATCGAAAAATTTGTAGTCACAATACGAGACACGACGGGTTATTGCTTCACAGAAATTTTCTACCGCGCAACCTACACGACGTGTCAATATACGACATGACGTGTTGTTGCCTTACTACCCCAAGCTCTGTCAACTGACACGTCGTGTCGCTCAACTACACGATGTGTCGCCTGCTTCTTGTCGGCATTGACTGCTACTACTATGATATCATACATGGTGTGTCTCTTCATCGACACGACGTGTCGCCTGCTACTGCTGCTTCCTGTTACTACATCTTGACGTGCTACATCATCTACTCATGGCGGAAAGTTATATATATGGCGCGCTTCTATCCTTTTCTAACCAACAACAATTATCTTCCCTTTTTCAGCAATTTTATATTTTTTACACCCCCCGACCTTTCCAGCTCTACATACCTTATTGCCTACCTCCTCAATACTTGTACTACCCCTCATTCACATATTGTTCCTGATGATAATCGGGTCATAAAAAGATCCATTTATTTTTCTATTTGGATCTATGTAATCAGGTCATGTTGCATATTGACTCGCATTATCAGTAACCTCTTCTACATATTTGCTTAAACAACCCTACCTCTACCACTGTTGTCGACTCTCCAACCTAACCACTCTCTTGACTCTTTTTGTAGTTGGTGTGAGGGGGAGAATAGAGGATGAAGCATGGAACAAAACTTCGGCGAAGTTGGGCGAAATTTCGCCAAAACTTCGAACTTCGAGCCTAGGCGAAGTCGAATCCTCAATACTTCGGCTTCGTCTAAACTTCGGGGCGAAGTTTCCCTGATTTCGTCGAAGTTGGTTTTTTTGTATGTATTTTCGTCTCAACTTCTCCGAAGTTGTCGAAGTTTCCTCGAAGTTGGCGAAGTTGGGGCGAAATTGAGACGACCCAGAACATTAATTCTAACTAGTGCACTAATGGCCATATAATACATAAGTGTTGCCTCCAACCCTCTTCACAACTTCTAATATCAACTCCTATGTTTGTTGTTGACACTCTTTCCTATTTGGTTGTATATTTGTATATAATACATATGTTCAACACTTGAACTGTATTAGTATGTGTATTGCAAGCTTGACCATTGTAGGCGCACATCATATTATCAACCTACTTAGGGCTAAAGACTCATGAATCGTGTATTTTTGTTAAATTAGCAATTATAAGAGAGAGGTATAACATAATTAGAAGTTTTCAATCGAAGTTTCCTTCAAATTCACATCATTTTCTTCAAAAATCGGCATCGAAGTTTGCGTCTACACTTCCTCAAAGTTTCCACAAACTTCCACTTCCACACCTGGCGAAGCCGACACGAAGTCGAAGTCCTGCACCATGGGATGAAGAGTAGAGGGAAGAGATGCAATGGAGAGATGAAGAAAGAAGAAGAAGAATTTAGTTATGTTTCTATATGAATCTTCGTCATTTTTACTGCTGATATATGGATCGTTCTGGTACTACATAGTGTTCCTTTTACTTCTATGTGGATCCTTCTATTGCTATGTGGACTATTCATACTTGTTTATGGTATGTGGAGCTTTCTGCTGCTATTATTGCTTATTCATCATCTACCTCGACTGTTTCTATGAAGTTACATATTGGGTCGTCATTCTTGCTACTTGTGCTATGGTTAGCACATTTTACTTGCTGTTTTTTGCTTTTGCACTATCTGTTGTCTGTGCTCCGTTTGCACGTTGACTTTCTACTGTGAACCAGCACTCTCTAGACTTTGTGAACTAGTACTTTGGACTTTGACGTCTGCTACTGTGATGGATACTTTATGAAGAGGGAAAATGATGAAGACTTTTTGTTGCTGACTTTACATGGAGCTTCGTCTACATTGCATATTGGAATTATTTATTTGTTTGCTACTTTGCACACTGGTCTTCAATCTGCCTACATTGTCGACTTCTGCTTCTGTGTGCCAGCATTCTCTGGCTTGTCCGTGCTTTGCGCACATTGACTCTCTACTTGTCCATGCTTTGTGTGCATGTTGACTTTCTACTATGGTGATCCAGCACTCTCTGGTTCGTCTGTGCTTTGTTTGCACGTCGACTATTGATGCTTCTTGTAACTTAGCACTCTCTAGGACTTGTGATCCAACACCCACTGGCTACTACGACGACGAATGTGATGAAGACCTTGGTGCCTATCTGCTATTCTTTCTTTTTTGCTCCAGATGCCATTATGATGATCAAGAAGCCTCTATGACTGCCTAGATGTATGTTGCTTTGGAGTATCTACTTGATGGGGAGTCTTTGAGTATTTGAGTGACTTATTGTAACATAGAGGGGGGAGAAATTCTTGTAAGGGCTTGGTTATCTTTTTTATTATGTTTAGTTTGTCTGTATGTCTGTTTGCAAGCTAACTTGGGATTCTCCCAAACTCCAGCTTGAGGGGGAGTATTAGAGGTCTATTTACTTAAGTTGTGTCTATTTACTTAAGTTATTTTAGTCTATTTGTAATATGGGCCCAAGTGTGTCTTGGCCCATTAGGGTTTGTCTAGTGTCTGTATGTGTCCCCCTTATCATATTTATAGGAAAGGGTGGTTGCCACCTATCAATAAGAGAAACCTCTACACGTTAAGGAATTTCCCCACTCATATCGTTTTCTACAATTCCAATTTAAGTTGGGTCACGTGTGGATTAAGCCAATTAGGGCATCATGTGAATCAACTATATAAACCCACGTACAGGGGTATCGTTTGGCGGTCAAATTTGATGAATGAGATTAGGTTTTGCAAACTAAAGTTTGCAGCGATTGGTATTACAACATGAGATCTAAGCCCTAGGTCAAGATCCCAAGACCCCTACCCTAGCAACAGCCAAACCCTAGATCTAGCCTAACCCCACCTATCATCAACCATCGATTGATACTAGACGCTAAATTAGGATTAATACCATCCACTCATATTTGGAAAAGAAGTTTATTGTTGTGTTCAAAAAAGTAAGCCACCAACCCTTGGTCTTCCTTTGCCACAACCCGTCTTCTTCCTTCTTATTATTAGATCTACTACATACACTACACAGAATTACATCCCTCCTTCCTTCCACGCAGGACCTTCCTTTAGATCATCCTCTTTTTTCTTCTTTTATGGTCATGCTATAGGGTTGTCCTGCAGCATTGCGATCACTATCACCAACAATAGCCACCACTCCAATGGACAACCCCAACCTCGATCAGAAACATGAACATCCCTCATATTTGTAGGGTTCATAGATTACAAGAAAGAAATAGGAAGCAACTTTACACGAAGGAGAGGATCAATACAAAAAAGGATATATAAAAAGGCAGAAAAGAGATAATATTTCCAAAATTATGTCAAAGTAGAATATAAGAACAAATACATGTAATGTGATTTTTTGGTGGTGTAGTGGACCAAATAATATGTGTTACAACCTCTAAAAACTAGACAGAGTTATATCCCTCCTTCCTTCCACACAGGACCCTCCTTTAGATCATCCTCTCTTTTTTCTCCTCTTACGGTCATGCTATAGGGTTGTCTTGTAGCATTGCGATCACTAGCACCAGCAGTAGCCACCAGTCCAACGGACAACCCCAACCTCGATCAGAAACAGGAACATCCCTCATATTTGTAGGGTTCATAGATTATAAGAAAGAAATAGGAAGCAACAGTACACGAAGGAGAGGACAAATACAAAAAAAGGAAATATAAAAAGGCAGAAAAGAGATAATATTTCCAAAATTATGTCAAAGTATGGAATATAAGAACAAATCAATGTTTTAAAAAACGTTAAGCGGTAACCGTGCGGACAGCACCTTGTAACTGGTTAAGCGGTAAGCGGCCGATTTTTTAAAAAATGGGTTTTAATTTCCTATATAATTTTATACAAAATTACATATATATGTATATAAATACTAATACTCTTTGAAACTTTTATATATATCTAAAGATTCTTAACACTCTACCCAACAGTAAAAACAACCAATTAGTTTATAAGATAGCTATAATACAATAATTATAGCCATAATATAATAAATAATAGATTTGACATAGATAAAATACCCCACATACATGATTCAGAAATATTTTTGCATCACATGTTTACATAGTTAAGCAGTAAACAATAGACTCATTATTGGATACCTTTCTAACTTATTGTTATATGTGCATATCATCAATTAGTCATACATTACAGCAGTACAATTAACTAAAGTATGCATTCTAAAATTAGATAATATTTACATATATTTTACTTGTATAAATTACACTTTACAACAGTACCCTATTATCCCAACTTGCATACAGTAAACAATAAACTCATTATTGGATACCTTTCTAACTTATTTGTTATATATGCATATCATCAATTAGTCATACATTACAGCAGTACAATTAACTAAAGTATGCATTCTAAAATTAGATAATAGTTACATTACATATATTTTACTTGTATAAATTACACTTTACAACAGTACCCTATTATCCCAACTTGCATACAAGTATGCATTCTATTAGACTAGGCTTATCATAGGATATTTAAGTTTAATATATTATAGTCAGTAATACTTGGGGCCATATAGTTTATATAAAGTTACAGGTGTACAGCAAAATTTACAAAAAACGGACAAAAAAGGGAAAAAAAGGGGCAAAAAAACGGAAAAAACGGGTAAAAAACAGGAAAAAACGGCCGATTAATTACAAAAAAAGTTAACCGGCGATTTTAGCAAAAATCGAACGGGCTGGGTGTCTGGCCGATTAATCGGCCGTTTAATCGGGCGCTCGGCCCGTTTTTCATTTCACTGGAACAAATACATGTTATGTGATTTTTGGTGGTGGTGTAGTGCACCAAACAACTTGTGTTACAACCTCTAAAAAATTGTTGTTGGATGTTACACATGCAATCAAGTTTGAAAGACGTGCCTAACGTCATGATTTGTGTTATTTTCAGTCCATCTTACTTGATCAAAAGTGAACCGCATGATAGGAAATGTTCTCATATTTCTGTTCTATTAGTTAATAAAGACATTGATTTTGTTCTTTACATATATAGATATATTATCACACATGATATGTATATTTTGTCGGTGTCGGTGTAATGCACCAAACATGTGTTACAGCCTTTCAAAAACTAGTGTCGGATCCTACACATGCGATCAAGTTTGGAAGGTGTCTAAAGTTGTGACTTCTGCTACTTGCACTCCATCTTACTTGATCAAAAGTAATTTGTGTGATAGGAGGTTTTCATATTTATATTTTATTAGCTAACGAGGACATTGGTTTGTTTGTTTTTTATACATACATATATTGCACACACACGATATACATTTTGATCATCCAATTCCAATACCCAACAATCAAGCCAACTATCATGTTTCCAATCTCAAAAAGGCATCAAAAGATAGTACATGAATCAAAATGTCAATAGGAGTCCACAAGATGAGAGAGGAACTGAATGTCATCAATATGTTCACTAGGCCAGTATCGTCATCAAATCCGAAGTAAAGGCCATATATCGTGATTGCCTCTAAATTTCCTTCACCATCAGCTTGACCAGTTATATAATCATCTTCATCTTGTTATTCATCTTTATCATCTTTAACTGCATTCTCAATGTGACCCAAAAGTAAATCAATTTTATCAAGGTCACTGAGTTTGGTATCTACCACTTCCTTATGTTGATACACTAGTCTAGATTTATATACTACTGACACACTCTACGGCCTACATATACCCATACTTGTCAAGGAGCGCAGTTATTCATTAGAGGATACATGAACCATTTCCTCCTTGGGTACTATTTTTCACCTAATCCCATAAGGGATGTTGACTTTACTATGGGGTCTAAATGTCAAACTTATAATTTGGGCCCATTTTAAGTGTCTCATGACCTTATGATTAGGGATTGATACCCTTATTGTCTAATTTTCTGGCTTTCTTAAGTTTGTGCCTTGAATCGATTTCTATGTTGAGAATTTTGCATATCGCTGTTAGAATTTTAATTTGCCCTGTGAAAAGAAAGATCATAGCACTTATATTAGAAGTAGACCAGGCAATGGGTTGGATTTTGTTGGACCCGACCCGAGCAGACCCGAACAGAAATGGACCTAAACCCGCACAGACCTGACCCAAAATGGACCTGAACCTGCACAGAGCTGACCAAAAATGGACTCGAACCCGAATAGACCCGAACCCACTCAAACCTAATCCGAGACCAACCCGACATGACCCCAATATTACAAAAATTACTCTACTGTGCATATTAGCAAAAGAAAAATATGGCAAACCTAAAACCCAACCCGACACAAGCTAGACAAGACGTGACCCTACCCGACCCCAATTAAAATTGACCTGACCAACCTGATCCAAAAACCGGACAACCAATAAAAAAACCCAAGTTTTTGGGTTGGATCGGGTCGGTTTGTTTTGCCAACCCTAATTAGTGGCCCTTTACATGTCCGAAGAACCTCAAATATCAAAAAGTTTTGTAAGGGTGGAGACAACCTGAAATTGAATTAGAGGCTGCATGTGCTATATACGAACGACATTACCCCTATGAAGGAACCAAATTAGAGCTCCTCTTAAAAATGTATAGGAGCCCCAAATACCCATATTAACCATAAATGTGTGCATATGTGGGTGACTACTGACTAACCATAAGGGAAATGCTCATGCGAATAATATTAGAGAGTTTGGTTAATTTAGTTAATTATGGTATTTGAGTCTAATTGTATGTGGACCCAAGTGTGTCTTGGCCCATTAGGGTTTGTCTTGAGTTTGTATGCTTCCCCCTTCTCCTATATAAGGAGGGGGACTCCTCTCATCAAATATATCGATTAGCCTTCTTCTACAATTTTACATGGTATCAGAGCAAGATCCAAAACCCTAGATGTGTGAGAGAGAAAATAGAAGGAGATGTAGCCGGTGGGTGGCCACCCTTCTTCCTTTAGGTCGGCTGCCCGCAGGCTCTTCCATGGCGTCGCTACCTATTTGTTGCTCTCTGCAACCTTGTTGCCATGTGTCTCCAGCCCTTTGTCTACCTCTATCTTCTAGGATCCCGCAAGAGACCTTATTGTTGTTCGCTTCAGACACGCATTTCAATGCCAATGAAAGGATTTCCAGACCTCTGCCAACCACCATGCACCATCTCGCCCAACAAACTGTCACCATCAAGGTATCCAGATCCTACTGTCAAGCAAGATCTAGCTGCCTCTCCCCGGAGGCAGATCTACATCTTGCAGCCTCTATCCAAGCACACACCCCGCAACTCCCACAGCCACCACCTAGCCGCAAAACCCCACCTCCACCCAGGCCGCCAACTATCCTCCACAGCCGCACACCAATTGGGTCGCATGTGTCCACTTCAGCCCAAATACACAACATCCTACCATTATGTTCAGCTCCTGGGATCGTACTCTCAAGATTTGGAACTTCACGAACTGCAAGATCCACTACACACTAATCAGCCACACTGGATATGTGAACACCACTGCATTCAGCCTCGACGGTTCTCTCTGCAGTAGTGGTGGCAAAGACATAATCACCCATCTGTGGGACCTTGCTGAAGGGAAAAATCTTTACTCGCTTGATGTTGGGTCCATTATCCACGCTCTTTGTTTCAGTCTGAACTGGTACTGGCTATGCACAGCTACCCAGGACTCTATTAAGATGTGGGATCTCGAGAGCAAGTCTGTTGTTCACGACATCAAATCGGATGTCTCCTTTTACACCTGATGAGATTTTTTCTGGCTGACTTGACGCGCGGAAGTAGATGGACAAAAGAGACATTGTGTCTTTGAAATATGTTGTTGTTTTGTCCAAGAGTTGTTGCATCGGCTTCACCTTGATTAGATGCTTACCCAAGAAATAGAAGGAAGACGATGGACGTCTATTTCTCGATAGTGTAGTGCTGAAATACACTATATAGCGGCCCCAGACTCAGGCGAGTTCCATCCTGACTGGCTCCTTGTAACTTCTGGAACTTCAAAAGAAACTACTAATTTCTTGTGACTCGCTAATGCAAATTTGCACAGATTTTATCCGTCATGGTATCCATCTATATGGAGATTTGGGCTCTATTTCTCTTTGAAAATCATTGTAGATCTTTTTTGGGGGCCTCTGCCCCCGAGCCCCCGCGAGGGACGGCCTCCCCTCGACTCTCACCCGCTGAGGGGCAGCAGGACCCCCGAATTGGAGGGTCGCGCTCCCAAACTCCCTGGTAGTGTTACGACTTATTCTTTTTGTGATTTTTTTTATCATTGTCCACCCTAACCACTTTTGGTTCTTTTTGTAGTTGGTTTGATGGGGAGAAATAGAGGAGAAATGAGATGGGGAAGAGGAAGATTATATTCTACTGCCTTATACTTATGTGGATCTTTATGCACTTCTTGAAGAATTTGTGGACTTCTACTGATATTTGCATCTGAAAGTCTTTTGCTGATTATATGCTTCTTGGAGAACTTACTATCTAGAGTTTCATGTCTACAACTTGCTTATTTAAGTTGATGGTCTTGTATCCGGCTACGCCGACACTACTTTCTACCTTTTGTATGTGCTTTTTGGCACGTCGACATTGTCCATACTTTGCGCATGTTGACTCTTTACTTGTTCGTGCCTTGCGCACATTGACTTTCTACTTCTGTGTGCCAGCACTCTCTGGCTAGTCCGTGCCTTGAGCATGTTGACTCTTTACTTGTCTGTGCTTTCTTTGCACTTTGACTACTACTATAACTGTGAACTAGCACTCTCTGGACTGCGACGATAGCGACTTTGATGAAGACTCTGACGCCTTGTCGTTGTTTACTACTACTCCAGATGCCACATCCTTTAGATCAAGAAGCTTTTGCTACATGTTTGTGACATGCACCGGCGATTTGCGACATACTTCAGAATTGACCTGCTTTGGGTTATCTACGTGAGGGGGTACTTGAGGGATGAGTGTTTTATTGTAATCTTGAGGGGGAGTACTTGAGGGATGAGTGTTTTATTGTAATCTTGTGGGGGAGAAATTCTTGTAAGGGCTTGGCTTATCTTTACTTCTGCTTCTTCTTTTTTTAGTCTATCTCTCCATTTCCAAGCTGACTTGGGATTCTCCCAAGCTTCAGCTTGAGGGGGAGTATTAGAGAGTTTGGTTAATTTAGTTAATTAAGTTATTTGAGTCTAATTGTATATGGGCCCAAGTGTGTCTTGACCCATTAGGGTTTGTCTTGAGTCTGTATGCATCCCCCTTCTCCTATATAAGAAGGGGGACTCCTCTTATCAAATATATCGAATAGCCTTCTTTTACAATTACAAATAATAAGATATATTGATATACACCTCAGACTGAGTTTGTGGAGTTTTGTTGGTGTTCAGTGTGAAATACTTACTGAGTTGCTCAATGAAATGGTTTGCAGTTTGTCTTCTATTTTAAACATAGTCAAACTTACAGTTTGGGCTTCTCCAGTTTGTCTTTGTGAGAGCTGATAGTCTTTAACGGTCAGTTCTAGATATCAGGTCAAGCAATTTGTTATCAATAGACTTGTAAATGGAGATCTCACCAAGACGATCAATATGCGACAGACCACAAGCACTTGAACCCATCACTGTGGGGAAGACTGGGAAAGCTTGTTAACAACACAAGGTTAAACATGGATATATTCCACCATACATACGTCTTCAGGCACAATACTTTTGATTTTTGATGAAATTCATGTTTGCAGTGGTGGTGCCAATGCAGCATAGTTGATATTAAGCCCCTATGCACACTTGTTGAAATAGCTTTTCTAATTCCTTGTTAATGTTTGGAAGAAAAAAAATCTTGGTTGTATGATATACTTTGGGCACTGAGATTTCCAACTTAGATTGTGCGTTGTGCGGTCTATCACAAAAGAAATTTTCTGAGACATTATGCAGTAAACAGACATGACTAGATAAGATCTGGTGGCCTTTGTTCTGCTAAATCCAGAAATTCATCATTTCCGTGGTCAAAGTCTTCTACATACAGTAGTTAACATATACAGGGTTCTTGTTGAGAAATTCCCTACATTATTCTTACCCATCCATATGTTCCCTTAGTTGTTCGAACACTGATCTAATCCATCCTAAGCATGTTTGTGAGAATGCTCAATTTTGAATTCTCATTACTTGAAATTAACAGGTGGAAGTCTTACTTTCCAAACAGACTAATGGCAAGGAGCTACAGGGATGCTTTTGCAGCTAGGCATGCCTAGAAGCAAATCCTGGTGCCCAATTTTTTGGATATTGCTATAAGTTTATTACCGATGTATACATACATGTTCTATGGTCAATATGAGCATTTGGGTTTTCCACAATAGGTAAAATGGACTCTAGTATAGATATTATAACCTTTGACATTGCATTTAAAACCCTAATTACTAATAACAAAAACATAGTAGGTCGACATTTTATCATTTTACATGAATTTCACTGTCACGGGGCTTATATATAGATTTATAAATCCGTATAGAAATTCAGTTTCCATAAATTGCAAAAGGGGCTCTAATAGATACTATGATCATTTACATTTTGATTAAATCTCTAATAAAGTTAGCATTGACTCTCACATAACCTAAACAATTTCTGTTGTAATGTCAGGTTATTTCCTTTAAAGGGCTTAAATACATGTCTTTTAGGGTTAGTATAGGTAATTGAGGTTCCAATGATATACAAGAAAGCTTTTGGTATAGGTAATATGATTTACTAAATACAACTAAGCCCTTTTAAGGATAATATCATCCCTAACTCCATAAGACAGAAATAGGATTTTAGGCACAAACTTAGTTACCCTAAATACGAACATTAAGGGTACAAAGCCATCTTTATAGTGATATCAGGTACCTAACAATTAACATGCACAAAATGACCAAAAAAAAGGTTTCCATGTCAAGGAATGAGGTATCTGATTTCGATACTGTTTCTACAAGTAGAAATGGAAATTCATCGAAATTTCGCTAGAAATTTTGATAGATACAATCATGTCTGTTTCGACGTCAAAATGAATGAATTAAGCCATGAAATTTCACCAATGTGATCTCTACACCTAAATGCATCATTTTATGCAATAAATTTTGATATGGGGATAGGTAGAGATCCTTCATGTGGGAGGAAAGGAAACTTCCTGAGAAATTTTGAAATTTGAGCAAAAAAAGTCGCTGATTTCAATATAGCAGCCCAATGGCAAATTGTAGCAGACGTTGTAGAAATTTTGATGATTTTGATGAAACTTCATTCCTTGGTCAATGTTCATAAATAGGCAAACCGATCCACGACAGAAAACCCAAGGTGTGAATACCAAACAACAACACCTCACAGTGCCTTGGTATCTAGGGCTGACCTACGTGCCTAGATATGCTTGTTTGCATAAACTTTGGTAACCTAAAGGTAATAATGTTGTCTATAATAATGCAAATGGCGATAAGAGGCATACACTCGGCTTTGTCGCTATGAAAGATGATATTGATTAGTTACATAAAGAAATGAGTGATGTATCATGACGAACTCGACTATCGAGCTATGAGTCTATGACTAATACAGCCATGCGGCATATGAGCTCATCTAAATGGAATCTCTTATGTGAGATTTAGACAGTACGACAGAGAGAAGTATATTAACTTTATTAATTTTCTTCCAAATCATTTGACTTATCATGTATGCACTAAACACTATGTGGATTGTCACTTTATGTGGGATACTATCTTGACATTATAAAACAACATTGCACGTACATGTTAGGACAAGCGGCTTCCTACCATGTTTATAAAGGGTCTGCAACGGATTGAAATGCCCAATATTGTTACTAATTTAGCATGCTTGATTTATCCTTAGTTATCAAGGCGCCCGCCTAAGGAGTGCTTACGCACCCTAGGCGCTAGGCAAGGCGCCTCAAACTAGGCGCCCAGCTTATTACGTGCATTAAGTGGGCGTCTAAGGCCTTTTAGGCCCAAATTAAGCCATTTAGAGGATAAATTAGCATGAATCAATTCTGGATTTGATCAAATTAGATCACCTTGAGTCAATTTATGGCTGAAATAGGTCTGATTTAGGCCAAATCAGGTCAAATTTTGAAAAAATAGGGGAATACAGGTCTGATTTAGGGAAATTCATTCTAATTTGGGCCAAATTAGGTCTGATTTGAGCCAAATTGGTAAGTCATCGTAGCTTGTTTGTAAAAAAAAATCTACTTCCTCATATGGATGTTGTTCTTGCTTCTTTTTCTTTTTCTTTTTTTATCCTTACTCCTGTATTTTATTCCTAAATTCTACTGCTGCTGCATTTTTTGAATTATTCCTCCTATATCCCCTCCTATTCCTCAATCCTACTGCTGCTGCATTTTTTTTAAAATTCTGTTTCTTCTAATCCTCTTTTACATCACCTGTGCTTAGTAATGTTGCTGATGTTGTACTTTCTATTTTCCTCTTTTACACCACCTGTTCCTCATGATGTTATTGCTGTTGTTAATATTTCTTTTCTTTCTTTCCCATCCTCCATTTTCTCTCTACTGAGTTACAACCTCTTCCCACCCTTTTTTTCCTGTTTTCTTTTATTTCTTTTCTACATCTCCTGCTCCAATTGTTATTGCAGGCTTGTTGATATTACTTCCCTTTTTTCTTCTTCCTACTCCCATCTCCTGCTACAGCTGTCATAGCCTCATTCTGCCCTCTATTTTTATGTTTCCTATATGGTATTATATGTAGTATATATGTATAATAAGAAGCAAATTAATATACTGAAAAAAAAACACAAAAACAACGCCCAGAACAACCTAGGCACCTAAGCGGGCTATGCTGACTGCCTAGCCGCCTTGACAAATATGGATTTATCCAACTTGAGGGAGTATTGAGAATACATGGCATGCCCTACCCATGTTCCGAATTCTTCGTCATGTTAGGAGTTAAAAGTAGGAATTGGATGTTGCTTGTTTCTTTCCTAATTGATATATTTTCTCATTTCTATTCCCTACACCATTTTGTACCACCATTCGTATGTAATAAATATGGGTCACACTTATAGAGACATGTTTACATCTCTGTTTGTAAACAAAACCCATCTTAGATGATTGCATGCACAAGTAAATGCGACACAAATATTGAAACAAGCAGAATGTGGCTTTTGTTGGAATTGGCCATGCACAAGGTGTTACTGGCTTTCAAAACCAGACTGCCCTGCATATCAATGATTATGACCCATTTGTGTATTAAGTGCTTATGCGATTATATAAGAATTGAATACAAATAACTTTTCAGAAGAAAGCCAAGTCCTTGAATTAAAGACAATTGGGTATCCATGCAATTATTGATCAAGCTCAAATGGTTTGATGAGAGAAAGACAATAGCACTGAAACTAACAAATACGCAACCATCTTATTTGTGCAAATACATGCTTGCTTACTTCTTTTCCATTGGCATGTGGGCTTTCTTGTTCCTATTTTGTGAGTGGTTACCAATTCAGGAACAAGGGGTGAGGGTGCAAAGGTGGGTCACATTGGGAGTTACTGGAATCAAGTGTAAAGTTATTTTTGTTGCTGATTTCGGCAACCAGCATTCTACAAGTCTACTTACGTGAGTGGTTACTTCAAAGAAAAGATCTTGAGGCCAACATTATAATGAACAAATTAATACTTAATCGACAGACCCAACAAATTAAATTGACAAAAATTGTGGTGGTGCCGCAAGGGCAAAAACATATAGACACCGAGGCTTAACAGAAACAGACTAGTTCGCAAACTTAATATAGCTAACAAAACTAAATTGGAATGACATCCTTCTCTAACTACTAATTGTCAATCAAATCCAGTCTACTTAACAAAGGATGCCCTATCAATACCATGTTAGAATGGGCGTCTAGCCAGACAGCAAAAGGGTAACCAAATTATGTGAGGGGAGGGGCATAGGCAGTCACATAGGAAATATAAGTCAATGGTTTGGTGCCTAGGCAGTTTTTCTTCGATATATGATTTAATCTCGTGAATGATATGTGCAACTGCTATTCATGTTATCTTTAGGCCTCTATTTCACTCTTAAATGATGTTTTGGGTAGGACACTAAATGCACCGAATGTGTGCCCACACACAAAATCTTCAATAATAAAAAATGGGAGTGCTTTAACAACCATGTATTCAACTAAAATGAAACCTGTGACAAATATGCATAGTTTTCCTTTTGATCCTGTGATCATAATTTCAAAAATCATTCAAACAGCACCCATGAGGGAGGAACTGTTCTGAGGAGGAAAAGAAGAGGCTTGCCTGTTGTCCATTTCGGTTTAGCTGTTTCACGGCAACATGAATCTTGGTATAAGGTTCCTCAGTGCTCTTGATGGTGCCCTGGTAAACACACCCAAACCCACCTTCACCGAGCATAACTGACTTGTTGAAGTTTCTCGTGGCACTCTTCAACTCAGACATCGTGAACTCCCTGAGGGTATTTGGTCTCCGACTCTGAGAGAGAATTTGACTCGGTGTCCTTCCTATAGAATCTGCACTTGCGTCTGAGACATTCAGCGAGTTGAAATCGGATCCTGACCTTGGAAGGCCACAGTCGGTCGAAGGGTTGCTTTGTGACCTAAAGGAGGAAGAGTTTACATCGCCAGATGCCCCCTTCCTGGATCCAGTTAAGAAATTCAACCACTTCATTGCTTCGTGAGGTCTATATCCTGCAGAGAAATCTCAGATCTGTTAAGTAAGACAAACACCAGGAGCAATAGATATATCCTTGCAGAATTCGAAGTAGAAGGGTTGAGACCTTATTTCTGTTTCCGGCTTGCTTTAATCGTGTTCAAGTATTAGAAAATTTACAAAGGAGAAAAGTGCGAAAAGAGAGAAAACTGAAATAAATATGCTTTCTTTGTATTGAAACAAATTCTCACCCCAAACCCGCAAAATTTTGACCAGGAACAATATGAAACACCTTATGAACCAGAAAGAAAACTAGACCACATTTTCACTGAGCACATAGGTAACTGCGCACAATCTCCCAGAAAAGTCCACATTCTAACCCGCAAGACAAGGCCAAAGGAGAGTCGGAAACTAATCTTACGTACGTCAAACGTGTTTTCCAGAACAACCATGAAAAACGACAATCTGGGAGAAACGGCATTGTCAAACAAATCAACAGCCAGAAAACATCAGTTGCGAAGTTGAAAGCTTTCCGAATAATTCCTTCAAAGCGATGTTTTTTCAGGAGGAACTCGCAGAAAGATCACCTTACCTATTGCCGCATATACCAACAACAATGGACACAGCTCCAGACCAAATATTAACCTTGTCGGTGTTCCATCTGAAAACTTGGTAGGACCGTAGGGTAGAGATGAGGAGGCTCGAACAGCGAGTGGCAACAAAGAGCAAGTTTCCCCATCTCTAAAGAGAGAAGGGAGCAAGTCAACCAGAGGAATCTGCTCAACTGTCCGTGAGCCCACCTACTGTACACGGTTGGTATATACATCATTGAAAGCGGGGAAGGGGAAGAGGTGGAAAGGGACCAGAACGACGAGGGACGGAGGGAGCGAGGAAAGTAGGAGCACGAGTCAGGATAAGGAGAAGAAGCTTCCCATTTCGGATAAAAAAATAAAAACCACCACTAATTTTAAAAGGACACTATTGGAGGCGAGTTTGGTTCATTCGCGTGCCAAACACATGATTAGCAGTACATTATTCCATCTGTTTACTTCAAGGTAGCTCTAATTCCTGCTATATTAATACACAACTATCTTGTCCTGATCATTACCAGCCGTTGATCCGGCCTACGAGGGGCACTGAATGCCGGCTCGTGGCAGTGGAGAGTCGTGCCTGTTCCGGTCCTGGGGTCGGCTGGGGCTCAGGTCCTTGTTGATGAGGTGGTCCATGACGGACCCACATGAGTTGGGCACAGTGTTACGTCCATGCTACTTCACGGCATGACCTCACCTGGACATAGGCCTCTCAAATTGGTGTGTGTTTGGTTTCGGTTGGTCACTGAGTCAGTGTTTTTGGGTGCGGCTCAAAAAGACCCATGAGAAACGGGTGATACAAAGGGTATGTTTGTTTTACTGTATGTATCTGGCTGGATTGGGTTGTATATTATGATCCGATAAGGCATATATTAGGTTTGGTTTGAAGAAGATAAATCGAAACAATCATGCAGTTTTGAACAAGCAATAAATGTATCAAAACTGTCGGGCACCAAAATCCGGCTGACTCTACACAGGTTTACGCTTCCATACTCTGCGGAAAAGGCTCTCTCTGGCCAGCATACATCACAACAGTGCAGGCATGCCAATCATAAAGTTTCGTTATATATGGTGTTAAAATTCTATTTAGTATGGCCCAAAATAAATACATACATTTAATAAGAGATTTTTTTTTCTGAAGGGATGCGTCCATTGGGATTGTGGAGTTGGTTCTCACAACCAACATGTCTCTTCATGATGGATGGAGAAATAATAAAGAATATTCTATATAAGAAACACATCTATAACCGATATCCATCCATTCGGAAATCCAGAGGATAGAGAAACTTAATCTTTGTTTACGTATATTTTCTGTATTGTCTTGGGCGTTGTTGTATTGCTGTAAACCGGAAGGCAGTGACATCAGGACCCAAGACCATGGAGGCTTCTCAGAATCCCAGTATATTTCTCTTACAATGATATCAGAGCCTTGTTGCTTCTTGGGCGGCCATTTATCTCTGGTTGTCTTTACAGAAGTCGGCGATGCTGTTTTTATATTCCCATATCGACTTTGATTTCATGTTCTTTTAATATTTATCAAATCATTGGCCTATAAACTGGAACTGCGGAGTTGCGACTCCTTTTTTGTATTCTGTATGCACAAGAGGCGGATCAATTGATGAGGGTGTTTCTCTTCCGCCATGGACTTTTGGGGCGTTTTGATGTAGATGAATAGATATTAAAGATTTTTTATATTTTCCATACTACAGTCCGAAGGTGATTGCCGTTCACGTTTTGCCACAATTCCTACTGGCATCATCAAATAAAGGCAGAAATATAAATGTCTAACTAAGAATTAAAAGCAATATTAACCTTTGCTTGATGTTTCGTAAACAGTTTTCCTTTTATTATGATCATCTTTTACATTCAGCTTTTGCTATTAACTGTCTCCATTTCTTATCACTTGCCATAAGGCAACGGTAATATAACCTGACGTGGAAGTAACCACGATGAAATGATGGTGTTGTTAGAAAATAATGGTTTGTCGTAAGCCGTAGACAGATGTTAATTAGATATCAAAACGCAGCTGTAGATCAGATTCGGAGAAAACGGCGAATGAGTTTAAAATCAAATACCAGAGCTTGAAGATGAAGGCGTGTGAAACTGTTAGATAAATGATTATTGTAGCTAGTTACTGTAGCTCTGTTACTGTAGTAATCACTTATTTAGCATGGGTTAAGCCCAATGTAGTGCAGCAAGTACATGTGACAATATAGTGTTGTCCCTACTGCAAATGGCAAATAAGTTTTATCCCATATTTGCTCACTCCTAAAACTTTTGTGGTCCTCATATGTAGGATCACATGGGGCACTAGTGTCTAAAGGAGTTCTAGGAGGGAAGTATGCTCACCTCCTTGGTGGGTGGGGTTACCACATCACAACGCACGTACATACGCGCGCCACGCCTCGCCTGACCGGACCGGGCTCGGGCTTGTGACTTGTGACTAAGTAATTAATTACTCGTGTAATTCATTGTTTCTTTCCTATTCGGATTTCTTAATCCTAACTGGAAAGTGTTTCTCTTTTACGGATTATTATCTATTGTGTACAAGAGCAACCGAGTGTTTGCGTCTCACTGGAAATAGGATTAGGGACGTATGTGGCTATATATACGCCTCCGGTCATTAGGGTTAAACACACAACAAAGAGTCTTCTGTCGTCGTGTGTTTGGAGAGCCCTAATCCAGAGCGAGTGCCTTTCGTTCCCCGAGCCGTTTCGTGGAGTTGTTCTCCTGTGCGAAGCGTGACTTCTTCTTCCCGTCACCGAGACGCAGCTGTCAGGCGGTGGTTCCTGCGGTTGTTGTGCTGCACTGGTAGCAGTGCAACGTGAATACGTCGAGCGTGAGCGAGACGTGCAAGTTCCAGGTTCATGCCGGATCGAGACTGGGAGAACGGTGCCTATCCGCGAGGATTGTCAGGCACTGATTTCTTTAAGTATCACGTTCATTTCTCAACGAATTCGTTTCTCAACGAACGATATGGTTTGCGAATCTAACTCCTTTATTTCTGTTCTCCTACTTTGTTTGATCTTCGTTTTCTATTTTGGATCTGCCTGAAATTATTAATAACTTTGCACTTGTCGTTGTTGCATGAACGACGTTAATAAATATTAACGACAGTCTTAAAGAAATCATATTTCTGTCGTTAATTAACAATGGTCGGTCAGGGTGGTTCGGGATTTAAAATTGATACCAGCAATATGCCTAAAAAATTTACTGGTACCAACTTTGCCCGTTGGCAGAGTCGGATGGAAATTTGGCTGAATATTGCGGGTTATGATCAGTACTTAGTTGAAACTGAACCTAAATCTGATGAAACAATTCCTAATACTGCAAATATAATTGATAATTAGAAGAAGGGTGATAAAACGTACTGCAGTTTGATTCTGTTTGGTTTAAATAACAAACTGTATGATTCTTACTCAAAGCCTTCAGTCACTACGTCCAAGGTTTTATGGGAATTGTTGATTAAGAATTTTAGCACTGAAAATCAAGGTGTTGAAAAATATTGCGTGTCTAAATTTCTTAAGTTTCAGATGGTTGAGGGTAAGTCATTTTTTTATCAAACACATGATCTACAACTCCTAGTTCATGAACTCTCAGATGTCAAGATGGTATTGCCTGAGAAGTTCGTTGTTATGTCTATCATAGAAAAGTTCCCTAAGTCTTGGGAATCATTTGGTATGTCTCTGAAGCATCGCAAAGGGACACACACCATGGATGAACTAATGATGGATATTAATATACAAGAAGAACACTTAAAGGAGAAAGGGGTCAATGTGCCTACTAATGTAAATCCAACTGTTAATTTTACGTCTACGAAAAACACCAAAGATAAGAAATCTAAGAATGCACATAAACCTAAGGCAAAGATCCAAAAGAAACCGAAGAACAAACCTTGTTGGACTTGTGGACAGGTTGGCCACTGGAACAAGGATTGTCCTACTAAGAAGACAAAGAAAGCTACCACATCTGCAACTAAGGAGGCTGTAGTCAACATGATGACTACATCCTTGAACCTCAATGATGGGTACGTGTCTATTAAATTTGAAATCCTTTCTATTTTTGAACCACTTTATTGGATAATTGACACCGGGGCTAATGTACACGTGTGTGCTGATAAATCCCTATTTGTGTCTTATCAGGCCTCTCGAAGTCGGTCCGTGACTTTAGGCGATTCCAGCTCTGCAGAAGTCAAAGGCGAAGGACATGTGGACTTGAAGTTCCCTTCGGGGAAGGTTTTGATTCTTAATAGGGTCAGACATGTTCCAACCATTCGACGCAATATCCTTAGTGGCATCATATTAGTTAGGGAAGGTTATAGAGTAGACTGTAAATGTAATAAGGCTATTATTACACGCCTTCGTGATTCTTTGTTTTTTGGCAAGGGGTACTTATGTGATGTGGAGAACTTGTTTAAGATTCATGTTGAACATGTTTCAAATTCCATTTTAAATTTGAATGATTATAGTTCTGTTTGCATGAATCTTGTTTCATCCGATGTATGGTATTCACGTTTGGGACATGTAAATGTTGACTCAATGAAGCGTATGATGAATCTAAATTTGATCCCTAAATCTGAAATTAGCAACAATAAATGTGAAATATGTGTACAAGCTAAATTGCCTAGGAAGCCTTTTCATTCTGTGAATAGGAATTCGGAAATTTTGGATTTAGTGCATACAGATATCTGTGAATTTAATGGTGTTGCTACGAGAGATCAAAAGCGTTATTTTGTAACTTTTATTCACGATGTGAGTAGATATTGTTATGTCTTTTTACTTAGAAGTAAAGATGAGGCATTAGATAAGTTTAAAATTTATAAAAAAGAAGCTGAAACTCAAATCGATAAAATACTTAAGCGATTAAGGTCTGATAGGGGAGGAGAGTATATCTCGAACTTGTTTTTGGAATTTTGCCAATTACATGGTATAGTTCATGAGGTCACTACTCCTTATTCACCACAATCAAATGGGATAGCTGAACGTAAAAATCGAACCTTAATAGATATGGTAAATACCTTACTCCAAACATCTGGATTACCCAACTTTATGTGGGAGGAAGCTTTGAATACGGCTTGCCATATTCTGAATAGAGTTCCCCATAAACATTCAGAGAGTAGTCCGTTTGTGTTATGGAGAGGAAGGAAACCGAGTCTTAAATATCTTCGAGTGTGGGGATGCCTTGCAAAGGTACTTGTCCCTGAACACAAAAGGAAGAAATTGGGACCGAAAACGGTTGATGCCATATTTTTGGGCTATGTAGAGACAAGCTATGCTTACATATTCTTGATTGTAAAATCAGATATCTCTGGCATTGAGGTCAATACAATTGTAGAATTAAGTGATGCAACATTCTTTGAGGATGTGTTTCCTATGAAAACCGGTGTGCCCAATGAAGTATCTCAAGAAGATTCATTTACCACAGGTTCCATTCCCGAGTACGTGGAAAGGATGACAAATGTGGGGGGTGACTCAGAACAAGCTATTTCTGAATCGGATGATTCTGAAGAAATAGTTGAACCAAGGAGAAGTAAACGACCTAGGACATCCAAAGACTTTGGAAGTGAGTTTCTCACTTAGAATGTTGAGGATGATCTTGTTACTTTCAAACAAGCTATGGAATCTCCAGAAGCTAAGTTTTGGAAAGAAGTCGTTAATGATGAAATCCAATCTATTCTCTCGAATGGAACTTGGGAATTGGTGGATTTGCCTCCTGGTTGTTCTGCAGTTGGTTGCAAATGGATTTTTAAGAAGAAACTTAATGCAGACGGGACAATCAATAAGTATAAGGCGAGGTTAGTTGCTAAGGGTTACACACAAAGGGAATGAATAGATTATTTTGATACCTATTCACATGTTTCCCGTATGACCACAATCTGAGTGCTTATAGCATTGGCTTCCATTTATAATCTTTATATCCATCAGATGGATGTGAAGACCGCGTTCTTATACGGTGATCTTCAAGAAGAGATATATATGGAACAACCTGAGGGATTTTTGGGTTGTGGGAATAGGTCCAAAGTGTGTAAACTTGTTAAGTCATTATATGGCTTGAAACAAGCCCCTAATCAATGCCATGAGAAGTTTGACTCTGTGATATCATCATTTGGCTTTATTTCTAATGAATTTGATAAATGTCTCTACTGCAAGATTGTCAATAATGGATTCATTTTATTATGCTTATATGTCGATGATATCTTGCTTTTTGGTTTCGATATGAAAGTAGTAAATGAGACAAAGTCATTCTTATGTACCAAGTTTGAGATGAAGGATATGGGTGTCACTTATGTAATTTTAGGGCTTAAAATCATAAGGTCTACTGATGGTATAACTCTCTCTCAGTCTCATTATGTTGAGAAGATACTGGAGAGGTTTGAGTACACATCACGTAAACATGTTATGACTCCATATGATTCATCCAAACCCTTGTTCAAGAATGAGACTGGGGTTCCAGTGTCTCAATTATGATACTCTCATATTATCACAAGTTTGATGTATCTTATGAACTGTACACATCCAGACATTGCGTTTGCCATGAACAAGTTAAGTAGATACACCAGTTGTCCTGACAAGACCCATTGGGAAGCTCTTGACAGAGTTCTGAGGTATATCAAGGGAACACGTTCCCTCGGGCTGCATTATGGTAAACATCCTTCCGTAGTCTAGGGATATAGTGATGCAAGCTGGATTGTCGTGAATTCTGGGAGTAATGGTGTCTCAAGATATGTATTCCTGTTGGGAGGAAAAGCCGTTTCCTGGAGGTCTAAGAAACAGACCATATTGTCTCGGTCCACTTTTGAGGTAGAGTTGTGTGCTTTAGATGAAACTGGATTGGAAGTTGAATGGCTACATGGACTTATGTCCAGTTTACCTATGGTAATGAAGTCGCTTCCTACAATTTCAGTTCACTGTGACAACACTACAACTATTGCTAAGATAAAGAGCTCCAAGTACAATAAAAAATAGCGTAGACACATCCAAGTCAGATTGAAATCTGTAAGGGAGTTAGTGTCTAATGGGGTCGTGTTGTGGACTACGTCGGTACCAAAGATAATACAGCTGATCCTTTTACTAAAGGTCTTACCTTGGCTTTAGTGGAAAAATCCAGGTTGGGAATGGGACTGAAACCCCTATAGATTTGCAGGCAGTCGCAACCCAACCCAAAAGAGTGGAGATCCCACAAATTGGGTTCAATGTGGTAATAACAAGTTGTCGGGTAAATCAGATGACACTATGTATTCTTGTTTGATGCTTCCTGAATCTGTGTGTCTATTCCCTGGGAAACCTGTTAGTATCATGACTGCAAGTTAGTAAGAGAGTAGTCTCTTAATGGTGTCAAGTCTTAGGACAAGATGTTAGCAGTACATCCTTGGAGACTCCAGCTAAGTAATTGATGTTGTGTAGGCCGCAACAAGAGAATTGGGTTGTTCTCTGTTATTAATCATGATATAAAATTTTGTATGCATGGCCTTAATGCATTGTTTTCTTTACCACCATGTCTTTATTGTGTTGTTACCAACCTATACTCTTGTACCCAAGGTTCAGGTTCAAGACTTTTATTCAACTAGTTCCTACGGGGGTCACAGTTGGATAACTCAGGTAGATTCAAACTGAAAGGTATCTGCTAAAAGCACAGTATGGAGGACTGAATGGTAGAGTACACTACACATTGGACTTTGTGGGGGATTGTTAGATAAATGATTACTGTAGCAGCTCGTTACTGTAGCTCCGTTACTGTAGTAATCACTTATTTAGCATGGGTTAAGCCCAATGTAGTGCAGCAAGTACTTGTGAGAATGTAGTGTTGTCCCTAGTACAAATGGCAAAGAAGTTTTATCCCATATTGCTCACTCCTAGAACTTTTGTGGTCCTCATATGTAGGATCACATGGGGCACTAATGTCCAAAGGAGTCCTAGGAGGGAGGTATGCTCACCTTCTTGGTGGGTGGGGTTACCACATCACAACACACGCATGCACGCGCGCACGCCACGCCACGCCTCGCCTCGCCTCGCCTCACCTAGCCTGGCCTAGTCGGGCTGGGCTCGGACTCGGGCTTGGGCTTGGGCTTGGGGATTATGGATTGTGGAGAATGTCTTCCGTCTTCCGTCTTTTTTTTGCACCAGGATACGACTAAGTAATTAATTACTCGTGTAATTAATTGTTTCTTTCCTATTCGAATTTCTTAATCCTAACTGGAAAGTGTTTCTCTTTTGCGGATTATTCTGTATTGTGTACAAGAGCAATCGAGTGTTTGTGTCTCACTGGGAATAGGATTAGGGACGTATGTAGCTATATATACGTCTCCGGTCATTATGGTTAAACACACAACAAACAATCTACTGCCGTCGTGTGTTTGGAGAGCCCTAATCCAGAGTGAGTGCCTTCGTTCCCCAAGCCGTTTCGTGGAGTTGTTCTCCTGTGCGAAGCGCGGCTTTTTCTTCTCATCACCGAGACGCAGCTGTCAGGAAGTAGTTCCTGCGGTTGTTGTGCTGCACTGGTAGCAGTGCAACGTGAATACATCGAGCACGAGAGAGACGTACAAGTTCTAGGTTCGTGCCGGATCGAGACTGGGATAACGGTGCCTATCCGCGAGGATTGCCAGGCACTTATTTCTTTAAGTATCACGTTCGTTTCTCAATGAATTCGTTTATCAACAAATAATCTGGTTTGTGAATCTAACTCCTTTATTTCTGTTCTCCTGCTTTGTTTGATCTTCATTTCCTATTTTGGATCTTCCTAAAATTGTTAATAACTTTGCACCTGTCGTTGTCACATGAACGACATTAATAAATATTAACAACAGAAACACTGTCTTCAAGACAGATTCCGCCACTCCTAACACGAGCGTCTCCGACAGTCTATCTCTAAGATTCATCCACCCCAACTCTGGTACAATCGCTCGGTGCAAGCGAAAGTGTTGTGTTGAACTTGTTCCTTAGCCCTTGGTCACAAATAGCAAAACAGACATCGTAAAGTAGTCACCGGCGCAAGACAGCAGCAAGGCGTCGTGGTGTTTGGCAGAATAGGCTTGTTGTGGTGTAGAAAGGAACAAAGGAGCATGAAGGTAACAGATGTACAGCAAGAAGGGAACTGGTGTACAACATGAGGTAATTGTGCTATAGCAGTAAAGGAACAACAACTTTGTACTGGAGGAAATGAACCACAACACAGCAGTATGGTAACCGCGGTACAACAACAAAGGAACCATGATACAACAGTAAGGTAAATGTTGTATACAAGGAAAGGAACTGTTGTATATCTCTTTGTATCTCACTGTCAGTTTGTTATCTGTAGATCTGTCTACTCAAATGAGATCGGATGCCTCCTTATATGGAGCGCGTCTCAGCCGCCGCGGTAACTGCCTGCACATGTTGGACTCTCCAACGTGCATTATTAACATCGCTTTAATGGTCGACTTTAACGGGTAGTCAAGAGAGGTTTATTGTTGTGTCTTAAACGTTGTCAACCAGACTCCAAATGATGCAACATAGAAAACAAAGTGTCGTTTCGGAAAACAAAATAAAATATTTCATAAAAAGATAAATCCACGCACGCACCGAACTGAACCGAATCGAGCCGAGCTGGGCCGGGCGGGCGGGCGAATGAACGAACGAATGAACGCACGTGTGTGCGTGTGTGTGTTTTTATTTTAGTCTGAGAAATACACAAGACAAGACAAACAACCTTATGCCCTTAAGAGGTCCTAACCTCTATGGGACCACTAGCTCATATAAGAAGTCGTGTGGTTTTTGTTACAAGCAATATGGGATAAAAGACTTGGCTGTAGAAAATTGAATTCTGGAACAGAGAATACAACATTCCCCCACATGTTCCATAATTCTTTTCGGAAATTCAATAAATAATAAAAATTTAAAATTTGCCACATTAATATGTTTTTCAGCATTGGTAGCTTGTGGCTCTGAACCATTGCCTAGAACGACTCACTTCAATCCGGAGAGACGTGGTGAACTACGTTTTGAACCAGACTCCCTGATTCAGACCTTAGTAAATCAAACAACCATAGTGTGGGCACTAGAACAAGTTCGTATTGGTGTTGCACATAAACGACCTTCACAAGATCTTATTTCTTGAGCGCTCTAGTGAGTATGCCCAACTTACATAAACCCCAGCTCTCAGGTTACACTCAAATAGTAGGGATCTCTACGAGTATCCTATATGGTACATACCCTGCCAATAAATGGCCTTAAACCCATTCAGAGCAAAGCTCTTCCTATACTCAGACAGAGTCAAAGCACTAGCGTCACAGGGAGGGTCATGGAGTAAAACTCCAAAGTGTGCTTCCGCATAACATGACAACTTAGTTGTCCCTTTGAATAATTTCTCATGGGATCTTCAGTTTTGGAAAGGTAGGGTTACTACTGTAATGTTTATTCTATGGGCAGAAAACCCATCCCCCTCGACGAACTGAGTACTAGATTTCTAGCTAGACCCTTAGTAAGTGGATCAACAATGTTACTTGCAGATTTCACATACTCTATAGATATGACCCCTCGAGTGATGTGATCTCTCACATCTTCATACCTTACTCTCATAAAGTGCTTTTCCGGGTTGCCTTTAGATTGCTTAGCTTTGTCTATGGCTGCTTTATTATCACATAATAAGCAAACAGGAGGAAATGGTTTAGAAACAATAGGCAGATCAATAAGTAAATTTCTAAGCCATTCAGCCTGACAACAAGCTAAATCTAAAGCAATAAACTTAGCCTCCATTGTGGATCTAGCTCTCACAGTTTGCTTGGATGATTTCCAAGAAACTGCACCTCCTCCAAGGCAAAATACATACCCACTGGTATATTTGGTTTCATATGAATCTGCAATCCAGTCAGCATCGGTATATCCTTCTAATATAGGTGGAAAACCAGTATAATGAAGGATGTACGCAGTTGTACCTTTAAGGTACTTAAACACTCTTACCAAAGATTTCCAGTGGTCCTCATTAGGACAACTAGTGTACCTGCTCAACCTGCTTATAGTATAAGAAATATCGGGCCTAGTGCAATTAGCAAGGTACATAAAGCTTCATATAACTTGAGCATATCTACGTTGATCCACAAGAGTGCCCTTATGTACAACAAGATGTAAACTGTCATCGTAAGGTGTATTAATAGGAGTACGATCAAACATATCAAATCTATGCAAGATTTTATCAACATAATGAGTTTGATTAAGTACATAACCAGAAATAGATCTACTCAACTTAATACCAAGTATTACATCAACAAGTCTTAAATCTTTCATATCAAAATTGCTAGCAAGAAAAGATTTAGTTTCAGATATAATTTCAGAATTAGATCCAAACAACAATATATCATCTACATATAAACACATTATTATGCAGGCATCATCAAGAGTTTTAGAATAAATGCAACGATCAGATTCATTCACAATAAATCCGGTAGATAAAAGAATTTTATTGAACTTATCATTTCATTGTTTAGGTGCTTGTTTCAGTCCATACAAGGACTTGACAAGTCTACAAACTTTGTGTTCTTGTCTAGGTGCTACAAAGCCTTCAGGCTGATTCATATAGATCTCTTCTTCAAGATCTCCATTCAAGAAGGCTGTCTTGACATCCATTTGATGGATTTCAAGCTTATGGATCGCAGCTAAAGCAACCAGGACATGAATGGAAGAGATTTTGGTTACGGGTGCATATGTATCAAAGTAATCAAATCCTTCCTTTTGACTAAAGCCTTTGGCTACTAGTCTGGCCTTAAACTTATCAATGGAACCATATGCCCTCATCTTCTTTCTAAACACCCATTTACATCCAATAGTCTTGCAGCCTGGAGGGAGCTCACTAAGAATCCAAGTATGATTACTCATAATTGATTCTATTTTATTTTCAATGGCTTCCTTCCAAAAGCTAGAGTATGGATTTCATGGCATCCTCATAGGTATGTGGGTCTTCTTCTACTATGAAGGTGTAGAAGTCGGGACCATAATTTTTATCAATTTAGTCCTTTTACCCCTACCTAGATCACTCGGAGGTTCATCTACTGGGAGTTCATGTTCTACTTCATAAGAAGGTGGAACTACAAGAGGTTTAGCATGAGAAGAGGGATTTTCACTAACTTGCCTAGGAGCCTTTTCCTTAAGAGGAAAGATAGTTTCATAATAGACAACATCTACATGTCTAATCTCAAGTATAGAGTTAACTCTAATGTCTGAGATTTCAGATTTTATTACTAGGAATATATTGACATTACTATTTTCAACATATCCTATAAAGACAGTGTCAACAGTCTTAGGTCCTAGTTTTCTCTTCTTATTCTCAGGGATCTTAACCTTGGCCAAACACCCCCACACTTTGAGGTATTTCAAACAGGGTTTCTTGTTAAGCCAAAGTTCATAGGGTGTTCTGTCAAGGTGTTTAAAAGGGATGTAGTTAAGAAGGTAATTGGTTGTATGAAGGGCTTCCCCCCACAGTCTGTGACTAAGTCCAAACTCAACTAGCATTGAGTTGACCATGTCAATTGTAGCGACCGATAAATAAATCATTACTGATTAAGCAGAATTAAACATTAGCAACGGATTGCTGAAAATCACTAAAAATTAAAACCATTTACAAAGAGATCCAAACATATGAAAACTCTTTCATCAAGAACCAATGTATAACATTTACATCCTGGTTCATAAGTAGATAACTTGTACCATCTCTTCTCAAGGATTACAAATATCAACTGCCCTATTAACATTATATACATACAACATAAGAACCTCAAGGCATCAAGCCAAAATCTCAGATCGATTCATTAAAAGCACTAACTACTAACTCCGAGGACCTGAGAGTGCAGAGACGACACATAGGACTACTATTTATATGACTTGCCAGACATTATCTCCACCTGAGATCTCACTGTTGTCCCTACTGATATTGTCCTTTCTCTACTGTGGGGATTCTATTTCCTTGTCTGCATCCACCTAAAAATGTTGGATCCCACGGAGGTGAGATAATTGAAAATTGCCCCAGTGAGAGATATAACTCTTCGCCAAAACATTATTATTGCAGTTTATTAAAATAAAACTGAGCAGAAGGATTATATATATATTTAACAACAGATAATTCACTGTATGAACAGAGTAAAGTAATCTCCTTTCCTAAGGAGAACATTGCATCTACCCATGGTAGAGTCGTAATTCATCCATCTACTTGCAACGAATGTAAAGAGATATAAATAACATCTATCAACTAGAGATGCATAAAAGAAATGTAACATCAACCAGTAAATTTCCGTATTCAATCCTTAAGCAAACATGCTATACAGATGATTACATTTTACAACCACACTTATGCCCTGAGTAGATGAGGTATACCGCTCATACTCCAACCGACCATTGCGAAGTCAAAATAGGTACCATACAAAGTCAATGGAAGAGCCGGCTTCCATGACCTCCCACATCTCGGTCAGTGCGAGACCACACGCAGACCATCTTGTGTCTCTGCTATATAGCTTTCCAGGGGATATTGACAGCTTCTCTATAGAGATACAACGGCGGCTACACTCTCTTCGCAATCGAGAGATTTCATGTTTACCTCCATCGATCTGCATTAATATTATTGGGAGATTTGTGATACATCTATCCCAATCTTCGAGAGATTCATGATACATCCATCCCGATAAAAATAATGAAGGATTGAGAGGTTTAATGTTTACTTTTCATCAATTCCCCCATTAGGATGTAAGGATATGTTCGCCCATCAACCCCCCACATATTCAAAAATATGCATTCCGGGTTTTGCCGCGGAGCAACCCGTTTCACCATCAGTAAATATTGACACTGATGGATCTATGGTCAGGGCTCTACATTATATGATTTCACTTGATTAATTAAGTACATTAGCATATTCTTTTAGCATCAGTCAAGTTGTCAAACATGAATTATTATGACAATTGCTACAAAGAAACATGTACTATTATCATCAATTACTTCTCGATCTTTAAAAGACATTGGGATCTCAGTCCCTCAATTCATTACATGAAAGTTCACATCTCTCAATAACATCATTATTATACTTATCAAATCTGGGTATTCATACCCTCAATTCATCACTAATCACTGTTACCAACTATTAGGTAACTATTACCTCTAGATCCTCAGACAGAGGTATACATTATACTTGTTACACAAGCATCTCACATGACTCATAAGGCCATAAAGTGTCTTGTCACATTTCACTAGGAAACAACTTGTATATATGGCTCACAAGGCCAATCAACATCTATATCAAATAATCATCATTGCTCATATTTGGCTATGCTTATCATATCCTAATACCTGTATGGTTGATACACATAATAACACCCATAAAAATCACTTATCACATCATGTGGTACAATAGTAATATCACCATTCCTTTATTAGGATTAGGGTTTACTATCAAATAGGATTTTCCATTCCATTGCTCAATTCAGGGTTAGGATTTTCCATTTCACATTAGTTAGGGTTTCATGTTCACATTATTAGTCCAACCCTAATATATTTCTCCACACCTCTAGGAGCATCCATAGACATCTCAAGTATTCACTTAAACTTATTTCTTTCATCATATATCATTAATGATTATCAATACAAGGTATGAGATCATATCTCATCCTTTCCGTGGTATGATTATATCATACTCATTAGTTTGGCCTATCCTTTCCTCAAGGTATATAGCCCATGCTTATCAAAATACATCAAACTCATTACATCTTATTGTAACAATTTACATAACACTCTCCATGTGTTTCTTATCCAAAAATATTGGATTAGAGGTTCATCAAGGTATATCTACCCTGAATTGCTAAATGTAATAACTATCATGTCTTGATGTATCCCTTCTCTCATCACTTCGAACTTGCCTGAGTTTATTAAATTATTTGGTATTAAGGTATTTCCCTCTTAATACTTTTAACCACTAACCTATCACCTTTATCATGTAGTGCATAGGTCACACATTAGAATTGTCCAACTATCTTTAATGATATGGATTTATCTAGTGATAAGGACATTGCTTACTATAAGGTTGCCTATAATCAGCCACTTGAAATATTTCACCTTTATACGGTATTTCCTTCTATTTCATCATTAGGGTTTTCTTATACCAGTACTTAGAAAGTAGGGTTATGGTTTATTGTCATATTACCCAGGATTAGGGTTTATGTATTATAACTTCAATTTAGGGTTCCACATACCTTCACCCTTATTAGGGTATCTCATCACAACATTACGTTATGGCTTCACATGGCATCATCCTCAGTTAGGATTTCTCATGGAATCACCCCTTGATTCGGTTTTCTCATGAAGCATTTCTTTAATTTAGGATTTTTCATTATATTTTCCCAAATTGGGATCTCCCATATTATTACCCTAGATTAGGGTTACACCATTTCCCTAAATTAGGGTTTCATCTGACATTGCCCTAAATTAGGGTTAGGGCTCAACAACCTTCTTGATTAGGGTTTCATGATCTCTTTATTAAGGATCATACCCTAACTACATAATTATTCATGTTGAAGGTGTTAGGGCTTGACTTTTTCATGATTATTATAAATGTATGAATTCCTTTCTCTTTCATCCTCTTTAGAATGTGGACTATGTCAAATTTGGTTAGATTAGGTCAACCAACCATTCAATTAAGTGTGTTCAATTAGGATAGACATAGTATATTGAAGTATTGCTTATTTAAGCTTCAAGGATTAATTCACCTAAGGTTATCAATCACTTGGTACCTTAAAGGTGCAACCCTAGTGATTATCTTTGAGATAAATTAGTAACAATTATAGGGTCAATTGATCCTTCATCACAATAAGTTTTCAATTGATATGATCACATTGAATCACTAAACGTTCTTGACCCTTTATTCTCTAAATGGTTTGAAACCGTTTAGGCAAGAAGTGTGTTGAAACCAATTGGACTTGGGTCTCCAAACGGTTTGAGACTGTTTGGACGCAAATGGTCTTCAGACTGTTTGGACTCAAATAGTCTTATGAATGTTTGGTCCAAACCCTCTCAAAACCGAATGGACCAAAAAGGTCTTTCAACACTTAAACAATTCAAGGTTTCAATCAATGGACCGACTATCAATTGAATCCTTGATTCATTCATCAATAGAACTATTGAATCATCCTTCAATTAGACCATCAATTAGGGTTTTGAACCCAATTGAACTAGGATTTATAATCAAGAAACCTTCAATTAGGGTTTTGAAATCGAGGAACCTTCAATGATTAACATTGTGGAACCGATTCAATTGAAATCAGTGAATCATCATCAAATTATGATATGACCTGACCTTAAATGGTCTTGAGGTCATTTGGATGACCTACAAACGGTCTTGAGACCGTTTGCCCCATCCATCATTGAAATTTTGTGAAATTCAATTAGGATTTAGATAATCAGATTGATCACCAATTGAATTATTGATTTCATTACAATTTGCTATCTCTGGACCTTCAATTACTCAACCATACTCAACCCTAGACCTCCAAACGGTCTTGGTTGACCTACAAATGGTCTTGAGACCATTTGGGTGATCTCCAAACGGTCTTGAGACCGTTTGGGTTAATCAACCCAAAATTTTAAATCAACCAATTGAAATTTCAGCACTTAACCCGATTAGGGTTTGATAATTGATTAACCTTCAACTGATGAACCCTTTGGAACTAATCAATTGAATTTAATAGGTCATCAACCATCAACATCAGCCTATGAGCTCCAAATGGTCAACCATTGTAAATGGTCAACCACTCCAAACGGTTTAAAACTATTTGGTTTCTAACGGTTTGTTGAAACCGTTTAACCAATTCTAATGAAACCGATTGGTTTCCAACTTTTGAAACCGTTTGCCTAGGATATTTTTGAGGTGTGTACTTAGGATGATTTCATAATCATCAAGCTAAGATCCTTCATATTTTTCTGTAATTTTCATAGTGGTTCTATTGATTTGATCAAGTGAATTTCAAGAAGAACAAATGATCAATAATTGATAAGGAATTGAATGCAATAACAATAGTAAGGGTTCAAGTTATAAAACCCGCCTCCAATTGAGATTCAAAGCTTCAAGCTCACGTCAAAAATGGTGGATGCAACTCCTTTCACTATCCCAAGGCTCGTCCTCAAGCTTTGAGTGAAAAGGAATGGTTAGAAATGAAGATGGGATCGAGATAAGAAGAAATCATGCATTGATCTTCGATTTCCACCATGGAATCAAGGTGAAAGAGGACCATGGAGCTTACCTACAGGTTGGGGGTCGTCCTCCTGTTTCTCTATAGTTCCCTTGGTCGTTTTGCAAGCAAGAAGTGAAAGTGGATTCGAAATTACCCTTTCAACTCATGGATAAAGGAGCATATATATATTTTATTAAAAATTCATTTAAGAGAGAGAAAGTAGGAATTATCTCCTCCATATTCCTTGACACTTGCCCCCTTATCTTCCTTAGATACGAGGCTATCTTATTTTACTCTTATTCCTCTCAATTATCCATGTTTTAAAGAAAAGAAAATTAAGCACCTTAAATAATAAAATACTAATATCCATAAGTTAGTGGATATTTCTTTTTCTTTTCTTAATGTGAGTGGGTTCTCCACTCACGTAGATATTTCCATTGCCTTTGCAAGGCACAAGGACGTACACACTTGTTGATTTTCAACCAACACAATTTTGGTTGAAGGGAAATCCAATTAATATAATTATTTTTACATTAAATTGAATTAGGGTTCCAATTATATTTAAATCTTGATTATTTTAATATCAAGTTTCTCTCTCCTTCAAAGTGATACAAATGAGATTCCCCTCTCATTTTATTTGCTATACATGATTCCAAGAAACATTAGGGACTATTTTGAATTGGTAATTTGCATATTGAACCCTAGCTTTTGGGTAAATTGCATATTATACCAAAACTAGGTTTTAATGCACCAACATTGCTTTATCAGTTCTTTCTTGGTACTCAAGATTTTCCCAAGCCATACCTCTGCATCATCTTCATTCTCATGATGCTTCAACATATGAGGAACATTTAATTATGTAATATTTGCAAATTAACCCCTCAACTTGGGTAATTTGCACTTTAATCCAAAATAAGCAAACATTGCTTCAATATTATTCAAACGGGACCAAAATTGAAACATAAGTTTCTCTTGGGCCTTAATTACTTTTCACAAGATAAAATTAAGGATATAATTAACTTGATTAAGCAAAACTCCCAGGGTTAAGGCATAACCCAAGTCAGGGATGTTACAAATTATAAACCCTTAACAAGGATTTTGTCCCCAAAATCCCAAATAAAGGAAATAGATATTATTCATTCATCATGCTATCTAGTCTCCACTAACATTTCATTGTTATGAGACACCATAAAGCTTTGATCAACACAAAGTTATTCCACACAAGTTTATCATAGAATGGTTCACACGAAATACATACTCCACTGTCCTTTTTATTATTAACTGTGGAATTAATTCTGTGTCAGGTAACACTTTTTATTAATTTACAGTTTCATGTGACAGATTCTTGTTTCTAAGGAGTCTCCCATACTCCTTATTTAATTCAACATTTCTCTTTCAAGATCACTTTTATATTATGTCACTCACTTGGGACTATAAGTATTTTCATACCTCGGTTGTGCCTTCTAATCTGCTGACATAATACTAGGATTCCTTGTTACTTGTACCAACTATCTCATTAGTTGTACATTCTCTTATCATATGGAGATGTTACTTATCAATTAAGAACGTATCTTTAAAGATATTTTTAATTGTTATGTTTATGCAAAGCATAAACCCCTAACATATGATGTTCATATTATTTTATATATAATTAAACTGATTTCATGGTTGACCATTCTAGGTAGCCAACATAAACCATTTGATATTTTTTAGATACTAGAATCTCTTACCTTGGTATCTATCACATGTGTTGAATATACATCACATATTTATCTTCCTTTCATCTTGAGATATTACTTGTTACATATATCTTTACCTTGGAACCAAAGTCCAAGATAAACTGATAATTTTCTAAGTATCCATCACATGAACATTTTTATCTTATACACAACAATTATCTTAAGACTTACTTGATTGCCATGTCCCCAAAAGGAAAGAAAGCAAGGGATCATATTCTTTTTATTATTTCATGAATTTTCAACTACTCATGAATCATTTACTCTTTGTCTCATCCTAGGTTCCTTGCCCTCTACACAGGAATTTTTAAGGATGATAACATGACATTATTCCTTTCTTTGTTATTATCTAACATGTTCATGAGCATCTTATGATCTCATCACATTTCCCATTTCCTCATTATGGGAAAAGATCTTTATTATACACACAAACTTTATCGAACAAGGATCACCTCCCTTGTTCTCATTCTTATCTTATGAGGAGTATACTTTTTACTTCCTCATACACACATACCGATATGTGATTATTTTAGATTTCTCTTTCTTATTCTTAGGATGTGACACATTTTTCCATTTCATATTTCTAATTTCATTATACTCATTGGATTGTCTCAAAATGACTACTTGATCAGAGCAATCAAAAAGATACCAATCTAAGAGTTTCCATACTCACTTTATCATCAATAGTTGTATACCTGGCCAGGGTATATAAATACTGAGATTAAGTAGTATGCACTTTGTATACTATCATATTCCTTCCTTTTCATATTATCACAAGCACAAGATTTAACATTCCTAGATTTTATCCAGGCATCTCTTCTATACCTCATCCTTTTTTATAGAGGTAAGAACAATATGAAACATCTATAATATTACTGTACAAAATGTAAGTCCTCATAGGACTAATCAAGGAAAGCTCAATCAATTACTTTCTCAATTTAAGTTAGGAAATCATAAAATGACATATTGGAATGACATTATTTTATCTAACCTGTCATGATTCATGGATAGTTCACTACCTTAGGTTGATTCTGCCTCAGGGGTTGATTCACCATAACATTTCTGGCTGAGAAATCTCTTGCCAGATGTCCTACCTATCTACATTGGTAGCAAATTTTGGGCTTTAGATGTGGTCTAGAAGGTTCTTTACCCTTTCCAAGTAGCCATTTCCTTGGTGTACTAGGCTCTAGTTGTACTGGTGGTACCAAAAACTTTTTCCTTTTGGAATTACTAGGCCTCTGTTCTTGAGTTTGGATAGGCCTTTTCTATATCATCACCTTATGTTTCTTCTCTGGGAAATACCTTCTGACATGTCCATGTTTCCTACACTTGTGACAGACCCTGATTTCAGGTTGTATCCTATTCCTTCCATTACTATTTATTGATTCAACAGGCTGAGGTTGAGTACAAATTCAGTCTAAATCCAGAATTTCATCATTGGGGGCTGGTAATCTAGGTTGTATTGCCAATGCTTGATCCACTAAATACATCATAATTGCCCTAAATTGCCCAACCATGATACTTAAAGAAGGATTTCTTATCATAGTTGGATCAGCTTGAGGGTTCTCGGGCAGTTGTTCCTCTCTTGCCTGATCCCATGCACCTCTTCCTGGTGCAGCATTGCTACTTTCTGCAACATATTCTTCGTGTGACTCAGCCATCTTCAAGCTTTACTTCTTTCTCTTATGAGTAGAAATCACTATCAGATAGACTGGAAGACACTTAGAATAGACTCTACTACCTTAGTCCTATGTCTCTGTAGACTCAACGAACCTAGAGCTATGATACCAAACTTGTAGCGACCGATAAACAAATCGTTACTGATTAAGCGGAACTAAACATTAGCAACGGATTGCTGAAAATCACTAAAAATTAAAACCATTTACAAACAGATCCAAACATAGGAAAACTCTTTCATCAAGAACCAATGTATAACATTTACATCATGGTTCATAAGTACATAACTTGTACCATCTTTTCTCGAGGATTACAAACATCAATTGCCCTATTAACATTATATACAGACAGCATAAGAACCTTGAGGCATCAAGCCAAAATCTTAGATCGATTCATTAAAAGCACTAAATACTAACTTCGAGGACCTGAGAGTACAGAGATAACACATATGACTACTATTTATATGACTTGACAGACAATATCTCCACCTGAGATCTCACTGTTGTCCCTGCTAATACTGTCCTTTCTCTGGTGTGGAGATTCTGTTTCCTTGTCTGCGTCCATCTAAAAATGTTGGATCCCACAGGGGGTGTGACAATTGAAAATTACCCCAACGAGAGATATAACTCTTCGCCAAAACATTATTATTGTAGTTTATTAAAATAAAACTGAGAAGAAGGATTATATATATATTTAACAGCAGATAATTCACTGTATGAATAGAGTGAAGTAATCTCCTTTCCTAAGGAGAACATTGCATCTACCCATGGTAGAGTCGTAATTCATCCATCTACTTGCAAAGAATGTAAAGAGATATAAATAACATCTATCAACTAGAGATGCATAAAAGAAATGTAACATCAGCCAGTAAATCTCCGTATTCAATTCTTAAACAAACATTCTATACAGCTGATTAAATTTTACAATCACACTTATGCCCTGAGGAGATGAGGTATACTGCTCATACTCCAACTGACCATTGTAAAGTCGAAATGGGTACCATACAAAGTCAATGGAAGAGCCGACTTCCATGACCTCCCACATCTCGGTCAGTGCGAGACCACACGCAGGACATCTTGTGTCTCTTCTATATAGCTTTCCAGGGTATACTGGCAACTTCGCTATAGAGCTACAACAGCGGCTGCACTCTCTTCGCAATCGAGAGATTTCATGTTTACCTCCATCGATGCGGCATTAATATTATTGGGAGATTCGCGATACATCTATCCCAATCTTCGGGAGATTCATGATACATCCATCTCGATACAAATAATGAAGGATTGAGAGGTTTAATGTTTACCTTCCATCAATTCCCCCATTAGGACGTAAGGATATGTTCGCCCATCAACCCCCACATATTCAAAAATATGCATTCCGGGTTTTGCCGCGGAGCAACCCATTTCACCATCACTAAATACTGACACTAATGGATCTATGGTTAGGGCTCTACATGATATGATTTCACTTGATTAATTAAGTACATTAGCATATTCTTTTAGCATCAGTCAAGTTGTCAAACAGGAATTATTATGACAATTGCTACAAAGAAACATGTACTATTATCATCAATTACTTCTCAGTCTTTAAAAGACATTGGGACCTCAGTCCCTCAATTCATTACTTGAAAGTTCACATCTCTCAACAACATCATTATTATACTTATCAAATCTGGGTATTCATACCCTCAGTTCATCACTAATCACTGTTACCAACTATTAGGTAACTATTACCTCTAGGTCCTCATACCAAGGTATACATTATACTTGTTATACAAGCATCTCACATGACTCATAAGGCCATAAAGTGTCTTGTCACCTTTCACTAGGCAACAACTTGTTTATATGGCTCACAAGGCCAATCAACATCTATATCAAATAATCATCATTGCTCATATTTGTCTATGCTTATCATATCATGATACCTGTATGGTTGATACACATAATAACAACCATAAAAATCATTTATCACATCATGTGGTACAATAGTAACACCACAATTCCTTTATTAGGATCAGGGTTTACTATCAAATAGGATTTTCCATTCCATTGCTCAAATTAAGGTTAGGATTTCCCATTTCACATTAGTTAGGGTTTCATGTTCACATTATTAGTCCAACCCTAATATATTTCTCCACACCTTTAGGAGCATCCATAGACATCTCAAGTATTCAATTAAACTTATTTCTTTCATCATATATCATTAATGATTATCAATACAAGGTATGAGATCATCTCTCATCCTTTCCATGGTATGATTATATCATACTCATTAGTTTGGCTTATCCTTTCCTCAAGGTATATAGCCCATGCTTATCAAAATACATCAAACTCATTACATCTTATTGTAACAGTTTACATAATACTCTCCATGTGTTTCTTATCCAAAAATATTGGATTCGAGGTTCATCAAGGTATATCTACCCCGAATTGCTAAATGTAATAACTATCATGTCTTGATGTATCCCTTATCTCATCACTTCTAACTTGCTTGAGTTTATCAACTTATTTGGTATTAAGATATTTCCCTCTTAATACTTTTAATCACTAACCTATCACCTTTATCATGTAGTGCATAGGTCACCCATTAGAATTGTCCAACTATCTTTAATGATATGGATTTATTTAGTGATCAGGACATTGCTTACTATAAGGTTGCCTATTGAAAAGACCAAGTCTCTACTATAAAACATGATAAACAAATACATCAAATGTGTGGCAGCGGAAGAAATAAAACTTGACTTTATTCAAAATGTATAAAGAGTACATTACAAAATTTCCATAAAGGAAGTAAAACTTTATACAAAACATAGGATCTAGGTAGAGGAAGACTTAGACTAAGCCAATATTGTCTCCAAACAAAACAACTTAATATATAAAGGCAACAATGAACATGCAAGCTATATGTTCCTTTTCTTCTTGTCCTATCCTTAATCCTTAGCCTTAGGTTCACCAAGCTTCCATGCGCACTCTGATCCTAGCCTGGATGGTTGGGGTCATCCAACAAGAGAAGGATAAAAGTATGTGTCAATCAAAAGGAATAGGACAAGTAATAGTCAACAACATTGGATAATAAAAGATTCTCTATGCTATAAGATTTTAAGAGAATGAGACAAATATTCAAATAAGAAATATAGAACTGTCATAATCAATCACCACAATAACAATCACATAGCATGAATATATTAAGATACAAAGTCATCTCAATGTAGGGTGAGGCACATACCAGACCTCACCAAGTGGCAGGGGGACTAAAACCCCAGTGCCTATATAAAGTGGCAGGGGGACTAAAACCCCAGTGCCTAATATAAAATGGCAGGGGGACTAAAACCCCAGTGCCTGGCAGGAGGACTAAAACCTCAGTGCCCTGTGGGTGGTTTGTACTCATGTACACTACATTATCATTTGGACTAAAATACATCATGCTTAATAGTCACATGGCAGTATTGAGAAGTATAAAAAAGATTGCAACGTTGCAAAATGGGAATAAAACCCAAATAAACAATCTCAATAAATGGATGAGCCAAACATTAGCCATAGCAAGATTCAAGAGTTACAATTAAATGAGCCACATAGGCAATAGAAGCATCTCAAAAGTAAGGAGCCAAATATAGGCAATCACAAGATCCATATAATTAGATGAGCCATAATGGTAACAAAAGCATCAAATAAGTAAAGAGCCAAATAAAGGCATATTGAAGGATAACAAGGCTAGCACATCTTTAAGGTAGGGTTGGATAAGAGCCCAACTGAAGGATAGGTAATTTGCACATATACATTCCACATAGATTTCACATTCATCATAGATGTTCACATAAATAGGCTTCACATACATAGGGTCACATACATAAATAGGTGTCACATACATTAGTTTCCATTCATTACCATCACATTCACCAGTCTGATTGTATCTAATTCCATATTTCCCTAGTTGCAAACATTACACATGTATTAGGTTACTTAAAGGTACTTTAAGTGTAAAATGTCCACATTTATAAACCATGGATTAAAACTTTGGATTTTAGGTCTAGAAATAGGGTCAAATGATTCCTAATATTTTTCTACTCGAGAAAACATATTTTCTTTTAAAAAACAGAGTTAAAACACTATTATAATCATTTTATAACACTTTTATACATTTACATTAGAGTTTGAATTAATTATCAGGTTTTCAACAGAAAACAGGGTTCTAAACTTTAAAATTCGGATTCTACATGATTTTATCTTTCCAACGAGTATTTATTTATATTTTTCCGATAACCTAGCGATTTACTACGAATTAAACAAGATGAGACAATCACAAAAAAGCTTAGTGGATGATAAAAAATAAATTAACCAAAAGACGATAATGCCCTCAGCGAGAGAGCAGAAATAGGAGGGCGCTCGGGGGAAAAATGGTAAAAAGCCACCCCAGCTTCTTCAAGCTTGGGCGCAGCCATGGCGCCGAGGTGTATCTTGGGAACTTGGGCATTTTTGCGTTTCTCAGCCAAATCGGTCGTACAAGTACTCGAAACGAAGAGAATTGAAAGACGAATTCACTTGGCCAATAAATTTCGACGCATGAGCACTCCAGATCCAGGGAGAGGTGCCACAAGGTCAGAATCTAGAGCTCCACATCGTCGGCTAGATGCACGTCTTTAGACCAAATTGATGGGTTGGGAAAGTTGCTAAGGCGCCGATGTAGCTGTGTAGGAGGATACTTATAGGTGGGGATGTCCGTGGATGCGAAACGAAGGTGGAGGTGAGAAGCCTTGTCCGGAGCCCCTTGGCATTTAGGCTACACCAAACCTCACTAGATGGGAAATGGCTCAAACAAACTGGGAGAAGGAGATGAAGCGAATGAAGAAGAAATCTCGCAAAATGATCGAGTATACGAGGAGATCGAAGTTGAGGAGTCTAGGCCAACTTTACGTGTAACTGTCGGAGGTGAAAGATGAACTCTTGGCCCTTGGATCATGATCGGGATAAATGATAGCCGTTGGATCTACGTCCCCAGTAGACCTGCGCGACCAAAGCATGCGTGACATGCATTTAAGCCAAACTTTGACTTAAATGATGTGCATAGCTATTATATCGATGGCTATTATGTCACATTTTATTGAAAACTTGTTTAATGCATTTGGAAGGTCAAACGAGCTCCAAATGGCCTCAAATTTTAACTCCAGGTTTCTAATGACGTCTAGATTCATGCTATATAATTAGATTTGCGTTTCACCCAGCTTTTAGCCTCCAATAATTATTTTGAATATTAAAGCATATATTAATATAATGCTTGGGCAAATAATTATGTGTTGCTTTTATAAGCAACCCTTGGTTCCCAAATCTGAGATTTGGAGTCCAAGAGTCCTCCACTCACTAATAGGATGCATTTGCAAGTTTTATTATCCCATATTAAGAGTGAGGTATGAAGGTGGGTTATTATTCACCATTTTAATTTACACTATATTAAAAGCATATAAAATAGTTTTGAGGGGTCAAACCAACTCCAAAAGCCACCAAATTTGAACCATTAGCTCACATTAAAGTCTAGAACAATGATATGCAATTACTTTCTCGTTTTGTACATAATATGGCCCTTAATTACCATTTGGATATTAATGTGTATATTAACACATTAAAAGGTGTGAATTAATATGAATTTACTATATTAATGAAATTAGTGAGTCAAGTTTGAGGTGATAGATATATATATGAGTATTAAGAGCAAAATATCAACAATAAAATATGTTTTCACACATTTATCTTCAAATTGGAGGAGAGAGAAAGTAAAAGGAGTAATATTCTCATTAAACACTCAAATACACATTATTACTAATATATTTATCCAAAAAGCTCCAAATTAACATTATCTACTTATATCTCTCATAAAACTCCATTTTGTATTTTTAGTCCTCCATTATTACATTAAATGGGTTATTTGTGCAAATACCCCTTTATTATCATAAATGGGGGTAAAAAGGTAATTTCAACCTTGAACTGTGCTCAAATTGCACAAGGAGTCCAAAAAGAATATAAAAGAAGGGAAATTTATGAAATTAGTACAAAGGACTTGAAAGAAATGAAAAGATAGAATATGGGTAAATTGTAGGGAAGACCCTAGATTCAGCATGTTACAACACACCACCCCTTAAAGAGGATTTCGTCCCCGAAATCACAACAAGAGGAAAGAGAGGGTGAGTGTGCAACATCCCAGCCTTAAACACTAGGTTATAACCCTTAATCTAGGGTACAACACAAAATCTACATAAGTCAGGAGTTACTAAGGTTTCCACAAAACCTATAACCTTTTATCAAACTCAAATTAACATTTTTGCCTTATTAGCATAATCTCCATCATGAAGAGGTATCATATTTATTATACTATCACTTGTGCCACATTTTATTCAAAACAATCACATCTCAACATTATATCATGTGTATTTCCCTCATCAAGGGTTTTAAGCACAATTAGGGTTTACTAAACCATTTCAACATTAATTAATGTATTAGGTCAAAAACCTTAATAACATGAATTCATTTCCCATTATCCTCTTAAAACTATCATGTAGAATTATCACAAATTATTTTGTAGAAAAAGTTAATATTATCCAACAAGTTATTAAGCCTATAATAATTCCAAATAATGCCACATAAATGGCTTATACCTAAGTTACATATTGTCACACTATCTTTCATACTCATATCCATTGACATCATTAATCATTTTCATCCATTACACTTCATATTATAAATTATACATATTTTACATCACATTAGGCATTTATGAATATTTATGTGAATCTAGTTATTCATTATCATGTTTGAGTCATTATATGCATTTTAGTGAATAGGATGTAACACATTAAATATTAATGAATTAATTCATATATCAAGTTATGATGAGGTGTTCTTTAGAGAACAAGGTGATATACCTTATATATATTGATAACTTTGTGACTATAATCCATTTATATGTATCAAGGTGTATTATGTGATGGTGACACCTAATGTCACTAATGTATCATGAAAGGCATTGAGGGTATATATATGTATATGTTGTCAAAGCTAGATGATTACATATTAGGGTTTAGGTCAACATGATCATTACATGTTAAAGAATCCTTAGGGTGCATTATCCATACACATTTTACCATTAGGGTGGCATAGTCAATGTTATGTATATTCACAATTAGTAATGAGTCACTCATAATTATGTGCATCAATAATATGTGAAGGTTCAAGCATACGAACTATCTCTATATGAATTACTACATATTCATGTGTGTATAAACAAACAAGTTGAATTACAAGTATAATGTGTTTGGTAAATTCTTGTTCACATAAGTTATTATGTACATATGTCCACATAGATAGGGTTTCTAACTCCAAAGGTATTTGATTTTGCTTTTAATTGGGATTCCATCCCCCTAAAAAGGGATTTCATCCTTGAAATCAAATTTGCAAAACCAAATAGGGTACTAACACCATTACCCTCACTCCACCCCTTAAAAGGGTCAACTAAGTCAAACTAAGCTAAGGGTAAAATGGTACATAAAACTCAACATTAAATGGATTTACTAACCAAGATTCAGGGTGTAACATAGGGTACACTAAACCCTAAACATAGGAGTATAAGGTATTTAAGGATGATTTTTGTGTAAGAGATCAAATCATCACTTATGGTTTTCCTAAGGTATTCAACAATTAGGCAACATGCCCAAAGATAGACTATTTAGAGTTGTCTGTATCAGATCAGGCCAGGCCAGGTCATATGAGCTCAGGAGTCCTCGTTACCAAGCCAGTGGGGTGGAGGAAAATATTGACAGCCCCCAAGCTCTGACCCTTTCTAGACACCATCACTTTCAACTTCTTGCTCTAGTAGCTTCTCAATAGACAATTCACCAAAAAGTTGACAAATTTTATTTCTAATAATGAAATTATTATGATCCTAAATCAAACTTTCATGCTAGGTCAACTCTAAGGTGAAAAACTAACTAAAGGAACTATATATGGTAAGGGTTCTATCTAGGAGACAATTTTGAATTAGTCAAGAATCCGACTACCTTGATGCTCTGATACTATGCTGTAAAGACCAAGTCTCTACTATAAAACATGATAAACAAATACATCAAATGTGTGGCAGCGGAAGAAATAAAACTTGACTTTATTCAAAATGTATAAAGAGTACATTACAAAATTTCTATAAAGGAAGTACAACTTTATACAAAACATAGGATCTAGGTAGAGGAAGACTTATACTAAGCCAATATTGTCTCCAAACAAAACAACTTAATATATAAAGGCAACTATGAACATGCAAGCTATATGTTCCTTTTCTTCTTGTCCTATCCTTAATCCCTAGCCTTAGGTTCACCAAGCTTCCATGCGCACTCTGATCCTAGCCTGGATGGTTGGGGTCATCCAACAAGAGAAGGATAAAAGTATGTGTCAATCAAAAGGAATAGGACAAGTAATAGTCAACAACATTGCATAATAAAAGATTCTCTATGCTACAAGATTTTAAGAGAATGAGACATATATTCAAATAAGAAATAGAGAACTACCATAATCAATCACCACAATAACAATCACACAACATGAATATATTAAGACACAAAGTCATCTCAATGTAGGGTGAGGCACCTACCGGACCTCACCAAGTGGCAAGGGGACTAAAACCCCAGTGCCTATATAAAGTGGCAGGGGGACTAAACCCCCAATGCCTAATATAAAATGACAGGGGGATTAAAACCCCAGTGCCTGACAGGAGGACTAAAACCTTAGTGCCCTGTGGGTGGTTTGTACTCATGTACACTACATTGTCATTTGGCCTAAAATACATCATGCTTAATAGTCACTTGGCAATATTGAGAAGTATAAAAAAGATTGCAACATTACAAAATGGGAATAAAACCCAAATAAATAATCTTAATAAATGGATGAGCCAAACATTAGCCATAGCAAGATTCAAGAGTTACAATTAAATGAGCCACATAGGCAATAGAAGCATCTCATAAGTAAGGAGCCAAATATAGGCAATCACAAGATCCATATAATTATATGATCCATAATGGCAACAAAAGCATCAAATAAGTAAAGAGCCAAATAAAGGCATATTGAAGGATAACAAGGCTAGCACATCTTTAAGGTAGGGTTGGATAAGAGCCCAACTGAAGGATATGTAATTTGCACATATACATTCCACATAGATTTCACATTCATCATAGATGTTCACATAAATAGGCTTCACATACATAGGGGTCACATACATAAATAGGTGTCACATACCTTAGTTTCCATTCATTACCATCACATTTACCAATCCGATTGTATCCAATTCCATATTTCCCTAGTTGCAAACATTACACATGTATTAGGTTACTTAAAGGTACTTTAAGTGTAAAATGTCCACATTTATAAACCATGGATTAAAACTTTGGATTTTGGGTCTGGAAATAGGGCCAAACGATTCCTAATATTTTTCTACTTGAGAAAACATATTTTCTTTTCAAAAATAGAGTTAGAACACTATTATAATAAATTTATAACACTTTATACATTTAAATTAGAGTTTGAATCAATTATTAAGTTTGGAATATAAAACAGGGTTCAAAACTTGAAAATTCTGATTCTACATGATTTTATCTTTCCAACGAGTATTTATTTATATTTTTTCAATAACTGAGCGATTTACTACGAATTAAACAAGATGAGCCAATCAGAAAAAAGCTTCGTGGATGATAAAAAGCAATTAACCGAAAGACGATAATGCCCTCAGCGAGAGAGCAGAAACAGGAGGGCGCTCCGGGGAAAAATGGTAAAAAGCCACACGAGCTTCTTCAAGCTCGGGCGCAGCCATGGCGCCGAGGTGTATCTTGGGAACTTGGGTGTTTTTGCGTTTCTCAACCAAATCAGTCGTACAAGTACTCGAAACGAAGAGAATTGAAAGATGAACTCACTTGGCCAATAAATTTCAATGCACGAGCACTGTAGATCTGGGGAGAGATGCCACAAGGTCAGCAGATAAAGCTCCACACCATCGGCTAGATGCACGTCTTCAGACCAAATTGATGGGTTGGGAAAGTTGCTAAGGGGCCGACGTAGCTGTGTAGGAGGATACTTATAGGTGGGGATGTCCGTGGATGCGAAACAGAGGTGGAGCTGATAAGCCTTGGCCGGAGCCCCTTGGTGTTTAGGCTACACCACACCTCACTGGATGGGCAATGGATCAAATGAACCGGGAGGAGGAGACAAAGCAAACGGAGAAGAAATCTCGCAAAATGATCGAGTATACGAGGAGATCAAAGTTGAGGAGTCTAGGCCAACTTTACGTGTAACTGTCAGAGGTGGAAGATAAACTCTTGGCCCTTGGATCATGATCAGGATAAACGATAGCCGTTGGATCTGTGTCCACAGTAGACCTACGTGGCCAAAGCATGCGTGACATGCATTTAAGCCAAACTTTGGCTTAACTGATGTGTATAACTATTATATCGATGGCTATTATGTCACATTTTATTGAAAATTTGTTTAATGCATTTGGAAGGTCAAACGAGCTCCAAATGGCCTCCAATTTTAACCCCAGGTTTCTAATGATGTCTAGATTCATGCTTTATAATTATATTTGCATTTCACCCAGCTTTTGGCCTCTAATAATTATTTTGAATATTAAAGCATATATTAATATAATGCTTGGGCAAATAATTATGTGTTACTTTTATAAGCATCCCAAATCTGAGATTTGGAGTCCAAGAGTCCTCCACTCACTAATAGCATGCATTTGCAAGTTTTATTAGCCCATATTAAGAGTGAGATATGAAGGTGGGTTATTATTCACCATTTTAATTTACACTATATTAAAAGCATATAAAATAGTTTTAAGGGGTCAAACCAACTCCAAAAGCCCCAAATTTGAACCATTAGCTCACATTAAAGTCTAGAACAATGCTATGTAATTACTTTCTCGTTTTTAAACATAATATGGCCCTTAATTACCATTTGGATATTAATGTGTATATTAACACATTAAAAGGTGTGAATTAATATGAATTTACTGTATTAATGCAATTAGTGAGTCAAATTTGAGGTGATAGATATATATTAGTATTAAGAGCAAAATATCAACAATAAAATATGTTTTCACACATTTATCTTCAAATTGGAGGAGAGATAAAGTAAAAGGAGTAATATTCTCATTAAACACTCAAATACACATTATTACTAATATATTTATCCAAAAAGCTCCAAATTAACATTATCTACTTATATCTATCATAAAACTCCATTTTGTATTTTTAGTCCTCCATTATTACATTAAGTGGGTTATTTGTGCAAATACCCCTTTATTATCATAAATGGGGGTAAAAAGGTAATTTCAACCTTGAACTGTGCTCAAATGCACAAGGAGTCCAAAAAGAATATAAAAGAAGGGAAATTTATGGAATTAGTCCAAAAGGACTTGAAAGAAATGAAAAGATAGAATATGGGTAAATTGTAGGGAAGACCCTAGATTCAGTATGTTACACCTATAATCAGCCACTTGAAATATTTCACCTTTATACGGTATTTCCTTATATTTCATCATTAGGGTTTTCTTATACCATTACTTAGAAAGTAGGGTTATGGTTTATTGTCATATTACTCAGGATTAGGGCTTATGTATTATAACTTCAATTTAGGGTTCCACATACCTTCACCCTTATTAGGGTATCTCATCACAATAGTACATTATGGCTTCACATGGCATCATCCTCATTTAGGATTTCTCATGGAATCACCCCTTGATTCAGTTTTCTCATGAAGCATTTCTTTAATTTAGGGGTTTTCATTATATTTCCCCGAATTGGGATCTCCCATATTATTACCCTAGATTAGGATTACACCATTTTCCTAAATTAGGGTTTCATCTACATTGCCCTAAATTAGGGTTAGGGCTCAACAACCTTGTTGATTAGGGTTTCATGATATCTTTATTAAGGATCATACCCTAACTACATAATTATTCATGTTGAAGATGTTAGGGCTTGACTTTTTCATGATTATTATAAATGTACGAATTCCTTTCTCTTTCATCCTCTCTAGAATGTTGACTATGTCAAATCTAGTTAGATTAGGTCAACCAACCCTTCAATTAAGTATGTTCAATTAGGATAGACATAGTATATTGAAGTATTTCTTATTTAAGCTTCAAGGATTAATTCACTTAAGGTTATAAATCACTTGGTAACTTAAAGTTACAACCCTAGTGATTATCTTTGAGATAAATCAGTAACAATTATAGGGTCAATTGATCCTTCATCACAATAATTTTCAATTGATATGATCACATTGAATCACTAAACGTTCTTGACCCTTTACTCTCTAAATGGTTTGAAACTATTTTAGGCAAGAAGTGTGTTGAAACGGATTGGACTTGGGTCTCCAAAGGGTCTTGAGACCGTTTGGACCAAACCCTCTCAAAACCGAATGGACCAAAAAGGTCTTTCAATACTTAAACAATTCAAGGTTTCAATCAATGAACCGATTATCAATTGAATCCTTGATTCATTCATCAATTGCACTATTGAATCATCATTCAATTAGACCATCAATTAGGATTTTGAACCCAATTGAACTAAGATTTATAATCAAGAAACCTTCAATTAGGGTTTTGAAATCGAGGAACCTTCAATGATTAACATTGTGGAACCGATTCAATTGAAATCAGTGAATCATCATCAAATTATGATATGACCTGACCTTAAACGGTCTTGAGGTCATTTGTATGACCTCCAAATGGTCTTGAGACCATTTCCCCGTCCATCATTGAAATTTTGTGAAATTCAATTAGGATTTAGATCATTAGATTGATCACCAATTGAACTATTGATTGCATTACAATTTGCTATCTCTGGACCTTCAATTACTCAACCATACTCAACCCTAGACCTCCAAACGGTCTTGGTTGACCTCCAAATGGTCTTGAGACCATTTGGGTGATCTTGAAATGGTCTTGAGACCGTTTGGGTTAATCAACCCAAAATTTTAAATCAACCAATTGAAATTTCAGCACTTAACCCGATTAGGGTTTGATAATTGATTTACCTTCAACTGATGAACCCTTTGGAACTAATCAATTGAATTTAACAGGTCATCAACCATCAACATCAGCCTATGAGATCCAAATGGTCAACCACTCCAAACGGTCTGAAACTGTTTGGTTTCTAATGGTTTGTTGAAACCGTTTAACCAATTTCAATGAAACTGATTGGTTTCCAACTTTTGAAACCGTTTGCCTAGGATATTTTTGAGGTGTGTGCTTAGGATGATGTCATAATTATCAAGCTATGATAATTCATATTTTTCTATAATTTTCACAGTGGTTCTATTGATTTGATCAAGTGAATTTCAAGAAGAACAAATGTTCAACAATTGATAAGGAATTGAATGCAATAACAATAGTAAGGGTTCAAGTTATAAAACCCGCCTCCAATTGAGCTTCAAAGCTTCAAGCTCACGTCAACAATGGTGGATGCAACTCCTTTCACTATCCCAAGGCTCGTCCTCAAGCTTTGAGTGAAAAGGAATGGTTAGAAATGAAGATGGTATCGGGATAAGAAGAAATCATGCATTGATTTTCGATTTCCACCATGGAATCAAGGTGAAAGAGGACCATGGAGCTTACCTAAAGGTTGGGGGTCGTCCTACTATTGCTCCCTAGCTCTCTTGGTCGTTTTGCAAGCAAGAAGTGAAAGTGGATTCGAAATTACCCTTTTAACTCATGGATAAAGGAGCATATATACATTTTATTAAAAATTCATTTAAGAGAGAGAAAGTAGGAATTATCTGCTTCATATTCCTTGCCACTTGCCCCCTTCTCTTCCTTAGATACGAGTCTATCTTCTTTGCCTCTTATTCCTATAAATTATCCATGATTTAAAGAAAAGCAAATTAAGCACCTTAAATAATAAAATACTAATATCCATAAGTTAGTGGATATTTCTTTTTCTTTTCTTAATGTGAGTGGGTTCTCCACTCATGTAGATATTTTCATTGCCTTTGAAAGGTACAAGGACGTCCAAACTTGTTGATTTTCAACCAACACAATTTTGTTTGATGGGAAATCCAATTAATATAATTATTTTTGCATTAAATTGAATTCGGGTTCCAATTATATTTAAATCTTGATTATTTTAATATCAAGATTCTCTCTCCTTCAAAGTGATACAAATGAGATGCCCCTATAATTTTATTTGCTCTACATGATGCCAAGAAACATCAGGGACTATTTTGAAGTGGTAATTTACATATTGAACCCTAGGTTTTGGGTAAATTGCATATTATACCAAAACTAGGTTTTAATGCACGAACATTGCTTTATCAGTTTTTTCTTGGTACTCAGGCTTTTTCCAAGCCATACCTCTGCATCATATTCATTCTCATGATGCTTAAACATATGAGGAACATTTAAATATATAATATTTTCAAGTTAAGCCCTCAACTTGGGTAATTTGCACTTTAATCCAAAATAAGCCAACATTGCTTCAATATTATTCAAACGGGACCAAAATTGAAACATAGGTTTCTCTTGGGCCTTAATTACTTTTCACAAGATAAAATTAAGGATCTAATTAACTTGATTAAGCAAAACTCCCAGGGTTAAGGCATAACCCAGGTCAAGGATGTTATATCAATCAATGTTCTATTCTTCCTCTCAGCAACTCCATTAGATTGAGGATTATATGGGGCACTGGTTTCATGAATAAGGCCATGGTTCTCACAAAACTTGTTAAGTTCATTAGAAGTGCACTCACCACCTCTATAAGACCTCACTCTCTTAATGTTCTTCTCTAGTTGTTTCTCTTCTTGGGTTTTATAGATTATGAATTTTTCTAATTTTTCATCCTTAGTTTTCAGCAAGAAAATAGAATAATATTTTGAAAAATTGTCTATAAAGGTAACAAAGTATCTCATACCATCATGAGTAAGAATATGATTTAAATCACAAACATCACTATGAATTAACTCAAGTAAGGATGTACTATGATCTACTGCTGATTTAAATGGCTTCTTAGGAAGCTTAGCTTGCACACAAACTTGGCATCTATCAGAAATATCAATATGTGTCTTAGGAATCAGATCTAAATGAATCATGCATTTCATCATATTTTTATTCACATGACCAAGACGTGCATGCCAAACATCACTAGTTTCATAAACTAAAACAGTAGAAGATATATCATTACTTGAAGAAGCATTACATGAAATATAAGATAGTTTAATCAAACCACTACAAGTGTATGCAAGACCAATATAAGAACCATTCTTAGAAATTACAACTCTATTTCCTTGACATAACAAGGTATAACCAGAATGTTGTAAAACAACTTGACTAATCAGATTTCTACAGAAAGAAGGTACATGTTGGACATCATGTAATCTAAGGACATTCCCAAAAGTAATCTTAATGTCAACACGTCCAAAGCCAGCAATCAGGATGGTGGATGAATGATCTCCCCATCTGATCACTCTGCCGGATTCGGCCTGGTAGGTAGAAAAGAGGGATTGGTCCAAGCAAATATGGCAGGTGGCACCAGAGTCCAAATACTAATCTGAGGATAAGTCAACAAAAAGAATAGAATGATTTTCTAACCTTTCTATAGAAGAGGAAGGGACCGCTCCCACAGTGATCATATTTACTTCAGGATTTTTAGGAGCCTGGACATTCTACTTTCTTTGACCTTTGCGAAATCTACACACATTCACTAAGTGGCCAGGTTTATCACACACAAAGCAGACACATTTTTCTCCTTGATCATGATTATTATTACTCTAATTTTAGTGGTACTTGCGGCCCTTAAAGGAAGGTTTAGATTTCTTATGGAGATGGGATTGGTTGGGTTTCTTCTTAGTCTTATCACCTATAACCATATTGACAGACGGGTTAGACTTCCTGTCTTGTTCCCTATGTCTATCCTCACTTTGTAGGGATTCAACTAAGGATTCCATGAACATATTCCCTTATTTATGCATAAGGATCCTGGTGAAATCCTTCCATGAAGGAGGGAGTTTCTCTATGAGGGCTGCTACTTGAACATTCTCATCAAGGTTGTAACCTTTAGCTATGGATTTAGACACTAAGTTTTGGTATTCTAGGACTTGAGCCGAAACATGTCTATCATCAACCATATTATATGTTAGCCATTCAACAAAGGCGTAACACTCAAGACCAGTGTCTTCTAGACAAAATTTAGAGTCTAAGGCAGTCCATAGTTCAAAAGCAGTTGGGATCCTATGGCAGATGTCATACAGTTCATCGGATAAGGCTGATAGGATCCTACCATGACAAAGGTAATTAGTTTCCTTAGAAACAGGAGTGGGGACAACTGGTTCAGGAACAACAGGTTCAGGTTGATCTTCTCCAAGAAGGAGTTTTTCAGTTGTGGTGTAGGCACAACAGGAACAGAGTTTTCGGGTGGTAAGATGGCAGATACAAGTCCAAGGGATGTGAGCCAAAATCACATTTTCTGTTGCCAACGATGGAAGTGCAAACCAGAAAAGCATTCTGGACGAAGGGAGGCTACATCGTCAAGTGATAGCATAGTTTTTGAATCCATATAACTCAAACAGGCAATAAGATGTATATCTAATTAACAACTATTTAGGAACAAACTGGTCTGTCTATGCAATTGTTTATACAATATAAAGCAGAGCAGTAAACGGATGACTCTGTCTTGAAAATGTTAGAAAATAGTGGTTTTTTGTAAGCTGTAGACAGATGTTAATTAGATATTGTAAGAAGTTAACCACCAAAATGTAGCAGTAATAATAATTGTAGACCGGATTCAGAGGAAACGGCGAATGAGTTTAGAAATCAAATACCAGAGCTTGAAGATGAAGGTGAGTGAAACACTGTCTTCAAGACAGATTCTGCCGCTCCTAGCACGAGCGTCTCCGGCGGTCTATCTCCAAGATTCAGCCACCCCAACTCTGGTATAGCCGCTCGGTGCAAGCGAGAGTGCTGTGTTGAACTCGTTCCTTAGCCCTTGGTCACAAACAGCAAAACGGATGTTGCGAAGTAGTCGTCGGTGCAAGACACCAGCAAGGCGTGGTGGTGTTTGGCAGAATAGGCTGGTTGTGGTGAAGAAAGGAACAAAGGAGTACGAAGGTAACAGCTGTACATCAGGAAAGGAACCAGTGTACAACAATGAGGTAACCGCGCTATAGCAGTAAAGGAACAACATCTTTGTACTAGATGAAAGGAACCACAACACATCAATATGGTAACCACGGTATAACAACAAAGGAACCACGATACAACAATAAGGTAACCGCTGTATATGAGGAAAGGAACTGCTATATATCTCTTTGCATCTCACTGTCGGTTTGTTGTCTGTAGATCTGTCTACTCAAATGAGATCGGGCGCCTCCTTATATGGAGCGCGTCTCAGCCACCGCGGTAACTGCCCGCACCTGTTGGACTCTCCAACGTGTGTCATTAACATCGCTTTAATGGTCAGCTTTAACGGCTAGTCAAGAGAGGTTTATTGTTGTGTCTTAAACGTTGTCAACTGAACTCCAAACGACGCAATACAGAAAACAAAGTGTCGTTCTGAGAAATAAAACAAAATAAAATATTATGTAAAAAGATAAATCCACGTACGCACTGAACCAAACCGAACCGAACCGAGCCGGGCCGGGTGGGGCGGGCGGGCGAGTGAACAAACGAATACACATGTGTGTGTGTGTTTATTTTAATCTGAGAAATACACAAGACAGGACAAACAACCTTATGCCCTTGAGAGGTCCTAACCTCTATGAGACCACTGGCTCATATAAGGAGCTGTGTGGTTTCTACTGCAAGCAATATGGGATAAAAGACTTGGCTATAGAAAATAGAATTCTGGAACAAAGAATACAACAAGTGTTATACGATTTCACATATGTGAATCTCCATTCACAACATGCCAAATGAGCCGGCAAAATAGAAAGAAATTTTTCTGCATGCCAAATGATCCGAAAAAATAGAAAGAATTTTTTTTGAAAATTTATTTGCCAAGTACAATTCATTTTGCTTGAATGGGCATGTTATTTGCATTAGCATGCATATTATCTTACCATTTAAATATCAAGGGCTTCATTTTCAGATCATATTACGTCTATTTGTGATTAATTTAAGAAAACATTTCACCCAATGGTGTATCATTTTTTTTACATTAAACATGATGTGAAAAACAACGCTTCTTTATGTACATAAAATATTTTACCCAAAGGTAAAAATATTTTATTAAATAAATTTAATGTTGAATTGATCATGTCAAGTGAGTGTGACTCATATAAGTGACCAATCCTATTTTGTGTCACATTTTATCCAAAGATAAATGTGATGATTGATTGGATTTAGTAAATAAAAGTAAACTAAAGCGGACCTCATGTTTATTTTTATATTTTAGTTGTGGTTTTAATATGATTTTTTTATTGTTGCAGTTATTTCCTCATCATTGTATGGTGATAACAACATTCCTACTCTAAATGGTTCAAACTTCAATGAATGGAAAGAAAAAGTCATGTTTACATTAGGTTGTATGGACATAGACTTAGCTTTCTGAGTGGAAAAACCTCAACCACTGACAGAGGAAAAGTACCACTATTGAAAAGTCCAATTATGATATGTGGGAACGTTATAATAGGCTTAGTTTGTTGCTTATGCAAGAACATGTGGGAAAGTATATTAGGCAGTCTATTCCCACTTCTGAATTGGCAAATGATTTTCTAAAGGCAGTGGAGGAACAATATGTTTCTTTCAGTTAGTCTAGGTCTAGTACCTTAATGGCTAAGATGTGTTCTATGAAGTACAATGATTCTTGTGGGATCTGTGAGCACATCATGAAGATGAGAGATATTGCTGCACAACTAAATGAGACGGAGTTATCCATCTCTGATGAATTTTTTGTTCATTTCATTTTAACTTCCTTGCCTAGTCGGTATGGATCATTCAAGGTCTTACAATGCGCAAAAGGAAAATGGTCAATAAATGATTTATTGGCCATGTGTGTTTAAGAAGAAGAGAGACTTAAGAATGAAGGAGTCCCCACTGCACATTTAAGCACCCATGACAAATATAGCCGCAAGGGTAAAGGAAAAATGAAAAGAACTGCTCCTATCTCAGGTGGAGTGTCTAAGCCAGGTGATGGAAAGGATGGGGGGAAGTAAGGCTAACATCAAATGCTTCTTCTGCCATAAGAAATTACATGCTAAAAAAGAGTGTCTCAAGTACAAGAAATGGTTGGAAAAGAAAGGTATAATGTCTCTTGTTTCATATGAATGTCATCTTTCAAATTCTCCATTAAATAGTTGGTGGCTTGACTTTGGTGCCACCATGCACATTTCTAATATATTGTAGGGATTTCTAAATCAAAGGAAACCAACAGAGTGTGAAAAAGTCCTTTATTTAGAAAATAAATTGGGCTCTCGCGTAAAGACCGTTGGCACATGCAGATTAATCCTTGATAATGGAAAGTTGTTGGACTTAGAAAATATTTTTATGTACCAAACTATAGTAGAAATTTAGTCTCTATTTCTAGATTAGACAAATTAAACTATGGTTTCATTCTTCAAAGTGGACGATTACCATTGTATAAAAACTCCAATTTAATTGGTACTTGTGTATTAATACATGATCTTTATCAAGTTAAATTAAGCCTTCTTTTTTAGCAATCTCTTACAGTCTAGCATAATGTTATTGGTAATAAAAACACATTTTTAGATGAGCAATCATCACTTTTTTTGGCACCAAAGGTTGGGACATATTTCCAAAGAAAGAATCCAAATATTAGTAAAGGAGGGAATTTTAGGGCCCTTAGAATTTACTGATTTTGGGACATGTGTTGAATGCATAAAGGTTAAGCAAACCAACACTTCTAAAAAGGGTGCCAAGAGCATCAATGGAACATTAGAGATAATTCACACAGACCTTTTCCCCCTTATTTTACAGGGGAAAAGTATTTTCCTACCTTTATCGATGACTATTCACGATATATGTTCCTCTACTTATTAAATGACAAAAGTGAGGTTTTTCAAGCCTTAAAGGACTTTAAGATTGAAGTGGAGAAACAATGAGGCAAAGTGATTAAGATAGTCAAATAAGTTAGGGGAGGTGAATACTATGAAAGGTTTACTGAGACGGGACAAAGAAAGGGACCATTTGCACATTTCTTTCAAGAAGAGGGTATTGTACCTCAATATACAATGCCAGACACACCAATTCAAAATGGTGTAGTTGAAAGAAAGAATCAAACATTAAAGGAAATGGTTTGTACAATGCTTTGTAATTCATCCCTTCCTTCTACAATGTGGAGTGAGGCTTTAAAGACAACAGTGCATGTATTAAACAAGGTTCCTAGCAAGTTTGTCCATAAAACCCCATATGAATTGTGGACAGGAAGGAAATCATCCTTGAACTATATGCACATATGGGGATGTCATGTAGAATCTAGAATATACAATCCATATGATAAGGCATTTGACTCAAGAACCACTAGTGGTTTCTTTATTGGTTATCCAGAAAGTTCAAAGGGAAATAGATTTTACTGTCCATCTCACCCATAAAAAATAGTTGAGACAGGTAAGGCTAGATTTTTGGAGGATTGTCATCTCAGTGGGAATGACCTACTTCAGAATATATCCTTTGATGAAATGCAGAATAGTTCTCTTATACATGCACCTAGTCAAAGATGTATAGGCTATCTAATTATTGTTCCCATGAATAATTGTCAAGTGGATGAGCCAATTGAAGTAGATCAAGTTCCTAACCAGGTTGTGATTAAACAAGTTGAACATACTCATGACGAAGGACAACTTGAGGAGCCTACAGAAGATGCATAATCTAATCTTGAGTTAAGACGATCTACAAGATCAAGAAGATATGCCATCCCATTTGTATACCTTCAAGAGCCAAATGTAGATTTTGAAGATATTGATCCCTTGTCTTTTACTCAAGCAATGGAATGTGAAAATTCCTCTAAGTGGCTTGATGCCATGAAGGAAGAACTAGCATCCATTGATAAGAATCAAGTTTGGGACCTTGTACCTTTGCCAAAGAGTGTTAAACCTATTTGTTGCAAATGTGTTTTTAAGACTAAAAGGAACTCCAGTGGTGAAATTGAGAGATACAAGGTTAGATTAGTTGCCAAGGGTTTCACACAAAAGGAGGGCATTGATTACAAAGAGACTTTTGCTCCAGTCTCATCAAAGGACTCCTTTAGAGTAATCATGGCCTTAGTGGCTCACTTTGATCTTGAGCTACACCAAATGGATGTGAAAACAACATTTTTGAATGGGGATTAATCTGAAGAAGTTTGTATGGAACAACCAGATGGTTTCATTGATAATAACAGAAGCCATATGTTTTGCAAATTGAAGAAATCAATTTATGGACTTAAGCATACCGATAATGGTATATAAAATTTAACACCATTATATCATTTTTTTAGTTTAAACCTAACATTGTTGATCAGTTTATATACCTAAAGGTTAGTGGGAAAAAATTTATAATATTGATTCTTTATGTAGTTGATATTCTATATGCAACTAATGACTTCAGTGTATTAAAAGAAACTAAAGAATTTCTTTCCTCAAATTTTGAGATGAAAGGCATGGGTGAAGTCACATATGTACTCGGTATGGAGACTTATAGAGACTGGGTTAAAGGCATACTTGGAATATCCCAAATGGCTTATATATCTCAAGTTTTAGAGAAATATGGAGGAAAATTTGTTCACTTGGAGCTGAACCTATAGTCAAAGGAGACAAGTTTAACTCCAAGAAGTGTCCCAATAATGACATTAAAAGGAATCAAATGAGGAAAATACCGTACACATCTACAATTGGGATCTTATAATATCTCCAAATATGTACGCGGCCCGACATTACTTTTTCTACTGGATTGCTTGGTCGTTACCTAAGTAACCCAGACATTGACCATTGGAGAGCTGTGAAGAAGGTGATGTGCTACCTGCAAGGGGTGAAGGATTACTTGCTTACATACAGAAAGATAAACCACCTTGAGGTTACGGGATACTCAGATGCAGATTTTGCTGGATGTCTATATAGTAGGAAGTCTATAACAAACTATATCTTTCTACTAGCTGGTGGCACAGTATCATGGAGGAGAATCAAACAAAAGACTACATCTTCATCTACCATGGAAGTTGAGCTTATAGCTTTCCATGAAACATCATCACATGCAATTTGGCTTAAGAATATGATACACGACCTTAAAGTTGTTGATTCAATTCATAAGCCAATACATATTTACTGTGATAATGAAGTTGCAATCACTTTTGCTAATAATGATAAAAGCACTACAACATGCAGACACCTGGACATAAAGCTCTATGTTGTTAATGAGTGAGTTGACAACAAGGTGATAGTGATCAGTCACATTGGTACACAGTATATGATTTCAGATCCTCTTACAAAAAGGTTAGCTCCAAGATTGTATATATCTCATGTAAAGAATATGGGTTTGAGAAAGTCATTTTATGTGTAATGATTAATGTGATTTGACAATGTAATATTTATTATGTGATCACATATTTGACTCACTATTTCTATTTCAATACTAGTTATAACAGAATGTCAGTCCTAACACAAAGTTGGACCTAAGAATAGGTTTGAGGTCAATCTATTCATAAAGTTTATGACACTACACATATGATGTTTAGATATCGTGGTGCATAGAAGGAAGTAATCATTTATTGATTATCAACTACAATGACTCATATATTCTTATCATATATGGAAGTATTTTTGTTGAGCATCAAAAGGGAAATTGTTGAATGTTACTGCCATGACATTTTGTCCCAAGTGAAAAAATGTTAAAATCCTATTTCGTATGGTCCAAAATAAATACATGCATTGAACAAGAGTTTTTTTTCCTGAAGGGATGCATCTATTGAGATTGGGGTTGGTTCCCACAACGAACGTGTCTCTTCATGATGGATGGAGAAATAATAAAGAATATTCTATATAATAAAAGGTCCTCTCTCTAGGGATACCCATCAATAACCAATATCCATCCGTTTGGGAATCCAAAGGATAGAGAAACTGAGTCTTTGTTTACATATGCTTTCGCTTCTGCTCAAGAACACTAGCAATTTTTTGTATTTCCTTGGGCATTGCCGTACTACTGCAAACAAAAACAAGCAGTAGCATCAGGACCCAAAACCATGGAGGCTTCTCAAAGTTTGGGTATGTTTCTATTACACATGGATCATCAAAATAGGAAATTCCTTGTACCAAGATTATCAGATTGTTGCATTTCTTCAAATCCCTTTGAATACAATGAACCAAACATACCCAAAGACAATTCAAAGTTGAATTAGTGGGTTGGGGGTCGAATTGTAGGTAATATATAGTAAAAGACATTAGAAGATTATGCTCGAACAATAAAAAAAGAGACAACAATTCACTAGTTTTTCTCGTAATATATATTAAACAAAGAAGCAAAATTCTTGTGACGTCCCCAGATTTTCTAAAACTTAATCTGATGTGTGACGTCCAAATTGAAACCCTCGCCTCAGCGAGAATCCCAATTTAAACATCCCACACTAGGCTAAGAAGAAGAAAGTCAAGGGAGTCAAAAGGAAACAACAGTAGCACATGTACATGAACAATAATAAAACCATACACACATGTTCACCATTCAACATATAATTACAACATGAATTGTTACAACATTTGATATTACATATTGAACATAAAACTATACATATACATGTACTACAAATAAACAAAAGGATCTTAAGACAACAGGTCCACCTGTACATCAGCTCGCCGTACAACTCTCAACTATCATGGATCTTCAAGAGCATAACCACAACCTAAACAAAAGATTACATGCGGTACACATTAGCACAATATTCAAGAATATTGTACTGAGTACGCCTACGTGTCTTTTATTTACCTCTCATCATATCTTGGCAATACGATAAAACTAATATACTTGGCAGTAACATAAGTGTTGACTCAAGGTCAATTAGGTCAATGTTGACTCACGTCTAAATTGACTAAACCCATGTTTTGATGATGACTAACCATTCCACATTTTGGTGTCTAATGTCTCTACTTGAGTAATTTTAGATTATGTATAGACACACTCCAAATGCCCTAACTTGCGCATCTCAAATTAGAGAAAAGACAAGTCAAAGTCATACAAGTACACGTTTTTGTAATATGATGTATATCCATTAGAACCATGTTGTAAATCACTTGTAATGATTGTATGACTTGTAATCAAGCTTAGAAAAATATTAGGAACACTTAGATCGAATATTAGAGCACTTTAAATGCATCTTTGAAAATCAATTACAGGCACTTGGTCGGTCCAGTTTCCCACCCTGAAACTCGACCGATCAACCTTGGTCAATTTTCTGAAGATTGCATTGGCCAAGTTGTGCACTCACAGAACTCGACCGATTGGGTAGTAGGCCATTTCCAGTTGAAATGGTCGGTCGAGTTTCCTCAGGACAAACTTGACCGATCCTTTGAACATCGGTTTGCCTCCTACTTGATCGGTCGAGTTACACCCATTAAAACTCGACCGATTGCACTGTACGTAAAAGTGCAGAAAAGTGTTTCTAGCCGTTGTGGAGTTGCAACAAGTGAAAATAGATCCGTTGCAAGCCACAAAACGGCTAGTTTTCGTTCATAAGTGTTCCCAAAGGCTAAGAGGCATCCCCAGCTATAAATAGGACCCCTTGGGCTTCATTCCAAGATTGAGCATTCATTGCAAACTCTTTGTGAGGTTCCTATTCCATAGCTGGGTGCTTCCTACAACCTCCTCTCTCTCTCTAAGCTTAATCACTTGCTACATCCATTAGAGTGAGTAGGAGATTTGTAAGAGAGCTAGTTTCTACTTGTATATCTTGTGAGGCTCTCACTTCCACCACCTCCACATCTCTCATTTGCTATCTTGAAGATGAAGGTTCTCTCTCTTATCCAAGAGAGGTGAAGAAGAACAAGGGAAGGAGTCCCTTAGTGAAGATCAAGGCCGAAGACTTGGAGCTAGAGTGGGTAAGCCCTTGGAGAAGGCAAAAGACTCAAGCTCAAGTAGGTAAGACCTTGGTGGAAGCTTCTCCGAGTGAAGGTGAAGTCAAAGGCGGAAGATCCAAGAAGAGTGGGTAATTCCTACAAGGCCGAAGACTTGTGTAAGAGTGGGTAAGTCCTTGGAGAAGGCCGAAGACTCTTGCAAAGTGGGTAAGTCCTTGGTAAGGTTGAAGACTCTTTGTATTGGACAGGTAAGTCCTTTGTTGGTCATGTATTGTAAGTCTTATAAGTGAATATAAGAGTGCAATTGTTGGAAGTCCTAGAGGTTGACCTCTATAGGTAAGTGGACTGACACACTTCTAGTTTGAAGTGTGTAACCACTCTAAATAGCTTGTCTAATTGGTGCATGTTCAATCTCTCTTATCCTTGCTATGCATGATTTAGTTGCACTCAAATTGCCTATTTAGCAACCTTATCTTGTCATATATTTTGAAGGTTTAATGAGTTTTGTTTAAGTGTTTTCAGCTCTATTCACCCCCCTCTAGAGCATCTAATCACCCATCTAGGGTCCAACAAGTGGTATCAGAGCGGGTCTTCTCCAAGCATACTTCAACAAGTAGGAGAAGATGGGTGACTACCAAGGAGGGAGAATCAGCCTACCAATCTTTGATGGGAGCAATTTCCTATATTGGAGAAGAAGGCTTCAATTCTACATCCAAGGATCAAGTCTTGAGATGTGGCAAATGGTGAATAGCCCATACATGCAACCAAAGACAAAGATTGAAGAATGGGATGAAGCCGCCTTGATGAAAGCAACCTTGAATGCTAGAGCAATGCACATCTTATATGCCTCCATGACCCCCACCGAGTTCAACCAGATTTCTTCTTGTGAGACGGCTTATGAGGTATGGAGAAAGCTTTGCATCACTTATGAAGGGACAGATCAAGTGAAGGAAAGCAAAGTCTACATGCTCAAAGGGTTGCTTGAGAACTTCAAGATGGGAAAGGAGGAGAGCATAGCCAACATGTACTCAAGGCTCAACACCATCTTGAATGGTCTTGCTGTTCTAGGACATCCTATGTCTAGTGGAGAGATCAACTCAAAGATCCTTAGAACTCTCCCCAAGAGGTGGGAATCCAAGGTGACTTCTATTGAAGAAGCAAGGTCTCTTAGGGATATTCCTATTGAAGAGCTCATTGGAAATCTATAAGCACATGAAGCTACACTTGACAAGAGGGAGGAAGTAGAAAGACAAGAGGAGAAAGAACTCAAGAGAATGAAGAAGGCTGAAATCAAATCTCAAATCAAGGCTATTGTTGGTCAAGCTTCTCCTTCCTCTCAAGTTGAAGAAAATGCCATGTACTCCAAGGGTAGACTCTACAAAGGCAAGTCCTCCTCCATTCGGTGCTTCACATGTGGAAAGAAGGGTCACTACAAGGAAGATTTCCCACAAGGCAAAAAGACCCATCTTCGCAAGGAGAAATGGCAATCAAGCTCAAGTGGCTCCTCCAACTCAAGCTCAAGTGAAGATTCATGTGAAGGATCAAGCTCAAGCTCTAGTGATGAAGGAGAATGCCATTTTTCCCTTATAGCGTCAACAAGTGAAGACTCAAGTGAGGTAAATCTAGACTCTTTAGATAAAGAATCTTTAATTGCTATTATTCATGATATTTGTGCCTCTTATAAGTCTTCTAAAAAGAAAAAGAAAAAACTTGCTAAAATTGTTGATAATTTGCATATAGAACTAGATGATCTTGAATATGCTAATTCTTGCTTGCTTATTGATAAAAATGATTGTCTTAGCCAAGTAGACTCTCTTAAACTTGAAAATGCTAGTTTGCTTGACAAGATTAGATTTCTAGAAGCTCAACCTCTCATGCCTAGTTCTAATGAAAAGCATACTTTAATTGTTGATTCTCTCATGCATGAGCTTGATACTCTTAAAACTGAAAACGTAGAACTCAAGCTTATTGATGATGCTAGGAGAAAAGAAATCTATTCTTATCAAAGAGAATTAGTGGTTATTAAATCTGAAAATGCCTCCTTGCTTGCTAAAATCAATGGGCATGAACCTTGTTCTAGTTATACTAATAGAGAGAATGATGTTGCTGCTCTTCATATTGATAGAGATTCTTATTTAACTAAAACTCTTTGCTTAGAAAATGATCTTTTGCATGCTAGAGATAATATCAATAATTTGTCTTCTACTATTGCTTCTCTTAAGCATGATAATGACAATTTGAGATCATCCTTGCAAAGATTCTTAGTTGGTAAAAAGAGTCTTAATGACATCCTACACCATACTACTAAACAAATTGGTAGACATGGTTTAGGGTATGATAGTAGTAAAGGGAACAACAAAGATAAAGGACCTCCAATATTCCATGGAGAATCCTCTAGTTCCAAGACTATGGGAACATGCAACTATTGTAATGAAATTGGTCATTATTCTACTTGTTGTCCTTTTAGGAAAGCACCCAAGAGCAATAGGACTTGGGTTTCTAAACTAACCCCTCCGGACCCAAAAACATGATTGGGGACCATTTCATCTTTCTTCCTGTAGGTAATTGCAAATGGATTGACTTGAGCTATTGAATTGCAAATTGACTTCTCAATCCACATGAAAGAAGAAAGGTGAGATGTGTAGAGGGTGACAACAAGTGGAAAAGGAAATGGTAAGCACAAAGGTAAATGTTTTATTGCTTATAACCTATCCTAACTTGTTTTTGCCAAGTTAGTGTGCACTATACATATGGTTTTTGAGTCAAAAGTGGTATTTTGTGTTTCTCTTCACACTCTTGCTCAAAAACTGTTTCTAATGCTTCTATAGTGCATTACTAACTTGCTTAGACATGTTTGGATATGGTTTGTATTTTTCAGCATGCCTTTAAATATGTTTTTATGAAATATATGTGCTTTTTAACAGCTGCTCTGTCGGTCGAGTTTGCCCTTGTGAAACTCGACCGATGGGCACCAATAGGTGTTGCCAGCAGTTGTCATCGGTCGAGTTGACAATGCACAAAACTCGACCAATAACACTGTGCACAGAATACACAGTTGGCTTATTGAATGAGAATTTCTCTCTCAACTAGATTTTCTCAACCAATAGCCTTATTCTTTGGCACTCTCCTTTGGTACCTTTATATATGCATATTGCCTTGTTCTAAATTTCCTATCTTGCTTACAACTCTATCTCTCTAGTTGCTCTAAATTGGTATATCTATATGTTGCAATTACTTGCTTTGAGTTGTTTTGCAGGTTTTGATGATGATCTCTTTGGATCTCTTGGTTGTGTCTAAAATCGCTTCCGTTGTACTCTAACTTGCTACATCTATCTAGGTGTATATCTTGTTTTGATACAACCTTGAGCTTCTTAGGGGTAATCATCTTTTGGTAAGGATGCATATCTAGTGAGTTATATCCTTTCATGCTTCTAAATTTGCATATCTCTTTGTTTGGATATATCTCTACATCTACTCATAGCTTGCTTTATCTTGTATATCTTTTGGTATCTCTTGCTATGATCTAGATCCTACTAGTAGTCCTAACTTATGATATCATCTACTAGTAGTTCATATACATGTAGTTCTAGCCTTGTTTATAATTTGACATCTTTGCTCATCTATATGTTATGCTTGTATCTTGTCTCATACATGCTCAAGATTATTTCTTAAAATTGCATATCTACTATCTTGAGCTGCTTGCATAACTTTGTGATGCAGGGTACATAGATCTACATTATATGTAGAAATTGGAGTATTTTTGGATTTTATGCAGCTTTTGCTCCAATTTCAGTTTTTGGTGCAAGACTAGTGTTTTTCATGCAGAAACGACCTTCTAAGCAAGACTCATTGCTTTTACATGAGCTCTGATGGTATTTGATCATATTCCGTCATCTTGAGGGTCAATATTGCAATTTATTATTTTTTCTGCAGCACTTTATCTTGCATTTTGGGGTGTTCAAGTATATGCTTTAACTTGCTTTTCTTTCTATGCTTGGAAAAGCCCCTATCTGTGCTCTTCTACTCTCCTTATATATATTTTGTGTTATCTTTTTTCTCTTTAACAAGTGATGTTTCTTATTTCTTCATACCCCCACCTTTTTGAAATGACAAAGGGGGAGAAAGGTATGTCTTCTTTTAAAAGAGGAAGAAGGCATGTCTTACATGAAGAGGAGAAGCATGTCCATGTAAAGGGGAGAAGGTAAAGGGGAGGAGACATATATGTGTAGACATATAGGAGTAGAAGACATAGTTTCTATAAATGTTATGAAAGCTAACCATATAGGAGAAATAACATCAATTGAGTGGGAGTATGAAAACTCCATGCACATCAATTGAGGGGGAGCATATGAACTCCATTCTATTGAAACCCCTAGGTTTCTCCAAAGGTATGAATTTACTTAAATGCTTTCAATACATTTATGGAATGGTTTGTCATCTTCAAAAAGGGGGAGAATGTTGACTCAAGGTCAATTAGGTCAATGTTGACTCACGTCTAAATTGACTAAACCCATGTTTTGATGATGACTAACCATTCCACATTTTGGTGTCTAATGTCTCTACTTGAGTAATTTCAGATTATGTATAGACACACTCCAAATGCCATAACTTGCGCATCTCAAATTAGAGAAAAGACAAGTCAAAGTCATACAAGTGCACGTTTTTGTAATATGATGTATATCCATTAGAATCATGTTGTAAATCACTTGTAATGATTGTATGACTTAGAATCAAGCTTAGAAAAATATTAGGAACACTTAGATCGAATATTAGATCACTTTAAATGCATCTTTGAAAATCAATTACATGCACTTGGTCGGTCCAGTTTCCCACCCTGAAACTCGACCGATCAACCTTGGTTGATTTTCTGAAGATTGCATCGGTCGAGTTGTGCACTCACAGAACTCGACCGATTGGGTAGTAGGCCATTTCCAGTTGAAATGGTCGGTCGAGTTTCCTCAGGACAAACTCGACCGATCCTTTGAACATCGGTTTGCCTCCTACTTGATCGGTCGAGTTACACCCATTAAAACTCGACCGATTGCACTGTACGGAAAAGTGCAGAAAAGTGTTTCTAGCCGTTGTGGAGTTACAACAAGTGAAAATAGATCCGTTGCAAGCCACAAAACGGCTAGTTTTCATTCATAAGTGTTCCCAAAGGCTAAGAGGCATCCCCAGCTATAAATAGGACCCCTTGGGATTCATTCCAAGGTTGAGCATTCATTGCAAACTCTTTGTGAGGTTCCTATTCCATAGCTGGGTGCTTCCTACAGCCTCCTCTCTCTCTCTCTAAGCTTAATCACTTGCTACATCCATTAGAGTGAGTAGGAGATTTGTAAGAGAGCTAGTTTCTACTTGTATATCTTGTGAGGCTCTCACTTCCACCACCTCCCCATCTCTCATTTGCTATCTTGAAGATGAAGGTTCTCTCTCTTGTCCAAGAGAGGTGAAGAAGAACAAGGGAAGGAGTCCCTTGGTGAAGATCAAGGTCGAAGACTTGGAGCTAGAGTGGGTAAGCCCTTGGAGAAGGCAAAAGACTCAAGCTCAAGTAGGTAAGACCTTGGTGGAAGCTTCTCAGAGTGAAGGTGAAGTCAAAGGCGGAAGATCCAAGAAGAGTGGGTAATTCCTACAAGGCCGAAGACTTGTGCAAGAGTGGGTAAGTCCTTGGAGAAGGCCGAAGACTCTTGCAAAGTGGGTAAGTCCTTGGTAAGGTTGAAGACTCTTTGTATTGGATAGGTAAGTCTTTTGTTGGTCATGTATTGTAAGTCTTATAAGTGAATATAAGAGTGCAATTGTTGGAAGTCCTAGAGGTTGACCTCTCTAGGCAAGTGGACTGACACACTTCTAGTTTGAAGTGTGGAACCACTCTAAATAGCTTGTCTAATTGGTGCATGTTCAATCTCTCTTATCCTTGCTATGCATGATTTAGTTGCACTCAAATTGCCTATTTAGCAACATTATCTTGTCATATATTTTGAAGGTTTAATGAGTTTTGTTTAAGTGTTTTCAGCTCTATTCACCCCCCTCTAGAGCATCTAATCACCCATCTAGGATCCAACAATAAGAATATAAGAAAAGCATATACTTGCACAAGGATATTCATTAACAAAAGAGAACACATATTTTAAGCTTATTTCCATCATATATCTCGTGCATCTGCCCCTAGGGCTTTGATGTCTTTAGGCCTTGTCATATAAATCGTACATCTACCCCTAGGGCTTTGATGTTTGTCAATGCACTGTACTACCAAAGAGTTTAGTGCTATCATATGATGGATCAGATATTTTTTGTTTCATGTGTTCATAGCAGTAATCATGGAAAATCATGCAACATATCATACAAGAACAATCATTTCATCCAATATCATATGCCAAGTGTTTTACTACACATATAACACAAGCATATTGTATAATAAGCCAAGTAAGAGGTAATGGCGTACCTTAGATCAAGATATCCTAATCATCACATATACTTCTGATGTCAACTATATCCTTGGTCAACCCTGATTAAGATAAGATCACATACTATCATCAGATTCTCATCATATCAACCCTAGTTAGGTCCATATTAGGGTTTACTTATCTCATTAGGATATTCCCATCATTACTTGCATTATTGTCTTATAATTATCTCACTGATGTCACTTTCCAGATTACATCTCATTATCAAAGTTCATAATCTGAACGTTAGGTTCCATATCCTTTTTGTGCACATATTAACCTTAGGTTACATCATTAACCTAGATTAGGGTTTTATAACATGTATTAATATTCACCTTCATATAAAATGGATTTTTTTCATCATTATGATCTCATAATTAAAATTGAGGTTCAATATACTGATATGAGATTTCTCTGTAAATTTCATCATTTATAGAGCACATATGTATTAATTGCATTTTATTAGGGTTATTAGCCCTAATTAGACATATTAAGCAAATTACATGATTTCGTACATCATCATGACCATAACTGACATCATATGCATTATAACCATGAAATATGATTTACAGGTATTTTCTCATAATTTTAGGGAATCGTTTGATATTTATTATCCATCATATGAGCATTTCGCACCCTACATAATATCACTATTATTAATGCATAAAAAGCAGGATATTATAATTCCATCTTGTTATATGCATTTTGAAGAACATTTTGGTATATTATATGTATTTTTCTGATCATCGATCTAATTACTGTGAATTTTACAAATTCTGAGTATATGTGAGTTAATTACCTTATCTGGGCCAATCGGCCGCCGCCACGTGGCCATGAGGGTCGCGCTGCTCCTTTGCTTGAGCCGGCGGGGTTTTGGTTCCTTGACCCGTTTCAAGGCTGGGTTTTGGGTGACTAAACCGGGGTTCAGCCCCCCCTCTTCTCCTCCTCGTGCGGTCAAGGAGTCCGTGGGACTCTATTTCACGGAGCCGCCGCCGCACGGCTTGGCTCCGGCGAGAAATAGGCAGATCGAGGAGCTAGCCGCCGCCTTCTTCCTTTAAGGTTATATGAGCTTCGTCCTTCCTCCCTCGATTCCGCCAGTCGTGTGGGTTCGCTGCTGGTGACTCCTCCTGGCAGATCGAGGAGCTAGCCGCCGCCTTCTTCCATAGCGCCAACGAAGTAGAGGCATGGTGCCTCCATGCCACCAAACCTCCACCTAAATGCAACATCAGCACCTATGGGTCTTTCTGGATTCCACCTCAGCTACAAAACTCAGAGGGAAACCTGCTACATCCCTTCCCGAATCGGGTCTTCATCACCACCAAACTGGAGCTCGGTAGCCTACATAACTTCCTATGGCTTACGATCAGACCATACACTAGCTTCAGCCGGCTATGGGGATGATTATTCCCTTCTTATCTTCCCTAAAACTCCTCCTCTATCTCAAATCCCTCATTCTAGTTCGGACATGCTCTCTGTAATGGAGATGGGAGAGGAAGTGGAGGTCCATTCTCCATCGTCTCTACCTCATTTTCTATGCCTAGGGTCTCAAACCACTCACAATGAGGACGAGACTTCAACTCCCCGATTAGATATCCCCCCTCACCCCACATTCTGGGAATGTGGTGGCAGGGATGACCTCGGCATCAACTCTCCCACTACCTTTCTCTAACCGCAAGGTAGGTGAGGACTTGACAGCCCTTGATCAAAAATCTAAGGGTCAGAATCTATGTCTAATAAGGCAGATCCGTGGCTTCTCTTATGAATGCTTAAGACCATAGAATTGATGATCTAGGGCCCGATTTTGGCCACGTGATCCAACCATATATCAAAGGGGTGCGTGACAGAGCTAATATTCAGAACTTAGGCTATATACCCCAAACTTTATTAATCAAAAACATCAATGTATACATTATTTCATCATGTTCAAACTTAAATAATTTCCTCTAGGATCCTCTAATTGTCACCAAAATTTGACCATAGCTTTAACAAAGCCCAAGCTACCTTGTACATGAATTTGTTGTCCAAAACTTATTGTTTGCTCACTGAATAAAATTCCTCCAAAAGGCATTAACATATGGATCCAAAACATGATATTAATATCACTTGACTTCCAAACTTTGACAAAACATTAGGAACTCTCATAGATACTCAACATGCAAGAACTCACTTATACCATTGGACATTTTAAGATTCCAAAAATTCCACTCCACATCCTACACACCTTAAAAGAAATTCCGTCCTCAGAATTAAGCCAGAAGATCCAGTCTTTCACATCATATACATCTTAAAAGAACTTTCGTCCTCGAAAGTACACCATACTCATACTTCCAGGGGAAACCTTATCTTGCCTTCATCCACGTGTAGGTACCATTCTATGTGTAACATATCCGCAAAGGTTACCTAGAACCATGTATCCAAAGAACTATTAGGAGGTTTCAAGAGCATCATGGGTGAAACCTCACTCTATAGAAGGCTCAAACAAGGGTTTAGAAGCTTAGGTTATGTCATCACATAACTCATATGTTAGATTTGCTTCCTTATCTTTAGCCATGCATTAGGGTTACGTCATCATATTATCATGTTCTAAAGGAGTTAACCCAAGTTAACCCATCCTCAAGGTGTCAACAACATTATTATGTTGTGCTAGCTGTCAAACTATATATTTTTCATTTTTGTTTCATATTTATTAAGCACTAAGATTAACACCTCATGGAACATGTTTCATTCGTATGAACTTATTTCATTCCTCATAATGAATTGTAACATTTGCTAGTGATTTCTTTGCAAGATTAACCTGCAATATCACCTTATCATCATTATTTATGTATGTGGTTAACCATTTATACATAGATATTTATCAAACTATACTCATTGTTCCATCATGCCATATCTACTTATATCACATCTCGAGATTAGATCACATCCTTACATATATTATATCATGGTTGTGCTACACAAACTTATGTGAGTGGCTAATCAAAGTTATATTAAAACTTTATCTAGTCCAAATGAGGTTCTCCCAACCCATATCATGAGGGTACTGTCATGCTCAAACTCTTTAAGCTAACTCAACTCTATGAGTATCTCATAAACAAAAACTTTATCTTCCCTCTTTCATCTAGGGTTACCAGGTCTACCTCATTGACACTAGTTGATTACTTTACGAGCTCTAGCCACATAAGCACAAACCAAAACATGCTACAACATACTGTTCATAGGTCTCTAATCATGAAACATCTTACCCAAAACTCTCTTATATACACCACTAGATTCCTATGTGGGAAACCACCAACCTGAGCATGAGGCTTCACAGAAGCTAACATAGCTACCTTCTCCAGGGTCTTGGGCTCTCTCCCTCACCCAGATGGCAGGCACTCATATTGATGTTCACATATGCACATATAGCTAGCCTCTCTATGACTCTAGGGTTTGGTCTTCCCAAGGACATCTAGGGTTCAAGAAGACTATAGGAATCATGCATAAAGCGACTCAACTCAATTACACATGAGTAGTCTAGTTTAGGACATATCATATCACATATCTCATAATTCTCATATCTTGGAATTTAGGTTCTCTGACCTTCTCCCTGTGGGTCTCACTCTCTCTGGAGTTAACCCCGAAACTAGTCCTAACACTAGAGGTCCTCCTTCGTAAAAGAGATTGAGGCTCTTGCTGATTCACATCCTAATCTCAGCTTAGCTTATCTTATCTCATAAAAGCCTAGTTACTTGCATCATTAGAACTCATCTTGCATCCTTAAGATGAACTTAAGCCCTCAAGGACAAACATATACCATCATAACCATATTATGTCATCTATATAAGACTTACATCAAAGCTTATTTCATCTATTCCATCTATCATATATTCCAACAAGGCTCTAGACATCTAATCTAGAACTATTCTCTCTTCTAGACTGATGTCATTCACTTTCACTTAGATTGCATGATCACCTCCTACTCGTACATGAGTGGGGACACATTTTTGTAATACATATACATAATAAAATATTATATAGTTTTTCTCCGATAAAACAAGCGTCAGAGAAAACTATCAAGGTTCGATCCGATTGGAATCCAAAACCAAATCCTAAAAACGAGTGTCCCACACATAGTAGAGAGCAAAGTGTCATGAAAACTAAGGAAAGGGGTGAGAACATGGTGTATACTAGTGTAGCTACTCTAGACAACGAGCGCCATATGTTTAGGGTTTCTCTTCCCTTGATGCACGTCATTTCCAAATAGTGCAACGTCCCATACCGCTGCACTACAAGGAAAGAACGACATCTAAGGACTTGCTACTCAACAAGCACCAGTCTAGACCTAGTTCTCAGACATATAGGTGCTAACCTAGAGGCTAGGTCAGATCTAGTCTCTAAAAGATGACTAATCTAACCCTAAAAGATTATTAAGTTCAAGGTTTTCTGGTTTTGAGTTGCATAATGAGCAAATGTCAGGCTTTACTATTGTTCATGCTCTGATACCACCTGTGACGTCCCCGAATGTTCTAAAACTTAATCTGATGTGTGACGTCCAAATTGAAACCTTCACCTCATTGAGAATCCCAATTTAAACATCCCACACTAGGCTAAGAAGAAGAAAGTCAAGGGAGTTAAAAGGAAACAACAGTAGCACATGTACATGAACAATAATAAAACCATACACACATGTTCACCATTCAACATATAATTACAACATGAATTGTTACAACATTTGATATTACATATTGAACAACAAACTATACATATACATGTACTACAACTAAACAACATGATCTTAAGACAATAGGTCCACCTGTACATCAGCTCGCCGCACAACTCTCAACTATCCTGGATCTTCAAGGGCATAACCACAACCTAAACAAAAGATTACATGTGGTACACATCAACACAATATTCAAGAATATTGTACTGAGTACGCCTACGTGTCTTTTATTTACCTCTCATCATATCTTGGCAATAAGATAAAACTAATATACTTGGCAGTAACAGAAGAATATAAGAAAAGCATATACTTGCACAAGGATATTCATTAACAAAAGAGAACACATATTTTAAGCTTATTTCCATCATATATCTCATGCATCTGCCCCTAGGGCTTTGATGTCTTTAGGCCTTGTCATATAAATCGTACATCTGCCCCTAGGGCTTTGATGTTACATCTGCCCCTAGGGCTTTGATGTTTGTCAATGCACTGTACTACCAAAGAGTTTAGTGCTATCATATGATGGATCAGATATTTTCTATTTCATGTGGTCATAGCAGTAATCATGGAAAATCATGCAACATATCATACAAGAACAATCATGTCATCCAATATCATATGCCAAGTGTTTTACTACACATATAACACAAGCATATTGTATAATAAGCCAAGTAAGAGGTAATGGCGTACCTTAGATCAAGATATCCTAATCATTACATATACTTCTAATGTCAACTATATCCTTGGTCAACCCTGATTAAGATAAGATCACATACTATCATCAAATTCTCATCATATCAACCCTAGTTAGGTCCATATTAGGGTTTACTTATCTCATTAGGATATTCCCATCATTACTTGCATTATTGTCTTATAATTATCTCACTGATGTCACTTTCCAGATTACATCTCATTATCAAAGTTCATAATATGAACGTTAGGTTCCATATCCTTTTTGTGCACATATTAACCTTAGGTTACATCATTAACCTAGATTAGGGTTTTATAACATGTATTAATATTCACCTTCATATAACATGGATTTTGTTCATCATTATGATCTTATAATTAAAATTGAGGTTCAATATACTGATATGAGATTTCTCTGTAAATTTCATCATTTATAGAGCACATATGTATTTATTGCATTTTATTAGGGTTATTAGCCCTAATTAGACATATTAAGCAAATTACATGATTTCGTACATCATCATGACCATAACTGACATCATATGCATTATAACCATGAAATATGATTTATAGGTATTTTCTCATAACTTTAGGGAATCGTTTGATATTTATTATCCATCATATGAGCATTTCACACCCTACATAATATCACTGTTATTAATGCATCAAAAGCAGGATATTATACTTCCATCTTGTTCTATCATTTTTCTGAACATTTTGGTATATTATATGTATTTTTCTGATCATCGAGCTAATTACTGTGAATTTCACAAATTCTGAGTATATGTGAGTTAATTACCTTATCTGGGCCAATCGGACGCCGCCACGTGGCCATGAGGGTCGTGCTGCTCCTTTGCTTGAGCCGGCTGGGTTTTGGTTCCTGGACCCGGTTCAAGGCTGGGTTTTGGGCGACTATACCGGGGTTCACCCCCCCTCTTCTCCTCCTCACGCGGTCAGGGAGTCTGTGGGACTCTGTTTCACGGAGCCGCCGCCGCACGGCTTGGCTCCGATGAGCAATAGGCAGAGGTGCACTTCTCCTCGAGACAAGCTTAAGCTTCTATGAGCTTCGTCCTTCCTCCCTCGATGCCGCCAGTCGTGTGGGTTCACTGCTGGTGACTCCTCCTGGCAGATCGAGGAGCTAGTCGCCGCCTTCTTCCATAGCGCCGACGAAGTAGAGGCATGGTGCCTCCATGCCACCAAACCTCCGCCTAAAGGCAACATCAGCACCTACGGGTCTTTTTGGATTCCACCTCAGCTACAAAACTCAGAGGGAAACCTGCTACATCCCTTCCCGAATTGGGTCTTCATCACCACCAAACTGGAGCTCGGTAGCCTACAGAACTTCCTATGGCTTACGATCAGACCATACATTAGCTTCGGCCGGCTACGGGGATCATTATCCCCTTCTTATCTTCCCTAAAACTCCTCCTCTATCTCAAATCCCTCATTCTAGTTCAGACCTGCTCTCTGTAATGGAGATGGGAGAGGAAGTGGAGGTCCATTCTCCCTCATCTCTACCTCATTTTCTATGCCCAGGGTCTCAAACCGCTCGCAATGAGGACGAGACTTCAACTCCCCGATTAGATATTCCCCCTCACCCCGCGTTCTGGGAATGTGGTGGCAGGGTTGACCTCGGCATCAACTCTCCCACTACCTTTCTATAACCGCAAGGTAGGTGAGGACTTGACAGCCCTTGATCGAAAATCTAAGGGTCAGAATCTACGTCTAACAAGGCAGATCCGTGGCTTCTCTTATGAATGCTTAAGACCATAGAATTGATGATCTAGGGCCCGATTTTGGCCACGCGATCCAACCATATATCAAAGGGGTGCGTGACAGAGCTGATATTCAGAACTTAGGCTATATAACCCAAACTTTATTAATCAAAAATATCAACGTATACATTATTTCATCATGTTCAAACTTTAATAACTTCCTCTAGGATCCTCTAATTGTCACCAAAATTTGACCATAGCTTTAACACAGCCCAAGCTACCTTGTACATGAATTCGTTGTCCAAAACTTATTATTTTCTCACTGAATAAAATTCCTCTGAAAGGCATTAACATATGGATCCAAAACATGATATTAATATCACTTGACTTTCAAACTTTGACAAAACATTAGGAACTCTCATATCAACTCAACATGAAAGAACTCACTTATACCATTGGACATTTTAAGATTCCAAAAATTCCACTCCATCACAATTCTATACATTGTGGCTATCAATTTTTATTTTTTTTGCAAAATTGTGCTATGAAAACATAAAATATTTTCATTCATAAGCATGCAAAACTCATGTATCTCCCAAAAAAAATAGACTTATATTCTCATCGGTGTGAAAATTCTCAGGCCAACTCAAATGAAATCAAGAACAACATGAAACCAATCAAAATAGAATCTAAACCACATAATAGATTCTAGGATGGAATCCATAAACACATGTGCAACTAAAACAGTATCCCACCACCATCAATCATTAACTTAGAAAAAATGATCACCATCAGCCATTAACTTATTATTTGGAATTGAAGGGCAAGTTTGCAAAGCCTTCAACTCTTTTTCAACTATTACACTATGCTGCATCTTTAATTTCAAATAATAGCAGAAATTTTTATTTTAATATAATTAATAAATTGACTTGGTCACTCGTGGGTGCCCGCGGGTCACTTGCAAAACCCATTAATTAAACAGGTGTGCATGAATTTGGATGCCTTTTAGCAGATGGTAAATTTCTCTCATCTAAATACAACTTAAATGGGTTGACTTGTGTTGCCTGCAAATTATGATCTACTTTAATATGATTTGATATATCTTCATCTTATCTTAAATATTTTATTACTAGCATAAAAATGTATAACACACAAATTTTAACATCATAGATCACACGAGTTTAAGAGTATTCTTCAAAGATGACAAACATGACATTGGACCTCTTTGTTGACTTGTTGAGGTTCCTTAATTGGATAATCAATTGACTCTTTGTTGCTAGAGGAAGGATCGTCAATACTCCTGAAGGTGATGGAGGTAATGGAAATGTTGGCTAATGACCAAACACAATGTTAAGAAAGAAAAAATAGAATAAAGAGAGAATTGACATTGGTTCTCATATGGCCAAAAGAACAAAATTGCTTCTTAGATTTGGCAACCGTACTCCTAAATGAATCATTCCCACTGTTATTCTAAGCAAAGGTATCTCCACCTCATATGGTCTTGGTTTCCCCATACTCCTAATCCTAGCAATTGTAAAAAGATAGTATGATGTAGTGAGGAGTGCAATGGGCTCACATCCTTATTAAAATACACAAAGATCAATTTATTATTTGAAAAAGAAATGCAAATATTACATCAAAATCCTCCCATGCTTTTAGTTACAACATAGATGTGTAGTATGAAGAGGTGATTTGTAATTTAAAAAATTGAATGCAAGTACCACATAAACTCATTCATCGTCGTATTATAGAATACAATGATTAATTTGAAATTACAAAAAAGAGAACTCACGCATTTTATGATGTCATACTAACATAAACTTTTGTGATACACATAGTTATCACATGAACATTAGATTGCTTTAAAGACTATAGAGGTGGCGCTACATCACTTTGTTGATTTGTCGTGGTTCCTTGTTTGGATAATTAGTTTGATCCTCTCTTTTTATAGAAGAGGTTTCTTGATACCCTCAAGGGTTATGAAAAGTTTGACGAATGGTGTACCAAATAGATTTTTAAGAAGAATAAGATCGGTAAAAAGAAAATAAAGAAATAAGGATAAAATTGACTTTGACTCCAAACACGTAAAAAAAGAACTACAACTGCTTCTCAACGTCAGAAACATCACTGTACATATCCTTCATGATGTCAATGGAACCAACAATGTCCTCCATCTCCTTCATCCCTACTCGCTTCCACACCCACCCTAATAGTCACAAAAAGATGATGTAGTGTAGTGTCAAGACTGGTGGGAGTCAACTCACAATCTTAAAGAAATACACAAAATCTAGTTTCTAGTTCAGTACATTCAAGGGTGATGAAAGTATTGAATAATGTTATGACATCATAGTGCTAAGAAAGATGAACAAGAAGATCATAAAAAACAAGAATAAAGAGGAAAATGACTTTGATTGATAGGCACCTAAGAGAATGAATTATGCTTCTTGCCATGGTGACATCATGGATGTGGAATTCCTCCCATCATCTATTAGAACAACCACATCACATCCTAAATTCCTTTGTCTGTGGTTCCCCAACAACCTAAGTTGTAGCAGACTCAAAAAGATATCATTATGTGATGTAGTTGTAATGACATACGCCAAACTGACAAACAAATTGTTACTAATTAAGCGGAATAAACGTAAACAACGGATTAACAAAAATCACTAAAGTTTAAAGCCATTTTGCAAGGAGATCCTTATCTAGAAAACTTTTACTAAAAGATCCAAAACTCATACATATCATGATTCACATTATACAACATTCCTTCATCTCATCTCGAGGACAACATATAATAGTTGCTCTATCAAAACACATACTGGAACAACATAAAACCTCGAGGCATTCAAGCCAAAATCTCATATCATTCATGAAACCAGTATGAACCAACTTCAAGGACCTGAGAGTACAGAGATGACACATAGGCATTCTATCTATAAGACACAACAGATAGTACACTCAACCTGAGCTGTCACTGCTGTCTCAACTGTTGTTCCTCCTCTGCAACAAGATCTTTGCCACCTCGTGCACGTCCACCTAAAAAAATGTGGATCCCACGGGGTGAGACAATCGTCCCAGTGAGAGATATAACTCTCCTCCTACCATATTATTATTATCCCAGATTAAGTATTTATAAACTAAGAAGAGGTTCTTTATATATTAATAGGCAGGATAATTCATTGTATGAAAAGAATGAAGTAATCTCCTTTCTTAAGGAGAACATTGCATCTACCCATGGTAGAGTTATAAATCATCTATCTGCTGTGCAAGGAATGTAAAGAGCATAAATAACATCTATCAACTAAGATGTATAATTGAAGTACGCATCAATCAATGTTTTCCATATTCGATCCTTAAGCAGATATGCTACACAGATTACATTTTACAATCACACTTATGCCCTGAGGAGATGAGGTATACTGCTCATACTCCAACCAACCATGACAACGTAAAGCATCAATACCATACAAGGTCAATGACAGAGCCATTTGCCAAGACCCCCCTTGTCTTGATCAGTATGAGACCACAAGCAGGATATCTTGTGTTACTGCTAAATAGCTTTCCAGGGTATATTGGCAGCTTTGCTATAGAGTTGTAGGGGCAGTTACACTCTCTTTAGTATTGAGAGATCTCATGTTTATCTACCATCAAACCCGAGGAAGGGTCGGTAGATTTCGTGTTTATCTACATCAAACCCAACCAATAATGAAGGATTGAGAGATTTCATGTTTATCTACCATCAATCCCTCATTCGGGGCATACAAATATTTTCACCCATCACCCCCGCATATTCAAAAATATGCAGTCTCCGGGTTATGCCGCGGAGCAACCCGTTTCACCATTCAGCAAATTCTAACGCTGATGGATCTATGGTCAGGGCACTACATGATAAGATTCCACTTGATTAATTAAGTACATTTCCATATTCTTTTAGCATCAATCAAGTTTTCAAACATGAATTATTATGACAAATGCTACAAAGAATAAGAGTACTACATCTATCAAGTACTTTTCAAACCTTTAGAACACATATAACATTTAGGATCTCAGTCCCTTATCTCATTACTGGGAATTCTCATCCCTTAACATTATCATCATCATGATTATAGATTTGGGCATTCAAACCCTTAGATCATCATTAAATATTGTTACCACTTATTAGGTAACTATTACCTCTAGGTCCTCAGACCAAGGTATTCATTTCACTTGTTGTACAAGTATTCACATGGCTCACAAGGCCATTACACATCTTGTCACCTCTCACTTAGGCAACAACTTATTCACCTGGCTCACAAGGCCATTACATATCTTGTCACCTCTCACTAGGCAACAACTTATTCATATGGCTCATAAGGCCATTACACATCTTGCCACCTCTCATTAGGCAACAACTTATTCTCATGGCTCACAAGGCCATTACATATCTTGTCACCTCTCACTAGACAATGACTTATTCTCATGGCTCACAAGGCCATTACATATCTTATCACCTCTCAATAGGCAACAACTTATTCTCATGGCTCACAAGGCCATTACATATCTTGTCACCTCTCACCAGGCAACAGCTTATTCATATGGCTCACAAGGCTTATGTAATAAGAGAAATACAACTTTCCCATTATTAGGGTTAGGGTTTCCCTTTATAGTCGAATAGGGTTTCATGTTCATATTATTAATCAAAACCATAATTCATTGCTCCACACATCTAGGAGCATACATTGATATCATAAGTATTCAATCATACTTATTTATTCTCATCATTTATCATTAAATGATTATCAACACAAGGTATGAGTTTCTTTTTCATCCTTACCAGAATATGATTACATCATACTTTATTAACTAGGCTTAACCCTTCTTGAGGCATGTTAGCCTACACTTATCAAGGTGCATTACATCTCAATGTGACAATTGACATGACACACTTCATGTGTTACTCATCCAAGTATATTGGATTTAAGGTGCATCAAAGTGTATCAACCTTGAGGTGCTGGATGTGATATTTATCATGTCTTGATGTATCACTTCCCTCATCACTTTTAACTTACTTTAGTTCACCAGTTATCTTGTATTAGGGTATTTCCCATCCTAATACTTTATGCACTAACTGATCATATTTATTCTGTGGTGCGTTTAGCCATAATTCACATACTTGAATTATCCATCTATCATCAAGTGATATGGACTCATATCAGGTTAAGACATTCCTGATATAGGATTGACCATTATCAATCACTTTAGGTGTCTCACCTATCAAGGTATTAGCCACACCATTGCTCGGTATAATCCTCATCAGTCCTAAGAGTGTTTATCCCTCACCATTACAAAGTGTCTCAAGTTGGAGGTGTGCATATATTCACCATATTGGGTTGTAGGTAGAGCTGGCAAAAGTTGACCCGACCTGAGAAACCCGAACCGACCTACTCAAAACCCGACCCTCTTAAATCGGAAGAAAATATAAACCTGAACCCGACCCGACCTGACCCGATGTTTACCTGAAACCCAATATGACCCAAAAACATGGGACCCAAACCTGAACTGACATGGAGCTGACCCGTGACCCGAATCAACTTGAAAACATTAGAACCAATTTAACCGAGCCCGATAGTAACCTGACATGACATGGACCCGACCCGACATCAACATGACCCAAGACCCGACCTGAAATCAACATGACCCAACACCCAACCATACCCGAATTCAACCTAACTATATGTAAACCTGATCCAACATCAACTTGATCCAAGAGTGACCTGACTAGAATTTAACCTGACCTGATGTCAACCAGACCCGACATCAACTCGATCCGACATCGTCCTAAATTGACATCACCCAAGCTGACATAAACACGACCCGAGATCACCTGACCTATTTTTATTCAGCCCGACCCGAAATCACATAGAATTAAGCATCAACTTGACCCAATCTCATTAGAATAAACTCATCTTGACACATACTTTTCCCTCTTTCCCCTCTGTATTAAAATTTAGAGTAGGACATACTTTTCTCTCCTGACCACAAACACTAATTTTATTTCTTTTTTTTTCTCAACTCAGTCATAGACTCATAGGCTCATAACCTAATAGGCCCTTAGAAACACTTCATATATTTTGAAGTGGTATAAATCTGACATATACACATGCATATCACATTCCTACGATCATGTATGCTAGTTTTTTCTAAACAATTTCTCCATGAAGCAAGTGTTAGGAAATATTTTTATTCTCCATTTTATATATATAGTTTTGAGCTATATTTAATAGTTCATGCTAGTAAGCTTCTATCTTCTGTTACACATGTATGTGTTAATAATAAATTGATTGTTTCCTTGAGAAACCTTGTTGCGGATAAATGGTGTGAATAAACTATATGCGTTTGATTTGGGCTGTCTCATAATTTGGATTGTTTCTCTTGAAGGTGTACATAATTTCATTGTAGTGTATACATATTGAATATATAATATGAATACCCACTTTATTTATGAAATTAAACAAACAAATTCATGTGTCCATTTACTAGGTCATTGTGGACTAATTTAAAATTGAATAAACACCTCCAAGTTACACCCATTTAGAAATTAGAACCATGTTAAAATACACATTGCTACACCTACAAGTTGATTATGTTTGATTTTCTTTGAAGATGTTAAAATGTCAAAAATGTATAACATACATCTATCAAGATAAATTAGTTAACAATTCTTAAATACTCTACAAAATTTAATAAAGGATGTGTTGAACAAAAGGAGAAGAGAAGCAATCATTGATAACAAAAATAAGAAAATCCAGGCACGATGAAGATGCAAGGTTAAAGCAGGTGAAGATGATAAGAAACATACATGCTGGCTGATCGAGGGGAATGATAGTGAAAACGGTGATTCACTACCACAACTTTTGCCAGAGGCAGGAGAGACGATCAATGTATGTGTTGGTCGTTTCTATCACTGAAGACCTGCCACTACCTATAATCATGCTAGAGATGTCTGTCTCGTAATTCCACAACCATATTTTTCTATTGATCATGAGTAGAGAGGGGGTTATGGTTTTGTGGTAGAATAGAGCCCGCAATATATAGGAAAAAAAATATACATATGATAATTGAAAATAATAAAGAACAAGTGGCCGGAAATTAATTTTCCTACCTTTATCTACTCTAGGCAAACTGTTAAGCTTCTATATGTTACTCTTTTGAGTAAATAATTATGCAAATTTACAAGAAGAAAGTCATTATAGGAGGGAAAGATAGTACAATTAGACATAGATCTAGTGGTGAGTCTGGCGACCTAACCCAAACTAAACAAATTCCATATATTTTGAAGGCTGGAATGCCAACGGCCTCACCCACCGTTACTTCTATTCTCATTTGTTAAGTGGACAGTCAGTGTAATTATCTTATAATTTAAAAGCACATTTACTTTACAACGTAACAAGAGATCATTGCAGAAACATGAAGAGGATGGTGGAGTTGACGAGTTGGGAAAGAATTGGAAAATGAAAGAGAAAATAGGGAGAGAGAGATATTGAAGGAAACAATTAGAAAGAGATAGAGTAAAATGTGGATGAGTAGTTGGGGGAGAATTAAAAAAGGAAAGAAAGATTAGGAAGAAATGCATATTGGACCAAACAAATAAAAAAATAGAGAGAAATGTGGAGATGATGGACGAGTTGATGGGATGGGATGGAAATCAAGGAACTATTATATATTTATATCTATATGGGAGGAGTTAGTAAAAGGAAGCAATGTTTACGTAGGTGTTATGTTGTTCCTTCTAATGTGTTATATTCATTGAAGCAAGGAGTGTCAACTAGTTTCTATTCTTAATATAATATTGGTAATAAAATGTTGATCGTCTTATTGTATTAGATAATTTGGATTTTGCTTAGTTATGACTTATGACTTATGAGTGACTCATCTTGTTTCAGAAACTCCAATATTTAGTTTAAAAATAACATGTTGGTGTGGTTGCACTAATTAATTATTGGAAACTACATTTAATACATAAAATCCTGTATAAAATTTGTGTTTCTAAAATAGACATGCTAAAGAGAAAACATAACGAGGTTGCAAATAATTTTTTACTAATGTTTTATTTTATTTTTCATTGTGTATTTTTTGCTTCATTTTTAAGATTAAAAATACTCAGCTAGAGGATACAAAATAACTGAAGTTAATATGGTTCAAACACTCCAAATGAAACTTTTTATTTATCAGGACCACTCTGAGGAAGAGCAACTTCGATGACCCTACCCTGACAGTGTAAATCCAAAGAATCTCAACATTCGATCTGCACACATGTAAGACCAATTCTAGTAGATCAGATGTCAGTTGACATGTAGCTCAAATCATAGACAATAGCAATTCAGCCCTTAAAACACTACTTGGGGTTCTTTTTTATTTTTCTATATTATTTGATAAGGGCATGCTCGATCTTGGGGAAGAGTAGCTTTCAACGAAACCACTAACCTACTCCCTTTTGGCCCCTGACTGAAACTTATTCAATCAAAACTCAATAAGATAACCCGAGTTGACTATTTCAATATCAATTCGAGTAGTAATGTCTCAACCCCAACCAAATTAACAATCAGAGTTGACAATCTTATTGTTCACTCTACCTAAAATATTTCAAATTGAACCAGATTTACAACCCAAGTTGACTCACGCTGATGAAAACCTGACTTGACACAATAAGACTCGAACCAAAGAAACAACCCTAATTGACTTGACCCAAAAATAAACCAACCCGAAATGGCTTGACTCGAACACAAGCTGACCCGAGAAAATAGTCCAAATTGACCCGACTTGATAACAAGATGACCTGAAATGACTTCACCTGAACCCGACCTGACCCGCTAAAGTAACCCAAAGAAACCTAACTAGAAACTAACTGACCTGAACCTGAATTGACCCGAGAATGTAAAATGACCCGAACGAACATGAACCTGTACTAACCCAACCCAACCCGAACCTAAACCAAAACAATAAAATAACTTGAATAAACTCAAACCCGAAATGACCCGACCTGAAATGACCCAACCCAAACCTGACCCAACACGCCCAATTTCCAGCTCTAGTTGTAGGTGTATAGACACCACCATATCGGGTTGGAGGTGCATGAGCACTCACCATATCGGGCTAGAGGAATATGAACACCATCCATATCGGGCTGGAGGTGTTCGTATGTGTTACTCATGTCATGCATGAGGTATTAAACCATCATTATGTCGGGCTAGAGGTGCATTCAATCACCATATCAGGTATCTCACCATCTAAGGTTGGCCGTGACGGGTTAGGGTTTTCCATATCGGGCTCAACCCAATATATTCATCTCATTTCCTCCTTCAAGGGTACCATCCTATCTTAAGGATGAGTAATAGGTTAAATAATTGGTTAAACTCTTCTCAACCTATTACACAAGTCAATAGGAGTAAAAGGTACCAAGCCATGTCAGGCTACACCATCCCATGTTGGGTTATAACACCCATGTCGGGTTAGGGTTGGTCGTGACGGGCACATGGTACATGTATATATCACCCATGATGTTTAAGAGGTATCATCTCATCATCATGTCGGGTTAGACATCAACTAGGGTTGGTTGTGATGGGCACATGGTACATGTATGTATCACCCATCATATCGGGCTACATGTCATCTAGGGTCGTGTATTGGGCTACCATATCGGAATACCCAAATTAGGGTTTCATATCAACTTACAAGTATACATTTAACCTTATATCGTGCATGTAGTCTATACTTGAATTCCTATCTTGCAAGCATATCATGAAAGAGGTGATTACTACACCACCATATCGTGCAAGAAGGTATACAATCATATCCATATAATTTTAGTGAAGTAGGTGCATCATCATTTCGGGTTAGAGGTGCTTACTTGTGTGCTTCCACCCGATATCACTTTTATAAGGTGATATCATCATCTTCAAGCTCTAGACCTTTATTACAACTGTTATAGTTCATGGAAACAGGTCTAAGAAACTACTAGAACTCATAATTTCATCAACTATTTTAGGAAATTTTGGAATTAAAAGTAATTCATTAAGTACAACAATTTAGATGATGAATAATAACATGGTTGAGTTCAAGTTATATAACCCGCCTTAAGAACAACTTCAAAGCTCCAAGCTCCAAATCTCCACGTTCCTAAGGTTGAATATGACTTTATAAAAAGTCCAAGACTCTTTCACAACTCCTTCATATACAAGTAATCACCATGGATAAGCAATTGGTGAAGAAGCAAAGAAAGGAAGATCAAAACCCTAAAATCATGCTTCAATCCAAGGTTGAAGATGATCATGACCTCACCTTAGGGTTAAGTATTGATATACTTCTTGATCTAGCACCTTTTCAATATAACTAACAACCATTACACTATATGCCACCACTTGTGGCCAATATCCCCCTCACTTGTGGCAAAAAAACACTTCACTATGGCCGATATCACCCTTCTTGGTCGATATCACCCTACTTGGGCGATATGATCTTACTATGGGCGATACCCAAAGCCCATGCATGATACCACATAACTCCTGCATGATACAGGGACCCTATGCACGATAAAGTAGGGAAGGAGGGTGGTAAGGTCCGAAAAATTCCACTAAGGGGTGAAACTAGGGGTATATATACTTGTTGTTCATGAAGGAGTGTAAAAATGAGGTGTCATCAATTTGAGCTAGTAGGTTCCACGTGTCCATGCATGGATGACATGTGAAAATGCATGAATAAACATTTATCTTGACGTGCAAAATAGTTGAGGATAATCTAGGGATGAAAATTCGTCCATTACTTATCCCTTTGAATAAGATATATCAATTAAATCACCACTTTATCCACAACCCGATACAACTTGTCTAAGGAAATTGTAACCCGACACACCTCACCTCGTTGAGGTTCTTTGCATGACATGACCTTTGAAAAGAGTCCACAAAACTATATGAGTCTTGTCCTATGGCTCCTTGGCCGATAGGCACTCATATATAAGCTTTTCAACTTGATACAACTCAAGTTAGGGTTTCTTATTTAACCCCTTTTCTTGGTCATTTCATCACCAAGATCACCATCACTCACAATAGATTCAAACATGGTGTCTCATTCATTATATCTCCTATAAATGATACATAGAGGAAGTAGGGACACTCTAGAGGTGGTAATTTGCATATCAACCCTACATTTTGGGTAAATTACAATTTGTACCAAAATTGGTGCACAAGGTACTAACATTATTCAAACAAGTTCAAACTTGGAATTTAGGCTTTCCACAAGCCACCACATTGCATAATTCTCTCTATAATGATGCTAAAACACATGAGGCATGTTCAAAATGTGACATTTTGCAATATAGCCCCTCATCTTGGGTAAATTGCACTTTGGTCCAAAACAAAGGAACATTGCTCAAACAACATTTAATCATGACCAAACTTGGAACATATGTGTGTCACATGATAAAAAAACACCTTAGAGGATTATATTAAAGTTCTAATCAACTTACTTAGCCAAACCAAATAGGGTTACCTCATAACCCATGTCAGGGTCCTTATAGTAGTGACTGGAAGTCTTATTAGTATATACAATAGCCAATTTGTAACTCAATAAATTATATGCAAAAAGTTGCATTAAACCCTCCCACACCCTTTCACACACACATGTGTGTTGTGTGTGTGTGCCTATTTGTGTGTGTACATACACATATATGTAAATAATAGCCACAAAGGGGGTGGGATATAGTTTATAATTTATTTATTTTTCAATTATGGGTAGGACCTTCTAAGGAGGGTGGGGTGTAGTACATGGTAACATAATAATTACTTACTAATAGGTCCTTTCATTCTATATTATATGTGAAAAAATTGTGGAGGGGTGGGTTTCCATCTACAATACTATCTTTAAGAAGAGACACAAATAAGGTGGATGCAAAAAAAATTTGGGTGATGGTGGAGGGTTGTCCAGAGGAAGTATAAAACTCACTACTACAAAAAAGGCTAACTACAATGGTTCCTTATCCCCTTGTATAACATATCACAATTGTTGTAATGGAACACATGATTTAGAGGGGCTTGATTTTTATAATAGGTATTTCTGATTGTATTAATGATTTTTTATACAACAATAAATACCTTTTGTAGTTGTTTAATCATGCATGTTGTAATAGAAGTGCTTTATACAATAGGTGTTGTCTGTTGTAATATATGTTTTATACAATAATTAATGTATGACCTACGCACGTATATTGTGACATGGGCTCTTTATAATACATGAGATGTGTGTTGTAATATGTGGTTTATAACAATAATTAAAGCATGTTGTATCACTACACCTATTACAACATGTCATTATCCATCGTAGTGGATATCACTTGTACAATATGTATTGCCCGCTCACCTATTATAATAGGTCATTAGACATAGTATTTTTTTTGAAATACTTTGCGATCAGCCATTCATGTCAAAGAAATTTGATTGAATGGTTTATTGGATTTAGAGCATTTTTATAGTAAATACTAAATTATATGTGACACATATCATAAACAATAAGATAATTGCATAGAATTCAGATCAAAGCTTGTGATGAATTTTATATATGATCATTAATATAAAGATCCAATCATACAAACAAGTACAATGCATATACATAAACTAGTGAATGCACACTCTAGGCTCCTTACATCAAAATTAACTCACACAATAGGTTAAATAAAAATGTACAAATGTTTTAAGCATTCATCATATGTTGAAGAGCACATGTAGCCCACTCATATTGAACCTTGTTGATCTCTGCTTGGTTGCATGGATGTCATTAGACTTATGATAACATGGCAAATCATATGTCAAATATTTCAATAGATTATAGATTATTCAATATATTTTGAAGTTTGAATATATTGTGATTATATAAACATCTAGCATATATCTCTTAGAATGTTTTTGCCTGCCTCCACAATGTCTTTCTTATACTTCATCACATTCTACCCACACTTTATATTGTTTGGCAGCTTCAGCCACTATATATAATGAATATAATATAAATATAAATAAATTAGCAGAAATTCAAGAAAGCTCAAAGGAAAAGTAGTAAGAAGAGTTGTAATATCCACTTTCACCTAGGTTTGTCCATCAAAAAATTGCATAATTGTCTATCCAACACCAGTAAGTTACAATGTCAAAAAATGAGAATGCAACTAAAATAATACAAAACAAAAGCATTAAGAAGAGATGAAATATACACATTTTACCTAGGGGTTTCTCCGAGGAATCTCACAAACACTACCTAGTAATACCATGGCATGTTGGTTTAAGTTAGTAGAAATCTTCTATATGCCTCTTGTTGGATATATAGCCTGTGTAAAAGAAACAAAATTGAGATTTGTACATATTGATGGACTACTGTGCAATGAATGTAATTAATACATGTATGCATCAATTAATGCACCATATATTGGTTGGATGTTAGTATGCTCAATCAAAATACTTTAAAAAAACTCTAGTGAAATTTTATAAATTTCCATTTCCATGAAGACAAATGATGTCATAATTGACATATCAAATCCTTCAGTGATGTTTAAATATTCAAACCATCATATGCATAGATATACCAAATATATGATTTACCAAGCCCACACTTATTTTCACAGGCTAAGTGTATTGGCCATATGAATGCATAAAAAATAGCCAATTTTATTCAATAGTATTTTAATGGTAATTGTAGTTCTTATGTATTTAATAGAAGAATAAAAAATACTACTTAAAATTGCAAAGGAAATGAGGCTTCATAATAGTTTCTCAAATCCCATGTATACATTGGTAGGGACTATATCCAAGAGCCTAAATTGACAAATACACCAACTTGCTCAAGTCAATTTTAGGAATTCAAGAGCTCATGGAGTATTGTTGTCAAATTGACATTTTAAAGATCATAAGAAAATGAAATGAAAATGAAAATGAAAATACACAAACAAATCAAGGAGAATGTGTGATATAAGCTGTTAGAGGACCAACCTTGAAATTTCAAATAATGTGTATAACATGGCACCCACTCAATTTTCCTCATGAAGTTGTCCAAACACATCATGTCCACTGACATGAAGTGGATTGTTCATGTAGTGAAATAAAAATATTATAGGTGAGGTATAAAAGTAGTGACACTATGCAAAAGGAGGGTGTGGACTTCTTATTTGGAGATCACTTCTATAATCATAAATAACCCCACATTTAAGAAAAAGAAGTAGTTATTTTTGTCTTATCACAGTTCAATAATGTTTCCTTTACCACATAACGAGGAGGAGATTTTCAGAAAACTAGCACAATGTTACCTTCATTTAAATTGAGAATAGACATTCAATATTATAAGGAGGCGGGATCACCCCCTTACTAAAGAAATTTGAAAGAATAAAACATCCATTCCAAACAAACTCAAAGGTGCTAGAATAGGTGTAAAATATTCAAACTTCAATAAATGGTATTCAAAACAACCAAAGTATAGAAGCGGAATAAAAATAATGACTATATTCAATTTTCACAAAAGATTACAAAAGTACATCATAATATCCCATAAGGGTTTACATGTATGATACAACATAAGGATCTAAGTAGAGGGAAATCTAAACCATAACAACTTTGTCTCCAAGCTTTAACTCCTTAAGCTAGTCCAAAACTTCATGCCTTATCATCCAAGTCCTTCACCTAGGGTTGGAAGCATACCCCAGCAAGAAGAGAAAATAGATAACATCAGCAAAGGCTAGTATGTGCATACTAAATAGTAAATTGAGCAATATATGGAATACATGATATCAAATATAAAAGGCTGCTCATGAAAAAGATAAGGACAACCCAAGTGGGTATCAAGAGAAATGATTTTCAATAACAAAAGAGATACTTTCCATAATTAAAACAATAAAGTTTGGCCATACTAGCACATGTAAATAAAGTAGGGCACACACCCCTACAATAATTATCAACCTGCATGCATTTGAGATAAGCATATCCCTAGAACAATAGAAACACAAATGTAAGGCCCATGAACTTTCTTAATGAGTTGAATAAGATTAATTACCATAATTTAATTCCTATAACACTAATATAACCTTTTTATATTTTTTAAATCATAATACAAGCTTAAGTTTCAAATTTGGTCCAATTTGGACACTGTTTGATCAAGTTATGCAATTTTCTATACATTTTGGACTTTTATGTAATTTACCCAATTGAGGGGTTTTATTTGCAATTTGTCACATACATTATGTTCATTAGATGTTATATTGTCATTATATTTTGAGCCATGAGGCTCCTAGTTGAGCCTTGGTTTGAAGGTGTTTTCCTCAAGGGTATTTTAGGGTTTACCCCTTCATGGATGAGCTACCTTTAGTAGCATCAAACTAATGAATTATGTGATTGGCTGGGAAATTCTACAAAGGAAAATTAAGAAGGTATATACAGATGGTGGGGGAGCTGCTTGTGTGTGTGATTATATATTATTAATAAATTAAGGCCATGGACACTTGGATAGATACTAGAACTTCAATTTTTTCTTTTTCTTTTTATTTATCTTAAAATTTCATATACTTATCCCCAAGCCCTAAAATGAGCCATTTGCTCTCTACCACTTCCCTCCTTCTCTGACCTTCATTCTCCCTCTGTGCTTCTATGAATTCCCTGCCCAAGAAATAAGAAAGTGGGGATCTTCTTGGAAAAAAATTCTAGGGTTGCAATTGATTTCCTTTTTGGGTCTAAGAAGCTTCCTCCTAGTGATCTTGACCTAAAAATGTAAGTATTAACTTATTTCCTCCATTTATTTATTTTCTCTTCTTCCTCCTATATCTCTCCAGGTTGTAACCCTATTGTTCCATGGTGAAAGTGGCTCTAGAACTCAAAAATCTATCCTTCTTGTTTCTTTTTCTAGGATTTTACTTCTTTGTGGAGAGAAGTACCTATTTGGCCAAGTTTAGATCTGAATCTAGGGATTTCTTGCCTTATTTGCTCGAGATTCTTGCTGTTTGAGATCTAACCTACTCTATAGAGGCGATTTATATAACATTCTTCACTTATATACTAGGAGCTTGTTAGTTCATGTTTATGCTTTAATGTGATGATCTAAGCATAAAGAAACCATGCTTGTTTAGAATTACAAATTTGTATGGTGTTCCTTGTTTTGTTCCAGTTCTATATGAACTTGTAAATATGTGTACAACTTTTGTAAGGTGTAACATGATCTGGGACAGGTTGATAGCATCAACCTATGGTACTAAGCATAAAATAATTGATGGTTCAAATTAGGGTTTTCAAGCTATTTTATTCCCTATCACACAACCAGTGGTCATACCATTCAGACTCAATTAGACATTTAATTATCATTTACTAAGTATTCTAATGATGTTATCAATTGATGATGACATTAGAATAATATTTGATGGTGTTAACTGAATGTATTACTGATCTAACAACCAATGGTGACCTAATGATCACAATTAATAGTGGATCATGTCATAACCATATATGATGAGTTAAGAATGTAATTGTAGATTTGACTAAACCTTGAACCAATGGCTCCTTGGTTTAATTGGTCTAATGGTTAGACCTATACTTCAATTGATAACCTTGAACAATGAACCTGATCCAATGAATAATATTGTATGCTTTAACATCCAATGGATCACATGATATTATATGTGGGTCCTAGTGATGATAATTCGATGGTTTAATACCATTAATTTGTAGTCTTACCTTTGCCATTATATAGTTATATTTGATAAATCACTATACTAAGTGGATGTGTAACTCCCATGTGATCTAGCTTGTTATACCTAACCTTAATCACTAGTACATAATTGGCCTTTAGTGTCGGTTATTTAAGGCCTTTAGTGTCGGTTTCTAAGTGACACCTATGTGGGCGCCGCTAAAAGCCCAACCTTTACATGTCGGTTCTCAAACCGATGCCACAACCCTTCACGCGTCACTGAAAATGCACCGAAAACACGCCAGCATGGGGTATAGGCGTCGGTTATCCGCTTTGAAACCGACACTGAATCACCCGCTTACACGGCCGTGCTGGCCATCACGGCCATGGTGTCTGGTCTCATTAGGGAAATCGACGTCGGTTACTAGTATGGCAACTGACATTGTAACCGTATATCGTCAGTTTTATACAAATATCCGACATGTATTTTATGTCTGGTCCGCTGCCACGGCCGTGCTGGCCAGTACGGCCGTGGTGTAGGGAAATCGACGTCGGTACTAGTATGGAAACCGTCACTGTAACCATATGTCGTCGGTTTTATACAAATAACTGACGCCTATGATTTGATTTTTTTTTTCTGTCAGTCTGCAGACCTGCTGTGGCTGGTCGCAGGATGAAAAACCTGCAGTTCAGTTATGAACTGCAGGTTTTACGACTTCCACTGATATCAACCAACAACAGGTCACAAACCTGCAAAATTAACATGATGGAAAAATTATTATATATGTGATTCACACTCATGTATAAGAAATTTAATTCATATTATTTTTTCATCACACACATGTAGAAACTAGTAGCAACCTACAGTTCCATTTATTTCATCTCTTTTCACATTCAAACACATGTAGAAACATTCATGTATTGATGATTTTCACACACATATGACAATTCATAAAAATTCATTCACATTCACACAAAATTAATTATGAGAAAAAATTTATTTTATTCATCATCATTATTGTCATCATCATCAAAATCATATTGAAAAATTCCCACTCTTTGCAGGGCTTTTGCCCAATCTTCTCTTACAACATCTAATTCATCTCTCGTATAGGGAGCATGTACATAGAAACGCTTTGTACCTGTGTTGAAGTCCTCAGTTTTGAAGACCTACAAAGAGAATGACATACATACATAATTATAATAATATATAATAAGATTCATATATTTCATATTATATAACGAGACTATGTATAATACATGTTGTATGTTATCGATTTCCAATACAACATGTTTGATGATTAGGTCCATAAATCGCATCACATAGTAGGCACATGCCCAGCCGTTGTCTTGTGTAGCACACTATAAATTGAAACATACAAAATATTCAAAAATACAAATAAGCACACTTCACATAAATAATATATACATTAGAGTCAGGAAATTACTTTCACATTCTTCCATATGAGTGTCAGTCTTTTTTTCCTGGGGACCTTTCCTCCAACTTTTTTTTACTCTTGTAAATCCCTATATATGTTAATGTAACACATTAAATTGCATAATTAAGTAGTAATGCAGTAACAAATGTTAACAGATATAAAAACATAAAATATTTCTCACAAGAATAATGGCCTTTTGATTGCATGTCCATATACATCCAACTCACTCCCCGCATGATCTAGATAATAGACGGTGAATGTCTTGGGGACAATAACTAATAACTCCCAATGCTTAGAACTACAAGTAAGAAAGTAGAAAATTAATAACTCAATATCCGCAATAAAAATATAATTTGCTTAAGTCCAAATTACAAGCAAAGTAAACTTATTCGACATTGAATTGAGATATTATCACCGTCTTATTATTTTTATCAAAACATTCAAAAGCATCACAACAGTATGAAGTAACTGAACCAGGGTCTGTATCTACAAGATTAATCAAAGATGGAACCAAAAATCCCACATGGGAAAACCCAAAATCTTTACATGTCCTATATAAGTGGCTGCAAAACATGTATTACGTATACATTAATATATAAGAAACCAGATTGCCGTATATAAAACAAGGTATATGGATGTATAAACCAGATTGCCGTATGCATTAATCTCACCATATCCACAAATCTATCATAGATGTGTTCAACCATTCATACTTAAACAACTCCAAAATATCTTGTATAAATATGTTGTTTCTGAATGTTTGACCTACATTAATACGTATCCAAAACTTCTATTACGTATGCATTAATACGTATGCTAAACTTGTATAAATAGATTGTTATCGTATGATTTACCTGCAGCATTCTCTGGAATAGTAACATTTATAGGGAAATTTAGATTATGTTCACCGATCCATACTGCCACACTCCTACAATTAGGACCTATTGAGGCGTGTAGGTCTCCGGGAAGCCAACTTGGTAGTCGAGGAGGTGAAGGCCGAGATGTAGCGGGTCTCGTCTTTTTGACCTATATATATAATTTCATATCAATTGACTCATATATATATACACACACTAACAAAGTAAAGTAATGAAAATTTATCATACAATATAAGTATAGAGGACATCCGCTTCGGGCCACAATATCACTCCGCCTACTGCCTCATCAAGTGTTTCAGCATCTGGGTGTGCATGAGGCAGTGCACGATCCGTCCAGCCAGTGAGTATATGTATGGGGCTCACACGTACCATGCCATATGGTACTGGACTCCCATGAAACATGCACCCTTTAAGGGGTGGGTAAGTCGATGCATCTGCAATGATATATCCTTCACTTTGTAGTCGGCATGGCTTCAACCCCTACAAATTTATGTAATTAAAGAATGTTATATGCATATATACACAAACATATAATCTTGAACAGACTAGCTATTATATATGCCATAAAAATACTTACAGAGGACGTTCTAGGTGGGTCTATAGGATTACTCCCAACCTCTGCAGTACGAGGAGTAGGAGAAGAGAGGTTCGCCACAGGTACTGTCTGACTGGCAGTCTGAGACGCCTGCCACTTGTGAAATGCTTCCTCGAGTCTTTTATCAACTGCTTCCTGGAGTCTTTTATCAACTGCTTCCTCAACTCTCCTATCAATTAAGGGATCTATCTATACATGGATAAAAGAAATGCTAGTTACTAATTATTGAATTCCCTTTCACAATAATGTTCTAAATAAGAATAAGTTACCTCAACTTGTGAAAGTCCCGCTTTTGGGACAGGTTTACGCTGGGATGGCCCAAAGAATGCTTTGATGCCCACACCAGCGCCTGTACCCCTTACACGTCCAAGATGCTCTGGGTTATCCAGAGCAACTGTCAGTTCATCCCTTGTGCCCTGAGGGATGAACTTGCCTTCCTTCCTCTACTCGTGTAGCTCCCGTTAAGCACCATCAACAAAAATTCATAAGTAAACATAACAATAATCAATATCGATAGATTGCTCGAAGAGTTTGATTTTTACCATTTTGCAGCCGCCTCAGCGGTTGCGGGCTTCGGTATCTCTCCCTTCTTGTTTTGCCTCCCAGCTATTCACATAACATGATGAGGCAGAGGTGCGGGAGAAGTAGTAGAGGACTCTGCAGTCTCCTGAGTAGAAGTAGGCTGAGTAGACTCAGCCTGTAGTCTTTGGCAAACGCCTGCATATCCTCTTGGACCCATTGTGTGGTCATGCACATTCAGTGCACGCCTTGCTTGTTGAGCATCACTCTTAGCCTAGTTAGTTAGCACATTGATTTGGTTAGTAACACTAAAGGTTAATCTTGAATAAGTGAATACATAAAAATGTATATTAATTAAATTGGGAGTGGCAACGCTTAATACCTTGAATTCATCTATTTTTCTTTGGGTAACAAACTCCTCCCATTCTCTGGGGTCCAAGTAGTTCCATTGCTGTGTGGCTTCCTTCTTCCTATATTTGTTTTTTAAAGAGAATACAAAAATTTTTTATTAGTGTAAAGTTAGCGAAATACTGATCAATGTCTAGAATTGGAATCTATCAAGAACCTATTCTCAGCATCGCGTATGTAATCTCGGGTGAGATTGGTCCTATAGTTCCTTAGGACCCTCCCACAACGCTGCATCACACATTTATGATGCAGCTTTTCATCCAGATCAAATATGCTCTGCAAATTAAATAGAATTGCTATTAACTAGTATCCTAAAAATTAGTAATCTACACAAATAGAATTACAAATAATAATAACTCACGCATAGTTCCTTCCATATGTGGTCTTTCTTCTCCTTAGGAACTCTATGCCATGATTCTAGGATAAGACTGCAATGGCTGCGAGTAAGAACCCCAAGATATGAAACAAATGAGTTACGGTTCACTCCATATGGATTTCCTTCCTGATCGAAATCCACAGCCAATTTGGGCCCATTGCCCCTTTGCTGTATTAACTTGTTCATCATTGTGATGCCCCTCACTTTCTCAATTTTCTTTTGCTGCTCATCAAGTGCTGTAATTTCTTCAGGGGTTACATCACCAACCTAAAATTTGATAAAAAACACACTTACATAATATAATTATAAATAAACATATAGGGATATATTCTTAAAACTTACATTGTCAGGCGGTGCAAGCACGTGCTCACCCTCACGGTGATCATCAGCACGGTCCTGATCAGCCATCTGATACAAGTATTAATACTTACACTTCAACAATTCATAACATTTGCAACATTATATACAAGTTCTAGCTTTATCACTCATACTCGTCTTAATACTAAACTTCTAGGGTTTTCAAGAAGTCATCCTTTGTTCAATATCATAAGAATTACATAATTCAGTAATCCATCAACACAACCCTAAATAAGGAATATTGCCACCTCATACTGATCCTTATGTATATATCATATTCAATTTCAGTAAGACTCAACAAACACTTGTATAATTCATTCTAATACAATTCAAATATGATTTTATAATGTCAATTCAATTCCCAAGCATATTGACCACTGACATGATTTTTAGGCAATATTCACATGAAATAGCATAGCCATATCCATAGAATTTCCCATGGATCGCCAATTAATCTAGGGAATACTCAACCACCACTCCTCTCTATAGATTTCAAACATCATTAAAAAATTAGGAAAGTTTAACAAGATGTCCAAAATGGAGTTTCCAAAACATAATTAAAATTTTAGATCAATTGGATATACCAATAAAAAGATAAAATTTAAATACTAGACGGCTATATTTCAGTTTGAATACATAGTCGATTGAGTTTATCTTGGGTAAAATCGGCCGACAAACAAGTCAAGAAATTCTTCCAACTAATATCTAATTTCTCCAAACCATGTACAAATTTCAACTAAATCCTAGTTGTATATAAAATGCTAAAAATCATTTAGTACATGACTATACTGATCAAATTTTATATTCATATGTTACAAAAACCCTAATTTTTGTCGATTAGGATTTTCAATTCTCAAACCCTAATTATTTGAATCAAATATGTTTAAATCTTCTCATTAGTTTTAAAACATAATGATTAGATTACCATAATTAATCAAGCTTTAAACAATGTAATAATGCATTCATCAACTTGATGAATCTACATATCAAAACTTTTGAGTGGTTGAAGTAGTGAAGATGTAGCTTAAAACTACCTAGAATTCTAAAACTTGAACCGAGAGAGGATAAATATTGTGTAGAATTGATATGTGAGTATGTTGTAAACGTGAGTAATATTGTGTAGAACAAAATGCAGTTTGTCATAGAACAATATAGAATATTGATGCATGTAAACCACACATATAAAAAGAAAGCACACAACCACAGCCATAGGATTAATGGGCATGCCTGTGATACAGGAAAAGCAAAAATAGGGGGGAAGGTCAGGGGAAAACCTGATAATGGGCGTGCATGAGGGCTGGTCGTCGAGCAGAAGGGCTCCGAGCAGAGAGCTGGTCGTCGGCGTCGGGCAGAAGGTTGCCGGGAGGAGAGCTGTGGTCGGGCGGTCACTGGGCGGAGAGCTCTGGTCGGGCGGTCGCCGGGCGGAGAGTGGTCGCCAATAGCGGCTGACAGAATTTGACGGCGACGGAGGTGGAGGCAGAGCAGTGGAATCGTCAGAGCAAAAATCCTGATCAGCAGAAATGAATGAAATAGAAGAGGAAGAGTCTGCCTTGCGCTGTTAAGTTTACTATAGGTGTCAGTTGCTAACAACAACCGACAATAAAAACTAAACGTGTCGGTTTGCAACAAAACATCGACAATAAAGGGAGGTGAAAATTTTCACGGTTATTTGCACAAAAACACAATGGCGTCAGTTATTATCACAAAAGTGACGATCAAATGTGAGCAAATTTTTGTCTCGCAGAAAACCTTTCTTCGTCGGTTTCTGTTTTAAAAACTGACGATGTATGCCAATTTTTGGAGGCAATTTTTTTCGCTGGAAATTTTGGTTTTGGTGGTTACTATTAGGCATCGGTTTCTTATTAAGGAACCGACACTAAATAAAAGTAGTACCCGCGTCTGGTCACCCTTCAGAGATTGATGTCGGCTTATTTTATACACCGACACTGTATGGTTTAGGTGTCGGTGTATTATTACAACCGACACCATTAAAAGTGACGTTATAAGCCATTTATGTACTAGTGAATGTAATTATATGACGTTCATTGGTTATAATCAGACCTCTTGAATGATTAATGTGATAATTGAAAACTACTATAGGGGGGTGAATAGAGTTTTATAGTGATTTTAATAATTATTTAACTCAAACAACCAAAATTGAGATTAGAAGAAGGAGACAGGCGTTTAGAGTGGTTCCAACTATAGCAAATACTATAGTTGTCAGTCCACTACCCGGTTGCTTACCCAACCGGGATTTGAAAGTATTTATTTTATTACCTCTCGAGGATTTATACAAAATACAATACTTTCAACCACACCCTTTGAACAACCTTCACTTGAAGTAGGTGCACCAACCCTGAGGTAGCCTTCTTGAAGTAACTTCAAGCTCCCCCTTGAAGTAGCCTTCCTCTCTAGAAGTAACCTCCCGTTGCACCAGCCTTCTGAAGTAGCTCAAAGTCTCCTTCTTCGCCAAGAAGATCTTCACCCTCTCCAATCCGCAGCCTCCAACCTAGGAGTAGCAAGGAGAGTACAAACAATAATAGGGAATAAGAAAGAAAAAGGAAATTACAACTTATCCTTTAAAGCCCAAGGCTTGATATGCCTAGATCAAGCGTATAGATCTCCTAACCAAATGTGTGAACTTGTGATTGCTGTGGGTAGGAGAATCTAGCCTGTAGGACACGAATTTGAGCTAAGGAGAAAGTAGGCCAATGATCACAGTGCTCAATTTGCTTGCAACAGATTGCTCAAGTATGCTCAAGTATTTCTCAAGTGTAGCAAGTGTAAAACAAGTATATTTAGGTGTCCTATGGCTTGTCCTATTTATAGGAATGGCCTAAGGAAGCTTAAGGACATTCTAGACAACTTCTAGGGGTTTCTAAGTGCTTAACTAGCCGTTAGGTACAAAGTTGTTGCTTTAACAACAGCTAATTAATTAATTCTGCAGTTGCTGTCAGAGACCATCTCGGTCGACAAATGGTCGACCGAGACACCTACTCAGTCGAACTTTTGTCGACCGACAGGCTCTCTGGAACAAGTGATTTACAACGTCTTTCATCAACTACCAACTAACTTGTCTGTTGTGTCTAACGGCTACTTTGGATCTTTCTCAGTCGAGAAGATTGTCGACCGAGAGTGTCTCGGTCGAGGAGTTTGTCGACCGAGATTGATCCTGTTTCAAGGTTTCAATTTAGGCACTAATTATGTGTGTAAGTGTGCATAAATAATCCTATTTGAATGGGATGACTTGTCTAACTGTGGTGTTTAGCTAGGGAGAATCTAACGCTTGATTTACATGCAATTCTAAGTACTTGTACATTATATTTTTGTACAAGTTTTTACAACAGTGATTACATTGCATGAAATTATAAATATGTAAGCTTGTAGATTTTCCCTTGTTGCTTTGTCATCCTGCACACTCAAGTAGCACGTTAGATTAATAAGAATGAAATGTTTGTCATAATCAAAACAAAGGGATTTATAGATGTCTATTTAGCCAACAATCTCCCCCTTTTTGAAGATGACAAACATTTCCAAAATATAAATAAAGGAAATATAAAACATATGAGTTTCATACCTTTAGATTACCTATTGTAGCTTTTTTTCTCTTGTGTATAAAATGTGTGCTTATTATTCCCCATGAATTATGGAACATGAAATCCAGATCATTTGGGAATATAGCAACTTTCAATGTAAAGCCAAGAGTTTATTTATGAAACTCATTAATTGAGTTTTACATAATTACTAAATTTTAGTTTTATATTTATCTCTCCCCCTTTGTCATTTCAAAAAGATAACCGTTAAGAATAAAAACTCCCCCTTAATTAGATATCCCATCAAATCTAATGAAAAAGATGTCCATTTAAAAGCCAAAAATGTAAATAAGAGTTTGTATTTAAGTAGCACAAATATCAAAGAAAACATCCTCCAAAGGAGTGATAAGCAATTGCTTCCTAATGTTGTTAAATTGATCTAGTGGAAGCTGTTTAGCCAATTTTATCTTCAACATGATTAATTTGCAAATATATTCAGTTTTATTGCAAACTTGACAACAGAAACCTGCTCGGTCGACGATCTTTCGACCGATAGTGTTCTCGGTCGAACAGTTTCTCGACCGAGAATGTGTCTGGATTTGTTTCATAACTGTTTTAAGTAATTGTGTCATAGATCCTTGTCAATTTTGCCACAATTTTAAAGGTTGCATTTTTATTTGTTACTCCCCTTATTTTGTATGTTCTACAATGATGATCTTATAATCCATATTTTGAAGATGTCTCACAAAAAAATATCCATTGGAATCAAGTAAAGATGGCCAATTTCATTAAAAGCATGTATTACAAGCATAGAAAGATAGACACATCATATAGAGATGACCCATTACAATTATTCAAAAGATATCATTACAATAACTCCAACATTTACTGGAAAGACTTAAGGATTACATCAATGTCAGGGTCTTTCCCAAGAAAAGGCTCAGTTCCATAATACTGGACCAAGGTTTGCCAATCTAGATCACCTGTCTTAGTTAAAGCATATGCTTCCAAGAATGTAGGAACTCGGTCAAATCGGAAATGAGCGGCAATATCTTGCAGTTGCATGGATGAAAACTGAGTGTGCGTAAGATCCACAGATGGTGGAGGTGGAGTTTGATAATAGTTGTACGAAGGATTGTATGGATTGAGCATGCCAGGATTTAAAGAATACGGATATTCATCAGGTTGGTTTGGTGAAAGGGTTTGCATTCTTTGGTTTATATAAGTCATGGCATGATGGTTATAGTCTAGTTGTTTGCTCAGGTGATATTGGGAGCCAGCAATATAAGTAAGAGTGTTTTGAATGGGGTCATGTGATAGGTTAGTAGAAGGAGGGGGTGGTGGTATGTCTTGATGAGATGTTTCTCCTTCAACTCTAGCCCTTTTATGACCAAAATTAATTCCCATTTTTTCTACTGTATTCTTACTTATTTTTTGTGGTCTACGCTCCCATGTATATCCCAGATTCTCAAGTGGGGTCTTAAGGAAATGTTGAGTAATTTGGCATACAAAATCGCCATATGGAGGATTGCCAGAAAACTCAAGCATGTTTTTAAGAATAATGCGGATAAAATTTGTGGGAATACGTTGGATAATGGCATATATTAGACACATACGAAAAATAGGAACTTCAGACTTATTGGCTCTAGGATGTATGTTTGTTGATACAATAAGGTTTACAATCCTAGCGGCTGGTTTAAGATTTATAGCATAATATGTGCCTCTATCTTCATGACAGGTTGTATTGGATTTAAAAATGGTCCTTTTGATGTCACTAAGACTAATGGTATGGTCATCTTGGAGAAATTGGTTAAGGGGGTTTCCAGAAGTAAGGTCAAGGGTGTCTTGATATTCATCTATGTCAATGTTTAGCATTTCAAGAATATCCCCTTCAGTAAATCGGAAGCTATGCCCATTGACCATAGTGTAGAAGAAGATGGTTTCATTTTCAGAGTGGGAAATGAGGTTTGCATAGAATTCATTCACTACCTTGATTGAATAGGAAGGAAAAGAAGGGTTGATGAATTATTTTAACTTTTGTACTTCGAAAAGGTCCTCTAAGTCGACGATGTTGATGAAGTCCATAACTTCAACTGGTCGTCGTGGGAGAGGAGCTTTGGAGGAAAGCCGTAGATATCGATCACCAACATCTCCATCGAGGAAGGCAATGTCGTTGATGATCGTAAGTGGTGGAGTAGCTTCCCGAGCTTCCCTTCCTTTCCTTCCGACGACCTTCTTCTTCCCACGAGCAGATGATGAGGCCATTGTGTTGCTTGAAGGTGGAGAAGAAGCAAGGAAGGCTTGGGGATGAGGATGCTAAAGAGTTGCACAAAAATACACTAGAGATAGCCTATGGAAGCAAGAGTATGCAAGTGTGAGGAAGTGACCCATTTTTGGTTCCTTTTATAACAATCCAGTGACCTGGTCGGTCGACGACTCGTCGACCGAGCGTCCGCAACGGTCATGTTGCAGACGCGCCACTTGGCTCCCCAACGGTCATATAACGGTCATAAACGGTCATAACGGTCGGTTTACAATGGTTATATCCAACGACTATTTCTCGGTCGAACAATTGTCGACCGACATTGTCTCGGTCGAACATTTGTCGACCGAAAGTGTGTCCGATACTAAATCTGTCTAGATTCTGTCGGTCGAGAGAGAGGGGCTGACCGAAAGGTTTTTGGTCGAAGAGTTCGTCGACCGAGAGACTTACTGAGTACGAATTTGAAGCTGATTTTTAATGTAATTGATAGACTATTTTTGTAGAGCACACATATATAGATTTTTCAAGGGAGTAATATTGTGTTTATTATTGACAATATTGGGACAAGTTGTGATCATAAATTAATTTTTTTTAATCATAAAAGGATATCCAAATAGTTATTATGTCAAACTTATTTTAGGTCGAATTTGACTACGACCATAGCGCCCCTTGGTCAAATTTTATTTTGACCAAGAGGCTAATTTTGCAGATTTTCAGATTGAATATGTTGAGTATAATATCTGCATTAAATGTCAAGCATAATACTTAAGATTCTTCATTGAAGGTACAATTAATTTTCTCAAATCTTCAAAGATACTAATTTATGGATTGTGTTGCAAGCAATAACATATAACTAATAAATCATTTTGCTTGCCTATATATTTTTATGGATCCATGCATACAATTTTCATTATCTATGCGCACCCAAACATGGTATAGTGGTAATAACAACATACAATGATAATTCCATTACATGATTAGTATATGAAAAGACCAGAAAAATACTTTTACGAACAATCATGTGAAAATAGGAATTTTCTTTTCATTTGACTAAGCATAATCTCAGTTTAAACTTTAAATCATCTAGGGAATAAACTAATATTAATTTCATTTACATTTGTAATCTCATTATGTTGAGTTGAGATAGACATAGAAATATGCAACTAATGTCTTTGGTCATATCTCAACTTGATTTTGTTCATTTAGTTTGGAGGTTTTGGAACCCAAACTAACTCGACATCTTTTCTCTTATAAGGACATGAAAAAGAGTAATGTCCAAGACGTGAGCAATAATGGCAACATATATAATCAACCTCAAGTCATTTTCTATGGTTTTGTTCTAGGTTGTTCTTTGGTAAAAATGTATTTGTTCCTTTAGGTACATATATAGATTGATGGGTTTGTGACTTTTTCCAACTAGGTTGATAGGACTTCCCTTTAGGCTTATAACCTAGTCCTCTTCTCCCAATTTGATGATAGGAATTATCTAAGATTTGATCAAGAATGCCATTATTATTTAAATTACTGACTTTTTGTTGTAACTTGGCAATCTCTTCCATTCTCTTCTTAATATCTAGTTTTTCTTGGTCTAGATTAGATGACAATAAATTTCTTTCTTTAACAATAGTGTAATAATCTATATGGGTGCACAATAATGGTTGTTTTTGAAGATCGTTTACTTGAGTCTGCAAGTTTGAATTTTCAACAGAAAGGAGCTTGCAATCAGCTTCCATAGATTTTAACTTAAGATCAGAATATTTATTTCCCTCTTTGAGATCCTCATTTTCAGATGCAAGAGCAAGAAGTTTAACATTTAGATCATCATTTTCTTTATTTGATTTCTTTAATTTCTTTTTGCACTCAACATATTTATTATGTGTCTCTTCAATAATAGCAACTAGTTCTTCTTTAGATAAATCAAAGAGACTTACCTCTTCTTCTTCTTCACTAGTTGTAGCAATAAGACATTCTTTGTGCTCTTCCTTTGATCTCCATGGGCATCCGGTAGTTTTGTGGCTTGTTCCTAAACACCAATTGCAGCATGTTGTGGTTTTGTCCAAACATCACCTTTCACCATTTCCCTCCATTCTTCAAGACCTGGTTAGGGTTCCTTGAAGCCTGCTCTGATACCAAATGAAAACTACTAGAGGGGGGGTGAATAGAGTTTTATAGTGATTTTAATAATTATTTAACTCAAACAACCAAAATTGAGATTAGAAGAAGGAGACAGGCATTTAGAGTGGTTCCAACTATAGCAAATACTATAGTTGTCAGTCCACTACCCGGTTGCTTACCCAACCGGGATTTGAAAGTATTTATTTTATTACCTCTCGAGGATTTATACAAAATACAATACTTTCAACCACACCCTTTGAACAGCCTTCACTTGAAGTAGGTGCACCAACCCTGAGGTAGCCTTCTTGAAGTAACTCCAAGCTTCCCCTTGAAGTAGCCTTCCTCTCTAGAAGTAACCTCCCGTTGCACCAGCCTTCTGAAGTAGCTCAAAGTCTCCTTCTTCGCCAAGAAGATCTTCACCCTCTCCAATCCACAGCCTCCAACCTAGGAGTAGTAAGGAGAGTACAAACAATAATAGGGAATAAGAAAGAAAAAGGAAATTACAACTTATCCTTTAAAGCCCAAGGCTTGATATGCCTAGATCAAGCGTATAGATCTCCTAACAAAATGTGTGAACTTGTGATTGCTGTGGGTAGGAGAATCTAGCCTGTAGGACACGAATTTGAGCTAAGGAGAAAGTAGGCCAATGATCACAGTGCTCAATTTGCTTGCAACAGATTGCTCAAGTATGCTCAAGTATTTCTCAAGTGTAGAAAGTGTAAAACAAGTATATTTAGGTGTCCTATGGCTTGTCCTATTTATAGGAATGGCCTAAGGAAGCTTAAGGACATTATAGACAACTTCTAGGGGTTTCTAAGTGCTTAACTAGCCGTTAGGTACAAAGTTGTTGCTTTAACAACGGCTAATTAATTAATTCTGCAGTTGCTGTCAGAGACCATCTCGGTCGACAAATGGTCGACCGAGACACCTACTCGGTCGAACTTTTGTCGACCGACAGGCTCTCTGGAACAAGTGATTTGCAACGTCTTTCATCAACTGCCAACTAACTTGTCTGTTGTGTCTAACGGCTACTTTGGATCTTTCTCGGTCGAGAAGATTGTCGACCGAGAGTGTCTCGGTCGAGGAGTTTGTCAACCGAGATTGATCCTGTTTCAAGGTTTCAATTTAGGCACTAATTATGTGTGTAAGTGTGCATAAATAATCCTATTTGAATGGGATGACTTGTCTAACTGTGGTGTTTAGCTAGGGAGAATCTAACGCTTGATTTACATGCAATTCTAAGTACTTGTACATTATATTTTTGTACAAGTTTTTACAACAGTGATTACGTTGCATGAAATTATAAATATGTAAGCTTGTAGATTTTCCCTTGTTGCTTTGTCATCCTGCACACTCAAGTAGCACGTTAGATTAATAAGAATGAAATGTTTGTCATAATCAAAACAAAGGGATTTATAGATGTCCATTTAGCCAACAATAATGAATTACACTCTTCTTGTGTTGAAACCACAATGTAGTACTATTTGAATATCATAGTGCCTTTCCATGTTAATATCTATGGACATATATGTGGTAATGATCTTTTGATCCTTGTTTAAGGCATAGAATGATGATGATAACCTTACTATAAATAATGTGATTGTCTTAACGACCTTTGGGCATGTTTGAAGCCATGATTGAGGTGAAATCCTCTTCATGTTCCAATAAGGGTTAAAACCTTGGAACTTGTGATAAGATATTGGTATCTTACAATAATATGATGATAAGTGTGGTCCATTAATTTGCAATGAATGATAGCATGTGGTAATGTGATGAAGATTTATATCTCAAATGTTTTATATCTTTTGAAGTTGTTATACATATACTCTTGTTAGAAAAGAATTAGGGTTTGAATGTACACTTGTATGATAAAACCTTAATGCATTCGATTGGTAGTAATTAATCAAGTGTAACCTTAATCATGTAGAGCCATGTGCCGTAGAGCCATCTTCAGTGTCAGAACTTACTGGATGGTGAAATGAGTATTCCCAAGGGAAACTCAGAGTGCATACTATTGAGTATGTGGGGGTGGCAAGTTGAGGATATATCCATGTCATCCACAATTACAGGTTATGGAGAATGGTTATGGTCATGCCTCTGACATTTGATGTGATTGAGGATAGCTGTGGTTGTACCTCAGATTAGAGGGTTTTGTATACCCTATTTTCTAGTGTCGTAACTTGTATCAAGTACGGTTATCAGTTGACTATATGTCACTGTTGACAGTTTGACTGGTATGTCACTGCAGTTTACTCGTACTGATTGAGGGGAAGTGATCTTAGGATACCGACACTCCTAGATCTTATATGGAACTGAATAGCACTTCGCAGTGGTCAGTTGGACTTTGAGTGGTACGACTCAAACCCCCCAGGGTATAATAATAAAAGATATAATACCATCCATGTAGTATAATTGCTAGGGTTTAATACATATCACGTGGGTTTATTAACCCTTGTCTTGTTTTTACACTACATAGTTCTTACATGATGCAGACTTATGAAAATTGTATAATTCTACTTGATGTTACAACTTATTTTCTTAACTGCTTAGTATGCTTAAACTGTTCAATCTGTTCATATTGCTTATTCAATACCCTAACTGCTCAATGTATTTACTATTAATTAATATGTTATAATCAATATATGTTGGAGAGAGTTATATCTCTCGTTGGGACTGGGTCTCACCCGTGGGTCACCACATTTTTTAGGTGGTCATGGGCAACGTGGTTGAGGTCACGCTGTGGAAGAAAACCAACTTGGTGATCAATAGATTCAAAAGGTTGGTTAGTTGTAGATGTTATTAGCAGAGTCCTAGTGTTATTCCTGTACTCTCAGGTCCAGGTATGGGATGTGTTTTATAGATGATATACTCGTATCGGCATGAGATTTTGATAGTATGCCAATATTTGTAAATATATGGCATGTACATGTGAAACATCTTTTGTATGTAGGATGTGACTGAGGTCTTTGGACCCATATGTAAATACTTGTTACAGTATATGAGAATGGAATGATGGACCTTTTGTAAGTGTTCTAGAGTTTATTTACATTGTTGGAATTAGTTTTAATTATTCTGCATTTTTGACTATGTGATTAATTAGTAGTCGATCGTGTTTTGTGTTTTGAGTAATCTCATTTAGTGTGATGAGGTATCACAAAAAGGCGGCCAAGTCTCATAAACTTAAAACCTGATAGATAAAGGAATACTTCCAATCTCCCAAATATATAAAACATGGGCCAAAAATCACACATCTTGTCTTCCTTTCCATCCCAAAAGAGCAGGAAATATCACATCTGCTCAGCAGGAAATAACACATCTTCCATAAAAACCAATGCAATTACACTACTCTAGTGCTACTGAATCACCTAGCATGTTAAATGTAGAGGCAAGTAGAAAGTATAGTCAGAATATATAAACTAATCACCTCATAAGTGACCAACACCTCATAAGTGGGTAAAAGACATCACATGTCATCTTTTAGAGTTCCATCATGAACAAAGAATAAGATAAGAGTTTAAAAGAATATACATGATCACATGATCAATATCAAATAAGGTAGTTCACATGAACCATGATTTTAAAAGAAAATACATTGTGTATAGGCTAATGTCCATAGGACAAAGAGAATGAATACGCATAGGTGAATTGCTCAACATAGAAGAATAGGGGATTACATCATACCTCAACTTCAGAGTCTAAACAGTCCAAGTCAGTCCTAGATCCAAGCCAAGGCCTCCAAACAACCTCTAGGGAAGGTGGAAAGGTCCAATAATTAAGGTTCCCAAGCTTAGAGAGGTTGGTTTCTCCAACAAAGATCCTATCTCGAGCAAGAAGCACCTTCTCCACTTTAGAGGTGAACAACCCTAACAAAAGAACATGGAGATGAAATGTTTTAGGGATCTAGGGGGAGTTTTACCAAAGAGGGCCATGGTTCCAACCTAAAGGAAGGTGGAAGGAAGACTAACGACATGGAAATAGGGAAGGAAAGGAGGATACTTACTAGTTTTGGTCAAAATCATCAAGGAGGAGCTTAAGAAATCCTAAATAGAGAAATTTGGAACCCTAGGAGCCTTCTTCACCAAGGTAGGAAACACCTTTTACCTTGGGATAACACCCACATGGAAAAACAGAGTAGAAATGATTCTCTAAGCTAGAGGAAATAAAGGAGAGCAAGAGTTTTCGAATTGGGAGCTGGGAAGGGGTAGATATGGCTATATAAAGAAAGAGGTCAAGTATGAGGTGTCTATGAGACTTTCCATGTGTCATGTATAAGGGTGTCCATGGACATGCAAGCCTTTATGGATAAGGAATAAGTCAAGCATGAGGTTTCAAGTTACTTTCCATGCGTCTAATACTAAGGGTGCCTATGGACATGCAAACCTTTATGGATAAGGAAGAAGTCAAGCATGGGGTATCCATGGAGCTTTCCATGTGCCCTTAGCCTAGGGATTTCATGGACATGCAAGAGGAAAGCTCATAACGGCTTCTTGAATATCAAATTTCGGTTTATGGACACTTACAGTCCATCCCAACTGACCTCCAATTAAAGAAATAACCCCATTGGTTGATAGCTTCTAAAGATAAGTTCATTTATAAAAAGAGGGTAATCCCTATAATGCCCTTGGAGAGAAACACCTTCAAACCAAGGTGCAACTAGGTGCCCCGTGGTTCAAAAACTCTAGAATGGTAAGGGAATATATAAGGATTATAATGCATGTGAAAATTTGCAAAGAAAACCTCCAAATTGGGTAAATTGCAGAAAAGTCCAGAATGCACCTAAAATTGCATAACTTGAACAAATAACATCCAAATTGAACCAAACTTCATCCACAAGTTATCTTTGATGTGTTGAATATGAATTTGACATTATTTATATATTTTAAAGTTATATAATCACATTATTCATTACTTATGCCTTTTACTCATTTTCTCTCTCCTAAACTTATCCTAATATTTCAAGGTTGTCCAAATTAGATGAAATTTGACATGTAGGCCAATTTTGATATGTAGATTTTGAATTTGAAGTTTCTTTCCACTTTAGAGACTTCTTTTTATGAGATATGTCATATGGCCCATTAGCGGCCCATTATCAAAATTATTCATTCAATTAAGTTTATTATCTTCGTATTACCACCAAGATGAGTTATGTGGCATATTTTATGTATCCATTATAAATTAAGATTAATGTTAGAACATTAGGTTACATTAAGGTGATCTATATATGCATTATCTCATTGGGGTTATACTAAACATCTATTTAGGTCTAACCTTCAACCTTGTTTGGCTAAGTCCAAAATGTCAACTTCTAGGGTAGGGTCCGAGATCTAGTATGTTACAACACACCACCCCTTAAAGGGATTTTGTCCTCGAAATCAAAACATCCACATATAAGAAAACAACTTATTCACTACCCCTTATAGGATTCATCTTATTAAGTCAAAACTATTCTTTAGGTACAAAAGGTTCAACTACGCTTCCTTACATCCAACTAGATAAGCATCATGAAAAAAAAGATAACTTATAAAGACTAACTATGAACTATGGGTTAACTTGCTCTTGTCCATCCTCAAACAAGTCTTTACACCTGGGAGACTAGTTAAACATATTAGGGTCCCTAAAGATAAATCATATAGATGTCTAAGGCTACTATTGCCTAAAAGCATGTTATTTCAGACAATTTATATCAGCTCAGGCCAGGTCGGTATCATATGAATTCGATAGTCCTCGTAAACCAAAATAGTAGTGCGGAGGAAAATCTTGCTAGCCCCCGAACCCTTATCCTTTCTAGACACCTTTGCTTTCAACTTCATGTCTTAGTAGTTGCCTAAAGGCCAATCTAAACAACGTCAAGTTACTGTGATTACTTATGCATCTTTTAGTTGTAAGTATTTTAGGGATCTATTCATCATTATTCTAATATGAAACTATATGATCCTAAATCAAACCTTCATCATCTATTTACCAACTCTAGGGTAAACACATCACTTAAAGGTAAGTCAAGTATTCTAACTAGGGAGAAAAAATTGAAATAGTCAGATTCCGACTACCATGGGCTCTAATACCATGCTGTAAGGAGGCGGGATCACCCCCTTACTAAAGAAAATTTGAAGAATAAAACAGACATTCCAAACACACTCAAAGTTATGCTATAATAGGTGCAAAAATTTCAAACTTCAATAAATGGTATTCAAAACAACCAAAGTATAGTAGTGGAATAAAAATAATGACTATATTCAATTTTTACAAAAGATTACAAAAGTACATCATAATATCCCATAAGGGTTTACATGTATGATACAACATAAGGATCTAAGTAGAGGGAAATCTAAACCATAACAAATTTGTCTCCAAGCTTTGACTCCTTAAACTAGTCCAAAACTTCATGCCTTATCATCTAAGTCCTTCACCCAGGGTTGGAAGCATACCCCAACAAGAAGAGAAAATAGATGACATCAACAAAGGCTGGTATGTGCATACTAAATAGGAAATTGAGAATTATATGGAATAGAGGACATCAAATATAAAAGGCTTCCAGTGAAAAAGATAATGACAAACCAAGTGGGTATCAAGAGAAATGATTTTCAATAATAAAAGAGATACTTGCCATAATTAAAACAATAAAGTGTGGCCATACTAGAACATGTAAAGAAAGTAGGGAACACACCCCTACAATCATCATCAACTTGCATGCATGTGAGATAAGAATATCCCTAGAACAATATAAACACAAAGGTGGCCAAGTCTCATAAACTAGAAACCGGATAGTGAAAGGAATACTTCCAATCTCCCAAATATATGAAACATGGGACAAGAATCACACATCTTGCCCTGGGTATGAGGTTCCTTTCCATCCCAAAAGAGCATGAAATATCACATCTGTTCGGCAGGAAATAACACATCTACCATAAAAACCAATGCAATTACACTACTCTAGTGCTACTGAATCACATAGCATGTTAAATGTAGAGGCAAGTAGAAAGTATAGTGAGAATATATAAACTAGTCACCACATAAGTGACCAACACCTAATAAGTGGGTAAAAGACATCACATGTCATCTTTTAGAGTTCCATCATGAACAAAGCATAAGATAAGAGCTCAAAAAAATATCCATGATCACATGATCAATATCAAATAAGACAGTTCACATGAACCATCATTTTTAAAAGAAAAGACATTGTGTATAGGCTAATGTCCATAGGACAAAGAGAATGAATAAGCATATGTGAATTGATCAACAAAGAAGAATAGGGAATACATCATACCTCAACTTTATAGTCTAAATAGTCCAAGTCAGTCCTATATCCAAGCCTAGGCCTCCAAAGAACCTCTAGGGAAGGTGGACAGGTCCAATAAGTAAGGTTCCCAAGCTTAGAGAGGTTGGTTTCTCCAAAAAAGCTCCTATTTTGAGCAAGAAGCACCTTCTCCACTTTAGAGGTGAAAAACCCTAACAAAAGAACATGGAGATTAAATATTTAGGGATCTAGGTGGAGTTTTACCATGGAAGGCCATGGTTCTGACCTAGAGGAAGGTGGAAGGAAGACTAATGACATGAAAATAGGGAAGGAAAGGAGGATACTTACTAGTTTTGGTCAAAATCACCAAGGAGGAGCTTAAAAAATCCTGAATAGAGAAATTTGGAAACCTAGGAGCCTTCTTCACCAAGGTAGGCACCTCCTTTTAGCTTGGGACAACACCCTTGTGGCAAAATAGAATAGGAATGATGCTCTAAGCTAGAGGAAATAAAGGAGAGCAAGAGTTTTCGAATTGGGAGTTGGGAAGGGGTAGATATGGATATATAAAGAAAGAGGTCAAGTATGAGGTGTCTATGAGACTTTCTATGTGTCATGTATAAGGGTGTCCATGGACATGCAAGCCTTTATAGATAAGGAAGAAGTCAAGCACGAGGTTTCAGGTTACTTTCCATGTGTCCAATACTAAGGGTGCCTATGGACATGCAAACCTTTATGGATAAGGAAGAAGTCAAGCATGAGGTGTCCATGGAGCTTTCCATGTGTCCAATACTAAGGGTGACTATGGACATGCAAACATTTATGGATAAGGAAGAAGTTAAGCATGAGGTGTCCATGGAGCTTTCCATGTGTCCTTAGCCTAGGGATTTCATGGCCATGTAAGAGGATAACTCATAGAGGCTTCGTGAATATCAAATTTCGATTTATGGACACTTATAGTCCATCCTAACCGACCTCTAATAAAAGAAATAACCCCATTGGTTGATAACTTCTAAAGATAAGCTCATTTATAAAATGAGGGTAATCCCTATAATGCCCTTGGAGAGAAACACCTTCAAACCAAGGTGCAAATAGGTGCCCCATGGTTCAAAAACTCTAGAATGGTAAGGGAATATATAAGTATTATATTGCATGTGACAATTTGCAAAGAAAACTTCCCTATTGGATAAATTGCAGAAAAGTTTAGAATGTACCTAAAATTGCATATCTTGCACAAATAACATCCAAATTTGGACCAAACTTCATCCACAAGTTATCTTTGATGTGTTGAATATGAATTTGCCATTATTTCCATATTTTGAAGTTATATAATCATATTATTCATTACTTATTCCTTTTACTCATTTTCTCTCTCCTAAACTTATCCTAATATTTCAAGGTTGTCCAAATTAGATGAAATTTGACATGTAGGCTAATTTTGATATGTAGATTTTGAATTTGAAGTTTCTTTCCACTTTTGAGACTTCTTTTTATGAGATATGTCATATGGCCCATTAACGGCCCATTATCTAAATTCTTCATCCAATTAAGTTTCTTATCTTCATATTACCACCAAAATGAGTTATGTGGCGTATTTTATGTATCCATTATAAACCTAAGATTAATGTTAGAACTTTAGGTTACATTAAGGTGATCTATACATGCATTAGCTCATTGGGGTTATACTAAATATCTATTTAGGTCTAACCTTCAACCTTGTTTGGCTAAGTCCAAAATGTCAACTTTTAGGGTAGGGTCCGAGATCTAGTATGTTACAACACACCACCCCTTCAAGGGATTTCGTCCTCGAAATCAAAACATCCACATATAAGAAAACAATTATTCACCACCCCTTAAATGATTCATCTCATTAAGTCAAAACCATTCTTTAGGTACAAAAGGGTCAACTATGCTTCCTTACATCCAACTACATAAGCATCATGCAAAAAACAACATAACTTATAAAGACTAACTATGAACTATGTGTTACTTGCTCTTATCCATTATAAAACAAGTCTTTACACCTAGGAGACTAGTTCAACATATTAGGGCCCCTAAAGATAAATCATATATACGTCTAAGGCTACTATTGCCTAAAAGCATGCTATTTTGGACAATTGATATCAGCTCAGGCCAGGCTGATATCATATAGATTCGGGAGTCCTTATAAACCAAGCTAGTGGTGCGGAGGAAAATATTTCCATCCCCCATACCCTGATCCTTTCTAGAAACCTTTGCTTTCAACTTCATGTCTTAGTAGTTGCCTAAAGGCCAATCTAAACAACCTCAAGTTACTATGATTACTTATGCATCTTTTAGTTGTAAGTATTTTAGGGATCTATTCATAATTATTATAATGTGAAACTATATGATCCTAAATCAACCCTTCATCATATATTGAGAAACTCTAGGGCAAACACGTCACTTAAAGGTAAGGCAAGTATTCTAATTAGGGAGAAAAAAAATGAAATGGTTAGATTCTGACTACCATGGGCTCTTATACCATGTTGTAAGGAGGTGAGATCACCCCTTACTAAAGAAAATGTGAAGAATAAAACATCCATTACAAACACACTCAAAGGTATGCTAGAATAGGTGCAAAATTTTCAAACTTCAATAAATGGTATTCAAAACAACCAAGGTATAGCAGCGGAATAAAAATAATGACTATATTCAGTTTTCGCAAAAGATTACAAAAGTACATCATAATATCCCATAAGGGTTTACATGTATGATAAAACATAAGGATCTAAGTAGAGGGAAATCTAAATCATAACAACTTTGTCTCCAAGCTATAACTTCTTAATCTAGTCCAAAACTTCATGCCTTATCATCCAAGTCCTTCACTTAGGGTTGGAAGCATACCCCAACAAGAAGAGAAAATAGATGACATCAACAAAGGTTGGTATGTGCATACTAAATAGGAAATTGAGCAATATATGGAATAAAGGACATCAAATATAAAAGTCTTCCCATGAAAAAGATAAGGACAACCCAAGTGGGTATCAAGAGAAATGATTTTCAATAACAAAAGAGATACTTTCTATAATTTAAACAATAAAGTTGGGCCATACTAGCACATGTAAATAAAGTAGGGCACAAACCCCTACAATCATCATCAACCTGAATGCATGTGAGATAAGCATATCCCTAGAACAATATAAACACAAAGGCAGTCAAGTCTAATAAAATTGAAACCTAATAGTGAAAGGAATACTTCCAATCTCCCAAATATATATACATGGGCCAAGAATCACACATTTTCCCCTAGGTATGAGGTTCCTTTCCATTTCAAAAGAGCAGGAAATATCACATATGCTGACAAGAAATAACACATCTGCCATAAAAACCAATGCAATTACACTACTCTAGTGCTACTGAATCACATAGAATGTTAAATGTAGAGGCAAGTGGAAAGTATAGTTAGAATATATAAACTAGTGACTAACATATACATCCACCTCACAAGTGGGCAAAAGACATCACATGTCATCTTTTAGAGTTCCATCATGAAAAAAACATAAGATAAGAGTTCAAAAGAATATCCATGATCACATTATCAATATCAAATAATTAAGTTCACATGAACCATGATTTTTAAAAGACATGTCATTGTGTATAGGCTAATGTCCATAGGACAAAGAGAATGAATAAGCATAGGTGAATTGCTCAACAAAGAAGAATAAGAGATACATCATACCTCAACTTTAGAGTTTAAATAGTCCAATTCAGTCCTATATCCAAGCCTAGGCATCCAAAGAACCTCTAGGGAAGGTGGACAAGTCTTATAAGTAAGGTTACCAAGCTTAGAGAGGTTGGTTTCTCCAACAAAGCTCCTATCTCGAGCAAGAAGCACCTTCTCCACTTTAGAGGTGAAAACCCCTAACAAAAGAACATGGAGATGAAGTATTTTAGGGCTCTAGGTGGAGTTTTACCATGGAAGGACATGGTTCCGACCTATAGGAAGGTGGAAGGAAAACTAACGACATGGAAATAGGGAAGGAAAGGAGAATACTTACTAGTTTTGGTCAAAATCACCAAGGAGGAGCTTAAGAAATCCTAAATAGAGAAATTTGGAACCCTATGAGCCTTCTTCACCAAGGTAGGCACCTCCTTTTACCTTGGGACAGCACCCTCATGGAAAAACAGAGTAGAAATGATTCTCTAATCTAGAGGAAATAAAGGAGATCAAGAGTTTTCGAATTGGGAGTTGGGAAGGGGTAGATATGGCTATATAAAGAAAGAGGTCAAGTATGGGGTGTCTATGAGACTTTCTATGTGTCATGTATAAGGGTGTCCATGGATATGCAAGCCTTTATGGATAAGGAAGAAGTCAAGAATGAGGTTTCAAGTTTCTTTCCATGTGTCTAACACTAAGGGTGCCTATGGACATGCAAACCTTTATGGATAAGGAAGAAGTCAAGCATGAGGTGTCCATGGAGCTTTCCATGTGTCCTTAGCCTAGGGATTTCATGGCCATGCAAGAGGACAAGTCATAGAGGCTTCTTGAATATCAAATGTCAGTTTATGGACACTTATAGTCCATTCCAACCGACCTCCAATTAAATAAATAACCCCATTGGTTGATAGCTTCTAAAGATAAGCTCATTTATAAAAAGAGGGTAATCCCTATAATGCCCTTAGAGAGAAACACCTTCAAACCAAGGTGCAACTAGGTTACCTATGGTTCAAAAACTCAATAATGGTAAGGGAATATATAAGGATTATAATGCATGTGAAAATTTGCAAAGAAAACCTCCCAATTGGGTAAACTGCAGAATAGTCCAGAATGCACCTAAAATTGCATAAGTTGCACAATAACATCCAAATTGGTGCCAAACTTCATACACACGTTATCTTTGATGTGTTGAATATGAATTTGCCATTATTTACATATTTTGAAGTTATATAATCACATTATTCATTACTTATGCCTTTTACTCATTTTCTCTCTCCTAAACTTATCCTAATATTTCAAGGTTGTCCAAATTAGATGAAATTTGACATGTAGACTAATTTTAATATGTAGATTTCAAATTTGAAGTTTGTTTCCACTTTTGAGACTTGTTTTTATCAGATATGCATATGGCCCATTAACATCCCATTATCTAAATTATTCATCCAATTAAGTTTCTTATCTTCATATTACCACCAAAATGAGTTATGTGGTATATTTTATGTATCCATTATAAACCTAAGATTAATGTTAGAACATTATGTTACATTAAGGCGATCTATACATGCATTAGCTCATTGTGGTTATACTAAACATCAATTTAGGTTTAACCTTCAACCTTGTTTGGCTAAGTCCAAAATGTCAACTTCTAGGGTAGGGTTTGAGATTTAGTATGTTACAAATATGCTATGTGCCATCTATAGGGATCTCTCATTTGATCATCATAGATGTCAAACATTAGAGAGAAACCCAAGATCTAATCTCGATTATGAAATAAAATAACATATTCTCAACAAAGGCGATTAAAACAATATGTGAAAATCATAGATATTTTTTTCCTTTTTATTTCTTCACAATTTTCATAAATCAATATCTAATCAAGGACATCACGTTAAGATATCACAATTCTTCTTCAAATCCATTAAATACCAGAATCAAATCTTACTATTTACATGCAGTTCAATTTACAACATATACACATACATTAATAAACAATTTGATACACTACCCATCCCGGGAAAGAGAGAGTACATGGATATTCTAATCTATCTAGATTATTCTATTTATCTCCTCTTTGTGGCAACCTCTCTGTTGGATAGAATTATATGTAAAAACATTTGAAACAACCTCATGAGACTCATATAGAACCCCAGTGAGTTTGATACATCCCACTCAAGCTAGCTACATGCATCACCATCAACTTAAATATAACGAATTCAAAAGAAACTTGCAAATATTGAAAGGTCTAGCAGATAGTTCTAGTAAAAGTCAAATCTAGTTTACAATGGTAATCTGATCAAACTAATAAGATAATCACTTAAACCATATATAACTTTAAAACATCTTTAAGAGCATGTCTATGGACAAATAAATAGATACCTCTTAGTCCATATTAACAATCCTTCTTCATGAATAACAAGTAAAGCTCTAAGAATTTTGAATCAATTCATAACAATAACACCATATTTGTGACACCCCACAAGTCAGACTAGGAACACATCCTGCAGTCCTGAAACTGAAGTACACATAAGACAACTCTACCAAACAGTGCCATCAAATACCAAACAATCAAACTCATATTCCAAGTGGATACAAATCTTGATATTTACAACTTGTTAACAAGACAAATCAGAATATGAAACAAATAATCTATGTAATAGAATGATTGTCTTCCACAACAAGAAACACATCAACAATGGAAAATTATTAGCTAGCAGTACAAGGAATATAACAAACATTCAAATCATATTCTACACAGCTTGTCATCTTTTATTTATTTGCCTTGAAACTACTTGGCTTGTATCTAACCAAGTAGAAGTCGCCATGCCTGATTCTCGTGTCAATGATCACCGTCACTATCTTATGGTTTAGCCTACCACCCTAAGATATCAACAACATGTAGGGAAATACGACCACAGAGTATAGCAGTGGAAACAAAAATCTTATCCATCTGTATTCCCATAACAGTAAGATCGTGTCAACTACTATGAAATAAGAAGTATGGTTTAACGAGTTATACATGGTCCTGAAGTAAGTCCATTGACAAAAACTCACTTCAATGCAACTATCTTCTAGTTTCTCTTGGACGGTGGTTGTTCAACTCTTGATCTTCACCATGAACAACCAATAGAACAACTTCTGTAGAGACTCCTATGGTCTCGCCATAGACTACAGGATGACTTTCACTACTACAGAAATGGCCTTTGGCATCGGTCGTTTAACCCCATTTGGCGTCGGTTTCCGACCGACGCCTATGTGGGCGCCGCTAAAGGTCGAACACTTTGGCGTCGGTTTTTTAACCGACGCCTATTTGTCCTATAGGCGTCGGTGGTTTAGTATATAACCGACGCCAAAAGTGTTCCCGCCACAGAAAATGGCGTCATCTAGGACACTTTGTGCGTCGGTTATTTACTACACAACCGACGCCTATATAGAATATAGCGTCGGTGTTTTAGTAGATAACCGACACATAAAGTGCCCTAGATGACGCCATTTTCTGTGGCGCGAACACTTTTGGCGTCAGTTATATACTAAACCACCGACGCCTGTACTTCAAGACGACACAGCCGTGCTTCCCTGCACGGCCGTGTTAGTACTATAGGCGTCGGTTTTATATGAATAACCGACGCCATTTACTATAGGCACGAACATTATCAGGGTCTTTAGCTACCAAACTAATCAATGATGGAATCAAAAATCCCACATGATCAAATGCAAATTGTTTGCAATGATCTTCGACTAAGTAGCTGCAAAACATATAGGCGTATGCATTAATATATAAGAAACCAGATCACCGGATCTTACACAAGGTATATGGATGTATAAACAAGATCTCACCTTATCCATGTCTCTATCATTGATGTATTCAACCAATCATACATAAACAACTCAATAATATCTTGTATAAATAAAGATCTATCGTATGATCGACCTGCATAATCTACATCTAAAGAAACTATTATAGGGCAATGTATATTATGTGCCCATAGCCAACATGCCATTCCCCTACAAGCAGGACCTAACGGGTATGTTAGGTCAGTTGGAACCCAAGTTGGTAATGCGGGAAGTGGAGGTGGAGGCCTAGGTGCTCCTGGTGTCTTCTTTTTAACCTGTATATATAATTTCAGATCAGTTGACATCATATATACACATCAATAGTCTAAATCAATGTAAATTTATCTTACAATTTCAGTCGTGTAGACGAAATCTGCTTTGGGCCACAATATGACCCCGCCTTCTGCCTCACCAAGTGTATCAATATCTGGGTGGGCATATGGCAACGCAACTTCCCTCCAATCGGGTAACACACGTAATGGGCCCACACAAACATAGCCCTGTGGCATTGGAGTCCCGTGAAACCTTTCCCCAGGAAGGGACGGGTAAGCTTGCGCCTCTGCAACAACATAGTCTTCTATTCTTAAGCGGCATGGCTTCAATGCCAACAAATTTACATAAAGAATGTTATACATATATACATATAATCTTGAAAACATATCATATTGAAAAGACTAGCTACAATGTCATAAACAATACTTACAGCAGACGTGCTAGGCGATGGGTCTCCAGGATTACTCGCAGTCTGTGCATCAGGAGAAGAGTGGGTCGCCATAGGCTGATTGGAAGCCTGAGATGCCTGCCACCGCAGCAATTCTTCCTTGACCTTCTCAACAACTACATCGTTGACCTTCTTAGCAACTAAATCCTCAACTCTCTTATTCTCCTATACATGGATAAAAGAAACATTAGCTTCTTATTAATGAATTTCGTTTTGCAGTAACATTCTAAAAAAAGAATAGGTTACCTCTTCTTGAGAAAGTCCCGCTCTGGGTTTGCGCTGGGATGGCCCAAAGAATGCTTTGATGCCAACACCAGCGCCAGCACCTCTAACACGTCCAGGATGCTCTGGGTTACCCAGAGCAACTGTCAATTCATCCCTTGTGCCCTGAGGGATGAACGTGCCTTGTTTCCTCTGCTCGTGCAGCTCCCGCTAATCACCATAAACAGAAATTGGTAAGTTAACACCACAAATAATCAATATTCAAACGATTTCTCTAAGAGTGTTATTTTACCATTTTTGCAGCCGCCTCAGCAGTTACAGGCTTCTTTATTTCACCCTTCTTGTTTTGCCTTCCAGCTATCCAGATATCATGGCGAGGCATGGGTGTGGCAGACTCCTGAGTAGGAGCAGACTCCTGAGTAGCTGCAGACTCCGCCTGTAGTCTTTGGCGAACGCTTGCATAGCCTTTTGGACCCATAGTGTGGTCATGCACATTCAGTGCACGCCTTGCTTTTTGTGCGTCACTGAGGGCCTAGTTAGTATGCACATTAATGATTTGGTTAGTAGCACTAAATGCTAATCTTTAATAGGTGAATATAATGTATATTAATTAAATTGGGAGTGACGCCTAATACCTTGAATTCTTCAGATTTTCTTGAAGCAACAAAATTGTCCCAATCTTCTTTGTCCAAGAAGTTCCATTGTTCAAGGGCTGACTTCTTCTTCTTATCACCCTCTTTTATGTATTCTCTGTTCAGATTTGTCCTATAATTCCTAAGCATCTTTCCAGCGCGTTGCATCACATTTTTACGATGCAACTTCTCATCCAATGCAAACAGATTCTGTAAAATAGAAATGTTATTAACTAGTATCCAAAATAGAATTGCAAATAATAGAATTTGTAATCTACAAAATAGAATTGCAAATAATAATAACTCACGCATAAATCCTTCCATATCAAGTCTTTTTTCCCTTGAGGAACTTTATGCCAATTGTCATACTTAACACCACAATGGCTCCGAGTGGTACACCCAAGATAGTTCACAAAATTATTGCGGTTCACTCCAATTGGATTTCCTCCATTATCAAACTCCACCACCAATTTGGATCCACTACCACTTAGCGCTAATAACTTCTTCAACAGAGTGATGCCCCTTTTCTTGTTAAGTGTTTGGTGTTGCGCATCAAGTTGCTCCAGTGCTTCAGTGGGTACAGGTGCATCAACCTAAAATTTGACAAAAATAAAACACATTAAATTAGCCCAATATAGAAATATAGGATATATGACATAACTAGAAGATAATGAATTTTATAGAAATACAGGATATGTTTTTAGAACTTACATTAGTATCCTTGCCATGCTCGTCATGGACAGCATGCTCATCATGGACTTCATGCTCATCATGGACATCATGCTCATCATGGTCAGCCATCTGAAAATGTCATTAAAAAGGCAAACATTTAGCATTTCTATTAACTAGAAAAAGGCAAACATTTAGCATTTGTATTAACTAGAAAAAGGCAAACATTTAGCATTTGTATAAACATACATGTCTCTAAAATTGTGATCTTTTATCAATTAACAATCCTTCATTGTGATCTCCGCGCACATATAAGTCATCATTAGCTTCAATATTTTGTGGAGTTGGCAACCCAACTGAGAATGGACTGGAGTCATCATACTTATCATAGGTTCAAGATAAACATCGATATCATTTCCGGTTTGTTTAGGGCCCGATATCAACAATGACAACATAACGTACTTATTTTTCATACACATCCAGGGAGGAAGATTGTATATAACAAGCATGACTGGCCAAGTGCTATGTTGGCTGTTCAATGTCCCGTACGGATTCATCCCATCTGTACAAAGCCCAAGTCTTAGATTCCTATCTTCTTCACCAAATTTAGGGTACAATAGATCAATCTTCTTCCATTGTGGGGAATCAGACGCATGTCGTAGGATCCCATCATTATTTTTCTTAACATCTGCATGCCACCTCAAATTCTTCGCATCTTTCGGATTTGCAAACAAGCGTTGAAACCGTGATATTATAGGTAGATACCACAACACCTTGGCAGGAGAACCAGTTTTGGACTCCCCTGAAGTCGTCAATTTATACCGTGACGCACCACATTTTGGACAATCTTTCAAATCTACAAAGTCCTTTTGAAATAATACACAATCATTCGGGCATGCGTGTATCTTCTTGGCCTCCATTCCCATTGGGCACAACATTTTCTTTACCTGGTATGTTGAGATTGGAAGCTCGTTTCCTTCAGGAAGCATTTCTTTCAACAAAGTCAACAATGAAGTGAAGCTTTTGTCGCTCCATCTATTGTTAGCTTTCAACTTATACAATCTCAACACAGCGCTAAGCTTCGTAAACTTAGCAGAGCCCGTGTATAAAGGTATCTCAGCATCATGCACAATGTTTGTAAAGATAGGAGGTGGATTGGTGTGCTCTACCCTACAACTATCCAGCATCGCATCAACGATGTCTGCTGGAACTGGTTCGTTCACATTTACGTCATCGGAGGCAATTTCTTCTTCCACCCAAGCACTGCTATCGACATCTACTGGTTTCGATTTTGAAATCTCTCCATGCCAGTGCCATTCTGTATAGCCTTGTACAATCCCGTTGCACATGACATGACTTTTGATTTCCTCACCAGTGTTGACTTTCAAGTTGTTACCGCAATGCCTACATGGACAGTAGAACCTATCTGTAGGTTTTTTCCTATGTTCCTCGGCAAATCTAATAAACTGATCAAGACCAGATATAAACTCTGGGGTGCAACAATTACGAATGGACATCCATGATCTATCCATTCTATGATCAGAGAAAACAAGTATATATTAGGAAACAAGTATATATTAGGAAAAGATTAGGCAACATTTCCCCGCTGTTCTCTAAGTACATATGTACTTAGAGAACAAACGGGGAAATGCCAACAAACACATGTGATGTCATTCTTATATATAATAAATGTGTACCACCTATCCCATCCTTGAACACCTAATCTCACTAGTAAGTGTATAATGTGTATTGGGTTTTCAAGAAAATTTCGGCAGCATTTCCCCGCTGTTCTCTAAGTACATATGTACTTAGAGAACAAATGGGGAAATGCTACCAAAATTTTCTCGAAAACTCAATACACATTATACACTTACATCCTAAGTGAGATTAGGTGTTCAAGAACAGTCCCAAACCGGGGACTATCCAAGATTTACTCCTAATGAGTAAATCTTGGACGGGTTTCTAGGCCAACAAACACAATAATAGATATCTACAATGAAGTCGGACTCCATACAAACAGTATATAATTTAGTGATTGTTCATTCTAATTTATATCAATGTACAAGTAATATAAAAAACAATGATTGTTCACATTCTAGGCCAACAAACACATGTGATGTCATTCTTATATATAATAAATGTGTACCACCTATCCCATCCTTGAACACCTAATCTCACTAGTAAGTGTATAATGTGTATTGGGTTTTCAAGAAAATTTCGGCAGCATTTCCCCGCTGTTCTCTAAGTACATATGTACTTAGAGAACAAACGGGGAAATGCTACCAAAATTTTCTCGAAAACTCAATACACATTATACACTTACATCCTAAGTGAGATTAGGTGTTCAAGAATAGTCCCAAACCGGGGACTATCCAAGATTTACTCCTAATGAGTAAATCTTGGACGGGTTTCTAGGCCAACAAATAATGTGTTGTCATTCTTATACCTAAAATCCTAGTTCTTCAAATTAGGGTGATTATTGATGTCTTTAAAAGCATGATTGGAAATTTAGGGAAAACTTCATCATTTAAATTCCAAGCATTCACATGTGTGCATTACAGTTCATCATTTACATTCCAAACATGTCACATGTGTGCATTACAGTTCATCATCAAGATATCTATAACTTACTTAAACATTCAATTATGAAGTAAATATACACTTAATTAAGAATAGCATGACACACAAAGTTGCAGTCAACATCATTATGTTTTGTTCTATCATGGACTATCAGATTGGTATATCACATATGTATCAGTACATTATTAAATAAACACAATCAGTAAATAACTTTTAAAAAAAAATCCACTAGACGTGCAGCCTAGACGTGCATCCATGAGTGGGAATATATCATGGATGATTGGAAGGTGTTGGAATGTGATATTGTCATCCAAACTCTACAAGTCTTAGTATCTTTAGGAAAGTATGTGTATGAAGTTGTGTGATATATTCCTCCTCTAGATACTTGCTTCTCCATTTATTGGAGCATGATGATTGTGGTGAGTCATATATGGATGCATGATCTATGAAGTAGGTAGTATTTTAATATCTCCAAATCTCTTGATAATTTCAAAAACTAACCTCCCATGTGTAAGTTATTTTTTATGCTATAGTTTTGACCTTATGAGTTCATTGAGAAAAGGTCCTAGTATTTACAATAATATGTATTACTCATAAACTAAACTAACAATTTCTCACAGTTGGAAGGCTATCATCCATGGTGGATATCCAATTGATGTATGTTCTACTGAGGACCACCTATGTAGAATGTTGTTGTTGGAAAAATGTAGGAGCATAACCTCTAGTTGCAACACATTCTACCATTTTACCAATTTCCACCACAATTCCTTATCCAAGAAACCCAAATTGCATCACACCTATCCTACAAAATTTCTATTATCCTAACCTGCCCATAGGCTCCTTCATGTTTACCAAAAAATTGGGACCCTAGGCGTGCCCTGGCACCTACTTAGGCACTGCCTGGGTGAGTTCTAGGTCGGCGGCGGCAGAGAAAAGCAAGGCAGAGGACAAAAAAGGTGGTGAAGGTTTGTGGGTTACCTTGCACGAGGACATCACGAGTAAAGCTGCTTCTACCGGCGGGGGCGGAGGTGACGACGACAGCACCATAGCTGCTTCTACTGGCGGCGACAACTAGAGGAGAGCAGGGGCGGTGGGCAACGACCGGCGGCGACGAGCGGACAGCAGCAGCAGCAGGGGCGGCGGAGAAGAAGGGCGCCGGAGAAGAAGGACGCCGGAGATGGGGCGCCGGAGAGAAGCGCCGGAGAGCAGCAGCAGCAGCAGAGAAGCGCCGGAAAGTCGCCGCAACAGGGAAAATCGCCGCAATAGGGTAGCAATGAAACAGAAGAAAGGGGAAGAGTCGGGCGATCGCGGGGGGTTATGAGTTCCCAAATAGCGTCGGTTGTTTACAACAACCGACGCCTAAACATCTTTAGCGTCGGTTGGTTGAAACAACCGACGTCCAATTGGACGATATTTTCATGGAAATTTTTGGCGGGAACCACCTTCAGCGTCGGTTAGACAAGGATAACCGACGCTGAAAGTGACATTGTCCGCGCAAATTTTCATCGCAAATAGGCGTCGGTTTTCTAGGTATATAACCGACACTGAAAATGACACTATTTTTTTTTATCGAAAAATGGATTTTGCGGGCGACTTTAAGCGTCGGTTTTTTATAAACAACCGACACTTAATACAAAGCGGTACCCGTGTCTGGCTGGTCTTCGAATATAGACGTCGGTTTTATTAAACAACCGACGCCTTATATGTTAGGCGTCGGTTTTCCTTATTAACCGATGCCCAGAAAAGCGACACTGAATGCTATTTCTGTAGTAGTGTTTTCTCTCCTAGCAGTACACAAAGGACTCCTTCCTCTAGAGTATTCCACATGGACCAACTATAACTCTTGTCATCCTACTAGAATAGACAAGAAGGAATTTTCCCTCCCATTGGCGTACTAGTCCCCAACTTGCTCTCATACAACAATGATCCTTAGTTGTTCTCTCTCGTAGCTATCCCTACCTAGTCAAGTAGGACTTGCTTGGGCTCTCTTGGTTATCATAATCAGAGGGGACACTAATTGTCAGAGCAACTGATTCTCAATTGTCTGTGTTATTTTTGTTCTCTGGAAAGCCCCCAGTACCCCTCTATTTATAGGCGGGGTTAGGGTCAGGTTCCCAGACTGTTTGGGATTTGTGTTGCAGTGGAAAGGATCAGAAGATCTTGAATTTTTGTAGCCCGCGATAGCTGAAACATCCGTTTGGAAGGCCATATGGTCATATGGCACTGCGAGATGGTCATCTTGCTCTGCCAAACAGTCATCTGATAGTTTCCCAATCACATACGAAATTGGCAATTCATTTCCCATTTATGCTAAACATTAATTTCCTTGTATCACAAGCATTATGCAATAGAAACAATTCAGGAAAGTATCTAGAACCTTTCTCTGGCCTAACTAAGTGATCTCACACATGTGAGATGATCATCTTGCTCACCTAGGTGGCCGTCTTGTGAGCCGAGCCAAACCGGTCAGTTCAACAGATTGAAGCAGTCGGTTCACACCTCAATTTGGGTACAACTTAGCCAATTCGATTTCTAATCATCACGACAACCCAAATGACCATATCAACACTTGAGACATCCGTGTGGTACTTCCAAATGTTTGTCTCACCCAGTGAGATGGTCATTTGGCAGCACAGTCATCCAATCAGTTGTGTGAATTGAATACCTAAACACTTTAGTAATCAATCCAATCACCATTAAAAATCAAACTCTTCTTGTAGATGAGTTCCTATGTGTGTGACCCTATAGGTCCCACATCACGTTGGCAGTGAATGTCCATAACTAGCTTATGACATCACAAGAAAGCAGTGGTGCCTAGTCACACATCAGTGCTACCCAAGTGAATGGAAAGTTGGAGAACAACTTCAACCTACAATTTATGTAAGGTGATGTAGTGATTGTATAATTCCTTTGTCTATGAATTCCGGAGTGAACTCGAGGTATGGACTCATCATCCTCTCAATGTTCATCTCATGTTCCTTGAACCAAGAGAAGACTGTCTGAGACAATGTGACCTCAATATCGTATATTGATGCACATGTGCATGCACATGCGTATCTCAGTCTCACTTATCAAGTGGCCAAGATATCATACTCTAGTAAATGGGACAAATCCCATCTCTATCACTCACAGTCTATCCCCATGTGTTAAAGTCACCCAACCATCACCGTTATAATAGCCCATGTTTTAGGACTGCATTTGATGATGTCAAAGTGTACCCAACGACATGCGACGAGTACAATGATTTCAGGTCTAAGAACCATAATCACCACCGTCACTATGAGAGATGATTGTGACTACCATTCCATGGTATCCATGTATCACTCTCAAGGTGGGTCTGTCTGATATACTGTTCTCTAACATATATCTATGTGCTTGACTTGATATCATATATCATGACTAATTAAACTCTGTCATCAGTCGACACACACTCTAGTCTTATGTATTACTATTGCCTATTTTGCTTCCATAGTAATATCCGACTAGGAACATAACAAGAATATATGTACTCTTATCATACATATGATCTCATTGTTCATGTACTCAACCTGAATACATATGTCATCGAGTCAGACCATTCTTTAGATATCTATTATGTATGTGTCATCATCTCATGATTGAGACAAAATGTTACGACCCCACCTTCCGGTAACCCCCAATTAAGGGAGACCGAGAGGTCGAAGCCGCACCCATAATTTCCGGATCAAAGGTTCAACATATAACCAAGAACAATTATTAAATTTTAACAGACTATACTGAAACATGGTAATAATTTTTTTTTTGCATACCTTGAAAAGTTTGGAATATACTAAACTTCTAACCATAGCTGAACTATTCTAACTAATTCCTCCTTGTTCTTAAATTCTTGAAATCACAATGTGTCACTTTACTATTTGTACTTTTGAGATTTGTACCTAAATCTCCGACAAACAAAACGACGGTCAGTCGAAGCTGGTATGTGGAGGAAACAGATAATGTTCAACTATGTTAACAACGTAATCATTCAATTAATCATTAAACAATCAAGATTACGTTTTAAGCCATACTACTCAATCCATACCTATCCACAACTCTGTGTTGTCCCTGTAAGGACTTATATAATACCTCTGTAAAGGTAGAGTCGCATGGCACCATCCAAAGGTAGCCTAATATCTAACTCACTATGACTTGATGGACATACCCTCTAGGTAGCCATATACTAAGTCATTTCACGACCTGATGGACCTACCCTCTAGGTAGCCATATACTAGGTCAGCCATTAAGACACAGAGGGGACCAGGATCTGAGCTAGTTGGCACATATATATTATATGATCGTCATATTCACATTATAGTTTGCATGAACTAAATTCATCCAACAGTTTAATCAAGTCATTGGTGAAAATCTCGGAAAACCTCGAAAATCTATCTCGAGATATTCATAAGCGTAACCACATACCTCTAGTTGCAGTTTTCAAGACAAAATCAAATATGCAGAGAAACCCAATCAAGCAAGCAATGAGGAAGAGAAATCCTGAAATAAAAGTACAATTTTCCTTTTATTAATATTTATCCAATTTCATCACATTACTTAGGATTTCAATTCCCTTAGAAATGAGGGTTTTTACTTCTTTCCTAATTATCATCCTTAATCCATCAACTACATAAAAACCCCTAATTTCTCATTGTATCTCTCTTAAAAAGTTTTAGGATCTTTATTAAGCATCTGATTATCTTATTCCAAATAAATATGCTTTTTATCCCCTTTTATCCCAAATTAGGGTTTCCATGCAAATTAGCCTTCTTTTAGGTATTACAATTCTAATTTAGGCATCCTTGCATTCAAAACAGATAATTAAACCACTTTTATCATTAACAGGGTTAAACTTATCAATTTGACCTATTGATTTACCAAATTACACTCTTAACATTCAATTAGGGTTTCTCATCAACTTTTAATACACTTTATTATTAAATTAGGATACTTTTTCAAAACAGAGCAGAACTAGATTCTCAAATTATTTTTATCAGATTCCTCGTATTTTTCTACACAACTTTCATATACAAAGTTTTATCATACGAGATTCCTAGTTATTACTACGAATTTTACAAAGAAAACCCTTTTTCCTGAATATTCGCTTAGAGAGGAATAAATACTGATAATTGTCATCCGTTGGATCGATGCGCCCCTAGATCCTTCCTAATATGATGCTTCTCGTCAGTCGCCTCCACTGCGCACACGCCCTCCTTTCTCGGTTCGTTGGATTACCTTGAGTCCATGATGGACTCTCGATCTATCGGCCCGCGACTTGAGCAATCTTAACTCAGCCAGCCCTCCCCTCCTTGCACCGTCGGATCTAGATCAAAAAATGATCGAGCGTCATCCTCCTTCATCTTCTGTTGCTAGAGCCGCGGTGGCGCCCTCGTCGGAGAGAAATGAATCTAGCAGGTTAGCGTGAAAAGGGGACCGATAGGAGGCCGATTGAGATCACACTCGAACAAGGGACCGAGAGGTCCCCTATATATAGGCTATGGGAGGTCCCTGTTAGGGTTCCCAATCCTAGCCGCAACCCAAGTCCTAGCCCAATTGGGCGTTTCGCTAGGCCAGGTCGAAACTTGGTAAAACCATGGTCTAGATCCTTCACAAAGATTTCCCGAATCTAATGGGACAAGAATCGTAAGTGTAGATGCACTTGATTTGTGAGAAAAACCATGGGAAAGATCCTCCTTGTAACGCAGAGTCTGCATCCAACTAGGATTCTAAATGATGAGCAGCGCCCATTGGATCTAAATCCAAGGGCTCTCATCACACGTGATTGATCAAAAGGAAACAAATTCCCAATTAATTTGAATTGCATTCCTAATTCAAAGGCAACTTGGAAAATTCATAACTCCCAATTCGTAGCTTCGTTTTACTTAAAATTTAGAGGAAACCTGGTTCATGGTTTTATCTTCCTTCATACAAAAATTGAGATTATATCTCAAGGAAACGACCTCTTTTCTTGGGTTGCAAGTTATCCTTCAATTACTCATATTTTCCATGTCCTTTCTATTTCTTTTATTATTATTTTCCAATTCTGAGTTCCTTGAACCCCAAGGAATCCACTAAACTCGAAATTCTATTTTTGGGAAATCATTCCTTATCCTTTTGTTCTTATTCCATTTTTTTCTTTATGTATTCTTTTAATCTTTTTCTTTTTCTCATTCAATTGGGCTTAATGGCCAAAAAGGCCCAATAAGAAAGCATACAAGCTATCAAACACAAAATCCATTCAAACCTCATCAACCACGGATTTCATTTTTCTTTAAAAAGGAGATTCACAATTTCATTACTTATTTTGAAAAATTGGGGTTATAACATCCTCCCCTCCTTACAGGAATTTTGCCCTCAAAATTCAATAATCAAACGAACAAATCAGGATATGCTTTTTCCATGTCCGTCCTTAGCTCCCATGTGGCCTCATCCTCTCCATGGTGTTTCCAAAGAACCTTTACCATCTCTATATTCTTATTTCTGAGCTCTTTTACCTTAGTATCTATAATACACAAAGGTAACTCGGGATAAGACAACTTTCCTTGAAGCTCAATCGGTTCAATGCTCAACACATGGCTCAGATCTTGCACATATTACTTTAGATTGGACACGTGAAACACATCATGCATCATACTATACTGTGGGGGTAATGCCAAATGATAAGCTGCTTCACCAATCCGTTCTAAAACTTCAAACGGACCCACGTATCGGGGACTCAACTTTCCTCTGTTCTTAGCTATAGCTCGGAGTGGTCAGATTTTTAAGAAAACATGTTCTCCCACAGTGAAATGCACATCAGTCCTCTTTGCATCAGCATAACCTTTTGTCGATCTTGGGCTCTCTTTAGCCTTTGCCTGATCAAAGCGACTTTATCAACATACACTTGGAGTTCATCTGACCTCAAAAAGGTCCTTTCACCAACATCATCCCAGTGAAGTGGTGACCGACACGGTGTCCCATATAGAGCTTCATATGGAGGCATCCCGATACTGGCTTGGTAACTATTATTGTATGCAAACTCAGATAGAGGTAAGTACTGCTCCCATGATCCACCCCAATCGAGTACAAAAGCTCTCAATAGATCCTCTAAAGTCTGGATTGTCCTTTCTGATTGTCCATCTGTCTGGGGGTGATAAGCGGTACTGAACTTTAATCTTGTACCAAGTTCCTCTTGAACCTGCTTCCACAGTTTGGAAGTAAACTTCGGATCTCTATCGGAGATGATGGAACTGGGTACGCCATGTAAACGCACTATCTCTCGGATGTACAACTCAGCTAAGTCTGACACCTTGGCAGTAGTTTTTAGTGTAAGGAAGTGTGCTGACTTGGTAAGGCGGTCCACCACAACCCATATCGCATCATGACCTCTCTTGGTCTGGGGTAAACCCACCACAAAATCCATGGTGATCTGATCCCATTTCCATTCCGGAATCTCTATAGACTGTAAAAGTCCACCAGGTCGTTGATGTTCAGCCTTCACCATTTGGCACATAAGACAACTGGCCACATAAGCTGCAATGTCTCTCTTCATTCCTGGCCACCAGAAAAACCTCTGCATGTCCTTAAACATCTTGGTAGTCCCTGGGTGTACTGTGTACTTAGAACCATGATCCTCTCGTAAGATACGTTCCTTCAGCGGTGAGTCTTTAGGAACCCATATACGATTCTCGAATCTGATCCCTCCATCTACTCCCAAAGAAAGACAGGTCTGAGGCTTCTTCATTAAGCCTCTCATTTTGTCAAGTTCCCCACTGGCCAACTGTGCTGCCACAATTTCACTCAACAATTCAGACTGTATCTGGATGTTGGCCAATCAAACTCGATCATTCAATGGTTGAGGAGACCATTTCACCAGCTCTTCTAAGCTCTTCCACTGATTGGAGTGAACAACTGCACACCTGAGCTATTTTCGACTTAAAGCATCTGCTACGACATTCGCCTTCCCTAGATGATAGGCAATGGTGAAGTCGTAATCCTTCATGTACTCCATCCATCTTCGTTGTCGTAGGTTTAAGTCTTTCTGTGTTAGAAGGTACTTTAGGATCTTATGATCAGTGAAGATCTTAAAAGCAGCACCATACAGGTAATGCCGCCAAATCTTTAATGCATGAATGATAGCAGCCAACTCTAAGTCATGTGTCGGGTAATTCACCTCGTTGGGCTTGAGTTGTCGGGAAGCATATGCAACCACATGCCGATTCTGCTCCAATACACATCCAAGACCCATTTTGGATGCATCGGTGAAGATCATGGAACCCTCATTGCCTGATGGTAGAGTCAAAACTGGTGCAGTGGTCAACTTTTCTTTTAGTTCTTGAAAATGAGACTCACAAACTTCGGACCACACAAACTTCACATCCTTCCGAGTCAACATGGTCAAAGGCAAGGTAGTCTTTGAGAAATCTGTAATGAAACGCCGATAGTATCCTGCTAACCCCAAGAAGCTTCGGATCTCGGAGGGGTTCTTCAGAGTAGGCCAGTCTTGAACTGTAGACACCTTGGCTGGATCCACGACGATTGTTCCTCCTGAGATGATATGTCCAAGGAACATGACACAGTCTATCCAAAACTCACATTTTGAGAATTTCCCATAGAACTTCTACTTTCTCAGGATATCAAGGACTTTACTTAGGTGGTCTCGGTGTTGATCTAAGTCATTGGAATAAACTAATATGTCATCTACAAATACTATGACAAATGAGTCCAGGAAGGGTTGGAACACACTATTCATAAGGTTCATGAACACACTGGGTGCATTGGACAACCCAAAAGGCATAACCACAAATTCATAATGGCCATATCGTGTTCGAAAAGCTGTTTTTGGAATGTCCTCACTCTTGACTCTCAACCGGTGGTAACCCGATCTCAAGTCAATTTTGGAAAAGACTCGAGCATACTTCAACTGGTCGAACAGGTCATCTATCTGGGGTAAAGGGTATTTGTTCTTAATGGTAGCTTGGTTGATCATCCGATAGTCTATACACATACGGAGCGAGCCATCCTTTTTCTTTACAAAAAGAACTGGAGCTCCCCATGGTGATGTGCTAGGGCGAATAAAACCCTTGTCTAGAAATTCCTGCAATTGTTTCTTCAACTCGAGCAACTCTGCAGGGGCCATTCTATAAGGTGCACGTGAAATAGGGCTTGTTCCTAGAGCTAGATCTATGGAAAAATCCACCTCTCTCTCGGGAGGAATCCCAGGTAGATCATCCTGAAAAACATCTGCATAGCTCCTTACTACCTCTATTTCCTCTAAGGGTTGCACCTTGGGTTCGGGCTCAGTAAAAACTACTAGGAAATCTTGACATCCTTTACTCATCATCTTTTCTGCCTTCAAGGATGACACATACAAACTGGTGGTGGCATCTTTCCTTCCTCTAATGACAAAAGGTGGGTGACCTGGTTCCTTAATGATCACTTTCTTTTCCCTACAATTAATATGGGCCCTATAAGTATAAAGCCAATCCATTCCAATGATCACATCAAAATCATTCATGTCAAGAAGGATAAAGTCTGTAGGAAACTCATGATCTCGATATTTCACAGGTATCACCAGAGTTTTCAAAAGAGAGGTAAAGATTCGACCACTCGATGTTGTAACATCTAAGACATATCATAAATCCTTGATATCCAAACAAAGAATAGTTGCAAGATTTCTCGAAATGAAAGTATTAGTAGATCCAGTGTCAAATAATGCTTTTACATTATGTCCCATGACTTCCAGCATGCCTACATCATTTTTTTTTCACCATACATTAAACCATTACATGCTTAACTTTTTAAAACATAAAGAAAAACTCTAAGGGTTATTACCCTCAATCAACCGATTAACATTAGCTTGAGCTTCTTCATTGTCAATAGCGAACACTCGAGCTTGTCTTCTTTCTCCAACAGGTGGGGCCACAGCTACATGTGGGGCTGCTACTGGTGGGGCTGCTACGGGACCTGGTCCTCTTGGCTCAGGTAAAGGACAAGTAGCTTGGATATGCCCCTCTTGATTACAACGGTAACAGACTCTCTTCTTGTGGTGGCACTCACCAAAATGCCATTTCCCACATGAACGACATCGAGGTCGGTTGTTCTCTTGATGGGTTTCCCTTTTCCTCCATGTCTTCCTTTGGCTTGATGACGTCCTGGACCCTTCTTGTGATGATTCTTCTGACCTCGGGTTCCCTCAGTGAAACCCAAATACCCCTTGGGTGGAAGCTGAGCAGGCATCACAGTCCTTTCCATGTCTAAGGCAGTGTTGTAAGCTTCTGCGAAGGTTTTAGGTTTGCTTGCCATCACATGAGGCTTGATGGTAGGGTGAAGATGCTCTATGAAGTGATCCACCCTTCTTTCTTCATCCATCTTATACCCAAAACGTTCCAGGATCCGAAACTTCCGCCCAAAGTCCGCCACAGAGGAATTCCCTTGAGTCATGTTAGTGAATTCTCTTTCCTTTTCCTTCTTAGTTGCAACAGGGATGAATCTGGAAGTGAAGATGGTCTTGAAATCAGCCCATGCCATTGGTTCCTCAGTCAGATCTCAGCCTGTGATGTGAGTCTCCCACCATATCTTAGCTGCTCCTTCCAGGAGGTGAGCAACAAAGAGGACCTTCTTGCTTGGTTGTACCTCAAGCATGCATAATCCATTCTTAATTGCAAGCACCCAGGCTTCCACCTTGTCAAATACCTCAGTCTTATCTTCTCCCCAGAACTTTTCTATGTTCAGCTTGACAAAGTCTAGGATGGTGGCTCCCACACGGGGACGAACAGGGTATGGCTCATCATTCTCATCTCTAGCTAAGTCTCGAAGGGCCAAAGCATTAATAGCCTCCATCAACTTCCTCTGTTGCTCCATCCACAAGGTATCAGGGGTGTGAATCATCATGGTCGGTTCTGGATCACCCACTTGGTCCTCTTCCATCTTGGCTTCTTCCTCATACACATGTTGCTCCTCATATCCTTGGTCTTCTTCTTGGTCCATGTTACTAAATGGTACCGGGTTCGGGTTAGGGACCTCATGAGTGACTTCTTCGGGCCTCTTCCTCTTCTTAGAGGATCCACCATCATGATTCCTTTTTCTCTTTTCAGAAGACTCCTTTCCTTTATGGGGAGGCCAACCACTCCTAGCTGGATTCCCAGAGACCTCAGGAATAACAACAGTCTTTGTTCGAGCCATCTACATAAGCATAACTAACAAACCTTTAGTTTATCATTTAAACTAATTATACTTATGTTCAATGATATCTCATTACATATCTTTTATTAATTTGATGGAGGATTCTTAAACCCTTAACTTACTTGCCCATACCACATGAGTGTGGAGGAGAGAGAGAATCCTACTCTTAGAGCCTTAATATAATATGTGATGAGAAGGGACGAATAAGATGAGAGAGTCCTAAAGGTATCTTATTTTGAATCATACCCTAAGACTTTGGCTAGGCAGTCACACAGATCCGGGAGTCCTCGTATTCCGACTAGCGGTGCGGAGGAAAATATTGCCAGCCCCCGGTCGTGATCCTTTTCTAGACACCTCCATCTTTCAGATAATCCTCTAATAACTCCCTTGGGTTCTATGGAGTTTGTAAAATTTAATAATTATTAATGGTTAAATGAGGAACCTAGTCTCTAATACCAAATGTTATGACCCCACCTTCCGGTAACCCCCAATTAAGGGAGACCGAGAGGTCAAAGCTGCACCCATAATTTTCGGATCAAAGGTTCAACATATAACCAAGAACAATTATTAAATTTTAACAGACTATATGATGCGATGATTTTGAGTCGCATTTATAGACTTGTTTGATATGTGTTTTATGCATTTATTAGTCATTCTCGTGGTTAATGTTGCATAATTCATTCGTTTTGGTCTATGCTACTTCTTTATGTCAAATTCCCTTTATTTTAGCATTTTGAGTATTAATTATCAAAAATATACATTGTGTGTGGACTTATGTGGTTTCGTGTGTTAATTTCAGGAAAAACAAGTATCTGCTACCGTCGATACCATCGACGGTGGTCGATACCATCGACGGTGGTCGATACCATCGATCGGACCACAGGTTGCCAGCCGCAAGGACCAGAAGAAAGTCAATACTATCGACAGGGATGTCGATAGTATCGAGATACCATCAAGTTGCGGACGAAAATGAGGTCGATACTATCGACACAAAGTCGATACCATTGACCCAGGAGGCTACAGTGACAGAAAAGGACAACAACCGATGCCTTAGAGTGTCGATACCATCGACCCGCGTCGATGGTATCGAGATGACATCAGGCGCAAAGACGAAAGAAAAGAAGAACTACCGCTATCACGCTAGGTCGATACCATCGACCCGCGTCGATGGTATCAACACCGTCAGATATGAGTTTGTTTCAGATTAATCTTAATCGGACGGCTGTGATTAATTGGGGACCTGATTCGGGAAATATACCTAATGACGGTGCCCTGGAGGAGGGATCACGCCATTAGTCACTACACACATCCCAGAGAGGAAGGAGAGAAGAACAGAGCACGAGAGCACACCCCAGCCGATCCGGACGCTGAAGAAGACGATTTCCACCACCGAAAGGCGGGAGAACGCGTATTCCACGCCAAGGATCGCTTGGATCTTCTCCGTTCAGGGGTTTTACCACTCAATCATGTTTTTCTTCATGTTTCCCTTTTTCTTCTCCACGTTGTACTCTGATATGAACATGCGGGGCTAATCCCCTTTGTCTTTAGGACCGGGAGTAGCCCGGGAATTCATTGTATGACAATTTTATCATAGTAGTTCATATCTTATCTCTTAAATCCGGGTATAATTTCGTTTTCTCAAATATATTGTTATGCTTGATCACCATAATAATAATCTAACGCCCTTAATTGCTTTGAAAGAAGAATTAATGGTTGAAAAGAGACAGAATGTACATTAATTGACAAATCCCTTGAACAAGGTGGTGTAAGATTAATGGTGGATATCAAGAGGTCATTTCTAATGCACCTAGTTTAGGGTATAGGTTACTACGACGGTGGAACTGACCTAGACATAGGTACTGAATTGTACCACGACAATGGGCAATTCTGAGTTCAGGTCACTACCCGGATAGAGAGATAAAATTGAGTAACTATATAGAATTTAATACAATGAAAACCCGCAGTGAAACCACAATCCTAAAGATCTCACTTTGAATTGATTAAACCAAACATTTAATTGATTGCTTGTTTTGCTTTATTTTATTTTCTTTTAATTTTAACAACAACTCTCAATTATTTAATCGGCTTAGCTGATCGTGAGTAGTTAGTAGGAGTCTCCGACAATTTCACGTATCCCTGTGTTTGACTCGGGCCTCACAAAGGCCTGTATTACTTCGATGCGTTCACTTGCGTTTCTGCGCATGATAAATTTGCGTCAAGTTTTTGGCACCGTTGCCGGGGATACGGCGAATTTTTGGCACTACGAGTACTACAAGGAGCCACTCTAGGCCACATTTTTATATATTTTTTTATTTTCAGAAAAAAAATTCATAATCCATTTTCTAAATATTTGCAATCGTCAAGCACTGTACTAAATTTAATTTTTCTATTTGTAGGTACTGTGCATGGTGCAGACGCATAGTACAAACTACACAAGGCACATACCAGAGGTTCCACTGACGGGACCTGACAACGAGGAAGGCCACAATCACGACCATTTAGAAGAAACAGATTCAGAACCTGGATCTGAAGAGATGGACAAGCCACAAACAATATGGGAGAAGATCAAGGCTTCTTCCTCATCCGCTTCCAAGGGGCCGATCAAGAAGCAAGCGGTGAATATTCCGACATACAAGATTGATTCGGCTTTAATCAACTTGGTAAAGTCGAATGCTTTTCATAGGCTCAAAAATGAAGACCCCGTCGCACACATAAGTCAATTTGTGGAGAATTGTGATATGATAAAAATCGACAGATTTCCACAAGATGTGCTCTACTTGAAGCTCTTCCCGAGTTCTCTAGCGGGAAATGCACGCGAATGGCTACACAACTTGGACGATGAATACATGGATTCTTGGGACCACATGGTGGAGGTTTTCTTCGAGAGGTTCTTTCTGCCCGAGAAGACCAATGACATGATCAGAAAGATCCACAACTTCACCCAACAAGCAGGAGAGACCTATTCTGAGACCTGGGAAAGGTTTCAGATCATGCTCAGGCGATGCCCGCATCACGGGCTTGATAAGGAGACATAAGTCAATATCTTCTATTTTGCTCTCTCCGAGCATGATAGAAGCAACCTTGATTCAGCCGGCTCTGGATTTTTCTTGAATAACACGGACACAAGATGTTGGGAAATCCTAAAGAACATGGCTAAGAAACAATCGTGGGGCGAAAGAGGTGCCGTGGAGCAGGTTCGTGTGGCAGGTGAATCTAAAGCAATCAAGGAGCTGAATGAGAAGATGAATCTTCTCGCAAAGAAACTGCTTGCAAAGGAGGATACTGAGACCAAGGATGAGGAAGCCCAAGTCAAATTCATGCAACAACAGGGCTACAGAAATAATGACTATTCATGGAGGAAAGAAAAAAAGTTCTCATGGAAGGATCCTAATAACTTCCTACAAGATCCTGATGCAAAGCCACAACCTAGGGATGAAGATAAGAGCGGTGCAGCAGAATTAGGAAATGATGAGTATGTTTGGTAAACAACTGCAGTCCCAGGGTGACATCTTGACCAAATTTGGGCAGACACTGCAAAGTCATGGAGCGCAAATGCGGGCGTTAGAAACCACCGTGACCCAGATTTCAAATGAAGTGGCGGCCATCAAGCATGCCAATCAACAGAGACAGGTTGGGAATGCAGATGTGGTTCAAGCACATCACCAAGTTAAATACATGTCTGTGATTAATGAAGAAGAACCCCAGGTGGCAGAGATAAAGGACCAAAGCAAAGTGATGTTTGATACGGAGGCTACACCGGCAATACCGTATCCTCGCAGTCATTATGGACTACCAGGCGGATACACTCCTTTCAGGAAATCCCGCCAAGAGTCCATGATGGTTGCGCCCTCGCCGAGGCAAGAAGAGCAAGTAAAGGCCATTTGTCAAGGTGCGAATACATCCACTTTGAGAGAGGAGCCACTGCAAGTTATACCTGTTGATGATGTTCCGAAAAAGTTTACGCCAGAGGGGGTCATTGAAGCAAGCTTAGGGGAGCTTGCCCCGAAAAGCTCATATGTGCCATCTCATAAGCGTTTGAATGAGGCAGTTGTGTCTCGTCCGGACAACCCTAGGCCGAAGAAAGAGCACCGACATTATAGAAAATTCTTGGAGATGTTCAGAAAACTTCATATCAACATTCTGTTAGTGGAAATGATTGAGAAGATTCCCGCCTATGGGAGGTTTATCAAAGAAATCATCAACAAAAAGAGGCGGATTAAAGACACAGATGTTTGCCGGATGAATGAAATGGTGAGCTCAATCATCCATGGGAGTTTTCCACTGAAGAAGAAAGATCCAAGAAGTTTTTATATCCCATGTTCGATAGGTGATCGACACTTTCCACAAACTCAGTGTGATCCGGGCGCGAGCATAAACCTCATGCCGCTGACAACATTTAAAAAGCTTGGGTTAAAAGACATGAAGAAGTCAGCGGCAACCATTGAATTGGCGGATGGATCTATTGTAAGGCCATACGGAGTTTGTGAAGATGTACTCGTCAAGGTGGACAAGTTCATTTTTCCTGTAGACTTCGTCATCATGGATATGCCACAGCTTCAAAGTTGTGAGATGCTATTGGGTAGGCCGTTTCAAGCAACGGTCGATGTAGTCACTGCAATTGGGAGAGGTACGCTGACGTTGGGGATTGGTCAAGATCGAGTGGAGTTCAAGCTGCCGCATGATACTTTGATCACTTTCTCCAAAGCACTCAGTTGATAAAAGATTAAAGTCGTCTAGCCTAAGATGTTAAATAAGGGCGCTTGTTGGGAGGCAACCCAACCATTGGTACTTTAGTGTAGTTCCTTTACATTCATAGTTTGATTTGTTTTAACTTAGTTTGTAGTGTAAAAAAGATACCGTGATTGTTTGCTACATGTGCAGGGCTGAGGCAGAGTCGATACCATCGACCCTTGTGTCGATGGTATCGACCATGGTACAGGTTGGAGACTGCAGGAATCACACTTCGTCAATACCATCGACGGCCTCGTCGATGGTATCGACTTACCAACAGGAAGATCGTAAGCAGAGGTCGATGGTATCGACATGGGTGTCGATACTATCGAGATCTCTAGAGATTTTCAGAACAAATCGTCTCAGTCAAGTCGATACCATCGACGGGCATGTCGATGGTATCGACACATTTATGCAAAGAAGGTGGCGGTCGGGCCTTGCGAGGGTTTGCCCTAATCAGAGAGTCGATACTATCGACTCACGTCGATAGTATCGACGCTCCACGTCAACGATCCGCGAGGAAATATCAATGGCGATCACAGCAACTAAGAAGTCGATTCGGGGGACGGGTCGATACCATCGACCCGCGTCGATAGTATCGACGCGTCAACAATCCGGGCCCCGCAGATCCAGCCATCGACAACCGTCGATACTCACGGAGGTACGGATCGTGCTACCCATGTCGATACCATCGACTTGCGTCGATGGTATCGATGGGCATACAGTAGCGCCGACCACGGCTATATATGAGGAGTATTTGCGTCAGATGACATCACAACACCAGTGCAATTCTCCTTGACTTGTGCCAAGCGTGTTCCAGAGCTATCCAAGCCCGACGACAAGTAACACCGAGCAAGTTCTTCATCGAGCGGAGATTCGCTTCTCCGATCTGCACCGATCTCCCTTTCTATTCCTCTTTCTGTTGCAATCATGGTGCATGTAGCTGGTGCATCATCTTCACGTGCAAACCCGATGTACATCCCAGAGTTCGTGCCACCTCCGACCACGTCAATCCCACGCCCACGGTTGATCCATCCATCTGCGGAAGTCAAGAAGATCTATGAGGAGATCTTAAAGAGGAAGATCGAGCCGACCCGTTATGTTGAATGGGAAACCATCTGCAACTTAGGGTTCGAAGCTAACCTCAACTATGTTCTGAAGGGACAGGCCTGACACACAGGAAGACGGCCTGACGAGCTGGAATTTCATGTAGATGGCCAGCCGTTCTTCGGCGAGTGGCCTACTTACAAGGAGTTGGTGGCTGAGTTCATGGCATCATTGGACATCTGTGTCGTACCCAACAACGTCATAGCCACCGACCGCGAGTGGATCAAGGGTCGGGTGTCTTTCCAGCTGTACAACATCGACTACACCATTACACTCCGGTAGTTCAACAAGATTTTCAATTGGAATCACTCGCAACATGATTATCGGCAACCGGACAACCGCACCGACTACGATGCAATCTTCGCCGAGCTGGTGATGGTGCCGCTGGGCAAGTCAGTGAGCTACCATAATGCTGCGGTAGCTGATTTTGAGCACCCCTTCATCCAGATACTTCACCGGATGTTGAGGTCGACGTTGTTTGCTAGGGGTGATTTGGCCCTCAGCAAGTTTCAGGAGACAGACTTATTCTTCTTGTATAAACTCCTGAAACGTCAAGAATGCAATCGGGGAGCCTTATTTTTGCAGCGGGTTTTGGCGGTGAAGAGGAGTACAAGGAAAGCGCTGATTCACTTTGGCGAGCTTATCACCAAGCTGGCTTCCTACCTCGGGCTGAATTTCTCTACTTTGACTCCTCTCTCCACCAGGAGCAAGGTGAACTTGCAACATCTGCACCGCTCCAACCTCATTCTTCTTTGAGATGGTTTGGCGTATGCGTACCTCCACGTCAACCATGCTTACCAGGAATGCTCGCTTCCCGATCCGGTCTTCAACATTGACGGGGCACAACACTTCTGATGGCCAATCATAGCCATCGCCGACTCCGATGAAGACGGCGGCGACGACAATGACGACGAGGCTGAAGAGGAAGAGGAGGCCTTCACACCTCTTTGGGCATGAGTGGCACCAGAGAAGCGTCCTCGGATGCATCCAAGTGCATGTTCATCATCACAGCCTCCGCCACCACCACCGCCCTCGCAGCCAAGTGAGGATGCCTACTCGATGCAGGGTATGTATACTATGCTGCAGGAGATACAGCAAACGTAACAACATCACATGGTGATGTATACCAGTATTCATGACACTACAAACCGGTTACTGGATAATCAAAGGGCAATGTTCGAGAACGAGCGTCTTCTCCTCGACAACCAACAACAAATTCATGATCGGTTGCAATGGATGGAGATGCAACAACAACCCTTCTATGACCACTATTGGAGCCAAAATTAGTTTGGAGGCTATCCACAACCTCCACCTAGGGCCCAATTTGATTCGAGCTTCCAGAGGGTATCCTTCTTGGGACCCTACGGCTCCACAGTACCCGCCTCCACCTGAAGAGTAAAGCGGTATCTCTGTTCCAACCTTTAAGATTGTTTTTGACTATGAGGCCATAGTCGAATTCAAGCTTAGGGGGGTGTTGGAACAACTCTATCTTTTATTTCTCTGTTTTAGTTTTATTGCTTTTGTTTGTTTCTTGTTATTTATTTTGTGCAATCTTAATTTGTCTATAGGATCCACATTCTATCTAGTGTAATCGTAGATGTCATTAATCTTGAGTCATCTCAGTCGCATATGCATGGAATTAAGGGGAAAACTATTTTTTTTTTGAGTGTTCGCAAGCTTGAGTGTTGTTCAACTTTGATCACTTAACTTAGAAAATGATTGGTTTTGTCAACTTTAAAACAGAAAATCACAACTGTATATTCCTAAAGATTCATGAAAGTGGACATAATTGGTTGTTTGAGCTTAAACTGACCAAATGATAATGAGACTTTAATTTGAAGTAAGAGAGAAAAACCTCTTAACTATTACACAGGTCAGTATGGAGGGACACATAATATTTTTCAAAGGTTCAGTCAATTAGTCTTGTGACCTGTCCACTTCATTCTTTTCACAATCCACCAAGACTTGGAAGTAAAGTACGGTTTTAACCTTTTTGATTGCATGGCATGTAGATAGGACTTGCATTGCAACAACCTTCATATGTTTTGCATGAAAAAAAAAGAATAGGTATACATGCACATTACCCTTAGGTGCATGTCATGTAGTTGCATTCATAACTTTTATGCATAAAGTATATCATGTACCTCATTTCTTTTTTAATGGTGAATTAAATTGTTCCATACCTTCTAAATAGTGCAAATATTCAAGTTATGCAGGAAAAAAATAAGCCCAATAAAGTATTCATTGTCAATTATGGATATAAGGGTTTGAAAAAAAGAAAGAAGAAAAAATCTGAAAAACATCTGGAATTGAAAAAAAAGAAAAAGTTATTTAGAAGCAAGTAGAACAAGAAGGAGAAAGGAACTTAATCTCACATGTATTTTAAGATGAGTGAGTACATGGTGTAGCTTAATTAGATATCCATCTCATTTTGATATGGATTGTTAGTGAATGCATCATTCCACCCAATCTTAAGCATTAGGACATTTTTCATGCGCATTTGCATCAGTTAGGGCATTTTTATTTTATGCATGTTGAAACCGTATAATGCTTCCACTTCTTCAATGAGCCACCTATTTCATCCACCTGTTGCTTGGATTGGTAGGCCACCGTGAATTTCTCCTCATTAGTGAATATCAGGAGAACTGCTTCCATGTAGATGGTAGTTAGGGCGAGCAATGTAGTATAGGAGATTACAAGATGCATTAAGTCTGGACCGGAGAATTTTATTATGTTAACAACCTTATGTGATAGTGTTCATCAGTTTTGAGGTAGATATCTTTTATGGATGATTACTGTCACCTTTAGGGTAATTATCACTCTGTGTTTAGCGAGGGCCGGTATGCAAATGTCCGGTGGGAGTCATATGGGATGTTTGTTATGATGCATTGTTCTTTAGTTGACTCTGGCAATTCTATTCTAAGGGTTAGTTGCTCGAGGGCGAGCAATGTTCAAGCTTAGGGGAGTTTGATGCGATGATTTTGAGTCACATTTATAGACTTGTTTGATATGTGTTTTATGCATTTATTAGTCATTCTCGTAGTTAATGTTGCATAATTCATTCATTTCGGTCTATGCTACTTCTTTATGTCAAATTCCCTTTATTTCAACATTTTGAGTATTAATTATCAAAAATATACATTGTGTGTGGACTTATGTGGTTTCGTGTGTTAATTTCAGGAAAAACAAGTATTTGCTACCATCGATACCATCGACGGTGGTCGATACCATCGACCGGACCACAGGTTGCCAGCCGCAAGGACCAGAAGAAAGTCGATACTATCGACAGGGATTTCGATGGTATTGAGATACCATCAGGTTGCGGACGAAAATGAGGTCGATACTATCGACACAAAGTCGATACCATCGACCCAGGAGGCTACAGTGACGGAAAAGGACAACAACTGACACTTTAGAGTGTCGATACCATCGACCCGCGTCGATGGTATCAAGATGACATCAGGCGCAAAGACGAAAGAAAAGAAGAACTGTCGCTATCACGCTAGGTCGATACCATCGACCCGCGTCGATGGTATCAACACCGTCATATATGAGTTTGTTTCAGATTAATCTTAATCAGAAGGCTGTGATTAATTGGTGACCTATTTCGGGAAATATACCTAATGACGATGCCCTGGAGGGGGGATCACGTCATTAGTCACTGCACACATCCCAGAGAGGAAGGAGAGAAGAACGGAGCATGAGAGCACGCCCCAGCTGATCCGGACACTGAAGAAGACGATTTCCACCACCGAAAGGCGGGAGAACACGTATTCCACCCCAAGGATCGCTTGGATCTTCTCCGTTCAGGGGTTTTACCACTCAATCACGTTTTTCTTCATGTTTCCCTTTTCTTCTCCACGTTGTACTTTGAGATGAACATGCGGGGCTAATCCCCTTTGTCTTTAGGACCGGGAGGTGCCCAGGAATTCATTGTATGACAATTTTATCATAGTAATTCATATCTTATCTCTTAAATCCGTGGTATAATTTCGTTTTCTCAAATATATTGTTACGCTTGATCACCATAATAATAATCTAACGCCCTTAATTTCTTTGAAAGACGAATTAATGGTTGAAAAGAGACAGAATTTACATTAATTGACAAATCCCTTGAACAAGGTGGTGTAAGATTAATGGTGGATACCGAGAGGTCATTTCTAATGCACCTAGTTTAGGGTATAGGTTACTACGACGGTGGAACCGACCTAGACATAGGTAGTGAATTGTACCACGACAGTGGGCAATTCTGAGTTCAGGCCACTACCCGGATAGAGAGATAAAATTGAGTAACTATATAGAATTTAATACAATGAAAACCCACAGTGAAACCGCAATCCTAAAGATCTCACTTTGAATTGATTAAACCAAACATTTAATTGATTGATTGTTTTGCTTTATTTTTATTTTCTTTTAATTTTAACAAAAACTCTCAATTATTTAATCGGATTAGCTGATCGTGAGTAGTTAGTAGGAGTCTCCGGCAATTTCATGTATCCCTGTATTCGACTTGGGCCTCACAAAGGCCTGTATTACTTCGACGCGTTCACTTGTGTTTCTGCGCACGATAAATTTGCGTCACTATACTGAAACATGGTAATAAATTTTTTTTGCATACCTTGAAAAGTTTGGAATATACTAAACTTCTAACCACAACTGAACTATTCTAACTAATTCCTCCTTGTTCTTTAATTCTTGAATTCACAATGTGTCGCTTTACTGTTTGTACTTTTGAGATTTGTACCTAAATCGCAGACAAACAAAACGACGGTCAGCCGAAGCTGGTATGTGGAGGAAACAGATAATGTTCAACTATGTTAACAACATAATCATTCAATTAATCATTAAACAATCAAGATTACATTTTAAGCCAGACTACTCAATCCATACCTATCCACAACTCTGTGTTGTCCCTCTAAGGACTTATATAATACCTCTGTAAAGGTAGAGTCGCATGGCACCACCCAAAGGTAGCCCAATATCTAACTCACTATGACTTGATGGACCTACCCTCTAGGTAGCCATATACTAAGTCATTTCACGACCTGATGGACCTACCCTCTAGGTAGCCATATACTAGGTCAGCCATTAAGACACAGAGGGGACCATGATCGGAGCTAGTTGGCACATATATATTATATGATAGTCATATTCACATTATAGTTTGCATGAACTAAATTCATCCAACAGTTTAATCAAGTCATTGGTGAAAATCTCAGAAAACCTCGGAAATCTATCTCGAGATATTCATAAGCGTAACCACATACCTCTGGTTGCAGTTTTCAAGACAAAATCAAATATGCAGAGAAACCCAATCAAGCAAGCAATGAGGAAGAGAAATCCTGAAATAAAAGTACAATTTTCCTTTTATTAATATTTATCCAATTTCATCACATTACTTAGGATTTCAATTCCCTTAGAAATTAGGGTTTTTACTTCTTCTTTCCTAATTATCATCCTTAATCCATCAACTACATAAAAACCCCTAATTTCTCATTGTATCTCTCTTAAAAAGTTTTAGGATCTTTATTAAGCATCTGATTATCTTATTCCAAATAAATATGCTTTTTATCCCTTTTTATCCCAAATTAGGGTTTCCATGCAAATTAGCTTTCTTTTAGGTATTACAATTCTAATTTAGGCATCCTTGCATTCAAAACGGATAACTAAACCACTTATATCATTAACAGGGTTAAACTTATCAATTTGACCTATTGATTTACCAAATTACACTCTTAACATTCAATTAGGGTTTCTCATCAACTTTTACTACACTTTATTATTAAATTAGGATACTTTTGCAAAACAGAGTAGAACTAGATTCTCAAATTATTTTTATCAGATTCCTCATATTTTTCTACACAACTTTCATATACAAAGTTTTATCATACGAGATTCCTAGTTATTACTACGAATTTTGCAAAGAAAACCCTTTTTCCTGAATATTCGCTTAGAGAGGAATAAATATCGATAATTGTCGTCCATTGGATCGATGCGCCCCTAGATCCTTCCTGATCTGATGCTTCTCGTCAGTCGCCTCCACTACATGCGCGCCCTCCTTTCTTGGTTCGTTGGATTACCTTGAGTCCACGATGGACTCTCGATCTATCGGCCCGCGACTTGAGCAATCTTAACTCAGCCGACCCTCCCCTGCTTGCACCATTAGATCTAGATCAAACGATGACCGAGCTTCGTACTCCTTTGTCTTCTGCTGCTACCGCCGTGGCGGTGCCCTCGTCGGAGAGAAACGAATCTAGCAGGTTAGCGTGAAAAGGGGACCGATAGGAGGCCGATTGAGATCGCACTCGAACAAGGGACTGAGAGGTCCCCTATATATAGGCTATGGGAGGTCCCTGTTAGGGTTTCCAATCCTAGCCGCAACCCCAATCCTAGCCCAATTGGGCATTTCACAATGTCAGGTCGAAACCTGGTAAAACCAGGGTCTAGATCCTTCGCAAAGATTTCCCGAATCTAATGGGACAAGAATCGTAAGTGTAGATGCACTTGATTTGTGAGAAAAACCATGGGAAAGATCCTCCCTGTAACGTAGAGTCTGCGTCCAACTAGGATTCTAAATGATGAGAAGAGCCCGTTGGATCTAAATCCAAGGGCTCTCATCACGTGTGATTGATCAAAAGGAAACAAATTCCCAATTAATTTGAATTACATTCCTAATTCAAAGGAAACTTGGAAAATTCATATCTCCCAAATCGTAGCTCCGTTTTACTTAACATTTGGAGGGAACCTGGTTCATGTTTTTATCTTCCATCCTACAAAAATTGAGATTATTATCTCAAGGAAACGACCTCGTTTATTGGGTTTCAAGTTATCCTTCAATTACTCATATTTTCCATGTCCTTTCTATTTCTTTTATTATTATTTTCCAATTCTGAGTTTCTTGAACCCCAAGGAATTCACTAAACTCGAAATTCTATTTTTGGGAAATCATTCCTTATCCTTTTGTTCTTATTCCATTTATTTCTTTATGTATTCTTTTAATCTTTTTCTTTTTCTCCTTCAATTGGGCTTAATGGCCAAAAAGGCCCAATAAGAAAACATACAAGCTATCAAACACAAAATCCATTCAAACCTCATCAACCACGGATTTCATTTTTCTTTAAAAAGGAGATTCACAATTTCATTACTTATTTTGAAAAATTGGGGTTATAACACAAACATAATAGATGGAATTACCTTTATCATTATCAAATCAAGTATCACTTGCCTCATTGCAATCATCATATGATTAGCTCTCTGGGATACTATACCAATAGACTCCCACTTGCACTTATTGTCAATCACCCATGAATCATATACCAAGTGATTTTTTTTGAGGTTAAATGATCTACTTTCATTAGATAAGCAAGTCTGCTCTAATGCAGTTCATTACAACAGGAGGAAACAAGTTATAGCTACTTAAAGAAAAACTGCTATTAGAGGCCATCTGGGCTAGCTTATGTGCCAACCCATTAGCCTGTCTATGACATGAAACAAAAGAAATGCTTGTGAAAAAAACTTTAAGGTGGGATATGTCCTCGAGGATGGTTCCGAGGAGATCTGCCCTTCTAGTCCCGGCCACAATTAGCTTGACCACTACTTCGGCATCCGATTCCAGTACTACATCGGTGAGGTTCATTTCTTTGGATAGTTTGAGTCCTTCTCGAATGGCTAGTGCTTCAGCGCATCTTGGATCCTTGAGAGATGACTGCTTTCTTCTTGCTATGCGAGTGGCATCTCCTTCAAGTGTCCTCCAAACCATCCCAAGTCCGTCCGCTCCCTACATGTCCACCACAGTGTCACAGTTCACCATCGTGACTCCCACCGGTGGCCTACTCCAACGCGCTTGCACGTCTGCTGATGCTATGTTGTTCATTCTGCTGGTCATTTCCTGTATGCTTTAACTAAAGGCAGCAAAGAATTCTTCAGTATAAGCTAGTGGCACACCTTGTTCCCGAAAGTGATATCATTTCTTCTAGTCTAGATCATCCATAGTGCTGCAGCCATGTCTTCATTTACAACCCTTTTTTCCAGTCAGACTGCTGCCATGATAGCTTTGTGTATGGGCTTTATACCCAGCTGGAGGATGCACCCTTGCACGTCCACCAGATATTCCTTCCAAAGCTCCCACACCTGCTCGCATCTGAAAAGCATGTGGCCTATGTCCTCCTTCTCCCTTCGGCAGATGTTGCAGATTCCATCTTGGTGGTAGTATCTATCAAACAACCTTCCAACTGTGGCCAATGAGACGATGACACATCGCCAGAGGAAGTGCGCAGCTTTAGGAGCTAGACCTGTCTTCCATATCGCCCACCAAACCTCCTTGTTCACATGGTTGGCTGATTGCTCAGTATTATTCGGTTGTTGGGTGGCCATCCAATATGCTGACTTCATCGTGTATTCCCCGCTTCTTCTTGGTTTCCAAAAATCCGATCAGCCCTCATTGTTACCCCTAACGGAATAGCGAACACCATATCAGCCACGTCTTGTGACAGCAACTCGTTTACCATCCCTCGGTCCCACTCTCTTGTTTCCTGATCAATGAGTTGATGAACCTGCTGTACTGTCGGTGAAGATATACCCAACCTAGATTCTATGCTGCCATCTAGATTGGGTATCCAATTGTCTGCCCATATATTTATGTCTTTGCCATCTCCCACTCTCCATTGCATGCCTTCTAGTATGATGCTCTTGGAATTCCATATACTCCGCCAGGTAAAACTCAAATTATGTCCCCTGCGGGCCTTGAGGACATTGCTTGATGGGAAATATCTAGCCTTGAGGACTTTGTAAGCAAATGTCTCTCTCCTGTGAAAAAGATGCCACACTTGTTTAGCAAGAAGAGCTTGCTTGAATATACTAATATCTCAAAATCCCATGCCTCCTTGATTTTTTGGTTTGCAAAGTTTTTCCCAGCTGACCTAGGCAATTTTCCGTTCATTGTCTTTGACTCCCCACCAGAATCTAGCAATGGAACTGTTAATGGCATCAAGGAGATATGTCGGTAACTGGAAAATACTCATCAGGTACGATGGGATTGTTTGAGCCACTGCCTTGATTAAAACCTCCTTTCCCGCTTTGGATAGTAGTTTTTCCTTCCATCCTTGAAGTTTGTTCCACACCCTTTCCTGTATGTATGAGAAGGTGTGCTTTTTTGATCTTCCTACCACTGCTGGTAGGCCTAGATATTTCCCGTGTTTCTCCACCTCTCTTACTTGTAGCACTTGGCATATTTTGTCCTTCTTATCCCTGCACACTCCTTTGCTAAAGTCTACCTCAGTCTTTGATAAATTAATTTTCTGCCCGGATGCCCGTTCATACTGGCTGACAATCACAGCTAATTTCAGGCATTCTTCTTTGGTCACCCTTGCAAAAAGAATGGAGTCATCTGCAAAGAAAAGATGAGAAATGTGTGGCCCATGTCGGCTAGCTCAGACTCCGTGAATATCATTCTATTGTGATGCTAAATTAAGTGAAGAGGAAAAAGCTTCAGCACATAAAATAAAAAGATATGGGGAGAGAGAGTTACCCTGGCGCAGTCCTCTGGATGGTTGAGTCTTCCTGGTACGGTCCCCATTGATGGAAAAGGAGTGAGATACTAACGACATGCAGTTCATGACTTTCTTCCTCCATAGCTCTCCGAATCCTAACTTCTCCTATATGAAGTCCACAAACCCCCATTCCACTATGTCATAAGCTTTTGACATATCAAGCTTCAGAGCTATATGTCCCTTCTTCTTCCTCTTCTCGCCTTTCATAGTGTGAAAAAGCTCGTAGGCAACAAGCACATTGTCTGTAATAAGTCTTTCCGGTATAAAAGCACTTTGTTGTTCAGAAACAATCTTGTCCATCATAGGGCGCAAGCGGTTGGCTAGGACTTTTGCAGCAATCTTATAAATAACATTGCATAGGCTTATAGGTCTGAACTCCCCAATCTCCTTTGGAGTTTTAACTTTAGGAATTAGGACCACCAGAGTAGAGTTCACATCAGCAATACTATCTTCAGATTTCCACCATCCCTTGATATAATTTGCCACATCACTACCTACTATGTGCCAATATTTTTGAAAAAACACGACCTTCATCCCATCAGGACCGGGTGCTTTATTAGGGTGCATACTTTTCAGCGTTGCTTGAATTTCTTCAGTAGTGATATCCCTTTCCAAAAATTTCACTTTCTATTCTCCCAATTTTCCTCTCCATCCCTTTTGTTGCCTCCTCCCATCCCTACGGGTTAGATGTTTTGAACATCCCCTGGAAAAAGTTGGTGATTATGTCCTCAATCTCTTCTTCCTTTGTCTTCCATTGTCCCACAGCGTCGATAAGTCCCTCAATCTTATTTCTTTTCCTCCTTTGAGATGCTTTGTGGTGGAAATAAGCCGTGTTCCTGTCTCCAGATTTCATTTCATTCACCCTCACCCTTGCATGCCAATACTTCTCATCACGTCTGTGCCACTCTTGTAGCTCGACTGCCATGCGTGAACACCTGTCAAGATTGCTTCTGTCCGGTGGAAGGAGCTGAGCTTCCCCCAGCTGCCCTTCTAGCTCTTTAATCCTGCTCTTCATCTTCCCAAATTTCTCGGCTGCCCAAGACTTTAGCTTCATGCCACACCGTTCCATCTTTCCCTGAAGATTAATAGATAGACCACTTCCCCATGATTCCTTGACAATTTGTTCACATGTCTCATCTTCCATCCACATGGGCTCGAAAAAGAAATTTTCCTATTTCCTTCTTTGCCGCCTTCGCCTCTGCTCAGTGCTTATGATAACTGGGGAATGGTCAGATTCAACTATAGGAAGGTGAATAACTCTAGCCTATGGGAATCTCGCTGCCCAACTGGGGCATGCCAAGACCCTGTCCAGTCTTTCTCGAACAAGTGTTTCAGGTGTTGTGCCCCGCTGCCACGTGAATATACTTCCACTATATCCTAGGTCTAAAAGATCGCAGTCGTCTATCACATCTCGGAAATCCTGAATGTAGTGAAGAGGTTTTGGGGGGCCTCCCATTTTCTCTGAGTTCGATACAATTTCATTGAAATCACCAAAGAACACTGTAGGGAGGTCAGTTATGCTTTTAACTTCACATATCAAGTCCCAGGTATTGTGCTTCAACTGCTGGTCCGCCCACCCATATATGCCCACAACTCTCCATTTGCTAGTTCCTGTTCTGTCATCAAATCTCACAACTGCAGTGATGCTGCGAGTAAGATATGATACTAAGATCAACATCTTTCCACCAAAAGCCAATTCCACCTGCCCTGCCCATTCTATCAATACATATACCTTGTGTGAAGCCACATTTTCTTTTCACTACTTCTAGATCAACGCTAGAGATAAGCGTCTCCATTAAGAAGACTATGTTCGGGCTCTCCCTCCAACACCACGATCGGAGGGCGTTCACCGTGTCAGGGTTGTCCAATCCCTGGAAATTCCAGCTCATGATTTTCATTGCTATTCGCGGAGGTGGTCCCTGCTAGTCTCTGCTACTTGAACATTTGATGTTCCTTCATTGTGCACTGCCGACCCACTATTCCTTGCTTTCTTGGTTGTGTCTTCTGTAGGGCTGACCATGTCTAGCTCCATGTCACAGTACTCCGATTGTCTTCCTCTCTTCCCAGTCACAGTATCCCAAACGACTTCATGTTTCGGTACCCCGAGTCTTTGTGCTCTGCTCATCTTGTACACCCACAGTGGTTCCTTAGATTTCTTTGGATCACCCTTTCCTTTCTTCCCCGCCTTCTTTCTATTATCCATCTTCTTCTGCGCCCTCGTTCTAACAGTGCCCTGGTCTGTGCATCTCAGGTTTTCTTTGCCTGCTTCTTGCTACAGAATTATGGGCTCCGGTGCTCTGCTATTGTATCCTCCTTCTGTGATGGCCTGTGTTGTTCCCCCTTTGATGATATTTCTGTGGTCCTCCTCCGTAGCCTTGGTGGAATATCCCTGCCGCCGCACGTCCAACAGTTCATCCCTGCTGTTGAGGTTTTGCCTTTCCTGATCTTCATTTGTTGGATGGTTCTTCGATGTGTTGCTACCCTCCTGTAGCCCAAATTCTTCCTCCAGCCTATTGCTGCCCATGCTTGTCTGTCCACCTAGCTCCTGTGCCTCCTGCCGTTCTGGAAATAGGTCGTTCAAGTTGTACTCAGACTCTGCGATGGTCTCCTATAGGTGCTGTTGGTGTTCTCGTGCTCTGCTCTCTCCACGTTGCCCTTCCCTGATCTGTCCATCATTTCTGTCGTCTCCAATATCCTGTCTTCCCTGAGACCTGCTTCCGCTGGTCTTCGCTGAGCTCGACGATCCCTCCTGTACCGGTCTATTTCTAAAGGTTATCTTCTTCTTCGTTCAAGTGTGTTCGTGTAACTCTTCGTGTAGCGTCACCCTTGGCTTCCACGGTGATTCTTTGAGCCAAGGTCCCCATTGCTGGTTCCCTTCTTCTCCTTCATTCCGTTCGTTGCAGTCTCTCTCGACATGCCCTAGCCGCCCGCAAGCGTGACAAAAGTTCGTCAACTGCTCATACTTCACGTCCAGGCTGAGAAGTTTGTTCTGCTTTCCTCTAATGCGTAGGACTCTCTTTAGGGTCTTGGTAATGTCCAGGCAAATCCGGACTCACGCCGACGTTTCCCACCCTAGCTCGTCGACATCCAAATCGAGGACGTCGCCCAGTCTGGCTGCGATCGTCGTGATGGCCTGGGCTAATCAGAACCCAAATGGTAGCCCGTAGATTCTTGCCTAGAAGGGGGTGTGTGTGATGGCGATCATCCCTGGTTGCTCATCCTTCTCAATTTCTTTGAAGATCAGCAGTTTGTTGTCGAAGTTCCATGGCACCCCGTCTGCTACCTTCTTCTTGTCCCGCCATTCGAAGAATTGGATAATGAAAACGTCCCCCTCCAGCTTCTTAAACACCACCTTCTGCGAGAGCCCCCATGCCTGCGTGAGGGTGCGTCTCATCGCCCAGAAGTTGGGTGCTCTATCCGAGAGGATGCGTGCAACCAACACTAACCCCAGATGCTCCGCTTCGTCTTCGGTTCGTTCTGCACTGACTTCGATCGGTTATTCTTCCTCCACCGTTAACTGTAGTCTTGAGTATCTCTCTGCTAGCTCCTCCGCCATCTTGGGGAAAGTACCATAAAGCTCGTCCTGATCCTTGGATCTGCAAGAGAAGGAAACCCTTTGGGGTAGAGGTCCTCCCACACTCCCAAACCCTAGTCGCCAAAGCGCTAGGTTGCGGCCGCGGGGATAGGTTCTCATCATATTCCAAGTGATTGTAACATGTCCATCATGTTTCTGCCGTACCAGTACTTTTATAGTAGGTAAGCAACATTTTCTTCAAGTTGGTATATTGCATGTTTCACATCCCCTCATTGTACGACAACTTGTATGAGATGGAAGTGCCGTAGTATGCTATCTAAAATTCCTTTACCTAACCAATATCTCCATTATTATAACAATATTACTAATGAGTCACCAATGGTCAGAATCTCCCATAAGTTCATCAATATGAACTTCTAGATGCATACAATATTCTTTACAGTGTTCGTAACACTAAGGTACTCAACTTCTTATTATATAATTAATCAATTGTTTTATGTTGGAATGTTTCCAACTAACAATTCTTATTCTAAGGTCAAACACAATTTTTTCATTTTAGAAGCTTGCATCAGTGTAACTCTTTACACCCAACTCTTCCTTATTACCATAGCTAAATAACTAATCCTTTTAGTACTTCACAAGTACACAAAGATGTCCTTTATGGTATTCCAGTAACTCTTATTGGAGTTCGACAGATATCCATTCGTCATGTCCAATACATACGAGATAACTGAATATTTATATCATCTTGTCATACAAGATGATGATTTCATATCTTCTTGTCATGTCCAATACATAAAAGATGATGAGTTTGTATATTCTTGTCATGTCCAATACATACAAGATAATTAGTTCATATTTTCTTGTCATATCCAATACATACAAGATAACGAGATGAGTTCGTATGTGATAGATCTAATTGCGAATGCATATGTCATCTATCCATGTGTTCCTTATTCTTCATAAGAATTGGAACACTTGGCTCTTGAGAGACTAACTCCATGGAGAATGGACATGTTTTCTCTCATCATGCTGAACCCTTTCAACATCTTGCCCAAGTATGTTTGCTTTTCTAGGACAAGAGGCCCTCTTGATCTATCTCTATAGATCTTGATTCCTATCACATAGGATGCTTCTCTAAAAACCTTTTAGAACACACTTTATTGCCATATTTTTTAGTATAAGGATGATACTCCCCATAAATATGTGGAATATATATATGTTCCCACTAAATTCTTGTAAACACACATTACATCTTCATTCTAACTCAAGTCAAACTCTTTGACTATCTTATCAAATTGAAGATCCAGTTCTGAGGTGCTTGCTTCAATCCAAAGATTGATCTATGCAAATATATAGAATTTATTTTCATTATTGGATTTATAAACCTTTAGGTTGTGTTACATACAAATCCTACACAATATTCCATTTAAGGAATGCGATTTTAACATCCATATGCCAAATCTCATAGTCATATTAAGCTACAATGGCAAGCATTATCCAGATGGATTTATCCATGGTAACTGCTGAAAAGATTTATGTGACAACCTGTTACACTAAACGAGATTACTCAAAACATAAAGCACAATCGATCACTAATTAATCACATACCCAAAAATATGGGTAAATTAAAACCAATTTCAACATCAGCACCAACTCAAAAACATGTGCATAAGAGCCCACCATCTTTCTTATATCCATATTGTGCCAATAATTTGATACAAATTGTTCTATCGCCTTAGCCACAACATATATACACAAGAGAACAATATTTGTATATGACACACAACAAACATTAACATGCTAACAAAAGTTCAATTTGTTTGAAACACCATATACAAACGTTTCCTACCTGGACCTGAGAGTACATGGACGACTCTATGACACACTAGACATCTAATCAACTTTCTCAAAGATTCATTACTATAGCTCCTCTTTACTGCCAAATGTTTGTTTTCGTCACTTCCGATTACCTTAAAAAATTTGGCGAACCACAAGGGTGAGACCCATGTCCTAGTAAGAGATATAACCTCCAACAACACTTATTGATTACAACATTTTAAGTAATTAAATGATTTAAACAGTTTAATTAGATATAACAAATAGGCTTAATAGCAGGGATGATTGACAGAATGCATAAAGGAGTAGATAATAATTATCATCATTAGCCAGGCTATCACCCTTTATCTTGTTGACAATATAAGCAATTCAATAGCATATGCATATCTAGCATCATGAGCAAGTATAGTAACATAGAATCTCTATCATTATGAATAAGTCTAGCCACATAAGCATAGCTAACAACATTAGCATGTCTAATAGGTCTAACATATGAACATATTAACATAATAAGAAGAGGTAACAACATAAGCACAACTATCTGCATAAGCATGACTAGCAGCATATGCATCTCTAGTAACAAAATCATGGCTAGCATGTTAAACATAACTAACAACATGGGATATCTAGAATCATGATTATAATCAGTAGTAGCAGTGTAGTTATCAACATAAGCATGGCTACTGTATGTACGCATCTACAATCTTAAGCATAACCACAACATAAGTATATCTACTATCTCTTAATTGCACTAAGAATCATCTTTATGTAAAGATAACAAACATGGGTTATCATCCAATGTGAAATATCGTGTATAACCCTAAAAAAATATGCTACACGGCTGTATTACATCTTTTATTATGATCTGAGGAATTTGAGGATACCACTCAAAATCCAACTGACCACTGCTAAGTCGAAATCAGTGCCATAAAAGATCTAGGAAGAGCCAAACTCCTAAGATCTTCTCCGCCCCCGGTCAGTACGGGTCCGCCATAGAAACACATAAGGTCAAGCTACTAACAACCTAGTCCGTCCTTGGTACAAGTCACAACACTAGTGAAAGAAGGTGGGTACACATACCCTACCATCTGAGGTACAACCACAGTTTTCCTCCAATCTTGTCACATATATAATCACCGAGACATGACTACAACCATTCTCAAACTAAGGGCTTGGTATGACCGCAGTCATCCTCCCTAAACACTTGAATTTAGGATGACAAGAACCCTGCATACTCATCAGTATGCGCTTCGAGTTTCCCTTAGGAATACTCATTTCGCCATCTGGCAAGTTCTGACACTCAGATGTATCTATGGAACATGGCACTACATGACTAGAGTTTCACTTGATTAGTTATGCCAATTGGGTGAATTAAGGCTACATCAAACAAGTGGACATACAAACCCTAATTCACTTCTAGCAAGCATATAAATATCACAACTTCAAAAGATATAAAACGTGTGAAACATAATTTCTCATCTCATCATCACATGATACTATTCACTTACCATTCATGAGGCTACACTAGTTATCATACTATCACAAGATATAAATTCTTTTCACAATATCATAGGGTATCAACCCTTATCAACATAAGAAGATTACACCTCATTCAGGGCTCAACCATGCCAAAATGTCATTAAAACCATCATACTATCACATGATATAAAATCCTTTTCACAATAACATAGGGTATCAAACCTTATCAACACAAGAGGATTACACCTCATTTAGGGCTCAACTATGCCCAAAGGTCATTAAGACCATCATACTATTCCCTACAAGATCATCATTATCTTTGCATGCCTTATAACAAGGCTCAACAACATCACTTACATATAATACACAAGATCCACACAATATTGCATTAATGAGATAGGATATATTCATAAACAATCATAGCATGGTTATATTAACATTAAGAACATTCCTGTATTACATCAACATGTAAGGAATCTAGACATGATTAACCCTCATAATATTCATAATGCACATGTTTAGCATAAGAAAGTATAAAATATGTGGCTATGATAACCACCAATTAACATATCAAGGTTATGATCATATCAAGGAGATTATTCCACCATAATTCCATCATATAAGAATGTTAAACATAAATACTCATCTTTATCTATTTGCATTAGAGTTAGGTTCACAAGATAAATTATATTAATGTTACTAATTGTAACATCCCTGACCTGGGTTATGTATTAACCCTAGATGTTTTTCCTAATAAGGTTGAGTAGATTCTTAATCTTATCTTGGGAAAAGTAATTAGGGCTCATGAGAAACTTATGTTTCAATTTTGGTCCTATTTGAACAATGTTGAAGCAATGTTTGCTTATTTTGGACTAAAGTGCAAATTACCCAAGTTGGGGGAGGGGGGTTAACTTGCAAATTGCACATGATAAAATGTTCCTCTGATGTTGAGACATCATAATAATTAATATGATGTAGTGGTATGGTTTTCATAAGCTTGGGCACCAAGATTAAGCTTGTAAAGCAATCCTTGTGCATTAAAACCTAGTTTTGGTGTAATGTGCAATTTACCCAAAACATAGGGTTCAATATGCAAATTACCACTTCAATAAGGTCCCTAATGTTTATTGGCATCATTTATAGCAAAGAATATGATAGGGGAGCCTCATTTGAATTAAGTTGGAGGAGAGAGAATCTTGATATTAAAATAATCAAGATTTAATCCTAAGTGAAACCCTAATTCAATTTAGGGAAAAAATGAATGTATTAATTAAAGGGCTTTCAACCAAAATTAAAATGGTTGAATTAAGATGTGTATGGATGATCTTAAAGACTTGCAAAGGTACGAGAACATCCTAAGGAGGTGAAATTCCACTCACCATTATAATAAGAAAAAGAATTTCCACTCAAATATGGATATTCTTATTATAAGGGTTAAGGTGCTTAATTTCTTTTCCCTTAATTCATGGATAATGGAAGGGATCTCGGTGGGGATAGAGATGCCCTTGCATGCAAGAAACCAAGGGGGAAGTGGTGGCAACAATTTTGGAATTAAAAGACTTTTATAAAGTATTTTCTCTCTCATCAATTTTCTTATAAAAGTACATTTTCCAAGCCAAAACAAAGGATTTTTCGGATTCCTTTCTTTCCCCTTACTTGGAAAACGACTAAGGAGCTGTGGAGGATCAGGGGGACGACCCCCAACCTTTTGGTAAGGTTCTTGACCTCCTTTCACCTTGAATCCACGGTGAAAATCGAAAATCAATGCATGAATTCTTCATATTTTGATTCCCTCTTCAATTCTAACCAATTCGTTTCACTCAAAGCTTGAGGAAGACCCGTGGAATAGTGAGAGGAGTTTCATCCACCATTGTTTCCGTGAGCTTGGAGCTTTGGAGCTCAATTGGAGGCGGGTTTTATAACTTGAACCCATAATTTTATTATTGCAATCAATTCCTTATCAATTGGTGATCATTTCTATGTTTCTGAAATTAAGTTTGGTTGATTGATGCAATCTCCATGGAAATCATAGTAGATTTCATGAGTTTGGAGCTTGATGATGATGACATCATCATAAGCACACACCTCCCCAAAATATCTAGGGCAAACGGTTTTAATGTTGGGACCAAACGGTTTCACCAAACCATTTGGTGACCAAACGATTTGCAAACCGTTTGGTGGTTTGGGTCCCAAACCGTTTGGAATGGTTGAATGTTTGAAATGGTTGACCATTTGAAGATATATGTTGTGGTACTTGGATATTGATCCAATTGTTTCAATTGGTTTGATCTTGAAGGTTTCAATGGTGAATGATTCCTTAATTGCAAATTCTAATAGGCTAAGTGCTGATTTTAAAATTGATTGAGATGATGTTTTGGGTTGATTGACCCAAACGGTTTCAAAACCATTTGGGGATCACCCAAACGGTCTCAGTACCGTTTGGGGGTCACCCAAGACCGTTTGGAGGTCTAGGGTTAAGTATGGATAAGTGTTTGAAGGTCCAATGGTACCAAATTGAATTGCAACTAAGTGCTGATTTGATAATCAATCCAATAGTCCAAAACCCTAATTGGATGTCATGGTTTTTGATGATGGAATGGGAAAACGGTCTCAAGACTGTTTGGATATCAACCAAACGGTCTCAAGACCATTTGGTGGTCATCCAAGACCGTTTGAGGCCAGTTTATATCATGTGATGATGATAGTTTATTGATTTCAATCGATTTGATTCCACAATGTCAACCGTTGATGGATCCTCGATTTCAAACCCTAAGTGATGGTTTCTTGATTATCAAACCTAGTTAAATTGGGTTCAAAACCCTAAATTGAAGGTCTAATTGAATGGTGATTCAGTGGACCAATTGATGAATGCTTTAGTGATTCAATTTATAATTGGTCCATGGATTGAAACATTGAATCGATTGAGTGTTGAAGTACCTTTTTGGTCCATGCGGTTTTGAGAAGGTTTGGACCAAACGGTCTTAAGACCGTTTGGATCCAAATGGTATCAAGACTATTTGGGACTAAATGATCTCAAACCGTTTGGAGACCCAAAGTGCAAACAGTTTCAATACCTACCTTGTTCATTTGGTTTCAAGTATAACTTGTTCAAATGGTTTTCAACCAATTGATTTATGAGAACCAAGATCATTGATGGTCTAAGTAATTAATATTGTGAATATCAACATGGTTAAACCATTTGAGTATCTCATGTAATTGAAGGTCCAATATGGTGAACCCATTTGGCTACTTAATGCAATTGAAGATTTCAATGGTTAACCCTAGCTTTGTGTACTCAAGTAAAGAGTTGACCTAGATTAATCTTGGAATAGTTAACATCCTAGTGAGGATGAGAGGGAGAGTGAATGGGAGAGATTATTGCTTACTTAAAAAGCCCTAATTCTCTCATTGTGGATAAATGTGTAATCAGGGTTTGATTCATAATATGAGATCATGAAATCTTCATTGAAAATATTGATGTACCTTGATCCTAAATTAGAGCAAGGTTATGTGAAACCTTAATTTAAAGGTAAAGCTTAGTGAAACCATAATCTAGGGTGATGATGTAACCCTAACTTAGTGTCAAAATGTTAGAAACCCTAATTTAATGGGAATTGTATATCCTAACCCTAATTGGGTATGAGGAAAGACAAACCCCCACTTAGATGTGAATGGTAAACCCTAATTCCCTAAAATGGGATAAAGGTATATGAAACCCTAATATAGGGTAGTTCCATTAATATTAATGTGAAGCCTTAACACTGGGTGATGTGTTGTAATTTCACATAATACTAGGTGAAACCCTGATATAGAAGGATGTTTTATGAAACCCTAATAAGGAGTGATCCTAGGTGAAATCTATATTAGTTTATGAGATGCTAAGTGAACCTCAATTATAATGATGGAAATCTTATTCCTATTAATGGAATAGTGATTAATGTATTGACAAATGAAATACCTAGAGGGGTTGATTATGGATATCTTTACATTAATAGTCCCTGACTCAAGGGTGAATTCATATCTTTGGCTATGGTTGTGTTTTCTAAAATAGATGAATCATGACCAATACATAGCATAATGAATGTGATGATCTAGTGCATAAGTATTAGGATGAATGATACCCTAATACAAGCTAAGTGAATAACTCGTGTAAGATGAGGGTGTTGAGGGAAGTGATACATAAAGGTATGATAGACATCACATCCAACACCCCAATTCTGATATACCATGATGTGCCCTAAGTTCATTATACTTGGAATAGATGACACATGAAATGTGTCATGTCAATTGTTACATTAAGATGTAATGCACCTTGATGGTTGTAGGTTAACATACCTTATGAAAAGGTTAATTTGGAATATACTATGATTCAATCATAGTCTGATAAAAATGAGAAAGAAGCTCATACTTTGTGTTGATAATACATTCAATGATGAATGATGAGGATATATAAGTATGTTTGAATACTTATGATATCTATTTTTGGTTTCTAGCTTTGAGAATTAATGGAATAGGACTGATCATTAATAATATGATCTTAAGAACCCAAGTGGTTATTTATGGAAAACCCTAATAAAGGATGCTGATATAAAAGAGAAATGATGAACCCTAAAGAGAGAATAGAGGAATTACTTAGTGTTGTATGATACTGATGTGAAAGCATTATAATTGTTACCATGAAAACTAATCATGCAGGAATGATGAGATGAGAAGCATAGCCAGGTATGGGCTATGATGCTTGTTTATTGAGAATGTTTTATATGCTTTATAAGCCTTCATATGCTTTGTGTAGTAAGAACAATGAGCTTTGTGTACTATGTAAAATACATTGTATAGCAAGAATTATAAAGTCTTTGGTCAGATGATCTGAAGGTAATAAGTTACCTAACAAGTGGTAATAAGTATCCTATGGTGAGTTATGGGTTCAAAATACCCAGAGGCTATAATCATGATGATGAACTTGTTAAGAAGAGGAAATGTACTTGGTGAGTTGAGGGATTAAGATCCCAACACTTTGTGAAAAGAGTATGGCTACAGGCCATGACTCCATAATGATAATGCTAGGTAGTAGATATATGATCTAAGCCTGAAGAAAGTTAATGTTTGGTAATTATTCTGTAGTGAATAAATATTATACATGTTCTTCATATTCCTTAATGTATAGGGGACAAGTGGCTCTTAAAAGTTATAGCTACAATGTTTTAGATAAGAATAATATTCTAATATGTTAGATATTGAATTAGCTTATGTCAATAAAATATGATTCCTCTGTGCATATTTATCTTCTTAAGCTGCAATAATAATGTTACTGGCGGAGAGTTATATATCTCGCTGGGGCAATTTACAATTGTCTCACCCCCGTGGGAACTACATTTTTAGGTGGACGCGGATGAGGAGACAAGAATCCTTCAGTAGGAGAAGGACAGCAGCAACATCAGCAGGGACAACAATGAAGTCTTAGGTGGAGACACTGGCTGTTATTCCCTGTATAGTTATAGATAGAGTCCTATGTGTTGTCTATGTACTCTCAGGTCCTCGGAGTAGTAGTTAGTGCTTTCGAGATTTTGGCTCAGTGCCTCGAGATTCTATACTACCTGTGTTTAGCTTGATAGGATAGTTAATGCTTGTAATTCTCAGAAGGAGATGATACAGAATATGTACCTGTGAACAAGAATGTAATTATGTTACTTTGGTTCTATGTGAGAAAGTTTTTCCTTTTATGGATCTCTTGATAAAAGGTTTTAATTTTTAGTGATTTTTGGTAATCCGCTGCTTAGTGAATGCTTCTGCATTAGTTAATCTTGTTTTCGTGAGACAGACATTATAGTTTAGTGGTATCAGAGCTCTAGGTTCGTTGAGTCTACAGAGACATAGGACTAAGGTTGTAGAGTCTGTTCTAAGTGTCTTCCAGTTTATCTGATAGTATCTTCTACTCATATAGGAGAAGAAGAACTTGAAGATGTCTGGACAACATGAAGAACATGCTGCTGAGGGCAGCATTGCTACACTAGGAGGAGGTGCAAGAAACCAGAATAGGGAAGGGCATGTACCTTAATAGCCCCAGATTGACCTAGCTGTGATAGAAAATACAACTCTCCATGCTCTATTTGAGAAATTCCTGACAGCCATGACACATATGGCAGACAGGATGCCACCACCTGCACCTAGGGTACCAACCCATCATGAGGGTTATGGAGCTGACAAGACTTTTGAGAGACTTCATCGGGTTGGAGCCATAGACTATGCTGGTACATCTGATCCAGTAGATGCTGATCTATGGCTGACAGAGCTGGAAAAGGATTTCAGGATCCTTGATATTCTTGAAGCTGTGAAGGTAAGACATGTTGTATACCTCCTAAAAGAAAGTGCCGGTCATTGGTGGATGATAGAGGAAGATAAGAGACCATGTGAAGAGATTGGATGGGAGGTTTTCCGACGAGAATTCGTCAGTAGATACTTCCCTAAGACTTATCTAGATGAGAAGATATCTCAATTTGAGAGGATCAAACAAGGACAGATGAACGTTAGCGAATATGAAGCTAAGTTCATGGAGTTGTTGCGGTTTTGTCTGCAAATGGTAGTTAGTGATGAGGAAAGAATTCAGCATTTTGAGAAGGGGTTGAACGCTGAACTAACCACTCCTGTGTCCGCTTTAGAGAATAGGGAGAGGTTTGATACCTTTGGGGAGTCGGTATGTTGGATAGAGAGGTCTGAAATCGAGAAATGACAGACTAGTAGTAAGAAGGTGTACACCCAGACTCAAGAATAAATGTCTGAAAGTTGTAAGAAACTGAGATTTTTTGCATCGGCAACATCATCAAGATTCCATACTCAGACACAATGGATGTCAAGTAGGGGTAGGGATCATAGTAATGTTCCAAATAGAGCCTCTGACATAGCATCAACATCGGTGACTGGGTCTCGTAGACATTTTGCGCCTAGAATTTGTTACCAATGTAGACAACTGGGACATCTGGCAAAGGATTGTCCAGGCGGGAATACGATGATGACTCAACCTCAAGGACAGAGTCAGCAAGGCTCACAAAGGAGGAAATTTTCTAGTAACAATAGAGGACGTGGACAGACGTCCCAGACATGTCAGATAAAATAGTTTTGTTTTGATACTTCATATCATCATTCTATGTGTTAAAGATATGAAAGTAGTTATTTTTGAATTCCTTTGACAAGTCATATAAGGATACAAGGGAGATGAGAACTTATATCTTACTCAGTGTTCCTTAAAATGTTTTATAATCTTCCTTATCTGTGTGTTGAAAGATGAGATATAGAAGTGATACCTGAAGAAAATTCAAGAATGGAAAATCCTGTGTGTATAATGATATGAAAAGTGAGGAATATGATAGTAAATAAAGTGCATACTACCTAATCTCAATACTTGTATACCCTGGCCAGGTATATGATTATTGTAGATAAGGGAAGTATGAAACTCTTAGATTGTTATCTTTTTGATTACTCTGATCAAGTAGTCATTCTGAAACAATCTAGAGAGTATAATGAAATTAAATAGGAAGAGCTAAGTGAATTTTTTTTTCCAAAACAAATTACTTCGTGAACATTCTCAGTGAACATACTTAGTGAACCTTCTCAGTGAATTTTTACAAAACAAATTACTTAGTGAACATTCTCAGTGTACATACTCAATGAACCTTCTCAGTGAATTTTTCCAAAACAAATTACTTAGTGAACATACTTAGTGAATATACTAAGTGAACATACTCAGTGAACTTGCTTAGTGAATATTTTCAAAACAACATTCTTAGTGAACATACTCAGTGAATTTTCTCAGTGAATATTTTCAAAAACAAATTACTCAGTGAAAATACTCACTGAACTTTCTTAGTGAATATTTTCAAAACAACATTCTTAGTGAACATACTCAGTGAATATTTTCAAAAACAAATTACTTAGTGAAAATACTCAGTGAACTTGCTTAGTGAATATTTTCAAAACAACATTCTTAGTGAACATACTCAGTGAATTTTCTCAGTGAATATTTTCAAAAACAAATTACTCAGTGAAAATACTCAGTGAACTTGCTTAGTGAATATTTCCAAAACAACATTCTTAGTGAACATACTTAGTGAATTTTCTCAGTTAATATCTTAAAAACAAAATACTTAGTGAACATACTCAGTGAATTTGCTCAGTGAATATCTTCAAAACGAAATACTTAGTGAATTTTCTCAGTGAATATCTTCAAAACAAAATACTTAGTGAACATACTTAGTGAATTTTCTCAGTGAATATCTTCAAAACAAAATACTTAGTGCACATACTTAGTGAATTTTCTCAGTGAATATCTTCAAAAAAAAAATACTTAGTGAACATACTCAGTGAATTTGCTCAGTGAATATCTTCAAAACAAAATACCCAGTGAACATACTTAGTGAACTTGCTCAGTGAATATTTTCAAAAACAAATTACTCAGTGAGCATACTTAGTGAACTTACTTAGTGACTTTTTCCAAGACAAACTGCTCAGTGAACCTTCTCAGTGAATATTTCTAAATTAATTGCTTAGTGAGCTTTCTCAGTGAACTTTCCCAAACAAATAAAGGATTGCTGAGTGAATTATCTGTGTTAGATATATATGTTTTTCTTTTGATAAATATTCTTGGGTGATGATAGAAGTATGTTCTTTTATGCTTCTTCCTTTCAATAATATGGACATCACATGTTAGGGGTTTATGCTCTGCAAAAACATAAACAGTAATAAGGAGGAATTAATGAAAGGAACTTTGTGTGAATTATAGATCCATGGTACCTCCATAATATTAAGATGATATGTGGAGACTTGAGGTCACGATTAATGAATAATCTGTCCCTCCCTTTTTCCTGGGATTTTGGGGACGAAATCCTTGTTAGGGGTTTATAATTTGTAACATCCCTGACCTGGGTTATGTGTTAACCCTAGATGTTTTACCTAATAAGGTTGAGTATATTCTTAATCTTATCTTGGGAAAAGTAATTAGGGCTCATGAGAAACTTATGTTTCAATTTTGGTCCTGTTTGAACAATGTTGAAGCAATGTTTGCTTATTTTGGACTAAAGTGCAAATTACCCAAGTTGGGGGGGGGGTTAACTTGCAAATTGCACATGATAAAATGTTCCTCTAATGTTGAGACATCATAATAATGCATATGATTTAGTGGTATGGTTTTCATAAGCTTGGGCACCAAGATTAACCTTGTAAAGCAATCCTTATGCATTAAAACCTAGTTTTGGTGTAATGTGCAATTTACCCAAAACATAGGGTTCAATATGCAAATTACCACTTCAATAAGGTCCCTAATGTTTATTGGAATAATTTAGAGCAAATAATATGAGAGGGGCGCCTCATTTGAATTAATTTGGAGGAGAGAGAATCTTGATATTAAAATAATCAAGATTTAATCCTAAGTGAAACCCAAATTCAATTTAGGGCAAACATGAATGTATTAATTAAAGGGCTTTCAACCAAAATTAAAATGGTTGAATTCAGATGTGTATATATGATCTTAAATCCTTGCAAAGGCATGAGCATATCCTAAGGAGGTGAAATTCCACTCACCGTTATAATAAGAAAAAGAATTTCCACTCAAATATGGATATTCTTATTATAAGGGTTAAGGTGCTTAATTTCTTTTCCCTTAATTCATGGATAATGGAAGGGATCTCGGTGGGGATAGATATGCCCTTGCATGAAAGAAACCAAGGTTGAAGTGGTGGCACCAATTTTGGAATTAAAAGACTTTTATAAAGTATTTTCTCTCTCATCATTTTTCTTATAAAAGTACCTTTTCCAAGCCAAAACAAAGGCTTTTTCGGATTCCTTTCTTTCCCCTTGCTTGGAAAACGACTAAGGAGATGTGGAGGATCAGGAGGACGACCCCCTGTTGGCTAAATGGACATCCATAAAATCCCTTTGTTTTGATTATGACAAACATTTCATTTTTATTTATCTGACGAGCTACTTGAGTGTGCAGGATGACACAACTATAAGGGAAATCCAACATGAAGAATTTATATTTTCATGCAAATGTAATCATTGTAAAAACTTGTACAGAATTATAATGTACAAGTACTTAGAATCGCATGTAAATCAAGCATTGGATTTTCCCTAGCTAAACACCTTAGTCATCCATTCAATAGGACCACCTATGCACACATACGTATAACTAGTGCCTAACTTGAAACCTTAAAACAGGATCTCTCTCGGTCGACCAACTCCTCGACCGAGATACTCTCGGTCGACCACATTATCGACCGAGAAAGATCCAAAAGTAGCCGTTAGACACAGCAGTTGACAGTTGCAAATAAACGTTAATCTAGAGAGCCTGTCGGTCGACAAATCCTCGACCGACCGGGCATCTCGGTCGACAAGTCCTCGACCGAGATGGTCTCTGACAGCAACTGCAGAATTAATTAACTAGCCGTTGCTAATGCGCCTAACTTATTCCTAACGGCTAGTTAAGCACTAGGAACCCCCTAGAAGTTGTCTAGAATGTCCTTAAGCATACTTAGGCTATTCCTATAAATAGGACAAGCCATAGGACACTAGAACTCACTTCTTACACTTGCTATACTTGAGAAAATACTTGAGCCCTCTTGTGCAATCTGTGTGAACTGAGCTTTGTGATCAATTGGCCATTTTCCCTTTAGCTCAAGCTCGTCCTATAGGCTAGATTTTCCTAACCCTAGCAATCACAAGTCCATCATATTGGCTAGGAAAATCCAAACGCTTGATCTAGGGAAATCAAGCCTTGAGCTACAAGGATAAGTTGTATTTTCTTTTATTCCCTTCTTGTTCCTTGTATTACTTGTACTCTCCTTGCTACTCCAGGTAGGAGGCTGCGGATTGGAGAGGGTGAAGCTCTTCGTGGTGAAGAGGAAGACTTTGGACTACTTCAGAAGGCTGTCTTGACGGGAAGCTACTTCGGGAGGAAGGCTACTTCAAGGGGGAGCTTGAAGTTACTTCAAGGAAGGCTGCTTCGAGGTTGGCAAGACTACTTCAAGGTGAAGGCTGTCCAAAGGGTGTTTAGAAAGTATTGTAAATTTTATGTAACATCCTTGAGAGGTAATAAAATTTAGTACTTTCAAAATCCCGGTTGGGTAAGCAACCGGGTAGTGGACTGACTCCTTAGTATTTGCTAAGGTGGAACCACTCTAAACACCTGTGTTCCTCTTCTTAATCTTTAGTTTGGTTGTTTGAGTTTAAATTATTTTAAAATATATATAAAACTCTATTCACCCCCCCTCTAGAGGTTTTCAATTGGTATCAGAGCAGGCTTCAAGGAGCCCTAACAAAGTCTTGAAGAAAAGATGGGGGATGGAGTGCTCAACAACCTTAACATTGAAGGAACGCTCGTTGCTCGACCTCCGGCATTTGACGGGACAAACTATCAATACTGGAAGAGAAGAATGCAATTTTACTTCCAAGGAATCAATTGGGATCTTTGGAGAATGGTATCTACACCATACACACTCCCACAAGACGAGTTCGAAGTATGGGATGCTAATACGGTAAAAATGGCCCAAATGAATGCAAAGGCAGTAAGCATTTTATATTGTTCCATTTCAGTAGGTGAATTTAATAGAGTATCAAACTGTGATACCGCATATGACATTTGGCATAGATTATCTATAACATATGAGGGTACTGTTCAAGTTAAAAACTCTAAAGTTAGTTTGCTTAAAACCAAATTTGAACATTTTCGTATGGATCCAAATGAAACTATTAGTGAAATGTATTCAAAATTTTCTACTATTGTTAATGGTTTGAGTGCTTTAGGGAAACCTGTTCTTGAGGAAGATCAGGTATCAAAAATACTTCGATCTCTTCCTCCAAAGTACAAACCAAAGGTGACAGCTATTGCAGAAGCAAACGACCTCACTCGCCTCAAAATGGAGCAGCTCATCGGAAACTTAGAAGCTCATGAGGCAGACCTAGAAGAGGAAGAAAGAAGAGAACATGAACATCAACGTGGGCCAAAGAAAGACGTGGCTTTCAAAGCATCAAAAGCTCTCTCACAAGAGAGTGAGGAATCTAGTGAAGAAGAAGGAGAAGAAGCATTGATAGTCAACGGTAAGAAATATAGAAGGTTTAAATCTAATAAAATTTCTAGCTCTTCTTCCACTCCCAGGTGCTTCGAATGTGGAAAGAAAGGACATTTCAAAAATGAATGTCCCAAAGCTAAGAAGGGAAAGAAAAGCTCACATAAGAAGAAAGAAAAAGCTTATAAAGCGGCATGGGATGAAACGAGTGAAAGTGAAAGCGGAGAAGATAAAGTAGAATGTCTAATGGCAAGAGAAGATGAAGAATCTCAAGAGGTAAGCCTAGTTGATCTTCCTAAAGAAGAGTTAGTAGCTAGCTTACAAGAAACTTATGATAAATATGTTGATGCCAAGAAGAAACTAAAAAGGACTATAAAATCAAACAATGAGCTCATTGCCAAAATAGATGAACTTTCTTCCGAAAAGAATAACATTGATCTTGAAAATGTATCTTTAAAAACATCTTTAGATGATTGCACTAGAAAACTACTTACTTTGGAGACTAATGTTGATCTTCTATCAAAAGAAAAGACTGATTTGTTAGCTAAACTACAAGCTTTTCAAACTCAACCTATCTTGTGCAATCATTCGGACTATGACAATATTGTAAAAGAAAAGGATTCATTGCTTTCTGATTTAGACCAGGCAAGAAAAGATATACATAAGAAAATGAATGACATTGCTCAGTTGCAAAGAGAACTTTATGAGTTAAAAAGAAAAGATATTCTTGATAACATATTAAAGAGTGGTCCGGCCTTCAATGGAAGAAAAGGTTTGGGATATGTTCCAAAGAAAAACCAAACCAAAAAGACCCAAACTATGTACCCAAAAACACAATGGCTAGAAAAAGAAATGAAGTTGATTCTATTACTTGTCATTTCTGTTTACGTCTTGGACATTACTGTTTTTCATGCCCCTACAAGACTAAGAAGTCCAACTTAGTTTGGACCCCAAGACTCCAAACTTAGAAGAATGGAATGAAGTTGAGATATGACAAAATACTTAATTTTTGCAATTTATATTGTCCTATCTCAACAAACGATGCTATGCTTAATGGTATTATTTTTTCTGCATTGGTGTAATAAAACAGAAACTTCGTCGGTCGAAGTACTGTCGACCGAGCTCTGGGTCGGTCGAAGTATTGTCGACCGACTGGATGTCTTTAACAAATCGAAAATCTTCCAGTACTCATTTCGGTCGAAAATTGGTCAACCGAAAAATTTTCTGTTCTTTTTGATTGTGACACAGTAACATGCTCGATCGACAAATTGTCGACCGAGAATTATATCGGTCGAACAATTGTCGACCGACTAGTTTTCTGTATCAGAACTTTTATACACATATGCATTTTAAAAGTTTCTAACCTTATCGGACCATCACATGGGTACCAAAATCTAAATTCTAATGCAGGAATGGGTAGTTGATAGTGGTTGCTCCAAACATATGACCGGGAACAAGGACGCCTTTCAAACCTTTGAAGAAAAGAAAAGTGGAACGGTTACTTTTGGAGACAATGGTAAGGGCAAAATTGTTGGAATAGGTAATGTTGGAACAAATCTTGAAATCAAAAATGTTCTACTAGTTGATGGATTGCACCATAACTTACTAAGTGTAAGTCAACTATGTGATAGTGGTTATGATGTGTTATTTAACAAAACCTGCTGCAAATTATTGATAGAAAATACTACAACTGTTGTTTATGAAGGAAATAGAGTTGGAAATCTTTATATTCTTAAACCAAACTCTATGAAATCAGTAGTAGGTAAATGCTTACTTGCAAATGAAAACACCTTACAACTATGGCATAAAAAGCTTGGTCATGCTAGTTCACATGCTATTAAAAAGTTAGTAAAATATGATCTTGTTCGTGGATTACCTGCTTTGTCTTTTGATCAAGTTGCAAATTGTGAACCTTGTACAATGGGAAAGCAAACCAAAACATCTTTTAAATCAAAACATGTACTTAGCACCAGTAGATCCTTAGAATTAATTCATATGGATTTATTTGGACCAATGAGAACACAATCTATTGGTGGTAAATGATACTGTTTTGTTATTGTTGATGATTATAGTAGATTTACATGGGTACATTTTATTGCAACTAAAGATGATACTATTCATGTCTTTATGCAATTTTGTTCTAAGATTGAGAATCTTTTACAACATAAAATATGTACCATTAGAAGTGATCACGGTGGCGAATTTGAAAATCATACATTTGAAACTTTTTGTACTTCTCAGGGGTATACTCACAATTTCTCTGCTCCACGTACCCCACAACAAAATGGTATTGTAGAACGGAAAAATCGATCTCTACAAGAAATGGCTAGGACCATGATGCTTGAACACAACACACCTAAAACCTTTTGGGCTGAAGCTGTAAACACTGCTTGTTATGTGCTAAATAGAGTCACGGTTCACTCTCACTTGAAGAAAACTCCATATGAAATAATACACTCTAAGAAACCTAGAGTTGACTACTTCCATACTTTTGGCTCTACATGTTACATTTTAAACACCAAGGATGATAGAGACAAGTTTGATTCTAAATCACACAAAGCATTCTTCTTGGGATACTCTACTTCTAGCAAAGCGTTTAGGGTATATAACACTATCTCTAGAAAAGTTGAGGAATCCATTCATGTTTCTTTTCATGAAGAATCAAAATCCACAAATTTAGATATCATTGATCTCACTAATCAGTTTGAAACTATAACCATTCCCAATGATAATGAGAAAACTCCCACATCCGATCCTCCAGTTGAAACACAACCTACACCTAGGCTGATCAAGGATCATCCCCAAGAGCTAATTATTGGAGATCCAAATGATAAAGTCAAAACTAGGTCCTCTTTCCAAGATGTTGCAAACATGGCTTTTGTCTCTATCATTGAACCTAAGAAAATATCCGAAGCTCTTAAGGATGATTACTGGATAATAGCCATGCAAGAAGAATTAAATCAATTCACTAAAAATGATGTATGGGATTTAGTTCCTAAACCACAAGATAAAACTATCATAGGAACTAAATGGGTTTTTAGAAACAAGCTTAATGAGGCAGGAGAAGTCATAAGGAATAAAGCACGGTTAGTTGCACAAGGATATAATCAACAAGAAGGAATAGATTTTGATGAAACATATGCACCCGTAGCTAGACTTGAAGCTATTAGGATGTTACTAGCTATTGCTGCCCATAAAAACATTCAGCTATATCAAATGGATGTCAAAAGTGCATTTCTAAATGGCATCATACAAGAAGAAGTTTATGTTGCTCAACCACCTGGCTTCGAAATACCAGAAAAGGACGATCATGTTTATAAACTTAAAAAGGCACTTTACGGTCTAAAACAAGCACCTAGGACTTGGTATGAACGACTCAAGACATATCTTTTTGATAATGGTTTCTCTATTGGAAATTCAGATTCTACTTTATTTTTCAAAACATATGCATCTGATTTCTTAGTTGTGCAAATATATGTTGATGACATTATTTTTGGTGCCTCAAATGAATCATTATGCACACAATTCAGTGACATTATGCAAAAAGAATTTGAAATGAGCCTTATGGGTGAATTAACATTCTTTCTTGGTTTTCAAATTAAGCAAACACCCGCCGGAATTTTTATAAGCCAAGAAAAATACACTAAAGAACTGTTAAAACGCTTTGGGATGGATCAATGCAAACATGCTACTACTCCTATGGCTACTTCTATTAAAATTGATAAGGATGAAAATGGGGAACCTATTGATGATTCCTTATATAGAGCCATGATTGGTAGTTTGTTATATTTAACCGCTTCTCGACCGGACATTATGTTTTCCGTTGGTCTTTGTGCTCGATTTCAATCCCAGCCTATGCAATCTCATTTTCTTGCGGTTAAACAAATTCTTCGATATCTAGCCGGCACTACTTGTTTTGGTTTATGGTATCCAAAAGGACAATCCTTGGAGTTTAAAGCATATACTGATGCGGATTATGCCGGTTGTCGACTTGATCGCAAAAGTACTAGTGGTGGATGTTTCTTATTAGGTAGAGCCTTAGTATCTTGGTTTAGCAAGAAACAAAACACGGTTGCCCTATCTACAACCGAAGCTGAATATATGGCAGCTGGGTCTTGTTGTGCTCAAGTGCTTTATATGCAACAGGTTTTAAGCGATTATGGTTTTCATCTTTCATCTACACCTATTTTTTGTGACAACACAAGCGCCATAAACTTAGCACACAATCCTATTTTACACAGCCGGGCCAAACATATTGAAATCCGTCATCACTTCTTAAGGGATCACATCTCAAAGAATCATGTTTCCCTTCATCATGTTGATACGGAAAATCAATTGGCTGATATTTTTACAAAACCGCTTCCATTAGATCAATTCAACAACATTAGGAAGCAACTACTTATTACTCCGTTGGAGGATGTTTTCTTTGATATCTGCGGTTCTTAAAACAAATACTTATGCTTTTATGATTAGTATCAAAATTGATATGAACGTTTAAATTGGAAATTTGCAAATTGTTGTCTTTACATTTTGGCTATTCAATGGACATCTTTTTCGTTCGTTTTTTGATGGGATACCTAATTAAGGGGGAGTTTTTAATAAAACGGTTATCTTTTTGAAATGACAAAGGGGGAGAGATATATAAAACTATAATTTAATATTTATGACAAACTCAATCAATGAGTTTCAAAAATATACTCTTGGCTTTACATTGAAAGTTGCTATATTCCCAAATGAACTGGATTTCATGTTCCATAAGTCATTGGGGATACTAAGCACACATTTTACAAATAAGAGGAAAAGTTCCAAACGGCAATCTAAAGGTATGGCATTTATATGTTTTATATTTCCTCTACTCATATTTTGGAAATGTTTGTCATCTTCAAAAAGGGGGAGATTGTTGGCTAAATGGACATCCATAAAATCCCTTTGTTTTGATTATGACAAACATTTCATTTTTATTTATCTGACGAGCTACTTGAGTGTGCAGGATGACACAACTATAAGGGAAATCCAACATGAAGAATTTATATTTTCATGCAAATGTAATCATTGTAAAAACTTGTACAGAATTATAATGTACAAGTACTTAGAATCGCATGTAAATCAAGCATTGGATTTTCCCTAGCTAAACACCTTAGTCATCCATTCAATAGGACCACCTATGCACACATACGTATAACTAGTGCCTAACTTGAAACCTTAAAACAGGATCTCTCTCGGTCGACCAACTCCTCGACCGAGATACTCTCAGTCGACCACATTATCGACCGAGAAAGATCCAAAAGTAGCCGTTAGACACAGCAGTTGACAGTTGCAAATAAACGTTAATCTAGAGAGCCTGTCGGTCGACAAATCCTCGACCGACCGGGCATCTCGGTCGACAAGTCCTCGACCGAGATGGTCTCTGACAGCAACTGCAAAATTAATTAACTAGCCGTTGCTAATGCGCCTAACTTATTCCTAACGGCTAGTTAAGCACTAGGAACCCCCTAGAAGTTGTCTAGAATGTCCTTAAGCATACTTAGGCTATTCCTATAAATAGGACAAGCCATAGGACACTAGAACTCACTTCTTACACTTGCTATACTTGAGAAAATACTTGAGCCCTCTTGTGCAATCTGTGTGAACTGAGCTTTGTGATCAATTGGCCATTTTCCCTTTAGCTCAAGCTCGTCCTATAGGCTAGATTTTCCTAACCCTAGCAATCACAAGTCCATCATATTGGCTAGGAAAATCCAAACGCTTGATCTAGGGAAATCAAGCCTTGAGCTACAAGGATAAGTTGTATTTTCTTTTATTCCCTTCTTGTTCCTTGTATTACTTGTACTCTCCTTGCTACTCCAGGTAGGAGGCTGCGGATTGGAGAGGGTGAAGCTCTTCGTGGTGAAGAGGAAGACTTTGGACTACTTCAGAAGGCTGTCTTGACGGGAAGCTACTTCGGGAGGAAGGCTACTTCAAGGGGGAGCTTGAAGTTACTTCAAGGAAGGCTGCTTCGAGGTTGGCAAGACTACTTCAAGGTGAAGGCTGTCCAAAGGGTGTTTAGAAAGTATTGTAAATTTTATGTAACATCCTTGAGAGGTAATAAAATTTAGTACTTTCAAAATCCCGGTTGGGTAAGCAACCGGGTAGTGGACTGACTCCTTAGTATTTGCTAAGGTGGAACCACTCTAAACACCTGTGTTCCTCTTCTTAATCTTTAGTTTGGTTGTTTGAGTTTAAATTATTTTAAAATATATATAAAACTCTATTCACCCCCCCTCTAGAGGTTTTCACCCCCAACCTGTTGGTAAGGTTCTTGACCTCCTTTCACCTTAAATCCATGGTGAAAATTGAAAATCAATACATGAATTCTTCATATTTCGATTCCCTCTTCAATTCTAACCAATTCTTTTCACTAAAAGCTTGAGGACGACCCTTGGAATAGTGAGAGGAGATGCATCCACCATTGTTTCCGTGATATTGGAGCTTTAGAGCTCAATTGGAGGTGGGTTTTATAACTTGAACCCATAATTTTATTATTGCAATCAATTCCTTATCAATTGGTGATCATTTCTATTTTCCCGAAATTAAGTTTGGTTGATTGATGCAATCTCCATGGAAATCATAGTAGATTTAATGAGTTTGGAGCTTGATGAGGATGACATCATCATAAGCACACACCTCCTCAAATATCTAGGGCATACGGTTTCAATGTTGGGACCAAACAGTTTCACCAAACCGTTTGGTGACCAAACAGTTTGCAAACCGTTTGGTGGTTTGGGTCCCAAATTGTTTGGAATGGTTGACCATTTGAAATGGTTGACCATTTGAAGATATATGCTGTGGTACTTGGATCTTGATCCAATGGTTTCAATTGGTTTGATCTTGAAGGTTTCAATGGTGAATGATTCCTTAATTGCAAACTCTAATAGGCTAAGTGCTGATTTTAAAATTGATTGAGATGATGTTTTGGGTTGATTCACCCAAACGGTTTCAAAACCATTTGGGGGTCACCCAAGACCGTTTGGAGGTCTAGGGTTAAGTATGGATAAGTGTTTGAAGGTCCAAAGGTACCAAATTGAATTGCAACTAAGTGCTGATTTGATAATCAATTCAATAGTCCAAAACCCTAATTGGATGTCATGGTTTTTGATGATGGAATGGGAAAACGGTCTCAAGACCGTTTGGAGATCAACCAAATGGTGTCAAGACCGTTTGGTGGTCATCCAGGACCGTTTGAGGTCAGGTTATATCATGTGATGATGATAGTTTATTGATTTCAACCGATTTGATTCCACAATGTCAACCGTTGATGGATCCTCGATTTCAAACCCTAAGTGATGGTTTCTTGATTATCAAACCTAGTTAAATTGGGTTCAAAACCCTAAATTGAAGGTCTAATTGAATGGTGATTCAGTGGACCAATTGATGAATGCTTTAGTGATTCAATTTATAATTGGTCCATGGATTGAAACATTGAATCGATTGAGTGTTGAAGTACCTTTTTGGTCCATGCGGTTTTGAGAAGGTTTGGACCAAATGCTCTCAAGACCGTTTGGATCCAAATGGTATCAAGAATGTTTGGGACCAAATGATCTCAAACTGTTTGGAGACCCAAAGTGCAAACAGTTTCAATACCTACCTTGTTCAATTGGTTTCAAGTATAACTTGTTCAAATGGTTTTCAACCAATTGATTTATGAGAACCAAGATCATTGATGGTCTAAGTAATTAATATTGTGAAGATCAACATGGTTAACCCATTTGAGTATCTCTTGTAATTGAAGGTCCAATATGGTTGGCTACTTAATGCAATTGAATATTTCAATGGTTAACCCTAGCTTTGTGTACTCAAGTAAAGAGTTGACCTAGATTAATCTTGGAATAGTTAACATCCTAGTGAGGATGAGAGGGAGAGTGAATGGGAGAGATTATTACTTACTTAAAAAGCCCTAATTCTCTCATTGTGGATAAATGTGTAATCAGGGTTTGATTCATAATATGAGATCATGAAATCTTCATTGAAAAGATTGATGTACCTTGATCCTAAATTAGAGCAAGGTTATGTGAAACCTTAATTTAAAGGTAAAGCTTAGTGAAACCATATTCTAGGGTGATGATGTAACCCTAACTTAGTGTCAAAATGTTAGAAACCCTAATTTAATGGGAATTGTATATCCTAACCCTAATTGGGTATGAGGAAAGAGAAACCCCCACTTGGATGTGAATGGTAAACCCTAATTCCCTAAAATGGGATAAAGGTATATGAAACCCTAAAATAGGGTAGTGCCAATAATATTAATGTGAAGCCTTAACACTGGGTGATGTGTTGTAATTTCACATAATACTAGGTGAAACCCTGATATAGAAGGATGTTTTATGAAACCCTAATAAGGAGTGATCCTAGGTGAAATCTATATTAGTTTATGAGATGCTAAGTGAACCTCAATTATAATGATGGAAATCTTATTCCTATTAATGGAATAGTGATTAATGTATTGACAAATGAAATACCTAGAGGGGTTGATTATGGATATCCTTACATTAATAGTCCCTGACTCAAGGGTGAATTCATATCTTTGGCTATGGTTGTGTTTTCTAAAATAGATGAATCATGACCAATGCATAGCATAATGAATGTGATGATCTAGTGCATAAGTATTAGGATGAATGATACCCTAATACAAGCTAAGTGAATAACTCATGTAAGATGAGGGTGTTGAGGGAAGTGATACATCAAGGTATGATAGACATCACATCCAACACCCCAATTCTGATATACCATGATGTGCCCTAAGTTCATTATACTTGGAATAGATGACACATGAAATGTGTCATGTCAATTGTTACATTAAGATGTAATGCACCTTGATGGTTGTAGGTTAACATACCTTATGAAAAGGTTAATTTGGAATATACTATGATTCAATCATAGTCTGATAAAGATGAGAAAGAAGCTCATACTTTGTGTTGATAATACATTCAATGATGAATGATGAGGATATATAAGTATGTTTGAATACTTATGATATCTATTTTTGGTTTCTAGCTTTGAGAAGTAATGGAATAGGGCTGATCATTAATAATATGATCTTAAGAACCCAAGTGGTTATTTATGGAAAACCCTAATAAAGGGTGCTGATATAAAAGAGAAATGATGAACCCTAAAGAGAGAATAGAGGAATTACTTAGTGTTGTATGATATTGATGTGAAAGCATTATAATTGTTACCATGAAAACTAATCATGCAGGGATGATGAGATGAGAAGCATAGCCAGGTATGGGCTATGATGCTTGTTTATTGAGAATGTTTTATAGGCTTTATAAGCCTTCATATGCTTTGTGTAGTAAGAATCAATGAGCTTTGTGTACTATGTAAAATACATTGTATAACAAGAATTATAAAGTCTTTGGTCAGATGATCTGAAGGTAATAAGTTACCTAACAAGTGGTAATAAGTATCCTATGGTGAGTTATGGGTTCAAAATACCCAGAGGCTATAATCATGATGATGAACTTGTTAAGAAGAGGAAATGTACTTGGTGAGTTGAGGGATTAAGATCCCAACACTTTGTGAAAAGAGTATGGCTACAGGCCATGACTCCATAATGACAATGCTAGGTAGTAGATATATGATCTAAGCCTGAATAAAGTTAATGTTTGGTAATGATTCTGTAGTGAATAAATGTTATATATGTTCTTCATATTCCTTAATGAATAAGTGACAAGTGGCTCTTACAAGTTATAGCTGCAATGTTTTAGATAAGAATAATATTCTAATCTGTTAGATAATGAATTAGCTTCTGTCAATCAAATATGATTCCTCTGTGCATATTTATCTTCTTAAGCTGCAATAATAATGTTACTGGAGGAGAGTTATATCTCTCGCTGGGGCAATTTACAATTGTCTCACCCCCGTGGGAACTACAGTTTTAGGTGGACGCGGACGAGGAGACATGAATCCTTCAGTAGGAGAAGGACAGCAACAACATCAGCAGGGACAATAGTGAAGTCTTAGGTGGAGACACTGGCTGTTATGCCTTGTATGGTTATAGATAGAGTCCTATTTGTTGTCTCTGTACTCTCAGGTCCTCAGAGTAGTAGTTAGTGCTTTCGAGAATTTGGCTATGTGCCTCGAGATTCTATACTACATGTTTAACTTGATAGGATAGTTAATGCTTGTAATTCTCAAAAGGAGATGATACAAAATATGTACCTATGAACAAGAATGTAATTATGTTACTTTGGTTCTAAGTGAGAAAGTTTTTCCTTTGATGGATCTTTTGATAAAAAGGTTTTAATTTTTAGTGATTTTTGGTAATCTGCTGCTTAGTGAACGCTTCTGCATTAGTTAATCTTGTTTTCGTGAGACAAATATTACAATTTAGTGGTATCAGAGCTCTAGGTTCGCTGAGTCTACAGAGACATAGGACTAAGGTTGTAGAGTCTGTTCTAAGTGTTTTCCAGTTTATCCGATAGTATCTTCTACTCACATAGGAGAAGAAGAACTTGAAGATGTCTGGACAACAGGAAGAACATGCTGCTGAGGGCAACATTGCTGTACTAGGAGGAGTTGCAAGAAACCAGAATAGGGAAGGGCCTGTACCTGAACAGCCCCAGATTGACCCAGCTGTGATAGAAAATCCAGCTCTCCATGCTCTATTTGAGAAATTCTTGACAGCCATGACACATATGGCAGACAGGATGCCACCACCTGCACCTAGGGTACCAGCCCATCATGAGGGTTATGGAGCCGACAACACTTTCGAGAGACTTCATCGGGTTGGAGCCATAGACTATGCTGGTACATCTGATCCAGAAGATGCTGATCTGTGGCTGACAGAGCTGGAAAAGGCTTTCAGGATCCTTGATATTCCTGAAGCTGAGAAGGTATGACATGCTGTATACCTCCTAAAAGGAAGTGCTGGTCATTGGTGGATGATAGAGGAAGATAATAGACCATGTGAAGAGATTGGATGGGAGGTTTTCTGACAAGAATTCGTCAGTAGATACTTCCCTAAGACTTATCTAGATGAGAAGATATCTCAATTTGAGAGGATCAAACAAGGACAGATGAACGTTAGCGAATATGAAGCTAAGTTCATGGAGTTGTTGCAGTTTTTTCTGCAAATGGCAGTTAGTGATGAGGAAAGAATTCAGCGTTTTGAGAAGGGGTTGAACGCTGAACTAACCACTCCTGTGTCCGCTTTAGAGAATAGGGAGAGGTTTGCTACCTTTGTGGAGTCGGTAAGGAGGATAGAGAGGTCTGAAATTGAGAAATGACAGACTAGTAGTAAGAAGGTGTACACCCAGACTCAAGAATAAATGTCTGAAAGTTTTAAGAAACTGAGATTTTTTGCATCGGCAGCATCATCAAGATTCCATACTCAAACACAATGGATGTCAAGTAGGGGTAGGGATCATAGTAATGTTCCAAATAGAGCCTCTGACATAGCATCAACATCGGTGACTGGGTCTCGTAGACATTTTGTGCCTAGAATCTGTTACCAATGTAGACAATCGGGACATCTGGCAAAGGATTGTCCAGGCGGGAATACGATGATGACTCAACCTCAAGGACAGAGTTAGCAAGGCTCACAAAGGAGGCAATTTTCTAGTAACAATAGAGGACGTGGACAGACGTCCCAGACAGGTCAGATAAAATAGTTTTGTTTTGATACTTCATATCATCATTCTATGTGTTAAAGATATGAAAGTAGTTATTTTTGAATTCCTTTGACAAGTCCTATAAGGACACAAGGGAGATGAGAACTTATATCTTACTCAGTGTTCCTCAAAATGTTTTATAATCTTCTTTATCTGTGTGTTGAAAGATGAGATATAGAAGTGATACCTGAAGAAAATTCAAGAATGGAAAATCCTGTGTGTATAATGATATGAAAAGTGAGGAATATGATAGTAAATAAAGTGCATACTACCTAATCTCAATACTTGTATACCCTGGCCAGGTATATGATTATTGTAGATAAGGCAAGTATGAAACTCTTAGATTGTTATCTTTTTGATTACTCTGATCAAGTAGTCATTCTGAAACAATCTAGAGAGTATAATGAAATTAAATAGGAAGAGCTAAGTGAATTTTTTTTTCCAAAACAAATTACTTCGTGAACATTCTCAGTGAACATACTTAGTGAACCTTCTCAGTGAATTTTTACAAAACAAATTACTTAGTGAACATTCTCAGTGTACATACTCAGTGAACCTTCTCAGTGAATTTTTCCAAAACAAATTACTTAGTGAACATACTTAGTGAATATACTAAGTGAACATACTCAGTGAACTTGCTTAGTGAATATTTTCAAAACAACATTCTTAGTGAACATACTCAGTGAATTTTCTCAGTGAATATTTTCAAAAACAAATTACTCAGTGAAAATACTCACTGAACTTGCTTAGTGAATATTTTCAAAACAACATTCTTAGTGAACATACTCAGTGAATATTTTCAAAAACAAATTACTTAGTGAAAATACTCAGTGAACTTGCTTAGTGAATATTTTCAAAACAACATTCTTAGTGAACATACTCAGTGAATTTTCTTAGTGAATATTTTCAAAAACAAATTACTCAGTGAAAATACTTAGTGAACTTGCTTAGTGAATATTTTCAAAACAACATTCTTAGTGAACATACTTAGTGAATTTGCTCAGTGAATATCTTCAAAACAAAATACTTAGTGAACATACTCAGTGAATTTGCTCAGTGAATATCTTCAAAACAAAATACTTAGTGAACATACTTAGTGAATTTTCTCAATGAATATCTTCAAAACAAAATACTTAGTGAACATACTTAGTGAATTTACTCAGTGAATATCTTCAAAACAAAATACTTAGTGAACATACTTAGTGAATTTGCTCAGTGAATATCTTCAAAACAAAATACTTAGTGAACATACTCAGTGAATTTGCTCAGTGAATATCTTCAAAACAAAATACCCAGTGAACATACTTAGTGAACTTGCTTAGTGAATATTTTCAAAAACAAATTACTCAGTGAACATACTTAGTGAACTTACTTAGTGACTTTTTCCAAGACAAACTGCTTAGTGAACCTTCTCAGTGAATATTTCTAAATTAATTGCTTAGTGAGCTTTCTCAGTGAACTTTCTCAAACAAATAAAGGATTACTGAGTGAATTATCTGTGTTAGATATATATGTTTTTCTTTTGATAAATATTCTTGGGTGATGATAGAAGTATGTTCTTTTATGCTTCTTCCTTTCAATAATATGGACATCACATGTTAGGGGTTTATGCTCTGCAAAAACATAAACAGTGATAAGGAGGAATTAATGAAAGGAACTTTGTGTGAATTACAGATCCATGGTATCTCCATAATATTAAGATGATATGTGGAGACTTGAGGGCATGATTAATGAATAACCTGTCCCTCCCTTTTTCTTGGGATTTCGGGGACGAAATCCTTGTTAGGGGTTTATAATTTGTAACATCCCTGACATGGGTTATGTGTTAACCCTAGATGTTTTGCCTAATAAGGTTGGGTATATTCTTAATCTTATCTTGGTAAAAGTAATTAGGGCTCATGAGAAACTTATGTTTCAATTTTGGTCCTGTTTGAACAATGTTGAAGCAATGTTTGCTTATTTTGGACTAAAGTGCAAATTACCTAAGTTGGGGGGGGGTTAACTTGCAAATTGCACATGATAAAATGTTCCTCTAATGTTGAGACATCATAATAATGAATATGATGTAGTGGTATGGTTTTCATAAGCTTGGGTACCAAGATTAAGCTTGTAAAGCAATCCTTATGCATTAAAACCTAGTTTTGGTGTAATGTGCAATTTACCCAAAACATAGGGTTCAATATGCAAATTACCACTTCAATAAGGTCCCTAATGTTTATTGGCATCATTTAGAGAAAATAATATGAGAGGGGCTCCTCATTTGAATTAAGTTGGAGGAGAGAGAATCTTGATATTAAAATAATCAAGATTTAATCGTAAGTGAAACCCTAATTCAATTTAGGGCAAAAATGAATGTATTAATTAAAGGGCTTTCAACCAAAATTAAAATGGTTGAATTCAGATGTGTATAGATGAGATTAAAGCCTTGCAAAGGCACGAGCATATCCTAAGGAGGTGAAATTCCACTCACCATTATAATAAGAAAAAGAATTTCCACTCAAATATGGATATTCTTATTATAAGGGTTAAGGTGCTTAATTTCTTTTCCCTTAATTCATGGATAATGGAAGGGATCTCGGTGGGGATAGATATGCCCTTGCATTAAAGAAACCAAGGGGGAAGTGGTGGCAACAATTTTGGAATTAAAAGACTTTTATAAAGTATTTTCTCTCTCATCAATTTTCTTATAAAAGTACCTTTTCCAAGCCAAAACAAAGGATTTTTCGGATTCCTTTCTTTCCCCTTGTTTGGAAAACGACTAAGGAGCTGTGGAGGATCAGGAGGACGACCCCCAACCTTTTGGTAAGGTTCTTGACCTCCTTTCACCTTGAATCCATGGTGAAAATTGAAAATCAATGCATGAATTCTTCATATTTCGATTCCCTCTTCAATTCTAACCAATTCTTTTCACTCAAAGCTTGAGGACGACCCTTGGAATAGTAAGAGGAGTTGTATCCACCATTGTTGCCGTGAGCTTGGAGCTTTGGAGCTCAATTGGAGGCGGGTTTTATAACTTGAACTCATAATTTTATTATTACAATCAATTCCTTATCAATTGGTGATCATTTCTATTTTCCCGAAATTAAGTTTGGTTGATTGATGCAATCTCCATGGAAATCATAGTAGATTTCATGATTTTGGAGCTTGATGAGGATTACATCATCATAAGCACACACCTCCCCAAATATCTATGGAAAACAGTTTCAATGTTGGGACCAAACGGCTTCACCAAACCATTTGGTGACCAAACAGTTTGCAAACCGTTTGGTGACCAAACAGTTTGCAAACCGTTTGGTGACCAAACAGTTTGCAAACCGTTTGGTGGTTTGGGTCCCAAACTGTTTGGAATGGTTGACCATTTGAAGATATATTCTGTGGTACTTGGATCTTGATCCAATGGTTTCAATTGGTTTGATCTTGAAGGTTTCAATGGTGAATGATTCCTTAATTGCAAACTCTAATCGGCTAAGTGCTGATTTTAAAATTGATTGAGATGATGTTTTGGGTTGATTGACCCAAACGGTTTCAAAACCATTTGGGGGTCACCCAAGACCGTTTGGAGGTCTAGGGTTAAGTATGGATAAGTGTTTGAAGGTACAAAGGTACCAAATTGAATTGCAACTAAGTGCTGATTTGATAATCAATTCAATAGTCCAAAACCCTAATTGGATGTCATGGTTTTTGATGATGGAATGGGAAAATGGTCTCAAGACCGTTTGGAGATCAACCAAATGGTCTCAAGACCGTTTGGTGGTCATCCAGGACCATTTGAGGTCAGGTTATATCATGTGATGATGATAGTTTATTGATTTCAACCGATTTGATTCCACAATGTCAACCGTTGATGGATCCTCGATTTCAAACCCTAAGTGATGGTTTCTTGATTATCAAACCTAGTTAAATTGGGTTCAAAACCCTAAATTGAAGGTCTAATTGAATGGTGATTCAGTGGACCAATTGATGAATGTTTTAGTGATTCAATTTATAATTGGTCCATGGATTGAAACATTGAATCGATCGAGTGTTGAAGTACCTTTTTGGTCCATGCGGTTTTGAGAAGGTTTGGACCAAACGGTCTCAAGACCGTTTGGGACCAAACGATCTCAAACTGTTTGGAGAACAAAGTGCAAACGGTTTCAATACCTACCTTGTTCAATTGGTTTCAAGTATAACTTGTTCAAATGGTTTTCAACCAATTGATTTATGAGAACTAAGATCATTGATGGTCTAAGTAATTAATATTGTGAAGATCAACATGGTTAAACCATTTGAGTATCTCATGTAATTGAAGGTCCAATATGGTGAACCCATTTGGCTACTTAATGCAATTGAAGATTTCAATGGTTAACCCTAGCTTTGTGTACTCAAGTAAAGAGTTGACCTAGATTAATCTTGGAATAGTTAACATCCTAGTGAGGATGAGAGGGAGAGTGAATGGGAGAGATTATTGCTTACATAAAAAACCCTAATTCTCTCATTGTGGATAAATGTGTAATCAGGGTTTGATTCATAATATGAGATCATGAAATCTTCATTGAAAAGATTGATGTACCTTGATCCTAAATTAGAGCAAGGTTATTTGAAACCTTAATTTAAAGGTAAAGTTCAGTGAAACCATAATCTAGGGTGATGATGTAACCCTAACTTAGTGTCACAATGTTAGAAACCCTAATTTAATGGGAATTGTATATCCTAACCCTAATTGGGTATGAGGAAAGAGAAACCCCCACTTGGATGTGAATGGGAAACCCTAATTCCCTAAAATGGGATAAAGGTATATGAAACCCTAATATAGGGTAGTGCCATTAATATTAATGTGAAGCCTTAACACTGGGTGATGTGTTGTAATTTCACAAAATACTAGGTGAAACCCTGATATAGAAGGATGTTTTATGAAACCCTAATAAGGAGTGATCATAGGTGAAATCTATATTAGTTTATGAGATGTTAAGTGAACCTCAATTATAATGATGGAAATATTATTCCTATTAATGGAATAGTGATTAATGTATTGACAAATGAAATACCTAGAGGGGTTGATTATGGATATCCTTACATTAATAGTCCCTGACTCAAGGGTGAATTCATATCTTTGGCTATGGTTGTGTTTTCTAAAATAGATGAATCATGACCAATACATAGCATAATTAATGTGATGATCCAGTGCATAAGTATTAGGATGAATGATACCCTAATACAAGCTAAGTGAATAACTCATGTAAGATGAGGGTGTTGAGGGAAGTCATACATCAAGGTATGATAGACATCACATCCAACACCCCAATTCTGATATACCATGATGTGCCCTAAGTTCATTATACTTGGAATAGATGACACATGAAATGTGTCATGTCAATTGTTACATTAAGATGTAATGCACCTTGATGGCTGTAGGTTAACATACCTTATGAAAAGGTTAATTTGGAATATACTATGATTCAATCATAGTCTGATAAAGATGAGAAAGAAGCTCATACTTTGTGTTGATAATACATTCAATGATGAATGATGAGGATATATAAGTATGTTTGAATACTTATGATATCTATTTTTAGTTTCTAGCTTTGAGAAGTAATGGAATAGGGCTGATCATTAATAATATGATCTTAAGAACCCAAGTGGTTATTTATGGAAAACCCTAATAAAGGGTGCTGATATAAAAGAGAAATGATGAACCCTAAAGAGGGAATAGAGAATTACTTAGTGTTGTATGATACTGATGTGAAAGCATTATAATTGTTACCATGAAAACTAATCATGCAGGGATGATGAGATGAGAAGCATAGCCAGGTATGGTCTATGATGCTTGTTTATTGAGAATCTTTTATAGGCTTTATAAGCCTTCATATGCTTTGTGTAGTAAGAATCAATGAGATTTGTGTACTATGTAAAATACATTGTATAGAAAGAATTATGAAGTCTTTGGTCAGATGATATGAAGGTAATAAGTTACCTAACAAGTGGTAATAAGTATCCTATGGTGAGTTATGGGTTCAAAATACCCAGAGGCTATAATCATGATGATGAACTTGTTAAGAAGAGGAAATATACTTGGTGAGTTGAGGGATTAAGATCCCAACACTTTGTGAAAAGAGTATGGCTACATGCCATGACTCCATAATGACAATGCCAGGTAGTAGATATATGATCTAAGCTTGAAGAAAGTTAATTTTTGGTAATGATTCTGTAGTGAATAAATGTTATACATGTTCTTAATATTCCTTAATGAATAAGTGACAAGTGGCTCTTACAAGTTATAGCTTCAATGTTTTAGATTAGAATACTATTCTAATCTATTAGATATTGAATTAGCTGCTGTCAATCAAATATGATTCCTCTGTGCATATTTATCTTCTTAAGCTGCAATAATAATGTTACTGGAAGAGAGTTATATCTCTCGCTGGGGCAATTTACAATTATCTCACCCCCGTGGGAACTACATTTTTAGGTGGACCCGGACGAGGAGACATGAATCCTTTAGTAGGAGAAGGACAACAACAACATCAACAGGGACAACAGTGAAGTCTCAGGTGGAGACACTGGCTGTTATGCCTTGTATAGTTATAGATAGAGTCCTATGTGTCGTCTCTGTACTCTCAAGTCCTCGGAGTAGTAGTTAGTGCTTTTGAGATTTGGGCTCAGTGCCTCAAGATTTTATACTACCTATGTTTAGCTTGACAGGACAGTTAATGATTGTAATTCTCAAAAGGAGATGATACAAAACATGTACATGTGAACAAGAATGTAATTATGTTACTTTGGTTCTATGTGAGAAAGTTTTTCCTTTGATGGATCTCTTGATAAAAAGGTTTTAATTTTTAGTGATTTTTGGTAATCCACTGCTTAGTGAACGCTTACACATTAGTTAATCTTGTTTTCGTGAGATAGACATTACAGTAATCAGCACTCATACCCAAACCCTAACTCAAGACATCCCCATTGGATCATGGATGCATAAGGTGAAGCATCACCATCACATTCCATACCATTCTAAAGTACGAACCCACACATAAATCAAGGTGTAACCATCGGGTTATAGAATACTAGGGTTTCAACAATGGTAACAAAGTACTTCATGATTGTATTAGTCATTCAAGGACTATTCATACCCAATTACCATCATTTAGTTATATTAAAGCTAGGTATAACAAGCTATACCTCATTAGGGTTACATATCAATACAATATGGTTATCATCCATTCTATTCATATGAGTGAATAGGTATGATTACCTTATTAAGAGTAACCCTCCATTTGTTCCATCATCATTCAACCCATATCCCCATACCACAATGTCACCCAGAACCATTGGATGTTTAAAGGGTAAGACCATTAGTTTTTTACATAAGTAAACACCTTGAATGAACCACCTATGAAGTCCTTGATTTGTTCTCTAAAAAGAGTCACCATTTAACCCTAGACATCCATTGATTAACAACACAAAAAGTTCCATTGAGAGTAGGGTAAAACCTACAATTGAGTGTTCATTTCAAACAAGCCATCCATTGCCAACAAGTAAGCTCCTTAAGTTGATCATATATCAGAAACCATCTAAATCACATTATTAGGACCAACATATTACATTAGCCATAATTCCACTTTATTGGAGGAATAAACATTAGATCTTGACCATTGGGTCAAGTTCATATGTTAAAACCATCAATTACAGTATAGGTCCGACCATTGCATTAAGTGACCCAAGAAACCATTGGTCTAAGGCTAAATTGATGCTAAAACCACAATTCTTATCTGACCATATATTTTAGAGACATGATCCACCATCATTAGTGACCACTAATTCACCATAGGTTGTTAGATCAACACTATATTCATTAATTAGCATCAAATATTAAGCTAATGTCATCATTGATTGATAACATCACTAGGGTACTTAATGGTTGATCATTAAACTTCTAATTGATTCAAAACCTAATATAAGGGGGTGACCATAGGTTGTCACCATCATATGACACCTTTGATCTTGACCATAAGTTATCATGAAGACAACACCATAGGGTTGTTGCAATGGTACCATCAACGGGTCATGGGTTTATAGAAGAAATCAACTTTAAACCCTAAAATTGACCATTGGTTGATATGTTCTTAGCACCATAGGTTGTCAAAACAACCTGATCCAAGTCATATTATATCTTAGGAATAATGTACACATGATCACAGGTTAATCTATAACTGAAATCAGAATAGGAAACATTATAAAAATTGAAATCCAAGTCAAGCATAGCTTTTTAGTGCATGAATCATCATTTTTAAGCAAGAACATGAGCTAGCAAGCTTATGGTAAGCAATAAACGTGGAGCAAGTTATAAAACTTGCCTCTAATTAGAAGATGAAACCACAAATAGAAGAAAACTCGAGCAGGTAGGGTAGAAATCCAATCATAAGTTGTGAACTCGTCTATCTAGCACCTTTCTTCATCAAATGAGCAAACCCTAAGCATAAGGAGCAAGAAAGGTAGGGTTTTAGAGATTTAGAGCAATTTCTACCATGGAAAAGTAAGGTTACAACCTGGATAAAGGTAAGAGGAAGGATAAAAAAGAAATAAACTAAGGAAATAAGGGGATTATTACTCTTTTAAGTCAAGATCACTAGAAGGAAGTTTTTTAAACCTAAAAAGGAAGTCAGTTGCAACCCTAGATTCTTTTTCCAAGAAGCTCCCCTCTTTCTTCTTCTTTGGACAAAAAATTCGTATAAGAACAGAGGGAGGACGAGGTTTGTAGGAGGAGGGAAGTGGTGGAGATCAAATGGCTCTTTTTTGTGCTTAGGGATAAGTATATGAAACTTTAAGATAAAGAAAAAGAAAAAGTTGAAGTTCTAGTATCTTTCCAAGTGTCCATGGCCTTAAACCATTAAGAATATAAATCACACACACAAGAAGCTCCCCCAACGTCCATAGAGACATGCTTATCCCTCGTTTCTTGAATTTCCAAGCAAAACAAATAACTCACTAGTTGATAGCTACTAAAGGTAGCTCATCCATGAAGGGGTAAACCCTAAAATACCCTTGGAGAAAACACCTTCAAACTAAGGTTTAAATGAGAACCCCATGGCTAAACAAGCTCAATAATGATGAGAGAACATCCAAGTAACATAATGAAAGTGATAAATTGCAAAGAAAACCTCTCAATTGGGTAAATTGCAGAAAAGTCCAAAATGTGCATAAAATTGCATAACTTGCTCAAAAAGTGTCCAAATTGGACCAAATTTGAAACTTAAGCTTGTATTATGATTTAAAATAATATCACAATGTTATATTAGAGTTTTAATAATTCCATTGTGATAATGAAGCTTATTCAACTCATTAAGCAAGTTTAGGGGTCTTACAATTTCACCACGTTCAACACCTTGAACTTGTTAGAAACTCTTTTCAACCAAATTACCCTCCATGTCAGTCTTCTTATGGAAGACCCAAAAGTACCCTATGGGTTTTTACCCCTTCAGGTGGATCAAACAAAGTCATACTTTGTTGATGTACATGGAGTCCATCTCGGATTTTATGGCTTCAAGCCATATCTCAGTTTCTGGCTCTCATTAGCTTCTAGGTAGATTGTTGACTCATCATATGATCAAATCATCACCTTATTATCCATAATATATCATATATCATTCAAGCTCTAGGCGTGTTCTACCAGAACCATGAGTCATGTGTGTTACTTAAGGAACTTTGAGATTCCATAACATTTTGTGATTCTCTTTATTCCCAGTGTACCTCTTTAAGTTTAATGTTTTTCTTGTTTGTCTTGAACATTTAGAGTTCTACTTTACTCTCCCATTGATACCTTTATAACTAGGTTCTCCTCTAGGAATGCAGCCATCCAAAACACCTTTGTTATTGGATTTCAATATCAAAGTAGTATTCAACAAAATAACATTTATGCGATTTGTGGACAAAACCTTTTAAGAAACAATTTTCTTATTTAGGCTTTCAATCCTAATTTTTATAAAGACATATCGGGACACTTCCCATTCCACATATCATATGGTGTCTTTTGAACTAATTAAATGGTACATTGTTTTAGTGTTTAACATGTACTCAAAAGGAAATTTGAAGTTTAGCTAGTAATCACACTCTGACTTATCAAGGTGGAATTCCTTCTTTTTGATACACTTCTCATGATACACTATCATTGTGTTTTAGGTGGAGTCCATCATGATACATTATCATGATCTTCCAAAGGGTTCTCAAACTCTTGGTTCAAATTATTTCCATATCGATCATATCAAAATTTAATACTTATACCAAGTTTGTTATGTACTTCATTTATGATCTCCTTGAACACTTCAAGTGATTCATGTTTGTATTTTATTAAATATAAACTACCATATCTACTGAGGTCATCGGTAAATATATTGAAGTACTATTGATTACCTTGAAGTTTGAGTTATCATGTCATTCATTACATGTGTCACACACATTTGTCTCTTTAACTATCAAGTATAGTTGATGAGACATAGGCATTGCCATCAAAGATCATTTCTTTGAAATCAGTCCATTACACTCTTGTCCATACAAGATGTATAGATGGAAGATGTATAATAGCAATTCACTAATTCTATTATATGCCCATGAATGTCATACTGTAACTGTAATAGTAGCAACTCTTTCTCCACACAATTTCTAGCTTACTTCTTCTCAGGTCTTGAAGTAGAGATCTCTATCTCTTTCATCTTCTCGAGATCCTTTATAAAGAGGTTATTTCCCTTTCCAACTTACCCCTCTCCATATCTTGAGTGATGAAGACTTGGCCCTAAGCTTGGCTTCAGAACACTTCTTGACCTTGCTTTAGTCTATGGACTTTACTCTATTGATCATTATCACAAGCTTTGTCCTTTCTTCATTCATGCTTTGGCATTACAATGCCAAGCACTTTAGACAATGGTTTGGCCAAGTTTCTGGCTATATGATTCACACAATGATTTGTACAATCATATGTTTGGTCAACTTTTAACCTATAAGAAATCACAATTAATCTATTTGCACAATCATATTGAGCACATGAGATTATTCTTGATCTCCATCTGTCTGATTATACTCAAACATTGCTTTGAAGACATTATACCTTTCATAATTTACATGATTCTTAATATGTATAACCATATCAAGAATGTCCATGCTTTAAGCTATCTATGCAACTCATATTTCATATAGCTCAACATAAGGTTCTTGATGTCTTAAGAATCATTGACATACTTTAAGTAAGCATCCAATTTTAGCCTTAGGCGCATTTGGAGTGGTTCCACTGGCTCTTGTCTTTCAAGGACTTTAGAGTTTACACTCACTATTGAGAACATTTCTCAAAGGTCCTAAACTAGATTTGAAGTTTATCTCATTTATGAATTGATCGCAACAATAATGTATTTTTGTTTATCATTTAGATTCTACAAAAGAATTTTGCAACTTTTTGAAACATTTTTTATTTGTTTGATTTGATAAATTTTACAATATTAATTAGGCCTTTAATTAATTATCGCTCCCACTATTATGTTCAAATTGATAACCCTCGTGTATTAATTTGGAAGATTGCAGTGTATAATCTTCTAGTGGCCAAGATCCATATTTCATTAAATCATGAGTCAGCTTTGGCTGATCTCCTACAACTTGACTATTTAGGTAGGCCATCATGCTAATTGCATCATATACAACTCTTGGATAGATGATATGAGAAACTCTTTGCCATAATCATCTTCATTCCTCTGGTCTTGGGCTCTCTAAGTCACTAGTTAAGTCTGACCCAAAAACTGACACGATAAACATGCACCCAGCTTTGGCAGTACCTACATGTCTACCATCACACTTCTACGAGATGGACCGTGCACCACACTTTGGAATAACCTACACTTGGTCGATCAAGGTTTTCATGTGCGCCACTTATGGAAGGCATCTTAGACTTTGATATTTTATTTGAGGGATTTTATATAAGTACATATACATATCCAATCACCACATTATTATAGTACGTATCATATATATGCTATAACCACAACAAGAAACATGCAATATCGATAAAAGTGATGATTATGGCCATCCTATTATAATTCCTTGGAGCCACAAGGAATTACAGTCATCTAAGGTCTACATCATATGCAACCTGTTGTTGATGAAGATCTTTATGCTTGAACCATTCTAGGTTGATCACCTCATCTTATGACACAATCGGCTCGCCTCCTGGCTGATTGGTTGGTTGGTCTGGCCTCCAATGTCTGGGCACCTCCAACAAGTGGTTGGGCCATCAGTCGATCGATCTGGATCCATCTTAGTAATCCTCCTCGGTCCTCCAGGAAGTCAGCTCATCTGGTGCTAAGCGTATTCTTCTTTGATGTAAAAGAAAATAAACTATCATACTTTTACATTATGTTTGGGAAACCTCGAGTTACATTTGAGGGGAGCAAAGGTAGAAGAGAAAGGATCTCGAGTTATTTTGAGTTACATGTGGAATAGAAGGTAGAGTCTTGTATGCAAAACAAGATGCAAACAACCATAACCAACCAAGCACACATAGGGTTTATAGGCCATAACCATGCTACACATCCACCATCAAAATCGTTTTAGGGCGACGCATATCAATTGCATATATACCATATCATATATGTATATTAGTTTGTGGTCGCATGTGGTATATAGTCGGATATGCACATTAGTCATTTTAAATATTCATATTGTATGCAATAAATAAATGAGGATAAAACCAAAATCCGATCATATCAATTTATCCCAAAACACAGTACATTGACGTGGCTCTGATACCACTGTTGGGTTTTATGGCCTCAGAGTAGGCAACGGAAACAAAAATTTACTGGCCATTAACCCATATCAGGAGATTGCATCAAAAACTATGTAATGGGAAGGATAGTTTTAGTGAGATATACCTGGTCCTGGGGCTTTCCAGTGATAATACCTCACAACCATGTGCGATCTTCAATGTCATGTCTTAGACGGTGTCTGTGCAGCTCATGGTCATCGCCATGGATTCTGGCCTCCACCATGGACTGCAGTTGACATGTCATCCTGAGCGGCATACATCTCCCGCCTCTACAGATAGTCCACACGGACCACCTGGAACTCGTACAGTTCTAGAAGAACTGGCAAGAAGGAGACAACCCTCATGTTGGTGTACTAGCATCAACCTGCTATCCCGAACTCAAAATGCTTTTCTGCAGTTATCTTTCCCTCACTGTGCCTCCCTAGTCAGGTAGCACTTGCTCAGATTCTCTTAGTTACCATAACCAAAGAGGACAACAACTTTGTAGAGAAACTGATGTTATGAGTTGTGTGTTCTGAGAAGCCCCCAATACCCCTCTATTTATAGTAGAGGGCATGGTCAGGGTTCCCAGTCTGTTCAGGAGTAGAAGGATCCAGAAATTCTATGAATAGTTTGTATTGCGGTAGGTGAACCGGTCATTTCACTAGTGAACTAATTGTTTGGGAGTGTGAGACAATCAGTTCACCTAGTGAACTGGTCATTTCACTTCCTAGACATGCTTACAATTGACTTTCCTCAATCATTTCAAATTAATGCAAAGAATAATCTTTATTCCAATCGAATTGAACAAGAAAAATGTGAAAGTTTTCCTCCAACCAGGAAAATCCTTATTTCCTCAGTTGGCAGGACTGTGAGCTGCTTGGTTCACCAAGTGAACTGGTCAGTTAGCTCACGCCAGCCGATTGGCTCACAAGGGTGAACCAGTCGGTTGGCAGTCTTGACGTTGTCAATGCAGTCTCCAATTGACTTGACACTCTAACCAACTAGTTCAACACTTGAACTTGATAGTTCCGAGTCGAGTCAGTCAATTGTATGTTTAATTGAGTACCTAAATACCTTTAGTCTCAATATAAACATCATTCATGGAAATCTCCTCTTCTAGGGGTATCCTATGTGTGTGACCCTATAGGTTCCAATTTATGTTGGCAGTGAATGTTTATAACAACTTATAACATCTCAAGCAATGAGCGGAATCTAGTAACTCATCATTGCTACCCAAGTAACTCAGAAAGTTGAAGAACAACTTCAACCTACAATTTGTGATTAGTGTTACTATGATCGTATAGTTCCTTTGTCTCTGACATCCGGATTGAACTCGAGGCATGGAACATCATCCTCTTCAACATTCAATCCATGTTCCTTGACCTAGAGCAGACTGTCTGAGATCCATGTGAATTCACACATCATATATTGAATCACATGAGTATGGCCATACAATTCTCAGTCTCACTTATCAAGGGGCCCTGTATATCATACTCCTTTGTAGGAGGGACAAATCCCATATCTATCACTCACAGTCTATCCCCATGTGTCAAAGTCTCCCAACCATCACCTTTATAACAACCCATGTTTCAAGACTGCATTTGATGATGTCAAAATGTACCCAATGACATGTGACGAGTGCAATGATTTTAGGTCTAAGAACCACAATCACCACCATCACTATGAGAGATGATTGTGACTACCATTCTATGGTATCCATGTATCACTCTCAAGGTGGGTCTGTCCGATATATTGTTCTCTAACATATATATGTGTGCTTGACTTGATATCATATATCATGACTAATGAGACTCTGTCATCAATCAACACACACTCTATTATTATGTATTACTTTTGTCTATTTTGCTTCCACAGTAATATCTGACTAGGGACATAACAAGAATGTATGTACTCTTATCATACATATGATCTCATTGTTTAGGTCCTCAACCTGAAGACATATGTCATTGAGTCACATCATTCTTTAGACATCTATCATGTATGTGTCATCATCTCATGACTGAGACAAACATAATAGATGGAATTACCTTTATCATTATCAAATCAAGTATCATATGCCTCATTGCAATCATCATATGATTGGCTCTCTGGACATACTATACCAACATTATACACTATCACCGAGGATTGGATGACTAAATCTGCCACAAGCACAATTCACCATCATCAATGATTGAATGATCACGAACTCATTGATCTGCACTCTGTACAGCCAGACATTCATCTTCTAAACCGTACCGCTGGTTACTTATATGATTTTCTGGACTATCGATCTTCTACTCCATACTACCAATGTTCTACATGCACACACTCTCAGCATTGTTGGCTTCATTATAGTCGGCTATTATTCAATTCCTCCTAACAACCGAGATCCTTCTAATTGCAATTATGTCTGCACTGACTGTTATTGTTGACTTTGTCAATATATTCAAGTCTCTTCATTGTGTTTGTTTGGTTTTTTGATTATCTCCAAGACTCTCCAATGTGTCTTGAAATCACTAATCCACAGTTCTCTTATGCCCAAGAAGCGGAGGATGGACTAGATTCATAAGCATAAATTAAAAGTGAGTTTGAAAGGATTATTATGTTCTATTATTGTCAGGTGACGTTTCTTACTTTTGTATTTAATTTTATTCTACGATCTATTTTATTAGAGAGTACCTAACCTAACTTTGGAGAAGGGGATGAGGATCGAAATGGGGAAGGAGACCATGACAAGGATGAAACATGTTAAAATATGTTGTTTGATAACATGTGATGAGGAAAGTAATAGGATTGCGGAAAAACTTAAAAAATGTTGTTTGTTACATGATTATGGGGATGTGGAGGGGGAATTTCTTTATACAAAAATACCCTTCACAAAGATGAATTCTATTTATTTGGAATTTTTTATGCATACATGTTTAAATAAGTAGTGGTCTTAAAAGAAACTTCTCTCTCTATGATTCACTATGATTTTCCATAAAGACAAAAACATACCAATTTTTTCCATATATTCACCATGGAATATTTCTCCTTCTACATCACCATGGTAAATAAATAATAATTTTTATTTTCCACCATTCCCCTCCTCATGACTCACCATGTAACAAAAGCATCCTTCAGGACCACCATGTCAAGTCCTACCATCAAACTAAGATTCCATGATTTTTACAAGATTATTATTTTTTCTTCTTCATATCTTGATCAGTTTTGACATTAAGTGCATATGTTACAGGCTGTCAAATTTCTTAGGAAGACTACATATATAGATCAACATAAATTGCACTAACATAGTATATTTATCAATCTCTCTCATATATCCTAGTTCTCTATACTTCTTATTTGAGATATAGTACATGTATTTGAGACATGATGTTTCTTGATTAATTAATATTTCTCTGACTTATTGAGATAAGATGGCTATTGTGACAAATTTCCTAACAAAAGTATACAAAGCATATCCAACCACATAATTTATTGCATGTTATATACCCTAGAAAGCTCTATATTTGCATGTTATGTACCCTTACAAGCTCTATATTTATTGAAGTAGGCAATATCATCCGAAAGATGCATAATTTGTTTTTATCAAGTAGAACATAAAAATATATTTTATTCTCACGTAGATGAATTTTCTAGTAGATCGGACTTAGATGTATATTGGGAATAGAGTGATAAGTGATGTATTCAAGGTAGGGTTACAAAAATTCATTGAATTTTCTCTAATCCACCAACAACTAACTAGACAAGGAAAATTAACATGTCCTTGCAAGGTATGCTTAAATATATACCTTAAAATAGGGGAAGAGGTATTCTCACATGTATTAAAAAAAGGTCTTGTGCATAGCTATGACGTTTGGACATTTCATGGAGAAGTGATTGGTAGGAGCACACCAATTTTTGCACCAAACATACCTAACACCCAAAATATGCATCAAATGCTAGGAGATATGTTTGGAATGGGAGACAAAACAAAGGAAGATGCTACTGAAATGGTAGAAGAACCCAAAAATCTAGATGCATCACGATTTAACAAGTTCCTCAAGGAGGCTAAGCAACCTCTCTATAGAGGTTGTAAAACTCATTCAAAGTTTTCCTATTTGTTTCCTTTACTATATGTGAAGGAGAAATCTAGATGCTCAAACAATTCTCTTACAAAGTTGTTACAGTTGATTATCTCAGGATTTCTAGAGGAGAACCATCTATTCCTAGAGACTTACTATGAAGTAAATGCAATTGTGAAATATTTAGGACTAGATCATTCTACTATAGATGTTTGTACGAATAATTCCATGCTTTTCCAAAAAATGTAACTTCAAATGAAAAGTGTGACATATGTGGTGCTTCAAGATGGAATGAAAAGCAATACAAAACTCAGGGAAAGCAGGTAGCTCCTAAGGTCATGTATCGTTTCCCTTTGATCCCTCAGTTAAAGAGGTTGTATATGTCTTCTTTTGTTGCTAAAGATATGATTTGGTCATTTGATGGAAAAGGTAAGGATGGTCGGGTTCATCATCCTTCAGACATAGATCAATGGTTGTCTATGGATGCCAAGTATCCACAATTTTCTACTGAACCATGCAATATTATACTAGCACTAACTACTGATGGTTTCAATCCATTTGGCATTATGAGTGCATCACATAGTATTTGGCCTATGTTGGTGACACCTCTCAATCTTCCACCCTGGATTCTTATGAAGGAATAATTTATTATGATGTCCCTACTGATTCCAGGTCTGTATATGGTTGGAAATGACATTCATGTATATTTGGAGCCATTAATTGATGAGTTAGAGATACTTTGGGAACCTGGAGTCAAGGTTTTTGATGCACATATCTAAAGGAATTTCATTTTGAGGGCAATGATTATATGGGTAATCAATGATTTCCCAGCATATGGTGACTTGTCTGGTTGGAGCACTAAGGGAAGAAAGTTTTAGGGTGTCCTTATTGTAATGTGGAGACTTCATCAAAATTGTCAGAGTTTGGGAAAAAATAATGCAATGGTTTCCATGACATTTTCTTCCTATGAATCATCCCTATAGGCGTGACAAGAATTTTTTTAAAGGTGAACATGATTTCTGCCCACCACTTAAGCCACTATCACGTGGAGATATACTAAGGCAATTTGAAGGATATCAAAATGTCACACTTGGAAAAACCAATAAGCATAAGAGGACTGGAGATCAGTTTCTACCATTACCACATGGTTGGAATAAGATCAACATCTTCTTTTGACTTCCTTCTTGGAAGTATTTCTTGGTTAGACACAATTTGGACGTCATCTTTTTCAACAAACTTTTCTCAGATGATATTTATGTTGAAAAATTCAAGGTCTTGGATCAAGAAACTGTTGTCACACTTTGCCAATTGGAGAAAATATTTCCTCCTTTCTTCACCATTATGGCGCATTTGCCAATCCATTTAGCTTATGAAGCTAGGATTGCTGGATCTATTCGGTATAGGTGGATGTACCTAATAGAGAGGTACTTGAAGAAACTAAAGAAGTATGTAAGAAATAAAGCTAAGCCTATAGGGTCTATTAATAAAGGTTATTTGGTTGAAGAAAGTTTGACATTTTGTGCTAGGTACTTACCCAATTTTGAGACGAAACTCAACCACACTCCCCGTAATGTTGATGGATCTCCAATTAGAGTGGGGTGTCAAGGAATTTTGACGTTCACACTTTAGAACAAGCTCATCGCTATGTCCTTTTCAACAAAGACGAATTTCACATTTTAGAAGGTAAAACTTATATCATTTAGTTATTGGTATATCATGTTGAATTGTTTTATATAAACTTGGCATTTTATAAAAAAATACTGAGCACATGTGTTTTCTTCAAGAAATGGAACCAACATTGCACCATGAAATTTAGAAATGAAACATGCAAGAGAGTTTTCTAAGTGATTGAAAGAGCATGTAAGTATTTTAATAAAAGTTTAAGTTTTCTTTTTTTAAATAGTGGATCTTATCTTAATGTTTTAGTTTTTAATAGGTAATGCATATGCTAGAGAATAGGTCAAAAAATATTAGTAAGGAGTTGAGATGGTCCATGACCCTTCTACTGAGGGAATGTCTTATGAAGGCTTTTTAGTCAATGGATATGGTTTTCATGCAAAGCATATTGAATCTACATGTAGTTCACAAAATAGTGGACTGTACTTGTCTACGGACACATCAAGTTATTCAAGTGGTAGAGATTGAAACATTATTAATTCTCAAGTCACACATTATGGATACTTAGAGGAGGTTATTAAGCTAACTTATGGTCTAAGAATAAAAGTTCTATCATTTAGATGTTCTTGGTATGATGAAAGCACTTCTAATGGATTGTGAATTGATGAATATGGATTCACACAAAACAACACTTCTATGATAAAACAAAAAGAGGAACCCTTTATCTTGGCTTCTCGGGCATTGCAATGCTTTTATGTGAAGGATCCAAATGATGATGATTGGTGTACAATGCTCAAGCATCCTCCTAGAGATTTTTCTGAAGTACCTCTTATGGGGTAATTGTTTGACTAGTCTGCAAGTTCAATTTACTAAAAATGGCATAACGAATGATGTCTCTTGGATGAGGAGTGACATTTCAAGATCTTTTGTTGATACAAGCAATAACAAAAAAATATGATGGGGCTTTTAGGGCTATTTATTTATTAGAATAGATTTCAATATGTATGTTAGCAGTACATCATGTGTTTTGTAGTTTTCTTGCACACACACACACACACACACACGCACACACACACACACACACACACATATATATATATATATATATATATATATATATATATATTACATCATCTATTTCAGTACTTTCATGTATTTATAAAAAAACACAGTACATCATCTATTTCATCACTTGCATGCATAGTTTGAAAGTTACTGTGGTAGTTTGTTTTCTAGTTTCTCTTATTTTGTCAAACAAAACAACATAATGGGATTCCTACATGTTAACAATACCTATCGAATTTGTTTACACTAATATTTGAAAAAAGTTGGTCATCATCGATTATATTATACTATTATTTAAAGGATGACAGGAAGAAGAATCACTAGAGCCACAAGTAACATCCCACCAAACCAACCTTCTTTGTCCCGTCCTCTGCTGTTGAGCAATCACATGATGTCATAGATGAAGAAAACTTTGAGAATGAATAGGAGAACAAAATGTTTGGATGGTGGCTTGCAAGAGAGAAAATTCTACTTCCTAAGACTGGGGAGCCACGTCACAAGGTCCAATGGGATTCTAATGGAAGTGTATTATATGAAAATGGTGCCAAACTGAATCAGTATTGCCATATGTTAGCAAGAAAACCACAAATGTGGCATCTAGACTTGAAGCGGAGCAAATAGCCACAAAAAGAATTTGCAGACAGAAAGTCATTCATTGAGGCATTCTTCTTCATTGGGTCATTATATTTTGTGTAATTATTATTGCGGTAATCTTCTTCATTGGGTACTTGTATTTTGTGTACTTCTTATTGAAAAAGTAAAATTTTTATTTATTTCAGAAGTACTTTGTTTTAGGTAATCATCCCAATGCATGGAATCACATTGATGAACATATTAACAAAAAAAATCAATGTGTAGGGAACATGTAAAAAAGGATTACTATGAAAGTTACAAGACTGACCCAGAATTAATGACGAAGAAAGTTGAGAAACATGCATCAATAGATATAGAACAATTCAAAAATCTTGTAAATTAATGGGAACTAAAACTTCCAAAGTATAGTCTTTTGAATTTGATACTTTATTTTTGGATTTACTTGTCTATTTCATATAATTATTTATTCATTTTTTAGAAAATTTCTAAGATCAACAAGGCAAATAGAGAAAAAAAGGTGATGAATCACACTACATGGTCTAAACCATGGAGTTGCTACCGGGAAGAAATGGTATTTTGTTAACTTTATTTTATGAACAGCCCTAAATTTTTAATGTGGACACCAAACTATTTAACAATCATGTATAGGTCAGTGAAGAACAATTCAAATGAGGTATTCAATATTCTATGAACAATGCTCTTTCCTATACCATCTTTTAGTAGATTGTGTTTTGTCTACCATGTATATGAAGACCTCTATTCCATTGTAAATTTACAAGAACAAGACTTGATTTCTCATTGGAGAATTTGGTTGTATAATCATATTAGGAAGATTAAGCACTTTATAAATCTATATTAAATTTAGGTGTAGTTACCGTCATCATCTCTATGATACAGATGAAAAGTTATCTTATATTTTTTCCCATTTATATTGGCAGGGTAGATTTGCTTTTCAAGATGGATTTAGATCCTCAATGGACCTTATTTCACACTAGAATCAAATCATAAGGGTACATTCCTTTTTTTACTATGATTTATGTATTTATCAGCCTTTCAAATTATGTTGATATTGTTTTTTTGTTATTTTTAGGAGCAATGTGGAGCTAACTGTGAGAGGGATGATAGTCATGAAGAGAACCACATCACTTGATGGAATCTAAAGACATTATAGATCTTAGGAGTTTCAGACATGATGTGTTAATTGTTATCAATATCAAAATTTATATATTTTTTGTTCTACTAACATTGACCATGCAATGTATGGATGATATTTTGGTTCAAAAATATTGATTTTGGTGATTCGACATTATTGTGTAAACTTTTAGTGTGTGTATGTTGGTATGATGTCATTTGAATATTTATAAATATTGCTTGTGATTTCAAATTTAAAAATTTACATTGAAAAATTGATATTTGTTAGAATAACTACATAAAAATTAAATTAAATTAAATTAATAATATCTATTGTCTCTAATAAATATATTGGTAAAGGTTTTTAGTCCCACAAAAAATATAGTGATGAAGAACAAATCGTCCATCAAAATTGTATTGATGAGAACCATATAGCCCCTAAAAATAACATTAATGAAGGAATTAGCCCCTCAAAAATATAATTGTCAGTACTATCAAGTCCCACAAAATTGTATTTAAGAGAATTAAACAAGCCCTAAATAATGTATTTATGAAGGATAAATAGGCCCTCAATAAAACATTTGTGAGGGTCACCTAGTCCGTGATAATTTTATTTTTTAGGGCCACTGGTGTTTGTCATAGGGGTTCTCTTCATAGACTATTTGTGAGGGACATGCCCACAACTGTCCCTATTTGTGAGGGCTTGCAGAGAGGAGTTTGTCATAGGATTGGACTATAAAGAAAGACTATTTTTTTATAGTGAACAAAGGTAAAGTGATAGGTGAGGGTGATGTAGGTAATTCACTATGCATCAAGAATGTTCTTCTTATGGATGGCCTACATCACAATTTAATTAGTGTTAGTCAATTGTATGACAATGTCTATCTTGTTCTTTTTTACCTCACTGAATGCTTACTTATAGATTCCCTCTCCTAGAATGTTATAGATAAGGGAACTAGAAATGGTTATCTCTATGTTATTCTTCTTGAATCTGTTAAGCCTATTTTTGGTAGATGTCTTGTTGCCAATTTGAATGATATTTTTTTGTGGCACCGTAGGTTTGGTCATGTAAATATGCATCTATTGAAGAAGTTGATAAAAAAGAATTTGGTTAAGGGACTTCTTAAATTATATTTTGAAAAGGATGAGGAATACCAACCTTGTGCCAAGGAAAGCAAACTAAGTCCTTCTTTAAATCTAAAGGAGTCCTTAGTACCAAAGAGTTCTTGAAATTCTTCACATTGATCTTTTTGGAGCAATGAGAATGCAATCGCTTCATGGTAGCAAGTATTGTTTTGTGATTTTCGATGACTTTTTCCGCTATACTTGGACTTTCTTTCTCATTTCAAAAAGTGTCAATCTTGATGTTTTCTCAGCTTTTTGTTAACGAGTTGAAAATGAAGATTCTTTTCGGGTTATCTCTATTCGTAGTGACCATGGGCGAGAATTTGAGAATGACTTGTTTGAATGGTTTTGTGAAGAATGTGGGTATGCACATAACTTTTCTTCACCTCGAATGCCTCAACAAAATGGGGTTGTAGAGAGAAAGAATAGGTCGCAACAGGAAATGGCTCAGACTATGCTTCTAGAGTATGATACTCCAAAGAGGATTTGGGCCAAAGCCGTTAGTACTTGATGTTATGTGCAAAACTGGGTTTCCCCTATACCATCTTTGAAGAAAACCCCCTATGAGATATGGTTTGGTTGAAAGTCTTCCATTGATTTCTTTCATGTTTTTTGTTGTCCTTGTTTTGTTTTAAACACCAAGGATTCCCTCGACAAGTTTGATTCAAAATCTTATAAGGCTTTCTTTCTTGACTATAGCACTACAAGCAAGGCTTATAGAGTGCTTAACATTGAATTGTCTAAAGTAGAAGAATATATTAATGTTAAATTCGTTGAAACCAACCCCTAAATTTCCAAGAATATTGTTAATGATGAATGTTGTAGATGAGGTGATCCCTCACTTGAAAGATCTCAACATTGTTGATAAAGGAAAAGAGGTTCTAGTTTATGAAGAAGAGAAAGAAGAAGAAAAGAAGGATCCAACTCCCCACATTGCAAAGCATCATCCTAAAGAGCTCATTATAGGTAATCCTTTTGAAAGGATGAGGATGCAGGCTGCATTCAACAAAGAACAAACTGACAACGCCTTCATCTCATAACTTGAGCTAAAGAATGTCAAAGAAGCTCTCAAAGATTATGAATGGATCCTAGACATGCTAGAAGAGTTAGAGCAGTTCGAGAAGAACAAGGTGTGGACCTTAGTGCCAAGACCTAGTGATATAAAGATCATTGGAACCAAGTGGGTCTACCACAACAATCTTGATGAAAGTGGGAAAGTAGTAAGGAGCAAAGCAAGGTTAGTAGCTCAACATTACAACCAACAAGAATGTATTGATTTTGAAGAAACTTATGCACCTATTTCTTGACTTGAATCTATTAGAATGCTACTTTATTTTGCTAGTTATAAGAATTTCCTACTTCATCAACTGGATGTTAAAAGTGCAATTTGGAATGGTACAATTGAGGAGGAAGTTTATGTTGCTCAACCTCCCGACTCTAAAAATGATAAATTTCCTAACCATGTTTATTTGTTACAAAAATCTCTCTATGGAATCAAAGAAGCCCCTAGAGCTTGGTATGATAAACTTAATTACTTTTTTCTAAACAATTGCTATATAATGGGCAAAATCTATTCTACCTTATTTCTAAAACACACTTCTAGAAATTTCTTGATCATTCAAATTTATGTTGATGATATTATTTTTAGTAAACTGATCTTGATCTTTGCAAGGAGTTTAGAACTCTTATGTAGAGTGAGTTTGAGATGAGCATGACGGGGGAGCTTATTTTCTTCCTCAACTTCCAAATCAAGCAAACCAAGGAAGGTAACTTCATCAGCCAAGGCAAGTACACCAGTGAACTTTTTAAGCACTTTGGAATGGAGAACATGAAGCCGATGGACACCCCCATGTCAAACACCACCAAGATTGACAAAGATGAAGAAGGTGAGAAAGTGGATGAGAAGCTCCATAGAGGTATGATTGGAAGTTTACATTATTTAACTACCTCTAGACCTGAAATAATGTTTAGTGTTGGCTTGTGTGCTCACTTTCAATCAAGTCCAAGAAAATCACATCTCATAGAAGTTAAGAGGATTTTGAGGTATCTAGTCAAAACTCAAAATTTTGGACTATGGTATCCCAAGTCAAGGGACTTTACTCTTCCTGCCATAGTGATGTTGATTATGAGGTTGTTTGATTGATAGAAAGTGCACAAGTGGCACTTACTTCTTCTTAGGGCCATGCCTAGTTTCTTGGTTCTCTAAGAAACAAAGCACGGTGGCTCTTTCAACTACTGAGGCTGGGTACATTACAACTAGGATTTGTTATGCCCAAGTCCTATGGATGAAGCAAATGCTCTAAGACGTTAACATTCATTTTGATTCTTCTCCTATCTATTGTGACAATACTAGTACAATTACTTTGTCTTATAATCCTATATTGCATAGTAGAGCTAAACATATATAGGTCCTTCATCATTTTCTTCATGACCACATTGCCAAGAAGGATATCTATATCATGCGTGTGGACACAAAGAATCATCTTGCAGACATTTTCACTAAACCTCTAGCTAGAGTGCAATTTACATTCATTAGATCAAAACTGCTTATAACTTCTCTTGATGATATTGACATGCAATCTAGCTAGATGTTATGGTACCTATATGTTTCTTGCTAAATTTCGATCATCTCTTAGCTGAAAGTGCTATATTTGACATGATTTCATGCCTTGTTTTGCTTGTTTTTGGTTATTTTTCACAAACAAATGTTTTATCGCAAAATAATAGCCAATGATGAGTGAAATGTGCCTCAATATGTTTAAAATACATGATAGGATAGAAAAATAAATTTTTATAAAACTCTAGAGGTTTATAATTAAATTTTCTATGTTTTGGATAGGCTGACCAATCGGTCGAGTTTGATCTGCTATAACTCACCAATCCCTGGCTGAGGACAAAGCTGAAATACCAGACTAGTCGAGTTTCCCAATCTTAGAGATTGACTAACAACGACACTGGACCAAATTATAAAGGGTATCAATAAACTTTTCTCCCTCTCAACTAGAGAAAAGCCAACCGAAATCCCTTCTCTAGAGCTCTTCCTCCAACCCTAGGCTAAACCATCCCTTCCTACACCCTTCCTAGCCCTAGATTAACCTTCCTTGCCTCTCTAACTTTGATCTAGGTGGTTTTGCAACCTACCTTATTCGTTTCCTCTCTCATTTGGTGGTTATCTTCTTTATCTCTGACCTCATGACCTTCAACCATAGGAAGAGACCCACCCCAGCTGGACTAACCTTTGCACCAACTACTGGTACATTTCCTTCAATGGTACCTCTTTCATCTCAACTCAAGCCTTGAATAGGTACAAGGAACTCCTTCCTAGTACTCCCTTTCCATTTCGAGCCTTGTTTGAACCTCATTTTGCAACGAGTGAGGTGATCAAAGCGGTTGTCGGGGTGTTCAAAGAACATCACCTTAGTATTCTGTGTGTAGAGCATTCATACTTTGCAAATGATATGTCAAGCACAAAGGTGGTCCATGAATTCTATGCCAATATGACATGGAACACAACACCCATGTGCCACCACCTAATACCCATGTTGTTTTGACTTCAATGATCTCTGGTATGAACATAACAATCTCAAAGGATTCTTTGAATACCTATTTCTCTAGTACTAATGCCATTGCTTCTTGGGTGACTTCCTATCCTTCTTACCATGACCTTTTAGACCCTTAAGGTTTTTACAAGAGCTTTTATCCCCCACTTACCCTTCCTAACATCCATAAGTTCCTAAAAAAAATAGACATCCCATATAGGAAGAAGTCAACCCTACCCCCTCTTCCCTTGATATCAAGGCAAGACTCATTGCCTTAGTGGTCAATTGCAATATCCATCCCAAGAGGAATCAAACAGAGATTGTAGAGAACATGATGGTGATCATGTATTGTCTCTTGAATGATATTGGAGTTAAGTGGGACCATTACATTCTAGATCATATGACATGCCTTGACTTTGGGAAGAATACCACTGGCACCCATCTCCCATACACTAATCTAATATGTAGTGTGTTTACTCACCATAATGAAAATCTCTCATTCATGACCTTGGATACAAACCAAGTCGCAGAGGGGTTTGCATTAGTGAGACAACCATCAAGAAGACATTTCTACCTACCTCTTCTTCCACTACACCAGGTGCCTCTACCTCCAACTAGGACCCACCATCACCACCACCACCTGGACTTAATCACACTTCATTTTTTATATCCAGTGAAGCCCTCATGGGATATATGATACATCGACAGATGTATAACCTTAAAGTTCAAGATCATCTCCACCAGGGCCTCTGCTAGATCTTGTCTCATATGAACTTGTCCTGTAGCCAACCCTACCCACCCTACCAGGCTTAATAAAGATCTGACTATGCCTCCTATGCCTACAATTAGTTCTACCCTAACCCTCCTATTTCTTTAGCTGCACCCCTTATTGTTGTTGATGGTGGACCTGCCCCTGCCCCTGGTGCTCTTCCTCTTCTAGCTCTTCCTATTGGTCCCACTACCTCCATGCTTACTAGATATGATGGAGTGTCGACTCCCACCTTTCCACAAGAAAATGCATTACATGCATGTGGCATGTACTGGGTTGAGCAGAATGCTAGATGGCCTAGTAGTCATGCTTTTGGACCTCCTACTGATGAGGAGATGCCTGACCAAGATGCTAAGTAAGAAGCTGGAGATGCCGATGGCTCTAATGCTGGTGATGATGGATTTTCTGATGGTGGTGATGGTGAGGCTATAGTTGTTTCCAATGTTAAACCATCTGATGATGACAAGGACTGTCAGCCCGAGTATGATGATGATGAGGACATACTTGATGTAGTAGATGCTGTAGATGTTTAGTTCTGTAGTCTATTAAAGTGATCACATATATATCTTTTTGTAGGCTATCACATATTAGACATTTAGGCATTGTATCTGAGGCATATAATTTTATCATCTCATCATTTTTCATTGGTTTGTAGTTATTTTTTTTTTAGGAGGACATGTTTGGTATTGTAATCTTAATCTTATTTACCTTAACTCTTTGGTTGACTATATCTTATTGGTTTGATATCCCTTATTTTGATTATGACTTTGATTTCTTGTTTCTCTCTATTTTGTATATGTTTTGATGCATGTTTTGTGTGGTTGCTTGACAAGAAAGGTGTTCCTTCTTGCATGATATATGTCAGCATTGTATCAACATTCTTTCTAGATGTTGATAGAGAAGTTGATTAATGTTGCCAAAACAAAGGGAGGGATGCATTACCTTCTGTAAGGTTTCAAAGAACAATTTGGGATACATGCCGATACACGATATGGAAGTTGGTGCACTAAACAAGAAGATATCTTTGTCAACAATTGCAAGAAAGGCATGGTTATGTTCTTTGACACATTATGAAATAAGACAGGCCCACATCACTTCAATAGGAGGATGTACAGTTGGAAGTATCTCAGTTGGCGGGATCGTGGACATGACTACAAGTCAGGACAACACCACTACAATAGATCAAAGGTATACAAGTGGATGGTACCATAATGTAGGATGTCATATCAGAGCAGCGGGAAGCGTGATGGCTTCCATAGGTCAGGTGACAAGACCATGTGCATCTACCACCAAATAATGATTCCAGGAACTGATGATTTGAGTGAGTTCAAATTTGGGGAGACTCATTTGCAACACATATGATGTGTCTGGTAAATACACATATATATCATAAGTTTAAGAACATGCAATTGCATCCAAGTGTGAAGTAGGGTATGACACATGTATGATCAAGTGTGCTTTACGACAACAGTTTCTAGAAAAGCTTAGACATGACACCTTGTGAAGCTGCATAGGGAAAGAGATACAACACGTAGTGATTCAACAACATGTGGAAACAATTCATGACATGCAACTAGAGTTCCAATTTAGAGTTACTAATAGAGTTTCACATGTTGCACAACAATTTTCTATGTTCCAGGATGAGGAAGTTTCACCCTAAGTATAAGTCAAGAGATACAAACATGGAGTGAAGTTGATTGAGGACATTTCTTATGTGGAGGTTTCTTTGTTCCTAAGATGACACATACATAAGTTGAGGGAGAAGAAAACATGGTTTCTATGAGAGTGTTGTGATATCACCTTGGAATGGAAGTGACCATGTTGAGGTTAGTGGATGTGGTGCATAGGATGTACCCATCTTTGTTGCCTTGGATTTTGGGGGCAAAATCCATGTTAGGGGTTTATGGTTGTAAGAACCATGACCTTGATTTTTGGTTGAACATGCTTTCTTACCTTAATTGGATTCTTAAAACATTAATATAACCTAATATGTACTTTGATATCATGTGATAAAACTAAGTTTCAAGTTTATTCCAGTTTGGACAGTGTTTGAGCAAGTTATGCATTTATATGCTTGTTTTGGACTTTTATGCAATTTTCCCATATCCAGGGTTTTTATTGTAATGTGTCACATGGTTGTTGTTATTCATATGTTTTATTATCACTGTTGAGTTATTTGTGACTTGGGGCACCTTGATGCACCTTGTTTTGGCGGTGATATCTATCTTGGGTTGAGTTAGGGTTTCCCTCACATAGATGAGTTACCTTGGAGGCTAGAACTCGATGGATCTCCTTGTTTGGTGGAATCTGATGGTGTTGGGATCCGAGGGTGGTTCCTTGAGGTGTGAGGGTCTATGGTTTCCCCTCTTGAAGCTCCTTGGATTGATGGTTCACCAAGAGTGGTGTTAAACGATGGTTGAGCTAGGGTTTTCACCCTTGTGACCAAAGGGTCAAGATCCCGATGGTTCCCCCACTTTTGGAGGTCAATGGATGACCTAGGAATCAAGATTTGATGTTCCTCCTAACTCCCATAATCAATAGATCTTCTGGTTTGCATGGATGTGATGCTTTTGACCATGGACACATGGCAAACATGGCTGGACACCTTAACCTTCTCTCCTCTCTCACCCATAGCCTTATATACCTCTCACCTTCCACCTAAACAACCCATTTATGCTCTCCCTTTTTCTTCTTGTCACTTGTATGTCATCCCCCTTTCTTCGTGGAGAACAAGGATCTCAAGGTTGAAGAAGGTGGCCGATCTAGCTTGCATGTGACTTGGGGTTTTGGATCTACCCTTGTTGAGGTCGAGTGGAGATCCCTTACTTTGTTCCTTTACCTAGGTAAATGAGGTCTCCCTCTCTTCCTTAATTTTTATTACTATTCAACCCTCCTCTCTCTTCTTCTAGGCTAGATCCATGGTGCAGTGTGCTAGATCCTGAAGATGACTCCCTTCTTGCTTCCTTGACCTAAGGTTTGCTTCCTTTTTGGAGAAGGAGCTAGCTTGGCCCAGTGGAGTGCTCAAGCTAGGGTTTCTCTCCTCCTTCCCTTGAGCTAACTTGATATTTGGAGCTTCTTATCCAACCTATAGGCAATTTATATAACTTTCTCCACCTTTATTTCTTACTACTAGCTTGCATGTACATGATCTTGCTCTAAAAGGAGGTTCTAAGTGGAAAGATGCTATCTTTGCCTAGAGTTGTGCTTATATGGTAGTTGTTTAGTAGTTTATCTCCTTGGATGAATCCTAAATCTTGTTCTCGAACCTTTCTTGGTAGAGGAAGCTCTATACCTTGCTTGCATGTCACAAATGATGTCTTTACTCTCTCAAATGATGGCTCTCTCCTAGGGTTTTGAGTTGTTTTCCTTTCTTTAGATGCAACTTGATGGTTTTGTGTGTGGTTCTATTTTGGTTGACCTTTTTGTGCCAACCGATGGTTTTTTCATAGCTTATGTTTTGGACTCTCTTGTGCTCAAGAAATGATGGTCTTATTGCCCCTTTAAGTGTCACACCCAATGATTTTCTTTCCCCTCAAATGCGATGGTTTTTACTTAGAGTTTGAAGCTTGTTTCACCACACGTTGACTAAACTTGATGGTCATTCTGGGTTCAAACTTGATGGCTCTTCTGAATCCTCAACCAATGAATTCTTAGATTCTATGGTCATCATCCAATGGCTCCATTAGACCATCAACCGATGGTGGTTCTAACTCCTAACTTGATATTTTCTCTGACCAATGGTCCTCAAACGATGGTTGCACTGGTTCCTAAGGTCGATGGTGTCAACCAATGGTCCTTTTGGTTTCATGATCTGATGGTGGACCTACAGTCCACAAACGATGGTGGATCTGGAGTCCACAACTGATGGATCTTCTAATGTTAATCAAATGATGGTGTTTCTGGGTCTAACAACCGATGGCCTTTCTAGGTCATGTTTGTTGACCTGAGAGTTACACATCATCCATATTTTGATAATGACTTAACCATTCCATTCATATGTATCTAATATGTCTATTTGATATTGATTTCAAGAATTAGGAACATGAAAAGGATCATTTCCATCAAGCCCTAGCTTGATCAAGTTCGAGTCAAATGCAATGCAAATGCACTTTTTTGGAAAACACCCTAAAACCCTTAGGATGATTTTTGTAATCATATGTATTGATGTAATGACTTGTAACTAAAATGAGAAAAAATGATGAGCCCCAAAATCGAACATTTAATCACTCTAATCACATTTTCTAAAATACTTCACAGGGTGTTCTTTTAGTCTAGTTTCCCCTGTGAAAAACTCGATCGATCCCCTTGATGGATATTGAGAAAATTTAGGTTTGATTGAGTCTACCATACACACAATTTGATCGATCCCTACACTAAGAAAAACTAATTTAAGCGTTTGCTCAAGTTTCATCTAGGATACACTCGACCAATGCTTTAAATTAGCTTTATCACACAGTGTAATCAATCGAAATTCTAGCCATTAGAGTGTTGCAAAACTCAAAATTATATCCCTTAAAACCCTCAAAATGGCTAGACAACTTTCCTTAGTGCTCCTACCCTCTAGCGGACACCCCAACTATAAATAGGACCTCTTGAAGTTCATTTCAAGGTTGCTCCTTCATGCTATTCAAGCTCCTAGATATAGTTGAGTGCATCTAGTCCACTTGAGCCCCTTTCTCTCTCTTGTTTGCAAATCAAAATGTCCATATGAGTGAGATAGGATATGTGTGAGCAAGCTACTTCATTGTAAACTTGTAAAGCCCTCAAAGCTTCCCTTTCCCCAACCCCTTTCTTAAAGATCAAGTTGGTGAAAGCTTCTACAAGGTGAAGGAGAAGGTGAAACCTTCTTCAAGCTATTCAAGAATGTGCAAAAACTTCTCCAAGGTGAAGGATGATGGTATGTATGCCCAGAGAGCCAATTATATGATGATTGTAATGGCATAACATATAAAATATTTTATTAATAAAAAAGGCAAGCTTCCAATTTATTTTGTATATTCAATTATGAGATAATGAATAACATAATAAATGTCTATAGAATATTATTACTCAATGACGTATGTCTTCAAGTATTAGACTTGGAAGAATGAGATCATACAGATGTTAAGAGTACATGCGTTCTCATTATGTCCCTCATCGGTTGTCATTGTGGAAGGTTGATAGACAACAATGACACATAAGATCATAGTGTGAGTTGGTTGATGACTGAATCTCATTGGTCATGATATGGCAATATCAAACCAAGCACACAGATACATGTTAGAGAATAGTGTATCGGATAGACCCACTGTGATACTGACACATGGATTCCATCATCATGGAAGTCATAGTCAGCTCTCACAGTGATGGTGGTGGTTGTGGTTCTTAGACCTAAAATCACTACACTCATCACATGTCGTTGGGTACATTTTGACATCATCAAATGTAGTCCTGAAACATGGGTTGTTATAACAGTGATGATTGAGTGACTTTGACGCATGGGGATTTACTGTGAGTGATAAATATGGGATTTGTCCCTCTGACAGGAGTGATATCCAAGGCCTCTTGATTAGCGAAACTGAGAGAAGTATGGCCATTCGCATGTGGGTCAAAATGTGATATTAAGCTTACATATATCTCATGCAGTCTGCTCTGGTTCAATGAACAAGATTGAATAATAATGAGGATGACTACTCCATGCCTCTAGTTCAATCTGGATATCAATGAAAAATGAACTATACAAATGTTGTAACACCATACATAGATTGTAAGTTGAAGTTGCTCCCCAACTTTCCATTCACTTGGGTAGCAATGACGTGTGACTAGGAATACTCTTTGCTTGTGATGTCATAAGCTAGTTATGGACATTCACATCCAATGTGATATGAGACCTATAGGGTCACACACATAGGAACTTATCTAGAAGAGGAGTTTGATCTTGAATGATAATTGAATTAAGTACTAAAGTGTTTACGTACTCAATTCACACAACAGATCGACAGACTGGCTGAGTGAACTGCCAAACGACCATCTCACTAAGTGAGATGGCCGTTTGGGCAGCCAGACGAGTGTCTCAAGTGTTGATACAACTATTTTGATTGTCAGGAAAATAAGAAATCGAATTGGCTTAGTTCTACCCTATGAATCAATCAGTTCAAGCTGTTGAACCGATCGACTCAACTCAAACTCACCAAACGGCCTTCTGGGTGAGTGAGACGGGCGTCTCACTTATGTGAGATGGCTTGGTTAGGATGAACAAAGGTTTTGGAGTTTTCCTGAACTTGTTTCAATTGCACATACTTGGGGTGCAAGTAAATTAATGTATGACATTAATTAGGAAACAAATTGCCAATTCATATCTAACTGGGAAAGCACAAAATGACCGTCTCTCTTATGAGATGACCACCTCGCATCCCAGACGACCGTTTCTCTTAGTGAAATGACCATCTTGCGTGCGATATGACCGTCTCACTTGGCACGACCATTTCATCGCACACAGGTTGTAAAACCTCCAGAAAAGTTGTGAAAATTCAAGATCTACTTATCCTTTCCACTCCCACTTTAGTCCCGCATTGTCTGGGGATTGGGAACCCTAACCCTAACCCCTCCTATATATACAGGGGTACTGGGGGCTTTCCAGAGCACAACTATTACACAGATAATTGAGAATCAATTGCTCTGACAATTGTTGTCCTCTCTGGTTGTGGTAACCACAAGAGCCCATGCAAGTCTGACCTGACAAGGGAGGGATATCCACGGGAGAGAAAAAATTGAGGATCATTGTTGTGGGAGTGCATTTTGGTGACTAGTAAACCAATGGGAGGGATAGATCCTTCGTGTCTATTCCTATAGGATGAAATGAGTTCTAGTTGGTCCATGTGACCTACTCTAGAGGCAGGAGTCCTTTGGCTGCTGCTAGGAGGGTAACGTCAGCTTGCAGTCCGTGGTAAGATCTAAGGAGCTGCTGCAGTAGTTGTCTGAGTCTGCTATCTATGGAGGAATAGTCAGACGAGTCCGAGTGTGACTTGGAGCTGCACAGACACTGTCTAAGATAAAGTGCACACCTACATCGATGAGGATTGTCATTGGACTTGCTCTAGGTCCAAGTATATCTTCGTGAAACCATCCTTCCCATTGCATAATTATTGACATGATCTACTGGTTAATGGGGAATATGCCAGTAATTTTTTTTCCATTGCCTATCTGATGCTTTATTTCCCTACAGCGGTATCAGAGCCACACCGATTAATTATATTTTGGGATAATCAATATGATCAGATTTTGTTTTTACCGTATTTATTTATTGCATGTGATGCAAATATTTAACCTGGTTAATGTGCACATCCGTCTAAATCACCACATAAGAACCCAGACATATATATATATATATATATATATATATATATATATATATATATATATATATATATATATATATATATATATATATATATATATATATATTACACGCGTCGCCATAAAATCATTTTTGATAATGGATGAAAGGCATGGTTATGTCCATAGCCCCAGATCTGTGTGTGCATGGTTGTGGTTATTATTCCTGTTGTTAATCGGTCTGCGTATCGATCATCTCTCTCCTTTCTACATGTAAATTAATGCTCTTCTTCCTAATTCCCCTCGAATGTAACTCGATATTTTGAAATATATAATGTAATAAGAAATAGAATAGTTTTTAATTTATGTTTTGACATGAGATGACGATCTGCACAAAGGCAAAATGACCAACTCGTGAGATGACCCAATCAACTGGAGGACTGAGGAGGCCAGATGATAGGAGGATGAACCGTTTGACTAGTGGCCCAATCTACCAGCTGGAGGTGTATAGATGCTACTTGGACCTGAGAACCAGACAACCATTTCAGAAGAGCCTAACTGAGTGACCAAGAGGCGAGCCGACCGGTTCAAGAGTTGAACCGATCAACCCGGATTGGCTCAAACACAGATAATCACCAACAATAGGTTGTATATGATGTGGACCATAGGTGGTATTAATTACTTATGGCTCCAAATAATTACATTAGTATGGCCGTAAACATCACTTGTGTGTTTTATATATTACATGTTCTCATTTGTGGTTATAGCATGTATATAATATGTATTATATATGTGGTGATTGGATAAAGTATATATATTTATACATACAAGCTACCTCAAATATAATATCAAGTTTTAGATGCTTTCCAAAAGTGGCCCACATGAAAAGCTTGATTGACCAAGCATAGGTTCCTCCTCTTCGGGGTGCGCCGTCTATCTCGTGGAAGTGTGATGGTAATAATGTAGGTTCTGCCTCTGGGGGGTTCATTATTATCATGTCGACTTTTGGGCCAGGCTTGATTAGTTATTCTCAGAGAGTCTGGGCCCAGAGGAATGCTAATGATCATGGCAAGGAGTTGCGCATATCATCTATCCAAGAGTTGCATATGATGCAATTGGCATGATTGCCTACCTTGATAATTGACTGTGGACGCTGGTGTAGGTCGAGTAGCAGTTGAATTATTTTGAATCTTGGCCCACTAGAATATTGTACGCTACAATATTCTGAATTGATATTGAGGGCTATCAATTCAAATAAAATAGTGGGAGTGGTAGTTAATTATAGACCTAATTAATATCATCATTTTATGAAATCAAACAAAAAAAATATTTTGAAAAGGTTGCAATATTTCTTTGTAGAATCAAATGTCAAACACAAAACACATTCAAATTGTGATTAGTCCTTTAGAAGGACAAAATGAGATAAAGTTCCACGACTTTGAGAAATGTTCTCATCAATGAGTGAAAGCTCTATGTCATTGATAAACCAATGCCAGAGGAACCCGCTCCAAGTGTGCCTAAGGCTAAATGGATGCTTATTGGAAGCATGCCAATGATGCCATATACATTTAAATATCTAATGCTCTGTTGTATGAACTATGAGTTTCATGAACAACATGAATATTCTCGAGATGGTAACTCATCTTAAGAATCATGTAAAGCATAAAAGGTATAATGTCTCCTGAGTGCTAATCGAGTGCAAACTAACAAAGGGAGGTTTATTAGAACCCCATGTGTTCAATCTGATTGGACATGTGGAATAACTGGGATTTCTCTTAGGTCAAGAGTTTACCATGAATATGATTATGCAAGCATTGCATGAATCATATAGTCAGTTTATTACATGCTTGGCATGTTGATGTTAAGACAAGGAATAACAAGGACAAATCCATGATGGTGATAAATGAAAGTGAGTCCTAGGGCAAAAGCAAATCTAGGAAGTGTTTTGAGAATAAGATGAAGCCCAAGTATTCTGCACTCAATATATGTAGAAGGGTAAGTGTAAAAGGAATCTATCTTTTTCACTTAAAGGATGAAATACCACCATTGTCACTTTTCTAGACATTGGAAAGAACTATACTCCTTATAGAGGATCTCAAGAAGATGGATATATAGATTTCTACTTTAGTACCTGAGAAGAAGTAATCTAGAACAATATGGAGCAAGGGTAGCTACCAATATAGTTAAAGTTTGTCATTCATGGGCACATAATAGAATTAGTGAATTGATATTGTGTACTTACCAAACATCATAGGTTTTGTATGCCAAGAATATTACAATCTTGTATGATGATGCCCTATGTCTCATAAACTATACTTGATAGTTGTAAAGACAAATGTGTATGACACATATATTGAATGACTTGATAACTCAAAAACTGAATACCTATAGCATTGTCATCTACAACGCATAAATGAGAAATGCATTTCTAGAATCCATATGATGGTTATCTAGACTCTTTTGGTTATTGAACCAATAGATACATGCATGTCTTATTTGTCATGCAATATGACAAGAGTATCTTTACTAGATGTAGTGGGAGATCAACTATTCCATTAGGACTAGTACACACTGATGTACATAGACCTTGTTGGATGAATGTCGAAGGTAGTTACAAGTATCTCATTATATTTACTGATACGATCAGTAGATATTGAAATTTGTATTTAATGAAATACAAGTTTGGATCTCTTGAAATGTTCAAGGAGATCATAAATGAAGTATGTAACTAAATTGGTAAAAGTATTAAGATACCTCGATATGATCAATGTTGAAATACATAAACTAAGAGTTTGAGGACCTTCTGGGGGATCATGATAGTGTACCATAATGAACTCCACCTGAAACATATTAATGTGTCAGAAAGAAGGTATCAAACCCTATTAAGTCATGATGAGAGTATCAATAAAATCTAGCTCATCTTACAATTTGTTTTGGGCACATGCTTGAACACTAAACAATGTACCGTCCAAAATAGTTCAAAAGACACCATATGATATATGGCATGGGAAGTGTCCCTATGTGTCTTTCATAGTGATTAGGATTAAAAGATTGTATAAGAAAATAGTTTCTTAAAGGGATTTATCTACAAATTACATGAATGTTATCTTATTGGATACTACTTATATTCTTGCCTAACAACAAAGTGTTTGTTGGCTAAATTCCTAAAGGGAACTTAGTTCCAAAGGAATCACTGGGAGTAAAAGTAGAACTCAAAATATTCGAGACAAACAAGAAAACATTGAACCTAAAGAGGTACAACAAGGAACAAGGAGAATCACAAACTGTTGTGGAATCTCGTAGTTCCTTATGTAAACGCAGAACTCATAGTTTTAGTAGACGCCTTGAGTTTGAAAGATTATGATATATTATAACTCAATATGGTGGTAAGTTGATCACAACGATGAGTCAACTACCTATTTAGAAACTATTGAGGAACCAAATTCTGAAAAATGGCTTGAGGCCATGAGATCTATGATGGACTCCATGTAAACCAACAAGGTATGACTTTGGTGGATCCACCTGAAGGAGTAAAACCCATAGGGTGCATTTGGGTCTTTGTAAGAAGGCCAACATGGAAGGGTAGATTGGTTGCAAAGAGTTTCAAACTAGTTAAAATTATTGAATGTGATGAAGCCTTTCACCAGTTACCATGGTTAAATCCATCTAGATCATGCTTGCCATTGTAGCTTATTATGACTGTGAGATTTGGCATATGGATGTTAAAACTACATTCCTTAATTGGAATAATTAAGAGGATGTGTATGTGACACAACCTAAGGGTTATATCTATCCATTAATGCAAATAAAGTCTATAAGCTACAAAGGTCAATCCGAGGATTGAAGCAAGCATCTCAGAGTTGGAATCTTCAATTTGACAAGACAGTCAAAGGGCTTGACTTGAGTCAGAATGAAGATAGAATCTGTGATTACAAAATATTTAGTGGGAGCATATTGATATTCCACATAATGATGCACAATAACATCCTTATCCTATAAATAATAAAACTTTACAAGGAAAGTACCTTCTATATGACAGATTTAGGTGAAGCATCCTACGTGATAGGGATCAAGGTCTATAGAGATAGATCTGGAAAGCTTTTTGACCTAAGTAAAAGCACATACATTGGTAAGATTTTGAAGGGATCAACATGTAAGACTCAATGAGAGAAAACTTGTCCATATTCCATGGAGTTAGTCTTTCAAGAGCCTAGTGTCCTAGTTATTATGAAGAACATGGACACATGGATAGATGTCATTGGATCTATGTTGAATGCAATATAATGTACTTATCCCGTTATCTCATATGTATTGGACATGACGAGAACATATCTAGTAATATTGTATGTATTGGACATGATGAGAGGGTATATGTTAGATACCAGTGAGAGTCACTAGAATACCATAATGAACATCCTTATGTGCTTGTGAAACACTTAAAGGATTGATTACTTGGTTATGGTAATAAGGAAGAGTTGGATGTAAAGGGTTACACCCATGCAAGCTTCTAGATTGACAACATGATCACAATAGTGTTTGACATTAAATGAGAATTGTAAGATAGAAAGGGTTCTGAGCTAATGGTAGTTGTCCTAATCTACAAAAGAAGTTGAGTATCTCTATGTTATAAGAACAACAGAGGATAATGTATGGATTAAGAAGTTCATATGGGTGAACTTATGTGAGGTTCCAAACCATTGATGACATAGTAGAAATACTAATGACAACAATGGAGCTACTAGTTAGGTTGGGAATCTCAGATAGCATACTATGACACTTCCATCTCATACGAGTAGTCATACAATGAAGAGATGTGAAAATGGCAAAATACCAACTTCAGGCAAACATTGTTAAACCCGCTATAAAAGCACTTGCGCAACGAAGCATGAAGACATGTTAGGTCACTCAGGATGAGATCTGTGGGTGATTGGCTCTAAGTGCAAGTGGGAGTCTGTTGGTATGTATGCCCAGAGAGCCAATCATATGATGATTGCAATGGCATAACATATAAATGATTTGATTAATAACAAAGGAAAGCTTCCAAATTATTTTGTATATTCAATTATGAGATAATGAATAACATAATAAATGTCTAGAGAATACTATTACTCGATGACATATGTATTCAAGTATTAGACTTGGAAGAATGAGATCATACAAATGTTAAGAGTACATATGTTCTCATTATGTCCCTCATTGGTTGTCATTGTGGAAGGTTGATAGACAACAATGACACATAAGATCATAGTGTGAGTTGGTTGATGACTGAATCTCATTGGTCATGATATGGCAATATCAAACCAATCACACAGATACATGTTAGAGAATTGTGTATCAGACAGACCCACAGTGAGACTAACACATGGACACCATCTTCATGGAATTCATAGTCAGCTCTCACAGTGATGGTGGTGGGTGTGGTTCTTAGACCTAAAATCACTACACTCATTACATGTCATTGGGTACATTTTGACATCATCAAACGCAATCCTGAAACATGGGTTGTTATAACGGTGATGATTGGGTGACTTTGACACATTGGGATTGACTGTGAGTGATAGATATGAGATTTGTCCCTCTAACAGGAGTATGATATCCAAAGCCTCTTGATTAGCGAGATTGAGAAAAGTATGCCTGAGTCAATATGTGATATTGAGTTTACATATATTTCATACAGTTTGCTCTAGTTTAAGGAACAAGATTGAATAATAATGAAGCTGACTGCTCCATGCCTCTAGTTCAATCTCGATATCAGTGACAAAGGAACTATACAAATGCTGTAACACCATACATAGATTGTAGATTGAAGTTGCTTCTCAACTTTCCATTCACTTGGGTAGTAATGACGTGTGAATAGGCACCACTCTTTGCTTGTGATGTCATAAGCTAGTTATGGACATTCACAACCAATGTGATATGGGACCTATAGGGTCACACACATAGGAACTCATCTAGAAGAGGAGTTTAATATTGAATGATAATTGAATTAAGTACTAAAGTGTTTAGGTACTCAATTCACACAAAAGATTGATGGATTGGCTGACTGAACTACCAAATGACCATCTCACTGGGTGAGGTGGCCATTTGGGTAGCCAGACGGGCATCTCAAGCGTTGAGATGACCGTTTGGGTTGTCAGACAGATCTAAAATTGAATGGCTTAGTTCTACCCTATGAACTGACCGGTTCAAGTTGTTGAACCGATCGACTTGACTCGAAATAACCAGACAACCATCTGGGTGAGTGAGACGGGCGTATCACTTGTGGGAGATGACCCAGTTAGGAGGAACGAAGGTTATGGAGTTTTCCTAAATTCGTTTCAATTGCACATACTTGGGGTGCAAGTAAATTAATGTATGACATTAATTAGGAAACAATTTGCCAATTCAAATCTAACTGGGAAAGTGTGAAATGACCGTCTCACTTACGAGACAATCGTCTCGCATCCCAGACGACCGTTTTGCTTAGTGAAATGACGGTCTCATGTGTGAGATGACCGTCTCACTTGGTGAGACGACCGTTTCTTCACACGTAGGTTGTGAAACTTCCAGAAAACTTGCAAAAATTCTAGATCTACTTGTCCTTTCCACTCCCACTTTAGTCCTGCATTGTCTGGGGATTGGGAACCCTGACCCTAGCCCCTCCTATATATAGAGGGGTACTGGGGGCTTCCCATAGCACAACTATTACACAGACAATTGAGAATCATTTACTCTGAGAATTGTTGTCCTCTCTGGTTGTGGTAACAATGACAGCCTAGGCAAGTCCTACCCAACTTTGGAGGGATAGCCACGTGATATAAATAACTGAGGATCATTGTTGGGAGAGCATGTTGGTGACTAGTACACCAATGGGATGGACAACTCCTTGTCATCTATTCCTACAGGATGACATGAGTTCTAGTTGGTCCATATGGACTACTCTAGAGGCATGAGTCCTTTTGCTGCTGCTAGAAGGGAAATATCAACTCACAGTCTAGGACAAGATCTAAGCAGCCGATGTAGCAGTTGTCCGAGTTTGATGTCCATGAAGGAGTAGTTAGATGAGTCTGAGTGCGACTTGGAGCGGCACATACACCGTCCAAGATAGAGTGCACTGTTGACTCAAGGTCAATTAGGTCAATGTTGACTCACGTCTAAATTGACTAAACCCGTGTTTTGATTATGACTAACCATTCCACATATTGGTGTCTAATGTCTCTACTTGAGTGATTTCAGATTAGGTATAGACACACTCCAATTTCCCTAACTTGCGCATCTCAAATTTGAGAAAAGACAAGTCAAAATCCATACAAGTGCACGTTTTTGTAATATGATGTAAATCCATTAGAATCATGTTGTAAATCACTTGTAATGATTGTATGACTTGTAATTAAGCTTAGAAAAATATCAGGAGCACTTAGATCGAATATTAGAGCACGTTAGATGCAACTTTGAAAATTGATTACATGCACTTTTTCGGTCAAGTTTCCCAGCCTGAAAACTCAACCAATCATCCTTGATCAATTATCTGGAGATTGCATCGGTCGAGTTGTGTTTACACAGAACTCGACCGATGGAGTAACTGACCAAATCAATTTTCATTGGTCGGTCTAGTTTCCTCAGGACAAACTCGACCGATGGTATGAATATCGGCTTTGTCTTTTACTCTATCGGTCGAGTTACCCTTATAGAAACTCGACCAATTGCACTGTATGGAAAAGTGCAGAAAAGTGTTTCTAGCCGTTGTGGAGTTGCAACAAGTGAAAATATATCCGTTGCAAGCCACAAAATGGCTAGTTTTCGTTCACAAGTGTTCCCAAAGGCTAAGAGGCATCCCCAGCTATAAATAGGACCCCTTGGGCTTCATTCCAAGGTTGAGCATTCATTGCAAACTCTATGTGAGGCTCCTATTCTATAGTTGAGTGCTTCCTACAACCTCCTCTCTCTCTCTCTAAGCTTAATCACTTTCTACATCCATTAGAGTGAGTAGGAAACCTGTAAGAGAGCTAGTCCTACATGTATATCTTGTGAGGCTCTCATTTCCACCACCTCCTTTCTATCTTTTCAAGCATGAAGGTGAAAGTTCTCTCTCTTGTCCAAGAGAGGTGAAGAAGAACAAGGGAAGGCATCCCTTGGTGAAGATCAAGGCTGAAGACTTGGAGCTAGAGTGGGTAAGCCCTTGGAGAAGGCAGAAGACTCAAGCTCAAGTGGGTAAGACCTTGGTGGAAGCTTCTCCGAGTGAAGGTGAAGTCAAAGGTGGAAGATCCAAGAAGAGTGGGTAATTCCTGCAAGGCTGAAGACTTGTGCTATAGTGGGTAAGTCCTTGGAGAAGGTTGAAAACTCTTGCAAAGTGGGTAAGTCCTTGGTAAGGTTGAAGACTCTTTGTATTGGATAGGTAAGTCTTTTGTTTGGTCATGTATTGTATGTCTTATAAATGAATATAAGAGTGCAATAGTTTGGAAGTCCTAGAGGTTGACCTGACTTCTAGTTTGAAGTGTGGAACCACTCTAAATAGCTTGTCTAATTGGTGCACATTCAATCTCTCTCTCCCTTGCTATGTATGCTTTAGTTGCACACAAATTTCCTATTTAGCAACCTTATCTTGTGATATATCTTGAAGGTTTAATGAATTTTGTTTAAGTGCTTTCAACTCTATTCACCCCCCTCTAGAGCATCTAATCACCCATCTAGGGTCCAACAATTGGTATTAGAGCGGGTCTTCTCCAAGCATACTTCAACAAGTAGGAGAAGATGGGTGACTATATAGGAGGGAGATTCTCGACCAACCTTCCAATCTTTGATGGGAGCAATTTACTCTATTGGAGAAGAAGGCTTCAATTCTACATCCAAGGATCAAGTCTTGAGATGTGGCAAATGGTGAACAGCCCATACATGCTACCAAAGACAAAGATTGAAAAATGGGATGAAGCTACCTTGGAGAAAGCAACCCTGAATGCTAGAGCCATGCACATCCTATATGCCTCCATGACCCCCATCGAGTTCAATCAGATTTCTTCTTGTGAGACGGCCTATGAGGTATGGAGAAAGCTATGCATCACTTATGAAGGGACGAATCAAGTGAAGGAAAGGAAAGTCTACATGCTCAAAGGGCTGCTTGAGAACTTCAAGATGGGAAAGGAGGAGAGCATAGCAAACATGTACTCAAGGCTCAACACCATTGTGAATGGTCTTGCTATTCTAGGACATCCTATGTCTAGTGGAGAGATCAAATCAAAGATCCTTAGAACTCTCCCCAAGAGGTGGGAACCCAAGGTGACTTCAATTAAAGAAGCAAGATCTCTTAAGGATATTCCTATTGAAGAGCTCATTGGAAATCTACAAGCACATGAAGCCACACTTGACAAGAGGAAGTAGAAAGACAAGAGAAGAAAGAGCTAAAGAGAATGAAGAAGGCTGAAATGAAGGCTCAAATTGAAGCTATCATGGAACAAGTCTCTCCATCCTCTCAAGTTAAAGAAGATGCCATGTACTCCAAGGTTAGACTCTACAAAGGCAAGTCCTCCTCCATTCGGTGCTTCACATGTGGAAAGAAGGGTCACTACAAGGAAGATTGCCCACAAAGCAAAAAAGACCCATCTTCACAAGAAGGAGAAATGGCACTCAAGCTCAAGTGACTCCTCCAACTCAAGCTCAAGTGAAGATTCAAGTGAAGGATCAAGCTCAAGATCTAGTGATGAAGGAGAATGCTATTTTGCCCTTATAGCATCAACAAGTGAAGACTCAAGTGAGGTAAATCTAAACTCTTTAGATAAAGAATCTTTGATTGCTATTATTCATGATATTTGTGCCTCTCTTAAGTCTTCTAAAAGGAAAAAGAAAAAGTTTGCTAAAATTGTTGATAATTTGCATGTAGAATTAGATGATCTTGAACATGCTAATTCTTGTTTGCTTGATGATAAAAATGACTGTCTTAGCCAAGTAGACTCTCTTAAACTTGGAAATGCTAGTTTGCTTGATAAGATTAGATTTCTAGAAGCTCAACCTCTTATGACTAGTTCTAATGAAGAGCATACCTTAATTGTTGATTCTCTCATGCATGATATTGATGTTTTTAAATCTGAAAACAAGAACAAAGACTTTGTTTTGCATGAATTAGAAATAGAAAATGCCTCCTTGCTTGCTAAAATCAATGGGAATGAATCTTGTTCTAGTTCTACAAATAGAGAGAATGATGTTGCTGCTCTTCATATTGATAGAGATTCTTATTTAACTAAAGCTCTTTGCTTAGAAAATGATCTTTTACAAGCTAGAGATAATATCAATCATTTGTCTTCTACTATTACCTCTCTTATGCATGATAATGATAGTTTGAGATCTTCTTTGCAAAGATTTTTAGTTGGTAAGAAGAGCCTTAATGATATCCTACACCATACTACTAAACAAATTGGTAGACATGGTTTGGGTATGATGGTAGTCAAAGGAACAACAAAGGTAAATGACCTCCAATATTCCATGGAGAATCTTCTAGTTCCAAGACTATGGGCACATGCAACTATTGCAATGAAATTGGTCATTATTCTACTTGTTGTCCTTTTAGGAAAGCACCCAAGAGCAATAGGACTTGGGTTGCTAAACTAACCCCTCAGGACCCAAAAACATGATTGGGGACCATTTCATCTTTCTTCTTGTAGATACTTGCAAATGGATTGACTTGAGCTATTGAATTGCAAATTGACTTGTAAATTCAATGAAATAAGAAAGGTGAGATGTGTAGAGGGTGACAACAATAGAAAAGCAATGGTAAGCACAAAGGTAATGTTTTTATTGCTTGTAAACATTTCTAACTTGTTTTTGTCAAGTCAGTGTGCACTATACATATGGTTATTGAGTGAAAAGTGGTATTTTGTGTTTCTCATCACACTCTTGCTCAAAAACTATTTATAATGCTTCTATAGTGCATTACTAACTTGCTCAAACATGTTTGGATATGGTTTGTATATTTAGCATGCCTTTAAATATGTTTTTATTAAATATATGTGCTTTTTGACAGCTGGTCTGTCGGTCGAGTTTGCTCTGCTTGAATCTCGACCGATAGGCACCTATGGGTGTTGCCAACAACTGTCATCGGTCGAGTTGTCAATGCACAGAACTCGACCGATAACACTATGCACAGAATACACTTTTGGCTAATTGAGTGAGAATTTCCCTCTCAACTAGATTTTCTCAGCCAATAGCCTTATTCTTTGGCACTCTCATTTGGTACCTTTATATATGCATTTTGCCATGTTCTAAATTTCCTATCTTTCTTACAACTCTATATCTCTAATTGCTCTAAATTGGTATATCTATATCTTGCAATTACTTGCTTTGAGTTGTTTTGCAGGTTTTGATGATGATCTCTTTGGATCTCTTGGTTGTGTCTAAAAATTGCTTCCGTTGTACTCTAACTTGCTACATCTATCTAGGTGTTTTGATACAACCTTGAGGTTCTTAGGGGAAATCATCTTATGGTAAGGATGCATATCTAGTGAGTTATATCCTTTCATGCTTCTAAAATTGCATATCTCTTTGGTTGGATATATCTCTACATCTACTCATAGATTGCTTTATCTTGTATATATTTTGATATCTCTTGCAATGATCTAGATCCTACTAGTAGTCCTAACTTGTGGTATCATCTACTAGTAGTTCATATACATGTAGTTCTAACCTTATTTATAATTGGCATCTTTGCTCATCTATATGCTATGCTTGTATCTTGTCTCATACATGCTCAAGACTGTTCCTTGAATTGCATATATACTATCTTGAGTTGCTTGCATAACATTGTGATGCAGGGTACATAGATCTACATTATATGTAGCAATTGGAGTTTATTTTTGGATTTTATGCAGATTTGCTCCAGTTTCAGTTTTCGGTGCAAGACTAGTGTTTTTCATGCAGAAACGACCTTCTGAGCAAGACTCATTGCAATGCAATGAGCTATGATGGCTTTTGGTCAAATTCCGTCATCTTGAGGGTCAAAATTGCGATTTATTATTTTTCTGCACCACTTCATCTTGCATTTTGGGTTGTTCAAGTATATGCTTTAACTTGATTTTCTTTCTATGCTTGGACAAGCCTCTATCTGTGCTCTTCTACTCTCCTTATATATATTTGTGTTATCTCCTTTCTCTTTAACAAGAGATGTTTCTTATTTCTTCATAACCCCACTTTTTGAAATGACAAAGGGGGAGAAAGGTATGTCTTCTTTTAAAAGAGGAAGAAGAGGAAGAAGACATGTCTTACATGAAGAAGAGATATCTCTTCATGTAAAGGGGAGAAGGTAAAGGGGAGAAGACATATATGTGTAGAACATATATGAGTAGAAGATATAGTATTCTATAAATGTTATGAAAGCTAACCATGCAGGAGAAATAGCATCAATTGAGGGGGAGTATGAGAACTCCATGTACATCAATTGAGGGGGAGCATACGAGCTCAATCTTTTTGAAACCCCTAGGTTTCTCCAAAGGTATGATTTTACTTTAAAGCATTCAATACATTTATGGAATGGTTTGTCATCTTCAAAAAGGGGGAGATTGTTGACTCAAGGTCAATTAGGTCAATGTTGACTCACGTCTAAATTGACTAAACCCATGTTTTGATGATGACTAACCATTCCACATATTGGTGTCTAATGTCTCTGCTTGAGTGATTTCAGATTAGGTATAGACACACTCCAATTGCCCTAACTTGCGCATCTCAAATTGGAAAAAAGACAAGTCAAAATCCATACAAGTGCACATTTTTGTAATATGATGTAAATCCATTAGAATCATGTTGTAAATCACTTGTAATGATTGTATGACTTGTAATTAATCTTAGAAAAATATCAGGAGCACTTAGATCGAATATTAGAGCACTTTAGATGCAACTTTGAAAATTGATTACAGGCACTTTGTCGGTCGAGTTTCCCAGCCTGAAAACTCGACCGATCATCCTCGATCAATTTTCTGGAGATTGCATCGGTCGAGTTGTGTTTACACAGAACTCGACCGATGGAGTAACTGACCAAATCGATTTTCATTGGTCGGCCGAGTTTCCTCAGGACAAACTCGACCGATGGTCTGAATATCGGCTTTGTCTTTTACTCTATCGGTCGAGTTACCCTTATAAAAACTCGACCGATTGTACTGTAGGGAAAAGTGTAGAAAAGTGTTTCTAGCCGTTGTGGAGTTGCAACAAGTGAAAATATATCCATTGCAAGCTACAAAATGGCTAGTTTTTGTTCACAAGTGTTCCCAAAGGCTAAGAGGCATCCCCATCTATAAATAGGACCCCTTGGGCTTCATTCCAAGGTTGAGCATTCATTGCAAACTCTATGTGAGGCTCCTATTCTATGGTTGAGTGCTTCCTACAGCCTCCTCTCTCTCTTTAAGCTTAATCACTTGCTACATCCATTAGAGTGAGTAGGAAATCTATAAGAGAGCTAGTCCTACATGTATATCTTGTGAGGCTCTCACTTCCACCACCTCCTTTCTATCTTTTCAAGCATGAAGGTGAAAGTTCTCTCTCTTATCCAAGAGAGGTGAAGAAGAACAAGGGAAGGCATCCCTTGGTGAAGATCAAGGCTGAAGACTTGGAGCTAGAGTGGGTAAGCCCTTGGAGAAGGCAGAAGACTCAAGCTCGAGTGGGTAAGACCTTGGTGGAAGCTTTCTCCGAGTGAAGGTGAAGTCAAAGGCAGAAGATCCAAGAAGAGTGGGTAATTCCTGCAAGGCTGAAGACTTTTGCTAGAGTGGGTAAGTCCTTGGAGAAGGCCAAAGACTCTTGCAAAGTGCGTAAGTCCTTGGTAACGTTGAAGACTCTTTGTATTGGATAGGTAAGTCCTTTGTTTGGTAATATACTGTATGTCTTATGAAGGAATATAAGAGTGAAATAGTTTGGAAGTCCTAGAGGTTGACCTCTCTAGGCAAGTGGACTGACATACTTCTAGTTTGAAGTGTGGAACCACTCTAAATAGCTTGTCTAATTGGTGCACGTTCAATCTCTCTCCCCCTTGCTATTCATGCTTTAGTTGCACACAGATTTCCTATTTAGCAACCTTATCTTGTGATATATCTTGAAGGTTTAATGAATTTTGTTTAAGTGCTTTCAGCTCTATTCACCCCCCCTCTAGAGCATCTAATCACCCATCTAGGGTCCAACAATTGGTATCAGAGCGGGTCTTCTCCAAGCATACTTCAACAAGTAGGAGAAGATGGGTGACTATCTAGGAGGGAGATTCTCGACCAGCCTTGCAATCTTTAATTGGGAGCAATTTACTCTATTGGAGAAGAAGGCTTCAATTCTACATCCAAGGATCAAGTCTTGAGATGTGGCAAATGGTGAACAGCCCATACATGCTACCAAAGACAAAGATTGAAGAATGGGATGAAGCTACCTTGGAGAAAGCAACCTTGAATGCTAGATCCATGCACATCCTATATGCCTCCATGACCCCCACCGAGTTCAATCGGATTTCTTCTTGTGAGACGGCCTATGAGGTATGGAGAAAGCTATGCATCACTTATGAAGGGATGAATCAAGTGAAGGAAAGTAAAGTCTACATGCTCAAAGGGCTGCTTGAGAACTTCAAGATGGGAAAGGAGGAGAGCATAGCAAACATGTACTCAAGGCTCAACACCATTGTGAATGGTCTTGCTATTCTAGGACATCCTATGTCTAGTGGAGAGATCAACTCAAAGATTCTTAGAACTCTCCCCAAGAGGTGGGAACCCAAGGTGACTTCAATTGAAGAAGCAAGGTCTCTTAAGGATATTCCTATTGAAGAGCTCATTGGAAATCTACAAGCACATGAAGCCACACTTGACAAGAGGGAGGAAGTAGAAAGATAAGAGAAGAAAGAGCTAAAGAGAATGAAGAAGGCTGAAATGAAGGCTCAAATTGAAGCTATCATGGAACAAGTCTCTCCATCCTCTCAAGTTAAAGAAGATGCCATGTACTCCAAGGGTAGACTCTACAAAGGCAAGTCCTCCTCCATTCGGTGCTTCACATGTGGAAAGAAGGGTCACTACAAGGAAGATTGCCCACAAAGCAAAAAGACCCATCTTCACAAGAAGGAGAAATGGCACTCAAGCTCAAGTGGCTCCTCCAACTCAAGCTCAAGTGAAGATTCAAGTGAAGGATCAAGCTCAAGCTCTAGTGATGAAGGAGAATGCCATTTTGCCCTTATAGCATCAACAAGTGAAGACTCAAGTGAGGTAAATCTAAACTCTTTAGATAAAGAATCTTTGATTGCTATTATTCATGATATTTGTGCCTCTCTTAAGTCTTCTAAAAGGAAAAAGAAAAAGCTTGCTAAAATTGTTGATAATTTGCATGTAGAATTAGATGATCTTGAACATGCTAATTCTTGTTTGCTTGATGATAAAAATGATTGTCTTAGCCAAGTAGACTCTCTTAAACTTGAAAATGCTAGTTTGTTTGATAAGATTAGATTTCTAGAAGTTCAACCTCTTATGACTAGTTCTAATGAAGAGCATACCTTAATTGTTGATTCTCTCATGCATGATATTGATGTTCTTAAATCTGAAAACAAGGACAAAGATTTTGTTTTGCATGAATTAGAAATAGAAAATGCCTCCTTGCTTGCTAAAATCAATGGGAATGAATCTTGTTCTAGTTCTACAAATAGAGAGAATGATGTTGCTGCTCTTCATATTGATAGAGATTCTTATTTAACTAAAGCTCTTTGCTTAGAAAATGATCTTTTACAAGCTAGAGATAATATCAATCATTTGTCTTCTACTATTACCTCTCTTATGCATGATAATGATAGTTTGAGATCTTCTTTGCAAAGATTTTTAGTTGGTAAGAAGAGCCTTAATGATATCCTACACCATACTACTAAACAAATTGGTAGACATGGTTTGGGGTATGATGGTAGTCAAAGGAACAACAAAGGTAAAGGACCTCCAATATTCCATGGAGAATCCTCTAGTTCCAAGACTATGGGCACATGCAACTATTGCAATGAAATTGGTCATTATTCTACTTGTTGTCCTTTTAGGAAAGCACCCAAGAGCAATAGGACTTGGGTTGCTAAACTAACCCCTCCAGACACAAAACATGATTGGGGATCATTTCATCTTTCTTCTTGTAGATACTTGCAAATGGATTGACTTGAGCTATTGAATTGCAAATTGACTTGTCAATTCACATGAAATAAGAAAGGTGAGATGTGTAGAGGGTGACAACAATAGAAAAGCAATGGTAAGCACAATGGTAATGTTTTTATTGCTTGTAAACATTTCTAACTTGTTTTTGTCAAGTCAGTGTGCACTATACATATGGTTATTGAGTGAAAAGTGGTATTTTGTGTTTCTCATCACACTCTTGCTCAAAAACTATTTATAATGCTTCTATAGTGCATTACTAACTTGCTCAAACGTGTTTGGATATGGTTTGTATATTTAGCATGCCTTTAAATATGTTTTTATTAAATATATGTGCTTTTTGACAGCTGGTCTGTCGGTCGAGTTTGCCCTGCTTGAAACTCGACCGATAGGCACCTATGGGTGTTGCCAACAACTATCATCGGTTGAGTTGTCAATGCACAGAACTCGACCGATAACACTATGCACAGAATACACTTTTGGCTAATTGAGTGAGAATTTCCCTCTCAACTAGATTTTCTCAGCCAATAGCCTTATTCTTTGGCACTCTCATTTGGTACCTTTATATATGCATTTTGCCATGTTCTAAATTTCCTATCTTGCTTACAACTCTATATCTCTAATTTCTCTAAATTGGTATATCTATATCGTGCAATTACTTGCTTTGAGTTGTTTTGCAGGTTTTGATGATGATCTCTTTGGATCTCTTGGTTGTGTCTAAAAATTGCTTCCGTTGTACTCTAACTTGCTACATCTATCTAGGTGTTTTGATACAACCTTGAGGTTCTTAGGGGAAATCATCATATGGTAAGGATGCATATCTAGTGAGTTATATCCTTTCATGCTTCTAAAATTGCATATCTCTTTGGTTGGATATATCTCTACATCTACTCATAGCTTGCTTTATCTTGTATATATATTGGTATCTCTTGCTATGATCTAGATCCTACTAGTAGTCCTAACTTGTGGTATCATCTACTAGTAGTTCATATACATGTAGTTCTAACCTTATTTATAATTGGCATCTTTGTTCATCTATATGCTATGCTTGTATCTTGTCTCATACATGCTCAAGATTGTTCCTTGAATTGCATATCTACTATCTTGAGTTTCTTGCATAACATTGTGATGCAGGGTACATAGATCTACATTATATGTAGAAATTGGAGTTTATTTTTGGATTTTATGCAGATTTGCTCCAGTTTCAGTTTTCGGTGCAAGACTAGTGTTTTTCATGCAGAAACGACCTTCTGAGCAAGACTCATTGCTAAGCAATGAGCTATGATGGCTTTTGGTCAAATTCCGTCATCTTGAGGGTCACAATTGCGATTTATTATTTCTTTGCTCCACTTCATCTTGCATTTTGGGTTGTTCAAGTATATGCTTTAACTTGCTTTTCTTTCTATGCTTGGACAAGCCCCTATCTGTGCTCTTCTACTCTCCTTATATATATTTGTGTTATCTCCTTTCTCTTTAACAAGTGATGTTTCTTATTTTTTCATAACCCCACTTTTTGAAATGACAAAGGGGGAGAAAGGTACGTCTTCTTTTAAAAGAGGAAGAAGAGGAAGAAGACATGTCTTACATGAAGAAGAGAAATCTGTTCATGTAAAGGAGAGAAGGTAAAGGGTAGAAGACATATATGTGTAGAACATATATGAGTAGAAGACATAGTATTCTATAAATATTATGAAAGCTAACCATGCAGGAGAAATAGCATCAATTGAGGGGGAGTATGAGAACTCCATGTACATCAATTGAGGGGGAGCATATGAGCTGAATCCTTTTGAAACCCCTAGGTTTCTCCAAAGGTATGATTTTACTTTAAAGCATTCAATACATTTATGGAATGGTTTGTCATCTTCAAAAAGGGGGAGATTGTTGACTCAAGGTCAATTAGGTCAATGTTGACTCACATCTAAATTGACTAAACCCGTGTTTAGATGATGACTAACCATTACACATATTGGTGTCTAATGTCTCTACTTGAGTGATTTCAGATTAGGTATAGACACACTCCAATTGCCCTAACTTGCGCATCTCAAATTGGAGAAAAGACAAGTCAAAATCCATACAAGTGCACATTTTTGTAATATGATATAAATCCATTAGAATTATGTTGTAAATCACTTGTAATGATTGTATGACTTGTAATTAATCTTAGAAAAATATCAGGAGCACTTAGATCGAATATTAGAGCACTTTAGATGCAACTTTGAAAATTGATTACAGGCACTTTGTCGGTCGAGTTTCCCAGCCTGAAAACTCGACCGATCATCCTTGATCAATTTTCTGGAGATTGCATCGGTCGAGTTGTGTTTACACAGAACTCGACTGATGGAGTAACTGACCAAATTGATTTTCATTGGTCGGTCGAGTTTCCTTAGGACAAACTCGACCGATGGTCTGAATATCGGCTTTGTCTTTTACTCTATCGGTCGAGTTACCCTTATAGAAACTCGACCGATTGCACTGTACGGAAAAGTGCAGAAAAGTGTTTCTAGCCGTTGTGGAGTTGCAACAAGTGAAAATATATCCGTTGCAAGCCACAAAATGGCTAGTTTTCGTTCACAAGTGTTCCCAAAGGCTAAGAGGCATCCCCAACTATAAATAGGACCCCTTGGGCTTCATTCCAAGGTTGAGCATTCATTGCAAACTCTATGTGAGGCTCCTATTCTATAGTTGAATGCTTCCTACAGCCTCCTCTCTCTCTCTAAGCTTAATCACTTGCTACATCCATTAGAGTGAGTAGGAAATCTGTAAGAGAGCTAGTCCTACATGTATATCTTGTGAGGATCTCACTTCCATCACCTCCTTTCTATCTTTTCAAGTATGAAGGTGAAAGTTCTCTCTCTTATCCAAGAGAGGTGAAGAAGAACAAGGGAAGGCATCCCTCGGTGAAGATCAAGGTTGAAGACTTGGAGCTAGAGTGGGTAAGCCCTTGGAGAAGGCAGAAGACTCAAGCTCAAGTGGGTAAGACTTTGGTGGAAGCTTCCTCTGAGTGAAGGTGAAGTCAAAGGCAGAAGATCCAAGAAGAGTGGGTAATTCCTGCAAGGCTGAAGACTTGTGCTAGAGTGGGTAAGTCCTTGGAGAAGGCCGAAGACTCTTACAAAGTGGGTAAGTCCTTGGTAAGGTTGAAGACTCTTTGTATTGGATAGGTAAGTCCTTTGTTGGGTCATGTATTGTATGTCTTATGAATGAATATAAGAGTGCAATAGTTTGGAAGTCCTAGAGGTTGACCTCTCTAGGCAAGTGGACTGACACACTTCTAGTTTGAAGTGTGGAACCACTCTAAATAGCTTGTCTAATTGGTGCACGTTCAATCTCTCTCTCCCTTGCTATGTATGATTTAGTTGCACACAAATTTCCTATTTAGCAACCTTATCTTGTGATATATCTTGAAGGTTTAATGAATTTTGTTTAAGTGCTTTCAGCTCTATTCACCCCCTCTAGAGAATCTAATCACCCATCTAGGGTCCAACAATTGGTATCAGAGCGGGTCTTCTCCAAGCATACTTCAACAAGTAGGAGAAGATGGGTGACTATCTAGGAGGGAGATTCTCAACCAGCCTTCCAATCTTTGATGGGAGCAATTTACTCTATTGGAGAAGAAGGATTCAATTCTACATCCAAGGATTAAGTTTTGAGATGTGGCAAATGGTGAACATCCCATACATGCTACCAAAGACAAAGATTGAAGAATGGGATGAAGCTACCTTGGAGAAAGCAACCTTGAATACTAGAGCCATGCACATCCTATATGCCTCCATGACCCCCACTGAGTTCAACCATATTTCTTCTTGTGAGACGGCCTATGAGGAATGGAGAAAGCTATGCATCACTTATGAAGGGACGAATCAAGTGAAGGAAATGAAAGTCTACATGCTCAAAGGGCTGCTTGAGAACTTCAATATGGGAAAGGAGGAGAGCATAGCAAACATGTACTCAAGGCTCAACACCATTGTGAATGGTCTTGCTATTCTAGGACATCCTATGTCTAGTGGAGAGATCAACTCAAAGATCCTTAGAACTCTCCCCAAGAGGTGGGAACCCAAGGTGACTTCAATTGAAGAAGCAAGGTCTCTTAAGGATATTCCTATTGAAGAGCTCATTGGAAATCTACAAGCACATGAAGCCACACTTGACAAGAGGGAGGAAGTAGAAAGACAAGAGAAGAAAGAGATAAAGAGAATGAAGAAGGCTGAAATGAAGGCTCAAATTGAAGCTATCATGGAACAAGTCTCTCCATCCTCTCAAGTTAAAGAAGATGCCATGTACTCCAAGGGTAGACTCTACAAAGGCAAGTCCTCCTCCATTCGGTGCTTCACATGTGGAAAGAAGGGTCACTACAAGGAAGATTGCCCACAAAGAAAAAAGACTCATTTCACAAGAAGGAGAAATGGCACTAAGGTCAAGTGGCTCCTCCAACTCAAGCTCAAGTGAAGATTCAAGTGAAGGATCAAGCTCAAGCTCTAGTGATGAAGGAGAATGCCATTTTGCCCTTATAGCATCAACAAGTGAAGACTCAAGTGAGGTAAATCTAAACTCTTTAGATAAAGAATCTTTGATTGCTATTATTCATGATATTTGTGCCTCTCTTAAGTCTTCTAAAAGGAAAAAGAAAAAGCTTACCAAAATTGTTGATAATTTGCATGTAGAATTAGATGATCTTGAACATGCTAATTCTTGTTTGCTTGATGATAAAAATGATTGTCTTAGCCAAGTAGACTCTCTTAAACTTGAAAATGCTAGTTTGCTTGATAAAATTAGATTTCTAGAAGCTCAACCTCTTATGACTAGTTCTAATGAAGAGCATACCTTAATTGTTAATTCTCTCATGCATGATATTGATGTTCTTAAATCTAAAAACAAGGAAAAAGATTTTGTTTTGCATGAATTAGAAATAGAAAATGCCTCCTTGTTTGCTAAAATCAATGGGCATGAATCTTGTTCTAGTTCTACAAATAGAGAGAATGATGTTGCTGCTCTTCATATTGATAGATATTCTTATTTAACTAAAGCTCTTTGCTTAGAAAATGATCTTTTACAAGCTAGAGATAATATCAATCATTTGTCTTCTACTATTACCTCTCTTATGCATGATAATGATAGTTTGAGATCTTCTTTGCAAAGATTTTTAGTTGGTAAGAAGAGCCTTAATGATATCCTACACCATACTACTAAACAAATTGGTAGACATGGTTTGGGTATGATGGTAGTCAAAGGAACAACAAAGGTAAATGACCTCCAATATTCCATGGAGAATCTTCTAGTTCCAAGACTATGGGCACATGCAACTATTGCAATGAAATTGGTCATTATTCTACTTGTTGTCCTTTTAGGAAAGCACCCAAGAGCAATAGGACTTGGGTTGCTAAACTAACCCCTCAGGACCCAAAAACATGATTGGGGACCATTTCATCTTTCTTCTTGTAGATACTTGCAAATGGATTGACTTGAGCTATTGAATTGCAAATTGACTTGTAAATTCAATGAAATAAGAAAGGTGAGATGTGTAGAGGGTGACAACAATAGAAAAGCAATGGTAAGCACAAAGGTAATGTTTTTATTGCTTGTAAACATTTCTAACTTGTTTTTGTCAAGTCAGTGTGCACTATACATATGGTTATTGAGTGAAAAGTGGTATTTTGTGTTTCTCATCACACTCTTGCTCAAAAACTATTTATAATGCTTCTATAGTGCATTACTAACTTGCTCAAACATGTTTGGATATGGTTTGTATATTTAGCATGCCTTTAAATATGTTTTTATTAAATATATGTGCTTTTTGACAGCTGGTCTGTCGGTCGAGTTTGCCCTGCTTGAAACTCGACCGATAGGCACCTATGGGTGTTGCCAACAGCTGTCATCGGTCGAGTTGTCAATGCACAGAACTCGACCGATAACACTATGCACAGAATATACTTTTGGCTAATTGAGTGAGAATTTCCCTCTCAACTAGATTTTCTCAGCCAATAGCCTTATTCTTTGGCACTCTCATTTGGTACCTTTATATATGCATTTTTCCATGTTCTAAATTGTCTATCTTTCTTACAACTCTATATCTCTAATTGCTCTAAATTGGTATATCTATATCTTGTAATTACTTGCTTTGAGTTGTTTTGCAGGTTTTGATGATGATCTCTTTGGATCTCTTGGTTGTGTCTAAAAATTGCTTCCGTTGTACTCTAACTTTCTACATCTTTCTAGGTGTTTTGATACAACCTTGAGGTTCTTAGGGGAAATCATCTTATGGTAAGGATGCATATCTAGTGAGTTATATCCTTTCATGCTTCTAAAATTGCATATCTCTTTGGTCGGATATATCTCTACATCTACTCATAGCTTGCTTTATCTTGTATATATTTTGGTATCTCTTGCTATGATCTAGATCCTACTAGTAGTCCTAACTTGTGGTATCATCTACTAGTAGTTCATATACATGTAGTTCTAACCTTATTTATAATTGGCATCTTTGCTCATCTATATGCTATGCTTGTATCTTGTCTCATACATGCTCAAGATTGTTCCTTGAATTTCATATCTACTATCTTGAGTTGCTTGCATAACATGTGATGCAGGGTACATAGATCTACATTATATGTAGAAATTGGAGTTTATTTTTGGATTTTATGCAGATTTGCTCGAGTTTCAGTTTTTGGTGCAAGGCTAGTGTTTTTCATGCAGAAACAACCTTCTGAGAAAGACTCATTGCTATGCAATGAGCTATGATGGCTTTTGGTCTAATTCCGTCATCTTAAGGGTCAAAATTGTGATTTATTATTTTTCTGCACCACTTCATCTTGGATTTTGGATTGTTCAAGTATATGCTTTAACTTGTTTTTCTTTCTAAGCTTGGACAAGCCCCTATCTGTGCTCTTCTACTCTCCTTATATATATTTGTGTTATCTCCTTTCTCTTTAACAAGTGATGTTTCTTATTTCTTCATAACCCCACTTTTTGAAATGACAAAGGGGGAGAAAGGTACGTCTTCTTTTAAAAGAGGAAGAAGACATGTCTTATATAAAGAAGAGAAATCTGTTCATGTAAAGGGGAGAAGGTAAAGGGGAGAAGACATATATGTATAGAACATATATGAGTAGAAGACATAGTATTCTATAAATGTTATGAAAGCTAACCATGTAGGAGAAATAGCATCAATTGAGGGGGAGTATGAGAACTCCATGTACATCAATTGAGGGGGAGCATATGAGCTCAATCCTTTTGAAACCCCTAGGTTTATCCAAAGGTATGATTTTACTTTAAAGCTTTCAATACATTTATGGAATGGTTTGTCATCTTGAAAAAGGGGGAGATTGTTGACTCAAGGTCAATTAGGTCAATGTTGACTCACGTCTAAATTGACTAAACCCGTGTTTTGATGATGACTAACCATTCCACATATTGGTGTCTAATGTCTCTACTTGAGTGATTTCAGATTAGGTATAGACACACTCCAATTGCCCTAACTTGCGCATCTCAAATTGGAGAAAAGACAAGTCAAAATCCATACAAGTGCACATTTTTGTAATATGATGTAAATCCATTAGAATCATGTTGTAAATCACTTGTAATGATTGTATGACTTGTAATTAATCTTAGAAAAATATCAAGAGCACTTAGATCGAATATTAGAGCACTTTAGATGCAACTTTGAAAATTGATTACAGGCACTTTTTCGGTCGAGTTTCCCAGCCTGAAAACTCGACCGATCATCCTTGATCAATTTTCTGGAGATTGCATCGGTCGAGTTGTGTTTACACAGAACTCGACCGATGGAGTAACTGACCAAATCGATTTTTATTGGTCGGTCGAGTTTCCTCAGGACAAACTCGACCGATGGTCTGAATATCGGCTTTGTCTTTTACTCTATCGGTCGAGTTACCCTTATAGAAACTCGACCAATTGCACTGTACGGAAAAGTGCAGAAAAGTGTTTCTAGCCATTGTGGAGTTGCAACAAGTGAAAATATATCCGTTGCAAGCCACAAAATGGCTAGTTTTCATTCACAAGTGTTCTCAAAGGCTAAGAGGCATCCCCTGCTATAAATAGGACCCCTTGGGCTTCATTCCAAGGTTGAGCATTCATTGCAAACTCTATGTGAGGCTCCTATTCTATAGTTGAGTGCTTCCTACAGCCTCCTCTCTCTCTCTATAAGCTTAATAACTTGCTACATCCATTAGAGTGAGTAGGAAATCTGTAAGAGAGCTAGTCCTACATGTATATCTTGTGAGGCTCTCACTTCCACCACCTCCTTTCTATCTTTTCAAGCATGAAGGTGAAAGTTCTCTCTCTTGTCCAAGAGAGGTGAAGAAGAACAAGGGAAGGCATCCCTTGGTGAAGATCAAGGCTGAAGACTTGGAGCTAGAGTGGATAAGCCCTTGGAGAAGGCAAAAGACTCAAGCTCAAGTGGGTAAGACCTTGGTGGAAGCTTCCTCCGAGTGAAGGTGAAGTCAAAGGCGGAAGATCCAAGAAGAGTGGGTAATTCCTGCAAGGCTGAAGACTTGTGCTAGAGTGGGTAAGTCCTTGGAGAAGGCCGAAGACTCTTGCAAAGTGGGTAAGCCCTTGGTAAGGTTGAAGACTCTTTGTATTGGATAGGTAAGTCCTTTGTTTGGTCATGTATTGTATGTCTTATGAATGAATATAAGAGTGCAATTGTTTGGAATTCCCAGAGGTTCACCTCTCTAGGCAAGTGGACTGACACACTTCTAGTTTAAAGTGTGGAACCACTCTAAATAGCTTGTCTAATTGGTGCACGTTCAATCTCTCTCTCCCTTTCTATGTATGCTTTAGTTGCATACAAATTTCCTATTTAGCAACCTTATCTTGTGATATATCTTGAAGGTTTAATGAATTTTGTTTAAGTACTTTCAGCTCTATTCACCCCCCCTCTAGGGCATCTAATCACCCATCTAGGGTCCAACAATTGGTATCAGAGCGGGTCTTCTCCAAGCATACTTCAACAAGTAGCAGAAGATGGGTGACTATCTAGGAGGGAGATTCTCGAGCAACCTTCCAATCTTTGATGGGATCAATTTACTCTATTGGAGAAGAAGGCTTCAATTCTACATTCAAGGATCAAGTCTTGAGATGTGGAAAATGGTGAACAGCCCATACATGCCACCAAAGACAAAGATTGAAGAATGGGATGAAGCTACCTTGGAGAAAGCAACCTTGAATGCTAGAGCCATGCACATCCTATATGCCTCCATGACCCCCACCGAGTTCAACCAAATTATTTCTTGTGAGACGGCCTATGAGGTATGGAGAAAGCTATGCATCACTTATGAAGGGACGAATCAAGTGAAGGAAAGGAAAGTCTACATGCTCAAAGGGCTGCTTGAGAACTTCAAGATGGGAAAGAAGGAGAGCATAGCAAACATGTACTCAAGGCTCAACACCATTGTGAATGGTCTTACTATTCTAGGACATCCTATGTCTAGTGGATATATCAACTCAAAGATCCTTATAACTCTCCCCAAGAGGTGGGAACCCAAGGTGACTTCAATTGAAGAAGCAAGGTCTCTTAAGGATATTCCTATTGAAGAGCTCATTGGAAATCTACAAGCACATGAAGCCACACTTGACAAGAGGGAGGAAGTAGAAAGACAAGAGAAGAAAGAGCTAAAGAGAATGAAGAAGGCTGAAATGAAGGCTCAAATTGAAGCTATCATGGAACAAGTCTCTCCATCCTCTCAAGTTAAATAAGATGCCATGTACTCCAAGGGTAGACTCTACAAAGGCAAGTCCTCCTCCATTCGGTGCTTCACATGTGGAAAGAAGGGTCACTACAAGGAAGATTGCCCACAAAGAAAAAAGACCCATCTTCACAAGAAGGAGAAATGGCACTCAATCTCAAGTGGCTCCTCCAACTCAAGCTCAAGTGAAGATTCAAGTGAAGGATAATTCTCAAGCTCTAGTGATGAAGGAGAATGCCATTTTGCCCTTATAGCATCAACAAGTGAAGACTCAAGTGAGGTAAATCTAAACTTTTTAGATAAAGAATCTTTGATTGCTATTATTCATGATATTTGTGCCTCTCTTAAGTCTTCTAAAAGGAAAAAGAAAAAGCTTGCTAAAATTGTTGATAATTTGAATGTAGAATTAGATGATCTTGAACATGATAATTCTTGTTTGCTTGATGATAAAAATGATTGTCTTAGCCAAGTAGACTCTCTTAAACTTGAAAATGCTAGTTTTCTTGATAAGATTAGATTTCTAGAAGCTCAACCTCTTATGACTAGTTCTAATGAAGAGCATACCTTAATTGTTGATTCTCTCATGCATGATATTGATGTTCTTAAATCTGAAAACAAGGACAAAGATTTTGTTTTGCATGAATTAGAAATAGAAAATGCCTCCTTGCTTGCTAAAATCAATGGGCATGAATCTTGTTCTAGTTCTACAAATAGAGAGAATGATGTTGCTGCTCTTCATATTGATCGAGATTCTTATTTAACTAAAGCTCTTTTCTTAGAAAATGATCTTTTACAAGCTAGAGATAATATCAATAATTTGTCTTCTACTATTACCTCTCTTATGCATGATAATGATAGTTTGAGATCTTCTTTGCAAAGATTTTTAGTTGGTAAGAAGAGCCTTAATGATATCCTACACCATACTACTAAACAAATTGGTAGACATGGTTTGGGGTATGATGGTAGTCAAAGGAACAACAAAGGTAAAGGACCTCCAATATTCCATGGAGAATCCTCTAGTTCCAAGACTATGGGCACATGCAACTATTGCAATGAAATTGGTCATTATTCTACTTGTTGTCCGTTTAGGAAAGCACCCAAGAGCAATAGGACTTGGGAATGACTTGTAATTAATCTTAGAAAAATATCAGGAGCACTTAGATCGAATATTAGATAACTTTAGATGCAACTATGAAAATTGATTACAGTCACTTTTTCGGTCGAGTTTCCCAGCCTAAAAACTCGACCGATCATCCTTGATCAATTTTCTGGAGATTGCATCGGTCGAGTTGTAACTCGATCGATGGAGTAACTGACCAAATCGATTTTCATTGGTCGGTCGAGTTTCCTCAGGACAAACTCGACTGATGGTCTGAATATCGGCTTTGTCTTTTACTCTATCGGTCGTGTTACCCTTATAGAAACTCGACCGATTGCACTATACGGAAAAGTGCAGAAAAGTGTTTCTAGGCATTGTGGAGTTGCAACAAGTGAAAATATATCCGTTGCAAGCCACAAAATGGCTAGTTTTCGTTCACAAGTGTTCCCAAAGGCTAAGAGGCATTCCCATCTATAAATAGGACCCCTTGGGCTTCATTCCAAGGTTGAGCATTCATTGCAAACTCTATGTGAGGCTCCTATTCTATAGTTGAGTGTTTCCTACAGCCTCCTCTCTCTCTCTCTAAGCTTAATCACTTGCTACATCCATTAGAGTGAGTAGGAAATCTATAAGAGAGCTAGTCCTACATGTATATCTTGTGAGGCTCTCACTTCCACCACCTCCTTTCTATCTTTTCAAGCATGAAGGTGAAAGTTCTCTCTTGTCCAAGAGAGGTGAAGAAGAACAAGGGAAGGCGTCCCTTGGTGAAGATCAAGGCTGAAGACTTGGAGCTAGAGTGGGTAAGCCTTTGGAGAAGGCAGAAGACTCAAGCTCAAGTGGGTAAGACCTTGGTGGAAACTTCCTCCGAGTGAAGGTGAAGTCAAAGGTGGAAGATCCAAGAAGAGTGGGTAATTCCTACAAGGCTGAAGACTTGTGCTAGAGTGGGTAAGTCCTTGGAGAAGGCCGAAGACTATTGCAAAGTGGGTAAGTCCTTGGTAAGGTTGAAGACTCTTTGTATTGGATAGGTAAGTCCTTTGTTTGGTCATGTACTGTATGTCTTATGAATGAATATAAGAGTGCAATAGTTTGGAAGTCCTAGAGGTTGGCCTCTCTAGGCAAGTGGACTGACACACTTCTAGTTTTAAGTGTGGAACCACTCTAAATAGCTTGTCTAATTGCTGCACGTTCAATCTCTCTCTCCCTTTCTATGTATGCTTTAGTTGCACACAAATTTCCTATTTAGCAACCTTATCTTGTGATATATCTTGAAGGTTTAATGAATTTTGTTTAAGTACTTTCAGCTCTATTCACCCCCCTCTAGAGCATCTAATCACCCATCTAGGATCCAACAATTGGTATCAGAGTGGGTCTTCTCCAAGCATACTTCAACAAGTAGGAGAAGATGGGTGACTATCTAGGAGGGAGATTCTCGACCAGCCTTCCAATCTTTGATGGGAGCAATTTCCTCTATTGGAGAAGAAGGCTTCAATTCTACATCCAAGGATCAAGTCTTGAGATGCGACAAATGGTGAACATCCCATACATGCTACCAAAGACAAAGATTGAAGAATGGGATGAAGATACCTTGGAGAAAGCAACCTTGAATGCTAGAGCCATGCGCATCCTATATGCCTCCATGACCCCCACCGAGTTCAACCAGATTTCTTCTTGTGAGATGGCCTATGAGGTATGGAGAAAGCTATGCATCACTTATGAAGGGACGAATCAAGTGAAGGAAAGGAAAGTCTACATGCTCAAAGGGCTGCTTGAGAACTTCAAGATGGGAAAGGAGGAGAGCATAGCAAACATGTACTCAAGGCTCAACACCATTGTGAATGGTCTTGCTATTCTAGGACATCCTATGTCTAGTGTAGAGATCAACTCAAAGATCCTTAGAACTCTCCCCAAGAGGTGGGAACCCAAGGTGACTTCAATTGAAGAAGCAATGTCTCTTAAGGATATTCCTATTGAAGAGCTCATTGGAAATCTACAAGCACATGAAGCCACACTTGACAAGAGGGAGGAAGTAGAAAGACAAGAGAATAAAGAGCTAAAGAGAATGAAGAAGGCTGAAATGAAGGCTCAAATTGAAGCTATCATGGAACAAGTCTCTCCATCCTCTCAAGTTAAAGAAGATGCCATGTAATCCAAGGGTAGACTCTACAAAGGCAAGTCATCCTCCATTCGGTGCTTCACATGTGGAAAGAAGGGTCACTACAAGGAAGATTGCCCACAAAGCAAAAAGACCCATCTTCACAAGAAGGAGAAATGGAACTCAAGCTCAAGTGGCTCCTCCAACTCAAGCTCAAGTGAAGATTCAAGTGAAGGATCAAGCTCAAGCTCTAGTGATGAAGGAGAATGCCATTTTGCCCTTATAGCATCAACAAGTGAAGACTCAAGTGAGGTAAATCTAAACTCTTTAGATAAAGAATCTTTGATTGCTATTATTCATGATATTTGTGCCTCTCTTAACTCTTCTAAAAGGAAAAAGAAAAAGCTTGCTAAAATTGTTGATAATTTGAATGTAGAATTAGATGATCTTGAACATGCTAATTCTTGTTTGCTTGATGATAAAAATCATTGTCTTAGCCAAGTAGACTCTCTTAAACTTGAAAATGCTAGTTTGCTTGATAAGATTAGATTTCTAGAAGCTCAACCTCTTATGACTAGTTCTAATGAAGAGCATACCTTAATTGTTGATTCTCTCATGTATGATATTGATGTTCTTAAATCTGAAAACAAGGACAAAGATTTTGTTTTACATGAATTAGAAATAGAAAATGCCTCCTTGCTTGCTAAAATCAATGGGCATGAATGTTGTTCTAATTCTACAAATAGAGAGAATGATGTTGCTGCTCTTCATATTGATAGAGATTCTTATTTAACTAAAGCTCTTTGCTTAGAAAATGATCTTTTACAAGCTAGAGATAATATCAATCATTTGTCTTCTACTATTACCTCTCTTATGCATGATAATGATAGTTTGAGATCTTCTTTGCAAAGATTTTTAGTTGGTAAGAAGAGCTTTAATGATATCATACACCATACTACTAAACAAATTGGTAGACATGGTTTGGGGTATGATGGTAGTCAAAGGAACAACAAAGGTAAAGGACCTCCAATATTCCATGGAGAATCCTCTAGTTCCAAGACTATGGGCACATGCAAATATTGCAATGAAATTGGTCATTATTCTACTTGTTGTCCTTTTAGGAAAGCACCCAAGAGCAATAGGACTTGGGTTGCTAAACTAACCCCTCCGGACCCAAAAACATGATTGGGGACCATTTCATCTTTCTTCTTGTAGATACTTGCAAATGGATTGACTTGAGCTATTGAATTGCAAATTGACTTGTCAATTCACATGAAATAAGAAAGGTGAGATGTGTAGAGGGTGACAACAATAGAAAAGCAATGGCAAGCACAAAGGTAATGTTTTTATTGCTTGTAAACATTTCTAACTTGTTTTTGTCAAGTCAGTGTGCACTATACATATGGTTATTGAGTGAAAAGTGGTATTTTGTGTTTCTCAACACACTCTTGCTCAAAAACTATTTATAATGCTTTTATAGTGCATTACTAACTTGCTCAAACATGTTTGGATATGGTTTGTATATTTAGCATGCCTTTAAATATATTTTTATTAAATATATGTGCTTTTTGACTGCTGGTCTGTCAGTCGAGTTTGCCCTTCTTGAAACTCGACCGATAGGCACCTATGGGTGTTGCCAACAGCTGTCATCGGTCGAGTTGTCAATGCACTGAACTCGACCGATAACACTATGCACAAAATACACTTTTGGCTAATTGAGTGAGAATTTCCCTCTCAATTAGATTTTCTCAGCCAATAGCCTTATTCTTTGGCACTCTCATTTGGTACCTTTATATATGCATTTTGCCATGTTCTAAATTGCCTATCTTGCTTACAACTCTATATCTCTAATTGCTCTAAATTGGTATATCTATATCTTGCAATTACTTGCTTTGAGTTGTTTTGTAGGTTTTGATGATGATCTCTTTGGATCTCTTGGTTGTGTCTAAAAATTGCTTCCGTTGTACTCTAACTTGCTACATCTATCTAGGTGTTTTGATACAACCTTGAGGTTCTTAGGGGAAATCATCTTATGGTAAGGATGCATATCTAGTGAGTTATATCCTTTCATGCTTCTAAAATTGCATATCTCTTTGGTTGGATATATCTCTACATCTACTCATAGCTTGCTTTATCTTATATATATTTTGGTATCTCTTGCTATGATCTAGATCCTACTAGTAGTCCTAACTTGTGGTATCATCTACTAGTAGTTCATATACATGTAGTTCTAACCTTATTTATAATTGGCATCTTTGCTCATCTATATGCTATGCTTGTATCTTGTCTCATTCATGCTCAATATTGTTCCTTGAATTGCATATCTACTATCTTGAGTTGTTTGCAAAACATTGTGATGCAGGGTACATAGATCTACATTATATGTAGAAATTGGAGTTTATTTTTGGATTTTATGCAGATTTGCTCCAGTTTCAGTTTTTGGTGTAAGACTAGTATTTTTCATGCAGAAACAACCTTCTGAGAAAGTCTCATTGCTTTGCAATGAGCTATGATGGCTTTTGGTCAAATTCCGTCATCTTGAGGGTCAAAATTGTGATTTATTATTTTTCTGCACCACTTCATCTTGCATTTTGGGTTGTTCAAGTATATGCTTTAACTTGTTTTTCTTTTTATGCTTGGACAAGACCCTATCTGTTCTCTTCTACTCTCCTTATATATATTTGTGTTATCTCCTTTTTCTTTAACAAGTGATGTTTCTTATTTCTTCATAACCCCACTTTTTGAAATGACAAAGGGGGAGAAAGGTACGTCTTCTTTTAAAAGAGGAAGAAGAGGAAGAAGACATGTCTTACATGAAGAAGAGAAATCGGTTCATGTAAAGGGGAGAAGGTAAAGGGGAGAAGACATATATGTGTAGAACATATATGAGTAGAAGACATAGTATTCTATAAATGTTATGAAAGCTAACCATGCAGGAGAAATAGCATCAATTGAGGGCGAGTATGAGAACTCCATGTACATCAATTGAGGGGGAGCATATGAGCTGAATCCTTTTGAAACCCCTAGGTTTCTCCAAAGGTATGATTTTACTTTAAAGCTTTCAATACATTTATGGAATGGTTTGCCATCTTCAAAAAGGGGGAGATTGTTGACTCAAGGTCAATTAGGTCAATGTTGACTCACGTCTAAATTGACTAAACCCGTGTTTTAATGATGACTAACCATTCCACATATTGGTGTCTAATGTCTCTACTTGAGTGATTTCAGATTAGGTATAGACACACTCCAATTTCCCTAACGTGCGCATCTCAAATTGGAGAAAAGACAAGTCAAAATCCATACAAGTGCACATTTTTGTAATATGATGTAAATCCATTAGAATCATGTTGTAAATCACTTGTAATGATTGTATGACTTGTAATTAATCTTAGAAAAATATCAGGAGCACTTAGATCGAATATTAGAGCACTTTAGATGCAACTTTGAAAATTGATTACAGGCACTTTGTCGGTCGAGTTTCCCAGCCTAAAAACTCGACCGATCATCCTTGATCAATTTTCTGGAGATTGCATCGGTCGAGTTGTGTTTACACAGAACTCGACCGATGGAGTAACTGACCAAATCGATTTTCATTGGTCGGTCGAGTTTCCTCAGGACAAACTGGACCGATGGTCTGAATATCGGCTTTGTCTTTTACTCTATCGGTCAAGTTACCCTTATAGAAACTCGACCGATTGCACTGTACAGAAAAGTGCAGAAAAGTGTTTCTTGCCGTTGTGGAGTTGCAACAAGTGAAAATATATCCGTTGCAAGCCACAAAATGGCTAGTTTTCGTTCACAAGTGTTCCCAAAGGCTAAGAGGCATCCCCAATTATAAATAGGACCCCTTGGGCTTCATTCCAAGGTTGAGCATTCATTGCAAACTCTATGTGAGGCTCCTATTCTATAGTTGAGTGCTTCCTACAACATCCTCTCTCTCTAAGATTAATTACTTGCTACATCCATTAGAGTGAGTAGGAAATCTGTAAGAGAGCTAGTCCTACATGTATATCTTGTGAGGCTCTCACTTCCACCACCTTCTTTCTATCTTTTCAAGCATGAAGATGAAAGTTCTCTCTCTTGTCCAAGAGAGGTGAATAAGAACAAGGGAAGGCGTCCCTTGGTGAAGATCAAGGCTGAAGACTTGGAGCTAGAGTGGGTAAGCCCTTGGAGAAGGCAGAAGACTCAAGCTCAAGTGGGTAAGACCTTGGTGGAAGCTTCCTCCGAGTGAAGGTGATGTCAAAGGCGGAAGATCCAAGAAGAGTGTGTAATTCCTGCAAGGCTAAAGACTTGTGCTAGAGTGGGTAAGTCCTTGGAGAAGTCCGAAGACTCTTGCAAAGTGGGTAATTCCTTGGTAAGGTTGAAGACTCTTTGTATTGGATAGGTAAGTCCTTTGTTTGGTCATGTATTGTATGTCTTATGAATGAATATAAGAGTGCAATAGTTTGGAAGTCCTAGAGGTTGACCTCTCTAGGCAAGTGGACTGACACACTTCTAGTTTGAAGTATGGAACCACTCTAAATAGCTTGTCTAATTGGTGCACGTTCAATCTCTCTCTCCCTTTCTATGTATGCTTTAGTTGCACACAAATTTCCTATTTAGCAACCTTATCTTGTGATATATCTTGAAGGTTTAATGAATTTTGTTTAAGTGCTTTCAGCTCTATTCACCCTCCCTCTAGAGCATCTAATCACCCATCCAGGATCCAACATGCACATCTACATCAACGAGGATTGTCACTGGACTTGCTCCAGGTCCAGGTATATCTTTGTGAAACCATCCTTCCCATTCCATAGTTATTGATGCAATCTACTGGTTAATGCAAAATATGTCAGTAATTTTTTTCGTTTCTGCTACCTATCTAATTTTGTATTTCCCTACAGTGGTATCAGAGCCACGTCAATTAATTATGTTTTGCGATAATCGATATGATTGGATCTTAGTTTTACTGTGTTTATTTATTGCATGCAATGCAAATATTTAAACTGGTTGATGTGCACATCCAACTAAATCACCACATAAGAACCCAAATGAATATATATATATATATATATATATATATATATATATATATATATATATATATATATATATATATATATATATATATATAATGCAATTTACATGCGTCACCATAAAATCAGTTTTGATGGTGGATGAAAGGCATGGTTATGGCCAAAACCCTAGATCTGTGTGTACATGGTTGTGGTTATTGTCTTTGTTCAATCTCTCTCATACTTGCTATGTATGTTTAGTTGCACTATAAATTCAATATTTGCAATCCCATAGATAGTTGTAACTTGAAGGTCTAATAAATTTTGTGTAAGTATTTTCAGCTCTATTCACCCCCGCTCTAGAGCCCATTTGATCCAAAAATATTTAATGACCCTTTTAAGTCATAACTCAATGGTTTTCTTAGGCATGCGATTAAAGTCTTTGCTTGTATTAATTTGTATGGCTTTGATGATGTCCTCAAGTTATGGTGCTTTTATAGTCATTAAATGATGACCCTTATAGTTGAATAACCAAATGGCTTCCCATGATGTAATGGTGGTGATACATGCACATGATCCAATGGTTTGTTCACCTTGAACCTAATAGTTTTATGTGTGGTTTATGGCTCAATGGTTTGTGCTTGTTACTTTATCCTATGGTTGGGTTTTATGAGTTAGAATCGATGGTGTTGATCCCATGAGTTTGTAGTCTTACGTTTGCACTCAAATCAATACTATCTAATGGTTTTTCTTTTATGGAAATTGATGGTTCGTTGATCCCTAAGTTTTGATGATTTAGTTTGAAGCTAAAATCCAAATGTTACACCTTGAGTTATGTATGAATCCATACTTGAAGATAGTATGGCATTAGATGGTAATGCTTTACGTTGTGCATCCATTGTCAGATAGGGTTATTGTACGTGAAGGATGTGCTTGAATCTAAGTAAGTGTATGAATCAATGATTTAATTTGAGGTTCTGCTTTGTAACATCACTTCCACCTATCTTGTCAAAGTTAGAAATTAAGGAATGATGGTTAAACATACTTTGAGGATGGTTGTATTCATACCCCGATAGGAGAATGATTGCGGTCGTATCTCAGATATTTTTATATGTGTTGTGATTGAGGATAGCTGATGTTGTATCTCAGATGATAGGGTTTGAATACCTAGTTTTTCTAGTATTATGAACTCTATAAGAGAGGGCTAGGCTATTTCACTAGTGTCATGACATGTACCAAGGGCAGACTAGGCTGTTTTGGAGCTTGACCTTATGTGTTGTTGTGGCAGACCTGTACTCACTGGGGCTGGATGAGATCTTTGGATCATGTCTCTCCTAGATCTTTTACAGAACTGATTGTGACCAAGTAGTGGTTAGTTAGACTTTGAGTAGTAGGACTCAAACTCCCTAGGGCTTAATAAAAGACATAATTCAGCTATGTAGTACATCATATTAGGGTTATATAGAGCGCTTCACATCGTATGATAACCCTTGTTTGATCCTTTTATATATAGATGCGTATAATGCAATATAAAAGTTAGCCTTGCTTATGATGTTAGCTATGCTTATGCTGCTAGATTGCTTATAACGTTATCTATGCTTATGTTGTTAGCTATGCTTATGCTTATGTTTCTAGACCTACTTATGACATTATCTATGCTTATGCTTTTAGCTATGCTTATGCTTCTAGACTACTTATGTTGTTAGCTATGCTTATGCTTCTAGACTTGCTTATGATGTTAGATATGCTCTACTGCTAGACATGATCATGATGTTAACTATTCTTATGTTGTTAGACTTTCTTATTATGATTAGCTATGCTTCTGCTACTAAATTTGCTTATGTTGTTAGCTATTCTTATGATGTTATCAATGTATATTATGATAGTCAGGCTAATGATGATAGTTTTATCTATTCCTTTACATACCTTCTTCATCATGCCTATTTTTATTCTTATCTGTTTACCTTAAACTCTTTAATTAAATAACTTGTTGTAATCAGTAAGCGTTGATGAGAGTTATATCTCTCGTAGGGACATGGGTCGCACCTCGTGGGTCACCACATCTTCTCAGGTGATCAACAATAGTAGTAGCAGACCCATGGAAATGAGGAGGAGATGTGGTGATGGACCTTAGAGAAGGTTGTTTAGATGTCAAGTGTGTTCTAGAGTCATCCCTATACTCTCAGGTTCAAACAGGAAAGTTCGTATATGATGTTTCAATCAAATTAAGCTTTTGGTAGCATTCTTATGCTTGTACTTATAGTATATGTGAATAACGTTCTTCGATATGTATATCTTGCGGTGGAGGTCACATAGTAATTCTAAAAGATACTTGGGTTGATATATGAATACAAGCAAGATGTTGGGCCCTTATGTAAATGTTTCTGGATAAGTTTGCAATGTTTAATTAGTTTTAATTATCCCCTTTTTCTGCTATGTGTTTAATTAGTGATCAATTGTGTTTTGAGTTTTGATTAATATTATTTAGCATGATGGCTTCTCTCATATATCACAAGAGGGAGTGAATTCATCAACATCTTTGAATATTATAGGCCCGCAGAAACCAAATTGGAAAGCCTTTAGTGTGATTTTATTCACACTCATGTGCCCACCCATTGGCCTCAAGGGGCATTTCTTGAGAATAGAAAAACCTTCCTCCTCTATGAAACATCTTCAATACAAGCCATCAAAACCAAGTCAAAAGAGGTACAACTCATCCCAAAAATAGTTATTGACATGAACATTTTCTTTTAATGACTTGTGTACTCTATATGTAGAACTCTAACATATAAATAGTTCACAAATCTTCAAACCAAGGGATGTTAGCAGAATTTTCATCTACTGGTCAGGGAGGTAATCATCAATTAGTATTCCATCATTCTTAAGGATATGAATGTGGATGAGGTGACCAAACACCACGTTCACACACCCTTTCTTGTCACATATTTCTATATCATACTCTCGGAATAATAGAATCCACTAAATTAATAAGGGCTTGACACCTTCTTTGTCATCAAATAGCGAATAGCAGCATGGTTAATGTAGACAATTCAAGCCAACAAGATACAATCTAATTTTGTTTGAAAGCATACACAGTGGCGAGCAAATCCTTCTTGGTTGTGGCATAGTTTCTCCATTTTTCATCTAATTTCTTTGAGGCATAATGCATGACATGATGCTTCTTATCTTTTCATTAGTCCAAAAGTACCCCTACTATATTATTACTAGCATCACACATGATATCCGTCAGGTGACTTGATTATGGGTGTGGTAATAAGGGCATCATTCATATTGGTGAATCTTTCCATGCACGTAGAATCAAGTGAGAAAATAGCATGCATCATAAGTGGATTTGTAAGTGACTTTGCAATTTTCAAGAACTCCTTAAAACATACACGACCCAAAGAAGACACAAACTTTCTTAAATGTAGATGATAGTGCAAGTATTTTCTATGTCTACCTCTATTACCCTATTGTCCTCTTTGTGATTGAGAAAATGCCCTCATTCCACATAAAGTGGCACGTATCCCAATTTAGCACCATATGTGCTTCTTCACATTTTGATAATATAAGAGAAACATGATGCAAAATGAGTCCAAAGAGTTACCATACACAATGAAGCCATCCATGAAAGACTCCATCATACTTTTAGTCATTCATGAGAAAATGGATCCAAGAAATGCCAAAAAGTGGCAAGGGCATTTCTTAGCCCAAAGGGCATTTGTATGAATGCATAGGTACCAAATGGACAAATGAAAATAGTCTTCTCATGATAATTGGGGTGAATGGGAATCTAATACAAAATGGATTAACTTTCTATATAGAAGAAGAATTCTCGGTGGTCTAGGTGCTCTAAGACCTGATCAAGGAACTAAAGGGGGAAGTGGTCTTTTTGTGTGGCCTTGTTCAACTTTCTATAGTCAATGCACATACTCCATCATGTAACAATGCAAGTGAGAATGATCTAGTTCTCTTCATTTCTTACAACTCTCATACAACCTTTCTTTTGTAAAACTTATCGAAGGAGAAATTGAAATGTGATAGATGATCCCAACTTTGAGAAGTTTTTAGATTCCAAATGGACTACTTCTGTGATGTTGGGATTCAATTCAAAATGGGGGTCTCTAGACGGCTAATAAATATCTACCATGGGGATCTTGTGAATACAAATAGACATGTTGGTGCCTGTCAAATTAGTCATCTATATCCCATGGATGCCTTTATTTTCCTTAGCTCAGTCATCATTTCTCCTCTTGGTCCTAAGTGAGATATGATTTTATAACCACAAGACGGACTTCCTACTTGTCAAGATAGTATTTCAGTCCCTTTAGTAGGGCCTTCTCTCTAGTTCCTTAGACATTTTTTCCTCTTCTTCAACCATTAATATCATTTTTGGATCTTTGAATTCAACATTTGGTTCCTCTTCATAGGTGTCCAAGTCAAAACAACATTGATCAACTTGTGTGTCATCAAAATCTATACTGTCTAGAATGGTTAGGGCTATTTGCAAAGGGTATTCAGGCAATTCCCTATCCTATCTAAGCTGAGATTATTAATCCCTACATTTGAGCAAGAAGACTCCTTATGAATGATAGCCCCCCTTCATACTATTAGACACCCTAAATGGAGTACCTCTCCTACTAGCCTTAGAATAATAGTAACAACTTCTACATGAACCAAGGCTCAGACTATGTCTAGTAATGGGCGGCCAGAGACGAGAATATCTAAGATCCTCCTTGATTTTCATGATCACAACATTGCAAGGTAGATACACATCCTTGCCAACCTTGATTGGAACATCCTCTATGATACCCATAGGCTTTTTCATAAAGGAATCTATTAGATGGATCATCATAGCTATAAAGAGAATATTGATGAATGGAATTTTTGGAAGAGGTTGTATAGCATGATTGAAATACTAGCACCCTATCCTCTAGCCCCATTCTACAAGTATTGTCACCATGGTACCAACCAATCCCAAAGATCTAGGATCCTTCTACTTTTTAGGAATATTGTTGAGGACAATATCTAAATCTTTCCTTGCTAGGTTCATAGTTTCATACTCTTTAATGGTCTATTTCCTGATTAAGAGAGTTTTCAAATACTTTGACCTTGCTGGTATTTCAAAAGGGCATCCAAGAAGGGGATGTCCAAATGAAGCTTCTAAATATCTTCCTTGAATTTTATGAACCTATCATCCAACTTTATTCTCCTTAGACATGATTAGTAGGGGTGCCTTAACATGTAAACTGGCATGCTTTATCACATAACATTAACCTGCAATTTTTCAACATCGTTTGCCTTTCCTACATCATTACTGACAATGTTGTCCTATGCTTATTCTGTTATCAATCATCACTATCTCATCATCATTAAAGTCAATAGGAATGTTGGCTAGTGTCTTAGAGGTGGCGATGCATACACATTGCTTGAATGTGTGGATATAACTTTAGTTGCTTGGTATGTTTATGATTTTTTCCATCTCTCCTACAAAGGAACATGTAAATGGAAAAGTTTGGCCCACGATGAGTCAATAGACTTCTTATATGCTTTTTTATTTGAGGGCATTGTCTGCTGATTGGAAATCATGGATTTCTATGATTGAAGGATCTTCTCTATAGAAGAAAATTTGTCATCGTTGGAATGGAGAATGCTTGGATGTGGTATCACTACCCTTGATTGTAGCCATGGTTCTATAAATGGCCTTGGTAGTTTCCTTGGTTCTTGAAGATCAATTGCGGATCATTTTCAAACCCAAGAGGAGCTTGAAGTTGATTGTTCACTTGACCTACCCTCAATTAAAAGTCATTTTCATCACCTGTCCGATTACTATATTTAAACCCCAGATGATTCTGAGTTGGGTTGGGGTTGTAATATCCTTGTCCTTGGATGTTGTGGATGGAAGTTATATCTTCCATCTACCCTTCTTAATCTTGTACTTGGGTGATGTTCACCATGGCATTGTAGAGGAGTTGGAAACTTAGAGTAGAATGAGCGGTGCCCTGACAAGATTCACAATAAAGATTTGTTGACTTAACTCGCTACTTCATAGCTGTGACTAACCCCGTCTTTCTTAGGAGTTAAAAGAGGATTCTAGATCTTATTGCTTCAAGGCCATCTTCATCGATGACTCTGCTATGAATTTGAGTTTAGAGTTGTATTGTTCTTAATCTACCTTGTAAACAAATCCATGTCCTCTGCTTGTGTGAGATTGGTTTTCAAAACCTCTCTGGACAACCTCCCAAGCATTGTCAAAGTTGTAAAACATGAAACTTCCTCCAGATGAGGAATTTAGGAATTGCTTTGTGTCATCATTAACACCCCTATACAAGTATTCTATCATATGGAGTTGTGAGAAATGAAGATGAGGGCATCAAGGAAGGATATCCTTGAGTCTTTCCCAAGCTTCAACAATTAACTTGCATGGATTCATAGAGAATCATGTGATATGATAGGAGGAACTACTGGATGATGTGCATTTGTAGATTTAGAGATAGAGAAGTCCCTAGACGATTATGTCATTTAGCTTCAATAGAGGCAACTTCTCTAGATCTATTTTCCTATGATGTTGTAGTTTTTGTTTCCTGTACAAGAGCCTCTCTCTAGGCTTGAAGATCCCAAGTTCACCTATGGGGTGATTTCTTCCTTGTCCATCTTGTTTCTATAAGACCAGTTTAGGAAATAAAAAGTCCTATCAATATTGGGATCAAAGGAAAACGATATGGAACCAACCTTTGTGGAATGTCACATGCACCACTAGTACCTAAAAAAGAATGAACAAGATTATATGTCAGGGATAATAACTCAAGTAGAAGTGAATGAATATCAATTAATAAAGGAAACTCTTAATTGTTTTAAGCAATTGTGTTCATAGTATGTTCCCTTGTCCCCAGAAAATGTAAAAATTTGATGTGAGTTTTACTACAGAAGAAATTCCTTATGATAAATTACCCTAGGTTTTAATCTTTTTCCCACATGCAATAACACTCATCGACAAGAAAACTAGTCTATCACAATATGGATAAAAAGATCAAACCAAAAGGAAAACTTTATTAAGAAATCATTATGAACCTATTGTTACCAACACTTTTTAATATCTAATTTTGAGAGAGTTGAACTAACTAAGATCGACTACTGAGAAATGAAAATGGTTGAATAGAATATTGATAACAATATTTAAAATGCACTAAAAATTGGATTTCACCACCATCATATGCATAATTATTCTAACTATTATAACTCAAACAATACGATTAATTAGTCTAGGGCCATCCAAATATGTCTCCTTTTAGAATAAAAATTGGCATAAGGATCAATTTTCCCATGGACTCAAGGTTTTGTCACCCATGTATCATCAAGAAAAACTCATTATGTGATCTCATCCAGAATCTACACATTCATTTAAGGATCAAATACTAAACTTCAAAATTTCTACATTTAGGATTATATCTAACATGCAAATCAAATGACAGTCTGTAGAGAAAGTAATAACTGAAGGAACAAAAATCTAACTATCCAAATAACTACATTTGATAACTATCAAAACAAATTATGGGCAATGGGACTATTCTCCATGCCCCAAGGATGGAGCCTACTCACTCATATCCATGAAGAAAGCACAAATACAAAGGAGGAGAGAAGACATCATGTCACTGATGATGGTGAAGAAAACAACCAATGGTCTTTGAATATAACACAATAATAGTTCAACTATCTCTGTGAAGAGGATGGCATCCCTCCCCTTTTCTCTGACTTTAGCACACAAATGAGGTTTGAATTGAGTGTGAATACACTCTCAATGTTAGGTCGAGTTTTTCCTCTATATGGATGGACCCAAAGCCACCAAAAATAATTTTGTTGGGTCAACAACTGTGTTTATTTTCCCTATCGACTGTGGCAGCCAACCAACTGGCTAGGCAGATCATCAGACTGGCCATTAAGTGTGATGTTGGTTGAAATTTTTGGCGTCTGATCAGGATGTCAGGTTAGGTTATTGGTCTCTGGTGAGTCTCTTAGAAATAATTCGGGTCAATAACGTGGTGTTGAGCCCGCCGACTAACTTTCCTTAATGGATGATGTGTTAGGCAAGCCGTCTGATTGGTGAAGCAAGTTGGCAGATTAGTGGGCCTCCAAAAACTTTGATGGATAATGTCTTGGGGAGAAATTAAGATTGAATTTGATTTGGAATATTAGTAACATCAATCATCTTACTAGAAAGATTCTAAGAGTCCTATTGCAAATTGATTGTTGAAGCATTGAGTTCCAGTCTACCTACTAACAAGTCGAGTCAGCCAATTGTAATGTCACCATAAGACTGCTAGTTACTGACTTTGAGGGCATGAATCCCTATCAACTAAATGGTAACACCAATTTTTCAATTCATTTTTTCTTGGGAGGCATTGTGGTTAGTCCAGACAATCGACCATGTGGGGAATCAGTAGGCCGACTGGCCTAGCTAAAAATGCTAATTTTGCTTCTTTTTGCCTTCAAATTTCCTCTCAGTTTGAGACATGGAGTCGGGGATGGATCATTATCATGATTTTTAGTTGGTGGGTTCTTTTCCCTACATAAAAATAAGACATTCTATAAAATCCCTACCAATTTGAGAAAAAAAAAGTAGACCAACAAAGCAAAGCATAATAAGAAATAACTACTTGAAATGAGAAAAACTAGTCTAAAATATGCCATGGAAATTTTATGAATATGCATTCATCAATAATCAAGTAAATAGATATAAAAAATAAGCAAGTTGTCCAAACATGTGCAGTTGTTTCATGATGAAAAAGTCGATAAGAATTTGTTATGATAGAAACAAGTATATGTTATAATCAAGATATAGCAGTTAGATGAACATTTTGATGAATTCGACTAGATTTTGAGGCTCTTTGTGCCCCTCTTTACCTAGAAAGTTGTTGGTCTAAAGTCAGATCTAGACATGACAGTTAGTTCTCTAGATTCAAGAGAGTCAAAATGGAGCAAAGGTCGATGATGAGTTTGGGATTTTGAGGGTCGCAGGGTTCAACTTTTGGAAAATTGTTTACAACCTATATTTTCTTTAGTTTAAGAATATAATAAAAAAAATAAAATTTTACCCTTGAGCGACTTAGAGATTTCTTCATTATGAAGGATCACCACATTATACCATGTGGCTCCCTAGATTAATAAGGCAATCTACAAGGTGTCCCTAAGCATGAAATTTTGGCTTTTGTGTATCTATCTTCCTTTGTGGAAGGTTTTGAGTAATAAACTTTGATTGAAAATTAGGAACAGAAGAGAGAGGTGAAACTTGAGTGACAAGTCTTTCTTTTTCTCATTCTTTGTTAGAAAAAAGGTAATTGAAATGACATGATTGAATTGGGATTCCAAAAAAGATATATATATATATGCGTCAACTATCTTCTGCATTGAAATAATGTTGTTGCTATTTATATGAAGACAAAAATTCAGTTGCATTTCTAAATAGGATTGGATTTGAATATCTTATTCATGAAGAATTGAATTGGGAAATTTATGGAAAAAAGTTTTTAGAAAACTCAATGAAAGGCCAAATAGCGCTTAATTTCAAAGGAAGGGTGTTCCCTATATGTGAACCATTGGCATGTGGAAAATGGGTAAATTAGTGGATTTAAATAGGTAAAAACTATGGGTAATTGTATAATAAACTAGACTAATTACATCACTATCCATAGAACTGGTTTGAATGTGATCTTTGATAGAATGGCAAAAAATGGGGTGCCAACACCTATTTGTCCGAATTTCCACCAAGTCAACCCCTTTCCCTACCATATCACAGTTTCCACATTAGCCTACGTACATACTTTTGTATAAGAAAATGCCTTGGTTTGAAGAGAGATGAGGACATGGAAGCAGATGAACAACATTGACCATATCACAATAGGATAAATGAAGATGAAGAGATGGAAGAAGGTGTAGAGGAATAAGATGAAGAAGAAGAGTAAGGTGACAATGATGAATTTCATTTGAGGAGTTCAAATAAGATGATGAAGTAGATCTCCTAATTATACTCATATATTGGGATTATTCCAATAAGAGAACTATGATCCCAATAGAGACTAGGTCTAGGATTAGTCATGTTCCCTCTTACTTTATTTTGAATGCTAAAATTTTAATGTATGGGGAAATTTATTTTCTTATGTTTGTATTATATATTTACACTTCTTTTTTCATTATTTGTGTGAGCTGGAACTACTATATGTAGTTGTCTTCATGCATATAAATCTATCTTTTTCTTTTACTTTTCTTGAGTTGGTAGGCATATTTTGGTGATTCTCTTTCTATCATATTGGTTTCTTTTCATTGATATATTTCTTCTCCAATATTGTTAGTTTCTATTATGATGGTTAAAAATAATTTCATATTGTGTGGATTTCTTGGAGCAACCTTTTTATTACCCTTATACGCCTATTTTTGATATGAAAATTGGGGGATAAGAAATTAGATTCAATAAAGATGTTATGGAATATATGTGTGTATTTTTGGATAGTACTTGTTCTATTTCTTGTGAAATATTTCAAACTGGTTATATCACATGACTTGAGGGGCATGTATATCATTTTCACCATATAATCCCAAATGATCTTCAAGGTATAAAAATCATTATTCATGATATTAATTACAATTGAGGAATGTATTGTCATCTTAAAAATGGGAGATAATGTTGAAACCAAGTCTACATTATGCCTAATCACATATTTTGATGACTTTACCATTCAATTATTTGTCAAATTGATCTATATAAGATATTTCAGAATGATAAACACACTCCATGAATTCTAGATGACAAAGGAGGGGATTCCAACTAGACACAAAACAAAGATCAAGTTTAATCTAGAACATGAAAGATTTTTTGTATCATTTTTATAATACATTCATTGTATATAATGCCTTGTATAAGCTCAAAAATTGTTTATTGAGATGACAATGTAGATGTTGCAATTACAAATTTATTTCAGTCAATTAGAATTACTCATTTGATTTCTGTGTAGATATATTAAATTCAAAATTCAAAATTAGGGTATATGAATAGGGTAGCAATTTCATTATATTGGAAATTCACTAGGATCATCAATATCATTTACTAGAAGTTCTGATGAAAATTTCAGCCACTAGTGTTTATTGGGACATAGTTTGAAAGAATCATCAAGTGGAAATGGCTCATGAATTTTTTTAATTTTTTAGAATTCGTCCAAGAAATATCATCAACTAGAATTCCATATGGAATTCCAACAAAACATTTTCTTTGAAAACACTACTTATAGACATTGACTGGAATTACTCAAAAAAAATCTAGCCGAGATACTAAGAAATAACTATTTTAGAGATGTAGTCCTTGCCATTTTTGGGAGAAAATTAAGTGAAAATAGATCCTTTATGATCTCATATACTCCCATAATAATGGATTAAACTCGTTCTAACAAACGCTACAAGCCAATAGGCACCCTTGAGTATAAATAGGAATCAATGTGGATCCTTCAATATGTTTTTCATGTCCCACATGTTATTTAGTTTTTAAACTGATTGATTAAGTGGAATCTTGAATTTTGTTTGATTTGCAATTTTTTTTCATTAATTTAGTACTTTCATGTACAATACTAATATGTAAATTTGACATATTTAGGACCTAATTGCAATTAGAGTTACAATTATCTTTGTGCATACTTTCCTTCATAATCTTTATGAATCTTATTTAATTTGGATGATTTTTAACTATGTAACATCCCCAGATTTTCAACACCTTAACTACACATGTGACGTACAAATTGAAACCATCACCTCTAAGAGAATCCCAATTAAAACCCACACACTAAACCAAGAAGAAGAAAATCAAGGGAGTCATAGGAAACCAAAGTAGCATATGCACATGAACAATAAACAATTTATACAAACAAAATCTCACCATTCAACATATATAATTACAAAATGAATTGTTAGAACTTTGAGATTCCATATCGAACAATAAACTTTTATATATGCACATACTAAATTCTAAAACAAGATCTTTAGAAAATAGGTCCACCTATAAAATAGCTCTCTATACAACTCCCGACTAGTAAGAGTCTTGAAGATCATATGTCCACATCACCTAAAAAAAGATTACAAGTGGTACACATCAACACAATATACTAAAATATTGTGTTGACTATGTCTACATGTTTCAAATACCTCTTTCTTACTATGACTTGGCAATAAGATAAAACTAATACTTGGCAGTTATAATGAAATACAACAAAATCATACTTGTACATAGATGTTTATTAGCAAAACGGAGCACATATTTTAAGCACATTTTCCATCCTATCTTCTATGCATCTTCCTACCGATAGGATAGATGCATTAAGGCCTTATGATCTTCTTACCAAAGAGGTCAATCATTGTACATGTGATCTACTTACCAAAGAGAAAGATCACTCACTAGCACTATGGTTACCAAAGAGTTATAGTTCTTTCATATAATGGAACATATATATTATGCTTCATGTGTCCATGACTATATTTATAGAAAATCAATCAAGGTAGCATAAAAGAATAATTATTTCATCTGATATCATACACCAAGTATTCAATACACACATTATACAACCATACTAAATAGTAGGTCAAGTAAGAGGTCAAGCGTACCTTGATCAAGATATTCTAAACATCACAAATTCTTGAGATCAACTCTAACCTTGGTGAAACCCTGATAAAGGAAATTCCACGTGCACCATCGTCTTAACTCTAGTTATATTCATTGGGTTTTGATTTAGTTTATTTAGATATTCCCATAATTACTTGTCTTGTCAACTCAGATTTAGGTTATTGATGTCATATTTTGTATTACAATAAATTATTAGAATATTTGGTTGCATATAATATTGTGCACATATTAACAATATGTTTTACATACATTAATCCAATTAGGGTTTCAAACTATATATTAGAAATCATCACTATAAATCATGAATTGTGTGGATAAGATTGATATGTTAGTTTCACATCATCTTCCATATACTGTTATGAACATATTCTTAAAATTCAAATATTTATCGAGCATAAACATATTTATTGTATTTTACTCAGGTTATTAACTCTAAGCAACCATTTTAAGAAAAATTATATGATTTTTTAGTCCAAAACACATTATATCTGACATGGTATTCACTCTAAATGACATCTAGGAGTTACTGACACATTTTCATTATTTTGCCTTTGATTTGCTACTTATTACACTTGATATCAGTATTCCACATCTTAATTAAGATCTATGATAGTTATGCATAATAAGACTGGTATTATGGTTTACTTTTGTTTTACTCCTTTTTCTGATATTTGGGTACTTTCTATTTTTTAGACATCTGAGCTAATTTCTATTAATTATCTAAGATCTAGGAATTTTTGGGAATTTATCAATTTCACTCCATTTGAATACCTCCATGTGTCTCTTTAAAGGGGATCGGTTCACTTCTAGTTCAATTAGGTTTAGATGAACCTGCTCTGGTTGGAGTTTGCCTTCTAAACAAGTTGCTGACGTCCCTCTCTCTCTTTCTTGCAAGTGTATCTTCTTAGGTAATGTGGTCGTTTGAGTCTGAGGTGGACTCTGATTCTAGAGAGCCTCCACAGACCAACATCAGTTACAATCTCAACTTCTTCTTCACTCCTCTAAACTAAATATACCACAAACAAATCTGAGGCACCTTCCCACACCATTTTGGCTCGTCAAGGAGGTATACTGGCGGTCGCAGATGGGGCTTGATGTACCTCCTTTGCACGAGCCACCATAATGTAGCCCAACTCTGTGAGAGTTTGAGAGTATTCTCCTCCTATCATGCTCAATATAACCTTCCATAGTGCATCCTAGATCCTCCTCCTATGTCTATGTCACACTACCGACCTCCAAGCTATTGCTGCTATTGTGTTTCCTCCTTGATGCTAGCCTACACATGTGTCTCCTCAAAAACATAAATTTCTATGGTGTCCTCCTCTAGTGTGTGATCGTGCTACAACATGGCCTCTTTTCCATTCACCGATCTTTCTATGACCTTCCATGAAGGTCGAGCAGTTGAGTTAGCAAGAGATTGGTGGTTGACTAACCTCAAAGCTCGATCTTGGTCAAACTCCATTTGTAATTGTTGCCTCTATTCTCTCTTCTTCAACCACTACTTCTATTCTTATCTTCTCCCATGCACTCACGATGGATATGCTGGATATACGGTAGTTTCCGTTGAAGTGCAAGGAAAGCCACCCACTTTGTTTCCTTCACTAGGCCACAACCATGACATGTGGTGGCATGGAAAATTGTGGAAACAGCTATTCTCCTTGCCTTGATCTAACCATAGGGTTAGAGACAACTAGATTACCATTTTTTGTATCCAAGGAATGAGATCAGATGCCTCTCAAGGCCAATCTCTGGCTCAGTATTTGGAGGTCATGCATGTCACCCAGCTACATCCAAGACTTGGTCTACTAACCTTCTAATAAGCCTCAAATAAATTATGTCATATAAGAATATTTGCATAACTTCAAGCCTTCATATATCATTCTATGAACATCAAAACATCGTTAAAGTTTAGTCATATGTTCCTCACATATTAGCATGCATCCCAACAAATTCTAATGCCTAGATTCAATTTTTTGACATATAAATGAAATTCCTCAAATGGATAAACTTTATGAATCATAACCAGGATATCAACATCAAATAACATCCATAATTTACTAAAGCACTTGGAACTCTTTATGTAACTCAACACATGAATTGACTTATGTCATTAGACATTTAGGAATTTCAAAAGTTAGTCATTCATAACCTAGATTTAAATAAGTTTTCAAATGTTGGGTTTGAACCTTGGCTTTAGCCTTATGTTGTGTGGTTGATGGTTGAGGTTTGACTACTCGAACCTTTAGGCTAGATATCTAGGATTCTACTCAGACTTGATAGAATAACTATCAAAAGTTGCAGGGACCACAACAATTTGATTTGGCTTGTGGGCCATCTACCCTGAGATCCATAATATGATTATTACAGAAGTGGTATTTTGTATTTGATTTGGTTATTAATGAAATGCAATTCCTCTTACTATGTTTGCTTCCTTATTGAGATAATATATAAATGTATAATATCCTAAGAGTGTTTTGAATCGATGACATATGGTATGGATTAAAGATGCAAACGTGAGATTATACGTATAATAAGAATATTCATTCTTTTTATGTCCCTAGTCAATTACTATTGTGGATATTGTAGAACAATAACAATATACAACACTAGAAAATGTGGTGAGGGATGCTTCTCTTTAGTCAATATTAGATATCAACTCAGATACATGGGTACTTGTTAGAGAACAAGTTAAATTAAATGAACCCACCTTTATAATGACATATGGAAGTTCATGTTTTACATGTCAGAGTCATTCTTTGATATGACAATGATGACTATGATCCTTAGACCTGAAGTCACTACAATAATCACATATTGTTTTGTGTTCTTTGACCATTAGACCAAGATGATTTGAATAATAGTTGCCAAAAAGGTAGTGGTTGGGCACACTATGACTCATGAGGATGACTGTGAGTGATGTATATGGAATTTGTCTCTCCTTTGGAGTGATATCCTGATCACTTGATAAGTGAGACTATGAAATGTATGGTCATGCTCATGTGAGTCAATATATGATTTTGACCTTGAAATATCTCAAATGGTATGCTCTAGTTCAAGGAACATAGATTGAATGTTAAAAGGATGACATTGTATGCCTCAATTTTAATCTAGAAAACTGTGACAAAGGGATGATATAGTCATGGTAACATTTATAACTTTATAGGTTATAGTTGTTCTTTAACTCATTGTATTACTGGGTGGAAATGATGTGTGGCTAGACACCAATCTTTGCTTACGAGGTTTTAAACATCACTACCAATGTAATTACAAATTTATCAAGTCACACACATAAGGATGCATAACTTTGCAATCAAACAAGCGATTAGAAAGGTTTCATATCATAAACAGTTGACTTGCTATATGATCATGTGACTGTAATGTCCAATTGGCTGATTAGATTGCTTAGGTCAATAGATCAATTTATTGTCAATTGGCTGTCCGGTTTTGACACTAGGCTAACCAAGTCGGCCAATTGAGTATCCCACTCAGCCAATTGGAACATAACAAGGAAGGTTTCAAATTAGAAAGCAATTTTGACATGGATCTAAACTAACCCAATCAACTGATTTGAATTCCTTTTGAGTTCCAGTAAGAACCTGATCAGGCGATCATGCAACCCGGTTGGATGATCTAGATTCCAGTCTAAGTTTTCAATATTGGAATATTATTCAGATTGCAATTAGGAAAGGAATTGTAATTATAATTTTCCAAGCCCATGTCTCTCCTATATGATGCAGAACATCGAAAAGGATTTCACACATATTTTGAGATAACTTGTGAGACAATTTTTCCATCATATCTCTTTTGCATAGAGAGAAATAAAGCATAACGAGTGCTACCCAAGATAGGAGAAGAAAGGGAGTTTGGGAAAGACTATCACATTGATAACTCTCGTCCAACATCGAGTTGGTGGCCAAGGTGGTGCACCACATTATCCCTCATATGTGTGGATGTAGTAGAGGCATAGTCACATTTGTAGAGACTTGAACAAGATGTTTCAGAAGACGACAACAAGGTTCTACAAAGAAGACAAATGTACAACAACTTGGTGGCCAATCCGGATTGATTGTTGGTTTACCCAGACTTCTTGGTGGTCTATTTGGATCTAGATCAGAGAGTTTGATTTCTTCATTGACCAAGATGTTTCTAAATGTAGGACAACTAGTGTGAATAAAGGTATAACCTTTATCCTTTCCATGTCATTTGTTCATCAACAGATAGCTATGATAGATCTGATGGTTAGGGTATAAAGGGGAGATTGTTTTTCTATTCAACTACCCCTTCCTAAAAACCCTACATGGCCCTCTACATGTTGGTATATAAGTGAGTCTTAATAGGTATGCATGTGAGTATCTTGACATGGTTAAGTTTTTGACCCTTGATAGCTTGCTCTTTGGACCTTAATAGGTCAAGAGTTGAGCCTTAAAAGCTCCCAAGAAGTTAACTCTTGACATGACATTTTGATAGGAGGAACCTCAATAGGGTACCTTGATAGCTTTGAGGGATATGCACCTTGATACCCTTTCCTTTTTTTCCTCTTGAAAGGCCACTTAAGTGGGACCTATTTTAGTCTTTGCACCCTTTTCCTATATATAACCACTAGTACAGAAACAACATCCAGTGTCACTTTTCTGGGCATCGGTTATTTAGGTAAACCGACGTCTATACTATTCGACGTCGGTTATTTAGGAAAGCCGACGTATATATTCGAAGACCAGCCAAACACGGGTACCACTTTGTATTCAGCGTCGGCTGGGTATAACAAATCGACGCCTAAAAGCGCCCGCAAAATCCAATTTTCGAGTGAAAAAAATTTGCATCACATACAACGTCGGTTTTTTAACTATTCACTGACGCCTATTTAAGATGAAAATTTGCGCGAAAAGTTCCACTTTCAGTGTCGGTTATCCTTTGATAACTGACGTTGATAATGAAAACCTCTAGAGGGGGGGTGAATAGAGTTTTATAGAGATTTTAAAATAATTTAAACTCAAACAACCAAACTAAAGATTAAGAAGAGGAACACAGGTGTTTAGAGTGGTTCCACCTTAGCAAATACTAAGGAGTCAGTCCACTACCCGGTTGCTTACCCAACCGGGATTTTGAAAGTACTAAATTTTATTACCTCTCAAGGATGTTACATAAATTTACAATACTTTCTAAACACCCTTTGGACAGCCTTCACCTTGAAGTAGTCTTGCCAACCTCGAAGCAGCCTTCCTTGAAGTAACTTCAAGCTCCCCCTTGAAGTAGCCTTCCTCTCGAAGTAGCTTCCCGTCAAGACAGCCTTCTGAAGTAGTCCAAAGTCTTCCTCTTCACCACGAAGAGCTTCACCCTCTCCAATCCGCAGCCTCCTACCTGGAGTAGCAAGGAGAGTACAAGTAATACAAGGAACAAGAAAGGAATAAAAGAAAATACAACTTATCCTTGTAGCTCAAGGCTTGATTTCCCTAGATCAAGCGTTTGGATTTTCCTAGCCAATATGATGGACTTGTGATTGCTAGGGTTAGGAAAATCTAGCCTATAGGACGAGCTTGAGCTAAAGGGAAAATGGCCAATTGATCACAAAGCTCAGTTCACACAGATTGCACAAGAGGGCTCAAGTATTTTCTCAAGTATAGCAAGTGTAAGAAGCGTCCTCTAGTGTCCTATGGCTTGTCCTATTTATAGGAATGACCTAAGTATGCTTAAGGACGTTCTAGACAACTTCTAGGGGGTTCCTAGTGCTTAACTAGCCGTTAGGAATAAGTTAGGCGCATTAGCAACGGCTAGTTAATTAATTCTGCAGTTGCTGTCAGAGACCATCTCGGTCGAGGACTTGTCGACCGAGATGCCCAGTCGGTCGAGGATTTGTCGACCGACAGGCTCTCTGGATTAACGTTGATTTGCAACTGTCAACTGCTGTGTCTAACGGCTACTTTTGGTCAATCTCGGTCGAGAAGTTTGTCGACCGAGAGTGTCTCGGTCGAGGAGTGTGGTCGACCGAGATTGACTCTGTTTTCAATCTTTTAATTAAGATACTAAGTATGTGCATGAGTGTGCATTATGTGATCTATTTAGAAGGAGATGACCTAACTAAGTGTGGTGTTTAGCTAGGGAAAAACCAATGCTTGATTTACATGCGATTCTAAGTACTTGTACATTATAATTCTGTACAAGTTTTTACAATGATTACATTTGCATGAAAATATAAATACTTCATGTTGGATTTCCCTTATAGTTGTGTCATCCTGCACACTCAAGTAGCTCGTCAGATAAATAAGAATGAAATGTTTGTCATAATCAAAACAAAGGGATTTTATAGATGTCCATTTAGCCAACAATCTCCCCCTTTTTGAAGATGACAAACATTTCCAAAATATGAATAGAGGAAATATAAAACATATAAATGCCATACCTTTAGATTGCCGTTTGGAACTTTTCCTCTTATTTATAAAATGTGTGCTTAGTATCCCCAATGAATTATGGAACATGAAATCCAGTTCATTTGGGAATATAGCAACTTTCAATGTAAAGCCAAGAGTATATTTATGAAACTCATTGATTGAGTTTGTCATAAATATTAAGTTATATTTTTATATATCTCTCCCCCTTTGTCATCTCAAAAAGATAACCGTTTTATTAAAAACTCCCCCTTAATTAGATATCCCATCAAAAACGAACGAAAAAGATGTCCATTGAATAGCCAAAATGTGAAGCAATGAAGTTTACAAAAATGATGTCCAAAGAGGCATATTTGGCAAAGCGTTGTTTTAGGTCGCCCTTGACTACGACCGTAGCGCCCCTTGGCTAAGTTTTGTTTTAGCCAAGAGGCAACAATTTGCAGATTTCCAATTTAAACGTGCATATCAATGTTGATACTAAACATAAAAGCATAAGTATTCGTGTTAAGAACCGCAGATATCAAAGAAAACATCCTCCAACGGAGTAATAAGTAGTTGCTTCCTAATGTTGTTAAATTGATCTAATGGAAGCGGTTTTGTAAAAATATCAGCCAATTGATTTTCCGTATCAACATGATGAAGGGAAACATGATTCTTTGAGATGTGATCCCTTAAGAAGTGATGACGGATTTCAATATGTTTGGCCCGGCTGTGTAGAATAGGATTGTGTGCTAAGTTTATGGCGCTTGTGTTGTCACACAAAATAGGTGTAGATGAAAGATGAAAACCATAATCGCTTAAAACCTGTTGCATATAAAGCACTTGAGCACAACAAGACCCAGCTGCCATATATTCAGCTTCGGTTGTAGATAGGGAAACCGTGTTTTGTTTCTTGCTAAACCAAGATACTAAGGCTCTACCTAATAAGAAACATCCACCACTAGTACTTTTGCGATCAAGTCGACAACCGGCATAATCCGCATCAGTATATGCTTTAAAATCCAAGGATTGTCCTTTTGGATACCATAAACCAAAACAAGTAGTGCCGGCTAGATATCGAAGAATTCGTTTAACCGCAAGAAAATGAGATTGCATAGGCTGGGATTGAAATCGAGCACAAAGACCAACGGAAAACATAATGTCCGGTCGAGAAGCGGTTAAATATAACAAACTACCAATCATGGCTCTATATAAGGAATCATCAATAGGTTCCCCATTTTCATCCTTATCAATTTTAATAGAAGTAGCCATAGGAGTAGTAGCATGTTTGCATTGATCCATCCCAAAGCGTTTTAACAGTTCTTTAGTGTATTTTTCTTGGCTTATAAAAATTCCGGCGGGTGTTTGCTTAATTTGAAAACCAAGAAAGAATGTTAGTTCACCCATAAGGCTCATTTCAAATTCTTTTTGCATAATGTCACTGAATTGTGTGCATAATGATTCATTTGAGGCACCAAAAATAATGTCATCAACATATATTTGCACAACTAAGAAATCAGATGCATATGTTTTGAAAAATAAAGTAGAATCTGAATTTCCAATAGAGAAACCATTATCAAAAAGATATGTCTTGAGCCGTTCATACCAAGTCCTAGGTGCTTGTTTTAGACCATAAAGTGCCTTTTTAAGTTTATAAACATGATCGTCCTTTTCTGGTATTTCGAAGCCAGGTGGTTGAGCAACATAAACTTCTTCTTGTATGATGCCATTTAGAAATGCACTTTTGACATCCATTTGATATAGCTGAATGTTTTTATGGGCAGCAATAGCTAGTAACATCCTAATAGCTTCAAGTCTAGCTACGGGTGCATATGTTTCATCAAAATCTATTCCTTCTTGTTGATTATATCCTTGTGCAACTAACTGTGCTTTATTCCTTATGACTTCTCCTGCCTCATTAAGCTTGTTCCTAAAAACCCATTTAGTTCCTATGATAGTTTTATCTTGTGGTTTAGGAACTAAATCCCATACATCGTTTTTAGTGAATTGATTTAATTCTTCTTGCATGGCTATTATCCAGTAATCATCCTTAAGAGCTTCGGATATTTTCTTAGGTTCAATGATAGAGACAAAAGCCATGTTTGCAACATCTTGGAAAGAGGACCTAGTTTTGACTTTATCATTTGGATCTCCAATAATTAGCTCTTGGGGATGATCCTTGATCAGCCTAGGTGTAGGTTGTGTTTCAACTGGAGGATCGGATGTGGGAGTTTTCTCATTATCATTGGGAATGGTTATAGTTTCAAACTGATTAGTGAGATCAATGATATCTAAATTTGTGGATTTTGATTCTTCATGAAAAGAAACATGAATGGATTCCTCAACTTTTCTAGAGATAGTGTTATATACCCTAAACGCTTTGCTAGAAGTAGAGTATCCCAAGAAGAATGCTTTGTGTGATTTAGAATCAAACTTGTCTCTATCATCCTTGGTGTTTAAAATGTAACATGTAGAGCCAAAAGTATGGAAGTAGTCAACTCTAGGTTTCTTAGAGTGTATTATTTCATATGGAGTTTTCTTCAAATGAGAGTGAACCGTGACTCTATTTAGCACATAACAAGCAGTGTTTACAGCTTCAGCCCAAAAGGTTTTAGGTGTGTTGTGTTCAAGCATCATGGTCCTAGCCATTTCTTGTAGAGATCGATTTTTCCGTTCTACAATACCATTTTGTTGTGGGGTACGTGGAGCAGAGAAATTGTGAGTATACCCCTGAGAAGTACAAAAAGTTTCAAATGTATGATTTTCAAATTCGCCACCGTGATCACTTCTAATGGTACATATTTTATGTTGTAAAAGATTTTCAATCTTAGAACAAAATTGCATAAAGACATGAATAGTATCATCTTTAGTTGCAATAAAATGTACCCATGTAAATCTACTATAATCATCAACAATAACAAAATAGTATCGTTTACCACCAATAGATTGTGTTCTCATTGGTCCAAATAAATCCATATGAATTAATTCTAAGGATCTACTGGTGCTAAGTACATGTTTTGATTTAAAAGATGTTTTGGTTTGCTTTCCCATTGTACAAGGTTCACAATTTGCAACTTGATCAAAAGACAAAGCAGGTAATCCACGAACAAGATCATATTTTACTAACTTTTTAATAGCATGTGAACTAGTATGACCAAGCTTTTTATGCCATAGTTGTAAGGTGTTTTCATTTGCAAGTAAGCATTTACCTACTACTGATTTCATAGAGTTTGGTTTAAGGATATAAAGATTTCCAACTCTATTTCCTTCATAAACAACAGTTGTAGTATTTTCTATCAATAATTTGTAGCAGGTTTTGTTAAATAACACATCATAACCACTATCACATAGTTGACTTACACTTATTAAGTTATGGTGCAATCCATCAACTAGTAGAACATTTTTGATTTCAAGATTTGTTCCAACATTACCTATTCCAACGATTTTGCCCTTACCATTGTCTCCAAAAGTGACCGTTCCACTTTTCTTTTCTTCAAAAGTTGAAAATGCATCCTTGTTTCCGGTCATATGTTTGGAGCAGCCACTGTCAACGACCCATTCCTCTTGAGAGTCTTCATTGTCTTCTCTTGCCATTAGACATTCCACATTTTCATCTCCACTTTCACTTTCACTGGTTTCATCCCATGCTGCTTTATACGCTTTTTCTTTCTTCTTATGTGAGCTTTTCTTTCCCTTCTTTGCTTTGGGACATTCATTTTTGAAATGTCCTTTCTTTCCACATTCGAAGCACCTGGGAGTGGAAGAAGAACTAGAAATTTTATTAGATTTAAACCTTCTGTATTTCTTACCGTTGACTATCAATGCTTCTTCTCCTTCTTCTTCACTGGATTCCTCACTCTCATGTGAGGGAGCTTTTGATGCTTTGAGAGCCACGTCTTTCTTTGGCCCCCGTTGATGCTCATGTTCTCTTCTCTCTTCCTCTTCTAGGTCTGCCTCATGAGCTTCTAGGTTTCCGATGAGCTGCTCCATTTTGAGGCGAGTGAGGTCGTTTGCTTCTGCAATAGCTGTCACCTTTGGTTTGTACTTTGGAGGAAGAGATCGAAGTATTTTTGATACCTGATCCTCCTCAAGAACAGGTTTCCCTAAAGCACTTAAACCATTAACAATAGTAGAAAATTTTGAATACATTTCACTAATAGTTTCGTTTGGATCCATACGAAAATGTTCAAACTTGGTTTTAAGCAAACTAACTTTAGAGTTTTTAACTTGAACGGTACCCTCATATGTTATAGATAATCTATGCCAAATATCATATGCGGTATCACAGTTTGATACTCTATTAAATTCACTTACTGAAATGGAACAATATAAAATGCTTACTGCCTTTGCATTTATTTGAGCCATTTTTACCGTATTAGCATCCCATAATGCAAAATCGTCTTGTGGGAGTGTGTATGGTGTAGATACCATTCTCCAAAGATCCCAGTTGATTCCTTGGAAGTAGAATTGCATCCTTCTCTTCCAGTATTGATAGTTTGTCCCGTCGAACGCCGGAGGTCTAGCAACGAGCGTTCCTTCAATGTTGAGGTTGTTGAGCACTCCATCCCCCATCTTTTCTTCAAGACTTTGTTAGAGCTCCTTGAAGCCTGCTCTGATACCAATTGAAAACCTCTAGAGGGGGGGTGAATAGAGTTTTATAGAGATTTTAAAATAATTTAAACTCAAACAACCAAACTAAAGATTAAGAAGAGGAACACAGGTGTTTAGAGTGGTTCCACCTTAGCAAATACTAAGGAGTCAGTCCACTACCCGGTTGCTTACCCAACCGGGATTTTGAAAGTACTAAATTTTATTACCTCTCAAGGATGTTACATAAAATTTACAATACTTTCTAAACACCCTTTGGACAGCCTTCACCTTGAAGTAATCTTGCCAACCTCGAAGCAGCCTTCCTTGAAGTAACTTCAAGCTCCCCCTTGAAGTAGCCTTCCTCTCGAAGTAGCTTCCCGTCAAGACAGCCTTCTGAAGTAGTCCAAAGTCTTCCTCTTCACCACGAAGAGCTTCACCCTCTCCAATCCGCAGCCTCCTACCTGGAGTAGCAAGGAGAGTACAAGTAATACAAGGAACAAGAAAGGAATAAAAGAAAATACAACTTATCCTTGTAGCTCAAGGCTTGATTTCCCTAGATCAAGCGTTTGGATTTTCCTAGCCAATATGATGGACTTGTGATTGCTAGGGTTAGGAAAATCTAGCCTATAGGACGAGCTTGAGCTAAAGGGAAAATGGCCAATTGATCACAAAGCTCAGTTCACACAGATTGCATAAGAGGGCTCAAGTATTTTCTCAAGTATAGCAAGTGTAAGAAGCGTCCTCTAGTGTCCTATGGCTTGTCCTATTTATAGGAATGACCTAAGTATGCTTAAGGACGTTCTAGACAACTTCTAGGGGGTTCCTAGTGCTTAACTAGCCGTTAGGAATAAGTTAGGCGCATTAGCAACGGCTAGTTAATTAATTCTGCAGTTGCTGTCAGAGACCATCTCGGTCGAGGACTTGTCGACCGAGATGCCCAGTCGGTCGAGGATTTGTCGACCGACAGGCTCTCTGGATTAACGTTGATTTGCAACTGTCAACTGCTGTGTCTAACGGCTACTTTTGGTCAATCTCGGTCGAGAAGTTTGTCGACCGAGAGTGTCTCAGTCGAGGAGTGTGGTCGACCGAGATTGACTCTGTTTTCAATCTTTTAATTAAGATACTAAGTATGTGCATGAGTGTGCATTATGTGATCTATTTAGAAGGAGATGACCTAACTAAGTGTGGTGTTTAGCTAGGGAAAAACCAATGCTTGATTTACATGCGATTCTAAGTACTTGTACATTATAATTCTGTACAAGTTTTTACAATGATTACATTTGCATGAAAATATAAATACTTCATGTTGGATTTCCCTTATAGTTGTGTCATCCTGCACACTCAAGTAGCTCGTCAGATAAATAAGAATGAAATGTTTGTCATAATCAAAACAAAGGGATTTTATAGATGTCCATTTAGCCAACAGATAATGGTTCCCGCCAAATAATTTAGGGCAAAGATTTTCTAATTGGACGTCAGTTTTTTACTATCAACCGACATTGAAGAGTAATAGGCGTCGGTTTTGTAGATAACCGACGCTGTTGACCAACTTAATAGACCCAATCACTCGGCTCTTCCCCCTTTCTTCCTATTTCACTGCTAATTTTCCTATGCTCGCCGCTCTCGCCTAAAATCGCTGACGACCCCCGCTGCTGCTCACCGCCGCTGCTGCTGGTGCGCCTCTGCTCGCCGCCACTGCTGCCGCCGCTCGCTGCCACTCTTCTCCACGCTAGCTCTAGGTAGCCCTAGCCACTTTGCTTCCTTCTCCCTAGCTCCTTACCAACAGCAAGCACGACTGTAGCTGTGTTGGCCTACCACGACCGTGCTGGACAGCACAGCCGTGGTAGGCCAACACAACCACTGTCGTGCTGGACAACACAGCCATGGTAGGCCAACACAACCACGGTTGTGCTTGCTGTTGGTAAGGATATGAACAAATCTTTATGTAATGCTTTATGTAAATCCTAGGATACGAACAAATCTTTTGCTTGCATATATTTGTGTTTCTAATCATAATGTTTGACCCTAACATCAATTGTGATGAAACCCTAACATGTACATATCTATTATTGTGTTTGTTGACTAGAAACCCGTCCAAGATTTACTCATTAGGAGTAAATCTTGGATAGTCCCCGGTTTGGGACTGTTCTTGAACACCTAATCTCACTTAGGATGTAAGTGTATAAGTGTATAATATGTACTTAGAGAACAACAGGAAATGCTGCCAAAATTTTCTTGAAAACCCAATACATATTATACACTTACTAGTGAGATTAGGTGTTGAAGGATGGGATAGGTGGTATACATTTATTATATATAAGAATGACATCACATGTATTTGTTAACCGTAGACCCTAATCTTGTCCTAATATATACTTGTTTTCTCTTTGATCATAGAATGGATAGATCATGGATGTCCATTCGCAATCGCTGCACCCCAGAGTTTATATCTAGTCTTGATCAGTTTATTAGATTTGCCGAGGAACATAGGAAAGAACCTGGAGATAGGTTCTACTGTCCATGTAGGCATTGCGGTAACAACTTGAAAGTCAGCACTGGTGACGAAATCAAAAGTCATGTTATGTGCAACGGGATTGTACAAGGCTATACAGAATGGCACTGGCATGGAGAGATTTCAAACTTGAAACCAGTGGATGTCGATAGCGGTGCTTGGGTGGAAGAAGAAATTGCCTCCGATGATGTAGATGTGAACGAACCAGTTCCAGTAGACATCGTTGATGCGATGTTGGATAGTTGTAGGGTAGAGCACACCGATCCACCTCCTATGTTTAGAAACATTGTGCATGATGCTGAGATACCGTTATACACAGGCTATGCTAAGTTTACGAAGCTTAGTGCTGTGTTGAGATTGTATAAGTTGAAATGTAACAATAGATGGAGTGATAAAAGCTTCACTTCATTGTTGACGTTGTTGAAAGAAATGCTTCCTGAAGGAAACGAGCTGCCAATCTCAACATACCGGGTAAAGAAATTGTTGTGCCCAATGGGAATGGAGGCCAAGAAGATACACACATGCCCGAATGATTGTGTATTATTTCAAAAGGACTATGTGGATTTGAAAGATTGTCCAAAATGTGGTGCATCACGGTATAAATTGACGAATTTGGGGGAGTCCAAAACTGGTTCTCCTACCAAGGTGATGTGGTATCTACCTATAATATCATAGTTTCAACGCTTGTTTGCAAATCTGAAAGATGCGAAGAATTTGAGGTGGCATGCAGATGTTAAGAAAAATAATGACGGGATCCTATGACATGCGTCTGATTCCCCACAGTGGAAGAAGATTGATCTATTGTACCCCAAATTTGGTGAAGAAGATAGGAATCTAAGACTTGGGCTTTGTACATATGGGATGAATCCGTACGGGACATTGAGCAGCCAACATAGCACTTGGCCAGTCATGCTTGTTATATACAATCTTCCTCCCTGGTTGTGTATGAAAAATAAGTACGTTATGCTGTCGTTGTTGATATCGGGCCCTAAACAACCCGGAAATGATATTGATGTTTATCTTGAACCTCTGATTGATGACTTAAAGAAACTTTGGGCTGAAGGTGTGGTGACCTATGATGCTTCAGGAAGAGAGACATTTTGTTTGCACACTATGTTGTTTTGCACTATTAATGACTTTCCAGCATACAGGAATTTGTCTGGATATAGTGTCAAAGGAGCTAAAGCGTGTCCTATATGTGAAGAAAACATTGATTCAATAAGACTAAAACATGGAAGCAAGACTGTATATCTTGGTCATCGAAGGTTTCTTTCAAAATTCCATCTGTATCATAGGAAGCGCAAAGCATTCAATGGATGGAATGATGAACGAAGTGCACCTAAACCTATACCAGGGGATGTTGTTTATGAAAGAGTAAAAGACATTGTTAATGAATTTGGTAAGAAATCATAATGTAGTATGGCCACACAGAGTGACAATTCTTCATTCAAGAAGAAGTCAATATTTTGGGATCTTCCTTATTGGAGTTCTTTGACAGTCAGGCATCGTATCGATGTAATGCATGTTGAGAAAAATGTCTGTGATAGCGTCATTAGTACTCTGTTAAATATACCAGGTAAGACTAAAGATGGGATAAAATTCAGACTGGACCTACGTGAAATGGGAATAAGGTCAGAATTAACAAAATTACGTGAAATGGGTAATAAAAGAACATACTTACCTCCCACTTGTTACACGTTGTCTAGAAAGGAGAAGAAATCTTTTTGTGAATGATTGGTAAATGTTAAGGTGCCATAGGGTTACTCATCCAACATCCGTAGATTGGTATCAATGAAAGATCTGAGGTTGATAGGTCTTAAATCTCATGATTGTCACACTCTAATGCAACAAATATTGCCCATGGAAATTTGATCTATATTGCCGAAGCATGTAAGGTTTGCAATCACCAGACTTTGTTTCTTTTTCAATAGTCTATGCAGCAAAGTTATTGACCCTGATACTCTCGATAATTTGCAAAGAGAAGTGGTTGTTACTGTATGTCAGCTTGAGATGTATTTCCCTCCTTTGTTCTTTGATATCATGGTACATCTTGTTGTCCACTTGAATAGGGAAGTGAAAATGTTGGGACCAGTTTTCTTGCATTGGATGTATCCATTTGAACGATACATGAGCATTTTTAAAGGTGATGTTCGAAACCGTTATCGGCCTAAAGGGAGTATTATTGAAGGTTATGTGGCGAGAGAGGTTATGGATTTTTGCAATGACTTTCTGAGTGGTAATAACACTCCTGTTAATGACAAGAATATTGAGGAGGGAAAAGGAATTTTGGGATCACGGGTGAAAGTAATCAACCATGAGTAGTTGGAACAAGGTCACTTGAATATTTTACACAACATGGACGAAGTGAGTGTTTATATCGAGGAACATACCAATTTCATCAAGAGACAACATCCTCGAGCAAGTTCAATGGGGCTTGCTAGAGAGCATAACAAGACTTTTACTAAGTGGTTTGAAGATAAAATCTTACATCAACTATCTCAAACACCAAATGATATTACGGAAACTATCAAATGCCTCACCTTTAAACCAAAACCGAATGTTATGTCTTATGAAGGGTTTGACATTAATGGGTTCACATATTACACAAAGTGCCAAGATGATAAGAGTGTCGTCCAAAATAGTGGGGTCACCCTTCAAGCGTCGACTATGTATTTTGCAAGTGCAAAGGATAAGAGTCCACATGAAGCTAAAATGTCATATTACGGTGTCATTGAAGACATATGGGAGTTTGACTACATAGATTTTAGAATTCTACTCTTTAAATGTAATTGGGTTGATAACACCAAAGGAGTTATAGTGGATGAATTGGGTTTCACTTTAGTGAACTTTGAAAAGATTGGCGAGAAGGGTGAACCATTCATATTGGCATCACATGCGAAACAAATATTCTATATCGATGATCCTGCAAATGATAAATGGTCAGTTGTTCTTCATGGTAAAAGACCGTTCATTGAAGATCCTATAGATGAAGAAGAGTATTATGATAAGTATGGTGACTCCAGTCCATTCTCAGTTGGGTTGCCAACACCACAAAATATTGAAGCTAATGATGACTTATATGTGCACGGAGATCACAATGAAGGATTGTTAATTGATAAAAGATCACAATTTTTGAGGCATGCATGTTTATATTTTTTTATTGAAGCTAAATGTTTGCTTTTTTAATATCAATATCATTTTCAGATTTGATGTTTCATTATCTTCTAGTTAATACAAATGCTAAACATTGTGGGAGGGTCCTAAGGAACTATAGGACCAATCTCACCTGAGATTACATACGCGATGTTGAGAATAGGTTCTTGATTGATTCCAATTCTAGACATTGATCAGTATTTCACTAACTCTACACTAATAATTTTTGTTTGTATTCTCTTTGAAAAATTAATATAGGAAGAAGGAAGCCACATAGCAATGGAACTACTTGGACCCCAAAGACTGGGAGGAGTTTGTTACCCAAAGAAAAATAGATGAATTCAAGGTATTAAGCACCACTCCCAATTTAATTAATATACATTTTTATGTATTCACCTATTCAAGATTAACCTTTAGTGTTACTAACCAAATCAATGTGCTAACTAACTAGGCTATCAGTGATGCTCAATGAGCAAGCATCCCACACTAAGGTTATATAGATATATAGGCAGCAAGCCATGAAACAACAAAAGATGCCACAATGAAGAGAAGCAGGATACAAATACAATACATAAAGTGCAGCACGCACAAGTGTTTCAGATTCATATAACAACATGATAGACTAACACATATATAGTGCATAACAACAGTAGTGCCTAATTTACATACAACACTAGCTTAGTACATATATAGTGGGACTAAGGTGACAAGTTAACATGAGGACAAACATATTTCACCAGGAGTTAACATTGAAGAAGGTCTACTAACCTACACTGAGCTAAACAATTTTATCAGTACTAGCCTAAGGCACAAGTACCGTTCGTCAGGACAATGACGGTCGTGGAAGCTTAGTGGCCACCAGCTTAGTGGCCACTACACGTTCAACTGACCAGTGGCCACTAAGCTTCCACGACCGTCATTGTCCCGACGAATGGTACTTGTGCCTTAGGCTAGTACTGATAAGCTTGTTTAGCTCAGTGTAGGTTAGTAGACCTTCTTCAATGTTAAATCGTGGTGAAATATGTTTGTCCTCCTGTTAACTCGTCACCTTAGTCCCACTATATATGTACTAAGCTAGTGTTGTATGTAAATTCAACGATGTTGTTGTTATGCACTATATATGTGTTAGTCTGTCATGTTGTTATATGAATCTGAAGCACTTGTGCGTGCTGCACTTTATGTATTGTATCTATACGAGCAGAGGAAACAAGGCACGTTCATCCTGTGGGCATCAAAGCATTCTTTGGGCCATCCAACGCAAACCCAGAGCGGGACTTTCACAAGAAGAGGTAACCTATTCTTTTTTTAGAATGTTACTGCATCTTTAGGCTTCCAATCAGCCTATGGCGACCCGCTCTTCTCCTGATGTGGATTTTGAGTTATTAATTTTTAACTTTTTTACCTCTAGAGGTAGGCATTGGGAGTTACTAGTTATTCTCCCTGGGACGTTCATTGTTTATTATCTAGATCCTGCGGGGAGTACATTGAATACTAAAATTGGACACGTAATGAGAATGCCATTATTCTGGTGAGAAATATTTCATTTTTATATCCGTTAACATGTGTTATTACATTACTATTTAATTATGCAATTTATTGTGTTACATTAACATGTAGGGGTTTAGATACATTCAAAAAGGCTGGAGGAAAGGTCCCCAGGAAAAAGAACCAACCAATAATTTGGGAGAACGTGAAAGTAAGTTCCTGACTCCAATGTATATATTATTTATGTGAACTGTGCTTAGTTGTATTTTTTTATATTTTGTATGTTTCAATTGATAGTGCGCTAGACAAGACAACGGCAGGGCATGCACATACTATGTGATGTGATTTATGCAAATGATTATCCAATATGCCGCATTGGACATCGATACCATACACGAGGTATTATATATAGTCTCATTAGTTAGTATAAAATATATCAATCTTATTTTTATAATATTACTTATATATATACATCATTCTCTTTGTAGGTGTTTAAAACTGACCACACTATAGGTCAATACTTAAAAGATGTACATGCTCCATACACAATGGAAGTATTAAATGAAGTAAGAGAAGAATGGGCAAGAGCCATTCAAGCAGTGGGGACTGTAAAATATAATTCGGATGCTGATAGTGATGTTGAATGATATTTTGTAAATGAATATTTCTGAATGTTTATACATGTTTGAATGTTTATACATGTATTTGAATGTTTCTACATGTGTGAATGTGAGAATTGAATTGATGTTTGAATGTATCTACTTGTGTGAAAAGTATATTTGTTGATTTTGCAAGTTTGTGGCCTGTTTGTAGGCTGATATCAATGGATGTCATAAACCTACAGTTCAGAAAATTGAACTGCAGGTTCTCATCCTGCTGACCAGCCACAACAGGCCTGCAAACTGATAAGAAAAAAAAACATAGGCGTCAGTTATTTATAGAACACCGTCATCAAAGGCTTACAGTGTTGGTTATTGGATAAAAACTGCCTCCTAATATGACAAACAACCCGACCGTGCAGGAAAGCATGGCCGTGGCGGGATATGGTGTCGGTTATTAGTATAAAACTGATGCCTATAGTACTAAACACGGCCGTACAGGGAAGCACGGCCGTGGCATCTGGAAATATGGCGTCGGTTAATTAGTTGCAAACCGACGCAGAAAGTGTCCTAGATGACGCCCTTTTTGTGGCGCGAACCCTTTTGGCGTCAGCTTACTATACATAACCGACGCCTATAGGTGCCCTGCTGGCACGTTTTCGGTGGCGCGAAGCCTTTTGGCATCGGTTAGAAAACCGACGCCAAAGAGTTTGACCTTTAGCGACGCCCACATAGGCGTCGCTTGAGAACCATCGCTAAAAGGGGTTAAACAACCGATGCCAAAGGCGTGTTCTGTAGTAGTGAACCCAACTTCTTCAACTGCCTTGCACCTCTATCCATTCATGCACCTTCTTGGACATGGAGAGGGATCCCAAGAGATTTAACACTTTTAATTTGATCTTGATGGATTGTCGTGGAGATAGATTATGCCTACATGTTCTTTCTTATTGATGATCAAACTTGCATTTGAGGTTCCAAAGCAACATATCTTCTTTTATATCCAAAACCATGTAATATAAATCTTCTAATCTCTCTTAGTTATTGATTATACTCTCATTTTATTCATTTCTCCAAGTTCCATGGAGCCCCATGGTCGTTGTTCATGCATATAGGCTAAGAACCTTCTTTGTCTCTCTTTTTGCCCTAGTTGACCATAGATCTTGGTGGGAGGTGTCTTCTTAGAGGTTTGGGGAGGGGGTGATCTAGGACCTTACAATTTGTTTCATGGATTTCTTGTGTGGATCTCAAGTTCATCACCCTTTTAGATGACTAATACAACCAATGTTAACTTGTTGTGCCTACTTGATGCATGGAAACCCTAATCTTACCTCAAACTCGCATATTAAGCTAAAAAGTGAAACTTTCATGGACTATTTTGATATAATGCATTATGTTTATGAATTTTCATGCCTTCCCAGTCTTCTAAAAGTGACCCTGGATGTTAGCCATATGCCCAATTAATTGTATTATAGATGATTTTTCACAATTTATGCACTTTTTCCCATAAAATGTCAATTTATAGTATTTTGATACCATGTTCATGGATATCAATATACACATCATTCTTTACTATGTGGGTGTTTCTATAAGATGAAATTAACACATTTACCTAACTTTTATCTACTAAAATTTTGTGGAATTAGGTTTAATACGTAAAGGTGGCTCATTGGTACTTCAAAGAAATGGGTTTATATGCCTAATCTAGGAGATATATAGTGCAAATTTCATATAAATGGGAGTTTTAATATGAAATTTTGAATGGTGTTTTGATGCTTCCATGTAAAGAGAAATTACTATTGTAGGTGTATGTGGAATTTCCATGAGAACTTGGCCTCAATGTGGCCTAAGTTGGTGGATTGGGCCTTCGTATGACCAAAAATGGTAAATTAAACTATGACTGGCTAACTTAATGTGTTCTAATATATTATGTATCATATGAATTTTTTATTTAAATTAGGTCTTAATACTTTGTTTACCTTATTCATGTCTTGATCTAGTCATGAAAGATGAGTGATTGACCTAATTAAGCTAGTATAACCCTAATCATGAAGTGCCTTGTCATGTTTAAATTATCATAGTATAGGAGAGGCATGATAGTGAATTGGGTATCCTTGTAGAAGCCTTAGGATTGTCAGAAGGTTCTTGAAGTCATATACTATTGAGTATATATGGCGACAAAGGTTGTTTCTTTAGCACCTATGATGGCAATATATATGATGGTCACTAAAGGTTGTTTCATTAGCACCCATGATTTTTATGTATATGACAACGACTGAATGTTATTTCTTTGGCACCCTAGTGATAGGTGTCACTATTGGAGTACCCGGAGGGCCTGAGTTACATGGATATGGCCTTTGAGCCTCCACTAATAGTCTTTACTTTATGCACATGACTTTGTTATACCTCATGGTGACTGAGGCTTGAGAGATCTTATGGGGTTTTCTAATCCTAAGATCTTATACAAGAGTAGGGGACTTGATACTCAATAGTTATAGTTTGAGTGGTATGACTTAAACTACCCATGACTTGATAATAAAATAAGTAAAGTGACTATATAGTATGTATATTTTGAGTTTATTGGAGAATCACATTGTAATGCTATAATTTTTCTTATAAACATGCAAGTTCTAGTTCTCTACTCTTATCCTACATCTCTTGTTGCATATGCCCTAAATAGAGATTGTTACTTGTTGATTAGTCTGATTCACTTATCCTATTGAATAAGCCACTTGTAAAGAATAAAAATGTTATCAAAATTTTTAACGTATCCCTGGGACATGGGTCTCCATCATGGTTATCGACAATTTTTAGGTGACAAATAATGTAGCCATCACTCTAGTGGTGAGGAGCCTACATTAGGTGGTAAGAAGTAGCTTAAAGGTTTTTTCTCTTTGGGTGTGGTGTTTTAGAGTTTTCCATGAATTCTTAGGTATGTGAAGGGTGAATTTGATCAGATTTATCTATGATTTGAGATTTTGGCTTGCATGACTTGTATAGACGTATATGGTAGTTTGATGAATAGACATATATCTTTTTCATATAGGTTGAAGCCATGGACACTAGACATGATCTTCTAAATATAAAGTTTGTGATGAATGTAAAGTAAATGGCCTTTATACAATGTATCCTTGTGCATATGAATCAAAATTTTAATAATAGTATATATTGCACTTTGTTGGTAATGACATGATAATACACTCACATGCCCATATCTTCTTTTTCTTCCATATGTTCATATCTAGTTCCTCAAATGTAACTTGAGGTTTAAGATGCAATATTTAGGATAAAGTACAATATATGATATTCAACATGGACATGAATGGAGGAGGGATGTAGATGAATCATCACCAATGTTGTATTATCCATGGCAGTTGGTTATGCTTGATGATTCAAATACTTAGGGTTTATGTAAGGGACTTGACCTAGATTAATGCTAATTTGTGCTTACCTTGCTTAATAAGATGTTTATAACTTTAATATAATCCTTTGAGGTGTTTTGTTATCATGTGACACATTTATGTTTCAAGTTTGGTCCTATTTGAATGGTGTTTGAGCTATGTTTGCTTGTTTTTGGAGCAAAATGCAATTTACCTAAGTTGAGGGGTTATCTTGTAATTTGTCACATGTTGAGTGTGCCCTTAGTGCTTTATCATCATAAGAGAGAGAATGATGCTATGGGGTGCCTTGTTGAACCTTGGTTGATGATGTGGCATCATGTGTTGAAATTAGGGTTTGCTTGGTGTCGACCTGTTGATGAAAAACTTTCAGTGTAGCTACCTTTTGTCTCGACCGAGATATGTTTTGATGATGGTTTCAACCACTTGATGTGTCTCTAATGAAACCAATATGTTGGAGACCTAAGGAGGTCGAGATGTAACATTGGTTGTATCACCATTTTGTGCATGCATGCATAAAGTGGTTGCATGGCTATCTTATTGATGGACAAGTGTTCCTTTAGTGTTCTAACATGTTGACACCTCACATATACCCTAATCCCCTCCTCCTTTGGGTATAATAACCCTTTCCCTTCATTAGCAAGCATTCTTTTTTGGTCCTACTCTCCCCTCTCCATTGTAACTGACCTTGGAGCTTTGGTAGCAAAGTAGATCAGATCCTAAAGCTATGGTGGTAGATCAACCTTGCTTGAGGAAGCATTTGTGCTAGATCAAATCTAGTGGTGGTGATTCTTGGTGATTCTTCACTTGGTAAGTGGTTCTCCCTTCTTGATCACATTTTCCCTATGAAACCCATCTTCTTCTTCCTCTTTCTTGGTTGTAGACTAGGGTTCTACCCCGATGGTCCTCTTTAGAGAAACTCCTCTTCACAAGGCCCTTAGACTGTGGTTTTACCATGGTGGTAACTAGTTGGAGGATGTTTTATTCTCTTTTCTATATTTTTCCTTTGGTTTGACCCGGGGTTTCTTGCCCTCTTTATTTAGCTACCTCTTGACATGGCGCTCTTTTCTTTTGAGGTGATTTTGTGGCCAAAATGCTAATCAAGTTGGGGCTTCTTTCCTTCTCTTAGAGCTTTTGATCTTAGAGCTTGAATCACCACAAAAGGTGGGTTATATAAATTTTCCCTCTTCTATTTTGGCACCATAGTTTTTCTCATTTGTTTCTCTTTCTCTCTCTAAAATATAATCTCAACATGATAAGAAGGGTTATCATGATTTAGGGTTTGATTTGTGGTGATAATTTTATGAAATTTGCTTTTAATCCTAAACCCTAATCTTCTTGTACCTGATTTTTGAGATGAATAGTAGATGGATAAGTTTTCTTGTTCCTGATTTATGATTTCAATCCTTGTGAAATGGGATTTGGAAACTTAGTGTAACATGGGTTTTGGTGTTGTTTGCACACATTGAATATAAGAATTTATCTTTCTTAATAATATTATTTTATGGAGATTTTATTATATGTGTTTAAGCAATTTTGGTGATCATCTTTGTATGGAGTCGTCCTCTTTGGTTGTGATGAGTATCCTTTAGACATAATCTATTGTTTTGGTTATGGTTCATCCCTGATTTGAGAATGGTAATATATTCTTATGGTCGTTTGACCTTGGTGGTCATTACACCTATGTTTTAGTCTTATATGTTTGGTTAGTGATCAATAACTATGCTTTGTTTAGAGAGGGTGGAGGTGATGATCCTACAAGAATTATAATACTTGGTTTTATTAACATGATGGTTAATATGGTAAATAATGTCCTTATGATTTTAGGGTTATGACTTTGTAGCATTCTCATGTAGGGTGCTCTCTTTCTAAACCCTAAATCCACATACTCAATTCCTAAAGTATTCTTGAGAGGATGATATTATATGCATCATAAGATTTGGTTTAATACCATGTGCTAAGTTTCGGTCATCATGTTGTCCATAGAGTTATGGAATATTTCTCATATCTGTTGAAGTTCAACTTTCTCTCTCCTAAGTGGTTTGGCATGATAAACTTCATGGTGACTTGTTCTAGGGTTTGAATGATCTTGATTTCCTAAGCTTTGAACATAGTGACTCTTAGTATTCTTATTGTTTACATTTCTAATTTAGGTCAAGACATATGTGCGTCTTGATGAGTTTAGGTTGAGAAACCCATGTATGGATATGTGTTGAGATGCCCGTATTTTGCTTTGGGTCAAGACACTTTGTTTTGTTGAGGCCAAGACATCTTGCTATGAGTTTTGATCAAGACATATATAAGCCTTGGTGTTAGGATCGTGACTATGAGTTGTGTCCTAGTTGAGACTCCTTTGTGTTGTTTTTTCATGATCGTGACAGGTACCTTTGTTGATGATCAAAACCCTAACTGTAGATCGGTTGTGACCCATGATGGTTAGGGGTCATAACATATGGTTTTGTTGGTGGTCGAGACAATGGTCGAGACACCTTGTTGATGGTAGGTTGAGATATCATGTCCTGTATAGGCCGAGACCCCTGTTGGTGTATATGCCCATAAGAGCCAATCTTGTGATGATTGTAATGGCATAATTGTAAATGATTTGATTATTTATAAAAGACAAGCTTTGAATTTATTCTATTTGTTCAGTTGTGAGATAATGAAATAACACAATAAATGTCTAGAGAATATATTACTCAATGACATATGTCTTCAAGTATGTGACTTGGAAGAATGAGATCATACACATGTTAAGAGTATATGCATTCTCATTATGTCCCTGGTCGGCTATTATTGTGTAAGGTAGATATACATCAATAACACATAAGATTAGAGTGTAATTTGGTTGATGACAGAGTCTCATTAGTCATGATATGGTGATATCAAACCAAGCACATAGATACATGTTAGGAATAGTGTATTAGACAGACCCACTGTGAGATTGACACACGGAAGCCATCATAATGGAAGTCATAGTCAGCTCTCACAGTGATAGTGGTGGTTTTGGTTCTTAGACCTGAAATCACTACACTCATCACATGTCATTTAGTATCTTTGACATTGTCAAACACAGTCCTGAAACATGGATTGTTATAAAGGTGATGATTAGGTGACTGTCAGTGATAGATATGGGATTTTTCCCTCCTAAGGGAGTATGATATCCTAGGCCTCTTGATTAGAAAGACTGAGAAAATCATGCATGCTCATGTAACTCAATGTGTTGATCTTACATATATCTCAGACAATCTGCTATGGTTCAAGGAACAAGATTGAATAATAATGAGGGTGACTACTCCATGCCAGTAGTTCAATCTGGATATTAGTGAAAAAGGAACTATACAAACACTATGACACCATGCACATATTGTAAGTTGAAGTTGTTCTCCAACTTTCCATTTGGGAAGCAATGATGTGTGACTAGGCAATGCTCATTTCTTGTGATGTCATAAGTTGTTATGGACATTCACTGCCAATGTAATATGGGACCTATAGGATCACACACACATGAACTCATCTAGAAGAGGAGTTGAATATTGAATGATGATTGAATTAATTTCTAAAGTGTTTAGGTACTTGATTTACGCAACAACATCTTAACAACACTGCCAAACAACCATCACAAGTGTTGAGGTGGGCATATGGAGAGTGCCAAATGGCTGTCACAAGTGTTGCGACGGGCGTATGGATGTCAAGTTGCTTTGAGTTGGAATTGGATTTGGATGAACCGTTCGGCCTGACTCGGCTCACCATATGACCATCTGGGTGAGCGAGACAGCCGTTTCACATGGGCAAGATGGTCATCTCATTCGAGGGAAGGTTATGGATATTTCCTCTTGTTTCAATTGCACATAACTTGTTGTTTGAGAAGATTAATATAGGATACTAATCGAAAATGAATTGCCAATTTTGTGTACAACTAGAAACTACAAAACAACCTTTTCGCAGTGTGATACGACCGTCTCATGTGACTAGATGATGTATGGGTCATGAGAAGATTGTTTTGGCGCACACAGGTTGTGAAACTTCCAGAAAAGTTGCAAAACTTCACGATCTTCTGGTCCTTTCAACTCCCCCTTTAGTCCCGCATTGGCTGGGGACTGGGAACCTTGACCCTAACCCCTCTCATATATAAAGGGGTACTGGGGGCTACCCAAAGTACGATTACAATACAGGCAACTGAGAATCAGTTCCTCTAACAACTGTCATCCTCTCTGGCTGTGGTAACTAAGAGAGCCCATACAAGTCCTACCTAAAAAGGAGGGATAGCCAACGGGAGAGAACAACTGAGAAGTTTTCATTATGGGAGAGAAGGTTGGTGACTAGTACACCAATGAGGAGGACAACTCCTTCCTGTCTGTTCTTGGTGAATGACATAAGTTCTAGTTGGTCCTTGTGGACTACTCTAGAGGCAGGAGTCCTTTAACTATTGCTAGGAGAGCAACATCAACTTACAGTCTGTGGGGAGATCAGAGAAGCCACTGCAGTAGTTGTCTAAGTCAAATATCATTGGAGGAGCAGTCAAACGAGTCCCAGTGCAACTAGGAGCTGCACAGACATCATCCAAGACAGAGTGTGCATCTACATCGCCGAGGATTGTCATTGGACTTTCTCCAGGACCAGGTATATCTTCATGAAACTATCCTTCTCATTGCATAGTTATAGACGCGATCTGCTGGTTTATGGTAAGTATGTTAATAATTTTTTTATTTCTGCTGCCTACCTAATGGTGTATTTCCCTACAGTGGTATTAGAGCCATGTCAATCAATTATGCTTCGGGATAACTGATATGATCGGATTTTGGTTTTACTGAGTTTATTTGTTGCATGCAATGTGAATATTTAAACTGGTTGATGTGCACGTCTGACGAATCACCACATGACAACCCAAATGAATATATATATATATATATATATATATAGAGAGAGAGAGAGAGAGAGTCATGCTAGAATACACTTGAGTGTACAGATCACACAAATACACTCAAGTGTGTTTGCATATCAAGACTATTTTTTACAAAATTTAAACCATTGATCTTCACCGTCATACTATAACTAGGCTACATACAAATTTTGAGCCCATTTGGATGAGTGTAAGTCACCCATCCAAGGGCAACAAAATCGACGCGCGAAACTAATTTGAAATGCATAATTTGTGCAGTCTTTATAACATGACCTATAAATGCCCAAATGTAATCAAATTTTGCATATGAACTATTCACAACATGTTTAAGAAGATCAACAGATTAGATTTTTGAAAAAAATATTGTATCATGAAAAACTACTTGAGTGTATTCTACTCTGAATACACTCAAGTGTATTCTAGCCTGACTCTCTCTCTCTCTCTCTATATATATATATATATAGGGTATGAATTCATTGCCCGCGCGGGTATTTTTTCTAAGCTACCTGTGATGAAAATGCGGTGACACTAATTGTAAATAGCATCTAGCAGGATCTTCTTCCCATGTCTTTGGGCTTGCTGCTTCGTCAACCACTCTCGCTGCCTGCATAGAAGTTGACAGCCCCGCCTGACCTTTTAATAGCTCCTTCCGAAGATGAAGATCCGTTACACAATATTCGTCCTTCCTCCCCTGACTCCAGCAGTGCTTCTGAAATTGTTTCTCAAACCACCGGTCAAAATCGCGATTCAAGAATATAGTCCATGGATATGCTGACTTTCCCCTAATCTGTCTTCTTCTGAAAGATTACCAATTGTAAATACTACTACACTATACTAATTTGGGAATCATTTTTTAATTGGAACCCATGGCAAATAGAGACAAGCGAACTCCTCTATGACATGGTCGTCCTCCCTAGGATCAGATGTGTTGCTGCAACGCTTCCATAGAAAATGCAAAGGCATATGCCTTCCTTACTTCTGGTAGGACTTTGGTCCCTCCTAGCAAGGATTTACCCCAAGGACGATGTATGAGGTTCACCATGCTTTATATCCCCACTCTACTCCGTCGTGATTTCCTCCTTCATCTCCCATGGTTCCATGGTGTCGGATGGCGGCAGCGTGGCATGAGAGTGTGCCCTGGCGTGGCAGAGGTGTACAGGGGTTGGGGTTGGTAGGCTGGAGGAGCAATGAGATGTGTGAGATGTCGGAACACGAGATGCCTTGGGTGTATATTCCAACAACCGATATTTATATGGATTGGTGTCATGGGAGGAATAGGATGGCAGCTTACACGCTCCTGTAGCCCCTAAGTCATCAAATCATGTCCTTATTTGTGCCTATCCAGTGGACTTTGGTCCCTCCTAGAAAGGCTTTACCCCAGGGACGATGTATGAGGTTCGTCATGCTTTGTAGCCCCACTCTACTCTGTCGTGATTTCCTCCCTCGCCTCCCATGGTTCCATGGTGTCGGACGGCGACAACGTGGCATGAGAGTGCACCCTGGCATGGCAGAGGTGTACATGGGTTGGGGATGGTAGGCTGGAGGAGCAAATGCAGCCGGAGGGTGGTTGGGGAAGGGGGTGGTGCCGGCGGTGGTTGTGTACAGGGGTTGGGGATGGTAGGCTGTTGTAGTCTTTCAGTTGATGCAGCTGGAGGTAGTCGAACTAAGGGTATGAGGGAAAAGTAGGGAGGGTAGAGGAGAAAGGGCATACGATGGAGTAGTAGGTAGGGGAAGGGGAATATGATGGCTAGTTTAAAGGAAATTAATCAGAAGAAGCATCTGTAACAATAGTGGAGTTGTAGAGAAGAGATGATGAAGGAGGTGAACTGATAATTGTAATATTAACAAAAGAGATTATGGTGTGGGACGATGTTGGGGCTTCGTCCAAGGATTGGACGTCTCTGTTGTTCATGAATAGCTATAGATTCTCCTAGAATTGATTTGCAAACAACCATCCTCCATGTAGGAAGACAATCTCAAGGAATTGACCAAGCACTAGATGACATAGACTTTAGTGTGTAGATCACTAAGAATGTAAGTCCTTGTTGAGATCAATGCTGAAAACAGTGTTAGTAATATCCATGGTTGTGAGGAGCTGATGTACTAGTTCTTCATCTTGGTTGTACTTTAACTGTTTGTCATTTTACCTAGACAAGTTACAGAGTCGTATATGTATTTCTATAGAAACACCATTCCAGAATTATGAATTAGAGTATTATAGATTCACCGTGTTTCATATTATGAAAAATATGAAATATAATATGCATCCTACGTATTTAATTGTCAGACTCCTTTCCAGTTAGTCATGCAAGCATCATGTTTTCGTGGTCAATATCTTAATTTGGCTTTTACATAGGTAATTTGGATTTGTTTGAAAAAACTACATCAACTACTACCCGCAGTTTATAAATTAGAAGTTAAAAGTGTTACTGAACTAATGATGCACACAATAAGGTGAAGCTACATAGTAAAAACTAATCATCCAACTAGTGAAAAATGTGCAGCCATCACACGATAAGATGAAAATATTTTTTTAAAAACAACCACCAGAATGTACAACTGATCTTGAATGTACAACTATGAAAAGTCTGAATGTACAACTGATCTAGATGTACAGCTCATCTTAAACAATATTGATTTTGCCCTTATATTTTGGCGGAATGTACAACTGATTAAAATGGATTATTTATTAGTGTTCTGCAAAAAGACTGAATGTACAACTGATCTTGAATGCTTCAAATACATTTATGGTTTGAATTCTTATGTTCTTGAATGCTTTAAATACCTTTATGCTTTGAATGATGTAAGAGTAACTCTGAAACCACTACGAGTAACTGATACAACCATGCGAGTAACTAAACTGAAAGTAACAGAATGTTTGAGTAACTGAAAAGTAATGCTTGAGTAATTGAAATTATTTCTTGAGTAACTGAGAGTAATGTTTGAGTAACTGAGAGTAATGGTTGAGTAACTGAAAAAACCCTGCAAGTAACTATCACAACCCTGGAGTAACTGAAAAAACACTACAAGTAACTGAAAAAGGACTATGAGTAACTGAAAAAACATTGTAAGTAACTGTGACAATACTGCGAGTAACTGTGACAATAATGTGAGTAACCGAAAAAACCTTGCGAGTAACTATAATAGCAGTTAGAGTAACAGCGAGAACACTGCAAGTAACTGTCACAACCCTGCAAGTAACTGAACAAATAATGTGAGTAACTAAAAAAAGCCTGTGAGTAACTGAAACAAGCATGCGAGTAACTGAACACTGCAAGTAATGGTTGAGTAACTAAACAAACACTGCGAGTAACTGTCACAAACCTGTGAGTAACTGAACAAACACTGCGAGTAACTGTCACAACCCTGTGAGTAACTGAACAAACATTGCGAGTAACTGAAAAAACCATGCGAGTAACTGAAAAAACCCTACGAGTAACTGAAAAAAGCCTGCGAGTAACTGTGAAACACTACGAGTAACTATGACAACAATGTGAGTAACTGAACGAGCACTATGAGTAACTCAAATAGCAGTTAGAGTAACTGTGAAAACAATACGACTAACTAAAAAAGCACTACGAGTAACTGTGACAACCCTGAGTAACTGAACGAGCACTACAAGTAACTCTAACAGCAATAAGAGTAACTGTGATAGCCTAGAAAAGAAACACTATGATTCAAACTTAGTTACTCTTATACTTTGTAAGAGTCAATGTGACAACACTAAGAGTATCCATTGCACACAAAGACAAACACATATTCTTCAAAAAGAATAACAACTGATCAGAACATATTCTTTGTAACATATTCAAAGTATACATACATCTGTTGGAGCACAAGGTAACACAAAGATAGATCACAAACACAAGTGAAGTACATAGAAGGTTATAAAATCACTTTCATAAAACTACACAAAAAGAACAACCCATTACAGATTTGAACATGCCTCACTGATGCACTAATCAACTACAAACTCCACTAAAAAAGATAGAACCACATATACATCAATAACAGTCGCAACAACACCAGAACACGAGCAGTAGAAATCGTAGCAGCAACTCCCAATCAGCAAAACAAGAATGATCTTAACAGAAATAGCAACAACAACTCATCACACTAGAAGTAGCAGTAGCACATAGCCATCAACAGCAGTAGCAGCAGCAGCACATCACAAGAGCATTAGCAGTAGCTCATATCCATGAATTGCAGTAGCAGCAACAACTCCCAATCACATGATAAAAGAACAAACAAAACCACAATAACCAGCACCAGGATGCTCCCCACAATCAACAACAACAGCAGAAAATAAAGCTTAGCGAGAAGCACCGAGAGCTGGAAGACAAGAACAGAATAGATCAGCAATAGAATAAGATAACAAATATAAACATCAAGAACAAACAAACAACACAAGAAACACCAGATATAGTCATTGAGCAGTAAACAACAACAACAAATAGTCCAGAAAGAGCATCACTGTAGAATGGACTACTTCTTAGGACAGTTCCTGTTGTCATGGTTAAAGCCAAACTCTAAGCAATTCTTGCACTGCCTCTCTCTTTTAGACCGGGCAATCTCAACTCCATATTTAAACCTCTCATCTGTGGATTTGGGTCTCCCCTTAGTTTTGCAAACATTGGGGATATGAACCTTAATAGAGGAAGAAGAAGTTGTATTTGAAGCAGTTACACCAACACCTGCATCTACACCAGTATCAACAATATCCAATTCTAACAGCTCCTTTTGCAAGGCTAGCAGTTTTTCACGGCAAAGATCTACAACATTGTTCCTACACACTATGTTCACAATCGAATTGTAGGCAAAAACAAGCTTAAGAGTCCTCCCAGTGGATGGATGACTAACCGACGCTTTGCTAAAAATCAAAGGATGTTCTCTATATATTCCAGCAGCCGATATTTATATGTGTGAGATGTCGGAACATGAGATGCCTTGGGTGTATATTCCAGTAGCTGATATTTATATGGATTGGTGTCGTGGGAGGAAGAGGATGGCAGCTTACACGCTCCTGCAGCCCCTAAGTCATCAAATCATGTCCTTATTTGTGCCTATCCAGTGGACTCTTCAAGGCATTTAAGCATGAATTTAACAGATCATGAATGACAACTATTACGGATGATGTCAACGCACTTAGAATATTCAGGATGATAATCTTGCCATTTTGCATGTGAAGTTCATAAACCTACAAATTCTTCCCTTATCTTTTGTTCACATAGAATTCTCTAGTTATCAGAATCTTTTTTAGTGTAAATGCTACTTGTAAATTACAATACCGTAATGTAATAAGAAAGTATCATATGTAATATGGACAATCACATTATAATAGACAAGAGCCAATCGTAATGTAGGTGATAATTTTATAATATGGATACTCATATTGTAATAAGCAAGTGTCATTTGTAATATGGACAGTCACGTTGTAATAGGCAAGCGCCAACTGTAATATAGGTGACAGTTTTGTAATATGGATATTCATATTGTAATAAGCAAGTGTCGTCTTGAATATGGACAGTCACATTGTAATAGGCAAACCGTAATGTCGGTGATAGTTTTGTAATATGGATACTCATATTGTAATAGGCTAAGTGTCATATGTAATATGGACAATCACATTGTAATAGGCAAGAGCCAACCGTAATGTAGGTGACAACTTTGCAATATGGATGCTCATATTGTAATAAGACACTGAGATCTAGAAGCACCACTACAAATCCAGAAGTACCATTACAGATCCAAAAGTACCACTACAAATCCAGAAGTACCATTACAGATCAAGAAACACCATTACAAATCCAACACAACCATTACAAATACTGAAGCACCATCACAAAATCATTTTTACACTTTTGATTGAGCGTAAATATTTGGTACAAAATGTAACTATTTAACATAGAAAGTAATTATTTAGTATGAAAAGTAATTATTTCACACAATAAGTAACACTTGGTCATCAAATGTATCACATCAATTGCTAAGCACAAAAAATTCAGGTTACATGAGAGTAGTCGTGTCATTACATTGTTTTAGACCCAGATTAGTAGAGTATATATTATCACAGTCTACAAATCATAGTGTATAATTTATTTAAAATAGACAGACCAATATACTAGGACACTACGCATCTGGTAGCACTGGTATCTCAGGTCTTCTAAAAAAATGGATAATGATATAGTCATCTCGTCTGATATATCCTACTGGATGAAGTGCCCTTCTCCCTTGATAACAACCACATTTTCAAGCAGCGGGAGCAACTTCTTGAGCCCTCCCATGATATTAATACCACATCATAATGAAAGTTATGCTTCAATACATCTTCTAGATCCAGGTGATTTCCTAATAGTGTTAGACGGAAAGGTCACTTCATTAATGGCTAGCTTCGAAAGTGATTCTTATCCACGCTGCATCTTCATAGCCTTTGTGACCGAAGCTGGTTGGAAGATGTTAGAGTTGTAAGGATGAAAGGCAGAGGGTGAGACTAGGATAGAAGGCAGAGTCACAAGTTACAAGTCATAATATGGGAGATTGGGAAAAGAAAGCGGATACTACGAGTTACCGGGTCCCGACATAGATTGTTCCCATGGACTAGAATGACGGTGCCTACTACAATTGATAACCAACTTAATTGTTAGATTGATCGCCGCTTTTGGGATAGTGCCTCAAACACACTAGCCTCTGGAACTTCCAGGTGGACTAATTGATGACCGGCTTGTGCAGGACTTGCTCCTGGTGCCTCTCAGTCGATGTCGTTATGTCCGGAAGGAACAAAATAGGGCCGGTGAAGGTGCCCAGAGGTGAAGATGCCCACAACCCATTGGGTTCCAACTATAGCACTCTGTCTAAGGAGGTGTGGTGTCATTGTTTCAGACCAGACGAGTGGGGATATGCCCTAGTGGCGGTCCTACGACGGAGTTAGAACTGCGATACGGGAGATGGAATTCCGGATGCAACTAGAATTGTGCCTAATTACAATAGAGCCACCGTGTCTTTGAAGCACGGGTAGAATAACTAAATACCCACGCGGGCAACAAGTAAACTCCCATATATATATATATATACATACATACATATATATATATATATATATATATATTTATATATATATATATGGTAAGTATGTTAGTAGTTTTTTTTTCTACTGCCTACCTGATGGCCTACTTCCCTACAGTGGTATCAGAGCCACGTCGATCAATTATGTTTTGGGATGATCAATATGATTGGATTTTTGTTTTACTGAGTTTATTTATTGCATGCGATGCGAATATTTAAACAGGTTGATATGCATGTCTGACTAATCACCATATATATATATATATATATATATATATATATATATATATATATATATATATATATATATATATATATATATATATATATATATATATATATATATATGCTATTCACTCGCTGCCTGCGTGAGTAGATAAGTGAAGTTACCCGGCTTCCGAATTAGCGCATGCTGTGAAGTGTTGATATGGAAGCTGTGGTACTATTGGTAATTATGTAAAGAGCTGGAAGCGGTGGCACTGTTGGTAATTATGTAAAGAGCTAGTCACTTTACGTGCATGGAGTAGTGGTGGAATATTAGTAATTATATTAAATAATTGAACGTGCAAGGAGCAGCAATCTAAGCCTCATCCAACAATACAAATAACAATTACAACCTCGTTAGTACTCGATACGTACTATCTAGCGTGCACATTGGACAAAAATGGGTGTCTTATAAGACAATTGTTATTTGTATTTAAAAATCATGTCTACGTATTTTGTGTTCAAGAGACCGCTCTGTAATGAGAGATAACACATTGTAAATAGCAAAGAGGCACTGTAATATGATGGGAAAAATGTAATACAAAAGAGCGCATTGTAATTAGAACTGACATTTTATAATCTAAAAAAAAAGAGACAACAATAAGTAAACGAGTGATATTTCAGCGTCGTACAAGACTTGTAATAACAAGTAAAAAAGATATCATTATGTAATAGGAAGGAATTGTTTGTAATTAGAATAGAGAATTCGTAATGGGAAGGAAAAAATTGTAAACAAAATAGATCATTTGTAATGGAAAGGAAACATATGTAATCAAGAATGACATTTTGTAATACAATGAAATGATACTTCCAGATTGTATTACGTAACGTCATACATAGTTATAAATTTCTCATTTTCATTACAGATTCTACGTTCTCATTACAATATATCATTTATCCTTACAAAGACAATATTTATTAGAAATAGAAGCAAGTAAACAAGTGACATTCTGACAACGTATAGTGAATTACAATGACAAGTAAAAAAAGATGACATTTTGTAATAAGAAAGAAATATTTATAACCAAAATAAATAATTTGTAATGGAAAGGAAACATATGTAATCAAGGATGACATTTTGTAATACAAATCTGAATGCATCAAATTCCACTATCTAAGAGAAATAATACTTCTAGATTCTATTATGTAACGTCATACTCAGTTACAAATTTCTCTTCAACTTTCACTTTTTTGTTTACCTAACATGAATGTCGCAATGTCTACAACTATCTTTCCCACTAGTACATGCACTCATAACAAATTGTGATCTAGCTACTAATAGTGGCAACACACGGATGTACTAGCAACAAATTTAAAATTAAAAAATTTAGAATACATGTTCCATGCATACGTAATTGCCTTTTTCTTAATTACATTAGATGCCACCGCTTCTCTATGCATACATAAAAAAATTCTATAGAATTATAATAGTTGATGTTGTTATCATGCAAGTGCAATTGACATTATATTAATTACAGATCCTGCCACCACTCTCTATGCACGGGTAATTAACTTGGCTACCCGTGCAGACAACCAATATGTACTCATATATATATATATATATATATATATATATATATATATATATATATATATATATATATATATATATATATAGTCAGGCTAGAATACACTTGAGTGTATTCGGAGTAGAATACACTCAAGTAGTTTTTCATGATGCGATATTTTTTCTTCAAAAATCTAATCCATTGAACTTCATAATCATCTTGTGAATAACTCATATAAAAAATTTGAGCACATTTCGACATTTATAGGTCATGTTATAAAGACCGCAAAAATTATGCATTTCAAATTAGTTTCATGCATTGATTTTGTTGCCCTTAGATGAGTGACTTACACTCATCCAAATGGGCTCAAAATTTATATGTAGCCTAATTATAGTATGACAATGAAGATAAATGTATTATATCTTGCAAAAAATAGTCTTGATATGCAAACACACTTGAGTGTATCCGTGCGATCTGTACACTCGAGTATATTCTAGCCTGACTCTCTCTCTCTCTCTCTCTCTCTCTCTATATATATATATATATATATATATATGCAATTTACATGTGTCGCCCTAAAAGTGAGTTTTTATGGTGGATGTGTAGCATGGTTATGGCCAATAACCCCTATATCTGTGCATAGTTGTGTGGATAGTTTATCTTATTAATCTCATTTTGGGAACTGATCCTCTACCTTATCTTCCCAATGTAAAAGTATTATTCTCTTCTACCTTTGCTCCCCTCGAATGTCACTCAAGGTTTTCCTATAATTATGTAAAAGTAGGATAGTTTACTTTCCTATTTTGACGAAGACGAAGGATATCCTGATGACGCCATATGATCGTCCCGACAACAAGCCGACCGGCAAGAGGACCAAGTGGAAAGTTGATCCGATCGGCTGGTGGACCTGACCGATCTGCTGGAGGACCTAGTAGATGGTGGACCAATGTACTAGATGAACGGTGACCAACCGACCATGAGGGAAAGTGAATAGTTCAAAGGTGAAACCAGTCAACCCATACTGGCAAGCACGAATCTTCATCAACAACATGTTTCTACATGTGTTGTGGACCTAGATGTGGTACTTCCTTGTGGCTCCAAGGAATTATATTAGGCTGGTCTTAACCATCACTTTCATTTATTGCATGTTTTCATTGTGGGTTATAGCATGTATATGATACATACTATATATATGTGGTGATTGGTTAATGTATATGTATTAAACAAAATCTCTTAATATACTATTAAGTTTGAGATGCCTTCCATAAGTAGCCACATGAAAAGCTTCATCTACCAAGCACAATTTATGCCAAAGTGTGGTGCCACTACAGCAAACATACTCATTAGCGGCCTTTCAGAAATGCCACAAAAAATAAATAAAAGCCAGTAAACAGGTTTAGCGGCATTTGTTGACATTTAAAAAAATGCCTCTAGTACTAATGGCACTAGGAAGATAGTGGCTTAAGTTGTAAAAGCCACTAAAGGTTTGTCTTTAGTGGCTTTGAATAAATGCCACATAAAGGCCACTAAACCATCATTTGGCATTTATAAAAAAGCCACTATCCATCAATTGGATTTTATACAAATGCCACTATTTTGTATTATGTTGGTGTATGAAAATGTTCTTATTGAGTTTAATGGCGTATAAAGAAAGCCACTAATGACTACTAGTTCTGTATTACTACATTTTCATGGCTTTTAGTCATTTAGTTTTCAATTCATTATCATTATTTCTAAATGAATGTCAATTGTAGACGAACTCACTTTTTTGAAAGTATGAATAATTTTTATTTATAATCAATTGAGAATTACATGGGGAGGACATTTTACCTTGCCCCTTATATTGAATTACATGGGGAGGACGTTTTACCTTTCCCCTTATATTGAATACAACACCAATGTTTACCTAGCTCCATTGAACTTGGATGGCTTCACATGCCAATATAGTCTTCACTGACTTAAAAGAATAATAGTAGGGAGGCGTGAATGACTGAATTAACTGAATTAACGATCTGTATAGCCACTTTTAAACCAGAAATTGTAGGAGTTGCAACATGATTCTCTTGATTAAGTCTGTATTCATTCCTCAGGTTGTACAGATCAGCTTTGGTGTGATTAAACTTTGATCTACTTCAGATGTCGCTGCTAGATTCTGAAAATCATGTAGTCTTGGACTTCTTCTATTAGTCTCAATCTTTCTCGTAGACCCTCGCCTCTTCATCTTTGTGCCACTTCCTTTAATTCTCCTACTTACTGATCTCTCTGGAGTGACATCCATATTGGCTTCCTTGGTTTCATTTACTGTAGAGATTTGGACTGAATCCTTGTTTATGTGCAGGTCATCTTTCTCTGTATCCACCAGGACGTTTACAAACTCTATTATTGCATCCAACTCCGGGTAAACAACTGTGTGATTGCTGCATTATCAACAATAGTGTAAAGCAGCAAATAATAAGGGCAAATAATTTACCTGCTGACTCATCTCAACAATTCCACCTGCATTATCAACAATAGGTCCAAACATATCCATAGTCAATACATATGTAGCAGTACTCAACATCCATGTTGAATCCACCAAGTGGCCTAATACAGAGCAACTGCAACATCCATGTCGAATGCACCAACAGACTAACTGACAAATGGCCAAGCAAACCTTTCTTTCTTGCTTTGCAATTTCATTTTCCTTTGATAGCTTCCTCCAAGGACCTAATGCAATTTCATGCTCTTCTCAGGTTTTAGCTCTGAAATTAGAAAAAACCATTACAAAACAAAAAACTTTCAGGAATTGTTAATTCCTCTTGCAAGTTGCAGCAATAGAAGTGTGATGTTCATCAAAAAATCTCACTAGTACATGATTACAGTTAGCATGACAGTACATTGGTTCATCAAATTAAAAAGAAATTTAAATTCCATCTCTATCAAAGCAATGTTCATGTTTGCTTATTCATCAAATTAAAAAGAAATTTACATTCCATCTCTATCAAAGCAATAAGAGAACTAACTTCAATAATTATGAGTGATGTTTGCTTATTCAATAGAGAATAATATAAAAACTCCCCAATAGATGAAATTCCCTTGGCAATATGTATGAAGGCATGTGAAGAATGAGACATAATAATAAGGTAAATAATGATTCCTGCTCTACAAAAATGTGTGGAATATGCAATGGTAAATTCATGAGTTAATTATTAAACAAAGATGTAGAAAAGATGTGCACCAATCATGCTTGTCCTACAGGGAATCCGAGCATAATCCTCAGAAGCATGTAGTTATTAGCCAAAGATGTGGCTGCCACAACTCATTGTACAAAGTGCAATGCTTCCCTCAATGCAGAAGGAAATTCCACCATCTGACCTATAATCCAGTCATTATCTCACATATTTGACAAGGCTGCAACTGGGTTGTCTTGGATTGTATTCAGCCACTATAGTCCTCCCTATAGCTAAAAATTAGTTTGGTCTTAGTTGGCTCCACTTCTAACTTGATCATGTCTAGTTCAAGAACATGAAAGTAACTATACATAAAAAGGCCTGGAAAGTTTGTATTTTCCTCAATCCACCACTTTGGGTGCACCTTTGGAGTTGTGTGTGTTAATCAGAAAGAGATCAGGGATAGGAATGCATAACTACAGGGCTTTTTGCCGTATTTGGCTTAAAGTAGATGCAAAACAGAGCATGCACAGTTCATATTATATACAGAGTAAGCCTTGTCACCCCTAATGGTGCAAGCCTCACAGACAGATGGACCTCCAACAAAATCTAGCATATGCAAAAACACATGTGACTGTTCAACTATCACAACAGATCGAGTGGTCACTTGAAGGCAATTTATAAAAAATTACAACTACACTTACAAAGTAACATGTTGAATAACCTTCCCTCTTCAGCTCATCCTTCTCTTGTAATTGAGCCATCAACACATTTTTCTCCACTCTAAGATTCTCCAGTGGAAACTGAAATGATATGTAAATAAGTTTGGTATCTTTAAAAATCAAATGATGGGCATAGAAGCACTAAAGCATGGGCAACAATAATGATGGTAACTTCTGGTTCACTTGTATGATATGTATCATTATAAGTTAGTAGCATACCATCTTTGTGCACACTTAGCATCAATATTATGTCTGTCATGCCCATGGAAAGCTTCAGACATGCATTCAACAAAAGGAGTCTTTGAAATTCAATGCAATTCGATCTTCACAAAAATGTACATGTATACTTGTCCCTTTCCAGCATCAAGATAGAACTGTAACACAAAGGGGTAAAGATCAACCTCCAATTCCAATAAGAATATCCATTATAATTGAATTTTTGTCTATAAGAGAATGTTCAGTGTATATCTTGCATAAATTTATTATAAATTTACAAGCTATAATGTATTGTATTTAATTATAAGTCTATATTTGGCATGTAAAACAGTTTAACATGGACTACATTCTATATGTGTTGTTTGTCCTAGAAAAAAAAGAATATCATATGGGAATAACATGAAATTTTATCAAAAACACTAATGGACACAAAATTAAAGATCAATGAACACAAAACTAATTGTGTCCTCTCATAAACACATACTATAGCATGATGATTTCGTGTTAGCTTAATGACAGTGAAGGACACCAAAATAAAATAACTTCATGGATGACAAAGGAAAAAGTGAAAAATGTACCTCACTCTTAAATTATGGTTAGGTTTTAGTTAACTTGTATCTCTTAAGCATTCAAAAACCCATACATATGCTAAGGAGTCAAAATTCAAAACTTACAACAACTATTGATGGCTTGTCCGACTACCCAGGGCTCCCATGGGACACATCCATTCCTAGTATAATAGTTGGCTCTTAGGAGATCTTTGGCATGGATGGAGGATGCTCAACTGTGGTGAACATCTCTATATGCTTATTCAGGATATCATTCGTTGTGGAAACATGAAGTGCGTTGTCAGTAATTTTTTTTATGTATTTCGTTTAAATAATTTAAATGAAATACATTATAAGATTTTACTTACAACGCCCTTTATGTTTCCACAGTGAATGAGATCCTAAATATGCCTACGGGTGTCACATTGCATAGAGAAGTTCACCACAGCCATGAGCATCCTCCATCCATGCCAAAGATCTCCCAAGTGCCAACTATTATACTAGGAATGGATGTGTCCCATGGGAGCCCTGGGAAGTCGGACAAGCCATCAATACATAGGTTGTTAGATCTCGAGATTGGCCTTTAATTAATCTCCAAGTACAGAGCTGCAGTTAGCAGAGGATCATTACCATAGTTATTGGCTTTTAGGGCATGCATCACAACCACATGTTACAGAAAGGGTATTATTTTAGATGGAGGGGGTAAAGGAAAAAAGGCAAATATACAAATGTTGTTTTAACAATTAAGGGAACAAGGAGGAACCCACATTACTAAGAACACCCATTCTTTCTTGAGGCTTCTGCCTAGACTTCTCAACTAGAGAAGACCTATGAAATGTTGACAATGACTTAGTGTGCCTCTACAAAATGCAAAAACACCAGGCTATATTATACTTAGTACCAAAAACAAAACATTCAAAAACAACGCAGTGAGAAAACAGAACAACACTCGTACAAGTAACGCACCTCATGATCTGATATGATGCAAGTTAGATATGAAGCCCACAAATATGAAGCACCCACAATATGCATTCCTGCTTATATAAGCAATTACATTCCAAGATATTATCAAACAGAATCAAACCTGCATAGGTTGGGAAAAAGAAAATCATGGTATACGATGTGTGGCTGCCATACAAAGGGACAATTACCCTTTTACTGCAGTAGTTTTTACATTAAAAAAAATTATTCAGTCCACATCACCCATTCACATTAGTTGTAAATTTTGAAAATCCAAACCATAATAATCCATTTACTAGCTGAGTAATTACAAAATGGAAAGAAATGGATCAATTAATCGTAACTCATTTTCAACTAAAATTTTCATCCGTACCCACAAACAAGAAGCTAAAACACTGCTCATAGCTAAAAACCACAAACCAATCATAATGTGTGTATCATCCATAATACTAAGATTCTCCATAACAAAATTAAAAGTAGGACAAAACAAAATAAGATTGTTATTTGGCAACATTGTCTACGACAATGGACATGAAACACCATTACTTTGGATCGGCATGTACAAAAAACAAAGTGGATTACATAAAAACAACTATAGCTCTCCTCTCTTTAGATAGTATCCAAGAATGCAATTAAATTTAAACTCCATGTCCTGCAACAAATGGAAACGACTTTAGATACTACTTTTGTTTTCAATTATGTAACAGTATAAGCAATACTTTATGCTCACCTTGGCAACATATGTGTTTTCGTCCATGCTATGACGTTGCCAACAGCATCATCAATAGATTGATATTGATCATAAGGTCTAACTAGAGGATCGTTGCCCAACAAAGCAACCTCTACAAAAATAGCAACAAATGATGAGCCTAAAATTGCACCTCCCACCCTTTTCATGGGGTCAACCTCAGAGACTCGACCGAATGCAATTCTAGCATCTGGATCTGTAAAACTCAGCAGATACACATCCTACAAAAAAATACAGTTTACATAACAAATTTATATAAACATAAAATGAAGTACAATTCACAGTAATACAAACATACTTATCCCTTGATAAATGATGAATGTATTATATGGAGTGGAGTTTGCATTGATAAGTTTGTCTACACAATTATTTTATTTTTGTCATAAGTCCATAAAAGTCAACATGGAAAATAATTGATACCACACATCTTGTATAAAATGTATTCATACTTGGCCAGTGCCAACATGCTGTGCTTGACTATTTCCTGCTCTAGTTAAGGCAAGTAACTCCTCTAATTTTTGGTTGAATTCATCCTTTTGTTCTTGAAGTTTTGCATCAAATTCCAACCGTTGTTCTTCAAGCTTATCCTGGAAATGCTTGCTTTGTTCTTCTTCAGCTTCTTGGGATTTACGGTTCTTTCCCCATATATCAGAAGGTGATGGTCCAAGTCCATAACCACGAACATATCTTGATCTCTCTTCTCCCATAACATGCCTATAAATTTCATATGAAGTAACATCAGGTTGTTTTCTTCACAGCTCTTCTCCTACCTCAGAAAATTTTTCCTACATACAACAAATCATATGAGATGCAATTTATACCAAATATATACCTCTATGAAATTAGTAAATGTAACATAATACTATAGGATATTATGTGTTGTACCAAAATTTTGGCAGATTCAACATCAACTATGCTCCCATCTTTTTTATGATGAGTTTTCTCAAAAAACATTATGGATCCACTTCTTCGCCTATTTCCTTCTCCATATTTATCATTCAAACAAGGTTATTGTAAACATCAAATTAATGGATGCCATCAAATTATCTAAATGGGTCACAAAAATTACCAACTTACATCATATTTCAGACATGCAAATGACTTGGTTCCTATTGTGTGGCTAACATTTTGAAATTTTCTGCTTGTCTTTTTAGTTATAGACTTCCTCTGTGAAAAACATTGCATTATTGTGCATAGTAATTACCTATACGGTACTATAAGTATCAATGAATAGAAAAAATAATATTACCTTTCCTTTATTACTCCTCCAATAATCGACAAGAAATTTCCAATGTGACTTGTCCACGCGGGGAACAATTTGTTCAAGCTATTGTTCGTATGGACTATCTTCTACGAAGTATAGTCTCCTTAACTCGCAGTTGTGGTCCTTCCATTTCTTTCCTAGTCTCTTCATTGTCCACTCCTTCAGATATGAATCCATTGAGAATTTACTCTACCGACATAAAGGATATCAATTAGATGCTTCATTTAACCATTTAAAAATAAAATTTAATAATATACCTTCACAAAATTCCATATAGAATCTTTTTTATTTTCTGGAAATTGTCTCCAGTCCTCATAGTTTAGTGGACAAAGATTGGGATCTCTTGCAATGGTTGTCAGAAAACTTGATAAGTGACATTGGTTTTCACCTACTGGTTGTCCAAATTGATTTTTCTCAATGGGAATTGGATCGTTGGGCTTTCTTTTCCAAACTTTCACACATTGTGTTTGGCCACATGCTCGATGTTTTTGACCTAAGCATTCATTCATAAAGGATAAAATATGTATATGCATAATTATATATGATTAAATGCAGCACTATAAATACAATGATATGAATGAAATGATTACCTAGCCCATCAGAAGGTGTTGTTGTAACATTCAATGACTCAACATGGTGATCAGAGATGTCATTTTGGTCCATGTTATCAGGAAATACATTGCTATTTTGGTTACTGACAACTCTATTCTCTACAATTCTTGAATGAATAGACATGGAAGCATTGTCATTAGGCACATAGGGTAGCTGTGAAATTCTTGATCTTGTAACTTTATCGCCACTTTCTTTGTTTTGCTGATTTTGGAACCTTGTTCCCATCTCCTTTTCATTTGTGCATGTTTGAGAGGATTTCGAACCACCAACCATATTATAGTCTTGGGGAGACGTGGCTGATTGGACATTTTTTGTAGAGCTAACAACAGTTTTATTGAATTTATTTGCTCTATCATTACGAATTTCAGTTGGAAGGGAAGCTAAAAAATTTTTGGAGCGATTTGAGGATGACATGTTCACAGATTGCCAACAACCATGTCGAGTAATGCTAGGCAAATGAGTCGTCGTACAGGAGTCATTGTTGTTGTTCTTATCATTTCTTGCGGCTGTCATGTTATGGCAGTTGTCACTGTACTGTTCTCTCATCCTGAGTATATCAAGTCACATAAAAATGGTCACATTTAGAAAAATATTGAACAACATAATAACAATTTTATTAATAATATTTAAAAATGAAACACAGATATTTAATCAAATATAATTATTAACAACAGTAGAGACAAGGATAAATATGAATAAGAATAATGTCAGACATGCAAAATTGATACACCTAGCTAGAGCACAATGTGAGAGAAAATTAAAGAGATACATTGAGCCAAAAAAGGCTTATTTAAGTCAAATATTAATGACAAAAAAAAAAGAAACATTGGCTGCTATTTTGTAATCTTCTCATTCAGAACAGTCATCATCATCACTTTGAGATACACTTTCATCATCCTGCTGAATTCGGGATTGGTCTTTTTCAGTTGTTGAACTAGCAATAGTAATTCCTTCCATATCCAATCTAACTATGTCACAATCAGTATCTTCATCCTCTGATGTCATTGATGTCCCATCTCCAGTTTCACCTTGCACATAAGCTTCGACATTCTCAATACAAGATTGTTCTTCCATGTTGAACATATCTCGTGGGGCAATCTTTACAGCAAAATGCCACCCTTTTGCAGTGACATCTTCTACATAAAATACTTGTCCAACTTGAGATGCCACTACAAATAGTTCTCCTGTAGTTTGAAGGCGTCTCAAATTAAAAAAAGTCAACCCATGTTCATCATGCTTGATTCCCCTCGTTGAGTAGATGTCCACCCAATCACACTTAAATAATGTCACCTTAAAGTGTTCATAATAATTGAGCACAATAACATCCTTCAAAACACCATAGTAGGTTACATCTCTAGTAATTGGAATGCGGTCAGTGGTTTTAGAATAACAATCAGTCTTAGCTACCATAAAGAGTCAACTATTTTGTGTTGTTTGATTTGCATCTTTTGCCTTGGTATGAAATCTGTGACCATTGACAACATAGCCCTTGTACTTAATGGCCAGTTGATGTGGACCATGAGAAAGAAACTTGATTTTATCATCTACCATATCTATTCTTAGGAGTGTCTCAATCTAACAAAAGAAAAGTCTGTTAGACTTTATTCATGAAGCATAACTAATTTAATTACCACAACTAAACTTACATGTTCCTTAAACCATCCATCAAATGAGTTACTATGTATTCTTTGAACCTCCTTTAAGGACTTCTAAGGATGTTTTTGCCTAATGATATCATAGTGCATCCTAAATACAAAATATGTGCAATATGTTATTGGAATATGTTATAACATTTTATTAATAGAAGACAATTGACACTAACTTACTTAATGTAGGGTTCAATTTCTTCACAATTGAATAGTACATACTTATGGGCTTGTTTCAATGTATGTTCGTCCAAGACACATGTTACCATTTTACCAATACCACGACCTACTGTCGAGAAAATAGACCAATCATCACTGTCAAGTGTTGGCTCGTTTTCCAAATTTGCTTCGTCAGTATCGTTTCTATTTGGCCGATTTAATTTTGTTTCAACTCCATCCAAGTATCTTGAACAAAAAGTTAGACACTCTTCAGCTATATATCCTTTTTCTATTGATCCGTCTGGATATCTTTTATTACGAACATATCCTTTTAGGGTCATCAGATACCTGAAAACAAAGTTGAGGAAAATATTATGATAAATTACATTCCAATAGGTAAAGTCATCATGACGTGTGAAATGTTACCTTTCAATTGGATACATACAACGATACTGAACATGTCTAGCTATCTTAGCTTCATAAGAGAGATGGACTAATAGATGCACCATTATGTCAAAAAAACATGGAGGGAATATCTTCTCTATCTCACAAAGTGTAACAGCTATTGCATTTTCCAATGCAGAAAAATCAATTGGATCTATGACTTTAGTGCACAACCTTTGAAAATAGCGACAAAGATTAATAATACATGACTTAGCATTCTTACTGGGAAAGGACACAGTGATAGCTAATGGCAAAAGCTATTGCATCAGCACGTGATAATCATGACTTTTCATTGGTAGCATCTTCTGATCCTTCGGCCGTGCACATATAGATATATTAGACGCATACCCGTCTGGAACTTTGACAGATTTTAGGAGGTTGCAAAATAATATTTTTTCATCTTTTTTCATTGTATAGCAAGCTGGAGGTAGGATGGTATATTTACCAACAGTTTTTAGATGAAGCGGAAATCTGATTCCCATATCCTCCAAATCCTTCCTTGCATTCAAGTTGTCCTTACTTTTATCCTTCAAACCTAGCAATGTTCCAACAATACTCTCACATATATTCTTATCAATGTGCATGACATTGAGATTGTGCCTTACAATGTTAGTTTTCCAATATGGTAACTCAAAAAATATGCTTTTCCTTTCCCAATTGTGTGTTGAATCCTTACCTCTTGGCCTTTTCTTACCAATTACAGTTCTTCCGTCCTCCAATTGTGACAAGATTTGAGCTCCAGAAGGAGGTTTAGGTGGACACCTAAATTCTTGCTCACCGTCAAATGCCTTTGCTTCTTTTTGGAATCTGTGGCTAGTTGGCAAAAACCTACGATGTCCTCTGTAGCAAACTTTACATCTATGTGGCAACCAATGTGAGACAATATCTTTATTACAATAGGGACATGCTTTGTAGCCTTTAGTACTCCAACCAGATAGATGTGCATATCCTGGAAAATCACTAATTATCCATAATAAAGAAGCACACATCTGAAAGAATTCCTTGGTTCCAGCGTCATATGTATGTACACCATTATCCCATAGTTCTTTCAACTCTTCAATCAATGGACGCAAGTACACATCTATATTTTCGGGTGAAGATGGTCCAGGAATGAGTAGGGACAACATAAAATATGGTTGCTTCATGCACAACTAAGGAGGTAAATTATATGGAATAATCACAACAGACCATGTACTGTAAGAAGTACTCATTGTCCCAAAATGATTAAATCCGTCAGTTGCAAGTCCCAATTGAATGTTTCTAGCGTCTGCAGCAAATTCTAGATGCATCACATCAAATGTTTTCCATGCAGGTGAATCAACTGGGTGTCTTAACTTGTCATCTTTTTCATATTCTTCTGCATGCCACCTCATTAAGGATGAGTTTTTTGATGACATGAATAACCACATTAGGCGGGGTATAAGTGGAAAGTTTTTTAGCACTTTGATAGGTATTCTCTTGGTTTTTTTTGCAAGCTCGTCATCATCATCTGGGATTGTAATCGGTTTCCATCTTGATGATCCACATGTATCACATACGTCTTTATCAGGAGAATCCTTCCAAAACAACATGCAACCATTTGGACAAACATGAATCTTCATATAATCTAAGCCCAACCCCGTAATCGTCTTTTTTAGCTCATAAAATGAATTAGGTATCTGTTCTCCTTCTGGTAGCATCTTCTTAAAGAACGTAAGAAACATAGATGATGCTTTCTTACTCAAGCCATTAAGATAAGCCAGGTGATAGAATTCTAGGATGCAAGCAAGTTTCCTATATTTCTTACACCCTAGATATAATTCTATCTCAGAATCCTTTAAAAAGATATAAATTTTTCAGTATTGAAATGTTGATCACTAGATGGCTCCACTCCTTCTGTATTTCCATCTTCACTGAAACTCAGAAAAGTATCATGCAACATATCTTGTAAATTTTTAGCATTAAGGAAATCTCTCTGATCAGTAGGAGCATCCATTTGAACATCGACATCTTCACCATGAAAAGCCCAAGAAATATAGCTTGGTAAGAAGCCATGCCACAGTAGATGGCTCAATGCAGTCTTTCTGGTGACCTGGTATACATTAGCACACTTTCTACATAGGCATACAATCTTGTCTCCAATCAATGAATGTTCAAAAGAAAAATCCAAAAATTTTGATACTCCACATAAGTATTTACTGTTGGTTCAGTCATCCTCTTCTATCCAAGACTTATCCATTCTATAAAAATAGTAAAACATATTACATATGAGTAAGTATGTCATATTAAAATAGACTATACAATATGAGAAAATACTAGTATAATCATGCAAATGAAGTTCACATGAGACTATCCGACTAGGTGGGCACCCAAGCATTTTTTGAAATACTTATAATAAGGATAAAAGAACATAGTTATAATAAGGATAAAAGAACATTTATAATGAAATTTATCAGTAATTTGTAACATAATAGGATATGCATATTAATGCTTAAAGGTGGAATTAGTAAAAGAAGGATGGGCGTAGACGGGAGAGCGGGGGGCGGCGGCGACAAGGGCGACCTTCGGGCAACCCTAGAAGATGACGGGGGAGGATCGAAGAGCAGGGGGGAAAACGAACAAAGAAGACCGCAAAGGAGCACTTCTGAGAGTACAGCCATGCTCCAGAAAGTCGGCCTAAACCTAAACTACAAGGGTATACGTGGAGATAGCAATTCTGGGACTACCGAGACCATAACAGCAATGGACACCGACAGGGCGGAGACTATCGACGGAGCGGACAACATGGACAGAGAGACCCCGTCCGAAACAACCGGTACATCACCACGACCAACACGATCGTTCAAACAGGTGATCACCGGCGCGGCGGGCGGGGAAGCATCCGACCCATATTTCATTGATGATGAACCAGACGAATTGATCAATCCTGAAGATATAGAACTCACGCACGAGAAGGGATATCCGGAAATCTATGTGGGGATTGAAGCGGAAGAGATCATGAGCAGACCGTTTAGATATGCGGTGATAGTGAAACTCATCGACAGGCACGTCGGCTTCCTCACCATGGCCGAGAGGCTGAAGCTCCTGTGGAAACCAGGCGGACGGTTTGAACTATATCAATTAGAGGAGCAGTATTACGTTGCAAAGTTCTACAGCAGGCTGGATCAAGAACATGTTCTGATGAAAGGACCTTGGTCCCTGTTTGGAAGCTGTCTCATGGTATGGCCTTGGGATGGGTACTTTGAACCATCAAAAGGATTGCCACAACGCATCGTGACATGGATTAGAGTCATCGGTCTTCCTATACACTATTATAATAAAGAAATGTTCCACACAATTGGGCGGGCTGTGGGAAACCTCATACGTGTGGACGATCACTCCATGAATCGCATGAGAAGCAGATTTGCTCGCATTGCTGTTGAGGTGGATACCACAAAGCCTATTCACCCAGCGATCATTATTAATGGCAGGGAGTACAAAATAGAATATGAATCATTGCCCAACATGTGTCTAAGCTGCGGAAAGTTGGGACACGATGCTGCTGACTGCAAAGGACCGAATGAAGAACCTAGGAAGCAGACGGAGGAACAACAGAACGAAGAGGCGGGGGTCAGATGGATTGAAGAAGAAGAAAAATGGCAGGTCTACTACGGGAGGAAAATGTTCACCAAGAGACAACAAAAGCCAAAAGATGTGGCAAAGAAGAACAACCAAAAAAACAGTAACAAGTTCCAGAAGTTACAAGAGGAAGAGGAAGCCGATGAAGAGCAGGACAAGCAAACTGAGGAAGGTGCGGCTAATAAAGGGGAGCCTCCAAATGATGACAGCAGGGGTGAAAAGATCTGGAGGAAGAAACAAAGGAGGAATGATGATACTGATGTTTCCAAAACGACCCACATGACAGAACAAGTCACACAACAGCAACAAGAGAAGCAGGTACAGCCTACTGACAAGGACGATAAGAGGGAAGAACCACACACAGTGGTCGTACCCGTGGGGGATGAGATCATCCTGGGCAGGCCGAGTATGGAAATTGAAGACCAAAGAATAGAGAATATGGTCATTACAGTCATACCAGAGAACACCACACAGAAGACAAAAGAACAACGTGAAAGTGAAGTTGCAAATGGGAGGAAGGCAAAGGAGAAGAAGGTTCCCCCTGTGGGCAGTCCACATAAAGGGCAGGGATCCGTTACGAGGAGCAGAACTAAGAGGACAGTTGATGAACATGAGGGGACGACAGGGCCCCAAACCAGTTAATTTGTGTTCTTATGGTGAATACAATCATCTGGAATATACGAGGGGCTGGTAAGAAGAACGCCAGACACTACCTCAAACACATCATTCACAATTTTAAAGCCCAGATAGTATCTATTGTGGAACCACGCATCTCTGGTAATAATGCACTGGCGGTGATAAAAGACATCGGCTTCACGAGTTCACATAGAGTTGAAGCCAGAGGGTACTCGGGAGGTATATGGGTACTCTGGAATGAAGCTGTGTGCAATGTGCAAATTCTACAAAGTCATAAATACTTTATCCACTGTTGTGTTAACAATAGCATGTATTACACCTTTGTGTATGCTTCACCTAGGCCTGGGGAAAGGCCATGCCTCTGGGAACATCTCAACCTGCTCAGTGAAACGATTGATAAACCATGGGTTGCCATGGGTGATTTCAACTGCATGATGGACCCAGTCGAGAAGATAGGAAGCAATAATTTCAACATAAATGAAGCCACTAGATTTAAAAGGGCTATGATGCAAGCAGGCCTGACGGACATTGGAAGCACAGGCTACAAATATACTTATAAGAAGGGGATCCTCCATGAACGCCTGGATCGCATTCTTGCTAATGCGTTATGGATACAAAATTACCCGAGTTTCATATGCGAAACCCTTGCCAGAATTGGGTCGGACCACAATCCTATAGCTCTACTAAATAATCACAGTGCAAAGCGGAAGAGCAGGTTCAAATCCAAAGCTAGTTGGCAGAACGATCGTACCTTCATCGATGTGTTATCCAGCCACTGGAATAAGGATGCTGATTTCCACGAAGCTCTCAAGAATGTCAGTCAGCCTATCATGGAGTGGGAGCGTAAGAAGAAAAAGACGGATACCGCACAAAGGAGCAGGCTTATGAAAGAACTGCAGCGGCTACAGAAAGATCTAGAATTAAAGTATGAGGACTGGAAGGACAGAAGAAGCACACTGCTAGAAGCACAACTGGAGAGAATTCAACTCGAAGAGGAGGAAGACTGGAAGCAAAAGAGTCACATAAAATGGCTTACACAAGGAGATAACAATACAGCTTTTTACCATGCGTATGTTAATAATAGAAGACGCATCAATACTATCTGCAGTCTCCAGGACAGGGATGGTAATTGGATATCCGAGCAGGCAAAGCTAAAGGAACTCGTGCACGAACACTTTAAGGAGTTGTTCACCACAAATTCCAAACCTTCTGATACGGCCATGAATGCAATCCCCGGAAGTTTCAAGCATCTTACTGCGAAGCAACAAAGAGCTCTAGGCGCGACACCGACTGAGTATGAGCTCTGGAACATTATCAAGAACTCTGACCCGTACAAAGCCGGAGGGCCCGACGGTACTGATATGCTGTTTATTAAGAAGAACTGGAAAACTGTGCGCACTTCTGTTCTAAAATCTGTCCGCAGCCTGCTCAATGGGGACCCGTTTCCTGATGGCATGGGGGATTCATGTGTTGTGCTTATCCCAAAGACGAGGAATCCGGTGAACTGCAATCAACTACGCCCTATATCTCTGAACAATACTTGTATGAAGCTAGCATCGAAGGTGATAGTGCAAAGAATTCAGAAGTACATCTCGAGTTGGGTGTCCCCGACACAAACCAGCTTCATCCTGGGGAGGAATATATCGGACAACATCATCGTTGTTCAAGAGATTATTCACAACATGCGGAGTAAAGCTAGTGCACCGCAAATGGCCATCAAGGTTGATCTGTCAAAGGCCTATGATCGTATGTCGTGGGACTTCGTTGATAACACTATAAGCAAGCTTGCTTTCCCTCCGAACATCAAGCAATACATCATGAATTCGCTGTCCGCGGGGCGGACTAACATACTGTTTAATGGTGAAGCACTCCCGGGTTTCAAAACGTCACGAGGTCTGCGGCAAGGTGATCCGCTGTCTCCGTACCTCTTTGTGTTATGCATGGAGAGATTCACACAGCTTGTCGATAAAGCTATTACTGCGGGCCAATGGAAGCCGGTTAAGCTAGCCCAAAAGGGACCGACCATTTCTCACATTGCGTTTGCAGACGACATAGTTGTCTTTGCGAGAGCTTCTCTACAGCAGATAAACACGATCAATAATTGTTTTCAGATGTTCGAGGCGGCGTCGGGACAACAAGTCTCCATCGACAAATCGAGAATCTTCTTCTCAACTTCGGTCAATCGGAACATCAAGGCAAACATCACTGCTGCCTCCGCCATCCCTGAGATGGATGATCTGGGGAAGTATTTGGGTGTACCACTTCTGCACAACAAGGTGAACAAAACTACATACTCCTTCCTCATCAACGCCTTGGAGGCGAGAATCAATGGTTGGGCTGCTAGAACCCTATCTTTAGCGGGACGACTATGCCTTGTCAAGGCAGTCCTCTCCGCTCTACCTTCCTATGTCATGCAAACGGCTAGAATTCCGGCAAGTCTTTGTACGAAGATGGACAGGATCATCCGCTGTTTTCTATGGGGAGGTGGTCATAATGGCAAATCCTTATCTCTGGTCTCTTGGAATCTGGTTTGTACCAGTATGGAGGTAGGAGGCTTAGGCGTGAAGTCCATGTCGGATTGGAACAAAGCACTCCTTTGGAAGAACTCTTGGAGATTTCTGAATAACAAACATTCTATATGGAGCTCGGGTTTGCATAATAAATATAAGAATTATTCCCCGCATAGAAACGGGAGATCAACACCGCTCTGGCGAGCTGTTCATTCGGGCATTGAGTTTGTCAAACAAAATAGTATTAAAACTATCAACAATGGAGAAACCACTATGGTGTGGGAGGACATATGGGTTCCTGGTTTTGAGAAGATGAGAGACGTGTGCTTGACAAGCATAGATAATAGTATCGCTGATCTCAAGGTGGCTAGTCTTGCTAATCTCGCAGGTGAATGGGATATTGACTTCCTGGAAAATTACCTGCCCAAAGAATGTGTGGAAAGGGTCCTGCATCTACCTCTACCGAGTGCGGGAGCTGGGAATGATACATGGAGCTGGACCGATGACAGTAAAGGTAGATACTCAGCGGGGTCAGCTTACAACAAGATAAGGGAGAGCGCACAGGAACCAGAAAACAGCTTCTGGAGAAACATATGGTCACTACCTGTACCAAGTAAGATCCGTATGTTCATCTGGTTAGTAGCACATGGTGCCATCATGACCAATGCTAGAAGATCACAACGACGACTCACTGAAGATGCTACCTGCCCCAGATGCGAGACAATGGTGGAAACGACTATACATGCTCTATGGCATTGCCCGTTTGCAAAGGAAGTCTGGAATGAACTAAAAATTGGAGAGGATCCACCTGAGAATACTGGAAGCGATTGTTTAGATTGGCTAAAGAACAACATTATGGCCAAGGCGGCACATCCTATCACTTTCACAACCACCTGTTGGATGATTTGGAAGGCAAGGAACAAGGCGGTTTTTGAAAACAGTATTGTTCCTACTACTCGGCAGATTACCCAAATTAAAACTCTTCAGATGCTGCTCTCTAATCAGACGTCAAACTCTCTGGGTTGTACTCCTTGTATCCGGGGAGAGGAGGAGGAATGGACGGACCTAGAACTTGAGGAACATCTTGCTATTGTTGATGCTGCGGTACATAAAGACAAGGCTGTCATTGCCGTTGTTGTTCTGGACTGGAAGGGGAGATGGCTAGGAGGACGAGCCCGCACCATAAAGACTTCTTCAGTGGTGGAAGCTGAGCTAAGAGCAATACTTTTCGCCCTTCAAACTTGTGATGATGGACAAGGAAGGAAGCTTACTATTCACTCGGATAGTAGCATTGCTGTTTCTGTAACCATGCAGATGGGGGAACTCAATCCGGGCCTCACCCCTTGGATATCGAGGATTGCTCATGCCAAAACGAGGTACTCTGACGTGCAGATCATGAAAGTGCCAAGAGGCATGACTCACATTAGTGACTCCCTTGCCAAATACCATATCCAAAACAACTGGGTGGAATGTGTTTATACACATCCCCCTCTCGACCCTGTGGGTCATCCTCTTTCTTTTCCTCTATGTAATGGTAGTAGTACTACCAAATTTAAATTTTTAGTCGGAACTGTAGTAACAAATTCTACTTTACCTGCACGAGGAGGGCGGGATGAATAAGAAACACCTCCTGACTTTTCCTAAAAAAAATAGGATATGCATATTTCTTTTTGTTGTTTGGTTTCGAATGTGTCGTTAGATAGGATGGATTTGTGAATTTAGAACATTCATGGGAACACACACTTCAGTTATAAGCATTCATGTAGAAACTTTCAGTTCCATTCATTAATCTCTTTTTACATCCACACACAGGAGTGTACCCCTAAACAATAACTAAGCAAAGGGGTTGATGTACCCCTAAACATTCACATAATTAAAATAACTATTAATACATACAAGTCTAGGTAGATAGACAACTAAATACTACACCAACATGGTCCTGCATCAGTAACTTCGAGGACTTATCATTGTGGCGATCTTCTCCTGAAGTTTAGAAAAGAAAGAAGCTATGAGTATTGATTGCTTTCAGACAAAAAGTGTAAACACAATTTTTTTGTCTTGAGAATTATATTTGTTAATTGGACCTATCGTGGCCTTTTTTATGATTGTGCTATGTCGCATAGCTCCTCATTGTATTTAGACAAATATGAACTGACAGGGGCCTCATAATCAGATTCATTTGAGATCGAGCTGATATCCTCCGTCGTGCGCTCATACCGCCGTAGATGATCGGGGGTCTCGAAGTTGATGTTGGTTATCCAAACATTGATGATATTATGGCCAACTGGACGGAGAAAAAGCCTGTCACTACGGCCCACTAGCATCTTTCTAATCCAATCATGCCAACCGGATTTTGATACAAGATTTCCCGCCAAATCATACTCAACCTTGATAACATGTAAATAATTGCCAAAATTTAGGGTCACTTCACCAGGCCTGTAGTGACTTCCTTTTAGAAAATGCCAATGTTTGGGTATGGCCAATTGGTTTAAGGAACAATCATATAGGATGATGTCCAATTGTTCTTCAATAGGGAACGTTAACATTGACATAGAGGCCTAGTTCATAGTGACTGTTGTGGGTGGACAGAGACTGCATAATATTAGTATTAACAAAGTGTAAGTACATATAACGATGTTATATATTTTCAGAAAAAGTTGTATAACAAAAGTTAACCTTTTATTTCTTGTCATAACCAACTTTATTGTGGTAGACATGATAGCTTGAAAAGAAATCTAATAGAGGAGATCATGTCCTATATAGAGGCTATATCTCTGCAATTGGTCCAATGCTCACTAATCCTTCTTTGAGATTTTCAATGAAGTAACTAGTATTTTCTATAATTTGATGTATCTTGGTATTTCATACAATCAGGTGACACTTATTATCTATTTGTTGAATCAACACTCATATTTTAGATTATCAAAGAGGTTAATGGTGTCTGGCTTATTTTGTACAGGTGTGAGATCTATTTAATTTGGAGTATTGATGCACTACTATAGAAGGTGTGAGACCTATTTAAAGAGGTTACTGGTGTCTTTCCAAAATTTTACTACAGTCTTGTACTTCTGTGTTTATAAAAACACTACTACAAGATATCTTATCATCTTATTATTTTGATAGTACCACAAAGTTTATGACAAGAAGGATCCATCTAAAAATTGTAAATTTTCTAAATGAGTTACAAGAAGGATTCATCTAAAAATTGTAAATTTTCTAAATGAGTTATGTGAGGTTATTATTATCTGACCTATATGTAAATGGGATAGATTCCTACCACTTTAGTTTTATGAGTACATGACACTATGTTTGAAATACTTTTTAAAAGGATAAAAGAACATACTTATAATAAGGACCTAGGCACATTCTAATCATTTTGAACTGAATCAGAAAATAAATAGGAGCCTGGGTCCTATCTGCCAGTATCAAAGGAGAATTTGTAAACCTCAAAACCACCAACATGGTTTCCAAACCTACAACCTCAAATTCTACAAGCTCACCTACTAGAAACCTTTAGAACATATACACCCAGAAAGTAGGAATCTATACAACCAAATACCAAAGATACAATCCCTGATATGAAGCTGAACACCAAGGTGTATGTTCTTCATAACATGGTACTCAATCATGGCTATATTCCTTTTTTGGTCGGCCAAAACTCCTGTTTCAAAGGATAGGAATATCATTTCAAAGAATCCCAAAAGAGCCTTAAAAAAAGGAGAACCATACGAAGCCATTTCAAGCACTTCCATAGGCAAGAGCCATCATAGAATCCCATCCTTGGATGACATCAAATAGGGAAAAGACAAACCAACCCAAGGACAAATCACATATCCGTCAGCCAACGATAACCAACATGATAAAAAAGTAGAACATCCCTTAAAACCACATCAGAAAAAAGGATTCAAAAGAAAACAGCATACAAGACCTTTCAATCAAAACCAACAGAAGCTTCAACCAGCAGAGCCTAACAAGAGGTGGGAGAAAAGTACTGAACCTTGACCAAGCATAAGAATAGAAGCATAGCATCCAAAAGTCCAGAATCAGAATGAACAGAATATGACAAGAGGAGCAACCGCCCGCCCTTTGACAAGGGGAATCAAATGAACAGAATATAATTGTGCTCACATGTAACAAATTCATGGTGAAGGGAAATGGTGTATTTTTCTTTGCTATTTCTTAGTTGTATCATCTTCAGACTACCCCCCCCCCCCCATTTAGAAGTCAGTGATGCTCAGTAAGCCCCTGCTTTTTAGAAATTTCGTTTGAAGTATAGTTTCTACTATATAAGTGGGTCAACCCATGTATTTTGGTATGGAAAATAATTGTGATGAAGATGAGATGCTTAATCATTCTTAGCCTCAGTGCTTTTGAGAATATATTAGATTTCTCACTTATATTAAAGGGAAACATATATCAATAAAATGACATTGTTTCGTAACCTATTTATATACACTAATATAAAAACATAAAAGAAAATTGGTGTGGGTAATGACATATCACAATGTATACTAAAAATAGCTAAGCCTAATTAAACATAATTTCATGTATATACCATAACCATGAATAATTACACTTCATTAAAATTAGCTTCTAATTAGAACATTGGAATCAGGATGGCATACCAGGTCTAATATCAGGGAGGTTCCTTGTCTCAAAACCATTCCAAAGATTATAAAATCTTAATTTGTACTTTGTTGGAAATTGTTATGCATAAATCTTAGTGATTCTTAGCCTCATTAAAATCCATGTGTCTTAGAGGTGTGCTGGTTGCAACTGAAACATTGACTCAGTTGTAATGCCCACGATCAAATTTCCATTATCCTATACTTCTTTAAGTCTTAGTCCCCTAAATTAATGGAAGTAATGAGATTTGATTATTTGAATACTTTTCTATCTTATGTTTATAACTATTGAAGTTGGTGTTGGCTACAATTCTTGAGTTATTTCTGACCTTATCTTGTTTATGATTTCCTCCTTGATATCAAAATCTACATTGATGGACAGTCTGTTAGTAAGAGTTAGACCACTAAAGAAAGTCGTGTTTAGATACCCATCACCAAACCCATGATTGCATCTCCACATTCTCATGAACTCTATTATTCCTCTCCCTCCATAACCAGTACAGGATGCACATTTCCAAACAATGATTCTCCTTGCTAGTGCAATTAACCAAGTCAATCATGGAATTAGGAATAACGAGTAAACCAGGAACTCTAACTTCAGTCCAGATCTTGCTCGAAACTGAAATCAATCCAAAATAAAGCAAGAATATAGCAAAATTAAGGGAGGGGCAAGAAAATCGTAGAGGTAGGAATATATCTTATAGATACAGTTCTTCCTCTACTAGTGTGAATCAATACACAGCAGCCAATTGTGATGGTGATAATGGTTAGGGAAGAGAATCTATTTGTAATCATCTGGTGCCAATGTAGCAAATGTGGCTGAACTGGCTTCCTTGGCGTCGGCAAAGTAGACTCCTAGCTTCCTCAGTGTCGGCAATGTGGCACTTCGCCGGCCAGTAGTCAAAAGCGATCCTCCACGCTACAATCAACGCGCTGCCACTAGTCAGTCGATGCACTCGATCCTCCAAGATGTTGTTAGCTAGGGCGAGCGACGATCGACCAGAAGGCTATATCTCCTCCACGCATTGTCAGGTGAAAGAATATCAATGAGGATTGGGGAAATCAATAGCCACAATCACTGTGATACTAGCTATTACATACGTGGGAGCATGAAGGAAAAGTGAGAGGAAAAGTGGGAGAAGTGAAATGAAAATTTCCGATAGATAATACTTCGCGCGCGTCATTTGGTTTGGCAATTTAAAATTGTCACTAATTAAATATAAGAATGCCTTTAATGTTAAGTCCTTTTTATAAAATCTATAATAGGTGGTTTAGTGGCATTTTAATTAAAAACTCCTATACATTAGATAGATAGTGGCTTTTTTTATAAATGCCACTAGAATAAATGCCACTAATGGGCAATTTTGCTGTAGTGTGCGTTGTCTATCTCGTGGAAGTGTGATGGTAGGTATGTAGATCTGCCAAAGTAGGGTACATAGCCTATAGGTGTTGGCTTATCAGTCAAACTTAATTGGTGATAACTTGGTGAGACCAGGTACCAGAGGCATGCGGATGATTATGACAAAGAGTTGCGCATATCATCTATCCAAGAGTTGCATTCAGATGCAATTGGCAAGTTGTCCGACCTAAATAATCAAGTTTTAGGTGATCAACCAAAACTGAGTCATGACTTGATGAAATATGGATCTTGGCCCACTATCGTAAGTTGCAATCTTCTGAATTGGTAGTAAGGGCAATCAATTTGAATGAAATAGTGGGAGTAATAATTAATTAAAGACCCAATTAATATAGAATTTTCAAATGAAATCAAATCAAAAATGGTTTTTGACAAATGCAATATTTCTCTGGTAGAATCAAATAAAAAATACGCAACCATCACAACTGGACAAATTAAATGAGATTTATTTCCATAATTGGTTCATGACATTGAGAAGTGTTCTGTTCCTGAAACTTTAGAGCCAGTATTCACTCCAAATTCGCCTAAGACTGACATGGATGCTTCTTTGAAGCATTCCAATGATGTTGTGAACATGAAGAACCTTATGCTGGGTTGTATGAACTATGAGTTGCATAAACATCATAATAAGCATGAAAGGTACAATGTCTCCAAGGCGTTATTTGAGTGCAAACTAATAGGGGGATATCCAGTAGGACCTCATGTGCTCAATATGATTGGGAATATGAAGCATCTTGAAAGATTGAGATTTCCTTTAGGTCAAAAGTTGACCACATATATGATTTTGCAATTGTTTCCTAAATCACATAGACATTTTATCAAGTGTTATCACTTGAATAACATGGCTAAGACACTGTCAGAGTTGCTTGACATCTTGATAAGTGTTGAATCACAAATGAAGATGGAAAATATGAGATGATGATCAACAGAGTTCAGTCCAAGGATAAAGGCAAATCCAAGAAGCGTTATGTGACTAAGCCGAAGTCTAAATCTTTTGCACTCAGAATAAGGAGATGGATAAGGGAACCTAGGAAGATGATGAAAGGGATGGAGATTTCTACTTTTGGTATATACTTTATTGAGACTAACTTTACTACTTATTCATCATGGGTACTTGATACCGGATGTGGATTACACATTTGTTCAAATGTGAAGGATATGAAAAGAAGTAGACCTTTAGAGAAAGGTGAGGTTGAACTGTGTGTTGCAAATGACAAAAGAGTTGTGGCCATTGTAGTTGGAACCTATGAGTTAACTCTACCAAGTGGGATTGTAATAGAGTTAGAGAACTGCTATTACGTACCTACCATTAATAGTAACATCATATCTATATCTTGTTTAGACAAGAAAGGATTCAAATTTCTTATAAAGAATGAAAGATGTTCTATTAGTAAAGATGGGATCTTTTATGGTTGTGCCCAATGTCATGTGGTCTGCACTTGATAGATCTGGAGACAAGTGTATATCATGTAAATAATAAAGAAGAAAACTCAACAACTAAAACAAAACATACCTTTGGCATTGTCATCTAGGGCACATAAATGAGAATCACATATCTAGACTTCATAAAGATGGTTATCTGGACTCTTTTGATCTTGAATCAATGGAGACATGTAAATTTTGTTTGTTCGGTGTAAGATGTTGACCACCTGACTAGTGTTGATGTTTATACTAGTTAACATCGTAAAGTAAAGTATCAATCACTTTACCGGAAGCAAAATATTGTACTTAAGGATAATAGTAACATTTTCTTTTCAAGGACATGTCTTCTTTTCTAAAATTCAAATTGCGGAAAAACATGTACAAGTTTAGAAGGCCAAAGGAAATGAAAGGAAATAAAACTAACTCTATATATACATATACATATATCCCAAATCTTTAACAATCATCCTACAAAGTAGTTTGATTTTTGTCATATTTAAATTAAATTGGTTTGATTTTAATCCTTTCACAAGAAATATAAGATAATAATACATAACAAGCGTTTCCTCTTCCATTTGTGTTGATAATTTTAATCATGCCTTTTATAGTAATAGGTAGGATGTCATTTTAAGTAGCACACCCCACATGCCATTACCAATCACACATATTACGAGACATGATCACTTTTTATACAATTTTGACATAAACAATAGTTTTAGGATAACTTTAGGTTGCACACTGGATCAAATTTTAGCCATCTAGCATTGGAGGAAACTTTTGCACATGTATGTTGAACCTTCTTGAACATATGCATCTCTCCCTTCACTGGAACAATGAGAGGGCTAGTGATCTATTAGGACTCATACATACTGATGTGTGCAGGCCTTTTAGAACGGATGCTAGAGGTGGTTTTCGGTACTTCATTACCTTTACTGATGATTTTAGTAGATATGACTATGTTTACATGATGAAGCATAAGTCAGAAGCTCTTGAAATTTTTAGAGAGTTTATAAATGAAGTATAGAACCAACTTGGCAAAAGTATTATGGCACTTCATTCTAATCGGGGTGAAGAATATTGGAACCAAGAGTTTGAGGACCTTCTACGAGCTCGTAGTATTGTATCACAATGGACTCCAACTGGAACACCACAACATAATGATGTATGGAAAAGAAGGAATCACACATTACTGGATATGGTGTGGTCAATGATGATTTGCTAATCTTTGAACAACCTTATAAGGTTATGCTCTTGAAACCGCCACATTTACACTTAAGCGAGTACCGTCAAAATCGGTTCAAAAGACACCATATGAGATATGGACTGGGAAACATCCCAAATTGTCTTTTATGAGGATTTGGGGGTGTTTGGCTTATGTCAAGATTTTTTTTCCTAAAAAGCTTGGTCCTAGATCTAAAAAATGTTTATTTGTTGGATATCCCAAGGAAACTAAGGGATACTACTTATACAACCCAACTGACAACAAAGTGTTTGTTGCCAAAGAGACTACATTCCTTGAAGACCAATTCATTGCCAAAGGAATTAGTGGGAGGAAAGTAGAACTCAAAGAAGTTAGAGACCAACAAGAGAAAATTGAACTGATAGATATACAAGAGGAACAAAGAGACTCACAAAGTGTTATGGAATCTCAAATTCCTCAATTGATACAGGAACCTCGTAGATCAAACAGGACATGCCTTGAACATGAGAGATATGGATATCTTGTAACTCAGGAAGGCAATGAATTGGTCATAGATGATGAGCCAATATCCTATAAAGATTTTATAGAGGGACCAAAGTCTGATAAATGGCGTATGGCCATGGGATCTGCGATGGAATCCATGTTTACTAACAAAGTATGGACTTTGGTGGATCCACCTGAAGGGGTAAAACCCATAGGGTGCAAGTGGGTCTTCAAGAAGAAGACCAACATAGATGGAAAAGTTCAAACCTATAAAGGCAGATTGGTTGCAAAGGGTTTCTGACAAGTTTAAGGTGTTGACTATGATGAAACCTTTTCTCCAGTGGACATGGTTAAGTCCATCAGGATCATGCTTGCTATTGTAATGGCATAATTGGAAATGATTTGATTATTGATAAAAGGTAATCTTCCAATTTATTCTATTTGTTTAGTTATGAGATAATGAAGTCACACAATAAATGTCTAGAGAATGATATTACTCAATGACGTATGTCTTCAAGTACGTGACTTGGAAGAATGAGATCATACACATGTTAAGAGTATATACATTCTCATTATGTCCATGGTCAGATGTTACTATGGAAGGTAGATAGACAACAATAACACATAAGATAGGAGTGTGAGTTGGTTGATGACAGAGTCTCATTAGTCATGATATGGCGATATCAAATCAAGCACACATATACATGTTAGGAACAATGTATCAGACAGATCCACCGTGAGACTGACACATGGAAGCCATCGTAATGGAAGTCATAGTTAGCTCTCACAGTGACAGTGGTGGTTGTGGTTCTTAGACCTAAAATCACTGCACTTATCACATGTCATTTAGTATGCTTTGACACCATCAAACACAATCCTGAAACATGGAATGTTATAAAGGTGATGATTGGGTGACTGTGACACATGGGGATTGATTGTGAGTGATAGATATGGGATTTGTACCTCCTAAGGGAGTAAAATATCCTAGACCTCTTGATTAGTGAGGCTGAGAAAAGCATACATGCACATGTAAGTCAATGTGTTGAATAATCTCAGACAGTTTACTCTGGTTCAAGGAACAAGATTGAATAATAATGAGGGTGACTGCTCCATGCCTCTAGTTCAGTATCGATATTAGCGACAAAGGAACTATACAAACACTGTAACACCATGCACAGATTGTTGGTTGAAGTTGTTCTCCAACTTTACATTTACTTGGGTAGTAATGGTGTGTGACTAGGCACTGCTCATTGCTTGTGATGTCATAAGTTGTTATGGACATTCATTGTCAACATAATATGGGACCTATAGGGTCATACACATAGGAACTCATCTAGAAGAGGAGTTGAATCTTGAATAATGATTGAATTAATTGCTAAAGTGTTTAGGTAATTGATTCATGCAACAAAAACTTGATAGCACTGCCAAATGGACTTCTGAAGTGTTGAGATGGGTGTATGGAGAGTGCCAAATTGCCATCTCAAGTGTTGAGACAGGAGTCTGGATGTCAAGTTGGTTTGAGTTGAAATAGGATTTGGATGAACCGTTCAACCCTACTCATCTTAGGAGATGACCGTATGGGTGAGCGAAACAACCATTTTTCATGGGCAAGATGGTCGGCTCAGTCGAGGAAATGTTTTGGATATTTCGTCTTTCGTTTCAATTGCACATAACATGTTGTGCAAGAAAATTAATATAGGATAATAATTGGAAACGAATTGACAATTTTATGTACAATTGGAAACTGAAAAATAGCCTTTTCGAAGTGTGAGACAATCATCTCGCATGACCAGAAAACCATCAAGATCTTCTGGTCCTTTCCACCCCTTCTTTAGTCCTGCATTGGCTGGGGACTGGTAACCCTGACCCTAACCCCTCCTATATATAGAGGGGTACTGGGGGATTCTCAAAGTACAACTACAACATAGACAACTGAGAATCAGTTCCTTTGACAACTATTGTCCTCTCAGGTTGTAGTAACCAAGAGAGCTCGGGAAAGTCCTACCTAAAAAGGAGGGATAGCCAATGGGAGAGAACAACTAAGAAGTTGTCAATGTAGGAGAGTAGGTTGGTGACTAGTACACCAATGGGGTGGACAACTCCTTCCTATTCATTCTTGGTGAATGACATGAGTTCTAGTTGGTCTGTGTGGACTACTCTAGAGACAGGAGTCCTTTGACTGCTACTAGGAGAACAACGTCAACTTACAGTCTATGGCGAGATCAGAGAAGCCGCTGCAGTAGTTGTCTAAGTCAGCTTTCCTCAGAGGAGCAGTCAGACAAATCCTAGTACAACTAGGAGCTGCATAGACATCGTCCAAGATAGAGCACACATCTACATCAACGAGGATTGTCACTGGACTTGGTGCATGACTAGGTATATCTTCATGAAACCATCCTTCTCATTGCATAGTTATTGACGCAATCCGCTGGTTTATGGGAAGTATGTCAGTAAATTTTTTTGTTTCCACTGGCTACCTGATGGCCTATTTCCCTACAATTCCTAATTCTATTTTGGTCGAGATGCTATTCTTTGGAGATGGTTGAGACAAATTGATATGATGGTTGTAATGCCCTGATGTGATGGTTGAAAGCAGTGCCTTGTTGAGATGGTGGGTGCAACACCATGTTTCAAGTCGCAATGCTGCCTTATTTTCAATTGTGATGTAGTGTTGATAATAGTCATGACGTTGCGTTGAGTTGGGTCATGACATTGTGTCACTTTGGGTCATGACATTTCATTGAGTTGGGCCATGACATTGCATTGCTTTGGGTCGTGAAGTTACATTGAGTTGGGTCGACACCCATGTGTTTGTCACAGTTGAGACACCATGTTGAATGGTGGTCAAGATCCTTGGTTTGTTATGGTCGTGACACCTACCTTGAAGGTGGTCGAGACCCCATGTTGAAGCATGGTCAATACACTTATATGATACATGGTATTAGTATGTGCATGACATAATGAGATGTTACATCTACACATGTTTATAAAGGAAATTTTAGTGTTACTAATATCATGACCTAATCATGATTCATTTAATAATGTTAGTTCCTAATTAGTTCCAAGAAAGTGGGAAGTGTATCAATTACGGTTTGGTGCTATAATCATGGTGTAAAATCTAAATGTCTATGTGAGTGAACCCTAACCCTAATCCTAGGGTATGGTATACTTGTTGAACATGCATGGATGAATAACATGTGATTATACTTTCTCTCGTCCTACTTGTATAGTTCTAACTTGTAGGATAATTAAGTGTCATAGCTTGTGAATGCTATGAAAATGATTAAATGATACTAGATGATGGACACGAGCCTTGATGAGGTGCACTAGAATTGTAAATATGTGAATGTGTACACTTAGCTATAATTTGTAGTGCTTAAACTTAATACACTCCAAACTTGTGGGAAGTAATGAAACTAGAGGTTGATAAATAAATAATGCCAAGGAACCCGATGTGGTTAAGCATGAAACCCTAACCCTAAATGGAGGGGACATATGATGTATTGCTTACATGGTCTAAAGTGTTTAATATGTTGAGATGTTTTCTCTTTCTATTTTTAAGATGTTGACTTTGCAGGTGAGATGATTATCATAGCTAATGATTGCTATGGTGAATATGTGATGTGATACAAGTGATGCTTATATGCCTAATGAGACATGATGAGATAACAATGAGTCATAAGAATAATGTGATTGGTCTTATCATCTAGTGAAGGCTTAATGCCTAGTGAGAGGTATATCCTCCAGTGATGTGATGAGGGTTTTTTATCCCCAATCATGAGATAATAATGATCAGCTTGATATGGAAGTGATAACAGTTGTTGTTGTTGATGGCCTTATTTAAGGCAGTGAGATAGTGTTGCCCTAAGATGATGTGACAAGTTCCCACCTTATATGTTTTATATCTTCTGAGGTTGTTTCATAGTTATTTTGGCTAGATTGGATTAGGGTTTTGTATGTCCACTTATATGATAGAGCCTTAATTCACTCAATTGACATAACTAATAAAGTGAAACACTAATCATGTAGTTGTCCTATACCATAGATCCATTTTCAATGCCAATATCTAGCTAGATGGTGAAATAGTAACTCCTATGGGAAACTCAGAGCACACATTATTGAATATGCAGGGTACAAGTGGAGATATCTCCTTGTATCCTTAAATTGTTGAAATAGTTGTATGATGTTTTATTATAGAATAACCATGCATGAGCCTATTCTCTAGCACAGTGCCATGTACTAAGTCAGGCTAGTTGTTTTACATGACCATAGCTTTGACTAGAGTTACTATCTTTACAGGAGTATAGCTTTGACTATAAGTTGCTATCTTTGCAGTATGACTATATGTCACTACATTACAGACTCGAGCTGATCGAGTAGTGCTAGGGTTGATAATGGAGTCCGACTCTTCCATTGATCTTGTATGATACTAATTTTGACGTAGCAATGGTCAGTTGGATTCGAGTGGTACGCCTCAAATCCTCAGGGCATAATAAGTAAAGATGTAATACGAATAACATTGGATGACCCCCCTTGAGGTGTTTCTTATACTGTATATTTTATCACAGTTATACACATTCTTCATATTCCTTCTTAAAGTATAAGATGATCTACTGCTCGGTTGTAGATAGTCAAACTACTTAAATAATAATAATTTCCTTACTTATAGCATTTAGCTGAATTTGCCTATCTATTAACAGTATGAGTTGTTGTTTAACTTATATGTGCTTATAATAGATGTTGCCGGAGAGTTAAATCTCTCGCTAGGACTTGGATCCACCCTATGGGATCATTTTTTAGGTGGATGGACAGGCTGAGATAGAGATCATGCGGTTGAGATTGATAATAAAAAGAAGTTGTAGTTGTTCGATCATGGACATGTAGATAGTGTCTAGTAATAGAGTCCTATGTGTCATCCCTGTACATTTAGGTCTATGGGAGTGTTTCACAAATGTTGTACATCGGTTTGAGTTTTTAGTTTTATGCCATAGTGAAACAGACATGATTTGTGTATGTGAGCAGATGATTATCTGTAATAGGTTGTGGCTATATAGCTAGTAAACAATGATGTGTAATACCTTTTGATATGAATGAAATACTCGTGGCAATTGAATTCAATTGAGATTTGTTCATCTTGAGATCCTGAAATGAAACCAATTTTAATTTACCCTATTATGTGGTAATATCGTTGTTAGTGATAATTCCACACTTTGTTTTGGGTAATCTCGCTTGTGTGGCAAAGGGTGTCACATTTGGTGGTGTCAATGATTTAGGTTCTCTGAGTCTATAGGGACTCTGGGACTAGGACTAGGACTAGGATGACGTTTAGGTTAAGAACTATTGGGTTTTACGTGGTCGGAATAGGCAGCGGAAACAAAAATGTTACTTGACCATAAACACATAACCAACAGACCACATAAATATCTATGTAATGAGAATGATGGTTTTAGTGAGATTACCTGGTCCTGAGGCTTGCTGAGAGACAATATCTTGTAGCTAGTGCAGTCTTCAACCACGTGTCTTTGACGGCGTCAGTGCAGCTCCTAGTATTGACCTGGACTGTGGTTGACTGTCATCCTCCTGAATGGTAGAAGTCACCCACTTCTATAGATAGTCCACACAAACTATCGGGAACTCTAGTCATCCTGAAGAACGAACTAGAATGAGTTGTCCCCTTCTGTCGATGTACTAGTCAACAATACACTCTCTCACAACCAATCACTTTTTTGCAGTTGCCTTTCCCCCTCCCTGGATGGGTAGAACTTGCTTGGGCTCTCTCAGTTACCACAACTAGAGAGGACAACAACTTTGTAGAGAAACTGATGTTATGATTTGTGTCTCTAGAGAAGCCCCTTGCACCCCACTATTTATAGTAGAGGGAAGGGTCAGGGTTCCTAGTCTGTGTGGGAGTAGAAGGGTCTAGAATTTCCATGAACAATTTGCACTGTGGCAGGAAAATGGGTCATTTCATAACTGAAATGATCATTTGTCAAGGTCAGCTGATCGATTTACTAGTGAACCGGTCAGTTGGGAGTGTGAACCGGTCATTTCACTTAGTGAACCGATCATTTCACTTCATAGACCTACCTACAATTGACTTTCCTTATTCATTTCTAATTAATACAAAGATTAATTCTTGTCCCAATTGAATTGAACAAGTAAAATGGAAAACTTTTTCTCACAAACTGGGACAACCCAACACTGATCGTTTGGTCCAGCTGAACCAATTGGTTTACCAGAGTGAACTTGTTGTCTTACTGACCATGAGCCGATCAATTCACCAAGTGAACCAGTCAGTTGGTGGTCCAGATTGTGCAGAACACAGTCAATTTAGTTCTCAATCAATCTGACACTCTAATCAGTTGGTTCAAAACTTGAACTTGATGATTCTGAGTCAAGTCTGTTGATTTAATGTTTGATTGAGTACCTAAACACATTAGTAATCTATCCAAACATCATTCATGGATAAACTCCTCTTCCATGTTAATCCTATGTGTGTGACCTTATAGGTCCCATTTCACGTTGGCATTGAATGTCCATAACTAGCTTATGACATCACAAGAAAAGAGTGGTACCTAGTCGCACATCAGTGCTAACCAAGTGAAAAGGAAAGTTGGAGAACAAGTTTCAATCCTACTATGATGACCACTATCAAACTGATAGCCAAATCACACATTAATTATGTGAAATAACCATTAGCAGTGGATTATTGAAAATCCCTAAAATTAAAACCATTTTGTAAAGAGATCCACTACCAAGAAACTCTTTATAAAAAGAACCAAAGTAATATATACATCATGGTTCACATTGTACATACATTGTACCATCTCATCTCGAGGATAACATATAACAGTTGCTTTGCCAAAACACATAATGAAGCAACATAAAGCCTCAAGGCATACAAGCCAAAATCTCAGATCATTTATAAAACCATTACGTACTAACTCCCAAGGACCTGAGAGTACAGAGAAGACACATAGGAATTCTATCTACAAGACACTATAGACAACATACTCAACTAGAGCTATTACTACTGTTCCTGTTGATGTTGTCCTCCCTCTATAGTACGGTCTCTACCTCCTTGTCCGCGTCCACCTAAAAATGTTGGGACCAACAGTGTGAGACAAAAGTCTCAGCAAGAGATATAACTCTCCACCAACAATATTATAATCATAGATAAACTGTGTAAAATTGAGCAGAGGATCTAATATAACAATAAGTAAGATCAATCACTATTTATAAGTAGGACAAAGCAATATCATATTTTAGAGAATTACAACTATCTAAGATAGAGCAATAAATCATCTAATCACTTTATAAGGAATACGAAGAACACATATAACATCTATCTATTTAAGATGTATATAAGTAGTGTAACATCAACCAATGATTTCATATTAAATCCTTAAATCAAATACGCTAGACAGCTGATTACATATTTACAATCACACTTATGTCATGAGGAGATGAGGACTACCGCTCATGCTCCAACCGACCACCGCTTAGTTGAAATTGGTACCATACAAGGTCAATGGAAGAGCTGACTGCCAAGACCTCACCTGTCTCGGTCAGTATGAGACCACTGGCAGTGACATCACATGTCAAACTACAATTAGCTTGCCAGGGTATAGTGGCATTTTCTCTATAGAGTTACAACCACAACATGCACTCTCTTCAGGGAAACCATACAACATCCCTGGTATATTTTCTTCAGTGAGTACACCCCGACAACATTCCCTAGTATTGAGTCATGGCATATATCCATACTCTTAATAGGGAAAACACACACCACATTCCCTATTTGGATGTAAGGATATGTTCTCCCATCACCCCCACATATTCAAAAATATGCACTCCGAGTTAAACTCATTTCACCAATTCAGCAAATTCTGATACTGATTGGATCTATGGCCAAGGCAACTACATGATAAGGTTCCACTTGATTAATTAGGTGCATTACAGTATCTTTTAGTATCAACCAAGTTACAAACATGAATTATAATAGATGCTACAAAGAAAGGTGTAATACATTTATCATATTCTTTCATAATCTTTGGAACACGTTTTGAATGTATAAAACTCAATATCTCAATCCATTCATCATATCACTGGGAATTCTCATCCCTTAATCATGATCATCATCATGATTACATGATCTAGGTATTCAAACCCTTAGTTCATCACTAAACACTGTTACCTCTTATCATGTAACCATTACCTCTAGGTCCTCTGACTCAGGTATTCATTATACTTATTGCACAAGTATTTCACATGGCTCACAAGGCCCATTTAAATATCTTGTCAGCTCTCACTAGGAAACAAATATCTTTTAGGTCATCATACCATATAAACATTATACTTGTTGTACAAGTATTTAACATGGCTCACAAGGCCCATTTAAATTTGTATCATATGAAACATTATATCTCATACCTGGCTATGCTCATCATCTCCTGATATCTGTATGGTTAGCACTTCATGATAAAAACAATATCAAGTACATATCATCACCATGCAATTCAAGAGAAATACAACCTTCCAATTCTTAGGGTTAGGGTTTCCCTTTATAGCCGATTAGGGTTTCAAGTTCATATTATTAATCCACACCCTAATTCATTGCTCCACACATCTAGGAGCATACATTGATATCATAAGTATTCAATCATACTTATTTATTCTCATTGTTTTTCATTAACTGATTATCAACACAAAGTATGAGTTTCTCTCTCATCCTTAATAGGATATTGATTACATCATACTATATTAAATTGGATTAACCCTTTCTCAAGGTACATTAGCCTACACTTGTCAAAGTGTATTAAGCTCATTACTTCTTTGTGTCAATTGATATTACACACTTCATGTGTTACTCATCCAAGTGTATCGGATTTGAGGTGCATCAAGGTGTATCGACCTTGAAGTTCTAGATGTGATATCGACCAAGCATCATTCCTTAGTGTAGTACTTCCCTCATAATTTTGAACTTACTTGAGTTTATCATCTTATCTTATATTAGGGTATCGGCCATCCTAATACTTTATGTACTAACTCACCACATTTGTCCTGTAGAATATTGGCCATAAGTCACCACACTTGTCTTGTAGTGTATCGACTATAGGACACCACACTTGTCTTGTAGTGTATCGGCCATAGGTTACCACACTTGTCTTATAGTGTATCAACCATAGGTCACCACACTTGTCTTGTAGAGTATCGGCCATAGGGCACCACACTTGTTTTGTAGTGTATCGACCATAGGTCACCACACTTATCTTGTAGTGTATCGGCCATAGGTCACCACACTTGTCTTGTAGTGTATCGGCCTAGCATTAATTTTTGAGTTGCCCAACTATCACCAAGTGATATGGACTCATCTCAGATTAGGGCATTGTTGATATAGGGTTGACCATCATTAATCACTTTAGGTGTTTCACCTATCAAGGTATTAGCCACACCATTACTTGGTGTTTTACCCATCACTTCTAAGAGTGTGTTGCTGTGACCTTTACAAGGTGTGTAGGGTTGAGTCATGTATGTCAAGTTGAACACATGTATTGGGTTAGGGTATATCGGGCTAGGTATCATCATATCCTTCATACCCTTACCCATCAAGGTATCAGACTTACCTATCTTATGGTGTATCACCTTTACCATACTTGGGTGTAACAACTTCACCTCACTTGGGTGTATAATCCTTACCTCACTTGAGGATATTGGTCACACCATACTTTAGTGTATTGGCCATCACATGTTCTAGGATATCAACCACCTTACTAGTTTTGTCCTCTAATGTATTGGGTTACAATCACCATATCATTCTAGAGGTGTGTGCTTACCTCCATATCGTTCAAGAGGTGTGTGCTTACCTCCATATCATTCAAGAGGTGTGTGCTTACCTCCATATCATCCAAGAGGTGTGTGCTTACCTCCATATCGTTCATGAGGTGTATGCTTACCTCCATATCATTAATGAGGTGTGTGCTTACCTCCATATTGTTCATGAGATGTGTGCTTACCCCCATATCATGCAAGAGGTGTGTGTGTGTGTCAAGTTGATCACATACATATCGGGTTACATAAGTGTAGGGTTTTGCATATCAGGTTAGGGGTGCTCCAACCCGATATTGGTTTGTGCCATGATGATGACATCATCTTCAAGCTCTAGACTTTTGTCCCTTACTGTTCTAGTTCATGGAAAACAGTCCTATGCAACTATTAGAACTCATATGTCCATCAATAATTCAAGGAAAATTGAAATTGAAAGTAGATCAAAAGTATAGCAAGATTGAAGGTGAATAATAACATAATTGGGTTCAAGTTATATAACCCACCTCAAGAACAACTTCAAACCTCCAAGCTCAAAATATTCACGTTCCCAAGGTTGAATATGACTTATCAAGAGTCCAAGACTCGTTCACAACTCCTCCATCTACAAAGAATCACCATAGTTAAGAACTTGGATAAAAAGAAAAGAAAGTAATAACTATAACTTGAGAATCATGCTTCAACCAAGGTTGAAGATGACCATGGCTTCACCTCAAGCTTGAATCTCGAGATACTCATTGCTCCTAAACTTATATGGGTGATATCCAAGAGAAAGAGAGTTTTAGGATTCAAAAAGTTTTACTAGTAGGTGAAAGAAGAGGTATATATAGTTGAGGCTCATTAGAGAGAGTATATAAGAGGTGTCATCACCTTATACCATTAGGTGACACATGTCCATGCATGGGTTGACACGTGTCCATGCATGCAACTATAATTATATCAACATTCAAAACTCTTTGTTGGATAATTCAAGAGTAGATATCGTCCATTGGGTTCCTTGTTGAACAAGATATCACAACCCAATATCACTTTATTCACAAACCGATACAACTTTTCCAAGGAACATGTAACTCGTCATGGATCACCTCCTGGAGGTGCTAATCCAATATGAATACTTCCAAGAAGTTAACAAAATGATAAGGGACCTCCTCTATGGATTCTTGGCAAACAGACACCCCCATATAAGCTCTACAACTCATTACAACCCATTCTAGGGTTTCAACTACACAACACTTCTTGGTCTTTTCATCACCAATAATACTACCACTAAAATTGATTCAAACATGGTGCCTCCTTATTTCTATCTCCTCTATATGATACTAAGAGAGAGTAGGGACACTCTAGATGTGGTAATTTGCACATCAACCCTATATTTTGGGTAAATTGCTATTTGCACGAAAGCTGGTACACAAGGCACAAACATTATTCAAATAAGCTCAAACTTGGAACTTAGGCTTATCCACAAGCCACCACTTAGCATCATTCTCTCTCTTATGATGCTAAAGAACTAAGGAACGTTCAAAATGTGACATATTGCAGTATAACCCCTCATCTTGGGTAAATTGCTCTTTGGCCCAAAATAAGAGAACATTGCTCAAACAACATTCAAATAGGACACAAATTGAAACATAAGTATGTCACATGATAAAAAAAACACCTTAGAGGATTATATCAAAGTTCTAAGAAACTTAATTTAGCCAAAACAAATAGGGTTAGCCCTAAACCCATGTCAGGGTCCTTACAAGTTATAAACCCCTAACAAGGATTTTGTCCCCAAAATCTCAGATGAAGGGAGACAATTATTACTCATGCATCACACCATCAAGACTCCACATAACACCTTGATTTCATGGCGATGCCATAGAACTTTGACCAGCACAAAGTTCTTCCATTCAGGGTCATCATAGAATATGTCACACATGACACATATTCAACTTTCTTTTTCATTACTGACTGTAGAGTCAATTTTGTGTCAGGTAACACTTTCTTAGTCAGAGAAGCACTATACATACTTTATATAACTTGGGTGTCAACCCTTCACTGATTTGTCACCTTCACATCTTATAACTTTATGTGATAAGATTCTTGATCTTGTGATTTTACCATACTTCTTACATAGCTTAGCTTTTCTCCTCCAAGGAAACACTAGAGCTACATTTTGTCACCCACTTGGGACTACAAGTCTTATAATACTTCTTTTGTGCCACTCTAATGTACTAACACAACACTAAACTTAATTATGAATTGTACCAACTATCCCATTAGCTATTTATTCTCTTGTCATAAGGAGATGCTACTTATCAAAGGAGAACTATCTCAGATGTAACTCTAGATGTTATATGTATAAGATACTTCAACAGATCTAGATAGGGATTATAAACCTTGTTTATCTATTTCTAGTCGATGTACAACTTTCTTGGATTTTTCTTGCTTGCAAACTTGATAGGGATATTCTAAGGAATTATACTTAGCTTGATAAATTTTTCCCAAGATGATCCTACAATTGTTCCTTTAATTAATACATCCTTACCAATGCCATTTTTATGCAGAGCATAAACCCCTAACATATGATATCCATACTATAATATGTAACTAGACTAATCTCAAAGCTGACCCTTATAGGTAACCAAACATTAATCATCTTATCAGGAGTCATGTTCTCACTTTCTCATACCACTGAAACTTGTTGGATACTAAGATTCCTTACCTTGGTATCCGCTACATGTGCCAAAAACACATCACATCCTCATCATTTCCATCTTATGTTGTTATTACCAAAACCAAACATATAATAGGACCTTTCTTTCTTCTCGGGGCATTACTTATCACATATAACTTTATCTTGGAAGACAAAGTCTAGGACTAACTGATACTTTTCAAAGTACCCATATATAGATTACTTCTACCCATGCACATCAAGTGTCACAAAGCTCACTTGACTACCATGTCCCTAAAAGGAAAGAACACAAGGAAACATATTCCCCTTATCGCCCCATCATCATCCACAGTTGTTTATCAATGAAAATAGATTATCACCTCCTTTGATTATTGCATGAACTTTTAGTTGTTCATGTGTCATTAGATCTTGTTTCATCTTAGGTTCCTTGCCACCAATATAGGAATTATAAAGATGATTACATGTCGTTATTCTTTTCTTTGTTATTGTCTAGTATGTTCATGAACATTTTCTAATTTTATCACATTTTTTATATTCACATCATGGAAAAGATCTTTATTCTTCACATATTCTTTATTGAACAAGGATCATCACCCTTGTTCCCTTTCTCTTATCATGAGGATTGTACTTTATATTTCCTCATACTCATAGATTGGTTTTAGATAAACTCAAGTTCCATTTCATTGCAGTTAGGATGTGATAAAATATCCATGCCATATTTTCAGTTTCATTGTGCTCTTTAGATTGTCTCAGAATGGCTACTTGATCAGAGTAATAAAAAAAGATAGCAATATAAGAGTCCCATACTTACCTTGCCTTCAATAGTTGAATACTTATCCAGGGTATGCAAGTACTAAGATTAGGTAGTATGCACCTTGTTTTATATCATATACTTTACTTTTCATATCATACAAGTCATAAGACTTAGTATCCCTAGATTTCTCCAGGGATCTCTTTTACACCTCTTCCTCTTTTATAAAGACAAAAGCAATTATAAAACATTTTAAAGAATACTGGACAGAATATAAGTTCTCATCCTTTTTATCTCTTCCTCATGTCCTCATAAGACTAATCAAAGGAAGCTCAACAACAACTATCTTTCTTATAACTAACTGATAAAATCAGGAGAAGACATATAAGAATGAAAAAGCTCTATATGATCTGTCACCCCTTGTGTGTCATCTACCGCTTCAGGTTGACTCAAAACATGGAGTCTAGTTATTTCATGTTGTTTCTTTTGTGGGGCTATAACTTATGCAAACCTTGTTGAGTTTGCCTTGATTTTTGGGTCATTTCCTCCTTTCTTTTCACACAAAAGAATCTAATATGCCCAACCTGTCCACAACTATAACATGTCTTGTACTCATACCCTGGTCTTCTCGGCCTTATTACTGATGTAGAAGCTAAATTAAGAGTTCTAACTGGTGGAAAATTAGGTTCTTTGCGCTTACTTGGTAGCCACTGCCCTGGTGCACTAGGTGTTTGTTGCATTGGTGGCACCAAAAACTTTGCCTTTTTAGAGCTATTAGGCATATGTTCACGAGTTTGGAAAAATATTTTATTAATTTCTACCTCATTATCCTTTACTGGATAGTCCCTTATCAAATGTCCTACTTGATACACTTGTAGCAGACTCTGTTTCCTTTTTGTATCTTAATCTTTTTGACATTTTCTACTGCTTCAACATAACTATGTCGATCTGAAATCCTTCGAGAGCCCAAAATTTCTTCATTGGGGACTGGTAATCTATGTTGTATTTCTAGTATCCAATCCTCTATATGCTTCATTGTTGTCATAACCTGTCCAACAAGAGCATTAAAAGCGTGGTTCTCTATCATGACTAGATCAACCTGGGGATTCTCAGGCAGTGGTTCTTCTCTTGCCCAATCCCTTGCTCCTTTTCCTAGTGCAGAAACATTGCTCTTAGTAACACGTTCCTCATGTTCTCCAGACATCTTTAAGCTTTACCCTTTCTTCTGCATAAGCAGAAGTCACTATAAGATATACTAGAGGGTAGTAGAACAAACTCAACACCTTAGTCCTATGTCTCGGTAGACTCAGTGAACCTTAGGCTCTGATACCAAAACTTGTGACGACTACTCTCAAACCGACAACCAAATCACACATTAATTATGCAGAATAACCATTAGTAGTGGATTACTGAAAATCCCTAAAAATTAAAACCATTCTACAAAGAGATCCACTACTAGGAAACTCTTTATAGAAAGAACCAAAGTAATATATACATCATGGTTCACATTGTACATACATTGTAGCATCTCATCTTGAGGATAACATATACTATTTGCTTTGCTAAAACACATTCAAGAAACATAAAACCTCGAGGCATACAAGCCAAAATCTTAGATTGTTTATAAAACCATTATGTACTAACTCCCAAGGACCTGAGAGTATAGAGACAACACATAGGACTTCTATCTACAAGGCACTACATACATCATACTCAACCTGAGTTGTTACTGCTGTCCCTATTGTTGTTGTCCTCCCTATGTAGTACGGTCTCTACCTCCTTGTCCATGTCCACCTAAAAATGTGGGGACCAATAGGGTGAGACAAAAGTCCCAGTGAGAGATATAACTCTCCGCCAACAATATTATTATCATAGATAAACTGTGTAGAGGATCTATTATAACAATAAGCAAGATTAATCACTATTTATAAGTAGGACAAATCAATATCATATTTTAGAGCATTACAGCTATCTAAGATAGAGCAATAAATCATCTAATCACTTTATAAGGAATACGAAGAACACATATAACATCTATCCATTTAAGATGTATAAAAGTAGTGTAACATCAACCAATGTTTCCGTATTCAATTCTTAATCAAATACGCTACACGACCGATTACATATTTACAATCACACTTATGCCCTGAGGAGATGAGGTATACCACTCATGCTCCAACCGACCACCGCTTAGTCGAAATCAGTACCATACAAGGTCAATGGAAGAGCCAGCTACCAAGACCTCACTTATCTCTATTAGTACGAGACCGCTGGCAGTGACATCATGTGTCAAACTGCAATTAGCTTGCCAGGGTATAGTGGCATCTTTGCTATAGAGTTACAGCCGCAACATGCACTCTCTTCAAGGAAACCACACAACATCCCTGGTATATTTTCTTCAGGGATTACACCCCCGCAACATTCCCTGGTATTGAGTCATGGCATATAGCCAAACTCTTAATAGGGAAAACACACACCACATTCTCTGTTTGGGCGTAAGGATATGTTCACCCATCACCCCCACATATTAAAAAATATGTATGCCGAGTTAAACTCATTTCACCAATTCAACAAATTCTGGCACTGATTGGATCTATGGCCATGGAAACTACATGATATGGTTCCACTTGATTAATTGGTGCATTACAATATCTTTTAGCATCAACCAAGTTACAAGCATGAATTATAATAGATGCTACAAAGAAAGGTGTAATACCTTTATCATATTCTTTCATAATCTTTGGAACACATTTTGAATGTATACAACTCGGGATCTCAATCCATTCATCATATCACTGGTAATTCTCATCCCTTAATCATGATCATCATCATGATTACATGACCTGGGTATTCAAACCCTTAGTTCATCACTGAACACTGTTACCTCTTATCAGGTAACCATTACCTCTAGGACCTCTGACCCAGGTATTCATTATACTTGTTGCACAAGCATTTCACATGGCTCACAAGGCCCATTTAAATATCTTACCACCTCTCACTAGGAAACAACTATCTTTTAGGTCATCAGACCATATAAACATTATACTTGTTGTACAAGTATTTAACATGGTTCACAAGGCACATTTAAATATGTATCATATGAAACATCATAGCTCATACCTAGCTATGTTCATCATCTCCTGATACCTGCATGGTTAGCACTTCATGATAAAAATAATATCAAGTACATATCATCACCATGCAATACAAGAGAAATACAACCTTCCCATTATTGGGGTTAGGGTTTCCCTTTATAGCTGATTAGGGTTTCAAGTTCATATTATTAATCGACACCCAAATTCATTGCTCCACACATCTAGGAGCATACATTGATATCATAAGTATTCAATCATACTTATTTATTCTCGTCATTTATCATTAACTAATTATTAACACAAAGTATGAGTTTCTCTCTCATCCTTACTAGGATATTGATTACATCATATTATATTAAATTGGCTTAACCCTTTCTCAAGGTACATTAGCCTACACTTGTCAAAGTGTATTAAGCTCATTACTTCTTATTGTGTCAATTGACATAACACACTTCATGTGTTACTCATCCAAGTGTATCAAATTTGAGGTGCATCACAGTGTATTGACCTTGAAGTGCTAGATGTGATATCGACCAAGCATCATTCCTTGGTGTAGCACTTCCCTCATCATTTTCAACTTACTTGAGTGGGGAAAAACTATTTTTTTATATCATAAAATTCTTCCCACTGCAAAAGATTACATAAATGCTCTCACAGAAGTGCGAGCAAAAAACTGAGCTGCCAATCCTTGAGTTTATCATCTTATCTTGTATTAGGGTATCGTCCATCCTAATACTTTATGTACTAACTCACCACATTTGTCCTATAGTGTATTGGCCATAAGTCACCACACTTGTCTTGTAGTGTATCGGACATAGGTCACCATACTTGTCTTGTAGTGTATCGGCCATTGCTCACCACACTTGTCATGTAGTGTATCGACCATATGTCACCACACTTGTCTTGTAGTGTATGGGCCATAGGTCACCACACTTGTCTTGTAGTGTATTGGACTAGCATTAACTCTTGAGTTGCCCAACTATCACCAAGTGATATGGACTAATTTGGGATTAGGGCATTGTTGATATAGGGTTGACCATCATTAATCACTTTAGGTATTTCACCTATCAAGGTATTAGCCACACCATTACATGGTGTTTTACCCATCACTTCTAAGAGTGTGTTGCCCTAACATTTACAAGGTGTGTCGGGTTGAGTTATGTATGTCAAGTTGAACACATGTATTGGGTTAGGGTATATTGGGCCAGGTATCATCATATCCCTCATACCCTCACCCCTCAAGGTATCGGCATTACCTATCTAATGGTGTATCACCTTCACCATACTTGGGTGTAACAACTTCACCTCACTTGGGTGTATCATCCTTATCTCACTTGAGGATATTGGCCACACCATATCTTAGTGTATTGGCCATCACATGTTCTAGGGTATCAACCACCTTACCACTTTTGTCCTCTAATGTATTGGGTTACAATCACCATATCATTCTAGAGGTGTGTTCTTACCTCCATATCATTCAAGAGGTGTGTTCTTACCTCCATATCATCCAAGAGGTGTGTGCTTACCTCCATATCGTTCATGAGGTGTATGCTTACCTCCATATCATTCATGAGGTGTATGCTTACCTCCTTATCATTCATGAGGTGTGTGCTTACCTCCATATCATCCAAGATGTGTGTGAGTGTCAAGTTGACCACATACACATCAGGTTACACAAGTGTAGGGTTTTGCATATCGGGTTAGGGGTGCTCCAACCCAATCTTGGTTTGTGCCATGATGATGTCATCATCATCAAGCTCTAGACTTTCATCCCTTACTATTCTAGTTCAGGGACAACAGTCCTATGCAACTATTAGAACTCATAGGTACATTAATCATTCATGGAAAATCGAAATTGAAAGTAGATCAACAAGTATAGTAAGATTGAAGGTTAATAATAACATAATTGGGTCCAAGTTATATAACCCGCCTCAAGAACAACTTCAAGGATCCAAGATCCAAAGATTCACATTTCCAAGGTTGAAGATGACTTATCAAGAGTCCAAGACTCATTCAAAACTCCTCCATATGCAAAGAATCACCATATTTAAGAACTTGGTTAAGAAGAAAAGAAAGGAATAACTATAACCTGAGAATCATGCTTCAACTAAGGTTGAAGATGACCATGGATTCACCTTAAGCTTTAATCTTAAATCCTCCTTGATCCTCAACTTCTATGGGAGATATCCAAGAGAAAGAGAGTTGTAGGATTCAAAAAGTTTCCCTAGTAGGTGAAAGAAGAGGTATATATAGTTGAGGCTCATGAGAGAGAGTGTATAAGAGGTGTCATCACCTTATACCATTAGTTGATACATGTCCATGCATGGGTTGACACGTATCCATGCATGAAAACATAATTATCTCAACATGCAAAACTATTTTTTGGATAATTCAAGAGTAGATATCGACCATTGGGTTCCTTGTTGAACAAGATATCACAACCCAATATCACTTTATTGACAAACTGATAAAACTTTTCCAAGGAACATGCAACTTGTCATGGATCACCTCCTTGAGGTACTAATCTGATATGAATACTTAAAAGAATTATAAAAAATGATATGGGACCTCCTCTAAGGCTTCTTGGCCGATAGGCACCCCCATATAAGCTCTACAACTCGTTACAACCCATTCTAGGGTTTCAACTACACAACACTTCTTGGTCTTTTCATCACCAGGAATAATACCACTAAAACATGATTCAAACATGGTTCCTACTTATTTATCTCTCCTCTATATGATACCAACAGAGAGTAGGGACACTCTATAGGTGGTAATTTGCACATCAAACCTATCTTTTGGGTAAATTGCAATTTGCACCAAAGCTGGTACACAAGGCACAAGCATTATTCAAATAAGCTCAAACTTGGAATTTAGGCTTTCCACAAGCCACCACTTAGTATCATTCTCTCTCTTATGATTCTAAAGCACTTAAGGTACGTTCATCATGTGACATATTACAATATAACACCTCATCTTGGGTAAATTGCACTTTGGTCCAAAATAAGCGAACATTGCTCAAACATCATTCAAATAGGACCAAAATTGAAACATAAGTGTGTTATATGATAAAAAAAACACCTTAGAGGATTATATTAAAGTTATAAGCAAGTTAATTTAGCCAAAACAAATAGGGTTAGCCCTAAACCTAGGTTAGGGTCCTTACACCTACAGTCTATGATTGGTGTTCTAGTGAATGTATAATTCCTTTGTCTCTGATATCCTAAATGAACTCAAGGCATGGAATTGTCATCCTTTTGACGTTCATTCATGTTTATTTAACTAGAGAAGACTATGTGAGATATGTGGGACATCAATATCATATATTGATTTACATGTGCATGGACATGCCTTTCTCAATCTCTCTTATCAAGTGGCCTGGACATCATACTCCTTTAGGAGGGACAAATACCATATCTATCACTCACAGTTTATCTCATGCGTCAAAGACACCCAATCATCACCATTATAACAACCCATGTTTTAGGACTGCATTTATGATGTCATACCCAATCACATTCGATTAGTGCAGTGATTTTCGGTCTAAGAATCACAATCACCACCATCACTATGAGAGATGATTCTGACTACCATGTCATGGTTCCATGTGTCACTCTCATGGTGGGTTTGTCCAATACATTATTCTCAAACATGTATCTGTGTGCTTGGTTTGATATCGTATATCATGACTAATGAGACACTCTCATCCACCAACACACACTCTAGTCTTGATGTGTCACTATTGTCTATCAACCTTCCACAATGACATCTGACTATGGACATAAGAAGAATGTACATACTCTTAGAATTCATATGATCTCATTGTTCAGGTCCTTAACCCGAAGACATACGTCATTGAGTATTATCATTCTTTATACATTCACTCTGCTCCATCATTTATCTCATAATCGATTGAGCTAGAATAAATTGGAAGCTTTCCTTTGATACTTATCAAATCTATCATGACATATGCCAATCCAATCATCATATGATTGTCTCTCAGGGCATACATACCAACAGACTCCCACTTGCACTTAGAGCCAATCACCTTTGAATCATATTCTTAGTGATCTCTAAACATGTCCTACATGTTTCTATTGCACAAGTGCTATTCCAGTGAGTTAGCAACATGTTTCTTTAGTCGTTATATTACACGTTTCACATCTCCTCATTGTATGAAATTTTGTATGAGATGGAGTTGCCGTAATATGCTATCTAATATTCCTTACCTAACAATTAGCTCCATTGTTTGACTTAGTATTTCTACTTTATCATCAATGGTTGGAACATCTATAAGTTCATTCGTATGAACTTCTAGATCCATATAGTATCCTATGGTGTTCATAACACAAAGATACTCAACATTCCTTTTAGAATTAAATTGCCTTCTAATTTTACTCAGAATATTTCCATTTAATAACTCTTGTTCACTTTACAATTGAATTTAACTTTTATATTTTGCATTTTGTGATCATTTTTCTGTCATTTCAGAAGCTTGCATCAGTGTAACTAATTTACACTCAACTCTTCCTTGTATTACCATAGAACTAATCCTTTAATACTTCAAAAGTACTTATATAAGTTCTTTATGGTATTCCAGTGACTCTCACTAGAAGTAAACAGATATCCACTCATCATGTCCATTACATACGAGATCACTGGATGAGCATATCATATTGTCATGTCCAATACATACAAGATGATGAATGACTATATATTTTCTTGTCATGTACAATACATACAATATAATGGGATGATTACATACATGATAAAGATCCAATTGCAAATGTATAATGCATCTATCTATGTGTTCCTATTTTTCATAAGAATTCGGGACACTAGGCATTTGAGAGACTAACTCCATGTAACATGGACAAGCTGTCTCCCAGTGAATCTTTGCATATTGAATCCTTCAGTATATACTGCCAATGTATGCTCTCTCTTTATCAGGTCAAGATACTTTCAAGAACTATCTCTATATATCTCTATTCGTATCACATAGGACATTTCTCTTTATTCCCTTAAAGAAGGTATTTCCACACCAGTTTCATTTTCTTAGAAAGTTTCATTCCTCATCATCATGTAGAATATGAATGTGCTCCCACTAAATCTTTATAATCATAGAATCCTTTCTTTATTTTGATATATCAGTCAAACCTTTTTACTATATAATCAAAGTAAAGACTCCAATTATGAGGTGCTTGTATTTAATCAATCATATTGATTAATATCTTATAACTTATAGACTATATTTGCATTAACATAATTATAAAACCCTTCAGGTTATGTCAAATACACAACCTCATGTTATTCCTATAAGGAATGCGATTTTAATATCCATATGCCAAATTTCATAGTATCTAAGTTCCAATAGAAAGCATGATCCTATATGGCCTATAGCCACTGCAATTGGTTAAATAAAATCATTAGGTTCAACAGTTTGAACTCACTTGAATTCATTTCAACCAATCAGCTCTTCAAATGTCATCCATGTCAGTTTTAACTCTTAAGACCCAATTGCACTTATGGGTTTTATCCCTATACATGCTACCATTAAGGTCATACCTTATTTGGTTCACATGGAAGTCATTTTCGATCTTATGGCTTCAAGCCATTACTCAAAATATGGCTCCTCAACATCATCTAAATAGATTATCGGCTCATCACCATATGACCAATTAATCACCTTTGAGTTTGTAGGATATCATTATCCATCAAGCTCAAGGTGTTATCTACTAGATATATGAGGTGTATCTATTACATAAGGAATTTGAGATTCAACAACACTTGTGATTCTTAATCTCCTTTTGTACATTTATTTAGTGTAAAGCATGTTCTTTAGAAGAATTCTAGAAGATTAGTTATTTGTTTGATGATCATGCTCTTACTATTTAAAGTATGATTCCTTCTTTGATTTAGATATCATTATGCCTTAATCATGAGTTCTCTATGATACACTATCATAGTTACTCACAAGGTCCTCAAACATTTGGTTTAAGTATCGCATACATTGATCATATCAAAGAATTAATACTTTTACCAAGTTTGTTCTTCATGATATTCTTGAACATTTCAAGATATTCATATTGGTATTTCATTAAATACCATATTTGAAGTATTAGCATTTATTCCAATAGGTATGTATATACATCAATATGTATTATACCTAATAGAATAGTCATTCTCCCACTATATCTAGTGAAGATTGACTTCTCATCATGCCCAATAAACATGACATTCATATCTCTTAATGGTTCATTAACCAAGATCGTCTAGTTTATCCATCAACATGGAACCTAGAGATGAATTTCTCATTCATTTGTTTAGATGATAATGCTAATTTATTTTTTTGAGTCATTGATAACTTTTAGGTATTATTATTTTATCTCATGCATACCAAGTACCACAAGATAAGAATTGCCATAAAAGATCATATCTTTGAAATTGAAACATGAACTTTATTCATAGACATCATTGTCATTACAAGATGCAGAAATAAAATGTTTTTATTTATTGGAAAAATGAAATAGTAGTTCATAAATCTATTACATGCCCATTGGGATGAAATAAACTAGAAGGTACTTCTATCTATGGCAGTAACACTTTCTCCAATGTTGATGAGTGTTCCTTCCTAGTCCATTCATAAAGGTCACGACTTCTTTTCAGATTCTACACATCATAAATGTCGGATCTACATCTTGGTATCATATACCAAAGATAAAGAAGCATTTTAAGTTTATTTCATGATACCTGAGGTGGAGACTTCTATCCCCTCCTACTTCTTCTTCTTTAGTTCATCTATGTAGAGAGGGCAATTTCTCTTCCAATGTTTTGGCTCATGACAATGGTGACATTTGCCTCCCTTGTTCACCCCTCCCTTGGATTTAAGAGTTGAAGATGACTTGGGCTGCTAGCTAGCATCAAAACCTTTCTTTGCTTTGCCCTTGCCCTTTCCTTTAGAATTTCCCTTCTTTCTATTGATCATCATCATAGATTTGGGTTTGTGTTTCTTCATCTATGCCTCAGCTGTCCTCAACATGCCCAACAACTCTGTCGGTGGCCTGTCAAAGTTGTTCATCTTGAAGTTCATCACAAACTAACTGTAGGATTCTGGCAATGATTGTAGTATCACATCAGTAGCAAACTCTTGGCTTAGAGTAATCCCAGTCGAGTTAGGTTCTCCACATACCCATTCATCTTGAGTGTGTGAGGGCCTAATGGATCTCCTTTGTCATGAAACACTTGAATAATTCCTTGGAGACATCATATCTCTTTTTTGTGCTTGGTCTTAATACATGTTCTTAAGACGTTGAACCATCTCAATGACGTCCATGTTCTCATGTTGTCTGTGTAACTCATAGTTCATTGAGCGCAACATAAAGCACTTCACATCAATGGCATCCTCAGTATGCTTATTGTAAACATCCCTTTTCGCCTTTGGTGTGGTGGGAGCAGGCTCATTTGATTCTGGTGTATTTAGGACATAGAGCTTTCACTCTTAAATGAGAACAATTCTCAACGTCCTAAACCAGTCATAAAAGTTGTTCCCATTTAGCTTGTCCTTCTCAAGGACCGATAGCAATGAAAAGTGATTATTGTTGGTAGCCATTTATTCTACAAAAAGGAAATTTGCAATTTTAGTCCAAAACTCTTTTGATTTGATTTGATTTGAAAATTGACAATATTTAATTAGGTCTTTAATTAATGTTTGCTTCTCATGATTTTCTCTCAAATTGATATTCCTCACCATCAATTTAGAAGATTGCAGCGTACAACCTTCAAGTAAGCAAGATCCTGAATTCATCTAAGCCATGGACCAGCTAGGGATGTCACCCACAACTAGAATCTTTTATGTAGGCACCCTTTTCCAATTGCATCATATGAAACTCTTGATAGATGTCATGTGCAACTCCTTGCCATGTTCATCTTTATGCCTCAAGGTGCTTGATCTGATCAAGGTCACCTTGTTAAGTCCATCCCAAACGCCAACACAATGAATATGCACCCTGTTAGGGTAGACCCACATATTCACCATCACACTTCCATGAGATAGATGGTGCACCACGCCAGGGCGGGCCCACACTTGGTCGATCAAGCTTTTCATGTGTGCTACTTTTGGAAGGCATCTTAAACTTAATGTGTTTGTTGAGGGGTTTTAATATGCATATATATGCATATATGTATCCGGTCACCACATATATAGTACGTATCATATACATGCTATATCCCAAATGAAAACATGCAATAATGATAAAGTGATGATTATGGCCATCCTATTGTAGTTCCTTGGAACTGTAAGGAACTACAATCATCTAAGGTCTACATCACATGCAACCTATTATTGATGAAGATCTATGCTTGCCAATTCAGGTTGACTGGTTCAACCTTTGAATTGGCTGACTCGCCTCTTGGCCGGTTGGTAGGTCTCCTCTAGCTGGTCATCTGGATCCTTCACATGGTTAGATCATCCGGTCATCTGGGCTTCTTGTCAATCCACCAACTGCTCCTCAGTTGGTCATCTCAACCCATCAAGAGGCCATCTTCTTCGTCATAACAATAAATAAAGCTAATCCTACTTTTACATAATCTTTGTGAAACCCCGAGTTACATTCGAGGGAAGCAAAGGTAGAAGAGAATCTCGAGTTATCTTGAGTTACATTCAGAATAGAAGAAGAGGGCTCAAAGCACAGACCGAGATGCAAACAACCATAACCAACCACACACATGCACATAGGGTTTATAGGCCACAACTATTCTATACATCCACCATCAAAACCATTTTAGGGCGATGCGTATCGATTGCATATATACCATATCATATATGCATATATTTGTTTGGGATCATGTGGTATTAATTAGATGTTCACATTAGTCATTTAAATATTCACATCGTATTCAATAAATAAAAGACGGTAAAACCAAAATCCAATCATATCGATTATCCCAAAACATAGAGTGTTGATGTGGCTCTGATACCACTGTTGGGTTTTACGTGGTCAAAATAAGCAGCAGAAACAAAGTTTTTACTTGACCATAAACCCATAACCAACAGATCACATCAATATCTATGTAATGGGAAGGATGGTTTTAGCGAGATATACCTGGTCCTGAGGCTTGCTCAGTGACAATACCTTACAACTAATGTGGTCTTCAACCACCTGTATTCGACGATGTCTGTACAACTGTTGATCTTGACCCAGACTACGGTTGACTATCATCCTCCTAAGCGGCAGAAGTCTCCCGCCTCTATAGATATACCACACGGACTGCCGAGAACTCTAGTCATCCTGAAGAATGAACTAGAAGGAGATGTCCCCTTCCGTCGGCATACTAGTCACCAACACACTCACCCACAACCAGTCGCTTTTTTTTACAGTTGCCTTTCCCTCGGTGTTCCTCCCTGAAGGGGTAGAACTTGCTTGGGTTCTCTCGGTTACCACAACTAGAGAGGACAACAACTTTGCAGAGCAACTGATGTTTTGAGTTGTGTATTTGGAGAAGCCCCATGTACCCCTCTATTTATAGTAGAGGGCAGGGTCAATGTTCCCATTCTGTGTGGGAGTAGAAGGGTTCAGAATTTCCATGAACAATTTACACTATGGCAGGCAAACCAGTCGTTTCATAACTAAAATGATCATTTGGCAAGGTGAGCCGATCGGTTCACTAGTGAACCAGTCGGTTAGGAGTGTGAACCGGTCAGTTCACTTAGTGAACCGATTGTTTCACTTCCCAAACCTACCTACAATTGACTTTCTGGTGCAATTCCGCTAGAGGTGCAACACACTAGCTGATTTGACTCGACTAGATGCACCCCACGAGGTCGGAACACACGTGATAGGTTTTTGCTTTTGAAATTTATAAGACCTAAACTAACACACCTACGTCTACTAAAACAACTACACCTGCAAGCACATAGGGTCATGTCATAGTATAGGAAGGTGGCAAGTATAGGGTCGATCCATAGGGAAAAGAGGGGGCACTAGAGCTAGGTTTAGTTTTGCTAGGTTCCTACTGTGGAGACTAGGGTTTAAGGGTTTTAAAATGGTTGTTTATTGATTACTCTAGATGAACAAGTAATAAAGGCATAGTGGAAACTAGGTTATCAAAAAGCTAGATTATCTTAAGCCAGACAAAACTAAGCAACTAGGCTAAACAATTAACCAAACACGAGCAAGATGAACTATACTACTCTAGCAAGGCAAGGAGCAATTAAGAAATTAAACTAACCACTAGCAAGAGGAAGAACCTAAGTTAACAATAAAGAGAAAAACTAAGCAATTAACTAGATTAAGATAAGGCAACTAAACTAAACTAGCATGAATAAGAAAATAGAGCAGTTTGGGTTTTAACAAGTTGATTAGGGTAGGTGGGCCGTTTGGGGGATGTAACTTTGATATTAGTTGGGGGAGATCATTAGACATGCAAGGTTCTCAAATTATATCTAGATTACCAAACCAAACAATAAGGTCAATGCCATTAGAATATACCCTACACTACTAGTAGAAGACTAGGGTTAGGTTTAATTCTAATGGAATTAGCCAAATCTAGGTCTATAGAGTAAGTGATAGTGAGAAATTGAGGGTTGAGGGTAGATATGGGAGTAGAGATGAGGGTATTTGACCCCATGCCACTAGCCACTCTAGCCTTTAGAAGGCCCTAGGAAATTACATCACTCTCACTTACACTAGCTACTTAAATCTTACACTCACTTGTAGGAGGGGGGATGTGTATATAGGAACAAAGGGGGCTAGCTAGGGATCCACTAATTGGACCTAGGAGCCAATCCTAAGATTGCCACATACACTCCAATCCCTCTTAGAAGCTAACTGTCATCAAACATCTCAAAGCAAGCAATCCATGTTATCAGCACAAACCACATGCAATAAAATAGGAAATGAGATAGAAGTAAGAGGCAATCATCATAGATATAAATTGAGTTCATTACAAGCAACTTTTCCCCAACATGGTATCAAAGTCACATTTTAACCCCAAACAGCCCACCACTAGGGGCTTAGCTATACATGATCAAAGAAGGAGTAAAAGAAAGGGGAAGAAGAAGTAGAAATGCCATGGAGCTTGGTGTAGTAGCCTGCTTCCTCACCTCCAAGCTGTTGTGGATGACCTCCCTCCTCTAAGGGTGCAGGGGAGCATGAAAATATGGGGGGTTATGGGTGAAAACCTAGAAAACTAGGTTTCCAAGGTGGAATGAGGGTGGAATTGGTGGATGTTGAGCTAGAATGCAAAGGGATTGCACTAGGATCTCAAGGAAGGAAGGTGGAAGCTTGGAGAAGCTGTAGGAGTGGCTAGCCTTCGTGCCCCAGCCACCACCTATGTATATATAGGTGGTGAGGAGGCACTAGGGTAAGTGGGGTAGTTTAGGAAAAACAGTGTAAAGTTTACTAGGGTTGGCGGGTCACCACGACTGTGTTGGTGTGCCACGCCCGTGGTGAGGGAAGTAGTGAACGGTCGTGGGGTGGTAAAATGTTCGTGGGGTGGAGGGAGTGGTAAAAGGCTAAGTATGGTGGTGGCCACGGCCGTGGCGGAGTGCCACGGTCATGGTGGGTGAGAGGCACCACGGCCGTGTTGATTAACACAACCATTTTGGAGGAGGGAGAGGTGATCGTGGAGCAGCACCACGGGCATTTTGTACTTCATCGACCACGGCCGTGGCTCGTTGGGGGGAAAACCCAGTTGAAAACTGGAACTTTGGTCATTAATTCCCACGACTGTGGGGGAGGCCCACATCCGTTTTCTCTTCTCCTTACCTCGACCGTGCGGATGGCCATGGTCGTGGCAGGTGGCCACGAATGTGGGATTCTGTGGGAAAACCCTATTGAAAAGGGCACTTCTTTGCTAAAAAATACACGACCGTGATGTTGTGGCCACGGTCGTGGTGAGGCTTGCATCAATTGATTTTACTTCAAACTTCATCATTCTGGGATGTCTTTGCTTGGGGACGACTCTTGTCCATTGGAGGTAGGTTGAGGGAGACTTTGGGGCCTTCTTTGGGTCCCTCCATGATTGGGGGAACCCTATAACTCCTTCTTTCTCTCTCATCCATCTAAACATGGTCCAAGTACCTAAAAATAGTGCAAAGAACATCCATAAGTATATTTCCAATGATAAGCACATTAGGGGCAAACGCTTGTAATCTAACATGTTTAGATGTGATTTAAGTACAAAATGGCACAGGATGGAGCCCTAAAATAGGGCTACATCACCACCCCAAACTGAAAACATACTTGTCCTCAAGTATGCTCCAACTCAATCTCACTTTTCAAATTATTTTCAACAAAAACCAATGACAAATGCATATCAACGGATAATTATTGAATATATGGTCTTGGGAGTGACTAAGTGCATGTGTTTCACATCTCTCGTATCCTCTTTCACTAACCATTCATGAACTGAGCACTGAGCATACAAACTTCAGATATAAAGCATAGAAACACAAGTTGTCCATATGTCCTTCATGTCATTCCGGGTAAACCATTTCATGTTGGTGTTAATCAAAGGTGACTAGGAGTGTTGTTTCACTTTCATGCATTCACTCTTATGCTTCAAACCACACTAGATGACCCGCTTGGCTGTAGAAAGGGTAAAGTGAGCTAGATTTGATGTTTTCTAGCTCAATGGGTATGAAAGAGGATGAAAGGATTGCAGAAAGATTTGGAGTGATTTTACACACTCATCTTTTCTTTATTTTAATGCTCTTAAACAGGAGCATCCTTTTATTTTTTTTTCTTTTTTTTTCTTTGCCCTTGGTGTAGCTAGGGCACACGGTGGATAGAGTGACGCGAAGAGGTTGAGATGTGGCCACCCCAAACTATTGTGGGTGGCCACGGCTGATATGTGCACTTTGGCATCTTTTTATGAGGTGGAGAGGTATGAAAGTGGTGAAAGAGTGGTCGGATCAAAAGGGGGGTCATTAGTGTAGTTTCCAACATAAGATTCCCTGCATGAAAGCTAATTTAGCACTTCACCAAGTGATATCATACCACATGATAGAATCAATATAACATTCATATTTCTACTAAGTGATTCCATTGGCTTTAAGCGCTTATAGCTTGCCCAATTCACGATTCAACCAAAACATTCATAGACTTAAGGGATGTGGTGAACATGTAAGAAGTCAACAAACAAGACCATATAGCAATAAGATCTAAAAAATTGGCATGCATTTGTCACAAGATGAAAACATTTCATTTCAAATAATGGAGATTAAGTCAAAACAAACTTTTAGAGAAAGAACATTCAAGTTTGGGCAAAATTGACCAAAATGGTGCCAATTTGCACTAAATCACATCTAAACCTACTTTAGGGAATTTAAAGCATAAACCAGAAAATCCTACTTAAAATGCACAAGAAACTACAAAAACTACATGAAAATGCAATGTATGGTATGGAAGAGAAAAAAAAGATCAAAAATTTTGAAAAATTATGCAAAAATGCATGAAATTAAACAACATGTATGCATGAATGTAAGTAGACACACCAGGTTAGGGTAAATAAGTATGAAATATTAATCAAACTATTTGATCATCTTGCAAAAATTTAGCACAAGGTACATAGATAAAAAAAAGCGGTGAGAGAAGGGTTTACCGCCCTAACACCCCAAACTTTTAAATCATGCTGCCCTCAGCATAAAAAAAGAAGTTTAGACTAGTAGGGTAAAAGGTGTGGGGTCATGAAAGACAACCACCAAGAGTTGGAGTGGTCAATGTAACACTAGGTGAGCAGGACAGGGCCACCACGGCCGTGCTGAATAGCATGGCTGTTCTGTCCTTCTTCCTATAGCTCCTCTATTGATTTGCAATCTGTTCTTCCATTTTGACCAATGCTTTGGATAAACCCTTTTTGCATCATCTTTTCTTCCTTGTACATGTGCTAACATGATTCACAAATAGAAAAAAAAATCAAGTATAGTATGTGTGTGTGTTTCTTGGAAACCAAAAGAAAGTATGATAAAACAAGGTTTGAGAATCTCAAACCACGTGGGTTGCCTCCCACTAGCGCTAAATTTATAGCCTTCAACCGGGCTTGTTTCTCTTTTTCACTATGTATCGACACCCACAATGTCCTCCTTCTCTTCCATGGTGATTCTATCAAGCATTTTGATGACATGTGCTTCATCGCATGGAGTGTACATTAAATGGAAGTATGGGCTCGATCTTGACAACTCCAGTGGATCGTGATAGCACAGACTCTTATTGAAGTCTTCATTGCCCAACTTGTCCCTCTCTTCTTCAGTGAATATGAAGAAGTCAAACTTTCTCCTCTTATAGGTAACCGTTAGTGTGCCCGTGTGGATATTGATTTCAGCACCCGCGGTGAATAAGAAGGGTCTACCCAATATGAGGTACTCTTCTCCATCAATAGGTGTAGTGTCCACTACCAGGAAATCGGTCACATAGGCAATGTTTACCCTTCCATCCATCGACACTATTGTGTTTCACATTATTCCCAAGGGCTTCCTCTTAGTTCCGTCAACTAAGATAATGGCACACTCCACGGGTTTCATTTTGTTTAGGCCAAGCCGCAGATACATGCTCCATGGCATGAGGCTTGTCCTTGCACCTAAGTCAAGGAGGGCGTGCTCGATGGGTTGTGTACCAATGTAGCAGGTAGTCAGAGGAACTCTCGGATCACCTCTCTTTTCAGGGAAGCCAATGTCGTAGATGAAGTTCACAGACTTTGAAGCAACAATCTCCTTGGTTGGTAGTACCACTAACTTTTTCCTCCCCATGCACACATCCTTCACTAATGAAAAGAATGATGTGATGCCCATCATACCTCGCTTCAAGATTCCCAGGAGATTCATGATATTGCTGCCCTTTTCTTGGAGAGTCGGACCTTCATGGAATTGCTTCCCGGCTTCATCAAATATCTCTGCAGCACTAGTTGGAACTTGAGGAGTAATGATGGTGATACTCATCTCATTAAAAGGTTTTGGCTCCCATAAAGGTATGGCTTCAAGCACTGCTATGTCAATGGTATGTGAAGCAATGGACATGGCCTTGTCACAAACAGCCGGATGAGCCCTATCTATTACTATTTCAATTTTCCCAAGAGATGGTGGGGCAAGTGAGGGCACCTCTACTTTTGTGCCGGGAGCAGCAACAATTTGGGTGCTATTAACATCCTTTGGTAGTGCTTGAGTGGCAAATTCTTTGGATCTTTTGTGATCTTTGCTAGACCCTTTTAGCGTTGAGCTTTTGTCATCAACCTCAATCACTCTCCTTTTCCTTTTTTCAAGATTTTAAGAAGCTTTTTCTCCCCATATGATAGACACCATACTCACTTGTTCATGGGGAGAAGGGGGAGCTTGTGAAGATGAAGGTGGTGGCGGTCTTTGATGGGTGGAGTTAGGATTTTAGAGTAAGCAAGTTGGTTATTGGGGAGGTTGTTGTGTAGGTGGTGGTTGATAGGTATGTGAAGGTGGTGGGGGATATTGGTAGTTAAGTGGGGGTTGGTGAGGTGGCAGAGCATAAGGATGTGGTGGTCCTTGATATTGTAGGAGTGAGGGTGCTTGGCTTCGTGGTGGGATGTATGCAGCTTGAGTAGCATTCACATAACCACCATCGTTGTTTGGATTTATCATGGGTTGCGACGGAAGTCTCCCCTCTTCGCGGCAAGCAAGTGAGATGGAAATTTGATCAAGTCTTTGTTCCGGGTGACTAATATTCTGCCCTTGAGAGGACACTTCTCTCTTTACCTCATCTAAGTTCCTCAACCTCCCGAGCACCTCATCTTCAAATTTAGAGTTGTACCGTGGCCTCGGCTGCCCTTGCCCTTGCCCTTGTCCATCCTCATTTTATTGCTTTGAAGAAAAGTTCGTATGGTTCCTCCACTCGGGAGTGTAGGAGTTGGACATGGGGCCTTGGTTGTTGCAGCCACCAAAGGAGTGTAGAGCATTCACTTCCGCATCCACTGAATCAACTGCCATAGTGGGTTAACTTGAAGAGCCACTGACTTGATTCTTCATTATTGTCATCATGTCCGCCATCATTTTCATCATGTCGGGGTTGATAGCATTGCGGGTTGGAGCCACAGAGGAAGGTGGAGGAGTGTAGCTCTGGCCGCTATGCCCCCCTTTTGTAGAAGCGCGATGGCGTGAGTTTTCAGTGAGATGTTTGAACAAGGGCCATGATTGTTTGGGCGGCTTCACCATGAAAGTACCTCCGCATGAAGAATCTACATTGTTTTGGCTTTGCTCTTCAAGCCCAATGTAAAATGCTTGAACGAGTTGTCGTAAGGGTACTTCATGATGAGGACAGTCTCGGAGCAACTTTTGGAACCTCTCTCGTGCCTCGTGGAAGGGTTCATTTTCCTTCTGAGCAAACGAAGTGATGCACCTCCTCATGTAGGACAGATTGGCAATGGGAAAGAACTTCTTGAGGAATTCATTTTTTACTTCATTCCATGTGACCAATTATAGCCTGGACATGTACCACTCTTTAGCTTTCTCTTTGAGGGAGAAAGGAAAGAGTGTCCTTCTAATGGAATCGTCAATGGCGGTGGGGGTGCGGAAGGTTGAACATGTCTCAAGGAACGTGTCAATGTGGTGGTAGGGGTTTTCATTTTCCATCCTAAAGTAGGTAGGGAGGAGTCCCAAAAGTGCAGGAGAAATGGAGAATTGTTTACCGGGCATCTGGTCAACCAAGGTGGCGATGGGGGAGTTGTAGTTCCCCGGCGTGAAGTAATCATGGAGCGGGCAATGTGGCGGTGGAGGTTGAGCATCCCGTTGCGGGTTGTTTTCAGCCATCTCAGTTTCTCGGTGCTGATCGCGGTGAGCTTGGTTCCTCCTTCTACCAATCTCAGGGTCATACACCACCAAGTCAGTGCAAGTAGAACATGTGCTGCGCATGCACAACTGTCACCTACGTAAGACACAAACAAACAATAAGAAACCAAGTCAGCAAACCAAGATGCAAAAGTAATACAAAGAATAAATAATAGCAATGGCGAGGGCAAAAGGAAAGGCTAAGCTACACTACCTAACTAGGATGAGCGCCTCTATCCCCGGCAACGGTGCCAGAAAGCTTGGTGTGATTCTGCTAGAGGTGCAACACACTAGCTGATTTGACTCGACTAGATGTGCCCCACGAGGTTGGAACACACGTGATGGGTTTTTGCTTTCAAAATTTATAAGACCTAAACTAACACACCTATGTCTACTAAAACAACTACACTCGCAAACGCACAGGGTCGTGTCGTAGTATAGGAAGGTGGCAAGTATAGGGTCGATCCACATGGAAAGGAAGGGGCACTAGAGCTAGGTTTAGTTTTGCTAGGTTCCTACTGCGGAGACTAGGGTTTGAGGGTTTTAAAAGGGTTGTTTGTTGATTACTCTTGATGAACAAGTAAGAAAGGCAGAATGGAAACTAGGTTATCAAAAAGCTAGATTATCTTAAGCCAGCTGAAACTAAGCAACTAGGCTAAACAATTAACCAAACACGAGCAAGATGAACTATACTACTCTAGTAAGGCAAGGAGCAATTAAGAAATTAAACTAACCACTAGCAAGAGCAAGAACCTAAGTTAACACTAAAGAGCAAAACTAAGCAATTAATTAGATTAAGCAAAAGCAACTAAACTAAACTAGCATGAACAAGAAAACAGAGCAGTTTGGATTTTAACAAGTTTATTAGGGTAGGTGGGTCGTTCGGGGGATGTAACTTTGATATTAGTTGGGGGAGATCATTAGACATGCAAGGTTCTCAAATTATATCCAGATTACCAAACCAAACAATAAGGTCAATGCCATTAGAATATACCCTACACTACTAGTAGAAGACTAGGGTTAGGTGTAATTCTAATGGGATTAGCCAAATATAGGTTTCTAGAGTAAGTGATAGTGAGCAATTGAGGGTTGAGCGTAGAGATGGGAGTAGAGATGAGGGTATTTGACCCCATGCCACTAGCCACTCTAGCCTTTAGAAGGCCCTAGGAAATTACATCACTCTCACTTACACTAGCTACTAAAATCTCACACTCACTTGTAGGAGTGGGGATGTGTATGTAGGAACAAAGGGGGCTAGCTAGGGATCCACTAATTGGACCTAGGAGCCAATCCTAAGATTGCCACATACACTCCAATCCCTCCTAGAAGCTAAGTGTCATCAAACATCTCAAAGTAAGCAATCCATGTTATAAGAACAAACCACATGCAATAAAATAGGAAATGAGATAGAAGCAAGATGTAATCATAATAGATATAAATTGAGTTCATTACAAGCAACTTTTCCCCAACATGGTATCAAAGTCACATTTTAACCCCAAACATCCCACCACTAGGGGCTTAGATACACATGATCAAAGAAAGAGTAAAAGAAAGGGGAAGAAGAAGTAGAAACGCCATAGAGCTTGGTATAGTAGCCTTCTTCTTCACCTCCAAGCTTATGTGGACGACCTCCCTCCTCCAAGGGTGTAGGGGAGCATGAAAATATGGGGGTTATGGGTGAAAACCTAGAAAACTAGGTTTCCATGGTGGAATGAGGGTGGAATTGGTTGATGTTGAGATAGAATGCAAAGGGATTGCACTAGGAGCTCGAGGAAGGAAGTTGAAAGGTTGGAGCAGCTATAGGGGAGGCTAGCCTTCGTGCCCCAGCTTCCACCTATATATATAGGTGGTGGGGAGGCACTAGGGTAAGTGGGGGTAGTTTAGGAAAAACAGTGTAAAGATTACTAGGGTTGGCGGGTCACCACGGCCGTGTTGGTGTGCCACGCCCGTGGCAAGGGCAGTAGGGAATGGTCGTGGGGTAGTAAAACGGTCGTGGTATGGAGGGAGTGGTAAAAGGCTAAGTATGGTGGTGGCCACGATCGTGGCGGAGTGCCACGGTCGTGGTGGGTGAGAGGCACCACGACCGTGTTGGGTAACATGGCCGTTTTTTAGGAGTGAGAGGTGATCGTGGAGCAACACCACATGCATTTTGTACTTCATCGACCACGGTTGTGGCTGTTAGCCACAGTCATGGCTCCTTGGGGGAAAACCCTGTTGAAAACTAAAACTTTGGTCATTAATTCCCACGACCGTGGGGGAGGCCCACAACTATTTTCTCTTCTCCTGACCACGACTGTGCGGATGGCCACAACTGTGGTGTCTTCAATGGCCACGGTCATGGCAGGTGGCCACGACCGTGGGATTATGTGGGAAAACCCTATTGAAAAGGGCACTTCTTTGCTAAAAAAATGCACGACCGTGGTGAGGCTTGCATCAATTGATTTTACTTCAAATTTCATCATTCTTGGATGTCTTTGCTTGGGGATGACTCTTGGCCATTGGAGGTAGGTTGAGGGAGACTTTGGGGCCTTCTTTGGGTCCCTCCATGATTGGGGAACCCTAGAACTCCTTCTTTCTCTCTCATCCATCTAAACACGGTCTAAGTACCTAAAAACAGTGCACAACACATCCATAACCATTTTTGCAATGATAAGCACATTAGGGGCAAACACTTGTAATCTAACATGTTTAGATGTGATTTAAGTACAAAATGGCACAGGATGGAGCCCTAAAATAGGGCTACATCACTTTCCTTATTCATTTCTAATTAATGCAAAGATTAATTGTTGTCCCAATCGAATTGAACAAGTGAATCAGAACACCTTTTCTCACAAGTCGGGACAATGCAACACTACTCATTTGGTCTAGTTGAACGGATCAGTTCACCAAAGTGAACCAGTCATCTTACTGACCATGAGCCGATCAGTTCACCCAGTGAACCGGTCGGTTGGTGGTCCAGATTGTGCAGAACATAGTCAATTCAATTCTCAATCAATATGACACTCTAATCAGTTGGCTCAATAATTGAACTTGATGATTCTGAGTCAAGTCTATTTATTGAATGTTTGATTGAGTACCTAAACACTTTAGTAATCAATCTAAACATCATTCATGGATAAACTCCTCTTCTAGGTTCATCCTATGTGTGTGATCCTATAGGTCCTATTTCACATTGGCAGTGAATGTGCATAACTAGCTTATGACATCATAAGCAAAGATAGGTACTTAGTCGCACATCAGTGCTACCCAAGTGAAAAGGAAAGTAGGAGAACAAATTTCAATCCTATAGTCTGTGACTGGTGTTCCAATGATTGTATAATTCCTTTGTCTCTAATATTCTGAATGAACTCAAGGCATTAAGTTGTCATCCTTTCAACGTTCATTCTTGTTTCTTGAACTAGAGTAGACTGTATGAGATATGTGTGACATCAATATCATATATTGATTCACATGTGCATGTGCATGCCTTTCTCAGTCTCGCTTATCAAGTGGCTTGGACATCATACTCCTTTAGGAGGGACAAATCACATATCTATCACTCACAGTCTATCTCATGCGTCAAAGCCATACAATCATCACCGTCATAACAACCCATGTTTTAGGACTATGTTTGATGATGTCAAAGTGTACCCAATCACATTCAATGAGTACATTGATTTCAGGTCTAAGAATCACAATCACCACCATCACTATGAGAGATGATTCTGACTACCATGTCATGGTTCCATGTATCTCTCTCATGATGGGTCTGTCTGATACATTCTTCTCTAACATGTTTCTGTGTTCTTGGTTTGATATCATATATCATGACTAATGAGACACTATCATCAACCAACACACACTCTAGTATTGATGTGTCATTGTTGTCTATCAACCTTCCACAATGACATCCGACTAGGGACATAACAAGAATTTACATACTCTTAGCATTCATATGATCTCATTGTTCAGGTCCTTAACCCGAAGAGATACGTCATTGAGTATTGTCATTCTTTAGACATTCATTATGCTCCATCATTTATCTCATAATCGATTGAGTTAGAATAAATTGGAAGCTTTCCTTTGATACTTATCAAATCAATCATGACGTATGCCAATCCAATCATCATATGATTGGCTCCCAAGGCATACATACCAACAAGAACATGATATAAAATATGGTGCATACTACCTAACCTCAGTACTTGAGTACCTTGTCCAGGTATTCAAATGTTGAAGGAATGGTGAGTACGAAACTCTTGGATTGATTTCTTACTGGTTACTCTGATCAAGTAATCATTTGAAACAATCTAAAGAGCATAACAGATCAGGAATCATGGTGCTAATACCTTCATCTTACCCTAAAGAAGATGAGAACTACATCATAATATATGTAAACATTTAATTTTTGGTAATTAAAAGATAAAGATATGACACCATGAAACATAAACCTGAACAGAAGTAATGCTATGAGAGATTCTTGAAGTTGTAATTTCAAGAAGTTTATAAAGCAAGCGACAGATGAATTTGTGCTAATAAGGTAAGTCAAGGTATAAAATCCACATATGATTGAGAAAACTTCTGAGATAAGTATGAAGGGAGGAGATAAATAAGAACAAATAATGAATGAATTAAGTGGAAGCTACGTTGATCTTAGACCAACATATGTGTATAAGAAAGTGTAAGCTGAAATCATCATAATATGTGATTAATAATAAGAGAGATGATCGCTGCTTAATAAAGGACATGGGCAAAATAATGATCTATCTCTTATTGTGAAGTTGTAAAACATGGTAGCACAAGGGGATATACATAAAAATGATGAAGAATTAATAAAGAAGGAGTAATAATATGCATTCATCTTTATAATTCATAAGATGATGGCAAGGAATCCAAGATGAAACATGTTAAAATGACACATGAGCAGTCGTAAACCTGTGTAATAACAAAAGAGAGTTGGGTAACTGTAATAGACTTGACTTTTGATGTTCTTGCATACTAAATGCAATAACGGAATCATGGGATGGAGATCAAAGAGATCAAACTTGTGTCCATATGTATATATGGTGATGATGCCATCTTAATTGGGTTTACATATTGAAATGATATAATGATATCCCTGAAATGATATTTGATCATGTGGATGATTTCTATTTGGTTTAGTATAAATTGAAGTTTTTTAAATCACTAATTTGATGTACATATAAACAAGGTCAGATATTAACTTAGACAACTTTGTCTTGTCACTAAATATGACAAGGCTTACTGATGTACATCACTAAATGGCTTCCTATATGGATTAAGAGGAGAAGCCACAAATAGGATTATGGAGAACGAACTAGGACCCTAGGATTGCTTAATCTAACAGTGCAAATACCATCTTTAAGTTACGCTCAACTGGAACATGGGGTGGTGGCACTTCATCCAGTGCGTAAGACCACCATACATGAACGTGGGATGATAATGAAGTATACGTCAACAATTGTCCTCATCTCGACTAGAGAAGTTGAAAGACCCATCCTTTGAGTCAGTTAGAGTAGACACAAGGGAAATCCACCTCCCCATTACTGTTGCTTCTCCACCATCTTGAGCATGTGGTGTGAGGAGGAGGGATATGGGACCGGAAGGAATCGAGAGCAACTGCAAGTGGATTCTCATGGGGTTATGGAGTCAAGGAGATGTTTCTGTATACCTCGTGAAGCTATTAGAAGGTCGGGATTTAAGACTTCAGGTGATATGATGGGTAGATGAGCTTGAGCACGTTGGAGAAGAAGGGGCTCGCAGGCAAGCTATGACTAGATGTTTACAACTGTAATAAGAGGGTGTAGAGGAGTTAGGGAAGGTGTTCTGAATCTTCTTCAGTGTCTGGCTTCAATCTAGGAGGATCCCACTGTGTTTCACCTTATCCCACCATGGTAGCTACCATGATTGGTGAGTTCATGGTCACAGAGAACAACAATGACTAATGAGTAGCCTTGCAGCTGAGAAGTCCTATGCTAAGGGGAAGAGGTTGAGCGCATATAGGAGAAGGATAGGTAGGGTCTGCCATCAAGGATCTCTGGCTGGAGATCTCTAGTGCCACTGTTGCTTCATGCAAGAAAGCAAAGCACACAGTCGACCGAGGGCGGAAGAAGGAATCTGAGGTGTAAGTCTAGGCGACTCTGAGGCTAGCAGAGGATGGACATGAAATTGAAGGGGGACCGATCCTTTGAAATCCATCACCGACATCTGAACCCATGGCGGCCGCTTCGAGGAGATACCCTCGTAGTGGCAAACGAGAGAACCCAGTCGCGTGGGATTGTCCGTAAGACAGAGGTCCCGATTCACGAGCAAAGAAGAGAGGAGGTAGACCCGATTCAAACCAACCCTAAACCGGCCAGACCCCAACATGCCAAGAAAAGGAGCTGCGCCAGCCTAGTGCCACGTGTCAGCATCTGAGTGACCCAAAAAAGGTAAAATCTTACTAAATTCCCAGATCTTAGATAAAGCACAATAAATAGCTCCTTCATCCGAAAATTACAAATAAGGTACCGAAATGTTCATAAACATGAGTAGAACAACATGAAAGCATAATATCAGTACCTAGATGTATAAAATTAGATGATAACATGTAAGATATTATACACTTGTTTGATGGATAATAAATATCAAATAGTGACCTAAAACTATGATAATGCATCAGTAACTCAAAAATATGATATATGATCCATCTGATGTTAGATATTATAAGTAGTGTGCACAAAATAATGTAGTTTGTTCCATATGGCTAATTAGGGCTAATAACCCTAATTAATATGCAATAATTACTAAGATGCTCAAGAAACCCTTAAAATTACAGAGTGGGCTTATATCAATAACTTGAAGCTAATATGTAAGTTTGATATCAGTTAGATACACATAACTCATTTAATATGAAAATGACCCTTAATACATGTGTTGTAACCCTAATATGATTAATGAATGTGACATAGTGTTAATATGCTCACCTAATGATGGAAAACATGATTATCAGTTAATGAGGCAATAATATGGAATATAATTGGTGAATAAGATTAGAGACATAACCACATGAAGACAAGAATACAAGTAATGATGAGAATATCCTAATGAAATAAGCAAACCCTAATGAAACATAACTAGGGTTAAAGATGATGGGAACCTGATGATGGTACATGATCTTATCTTAATCAGGTTTGACCAAGGACATAGTTGACATCAGGAATTTGATATGTGATGATTAGGTTTGTCTTGATCAAGGTATGCCATTACCTCTTACTTGTCTTATTATATAGTATGCTTGCATTATATGTGTAGTAAATACTTGGCATATGATATTGAATGAAATGATTGTTCTTGTATGATATCTTTCTTTATTTTCCGTACTTATATGGTTACGAGCACATGAAATATAAGATGTCTGATCCATTATATGATAGCATTAAATCTCATTGGTAGAATAGTGCATTGATGAAAGTACTAAATCTCTTTGGAAGAATAGTACATGTGAGTACTAAATCTCTTTGACAGAATAGTGCATTTATGAAAGTGCTAAATCTCTTTGGCAGAATATTACATGTGAGCACTAAATCTATTTGGTAGAATAGTGCATGTCGTTGATCAACTTCACATATAATGGAAATGTGCCTAAAATATGTGTTCTCTTTTAGTAATGAATATCTTTGTGCAAGTATATGCCTTTTCTTATATTTGTTTAATGCTACCAAGTATTAGTTTTATCTTATTACCAAGCTTAGTATGAGAGGTATATAAAAAGACACATAGGCGTACTCAGTACAATATTCTTGAATATTGTGCCGACGTGTACCACATGTAATATTTTGTTTAGGTTGTGGACATATGATCTTGAAGATCCAGGATAGTTGAAAGTTGTATGACGAGTTGATGTACAAGTGGACCTATTGTCTTGAGATCCTGTAGTTTAGTGGTAGTACATGTATATGTAGAAGTTTGTTTTTCAATATTTAATATCAAATGTTGTAACAATTCATGTTGTAATTGTAAGTTGAATGGTGAACATGTGTTGTATGGTTTTATTATTGTTCATGTGCATGTGCCACTAATTGTTTCCTTCTGACTTCATATGATTTTCTTCTTCCTACCCTAGTGTGGGGTGTTTAAATTGGGATTCTCACTGAGGTGAGGTTTCAATTTGGACGTCTAACATCAGATTAACTTTTAGAAAATCTAGGGACGTCACAGGTGGTATCAGAGCATGAACAATAACAAAGCCTGACATTTGCTCCTTATGCAACTTGAAACTAAAGAACCTTGAACTTAAAACAAATCTTTAGGGTTAGATTAGTCATCTTTTAGAGAGTAGATTTGACCTAGCCTCTAGGTTAGCACCTAGATGTCCAAGAAGTAGGTCTAGACGGGTGCTTGTTGTATAGCGGGTCCTTAGGTGTTGTTCTTTCCTTATAGTGCAACAGTATGAGACGTTGCATTGTTTGGAAATGACTTACATCATAGGAGGAGAAACCTTTGACATATGATACATCTATGTTTTGGGTAGCTACACCAGTCTACACCCAGTTCTCACCCTTTTTGCCAGGTGGACACTAGACTCTCTACGATGTGTGGGACACTCATTTTGTGGATTTGGTTTTTGATTTCCAACTGGATCGAACCTCGATAGTTTTCTTTGACGCTTGTTTTATCGGAGAAAAACCATATAATATTTTATTATATATGTAACTATTAAAAAATTGTGTCACCACACATGTACGAGTAGGAGGTGGTCATGCAACCTAAGTGAAAGTGAGTGACATCAGTCTAGAAAAGAGAGTTGTTATGGATTAGATGTCTTGAGCCTTATAAGAATATGTGATATGATAGATGACATAAGTTTTGATGATATGATGTAAGTCTTAATATAGATTATATAAGATGGTTTATGATGATCAATGTTGTCTTTAAGGATTAAGGTTTAGTTTTGAGGATTTGAGATAGCTTTGATGATGAATATTTGTATGTTTTTGTAAGATAAGATAAGATAAGTAAAATAAGGATGTGAATCAACATGAGCCTCAAGCTCTTTTACGAAGGAGGACCTCTAGTGTTAGGACCAGTGACAGGGTTAGCTCCAGAGAGAGTGAGGCCCAGACGGATAAGGTCAGAGAACATAAACTCCAAGATGTGAGAATTATGAGAAATATGTGATATGATATGTCCTAAACTAGAATACTCTTGAGTGATTGAGATGAGTTGATTTGTGCATGATTCCTATAGTCTTGTTGAACCCCAGATGTCCTTGGGAGGACCAAACCTAGAGTCATAGAGAGGTTGGTTATATATGTATATGTGAACATGATCATGAGTACCTGCCATCTGGGTGAGGGAGAGAGAGCCCAAGACCTTGGAGGAGGTAGCTATGTTAATTTTTGTAAAGCCTCAACTCGCGTTGGTGGTTCCTTATAGGAATCTAGTGGTTTCATATATAAGAGAGTTTTAGTAAGCATGTCTCATGGGTAAAGATATGTGAATAGAATGTCATAGCATGGTTTGGTTTGTTCTTATGTGGCTAGTGATTGTGAAGTTGATCACTAGTTCCAATGAGGTAATCTAAGAACCCTAGACTAAAAGAGGGAAGATAAAGTTTCTGTTTATGAGATAATCATAGAGTTGAGTGAGCTCAGAGATGCTGAGCATGGAACTACCCTCATGATTTGGGTCAGGAGAATCTCAGTTGGACTAGATGAAGTTTTGATATATGTTTAACAAGCCACTTGTATAAGTTTGTTTAGAACAACCATGATACAATATATGTAAGGATGTGATCTAATCTCGAGACGTGATATATAGACATGATATGATGGAAACCTAGAGATGGTTTAATAGATATCAATGCATAAATGGTTAACCATATACATGAATAATGATGATAATGTGATATTATTGATTAATCTTGTGATGAAATCACTAGTAAATATTGCAATTTATTATGTGCAATGAAATAAGACCATATGTATGAAACATGTTGCATGAGGTGTCAATCTTAGTGCTTAATAAAGATGAAAAATATAGTTTGACAGTTAGCACAACATAATGATTATGACACCTTGATATGATCTAGATGGATAAAGTGGGTTAATTATAGTTAAATCCCTCCTAAAAGGCATATGTTAATGTGGAACTTGTCCTGACAATTAGCTTAATAAAATGTTGATGACACCTTGATATAATGGGTTGACTTTAGTTAAATCCTTTAGATCATGGTAATATGATGTGGGAACCTTAATGCATATGTGAAGATAAGGATGCAATCCTAACATATGAAATATTTCGTGACATAACCTAAGCTTCTAAATCCTTGTTCAACCTTTAATGGAGTTCTTGTTGTTGAAATGGTGCCCCTATGTTAGTATCCTACAAGTGAACGTAGACCTTTTGGTTTTTACCTTGACGTAAGAGGACGACTTGATTTAAAGGATGAAATTTCTTTTAAGGTGTATATGATGTGACGAAGTGGATTTTTGCTTTAATTTTGAGGACAAAATTTCTTTTAAGGTGTGTAGAATGTAATAGATTGGACTTTTGATGTTCTTGCTTACTCAATGCAATAATTGAATCATGGGATGGAGATCAAAGAGATCAAACTTGTGTCCATATGTATATATGGTGATGATGCCATATTAGTTGGGTTTACATATTGAAATGATATAATGATATCCATGAAATGATATTTGATCACACAAATGATTTCTATTTGGTTTAGTATAAATTGAAGTTGTTTAAATGACTAATTTGATGCACATATGAACAAGGTTAGATATTAACTTAGACAACTTTGGCTTGTCACTAAATATGACAAGGCTTACTGATGTACATCATTATATGGCTTCTGATATGGATTAAGAGAAGAAGCCACATATAGGCTTCTAGAGAACAAACTAGGACCCTAGGATTGCTTAATCTAATAATGTAAATACCATCTTTAAGTTACACTCAAATTGGAACGTGGGGGGTGGCACTTCAGCCAGTGTGAAAGACCACCATCCATGAACGTGGGATGATAGTGAAGTATACGCTGACAGTTGTCCTTGTTTCGACTAGAGAAGTTGAAAGACCCATCCTTTGAGTTAGTTAGAGTAGACATGAGGGAGATCCACCTCCCCATTACTAATGCTTCTCCACCATCTTGAGTAGGTGGTGGGAGGATGAGGGATATGGGACAGGAAGGAACCAGGAACAACTACAAGTGGCTTCCCATGGTGTTATGGAGTCAAGGAGATGTTTCTATATACCTCATGAATCTATTGGAAGGTCTAGATTTAAGATTTCGGGTGAGATGATGGGTAGACGAGCTTGAGCGCGTTGGAGAAGAAGGGGCTCACAGGCAAGATGTGAATAGATGTTTACAACCACAATAAGAGGGTGAAGAGGAGTTAGGGAAGGTGTTCTGAGTCTTCTTTAGTGTCTAGCTTCAATCTAGGAGGATCCCACTGTGTTTCACCTTATCCCATCGTGGCAGCAGCCATGATCAGTGAGTTCATGGTCAAATAGAACAATAATGGCTGATGAGTAGCCTTGCAGCTGAGAAGTCTGTGCTAAGGGGATGAGGCTGAGCGCATATAGGAGAAGGATAGGCAGGGTCTGCCATTAAGGATCTCTGGCGCCGTTGCTGCTTCATGCGAGAAATCAAAGCTCACAGTCGATCGAGGGCGGAAGAAGGAATCTAAGTTATAGGTCTAGGCAACTCTGAGGTTAGTAGAGGATGGACAAGCAACTCAAGGGGAACTGTTCCTTTAAAATCTATCACCGACATCTAAACCCATGGCAGCCACTTCCAGGAGATACCCTCGTAGTGGCGGTCGGGAGAACCCAGTTGCGTGGGATTGTACGCAAGATGGAGGTCCTGATTTGTGAGCAAAGAAGAGAGGAGGCAGACCCAGTTCAAACCAAACTTGAATCGGCCAGACCCCAGCAGGCCAAGCAAAGGAGCTGCACCAGCCCTAGTGCCATGTGTCAGCATCTGAGTAGCCCAAAAAGGTAAAATCTTAATAAATTCCTAGATCTTAGATAAATCACAATAAATAGCTCCTTCATCAGAAAATTACAAACAAGGTATTGAAATGCTAAAAAAAATGAGTAGAACAACATTAAATCATAATATCTGTACCTAGATGTATAAAATTAGATAATAACATGTAAGATGTTATACACTTGTTTGATGGATAATAAATATAAAATAGTGACCTAAAATTATGATAACGCATCAGTAACTCAAAAATATGATACATAATCCATCTGATGTTAGATATTATAATTAGTATGCACAAAATCATGTAGTTTGTTCCATATGGCCAATTAGGACTAATAAACCTAATTATTATGCAATAATTGCTAAGATGCTCAAGAAACACTAGAAATTATAGAGTAAGCTCATATCAGTAACTTGAAGCTAATATGTAAGTTTGATATTAGTTAGATACACATAACTCATTTAATATGAAAATGACCCTTAATACATGTGGTGTAACCCTAATATGATTGATGAATGTGACATAGTGTTAATATGTTCACCTAATGATGGAAAACATGATTATTAGTTAATGAGGCAATAATCCAGAATATAATTGGAGAATAAGACCAGAGAGATAACCACATGAAGACGAGAACACAAGTAATGATGGGAATATCCTAATGAACTAAGCAAACCCTAATGAAACATAATTAGGGTTAAAGATGATGGGAACCTGATGATGGTACATGATCTTGTCTTAATCAGGTTTGACCAAGAACATAGTTGACATCAGGAATGTGATATATGATGATTAGGTTTGTCTTGATCAAGGTACGCCATTACCTCTTACTTGGCTTATTATTCAATATGCTTGCATTATATGTGTAGTAAATATTTGGCATATGATATTGGATGAAATGATTGTTCTTGTATGATATCTTTCTTGATTTTCCATACTTATATGTCTACGAACACATGAAACATAAGATGTCTGATCTAATATATGATAGCACTAAATCTCTTTGGTAGAATAATGCATTAATGAAACTACTAAATCTCTTTGGCAGAATAGTACACATGAGCACTAAATCTCTTTGACAGAATAATACATTTATAAAAGTACTAAATCTATTTGGTAGAATAGTACATGTGAGCACTAAATCTCTTTGGTAGAATAGTGCATGTGGTTGATCAACTTCACATATAATGGAAATGTGCCTAAAATATGTGTTCTCTTTTGGTAATGAATATCTTTGTGCAAATATATGCCTTTTCTTATATTTGTTTAATGTTGCCAAGTATTAGTTTTATCTTATTGCCAAGCTTAGCATGAGAGGTATATAAAAAGACATGTAGGCATACTCAGTACAATATGCTTGGATATTGAGATGGCGTGTACCACATGTAATCTTTTGTTTAGGTTGTGGACATATGATCTTGAAGATCCATGATAGTTGCGAGTTGTGTGGCCAGCTGATGTACATGTAAACATGTTGTCTTAAGATCCTGTAGTTTTGTGGGAGTACATGTATATGTAGAAGTTTGTTGTTCAATATGTAATATCAAATGTTGTAACAATTTATTTTATAATTATATGTTGAATGGTGAACATGTGTTGTATGGTTTTATTATTGTTCATGTGCATGTGCTATCAATTATTTCCTTCTGACTTCCTCTAATTTTCTTCATATTAGCCTAGTGTGGGGGTTTTTAATTTGGGATTCACGCTGAGGTGACGTTTCAATTTGGACGTCTCACATCACATTAAGTTTTAAAAATCTGGGGACGTCACAACAACCCCTTCCCCTTGTTATCAATCCCTGGGCAATGTTGTGGGATTTAAGGAAGTATGTTCCCTTAGTATTATTTCTTTCTCAGGATGTGACATTTAAGTGAGACTTATGTCACTTGATGTGCATGGTTTTGATGTGACATTGAGATGAATACTTTAAAAGTATGAGTTGGTCTTGGACTTTAGTTCCAAGATAGGACATATGTGAATGGCGATGTTTTGTGGATCTTCCAAAATGTTAGGAAAATTCTTCCAACGAGTTTTGTATCGACAATAACATCTAAGAAGTTGATGGGATAAGGATGTGATGCGTTCTTGGTATATGTGATGGATACCTAGGTGAGAAATCCTAGTATCCAAGACGTACTATAAATTCATTATATAAAATGAGATAAGAATGATTTTAGGCAATGGAGAGTGATACACACATTAGACCCCCCTGACATTGGTGCAATTAACACGTGTTTGCATTGAGTGTAGGATGTAATCATGATAAATATGGCATGGAAGCTCATTATAGGAGAGTTGACATGTGCAACCTTTTAAAGGATGAAGTTTCAAATGACTCAAGTAGTTTTTGGTTAGGCTAACTCATCATACCTCACTCTCAATAGTCACATCTATCTATTATTTTGATCTAGTTATTGAGGACCTTCCTTTTACTTTTCTGGCATGTAAAATTAGAGCCATGAGATAATGATGTCCTACTTTGGCTTAATAACTAGCCAGGTTTTTTCTTGAATTTTTAGTAACACTTGATTCTAATAGGGCATTATATTGGATATAAAAGAGTTGTATGACCCAGGATGAGCAGGGATGAAAATTTAAAGGATTTTTAAAGGTGAAGGTGTCATGAATGTTATGGAAAGATAACTAGCTATCTTGATGTTGTTCCCGCTGCCTATATAATGTTACTATGAATAGGTCTTTTTTATAATCTTGATCAAGGAAATTAAGGAATGTTGTGGTGCCATACGTGAGATCTTCAACTAGATATGGCACAAAGGCATGCTAACATAAGTTGGGGTTATTCATCTGGAAATTTTTTGTTGGGTATCACAAGATACAGTAGGTTTTATGATCATCATAATTCATATGTTTTCCCTTCAAGAGTAGCCAACCTCTAGAGGAGGTTTCTTATTACCTATTTTTTGATTAAAAAATTAGCAAGAGAGGTCTCCACAATGAGATTTTGTCTCTTGAGGTTGTTGATGACCATATGCAAGCTTCACATCAATGATTGAGATGATGAGATTACGTTAGGGGGCATTTCAAAGGGATTATTGTTGCGGCAATTTATAGGATCCATGACAAACTCAACTCTTTAAATCATTTAGAATCTTCATCATCACCACCAAAATTACTTAGGGAGTATTACTCCCATAGAAAATAGTCTAGAAGAAGATCATCAAATTGTTGGGAAGTGGCAAGAGTTGTTTATGGAATGGTTGATAATCAACAAAGCATGTGTGCTGGTGCTACGTGGGTTAAGAGAGTTTACCTCATGTAAGACAAGTCTCATGGAATTATTCATAAGGTGGTGATCTAAAAATCAAAGTGAGTGCATCAGCAAGACACACGTGAAGGGCGTTCAGTTTAGCAACTAGAGGATATATTGTCAAGGATGGCTAGCCAATGCTGGTGTTAATGTGCACGGGACAATCCACGTCGTCGAGAAATGAGTTAGAGGCCCATATTGTAATATCACTGTGGTGGATCGAGGTATTGCAATGAGAAGAATAGCCCCCCGTTCCCATTGACACATGGAACGTGACCTAGAGGCTTGAGTTGAGGGGTTGGTACAAACGTTGTTCAAAACACCTTGGAGAGTTATAAGGACTAATGAACTTCATAGAACGGTTGATGGGGAAGAATAATCTATTTACCATGCATGGTTATGAGAGAGGCTAGTGCAATAGAAGCATGTTGGCAAAAGGTTTGCCATGCCAACCTCAATGCACTACTAAAAAAGATCAATGGTCTTTGCGATCCCAATAATGAGGGTGTGATAGTATGTGGGAAAGGTTAAAGACGGGATGCCTAACCTATGAAAAGTTAGGTATGCATATTGAGGTATATTATAAAGCATATACTACTATAAAAAGAGCGAGTTTGAAGTTGTGCTCTCCTTGATTCACTCTCTTCTCTTCTTTTTTTAAAGAATTTTGCTCCTATAAATATTTATTCTCACACTCTCCTATTAACTTTTATTATCTTTAATTCTGTAATTCTCTCTCCATCCTACGAAAACGGTTCCTTGATTCTCTCCTTTCAAATAACCAACACAAATATCTTTTACCGTAAGACCCTTTCACGGACGAGTCCTCTCCCCCACACATTTTCAACAAATTTTATATGTCACGTGCATGTGCACGTGTGCGTTCACTAGTAAAGCAATATACTTTTCTTTTGGTGGAGTTGCCCTGTCGAGGAGCGGGATTCTCCTCATTTTTTAAAATAAAAAAAGAACTCTCAAAGACATACGGTTTTCTTCATCTCAAACTAGCCTCAAACGAAAGAAAAAAAAATGAAGCTTGTTGGACAGTTGACGTATTGTTATAATGATAACAAAAGAAAGTCATTTAGAGCATTCCGTGGGTTGCTAAATGAGGAGGTAGAACGTTCCTAGAAATTTATTTAACACTGCAAAGTCGAGGAGGTGACTCTCTAAGAGATTTTAGCTGCTTGATGGTCAGGGTGCTAATACGTACTGATCTTTCTGATGCATATCAATTGGCTTGCCAAAGAATTTACTCCGGCTGATATGGTTCAGCTCTGAATCTAAACGGTGATATGCTCCAGTTTATGCCTTGATGGGCGGAACCTGAGGGGGAGCTGCCCAGGCTGAAGCCCCCCCCCCCAAAAAAAAGATTATTTATGTTATTACTATGATACCATGTAAGGATTATAATATTACAAAAATATCTTATTACACTATAAAAGTACGAATTTTAATCTTATTAATTAAACAAATAATATTACACTTCTTCGTGCAAATTACTTAGGATTTGAACTAAATATATTTGATGATGATGTTTATTCTCTCTTACAAATTATAAAATGTTGATTCCTAAGTTAGATACCATCAATTATTATTTTTAGTTATGAGATTTAGATGTTTTATCTTTTGTTCTTTTCCTACTAAATTTTTACTTAATAATGTTATATTGATTTGTGTCAAGGTTTAAGCTAGTTATCAACATACTTATAAGCGAAACTCTATAGGGACTAGGGACATGTACCCCTAAAATATGAAAATTTTATAACATAATATGAAATTTATTAAAAATATGGCATGCAATAGGTTGACATATTAAGTCGAATCTAATATGATACTATTGAATAGTTAGTTTAAAAATTGTAATTAATTATAACATGAGTCAGTGCACTAAGTTATAATTACACACAAAAATAAGAAATAATGATCGTGCATGCACATATAAATTATCTTTTATTTTAAAAAATTCTTTCAATTTCTTATTAGTCAATCAATCATAAATACAAAAATATCTATATTTCTATATAGAAGTAAATCCAAACAATATTAAGCGATACATGATATTTTATACACTCCTATTTATATAATATTAAAATATTTTAAATTTATTGTAGGTACAAATTATTATAATTTAATGAGCCAATACTATGTCTATAAAGAATAGAAAAAATGTATCAAATAAATTTTATCTTTGACATAAGATAAAATAATTATAGAAAAGTTATTTGGTATGTGGGATAAGAAAGAGACGAAAAGGTAGGAAAATCCATTTTGTAAACATAACTTAAAACAAATGGAGGGAGAAAAGAAGGATACCGTGTAAATGAAAGTTGATAAAAACATATTATTATTTCTTTGTGCCCTCTCTTCTCCAACATTTAAGTGAAAAAGAAATATATGGATGGATATTTCCTCTTATTTTTTTTATTTTCGTTATCAACTTTCCCATTCAATCATTTTGTATTTATACAAGTCAATTAATATTTTACTTCTTCTTTTTATTTGAAGTTTCTTTCATACCAATCATTATGTCAAAATTATAGAATAAATTGGAGTAACCTAGTACTTTGTACTTGTATCATCTATATATAAAATTTGGCTGCTACATAAATTATTTGGGTCTTCCCTAATGCCATCATCAATTAAGAGTGTCATATTATATTTTCATGCCTCTCTCCACTGAAAATGTAAGTTTGTTCTGATTTTTTTCATATATATTAGTGTTGTTATATAGTAATAAAGTAATAATAAAAAATGACTATTTTGTTGATCCTCGAATTGTTTAATATGAAATACATAGTTAAATAATTTAAATATTTATGATCTTGGACATCTAAATAGAAGTAGTATTTTTATCATGTCACTGGCTTTCGAATTTTTTAATATTTTGTAAGTAGATTATTTTATATTTTGGAGTCAGCGAGAAATTCTGTTAAGTGTAATTTTCATTTTTTTAATCGAAATAAGTATTATTTTGTCTGTCTATATATAGTCAGGATTTGACACACCCATACTAACTCAGCCCCCCATATGGTAGATTTCTGTATCTGCCATTGGATACGTACAATATCATAGCATGTTTTTTGTTAGATTTACCAGGAAACTCCTCTTATATAGATCCGTTAATGGCCATAAACAGATGCTAAACCGAGCTTAAACTGCGCTCCAACGACTCCTGATTTCAAAATTTACCCGATTTACTCATTAGTTTACAAACTTGGAGATTGAAAGGCGAGTGTGCGATGAATTGACTTGAAATCATACATTGCCTTAGAAACATTTATTTGGTGCATGCATGTAATGGAGGTGGTTGGAGAGGTGTTCGGTATGAAGGTTGAGACGCGTTAAGGTCATCGGTGTGTCAAGGATGGAGACTTAGATGCGACGTATGATGTAAGAGGCTGCTCTTATTTGAGTAGATGGCTTACATCTGGATATTATAATGATTCATCTCACACACCATCCGCTTGAGAAGAACCCAATTGGTAGCTAGCGGAGCCAGTTGATGGGGTCATAAATCGGTTGCATTAAGTTCAGACCTATAGAATTTAAGAGTTATGCATGAAAAGAGATGGGCGCTGCAAGGAAGAAAATAGTTGAGGCGAAAAGCACATTTTTCTATGGTTGGGAGCGAAAAAAAGATCAGGGAGATGGGTGCCCCGTCGTTAAACAAATGAACAATATTGGTGAGAGGAGAGGATGGAGGGGAACGTTTTTTCCACTAGGACATTAACAGGAAAACGCGATTTTGCTTTCCCACCTGCAGTGATGTCATTGTTAACTCGGTGTTCACATTCCAGTTGATCTGCAGTTGGCATCTATTTTTTATCACATTTAGCAAAAGAGGCCCATACAATAACGCTGATATTTCCATTCAGTTCTACTGATGTGCACTCCTTACCAACCACAAAGCTGACTAGTTCCCCAAATTCCTAGAAAGTGAACCACATTTTTGGTTGAGGGGGAAGTGTTATTTAACGTTCATGTTTAGGATAACGACATAGTTACATTTCTTATTCTGTCATAGAGAATGGCACGAAGAATTGAAAGCAACCGGAATAATACGACGGTCAGCAGAACCTACGGAGTAGCTTGGCTTTAGTTTGCCCGTGGTTTAAAGTATATAATTTGAGCACTTTCTCATATGAACCTCTTTCAACGAATCACGAGGTACGGGTTATGATATAAATTAGACTCTCCAGGATTTCAAGTTCAGTTGTAAAATTCTAACTGCAAAATGGTAATATACGAAAAGAAAATGCTAACATAGGGATTTAATAATACAATGAAAAACGGGTGTTTCATAATAATGATGCATCCTGTTTTGTTCCTCGTTAGATATACGTACATTTATTTGGAACTTTTCCTATATTTATGGCAACTTGAAACCTCTTAGAAAGTTATATTCTCTGGATAGAAGAGGTTCTACAAAAAAATAACACTATTTGAATAGAAACATAAGATTTTCAATATCTTGGTCTGGATCTATTAGATTCAAAAACTAGGAAGGGAATCACGCACCTTTCCTTTGTTACCAATACATTGATAAATAACTGTGTTACACTATTGTTGGTTACTTGGTTACGGAGACTCTTGTGAGTCATTGCAGAAGGCATGGAGAAATGGGCTTTAAGGACAAGGCCCAATAAACAGAGAAGAGACAGGTCGTCACACCAGCTCGATATTTGAAGAAGAAGTAATAAGAACAAGCACTTTGTTATTAGATACTCTAATGCCCCACTACCCGTGAACTGGTCTTGAGATAATCTCAAACCCAATTTGTGCATGAGGGTGTTCTTCGAGACAACTATAGTAAATATATCAATAATTTATTCTTCTATAGTGACAAACCTGGTGATAATGTTCCCAAGAGCTATTTTCTCATGAACATAGTGATAATCTAGCTCTATGTGCTTAGTGTGAGCATGTAGAATAGGATTGATAGTTAAATGCCAGGCAATAAGATTGTCACGTAATAATGTTGCTAGAGTGGGTTGTTGAAGGTACAAATCTCATAGCAATTGAGAGAACCATGTCTTTTCTTGAACAATAAGTGACAAAGATCAATATTCATCTCCGGTACTTGATCTTCAACTATTGTTTGTTTCTTTAAAGCCCAAGACACACAAGTCATGATCTAAGAAGACACAAAAACTACTTGTACTTCGTCAAGTGAGGGGACACCTAGACGAATTAGCATCAAAGTAGGATATAACATGTATGTTAAAATCTGAGTAAATTTGGACGCTCGTGTGAATAGTACCTTTAATGTATCAAAGTACTTTCTTTACAAGGGATAAGTGCACAATAATTTGAATGTGTAAGAACTGACATGCCAAGTTAGCACCATATGTAAAATGTGGTATTGTGAGTGTCAAAATGTGAAACGAGCCTACTTTTCTTCTATAGGAGCTTGGATTAAGAAGGGGCTCGTATGTGTGCTAAACATAATCTCTCAAGAAAGATGGGTAAATAGGAGACGAGATAGGTTTGCAATCCAGCATGTTACACCTTTGTATCACCTCATAGGCACATTTGGCTTGATGGAGTAGTAGGCCAGATGCATTATAATCAACTTGAATACCAAAAAAGTAATGTAGCTACCCTATGTAGCAAAGACTAAATTCTGACTCCAATTTCTATATGAACTGACTAATACTTATGGGATTATTGCCTATAATCATGATATCATCAACATATAACAAGAGATGCACAAGGTTTGCATTGTTTGAAAATACAAAAAAAGTGAGGAGTCAATTGAACTTGACAAGAACCTCATTTCAAGAAGATAGTGACTGATGCAATTATACCAATCCCTTGGAGCCTATTTTAAACCATATTGAGCTTTGTGCAATTTGCATATATAATCAGGGTTCTTTTCATCCACAAATCTTGAAGGTTGATCCATGTAAACTTCTATATCTAAATTTCCATTAAAAACACATTATATACTTCTAGTTGTCCTATGTTCTATTTTCTAGAGACAATTATAGAAAGAAGTTCCCTAAATTGTTGGAGACTTTATGACTGAACTGAATGTCTTCATATAATCAATACCTTCCTCTTGGTGAAATCATTTTGCCACCAATCAAGCTTTTATCATTCCAAAGTCTCATCAGCTTTGATTTTTTTTAACCTTAAATACCCACTTACAACCCACTACATTATAGAGCATCAAGCTCAGTCTGCATTCAATCCTTCCATCCTTTATCTTGAAGAGTTTCTTTATGCTTTGAGACCGGGGTATGGACTATGTTTAGGGCATACTTTGGATTCAATTTAACAATCCCAAGTTTACTTCTAGTGACCATTATGTGATTGTTATTTTGACCATCAACAACATGACATGACAGACTCTCATTATGTTGTTTAGATGGATCGGAAGGTGAGGGTTCATTTGACTCTAGAAATTCTATAGAATACTAATTATGGTGATCGTTTGTTCCTACTATGTTTGCAGAAGAAGTATCCTCATCTTGGTCATGACTGTATTTATTAATTAGTGTCTCATCCTGATTATAGATGACATGGGATGATATAGGATGAGTAGTAGACATATCATTACTAGACTGATGCATTAATACATATGGAATTTTTATTGATTCAATATTTTGAGTAGAGTTTAGTACTACTTCATATACCATATCACAAGAGGTGAAGTTTGAGTGACTTATATTAGTGCATTGACTATTACTATAATTTTCATAAATGAAATTGCATAAGTTCACATCATCAAAACTATTTAGAAATAGAGTTCACTCAGAACTTTCTACAGATGAGTTACTTTTTAAAGGAAAATGAGTTTTCACTAAACACAATAGTCTTGGAGGCATAATCACATTCATTTGATGTGTGAAGACATTTTTAGCCTTTACATTGTGCACTATATCCAATAAAGACATAGATCAATGACCTTGGATCAAGCTTATCATAGTAACTCTTAAGTATGAATAACATAAGGAACCAAACACTCTCAAGTGATTGTAATAGAATGTTTTCAAAAATAGCATTTCATGAGGTGATTTATGGTTCAAAGTAGGTGTAGGTAGCCTATGAATTAGATAAAAACATCTATCGAGTAATCATGGATAACCTAATTCAATGATATGGTAATTTTTTCTTTCAACACCTCAATCATGTGAAGGATAATGGTGACATAATAAATGAGGAATGACGCCCTTGTTGGTCAGAAATGACTAAAGTTTGTGATTCACAAACTTGCCTCAACCATCTCTTTGAAGAACCTGAGTTGTGGCTTGAAATTGTGTCTCAATCATTTTAGGAATTGATATGAGTAGATCAGTGAAATCATACTTATTTTTCATAGGTAAAAGCCATATGTTATTGATGTAATAATCAACAAGAAGAGAATAGTAGAGGAAATGATGTCTCAAAGGCACACGAGCTTTGCCTCATACATCACAGTGAGTTCAATGAAAGGGTCTATCTGACCTTATATTGTTATGACTGTAGAAGAGAATAACAATGTATTTAGTAAGTCATACAAGAGAATTGGGTCTCCTATATATAGGAGCCAGGGAGTACATGGGCTAAATAGAAATAAGAAAAAAATACAATGGGCCTATTCCCAACTAATCAATTATACTAACATGCCTCCTCAAAATGGAGAGTAAACATTGCGGAGTCCCAGCTTGGTGCCCATGTACTTGAATAAAGCAGGAATAAGTGATTTGGTGAGAATATCTGCAATTTGATATCATGTCTGAATATGAGGGGTAATATTCTTTTTAGCTTTAACCAGGTCTCACACAAAGTAACAATCAAATTCAATGTGCTTTGTGCATTCATGAAAGACCAGATTATTAGCTATGTGTATAGTCTCTGGGTTATCACAATATAGAGTGACTGGAGTATGAAAAGAAATCCCAAACTCAGTCAAAATGGAATGAACCCACTGTAGGTCACAACATGCATGGCCCATAGCCCGAAATTTGGCCTTGGTGCTGGAGTGAGACACAATAGTTTGTTTTTTACTCCACCAAATAATAGGATGAGTGCCAATCATGATGCAAGAACCAAAAGTGGATTGACGATCCTGAGAATCACCTGCCCAATCTGCATCAGCGTATCCAGAAATAGAAATTTTCTTAATACTAGAATGTTTGTAGAACAATCCTCTTCCAGGAGCACCTTTAAGATATCAAATGATGCGTTGAACACTGATCCAATGAGCCTCAAGAGGTGCACTCATATGTTGACTGACTATAACATAGGTAATGTCAGGTCAATTTATTATCAAGTAGATTAGCTTCCCAACAAGACGATAATAATTTTTGAGGTCATCAAATAGTTCCCCCTCATGCGGGAGCTTGGTGTGATAATCCATTGGAGTAGGCACAAGTTTGGATTCTATCATGCCAGCATCCTGAAGTAAGTCCAAGACATAACGTCTCTGAGACAGGCTGATTCATGTGGCTGAGAGGAGGACTTCTATGCCAAGGAAATAACACAGAGTGCCCAAGTCCTTTGTGTGGAAGTGTGCTTATAAGGACTATTTTACTTGAGAAATAGGCACTTTATCATTTCCAATAATCACTATATCATCAACATAAATAGAAAGCAGGATATTGTAATATCCCTGACCTGGGTTATGCCCTAACCCTGGAAGTTTTTGTTTAACCAAGTTAATTACATCCTTGATTTTTATATTGTGGAAAGTAATTAAGGCTCAAGAGGAACTTATGTTTCAATTTTGGTCTTTTTTTAATAATGTTGAAGCAATGTTTGCTTATTTTGGACTAAAGTGCAAACTACCCAAGTTGAGGGGTTAAATTGCAAATGTTACATGAAAAAATGTTCCTCAAAGTGTTTGAGAATCATGAGAATGAGAATGATGCAGAGGTATGGCTTCCACAAGCCTAAATTACAAGAAAGAGCTTGTTGAGCAATGTTTGTGCATTAAAACCTAGTTTTGGTGTAATGTGCAATTAACCCAAAACCTAGGGTTCAATATGAAAAATATCACTTTTAGAGGGTTCCTAATGTTTCTTGAAATCATGTAGAACAAATAAAATGAGAGGGGCATCTCATTTGTATCTCTTTGAAGGAGATAGAATCTTGATATTAAAATAATCAAGATCTAAGCATAATTGAAATTCTAATTCAATTTAATAAAAAAAAATATATTAATGGAAGTGACCTTCAACCACAAATGTGTTGGTTGAAATACTTATATGTGGACGTCCTTGTGCCTTGCAAAGGCAACAAAATATCTAAAGGAAGTCGATAACTCACTCACATTATTAAAAGAAAAAGAAATATCCACTAACTTATGGATATTATTATTAAATAGATTAAGGTGCTTAATTTGCTTTTCTTTATTTCATGGATAATTGAGAGTAATAATAGGCAAGTAATATAGCCTCTATGGAAGGAAGATGATAGGGCAAGTGGCAAGGAAATGGAGTAGTTATTTCCTACTTTCTCTCTCTTAAAATGAATTTTAATAAAAATGCATATAAGCTCATTTATCCATAGCTTGAAAGGGGAATTTCGAATCCACTTTCACTCCTTGATTTGGCCATGCTCAAGGGAGCTAAGGAGAAACAGGAGGACGAGTTCCAACCTGTAGGTAAGCTTCTTGATCACTTTCAACCATGATTTCATGGTGGAAATTGAAAATAAATGATGGATTTCTTCTTTTCTTCCATCAATCTTCCTTTCTAGCCAATCCATTTCACTCAAAAGCTTGAGGAACGAACCTTGTGGAGTGAGAAAGATTCTTTCACCATTAGGAACGTGGATCTTGAATATTTGAATCTTATTTGGAGGCGGGCTTTATAACTTGAACCCTTATTCATTGTTATTGAATTCAATTCCTCAATCCATTTTGTTCAAATTACTCTTCTTGAAACTCCTTTTAATAATTGATGAAGCTATCATGAAATGGCAGTGGATTTCAAGGGGTTGAAGCTTGATTATTATGACATCATCCTAAGCACACACCTCAAAAGAAAATTGGGTGCAAACGGTTTTAACAATATGGTCCAATCGGTTTCACCAAACCGTTTGGTGACCAAACAGTTTGCAAACCGTTTGGAGGTTTGGGTTCCAAACCGTTTGGAGTGGATGACCAAATTGAGGGGGTTGACCGTTTGAGGGGGGTTGTTGATGTGTTGAATAATGATCTAATAGATTTAATTGATTGGTTTCTAAAGGTTCCATGATTGGATAATCTACCAATTGCAAACCCTAATTGGGTGAAGTGGTGAAATCCCTAATTGAATCCATTCAATTTCAAGACAAATTGGATCAAATCGTCTTGAGACCGTTTGAGTCCAAACGGTCTTGAAACCATTTTTTATCAAACAGTCTCAGGACCGTTTGGAGGTCAAAAGCTAAGGTGGATTGTTTGGAGATTCAAGAGTTAATGATTGATGCACTTAACTAGTTCAATTGTTGAAGATTTCAATGGTGCAAATCATGATCGATTGGTTGATGGAAACTTTTAGGTGACCCTTTCAGTTTTGAGGCTGACTTGGACCAAATGGTCTTGAGACTGTTTGAGTCCAAACGGTCTTGAAATCGTTTGGAGTCAAACGGTCTTAGGACCGTTTGGAATCAAACAGTTTCAAAACCATTTGCTATTGAAATGCCAAAACCGAATGGAGGTCTAAAGTGATCAAATCGTTTGGAGATTTAAGGTGATGATTGATCCATTGATTCAATGGTTGATAATAATGATTATCAATGATAAGTACAAAGGTTGAAACCCTAAAGTACCTAGATGATCAGTACCTTTAGAATGGTTAACCCTAAAAGCTTATGAAAGCAATGTCTCAATACACTATGTCAACCATAGTTGTATATATTTGATTGAAAGGTTGATGTAACCTAATCAAGTTGAGAGGATGATAGGAAGGAATTCATACATGAGTATTAATCATGAAGAATATGTGATTAGGGTATGATCCTTAGTAGAGAGATCATGAAACCCTAATCGAATGGGTTAATAAGCCATAATCCTAAAATTTGGGCAATCCTGTGTGAAACCCTAATTGAGGGTGATGCCATGTGAAACCCTAATTGAGGGTGATGCCATGTGAAACCCTAATTGAGGGTGATGCCATGTGAAACCCTAATTGAGGGTGATGCCATGTGAAACCCTAATTGAGAGTGATGCCATGTGAAACCCTAATTGAGGGTGATGCCATGTGAAACCCTAATTGAGGGTGATGCCATGTGAAACCCTAATACAGGGTGAAGGTATGTGAAACTCTAATTTTGAGTTATAATACATGAAACCCTAATCTTGGGCAATATGATGATAAACCAGGACCCTAATTACTGGGTAATGGTATGAGAGAACCCTAATGATAAAATAGTGGGTAATGCCTTATAAAGGTGAAATATCTCAAATGGTTGATCATAGGCAACCTTATAGTAAGCAATGTCTTAACCTGAAATGAGTCCATATCATTGAAGATAGTTGGACCATTCTTGTGTGTGACCTATGCACTTCATGGTAAAAGTGATAGGTTAGTGGATGAAAGTATTAAGATGGGAAATACCTTAATCCAAGACAAGTTGATAACTCAAGTAAGTTGGAAGTGATGAGGAAAGTGATACATCAAGATATGATAGATATCACTTTTAGCATTCCAGGGTTGATATACCTTGATGCACCTCAAATCCAATATACTTGGACAAGAAACACATGAAATGTGTTATGTAAATTGTTACAATGAAATGTAATGAGTTTGATATACTTTGAAAAGTATAGGCTAATATACCTTGAGAATGGGGTTAAGACAAACTAATGAGTATGATGTAATCATACCATGATAAGGATGAGAAATGAACTCATACCTTGTATTGATAATCATTTAATGATAAATGTTAAGAGTAATAAACATGATTGAATACTCGAGATGTTAATGGATGCTCCTAGAGGTGTGGAGCAATATATTAAGGTTGATTTGATAAATATGAAATCTTAATTAATGTGAGATGGGAACCCTAACCCTAATTGAGTAATGGGACATGAGAAACCCTAATGTGGCATGAATAGTAAGCCCTAACCCTATTAAGGGAATAGTGGTGTTACTATTGTATTACATGAAGTAATATTTTATTGTTGCCTACTGAGAGGTGACAAGATGCTTTATGGGCCTTATGAGCCATGAGAACAACTGTGGCATAGTGAGAGGTACCAAGATGATTATAAAAGTTTATTGTAAGAAATGATAATGTTTTAATAAACTTAATAAAAGGAACAATTGTATTCAATAAAGAATGTGAAAAGCTATGAAGGCTAACCTCAGGGTTCAGAGCCTAAAGAAGGATGTGATGATCAATGATGAGTTAAATAAATTTATATCCCATGATTTGTGTAACCAGGTTTGGTTAAAGTCCAATACCTGGCAAAGGTATAATGCATGTAATCATGTTTGGTTAAAGTCCAATGTCTGGCTGTGTAATCAGGATTAGTTAAAGTCCAATGCCTGGTTGTGTAATCAGGATTGGTTAAAGTCCAATGCCTAGCTGTGTAATCAGGATTGGTTAAAGTCAAATGCCTGGCTGTGTAATCAGGATTGGTTAAAGTCCAATGCCTGGCTGTGTAATCAGGATTAGTTAAAGTTCAATGCCTGGCTGTGTAATCAGGATTGGTTAAAGTCCAATGCCTGGCTGTGTAATCAGGATTGGTTAGAGTCCAATTCCTGGCTGTGTAATCAGGGTTGGTTAAAGTCCAATGCCTGATTGTGAAATCAGGATTGGTAGTGTCCAATTCCTGGCGGTGTAATCAGGTTTGGAAGAGTCCAATACCTGGAAGAGGCTTAATGCATGTAATGATGACACAAGATTGGTAATAACCCAATGCATGTAATGATGACACAGGATTGGTAATAACCCAATGTCTGTATTAATGATATATGCATACATGGTAGATATAATCCCATATCTATTTAGAAGATTGGCTAAGGCCAACAGATTGAAACAAGAATGTCTCATGGGTGACATATAAAGATAATGAGAGTCACAAGAGAAGTTTGACATGATGGTATAATATGATGGATAAATGATATACATGTTCTTCCTATTCCTTATTAAGAGAATAAATGATCTATTGTTCTATCATAAATAGTTGCAATGCTTTAAAATATGAGAATGCTTTAAACTGCTTATCCTCTGCCCAGTTTTATATCATTAAACTGCAATAATAATGTTTCTGGCGGAGAGTTATATCTCTCACTGGGACAATTTTCAATGGTCTCACCCCCCGTGGGATCCAACTTTTTAGGTAAACGCAGAAGAAGAGGCAGGAACCCTATATCAAGGGAAGAACAACAACAACAATAGGGACAACAATGATATCTCAGGTGGAGGTACTGGCTGTCAAGTTTTGTATAGAAAGTCATATGTGTCGTCTCTATACTCTCAGGTCCTCGGAGTTAGTAGTTAGTACTTTTAATACATCGATATGAGATTTTGGCTTGATGCCTTGAGGTTTTGAGTTTCTTATGTATAATTCTGGCAAAGCAACTATTGTATGTAATTCTCGAGAAGAGATAGTACATGTTATATACTTATGAACCAGGATGTAAGTGAAATACATTGGTTCCTGATCAAAGAGTTTTCCTGTGTTTGGATCTCTTTGTAAAAAGGTTTTAATTTTTAGTGATTTTCAGTAATCCACTGTTGATGAACGCTTCCGCAAATGTAATTATTCGATGTTTGGGATTTGTCGTTACAGATATGGCATTTGGATGATTTTGAAAAGAAAAGAGAATGATCTATAGTTGATTTTTGGAAGCTAAGTTTCTCAAGAACTGTGCTTATTTTATTGAACTAGGCTCACAGAGATTGTTTTAGGCCATATAGCGAACATCGAAGGTGACAAACTTTGTGAGAATATTCCCCCTCAGCAACAAAGCGGGAGGTTGCTACATGTAAACTTCTTCCAGGAGGTTTCCATGAAGAAAGGAATTCTTTATATCAAGTTGAAAAAGGGGCCAATCAAAATGAGCCGCCAAAGGGACCAGAATGCAAACAAAGGCGATCCTTGTGACTGGAGAAAATGTTTCAGAGTAATCCACACCAAAGGTTTGGGTGAATCCTTTGGCAACTAGACTTGCCTTGAGCCACTTGATAGAACCATCAGAGTGGTGCTTGATAGAAAACACCCATCGACACCTGATAATGTTCTTGTTGGGAGGTAGTGTGTAAGATCCCATGTATGATTGGCATGAGGAGCCTTCATCTCCTCCATCATGGCTGACTTCCAACAAGGATGTCATAGGGTATCAACTAATTTTTTTGGAATATAGGTTGTGTCTAAGGCTGTAGAAAACTTTGATGCGGAAAAAGAGAGACGAACTAGAAAACATGTATTAGAAATAGGATGCTTGATAGTGCGAGAGCATGTACCTTTTCGTAGTGCCACTGGTAGATCAGATTGATTTGGAACTGATTATGAAGGGGAAGGAGCTTCCTGGGATGCATCTTCCATGTGATGGTTTTAAAGGTTCTATTGAGGGTGGATATGAGTGAATGAAGGGATCAAAGAAGAGAAGCCGTTGTGTCGGAATGAGTTAAGGATGAAGATGATGATGAGAAGAAAATCTCATCTTCATGGAAAGTGACGTCCGCAGAGATATAAACTCGGCCTGAGATAGGGTCAAGACACTTGTACCCTTTTTGAGAGAGGGGATAGCCAAGAAACACCATTTGAATAGCCTGGGGTGATAGTTTGTCAGCCTCAGGATTAAAATTATGTATGAAGGTGACACAACCGAAAACCCGAGGAGGTAAACAAAATGGTGTAGATTGTGGAAAGAAAATAGAAAAGGGACTTTTTTGTTTAAGGACCGAAGAAGGTTGGTGATTGATGAGAAAACACACAGTAAGAACTACATCTAACCATAATTGTTTTGGTACATTAGCATGAATGAGAAGAGAGCGTGTAATACCAAGAAGATGACGATTTTTACGCTCATTAATGCAATTTTGTTGTGGACAATAAGCACAAGATCATTGATGAATCATTCCAATGTCTTGGCAAAAAGAGGAAACATCCTTTTCTGTGTATTCAAGAGCATTGTCAGTACACATTACTTTAATAGATGTGGAGAATTGCATAGAAATCATTGTGTGAAATGCCAAAACTAGGGTTTCCATGTGCTAATCACCACTTTATCGTATGTTTCCTTATTTTTGGAACAAAAATTTGAATTAGATCTCAATTATATTTTCTTTGTGTTTCTCTTTTCTTGTTGACCGTTTGGGATTTCTGTTCATAATTATGTAGTCTAATGACCCACCAAATTTGAGGTATTAACTCCCAAGGAATCGTGAGTTGAAGGCTAATCAATTAGGGAAACCTAATTGGATTAAGTGCTGATTATAAATCTGTTTTAATTGAACTTTTTGGACAAACGGTCTCAAGACCGTTTGAGTGCATTGACCAAGCATGGACCGTTTGAGATTACTGTTCCTAATGATGTGGTCTAATAACCCACAAAATTTGATAGGTTAACTTCCAAGGAATCATGAGTTAAAGGCTAAACAATTAGGAAAACCTAATTGGATTAAGTGCTGATTTTCCAATCTGATTAACTTGAACATTTTGGGCAAACGGTCTCAAGACCGTTTGAGGGCGTTGACAAAGCGTTGACCGTTTGGGATTCCTGTTCCTAATTATGTTGGTTAATAACTCACCAAATTTGAGGGGTTAATTATCAAGGAATCATGAGTTGAAGGCTAATCAATTGGGAAAACCCTAATTGAAATTAGTGCTGAAATTCCAACAAGTTAATTTGAGATTTTGGGTTGATTAGCCCAAACGGTCTCAAGACCGTTTGGGGGTCACCCCAAGACCGTTTGGAGGTCTGGGGTCAAGTATAGTTGATCAATTGAAGGTCCAAAGGTACCAATCATATTGCAATTAAGTGCTGAATTGTTGATCAACTCGATAGACCAATCCTTGATGATTTCTCACTAGAATCCAAAGGATGGATGGGCCAAACAGTCTCAAGACCGTTTGGTGGTCACCCAAGACCGTTTGGAGGTCTAGGGTTGAGTATGGTTAGGTGTTTAAAGGTCTAAAGGTACCAAGTTGATATACAATGCAATGCTGATTTGATGATCAACTCAATAGCTCAAACCCTAATGACTTTTCACTAGAATCCAAGGTTTGGTTGAGCCAAACGGTCTCAAGACCGTTTGGAGGTCACCCAAGACTGTTTGGAGGTCTAGGGGTGAGTATGGTTAAGCAATTGATGATCCAATGATACTAAGTTGGAATGTAATCAATTGTTAGTTGACTTGGATTTTGATGATATGATGGGAAAACGGTCTCAAGACCGTTTGGAGGTCATCCAAACGACTATATGTTATCTCAGGCTAGAGAACCCTAGGGAGGTTGTGTATCAGTTTGTGAGTGTGTAGAGTTGCACCCTATTGGTTTGTGAGTGTGTAGAGTTGCATCCTATCAGTTAGTGAGTGTGTAATGTTGCACCCTATCGATTTGTGGATATGTGGAGATGTGGTATCGGGCATGACCTTGGTAGGAGACCATCTGGGTGAGAACTTTCCTAGACCTTATCACCATGTCTTACATGATGTTGTGCATGTGGTTCTTCTTCATGGACAAGTGGCACCTAAGCTCCTAAGGTGGTGACACCTCTCCCATGATCTCTCTCTCACCCCTCTTGTATATATACTCCTTTCTCTCCATGTAAGCTAAAACATGCTATGACATTCTCTTCAAAGGTCTCTGCCCATGAGACATGCTTACTCAAATCTCTCTCTCTATATGAAACCACTAGATTCCTACAAGGTACCATCAACCCGAGCTTGAGGCTTTACAGAAACTAAAATATAACAACCTCCTCCAGGGTCTTGGGACTCTCTCTCCCTCACCCAGATGGTAGGTTCTCAGAAAGAATTCCACTTGATAATGTTTTTTTTAGGAAAAGGGCAAGCTAACTGAAATTATAGCTTAATTATAGCAATCCTGTTGCGTGGGGGTGGGGGTTGAAGCTACCCTATGCTATCTTCAAAATATTATGCAACATTCCTTTGAACATTGGTGTTGCAATCGTATTTAGTGACCGAATATTCTAACAAAAAAGATAGAGTAGGAAAGTATAGCATTGTGCATAAAAACTAGAATGGGGAAAAGTATTATTAGCACTGTAACAAATGAGATGAATGAAGTATTATTATTACTATGCAAAAAGAGAGAGAGGAGAGAAGTATTAACAACATTATGTAAAAAATAGAAGGGAAGTATTATTAGAAGTGTGAAAAAATAGGGGAGGGAGTATTACTAGTGCAATGTGAACTTTCTTCTATCTTTACCTCTCTCCATATTTGTTCTACTCTTTTTCTACCTTCCTTTGACTTATCTTCATATCCCCTCCTTATTTAACTCCCTCTTTTTTTAATATCTACTTCTTTTCTCCTTCTTTTTTCCCCCATAACTACTCCATTCAATTACAAGCAGAATGCTCCCTCCACTTTCTACGGTCGGGCGTTGAGGTTTTCTATCCAAGAAACATCTGAACAAATGGGGCTAGATGGAACTTTGTTTATTGTTACACTCTGGTGGCATCTTCCCTCCACCTTTCCTATATGATTTTGAAAGAAAACTAAATTGAATGGATATTCAATTAATTGATTGTATTTAGTATTTAATTTGATTGATAATAAATCAATTGTTGACATGGATAAGAGTGTGAATCTTCTATCCATAGATGGTGTCTAGCAAGATGATTTGTTGGGGCCACTCCTTTTTTTATTGTCTCTCCATCCTCTTACTCTATAACATAAGGATAAATGCCACATCGACATTCTTCCTTTCACTCTTAGTGATGGAATCTTTGACATCACCAAAGTCTTCAAGGTTCTATCTATTATCCAAACACGTGGTTTAAACTTTTGTCTTCGTATCAACATTAAGAAGATAGAAATCTTTTAATTTTTAGATGACCCCAAATGAAACTGAGAGTTAGGTATGTTCCCTCCTAACATATATCATCTATGTGTAGTGTGAAGATTTTAAGAGGTCATATTTTCATGGACCCACTTTTTCATGGAGCTTCTTAAGGAACGTCTGAAAAAATTCTTGCAATGATGGATCCCTTAACTTTTATTAGGGAGACATAATATGAATTGCTTCTTCTCAGGTCATGTGTTGGGATAGCCTAGTTGTTGATTTCACTTCAAACGATACCCCCAACTTTTATTGTCTTTTTATTATATGATTTTGATCATAGACTTCATCGAGTCTAGCATACATTTTGGTTGGCAATGGCCTAGGCTTTGATGATCTACATTCATACTTGGATATATTTTCTAGGTACCTTAGAAGTTTAGACATCAAATATTCCCATGATGTTAGCAACTTTGACTATGTTTCCTCTCATATCCACACTCATGAACTCTAAGACCATATTTTGTGAGCGGTTGGATTTGCGTCTGTAGGAGCCCGCTTAATTACTGCACATGCTGCTATCTATAATATGTTGTCATTTTTCTACTGATCCAAGTTATCAATTATGCATTCTACCACTCTAAAGACCCAGTTCATTTTGGCAGACACCTACTATAAAATAGTTATCCAACAATTTATTACAAGTGGCCTCTCCTAGTGACAACTAGAGTTCCTCTCTTCTCTCCAAGTTGACCATGCACACGACTTCCTACTTATTGTTTCAATTGATGGTATTGATTTGTCCTTGTCTCCTATTAAGTATCAAGATACCCTTTAGTATGGGCTCATGATTCCCTTATATCCAAGTGATGAATATTGATCACTGCAACACCATAGACCTCGACGATGTCCTAAGAAAAGCCTGTGTGGCCTTCTTTAGCACACAACCTATTGGTCTCCACCCCCAACATTCTACTTACATCTTATTATCTGATTGGAAAGATGTCAAGTGCACTTGTGATGGCCTCAGTGGAATCTTGTAACACCCAGACTCACTACCCAAATCTCTAGTAGAGTTTCAGGAATGACGACTAGCCCCACATACCACCACTCGCCTTAACTGCGTGCTTTGTCCTCACTTAATTACGTGCAATCCAGGATCAACTTCCCGACTGGTCAACCATCCTAGTACTACTCGAAGCTGAGCATGGGTGATATGGGTAGTCCAATCATTCCTTTTAAGTTCTTTAGAGATAGGATCCCTGAAAGGGAGGTGCACCTTGGTGATATGGGTAGTCCAATCATTCTTTTTAAGATCATTTTATCTGAGGCCTCAAATCGTGGGACATTATAATCTCCCCCACTTAGACTCTTGATGACCCCGTAAAGGATCAACTATGGCCTCATAATCATTCCTCATTTCAATGTATACCCAACATGTCCATGTACACCCAGATCTAGATCATGGCTACCAGCGCAAGGGTGGCTCCATCACCATGGATAGCTTTTTCTGACATGCCTGACTGCCCACAACTCTAGTAGAGTTTCAACAACGATGATTGGCCCCACATACCACCACTAGCCTTAACTACACGCTTTATCCTCGCTCACGCTCAAGCAGGATCAACTTTTCAACTGGTCGCCCATCCTACTACTACTTCAAGTTGAGCACGCTTAACTATGGAGTTCTTTAGAGATGGGCTCCCTAAAAAGGAGGTGCACCTTGGTGATATGGGTAGTCCAATCATTCCTTTAAATGTAATTTTATCCGAGGCCTCAAATCTTGGGACGTTAGAAATCTCTTCTCTACAAGAGTCCTTTTAAGTAACTTTAACATAGACCAAATTGCTTGTGACATCGTGGCACCAAAGGTACAAAAGCACGGAGCAACTTATATATGGTAAATCAACATAATTTTTTGCCTTTTTAATTTGATACATTTAGAATGCTTGTTGATGATGACCTCTTTCGTGTGGCACCTTCAATACGTAAAAAATAGGAACTTTATGTTCCCTTCATCTACATTTAATAATTTTAGTTATAGATATATAGGATTGGCCATACAAAAAGGTTGAGAACCTGATTTGTCGCCTACATTCTGTAAAGATATTTTCATAACTTGTTCTATATTATTTTTGGTATAAAGTGGGACACCATTAGGGAAGGGTTCATGGTAAATTCTAATTTTCACCTAGAACATACAACATATCACTGGCATCTCATTGATTGATGTACTACCTTGTAGTTTTGTCTTACAATTCACCACTCCATAATTTATTTTATCATGATTTTATCTTAGACATGGAGATTTTAATGATCTATATGTAAATTTTATTGAAAATAGTATGTATACATCTAATTAATAGTGGTATAAATTTACTATATAGGTAGAAAATGTCCACTTAATCTATCAAACAACCTCTCAATTTTTCAAAATTAGATAAAATATCTTGTTAGAGTATCGGGTAACAAGGTGTTTGCTCTTATTACTTCCTTATTCAAATGTCGAGCTTGTGTGCCAACCTCATCCCTTCTCTACTTTTTGGGCCTTCTCCCGAAAGCCCCCTTCTCCCTCACCTTTTGTAAATGACTCATAAAAGTTCTAAAACCAATAATAGTATAACACAAGTATGTATAAATATATTGGTATTCACACATTGGTAATGTGTATGATACCCTTCTTAGTTTATTGTGTCATTTGAATCTAATATGGTCCCAAATCTATGAGGGAAGCTACCTCACTGATCTAAGGGAGGGTATTATAAGGATTCCTCTATCCACTACCAACAAGTAAAAAACTCAAGGAGTTGGACTTTCCATGTCCTACATCTTCTCCCAATCCTCTCTAAGATTCCTTCCTGGATATATATGTGGATTCAATCATTGAGCTCATCAACAAGAGCAATCTTTAGATCTTCTTTGGATCATCTTTGCTTCTTGTCTCTCAACATTTTGATTGATCCCTTGACTTAGTTGACTTCCTACAATGAGGATAGAAGTGGATTTTATGGTCCAAAACAATATCTCTTGCACCTACTTTGATGATCATATGGGTGTTTAGCATCATAGATTAGATCCAAAAGTTCTTCAGGCCTTCCTTTTGCATCTGATACATCTCATTCTAATTGCTTTGTCTTCCTAAAGTTTTCTCAACAAATCTCACATATCATTTCTTATGATGTACTTTCAACATTGTTCATGGGAAATCATGACTTATAAGGACTCCATTTATCATGTCCACTACTTTTTCTAATGTTCCATACATGAGATTGTATGTCTCCAACATCTTTTAAATCAAACTTTATGCAAGCAACTTCCTATTGTGGGAGTCTCAAGTATGTATGCTTACTTAATCATGTTGTCATGTAGGATTTTTTGAAGGTTCTGAGACTCAGATGGATCATCTGATTCAATATGATTCTGGATTTCCTTATGTCAATTCACAATAAGGCATGGATGGGAACAAAGACTTTCTCAAGGGTTTGATTTCTAGATCTCTAACTAAACATGTTATAAGAGAGATCATTAGGTGTAAGACTTATACTAAGGTATGGCTTACTCTCAATAATAAATCTATTGAATCTATACAATCTTGAGAGTTTAAACTAATATTTCAATTATAAACCTTTGAAAAAGAAATTGATAACCTTGATTGATATCTTTGCAAGTGTAAAAGTATATGTGATTAGCTAAATGCCATCGACTATGTTGCTACAGACCAAGAGAAGATCTTCTCCTTTCTCAATGGTTTAGACAATCAAGATTATGAGGGATTTGTAGTTTCCATGTTAAAACCACCTATTCTCATGTATACTTGTAATATCCTCAATTTTGGAGAAATTGAATAAGCCATGGATTGATAACTAATTTCCCCAATAATGTCATGGAATAAAATATCCTTGTAGCACAAGTTAAATAAATAAAAGGGATTCCATTGCAATAATCCATTAACAATGCTCAAATGGAAAATTTAATCATAGAAGGATTTATAAAGTAATGGACAATCGATTTTGTTAAATATGGAATTAGGTGGAGTACTCTAGAAAGAGATATTTTGTGCATAAATAAAGTAGCAATCTCTTTAAATAATTGTGGAACAATAGAATTATGGACAAGTTTCCAAAGAAAAACAAAAATACACGTTGCTTTAGATAATTAAAGAAATAATTATCTTGCCGAGAGTAAGTTTAAGGCATCAAAAGTGAATATTTTGATATGACTTTTTATATACTAGGAAACAATAAGAAAAAGGAAGAGAATTCTAGAAACTTAAAGAAAAAGGACATTCCAAGTTTTGGTATATATATATATATATATATATATATATATATATATATAGAGAGAGAGAGAGAGAGAGAGAGAGAGAGAGGAATGATCCAGTGAGAGACCTAACATGCTGAGAGCATGAGAGCCCTTTGAATAACCCCCAAAGATGATTCATTTTTTCAGATCCAACCATATGGATTGAAAATATATCCTTGTATTTACCTACCCAAAAAATTTCATATACATCAGACTTATGGATTGTCTGTGGTAATAGAAAAGTTTTTAACGCTTCATATTGAATTCTGGACTAACCGTTAGATGCAATATATATAAATTGTATATATGGCTGAGCAAACGATGTTCGATCATGATAATTTTTTGTATGAAGCTAATGGCAATGTTGCTTTTCACATCCACATGATTGGATTTGCAAAAAAACCTTCAAAATTTATATTAAAAAGACTCTCATGCTCTCACGGTAGGAGGGCTCTCATAGGATCCGCCCTCTCTATATATATATTATTTATATATATACATATTTATATATATTTATATATTTATATATTTATATATTTATATATATACATACTTTCCATAATGACCTTTGGTGTCAACCAAGTAATACGGATAATTGATTTAGGAAATATATTAATAAAAGATAGAGAGAGGAAGATAAGGAGTTTATTATGTCTCATAGGCATCACAATAACCCTCTCCTTAATTAATGAAATAGTAAGGAAGAGTTGGAAAGATATTGTGCTTTAGAAAAATAAATCACTCCCAAAAAGGTATGACGGGTGGGGAGGGGGTTTCATGAGTTATATATATATATAGGGCCCATCTTTATTGCCCGCGCGGGTAGCTACCCGCCCACCCTTCCGATCATTTTTTTTCAATTTTTTTTTCGAAATTGTAGAGGACTATTTTGTCTAGCTCTCCAAAAAATTTGAGCCAAAAATAATATCATTTGCCCTTCCAAAATCAAAAAACCCGTCCTTATATATATCTGTTGTATATTTTGTACAGAGTTACTTTTTTGGCCAGCAGAGTTACTTTTTTGACACCATAGTTACTTTTTTTACAGCATAGTTACTTTCTTAGCTAGGAGAGTTACTTTTTTGGCTGCAGGGTAGCGAAAATCCATTCTACCCGCGCGGGCAATGAATGAACACCCATATATATATATATATATATATATATATATATATATATATATATATATATATATATATATATATATATATAGAGAGAGAGAGAGAGAGAGAGAGAGAGAGTCAGGCTAGAATACACTCGAGTGTATCCGGAGCGGAATACACTCAAGTAGTTTTTCATGATGCAATATATTTTTTGAAAATCTAATCCGTTGATCTTATTAAACATCTCGTGAACAACTCATACGCAAAATTTGAGCACATTTGGATATGTATAGCTCATGTTATGAAGACCGCAAAAATTATGCATTTCAAATTAGTTTCGTGCGTCGATTTTGTTGCCCTTGGATGAGTGACTTACACTCATCCAAATGGGCTCAAAATTTGTATGTAGCCTAGTTATAGTATGACGGTGAAGATCAACGGTTTACATTTTGCAAAAAATAGTCTTGATATGCAAACACACTTGAGTGTATTCGTGCGATCCGTACACTCGAGTGTATTCTAACCTGACTCTATATATATATATATATATATATATATATATATATATATATATATAGTTGTAGATATATGGCCATCCCTCTCATACTATACACCTCCCTCCTACTTCTTCCGTCATCTTTTCTCCTCTTAAACCCTAAGGGTTCCTCCTAGCAAAAATCACGAGAGCCCTTGTCTGAGTGTGACACCCAACTCGCATGGATTACGGTTCCTACTCTTAGTACGTCGGCATAATTAGGCCAGAACAATAGGACTTTCCATCCTCTTGCCATTGTCTTGGTCTTACAGCAGGGAGTCGCAGGCGTTGGAGATCGAGGATCTAACCGTTGGTGTGAGGGCAGATGGGAATGGAGGCTACCATAGGCGATATGCAGAACGGATGCGGCAGTTGATAGCCTGGCCCTAAGCCAGGAACGAGGATGGACAAACTCTCCCTAACCTTCCCCTACATTGTTGTCACCCCTCTCGAGAAAATTGACTCCATCCACAACCTACAACTCACTCACTTGCGAGACCTCCTGGAAGAAGAAGGCGGGGAGGGAGAACCGGTGATGGGAGTCAGGGAGGCTGGGCCACTGGTGTGTTAGTCATAACCCAGCTATCCCTGCATGTTTATCCTCACATAAGACCCGTTCCACTTTGGACGCGGTCAGTTAGGTAGTGGCATGAGCGGTGTGCTCCTCTGCCTTACATTTCGCACACTAGTTAGGAAGTAGAGGCCTGATTATGTGGATCGTGGGCTAGCACGAGCACAGCTAATTGCGGCATGTATTCCAGTTCCCGTCGTTTCTATTTAAGCAAATAAAGCAATAGAAAACGCTGCACCCAGGCAGCCCAAAATTACCTGATCTTCTTCTACCTTGCTGGTGAGTACGTCCATTGTGTTTCAGATCTTTGACAACAACATTTGGTATCAGAGCTTTGGTGTTCGATCCGTCTCTTGACTGCGGTGTCCGATCCGTGTGAGTTATGTCGAAGAAAGGAGAAACCAAGGGCGAAGCAAGTCCAGGAGGTGGAGGTGAGCTGCAAGTGGTGGAGCGCGTCATTGAGCGAGATGTAGGCGGCGGCGGGCAGTGGATGCAGCTGACGCGGGCAAACTACTCTGATTGGGCCCTTGTCACCAGGGTCCAATTACAAGCCGCCGGCTTGTGGGACGCCGTCGAGCACGGCACAGAAGATTTCCGGGAGGATCGGCGGGCGCTCTCAGCAATCCTGAAAGGAGTACCGCCGGAGATGCTGCGTACATTGGCGGTGAAGGACACAGCCAAATTGGCCTGGGATACAATCAAGCGGCTCCGCGTAGGCGACGAGCGCGTCCAGGAGGCGAGAGCGCAACTGCGGCGTCGTGAATTCGACGACCTCAAATTCAAAGACGGTGAGTCTATAGAAGAATTTGCATTGCGCCTAACCGCGATAGTAAATGATCTAGACCTGCTCGGTGATCCGGTAACGGAGCACAAGGCCGTCCAAAAATTCTTGCGGGCAGTGCCGAAGCGATACAAACCGATGGCCATGGCTATTCAATCATTATGTGATCTGAAGGTGATGACCATCGAGGAGTTGTGCGGGCGTTTGGTGGCCGTGGAAGATGACTTGGAGGCAGACGACACTCCAACATCAGGCGGGCGACTCCTCCTTACTGAAGAGGAGTGGGCTGCTCGTCAGAAAGGTCGTGACCGCGGTGGAGCTATAGGCTCAGGGAGCAGCACCAGCAAGGGCAAGGCACCGACCAAGTCCAAGCCGCAGGAGATGGACAAATCATCGTCGGGAAACTGGCGAGATAAGAAGAAGAAGGGCCGATGCAGGTACTGTAACATTGAGGGTCACTGGAAGAAAGAGTGCAGGAAAAAGAAGCGAGACGAGGAAGAAAGACAACGTGCAAACTTGGCACGGGGCGAGGAGAATGAAGAACCTGCTTTGCTCATGGTGAGGGAGAGCACACTCGTGGTGGCTGACCGTTTGGCACCGCAAACTGTTTTTCTCAATGAGCGGAAGGTGTTCCCAGATGAGCTCGCAGACGGTGTATGGTATATGGATACAGGCGCCAGCAGCCATATGACCGGCACAAGGGAGGCATTCACCACCATGGACGATACAGTGCAAGGAACTGTGAAATTCGGCGACGATTCGGCCGTCAACATCCGTGGAAAAGGCTCCATCCTTTTCACTAGCGCAGCCGGCAACCAGAGAGTACTGTCCGAGGTGTATTTCATTCCAAGCCTCCGCAGCAATATTATTTCACTAGGACAGCTAGACGAAGGAGGCTGCAAGATTGGAATCGAAGACGGCGTGCTCACTGTTCTCGACCCCGAGCGGAAGCTTTTGGCTCGGGTCCCTCGCACTAGAAACCGGTTGTATACTCTTCATCTTGATCTTGCGGTACCTAGGTGCCTGTTGACAAAGACTGGTGACCTGGCATGGAGGTGGCACGCACGACTCGGGCATCTTCATTTTCGAGCTCTCCGCGCCATGTCTAGCAAAGACATGGTGAGAGGCATCCCCAAGATAGATCGCGTCGACGAATATTGTGACGGCTGTGCTATCGGGAAGCAACACCGCCTTCCATTTCCAAGGGCCTCGTCGTTCCGAGCAGAGCACGCCCTCGACCTTGTCCACACGGATCTCTGTGGTCCAATCACACCGGCGACTGTGGGAGGTAACAAGTACTTTCTCTTAGTCGTGGATGATTATAGCCGCTTCATGTGGTTGGAGGTGTTGAAGACGAAAGATCAAGCATTCGAGCGTTTCAAGAAGGTCCAGGCGGCAGCCGAAACCGAAGGGAGGTGCAAGCTCCGTGCTTTCAGAACTGATCGTGGCGGCGAGTTCAACTCCAGTGAATTCACAGAGCACTGCACCAAGCTCGGAATCAAGCATTACACCACCGCACCGTACTCTCCTCAACAGAACGGGGTTGTAGAGCGGAGGAATCAAACGGTGGTAGAAATGGCACGTTGCATGCTCAAGTCGATGTCCATGCCACTCACGTTCTGGGGTGAGGCGGTGAAGACGGCGGTGTATTTACTCAATCGCGCGCCGACGAGGAGCTTGGACGGCATCACGGCGCATGAGGCATGGTACAATCGCAAGCCAAACATTGAACACCTTCGGGTGTTTGGGTGCGTCGCTCATGTGAAGAAGACAGGCCCCGACATCACCAAGCTTGCAGACAGGTCGACTCCAATGGTACTCATAGGCTACGAGGGTGGCGGCAAGTGCTACCGTGTCTTCGACCCGACAACCAAGAAGCTGCATGTGACTCGTGACGTGGTGTTTGAAGAAAATCGGGCTTGGAATTGGGCGGCAACGGAGAGCGACAGCGGCGGAGGGACGTCACCAACATTCTCTGTTGTTTACAACACAGAACATGGAAGTATGGTGTGTGATGTTGGCCGCGGTGTCGTTCCAGACATGCCATGCACGGAGCATTCACCGCGCTCACCGGTTACGCCACGACAGTCAATGTCGGCACCTACTCCGGACTCTCCATGCACCCCAGCCAAGCCGGTGGCTGCAAGCATCAACATGGCGACGCCGCCAAGTCACGACGAAAACCTGGACACCAACTCAGCAGTACGCCATCGTTACCGGCGTCTTGACGAGCTGTACCACGACACCGAGGAGGCGGAAGTAGAGTATTCCCTTCTCACCGCAGAAGAACCAAATAGCATCCAAGCAGCTCTAGGTGATAAGGCGTGGAAGAAGGCAATGGACGACGAGATGGAGTCAATACTTGACAACAGTACATGGGAGGTTGCAACGCTTCCCGCCGGCCACCGTGCTATCGGTTTGAAGTGGGTCTTTAAGGTTAAGAAAGACCCGGATGGCAATGTCATCAAACACAAGGCGAGATTGGTGGCCAAGGGATATGCACAGCGGCAAGGTGTCGACTTCGAGGAGGTCTTCGCGCCGGTAGCTAGAATGGAGACAGTTCGACTCCTTCTTGCACTAGCGGCACACTCCGGTTGGCAGGTACACCATATGGATGTTAAATCCGCGTTCTTGAACGGAGATCTGGAAGAGGAGGTTTATGTCAGCCAGCCGCCGGGGTATGCCACCGCCGGCAAGGATAGCACTGTACTAAAGCTGCGGAAGGCCCTTTATGGGCTGCGTCAGGCTCCCCGAGCATGGTATGCGAAGCTGGATGCTTCACTTGGCTCACTCGGGTTCACGCGAAGTCCTCTGGAGCACGCGGCGTACAGGCGGGGAGCTGCAGACTCCTACCTGATCGTGGGCGTCTATGTAGATGATCTCGTCATCACCGGCACCAACGTCAACGACATTGTCGAATTCAAGGAGCAGATGAAAAATCTGTTCAAAATGAGCGATCTCGGTCTCTTGGCTTACTATCTGGGGATCGAAGTCAGTCAGGAGCACAGCGTCATCACGTTGTGCCAAAGGAGCTATGCGGTGAAGATTTTGGAGGCTGCGGGCATGAGTGAATGCAATCCCTGTCACACTCCTATGGAAAATAGGCTCAAACTTCGCAAGGAAGATGATGGAGCTGCGGTGGATGCATCCATGTACCGCAGCATGATAGGGAGCCTGCGGTACCTCGTTAACACTCGGCCGGACCTAGCATACGCAGTCGGGATCGCTAGTCGGTACATGGAGAAGCCAAGCTCAAATCATTGGGCGCTGGTGAAGCAAATCCTAAGATATGTGAAAGGCACATTGGGGAATGGCTGCTGTTACAAGCGCGGCAAGGGAGTTCCTGTCTTAATCGGTTACAGTGACAGTGATCATGCCGGCGACTTGGATGATCGGAAAAGCACCTCTGGTGTGGTGTTCTTCCTCGACAAAAACATTGTCAGCTGGTGCTCACAGAAGCAGAGAGTTATCGCTCAATCATCATGCGAGGCAGAGTACATCGCGGCGGCGGCAGCTGCATGTCAAGGTGTTTGGTTGAGTCGCCTTTTGGGAGAGCTCACTGGACGGACACCGGCGAAGTTTAGCCTACTGGTGGATAACAAGTCGGCAATAGCTTTATGCAAAAATCCGGTGCACCATGATAGGAGCAAGCATATCGACGTGAAATTCCATTTCATTCGGGGCTGCATTGAGGCAGGGCAAGTCGATGTCGATCACATTGGCACTGATGAGCAGCTGGCAGATATACTCACCAAGGCACTCGGGAGAACCAAGTTCATACAGATGAAGGAGCGTCTCGGCATCAAGGTGATCAATGCAGGGCATCAGGCTTAGGGGGGGGAGTGTTAGTCATAACCCAGCTATCCCTGCATGTTTATCCTCACATAAGACCCGTTCCACTTTGGACGCGGTCAGTTAGGTAGTGGCATGAGCGGTGTGCTCCTCTGCCTTACATTTCGCACACTAGTTAGGAAGTAGAGGCCTGATTATGTGGATCGTGGGCTAGCACGAGCACAGCTAATTGCGGCATGTATTCCAGTTCCCGTCGTTTCTATTTAAGCAAATAAAGCAATAGAAAACGCTGCACCCAGGCAGCCCAAAATTACCTGATCTTCTTCTACCTTGCTGGTGAGTACGTCCATTGTGTTTCAGATCTTTGACAACAACATGGTGAAGGCCGAGGGGGGGTGGGGTAGAGGAGTCGTGAGCCTAGCGGACCGGTGGGTCGTCTGGGTGGCAGCCACAGTGGTCAGAGTCGGAGGCCCTGGTGGTAGCTGAAGGCGATGACAAGAAGTCGGTGGCTCCGATAATGGTGATGCACAGGGCGACCCAAGCACGGAAGAGCATTATCCGCAGGGTACGCAAGGAAGGGATCATGTCGGCGTAATTTGCTGCTTGGGCGAACAGACGATGTGAGGGGAGCGAGACGTGCGGGCATTGGAGCAGTGCACAATGCTGATCGGAAGCGAGGATCATAGGGCATCTGACCCCGGCGGTGGTGCTGCGCGACGTAGGCGCAGGGAAACACGGATGCGTTTTGGCAAAAGAATGGGGTCAAATGACCAGTTTACCCCCAGGGCATGTGCGTGGAGAGCAAGGGCACAAGGGTCTATTCTCAGATGCTACCCGGCCGCCAACATGGACAAAACCAAGTAGATGATGTGGCAGCAGTCTATTGGGTCAATCAATTATTATCTTGTTTAATTCCTAGAAATTAATTGGTAACTCAAAATTAGAAAAGTAATATATAAAAAATGATCAGGATAATGATAGGAACACAGAGAAAATATAATTGAGATTTAATTATGATTTTTATTCCGAAAATAAGGTAATATATGATAAAGTGGTGATTAGCACATGGAAATCCTAGTTTTGGGTATTATAATGTAGAAAACATTAAAAGCCTTTCTTTTATGATATCATCTTATCTTGTTGAGCACAATCATAATAAATGTAATGATGGTAATAATGATAAGGAAATTAGGATCTCTAATGTGGATAATCATTAATATGTGGAATTAGGGCTAAAGATCCTAACTTGCTATGTTATTAATGAACATATTTGATCTAAGTGGTCTTAATGAAATGATAAGATGGACCTAGTAACTAGGGTTCACCTAATGTTAAATATGCAATGGAAATAGGGTTAATACCCTTATTCCTTATCCAAAGCCTATGATTAGGATCATGTAGGGTTTAATGTGATTATGTGATGGTGACACTTTAAGATTTACATAATATAGATTATAAATGATGAATGCTTGTTTTGCTTGGATCTATTGATTGGATTGATTGAATATACATGAAGTGTATTTGCTTGATCTACATTACTCTCCATCAAGGTACGTGGTTACGCTTATGATTACATGTATCTAATTCTGACATCTCTCGAGGTTTCTTAAAGATTGAATGAATGATATTTGTTAGATGTTTATTTATTTTATGTAAATTATAAAATCCCTATGAGTATCACATAAGTAAATGATAATGTTCTAAATCCTAGGCTGACGTATATCAAGGGGTGATGCACATGAGCCCTGGAAGGGACAGTGATCACGCCCACTATAATTATCCAATAAGGATTAGAATATGTAACGAATATGTTAGTTCTTATGTGCAATACTTGATGCTTGTATGTGATTATCTTAGTTGCACACATTATGGTTGCACCCACGTACACAGTATAACTTGTTATGTTGATCCGCATTTTGTTTGTCACCGTTTTAGGTACATACTAATTATGAAGATGTCAATATGTGATAAATAAAATGGAAATTACCTGAGAGCATTAAAAATAAGTTAAAGGAGGATTAGATACCTAGTTACTTCTTCTCAACATGTGTTAGTTTCATGAGGTATATCATTGTACAATTTGTAAACAATATTTGGAATAAATGAACTTATTTGTTGTTATTTATTATTTTCTAAGTTTGGATCCTTGTGAATATAGGTAATGGCTCTCAACTCGAAGGTCTTTCCTTAATTGGGGGATTCTGAAAGTGAGGTCATAACATTTGATATCAGGGCACCAAAATTTTCAAATAATATTTAAAAGTTTATAGTTTCAAATAATCTATAGAAATATGAGGGAACTATCAGGGCATTTTCTAAAGGTGATGGTGTCTAGAAGGGACCATGACTGGGGGTTGGAAAAAATTTCCTTCACACCGCTAGTCCGCTTATGAGGACTCCAAACTCGTGCATCTTTCCTGGACAAAGTTAGAAGTCTTTGTTTGAAGTAAAATAACTTTAGGGCTCCTTCTCATCTTGATTCATCCACTTCTCATCCTCTTGCTTAATAAACCCATAAAAGGAATTTCTCTCCTCGTCTCAAGTTAGGTTTTTGAGAAGAAGTAGGATTACGGAATCCTCTGCCAATTAATGTACATATAATGTGGAAATAATAATGTACAAGTAATGTGGGATAATAATGTACATGCGGAAATAATGATAAAGTAAAGAGAAGAGAATTGTTTTATAGGTTTTCCTTGTGTGGGTAACCCTGGATGGAACTAGGGTTGGTTAGGAAAAGCCCTAGTGGGGCAAGGGATGTAGAAACCCTAAGAGACAAGGTGTAGTCTCTCTAACCTGAACCCAAACCCTATCCTAGAAATAGGAGTAGAATGGGTAAAATGGAAACCCTACCCACATGAACCCTAATTTGAGTAAGATTAATGATAATTAATGAAAATGTAAATAAGTCTATATGACATAGATTTCAATATATAAATATGGAGAAATGTATGCATGATGCATGTGGAAAAAAATAGAAATTGAATATACATGAGAGACATAAATGACCAATGGCTATCCTTGAAAATGGAAATATGAATATAACTTGCTCATTGCCTTACTGCTATCTCTAGAAGTTTAGTCATTTTGAAAATGATTGTGAACCAAGCCCAGATGGGAAGGTTGCTAAAGGGTCAAGCTCGGATGGGAAGGTCGATGAAATACCAACCCTGGACAGGATGGTATATGAAGTGCCAAGACCGGATGGGAAGGCCAATGGAATACCAAGCCTGGATAGGATGGTGTGTGAAGTGTCAAGCCCAGATGGGAAGGCCAGTGGAATACCAAGCCTGGATAGGAAGTTATATGAAGTGTCAAGCCCGGATGGGAAGATCAGAAGAATACCAAGCCCATACAGGAAGGTATGAAAGTCCATTGAGATTAAAACCCCATGAGAGGTTATCCCAGAGATTGATAAAACAAGGGATGAGATGTTATAATAATAATAAAGATGGAAACATGGAACCAATATGGCTAGTGTGCCAACCCAGGGTGGGTCAACCCAAGAGTGGGAAGATGACCTATGGGGGGAGGAAAAACCTTAGACCTGTTGGCTAAATTTAACATTAATATACCCTTTGTTTTGATGATGACAACCATTTCACACTTGTGAATCTAACATGTTATTTGAGAATTTCAGGGTTCAACGGAATAAGGAAATCCTACTAAGTGGAAAGATGAAGATCAATGCAAACTGAAGATCAAATGTGCTTAATTGTATAAATGTTCATGATTGTAATGAAATGTAAACACTTGTTCAAAAATGTAATGTACAAGTACTTAGACATCCTGTAAATAAAGTGTTAGATCTTCCCTACCCACTCATAACCCTTAGATAGGTTTTCCCCAAAGTTAGAGTCACCATCACTCATTGAAACACACACTTAGTAGGTGATTCAAAAGTCTAAAATAGGGACACCCTCGGTCAAAAAACTTATTGACTGAGACACACTATGTCAAAGTTTTGGTCAACCGAGAACCACCTCGGTCAAAATTGTGAGCACTATTCAATAACTTACAAAATTGTGCTCTAAAATAGTCTTTGGTAAAAAACAACCTCGACCAAGTAAGCTTCGATCTAAAGCTTACGACCGTTAGAGTGAGTGGTTGGTTTGGGAGTTGGAAATAGATGTCGCAAAACTTTTTCCTTAAACCCAGGATCGGTCAAAGAAATTATCGACAAAGCAGGGTTCTGGATTGTTCTTTTCAAGCGTGAACAAATTAGCAATTGCTAGCCAACTAATGTACACCTAAAGGCTAGTTAAGCACTAAGAACACTCTAGAAACTCCCTAGAATGTCCCAAGACACTTGAAAACCATTCCTATAAATAGGAGAGGCCTTAGGACACCCAAATCACCTAAGCTACACTTGAGCATTCACTATTGAGAGAAACCAAGCTAAGATTCACTTGTTATCTTCTTCCTTGTGCTCTAGAGTTGTCCTATTGCTACAATCTCCTAGTCACCACACATAGACATGTTCATCTTAAGTGGATAGTAGATTCTAACACTTGATATAGGATCAAAGTGCTACATTCAATTGTTGTATTTCCTTATTCCAATCCACCTTCATAGGTACAAGTACTTTTGCTCCTTGGCTACTCCAAGATCATGGAGGTTGCTTGAGGGAGTTCGACTGAAGCTAATTCTTGGTGGAGAAGGATTCTTCAAGAGGAGCTTGAGATTACTTCAAGGAAGGCTACTTCAAGGGAGGTTGGAGCTACTTATAAGGGAAGGCTATCTCAAGGTGGTAGAGCTAATTCTAGGAGGAGAAGGCTGCTCCAAGGACTTGGAGTTACTTCAAAGAAGGTTGCTTGAAGGAGGCTGAGGCTACTTCTAGGTGAAGGATACTTCAAAGAAGGTTATTATATTTTATGTAACATCCTTGCAAGGTAATAAAATTAATCACTTTCAAAATCCCAATTGGAGACAATTGGGTAGTGGACGGACAACCTTTAAATTCAAAGGTTGGAACCACTCTAAACACAAGTGTCTTTCGTGTTTCCTCCTCCTTCTTTGGTTGAGTGTTTTAATTATTTTTAAATCAATAAAAAGCTCTATTCACCCCCCTCTATATCTTTCAATTGGTATCAGAGCAGGTCTTCAAGAAGCCATAACAGGTCTTGAAGAATGGGGGACAACATGCTTAGCAACCTCAACCTTGAAGGAACTCACGTAACTTGGCCACCACCTTTTGATGGAAGCAACTACATCTACTGGAAAAGATGAATGTAATTATACTTTCAAGGAATCAGCTTGGAGTTGTGGAGGATGGTGTCTACTCCCTATGTGCTTCCCATAACCAAATATGCAACATGAGATCCAAACACGATAAAACAAGTTCAATTAAATACAAAAGCGATAAGCATACTATATTGTTTAATTTCTGTAAGTGAGTTCGATAGAATATCTTCATGTGATACAACTTATGATATATGGCATAAACTCTCCATAACACATGAGGGTACTACCTAAGTTAGAAATACCAAAATGAATATGCTTAAAGAAAAGTTTGAATAATTTCATATGCAACCTAATGAATCTATTAGTGTATGTATATGCAAAATTTTCTTCCATTGTTAATAGCTTGAGTGCATTAGGGAAGTATATTAGTGAAGAAGACCAAGTGTCCAAAATTCTCAGACCTTTGCCTCCATAATACAAACCAAAGGTGACTGCGATTGAAGAAGCAAATGATCTCACCACAATGAGGATGGAGCAGCCCATTGGCAACCTAGAGACTCATGAGGTCACCCTTGAAGAAGAAGAAATATTGGAGGCTGAGCTTCAAAAATGAAAAAAGAAGGACATTGCCTTGAAAGCTACTACAAAGGTTAAATCAAAGTTCATCACTCAAGAAAGTGATGAAATAAGTGAAGGAGATGATGAAGAAGATGCACTCATTGTAAATGGTAAGAAATATAGAAGGTATAAATATAACAAAAAATTTAGTGCTTCTTCCTCTTCTTCTCTTAGGTGTTTTGAATGCGGAAAGAAAGAACATGTGAAGAATGGATGTCCTAAAATCAAGAAAGGGAAGAAATCTTCCTCCAAGAAGAAGGAGAAAGGAGATAAAGCTTACAAAGATGCTTGGAACGAATCAAGTGATGAAAGTGAAAGCGAAGAGGAAGAAGTGGAATTCCATATGGCAAAAGAAGGTGAATATGAGGAATCAAGTGAGGTAATCCTTCTTGAATTAACTAAAGAATATTTAGTCACTAGTCTTCAAGAGATACATGACAAATATGTTGATTGTAAAAAGAAATCAAAGAAGCTTACAAAAATAAATGAGGATTTGCATGCTAAGCTATATATCCTTTCTTTTGAAAATGAAAGTCTCATATCTGAAAGAGATTCTTTAAAATATTCCATTAATGATCATAACATCAAGTTTCTTACTGTAGAAACAAACTTTAATTTTCTTTGTTAAGAAAAAGTTGAATTGCTTGCTAAATGGATGATCTTCAAACTCAACCTATTTTATGTACTCATTTGGATTATGATGCTATTGTCAAGGAAAGAGATAGTTTTTTATCTAATCTAGACCAAGCAAAGTTAGACATTAAAAGGAAAAAGGATGAAATTTCTAAGTTGTAAAAGGATATTAGTATCCTGAAAAACAAAGACATTCTTGATAAAATCCTAAAGGACTCATCTGGTCAAATTGGGAGGAGAGGCCTAGGTTATGTACCCAAAGATAAATCTTATCAAAAACCTAGTGCTAGAAAGACACAAGTACCCAAGTCCAAAGGCATGTATGTACCTAAAAACACTCCAGCTCATGACCATAATGTTAAAAGGAGAAATGAAATAAATTTTATCTGTTGTCATTATTGTTTACATCTTAGACATTATTCATTTTCATGCCCTTACAAGAAAAATAAGGATAAGGATCTAGCTTGGGTTCCAAAACCACAAACTTAGAAATGTGGAATACTTAGTTTAGATTTGACCTAAAACTTAATTTGAAAATCTGATTGTCTTATCTCAACTAAGCTTTAACTTGTATTTTATTGCATGATTTGATTAGAAATAAAAAAATTCTTTGCTTGAAGTTGATAAATTCACAAACAACCCTTCTCAATCGACAAATTTTTTTACCAAGACTCTCTCCGGTCAAATAAATAGCCGACGAAGAGATGTTCTGTCAAAATCATATCTTCTAGCAAATCATTCCGACCGACAAATAGCTCGACCGAAAAATCTTCCGGTCGAAGAAATTGTCGACCGAGTATTATTTTATATAGAGATTGTTATTGAATCAATAAACTTATGACTACATTTAACCTTTCTGCTCAAAAATCTTCAAAAACTCTTCCTAATTAGTTGTTATAAAATACAAAATGCTTTAATGAATGTCCCTAACCAAAAGGACCATCACATGGGTACCAAAATCCATCAATTTTGCAGGATTGGGTTGTTGATAGTGGTTGTTTCAAATACCTGACTAGAAACAATGAAGGTTTTCAAACATTTGAAGAAAAGAAGAGTGAAACGGTCCCATTTGGAGAGAACGCCCAAGGTAAAATTATTGGAATAAGTAATATTGGTATAAATCTTCAAATTAAAAATGTCCTACTTGTTGATGGATTGCATCACAACTTGATTAGTGTTAGTCAATTATGTGATAGTGGTTATGATGTTCTTTTCAACAAATCTTGTTGTAAGCTACTCATAGAGAACATTGATAATGTTGTTTATGAAGGAAAAAGAATAGGAAATCTATATATACTTAGACCCAATTCCATGCAAGCTATTATTGGAAAATGTCTTATTGCAAATGATGAATATTTAAAATTATGGCATATAAAATTAGGTCATGCAAGTTCACATGTTATCAAAAATTTGATTAAATATGATCTTTTTCGTGTCTTACCTAAACTCTCTTTTGATGAACCTAAAAGTGTGAACCATGTACTTTAGGAAAGCATAGTAAAACTTCTTTCAAATCTAAAACTTTGCTTAGCACTACTAGATCATTAGATCTCATTCATATGTTTTATTTGGTCCTATGAGGACTCAATCTATTGGTGGAAAACGTTATTGATTTGTTATTGTTGATGATTATAGTAGATACACTTGGGTTCATATTCTTTCAACTAAGGAAGATACAATTAGAATATTCATTCAATTTTGTTCTAAAATTGAAAATCAACTACAAAACAAAATATGTACCATTAGGAGTTACCATGATGGGGAATTTGAAAACCACATCTTTGAAGAGTTTTATACATCCCAAGGGTACACTCATGACTTCTCAGCTCCACGCACCCCACAACAAAATGGAACAATAGAACGGAGAATCGGTCTTTACATGAAATGGCTAGAATAATGTTACTTGAACACAATACACCTAAAACTTTTTGGGCTAAACCAGTCAATACGGCATGTTATGTATTAAATCATGTAATAATTCACTCCCATCTTAAGAAGACTCCTTATGGACTTATCTTCAACAAGAAACCAAGAATTGACTATTTTCATACCTTTAGTACACCCTATTACATCTTAAATACAAAGGATGATAAACATATATTTGACCCTAAATCACATAAAGGAGTCTTATTGGGATATTCAACTTCTAGTAAGGCATTTAGAATCTTTAATACCATCTCTAGACAAGTTGAAGAATCAATTCATATCACATTTCATGAAATAACAACACAAAGTGTTGAAAATGAAATTGATAATGAAAAATTAAATGACATATCTCATCAAATTAAGGACCTAATCATAATTTAAAAAGATGATCAAAATATCTAAATTGAACCACAAATGAGACACAACAACCTATTCCTAGACTAATCAAGGACCATCCTCAAGACTTAACCATAGGAGATCCTTTTGATAAAGTAAAAACCCTATCATCATTTAGAGATGTTGCAAACATGGCATTTGTATCAATCGTTGAACCTAAAAGGGTAAATGAAGCTTTAAAGGATGAAAATTTGATAATGGCTATGCAAGAAGAACTAGATCAATTTATGAAAAATAACGTATGGGACTTAGTTCCTAAACCACAAGATAAAACTATTATTAGAACTATGTGAGTTTTTTGTAACAAACTTAATGAAGTCAGGGAAGTAGTTAGAAACAAAACTAGGTTGGTAGATCAAAGATATAATCAACAAGAAGGGATAGATTTTGATGAAACCTATGCTCCGGTGGCTAGAGTTAAAGCTATTAGAATGTTATTAGCTCTATCTTCCCACAAAGAAATCAAATTATTCCAAATGGATGTAAAAAGTGCCTTTCTAAATGTAATTATAGAAGAGAAAGTATATGTTTCTCAACCACCTAGCTTTGAGATTCCTAAAAAATTGACCATGTATATAAACTTAAGAAAGCACTTTATGTTCTAAAACAAGCACCATGCAATTGGTATGAAATACTTAAAAACTATCTACTTGATCATGGATTCTCAATTGGAAAATTAGATTCTACATTATTTTTCAAAACATACGAATTAGATTTTCTGATTGTTCAAATATATGTTGATGACATCATCTTTGGTGCTTCAAATGATTCTTTATGTAATCAATTCAGTGATATTATGCAAAAAGAGTTTGAAATGAGTCTCATGGAGGAATTAACATTTTTCCTTGGTTTTGAAATAAAACAAACACCTGCCAGAATTTTTTTAAGCCAAGAGAAATACACCAAGGAACTCTTAAAATGATTTGTCATGGAAAATTGCAAACATGCTACCACTCCCATGGCTACCTCTGCCAAAACTGACAAGGATGAAGATGGTGAACCCATTGATGATTATGCTAATTATGCTGGTTGTCGACATGATCGTAAGAGCACAAGTGGTGGTTGTTTCTTACTAGGGAGAGCCTTCGTATCTTGGTTTAGTAAGAAACAAAATAGAGTTGCTTTATCCACCACTAAAGCTGAATATGTGGTTGTTGGTTCATGTTGTGCTCAAGTGATCTATATGCAACAAGTTTTGAATGACGGTGGCTTTGGATTTTCTTCTATGCTGGTATTTGGTGATAATACTAGTGCTATAAACTTGGCCCATAATCATGTTTTACATAGTCGTGCCGAGAATATTGAAATTAGACATCATTTCTTAAGAGAGAATATTTCTAAAAGTAATATATCTCTCAATCATTTTTATATTGAAGAGCAATTAGTGTATATCTTTACCAAACCTCTTCCTCTTGATCAATTTCAATATATTAGAAAGAGGTTACTTATTACTTCCCTAGAAGATGTATTCTTTCATATATGTGCTCAAAATTCCTAATTTTCTGACTTGAATTCATGTTCTTTTTATTGCATAAAATTCTAGTACTATTTCTTTGGTTACTCACAATAATTTATTAGCATGAACAAGCACATAAACAAGCTCAAATTAATTCAATAAAACTACTCACAGACTCTTGTTCAGTCAAAAATTTTATAGACCGAGAAGATTCTCGGTCGATAAAAATTTGACCGATTTCCACTCAGTGGAACCCTCGGTCGACAAGGTGATTTTGAACCGAGTTCCCTCTAGAAACTTTACAAACCAAATTTTTTTGCAAAAAGGCCCCTTGATTGAAAATAATTTCGATCGAATCCTCGTCGCAATGGACATTTTTTCAAAATCCAACGGTCGACCGAACTAGCCGTTATGAGGAGTGTCATAAGAGAGTCGTTGGGCCCTTGATCGACGAAATCGTCGACCGAGTAGGTTCCTAGTTTTCTATAAAAGGGACCCCAATCTGCCCATTCTATTCAGACCTCAATTGCTCTCTTCTCCATCCCTTATCTAGTGATCTTTAGAGCTATTCTTTAGCAATACTCTTCAACTACCATCTCTAGGTCTTCCTCCACCTCCACTTGTTCAAGATGGCCTCATCTTCAACTCACGGTAGGAAGAAGCAAGTAGCTATGAGGAAGGGAAGAATAGTCACTCTAGACTTGAGCGTCATCAATGACATTCCCTTCAACGACGTTGTTTTTGGAGAAGGCTACCTCAGGCTCACCTCAAAGACTCCTCTTCCTTGACGCCTGATGGACACCAACAACTTGATCACACTCCTTGATCTACTAGAGCTCTTCAAGGTTCAAATGTTGACAGAGTTTCTTGAACCATCTTTTTATTTTTGGTCAACCCAAGCCGTTAATGAGTTCTAGCTAATCTTACTAGGGACTTCAATAATATTTTTTTTCACTTCCATGGTTGATGGGTTAGAATTACATTTTTCTAAAAAATACATCATTAAAATGCTAGATATAGATGAGAAGGAATACGGAGATTTCATAGACTTAACCACCGGAAACCCTTTATCCAAATTCTCCACTGATGATAACACCATTAGCTTAGGAGACATCAAAAGGGCCATTTTCCTTCCTAATACTTCATGTCATGATAATAGAGGAACTTACTATGATACATCTCTAACCCCTGAATCTAGGGTAGTAAACCTCATTGTCTTCCATAACATCTACCCTAGAGTAAATAAAATTGAAATCCCACAATTCAAGATGTATCTAATTTATGCTATTCTAGAAATCATTCAAGTCAACTTCATCCACATTATCCTATCCAATATGTTTGACTTCTCTAGAAATCCTCCCTATGCTGATTTTGTGTGCCACATTATCCCATTTTTCCTTGAAAAAAACCTATAGGATTTAAAGTACAAGTGTGATCGGCGTCCTCAAAAACTCACCAAACACATTGTAGATAAAATGGGGCTTGAATTTGGGCATAAGAGAGTTAGGGCCAAAGGAGAAACATCCATCTAAGAAAATCCTCCACCTCCTACTCCTCCTAGTTACTCCATAGAAAATACATCAAATGATGTTTGTTATCTCAAAGGGGCTATCGATCATCTTTGGAGAAAATTAGATTACAATCATCATGCCATGACCTACCTCAACCAAAGAATGCAAGCTTTGTCTCCCAATGTTCCCGACACATATCTATATACACTCTATCTTGAGAGTCTCTATATTTTAACCCTTCAATCCAATACACCCAAGTTCCACAACCACCTTCACATCATCTTTCCCATACCCAATACTCACCCATGCAACTCCAGGACATAGCTGCCCACTTCAGATATGATCGGGCACCTACATTTTTGGAAGAATATGCTCTTACAAAGATAGGTGCACTTGAATGTAAAACACTCATCAAGTACTATGGTGATGCTCCATTCTTTGGAAAAGATCATGAGGTTGATGTAATCTTGCAATATTTCAAGTGATGATGTCCTATGTAGTGAGTAGTTAAAGCTTATGTAATCATTTATAGTGAAGCTTATGTTGTTATCAATGAAATTGTGCTTGCTTCTGTTCACTTGATCATGTTAATAAAAATCTATCTTGTAGATTTCATATGACATTTTCTATCACTTTGTTTTGCAACTTGTGTATCATATTGAGGGGGAATATCCCATTAAGGGAGAGTAAAATGGTTATATGGATATCTTTTTGAAATGACAAAGGGGGAGAAATAATATATAACAAAATAAATGAGTTTCATATTCTCTTGGCTTTACATTAATTGATGATACATTCATTAAGAGATGGATACTTTATACCATATCTATTTAGGAATAAGTAGCACACACTGTATGAAAACAAGAGAATATTCTTCATCTCAGGTAAATCTAGGGTATGAAACTCATCTCATTTAAATTATTTTGATTATATTTTATAAATGTTTGTCATCTTAAAAAAGGGGGAGATTTTTGGATAAATTGGACATTAATATAACATTTGTTTTGATGATGACAAACATTTCACGCTTGTGGATCTAATATGTTATTTGAGCATTTCAGGGTTCAAAGGAATAAGGAAATCCTACTAAGTGAAAAGATGAAGATCAATGTAAATTGAAGATCAAATGTGCTTAATTATATAAATATTCATGATTGTACTCAAATGTAAACACTTGTACAAAAATATAATGTACAAGTACTTAGACATCATGTAAATCAAGTGTTATATCTTCCCTACCCACTTATAACCCTTAGATAGGTTTCTCCCAAAGTTAGAGTCACCATCACTCATTAAAACACAGACTTAGTACGTGATTCAAAAGTCTAAAATAGGGACACCCTCGGTCAAAAAAATTGACGACCAAGACACACTTGGTCAAAGTTTTGGTCGATCGACAACCGCCTCAGTCAAAATTGTGAGCACTTTTCAATAACTTACACAATTGTGCTATAAAATTATCTTCGATCGAAAATAACCTCGACTGAGTAAGCTTTGGTCAAAAGCTTGCAACTGTTAGACTGAGTGGTTGGTAGTTGGGAGTCAGAAATAGAAGTTGCAATACTTTTGCCTTAAACCTAGGCTCGATCAAAGAAATTCTTGACCGAGACATAGTTTGGTCAACATACTTGTGGATCGAGTAGGGTTCTGAATTGTTCTTTTTAAGCATGAATAAATTAGCAATTACTAGCCAACTAATGTACACCTAACGGCTAGTTAAATACTAAGAATACTGTAGACACTCCCTAGAACGTCCCTAGACACTTGCAAACCATTCCCATAAATACGAGAGGTCTTAGGACACCTAAAGAACCTAAGATACACTTGAGCATTCACTATTGAGAGCTACCAAGATAAGATTCACTTGTTGTCTTCTTCTTTGTGATCTAGAGTTGTCCTATAGCTACAATCTCCTAGACATCATACATAGCCACGTTCATCTTAAGTGGATAGGAGGTTCTAACACTTGATATAGGATCAAAGCGCTACACTCAATTGTTGTATTTCCTCCTTACAATTCCCCTTCACAAGTACAAGCTACTTTTGCTCCTTGGATACTCTAAGATTGTGGAGGCTACTTGAGGGAGTTTGGTTGAACCTACTTCTTGGTGGAGAAGGTTGCTTCAATAGGATCTTGAGATTACTTTAAGGAAGGTTGCTTCAAGGGATGTTGGAGCTACTTCCAAGTGAAGGCTATCTCAAGGTGGTGGAGATACTTCTAGGAGGAGAAGGCTGCTCCAAGGACTTGGAGTTACTTCAAAGAAGGTTGCTTCAAGGAGGTTGAGGTTACTTCTAGGTGAAGGATACTTCAAGGAAGGTGATTGTATTTTATGTAACATCCTTGCAAGGTAATAAAATTAATCACTTTTAAAATCCCAATTGGAAACAATTGGGTAGTGGACTGACAACCTTTGAATTCAAATGTTGGAACCACTCTAAATACAAGTGTCTTCCTTGTTTCCTCCTCCTTCTTTGGTTGAGTGTTTTAATTATTTTAAATAAAAAAACTCTATTCACCCCCCCTTTAGATCTTTCAAGACCTTTGGGTCAGGTTGTGTCTCGAGAAGCCTAACTTCCTCCTATGAGCCATGAAGGCACCCTAGGTTAGAGCCTTGCCTAGAAAGGTAAGTTGACTAAATAAATTTAAGGGTTGAGTTAACCATGAATGTCACCTAATATAAAAGATGAAAGTACATACATTGAGTATGATTCTTTGAACCCAAGTATGACATCTCTGAGGAATATGAGGAAACGTCACTATGCAAGTGACTGACTGTATGAGACCAATCCAAAAAAAGAAATGTTGCCATGAGTCCAATGAGGGGACATAAAGTGAATAATGAACATTATAAGAGATGGAGGCATTCGGTTTAAAAAACTCCATATGAAAATAATGTGCTAATGATGAAACCTTGGGAAGGATAGAGCCTGAAGTAATCCTAAGGTCAAGTAGGGATTATTAAGGGTACATGGAATGATGGGATTAGGAGTTGATTGACCCCTGAATGCACAAGACCATTTGGTCGGGAGGTAACATCTACGTTTGTCCAAGGCCCATGTCCCAAGAGATTATCTACCTTCATGATGTTTATGTGGCCCATTGGTGAATGTGAGGGGCATTCCCAAGATGCATACGGATGAGATCACACCAAAAAGTACCTATACCCCTAGAGACCACAAGGAAGTGGCTAAGGCTCACAATACTTGAGGTGTAAAATGTAAAAGATACAAGAAGTCATGTAATAATGAAAGGAGTTGTGTACAAACTCAAGAGCAAAAAAAAAACATTTGACTTCATGAAATATAAGAAAGTTGTCGAGTTAAAAGGTATCCATGGTTTACAGTCATGTAGAGAATGATTCAACCTAAAATGTGAAATTTTAAGATAATGGAAGGATATACCATCTCTGCTCTTGGAATAAGATGAGCTTTTTATTTGGACTGTAGTCAAATACTTATTTCATATCATTATGAGATAGAGAGATTGGGTAAACATGTATTATGCTTAAAGTTGAGACATGAGAATGAATATCCTAAGTTGGAAGTTTAATGGCATGACCTAGGGTTTAAGGTGTCACCTCACCCCTATTTGAATAGGTTGGAAACCTAGGTGAGAAGGCAATCACCAAGTGAGATTGAAAGCACAAAATGAAAACTTAAATCGTTAAGAGATGATACTATGAAAATACTAAGGAGGTGGATGTACCTTGAATTGTATTCATGTACCAATCATGGTAATAATATGAGGAATTATGCAAATCAATAAAAGATGTTAAGGATATCCAAGTAGGGTTGTTAATCCTAAGTTGAGAAATTAAGTTGAGTTATCTTTCACCTTAACCTTACTAAGTTTGAATTTTGGGAAAAATTCATTTTAAGGAAGAGTGAATGTAATATTCTCAATTTTGGAGAAATTGAAGAAGTCATGGATTGATAACTAAATTCCCCAATAATGTTATTCATGGAATAAAATATCCTTGTGGCACAAGTTAAATAAATAAAAGGGATTTGATTGCAATAATCCATTAACAATGTTGGAATGGAAAATCTAATAATAAAAGGATTTCTAAAGTAATGACAATTGATTTTATTAAATATGGAATTACGTGGAATACTCTAGAAAGAGATATTTTGTGCATAAATAAAATAGCAATGTCTTTATAAATTGTAGAATAATAGAAATATGGACAAGTTTCCAAAGGAAAATAAAATACACGGTGCTTTAGGTAATTAAAAAATAATTATCTTGTTGATAGTATGTTTAAGGCATCAATTGGTCAACGCCCTCAAACGGTCTTGGAGACTGTTTGCTCCAACAGACCTTGTGAAACTGTTTGCCCTTCAAACGGTTTTGCAAACTGTTTGCCCCAAACCGTTTGGCCAAAGGGGGGAAAACAAGACCGTTTGATAAAGTAACATTGGTAATCATGCCCATCTTCTTCTACCTCCAGATCAAGGTCTGTTCTTTGTGATTTTAGTTGCAAGAAAGCAAGGAAGAGTGGGAAAGAAGAAGAACTAAGTACTAATTGCAAGAACAAAGATATGCATAAGAAAGCAAAAGGTTTAGAGTTATAAAACCCGCCTTAAGGTCGTTCCTTGAGCTCCAAGCTTCCAAGCTTCAAGCCTTTAATGGTGTCTTGAGATCCACAGGTCGGCCAAGGGTGTTTCTTCAAGGAAAGGTTGGGAAAAGATGGCTAGAAAGAGGAAACAAGTAAGGAAGACCATAAAACCAACCTTGCACCATGAATTCCTCCATGAATCCGAGCAAGAAGATGACCAAAGCTTACCTAGAACTCCTTATCCGTCCTCCTCTTCTCCAGAGATCTGTCCTAAGTTGGTCTAAGCAAGGGGATAAGAAGGGAAGTGAAGGAAACGATCCTTGCTAAGTGGGAAAAGGTGTATATATACTTTGGGTGAATTTCCAACATAAGGACAACTTGTTTCTCCATTTCTCATCTAGGTCCTTCCCTTCTTCTAAGCCACGTTTCCCCCTTACATACTTAAGAAAAACTCATCTTAAACCCAAGGTCTAAAGGTGAAGAAAGCCAACTTTTTACTAAGTTGCACATATAGAAGGGTTATTAGGCTTATAACTTGGTTATTTAGTTACAAGGGTTGTCCTTCTTATTTGTTTATTCAAATGAAGCGCCCCCTTTATCATTTTTACTCTAATTGATGCCAAAAGTCATAAAAGATATTCTAGAAGGTATATTTTACATGTTGCTCCCCATATTTTGGGTAAATTGCACTTTATACCAAAACTAGGGTTTAAAGCACAAGGATGGCTCCACAAGCTACCTTTTGGTGCCCAAGCTTGGAGAATCCATAATACTTCATCAAATTCATTCTTATGATGTATTGTCATCAGAGGAACATCTAAACATGTGCAGTTTGCAAGTTAACCCCTTTAATTGGGTAATTTTCACATAAGTCCACTTTTAACAAAACAATATTACAATATTGTTTAAAAGGACAGAAAGGGAAATATATATTCCTCAAGAGCTTTAATTACATTATCAACAGATAACCACAAGCATTTAATCACATGATTAAGAAAAACACCTAGGGTTAGTTCATAACCCATGTCACGGATGTTACAAATTATAAACCCCTAACAAGGATTTCGTCCCCGAAATCCCAGAAAGAAAAGGGAAAGCAGATATTATTTAAGCATTATACCATTATGTCTTCAAGTGAAATTTTGTTATTATGGAACATCATAGAGTTTTGTTCAATACAAAGTTTCTCCACTCAAGTTTTTCCATGGAAAGATTCACTCATATACTCTCATGTTCCTTAGTTAAATCAACATTTTCTTAAAATCACAATCATACTCTGTCATCTATTTTGAGACTATATAAGTCCTTTCATACCTTGATTGTGTCATCTCACCTGATAACACCATACTAACTTTCCTTATTACTTACACTAAGTAACTCATTAGTTGTACATTCTCTTATCATAGGGAAAAGTTACTTATCAATCAAGGACTTATTTGATAGATATCTTGGAGAAAGATATGTTTATGAAAACATAAACCCCTAACAAGTGATGTTCATAATATTTTACATGTTTACTTTGATTCTATTGTTGACTATTCCAGGTAAGCAACATAATTCATCATATATATTATTACATTCTTATCTTGTTACCTATTACATGTGTTATCAACACATTACATCTTATCTTCCTTTCATCTTGGAACATTACTTGTTACATATATTCTCAACTTGGAACTAAAGTCCAAGATAAACTGATACCTTTTTAGGTATACTTCACATAAACATCTTTATATTGTGCACATCAAGTGTCCTAAGACCCACTTGATTGCCATGTCCCTGGAAAGAAAGAGAATAAGGGATCATATTCCTCTTGTTATATCATGTATTTTCAACCATTCATGAAACATCTTATGATTCCATCACATTTTCACATTATGGGGAGGATCTTTATTATTATTCTTACATCTTTACTGGACAGGGTTGACCTCCCTTATTCCCATATTTCTTATTTCTTGATACTCATTAGATTGTTTCAGAATGACTACTTGATCAGAGCAATCAAAAAGATAACAATCTAGGAGTTTCCATATTTACTTTATCATCAGCAATCGTATACCTGGACAGGGTATATAAATACTGAGATAAGGTAATATGCATTTGTATACTACCATTTTCCTTCTCTTTTCCTATTATCACAAGTATAAGATCTAACATTATTGGATTTTATCCAGACATCTCTTTAATACTTCATCCTTTTTATGGAGGTAAGCATGTAACATGAAACATCTATTTTATACAACATTATAAGTCCTTTTAGGATTAATTAAGAAAACTTCAAACAATTACTTTCTCAGTTTTGTCCAAGAGATCATAAAAAGACATATAAGAATAACATTTATTTCGTCTAACCTGTCATGACTCGAGGATTATTCATTGTCTCAAATTGATTCTGCCTCAGAGGCTGATTTGCCATAACATTTCTGGCTGGGCAATTTCTTGCCAGATGTCCAACCTGTCTACATATGTAGCCAATTCTAGGTGCCCAGTATGGTCTGAAGGGTTCTTTACCCTTTCTGGATGACCATTGTCTTGTTGTACTAGGTTCTAGTTGTGTTGGTGACACCAGAAACTTCTTCCTTTTAGAACTACCAGGTCTCTGCTCCTGGGTTTGGATAGGTCTTTTCTCAATTCTTCCTTTATATTTCTCTTCTGGACAATTATTTCTGATATGTCCCGGCTTCCTACACCTATAGCAGGTCCTGGTCTCTGGTTGTATCCTAACCCCTATATTACTGTATACTGATTCATCAGACTGAGGTTGGGCACTGGCTTGCTCTAGGTTCAAACCTTCATCATTTACCATTGCTTCAACCTATTGTTGTGGTTCACATATTCTATTGATATCCAAAACATCATCATTAGGAGATGGTAATATGGGTTGTATTGCTAGTGCTTGATCCACTAGATACATCATGGCAGCCCTAAATTCCCCAACAATGATTCCTAAGGAAGAATTCCTTATCATGGTTGGGTTAGCTAGGGGAATCTTAGGTAATTGTCTCTCTATTGCTTGCTCCTCTGCACCTCTTCTTGGTGCAATATTGTTGCTCCCCGCAGCAAACTCCTCATCCAATCCAGTCATCTTCAAGTTCTTCTCCTCCTATGTGAGCAGAAGTTACCATCAGATACACTGGATGACACTTAGAACAGACTCTACTACCTAAGTCCTATATCTTTGTAGACTCAGCGAACCTAGAGCTCTGATACCACTTGAAATGACCGACACCAAACTGACAATCAAATTAAACGAATGCGGAAGCGATTAGCAGCGGAATTATCAAAAATTACTAAAAATTTAAAACTTTTGTAAAGAGATCTTTGAAAGATAAAAACTCTTTCATAAACAACATGATAGGTCATTTACAAACTGATCCATTGATACATCTCTGTAATAAACACATCTCGAGCATTACAACAAAACCCACCTTGTTAACTGTACAAGGTAAGATACAAAATCTCGAGGCATCATGCCCAAATCCTCAGACCTACTGACTCCTAGGACCTGAGAGTACAGAGACGACATAAGACATGCTATCTATAAGACTAGACAATCAGTATCTCCACCTGAGATTCACTGCTGCCCCTGATGCTGTTGTTGCTGTTGTTGCTCATTCTTAAATGGATTCCTTCGTCCTTGGCGTCTTCCTAAAAAGTAGAAACCTACGGGAGTGAGACAATTTGAATAATTGTCCCAGCGAGAGTTATAACTCTCCCCCAGAAGCTTTGTTATAGCATATAAGGAATAATAGAAGCAAAGTAACTGAAAATATCAACAACAGGTTTGGTAATAAGTAAAACAACATTTACTTAAGCAATCACTTCATTAAAGCATATGCAGAACATGTATTCTAGAAACTTGAACAAACTATTAAAGTCAACAATGTAACATCAATCATTGTTTCTCATAGTACAACCTAAGCAGTTATACTATACGGCTGATTATATTTTTCAAACATCATTATGCCCTGCGGAGATGAGGTATACCGCTCATACTCCAACCGACCATTTATAAAAATCGCGTCGGTACCATACATAGGTCATCAAAAGAGCTGGATTCTTATGACCTCATCTTCCTCAGTCAGTAAGAGGATTTACTTGCAAGACATCTTGTGTCTCTGCTGTAGTAGCTATCCAGGGTATTCTGGAAACTTCGCTATAGAGTTACAGTGGAGTTCTGAACTCTCATCATCATCGAAAGATTTCTTGTTTATCTCTCATCGATGCGGTATTAGTAATTTCTTCGGGAGATTTGTGGTACATCACCCGGTATGAATATATAGTGAAGGGTTGAAAGATTAAAGTACATCTACATCAATTCCTACACTAGGATGTAAGGATATTCGCGTCCATATACCCCCATATACTCAAAAGTATATGCTCTAGGAGTTCCCTTAGGAATACCTATTTCACCATCATTTGGTATCTGACAATGATGGATCTATGGTCAGGGCTCTACATGATATGATTATACTTGATTAGTTAGGTACATTCTAGCATTCTTTTAGCATCAAGCATGTTTCCAAGCATTAATCAATAGAACAACAGCTATAAAAGTAGAATACTAAATGTATCAAGTCTAACTCACATCAATTATCAATTGGATATCATTTCTTAACCATTTCATTACTATGATTCAAGAATAGGGTATTCAAACCCTTAATTCATCATAAGTCATCTTATTAGCATGGCCTTGATGATACTCATGGCTCTCACAGCCTATCAATCTTATATGATGTCACTTAACTAGGCAACATGGTATATCACCATTCACAAAGCTAATAACATGCTTCCAATGAATATGATATCATAACCTTTACCTGGATATAATCATCCTTTTATAAGAACCTGCATAGTTAATTCAATTGACAGCAATAAACATTTCATTTCCGGATCAGCAATTTATAAAGCAAAATTAACCTTTCAATTCAGGAATAGTACCTTCATGCTTACACTAAGGCTAGGTTCCCTTATTTACATCAATTAGGGTTATTCAATCCCTTTCTTTATGATTAGGAATAATGATTCCTCATCTCATACTTTAATCATGAAGATTCATGCTTAAAAGCATAAGTAGAGTTAGGGTTTGTATTCTTTTACTTCAACATAGGGTTATAGAACCTCTTAGCTCTCGAGGCATAAAGATTTCTCATATTACAATTTGTAATTAGGGTTTCATGCTCAAAGGCATAACCCTGAATTACTCCATGTATCAGATCACCCTAAATTAGGGTTTACTATTCACGTTACATGTTATTACCCTAGAATTAGGGTTTACTATTTACTTCATAGTGAATTGAGCTCATAGAATCATTATATATGAAAATTATCATCATGGATGCCCTCAAATTAGGTTAAGATTCATTAATCATTATAATTAGGATTTCCATGATCTTACCTTGATGGATCATACCCTAATCATGTACATTCTTAGATATTGAAAGTATGTTACTTGATTCTCATTCATATTAGGAGCTTTCTCTCTCTTATTACTACTAGATGATGTTTAAATCACTCTAGGTTAGATAAGGTCAAGCCATCTTTGATTAACATAGATTAAGTCAACCCATTATAATCATTAGGGTTTGCTTGATCAAAGGTTGTTATCTACTTGAACCCTTCAAGGGTACCTTGGTAATCTTCTTTAATAATCATAACATGGGTCAATCTACTAATCACTTAACCCCTTAATGTCTTTAGGTATCATTAGGGTTTAGATTAAACAACCATTGAACCATCTAAGCCTTCAAGGCATTAAGCATAAAATGATTCAGGAACATGGTTATTCAAACCCTCAGATTATCATAACACTTTCTACCAAGTGACATATAAGCATCAAGTCATCTAACAACATGACCTTGATTGAAGCAATGTATATACTTTTCACATATCATTACTCTAAAAGCTTATAATTGTTTTCAAGGAATATGACATCATAACTCTTACCTGGCTATGATCACCTCATAATATCAACCTGTATGACTTATACAAATAAGGACATGTATATATAACAATGTCAACACAATACCAAAACTTTTCAATTTCTTTATAGGACACCACGGCCGTGCCACCTTACACGGTCGTGCAAAGTAAGGCTACCACGGCCGTGCTCCCTTGCACGGTCGTGCAAGTTAAGGCTACCACGGTCGTGCTCCCTTGCACGGTCGTGCAAGTTAAGGCTACCACGGCCGTGCTCCCTTGCACGGTCGTTCTACAGCAGATCATTACATGATTCATTTATATATATATATATATATATATATATATGTATTCTAATTTCTCATTCTTTCAAATTGATTATGTCACATCAACCCTTCAATCAAGTACATACTACTATGTTTAACATAGTGTATCAAGCTATTAATCCTATAAACAATTAAGAATTCTCCCTTGAATTAGTTCTTAATCCCTTAGGTATTATTAGGGTTTCATCCTTCACACCTTCATTGATTATCATTACTAATCATTATTGGATCAATAGAACATTCATCGTCTTAATTCTCAAAGATTCAATCACATTGGACCTCCACTTCATAAGGTATCCAATTGAATTAGGGTTTCCAATGTTGATTCCTTCAATCATTGAATTCATGGAACCAATCATCAATTGGACCTATACTCATACCTTAATTGAGTTAATAGGTCAACCTTCAACTGATTTGTCCCTCACTTGACCCTCAATTGACCATCAATTAGGGTTTAACTCAATCTGTGGGCTCTGATCTCCAAACCACGATATAAACTTAGCGGAAGCGAATCGATTAACAGCGGAAGACAAAAATCACGGGAAATTAAAACTTTTCGAGACAAGAGCTTGAATCCTTAAAAGCTTCTTTCATAACAAGAGATAGACTGTTTACATCTCATGATAATTACTTCTTGAGTAATTATATACACCAAGATACAAAATCTCAAGAACTCATAACAAAAGACTCCAAGACCTGAGAGTACAGAGGACACATAGGACTGACTCTAACTACACCACATGAAAGGCTAAATCTCCACCTGAGATTTACTACTACTCCTGGTGTTGCTGCTGCTGGGACTGGTCACCTGTAGACCTGTTCCTCCGTCCTCGACGTCCACCTAAAAAGTTGAAGTCTACGGGGTGAGACAATTGTACATAATTGTCCCAGCGAGAGTTATAACTCTCCGCCAGAAGCTTTAATATAACATCAAAGAATAACTTAAGAAGTAAAAGCTTACACAGTATTCAATAGCAGATACAGTTGTATACAAGAGCTCAACATATATCAAGCATGAAGAACATATGCACTATACAGTGTAACATCAATCAATTAGCTCATAGTTACCTTTAATAGGTATACTACGCTGTAGATTATGTTTTTCAAACATTCTTATTATTATGCCCTGTGGAGATGAGGTTTACCACTCATACCCCAACCAATCACTGTTAAGTGCCTTAGTATCATACTAGGTCATCGAAAGAGCCAGATTCTCATGACCTTCACCTTCCTCAATCAGTAAGAGGATCACTTGTAGGACATCTTGTGTCTCTACTATTATAGCTCACCAGGGTAATCTGGTCCTTCGCTATTTTAGAGTTACAGTGGCGTTCTGTACTCTCTTCGTCATCAGGAGATTTCGTGTTTATCTTCACTGATACGGATATCTATGTTTTCCTCGTCATCAGGAGGTTTCATGTTTACCATCCACTGATACGGTATGAGTTTTGTAGTGAAGGATTGACAGATTATACATCTACATCAAATTCCTACACTAGGATGTAAGGTTCTACACATCCATATACCCCACATACTCAACAGTACGTGATCCAGGAGTTCCCTTGGGAAAAACTGTTTCACCATCATTTGATCTCTGACAATGATGGATCTATGATCAGGGCTTCTACATTACACTTGATTAGTTAGGTACATTCAATATTCTTTTAACATCATACATTGTTCTTCAAACAATAACAGTAGCACAACAGCTATGAAAGTAGAATACTAAATGTAACAAACCTAACTCACATCAATCATCATTTCTCAGTATACTCATCACAAGTCATCTTTAAAGCATGACCTTGATGGTATTCATGGCTCTTTCAGCCTATTAGAACATAGGATGCCACTGACAAGGCATCAAGATATTTTACTATTCATAAAGCTAATCAACATGCTTTCAATGAATATAATATCATCATCCATACCTGGATATGATCACCTTCATATCAGAACCTGCATGGTTAATTCAACTGATAAAGGTAATTCAAAACAAGAATATACTTTTCACTCTTGTCATAAGAGCTAAGTTCTTTGATTCTTATCAAATAGAGTTTAATACTCATATAACATGTCATCACCTTTGAATTAGGGTTTACTATTCACATCACATGTCATTACCCTTGAATTAGGGTTTACTATTCACATCACATGTCATTACCCTTGAATTAGGGTTTACTATTCACATCACATGTCATTACCCTTGAATTAGGGTTTACTATTCACATCACATGTCATTACCCTTGAATTAGGGTTTACTATTCACATCACATGTCCTTACCCTTGAATTAGGGTTTACTATTCACATGGTGAATTGAACTCATAACATCATCATGTATGAGGAACATCATCATCGATGCTCCCAAATTAACTTAAGATTCATCATATATCATAATTAGGGTTTCCATGATCTCATATAGGTGGATCTTACCCTAATCATGCACATTCATGTGTATTGAAGATTCTTTACTTTAGTTTCCACCCTAAAAGGGTACTTTCTCTCTCTTAAGGTACTTTCTCTCTCTTAAGATACTTTCTCTCTCCTCATACTAGTAGATGGTGATAACACCACTCTAGATCAAGTTGGGTTAAGTCCTCATGGGCTAACATAAGCCAAAACATCACTATCATGTGATTAGGGTTTGATTTGAACAAGGTATTACTCAATTGAACCCTTCAAGGGTATTTTGGTAATTCACCCCATTGATCACCATCATGGTTCAATTCATTAGTCACTTAATCCCTTAATATCCTAGGTTATCATTAGGGTTTAGATTAGAGCATCATTGAACCATTTACACCTTCAATTGATTAAGTGAAATCAACCTTTGAAAACCTCAAACGGTTTCAACCTTCAACCTCCAAACGGTTTAAGACCGTTTGGATGAGTTGACCATTTGCTAGGGTTGACTCCAAGACCGTGTGACCTTCAAGGTCGTTTGCCCAAACCGTGTGAGGGTGTAGACCGTTTAACAAGTTTGACTTCAAGACCGAGAGGGCTTACACGGTTTGAGACCGTTTGATGTCTCTCGATCTTGAGATCGTTTGAGTCCAAACGGTCTTGAGACCGTTTGGCCCCAAACGGTCTTGAGACCGTGAGGCCTCACACGGTCTTGAGACCGTGTGACCTCAAACGGTCTTGAGACCGTGAGGTCTAAAATGGTCTTGAGACCATTTGACCTCAAACGGTCTTGATACCGTTTGACCTCAAACGGTCTTGAGACCGTTTGGTCCACTTGGTCTCAAACCGTTTGGACCTCCAACATGGTTCAATGATTTCAATCGTTTATGATTATCAATGTTGAAGCCTCCAAATGGTCAAAGCCATGGTAACCACTTATAGATTGAGTTAATTAGGGTTATGTTTAACCAATTGGTCACTCAATTGACCCTCAACTGTTATCCAATTTAGGGTTGAAATTGATTCAATTAAGGTCCATCAACGTTCAACCATCAACACTCAACTATGTGAATCAACACAAGGTTGAACCCTTCAATTGAGCTCCAATTGGGCCCAAACTTGGCCCAAACGGTCTTGAGATCGTGTGGATAAACTCCACACGGTCTTGAGACCGTTTGCCCAAGATTTCATCAAAATATAATGTGATTTCATAGAGGTTGAACCTTGATTGAGTCTCAATTCAGTATTTTTGATTAATTTAAAAACCCATTACAATTGGGCCCTCAATTGATCAAATTACCTTAACCCTTGACCTCCAAACGGTCTTGGGTTGGCACCACACGGTCTTGAGACCGTTTGGATGAGTTCCAAACGGTCTTGAGACCGTTTGCCCATCCAACTTTTGTTTTCTAGTGTAAATTCTTCAAGGTTGGATCTATTGAGTTGATTATCATATCAATACTTAATTGCAATGTAATTTGGTATCTTTGTACTTTCAATTGGTCAACTATACTTGACCCCAGACCTCCACACGGTCTTGGGTGATTCCCCACACGGTCTTGAGACCGTTTGGTTGATCCCCAAACGGTCTTGAGACCGTTTGGGTCAATCAACCCAAAAACGCTAAGTTATTCATTGAGATTTCAGTACTGATTTCAATTAGGGTTTACCCTAATAATCATCCTTCAACTCCTAGCTCGTTTGGAATTAGTCCATCAAATTTGGTGAGTTGTTAATCAACATTATTTTGAACAGTAATCTCATACGGTCAACGCTTGGTCAACGTTCTTACACGGTCTTGAGACCGTTTGCCCAAAAAGGGGCGATTTCAACAGATTGGAAATCAGGAGTAAATCCAATTAAAGTTATTGATTAAAAAGGTCATATCTCACGATTCCTTTGGAATTATTATCTCAAATGTTGTGGGTGATTAACCTACATAATTATGAACAGAAATCTTATACGTTCCACGCTCTTTCAACGCGGCTAAACGGTCTTGAAGACCGTTTGCCCTTACACGGTCTTGAGACCGTTTGCTCACCAAACGGTTTTGCAAACCGTGTGAGAACTTGGAGGAGACCGTTTGGTAAAGTGAAAAGTAGTGGATTAACTTTGGAAATAACGTCTTCATCTCCTAGCTCAGGAACAGCAAGGATTTATCACGGATTTGCTTGCAAAGCAGCAAAGGAAGGTAGAGAAGAAGAAGAACTGTCGTCTAAAAGCATAAACAAGATGTATATAACAAAGCATGGGTTTAGAGTTATAAAATCCGCCTAAAGCTTGCTCCTTGAGCTCCAAGCTTTCGAGCTCCAAGATTTTAATGGCGTCCTTGAGCTTCCACAGGTCGGCCAAGGTGAAACCTCCAGGGAAAGTCGAGAAGAGATGGCTAGAAAGGTAGAGCTATGTGAGCTAGCCATCAATTTGACCTTGAATCTGAGTTATAACCATGAACTTAAGCAAAAGGGAGGATTCAAACCTACCTTGCCCTCCTTGGTCGTCCTTCTGAGCTCCACAGCTTCTCTTTAGTCGGTTTGGGTGAATAGAACAGTGAAAGGAACGAAGGGAGGGTTTCCTTGCTAAGTGAAGTGGAGAGTATATATACTTGGGGTGAGATTTTCAACATAAGCTCATAAGTTCTCCATATTTTTAACTAAGTCCCTCCATCCTTCTATGCTCGTCCCTTCATATTAATTCTAAGGACAAACCTTCTTCTAAGTTCAATAAATGAGGCAAAGAAAATCAACCTATAACTTAAGCATACACATAAAAGGCTATTGTACATACACCTTGATTATTCAATCACAAAGGTGTTTTTCATAATATGATTATTCAATTAAAGTGAACTCTTCATCATTTATTCTCTAAATGATGACAAGAGTCTTAAAAGATATTTTAGATGATGTATTTTACAAGTTGCACCCCTCAAATTGGGTAAATTGCACTTTACTCCAATCTAGGGTTTTCAAGCACAGGGATTGCTTCCACAGCTGCACCTTGGTGCCCAAGCTTGGGAAATCCCTCAAACTTCATCATAATGATTCTCATGATGTATCAACATTAGAGGAGCATCTCAAAATGTGCAATTTGCAAGTTAACCCTTCTATATGGGTAAATTGCACATAGGTCCATGTATAACAAAACAATGCTACAATTTTATATAAAAAGGAGCAAAATCTGAAATATATGTTTCTGAGAAACTTAGTTACATATTTAGGCAAAACATCTAAGGTTAACTCATAACCCAGGTCAGGGATGTTACAAATTATCCACCCCTTACAAGGATTTCGTCCCTGAAATCGATAAAACATACTAAGAGAAAAGGGCAGGATACTTCCTTCTCATCTCATCCTCTAGTTCCCAAGTGGCTTCTTCAACACCACGGTGATTCCAGAGGACTTTCACAAGACTTATATCTTTCTTCTTTAACTTTTTAACTCTATTATCAAGGATTGACACTGGTCCCTCCTCATAGGATATATCATCATTCAATTCTATCTCCATAGGTTGTAGAACTGACTCGGTGTCTGGGTGACATTTCTTCAGCATAGAAATGTGAAACACAGGATGTAACCTTTGTAACTCCGGTGGCAGCTCTAGTCTATATGCTACATTTCCAATCCGTTCAATGATTGGATAAGGCCCCATAAATCTAGGAACTAACTTCCCTTTCCTTCCAAAACGAAGGACCCCTTTCCAAGGCGAGACTTTGAGATACACTCTGTCTCCAACCTAGAATTCTAAGGGTCTACGACGTTTGTCAGCATAAGATTTCTGCCTATCCTGTGCAGTCTTAATCTATTGTTGTATTACCTTAATCTTCTCTGTGGTCTGCTGCACAAGATCAGGACCTAACAACTGATGCTCACCAGTCTCATACCAACACAAAGGCGATCTACATCGTCTACCATACAAGGCTTCATAAGGTGCCATATCAATACTATGTTGATAGCTATTGTTATAGGCAAACTCTATCAAGCTTATGTGTAGATCCCAACTTCCGGTAAACTGGAGAACACATGCTCTCAACAGGTCTTCTAAGGTCTGTATGGTCCTTTCCATTTGTCCATCAGTCTGTGGATGAAAGGCCGTACTAAACCTTAGCTTGGTGCCTAAGGCTCTGTGTAACTGTTCCCAAAAACAACTTGTAAACTGAGGACCTCAGTCAGAAACTATCGTGACAGGAACCCCGTGCAAACGCACTATCTCTTGAACATATAATTCTGATAACCTTTCAGCAGAATAGGTTGTTTTGACAGGTAAGAAGTGCGCTGTCTTTGTCAACCTATCAACAACTACCCAAATGGAATCATGTCCTTTGCTTGTCCTGGGTAGGCCAACAACAAAGTCCATGGTCACATGGTCCCACTTCCATTGTGGTATGGGTAAAGGTTGCATTGTTCCTGCATGTTTCTGGTGTTCAACTTTAACTTGCTGACACACAGGACACCTCAGAACAAATTCTACAACATCCTTCTTCATTCCAGGCCACCAATATAGTTCCTTTAAATTACGATACATCTTGGTGCTCCCTGGATGCATAGCATACATCGAAGAATGAGCTTCTTCCATGACTAACTTCCTTAAGTTATCCACATCTGGCACTATCATCCTCTCATGATAACAAGCTACATGATCATCCGAGTCATGGAAACTATCTTGCTTCTCATTTCCATACTCTGATCTGATCTGCTGAACTGCAACATCATCTTGCTGTGCTTCCTTAATCTGCTCTCTTAGGGTAGGTTTAATACGCATCTCAGCCAACAACCCGGCTAACAATGACACCTTCAAATGTACATTGTCTTGCCTTAAAGAGATAAACATATCTCTCTTAGAGCACACTAAAGAGTTTAGTTGTGCTCTATCCATGGTTGATGTTGCTGATTTCCTACTCAAGGCATCGGCAACAACATTGGCCTTGCCCGGATGGTAATCAATTGTACAATCATAGTCCTTGATTAACTCCATCCAGCGACGTTGCCTCATGTTAAGCTCATGCTGAGAGAAGATATACTTAAGGTTCTTGTGGTCTGTGAAAATCTGGAATGTCTCTCCGTAGAGATAATGCCTCCAGATCTTCAAGGCATGAATCACAGCAGCTAACTCCAGATCGTGTGTCGGATAATTCTCCTCGTGTTTCTCAAGCTGTCGAGAAGCAAAAGAAATCACTTGTTTATCCTGCATCAACACACATCCAAGTCCATTCTTGGAAGCATCACAGAAAACTACATATCCTTTTCCTTGTTCAGGTAGTACAAGCACAGGTGCACTTGTCAGCCTCTCCTTCAACAACTGGAAAGATTGTTGACACTTATCACTCCAAGAAAAAGGAACATCTTTCCGGGTCAACTTGGTCAAAGGTAAGGCTATAGAACTAAAGTTCTTAATGAATCTTCAATAATAGCCAGCTAACCCCAAGAAACTTCGAATCTCTGTCGGTGTCTTCGGTTGTTCCCACTGTAGAACAGATTCTACCTTTGTAGGGTCAACACGAATTCCCGAGGTAGATATCACATGTCCTAGAAAAGATACCTCTGGCAGCCAGAACTCACACTTGCTAAACTTAGCAAACAGCTTGTGTTCTCTGAGCAAGGTCAAAGCTTGGCGAAGGTGTTGCTCATGCTGCTGAGCATCCTTACTATAGATCAGAATGTCATCTATGAAGACGACAACACATTGATCAAGGAAAGGTCGGAAAACTCTATTCATGAGTTCCATAAATGCAGCTGGTGCATTGGTTAGTCCAAACGACATAACCGTGAACTCATAGTGACCATACCTTGTCCTAAAGGCAGACTTGGATATGTCACTATCCTTAATACGAAGTTGATGATATCCAGACCTCAAGTCTATTAGATAAGGAAGGAGTACTAAAGATAGACTCGACATCCTAAGTCCTATGCCTCTGTAGACTCAACTGACCTAGAGCTCTGATACCACTAATTGTGGGCTCTGATCTCCTAACCACGATATAAACTTAGCGGAAGCGAATCGATTAACAGCGGAAGACAAAAATCACGGGAAATTAAAACTTTTCGAGACAAGAGCTTGAATCCTTAAAAGCTTCTTTCATAACAAGAGATAGACTGTTTACATCTCATGATAATTACTTCTTGAGTAATTATATACACCAAGATACAAAATCTCAAGAACTCATAACAAAAGACTCCAAGACCTGAGAGTACAGAGGACACATAGGACTGACTCTAACTACACCACATGGCAGGCTAAATCTCCACCTGAGATTTACTACTACTCCTGGTGTTGCTGCTGCTGGGACTGGTCACCTGTAGACCTGTTCCTCCGTCCTCGACGTCCATCTAAAAAGTTGAAGTCTACGGGGTGAGACAATTGTACATAATTGTCCCAGCGAGAGTTATAACTCTCCGCCAGAAGCTTTAATATAACATCAAAGAATAACTTAAGCAGTAAAAGCTTACAAAGTATTCAATAGCAGATATAGTTGTATACAAGAGCTCAACATATATCAAGCATGAAGAACATATGCACTATACAGTGTAACATCAATCAATTAGCTCATAGTTACCTTTAATAGGTATACTACGCTGTAGATTATGTTTTTCAAACATTCTTATTATTATGCCCTGTGGAGATGAGGTTTACCACTCATACCCCAACCAATCACTGTTAAGTGCCTTAGTATCATACTAGGTCATCGAAAGAGCCGGATTCTCATGACCTTCACCTTCCTCAGTCAGTAAGAGGATCACTTGTAGGACATCTTGTGTCTCTACTAATATAGCTCACCAGGGTAATCTGGTCCTTCCCTATTTTAGAGTTACAGTGGCGTTCTGTACTCTCTTCGTCATCAGGAGATTTCGTGTTTATCTTCACTGATACGGATATCTATGTTTTCCTCATCATCAAGAGGTTTCATGTTTACCATCCACTGATACGGTATGAGTTTTGTAGTGAAGGATTGACGGATTATACATCTACATCAAATTCCTACACTAGGATGTAAGGTTCTACACATCCATATACCCCACATACTCAACAGTACGTGATCTAGGAGTTCCCTTGGGAAAACATGTTTCACCATCATTTGATCTCTGACAATGATGGATCTATGATCAGGGCTTCTACATTACACTTGATTAGTTAGGTACATTCAGTATTCTTTTAACATCATACATTATTCTTCAAACAATAACAGTAGCACAATAGCTATGAAAGTAGAATACTAAATGTAACAAACCTAACTCACATCAATCATCATTTCTCAGTATACTCATCACAAGTCATCTTTAAAGCATGACCTTGATGGTATTCATGGCTCTTTCAGCCCATTAGAACATAGGATGCCACTGACAAGGCATCAAGATATTTTACTATTCATAAAGCTAATCAACATGCTTTCAATGAATATAATATCATCATCCATACCTGGATATGATCACCTTCATATCAGAACCTGCATGGTTAATTCAACTGAAAAAGGTAATTCAAAACAAGAATATACTTTTCACTCTTATCATAAGAGCTAAGTTCTTTGATTCTTATCAAATAGAGTTTAATACTCATATAACATGTCATCACCTTTGAATTAGGGTTTACTATTCACATCACATGTCATTACCCTTGAATTAGGGTTTACTATTCACATCACATGTCATTACCCTTGAATTAGGGTTTACTATTCACATCACATGTCATTATCCTTGAATTAGGGTTTACTATTCACATCACATGTCATTACCCTTGAATTAGGGTTTACTATTCACATGGTGAATTGAACTCATAACATCATCATGTATGAGGAACATCATCATCGACGCTCCCAAATTAACTTAAGATTCATCATATATCATAATTAGGGTTTCCATGATCTCACATAGGTGGATCATACCCTAATCATGCACATTCATGTGTATTGAAGGTTCTTTACTTGAGTTTCCACCCTAAAAGGGTACTTTCTCTCTCTTAAGGTACTTTCTCTCTCTTAAGATACTTTCTCTCTCCTCATACTAGTAGATGGTGATAACACCACTCTAGATCAAGTTGGGTTAAGTCCTCATGGGCTAACATAAGCCAAAACATCACTATCATGTGATTAGGGTTTGATTTGAACAAGGTATTACTCAATTGAACCCTTCAAGGGTATTTTGGTAATTCACCCCATTGATCACCATCATGGTTCAATTCATTAGTCACTTAATCCCTTAATATCCTAGGTTATCATTAGGGTTTAGATTAGAGCATCATTGAACCATTTACACCTTCAATTGATTAAGTGAAATCAACCTTTGAAAACCTCAAACGGTTTCAACCTTCAACCTCCAAACGGTTTAAGACCGTTTGGATGAGTTGACCGTTTGCTAGGGTTGACTCCAAGACCGTGTGACCTTCAAGGTCATTTGCCCAAACCGTGTGAGGGTGTAGACCGTTTAACAAGTTTGACTTCAAGACCGAGAGGGCTTACACGGTTTGAGACCGTTTGATGTCTCTCGATCTTGAGATCGTTTGAGTCCAAACGGTCTTGAGACCGTTTGGCCCCAAACGGTCTTGAGACCGTGAGGCCTCACACGGTCTAAAATGGTCTTGAGACCATTTGACCTCAAACGGTCTTGATACCGTTTGACCTCAAACGGTCTTGAGACCGTTTGGTCCACTTGGTCTCAAACCGTTTGGACCTCCAACATGGTTCAATGATTTCAATCGTTTATGATTATCAATGTTGAAGCCTCCAAATGGTCAAAGCCATGGTAACCACTTATAGATTGAGTTAATTAGGGTTATGTTTAACCAATTGGTCACTCAATTGACCCTCAACTGTTATCCAATTTAGGGTTGAAGTTGATTCAATTAAGGTCCATCAACGTTCAACCATCAACACTCAACTATGTGAATCAACACAAGGTTGAACCCTTCAATTGAGCTCCAATTGGGCCCAAACTTGGCCCAAACGGTCTTGAGATCGTGTGGATGAACTCCACACGGTCTTGAGACCATTTTCCCAAGATTTCATCAAAATCTAATCTGATTTGATAGAGGTTGAACCTTGATTGAGTCTCAATTCAGTATTTTTGATTAATTCAAAAACCCATTACAATTGGGCCCTCAATTGATCAAATTACCTTAACCCTTGACCTCCAAACGGTCTTGGGTTGGCACCACACGGTCTTGAGACCGTTTGGATGAGTTCCAAACGGTCTTGAGACCGTTTTCCCATCCAACTTTTGTTTTCTAGTGTAAATTCTTCAAGGTTGGATCTATTGAGTTGATTATCATATCAATACTTAATTGCAATGTAATTTGGTATCTTTGTACTTTCAATTGGTCAACTATACTTGACCCCAGACCTCCACACGGTCTTGGGTGATTCCCCACACGGTCTTGAGACCGTTTGGTTGATCCCCAAACGGTCTTGAGACCGTTTGGGTCAATCAACCCAAAAACGCTAAGTTATTCATTGAGATTTCAGTACTTATTTCAATTAGGGTTTACCCTAATAATCATCCTTCAACTCCTAGCTCGTTTGGAATTAGTCCATCAAATTTGGTGAGTTGTTAATCAACATTATTTTGAACAGTAATCTCATACGGTCAATGCTTGGTCAACGTTCTTACACGGTCTTGAGACCGTTTTCCCAAAAAGGGGCGATTTCAACAGATTGGAAATCAGGAGTAAATTCAATTAAAGTTATTGATTAAAAAGGTCATATCTCACGATTCCTTTGGAATTATTATCTCAAATTTTTTTGGTGATTAACCTACATACCTATGAACAGAAATCTTATACGGTCCACGCTCGGTCAACGCGGATAAACGGTCTTGAAGACCGTTTTCCCTTACACGATCTTGAGACCGTTTGCTCACCAAACGGTTTTGCAAACCGTGTGAGCACTTGGAGGAGACCGTTTGGTAAAGTGAAAAGTAGTGGATTAACTTTGGAAATAACGTCTTCATCTCCTATCTCAGGAACAGCAAGGATTTCTCACAGATTTGCTTGCAAAGCAGCAAAGGAAGGTAGAGAAGAAGAAGAACTATCGTCTAAAAGCATAAACAAGATGTATATAACAAAGCATGGGTTTAGAGTTATAAAACCCGCCTAAAGCTTGCTCCTTGAGCTCCAAGCTTTTGAGCTCCAAGATTTTAATGGCGTCCTTGAGCTTCCACAGGTCGGCCAAGGTGAAACCTCCAGGGAAAGTTGAGAAGAGATGGCTAGAAAGGTAGAGCTATGTGAGCTAGCCATCAATTTGACCTTGAATCCGAGTTCTAACCATGAACTTAAGCAAAAGGGAGGATTCAAACCTACCTTTCCCTCATTGGTCATCCTCATGAGCTCCACAGCTTCTCTTTAGTCGGTTTGGGTGAATAGAACAGTGAAAGGAACGAAGGGAGGGTTTCCTTGCTAAGTGAAGTGGAGAGTATATATACTTGGGGTGAGATTTTCAACATAAGCTCATAAGTTCTCCATATTTTTAACTAAGTCCCTCCATCCTTCTATGCTCGTCCCTTCATATTAATTCTAAGGACAAACCTTCTTCTAAGGTCAAGAAATGAGGCAAAGAAAATCAACCTATAACTTAAGCATACACATAAAAGGCTATTGTACATACACCTTGATTATTCAATCACAAAGGTGTTTTTCATAATATGATTATTCAATTAAAGTGACATCTTCATCATTTCTTCTCTAAATGATGACAAGAGTCTTAAAAGATATTTTAGATGATGTATTTTACAAGTTGCACCCCTCAAATTGGGTAAATTGCACTTTACTCCAATCTAGGGTTTTCAAGCACAGGGATTGCTTCCACAGCTGCACCTTGGTGCCCAAGCTTGGGAAATCCCTCAAACTTCATCATAATGATTCTCATGATGTCTCAACATCAGAGGAACATCTCAACATGTGCAATTTGCAAGTTAACCCTTCTATCTGGGTAAATTGCACATAGGTCCCTGTATAACAAAACAATGCTACAATTTTATATAAAAAGGAACAAAATCTAAAATATATGTTTCTGAGAAACTTAGTTACATATTTAGGCAAAACATCTAAGGTTAACTCATAACCCAGGTCATGGATGTTACACAATCAAATTAGGGTCTGGAATCAATAACCCTTCAACATATTTCAATGTGGGTTTAATTGATTTGAACCTATTGAACCATCATTCAATTGGGACATGAACTGACCCCAAACGGTCTTAAGGTCGTTTGGATGACCTCCAAACGGTCTTGAGACTGTTTTCCCATCATATCATCAAAATCCAAGTCAACTAATTAAGGTTTGGATCATTGGATTGATCACCAAAACAACAATTGATTACATTCCAACTTAGTATCATTGGATCATCAATTGCTTAACCATACTCACCCCTAGACCTCCAAACAGTCTTGGGTGACCTCCAAACGGTCTTGAGACCATTTGGCTCAACCAAACCTTGGATTCTAGTGAAAAGTCATTAGGGTTTGAGCTATTGAGTTGATCATCAAATCAACATTGCATTGTATATCAACTTGGTACCTTTAGACCTTTAAACACCTAACCATACTCAACCCTAGACCTCCAAACGGTCTTGGGTGACCACCAAACGGTCTTGAGACCGTTTGGATGAGCTCCAAACGGTCTTGAGACCGTTTGGCCTATCCATCCTTTGGATTCTAGTGAGAAATCATCAAGGATTGGTCTATCGAGTTGATCAACAATTCAGCACTTAATTGCAATATGATTGGTACCTTTGGACCTTCAATTGATCAACTATACTTGACCCCAGACCTCCAAACGGTCTTGGGGTGACCCCCAAACGGTCTTGAGACCGTTTGGGTTATCCCCAAACGGTCGTGAGACCATTTGGGCTAATCAACCCAAAATCTCAAATTAACTTGTTGGAATTTCAGCACTAATTTCAATTAGGGTTTTCCCAATTGATTAGCCTTCAACTCATGATTCCTTGATAATTAACCCCTAAAATTTGGTGAGTTATTAACCAACATAATTAGGAACAGGAATCCCAAACGTTCAATGCTTGGTCAACGCCCTCAAACGGTCTTGAGACCGTTTGCCCAAAATGTTCAAGTTAATCAGATTGGAAAATCAGCACTTAATCCAATTAGGTTTTCCTAATTGTTTAGCCTTTAAGTCATGATTCCTTGGGAGTTAACCTATAAAATTTTGTGGGTTATTATACCACATCATTAGGAACAGTAATCTCAAACGGTCCACGCTTGGTCAACGCACTCAAACGGTCTTGAGACCGTTTGTCCAAAAAGTTCAATTAAAACAGATTGATAATCAGCACTTAATCCAATTAGGTTTCCCTAATTGATTAGCCTTCAACTCACGATTCCTTGGGAGTTAATCCCTCAAATTTGGTGGTTCATTATACTACATAATTATGAACAGAAATACCAAACGGTCAAAGCTTGTTCAACGCCCTCAAACGGTCTTGGAGACCGTTTTCTCCAACCAACCTTGTGAAACCGTTTGCCCCAAACCGTTTGGCCAAAGGGGGGAAAACAAGACCATTTGATAAAGTAACATTGGTAATCACGCCCATCTTCTTCTACCTCCGGATCAAGGTCTGTTCTTCGTGGTTTTAGTTGCAAGAAAGCAAGGAAGAGTGGAAAAGAAGAAGAACTAAGTACTAATTGCAAGAACAAAGATATGCATAAGAAAGCAAAAGGTTTAGAGTTATAAAACCCACCTTAATGTCGTTCCTTGAGCTCCAAGCTTCCAAGCTTCAAGCCTTTAATGGTGTCTTGATCTCCACAGGTCGGCCAAGGGTGTTTCTCCAAGGAAAGGTAGGGAAAAGATGGCTAGAAAGAGGAAACAAGTAAGGAAGACCATAAAACCAACCTTGCACCATGAATTCCTCCATGAATCCGAGCAAGAAGATGACCAAAGCTTACCTAGAACTCCTTATCCATCCTCCTCTGCTCCAAAGCTCTGTCCTAAGTCGGTCTAAGCAAGGGGATAAGAAGGGAAGTGAAGGAAACGATCCTTGCTAAGTGGGAAAAGGTGTATATATACTTTGGGTGAATTTCCAACATAAGGACAACTTGTTTCTCCATTTCTCATCTAGGTCCTTCCCTTCTTCTAAGACACGTTTCCCCCTTACATACTTAAGAAAAACTCATCTTAAACCCAAGGTCTAAAGGTGAAGAAAGACAACTTTTTACTAAGTTGCACATATAAAAGGGTTATTAGGCTTATAACTTGGTTATTTAGTTACAAGGGTTATCCTTCTTATTTGTTTATTCAAATGAAGCGCCCCCTTTATAATTTTTACTCTAATTGATGCCAAGAGTCATAAAAGATATTCTAGAAGGTATATTTTACATGTTGCTCCCCATATTTTGGGTAAATTGCACTTTATACCAAAACTAGGGTTTAAAGCACAAGGATGGCTCCACAAGCTACCTTTTGGTACCCAAGCTTGGAGAATCCATAATACTTCATCAAATTCATTCTTATGATGTATTATCATCAGAGGAACATCTAAACATGTGCAGTTTGCAAGTTAACCCCTTTAATTGGGTAATTTTCACATAAGTCCACTTTTAACAAAACAATATTACAATATTGTTTAAAAGGATAGAAAGGGAAATATATATTGCTCAGGAGCTTTAATTACATTATCAACAGATAACCACAAGCATTTAATCACATGATTAAGAAAAACACCTGGGGTTAGTTCATAACCCAGGTCAGGGATGTTACATGATGGTTTAAGTTTTTTGATAGTTTGAGTCTTATTTTAGGGTATGCGTGTAAATTACCCATGTTTGAGGTTTTTTTTATAATTTGCACATAGAATATTTTTTCTCTCTTCCTTTCTCTTTCTTAGATATGGTTAATCAAGCCTTTTACCCTTTCATCAATTGAAGAATCAACGAAAGTCTTTTACTTTTCCATCAGTAAAGGATTGATGGAAGCACACCTTATTTCTTGTTGGTTGAAAACCAAATAGGTTGTTATGCCTCTCCGTCGATAGAAAATTGATGAAGACATATTGTATCATGACCTTCTCTATTTTCCTTAGTTGACTTCTGACGGAGCAGTTGGTTGATTGGGAAACACGTTTTCATTGGTGGAGTATCGATTGAAATCATGTTCTAGGTACTGATGGGACGTTGATGTAGCCTACCAATGAAGATCCTAGTAGATGTCTATCGATGATTTTCCTAAGAGCTTGTACCAATGAAAACTTACAATGGGATCTCTTCTTATGCCTACTGATGGTTTGATGAGGCGGCTTACCAATGGAGGTTTTGACACCACAAACCATTGGAAAGCTAGGGCTGTCTACCAATGAGATGACTAACCTTTGAAGCAATGAATTTGTTGACCAATTGCATTACAACTTTGATCACATATTCTCTCTCCTCTAGATCTATAAATACCCCTCCTTGTCCTTCCTTTGTTGTCTCACTTGCACGAGATGATGTTAATGCCTTGTGGTTAACCATAATATAATGTAGTAGTGAGTTAAATAGGAAAAATGCCCTTCCTATAATTTTCTACTATCAAAATGGCATTAAGTATAAGTATAAGAACTTTGGATTATCCTTTTTCCACTATGAATATCAATATGAACCAACTATACAAGACACTTTTATTGGATTGGTAAAACCTTAGAGTAAGTTGTCTTTTTATTACAAGTTTATTGCCAAAATGTTCTGTATTACATTTTTAAATAGATTTGTTTGACCATACACTTTTTTATAGATTTTCATATACAAAAGGATTACATGTTTATTGTTATTAGGAACATGATTTATTTCTATGTAAGTTGTAAACTTTTGTCTCATTACATTCATGGTTTTTATTGTATAAGCTAATCAATTTTTGAAATTTTAACTCTACTACAAACTTCGTGATCATCCTTTGCATCTTTTTTGTATCCTTGATTGGCAAGGGATAGAGTTACACACAATGGAGGTATACTACATGTATTACATGACTTTTGTTTAAAATGTGGTAAAATTTTTTGAAATGACCATAAAATATTGTTATTGTCCTCTACTTATGAAACCACTAATACTCTCCACTACTTATGGATTATAGTTGCTTTAGTATAATATAAAACTCCTCATCATAAGTATAGTAATAATTATACATAGACTGACACATGTGATTATACCACAATGTAACATTTATGTATTCCAATTTCATAATTACTTCTTCTTGTTGTGTTCGATATATTGACTACATGACTTGCCTTGCAATATATTTATAAAACAAGATAGGTGATAATAGAACAATATCTCTTCTCACTGGTCATTTTTAGTACACATCAGATTAAGTTTTGTTAAGCACTTTATTTCTTCATAATTTTACATTTAGTCATATTTATTAAAATAATTTTACTTAATTACCTTTTTAGAAACTAGAGTTATCTTACATAAATCTAAAAAGTATATAATATGGCATGTACACATACTAGGACTGGAATTAAAAGAGTTTTGTTAAAAAAAATCACAACTATGTATTATCTTATTTACATAGAAAGTAACCAACCAATCTAAGCATGTCATTTTTAAAACATTGAGCCTCCTTAACTCTCTCTCCTCTATTCTCACATTTGCACTACTTTTTGTTATTTTCTTCTAGCAAATTATTTAATAGAAACTAAATCGTCAACCAAATTCATTCTATCCTCCAATTCATGTTATGTTTTTTCATCAACCAATCTTATACACAACTATCATCAATTACACCCTACTCTATCACTTTTCTCAAAGTCATTTATTCCGTTATTGGTTGCTTATCTTATAACATTTTCTAACTCCCATTTTCTTAATTCTAATAATAAAATTGCTAAACGTGAAAAAAAGAGTAAGAGGAAAAGTGGAGAGTAATTGTCTCTCACCTCATGTTTTTATTCTTTTAGTTATCTTTTACAACAAAAATCAATAACAACATCAAATTACTCAAATTTTGTTATTCGATACGCTCTCTTCCCATCAATAATTGCTCTCTCTCCCAACCAATCATATGCATCACTACTCTAAATTATTTTCCAACTCTCTCAATCTTTCAAAGTCATTTATATTTTGACTGGCTCTTATTCTTCTTACATTTTATAACTACTCCTTTTTAATATGTTGTTACAATAAAGTTGACCAATTCACATAACAAGTGAAAGGAAAAAGTAGAGAGTCAATAAATTCTCTCTCATGTTGCATTTTAATTCTCCCTTGTTCATTTTTATCTAATATAATAATGTAAATAACCAATGAGAGGGGAAAGTGAAGAACTTTACACCCTCTATCTTCTTACATTTTTAGACTTTTTATTAATTTAAATATAAAATCAACTCAAGGGGATAACTGGAGGAGAACATGGAAAATTTGATAAATAAAATTTCATTCGTGTTATGTTCTCTCTTCCAATTGATTTTCTGTTCACTTTTCATGCTGATTTTGTTCATAACTACCGTCAATTGTTCCTTTTTACTCTCACTCTTTCAAACTCATTTATCTCCGCATTGAATCTTTCTCTTTTGACATTTTTACACTACTATGTTTTGTTATTTTTCAACAATAATAACAAATACTGCATATGAGTATTCATACGAAGTATGTAATGTGAATAAGCTGCATTTAATATCACAAGTAAAAGGCAAAATGATTCCCATTCACAGGTTTATATTTTTGGACTTAGTTGGTTTTTATATTTAATCATATCTGTTGAACTTGCGATATCTTTGTTTCATAGCTTTTGATTGTTGTGAGAGTATTTTTTGTTCAAAGATACTATGTAATAACTCTTAAAAGCCTTAAAATACATACAACACCTTAAGAGACGTCTTCGTCTCTATATCATTAAGTATAAAAGAGACATAGTAATGATAAATTATATAGATATTCAGGGTCACACATATATTTTATTTTACTAAAGGAATTCTTTATTTTCTTTTCCAGAAAATTTAAACAAACCGAGCTTTCATGTGCATATGCATGTGGGTTTACAACAGATCTAAAAAGTTACAATAGAAAAGGCTAAGTAGAGGAACTGAATATCAATTGCATACGAGGGAGCTGAGTTTCATGAGATATGAAAAATATGCTCAAAGTTGATTTGAACAAGGGCACTTTAGTATAAAGTAAACACTAATTCACAATAAAATAGTCGTTGTGATAAACGGTAAGCTAGAGGGAGAAAGCTCCAACTTCTCTCTAGATTTTTCTTTTGGGTCGTCGTCATCTCTGTTAGGCTTTTCCTTCCACTCCCGGTGAGCTCTCTTGCTTCTTGCTCGATCTCGACCGTGACAGAGACATTCATCTACTCTCCTCTGGAGTTCACTTCTCCCAAACCAGGTTCCAATCGCTTCTCCCAAATCAGGCTCCAAAAATCATCCATTCTCAGGTAACTCCATCCCTTGAATATCCTTGCTTGTTGGTGGTACCAATTCCTTGTTTGGATCCAGTGCATGTCGAGCTTGCTCTTGCATATACTGATTTAGTAGCATCCTCGCCTCTGCCTTCTTGGTTCTTAGCTCCTCGGCTTTTCTGATCAAGTTTCATCACCCCCTACCTTCTCATCGCTTTAGGCGGAGAAACCCTGTTCCTGCTTTTGGCCTCATCAAAGCAGTTTGTAATAAATTCTGAGTTTATCTACATCATTTTTCATCTCACCTCGTGTATCCCAAATGGCCCTAGGTGCATGCAAAAAACATCTCATTGATTACTCCTTTCACCCCTTCCATTCTCTCTGCCGGCTACAACCCTGCCCCAGATTATCTCTGGCTGCCTGATCAAATCAGCATAACAGTTGGCCCAGAAACCAGAAATAAAGTACCACCAAACGACCCGATAACAACATGAGAACAAGAGGCGTTCTCACCCTCGCCTCAAGCATAAAAACACCGTGCATGAAAAAATCTGGCAAGATAACAACCTTCCGCCGCGCACTGAAGAAGCAAAAACCCTTGATGCCCAGCAACATCACAAAAGCTTCATCATCCCCAGTCAACATGAACTCCCATTTCCCCTACATCGAAATCCATCTCGCCGACCCATCTTTTTCAACGAGCATCCCTTTACCGTGAGCTTGGATCTATCACAAGTTCGGCGTCTCTCCTGGCACCAGTATGATCAATATCGGTCATTGTTCTTTCTAGGTTCAGATCACATGGTCTACCCCCTCTGAAACAACCTGGGGGAAAAAAGCCCCCTTCCTCCTCATTTCGGATGGCTGGAGGGACATGCACAAGGAACTGAACCTTCAACCTGAGTGGTCGATTTTCTTACAACTGATAGAAAATCGCACCTTCCGTGTCTGGGTTCGGAACTTCATCCACAACTCTCCTCCAGAACTTGCCTACCTCTACAAAAAACATGATCAAGACAGTTCCTCATCATCCAACTCGGCGGATCAACTCTTTGTCAGAGATGAATATCAACCCCCCATGGGAGCAAAATCCTGGCCTATCTCCATCTCTTCAGGTTCAGAGGATGATGAAGATGATGTCACATCGCCCTTGGAACAACAACCATGTTCTATCGCTGAAAGATACAAGCTTTTTTTCTAACCCATCTTTTAAGGATAAAAAATACAAGAAAAATCTGTCATCCTTATATAAAACCATTCTTCCTCAATCCTCCCTGATCGGGGATATCATCCCTAAGGACATTTCTCGCCTAAACTCTGCCTTTCCTGTCCTGGGCCATGCAAAATCATCCCTTGTCATAAACAATACCCTAGAAAAATCCCCCACCGCCCATATCTGGACTCCGGTCCCCCAAAAAAGAACTTTTCGAGCTCTGTTCTATTCTCTCTGCCACCGGAACAACCACTCAACTTCCACGCCGCTCATGCTTCGGTTGCGGTCATATAGGGCACATAAAAAGCTTCTGTATTGCCCGCCACCTCCCTAACTGGGGAAAAAACCAGCCAAACCGCCCCTCCTCCTTCATGCACTCTCGCTCGATCAAAATCTTGCCTTTTCACAAAAGTTCCGTTGTCCCAAAAAGGACTTTTTCTGATCCCTGGCACAACGCACATCCTACCCATCATCATTACCTTTCAAAAAAACCCTTTACATGTCTTGCAAATCTCCCACCTGGACATGCAGAAGATACCCCTCCTTGTCGCTCGATCACAAACACCTGGTCCCCTCCTATATCTAAACCCTTTCACTTGCCTAGAAACCTATCAACCGCAAAGCTCAACCTACAACGAAACAACCCTCCTTCAAAAACCCCTCCATCTAAAACTCTCTGTGATAACCATCCTTCTAACTCACCAAACATGAAGGTCCCCGACCACCTAGAATATGCTATTGCCCTAGACCTCCCTACAAACTCTATGCGTTTTCTCAAAGTCTTCTCTCTCAGAAGTATCCTAGTTTCTGTTGAAAACAACCTGGATAACAACCCTATAAATGTCTTAGACATCACCCACGCCTTAGCCCTTCTTCTTCCTGGTCACACTATCCTCAAACCAAAAATCTTCTCTCCCACCCAGCTCATCTATACCGTCCCAGAAGGAATGAAGATTAATCACCTTTTCAACCAAGTGCTCACTAGTCCTTGTGGTTCGAGCTTTATCATGGCTAGACTATCAAAATGGTCTAATGATTATGGTTCTTTCCATGCCCCAGCTGGAGGTTCTGACTGGGTTGTCATTTCAAATCTTCCTCCTCATCTTTGGGAGATAGAGATCTTTCGAGACATTGCTCACTCTATTGGGGCCACTCTTCAATACATCAGCCCTGAAACCCTTCACCCAACTCAATACATCAAAGCTTACTGCCTCTTTTCTGTCAAAGCTGCCATCTCTCTTCCGCCATCCATCAACATTAGAATTAGTGAGTCCATCTTTCATCTAAAACTCACAGATGAACATCCTACCATAAACAACACTGCCTTTTCAGACCTTACTTCTCATCCACCATCTTGTTTTAGCCCAAATAAAGATATAATACCTACCTTGCATTCCAGGGCTTCTTTTGATAGTAACCATGTTTGGATACGGAAAACCTCAAACCACTCTAAAAACTCCTATCTCCTTCCAAACAAAAAAAGAACCAGATCTCCTGAACCCTCTATCCCCGTTAACAATTTCAAACCTAGAAGCAATTCTTTTCCTTCTCCTTCCTCTATGAAGGAAAGTTGTCCATCACCAAACAAAAATCATCAAACAACCATGTATCAAGACTCATCTCAGCACAAGAAGGATAATTCTTTGTAGAATTCGGAGCAGGAGAGCCCTCAGCAGAAGCTCAACTCCAGCTACCTACAAAAGATCTTACAGCCAAACCAAATTGACTCCAAAGGTTCCAGCATCATCAACAGATCAAAGAAAGGTAACCCTCCTCCCTCTCCCTGCTCTTTCAGTAAAGCTTCCACTGCAACTACTTTATCAACCTCTCCTTCTTATAAAAAAATATAAAAAAATAAAGATTTTGATACTATAGAAGATTTAGCTTCTTGGTCAAACATAAAAAGTTTCACATCTTTTGCAAATAAGATAGGTTTTCATCTTGAAGATGATGATGATGCACAAAATGTTCTAAACAACCTTGAAACTTTTATGGGATGGACTAAGAAAAGGTGTTATCCTGTTAGCACATAATTCTGTGTTTATCTGATTAGCCTTTTGCTCTTTTCTTTTCCCTTCATTATGAAAATTTCATCTTGGAATATTTGTGAAGCTGCAAATCTTCAAAGAAGGAAAAAAATACGCTCTCACATTTATAAAAACAAAATCGACCTCATTACCATCCAGGAAACAAAATCTTTTCTTACCCCTTTTGCCCTCAAAACTATTGGAGGTAATAGAATCACAAACTGGATTCAACTACCTCCCAAGGGTTTCAAAGGAGGTATCATTGTTGGTTTTAACAACCAGACTCTAATCTTGCAAAACTCTTCCATCCTCAACTTCTCCATAACCATTGATTTCAAAAACCTCTCTGATGGTTTTCTCTGGTCTTTCTCTGATATATATGGGGAACCAGGATATAACAAATCCCTCTTTCTTGAGGAACTAAACCACCTCATTACAAATTATCACTTGTCTCCCTGGGTTTTGAGTGGTGATTTTAATCTTATCACCCAGATCTCAGATAGGCACAATTCAAATCCCTCCACTTTATCGATGACAGTGACTGATAAAAAATTCTGTCAGATGCTTACAAACCACTCTCTGATCGACATTATACCCTCAAATGCCTTATATACATGGTCTAGAAACCAGTCCTTTGCTAGGCTGGATCATTTCATTTGTACAAACCTTTGGGAAGATAAACACCCTCTCTCATCTGTTCATATCTCCCATAGAACCATTTCAGACCACTTCCCTCTAATCCTTGAAACTGCTTCATGCTCTTGGGGCTCTCGACCCTTTAAATTTGAAAACAGCTGGCTCTCCATAGAAAACTTCTCCAGATCCTGCCTTGAAGCTTGGTCTCTTGCCAACCCACAAACTACTAACATTGGTCTTCATATCCTAAACAACACAAAAAATATCAAAACTCACATAAAATAATGGAAACTACAAAACCCTACGACCTTATTTGAACTCCAAAAAAATCTTGAAGACCAGTTTCTCTTTGTTGACAAGGACCCATCTGCTGACCCTGCTCTTATCCTTTCAATAAAAACAGAGCTTGAACACATAAACAACTGTATTGACACAAGATGGAGACAAAGGGGAAAAAATCTCTTGGGCTAAAGAAGGGGATAAAAATACAAAATTTTTTTAAAAATTTGTAACCAAAACTTTAGAAATAATGCCATAACCCATCTAATGATAAATGGCAAACTCACATCTCATAAACAATCCATTATAACACACATAAAAAACCATTTCAAAAATATCTTCAATAATAACCACAATCCTATTTGTCTCAATAACTTACAATGGAACACTATTTGTCAAAAGCACATAAAAAATCCTCAGGATCTCATCAAACCCTTCACCCTTGAAGAATTACAATTTGCTATCTCTGACCTTGGTAAAAATAAATCCCCCAGACCTGATGGACTTAATGTGGAATTCTACTTGGCTAACTGGAACCACTATAAAAAAGATTTCCTCGCCTTTTTATCTGCCTTCTAAGCCAGTACAAACCCACAAAATATCATCAAATACATAAATAAAACTTTCATCACCCTGATAAAAAAAATAGTCAGTCTGAAACCATTTCTCACTTCCGTCCTATCAGCCTCATAAATACCTCATACAAAATCATTGCAAAAACATTAGCTAACAGGATCAAACCTCTCTTGGAAGACATCATCCCTCTTAACCAATCTGCCTTCCTAAAAAACAGAAGCATTCAAGATGCCTTCTTAATGGTTAATGAAACAATTCACCTTTGCCACAAAAATAAATCCCCTCTTCTAGCCATCAAACTTGACTTTGAAAAAGCCTTTGACTTTGTAAACTGGCAATGTCTTTTAAAAACTCTTAAGGGCTTCGGTTTTCCTGACAGATTGATTTCTTGGATCCATGCTTGTATTTCAACAAATCACTTCTCCACTATCATCAATGGTGTTCCCTTTGGTTATTTCCATAACTCTAATGGACTTAGACAAGGGGACCCTCTCTCTCCTTACCTCTTCATCATCCTTACTACTATCCTCTCTCGCATGATTCAGATGGGCAAATAAAATGGCCTTATCTCCTCTCCCGATGTCTGCAAAGAAAATATCATTCAATTTGCAGATGATACCATCATCTTCTCCTCCCCAGAAGAATCCTCCGTTCAAAATATTTTTAGAATCATCGGCATCTTTTCATACATCTCTGGGCTTAAAATAAATATAGAAAAATCTTCCTTCTTTGGGGTAAACATAAATCAATCTTCTCTGGAGCACCTTAAAGACTTCCTAAAATGCAAGTCTGAAGAATTCCCTATCAAATATCTGGGTCTTCCCATCACCCCATACAACATCACAAATGCTATTTGGACTCCCATAATATCAAAAATAAACTCCAAACTCACAAACTGGGCAAATCACTTCCTTAACCTCTCGGGTAGGCTCACCCTTTTAAATAGTGTCATTACACCAATAACTACCCACTACTTGAGCTGCATTCCCTTACCCTCAAAAACAAAATCCATTCTTGATAAAATTCGGAGAAATTTTCTTTGGAACAACTTCCAAAAACTTGAAAAACCAGGGAAACATTACCATCTAGTAAATTGGAAAACCATTTCAGCTCCTCATGAACAAGGAGGTTGGGGCATCATCAACATTGAAACACACTCTCTCTGCCTTGTTGCCAAAATCATTGATAGTCTGATTCAAAACAAAAAGAAAATCTGGACCAATCTCATCAAACACAAATATTATCAAATCTCTCCACCATGGCACCAAATCCATCTGAAAACAACCTCCCCGCTTTGGAAATTCATCAATAAAAACATCCACACGATTACACAAATCACAAACACTCCACCTCATTCACACAAAAATATCTCCTTTTGGTTTGATCCATGGTATGAAAACAACTCTGTCTTCAATCTCAGACCATCCTGGATTATTCCGAATAATCTCCTCAACATAAGGATTGATAAAGCTCTCTCGCTAATCACCAGTAATAGATCAAATTCCCTTAAAAGATGTATTCTATCCCATGTTAGTCAAAATGATTTCAGGAATCTAACTCTCTCCCTGGAAAACAACACCTCAAATACCATCACTTGGAAATGGGGAAAAAATATTCGGTTAAACTTGCTTACAACTTCCTCTCCTACAGAGGTATCTCCCCTTCATCATCAAACATTTGGAAACAGAAATGGCCACAAAAATACAAAACTTTCCTTTGGCTTCTGTTACACAACAAACTTCTTTCAGGTGAAAACATCACAAAAAAGGGTTTCATATGCCCATTTAGATGTGTTCTTTGTGAAAAAAATATTGACTCGGTCGACCACATCTTCTTTAAGTGTACTTTTTCCCAAAATATCCTTTCACACTACATGAGAAATTGCCTTCCTGATCTCCAGGAAGCCACTTTCCCCATCCAAACAACACCATTAAGACTTTACAAGAAATTCAAAAGCAGTGATCTATTCACCACAATCTGCTGGAATCTTTGGAAAGAAAGAAACAATAGAATTTTCAGGAACAAGAAAAATTTGGCCAAAAATATTATAACTCAAATAGATTCCGATCTTCACATCCTTACAAATTGCAGGTAATCTAGCTGATGGGAGGCAGGAAGACTCTGAGGAAGGAGATTCAGAAGCCGCTTTTCTTTGTGATCTCAAAGCAATGGTTGACGACGAAACTGGTGTTAGTTTGGTGCAGCAACAACTGTGATTCCTCTTTCAGGCTTAGGTCAATATAATCAACTAGGGCGCTTCAATTTTTAAAACACCATGGGGCTTGTTATGGGGTGCCTCCCCCCTCTTTATCAAAACACTACTTTCATCAGCTTATGTTTTCCTTTTAGTTTTTATTTCTGTTGCTTTACCAAACATTCTGTTAGTGTTTTCACATAAGCAAGTTTCACTTGCTTGATGTGCTTTCAATATATGACTTTACCTTTCTTCAAAACAAAAAAAAAAAAGTAAACACTAATTCCACTCCAACAATCAACGAAATTGATATTATGTCTTACATAGGCATACGTGCACAGTTCGTGACTATACTAATTATGTATAAATATATACGTTTGCATTTGGAAGACGGGTCTAGAATCCCGGTTGCCCCCTTGTAGATGCGCCCATATTACTACTTAGCAAGAAAAACAAATCAAGTAGGTACTTAATAGCTTAGCTCAGCGGTAAAACCTGCTACACGTCGTAGAGCAGGTTAGAGGTTCAAAACCCTGAATGGGGAGGGAGTAGAATAATATAAAAAATGTCAAAAAAAATCAAGTAGACACATTTTGGCTACGTCATAAGGAACAAAGTTGAGTTGTTATCGCTTTAATTCACAGCTTTTAGTTTCCTGGTTCTTCCTCTTGATTATTCGCACTGCCATGGTAACAGCACTTCATTCGTCTCAATTTCTAATATTCTCCTTCCTCTCCCATCTCTGATCAGGTCAAATCCCTCCCTCGCTTTCCACCTCGCCACTACACCGGCTGTTGTTTCCATTCCCCCATACGACAATTAAGCCGGGCCGGCGGCATGTGAGACGCTGACCGATGCAAACTAACAAACGTGTACTCCACGTGGGCCTTCGGGCGGTGACCCCGTCCGTGGACATGCGCCTCCGAATCCAATCCACGACACGTGCGTAACCCATTATCGTACCTAGTAAACACGGATTATTTCTAGGCGCGGTCACATACTCGGCCACCTACCCGACTGGGCTGGTGTAAAGTCCAATGTGGATCATTTTATTTATTTTTAAATAGGAAGGAAGTAGGAAGAAAGGAAATAGTTGTATTGCTCATAACTTTCAAGTTACAATGAATTTTTCAATGAAACAAAAAGTACTAGATTCGTAATAAAAATACTTTCCAACAAGACCAACATTGATATACTTTGAAAAAAAATATGAGAAAATATAATACACAAGTTTTGGGTATACTAGTCCATATTCTGGGTACATTATTGTAGCCACTTGTTAATTTCAACTCAGTTACTGAAGCATAAGTGCGGTACCTAGCAAATTACAAAATCAAGCATAATTGTATAACTGGTCTAGAAGCATAAGCACAGTACCTACGGAACCCCATAGCAACATTTGTCATCTGGACAAAAAAAAATTATAAAATACAAACATAAATTGAGTACTCACTTGTTAATGATCTCAAAAGTACAATGCACATCAGATCAAGAATCACCAATAAAATGTAACCATAAGTATTGTACCCACTTGGTCATTTCAACTCAGTTATTGATGCATAAGTATAGTACCTAGAAAATTACAAAATCAAACATAATTATATAACTGGTCTAGAAGTATAAGCACAGTACCTACATAATCTAATAGCAACATTTGTCATCTGGACAAAAATTTTTTTATAAAATATAGACATAAGTTCAATACCCACTTTTTAATGGTCTCAACAGTACAGTGCACATCAGATCAAGAATCAACTATAAAATACATCCATAATTATGTACCCATTTGTTAATTTCAATTCATTTACTCAAGTATAAGTGCAGTACCTAGCAAATTACAAAATTAAGTTTAATTGTATAACTGGTCTAGAAGCATAAGCACAGTACCTACAGAATCCGATAGCAACATTTGTCATCTTGACAAAAAAATTTACAAAATGCAGACATAAATTGAGTACCCACTTGTTAATTATCTCAAAAGTACATTGCACATCAGATCAAGAATCAGCTATAAAATGCATCCATAAGTACGATATCTACTTGTTAATTTCAACTCATTTACTCAAGCATAAGTACAGTAGCTAACAAATTATAAAATCAAGCATAATTGTATAACTGTTCTAGAAGCATAAGTACGACACATCGGCTCAAGAGATCAGCTATAATATGCATCCATAAGTATGGTACCCATTTGTTTATTTCAAATCAGTTATTCAAGCATAAGTACAGTACCTAGTAAATTACAAAAGCAAACATAATTGTATAACTAGATTAGAAGTATAAGCACAGTACCTACGGAATCTCATAGCAACATCGGGTTGTTGATGACGTACTGTACCTCAAAACACAAGCATCATACCCCAAAACATAGGTATTATACCCTGAAAATGAATATCATATTTCTCTCACATTATTTTTTTTTTATCAGTAAGCGTGCTTCTCTTCCAATAAACCAAAAAAGTATGTACAAGTGGGGGTGAGATAGGAATATCTCACAAACAAGGATAAAGAACCCTATCTATACAGGTTCTTGCTATCACTTTCTATTCTATTCCACGCTGCATTGGCAGAAGTGGGAGTGCTTTCAAAAATAGTTTTGTTTCTATAGAACCATATGTAGTAGATAATAGAAATGGTCAGAGTCTTTTCTTTGTCTCCTTTAATCAGCAGAATATCTACATGGCATGCTGGGATGTGGGTCATGGTGGCACGACCCCACAGTTCTGCGCTGAACTTGCAAGCCCACAGGTGATGTGAGGCAGTCTCTTCTTGTTCTTGGCAGAGGCTACATCTAGATGCCATATGTATCCCTTTTCCTTTTAAAAACTCCTCTGTGACAAGCTTTCTTTTCATCACACGCCAGCAATGGAGTTTGTATCTCTGCGGAGCTTTTGATTTCCAAATCCAACGAGCCCAAGGGGGCTCGTCAGATTTGTTTCTGCATACGTCCCAAGATTTCTCTCACATTATTATTACTCCAAAATATATCAAATTGGTCTAGTTAGGGAGTATTTTTATAAGGAATCTAATACTTTTTATTTTGTAAAAAAAATCATTCAGAATTGAAAGTTATGAAGAAAACCATTTTCTCTCTCCTGTTTTTATTCACTTTTTAACTTTTAATTGGGCTTTTCTGTCACATCAGCTGCCCCCCCTTCCAACCACCGGGTGGGCGCGCGGGTGGGGGGAGCGGGGGTGTGTAGCGTAATTCTTCCTTTTGAGGCTCTTAACTAGAGTTACGCTACCCATAGCAACATTTCCACCCACCCACCCACCCGTTACTTTGGGAATTAAAAAATTAAAACATGTCGCAACTGCTTTTTCTGGTCCAGCAGTTCTCCATTAAATTAATTAGGCGTAGAAGTTGAAAAGTCATTCTCTCTCCAGATTTTAATTAATTCCAGCCTTTTCTAGCAACTCCTCTCTCCTCCAGGACATTCAACCCCACCAGCGCGCTAGTCCAGTACATTTGGCTACAACTTTTCTCCGTCGAGCCTTCTCTAACACCGACGTGCAGTACCAGAGCTTAGTCGTGTCGCTATGTTTTTAAATGTTCTGGCCTATCGCGCAGATTATGTATTTTAAATGAGTGTGTTTAATATTGTAGTTTTTTTGCATGTATTTTAGTACTACTATATTTGTAAATACTGCAAAATATTTTTTACTTTAAAAGAAAATCATCATCGTTTATATCAATACTATAGAGATACGTGTAAAATGTATTGTTAGTATTGTACGTCTCGTACTGTACATCTTGTACTGTACATGACGTACAATACTCATAATATAATTTATAAATATTTTAATAGAAATATTAGTAATGTATGTGTCGTACTGTACAACTTGTACTGTACTTGAAATTTGAGTTATCAATGATAATGATTATTTATGAGAAAAGTGTCAACAAATGTATGTGACGTGCGTTTACAATACGTGAGCTGGTGGGAATTGGAAACGAACATATATATATATATATATATATATATATATATATATATATATATATATATATATATATATATATATATATATATATATATATATATATATATATATATATATATATATATATATATATATATATATATATATATATATATATATATATATATATATATATATATATATATATATAGAGAGAGAGAGAGAGAGAGAGAGAGAGAGAGAGAGAGTCAGGCTAGAATACACTCGAGTGTACGGATCGCACGAATACACTCAAGTGTGTTTGCATATCAAGACTATTTTTTGCAAAATGTAAACCGTTGATTTTCACAGTCATACTATAACTAGGCTACATACAAATTTTGAGCCCATTTGGATGAGTGTAAGTCACTCATCCAAGGGCAACAAAATCGACGCACGAAACTATTTTGAAATGCATAATTTTTGCGATCTTCATAACATGAGCATACATATCCAAATGTGCTCAAATTTTGCGTATGAGTTGTTCACGAGATGTTTAAGAATATCAACAGATTAGATTTTCAAAAAAAATATTGCATCATCAAAAACTACTTGAGTGTATTCCGCTCCGAATACACTCGAGTGTATTCTAGCCTGACTATATATATATATATATATATATATATATATATATATATATATATATATATATATATATATATATATATATATATATTCGTAATATGTAGTGGAGTTAAGACACAACAGGTGCAGTTAGTTGGACAATGGAGCAATAACTATAATATATATATATATATATATATATATATATATATATATATATATATTATACTGGTGTTGCATGGGCAATAATGGCTGCATGCGGGTAGAATATCTCTGGTCATGTATTAAATTTTGCTTTTTCCTATGTTCCGGGTACGCCAGCGGGTGGGAGGGAGGGTGATTGTGGTTAGAATTTTCTCTTAACTAATCGCTGCATATTAAAGTTCCAAAATTCAAGGCATAATCAACAGCAATAATTTTCAACGCAATTAATTTTTACAGTGGACCCATTGATTTTTTCTTTGCACAGACGTGAAAAACCCGTCTTCGCTGTAATATGGATGCGTTATATGTCGTCTGTATATGTATGCTGCTTTCAGCGAGAAGTAAGAACGGCTCCAACGTCTTTGTAAGCTAACCTTCTTTCTTACAACACTTGCCTCTTCAACCCTAGACTAACCGATATCTACTGGATTTTACAGGTAGAACAACAGTAGAAATTTGCAGATCACAACTTGGAAAGAATAACAATATTCAAGTGTCATGTGAACACAAATCTTGTGGCTACAAAAGTAGGATAGAAACACATGCTAAGTTCGCCCCATTCATTGATGGCGCTTCAACAGCCGCCGCCAACAACTGGTTTTGTTGTTATTTTCACAACTTCCAATGAGGATGGGTAGTACTATCCTGTGCCAACCACATCAAACCAGAAAATAAAACGGTTAACACACCGTATAAAAAGAACCCACAACAGAAGCACAATACACAATTTCTGAGCACATGGCCCTTCTTCAACACCCGACTCCGCCAAACGGTGGATGACTCAACCTATAACCGACTCCCTAGATCATGGCCATACTTGGTCTATGACTTCAACCCAAGTTGGATCGCTGTCACAGTGTCACCACAGGAACTAGGCACAGGAACTCGGCACTTGAATGTTCTTTTTTAAGCGGTTCCATTCTACATGGGGATGGTCTACAGTCATCAAAGAACTAGGACTCATTTGTGAATGGATCCAGGAGCTCCGTCAAATAGAATATAGGATAAAAAATCAAAATAGCACAGTTTAACATAAATATATACACGAATAACATCAAATCAATCTTATTTTCAGAAATAGCCCACTTTGTTCGGAAAACGCCAACATCTTAACGTTTTCGTTACGCCAACGGTTATGACATTTTCATTGCGCCAGGTTCAAAAGCGCTGAAAAGTTGGGCGTTTTCACTTGAGACATAAGGTTTGACGATGCTTACGTTCTAAAAAGGGTACGCCTACTACCTGCGCACGGACAGAGACTCGTCCTTCGAGGGCGTGTTCCAAACAAGGTTCCATGCCAGGCGACGGAGGCTGATCAAAGACTCCAGGTTCAACCTCCAGAGGTATGGGGACGTTTGGCTGCATTCGACCCAAAGTGCGGTCCGGGTTCTCCCACTAGTGTATGCAACAGCTACTCGGCTTTAGCTGGATTTCAGATCTATTATCATTAAAAGCTCGATTGCATGCTCGTCTTCCAGCGATTTGTCGTAACGCTCATCTGAATCTGGGGATTTGATCAGATCCTGAGATCTTTTTTAATCACAGAATGGCAAAGCTAACGAATAAGTACCAATGAACAGCGATAGCAATGAAATTGAAAACGGCTCTGTTGACGATGATTAGCTTATAAGATTGATAAGTAGGACAAAAGAGCTTTATCAATAATACGCAAGCAACTAGTTTACAATTGCATCGACTGACTGAGAAGCCATCTCTGTTTATCTTCCTCACTCATTCTCTCTCTCTGTTACGCACTCACTACGGACCAACCTCTTTAATGGTGCTATTGATTCTACAAGAACCATCATCTAACACACCGTAACAAGCAGCTTCCGTTCCGCGCCGGAGGCAGGAGCAGCAACCCTAGGTGACGTGACTGGAAACAAGGGGAGCAGCCTAGGCGGCTCCACTCTGAGAGAAGACCTTGGTGACGGGTGGAGGTAGAATTCTTTCTCAGCGATGGCGCGATCCTCGGCAGAGGAGAGAGGCGTAGAGGACGCAGACGTCGGGGGACGGCTGAACGGGTCCGGGCTGAGCGGAGTGACGGGGCTAAGTGCCAACGAAGGGAAGTCGAGGATGCTAGGGGAGAGGATCTCGGGCTTGTACCACGGTGAGAAGCCCGTCGGTGTTGTCGTAGCGCTCTTTCTTGATAAGGTTGGGGAATTCGGCCCAACTAAACCTTTTGGAGCTTTCAATTTTGAAAACGCCAACTTTTCGGTCCTTTTGAACCTGCCGTAATGAAAACGTCAAATCTTTTGACGTTTTCAAGTGAAAATGTCAAAACGACTTGCGCTTTCAAGTGAAAACGTCAAAAAGTTGACGTTTTAATTAAAACGCCGAAAAGTTGGCATTTTTGAAACCGGCTGCAATGAAAACTCCAAGATGTTGGCATTTTTCGAGCAAAGTGGGCTATTTCAGAAAATAAAATTAATTTCATGTTATTGGTCTACATATTTATGTTATACTGCGCTATTTCAGTTTTTTATCCTAGAATATAACATCATCTAGCTACTGACTAGTAAGAACACCCTCTACCTCTACCTCTTACTTTTACGGATTGACGCTCCGACATGATTCAGTAGCCACACCGCACTCGCCTCCCAGTGATTACGGGAACTCCTCACATAGAAACAACCACAACCCTTGCAATGGACACTATGAAGCCTCAAAGGGATACCGATAGAAAGTAAATATGGACATAGAATCAATCTCCAAATGATGCATTAAGTGATGAACATGCTACAATAACTGTACCAAATCAATTTGAAGAGAACATCCTTCAATCGACAACTTCCAATGAACACATCAACATGTACACTTCTTACCCAATCCTGAACAACACAAATGGTAATATATATATTCTTTTCAACTTCTAATTCTCTAATTGATACTATAATAACATCGGAATGGATCATAGTTAAAGAAAAAGAGGTTACAAAAAATACTAACGTGACCAATACAATAGAATAAGATACATTATAACTGTCAACATCCAAAATATAGTGTTACATGCAAAGATATGGTCACTTCTCATATATTTGCTCCTTTCATAGAAAGCATATTGCCTTTTGCAAAATTGACTCTACCGCCAAATACAAAAGGACCAATCATACACTTTGCAGTGTTCCTGCTCCCTACTAGATACACTATGTACCATCTATAGACAATCATTCCAAACATGCAAAAAGTTTTCATCCTCCTCCTGGTCCCAACATAAAGCACAGTGTTGATTTATCCCACATGCATAACCCTACGTCCCTCTATACAACCTCCATGTAGAAGAATTGTTACTGCCCGCCTCCACCAAACAAAATCTTGCTCCCATGCAGTCACACGACATCGACCCTATCACATCCCTCACCCTGACTTTCTACCATATATAACCACTACCCAAAAACCATTCCTTTATTAACAACACTCTTGTCAGCCGTGTGAGAAAGTCTTAAAATTTATAAGTCAAATATTATCCCACAAATATACGGGTGCATGTAGTATAACCGAGGTCGTCCAAGGAGCTAGACATAGTTAAATGCAAGAGTATCAAATTCAATCATTTAGATAAGTTTTTAAAGGATGATTTTGTTGAACACTAGTAAACTAAATAAGTTCGAGAACCAAATTTACAACAACAATCACTTGGCTTCAAGATTGCCATTATATTCACATGTCATGAGAACATAGTTTCACTTCTATATCACAACTTAATACATAATAAAAAATTAACAATGCTAGAAACAACACAAGGGAGGTTTGTATCCTACACCCACCTGTCGGTAGTGTAGAACCATTCTAATTTGCTTACACCAAATTTCACACTATAAACCTTGCTCCCATGCTCTAGAAAATGTTTCTAAGATTGATATTATTAGTCCTATATGCAATCTTCTTAGATCATGCAAAGAGCATAAATCAAACAAGCCAAGTGGCCAACAAAGCGTGCAAGAAAAATTCAACTCTGACAAACCTTAGAATAATGGAATAACTAGCATTAATAGTGAAATTTATGTTTAAACAAGTTATGACATGGAAGTTACTCTCCCATGCCAAAGAATAAAGATTATACTCATCCATAGCTAAAGAATGTAGATGTAAGTAGTAGAATATGGAGCATAACATAGTAGAAGAAAGGGAAAAAAGGAAAAATCTCCAAAGAGGTAATTACACAAAGTGGAACTCCAATCTAGGAGACACAATTTGCTAAGGATCTTTCTCCATAAACCTTCTCTCCCAAGTGATTGGAATGGAGAACAGAGACCTCCACTTCAAGTACTGAAGAAGAATTAAGGAAGGAGGTTCTCTCTCAGGTAACTTCCCTTTCTCTTCCAAAATCACCTTCTCCTGTTCTTGACTCTGCTATGGACGTCTTTCGCTCTAAATGATATGTGTTAACCTTCCTAAGTGAGTCTGATATGTAAATAAAAGTGAGGTATAGTTTTCTTTAAAGTTGAACTGAAACAATGGGAAACACGATGTATAACTTGTGGTAACTGAAGTCGACCTGCCTTGATTGAAGATAAAATGTGTTGGTTGGACAACACGGCATGTTGTTACAAGTTAGGGATTTCTGAACATTTCTTGTGTGAGTGAACATGGAGTTTGAGATAATGACACATCGTATTATTGCAATTCAACAACTCTTGACTTCTTTTGAATCAAGAGGACACAACATTTTGATTGGTTGATACATCATTTTTCTCTACATTAGGAAGAATAGGAAAATCTAGAGTGAGAGTACACACTGTGTTGGTTGGCCAACACATTGTGTTTCTAAAATCCAATGATTTGTGAGTTACATGTATCTAAGGTGACACATCATGTTGGATGGCCAACACATCATGTGATTTGCTCAGATGTAGAGTGTGTATTTTTCCTCCAATGAACATGCCATGTAGAGTGTGTATTTCTCAGAAATTGTTCCAACTTAAAGGAATCACTTGGGGATATGATGAAGATCAAATAATGATCAATTTTATCACTTGGTGTCAAATAATATCATCTAAAGTCCAACCCATGGAACAAGTAGATAACTAAAAGATGAAGGATCTAGCATTATTAAAAGTGATAATTGGGAGAAATTGATTTGAAAATGCAATCAAAGTGGTCCAAAAGATAATATAAATTATGCATACCAACCCACCCTAAGTTTGAACCATTGCTTGTCCACAAGCAAAAAGAAACATGAAGACATAGTAAAAGAACTAGCATGACATATAAATCAATTCAATGAAATGTAAGAATTCGGTCATAACATGCCAATCATTGTCACGATAGAGCAACTAGGCATGCATTCATTTCAATCACTCAAAATTGGAAGTTAAGTTCAAAAAGGTGGTCAAATTGCTTTGGAAAAATCAACAAGATAGCAATGAACATAGTTATGGTGACTAAGCCAAAAATGTAGTGAGTATGTGACACATGTTTATCGTGTGTAAAATGCAAGTGAACGTATCGCAACAATAATGGACATGTGAGGCCCAAGTCGAACACGGGGAAGCGTTTCTCCAGAAACTACTACTAACTACAAATTGATCAGCTAAGTCGATGATAGTTGTTTGAGTTGGGTTGAATTACTAAATTAATACTAAAGCAAATGAACTAAATGATTTGAGTAAATCTGAAAGAGAATGAGTTCCTTATGATGATGGTTTCACCACAGATATCACTTACAGTCTATCCTACACACTAATACCTATTATCTCAATTCGTGGATAAGGAGACTACAGCCAGAATTACCTACTTCCGCAGTGTAATTCACTATCTATACTAATGCCAATCTCACTCCCGCAGTTATCAGTTTGATTAGTTAGGTGCTTTACATCAATACTCTAGGTTTCTCCCCTCGTCTATTCACCACTTTTCCCAAAGGGTACAATAAATGAATAATTCTATGTTTTTCAACCCTTAATCCTTCTCCTGAGATGATTAAGTGTCTATTAATCCATTCATGGTGATCAAGCATAAATAGAACAAGAAACATCCATAGAATTATATCCAGTAACGAGAGATAAATTGATATTAATGCATAGAAATCAACTGTAGTGTATATCTGGGCTACTCCCGGGTCCTAAAGAACAAAGGTTTTTAGCCTTGCATGGTTTTCATGACAAAACACACAGAAGGGAAGAAGAAAAATGTGGGGAACATAATAAAAACTAAGATAACACTTGGATCTTTGGCTGTCCGGACGATCCCCCCCCCCCGTAGTACGTTCGGTCTGTTGTCTTCCAGCGGCAAAAATGTCCTCCGTAGGTGCTCAAATCAGTCCTGGTGAAGCTTTTAGTCCTCCATCCTTCTCTTCTCTCTCTCCGGTTGCCGTACAATGAAAAACGGGTCCTCCCCAGGTCTGGACGTCGTCCCCCTATGTCATAGGCACGACTTAGGGTGTAAAATTTCGTCCACCGTTGGATTAGAAGAAAATCTGTGGCTGGCCTGATCAGGAAGACTCGGTGGTACCAACTTGATGTGTCAGTGGTACCAAGTCACTTAAGTTAGGTCGCGCGATCCCGATCTTGTCGATACCATCGTCAATGTCTCGGAGGCAGTGACTTCTTACGAATTCAAGTCACCTCTCTAATGTCAACTCGGTGGCACTGACTTCTTGGGTCGGTAGAATTGAGTTTTGTTGATTCACAGGGGGCTCTCTGATGGTGTCTTAGTGGCACCGACTTCTTGCGTCGGTAGCACCGAGATCTGAGTTGTTTTTGGGCAGCTCTCTGAGGTCAAGTCGGTGCCACCAACTTTTGTGGTGTCAGTAGTACCGAGCTGTGTCGATCTGCCTTTTACCTAAAAACACATAAAGCATAGTAAGTGCTCAAAATGCATAAAATGCTAGTAAAAATGATTGAAATCATATAATTTGATGCAAACAAAGAAATATAGGCTAACTATGACATTCCATGCATAATAGGTCATATAAATGTCCAAACTACACATGAAAAAAAAGGAAAATGAGCCTATAAAAGAGACTAGAAATACATGCATCAAACTCCCCTAAGCTTGAATGTTGCTCATCCTCGAGAAACACACTCTCGGATTTGTTTGATAAAAGTCAACAAAAGGACAAAGCACATACAGTCTTTTCTTAAACAACCCACCTAGAAAGCCCTAAACCGGCCTTCACTGACCACTAAACAACTAACTGCTCTAAAGTGACCAAAACTTGCAATAAGAGATGTCCACCCTCAGTCAATGACACTATAAAGTAAGCAATTAACATCATAATTACTCAGACATTTTCTTGGTTTATTGTGTGATTCCCTGCACTAAATTGCTCTTTCCTAACTACCAGCTAACTGGAAGCAGATCTCCATGTAAACATGAATGAGGAGATAAAACATGAAGAGTGGCCTACCAATAAGAACAATTAATGGTGAAAATGGGTGGCAATTGAAAAATTCAAGAGTACATCCAATCTATTTATGCACAAGAAGGATGAGTCTATATGAATGCACAAGAATGTAATGAATGAGCCTAATGCCTAATTTTCTTTTTCATGAGATGATGCATGTAGAACAAGCTAAGAATTTTTTTTCTTTTCTTCAACTTGGGAAGTTGCACATGTGGATTATACTCTTCTTCATAAAAGAATGTAGAATATACTTCATTTTTTTTTCGAATTTCTTTTTAGCAAGTCTCACATTGTGCTTCTCACTTTCTTCTCAACTTTGCTTTTGATTTTATTTGTTCATTTCTCATTTTTTCTGCATCTCATCTTCTTAATTTCGAGTTTTAAAAATCCACATGGAAAAAAAGAAAATGCATGTAATGGTGGAATGAATGCACTATATGAATTATGTTATGCAAGCTAAAATGGTATGCAAGACTATCATTGACTACAAATGCAAAACATTTTTTTTCTTTTTATGCAAGTAAACTATCTTATATGTTATGCAATGCAATCAAAGAAAAATAGTTTGGAGTACTCATGAATTTTGAGGTGGTGAGTCAAATGAATGAATGGAAAAGATAGAATCACACAACTAAGAGACAGCGCCTTTCATTATATTATGATGTATCCCTCTTAAATGACATGTGTTCAGGGTGATCCAAGGGATTATTCCTCATATATTCATTTAAGATCTCATTATGGTTTGGTCAGTTTAGGCTCAACATCTTCATCATCCACATTTCATTATTGAAAAATACTTTCTTTTATGTATTGTTTCCTAAAGCTGACTAATTCAAACACTTCCTCAGAAGGTGTTGCAGAAGAATGTTACAACTCAAACTTTTAAAAACATGACCTTCATTTTCATTCAACACCAAAAACTACAAGCATTCAAGATTGAAACCATGCAAATTTTTAATTCCCCAATTACACAAGATAGATGTGGATCATACTTGCACAACTAAAAATAAAGAAAACAAACTAACTAAAATAGCAAAACAAATGGAAATAAAAATATAAACTAGGATAAAAACTAGGATAGAATGTTGTTCCAACACCCCCCAAGCTTGAATACAACTATGTACGCATAGTCAATACTCTCATCCAAGAGGTGGAACAACGGTACCATGGATCAGAATGGTGGAGGTGGCATGTTCAGGTCATGGGGAGAGAACATCCCCTGAAATGATAGATCAGATGGAGGCATCGGCGGTGGCTGTGGATACTCTCTGAAGTAGCAACAATTCCAATAGTTGTCATAGAACGGTTGTTGGTACTGCTCAATCCTCTGTAGATGTGTATGAATGTTCTCTTGGTTGTCCAGGAGAAGGCGTTCATTATCAAAGATGGCCTACTGGTTCTCATATAGCCATCCCTGAATGTCCCGTATGTCGGCTAGGGCCTCCTAGTGCTGCTGTTGACACACCCAACGCATGTTGTCTGTAAAGCCAGACATCTCAAGCAGATTGTGATCACCATATTGTGTTGGTATCACCTGCCTGGTCTAGAGTTCCTCGTACATCCTCCTGATTTCTGCATTCTGGTGTTGGATGCGAGCTGGTCTGGGAACCATGGTGAAGAATGAGAGTGAGGATAGGAGAATAGAGCTTGAAGAAGTCCGCTGGTGCCTATCGTAACTGTGCTCTAGAAGATAGGAGAGGTGAATGCCTAAGGATGTGAATGAAAATGACTCCACTTCCTCCCTTCTTATAGTTGCTCATGACACTTACGATTGGCTGACATGATGTGTGTGGATCGCCCTTAGTCAGTGGTACCAACGACACTGTCAGTAGTATCGACATATGTCATAGATCAGTTCCACTGGCCGCTTGATGAAGTGTTCTGAGATTGGGAGTGCCCAGAAGTCGGTAGCACCGACGCGAGGTGTCGGTGGTACCGAGTCCTTATCAGTTAAACTGTGACACATCTCTAGAGAGTCAGTGGTACTAACATTACTGGTCGGTGCCACCGAGTTGGCACTGCTGGTTTGCAAAAATGCTGACCCTATTTCGGTACCACCGACTGATTGACTCAATGATACCGACATTGCTTTGTCGTGCACACTCAAAAGGAACGGATCAAGGTACCTTTTTTACTAAAAATCAAATTGAAAGTACATCCAAACATGAGAATTGAATCTAAGAAGTGTGATAAACATTGGGTTGCCTCCCAACAAGCATCATTGTTTAACATCCTAGACTAGATGGTCCTTAGAGGATAAAACTATGGAATGGTGCAAAGTTGCACCTCCTCTAACCTGGGATCCACCTCCCCTACAAAATAATGCTTGAGTCCTTGCCCATTAATAAGGAATGACCTACTCCCATCTTTAATGGTCACAGCACCATGGGGGTGAACTTTCTCAATAACAAATGGTCCACTCCACTTGGACCTTAGCTTCCATGAATGTTGTCTAAGCCTAGAATTAAAGAGGAGGACCTTCTGCCTAGGTAGAAACACCCTATTAAGAATGTGTCTATCGTGAATTTTCTTTGTCCTCTCCTTATATATCTAAGAGCTTTCAGAAGCATTCATCCTTAGCTCATCTAATTCATTTAATTTGAGAAATCTCTTCTTACCTGCTTCATTTAAATTGAAGTTTAGTTTCTTCATAGCCCATATGGCTTTATTTTCTAATTCTATAGGTAAATGGCATGCACGACCATAGATCAGCCTAAAAGGTGTGGTACCTATTGGAAATTTATAAGATATTCTATAGGCCTAGAGTGCATCACTAAGCACATAACTCCCGTTCATCCTTTTGGTTGAGACTATTCTCTCTAAGATCTGCTTAACTTCCCTATTTGAAACCTCAACCTAACCTTGAGTCTATCAGTGATATGGGGTACCCACATGGTGTTTCACCCCATACTTGCTCAAGAGAGCTCCAAACTACCTATTAGTGAAGTGTGAGCCACCATCACTAATGATTAGGCAAGGGACACAAAACCTACAGAAAATGTAATCCTTCACAAATTTGCACACCACTTGCACATCGTTGGTGCGGGTTGGAATTTCTTCCGCCCACTTAGACAGATATTCAACTGTAAGAAGAATGTATAGGTACGAATTGGATGACACAAATGGACCCATAAAGTCTATAGCCCAAAGATTAAAAACTTCAACCTCCTGAAATACATTTAAGGGAATCTTGTGTATCTTTGAAATTGTACCTGCACGTTGACAAGAGTCACAATGACAAACATAATTATGTGCATCTTTAAACAAAGTGGGCCAATAGAACCCACTCTCCAGGACTTTAGTTGTCATCCTGGAGCTAGCATGGTTCCCACCCGTGGGTAGAGAGTGACAATGTGATATAATGCTCTCTACTTTACACTCGGGAACACGCCTTCTCAATAGACCACCCCTGCATTGCTTGAGAAGAATTGGGTCATCCCAAATATAAAATCTTAAAGAATGGAAAACCTATTTTTTCTCCTGGTAACCCCAATCTAAAGGTATCTCCTTACAAGCCAAGTAATTCACTATATCTACAAACCATGGGTCATTAGATTGAACAACAAACAATTTCTCATCTAGAAACTCTTCAACAATGGGGATAGCTTTATCTCTCTCATCCAACCTCTCTAACCTAGAAAGATGATCAACCACTATATTTTCCACACCTGCTTTGTCTTTAATCTCAATATCAAATTCTTGTAGCAAAATAATCCACCTAATAAGTCTAGGTTTTAAATCCTTCTTTTGCAAAAAATACTTGATAGCGACGTGGTCTTCCCAGACTATCACCTTAGCCCCTATTAGGTATTGTCGGAACTTTTCAAAGGCAAACACTATTGCTAATAACTCCTTTTCAGTAGTGGTGTAGTTCATTTGTGCATCGTTTAGAGTTGTAGATGCATAATAGATAACAATAGGAATTTTATCATGGTGTTGACCCAACACCACTCCCACTGTAAAATCGGATGTGTCACACATCAGTTCAAATGGGAGGATCCAATCTGGAGCCTGCACATTTGATGTAGAAATAATTTTTTCTTTGAGTGTTTTAAAAGCTTTTAAACATCGTTCATCTAAAGAAAAATTAGTGTCTTTTTCTAAAAGCTCAGACAAAGGCTTAAAATTTTTTGAAAAGTCTTTTATGAATCGGCGATAAAATCCCACATGACCTAAGAAACTCCTAACCCCTTTCACTAATGTCAATGGAGGTAGTGAGGAAATAACCTCAATCTTTATTGGATCAACTTCCATGCCCTTATTGGACACCTTGTGTCTAAGAACTATTCCTTCACTCACCATCATGTGACATTTTTCCCAGTTAAGAACCAGGTGAGTGTCCTCCCATCTTTGCAACACCCAGTCCAAATTATGCAAACAGTCACTAAATGACTCCCCATAAATTGAAAAGTCATCCATGAAAACCTCAAGGCACCGCTCCACCATATCATAAAAAATGGTGAGCATACACCTTTGAAATGTGGCAGGAGTGTTGCATAAATCAAAAGGCATTCAGCGATAAGAAAAAGTGACATAAGGGTAGGTGAAAGTGATCCTTAGGCTCTATAGAAATCTGATTGTAGCCTGAATACCCGTTGAGAAAACTAAAGTGATATTGACTGGATAAATGTTCTAGGATTTGATCAATAAAGGGTAGGGGAAATGGTCCTTCAAGGTGGCTGCATTCAACCTATGGTAGTCAATATAAACACGCCACTCGGTCACAAGTCTGGTAGAAATCTATTCATTGGATGCATTTGTGGTAACTGTAATCCCCCCTTTCTTGGGAACTACCTACATAGGATTCACCCACATAGAATCAGATATTGCATAAATTATACATGCAGATAAGAGCTTGATGACCTCCTTCCTGACCATCTCAATCATGACGGGTTGAGACGCCGTTGAGGCTGAACAATTTCCTTTACTCTCTCTTCAAGACGGATCTTATGTTGACATAAGGCTGGCGAGATCCCTTTTATATCTGCTACAGACCAACCAAATGCATCTCGGTGGTTCTTCAACATAGTGAGAAGCTTCTCTCTAGGAGACGATGAGATGATCCTTGGTAGCTTTTCTTCTGCAGTAAGGAACACATACTTTAAATGTGGAGGTAACGACTTCAGCTCCAGGTCTAGTGGGCTCAAAAGAGACGGGACCAAAGGAGGGGGTGGTGGTCCTAGATCTTCAAAGTGCCTTACGTAATAACAAGGTATTGTGTTTAACAGATAAACACACTCCTCCAGACTATTGTTGCATAAGCTATTATCCACTCTATTTGTCAAGCAGGCTTCTAAAGGTAACTATGGAGATGACCCTACCACATAATCATCCTTTACTTCTTCTTTTGTAGCTTGGTCATAACCCTCCCCATCATCTCCTGGATAGCGCATAGCTTGAGTCAAAAAAAGTACCTTAGTGTTCTCCAGGATGTCAACAACTAGAGTTCCTTTATCCACTCTTGTCATTACATGAGCCATGTCCAAGAATGGTTTCCCCATAAACAAAGAAATTTTGTTGTCTACTTACTGAAGCATGTTGCACTGTGCCTTATCTCCCATTGCTTGGAAATGCTCTGACATCTTTATTTCAAATATATCATCTTGGATTCCCATAGTGAGTCATCCCCTTCCCATCTCAAGTATCATGTATGTAGTAGCTTGGAATGGTCTCCCCAGTAGGAGTTCATTACCATGGTCATCTTACATCTCCATAACCACAAAATTTATAGGAAAAATGAACTTGTCCACCTTCACTAGAACATCTTCACAAATTCTACATGGCTTCACTTAGAGTTGTCTTCCAACTGGATTGTCATACTACTCCTTCTGGTTTCTTTGAGTCCAAGCTTCTTGGAAGTAGATAAGGGCATCATATTGATACTTTCCCCTGAATCACATAAAGCTTCTCCGAATTTTTTCTTCCCAATAAAGCATGTTATATTAAAGCAGCCGGGATCCTATCTTTTGGGTGGCAGTGTGCCCAAAATAAAAGCACTGACTTATTCTTTAAGCATCACCACATCAGATTCTAGGATCTTCCTCTTCTTAGTAATGATGTCTTTCAAGAACTTCCCCTAAGAAGGCATTTGTTCATTTGCATCAATCAAAGGTATGTTCACTGATAGTTTCTAAAAGTTGTTTAGAAACTTCTTGAACTGCCTATCCATCTTTGTAGCCTTCAAACTATTTAGAAAAGGCACCAAAATCACAGGTGCCCTATGGGGAGGTGGAATGTATGATCGAGTCTTGTTGCCTCCTGGCTCATCATCTTGTTCCTCTATGGTCTTCTCTTGGTCTGCAGTGTCTACTTCTTCTACTTCCATTGGCTTAGCTTGAGTGTCTGCATATTCTATCACTGCATTTTGTGGTGCTCCATTTAGTATCTTTCTACCACTATGGATTAGAACTGCTTTTGCCTGCTGGTTTTCAAAAGGTACATTGGTATTCATATAAAAAAACCATTGCATCGATTACTTCAAAGCATTCACATCCGCTACAATTTGGGATATCTGTGTCTCGATATTGTGAATGCATACCCCAAATTCTGCAAGTCCCTCTATGTTTGTGCAATCTGCAGCTCATTCTGACTCACCAACTTGCCTATCATCTGCTCGATCTTATCAATCTTCTTCTGTTCTGGTGTGTATTGGGCTTGACCACCGAACTTCTACAGTCTTAGTGGCTGCTGATGTGCTTGAGAAGGATCTTGTTGGAAGTTATTGGGGTCCTTCCATGAGAACTTGGGGTCTTTCCTCCATGAATAATGATTATTCCTGTACTAACCCTAGCGCGCGTATTTGCACTCCTCTTCCTCTTCTTCATTAGGGCCTCTATCTGGAACACATAGTGACTTAGCAATGAGATCTAACTTCTCATTCAAGGCAGATATCACTTTAGATTCATTGACACTCTTTATTGTGGTTGGTGTCTCTCTTTCTTCTCCCCAAGATTGATTCTTTGACATGTTCTTAAGGATCTCTAAGCAACGAGTGGGCTTATTGTTCAGAAAGAACCCTGCTCCTGCATTTTCAAGAGTTGTTCGCTCCCCTTTGTATAGACCATAGTAAAAGATCATGGCTTGTCCCTACAGATCAATGCCATGATGAGACACTTTCCTAAGTATGTTCTAGAATCTCTCCCATGCCTTAGAATATGACTCCTCAGCTTGCTGCCTAAAGTTGTGAATCTTCTTTACTAGATCATCAGTCTTCTATGGCAGAAAGTAGCATTTAAAGAATGCATCAATCATCTGGTCCCACGACTCTATGATCTCATCATCTAAATTATTGAACCATGACTTTGCCCCATCTGCAAGTGAGGATGAAAACAGCTTGAGGTAGATTGTGCGAGATGGTATCCTATCTATTTTTACCATGTCACAACTCTCTATGAAATTTCTTATGTGTGTCACCGGATCTTCAAAAGGATGACCATGGAACGCCTGGGCCTTGACTAGAGCAATGAGTCCAGGCTCTATCTTATAGTTGCCCACATTTATAGCTTGTCTTTTGATGGGCCCTTTTTGGGTCGTATACAATGAAGCTTTGATTTTCTCCCATATAATTTTCTCTTCCAGTTCCTCTACTATGTCCCCCATTTCTCTCAGTTTAGGTTCTTCTAGTACCTCTATTTCTTCTAATACAGGAGGATTCAGTGAAGGCATTCTGCTAAACCTGTCCACAGGTCTGCCCTACACTCGCTCTCCCTATAAGAACTCTACTTGCCCAAAACCTGGTGAACATGGTTCACCGTGGTCTAGAGCTCTGGTTAGCACCATGCACTAGTGTACCTAAAACAAAGAGAATGAAAGTTAGGTGCAGAAGATTATATTTGAATGAAGAGATTATTAGGATTCAGTTTGAATAATAAAAAATGGCCTAGAGTGGCCAACTACAACACTCGTAGTGCTGGATGTTACCGCTTCCCCAGCAACGGTGCCAAAAACTGACATGTGTTTACCGTGCACAAAACATAAGTAAATGTATCACAGTACTAATGGACATGTGAGGCCCGAGTCAAACATGGGGAAGCGTTTCTCCAGAAACTACTACTAACTACATATCGATCAACTAATTCGATGATGATTGTTTGAGTTTGGTTGAATTACTAAATTAATAATAAAGCAAATGAATTAAATGATTTGAGTAAATCAGAAAGAGAACGAGTTCCTTAGGATAATGGTTTTACCATAGATATCACTTACAGTCTATCCTACACATTAATACCTATTATCTCAATTCTTAGATAAGGAGCTTGTAGCCAGAATTACTTGCTTCCGTAGTGTAATTCACTACCTATACTAATGCCAATCCCACTCCCACAGTTATTGGTTTGATTAGTTAGGTGCTTTACATTAATACTTTGGGTTTCTCCCCTCGTCTATTCACTGCTTTTCCCAAAGGGTACAATAAATAAGTAATTCTATGTTTTCCAACCCTTAATCCCTCTCCTGAGATGATTAAGTGTCTATTAATCCATTCATGGTGATCAATCATAAATAGAACAATCAACATCCATAGAATTATATCCAGTAACGAGAGATAAATTGATATTAATGCATAGAAATCAACTACAATGTATATTTGGGCTACTCCCGGGTCCTAAAGAACAAAGACTTTTAGCCTTGTATGGTTTTCATGACAAAACACATAGAAGGGAAGAAGAAAAACATGGGGAACATAGTAAAAACTAAAGTAAACCCTGGATCTTTGGTTGTCCAGACGATCCCCTCCGTAGTACGTGCGGTCTGCTATCTTCCAGCGGTAGAAACATCCTCTGTAGGTGTTTGGATCACTCCCGATGCAGCTTTTGGTCCTTCGTCCTTCTCTTCTCTCTCTCCAGTTGTCGTACAATGAAAACGGGTCCTCCCCAGGTCTGACCGTCGTCCCCCTAAGTCATAGGCATGATTTAGGGTGTGAAATTTTATCCACCATAGCATTAGAAGCAAATCTATGGCTAGCCTGATCGGGCAGACTCAGTGGTACCAACTTGATGTGTCGGTGGTACCGAGTCACTTAAGTTAGGTCATGCGATCCCGATCTTATCGATACCATCGACAATGTCTTGGTGGCACCGACTTCTTACGAATTCAAGCTACCTCTCTGACATCAACTCGGTGGCACCGACTTCTTAGGTCAGTAGTACTGAGTTTTCTTGATTCATGTGGGGCTCTCTGATGGTATCTTAGTGACACTGACTTCTTGCGTCGGTAGCACCGAGATTTGGCTTGTTTTTGGGCAGCTCTCTGAGGTCAAGTCGGTGCCACATACTTTTTTGGTGTCGGTAGTACCGAGCTGTGTCAATCTGCCTTGTACCTGAAAACACATAAAGCATAGTAAGTGCTCGAAATGCATAAAATGCTAGTAAAAAATGATTGAAATCATGTAATTTTATGCAAACAAGTAAATATAGGCTAACTATGACATTCCATGCATAATAGGTCATACAAATGTCCAAACTACACAGGAAAACAAAGGAAAATGAGCCTATAAAAGTGACTAAAAACACATGCATCAATATGCAACCCGTCCTTATGATGATAAGGATGAATAAAATGAAATTCTAGTTTTACATAAACATATCTATGATGACTTCTTTATAAGCTTTTAGATTTTAAAATTATGCATTTTTGGTATAACACTTGGCTGCTAATATATGCTTACATGTACTTGGAATGCTAGTTGGGGTGTGTTACTGATAACATCCAATTTTTTGGATATTATACACCTTATTTTGTTCATATTTTTCCTCTATTTAGGCAAATTTACATTCACTTCCCTTCTACCTTGTGTAAACTCTCTTTACCCTATTTTGACGATGATAATAACATCACATACATGTAAGCTAAGGACTATAAGCTAGATTATCAAAGGTAGAGCCACCACTAGATGACAGTCGATGGCCTCTGTATAGCCATCAGTCCATCACCACCGGATGTTACCCAGCAGCACCTTGTCGCACCACCGACCAATGGTGTGACATCCCATCACTCGCAGACGCTCCTGCAACCATCAATCGGTGGTATGGCTGCGACCATCGACCGATGGCACAGCTATGACCCATCACCCATAGGCACGTGCATCTGCATCCATCATCCGGTGATGTACCTGCGCCCATCAGCCGATGGCATATATGTGAGCATCAATCGATGGCACCCCTACCAATGCTAGCTGGTGACGTGTCTACACCCATCAACTGATGGCACACCTGCTACTGACACCCGATGATAGTTCTGACACGTACTCAGACCGTTGAGGCCCTGAGGGCTAATACCTGGAAGGCTTGGGTGCACATAAAGGACCCCATGATGATGTCTATAAATAGGAGACGACCAACTACGTAAAGAGGGTCATTCACATTGCGTTCAAGTTGGTGCTACTGACCGGATGTGGAGCCTCCGAAGGAAGAAGCCACCATCAACTGATCCTCGCCACCACTGATTGATAGGAATGGCAGATGAGAGTCCATCGTCCCTACTCCCAGACCTCCACTTCTCACCCTCGTCCTCTCCCAGAGTCTCTGTTTTAATAGAAGGAGGAAGAACAAGGAGAGGGGATCGCAATATTGTTGCTTCAGTCTCCGAGCAATAGAACCAGGCCATCAGTTGTGGCCATCATCTAGTTTCCATCAGTGTATCCCTTGGTCCCCTGCTTTGACTTTCTTTCTTTTCCTTCTTTCTCCATATCTTCCTTCCTATGGCTCTCCATGTCTCCATCTGTTTGCAAATCCAAAATGCTACTCATGAAACTGAGTGGCTAAACTCCTTACTTGGGTTGGGAGTAGCCACTAAGACTCTCCCAACATGTATATACTTACATCCTTTTGAATATATATATATATATATATATATATGCACCTAGAAAAAATTGTATCCATACTCTTGTACTTAATGCTTCACTTGCATGATTAGCTACCATCTTTTGATGTATGATTTTTAATGTCTTGAAAGAGTAGTACTAATGCTATCTAAGTGTTATTGAGTTGCATGAATGCATGAAAATGTTGCAATGCTAAAGCTAATGATCATATGATTTGCTTTGTGATTGTTTGTTTTCCATATCGAGAGAGAAACAACCTTATAACATAGATCTATCCTAAACTCAAGAGAGAGGGAAATAGACATATAAGATGATTGTTTGTACCCTTTCTAAGGGCATACATAAGGGGTGTGAGTATTGCATGTTGGTGAGAGATCTTAGTAGGTGAAACCCATTCCAAGTTCCCATCTATACCTCTGCTACATATTTTCTCATTTGATCTTATTCTCTTATTTTGTTTTCTTACCTTTGTTTTTATTACCTTGTTTGGAGTGACATCATTCCTTAGGGAACACATTTTTAAACTACCTCTTCGTTCGGTGTATTTGAGCCTAAGGCTCAATGTTTCTAACTCTTACCAACCTTGTCCCTATGGTTTGACCTCAATCTACTACATCATACCCCATATAATAGGTGTGGGGGCTTGAGTGACGAGTTATAAATCTAAGAGTTTGACTACTCTAGATCCACTCCATTTTGGAATGTGTGATTTAGGCCGGTAATATTCTTGACATCGTTATCGGGGACAAGGAAAAATGGTACTATTAAGAACGTGAGTCTACTCACTATACACATGTGCCTCAAGCCTCAGCAATAAGCTTAACAACACAAAAACTCTAAATCTACCATATCTAAATTGCTTAGTATACTTCGTTTTACAAGTACAATTTTCTAATTTGACGGTGCAAACTATTTAGGTAGATTAAAGAGAGGCACACTATGACCATAAAATTTCTCCCTTTTTCACGATGCCATGTTGTCTCGTACAGAAGGTAGTCTTACTGGGGAAGATCAAAATGTAAGGGTCCAACATAATCCCCCACCTCCAGAAACTGAAGAAGAATGGGAGGAATGTCACTCAGACAGTCATCACCATGAGGGAGAAGATAGTGAGGAACGACACCATCATGAGCATCACCACCACCACAACAAAAGGCACAGAAGGAACCATCATGATCACAAACGTGACAACCATAACAACAAGGAAGAAGATAAAACACTCAAAGAGTTGGCTACAACTAGAGCCAATGAATCGAGATGCCCAATCGTTATCGGGTGGAGAATGTGTTTTGACTACCACGAGCTTAATGCTACAATGAGAAAAAACCACTTCCCTCTACCTTTCATCGACCAAGTTCTAGAAAGGCTTGTAGGAAAATCCTACTTCTGTTTTCTTAATGGGTACTCGATATTTTCTCAAGTCCCTATCCACCCCTATGGTCATGAAAAAACTAGTTTTACTTGTGTCTATGGGACATACACCTTTAGAAGAATGCATTTTGGGTTATGTAATGCACGTGGTACCTTTCAAAAGGGCATGATATCCATATTCTCAATTTTTTTTGGAAGACATAATGGAAGTGTTTATGGATGACTACTCAATTTATGGACCTGACTTTGATTGATGCCTTAAAAATTGTCGAAGGTCTAATAAAGATATGAGAAAAAGTAGCTTGTACTAAATTGGGGAAAATGCCATTTTATGGTGACTAAAGGCATAGTGTTAGGGCAGAAAATCTCTGAGAAAGGCATGTAAGTGGATAAGAGAAAGATCAAAGCTATATCAAAGTTGCCCCCGCCAAAATCCATCATAGGAGTGAGGAGTTTTCTAGGGCAGGTTGGGTACTGTAGAAGATTTATCAAAGATTTTTTGAAGGTTGTGAAGCTGTTATCAACCCTCCTTGCTAAAGATGTGGAATTCAATTTCTATGATAAATGCCTGGAAGCATTTGATGTCTTGAAGAATGCCCTGACGACATCCCCAAAACTACAAGAACCTGATTGTGGATTTGCCTTTTGAAATGATGTGCTATGACAATGACTATGCCATCGGGGCTGTCCTGGGACAAAGGAGGGAGAAAAGGCACTGTACAATATATTATGCCAGTAGAACCCTCGATGAAGCTCAAATAAACTACACCACTACTGAGAAAGAAATGCTCGAGATAGTATTTGCTTTCGACAAGTTAAGGTCTTATTTGATAGGATCGAAGGTGAAGGGGTACATAAACCACAGAGCCATCAAGTATCTCATATAGAAAAAGGACACAAAGTCAAAACCGTTGTGATGGGTTTTGTTTCTATAAGAGTTTGATCATGAAATCATTGACAGGAAATGAACGGAGAACATAGTCGCAAGCCACCTATCAATAATAGTTTCCACTAATGGAAATCATGTACCAGTAAACAACAACTACAGAGATGAGGTCTTGATTATGGCCAAGTCAGTCGAACCAAATCTACCTTGGTTTGCTGACATTTGTAACTATTTAGGCTACGAACAATTACCTCCCGAGATAATCTAAAATCAAAAGAAGAAACTTTTCTCTTATATGAAGAATTACTACTGGGATGGCCCCCTGTTGTTTAAGAGATGTTCTGACACTTTATATTGGCGTTGTGTACTAGAAGAAGAGGTGCCTCAAATCCTCAAGGAATGCCATTCCTCACCTTATGGAGGTTACCACGGAGGTGACAGGACCGCATCTAAGGTCATGTAGTCATGATTTTATTGGATGATACTCTTCAAGGATGCCATGTCTTTTATCAAGTCTTGTAAAGAATGTCAACTAGCTAGTATTATTACAAAAATAAATGAGATGCCTATGTCTGACTGGGTGGAAGTAGAGATCTTTGATATCTAGGGAGTGGGTTATATGGGACCCTTCCCCTCCTCCAGGGGCAAAAAGTACGTTATAGTCGTAGTGGATTATGTCTCCAAGTGGGTAGAATCTATAGCAACTCCCACTTGTGACTCTAAGACATTTGTGAGATTGTTTGAGAATACCATTTTCCCTAGATTTGGGGTTCCACTGGGCATATAAAACTTCTTACAAAATGTCGATAGGGAGAACCACTTACCATCTTATCTATGGAAAGTCGTGTCAATAGAACTAGAGCACATGGCCCTTTGGGATATCAAGTTCCTAAATATGGATCTGGACATGGTTAGAAAGAAGTGGTACCTGCAGTTACACGAGCTTGAGAAACTTAGGCTACATGCCTATGAGAATGCCCTTATTTACAAACAAAGAATGAAGGTGTAGCATGATGCCCACATTAAGAACAAGGTTGTTTCAGAAGGAGATAAGGTTCTTCTATTCGATTCAAGATTCGGGATTTTCCTAAGAAAACTCAGGTCCAGTTGTTATGAACCTTTCTCCATTGTCAAGATTTACCCATCAGGGGTGATGGAGATTACTAGTGAAAAGACTGGTGCTTTTAAGGTGAATGGGCACATAATCAAAAGATATTATGAAGACAAAGCTTTCATAAGAAGATCAAAACTGGACTTAGAGGATCGTAAACCTACTCCAATTGAAGAAAGGGAAGAATCCAGAAAAGAGAGTCAAGATAAAGACTTTAAATTAGCACTTTTGGGAGGCAACCCAAGGATTTTAGATTTTACCTATACCTTACATGTCCACTTTTTCATTTTTAGCATTTTATAGGTCTCAAATTAAGGCTTTAATACCATTCTCCTTTCAATAAACAATAGACTCAAATCATTTATTTTCTATAAAAAGGTTTCAAACTTGGTTATTAGGATTTATTGTGAATATAATGAAACTAATGAAATTCATGTATATATCCTTAAATTGCAGCAGTAACATCACAAGAGCATAGGTTGGAAACAAGAGTGTTCACCAGATGATACAACATGCTGCCTCACCATAAAAGGCAGAGCCGCCACTGGCTGATTGAATAGAACTGCCATCGGGCGTCAGTCACAGACGAGCCATTGAATGACAAGTGTAGGCATGCCATCGACTAACAATTGCAGGAGAGCCATCAGCTGACCCGAGGTACCTTCACTGTCTGCCAAGCCATCGATTGGTTGTTGAAGAAAATGCAAAGCCCTCCCAAACACCCAGTGGAAAGCAAAATGATAGAAACCTATAAAAGGAGGAGACTAATCACTTTCCCCCTTTACCAAATTACCGAGCAACTGAGATTAAACCCTAGAAGCAACAGCGAAATATGCTGAAGTGACAGAGGTGATTCTCTCCCTCCCCCCCAGTGTTAAGGACGATCGATACAAGCTCACCTCCGATGAAGAAAGGAAGGACAGCGCGACTCCTCTAGACCGCCGGTGAGCAGAACACCAAGCAACGACAAGGTAACTCCTAAAACTTCATGATTTTCCTAGTTTTGCATCGACGCTGCTGCTGCCCTAGTTTTCTTTGCCCCCTCTCTTTCCGACTGATGCACTGTCGTCTAAAGGATAAGCTATCACCAACAATCGGGGGTTATCCAACCATCGGTGTGGTATATTCACCACCATTGGTTTCCCCTTTGACTTCTTTCCTAACCACCGGCAACTCTGAATACCGATCAGTGTTAACCATCATTTGACACTCAGCTTCCACCTCTCAGACCACCTCCTATTTCTTTTGTCGAAATCTGTATTCCAGCGGTTATCATTTTTTTTCCTCTCTTCACCAACGTCTGACTGAACCATCGGCTAGTGTGATACCACCGCCAGCTCGATTGTCACTTCACTTCCCCCCCCATCGATTGTCCTGGCCATTAGGTGGTTCGATAGCCCTTGACCTTGGAAAAACTAATTGGTTGAGGAACCACCGGTTGATATGCCCTTCGCATGTTCCCCACTTCTCCCCTTCTCCTATCCTTACCAATGTCTATTCCACACCATTGCATGATCAGACATCTTCACCTGATTGACCACCTTCGCCTGTTCTATGATCTTCACCACCGCCCAAGCTCGCCTTCTCCTGTTAGTCTTCTTCCCATGCAATTCACCACCTATTTCCCTTTCCATTGCATGTTGTGGTTTCTGAACACAGACTGAAGTACACCAAGACAACCTTCAACCTTGGATCAACCATCAGTTGAGGAACCAATTACTATCCTTCCCACCACCTATTTCCCTTTTCACCGCATGTTCCAACCTTAAGTTGAGGCCATCGATTGTCACCTTCGACTAATGTTTTTACTGTTTTAACCACTTACTGATACCTTTGGTTGTTAGTGATCAGTTTAATGGCTTTATCAGATATTTTCTTCCTAGAACCAATAACCTAACATATTACCATTTCCATTTACCCATCTAATTAATCTAGCTAGAGATAGTGTATCTACAAGCATAAGATGGCAGGAAATCATTGAAAAACCCAGGAACATGAATATGAATGCACCAAGAAGGTGAGAACCTCGATGACCATAGAGGAGATAGAAAGAGTGGAGAAACTAAAAGTTGAACATGCAAGATACATATAATAACATGGAGAACCAACTCGTGAAAGCATCAAAGCAAGGTTGGAAGCAGATAGAAGAAGGATCTTGGCCGAACCAGTCCTGGAGGAATTAGAAGAGGAGGAAGAACAGACAGGGATAGAAGTCTCTGAGGACACACTGTCAAAGGAGGTGTAGAGCCCTAAGAAAAGATATGCACCCTATACTGACCAGGAGAGGCCCAATAAAGCGGACAAGATATTTGAGGAGAAGGAATTGGTGAAGACCACCTCTATACAACCAATTGTGCCTTCCATCACCCCAAGCCAATAGTTATAGAGAAGTAGAAGAGAATAAACAGACAATCAACTGGCACCCAAGGATGAAGAGCACCATGAAATATGGTTTGAAATATTTACTTGGAAGAAATACAAGGCGACTAGATATGGCGACGTTAACACCCTAGAGCAACTGGGGATATACCATAGGGTGAAACAGAGCTTCAAACAACTAGGAATATATAGCATTTATTTCACAAGCATGACTTCCTACGACGATCTGACGCAATAATTCATGTCCTCCATTATAAAGTTGCTTGTAGAAAATGAGGAAATCTCTGAGTGCGGGGGTGAGTACAAGTGTGATGCCCCTGTGCCACACAAAGAGAGATTACTCAAAAACATAATAGTGGAAGAAATATTAGCGAATAGATTACTGAGAAAACACTAGCAATTAAAACATTTTTCATAAAACAACCATATAGCAAGAACATTTACACATGAGTCCTTTCATGCCTCAAAGAATTCATGAGGCATGTTGTCAACCTATAACGAAAGCACTCTTCTAGAACATATACACATGATTCCATCATATCTGATATACAAAGGTCACATAAAGATAGCACATTTGCAAAATATCTAAAAAACATTACCAAAGACCTGAGTATATAGGGATGACTCTAGGACTCTATCAACAAAAGACATCCAATAACACCTCCACCTTATCAGCTACTACTCCTCTCTGTGTTGCTCAACCTCCTCTGCACGATCTCTACCTCTTCCTGCTCAACCACCTAAAAAGGTGCGGGAAATCCAAGGGGCGAGATTTCAAATTTCAGCGGAAGATATAACTCACCATCAACTCTATTATTATCATAGATAAGATCAACTGAGCAGTAGTATAGATACAACTACGATGAAACAGGCAATGATTATTAATAGGAAGGGCAATTACTGTTAAATTATGAAACTTCTTAATAATTAAAAAGGAATATGAAGAACATGCATATTTTCTATCAAAAACATTTTATAAAGGTCAAGCAAGGCCTCAACCAATGTTTTCGTATTTGATCCTATACAATTATACTACACAGTTGGTTACGTATTCATTATGCCATGAGGATTTGAATATCGTACCATCCAAATCCAACTGACCACTATATGTATATAGTCAAAATCAATGTCATACAAGGTCTAATGGAAGAGCCAGAATCCACGACCTCACCTTCTTCGGTTAGTAGGAGTATATATGTAGGGACATCATGAGTCATCTACTTCCAGAGACATTTTGGTCTAGTTGTGTAGATTTAGACCACCTTGGTATAGGTTACGGCACTAGTGAAATTGAGCTACGACTTACAGTAGTGCTCTTCCAAGATTTGACTTATAGTCAATCCCGTTATACAAATTCTAGGTATGACTTATAGTTAGTCCTGTAATACAAATTCCAGGTATGACTTTGATTCAATCTTGTGATACAAATATGTTCAAGATACAAGGTGGTACTCCAACTTGCACCCCACATATTCAGCAATATGCACTTCGATTTAAACTCATTTCACCATTCGACAAGTGCTGACACTAAATGGATCTATGGCACATGGAAACTACACTATTAGATTTCACTTGATTAATTAGATGAATTTATCATCTTTAAGCATCAATCAAGTTACAACATATAACCTCTAAAAAGGATCTACATAAATCGGGCATAACTCATCACCAGAGAAAATTGAATCACATAATCACTTTTATTCCTATTATTCATTATGTATCCATCACAAGGACCAATGTCGATCACAAGGACCAATGTCCATCACAAGGACCAATCTCCATTACAAGGACCAATGTCCATCACATCATAACGACCATAGCTCATACATGGCTATATACATCAATCAGTATCACCTGCATAGTTAGAAGCTGATAACAAGAAGGCAAAGCATCATCATCTCATAGAACTCATTCCATACATTTAATTCATACATTTTACATCATAGCAATTAGGGTTTCATTTCTCCCGGTTAGGGTTTACAAGGTTGGATAACCAACCAACCTTAGGTTATCACTTCCTTCATCGTTATGAAGTATATTTATGATATGTAGAAACATATTCCTATAAATATAATGAAACATGTAAAGAGGTCTAGATTTCAACAACATACACATGATTACACCATAGGGTATCACATCACACCATGTAACCCTAGAATCAACAAGATGTATCACTGCACATCACATAGGGTATCGGTTAACCCTAGGCATCTGACAACCAACCTAGATAGGGTATCGACCTACCAACCTCAAGGTGAGTATCATTTTATCATCACTAGGTATCGATCTATCATCACTTGGTATCAGGCACAACAAATGATATCGGTTTAGAGGTTCATGAGAAAGTGTATCGGCCATACAATCTCATAGGGTATCGGCCTAAGTATCCCTTTAGATATCGACCACCTTCACCATCTGGGATATCATCCATATTAACAACTAGGGTATCGGCCTCAAAGATCACCAAGGGATATCGGCCACTAGGGTTTAAAGTAGTATTGATTGAACCTCAAGGGAGATGTTTCCCTCTTCAACTCTAGATGTATCGGGCTATGGTGTACCGGATTATACATATATCGTATTAGGGTTACCCATGTCAACTTCCATACTCAACTAAAACCATGGAGATTCAACACTCCTCCTCTAGTCATCACTAGATCATAATAAGCCACGTCATAATAGGTATATTGGCCTAACAAGAAGCATATCAGTTTAGCATGTCATATTGCATTGCATATCGGTTTAGCATATCATATCGGCTTAGTCATCTCCTACCTTAAGATGACAATACTATCAAGGCAAAAGAAAGGTGCATTTCATAGCAGCAACTTAGCAAGGTTCTATTCTCAAAAACAAAATGTAAGGCTACTAAGAATAGCTACTAACAAGAAAGGAATAATGAGCTAAGGACAACTAGCAAGGTAACAAGTACAAAGGTGATAATAAAAAAGTAAGTTTAGAGTAATATAACCGGCCTCAAGAACAACTACCAAGCTCTAAGTTCCAAGGTCAATCTCCAAGCTCACAAACTCAAGGTAGAGGAAGAAGATCCTCCAAGCACAACACCTGTAAGAGATAAGATAGGACCATGGTTAAGAAAGCAAAAGAGAGGAAAGAAGATACTAAGCTCCATGGCCGAGAAGAAGAAACAAGGAGAGAAAGAAAGCAAGAAAACCATGGCTTAACAAGGAAGAAGATGAAAGAGAGCACCACAAGATTTTGGCTTGCCCACAAGCTCCAAGGGAGAGTGATCTTCAAGCTCAAGGTCAGCCACCAAGGAGAGAAAGCAAGGATCACTAAAAGGGTTCTCTTGCATGGGAAGAGAGGGGTATATATACATGGCCAATGAGAGAGAGAGAAAGGAGAAGGTGTCATCACCTTAGAACCCTAGAAGACACATTTCCAAGAAGAAAGGACACATGTAACACCATGCAACAAGGTGATAGGATCTATGCCTTGCCCACTTGGTCACTAAGGAAGGTCAAGGTCAATACACTCATCCATCCCCTTCACAAACCGATAGGGATGAAACCCTAGGTCACAAAATGATATGGCACTCCTCTAGAGTCACCACAACCCAATATGATGATCCTCAAGATTCCACCAAACTGATAGGGTATCCCTTAAGACACCCTCAACTGATATCAAGCCTCCTCAAGGCAACCACAAATTGATACAGAGTCTTACCAAGGCTCTAAAGCCCGAGACAACACTCTTATGGGAAAAGCGCACCTCAAACATGTGCCAAAAAAACATCACCAAGGATGTCACCACTAAACCAAGCCCAAAACAGGGCACCCAAAACTTACTCTCTCCTCTAGATGATGCTAAGAGAGAGAAGAAACACTCTAGTGGTGATAAAGTTGTACATCAACTCCTAATCTGGGTGAATTGCAAGTTTGGACCAAACATCTCCACAGAACATAAGCATCAAGAAACAAGCTCAAACAAGGAACACAAACCTCCAACATGCCCTAATTACATCTTAGATTATTAGAGCAAGGACCTAAGCAACACACTTAAGCAAAACAAACAGGGTTAGCCCAAAATGTGGGTCAGGGTCCTTACAACAAGCTACAGGTCAATATCATGAAGAACGATCACATTTTAACTAAGAAGTGGATAATTGCGGTCTTCTCAGATTCAGCTGAACAGGAAGAACAGGCTAACAAGGCACGAGGAGATAAAGAGGCAAAGAGCTTCACCACTTCTAAGACCTAGGAAATGCTCTCAAGAGATTCAAAATACATCTCAGGTCAATTGAAAGCCATGATGATGCACTCATGCTTCATGAGAGTAGTGCACAAGATTTTTGCAAACTCCCTGATCTTTAGATCCGATACAGGAAATGTAACCAAATTATACCTCCATATCCTATGCAGTCTAATGGAGGGAAAAGCAATTAATGTGGGCAAAATTCAGCTTAATAAGCTGGCTCTTGCAATGGGACTGAATGGCCCGCGAGACTTCTGCATGGGGGGGATAATAACGTACATTGCACACCAGTTGGGATACCCCACTAAGATGAAGTATTTCCTTAGGATAGAAGGAGATACATTGGTAGACGACAAGTATCTAGTTGCAGAAAATGTCCTAGCAATGATAAAACAAGGATACGCCTACCGATTCTACAGGACAAAGCTCTTACTTCCCCTCCCAATATTAAAAGACTATGATGTAGAGAAGGTTGTCTTCAAGGAAGAAGATATATCAAGACTTAAATCTGGAAAGGGTACAAGCACTAAAAGACCAACAGACAGAAGAACCAAACAACCAAAGGAAGTGGTGACAAAGCAAACAATAAGGAAAAGGGTTCTGATGCAAGAACCCCCAAAACCAGCAAAGAGACCTTTTTCTCTGAAAGTCATAGACTTGGATATTGAAGAAGTAGGAAAATCTACTACAGCCACCTCCTTAGAAGTACTTGAGGCTAAAAGAAGAGCAGCCATCCTTAGTGAAACAGTGGCAAAATCAGCTACTAAGGAAGAAGACCAAGCATGCAAGGTGGAAGAACCCGTAAAGATAACAAACATGGAGATACCTGAGAAGGAGGTGCCACAACCTAAAGCACACACTTGAGAAAAGAATCTTCTAAAGACAATGAAGAAGCTCATGAATTAAACTATGTGGCCAAGCACCAACAAAAACCAACAACTGTGACAAAATTTATAGAGATAGAACAAGAGATCGGCGACCTCCGTGATATCGCCTCAAAATCTATCCTAAATTATTCTAATATAAATACAAACCTGTCGGTACTAATCGTACAGGTACAAAAGCTAATGTCGGACATCCAACCTGTTCTTGGACTTCCTCTCCAAATGCAACAGCTAGCTGCAATCAAATGTAAATCATGTAAGTACTCGCTAGAGTGAGGAACAAATTGGCCAACCTGCATAAGGAATATGATGAGCTGCCAGAGGAAAATATGAAGATGTGAGAGGGATCTCCAAAAAGAAAGCAGGACTATGTAACACCATTGACTTGGGTTTTGGGATAATCCTATTTTTTTTCTTAAGTAAGTTGTTTATAACTTCAATATAATCCTTTAGGTGTTTTACTAACATGTGACATGCCTATGTTTCAAGTTTGGTCATGTTTGAATAATGTTGAGAAATGTTTGCTTATTTTGGACTAGAGTGCACTTTACCCAAGATAAGGGGTTATCTTATAATATGACACATGTTGAGTGTGCCCTTAGTGATTTAGCATCATAAGGAGAGGATGTTGCTATGGGGCATCTTGTGGAGAGATTAAGTTTCAAGTTGAGCCTGTGTGGATGATGTTTGTGCTTTGTGTGCTAGTTTTGATGTAAATTGCAATTTACCCAAAGTAAGGGGTTTAGGGTTTAGGGTTTGCTTATAATATGACACATGTTGAGTGTGCCCTTAGTGATTTAGCATCATAAGGAGAAGATGTTGCTATGGGGCATCTTGTGGAGAGATTAAGTTTCAAGTTGAGCCTGTGTGGATGATGTTTGTGCTTTGCGTGCTAGTTTTGATGTAAATTGCAATTTACCCAAAGTAAGGGGTTAACATGCAAATTATCATCTCTAGAGTGTCCCTTATCTCTCTTATCATCATAAAGAGGAGAGAGCAAGGAGGGGCACCTTTTTTTACTCTTGCTTGAGTGATATCACTCTTGGTGGGAAAGAACCAAAGAATATTGAGTATCTTGAACCCTAGATAAGGTTGTGTCGAGTTATGAAGAGTATATGGGGTACCTACCAATTTATAAACCATAGAGGAGATCCCATATTGGTTTAGAAACTTTTTGGAAGTATTCATATAGGGCTAAGCACCTCAAGTAGGTGAAGCCTTTCGATTTAGATGTTCCTTGCAAAAGTTGTGTCGATTTGCATATAAAGTAATATTGAGTTGTGATATCTTGTCAAGAAAGCTACCTAATGACCGATATCTCATACTTGAATTATCCATAAGAGTTTTGCATGTCGATATAATTATGGTTGCATTGTGCCACCATGGATAGACACATGTTACCTAGTTACATATGGTGATAACACCTCACATATACTCTCTTTCTCTCTTGAAACTCAACTATATAAGCCCCTCTTGTCATAAGCAAGTAAACCTTTCGACTCTTTTACCACCTCCTTCTTGGCGGAAGATCATAGGAGCTCAAGGAGTAAGAGGAAGGTCAAGCATCTTATCTAAGGTGATACCATGACCATCTTCAACCCAGAGAATTATGTATCTCATATCATAATTCTTTCTTTCTTTTCTTCTTCACCAAGTTTCTAACTATGATGCCTTCTTCTTGATGGAGGTGAGGCTATATCTGAATCTTGGACCTTTGAATAGGTCATCTTCAAACTTGGGAACATGGATATTAGAAGATTTAAGCTCAAGTGGTGATCTTGATGCATGTTATATAACTCTACTTCAATTCTACTGTTATTCACTTTCAATTGTACAATACTTGGTGATTCCTTCTCAATTTCGATTTCCCTTGATTAAATGATGAATATATGAGATCTAATGGATATATGGGGCTGTTGTCCATGAACTATAGTGTTAATGGGTGAAGGTTTGGAGCTTGAAGATGATAGAAATCGATATCACTTTGAAGCACCTCTAAACTGATATCACTTTGAAGCACCTCTAACCCGATATCACTTCGAAGCCCCTCTAAACCGATATCAGTTTGAAGCACCTCTAAACTGATATCACCTTAAGCACCTCAAAACTAATAGTACTTTGATGTGCCATGGGAAACACAAGTGATAGTGTCATGACCGACACACAAGATGATAGTGAGGTCAAAACCCTAGAGCATGGTGTGGTCGATACACCCAAGTGAGGTGAAGATGTTACACCTAAGAGAGGCAAAGATGTTACACCCAAGTGAGGTGAAGATGTTATACTAAAGTATGGTGAAGACGTCACACTAAAGTATGATGAAGATGATGCACCAAAGAAGGGTGAAGATGATACACCAAAATATAGGTGAGGCTGATACCTTGATGGGTGAGGGTATGAGGGATGTGATGATGCCTAACTCTATACCATCTAACCCTACTCCTAGAACTCGATAAACCCCTAACTCGATATCAATTGATGGTGTCTAGGGTGACTCATACTTTGATGCCTTGGCCAACATAAGTGAAAGTGTCATGGTCGATACATGTGTCTAACCTGACACAAAGTGAGGATCCTAGGACGACATAAGTGAAGAGTTTTATGGCCGATACAAGTATCTAAGCCAACACAAGTGAGAGTGTCTACGTCGATACAAGTGATGGTGTCCAAGTCGACACAAACAAATGTATCTAGGCCGACACAAGGGTTAGTGTGTAGGCCGATATAGTTTGATGAGTGTAGGCTAATACATGAGGAGTATAATCATGTTGATACATGATAAAGTAATGTGATTTATACACTTTTAGAAGTGTAGGCCAATATACCCTTATGAGGATCTAGTCAATATAACAAGCTAAGTTGAAACTAGTATCCTAATGAGGATAAGAGAGAAACGTGTATCATTCATGTTGATAATAAATTAATGATAATTGATGAGAGTAATCAAGTATGTTTGGATACTTATGGCAAGGAAATAAGCTCCTAGATGAGAGGAGTTACGAATTAGGATTTGGTGGTTGAATATAACCCTAAAAACCCTAATTGGATACAATAGAAACCCTAACCCTAATCATGAGAGGGTTGTAACTTGATTGAGTAATTATTTGTGATACAATTGAATGTAAAGATAATAATATAAGCTTATAGTGAGGAGGAGTTATAATTTATGGTTGGTTATTGAATATAACCCTGGAAACCATAATCAATTGAAAAGAGAAATCCTAGTCACAAGAGGGAGTGTAACTTGAAATGGAATGTTGATAGTAATCAATGGATACAATAATAATGGAATCTTAACCATGTAGATATTATGAACATAGCCAAATAAGGACTATAGTGGTTATAATGTAATATAGCTTGAATATGCCTTATGAGGCATATGAAATACATGTTTCATAGGAAGGAAGTGAATAGGTCTAATGACCTGGCAAAGGCATATTTCCTGGCAAGGTGATGTGGTACTCAATTATGAGTTTAAGGGATTGATATCCCATGATGAAAGTAATAGGGTAACACAAAGGTGTCCCAACTATTAAATAATCCTTGGAAATATGATATACTTTTCATACTACTAACTTGATTAATGCTATAAGATGTTGTAATGCATTTATCCCATCACCTGGAAATAATCACATGATTGATGAAAGTCAATACCTGGCAGTATAATCATAGGATTGATAGAGATCAATACCTGGCAGTGCAATCACAAGATTGATGAAAGTCAATACCTGGATGTATAATAAAAGGATTAATGAAAGTCAATACTTGGCAGTATAATCACAAGATTGATAGAGATCAATATCTGGCAATGTAATCACATGATTCATGAAAGTCAATACCGAGTAGTATAATCATAGGATTGATAGAGATCAATACCTGGTAGTGTAATCACATGATTGATGAATGTCAGTATCTGGCAGTGTAATTACAGGATTGATGAAAGCCAATACCTAGCAGTATAATCACATGATTGATGAAGATCAACACGTGGCAGTATAATCACAGGAATGATGAAGATCAATACCTGACCGTATAATCACATGATTGATGAAGATCAATGCCTGGAAGTATATTCATAGGATTGATAAAGGTTAATACCTGGTAGTATATTGACATGATTCACTGATATCATACCTTGGCAATATGATCACAAGATAAGCTTGAGATGTTGGTATAACATGATTGATAAATAAATATACAATTAAGATTTGTTACGGACCATACCTTGATAAGAGTGTGGATACATGCCATGACTCATTAATACAATCAGGATTGACTACAGGTCATACCCTGATAAGGGAACAACTACGGGATGTATCTATGAAGCATTAAGTCTATATAATGAGGCTAGCTAAATTGCAATTTCACTCATAATGTCACTGCCAATAATCTCATATTGACCGAGAAAGGAGAGGTTGTGGAGTCCGGCTCTTCCATGGACCTTGTATGGCATTGATTCTACCTAATTTAGGTTGGTTGGAGCATGAGCGGTATACCTCATCTCCTCAGGGAATAAGATTGATTGTTGAAAGATGTAATCAACAGTGTAGTGTATTTGCTTAAGGATCGAATACGAAACATTGAATAAGGTTGCAATTGCTTCGGTATGTCATAGTTGATAAATGATATATATGTTCTTCATATTCCTTCTAAAAGATTGAATAACCTACTGGTCAGTCATAGATATATAATCTATTCGTTTATGGATATACCTTGCTAATGTTCATATTATAATTGGAACTCCCTAGCATAGTTTCAACTTTATCATAATCTCTGGAAAATAATTATATTTGTGATAACAATAGTGTTTTTGGGGAGTTATATCTCCCACTGGGACTTTTATCTCACCTTGTGGGTTCCACAACTTTTTACATGGACGTGTAGGAGATATCACAGATCGTGTAGCTGAGACAGGACAACAACATGAAGAAGACTTGCAATTTTTAGGTGGTGTGTTGTCAGTTGTGTCTTGTTTAGATAGAAGCCCTATGTGTCATCCCTATACTCTCAGGTCCTTGGGGGATAGTTTCATATCTGGTTTTACAATCGATATGAGTTTTTAGCTAAAAGATTGTTATTGCTAATAGTTTGCTCATGTACATGTTTTTGGTAAAAGAAAACTAATATCAAATGAAACAAGGATGCTCTTGAGATAGCATATGTGTGATGTGTCATGTTGTATATGACATGCTTTGGGTCTTTCTGTAATAAATTTCCTGGCAATGGATTTTTATGAAAAATGGTTTTAATTTTTAGTGATTTTTGGTAATCCATTGTTAATGGTTGTTTCCGCGTGATTTTATGTGATGTAGTTATTAGTATTGATAGCGGTCGTCACAATTTTGGTATTAGAGCTATAGGTTTGCTGAGTTTATAGGTACATATGACTAAGGTTGTTGAGCCTATTCTAGTGCCCTCTAGTATGTCTAATAGTGACTTCTGCTCATGTAGAAGAAAGTATAAAGCTTAAAGATGTCTGGAGAACATGATGAACATATTGCTAAAAGCAATATTGCTGCACCGGGAGAAGGTGCAAGGGATCAACTAAGAGAAGAATGAGTGATTGAGAATCTCCAACCCGGTCCAGTCATGATAGAGAACCATGCTTTTCATGCTCTCGTTGGGCAGCTTATGATAATAGTGATGCATATAGTGGACCGGACACTAGCAATACAACCTAGGGCACTGGTTCCCAATGCAGAATTTTTGGGTTTGGGTAAGACCTTTGAACGACTATGCAGTGTAGGAGCTATAGAATATGCTGGAACAGATGACCCAATAGATGCCGATGTGTGGCTCACTGAGTTAGAAAAGGCTTTCAAGATCCTTAGTATCCCAGATGCTGACAAAGTCAGGCATGTTGTGTACCTTTTGAAGGGTAGTGTTGTCTATTGGTGGGCTATAGAAAAGGTAAAAAGGAATGATGAAGAGGTTGGTTGGGAGGAATTTCATCAAGAATTCATCAATAATTACTTTCCACAGACATAATTAGATGAAAAGATCTTGCAGTTTGAGGGGATTCAGCAAGGAACACTAACAATTAATGAGTATGAGACTAGGTTTATGGAACTTTTGCAATGTTGTCCTCAAATGGCTACTAATGAGTAGGAGAGGATCAGATGTTTTGAGAAAGGATTGAATGTTGAGCAAGGAGCTCTGAGGTTTGAAGAACAAGAAAATTCTTGTTAGGGATTATCTATGATGTACTCAGATGCGCGGAAGTAATTTCTAAGAAAGATGCACCTTTTGTTAATGATTGTAGGATTGGAAATCGACACTTAGCCCAAGTATGTATTGATTTTTAGATGGATTGGATGGAATCATGAGCACATAAATTTGACATGAGATTCCCGCTTATGGTCTTGAGGGGTTGAGTTTTACTGTGGGACATTTTGTTCTTAAAGTTGTATCAGCTATATTGATCAAGTATGAGAAAGTGTGTGTGTCGATGTTATCACTTTGAAGTCTATGGATTTCACATTTTAGAGGATTCTTTTGCCATCTAGAAAAGTTTTTTGAGCTATCTTGTTTCTCATCACCTTCCATGTCAATTTTAAACTTTTTTTCTAGAAATGTTTATATCAATATCTTGTATAATTACACACTATTTTCAAACTTTGCTAAAGTAACTACTCCTTACTGAATAGACATAAGAATCATATAACTACTTATATTAGAGTGTTTGTTAGTCTCATTCCCCTATCTAGAATATAACCCCATCTTTATTCTAGCTAATGTTAGTTAGCATGGGTTAACCTAATGCAGGTGCACATAAGGAGTGTGGAGGAAAAAGTAGTTTTGTCTTTTGTGTAAAAAAAAGGAATAGGATTGGAAAATTAGCTCCCACATTCTATCTCCTTTTTTGCACAATAAGATAAATACTTGAATAATTACTTCATTATTTGTTTAAAATCTTTTTAAATTAAAAAATGACTCCTCATATTCTTTTTACATGTACAAGTGTGGTTGTGTGATTGCGTCATACTAGGAATAAGACTGTACATGTATGTTAGGAAATTGGGGTGGTAGAAATTTAAATGTCTATTTCTCAAAACATCAAGATGGAATCAAACAATGTATCTAGGAAGGAAGGTTTACAAGGTCATACATGGTCCCTAAGTAAGTCAAGTGATGTTACCCTTGCAGTAGCAACATAGTTCTTCTTCAGGTAGCAGCATGCTCCTTCATCAGCATCACTCAAGTAGTCATCAACAATAGCCTCCAGGTCAAACACAATGGACAATGGTTGAAGTTGTCCTCCCAGAAGAAGGCAACAACCCCCCGCCTCTAGAATAGTCCACGCGGACCACCAACAACTCCATGTTGTGCTACCAGATCCAACGGGAAGGATTTGTCCCTTTGAACGTCAATATGTTAGGGTTGATTCACTCTCCTACAATTGTCTCTCCCTTTCTTGGGCAGGACTTTCTTAGACTCTCTATTGGTTACCATAGCCAGAGAGGACAATAATTTTTAGAACAATTGTTGTGTCTGGAAAGCCCCCAGTACCCCTCTATTCATAGGAGATGCTAGGGTCAAGGTTCTTAATCTGTATGGGAGTCGAAAGGACGAATTTCATAAATTTTCTAGAAAGTTCGAATGATGAACTAGTCGAACGACGAACTAGTCAGTTTGTACACCTAATTGGTTGGTTGGTGCATGAACCGGTTAGTTCACTAGGTGAACCAGTCGATTCATGCAATTTCTCATTCTAAATCAAATTGGTAATTAATATGTGATTAATGCTAAACAAGACATCACCATAAATCCTTGTTCCATTATAATTGGTAACAAAATTGGGTGACCCAGATTGCTAACCGGTTGGTTCACATAGTGAAACGGTCATTTCACAAGTGAAATGGTCATTTCACATGTCCAGTTCAGGAAAAATTCAAGCAATATTGATTCCAATTGACATGACACTCTAACTGATCGGTTCAAACCTTGAACCGGTCGATTGAGAGTCCAGTCAATCAATTTTAAACCTCAGTTGTTTAATTGAATACCTAAACACCTTTGGTAATCAAGTTAAACACCATTTATGAATATACTCCTATTCCAAGTGTATCCTATGTGTGTGTCCATGTCGGTCAATAATTATGTTGGCAGGGAATGTCTATAACTAACTTATGACATCACAAGAAAAGAGTGGCATCTAGAAACACATCATTGCTACCCAAGTAATTCAATGAGTTGGAGAACAACTTCAACCTACAATCTGTGATCAGTGTTACCGTGATTGTATAGTTCCTTTGCCTTTGATAACTGGATTGAACTCGAGGCATGGAATCATCACCCTCTCAATGTTCAATTCATGTTCCTTGAACTAGAGCAGACTATCTTAGATGCACGTGATCTCACATATCACATATTGAGTCACATTGGTATGTCCATAAAAATTTGAGTCTCGCTTATCAGGAGGCCTAGATATCAGTCTCCTATAGGAGGGACAAATCCCATCTACATTACTCACACTCAATCCCCATGTGTCACAATGCACCCAAGGACCACCTTTATTGCAACCCTTATTCAAGATCACGGTGGATGATGTCAAAGTACATGAATTACATGTGACAAATGTAGTGACTTCATGTCTAAGAACCACAATCACCACTATCACTATGAGAGTTGATTCTGACTACCATTCCATGGTATCCATGTATGACTCTCATGGTGGGTTTTCTTGATACATTGTTCTCTAACATGTATTTGTGTGCTTGACTTGATATCCTATATCATGACTAATGAGACTCTATCATCAGTAAACACACACTTTAGTCTTATGTACTACTATTTCCTATTTTGCTTCCACAGTAATATCTTACTAGGGACATAACAAGAATGTATATACTCTTATCATACATATGATCTCATCATTCAGGTCCTCAACCTAAAAACATATGTCATTGAGTAACATCATTCTTTAGACATCTACTATGTCTGTGTCATAATCTCATGACTGAGACAGACATAATAGATTAAGTTACCTTTATTATTATCAAATCAAGTATCTATGCCACATTCCAATCATTGTATGATTGGCTCTCTGGGTATATATACCAACAGACTCCCACGTGTACTTAGAGACAATCACTTATGAATCTTATTCCAAGTGATCTTAACATATACATCATGTTTCTGCTATGCAAGTGCTTTTATAGCAGGTTATCAATGTTTTCTTCAAGTTGGTATGTTGCAAATTTTACATCTTCTCATCGTACGTCATCTCGTATGAGATGGAAGTGATGTAGTTTGCTATTTGAGATTCCATGGCTATCCAGTAGCTCCATTATTGTCATAGTATTTCTACTATGTCAGTAGTGGTTTGGAAACTCCCATAAGTTCATCTATATGAACTTTTAGATCCATACAGTATCCTCTGTTGTTCTCATAACACCAAGATACTCGACTTCTATTGTAGAGTTAAACAACTCTCTGTAGCTTGAAACTTTTCTACCTTTATAGTTCTTATTTTAAGTCCAAATAGATTGTGATCATTAAATTTTCATTTGGGAAGCTTGCATCAATGTAATCCCTTACACCCAACTCTTCCTTATTACCATAACCAAGGAATTGATCCTTTTTAGTGCTTCTAAAGTACGTAAGCATGCTCTTATGATATGACCTTCACTAGGATTTGACAGATTCCCACTCGTCATGTCCAATACATATGAGATTTCTAGATAAGTATATATCATTTCGTCATGTCCAATACATATGAAATAACAAGATGAGTACATACATACATGGTAGATCCAAATGTGAACGCATATGGCATCTCACTCATGTCTTCGCATTCTTTACAAGAATTGAAATACTGGACTCCAGAGAGACTAACTCCATAAAATATGGACAATTTTTCTCTCAATGAGTCCTTCATGTTGTACCCCTTCAACATAATGTCAATGTATGTGCATTTCCTTAGGTCAAGAAGCTTTGTAGATCTATGTCTATACATCTCAATTCCTATGACATAGGATGCTTCACAGAAACCCTTTAGATAAGGTACTTTCCTTTCCAGGTTTTTTTGTAGTATAAGGATGTTATTCCCCATCATTATGTGGAATAAATATGCTCCCACGAAATCTTTTGTAATCACAAATTTCTTCTTCGTTCTGACGAAAGTCAAGCTCTTTGACTATCTTGTCAAATTGAAGATTCTAGCTCTGAGATTCTTCCCTCAATCACATTGATTGACCCTTGTAGCTTATAGACTTTATTTGCATTATTGGATTTATAAAACCCTTTACAGTGTGTGACCCACACATCCTCATGAATATTCCTATTAAGGAATGTAGTTTTAACATCCATATGTCAAATCTTACAGTATTAACAAGTTGTAATCCAAGAATGATCCTACCATGGCAATTGGTGACAAGATTTCATCATGTTCAAAACCTTGAACTTGTTTGAAATCCTTTGTAACCAATCTATGATTCCATGTTGGTCTTCTCTCAAAGACCCTACAAGCACCCTATGGGTTTTATCCCTTCAAGTGGATCCATCAAGGTCATACCTTGGTGATGTACATGGAGTTCATCTTTTATCCCATGGTCTCAAGCTTTTATTTCTGAAACTTTAGTCCCTCAATAGATTCTAGGTAGGTTGTTGACTCATCATCCATAATCAACTCACTACCTTCTTGAGTTATAAGATATCATAATATTTCAAAATCCAGGTGTGTTGCACTACAACTACGAGTTATGTGTTACATAAGGAACTTGAGATTTCACAAACATTTGTGATTCACATTGTTCCTTTTGTACCTCTTTAGGTTCAATGTTTTCGTGTTTGTCTCAAACTTTTAGAGTTCTACTTTTACTCTCACCAATTCCTTTCGAACTAAGTTCTCTTTAGGAATACAACCATCCTGATCAACAAACACTTTCTTGTAAGATTGAGATAAGAGTAGTATTTAACAAAATAAAATTTATGTGATTTGTGGGCAAAGCTTTTAAAGAAACAATTTTCTTATATAAGCTTTCATCCTAATCTCTATAAAATATGTACTGAGACACTTCCCATGCCATATCTCATAAGCTGCCTTTTGAACCTTTCAAATGGTACATCGTTTTAGTGTTAATCATGTACCCAAAAAGAAATTGGGGGATTAGCTAGATTAATCACACCATGATTTAATAGGGTTTGACTCCTTCTTTCTGATACACTATCATTTTTTTAAGGTGGAGTCATCATGATACATTATAATGGTCTCCTAGAAGGTGCTCAAACTCATGGTTTAAAATATTTCAACATTGTTCACATTGAAGTCTTTTAATACTTTTACCAAGTTCGTTGTGTACTTCATTCATAATCTCATTGAACACTTCAAGAGATTTATAATTGTATTTCATCAAATACAAATTTCCATATGTACTTATAGCATTAGTAAGTATAATGAGGTACTGGTAGCTTCCTTTATCATTTATTCTAAAAGGTCTATATACATCAGTATGTATGAGCCTTAATAGAATAGTTGTTCTCCCACTACATCTAGTAAAGATGCTTTTGTCATATTTCCCAATAAATAAGACTTGTATGTGTATGTTGGTTCAATAACCAAAAGAATCTAGATAACCATCATTATGTATTCTAGCAATGTATTTCTCATTTACTTTCTTTAGATGATAATGTTATAGGTGTTCATTGTTTGAGTCATCAAGTCAATTGTAACATCCCTGACCTGGGTTATGAACTAACCCCAGGTGTTTTTCTTAATCATGTGATTAAATTCTTGTGGTTATCTGTTGATAATGTAGTTAAAGCTTCTGAGGAACATATATTTCCATTTCTGTCCTTTTTAAACAATATTATAATATTGTTTTGTTAAAAGTGGACTTATGTGCAAATTACCCAATTAGAGGGGTTAACTTGCAAATTACACATGTGTATATGTTCCTCTGATGATAATACATCATAAGAATGAATTTGATGAAGTATTATGGATTCTCCAAGCTTGGGCACCAAAAGGTAGCTTGTGGAGAAATCCTTGTGCTTTAAACCCTAGTTTTGGTGTAAAGTGCAATTTACCCAAAACATGGGGTGCAACATGTAAAATATACCTCCTAGAATATCTTTTATGACTCTTGGCATCAATTAGAGTAAAAATGATAGGGGGGGGCTTCATTTGAATAAACAAATAAGAAGGATAACCCTTGTAACTAAATAACCAAGTCATAAGCATAATGACCCTTTTATATGTGTACAAGTTAGTAGGATGTTTGGCTTCCTTTTCACTAGACTTTGGTTAAGAAAGGAGTTTTTCTTAAGAATAAGAAGGAGGGGCGTGGCCAAGAAGGAGAGAAGGACCCATATGAGAAATAGAAGAAAAGATTGTCCTTATCTTGAAAACATGCCCAAAGTATATATACACCTTTCTTTTACAACCAAGGGATCGTTTCCCTTTCTCTCTTCACTTATCTCTTGCTGTGGCCGACTAAGGAAGGATATCAGGAGCAGGGGAGAACGGCCAAGTAGGTTTGGGTAAGATTTGGTTATCTTCTAGCTTGGATTCATGGAGGAAATCATAATACAAGGTTGGTTTGCTAGTTTTTCTTACTAAGTTCTTCTTTCTAGCCATCCTTTCCAACCAATTCTTGAAGAAGAAACCTGGACGACCTATGGAGCTCAAGACACCATTAAATCTTCGAAGCTTGAAGCTCTAGATCTGGTTCTAAGGCGGGTTTTATAACTCTAAACCCTTAAACTTTGTTATGCATCTTTCTTTCTTGCAAAAGTAGTTTGTTCTTCTTTCCCCCATCCTTCCTTGCTTTCTTGCAACTAAAACCATGAAGAACAGACCTGGATCTGGAGGTAGAAGAAGGGGGTGTGATTACCAATGTTAATTTATCATACGGTCTTGCCCTCCCCCTTTTTTGGCCAAACGGTTTGGGGCAAACGGTTTGCAAAACCGTTTGAGGGGCAAACGGTTTCACAAGGTCGGTTGGAGAAAACGGTCTCCAAGACAATTTGGTTCAGTTGACCAAGCGTTGACCGTTTAAGATTTCTGTTTATAATTATGTAGGTTAATAACCCTCCAAATTTGAGGGATTAACTCCCAAGGAATCATGAGTTAAAGGCTAATCAATTAGGTAAACCTAATTGGATTAAGTGCTGATTTCAACCTGATTAACTTGACCTTTTTGGGCAAACGGTTTCAAAACCGTTTGAGTGAGTTGACCAAGCGTTGACCGTTTGTGATTTCTGTTCATAATTATGTTAGTTAATAACCCACCAAATTTTATGGGTTAACTCCCAAGGAATCGAGAGTGAAGGCTAATCAATTAGATAAACCTAAATGGATTAAGTGCTGATTTTTCAGCTTGATTAATTGAACTTTTTGGGCAAACGGTTTCAAAACCGTTTGAGTGCGTTGACCAAGCGTTGACCGTTTGAGATTACTGTTCCTAATTATGTTGGTTAATAACTCACCAAATTTGAGGGGTTAATTCTCAAGGAATCATGAGTTGAAGGCTAATCAATTGGACAAACCCTAATTGAAATTAGTGCTGAAATTCCAATGAGTTATTTTGAGATTTTGGGTTGATTAGCCCAAACGGTCTCAAGACCATTTGGGGATCACCCAAACGGTCTCAAGACCGTTTGGGGGTCACCCAAGACCGTTTGGGGATATGTGTTTGAAGATCCAAAGATGTGGCATGAACCCTAATCGGCTAAATACTGATTTTGCAAGTGAATGAGATGATGTGTTGGGTTGATTGGCCCAAACAGTTTCAAAACCGTTTGGGGATCACCCAAACGGTCTCAAGACCGTTTGGGGATCACCCAAGACCGTTTGGAGGTCTGGGGTTAAGTATAGTTGACCAATTGAAGGTCCAAAGGTACCAAATCATATTACAATTAAGTGCTGATTTGTTGATCAATTTGATAGACCAATCCTTGATGGAATTTCACTAGAATCCAAGGGTTGGATGAGCCAAACGGTCTCAAGACCGTTTGGAGGTCTAGGGGTGAGTATGGTTAAGCAATTGATGATCCAATGTTACTAAGTTAAAGTGTAGTCAATTGCTGATTTGTGATCAATCCAATGATCCAAACCTTAATTAGTTGACTTAGATTTTGATGAAACTTTGGGCAAACGGTCTCAAGACCGTTTGGAGGATGTCCAAACGATCCTTAGACCGTTTGGGCCAAGTCATGGCCCAATTGAATGTTAATTGATGGGTTCAACTTCATTTAGACTCATGTTGATGGACATTGATGGTTGATCGATTATAAACCCTAATTCAATTGGTTCCAACCCTATTTGGCTATCAATTGAAGGTCAATTGAGGGTTAAATGGGTTAAGGATAACCCTAATTAGCTCAATTGATAAGTGGTTAACATATATGAGGTCAATTGAAGGGTTCAACCTTGAAAACCCTAATCGATTGTAAGTGTCGATGCACTTTCTAGGTCCATGCGGTTTTGAGACATTTTGACCAAACGGTCTCAAGACCGTTTGGGGGCAAATGGTCTCAAGACCGTTTGGACTCATGCGGTTTCCAAACCGTTTAAGGTCATGCGGTTTCAATGGTGATTTGTTCAATCAGTTTCAAAGTCAACTATGTCCAAACGGTCAACATGATGAAACAGTTTCAAGACCGTTTAAGGGCAAATGGTCTTGAGTGTCATGCGGTCTTGAAGTCAACCCTAACCAAACGGTCAACTCTTCCAAATGGTCTTAAGACCGTTTGGAGGTTGAAGTGTGAAAACGTTTGGGGACTTTTAGGGTTAAGATTGCTTAAAGCTTTGAAGGCTTAGATGGTTCAATGGTTGTTTAACCTAAACCCTAATGATACCTAAAGATATTAAGGGGCTAAGTAATTAGTAGCTTGACCCATGTTATGGTTAATGTTGAACATTACCAAAGTACCCTTGAAGGGTTCAAGTAGAAAACAACCCTTGATCAAGTAAACCCTAATGATTATAATGGGATGTCTTAATCTATGTAAATCAAAGATGACTTGACCTAATCTAACCTAGAGTGATGTAAACATCATCTAGTAGTGAGAGGAGAGAGAAGGCTCCTAATATGAATGTGAATCAAGTAACATACCTTCAATATGTAAGAATGTACATGATTAGGATATGATCCATTAAGGTGAGATCATAGAAACCCTAATTATGATGTTTAATGAATCTTAAACTAATTTGAGGGCATCAATGATGATAATTTTCATACATAATGATGCTATGAGATCAATTCACTATGAAGTGAATAGTAAACCCTAATTCTAGAATAATAACATGTAATGTGAATAGTAAACCCTAATTTAGGGTGATATGATAAATGGAGTAATTCAGGGTTATGCCTTTGGGTATGAAACCCTAACTGCAAGTTGTAATATGAGGAATCGTTATGCCTTGTGAGCTAAGAGGTTCAATAACCCTAGGTTGAAGTGATTTAATCCAAACCCTAGAAATCAATGGCGATATGTTGATTCTCAGCACGCCCGTGCTAAGGAGAACGGTCGTGGTAGCTTTACTTTGCACGACCGTGCAAGGTGGCACGGCCGTGGTGTTCTATGAATAGATTGAAAAGAATTGCTATTGTGCTGATATTGTTATATGTGCATGTCTTTGATTATGCTAATCATGCAGGTTTCTAGTAAAAAGGTAATCATAGCCAGGCAAGGGTTATGATGTTTTATTCATTAAAAGAATTCTATAAGCTTTATGAATAATGATATACTATGTTGCCTGGTTCAAGAGATAACATATGAGAATGATGGGCTGTAAGAGCCTTGAGTAATATTTACATTGTTACAATTAAGGTCATGCTATTAGATGACTTATGATGATTTAAGGGTTTGAACACCCCTGTTCTTGAACCATAATGATGAGATGGTTATGAAATGATAATTGTTATAAAATAAACTTGATACATTTAGTATTCTTCTTCTATAGCAGATGTTTTAATTGTTTATGTTTGGAAACATGCTTGATAATAAAAGAATACTAAAATGTACCTAATTAATCAAGTATAATCATACCATGTAGGGCCCTGACCATAGATCCATCATTGTCAGAGACCAAATGATGGTGAAATAGGTTTTCCTAAGGGAACTCCTAGAGCATATACTTTTGAGTATATGGGGGTATATGGACGTGAATATCCTTACGTCCTAGTGTAGGAATTGATGTAGATGTACTTTAATCTTTCAACCCTTCACTATATATTCATACCGGGTGATGTACCACAAATCTCCCGAAGAAATTACTAATACCGCATCGATGAGAGATAAACAAGAAATCTTTCGATGACGATTAGAGTTCAGAACTCCACTGTAACTCTATAACGAAGTTTCCAGAATACCCTGGATAGCTACTACAGTAGAGACACAAGATGTCCTGCAAGTAAATCCTCTTACTGACTGAGGAAGATGAGGTCATAAGAATCCGGCTCTTTTGATGACCTATGTATGGTACCGATGCGATTTTTATAAATGGTCGATTGGAGTATGAGCGGTATACCTCATCTCCGCAGGGCATAATAATGTTTGAAAAATATAATCAGCCGTGTAGCATAATTGCTTATTGAACTACGAGAAACAAATGTTTGATGTTTCATAGTTTATATATGTTCCTCATATTCTTTAATGAGATATGCTTTGATATCCAATTAGATTATAATTGAAATGTTGTTTTACTGACATTAAACCTGTTGTTAAATGTTAATAATCATACTGCTTAATGTTATTCCCTATTGAAATAATAAAGCTTCTGGCGGAGAGTTATAACTCTCGTTGGGACAATTATTTAAATTGTCTCACCCCCGTGGGATTCTTCTTTTTAGGTAGACGCCGAGGACGAAGGAATCCATTTAAGAATGAGCAACAACAGCAGCAACAGTATTAGGGGCAGCAGTGAATCTCAGGTGGAGATACTGACTGTCAAGTCTTGTAGATAGTATGTCTTATGTCGTCTCTGTACTCTCAGGTCCTAGGAGTCAGTAGGTCTAAGGTTTTTGGCTTTAAGCCTCGAGATTTTGTTGTATTTTGCCTTGTACAGATAACAGGGCAATGAATGCATGTAATCACTCGAGAGGTGATCCCACAGAGATGTAATGTTAAAACATGATGTAAACTGTTTATCCTATTTCTTATAAAGAAGTTTTATGGTTTAAGGATCTTTTCTTAAAAAGTTTTAATTTCTAGTGATTTTTCATTATTCCGCTGCCAGTTAAACAATCGCTTCCGTAGAGTTTACAGCTTCCGCATTAGTTAATCCTATTTTCGCGAGACGGTTGTCACAATTTAGTGGTATCAGAGCTCTAGGTTCGCTGAGTCTACAGAGACATAGGACTAAGGTAGTAGAGTCTGTTCTAAGTGTCATCTAGTGTATCTGATGGTATCTTCTTCTCACATAGGAGGAGAGGAACTTTAAGATGACTGGATCGGATGAGGAGTTTGCTGCGGAGAGCAACAATACGGCACCAAGAAGAGGTGCAGAGGAGCAATCAACAGAGGGACAATTACCTGAGATTCCCCTAGCTAACCCAACCATGATAAGGAATTCTTCCTTAGGAATCACTGTTGGGGAATTTAGGGCTACTATGATGTATCTAGTGGATCAAGCACTAGCAAGGAAACCCAGATTACCCGCTCCTAATGATGATGTTTTGGATATCAACAAAATATGTGAACCACAATAGCAGGTTGAAGCAATAGTAGATGATGAAGCTTTGAACTTAGAGAAAGCTTGTGCTCAACCTCATTCTGATGAATCAGTATACAGTAATATAGGGGTTAGAATACAACCAGAAACCAGGACCTGCTATAGGTGTAGGAAGTCTGGACATATCAACTATAATTGTCCAGAACAGAAATACAAGGGAAGAAATGAGAAAAGGCCTATCCAAATCCAGGAGCAGAGACCTGGTAGTTATAAAAGGAAGAAGTTTCTGGTGTCACCAACACAACCAGGACCTAGTGCACCAAGGAAATGGTTATCCAGAAAGGGTAAGGAACCCTTTAGACCACACTGGGAACTCAGAACTTGCTATCAATGTGGACAGGTAGGGCATCTGGTAAGAGATTGCCCAACCAGAAATGTTATGGCAAATCAACCTCTGAGGCAGAATCAGCTTGAGACAATGAATGATCCTCAAGTCATGATAGGTTAGACGAAATAAATGTTATTCTTATATGTCTTTTTATGATCTCTTGGACAAAATTGAGAAAGTAATTGATTGAATTTTTCTTGATTAATCCTATAAGGACTTATAATGTTGTATAAAATAGATGTTTCATGTTACATGCTTACCTCCATAAGAAAGATGAGGTATTAAAGAATTGGTCTGGATAGAAATTCAGTAAGATTAATACTTATATTTATAATGATACGAAAAGAGAAGGAATATGGTATATACAAGTGCAGATTACCTTATCTAAGTATTTATATACCCTGGCCAGGTATACAATTGCTGATGATAAAGTAAATATAGAAACTCTTAGATTGTTATCTTTTTTATTGCTCTGATCAAGTAGTCATTATGAGATAATCTAATGAGTATCATGAAATAAGAAATATGGGAATAAGGGAGGTTAACCCTATCCAGTAAAGTTGTAAGAATAATAATAAAGATTCTCCCCATGATGTGAAAATGTGATGAGACCATAAGACCTTCATGAATATGTTAGATAATAACAAGGAAAGAAACAATGCCATGTAATCATCCTTATAAAAATTCCTATGCTAGAACAAGGAACTGAGGATGAGATGAGAGGTAAATGTTTCATGAATGGTTGAAAAATACATGAAATAATATGATTCCTTATTCTCTTTCCTACTAGGAACATGGCAATCAAGTGGGTTTTAGGACACTTGATGTGCATAATATAAAGATGTTTATGTAATGAGTACTTATAAAAGTGTCAGTTTATCTTGGACTTTGGTTCCAAGGTGAGAAAATATGTAATAAGTAATGTTCCAAGATGAAAGGAAGATAAGATGTAATGTGTTGATAACACATGTAATAGGTAACAAGATAAGAATGTAATAATATATCTGAGGAATTATGTTGATTACCTGGAATAGTCAACAATGGAATCAAAGTAAACATGTAAAATATTATGAACATCACTTGTTAGGGGTTTATGTTTTTCATAAGCATATCTTTCTCCAAGATATCTATCAAATAAGTCCTTGATTGATAAGTAAATTTTCCCTATGATAAGAGAATGTACAACTAATGAGAGAATTAGTGCAAATAATAAGGAAAGTTAATATGGTGTTATCAGATATGATAACACAATCAAGGTATGAAAGGACTTATATAGTCTCAAATAAATGATAGAGTATAATTGTGATCTTAAGAAATGTTGATCTTACTAAGGAACATGAGAGTATATGTTCCATATGAATCTTTCCATGAAAAGTTTGTGTGGAGTAACTATGTATTGAACAAAACTCTATGATGTTCCATAATAACGAAATGTTACTTGAAGATATAATGGTATAATGCTTAAATAATACCTACTTTCCCTTTTCTTTCTGGGATTTCGGGGGCGAAATCCTTGTTAGGGGTTTATAATTTGTAACATCCCTGACCTGGGTTATGAACTAACCCCAGGTGTTTTTCTTAATCATGTGATTAAATGCTTGTGGTTATCTGTTGATAATGTAGTTAAAGCTTCTGAGGAACATATATTTCCATTTCTGTCCTTTTTAAACAATATTGTAATATTGTTTTGTTAAAAGTGGACTTATGTGCAAATTACCCAATTAGAGGGGTTAACCTGCAAATTACACATGTTTATATGTTCCTCTGATGATAATACATCATAAGAATGAATTTGATGAAGTATTATGGATTCTCCAAGCTTGGGCACCAAAAGGTAGCTTGTGGAGCAATCCTTGTGCTTTAAACCCTAGTTTTGGTGTAAAGTGCAATTTACCCAAAACATGGGGTGCAACATGTAAAATATACCTCCTAGAATATCGTTTATGACTCTTGGCATCAATTAGAGTAAAAATGATATGTGGGGAGCTTCATTTGAATAAACAAATAAGAAGGATAACCCTTGTAACTAAATAACCAAGTCATAAGCATAATGACCCTTTTATATGTGTACAAGTTAGTAGGATGTTTGGCTTCCTTTTCACTAGACTTTGGTTAAGAAAGGAGTTTTGCTTAATAATAAGAAGGAGGGGTGTGTCCAAGAAGGAGATAAGGACCCATATGAGAAATAGAAGAAAAGATTGTCCTTATCTTGAAAACATGCCCAAAGTATATATACACCTTTCTTTTACAACCAAGGGATCATTTCCCTTTCTCTCTTCACTTATCTCTTGCTGTGGACGACTAAGGAAGGAGCTCAGGAGCAGGGGAGAATGGCCAAGTAGGTTTGGGTAAGCTTTGGTTATCTTCTAGCTTGGATTCATGGAGGAAATCATAATACAAGGTTGGTTTGCTAGTTTTTCTTACTAAGTTCTTCTTTCTAGCCATCCTTTCCAACCAATTCTTGAAGAAGAAACCTTGGACAACCTATGGAGATCAAGCCACCATTAAAGCTTCGAATCTTGGACCTCTAGATCTGGTTCTAAGGCGGGTTTTATAACTCTAAACCCTTAAACTTTGTTATGCATCTTTCTTTCTTGCAAAAGTAGTTTGTTCTTCTTTCCCCCATCCTTCCTTGCTTTCTTGCAACTAAAACCATGCAGAACAGACCTGGATCTAGAGGTAGAAGAAGGGGGCATGATTACCAATGTTACTTTATCATACGGTCTTGCCCCCCCCCTTTTTGGCCAAACGGTTTGGGGCAAACGGTTTGCAAAACCGTTTGAGGGGCAAACGGTTTCACAAGGTCGGTTGGAGAAAACGGTCTCCAAGACCGTTTGGTTGAGTTGACCAAGCGTTGACCGTTTGAGATTTCTGTTCATAATTATGTAGGTTAAAAAACCTCCAAATTTGAGGGATTAAATCCCAAGGAATCATGAGTTAAAGGCTAATCAATTAGGTAAACCTAATTGGATTAAGTGCTGATTTTCAACCTGATTAACTTGACCTTTTTTGGCAAACGGTTTCAAAACCGTTTGAGTGAGTTGACCAAGCGTTGACCGTTTTGGATTTCTGTTCATAATTATGTTAGTTAATAACCCACCAAATTTTATGGGTTAACTCCCAAGGAATCGAGAGTTGAAGGCTAATCAATTAGATAAACCTAAATGGATTAAGTGCTGATTTTTCAGCTTGATTAATTGAACTTTTTGGGCAAACGGTTTCAAAACCATTTTAGTGCGTTGACCAAGCATTGACCGTTCGCGATTACTGTTCCTAATTATGTTGGTTAATAACTCACCACATTTGAGGGGTTAATTCTCAAGGAATCATGAGTTGAAGGCTAATCAATTGGGAAAACCCTAATTGAAATTAGTGCTGAAATTCCAATGAGTTATTTTGAGATTTTGGGTTGATTAGCCCAAACGGTCTCAAGACCATTTGGGGATCACCCAAACGGTCTCAAGACCGTTTGGGGGTCACCCAAGACCGTTTGGAGGTCTAGGGTGAAGTATGGATATGTGTTTGAAGATCCAAAGATGTGGTATGAACCCTAATCGGCTAAATACTGATTTTGCAAGTGAATGAGATGATGTGTTGGGTTGATTGGCCCAAACGGTTTCAAAACTGTTTGGGGATCACCCAAGACCGTTTGGAGGTCTGGGGTTAAGTATAGTTGACCAATTGAAGGTCCAAAGGTACCAAATCATATTACAATTAAGTGATGATTTGTTGATCAATTTGATAGACCAATCCTTGATGGAATTTCACTAGAATCCAAGGGTTGGATGAGCCAAACGGTCTCAAGACCATTTGGAGCTCATCCAAACGGTCTCAAGACCGTTTGGAGGTCACTCAAGACTGTTTGGAGGTCTAGGGGTGAGTATGGTTAAGCAATTGATGATCCAATGTTACTAAGTTAAAGTGTAGTCAATTGCTGATTTGGTGATCAATCCAATGATCCAAACCTTAATTAGTTGACTTAGATTTTGATGAGACTTTGGGAAAACGGTCTGAAGACCGTTTGGAGGATGTCCAAACGATCCTAAGACCGTTTGGGCCAAGTCATGGCCCAATCGAATGTTAATTGATGGGTTCAACTTCATTTAGACTCATGTTGATGGACATTGATGGTTGATCGATTATAAACCCTAATTCAATTGGTTCCAACCCTATTTGGCTATCAATTGAAGGTCAATTGAGGGTTAAATGGGTTAAGGATAACCCTAATTAGATCAATTGATAAGTGGTTAACATATATGAGGTCAATTGAAGGGTTCAACCTTGAAAACAATAATCGATTGTAAGTGTTGATGCACTTTCTAGGTCCATGCGGTTTTGAGACATTTGGACCAAACGGTCTAAAGACCGTTTGGGGCCAAACGGTCTCAAGACCATTTGGGGGAAAATGGTATCAAGACCGTTTGGGCCCAAACGGTTTCAAAACCGTTTGGACTCATGCAGTTTCCAAACCGTTTAAGGTCATGCGGTTTCAATGGTGATTTGTTCAATCAGTTTCAAAGTCAACCATGTCCAAACGGTCAACATGATGAAACGGTTTCAAGACCGTTTAAGGGCAAACGGTCTTGAGTGTCATGCGGTCTTGAAGTCAACCCTAACCAAACGGTCAACTCTTCCAAATGGTCTTAAGACCGTTTGGAGGTTGAAGTGTGTAAACATTTGGGGACTTTTAGGGTTAAGATTGCTTAATGCTTTGAAGGCTTAGATGGTTCAATGGTTGTTTAACCTAAACCCTAATGATACCTAAAGATATTAAGGGGCTAAGTAATTAGTAGCTTGACCCATGTTATGGTTAATGTTGAACATTACCAAAGTACCCTTGAAGGGTTCAAGTAGATAACAACCCTTGATCAAGTAAACCCTAATGATTATAATGGGATGTCTTAATCTATGTAAATCAAAGATGACTTGACCTAATCTAACCTAGAGTGATGTAAACATCATCTAGTAGTGAGAGGAGAGAGAAGGCTCCTAATATGAATGTGAATCAAGTAACATACCTTCAATATGTAAGAATGTACATGATTAGGATATGATCCGTTAAGGTGATATCATAGAAACCCTAATTATGATGTTTAATGAATCTTAAACTAATTTGAGGGCATCAATGATGATAATTTTCATACATAATGATGCTATGAGCTCAATTCACTATGAAGTGAATAGTAAACCCTAATTCTAGAATAATAACATGTAATGTGAATAGTAAACCCTAATTTAGGGTGATCTGATAAATGGAGTAATTCAGGGTTATGCCTTTGGGTATGAAACCCTAACTGCAAGTTGTAATATGAGGAATCGTTATGCCTTGTGAGCTAAGAGGTTCAATAACCCTAGGTTGAAGTGATTTAATCCAAACCCTAGAAATCAATGGCGATATGCTGATTCTCAGCACGCCCGTGCTAAGGAGCACGGTCGTGGTAGCTTTACTTTGCACGACCGTGCAAGGTGGCACGGCCGTGGTGTTCTATGAATAGATTGAAAAGAATTGCTATTGTGCTGATATTGTTATATGTGCATGTCTTCGATTATGCTAATCATGCAGGTTGCTAGTAAAAAGGTAATCATAGCCAGGCAAGGGTTATGATGTTTTATTCATTAAAAGAATTCTATAAGCTTTATGAATAATGATATACTATGTTGCCCGGTTCAAGAGATAACATATGAGAATGATGGGCTGTAAGAGCCTTGAGTAATATTTACATTGTTACAATTAAGGTCATGCTATTAGATGACTTATGATGATTTAAGGGTTTGAAAACCCCTGTTCTTGAACCATAATGATGAGATGGTTATGAAATGATAATTGTTATGAAATAAACTTGATACATTTAGTATTCTTCTTCTATAGCAGATGTTTTAATTGTTTATGTTTGGAAACATGCTTGATAATAAAAGAATACTAAAATGTACCTAACTAATCAATTATAATCATACCATGTAGGGCCCTGACCATAGATCCATCATTGTCAGAGACCAAATGATGGTGAAATAGGTTTTCCTAAGAGAAATCCTAGAGCATATACTTTTGAGTATATGGGGGTATATGGACGTGAATATCCTTACGTCCTAGTGTAGGAATTGATGTAGATGTACTTTAATCTTTCAACCCTTCACTATATATTCATACCGGGTGATGTACCACAAATCTCCCGAAGAAATTACTAATACCGCATCGATGAGAGATAAACAAGAAATCTTTCGATGACGATGAGAGTTCAGAACTCCACTGTAACTCTATAACGAAGTTTCCAGAATACCCTGGATAGCTACTACAGTAGAGACACAAGATGTCCTGCAAGTAAATCCTCTTACTGACTGAGGAAGATGAGGTCATAAGAATCCGGCTCTTTTGATGACCTATGTATGGTACCGACGCGATTTTTATAAATGGTCGATTGGAGTATGAGCGATATACCTCATCTCCGCAGGGCATAATAATGTTTGAAAAATATAATCAGCCATGTAGCATAATTGCTTATTGAACTACGAGAAACAAATGTTTGATGTTTCATAGTTTATATATGTTCCTCATATTCTTTAATGAGATATGCTTTGATATCCAATTAGATTATAATTGAAATGTTGTTTTACTGACATTAAACCTGCTGTTAAATGTTAATAATCATACTGCTTAATGTTATTCCCTATTGAAATAATAAAGCTTCTGGCGGAGAGTTATAACTCTCGTTGGGACAATTATTTAAATTGTCTCACCCCCGTGGGATTCTTATTTTTAGGTAGACGCCGAGGACGAAGGAATCCATTTAAGAATGAGCAACAACAGCAGCAACAGTATTAGGGGCAGCAGTGAATCTCAGGTGGAGATACTGACTGTCAAGTCTTGTAGATAGTATGTCTTATGTCGTCTCTGTACTCTCAGGTCCTAGGAGTCAGTAGGTCTAAGGTTTTTGGCTTTAAGCCTTGAGATTTTGTTGTATTTTGCCTTGTACAGATAACAGGGCAATGAATGCATGTAATCACTCGAGAGGTGATCCCACAGAGATGTAATGTTAAAACATGATGTAAACTGTTTATCCTATTTCTTATAAAGAAGTTTTATGGTTTAAGGATCTTTTCTTAAAAAGATTTAATTTCTAGTGATTTTTCATTATTCCTCTGCCAGTTAAACAATCGCTTTCGTAGAGTTTACAGCTTCCGCATTAGTTAATCCTATTTTCGCGAGACGGTCGTCACATCAATCAATATATGTGTCATACAAGTTTGTCTTATAACTATCAACTATAGGTTATGAGACATAGACATATAAGATCTCAGCTTTTAAAATGATACATCAATTATTCATAACATTCTTGTCACACAAGATATATGATATTTTCATTAATGCAAGGTACATAATAACAATTCGCTAATTCTATTATGTGTCTATGAATGACAGCTTCCAACTGTAGTGGAAGCAACTCTTTCTCCACACAATTCTAGCTTACTTCTTCTTAGGTCTTGAAGTGGAGATCTCTATCTCCTTCTTCTTCCTGAGATCCTCTATATAAAGAGGCTAGTTCGTTTACCAATGTCCAAGCTAGTGACAATGGTGGCACTTTCCTTCCTTAACATTTTAAGTGAAAACGATAGATTCCTTTTGTACTTACTCATCTCCTTACCTTGAGTGCAAAAGACTTGGACTTCAGCTTAGCCTCAGAACTCTTCTTGGCCTTGCCTTTGTCCTTGGACTCACTTCCTATAATCACCATTAGGGATTTGTCTTCTTCAGCAACATGCCAAGCATTTGAGAAACTAGCTATATGATTCAAACAACAATTGTAGAATCATATATGTGTTCAACTCTTGACCTAAAATAAATCTCAGTCTCTCCACATGCCCAATCATATTGAGCACATGGGGCTCTAATGGATCTCCCTCTATCAGTTTGCAATCAAATAGTGCTTTGGAGACATTATACCTTTCATGCTTTACATGATTCTTAAGATGTGTTACCATATTGAGAATGTCCATATTTTCATGTTTTTTATGCAACTCATTGTTCATACAACATAGCATAAGGTACTCAATGTCTACGACATCATTTTCATGTTTCAAATAAGCATACATTTCAGTCTTAGATGTATTTGGAGCGGATTCCTCTAGCTCTAATCTTTCAAGGACATCTAGTTTTCTCTCATTAAGAACCACTTCTCAAAGTCCTAAACCACATGCGGAAGTAAATCCCATTTAGTTTGTCCTACTCAAGGACTGATCGCAATTCAATAACCTATTTTTGTTTTCCATTAGTTTCTACAAAGAAATAATGCAACTTTTTAAAACATTTTTTGATTTGTTTGATTTGATAAGTTAATGTAATAATTAATACTTTAATTAACTATCTCTCCCACTATTTTGTTTGAATTGATAACCCTCATGTCTCACTTCATAAGATTGCAATGCACAATCTTCTAGTGAGCCAAGATCCAAAACTATTAAGTCAATACCCAACCAACGTTGGCGCTCATGACCAATTATTAAAGTAGGCAACATTTTTCAATTGCATCTCATACAATTCTTGGATAAATGGTGTACACAACTCATTGTCACAGTCCATCTACCTTCTTCTAGGCACTTAATCCTATTAAGGTACCTAGTTAATCCAGACCATAAGCCAACATGATAGAATATGCACACTGCTAGGGAAAACCCACATATCTACCATCACACTTCTACAAGATAGATGATGCACCACTCTAGGGCATGCCCACGTTTGGTCAATCAAGTTTTTCATGCTTTCTACTTATGGAAAGAATCTTAGACTTAATATTTATTTAGGGATTTTATATATAAATACACATACATATCCAATCACCACATACTTATAGTATGTGTCATATATATTTTGTAACCACAATGAATATATGCAATTAGAAATATTTAAGTGATGATTATGGCCAGTCTAATGCAATTTCTTGGATCCACAAGGAATTACTACCACCTAAGGTCCATATCATATGTACAACATGTTGTTGGTGAAGATACATACTTGAACCAATCTATTTTGATCGGTTTAACTCTTGAATCAATCGGCTCGCCTCCTAGTCACTCAGTTGTGCTGTTGAAATGGTCGTATGGTCTCTTCTAGTCGATCAGTTGGGCCACTAGTCAATCGATTCATCCTCATATAATCTATCCTCCTTGGTCCTCCAATAGATCGGTTTGTCTCATGAGTCGATCATTTTGTCTTGTGTAGAACTTCTTCTCATGATCAAATATAATTTAAAACTATCCTATTTCATATTATAATGTAAAAGGGAAAACCTCGAATTACATTCAAGGGAAAATAGGAAGAAGAGCATTAATTTATATTTGGAAGGGAGGAGAGAGGCTCGGTATGCAAACTGAGACTTAAATAAGAATAAACAACCACAAACATTTACACTCAGATCTAGAACTATAGGCCATAATCATGCTTACATCTAACACCAAAATACTTTTAGGGTGACGTGTATAGATTGTATATATATCATATCATGTGTATATATATATATATTTGTATGATCATATGTGGTATTTAATTGGACATGTACATTAACCAGTTTAATATTTGCATTGTATGCAACAAAATAAATCTGATCATATTGATTTAAATCTAGATACATTGTAAATTGATGTGGCTCTGATAGCACTGCTCAGAAATCAGAGCGACATATAAGGCAGTGGAAACAAAATTTTAAATGCATGGTTCCCAAAATTTCAAGATCGTGTCAACACCAATGTATCTAGGAAGGAAGTTTTGCAAGGTCATACCTTGTCCTAGAGAAAGTCCAGTGACATTACCCTTGTAGTAGCAACGTGCTTCTTCTTCAGACGGTAACATGATCCTTCATCAGCAGCACTCGAACAGTCGTCAGCAACGGTCTCCTGGTCTGGCACCATGGACAATGGTTGACATTGTCCTCCTAGTAGTAGGCAACGAACTTACGCCTCTAGAGTAGTCCACGCGGACCATTGGGAACATTGGGATCCCAGAGCCAACAGGAAGGAGTTGTCCCTTTGAACGTCAACTTCTAGGGTTGATTCACTCTCCCACAATTGTCCCTCCCTTTTTATCTCTCCCTTTATCGGGTAGGACTTTCTAGGGATATTTATTGGTTACCAGAACCAGAGAGGACAACAATTGTTGGAGCAACTATTGTATCTGGGAAGCCCCCATTACCCCTCTATTTATAGGAGAGGCCAGGGTCAGGGTTCTGTGTGGGAGTTGAAAGGATGAATTTCATGAATTTTATAGAAACTTCGAGCACCGAATTGGTCAGTTCACACACCCAACCGGTTAGTTGGTGCATGAACTAATCAGTTATCTAGGTGAACCAGTCGGTTAATGTACTTTCTGGTTGTGAATCAAATTGGTAATCAATACTCAATTAATGCTAAACATGACATAATTATCAATCATTGTTCCAATCGAATAGATGAAACATGAGATCACGATTGTGAACCGGTCCATTCACATAGTGAAATGGTCATTTCACATGTCCAGTTCAAGCAAAGTTCAATCAATAATTATTCCAATTGACCTGACACTCCAACCAATCAGTTCAACCCTTGAACTGCTCAATTGCGTGTTTAGTCAGTCAATTTTGAACCTCTATTGTTTAATTGAATACCCAAACACATTTGGTAATCAATTAAAACACCATTCATGAATATATTCCTATTCCAAGTGTATCCTATGTGTGTGACCCTATAGGTCCATAATTATGTTGGCAGTGAATGTCCATAACTAGCTTATGACATCACAAGCAAATAGTGGCATTTCGCAATACATCATTGCTACCCAAGTAATTCAGAGTGTTGGAGAACAAATTCAACCTACAATATATGATTAGTGTTACCGTGATGATATAGTTCCTTTGTCTCTGATATCTAAATTGAACTTGAGGCAAGGAATCATCATCCTCCCAATGTTAAATCCATATTCCTTAAAATAGAGCAGACTGTCTGAGATGCATGTGATCTCACATATCACATATTGAGTCACATGAGTATAGCCATATATTTTTTGAGTCTCGCTTATCAAGAGGCATGTATATCAATCTCTTGTAGGAGGGACAAATCCCATCTACATCACTCACACTCAATCCCCATGTGGCACAATGCACCCAAGCACCACCTATATGGGAACCCTTATTCTAGATCGTGGTGGATGATGTCAAAGTACATGAACGACATGCGATGAATGTAGTGACTTCAGGTCTAAGAACCACAATCACCACTATCACTATGAGAGTTGATTCTCACTACCATTCCATGGTATCCATGTATCACTCTCATGGTGGGTCTGTCTAATGCATTATTCTCTAACATGTAACTGTGTGCTTGACTTGATATCATATATCATGACTATTGATACTCTATCATCATTCAACACACACTCTAGTCTTATGTATTATTGTTATCTATTTTTCTTCCACAGTAATATCTGACTAGGCACATAACAAGAATGTATGTACTCTTATTATACATATGATCTCATCATCCAGGTCCTCAACCTGAACACATATGTCATCGAGTTACATAATTCTTTTGACATCTATTCTGTGTCATCATCTCATGAGTGAGACAAACATAATAGACATAATTACCTATATTATTATCAAATCATGCATCTAATGGCACATTCCAATCATCATATGATTATCTCTCTAGGCATATATAACAACAATGTAAGTACTATAAATAATGTCTTTGGGCTTAGAATTAAATACACATCTTAGATCTCACAGATCTAAGACAAGAAAGTTTGTCATTCATGGTTTGCAACCTACCATTTGCTACCTTTCATAGTTGTTTCCTTCTATGCGGATTTATCTCGTGGAGTTCACCTCTTGAACATGAGAAATCTTCTTCTCCATCCCCACTTCCATTGACACAATCTCCTAGGTGGTTGTACCTAACGTCCGATTATATGCACCGGTGGTGTTTTTATCTATTGTCTACATGTGATTGAGATGACTATTTACTACATATACTCGGCCATATCAAGACTAGAAGAGTAGCGTGCATGAGGATTATGAAGCACTAATTTCTTTAAGTTAACATCTCTCTTTTTCAAGAGAGTGACCTAATTTTGATTTTCTAACTCAAGTTATTTGTTTGTCTTGCTCTATTAGTTCTTTTATTTATTAATTTATTCTTTAATTTGGTCTTTAAACGTGTTAATTAAATTACAATTACTATTTGTAATTGCATTCTAAGATCTACTAGTCTTAAAGAAATTATTTAATGTCATGAATTAACATGTTAGGTCATGCTATTTACCATGTTAAGATTGACAATTCTAGTATGCTTGAAAATTTGCAATAGTATCTTTGCATGTTGGTAGAGCCATATGGAAATTTAACTTAAGATGATATAGTTTCTTGACTATCTGGCAAAAGATGAACCTAAACCTAATAATAAAGATCCTTACAACAGTAAGAAAATCATTACTGGAAGGAGGGTGATTGGTTTCATAGAGGATGTATGCTCTTAGCATTAACTAATAATTTGTATGATATCTACTCTAAATCTCCTCTTGTGACTAACAAGGTTCTATTTTATATGTTAGATAAGAAATATACAAAAGAACTAAGGTGTTGAAAATATTGTCTCTACACTTTCTTAAATTTTGGATGGTAGAGGGTAAATCTTTTCTCCTCAAGTAGATGAATTCCATTTGTTATGCCCTAACCTCCATGCAGCAAGTATCAAATTATTTGATAAGTTCATTATTATGTCTATCATTGAAAAGTTCCATACTGCCAATCTTATGACTTCTAAGAATAAGGATAAAAGAATACAAACTGACTAAAATCTAAGGCCAAGATTTAGAAGAAATTGAAGAACAAACCTTGTTGGACTTGTGGATAGGTTGGCCACAAGAACAAGGATAGTCATATAAAGAAGATAAAGAAAGCTAATACATCTGTTGTTGAGGAGGTTGTGGTTAACATGATTATTGTTTCCTTAAACTTCAATGATGGTTATGTTTCTATGAAACCTAAAATCCTTTTCTGTATTTGAATCGCTATATTGCTTTATGGATATTGGGGATAATGTACATGTTTGCTAATAAGTCAGTATTTGTGTATTAACATGACTCTTCAAGCCGATCCATGACTATGAGTGACACAAGCTCTATAGAAGTCAAAGGCAAATACAATTAGTGGTGGATCTATTCATCACAATACAATTAGCAGTGCAATTTAGCTAGAGATGGCTTCTATTTTACATTGTAAATTTAATATAACAATTACTACTAGTGTTTGAGATGGTTTATTTTTAGAAAATGTTACTTATGTGATCCAAATAATTTATTTAAGATTCATTTAGATCCTAATGTTTCAATTTCTATTAGTAATTTGAATGATACTTCAGCTTGTTTGCATCTTGTTTTGTCTAATTTATGGTAATGTCATTTGGGTCATGTGCATGATGGTTTGACAAAATGTAAAACTTGATTTGATTCCTAAATGTTTAATTAATAATATTAGATGTAAATTTATGTGCAAGATAAATTGCCTAAGATTCTTTTTCATCATGCAGATAAAAATTCTGAAATTTTGGATTTAGTGCATACTGGTATCTACACATTTTAATGGGATTATTGTTAGGGATCCTTAACTTCCTCTCATAAATTTCATTATTGATTCCAGTAAATACTTTTACATCTATTGGCTTACAAGTAAATGTATGGCATTATAAAAATTCAAAACATTTAAGAAATAATCAGAAACATAAATTGGTAAGATACATAAAATATTAAGGTCGGATAGGGGAGGAGAGTATACCTTGAATATGTTCTTGGAATTTTATCAATTATATAGTGTAGTTCATGAGATTACTACTCCTTATACATCACATTCTAATCATATTAATGAATATAAGAATCAAACCTTGATAGGCATGGTAAATACTTTACTACAAACTTCAGGTGACAACATAGTTCTGAACCATGTGTACATAATATGATACATGAGTTCACTAACATCAACAACATCAAACATAATGTTTGTTTTCTAGGTAAATAACACAAACTAAACAAAGTGGTTTTGTCCACTAAAGGGACTACATCGACATGTTATGAAAGAAACTAAACATAACATGGCCACACAAAGGAAACCTCAACATGCTCCAAGATTTTCCTTAGTAATCCATACTAGAAAATTTCAGGTGAGAAGATCCCACTTTCCACAAAGTACCCCATAGGATTCATTAACTTCATGGACCAAAGATAAAAAATAGATCAGTGGAGTTGGTACTATGTCCTATTATTGAGGTATTTTAACAAAATATGATCTAGGTGCATAATCAAATTTTAGGAAGGGACTATTTGGTGCACTTTTAGATTAACAAAATAGAGAATATAAGTATCAGTATAAAAATGGAAATTCTCACAAAATTTCAATTGTGCAACTTTTCAATATTGAAGGTATCCAAATATTCAAGATTAATGATAGTACCAAATATTAAAATTAAGCATCAATGTATCATTTATTTTTGTAGGGATAGGTTTCGTAGCGTCCTCATAGTCTATGAGAGTACAACACTTTTGTCTAATTTCTATGTTAACTAGAATATTGGGGGATAGCTAATCCATTACAAGCCATTGTGCATGCTGGTGGAACGTTACCCAACCTATAAGACCTAGTCATTTTGATCAAATTAAAAAAAAAACATTTTATAAAATATAAACAAACCTTTTACAATAATACTTTACATCAGAGTCACAGAAGCTTATACAAAAGATTTTTAGATTAAGATTAGGCTTTGATTCCTATCTACTTTTCAATAGGGGATAATTGTTGCATGTCTCTTCTAGATCTTCTTCATACCACTTGTCCATGATTTCCCAAAGGAAATAAAACTACACATGGGCCCCAAGAAGGGACATATAGGTCAGTCAAATGATATGTAAAAAATTGATATTTGTATAGTAAAAGTATGTACCTATCTACAAAGGATTTTCATGACAAAATGCAAAGAGTTAAATAATGTAGGTGAGTATCAAATGTAAATAATGGATTTTAAAATTCAATAAGATTCATTATCCAATTTTGAGACTAGTAATTCAAATTTTCAAATGGATAGCACATGTCAATATCTAGTTTTTGGGAAAGTCATATGTTCTCTCCATGGAGAATGACAACACACTAGTTGTGTTTCTCAGTATATTGAGGAAATTCATGTCCTTCTCTCTAGACAAAGTCGTGGAAGTGTCATTCATTGCACTAATAGACACCAGCCTGCTGACGTGGAATATTATCGCACTAAAAATTCACTAGGAGTATAATTCCTAGAGTTTATCTAAACTAAAGTGCAATAATGCCACCCGCAAGTGGGCCGATCTTATCATAGTATAGTTAAGGATCGAATCCCAAGGGACAACATTTTTAAGAACTATCTAATCGAAGTAACTTAGCTAGAACTAGTATATATCACAAAAGTTGAGATTGGTTTGATTAATCTAAGATTGAAAGAATAAAAAGAGCTAGATTAAGGTTCTAGTTATCAATGGATGGAAACACTAGGGTGGAACTGGGTTTCACTACCACTACTCAAATATGCACAATCATTCAAATCCAAACATGTATGAAGATATAATTGGAGTTATGCAAGTTTCCCCCTTCAGATTTAGAAACTTGCATGAGTATATATCCCTATAAGCTCGATGTTTCGTTACTTACGGATCCTCTATCCACTACTCCAAAAACTTTCTGTCAGAAGTTCTCATCATGGTGTCAACCAAAGCTAATCGGTATTCAAATCTTAAAAGTTGATGTTCTTACAGTAAAAGATTATAATCAATCACGTAATGTGGATGATCAATCCACAAAATATGCAATAAACGATTGGCTATGAATTAAATGAGTTTATATAAGAATTTGAACATGAATGAAATTGCAAGAAACGGGTAGTGGGGCTAGTCCCCACAGCCCAGTGAAAGGACTACTCCCTCGACATGGCAAGATTAATATCACAAGAAGAGGAAGAGGACACCATCACGGTCATGATGGTGGCAAAAGTGGCTCGGTGTGGTGTGCGACGACAATCTTCCTTCCTTCTTTCTCTTTCAAGTTTTAACACTGACTTGCAGTAGAAGCAGGTGGAGGAACAACAGCTCGGGGAAGAGGTCGATCGCCCAAGAAGAGAGATTGAAGGCTTGGAATTGCAAATGAAGGAGATATGTCGATCTGTGCTTGAGTTCAAAAGGTGTCGACCAGACAGGTTGATAGAACTAGCTTGGTCTATAGGTCTCATCCTTGCTCGAATCTCAGCGGAAGCCATCGGTCCGTGTATTTTAAACTTCCTATTGCTAGTCTTGGAGGTCGACGGGACTGTCAACCTTGAAGGTTGACAAAACTATCAGTTGAAGTTGTGGTTGTCGATGAGAGTGTCGACAACATTATTGATTGGTATTATTTTCTTGTCAGTTGTTGGCCGATGATGATGTAGAGAAAAAAGGGGGAATTGACAGAGGTGTCGATCTTGCTTATCAATGAGTCTGAGTGTCGTTCCTCTTGGATGTCGACCAGGTGGGTCGACAAGGCTGTCGAGCATGGAGGTCAACAAGGTTGTCGACCTCTTAATTGCTGGTCGATTTTGATGTCGATTGGCATGTCGATCTACAGGTTGAAATTGTCCTCAGACACAAAATTTGTGTATCAATCTGTCTTCTGGAAGTGTTCAAAATCCGATATTCCCCTAAGTAAACTTTCTGTAGAGTGATATGATTCAAAACCTGCAAAGGGAGTCAAGAAAAGTATCAAAATTCTACAAATTAACATAAAAACCTAAGTAGATCAAAACAAAGCTATTTTAGTGAAAATTAATCAATATGAATGCTAACTAAACTAAAAATGCAACTAAAAATGGGATGAATATGTATTCATCGCATGCCCTTTTTTATGTTTAAACTGTGTGCTACTATTTCTCAGAATAATTTTTTGGTGGCCTTTTAAAAAATGCTAAATTTTAAAACAATTTTATGCCAACCAATTTATCTACTATGCATGTTTCAAGAGGGAATAAGCTTTCCAAATATAATAGAAATTTCACACCATGATTCAAAAGCATACAAATGCAAGGATTTCAAGTATTAAGCTCCACAGATAAATGAAAGAGAGATCTACAAATGTAGAACAACATTGTTTACTTTTGACATGGAATAATTCAATTATAGTTGTTCATGTGTGTGATGAATTATTCCATCTAGGAGAGTTAGTCATCTATTTATCCATTGTTTTCATTCTAGGGTCTCTAACTTAGTCATATGGAACTAATCATGTATAGTCAAGTATATCGATGTAGCTACTCTTAAGCATGGAGAAAATCATAATATTTTATATTTCCAAATAATGACACCATGCTACTAGTCATTATATTTCCAAAATACCCATGAATTAATATTTTATTTGTATAAAAACTCTTCTAATACAAATTCAAGTTCTAATAGTCTACTTCAATCAGTAAAGGACAAACTAAGGTAAACAAATTCATATACTTCAACATAGGTAGATCTAGATAAAAATAATAATAATGAAACAATATTATATTTTGAATACTTCTAATATTTCTCTATATATGCGATTTAAAATTCATACTAGGGTATAGTTAATATATCATTAATATAATAAAAAATTGCTAAGTCATTGTTGAAGCATGGAATTTAATCGTTTCTCCTACTTAGAAGTATATTGACATGTGTAATACAACAACCGCTGTCTAGATTACTTTTGTAGTTATATAATTATACAATATGTATTTATTATCATCTATTCTTATATTATATACATCAATACTAAAGAAAATCACCCATGAGAGTACAGAGTCAATCCTATTAGTAGTATCAAATACTAGTACACATACACAACATTATACTAAGGTAGGGTTATACCAATAGATAGTAGAAATAACTATGGCTATCTTATATCTTACTATATCTAAAATAGGATTATCGGTTGTCTTGGTATATGAGCTTCTGGGAATAAAATATATAATATCAAAAGATATTTCACATGTGGATTTGTTGATTACCAATGTTCATGTATCACATTAAGATATGATGGAGATAAATGTCAAGACGTCTATTCAATAGTTACCTTTCTATTTGTGTCATTTGAAATATAATTTTGTTTTCATTAGTGTTACCTTATATCTTCAAAGTGAGTTCATGATAACTTGAGAATAGTAATGACTACAAACCTTCAGCATGATGAAGATATTGTTGAATTGCACAGATCATTTTCTAGGTGGAAGGCAGATGGATTGAACCAAGTGAAATCTTCTTTACATTGATCTTGGAACTTGGACACTAATGATCAATTGGCATCTTGGATTGAGGCAGTTGTGGTTTTCTTATTAGACATCCCACTATTGTAGATTCCATACTCAACATGTCGACGGCTAATGATCTATTGATTGAGAGTAGGGACAAACAACTCTAACTTGTAGGGGTCAACACCTTCTGATCCTGGGTGATGTGTCAAGTCTAGGAACCAACTTGTCAAAAGGATGTCCTCTTTGATTTTCCAACCTCTCTTGACTTACTTGGAGATGAATAATGTATTAACCCAGTCGACGGTTGTGGCATGGGGAGAAATAATGTTGTTGGCTGAAGAGTTAAATTATGGCTTTTGAATATAAAGTGGGGAGATTGAGTGTGTGGAGCTTTCAGTTGTTTACCTTCAGTGAACATCGCAGGACAGTGGGAAAGAAGATAGGGGATAGAGTTGGTCATTGTTGCCTTGTTTGTGGGAAGGCAATGGGTCTGAAGTATGACAGAGGTTTTTGGCGACCAAGTAGAATGCATGGAGATCTTGATTATAGGAATGGTCTAACAAGGTAGGTCATAGACATTTGTAGGGTGAAGTAGTAGTATATGGTGATCATAGGGTTGCATGTGGGCTGGAAATACCCTACAACTAGGTTGGATGGGCCGACTACCTACTGTTGTAGGTATTTAGTGCTTACCACTCCAATTTTTGGTGGCCAGTCCAATAGCAACCACTATGTTTGGAGGTGGAATCTCACTATATCTATTTGGGATATGGGAGGGGTGAGGTAGAGGAGAAGATGGTGATCTAACATGGATGTGTAGGTATCGGTGATGTGGTGATGCGGCATGAGTTTGTAGGTTTATGTCTCCCTATTGCATAAGGATTTTTTATTATATAGGGGATGGCTAGGGTTATAGTGTTTGTAGGATCCTTAACAATCAAAGGGAAATAGGGAGCAAGGTGGGACGATCACAGTTTCTTGACTATCTGTGACCAGGTGTCTGACTAGGGTAACGATCATAGTTTCCATTTTTATTCAGATGGAGAATTGATTAAGGTGGTGACCAGGTGAAAGACTACGGTCTATTCCTATTTCATGAGTAATCAACTAGAACTGGAAGGTAGGGAAATTGAATCAAGATGGATGTAAAAGTGAGGAAGAAGAGAGATATCATGTTCCTCTCATGTAACTGTCCTTTTGTATGTTGTTGTAGAGGAGAACATGACTGGGTCTTTTCTATTTTGCCTATTAATGAGTAATTGGAAGTTCTTTATATGTAGTATTTACTTTCATATCTAACGTTCTACATATTGGTTTTATTTGAAAGTTTTCCCATGAGTCTATCTCCTAATATACTAATTTCTAGAAATGCTAACTTCCCATATTAGAGCTACAACTTGTCCAATTTATTTTCAAAGAGTCTAATATTCCAAAATCGATGTCCATAAAAGTAAATTGCATTTTAAGGTATTTCTAAGCCATTAGTTGAAAAATAGGTGTGTTATTGAAATACAAGATCTAATCAAAGTATTTGAACACCAAACATTTTGATTGAGCTAAATGATGCAATGAAGATAAATCAAGGGACTATTTTGTAAATATATTCAAATGAAGAAATGAACTCCTTTATGCATAGGAAATTCAATTGGGTGCCATCATACATGGAAATGAAGTGCCAAATTTGTAAATAATTTAAATTTTAAGGAGAATTAAGAATCATAACTCAACATGGATTTAGTACTCAAAATTGAGTATGTTACCACTCTCCACCTTTTAAAGTGAATTTCATCCTCGAAATCAAACATTTACAATCTAGTCAGGTACTACGCTCCACCCCTTAAAAGGATTTGACTAATAGTGTAAGAACCCTGACCTTCATTTAGGGTTTACCCTATTTTCTTTGCTTAACCTTGATGCTTTGGTGCTTGCTAATCACCTTTAGTGGTGATTAGGGTTTGGTTGTGCTTTGTTAAGAGTTGGAGGTGCTACTTGCAAATAACCCAAGTCTAGGGTTTATGGGCAAGATTGCCACCTTGTGAGGTGTTCCTCTCTCTCCTTTCTTCCTCTAGTGTAGAGAGGATGGTTTGGGCTCGTTGTTTGAGTTCTTTTGGGCTTGGTTGAGCTTGTTTGGCCTTGAGGTGCCTTGCTTTGGTTGAGTTGATCCTTGTATCGGCCAAGAGGAGAGTGTGTCGCCCATGGGGTGTGTCGCCCATGGAGCTGGTTGTGTGTCGCCCTAGAGTCTTTGACCAAGTTTGACCTCATTTCTGTCACCACTAGTGGACACTTGGTGCATGATGCTTGCTTGTGGCAACGACCTTGGACATGTTTTAGGGCTTGCTAGAGTAGTGGCTCGTACACTAGGACAAGTGTCCCTAGGTGGGCGACACCTTGCCATATCTTACCTTGTTTTCTCCTCCCTTTCCTTCTATATAGGCGGTTCCTTTCCTTTGTTATGAGTTCCTTTGGTGTCTTAGTTTCTTCGCCACCTTGGTGCACGACACCCCTTCTCCCTTGCAAGTTGGTGGCCGATACCCCTTGGAAGAGCAAGCTTGGTGGCCGATATCTTTGGAGTCTTCTTCTTCCTTGGAGCTTGGTGGTGCTAGGAGCTTGGAGCTTGCTTAAGGCGGGTTGCTTAACTCCTAACCCTAACTATTCTACCTCCTTTCATGTTCTTATACGTTGCTAGCTTTGCTTTCTTGCTTAGTCTTCATGTTGGCCGAACTTGTGTTCTAGGGTTCTTGGTAAGCAACACTCTCTTCTCTCCTAGGTCTTGAGGAGTGAGCTTGAGCTCTAGTAGCTTAAGAAACACCCTCCTCTCACCATGGACTTGAAGAGTGAGCTTCGTACTAGTGGTGATCTTTGCTAGGGTTGTCCTTGAGTTGGCCGTTTGGTGGCAAGAGATGTGCAAGACCCCTCTCTTGTTTAAGTTGAGAGGTGAGCCATCTTCTTGACTCTTTCTAGGGTTTTGGGTGTCCTTGTGCTTGAGGTGGAAGATGGTCTTGTGAGTTGTACCTTAGATGTTGTGTGCTTGGGGAGGTGCTGCCCGACAACCCTCTTGACCTAGAACCTTGCTTGACGACTTGTGTGGGTTGGTGGTGGACGACACCCCTTGTCTCTATGACGGGCGTCACACCATCTTTTTGCCCGATAATGGTCGTTAGGCCATGGTTGGATGGCTGGACAATAGATCTGTGATGTTAGTTTAAGACGAACCTTTGGACGATACCTCTTATGAGATAACCTTGCCTGATATGCACCTGGAATAGGCGTTTCCAGCAGTCTGTGACGGGCGTCATGATTGGTTGTATATCGAATGATAACCCTATCCTGTGACAGGCGTTGCAACTGAGCCCAACACCACGTTGCCTGATATCCTTCTACACGGCACAAATGAATGATAGACCTTGAAACGCTGTGTTGCGCGTTGCGCTTGGATGATGGCCGTTATGGGATGGACATTAGATGAGGGCAGGTTGCCTGATACAACCTTTAGTAAGGGTTCTTGGTGCTTCTAGTGAGGGTTCTGTCCATATATATATGTCATTTTACTCAATGGCAATGGTTAAGCATATAGTATGGTTTGCTTAATGATGTGTCTTATGCACCTGATCATCAGTTAATGTATGAGTGATATAGAATCTTTAATGTCACCCTATATTGATAGCATGGTCTTCTGTTAAGCCTATGATTATTGTATATACTAACCATGCAGGTGATGCATAGCCAATAATAAGGGGCTATGAGGTACATGTATAGGTTTAGTAACTCTGCTATGATTGTTACTCTTAATGTTGAAATAATCTGTATGATGTACTTGACTAAAGTATTGGGGATTGCTATCCCATGATGATGATGCAAGACTTGAGAGGCTATGGTAGTATATGATGAGGGATTGAGATTCCATGGTATGTAATGATCCTTGAGATGGGTCTAGATGATTGGCAAGAGGCCAAGTGATAACATGTGATGTTGGATCCCTGTGATGGATCAGGATGATGTGTTACAATAAAAGCATAATGTTGTTGTTTATTTTATGTCATAATTTGCATGTTATATAACTTGGTTGAATCTTGCAATCCATATAAAAGATACTAATTAATCAAAGTGGAATATATCATGTAGTTGCCCTGGCCATAGATCAATCATCGTCAGGAGCTGGTGATGGTGAAACGGGTTCTCCTACGGGTTAACCCGGAGCGCATATTATTGAATATGTGAGGTTTCTCCTAGCCTAAAGTGAGGAGGTAAGAGTGCAACTTCGGTTGTAGACTCTAGGATGCGGATTCAGGCCCGTAGCCCAAGTATTTGAAGAGCATGGTGAACAGGCCCATGGCTCAGGATATGTGACATGAGGGGCATGAATGCGTTCATGGCTCAGAGCATGGTGAATAGGCCTGTGGCTCAGTTTCACTAGCGCTGATACTTGTACCGAGGCGGGCTAGGCAGAGGATAGCCTGACCCTGTGGCTAAGACCACTTCAGCATGAGACTGCGGTCCTGCTTGTGTTGTACTCGTACACTGACCACGAGGTGGGAGATCATGGAGTCTGGCTCTTCCATGTGACCTTGTATGGCACCGGCTCCGGGTTTCGTAGACGTCGGTTGGATTTGAACGATGCGGTTCACTTCCTCAGGGCATAATAATACGTAATCCAGTCGTATAGTATAAATTGCTTAAGGTAAAACACGGAACATTGGTTGAGGCCTTGCTTGTATATTTAATCTTGTTATACCTTGCAGTTACTTATATGTTCCTCATGTTATGTAGCAACATATCTTATCTTTTTAACCCTGTTCCATAAAGAACCAGAGGTTATATGCCTTCTGTACATCTGGTAAGCTTGTCGGTATGAATATCCTTGCTATATAGACTGTTATTATTATATGTTTTACTGTTTATCTACTTCTGTCGATTTATCCTTCTGGTTTTATAGTTTCGGCGGGGAGTTATGTTTCTCGCTGGGACAATGTTCGATTGTCTCACTCCGCTGGTTTTCAGGTGTTCGTGCTAGATGTGGAGGTGGTGGTCGTGGAGTTGCGGTCGAGCAGCAAGACGAGTAGTAAAAGGCAAGAGTTGGACATGCTGCTATTTTGGTGTTTTGTAGTAGAGTCTAGAGTCATCCCTATACTCTCAGGTCCTTGGGAGCGTTTTGATGTTGTTTCACGATGTATGGCTGTTGTTCCTCTGTATATCCTGCTGCTGGTCGGATATGGGCATTTATGTATATATAGCAGGTGATGAACTCATGTGATGACAAGACAGTTGTTCCTCTAAGCTATGGACACATATCAAGGCTTGTATATGTTTATATAACATGCTTTTCTGCAGGATGGGGACTGGAATGTAATAGTTCCTCAATTTATCCGTTTTCTACAATCAGTTTTAATTAACCTGTGTTTTTGATAATCTGTAGTTATGGTGATTTCCGCACATTTTCGCGTAACACCTCGTTGCCTGTGTGATAGTGGGATGTGTTGCCACAAGTTTTGGTATTAGAACCCTAAGTTCGCTGAGTCTACAGGGATTTAGGACTAGGTTGAGTCTGTTCTTGTGAGTTGCCCAGATTTTCTTACAATCGTCTTCTGCCCTCAGTAGAAGAAAAGTCAAGATGTTTGGAAACTATGATGAGAACAGTGATGCTGCTTCAGCTGGTGGAGCTGAAGGACATGCACATGGAGATCGGGTGCCTGAGGTCCCCCAACCTGACCCAACCATTCTTGAACACCCTGCCTATCAACAGATTATGGGGCAGATGATGGCTACGATGAATCTCATGGTAGAAAGATTGCCAGTGCCTCCTCCGAGAGCATAGGATCCCCATGGTGAAACATCAGGTATTGGGAAGACCTTTGAGCGGCTTCGCCGAGTCGGAGCTTCAGATTATGCTGGAACGGTTGATCCAGCGGATGCAGATTTGTGGCTGAAAAGTCTTGAGAAGGCTTTCCGGATCCTCGACATCCCCGAAGCAGACAAAATAAAGCATGTTGTCTACCTTCTGAAAGGTAGTGCTGGTCACTGGTGGACCATCGAGGAGGAGAAGCGGCCTGGTGAGGTGATCTGTTGGGAAGTTTTCCGGTGCAAGTTCGTCAGCATATACTTTCCGAAGACGTATATGGATGAGAAGATCAGTCAGTTCGAGCATTTACGACAAGGAGTGATGAATATCACCGAGTATGAGGCTAAGTTCATGGATCTGTTGAGGTTTTGTCCTCATATGGCAGCAATAGATGAGGAGCGTATCAGATGTTTCGAGAAGGGTTTGAGTTCTGAGTTGACAACACCTGTTTCTGCGTTGGAGAACCGTGAGCGGTTTGCTACGTTTGTGGAATCTGTCTGAAGGATTGAGAGGTCAGTAAGGTAGAAAAGAGAATCCATATCGCACAAAAGACCTGCTCAGTTTCAGGGACAGAGGTTTGATGGCTTCAAGAAGCCCAGGTTTTCATCACCGTCAGTGATGAGAGGTTCTGGTGTACCTTCACAGTGGTCTCCGAGTAAGGGAAGAGGTTATGATTCTTCGCCATCTAAGGCACATAGTACAACATCCGTGGCAGTGACAGGGCCATATAGGCCACGGTTCGATGATAGAGTATGCCATCTGTGTGGACAGATCGGGCATTTCAGGAACAACTGCCTGAATAGAGATGATGCAGCAGCCGAGGTAGAATCAACAAGGATCAGATAGATAGCAGCCTAGTGGTAGCAGAGGTCGAGGATGTGGTCAAGCGTCGCAAGTCGGATCGTCTGCTCAAGGAAGCAGAGGACGTGGGCAGCAAGCAACAGCTTGATTCTATGCTATGAGTCAGCCGGAGGCGATAGTCAACCCACGAGTGGTGACAAGTCAGATGGAGTTATTTCATTCTGATATGTCTTCTTCTTGCTTTATATCTGTTCTGGTTGACCCGGGTGCTACACACTCTTTTATCGCATATAGTATGCTTGAAAACTGTCGTTTACGTGTTAGTTGTAAGAAGGATAGCTTGTTGTTAGAAACCCCTCTTGATGGTTCCTCGATGCTTCGAGAAGAGTGTCCATCTTATGTCTTGTCTTTTTCGGGACACAACATTCAAGTGGATCTTATACCACTTGATATGCATGGTTTCGATGTTATCCTTGGGATGGATACCTTGGAGAAGTATAAGGTTGTTTTGGACTGTGGTTCCAAGCAGGCTGTGTTTAATGTTGCGGGAGAGAAGTGGGTCTTCCAAGGAGATAGGAAGATTCTTCTGACGTGTCTAGTATCAGCTATGGTGGCAGATAAATTGTTACGGCAAGGATGTGAGGCATTTCTAGCTCACGTGGTGGATACCGTTGCGGCTACCAAGGCGAAAGGTCCTAGTCTTGAAGAGGTGTCAGTTGTTCGAGAGTTTGCCGATGTGTTTCCTGATGAGTATCCTGGTGTTCCTCCACCCCGAGAGATTGATTTCGAGATCAATATGGCACTAGGGATGCAACCATTTGCACAGACACCGTATAGGATGGCTCCAGTAGAGATGGCAGAACTTAAGAAGCAGTCGCAAGAGCTATTGGAGAAAGGATTCATCTGACCAAGTATGTCGCCTTGGGGTGCTCCAGTGTTGTTTGTCAAGAAGAAGGATGGATCGATGCGGCTATGTATAGATTACTGGTAGTTGAACAAGGTCACGATCAAGAACAAGTACCCATTACCGAGGATAGATGATCTGTTCGATTAGTTGTGTGGTGCGGCAGTGTTTTCAAAGATCGATTTACGGTCTAGATATCATCAGTTGAGGATTAAGGCGGATGACATACCAAAGTAATCTTTCAGGACGAGGTATGGCCACTTCGAGTTCGTGGTTATGTCGTTCGGGCTAACCAATGCACCTGCTGCTTTCATGGATTTAATGAACAGAGTGTTCTGTCTGTTTCTAGATCAGTTTGTTGTAGTCTTTATAGATGACATTTTGATCTATAGTCGGGACAGGCAAGAGCATGAGCAACATCTTCGACAAGCGTTGACTCATTTTCACCAACACCAGTTGTATGCTAAGTTCAGTAAGTGTGAGTTCTGGTTGGAAGAAGTGACTTTCTTAGGTCATGTGATATTTGCTGAAGGAGTCAAAGTAGATCCGAAGAAGGTGGAGTCCGTCGCAGATTGGGAGCAACCAAAGACGTCGACAGAAGTTTGTAGTTTCCTATGTTTAGCAGGATACTATAAGAGGTTTATCAAGGATTTTAGTGTGATCGCGTTGCCGATGATGAAGTTGACGAGAAAGGATATACCTTTTGTCTGGGATGATCGTTGTCAGCAAGCTTTCTAGAGTTTGAAAGAGAAGCTGACCAGTGCTCCAGTGTTAATCATGCTAGATCCTGGGAAAGGCTATGTTGTTTTCTGTGATGCTTCCAAGAAAGGTTTGGGTTGTGTGCTGATGCAGGAGGATCATGTGGTTTCTTTTGCTTCACGACAACTTAAGAAACACGAGGAGAACTATCCGACTCATGACTTGGAGTTGGCAGCACTGGTTCATGCGTTAAAGATTTGGAGACACTATCTTTATGGGGAAGTGTGTCAGATCTTTACAGATCATAAGTATCTGAAGTACATCTTTTCACAGCATGAGTTGAACATGCGACAACGTCGATGGTTGGAGCTAATCAATGATTATGACTGTACCATCGAGTATCATCCTGGTAAGGCTAATGTGGTAGCTGATGCGCTTAGTCGAAAGTCTTCTTCTCTTTCTCCAAAGAGGGCACAGTTGAGTTCTCTGGTATGCTATAGACGAGATATGCTTGTTTCATTGCGGCAAATGAATGTACAGATGGAAGTTTCTTCGTTAGTTGGACTTTTAGCACAGATGCAAGTCAAGCCTACGTTGAGACAGCATATTAAAGATGCACATCAAATAGATGATGCGGTACAGTCGATCAGATCAGAGTTCGGCAGCGAAAAGCATGATGGGTTCCATGAGTCCGAGGATAGGCTAGTTTGCTATCGTGATAGGATGGTGGTTCTAGATGTTGATGACCTGAAGAAGTTAGTGCTCAAGGAAGCACACACTTTGATGTATGTTGTGCATCCAGGTGTCACCAAGATGTATCATAATCTGAAGGACTTGTATTGGTGGCCCGGCTTGAAGAGAGATGTAGTTGAGTTCGTGGTTAGATGTGCAGTTTGTCAGCAAGTGAAGACTGAGCATCAGAAGCCGGCAGGTACGTTGCAACCTTTGTCGATACCGCAGTGGAAATGGGATCATATAACCATGGATTTCGTAGTTGGTTTACCCAGGACAACTAGGAATCATGGTTCCATTTGGGTGATAGTGGACAGATTGACGAAGTCTGCCCATTTCATACCGGTAAAGACAACGTACACGGCCGAGAAGCTCTCTCGAGTATATGTAGATGAGATAGTGCATTTGCATGGTGTGCCAGTAACGATAGTTTCTGATAGAGGTCCACAGTTTACGAGTCGTTTCTGGGAACAACTGCACAAAGCATTGGGAACGCAGTTGAGGTTCAGTACCGCCTTTCACCCGCAAACAGATGGACAGTCTGAGAGGACTATTCAAACTTTAGAAGATCTCCTTCGAGCTTGTGTTTTGCAGTTTTTAGGCAACTGGGATGTACATCTTAGTTTGATAGAGTCCGCCTACAACAACAGTTATCAGCGGAGCATTGATATGGCTCCTTATGAGGCTTTGTACAGAAGGAAGTGTAGATCTCCTTTGTGTTGGTATGAGTCTGGTGAATATCAGCTTTTGGGTCCTGAGTTAGTACAACATACGTCAGAAAAAATCAAGATAATACAACAACAATTGAAAGTGGCACAGGACAGGCAGAAGTCTTATGTAGACAATCGCCGACGACCTTTAGAGTTCCAGGTAGGAGACAAAGTGTATCTTAAAGTCTCTTCGTGGAAAGGTGTTCTAAGGTTTGGCCGGAAGGGTAAGCTAGCACCCAGATATATGGGGCCTTACCCAGTTATAGCACGTGTTGGCAAAGTATCTTACAAGTTAGAGTTGCCTCCAGAGTTGCACAGGTTACATCCAGTGTTCCATGTTAGTATGCTGAAGAAAAGTCATCCGGATACAGGAACATTGATACAACCAGTGGAAGTTGAGCTTGATGAAGATGTGACCTCCGAGGAAGGTCATGTGGCGATCCTTGACAGAAGAGTTAAGAAGCTGAAGAAGAAGGACATGGTTCTTGTGAAGGTTCCTTGGCATCATCGTGGCATTAAGGAAGCCACGTAGGAGCTGGAGGAAGATATGAGGAGGAAGTATCCCTCGCTTTTCTCTTTGGATTTCAGGGATGAAATTCCTTGAAGGGGGTTAGCTTGTAAGAACCCTGACCTTCATTTAGGGTTTACCCTGTTTGCTTTGCTTAACCTTGATGCTTTGGTGCTTGCTAATCACCTTTAGTGGTGATTAGGGTTTGGTTGTGCTTTGTTGAGAGTTGGAGGTGCTACTTGCAAATAACCCAAGTCTAGGGTTTATGGGCAAGATTGCCACCTTGTGAGGTGTTCCTCTCTCTCCTTGCTTCCTCTAGTGTAGAGAGGATGGTTTGGGCTCATTGTTTGAGTTCTTTTGGGCTTGGTTGAGCTTGTTTGGCCTTGAGGTGCCTTGCTTTCGTTGAGTTGAGCCTTGTATCGACCAAGAGGAGAGTGTGTCTCCCATGATGTGTGTCGCCCATGGTGCTGGTTGTGTGTCTCCCTAGAGTCTTTGACCAAGTTTGACCTCGTTTGTGTCACCACTAGTAGACACTTGGTGCATGATGCTTGCTTATGGCAACGACCTTGGACATGTGTTTAGGGCTTGCTAGAGTAGTGGCTCGTGCACTAGGACAAGTGTCCCTAGGTGGGCGACACCTTGCCATATCTTACCTTGTTTTCTCCTCCCTTTCCTTCTATATAGGCGGTTCCTTTCCTTTTCTAGGAGTTCCTTTGGTGTCTTAGTTTCTTCTCCACCTTGGTGCACGACACCCCTTCTCCCTTGCAAGTTGGTGGTCGATACCCCTTGGAAGAGCAAGCTTGGTGGCCGATATCTTTGGAGTCTTCTTCTTCCTTGGAGCTTGGTGGTGCTAGGAGCTTGGAGCTTGCTTAAGGCGGGTTGCATAACTCCTAACCCTAACTATTCTACCTCCTTTCATGTTTTTATATGTTGCTAGCTTTGCTTTCTTGCTTAGTCTTCATGTTGGACGAACTTGTGTTCTAAGGTTCTTGGTAAGCAACACTCTCTTCTCTCCTAGGTCTTGATGAGTGAGCTTGAGCTCTAGTAGCTTAAGAAACACCCTCCTCTCACCATGGACTTGAAGAGTGAGCTTCGTACTAGTGGTGATCTTTGCTAGGGTTGTCCTTGTGTTGGCCGTTTGGTGGCAAGAGATGTGCAAGACCCCTCTCTCGTTTAAGTTGAGAGGTGAGCCATCTTCTTGACTCTTTCTAGGGTTTCGGGTGTCCTTGTTCTTGAGGTGGAAGATGGTCTTGTGAGTTGTACCTTGGACGTTGTGTGCTTGGGGAGGTGCTGCCCGACAGCCCTCTTGACCTAGAACCTTGCTTGACGACTTGTGTGGGTTTGTGGTGGACGACACCCCTTGTCTCTGTGACGGGCGTCACACCATCTTTTTTCCCGGTAATGGCCGTTAGGCCATCGTTGGATGGCTGGACAATAGATATGTGATGTTAGTTTAAGACGAACCTTTGGACAATACCTCTTATGAGATAACCTTGCCCGATATGCACCTGGAATAGGCGTTGCTAGCAGTCTGTGACGGGTGTCACGATTGGTTGTGTATCGGCCGATAACCCTATCATGTGACAGGCGTTGCAACTGAGCCCAACACCACGTTGCTTGATATCCTTCTGCACGACACAAATGCACGATAGACCTTGAAACGCTGCGTTGCGCGTTGCGCTTGGATGCTGGCCATTATGGGATGGACATTAGATGAGGGCAAGTTGCCCGATACAACCTTAAGGGTTCTTGGTGCTTCTAGTGAGGGTTCTGCCCGTATATATATATATATATATATATATATATATATATATATATATATATATATATATATATATATATATATATATATATATATGTTGTTTTACTCAATGGCAATGGTTAAGCATATAGTATGGTTTGCTTAATGATGTGTCTTATGCACCTGATCATCAGTTAATGAATGAGTGATATAGAATCTTTAATGTCACCCTATATTGATAGCATGGTCTTCTGTTAAGCCTATGATTATTGTATATACTAACCATGCAGGTGATGCATAGCCAATAATAAGGGGCTATGAGGTACATGTACAGGTCGAGTAACTCTGCTGTGATTGTTACTCTTAATGTTGAAATAATCTGTATGATGTACTTGACTAAAGTATTGGGGATTGATATCCCATGATGATGATGCAAGCCTTGAGAGGCTATGGCAGTATATGATGAGGGATTGAGATTCCAAGGTATGTAATGATCCTTGAGATGGGTCTGGATGATTGGCAAGAGGCCAAGTGATAACATGTAATGTTGGATCCCTGTGATGGATCAGGATGATGTGTTACAATAAAAGCATAATGTTGTTGTTTATTTTCTGTTATAATTTGCATGTTATATAACTTGGTTGAATCTTGCAATCCATATAAAAGATACTAATTAATCACAGTGGAATATATCATGTAGTTTCCCTGGCCATTGATCCATCATCGTCAGGAGCTGGTGATGGTGAAACGGGTTCTCCTACGGGTTAACCCAGAGCGCATATTGTTGAATATGTGAGGTTTCACCTAGCCTAAAGTGAGGAGGTAAGAGTGCAACTTCGGTTGTAAACTCCAGGGTGTGGATTCAGGCTCGTAGCCCAAGTATGTGAAGAGCATGGTGAACAGGCCCATGGCTCAGGATATGTGACATGAGGGGCATGAATGCGTTCATGGCTCAGAGCACGGTGAACATGCTCGTGGCTCAGTTTCACTAGCACCGATACCTATATCGAGGCGGGCCAGGTAGAGGGTAGCCTGACCCTATGGCTAAGACCACTTCAGCATGAGACTGTGGTCCTGCTTGTGTTGTACTCGTGCACTAACCACGAGGTGGGAGGTCGTGGAGTCCGACTCTTCCATGTGACCTTGTATGGCACCAGCTCCGGGTTTCGCAGCCATCAGTTGGATTTGAACGGTATGGTTCACTTCCTCAGGGCGTAATAATATGTAATCCAGCCGTATAGTATTTATTGCTTAAGGCAAAACACGGAACATTGGTTGAGGCCTTGCTTGTATATTTAATCATGTTATACCTTGCAGTTACTTATATGTTCCTCATGTTATGTAGCAACATATCTTATCTTTTTAACCCTGTTCCATAAAGAACCAGAGGTTATATGCCTTTTGTACATCTGGTAAGCTTGTCGGTATGAATAGCCTTGCTATATAGACTGTTATTATTCTATGTTTTACTGTTTATCTACTTATGTTGCTTTATCCTTCTGGTTTTATAGTTTCGGCAGGGAGTTATGTTTCTCGCTGGGACAATGTTCGATTGTCTCACTCCGCTGGTTTTTAGGTGTTCTTGCTAGACGTGGAGGTGGTGGTCGTGGAGTTGCGGCCGAGCAGCAAGACGAGTAGTAAAAGGCATGAGTTGGACATGTTGTTGTTTTGGTGTTTTGTAGTAGAGTCTAGAGTCATCCATGTACTCTCAGGTCTTTGGGAGCGTTTTGATGTTGTTTCACAATGTATGGCTGTTGTTCCTCTGTATATCCTGCTGCTGGCCGGATATGGGCCTTTATGTATATATAGCAGGTGATGAACTCATGCGATGACAAGACAGATGTTCCTCTAAGCTGTGGACACATATCAAGGCTTGTATATGTTTATATAACATGCTTTTCTACAGGATGAGGACTGGAATGTAATAGTTCCTCAGTTTATCTGTTTTCCGTAATCGGTTTTAATTAACCCGTGTTTTTGATAATCTGCGGTTATGGTGATTTCCGCACATTTTCGCGTAACACCTCGCTGCCTGTGTGATAGTGGGATGTGTTGCCACAAGAAGTCTAAAAGTCATGTCAATAATAATGTAGAATCTTTGACTTTCTTGACCAAGATATTAGTTTCTCTTCTATGGTTTCTCTCATACCTCCTTGATTGTGACTTAGTTCAAGAAATCATTGATAAAATTACATAATATCATTTTTCTTTGTACATATAGTATTATAAAGAAAATAATTTCTCATTGGAAAACCCTTAAATGCAAAACTAATAATGGCCAAAATTAATGCAAGAACTAAGTTATAATCACCTTATGCAAACATTCTATGTACTAGTACTCCATCATACTAACTACTTGAATCGTTTGGGAATTTAGGTCTCCATAAAAACTAGTGATGACCTAGTCCATAAAAGACCTTTCACATTTTGAAATGGGAGTTGACATATTAAACTTTTAAACTCTTAGTTCATTATTATCAAAAGTTTTGAGTTACAACTCAATCTTATTGATCAAGGTAGTAGTTATCAAGTTTAAGTTTAAAAATGGTCAATCTCACTCAAATTTATTTCCACTAATCTCTTTATGATGTTTACTTGGGTTGAGAGTTCTTTACTTACCTGCAATAGAGAGTGGGTTCAATAAAAGCTAGCTTTTATGGTTTAAAAAAAGAGTTCTGAAGTTCTTCGAATTTTCTTTTTTTCCCCTCCATTTCTCAAGTTGGGTAGGGTTTCGTTTGAATGAGATTTCTAGGTCATGTTGGTATTCTGAAGTTTTATATGTACATACAAGTTATAAGTTCAAAAATATTTTGTTTCAAGTATTCATCCTAAGTCAACATATTATTAATTATGTCTTAGCCCATTACATTCTTTCTCTCTATATATTTTAGCCCTCAATTTCCTACTTTCATGGATCTAAAATTGAACTTATTTCAAATTTCATAAGTTTTATAGTTACTTATATTCTCCACAGGTTTAGTTACACATTTATAAGGGGCACATTTCATTCATGTTTCATATTATGACTATTTTTCTTTCAATTTATTGTTCATATAGAGGGCATACCTATCAAAGTATTAGGTGAAATTTTTTAGTAAATAAGTGGTCAATATGTGGTATGACATTCTTTTTTTTTTGACAAGTTTTGAATTGAGTGAAGATATTCCTCTAAATGCATAATCTATATTTTCTATATTGAAGTTGTTATACGTGCAAGTGCGTTTTTTGTTCGTGACTTAGTTCAAGATTAGGGTCCAAGTAGAGATTATCTTGACCAGGTCAGTATGTAATGTGAGGAAACCTCACCATAACATAAGTGGATTGGGAGCAATTATGCCAAAAAACTAAATATCCTTCCTTAGATACCTCAGCTAGTCATCTCATATTACGTACATAGTGATGGATTATCTCATAATTAATTAATAAGGAGTAACGGTTTAGGTTGCATCACTCTTAGATATAATTTAAGGTTCCAATTGGAAGTTGTCAATTATATAAAATTATCATTCTAGGGTTTATGATTTTTATTATTATTTTTTGCAATTACTTGTGGTTGTTCCTAAGTAAAGAGTAACTAAAGGGTACTCTTCCCATTTTTAAAGTTATAATGGAATAATTTAAATGTTCCAAGTGGCATATTCTAAGTCTACATACATGTATCTTAAATACTTCATCAATTGTGTCCATGTGAATCTACGCCTAGGGGAGACCAAATTCTAGTACATGAGCCAGGTATGTTTCACGTCCTAGTCTCTTAGTGTATCTTAATTGTAGTCTACTTATATCCCAATTAGGCCAATGATACTAGGGTTTGTTGTGAACAATTTTTAAGTTCTAACTATTCTATTTGTGTTCCTAACTAAACATAAATTCCATGAGATATGCATGAGTGTTGATTATATATAGATCTGATACCATGTTGAAAATACATGATTATTTTGATCAATTTTTTCCAAAATTATATCAAAGAATATAAACAAATCTTTTACAATCATATTTTAGAGTTGCAGAAGCTTATATATAGGATTATAAAATTAAGAATATGTATTGATCCATATCTACTCTTCAACAAGGGATAACTCTTTCACGTCTCTTCTAAGTCTTTTTCATACCACTTATCCATGAATTCCCAGAGGCAATAAAATAACACATAGACCCCAAGAAGAGAAACATATGTTAGCCAAATGACCGATACAAAATTCATATTTGGAAAGTAATAGTATGAACCTATCTACAAGGATTTTCATTTAAAAAAAGCAAGGAGTTAAATAGTGTAGGCAAGTATCAAATGGAAACAATAGATTTTCAAATTTCATAAGATTCAATATCCAATTTTGAGATTAGTAATTCAAATATTCATATAGATAGTACATGTCAATCTCTAGTTGTTGAGGAAGTCATATGTTATCTCCATTGAGAACTACAACAGACCAATTGTGTTTTTTAGTATATTGAGGGACCCCGTGCCCTACACTCTATGCAGAGTCATGGAAACATTATTCCATTAAACTAATGGGAACCAACTTGTCTTTTTTGATGTTTAAATAGTGTATTACTATTTCCAAGAATAATTTATTATTGGTCTTTCAAAGAGGAAGGCTGAAGTTTAAAACAATTTTATGTCAACCAACCTATCTACTGTTCATGCTTCAAGAGGGAATAAACTTTCTAAATATAATAGAAACTTCATGCCTTGATTTAAAAGCATATAAAATGCAAAGGTTCCAAGTATTAAACTCCACGAATAGATGAAAGAGAGATCTACATATGTAGAGCAACATTGGTTACTGTTGGATTGGAGTCATTCAATATATTTGTTCATTTGTGTGAGGTAGTATTCCATCTAGGAGAGGTATTTGTCTATTTATCCATTGTTTTCATTATAGGGTCTCTAATGTAATCATATCAAAGTAATCTTGTATAATCAAGTATATAAATGTAGCTACTTTTAATCATGCATAAAATCATAATATTTAATATTTCCAAATAATGACAACATGCTACTGGTCATTATATTTCCAAAGTACCCATGAATTAATATCTATGTGTACAAAAAACTCTTCTAATACAAATTCATGTTCTATTAATCTACTTGAATCAGCATAGGTCAAACTTAAGTAAACAGATTCATATACTTTAACATAGGCAGATCTAGGTAAAAACATTAATAATAATTAAACTATATTATATTTCTAGATACTTCTAATATTTCTCTTTATATACGATTTAAAAATCATACTATGGGTAAAGTTCGTGTATCAGAATATAACAGAAAAAATGATATATCATTATTTATGCAAGGAATTTACAGAATTCTGCTAATTATAAGTATATTGACATGAGTACTATGGGAACTGTTGTCTAGATTACTTATATAGTTATAATAACACAAGATGTATTGATTAGCATCTATTCTTATATTTTATACACCAATACTCATTAATTTTCTTCCATGAGAGTATACAGTCAGTCTTATTAGTAGTATCACAATACTAAAGCACATACACGACACTATACTAAGGCAGGGTTCTACCACTAGATAGTAGAAATAACTATGTCTATCTTATATCTTACTATATCTGAAATAGTATTATCCGTAGTATTGGTATCTGAGTTTCTAGGAATAGAATATACAATATTGAAAAATATCTCATCTACAGATTTGTTGATTACCGGTACACATGTATCATATTAAAATATGATGGATTTAAACGCCCATACATCTATTTAACAGTTATGCATTCTATTCATATCACTGGAAATATAATTCCATCGTCACTAGCATTACCTTATACTCTATGAAGTGAGTTCCTGATAACTTGAGAATGGGAATGATTACGGACCTTCAACACGATGGAGATATTGCTGAATTGCACAGAGCATTTTCAAGGCAGAAGGCAGATGGATTGAACCAAGTGAAATCTTCTCTGCCTTGTTCTTGGAACTTGGATAGTAATGATCAATTGCCCTCCCAGATTGAGGAGGCTGTGGTGTTCTTCTTAGACATCCCGTTATTGAAGATCCCATACTCAACACATCGATGACCAACGATCTACTGATTGAGAGTAGGGAGAAACAACTTTGACTTCTAGGGGTCGACACCTCCTGATCCACGGTGATGTGTCAATTATAGCAACCAACTCATCAATAAGGTGTCCTACTCAGTTTTCCATCCCCTCCTGACTTGGTTGGAGTTGAATTAGGTAGTAATTAACATGGTCGACGATCATGGTGGGGGAGAAGCAATGTTGCTAGCTGATGAGCTAAATCACGAGTTATAAATATAGAGTAGGGGGATCGGGTGTGTGGAGCTTTCAGTCAGTTCACCTTTAGTGAACATCGTTAAGATAGTGGAAAGAAGAGAGGGGATAGAGTTGGACACCATTGCCTTGTTTGCAGGATGGCAATGGGTCTAATAATGTACGACAGAGGTTGTTGGCGAGGTTGTAGTCCACGGAGGGATGGCTTAGGTCAGTGTTCTTCATTGCTGCCAAGTAGATGCATGGAGGTCTTTTTTGAGTTGGAAGAGACGTTTCCCCCCTCCCTCAAACAAGTGCCAAAACCCAGATGACCCGAAGGTTGGTATAATACAATGCGCAATAGGAGATTCGAATCCGGATCCCCCGGGGAGGACAAGCCGACCACGCTACACTGGCCGGGTAGATGCATGGAAGGTCTTGATTACATGCACGGTCTACGAAGCTAGCTAGGGCATAGGCGTCAATAGGGTGATGGAGTAGTATACGACGAGTGTAGGTTGCAGGTGGGATGGAAATGCCCTATAGCGAGGTTGGATGGGTCAACTACCTACTGTTACAGGTCTAAGGTGCTTGCAACTCCAGTTGTTGGTGGCCAGTCTGACGGTGACCACCATGTTTGGTAGTGGAATCTCACTATAGCTAGCAGTAATACGGGAAGGATGAGGTACAGGAGGAGATGGTAGTCCAGCATGGTGGCATAGGTAGCGGGGATGTCGCGATGTGGTAGGAGTTTGCAGGTTTTTGTCTCCCTTTTGTTGAAGGGTTTCCGATCGATTATGAAGGATATGTCCAGGTTTCTAGGAGTCGTGACAACCAAAGGGAAACATGGAGAAAGGTGCGAAGGTCAGAAAAAAAAAATTGAGTTAGAAGAGATATTAGTCCCCCCCTCCAACAATAAGCATGCTAGAACCCGGATGGTAAATAATGTACGCAACGGGAGGTTCGAACCCAAATCCCCCGGAGAGGACCTACCATGTTCAACCATCCGCGCTACACAGGCCGTGTTCGGTCGCAATTTTTGAGTGTCCATGACCAGGTGTCCAACTAAAGTAATGATCGTAGTTTTCATTTTTATTCAGGAGTAGAATTGATTAAGGTGGTGGCCAGGTGAAAGACTACGGTCTACTCCTATTTCATGAGTAATGAATTAGAACCGGAAGGTAGGGAGGTTGAACTAGGATGGAATGAAATGTGAGGAAGGAGAGAGATATCATGTTAACGTGACTCGGTCTTTTCTATATTGCCAATTAATGAGTAAATGAAAGTTATTCATATGTAGTATCTCCTAATTTCATATGTAACGTTTTACATATTGGTTTTATTTGAAAGTTTTCTAACGGATCTATCTCCTAATATCCTAATTTCTAAAAATGTTAACTTCCCATATTAGAGCTACTATTTATCCAATTTATTTTCAAAGAGTTAAATATTCCAAAACTGATATCCATAGAATTAAATCATATTATAAGGTATTTCCAAAGAATTAATTGAAAAATAGGAGAGTTATTGAAATACAATGTTGACTCAAAGTATTTAAACACCAAACTTTCTGGTTGAGGTGTATGATGCAATGAAGATAAATCAAGGGATTATTTTGTAAATATTTCTCAAATGAAGAGAATGAACTCATTTATGCACATGAAATTCAAGTGGAGGCAAATTCGAACATGAGAATTGATCATACATGGAAATCAAGGGCCAATTTTTTAAATAAGTTCAAGTTTAAGGAGAGTTAAGAATTATATCTCAATATAGATTTAGTACTCCAAATTGAGTATGTTATACAACCTCTAGTGAGCCAAATCTCTAGGGTCCAAAGCCTATGGGACCAAGTCCAAAAAATGATCCAAAGTCCAAGGGAGTCAAAACTCTAAGACATCAACCTCAGTGATATATCAATATCCACAATATTCCAAATTTATTAATGGTGACTTTCAAATGCAAGGAAAGTAAACATAATTTGGGTCACCACCATGCATAATTGTATGTAAATTATAAATAGGGAACAATAATAACTCAATAATAAATCGAAAATCTAGTGCATAATATTCCAATCAAAAGGTCCACAATTTTCCACAACTAGGCTTCAGGAAGCTCTAAAGTTTCAAATCCTAGAAAAGGGGAAATACCCCATGTTATTATGTGATCATTGGCTTTGGAGATAACATATTATGTTTGCCTTAGGTTAAGTTCATCCTTGTTATCTTTATTCACATTCTTGGTGTTAATGTCATTCCATGATGATTATATTATCCCAGACCCTTGTATTCATAATCATATGTTACGTAGTACCCCTATCTATCCACAGTGTGATATATTAGTATATGCCACGTATATGTAAGCTTATTAATAACATCTAATGATACAAATTTTACTATGTAAAAGAAAAATACTTCTAGAGTAGAGTTTCCATATTTTATGGGTTGCAAAATAATAATATATTGTAGTTTACAACATTCAATATTCCTATTTATTTGTTAACATATCTACCTTGATTCATTTTCACTTGGTAAGTTAGTAATCTCCATTATGTATATAATCTATAACTATTATCAATTCGAGGTTAGTTATCAGGGATTGTTGTATAAAACCATGAATTACCTTGTTTAGAAAATTGTTCTTGATCTTCTTCAATTCCTAATGGTGCATCATCTTCTTTATGTACATACTAAAGTCATTCCTATACACGTCTTGTTATTAAATGAGGGAAATCTAGAACTAGTGAAATATTATGGCTTGTATTTTGGTTTCATTTGTCATAGTATTGATTTATGAAACTAACCCCTGTAAATTTTGTTTCTGGTTGATTGAATTAGTAAAGAATAGAACCACAAAGGGGAGGAAGTCAGGTACCTCTGGCACAAGGTGTTCCGAATTGTGATCCTGGGGACTGACCCTACTGGGTGAGTTTATAGTTACATGGACCTTTGGCGGTCACCATAGTAAGTGGCAGGGTCTCATAGTCGTTGGCCAGTCTAGAGGCACATGTGTTGGATAAGGATCAGTGTAGGTCAACGACACAACATGTCCAAGGAAGATAAGATTGAGGAGGCAAAGTCACAACCAAAAGCCAACGACATAGCATGCTCTAGATCCTAGCAGATGAAAAGAGCTAGTTGGGAGGATGTTTGGAGATCTAAAGGAAGAATAAGGGTCTGCTACACTATGGGGTTTGGGAGTTTTTCAATGGGGCGGTTAGGGCATTATATAGGGATAGGAATGTTAGGATTCTAGTTCAGGGGGTCTAGGTGATGGAAAGTCACCAATGTGGTTGGAGGAAGCATGACTTTCTTAGTAGAGCTCTTTGATTGTTTCCTTCCCCAGATCATCAACCTTAATGGAGTTTGCTATTTCAGCTTCTTATTCCCATAATTGAGAGTGGTTGGTGGTTTAGGAGTGAATATAAATTTACAAAACTCGAAATGGGAGGGAAAGGGGATATGAGGGAGAGGAACTTCCTCACTGCAGCTCTGGCGTGTAAAACAATTGCACAATTGGAAAACATAGATGTACGTGGGGTTGGGAAAGACTAGGAAGATGGGCCTTGGTCAACAACCCCCTTTAAACTATGAATAAAATTGTAATCAACTCCCCTTGTTATTATGCAATCTTATTTCCTTCATCATTTTATATCTCCTGTCCCATACATCCATTTACTTTGAAATCTTCAAGATAAGTTTAATGGTTGTACTCTAATTCTCAGAAATACCAAGTCCCCTTATTTATAACTCTAGGATGGTTAAGTGATTTACTCTTGACATAAGTCCAAGCATGATTTTCTAAAAATCCATAATATCTTTCCATGTGATTCCAAAGCTAAAATATTCATAATTGGATCCAATTACATAATTTTGGGTCTCAAGTGGTTGTGATTTGATCAAAGTAAGGCATATTTGTACTTTTAGCACTCGATTCCAAAGATAGTCAACGAGTAGCAAGATATCCTGAGGAATAAAACATTCTCAAATCAAGGGGAATTATGCCAAGTATCAAAAAATTGGATTTGGTAGAGAAATTTGGTATGTTACAACTCATCTCCCTAAAAGAGGATGTTGTCCTGAAACCCATGACTAGGTAAATAGTTGGGGGTAAATCTCCATAATATCATATTGTAGTTATTAAGGTTTATTCCTCAAGACCACGGTGCTTCCAAAGCACCTTCACTAATTGGATCTTTGTGTTCTTTAGTTGATTCACTCAACATCAAGGATTTTCATTTGATACTCTTCATATGTCAGGTCTTCACAAATTTCTAGGGTTTCAATGGTTAAATCATGAGAGGGGTATTTAATGTACTTCTTAATAATAGAGTCGTGAAATGTCTCATGCATCTTTTTATTTGAAGGGGGAAAGGCTATCCTATATGCAAATTCCCCAACTCACTGAAGGATCTCAAAAGGTCTTACATACCTAGGGATCACCTGCCCTTGATCTTTGACATGGAAGTTGACTTCAAGGGTTTCACTTTTAAAAAAATAAAATCCCCCACAAGAAAAGTTTTGTCTATTATATGTTGGTCAGCATATATATTTTTTCTATCTTTTGCCACTTTCATCTGCTTCTTACTCAGATTAAATTTCTCAATAGAGAATTGTAGCTCTTCTTATTTTAGCAACAACTTTCACCACATTAGTCCAATGTAAGGGTGATTTGCATGTTGTAAGATGTAAAGCTTAGTATGGTGGCATACTAATGTTGTCATGGTAACTATTGTCATATGAAAATTAATCCAAAGGTAGGTACTTATCCCAGGAGCCACTTCGATCAGTTGCACATGAATGGAGTAAGTATTCCAAGATTTATACCGTATGCTCAAGCTGTCTGTCATTTTGAGGATGATAAGTAGTGCTAATATCTAATTGTGTACCCAACTCATCATGAATTTGTTTCCATATCCTAGATGTGAAATTGGATATCGATCAGAGATGGTCATTTTTAGAACCACATGCAAGTGCATTGTCTCTTTAATATACAACTTGACCATGGAAACTACATTCATTGTAGTCTTGAAGGGTAGGAAATGATATGAGTTTTTGAGTTGGTCAATAATAACCCAGACTGTAGATTAACCTTTCTCCATCTTCAGAAATCCCATGAGTAAGTCTATTGTGATCTTGTCCCACTTCCACGTAGGTACTTTTAAGAGGTTTCATAAGGCATCCATGCACGTAAAACATTTTTCCACAAAATCGGCATTAATTTTCATGTTCTTCCTCCAGAATGAATGATGTACATCTTACTTGTTCTCAGATGAATTATATATTTGGAATAATGGTATTATTTCATAACTTTCTCTTTTAGGTTACCAACATTTGGAACCCAAAGTCTTTTATGAAAGATAATAGCTCCATCTAAGCCTACTACTTATAATAATGTTTGAGGATTATCTACTTATTTCATGACTTCCTCTTCTTTGTGACTAGTCTTTGAGCTTCTATAATCTTGGTGTTCCAGCTAGGAGTAATTGAGAGACTAGCCATCTTAACCTGTAGTTCAATGGTCTTCTTTGAAAAACCACTAGGGGGGTGAATAGGGTTTTATATATATTTTAACAATAATTCAACTCAAGTAACCATAATTGAGAGAAGAAGAAAGAGGCAAGGTGTTTAGAGTGGTTCCACCCTTAGAAAAAACTAAGGGAGTTAGTCCACTACCCAATTGTTTCCAATTGGGATTTTGAAAGTATTTAAATTTTATTACCTCACAAGGATGTTAAATAAAATTAGAAATACTTTCACCACCCATTGGACAGCCTTCACCTAGAAGTAATCCCACCAACCTCAAAGCAGCCTTCCTCGAAGTAACTTCAAGCTCCCCCTTGAAGTAGCCTTCCTCTTGAAGTAGCTTCCCGTTGAGACAGCCTTCTTGAAGTAGTCTGAAGTCCTCCTTCTCCACCGAGAAGATCCTTCTCCACCTGAGAAGATATCACCCTCTCCAATCCGCAGCCTCCAACCCTAGGAGTAGCAAGGAGAGTACAAGCAATAAGAAGAAACAAGAAGGGAAAATAGATATTACAATTACCGTTGTAGCACAAGGTTTGATTTCCTATATCAAGCATTTTGATCTCCTAACCAATGTGTGTGAAAGTCTAAGTATCGTGGAAAGGAGATTCTAGCCTGTAGGACACAAGCTTGTAGCAATGGGAAAGATTAGCAAGTGTAGAAGTTTCTTAATTGCTCACAAGTGAGGATTACCAATTGCAAGTATGTCTGCTCAAGTATTGCACAAGTGTGTTTTAGGTGTCCTAAGGCATGTCCTATTTATAGGAATGGCCTATGAGTGCTTAAGGACGTTCTAGACACTTTCTAGGAGGTTCTAAGTGCTCAACTAGCTGTTAGGTATCCACTAATTGCTTTAGCAATGACTAGTTTATCAATTCTGAAAACTGCAGACAAAGTTCTTCTCGGACAAGAAGTTTGTCAATCGAGACATCAGTCAGTTGAAGACTTCATCAATCGAGGGATGGTCTGGAGCAAGTGTATATAATGTTTGATTCCAACTCTCAACCACCTTATCTACTAGGTCTAACGACTATAGAACCTTTTAGAAGGATTTACCCGGGAGACACTCGGTCGAGAAGATGTTCGACCGAGTGCGTCTCGGTCGACAAATAGTTTGATTGAGAATGTCTCTATTTTGGTGGTTCTAGATGAATACTAAGTGTGTGTATGAGTGTGCAGTTGTGACACTATTATAGGGGATGACCTATCTAAGTGTTGTGAATGGCTAGGGAAGATCTAAAGACTTGATTTACATGATATCGAAATACTTGTACATTATATACTTGTACAAGTTTTTACATTTGATTACAATCATGAAATTAAAGCATTTTGAGCATATAGATCTTCTAAAGGTTTGTCATCCACCTTATTCCTGCAACACTCAAGTAGCACGTTAGATCCACAAGAATGAAATGTTTGTCATCATCAAAACAAAGGGATAATAATGTCCAATTTAGCCAACAATCTCCCCCTTTTTGAAGATGACAAACATTTCCAAAATATAAAATAAGGGAATATAAATCATATGAGTTTCATACCTAAAGTTTACCTTTTGTAGCCATTCTCTTATTTGCAAGTGTCTGCTGGCCGAGAGATTATGAAACTCATTTTATTTATTTTATATTATTTCTCCCCCTTTTTCATTTCAAAAAGATAACCAATATAATCATTAAGTATGAATTTTATCACTCCCCCTTAATTTGATAATTTGATACTCAAATCAAACCACTTATGTCAAATTTAGCCACAATTTATTTCTCAATCATTTGCAAAGTATGTTAAGCCCTAAAAATGACATGAGAATCCTCTAAGCTCATGAGTATATTTAGTAGTTTCTCAACCATTTACAAGGGATGTTAAGCCCTAATTTGTTTATTGAATTCCATTATATACATAAATATTATAGGCTCTAAGATTACTTTAAAGATAATAAGGTCATAACTAGTTTCAAATTTTCTCTATGATGTTTACAAAGTTTTGTGAGCTCCTTCTTAATTTTATAGTCAAGATAGTTTTTGTGAGCTCCCCCTTAATCTTATAATCAAGATAATTTAAGGATTCTAAGGTCGCAATAAGCATTAGATCATAATAAGTTAATCTTTTATGAGAGCTATGCATGAAAATCTTGTTTTCAATATACTAATATTTATTGCAAGAAAATGATTTACAAATAAGCATTTGGTCAAGATTATTTTAGGTCGACCTTGACTTCGACCTGGGCGCCCCTTGGTCAAACTTGATTTCAACCAAGAGGCAGTTTTTGTAGATTTCCAATTTCAGCACTCTCATTGAGTTACACATTAATACATAAAGTCTTTATGTAATATGATCAAGTGTATATCAATTTGAAGCACTTTGAGTGATACCTATTTTGAAGAAGTTTTATCAATTGAAAATTTAATATAGGCATCACAATGAAGTCTTTGTTCTTAATTTTCTTAGAGCAAGTTATATTCTAAGCAAATTTTTAGGATGTATGTTCTTCATTTTGATATCCGCAGTGATTGGTCTTCAATTGAACTACATCTACAATATGTTCAATCATAGCAAGAATGTAGCTTTCAATCATTTATTTATAAGCAAGATTATTTGCATCAGGAGAAATTTCCATAAGTCATGTTGTCACCATGATGCAAAATTATATCCTAAGAGCAATCCTGTGTAGAATTTTAAGAAATATATGAATTTAGTACCTTTCTCTTGATTTGGTTATAATAGATTTTAAATGTAACATTAAAATAGCTCTTTATTCTAAACAAGTCTCTTATTTTAAACTTATTTTTAGATTAACTCTTTAGAATCAGTCATCCTTGAGTATAAATTAAGAACAAGTTTTATATCTCATTGAACTCAAGTTCTTAAAATCAAGATTTTGCTTTTGATTATTTAGAACAAACAACTAGATAAGACATTAATATTCTTGTTCTAAGAAACAAACTATTTAGCTTGCTATAGTGTCATCTAGCAAAAATCATTCATTTATTACATGGGATGATACAAGTCATGCACACGATAATCATTATCTATCATGTCAAGATGCATTTGTGCCATAGAGTTTTACTGTTATGGCATTTTCAATGATAGCATCATCTTTATATGTAATGAGATGAATCATAATAGTCATTTTGAAAACAATATCCATTCATGGTTTGTATATATATATATCAAAGATTATTTTAGGCAAACAAAATAAAAGATGGAACACAGTGATCATGATAAAATAGTAAAGGCATATTCATAACACAATGATCATGATAGAACAATAGAAGCATATCCATAATTTCATGAAATACAATGATTATGATCATTTAAAAGCAAATTTCAAGACACATGGTTTTTATATAAATAGACCAAGTAATACTTAGGACAAACCATGTGGATTATAATAAAATAGTAATTTCCTTGATTAAATCAACATGGTTCATAATTTTCAGTTTTAAGCCAAACCATGTAGGAGAAGAACCAAGATAGTCTCATGAAAAACTATTTAGTCATGAAAAGTATTAAGTTTTGATGCTCATATATTCTTCCTTTTGATTAGGATCATTCAAATATTTAAAGCACAAGAATATGTAAAGCTCATTACATACTTAAGTTGATTTCAATTGAAGTGTCTTGTTTTTATTAAACAGTTCTGTCAGAGTTTCACTCGGTCGACAAAGTTCTCGACCGACATTGTCTCGGTCGAGAACTTTCTCGACCGAGAATGTTACTATTTCTCCAGAAAAAAATATAGATTTAAGGTAGAAATCCTATCGGTCGACCAATTTCTTGACCGACATTGTCTCGGTCGAAGATTTTGTCGACTGAGATTGTTTCTGTACTATTTTCAGTAGTTATTTCCAAGTAAATCATAGATCACTTCCAATTCAATTATGCAATTTAAAAATCAATTTAGTTGAGATGAAACATTTAAGTATCAAAGTAACATTTAAGTCAAATCTCAACTAATCATATTCAAATCTCTAGGTTTTAGGAACCCAAATTAAAGATGTGTCTCTGCAGGTTTATTTAAAAATGTGTATTTTCAAGTTAGAAATTTTAATTGCTTGAATCAATTTGTTATCTCATTATGTTGAGTTGAGATAGACATAAAGATATACAATTTTGAGTCTTTGGTCATATCTCAACTTAATTTAATTTATTTAGTTTGGGGGTTTTGGAACCCATACCAACTCAACATCCTTTTTCTTGTAAGGACATGAGAAGGAATAATGTCCAAGACGCAAACAAAAATGGCAACATATAGAATCAATCTCATTTCTCTTTTTATGAGTTTGATCTAGTTTGTTCTTGGGTACATATGTATACTTTCCTTTAGGTACATACATAGATTGAGTTGTTGGCACTTGTGTCCTTCCCCCACTAGGTTTTTGATAGGATTTTCCTTTAGGCTTGTGGCCTAGTCCTCTCCTTCCAATTTGACCATGAGAATCATTTAAGATCTTATCAAGAACATCATTGTTTCTTAAGCTACTAACTTCTTGTTGTAACTTAGCAATCTCATCCATTATCTTTTTGATATCTAACTTTGCTTGATCTAGATTAAATAATAAAGAATCTCTTTCTTTCACAATAGTATCATAATCTAGATGAGTGCATAGGATAGGTTGAGTTTGAAAATCATTTAAGTTTGCAAGCAGTCCAACCTTTTCTTGAGAAAGAATATCATAATTTGTTTCTAGAGTAAAAATCTTCACCTTACAATCACTTAGAGATGATTTCAAAGTACTATTTTAAGAAATAATACTATCCTTTTCAAATCCAAGATCATTTAATTTAGCATACAGATTTTCATTTTCAGATGTGAGAGCAAGAAGTTTAGCATGTAACTCATCATTTTCTTTATTAGATTTCTTTAATTTCTTCTTACACTCAATATACTTATCATGTGTCTCTTGAAGGCTAGAAATTAACTCTTCTTTAGATAAATCAAAAAGCTTACCTCTTCTTCTTCTTCACTTGTTGTAGCAATAAGGCATTCTTTATACACATCTTCCTTCTTTAACCTCCATGGACAGCTAGGTGTTGTGGTAGACCTATTCCAACCATAAAATGACTCAACTCAACTTAATATAACCAAATTGAGACCTTGAAGCATGCTCTGATACCAATTGAAAAACCACTAGAGGGGGGTGAATAGGGTTTTATATATATTTTAACAATAATTCAACTCAAGCAACCACAATTGACATAAGAAGAAAGAGGCAAGGTGTTTAGAGTGGTTCTACCCTTAGCAAAAACTAAGGGAGTCAGTCCGCTATCCAATTGTTTCAAATTGGGATTTTGAAGTATTTAAATTTTATTACCTCGCAAGGATGTTAAATAAAATTACAAATACTTTCACCACCCTTTGGACAGCCTTCACCTAGAAGTAGCCCCACCAACCTCAAAAAGGTCTTCCTCAAAGTAACTTCAAGCTCCCCCTTGAAGTAGCCTTCCTCTTGAAGTAGCTTCCCGTTGAGACAACCTTCTTGAAGTAGTCCAAAGTCCTCCTTCTCCACTGAGAAGATCCTTCTCCACCTAAGAAGATAGCACCCTCTCCAATCCGCAGCCTCCAACCCTAGGAGTATCAAGGAGAGTACAAGCAATAAGAAGGAACAAGAAGGGAAAATGGAAATTACAATTACCATTGTAGCACAAGGCTTGATTTCCTATATCAAGCGTTTTAATCTCCTAACCAATGTGTGTGAAAGTGTAAGTATGGTGAAAAGGAGATTCTAGCATGTAGGACACAAGCTTGTAGCAATGGGAAAGATTAGCAAGTGTAGAAGTTGCTCAATTTCTCACAAGAGAGGATTGCCAATTGCAAGTATGTATGCTAAAGTATTGCACAAGTGTGTTTTAGGTGTCCTAAGGCATGTCCTATTTATAGGAATGGCCTATGAGTGCTTAAGGACGTTCTAGACACTTTCTAGGAGGTTCTAAGTGCTCAACTAATCATTAGGTATCCACTAATTGCTTTAGCAATGACTAGTGTATTAATTCTGAAAACTGTAGATAGAGTTCTTCTCGATCGAGAAGTTTGTTGACCGAGACATTAGTCGGTTGAAGACTTCATCGACCGAGGGATGGTCTGGAGCAAGTGTATATAACGTTCGATTCCAACTCCCAACCACCTTGTCTGCTAAGTCTAACGGCTATAGAACCTTTTAGAAGGATTTACCCGGGAGACTCTCGGTCGAGAAGATGTTCGACCGAGTGTGTCTCAGTCGACAAATAGTTCGACCGAGAATGTCTCTATTTTGGTAGTTCTAGATGAATACTAAGTGTGTGTATGAGTGTGCAGTTGTGGCACTATTATAGGGGATGACCTATCTAAGTGTTGTAAATGGATAGGGAAGATCTAAACACTTGATTTACATGATATCGAAGTACTTGAACATTATATACTTGTACGAGTTTTTACATTTGATTACAATCATGAAAATAAAGCATTTTGAGCATATAGATCTTCCAAAGGTTTGTCATCCACCTTGTTCCTGCAACACTCAAGTAGCACGTTAGATCCACAAGAATGAAATGTTTGTCATCATAAAAACAAAGGGATAATAATGTCCAATTTAGCCAACACTCTTAGTGAGCATATTTAGGTTTGCCCACTTGATCAACCTCATGGAAACACACGTTACAACTTCCTTTCTACTCAAAGCATTTAAGACTACTTAGGCCTTACCAGGATGGTAGGTGATTGTGAAATCATAGTATTTTAGGTACTCTACCATGGACATTATTGAAGATTTGAATATTTTTGTGTGAGTGGGTACTTGAGGCTTGTATGATCGGAGAAAATTATGAATTGTTCCCCATAAAGATAATGACCCCAAAATTTTAAAGCATAAATAATTACAGCAAGCTTCAGGTCACTGATGGGGTAGTTGAGCTTGTTTGGTTTTACCTGTCACGGGCCATATGATATGATTTTTTTTATCTTGTGTGACGACACAAGTAAGATTGTTTTGGGAGTCATCACTAAAGACTTCATGTTCTTACCTGTTGTAGGTAATGCCAAATCTAGAGCATAGGCGACACACTCCTTTAGTTTTTAGAAACTAGCTTCACACTATGGAGTCCATAAAAACTTATTATCCTTCTTGGTCAACTTAGTCAAAGTAAGAGATATAGAGGAGAAGTTTAGGATGAAATGTCAATAATAGTTTGGTAATCCCAAAATGCTTCAGATCTCAGGTCTGACACTTTTGAATAGCTTTGACCTTTGTAGAGTCCACAACTATGTGTCCTAGAGAGATAACTTGTCCTAAATACATCACTTCAGACGGATAAAACTCATACTTTGAGAATTTTTCATATAATTGATGCTCCCTACGTGTGTTTAGCATGATCTTTAGATGTTCTCAATGTTCCTCTAGTATCTCATAATAGATGAGAACATCATCGATCAAGACCATTATGAATGATTCAAGTTGAGGCTTGAAGACTTTGTTCATATAATCTATGAATGAATCATGAGAATTTGTCAACCTGACAGCATGAATATCTATTCATAATGTCTATATAGGGTGTGAAACATAGTCTTGGGAATGTAAGCTTCTTTAATTGTCAAATGATGGTAGCTGACACAAATATCATTTTTTGAGAAAATTATAGAAAACTTTAGTTGATTGAATAGGTCATCAATCCTCAAAAGAGGGTATTGATTCTTGACAGTAACTAGATTTATCATTCCATAGTTAATGCACATGTCCTATGGACCCATCTTTCATTTTAATGAATAGGATAGGTGCACCCCATGGTGACATGTTGGGTCTGATGAAACCCACACCAAGGAACTCTTGTAATTGCTTTGTTAAATCTGCTAACTCTTCTAGGGACATATTATAAGGGGACTTTCATATTGAGGTTGTCCCTCAAAGGAGTTCAATATTGAACTCTACTTCCCTTTTTGAAGGAATAACAGGGAGTTCATTAGGGAAGACATCAGGGTCTACCCTAACTATATCTATGTCTTCAATTTTTAGGGATACCTTCTCCATCACCACTGTGGCTAAGAATGTGCATATAGAGTCCATCAACTTTTGAGCCTTCATGACTAAGATTAGGATCTTGCAATACCTTCTACGTCTTGTGATTACTATTTCCTTATTGTTAGGGTGTGTGAAGACAACTTGTTTCTCTACAAACAAGAGTTCAGCTAAATTAATGGCAACCAATCCATTCCCAAAATGATGTCAACTTCCCCCTTCTCAACATGTATTAATATAGGGTTCTGAGGAATTTTCTATATTAAAACAAGAAGGATGTTGATTATTGATGGGTCTAATGTAATTTCACATGACAACATAGTTCCAAACCATGTGTAACATGATACAATGGTTAAGTTCACTAACATCAACAATATGAAAGCATGGTGTTTGTCTTCTTTGCAAAAAATATAACAAAAAGGAATGGGTTTTGTCCACTGAAAGAACTACATCAACATGCTACAAAAAAATAAAGATAAAATGGCCACACAAAGGGAACTTCAACATGATCTAAGATTTTCCTCAATAATCTGCACTAGAACAGTCTTCCTCAATTTCATAGCTAATGTAAGCCTTTAATGTTGGGTTTTCTAGTAAGTGTAGGCCAAGGGACCTAATAAACCTAACATGGTTAGGTATGTAATTAAGTTTACAAAATTTGTAATACAAGTCATCTGGTCAACCAATACACACATAATCGCTTAAATGTGTATGATTGTAGTCAGGTGTAGATGAGTATAAATGAACAATTCATGTAAACAATAATGTGATGAATGCATAATATGATGACTTCCGTTGCTAGTTTGAGCTCTAGACCAACTTAGGTCTCATTATTAAGGAAGTAAAGTAATGCTGACCTAATGTATCATATAAAAGCTTCTGTTGAGGGAATATTGATTCATGCTTTATTTCCATAATCGAGAATAGATAATGAACCTTTTGAGAGATCAGGGAATGGTCTGGGGGCCCTAGAACCTTATTCCATCCTGATTGGGCCAATGAGGATTCACATATGGGTCCTTGGAGTATAAATTTGGGAATTTAGCATTTCGTGTTCATAATAAATACTCGATGTAATTTTGATAGATGGATAATTGATACATAAGATCAAGGGAGAAAATTTAGATGTTTTTGTGTTATCTAGTGGCCTAGGTGATTAAATTAGTAACTATCTAGTTTTTATTTAAAAGATAGTTTTGGAGTGTCTATCTAGTTAGCTTCTACCTACAATCTTTCTCATGTAAAGATGATAATAATATAGTGGTTGTACCAAAATTTGGGATCATATGGAGCTAGGAGCTAGGTTGTAGAAATATTTATATAGATTGGACTTTTGTGCAAAAGAAAAATAAAAAAATAAAAAGGGGGTGAATCCAGTCCGCGCAGACTGTAGAGCCGTGCACCCCTATTTTATGACCCAAATAGGGTCCTAGGAAGAAGGAGCCCCGCCCGAGATTCTTTGGGCAGGAGGCAATGAAAGCCTCATGGATCCCGGGTATAGGGCCTCACGCACCTAGATCTAGGGTTTTCATGAATTAGAGAAGAAGAGAGGAAGATCCATGATGGAGAAGAAGACTAGGAGGGGTAGCGGTCGCAACATGGCTATGGTTTTGGGATCTCCAACCTCGTCCACCCAGGGCACAAAGAAGGTGCCGCCCATGGAGTGTAGATCAGGACGGAGTTAGGGAAGCAGTTACCTCACAAGTTCGTGGCTAGAAGAGGGAGTTTGACCTCACCAGATGTGTTGGGCATGGTGGTGCCCTATTTTGTTGCTTATGCATGTGAGAACACAAAGGGAGGGCGAGGTAGGTGCCGACCCTAAGGCTTGAGATGCTCCTGAGATGAGGGTCGCCGCCAAGGTTAAGTAAGTTTCTAAAATTCATATCTTGAGATTGAGAACTCAGATTTGGTCAAACAAGGTACCTACAGAAAGCTTATGATGTTTACTATCCTATAAAAATATATTCTAAGGGTGTTTTGGATGTTTGATATTTATTTTAGTTTTATTTATAAAATATAAAAGATTTCTATATTTTGGGCATTAAAAATAGAAACTGATTTTAGAAATTTATGAATAATTTATAATAATCTTTTTTTGTTATGCCTAGTATAATTCCAAAGCCTGATCTTTCTTATTTGATATTTCTACATCAGTTATGATACTAAACCTAATAAGGGCATTTTGGGTATTTCACCCATGATCTGATTATGAAATGACCTGATATTTTAATACATGATCTTACTACATTGTATGATTACTTTTCTAGAGGTTTGATGTAGTTTCTTATGTTATTATATTAGTATTTAGTTTTGGACTTGAGTGGCCATTATGTAAGAATAATATATGATTATCTTGACACAACGAGTGATATATGTATGCCTAATTAGGTCTGATATTAGTACTGTGATGGTATTCTATTTCATTTTCTTAATTGAGTCAGTAATTTTAGAATATGTGACTATGTTTGAGAATTATTCCCATTATATGAAGTATTTGTTCATTTAAGTGCATAAGGTGATTCATGTCTTATTTGAGTATAAAGATTATAGTAACTATATAATAAGAGTTTTTATTTAATTTCAATGCCAAGATTTTATGATATTTTAGATTAAAGATATGTTTAGTCTAAATAAGAACCCTAAGTTGGTATATAAAGTTAGGAAGATGGGGTTTTGAGATTTAGAACTAGAAAGAGGGAACATACACTTGGACTAATAAAATTATGATGATATCCAGGTTATTAAAGTTATGGAACTTGGTATCAAGACTTCCTTATAGGTACCCTCAGTATAAGAGGTAAGTGGTCCATGCCCATGAGTATTCATATTTTAAGCTCAGTATATTTACATGTTTCTTAAGTAATATTTTCATAATTTTATTTGGCTAAGCCCAAAGAAGGATTGGTCGGGATGTCGCGCAGCAGAAGAGGCGGAAGAGGGCAAGGGAGGGGAAGGATCCCTAGGGTTGACGATGGCTCTACGGCGGCGAGGCCCTCTGCATCAGAGTCGATTCTGACTCCTCCGGGTAGCTCAGGCGAGGTTACTGGAGAGGCAAGGAGCACCTCGACCCAAGAAGGCCAAAACCCTCAGGTGTGTCCTACCCCGACAAATCCCCTACCCCCGACCTCCTCGACTCTGCCACCGTCGGAGGGAGAACAGAGAGCTTCTTCTTCATCAAGTGCCGTAGTCGATTGGTTGTTGGCCAGTCGCACTGGAAGGCTGTGCGGGGAAGTTGCAGTGATCGATTTCATTGAGCCTGAGGTCCGGAACGGCGTCAGATGCTTCTCGATTTCAAGTGCCGATGAAGCTACTCCATCATGGGAAGAGTTTATCTCCATCAGATTCACAGGGAGGAAGCCCTTTCGGAGTCAACTCCACGGGTGGATCCGCCGCCAATGGCGCCCCAGTGGTCCGTTCGAGATAGTTGCAGAGGAAGCAGAGGGGTATGTCGTCAAGCTTCTGACGGCTGCTGAAAGGGAGTGTGTTTTAGAGGAAGCTCCCTGGATGATGGATGGGTCTCTCATCATCGTCCAAGCTTGGGAGCCGGGCTCCCCTCTTCCGCCGCTGTCCTTCTCTAAGATTCCTGTCTGGATCGTCCTTGAGAATCCAGGGCTTCACTGGACGTCAAGAAGATTAGGCGGGGTGGCTAGCTTGGTCGGGAAGCCCCTGGACATTGATGATGCGTGTCTCTCGGTGGACTGCTTCAAAGATGCTCTGGTTTGTGTCGAGATCAGCTCAAGCTTTGCCTTCCCGAAGGAGGTTACGATCATGGTGGATGCAGTACCCAGGTCTGTGAAGGTTTGTTATGTAGCTAATCCAAAGATTTGCTCCCACTGCAGTCAATATGGGCACAGACTCCCATCTTGTCCGTTGATAGCCAAGAGCAAATCGTTGCCCAGCCAAATGCAGATTCGAGCAGGTAAAAATGCTAGAAGGCAGGGTGTTCGACGGGATGCTGAAGATAACTCTGGCCCTTCCACGAAAGCACATGTTGCTGGAGCCTCAACCGAAGCTGATGCCAATAGGAATGAAAAATTTCCTCGCGAGATTTTGGAACCTGATATGCACTGTCGATCGCCAGAAAGGGGTTATGAGTCACTTAACCTTGATTGGGAGCTTTCTTTGTCAAAAATAGGTGCTGCTCCGCAATGTGTGAAACAACTAGCTATCGACACTGGTTTGTCCCTGGAGTACCAGTATAAGCTCGCTTGGAATTCATATGAGGTCTCCTCGGTCAGTTCTTGCGACATTGATCCAGAGATCCTTGATGATTTCAGTGTGAACAAGGTACCCAAGGCGAAGAAAAAGAAGAAAAAGCATAAGAGAGCTGGAAGTGAGGAGTCTCTTCCATGCTGATCAGCTATCAATTGCTTGGGAGGTCCAGAGCATGTACCATTTTGATCCCTCGCAAATACTTGCAGGTGGCCGATCCTTGGATGTATGTGGATGACTGACTCTGTCTGTGTAGGCGTATTTGTGGGTGAGCTGACTGCTGCTTCATGGATGGATGCTTATTCAGCCACAAATATCTAAGAAGGCACCTTCTAGTATTCTCCGGTTTGATCTTGGTCACTTGTTCTTGGCCTGCTCAGATGAAGACGAGAATCAGTGGTAGCGGTTTCTTCTCTTCAGGGAAGATGGTAGGAGTGGCATGCCTGCCTTCTTCTTATTAGTTTCCCTTAGTAATCCATCTAGGTCTTAAACGGGAGGTGAGATTAGGGATGTCTTTGTGTTTCAGATGTGGTAGTTGAGCTAGTGTTTCTACAGACGTCTTTGTGGGTGTGCTTTATTGGTTCTGTATGATTCTCTTTCTCTCCTTTCTTAATCTGTAACTCCTAGGCTGATCTGTCTTCCTCCTGTTCATCTTTTAGTTTGGAGTTTCCTGGCTCTGATCCCTATATTGTTCCCCTGCGTGGGGACAACAAAGGATCTTGGTTTTTTTCCTCGGGGCGCTCATGTACCCAAAGTTTTGGTTTTCGAGTAACAGATTTTTGACTGACCAAAAAAAAGATTTTCATAATTTATGTGATTCAATGTTCTATGATTTTAAAGTTAAGATATGCAAGAAAGATTTTCCCGTACTTCTATAATTATGTAAGTTTATATGCTCAGCATCTCAGATAGAGATATGTTGCTCAATATGATTGGGACTCATGGACCATGTCTATGAGAAAATTTAAAGGATCATGTTTCTATAAGATTTCTTACTACTGGTTCATATTATTGAATAAGACTGCAAAATAAGATATATAGTCATACTTAATTGATAATTTGGGATAACTTTACATCGAGATTCAAAGTATAACTATGTTGTCAAGATTTCTCATAGATATATACAGATACAAACATGTATTAAGGTTTCAATGAGAATCATGTTTTCTTATATAGAGAGAGATCCAAGAACTAGGTAGTTAATCAAATTCTATATAATGAGTAATACCTAGAAGTTAAGTACAAAGTGAGAATACAAGTTTTGAACATATTAAGGGATGATCCAATTTTCAAGATAAATGTACTACAGGAATTAGAATGTGTTGTTAATTGAGTTATGATGATAATAGGAATTATTATGCATTAAGTTATGATTAAGTTTAAAGATAATATTATATAAGATTATTATTTTAAGGTTTAATTTGAAACATGTAAGCTTATATGTAAACATTAAGATTCATGGTAAGATCAGATTCAATAAGATCTTATAAAGGTTAAATCATCTTGTTAGAATTCATGTTTTTAGATATTTTGTACTTGAGCTACTTTCATAAACTTGACTAAAGATACTTTGTATACTTAGCATTTCTATATCCAGTTCAGATCCTTTTTTTAAGCCTTTATACTCTTTAGTCATATTCAGTATCAATAAAGTCATCTCTATTAAATTAGAGTTTTAGAGTAAGGTTTATCTAGATAATAAGCACATAAAATTTAGATTCAAACTTGGACTACTCATTGTATGGGTCGGCAGATATAGAATAAAGGTACATGATAAGGTTTTCAGACCTAAAACTCAGTTATGTAGTAATTGAGATGTATATTCATGTTCAAATGTAGATTCAGTTCAAAACTTAAGAATGAGAGATTCATATTCAGATTTAGAATTGGTTACATGCTTAGTACTCAGTAATCAGTTTTAGTTATCAGTATTCAGCTTTAGTATAAGATAAGCTCAGATTTAGTATTCAGTAAGTTTAGACTTAAGATAATTAATTCGGAACCTTTACATAATACATTATATGATAAGTCCTCATTCAGTAGTCCTGGGATGATTCAGAGGCATCTGTTGCCAATTCACAGGAGTGTTTACTCCAATTCAGAGGTGTTGCAGCACCAATTCAGGGTGTAGTCACGCCAATTCAAAGACACCTCGGTGTCATTTAGAGGCATGTAGTGCCAATTCAGAGGTACCTTGGTACCAATTCAGGGTGTAGATACGTTAATTCAGAATGACTTATTGTATAATGGTGGACACAGTCAGATAAAAATCGTAAGTAAAAGATACCTCAGATTAGAGCATGCCCATAATCTCATCCATGAGCATGAAGAGAGGGAGGTAGATAAGATAAGTATGACCCAAGCACTTTGGTGTAGGTCATGAGAGACATATACTAGGGTACGTGTCTCCATAATAAGATAAGGTAGAAAGATAATAATTTAGATTGAGAAATAAGAGATCATATGCTTCAGATTTTACTCAGAGTTTGATGTTAGTTTCTGTTCATAATATCCAATTTCAGTTCTTTAGCAATGTATATTTTAGAATACTCATGCCACTTACTATAACAACTATTTTTCCCAATGCATGGTTGGGGACGTGATGTCCGCATGATTTGTATAAGATGAGGATCAAAGGAACAAGTAAAGGTCTAGGAGATTTTCAAGCTTGCCTAGTGAGGCGCCATCTACTAAAACGATCTAGAGTTTAGACATATTTTATTATGCGTTGTCTTGTTATCAGAGTATATTAGATGACTTGTTTTTCTTTGTCAAAACTATGTATGAATCAGTTTTCTAGTTATGCAATGTGTTTTGTTTACTTTAATTGCATCGATAATCATGTTTGTGACACCCCAGTAGAAAAAAATGCTTCCGCTCATGTGATATGAAAATCAGGGTGCTACAATATGGTATCAGAGCAATTTGGCAAATGGCCACTAGGCAAATATGATTCTCGTAGTCTCCCTAGGATGAAGATAAGGGATTAGTGTTTAGGAATAGATTCCCAAAGAAAGCTACAATGACCTAGAATGACTAAGAGTTTTCACCTTAGAAGAAATATAGATATCAGACATAGATGTTTACCTATTCTAGGCCTCAAGTTTCACCCTAACCCTAGCTAATGATGTTGCTTCTCCATTCTCAATGGTTATGGCCAGCCAATTGAGAATTGAAGAGGAATGTCATAAGCATTAGACTTTGATGCATCTCTCATTTCTTACTAGTTTATGTGGTATGGCACACATGTATTAGTAGGTTAGTGAGAGGTAGCATGTCCGGATCTCACATATCTTAGTATGTGCTTGATCACCACATATCTAGAAATGTAGGAGGTACCTGAAAGACCTAAGATTAGATGGTCAACTATACCAAATGTTAGAAATTCCTGACAAGGTTGAGTCAGATGCCCTAAGTGTAGAGACAAGTTTATCTTCATAGACCTTAAGTATGAGTTGAGTAGTAGACCAAGGTAACAAATAATGCTCACATAATCATTCAATGATATACAATACATGTCTCATTTCATGAAAAATTGTGAACATAAGTGTACCTTATATATCAACTATCAATGAATGAAGAGTTAAGCAAAACCCTAAGGTGGGTAGTGACCTAGAGAAATTTCAAGGACGAAATTTATTTCAAGGTGGGTAGAATTGTAACATCCTCAATTTCACAGCTAATGTAAACCTTTAAAGTGGAGTTTTCTAGTAAGTGTAGCCCAAGGGACCTAATGAACCTAACATGGCTAGGTATGTAATTAAGTTTACAAAATTTGCAATACAAGTCATCTGGTCAACAAATACACACATAATCGCTTAAATGTGTATGATTGTAGTCGGGTGTAGATGAATACAAATGAATTATTCATGTAAACAATAATGTGACGAATACATAATATGATGACTTCCGTTACTGGTTTTAGCTCTAGACCAACTTAGGTCTCACTATTAAGGAAGTAAAGTAATGTTGACCTAATGTATCATATAAAAGATTTTATTGAGGGAATATTGATTTGTGCTTTAGTTCCATAACCAAGAATAGATAATGAACCTTTTGAGAGATCAGGGAATGGTCTGGGGGCCCTAGAACCTTATTCAATCCTGATTGGGCCAATGAGGATTCACATATGGGTCCTTGGATCAGTATAAATTTGGGAATTTAGCATTTCATGTTCATAATAAATACTCTGTGTAATTTTGATAGATGGATAATTGATATATAAGATCAAGGGAGAAAATTTAGATGTTTTTGTTTTATCTAGTGGCCTAGGTGATTAAATTAATAAGTATTTGGTTTTAATTTAAAATATAGTTTTTGAGTGTCTATCTAGTTAGCTTCTACCAAGAATCTTGCTCATGTAAAGATGATGATAATATAGTGGTTGTACCAAAATTTGGAATCATATGGAGCTATGAGCTAGGCTATAGAAATATTTCTATAGATTAGACTTTTATGCAAAAGAAAAAGAAAACGAAAATAAAAAAGGGGGGGTGACTCCACTCCGCACAGACTGTAGAGTCGTGTGCCCCTATTTTATGACCTGAACAGGGTCTGAGGAAGAAGGAGCCCCGCCCAAGATTCTTTGGGCAGGAGGCTATGAAAGCCTCATGGATCCCGGGTATAGGGCCTCACTCACCAAGATCTAGGGTTCTCGTGAATTAGAGTAGAAGAGAGGAAGATCCATGACAGAGAAGAAGACCAGGAGGGGTGGCGGTCACAACATGGCTATGGTTTGGGATCACCAACCTCATCCACCCAGGGCACAAAGAAGGTTCCGCCCAAGGAGTGTAGATCGGGACGGAGTTAGGGAAGCAGTTACCACACGAGTTTGTGGCCAGAAGAGGGAGTTTGATCTCACCAGATGTTTTGGGCACGGTGGTGCCCTATTTTGCTACTTACGCACATGAGCACACAAAGGGAGGGGGAGGTAGGTGCCGACCCTAAGGCCTGAGATGAGGGCCACCAGATCAAATCTTGACGGCCGAGATTGTCCAAGGTTAGGTAAGTTTCTAAAATTCATATCTTGATATTAAGAACTCAGATTTGGTCAAACAAGGTACCTACAGAAATCTTATAATGTTTACTATCCTATAAAAATATAGTCTAAGGGTTTTTTGGATGTTTGATATTTATTTTAGTTTTATTTATAAAATATAAAAGATTTCTATATTTTGGGCATTAAAAATAGAAATTGATTTTAGATATTTATGAATAATTTACAATAATCTTTTTTTGGTATGCCTAGTATGATTCCAAAGCCTGATCTTTCTTATTTGATATTTCTACATCAGTTATGATACTATACCTAATAAGGGCATTTTGGGTATTTCACCCATGATCTGATTATGAAATGACCTAATATTTTAATACATGATCTTACTACATTGTATGATTACTTTTCTGGAGGTTTGATGTAGTTTCTTGTGTTATTATATTAGTATTTAGTTTTTGACCTGAGTGGCCATTATGTAAGAATAATAGATGATTATCTTGACACAATGAGTGATGTATGTATGCCTAATTAGGTCTGATATTAGTACTGTGATGGTATTCTATTTCATGTTCCTAATTGAGTCAGTAATTTTAGAATATGTGACTATATTTGAGAATTATTCTCATTATATGAAGTATATTTTCATTTAAGTGCATAAGGCGATTCATGTCTGATTTGAGTATAAAGACTATAGTAACAATATAATAAGAGTTTTTATTTAATTTTAATGCCAAGATTTTATGGTGATTTTATATTAAAGATATGTTTATTCTAAATAAGAACCCTAACTTGGTATATAAAGTTAGGAAGATGGGGTTTTGAGATTTAGAACTAGAAAGAGGGAATATACACTTGGACTAATAAAACTATGATGATATCCAGGTTATTAAAGTTATGGAACTTGGAATTAGGACTTCCTTATAGGTACCCTCAGTACAAGAGGTAAGTGGTCCATGCCCATGAGTATTCATATTTTTAGCTCAGTATATTTACATGTTTCTTAAGTAAGATTTTCATGATTTATGTGATTCAATGTTCTAAGATTTTAAAGTTAAGATGTGCAAGAAATATTTTCCCGTATTTCTATAATTATGTAAGTGTATATGCTTAGTATCTCAAGTAGAGATATGTTGCTCAATATGATTGGGACTCTTGGACCATGTCTATGAGAAAGTTTAAAGGGTCATATTTTTATAAGATTTCTTACTACTGATTCATATTAATGAATAAGACTATAAAATAAGATATATAGTCATACTTAATTGATAATTTGGGATAAATTTACATCGAGAATTGAAGTATAACTATGTTGTCAAGATTTCTCATATATATTTATAGATACAAACATGTATTGAGATTTCAATTAGAATCATGTTTTCTTATATATGGAGAGATCCAAGAACTAGGTAGTTAATCAAACTCTATAGAATGAGTAATATCTAGAAGTTAAGTACAAAGTGAGAATACAAGTTTTGAACATATTAAGGCATGATCCAATGTTCAAGATAAATGTACTACAAGGATTAGAATGTTTTGTTAATTGAGTTATGATGATAATAGGAATTATGATGCATTAAGTTATTATTAAGTTTCAAGATAAGATTATATAAGATTATTATTTAAAGGTTTAAGTTGACACATGTAAGCTTATATGTAAACATTAAGATTCATGGTAAGATCAGATTCAATAAGATCTTATAAAGTTTAAATCATCTTGTCAGAATTCATGTTTTTAGATATTATGTACTTGAGCTACTTTCATAAACTTGACTAAAGATACTTTATATACTTAGTATTTCTATATCCAGTTTAGATCCTTTTTTAATCCTTTATACTCTTTAGTCATATTCAGTATCAATAAAGTCATCTCTGTTAAATTAGAGTTTCAGATTAAGGTTTACCTAGATAATAAGCACATCAGATTTAGATTCAAACTTGAACTACTCATTATATGGGTAGGCAGATATAGAATAAAGGTACATGATAAGGGTTTCAGACCTAAAACTCAGTTATGTAGTAATTGAGATGTATATTCATGTTCAAATGTAGAATTAGTTCAGAACTTAAGAATGAGAGATTCAGATTCAGATTTAGAATTGGTTACATGCTCAGTACTCAATAATCAATTTTAGTTATCAGTATTCAGATTTAGTATAAGATAAGCTCAGATTTCGTATTCAGTAAGTTTAGACTTAAGATAATTAATTCGAAACCTTCACATAATACATTATATGATAAGTCCTCATTCAGTAGTCCTGAGACAATTCAGAGACATATGTTGCCGATTCAGAGGAGTGTTTACTCCAATTCAGAGGTGTTGCAGCACCAATTCAAGTCGTAGTCACGCCAATTCAGAGACACCTCGGTGTCATTTAGAGGCATGTAGTGCCAATTTAGAGGTACTTTGGTACCAATTCAGGGCGTAGATATGCCAATTCATGAGGACTTATTGTATAATGGTGGCCACAGTCAGATAAAAAATTGTAAGTAAAAGATACCTCAGATTAGAGCATGTCCATAATCTCATCCATGAGTATGATGAGAGGGAAGTAGATAATATAAGTATGACCCAAGCACTTTGGTGTAGGTCATGAGACCCATGTACTAGGGTACATGTCTCCATAATAAGATAAGGTAGAAAGATAATAATTTAGATTGAGAAATAAGAGATCATATGCTTTAGGTTTTACTCGGAGTTTGATGTTATTTTCATGTTCATAATATCCAATTTTAGTTCTTTAGAAATGTATATTTTAGAATACTCATGCCACTTACTCTAACGACTATTTTTTCCAATGCATGGAGCAGCTGAGGATCAAAGGAACAAGTAAAGGTCTAGGAGATTTTCAAACTTGCCTAGTGGGGTGCCATCTACTGAGATGATCTAGAGTTGAGACATCTTTTATTATGCATAGTCTTGTTATCAGAGTATATTAGATGACTTGTTTTTCTTTGTCAAAACTATGTATGAATCAGTTTTGCAGTTATGAAAAGTGTTTCATTTACTTTAATTGCATTGATAATCATGTTTGTGACACCCCAGTAGAAGAAAAAAATGCTTCCGCTCATGTGATATGAAAATCAGGGTGTTACAGAATAGGTCCCGATGTCTATGCAATATCCCTAGGGATTCATTAATGTCATGGACCAAAGAGAAACATTCAGTCAATGAAGTTGGAGCTATATACTATTATTGAGCTATTTTGTAAAATAGAATTTAGGTGCATAACCAAATTTTTGGAAGTGACTATATGGTGCACTTTTAGGTTGAAAACATACAGGATTCAACTATCAATATCAAAATGGAAATTCTCACAAGATTTTTGACTATCAAATATTTTTCAATGTTCAAGGTATCCAAAATATTAAAGATTATGGATACTAATACCAAATATTGAAATTAAATCACTATTGTATAATTTTTTTCTAGGTCTAGGTGCCTTAGTGTCCTCACAGTCTATGAGAGAATGATACTTTTGCCTAATTCTATGTTAACTAGTATATTGAGGGACAAATAATCCATGACAAGCCACTACGTAGGATGGTGGGATGTTACCCGACCTCTAGTGAGACAAAATATTTAGGGGGGAAATCCCAAGGGACCAAATTCTAACAAATGGGCTAAGCCCAAGGGAGTCAAAACTCTAAAAGATCAACTTTAGTGCTATTTTAATATACACAATATTCTAAATTTATCAAAAAAATTGGTGGTGACTTTCAAATGCAAGTAAAGGCTAAATAATTTGGGTCACCGCCATGTAGAATTGTATGTAAATTTCAAATAGGGAACAATAATGATTCAATAATAAATTAAAGATCTATTATTGAATATTCCAAGTAACAAGTCCACTATTTTCCACAACAAGGTTCAGCAAGATCCGATTTCAAATCCTAGCAAAAGGGAAATATCCTTTTTATTATGTAATCATTGACTTTGAAGATCACTTATTTAGTTCCCTAGGTGTAAGTTCATCCTTATCATCAATATTAATTATCTAGGTGGTAATTTCATTTCATGATGATTAGATTATCCCAATGCCTTGTATTCATAAATTATATGTTACATAATACCCCTTTGTGTCCACATTGTATGATAAATTAGTATATGCTACATATATGTACTCTTATGCATAACATATTATTACACATATTGTACTATAGAAAGGGTTAAATACTTAAGAGTAGAATTTCATATTTTTATGGGTTGGAAAATAATAATATACTAGAATGTATTGTATTCAATCTCCTAATTCATCCCTTGACATATCTACTTTGACTCATTATCTCTTGGTAAGATTGTAATCTCTATTATATGAATCGTGTATAAGAATAGTCAATTTGAGGGTAATTATTTAGGACTAGAATCTAAAACCATGGATTATCTTGTTTAGAAAATTGTTCTTGATCTGCTTTAATTTCCTAATGGAACATTATCTTCTATAAGTACTTATCAAAGTCATTCTGATATACATATAGGTATTAGATCGGGATAATGTATCATTAGTGAAAAATTATGGCTTGTATTTTAGTTTCATTCACCATAGTACTTACTTAGTAAATTGAATCATGTAACTTTAATTTGTAGTTGATTGAATTAGTAAGGAAAAGAACTATGAAGGCGGGGAGAAGTCGGGTACCTATGGTGCAAAGTGTTCACAGTCGTGATCCTGGGGACTAGCCTGACTGGATGAGTTTGTAGTTGCTTGGACCTTTGGTGGTTACAACAACAAGCGGAAAAGTCTCATAGTCATTGGCGAGTCTGGAGACACATGTGTTGGTTACCAATACATGTGGATGTAACAATGAGTGTAGGGAGGAGAATATCAAGGAGGGATCAATTGTGGAGGCAAAGTCAAAACCAAACGGCAACAACACAACATGCTCTGGACCCTGATGGATCAGAAGATCTAGTTGGGAGGATGTATGAAGATCTAAAGGAAGAAGAAGGGTCTATTACAATGTGTGAGTTGTAAGTTTGTCCATGGGGTGGCTAAGAAATTATATAGGGTTGGGGATGTTAGGGTTCTAGTTCAGGGGGTCTAGGTGTTGGTAGAAACATCACCAATGTGGATGGAGGTGGTGTGATGCTCCCAGTAGAGATTGTTGATTGTTTCCTTCCCCAAATTTAACTTAAAACCTTACAGAAAGTTTGGTTGGAGGTAGTGTGATACTCTTGTCTCCTTTCTCTATCTACTACCCTATTTAAGTCAGTGTTATGCAGAAAGTTTCTCATGATTTCCTCTTCTCTTCTCCCTTCACTATTCTTCCCATCCACCATTCCCACAAAGCAACATCTCCTACAACTATGATTCCCTCTTTTCCAAAGAAGCATGGAACATCATCAAAATATCATGTTTGCAGTGCACAAATCCTGCTTTGCTAGCTTCTACATCTGCCCTTGGATCTAAGATTTAGATTTTAACAAGTTGACTAACACCCCCAGGTATGATTTCATCCTCTACTATTCTATATTGAGAAATTAACCTAATTTTATCCTCTCTTAATGTATGTTCTCTATTTTTCTACATTGAGCACTAAACTCAAATTATCTCTGTCTCGATAGCCTACACAATATCTCTCTTTTATAAATTTTATTGCATTTGAAATATTTTACTTGATTCTGATCTTATGATCATCCTACTTTGACTCTAAAATATACATTATTTTTTTAAATTTAAACCATGTTGTTCCTCATTGTGAGATGAAACCTTAATTTTACCCACTTTTATGGTAGATGATTATATTATCTATTTTTGTGATGGCAACTTTAATTGTTCTATAAAAGACTATATTTTATACGTACATCTACATTATGCATGCCTTGTGATTTAGTAGCCCTAGAGTAACATAATACTTTGGTTATTTAGGTTTTTATTCCCTTTGGATTTTATTCCCCTATGTGATATTATAAGGCACTGACGTTTTACTCATCCTGTCATGCACTTAGGTTTTAGTCCTCCTGCACTTTTATATATTTGGGATGAAGGATTGTATGCCCCATACCCGGCTTGTATGCCAAGGGCATTTGGTTGTGTGCCATTCTCTATAAGGTTTTAAGGTTGTGAGCCTTAGCCACCACTGACTTTATATTATCCTATTGCTACGTTTATTTCATGTACATGCAGGTTGTTATTTTAGTGATGGATTTTGTGCCCAAAAATTTATATGTGATTTCGTGGCACAACTTTATGTTGGTTTAATGGAAAATATTCTTCTTGTTATCTGTTTTTTAAATTCAGATTATTTTATGCCCAGTTGGGTAGTCTTTTTCTTTTTCTTTGGGAATCATTGATAATTTGACGTCCATTTATTTCATAATGTTGCTCAATCCTCAATTTAGCATGTACATACCAACATTTTGTTGATGTATCTACCTTTCTCCTTTTTATTGGGGTACACTTTCAACCCCCAGGTGTAGGTCAAGGAGAAGTTAACCAAGTTGAACCAGGACATCAGGCATAGCCGAACCTTTTGGGAGATAGTTCTGAGGTAGTTAGATGACCCTTTATTTATCCTTTAGTATAGTTAGTTTTTATATTTATCACCCTGTGTTGTGAAGTATAGTGATGTATCAATAGACCTGTCAAACTGGGTCAAAACATGTGGGCACCCATGGGTCGACTCGTTTAAGTTAGGTTTGGGTGATGAAATTTGCCACCCACTAGAAATTACCCAAACCCATACCCACTCATTTATTTAGTGGGTTTCACAGGTGGCCCGCGGGCACCTGCGGGTGACCCACTTAACTGAAGTACTTATATAAAAATAAATATAGTGACGCACTAGTACTTAGAACAAATAAAATGATCTACTACTAACAATTAATTGTTAAGAAGTTCTAGTCCAAACTCAAACTTGCCCAACGGATATGAGAGAGTGAGAGATCGGGAAAATAAATTCAGCATATACTACATTATTTAGTTGTTCTATCAAACTTAATCAAGATCATACTACAAGTTAATAACTCTAATTTATTAACCAAAATCATACATTATAAGATACAAATTGTACATTAGAGAAATATATCTAAAAATATGTATGTGTTCGAATGGTTATAAAAATATAACATGTTTTTTTATTTGATAGTGATAATGTATAATAGTTGGTTCTTCTTGTGCTATAGTTCATGTAAAAATACTAGCAAATGGTCTTTTTTTACCATTACAGTAGCAACTTACAAAATAATTTTTTATTGAACACATTATATGGGCATCCGTGGGTGACCCGCAACCCACTGGGTTGGGTTTGGATTTGTCTTTCTTTGACCCGTTTAGAATTGCATCTTTTTAACCCGCACCCTCGAGACCCAAATCTGCAATAACCCAACCCAAACCCAACCCACCCACCCACCTGTTTGACAGGTCTATGTATCAAGCAATGTAATAGTTGGATATTTGTTTTCTCCTGCCACATTTTGGTTATTTGGATCATACTTTTGATAAAATGGATTATCATCCCTTTGGCAAAAAAATTGTAGTGGTGTTTGATATATGGGATGTAGCCTTTTTAGTTAATTTAGTAGGGAGTATATCCCCTCTCGGGTCCCACTCCTTATAATGATGCTAGCAGTACATCTTTGGAGCCTCCAACTAAGTGGTTGATGGTGTGTATGTTGCAATAGGGGAATTGAGTTGTTCCGCAATATCAATCATGATTTCTCAATTGGATGCATGGCCTGGTGCATCATTTTTCTTTTTTGGCATTGTCTTGATTGTGTTGTTACGAATCAATACTCTTGTAAAAACACAATATGGATGACTGAGAGGAAGGGAAGATTACACACTGGACTTTTCATGAGGGGGGTTGCTAATTAATATTAGTTAGCATAGGTTAAGCCCAATGTAGGTACAACTAGTCATAAAGAGTGCGGAGGAGAAAGTAGTATGTGTCTTTTGTATAAACAAAAGATAGGACTAAGAAATTGTCTTTCTTATTCCATCTCCTTTTATACAGAAAATGATAACTACTTAATTAATTATATAATTAATTGTTTAAGTAATACTTTTTAAATTGGAAAGGGACTGGTTGTGTTCCTTTTACGTGTACAAAATTGGTTGTGTGATAGCGTCAATCTGGGAATATGATTGTGTGTATAAATGCTATAAATAAGGCCCATGGTCTTAAGGCTAAATAGATATCTCATATCTCAAAAATCTAAGAGAACAAAGTATATCATTCTTATTTTGCAACTGCCACCTACTTCCTTCTATAGTGGCTTCCTATAGTGCGATTTTTTCTCGTGGATTTAGTCTCCTATACATGAAAAATCTTCTTCTCTATCATTGTTTACCTTAGATGATGGTACCTAATGAACGTGGAGTTACGTCGGTGGTATTGTTGTCTTTCGTCTACGTGCAAGTGAGATGACTTCTTACTATAGGTTCATGACCAAATCAAGATTGGTAGAACATGATGCACCTGGAGGATAACAAATATTGATTTCTTTTAGCCAACTTCTCTCCTTCTCAAGAGAGTGATCTGATTTGAGTAACACACTTTATTTTTTTCCTAGTATGTTTATTCTCTTGTTTATTATGAGATTCTTAAAGTTGACATGTAAATAAATTAATTAAATTATGATTGTATGTTATTTCTATTTCTTATAACGACATTCCAAACCCAACACTTTTTATATCACTGACCTTAATCCTAGAAAAACAACACATATCAATGGTTTGACTTGTTATAAGTGTGATGATATTTCTAGAAAGGATAAGTTTTGAATTACTAGTTCCAGTTGACAGCATGCATTCTAAGCCTGTAAGAAGCGGCCAAGGCCCCGTCATTGAAAGTAGTTGCAGAAATAAATATACAAACAACTTGTCCACAGTACAGTGATGGCGGATTTTAAGTAACCTTTAAACCCCACCTCCAACCAAGTAAAATGAATATGTCAATGGTTATTAGTTATTGATTATTCTTGTTGTGTATTAGGACTATTGGTTAGTTAACAACCAAAGTAATGATTGTCACCCCGGTCCTCAGCCCTACTACGTATCTGATTATTATGTCTGTTATGTAGGCCTCATTTACTGGGTATACAACTTAGGATGCACAACATGCCCATGGATGAAATTTTTGAGGGGAGCATGTGGTCCACCAGTACAAGCCATCTCCTTCTCGGTCATATATCATGTCTTTTGAAGCTCTCTTTATAGAAAATACTAACACTATTTTTGGACGTGTCAAATCATTTTCTGAAAAGACTTCGCATGTAGATACATGTTAAAAGCCAAACACATTTTGGACACAATGTGTGAAGATGATTGTATTGTGGCTAAAGATCTTGTACATCTCATCACCTTGATGGTTAACTAATAGTTGAGGTTATCCCTTGAATTTAGCTATGTTTGTAGCTTCCACACCTCTTATGTCGCTACTAAAACCACAGGATATACTCCATCATAGTGGACACTAAATTTGCCATGATAAGAGTGGGTATGGATATCTAGATGACTACTAGTTTGAAGTTGGTATTAACGGTAGCACAAAGGTAGTTTTACACTATATCAATAGGGTGTTGAGTGTATGACATGAAGATTGGCTGCTCTCCATGCTGCAGTGGAATTCTTGAATTCTTTAAGTATGTTGGATAGGTTAGTGTTACTTTGTGAGGTTAGGATGAAGTGGCTATCCATTTATTTGAGGGTGGATATTAAAAAAGGTCAGAAACAAAGATCGTACCATGGGATAGACATACATTATCAACTACTAGAGTACAATAGGGCATTTGTAACATCCCAAAATCTAGGAACTTATCCTATTTCCCATGATTAGGACACCAGCATGTTTGGTTATTTAGATTTGACCAAACAGGAATAAAGGAATCTCTAATTTAAATTGTTAATTCATATAACATATTGTGTGACAATAGGTTCTATAATCAACATCACATATCAAAAACACTCATATTAACATTATAACTTAATCATGTAAAAACATGTAAGGAAATTCAATGAATATATCACATATGTTTTGTTGCTAACTAATATACAAATAATAAGTAAAATATTTATAAGTTGCACAATGTGAGTAACACATGTATATGAACAATGATGTTAATTTCCTTGTCCATACTTAAATAATGTATATTGTCCTTACTCTATCAGGTTTTAAGTTTGTCAGTCTTATCTGTCATTGTTTATTTATATTACACTATTACTATGTTTATTACACATGCATGCAGGTTGGTTATTGATGATGGGTTTTGTGCCCTAAAATATTTGTGTGTGCTTTTGTGGCATACCTTCTTTTATTTAATGGTAAGTGTAATTCTTGAACATCATATTTTAAACTTCATATTCTTTTAATACCCACTTGGGTGGTACTTACCTCTTATATGGGAAGCCTTGTTACATTTGATGTCCTTTATTCCTTATATTGCTCAAATCCATGTTTTATATGCACACATCGGTATGTATGTTGATGATTTATATTTTTGTCTTCCCTTATGGGATACACTTCCAACCCTAGGTGTAGGTTAAGGAGGATAAAACCAAGTATGACTAGGAATGACAAGAGTAGTTGAACCTTCTTGGGAGATATATTTGAGGTGGTTAGATAGTCATCTACCGATCCTTTATTATACTTAGTTTTTATATGTATTACCCTGTGTGGTGAAGGATGATGGCATTATTAAATATTGTAATAGTTACATATTTTATGTTTACTATATTTGGTATCTTAAAATATACTTTTGAATAAATTAGATTATCCCCTTTGTGGAAAAAATATAGATGTGTTTGGTATATGGTATGTTTCCTTTTATTTGATTTAGTAGACGAGTGGATCCCCTCTTGGGTCCCACCCCTTACAATATGGCATTAGAGCCTTTAATAGTTAGTTAATATAACTATTTCAATTTTGTCTTCCTAATTAGAACACCCTTGCCTTAAATAGTTTCACCATCGAAGTGATTCTTACCCTTAACATCACAAAATCTAGGATTTGATCCTATTTCCCATTATTAGGAGACCAGAATGTTTGGTTCTTTAGATTTGACCAAACAAGGATAAAGTTATCCCTTAATTTACATTGTTAATGCATGTAACATATTGTGTGGCAATAAGTTCTATAATCAACATCACATATCAAAGTACATTAATATTAACATAATAACTTCATCATGTGAAAATATGTAAGAAAATTCATTTAATATGTCACATATGTTTCTTTGCTAAATTAATATGCAAATAATAATTAAAATATGTTTAACAAGTTGCACAATGTTCTTAACACATGTATATGAACAACAATTGAATTTCCATGTCCAAAAATATGAACAATATTCCATTACTAAAATAAATATTGAATTAACAAACTAAATAGGTTAAATAAGTTACCTGGGGTGGCTTCTCGATCACCAAAAATTGTTAAAAAAGTAAAATATGGAATTCCATGCATAATAATATAAGGAAAATCTTTTGAAAACAATTTGAAGATAATAGAACTCAATTAAATGAATTTGATAACAAAGATATAATATTCTGACTGATACAATGGTAATGAGATAAAAATCCTAAGGGTGCCATAACTCATAAAAAGAAATCTCAAAAGTGAAATATAATGTCTAATTTGTGTTCCATGGGTCCCAATTAGTTTGGGTGCCAAGTTTCATAATATTTGAACAATAATAACTATTCTAATTTCATTATGAAAAGAAAACATGAGATAAAGCCAAAATATTATTTTTATTAAAAATTGTCTTCAAGAATGTAAACAAATTCCAAATTCAAATTCTACATACCAAAATCAGTCTATGTGTGAATTTTCACATTAATTGAACAATATTATCTATCCTAGTCTTATTTAGGAGAGAGAATATAACTTCAAGTAAAAAAACATTAAATAAAATAGTAAACAATCCTAAAAGGGATAATGGATACCAAAAACCAAGTCTTCATGTCCTAATTGGTCTAGGTATCAAATTTGGTATAATTTGAACAATGTTTGAATGCTCAAATCAAATAGGAACAAAAATTAGATTTTAAACACTTAAAATTCAACATATTTAATTGTCACACTTGGTTTCCATAAAAATCTCAAAATAATAGTTTTAACATGTGATTTTCCTCTTTAGTATCTACCTATATTCTTTTTGGAAGATACGATTATATTTCTATGTCTGATTGGTTGACTCAGAGCTAGAGATGGCAATGGTGCGGATACGGTGCAGTTTATACCAAAATGATAAATGCACCATGAAGAAAAACCAAAAATGATATCCACACCATATCCACTGTGGTTTTTTATATGAGAAACCACATTCACACCACAAAAAAGAAGAACTTAACTGCACCGCACCATACACCACCACATCATGAACAAATTTCTATTAATCATATTAGCATTATATATAAAATTTATGAAGTTGTGCATAAGAAATGGAAGAAACAACAAAGACAATTCAAAACAACAATGTATTGTTCATGTTAAATAGTAGGAAAAAAATCAATTTTTGATTTATGTGAACATTCATTCAAACAAGTAAAATACATACATAGTATTTTGAGTTTAAAATAGAGATTTATCTATCTATGTGAGAACAATAACAAATAATATGATTAGGATGATATTCTAGGTATATTTTTATATATTTAAAATGGATTTTCTACAGTGAAATTTTTATCTATGGTTTTTCTCTTGAACCATAATCGCACCACACCACAACGATTTTAAGATTTTAAATCCATATACACATCATAACCATTTGGTGAGGTTATGTGGTGTAAAATGTGGTGTCGTTATCCATGTATATGGTTTTTTCTCAGCACCATTGCATTTCCTACTCAGAGCCATCTTGTGTGTGTCTTTCTCCCCCACTCAAATTTCCCCTTCTTCTTCATGCACAATACAATTGTTCTCACCAAATCCCAATCTCCTTCTCCTTCCTCTCTCATCCCAATTTTCCTTCTCCCCCAATTTCCTTGCATCTTTCCAAACCCAGAGACCCTAAATAAAATAGGGTTTGGTTCACCTATCTTTTCATTGAACCCCAACTACATATTTTCCTCTATTTCTATTTTTTGCTTCTGCTCCTCACATCATTTGTTCTTCAAACCCTTTATAAACCCTCCTCAACCTCTGTATAACCCCATGTAATAGTTCCCAGCCCATCATTGTATCCTCGCATGACCCACCTATCCTCCCTCATGCTATATTACCTTGATAGAGTCCTAGAGTTATGGACATTGCTTTCATTTATCACGCCAAAAAAAAGAAATCATGGAATGCTTCGCCTGATTACTATGAAGTCTCTTCAGTTTCTACTCTGCTAGACTAGAGGTGATTCCCTATTTTCCTCCTTCACACCTCCCCTTATTGAGCCGCCAATTGATTTTGGGCTTACCATGGTTTGGGGTTTTTTCAAAGTTGGATCTTTTCCTTCGTCTGTGGTTTAGTCTCTCGATCCTTACTCGGGAGTTTTTTTTATGGTAATGCCTTTCTTTTCTTTGCCTCACACCCCTCCTAGTTCTTCCATGGAAAATACCTCATGGCCAAGCTTTGGCTTGCCCAATATGCTTTGACACAGTCTTCGTGACGGGGAGACCCTAGGATAAATGAAGGATTTTTTCCTAAGTTGCTTACTGTCTCTGTGGATCAGAGGTTAATCAAGGATCAAACTATAGTTCCATGCATAAATATCAGTTTGTGTTGATTCATAACGTGACTGAGAACACAGATGATTGCATGGGATTTGCATTTAAATCCCTCATTTTCTTTTCCTTTTTCATTTTCTCATCGGGAGCAAAACCATTTTTTTGCCCTATGTTGTTTCCTTTTCTGCACTGAAGCTTTGCACCTTGTTGGCAGTGGTTCCGACCTAATTGGCAAATCCCAAGAGTCCAACTACGATGGATGTTCTTAACCAAATAATGTGACACACATGGCTTAATCAAAAATTTTAATTAGTCGATATTTACAAAACTCATAACTATTTTCTTTGGTTATCCAAAAATTACACAAAAATTTGTTGGATTCAAAAAATTATCCTCTATCTAAATGTGAGGTGAGCCATAACCCTGAATTGGGATTATGGTTTAGACCTTGACAAGTAGACAACCATCTTGAGGTATGTTGCATCCCCCATGAGTCATATTGAGCAATTATTTTCTTTACTCTCGCTCTCTCTCTCTCTCTCTCTTGAGCCACTTTGAGGTATTTTGGTTATGGTGTTGGCATGATATGCCCAAAGAGCCAATCATATAATGATTGTAATGTCATGTTACATAAAGGATTTGATTAATGATGACAAAGGCAAGCTTCCAATTCATATTGTTTAACTCAGTTATGAGTTAATGAGGAAAAATGAAGAATGTATAAAGAATGATATTACTCAATGACATATCTCTTCAAGTATGTGACTTAAACAATAAGATTACATAGATGTTAAGAGTATGTACATTCTTATTATGTCCCTAGTCGGATGTTACTATTGAAGGTAGATAGACAGCAGTTACACACATGACTAGATTGTGTGTTGGTTGATGACAAAATCTCATCAGTCATGATATGTGATATCAAACAAGCACATAGATACTTATTAGAGAATAGTATATTAGACAGACCCACCTTGAGAGTGACACATGGAAACCATACAAGGTGGTCATAGTCATCTCTCATAGTGAAGGTGGTTATTGTCATTCTTAGACGTGAAGTCACTACACTCATCACATGTCATTCAGTATACTTTGACATCATCAAATGTAACCCTAAATAAGGATTGCCATAATGGTGATGATTGGGTAGCTGTGACACATGGGGATTGACTGCGAGTGACGTAGATGTGTTTGTCCCTCCTACTAGAGTCTGATATATTGGCCACTTGATAAGAGACCAAGAAATGCATGCGCATGTACATGTGAATCAATATATGATATTGAGGCCACATGTATCTCAGACAGTCTGCTCTAGGTTCAAGGAACATGGATTGAACATTGAGAGGATGACATTTCTATGCCTCAAGTTTGTTCTGGATATCATAGAAAAAGGAATCATACAATCATTATAACACCTTACATAGATTGTAGGTTGAAGTTTTTCTCCAACTTTCCATTCACTTGGGTAGCACTGATGTGCAACTAGGCACCACTCTTTACTTGTGATGTCATAAGCTAGTTATGGGCATTCACTGCCAACGTGATATGGAACCTATAGGGCCACACACATACGAATTCATCTAGAAGAGGAGTTTAACATGAATGATGATTGAATTGATTGCTAAAGTGTTTGGGTACTCAATTCAAGAAACAAATCAACTGACCGAACTCTCAAATGATCGACTCATGTGATGAAATGACCGGTTTGAGTGTCAGGTTTGTTGAAAATTGAATTGGTGGAGTTCTATTTGAAATGGGGAATGAATTGACTAGTACACACAGTGAATCGATTAGCTCGGCTCAACCAATTGGTTGGGGTCATGAGACGATCGGCTCGTAAGGGCGAGACACCCAGTTTGTGGAGAAATTCGATTGCATCAAGGATTAGTGTTGATGTCATGTTGTGCATTAATTGGATTCAAATTGCTAATTCATATCTGATTGGGAAACTAAGTGAAACAGTAGGATCGTAGAGAGAACTGATTGGATCGCATGTGAACTGAGGGGTTCAGTTGTGAACCAACTGGTTCGACACTTGCATATTGTAAAAATTCATGATCTTCCAGTCCCTTCCTACTCCCACACATACTGGGAACCCAGACCCTAACCCCTTCCATAAATAGAAGAGTACATGAGTGTGGCGTCCAACTTATAAAAACATGATTTACTTAAGAGGAAGCGGTCGTTAACAGCGGAATTATTGAAAATCACTAAAAATTAAAACCTTTTTACAAACAGACCATAAACTGAAAAACTCTTTCATAAAGAACCAAAGTAATTTATTTACATTCCAATTCATTAGTACATCCCTGGTACCATTCCTTCTCGAGAGTTACAAGCATCAACTATCATGTTAAACTGTACATAAGCAGTCTTAAAATCTCGAGGCATCAAGCCAAAATCTCATATCAATATAAAACTAACTACTGACTCCTAGGACCTGAGAGTACAGAGACGACACATAGGACTCTCTATTTACAGGACATGACAGCCAGTGTCTCCACCTAAGGATTCACTGTTGTCCTTGTTATTGTTTTTGTTGTTGTTCTTCACCCGCTGTAGGGTTTCTACTTCTTCTTCTGCATCTACCTAAAAAGTTGGATCCCACAGGGGTGAGACAATTGAAAATTGTCCCAGCGAGAGATAAAACTCTCCGCCAGAAACATTATTATTGCAATTAAGGGAATAAAACTGAGTAAAAGAATCATAAGTATTCAACAACAGCTAAATCATTGACTAAAAAATTTAGAGCATTATCCTTTATTCAAGTCATTTCAGCTATAACTTAATAGAGCAGCCTGTTACTTATCCAATAAGGAATTGAAGAGCATAAATAACATTTGTCTATTTAGAACATGTTATGCAAAATAATATCAACCAATGATTCTCGTATTTCAACCCTAAGAAAATACGCTACACGGATGATTACATTTTACAAACATACTTAAGCCCTGAGGAGATGAGGTATACCGCTCATACTCCAACCGACCATTGCGAAATCGAAATCGGTACCATACATAGGTCAATAGAAGAGCCGAATTTCCATGACCTCATCATCCTCAGTCAGTGTGAGGACCAAATGCAGGACATCTTATGTCTCTGCTAAATAGCTTTCCAGGGTATATTGGCAACTTCGCTATTATAGTTACAGTGGCATGTTGTACTCTCTTCACAATCGAGAGATATTATATTTATCTCACATCGATCCGGAATTAAGATCATCAGGAGATTAATGATACATCCATCCCGGCATTCGGGAGATTAGTGATACATCTATCCCGGAATATATAATGAAGGATTTAGAGATTTATTGTTTACCTCACATCAATTCCTCCATTAGGGCATAAGGATATTCACGCCCATAACCCCCACATACTCAAAAGTATGCCCTCTGGGAGTTCTCATAGGAAAAACCTATTTCACCATCACCAAACTACTGACGAAGATGGATCTATGGTCAGGGATCTACATGATACTATTTCACTTGGTTAATTAAGTACATTACAATATTCTTTTAGTATCAAACATGTTTTGAAACATAAAACATTATAACAAATGCTACAGAGAATGAGTACTATTTCTATCAAGTTCTTTTCAAACCTTTATTAAACATTGGGATCTCAATCCCCTATCACATCAGGGGTATTGTCATCCCTTAACATTTCATCATCATGATTATGAAGTATGGGTATTCAAACCTTAATTCATCAAAACACTTGTTACCACTTTTTCAGATAACTATCACCTTCAGGTCATTTGACCAAGGTAAACATGATACTTGTTACATAAGCATCTCTCATGGCACTTAAGGCCCATTAATTCTCTTATTACCTCTTACTAGGAAACAAGGCATATTATGGCACATAAGGCCCAATAAAAACTTTAATAAATAAAGCATCATAGCTCATACTTGGCTATGCTCATCATCTCATGATACCTGCATGGTTAGTACAGATGATAATAGTTACATAAATTTCATATCATCACCATGCAAAACAATTATAGCATCACTATTCAAGGGTAACACCACTATTCCCTCACTAGGGTTAGGGTTTCCCTTTTCATTTCAATCAGGGTTACTCATCTCCCTTTGTTCAATTAGGACCAATGATTCATCATCTCATTGTCCAAGATTAGAGTTTCATGATATATAGTATAACCCAAAATTAGGGTTTCACACACCTTCATCCTATTTAGAATTAGGGTTTACTATTCACATCACATCACCCTAGATTAGGGTTTATATTCAATAATCCACTACTAGGGTTTACTATTCACCCCAAATAGGGTTTATCATCAAAATACCCTGAATTAGGGTTACTCGTGTCATTACCCTAAATTCATATCACATTATCCCCATAGATTAGGGTTTGAGTTCATGAATTAACTCAATTAGGATTTCATGATCACTTTATCAAGGATCATAACCTAATTATGTATCACACTTATTTTGAATGTGTTAGGCTTGATTACTACATGATTATCTTGCATGTATGAATCTCTCTATCTCATTCTATTCAGGATGTCCACTACTCAATTCTTGATTGGATTGAGCCTACTCTTTATTCAAATACATTCTTTTAGGGTTAGCATGATGTATTGAATTATTGCATCCGTATGCATCAATGATTAATCCCACTAAGGGTATCAACCATCTAAATACATTAGGTGTCCAGAAGATTTGATCAATTGAACCTTCAATTACATGAGGTATCCAATTGAATTGACCAATTGAATCTTCAAATACATTAGGTGTCCAAGTGGATTAACCAATTGAGTCTTCAATTACATTATATATCCAAATGGATTAACCATATTGAACCTCAAATGGTTTGGATCACTTAGACCCTAAACGCTCTTGGTCTCTCAGATTTCAAACGGTTTGAAACTGTTTGGGCAAATTGCCCTTGAAACCGTTTGGGTAAGAAGTGTGTTGAAAATGATTGGACTTGGGACTCCAAACGGTTTGAGACCGTTTGGACCCAAACAGTCTTGAGACCGTTTGGACCAAACCTTCTCAAAACTGAATGGACCAAAAAGGTCTTTCAACACATAACCAATTCAAGGTTTCAACCAATGAACTGCCTATCAATTAAATCCTTGATTCATTCATTAACTGAACTATTGAATCATCCCTCAATTGAACCATAAATTAAGGTTTTGAACCCAATTGAATTAGGATTTATAATCAAGAAACCTTCAATTAGGGTTTTGAAATCGAGGAACCTTCAATGATTAACATTGTGGAACTGATTCAATTAAAATCAATTAATCATCGTCAAATTATGATATGACCTGACCTCAAACGGTCTTGAGGTCATTTGGATGACCTCCAAACGGTCTTGGTTGACCTCCAAATGGTCTTTAGACCGTTTGCCTCATCCATCATTAAAATTTGTGAAATTCAATTAGAGTTTAGATTATTGGATTGATCATCAAGTTAGATATTGATTGTATTCCAATTTAATATCTTTGGATCTTCAATCACTCCACCATACTCGACCCTAGACCTCCAAATGGTCTTGAGACTGTTTGGGTGATCTCCAAATGGTCTTGAGTCCGTTTGGGTTAATCAACCCAAAGTTTTAAACCAACCAATTGGAATTTCAGCACTTAACCCGATTAGGGTTTCTAATTGGAGGATTGTTCATATATTGAATTAATCAATTGGATCCATTAAATCATCATCCAATATATACTAGGGTCCTGACCTCAAACGGTCAACCCATCCAAATGGTCAACCCATCCAAACCTCCAAATGGTTTGCAAACTGTTTGGTCTCCAAACGGTTTGGTGAAACCGTTTAGACCAAGGTCTTAAAACCATTTGCAAAGGAATTTCTTTGGGAAAAGTGCCCAAGATAATGTCATCATCATCTACCTTCGTTCATTCAAAAGCTACTGCCATTTTCATGGTAATTACATCAATGGATCAAGGGAATTTCAAGTAGAACAAAATGATCAACAAATAATGGAGAATTTAATGCAATAACAACATTTAAGGGTTTAAGTTATATAACCCGCCTTAAAATCTGAATCCAAGCTTCAAGATCCACGTCTCCAATGGTGGATGAAGCTTTGACAACTACCCAAGGTCCGTTCTCAAGCTTTTGGGTGAAAGAGTTGGCTAGAGTTGAAAATCGAATGGAGAAAACAAGAAATCAAGCATTGATTTTCGGTTTCCACCATGAAACCAACGTGAAAGAAGGTCAAGATCTTACCAACAGGTTGAGGATCGTCCTTCTCCTTCTCCTAAGCTCCTTTGTGCTCGACCAAAGCAAGGAGAGAAAGAAATTCCAAAAAAAGACCCTTATGTGGGTGGGAAATGAGATATGTATAAGGAAATTCAAGGAAAGAGAAAGTAGTAATTAATTATTTTAATTTCCAAAATTAATACCACAACTCCCCCTCAACTCCTTGGCCACGAATCCATCCTCTTAACCTTGCAAAACCTCTTCATTATCTAAGGATTAAAAGAAAATAAATTAAGCATCTTAATCATATTATACTAATATCCCATTTTGAGTGGATATTACTTTTTATTAACTTAATGTGAGTGGGCTCTCCACTCAAATTAGATATTTTCGTGCCTTTTCAAGGCACAAGCTCGTCCAAACTTTTTAAAATTCATCCCTCAACTTTTGGTTGAAGGGCTCTTCAATTAATATATTTCTTTTTGCATTAAATTGAATTATGTTTTCAATTGTGCTTAAATCTTGATTATTTTAATATCAAGATTCTCTCTCCTCCAAAGTAATTCAAATGAGGTGCCCCTCTCATTTTATTTTCTCTATATGATGCCAAGAAACATGAGGGACCCTCTATAAGTGGTATTTTGCATAATGAACCCTAGATTTTGGGTAAATTGCACATTACACCAAAACTAGGTTTTAATGCACAAAGATTGCTCAACAAGCTCTATCTTGGTGCTCAAGCTTGTGGAAACCATACCACTGCATCATACTCATTCCTATGATGTCTCAACATCTGAGGAACATTTTATCATGTAAAATTTGCAAGTTAACCCCTCAACTTGGGTAATTTGCACTTTAGTCCAAAACTAACAAAACTGTGTTTCAACATTATTCAAAAAGGACTGAAATTGAAATATAAGTTCCTTTTGAGCCTTAATTACTTTTCAAAGATAATATCAAGCATATAATTACCTTTCTTAAACAAAACACCTAGGGTTAAAGCATAACCCAGGTCAGGGATGTTACAAGGGGCTTCCCAGAATACAACTCAATTGCCTTTGAGAATTATTGTCCTCTCTGTTTGTGATAAATAATAGAGAGCTCGAGCAAGTCCCACTTGCTAAAGGGAGGGATAGAAAGGGAGAAAAAATTTATGGGAGAGAAAGTTGGTGACTAGTACACCAACGGGAGGGACAACTACTTCCCTGTCTGTTCTAATAGAACGACAAGAATTCTAGGTGGTCTGTGTGGACTTTTCTAGAGGCGAGAAGGTTATTGTTTGCTACTAGGAGGACAACGTCAACCCATAATCCATGGTGGAACTCTTGTAGAAGTTGTTCGAGTCTGATGTCCGTGATGAAGACCAAGAGCTACACATATGTCGTCCAAGTGCAACTAGGAATGCACGACTACTGCAACAATTTATAGTTGTTGGACTTGGTCCAAGACCAAGTATGAACTTGTTAAACCATCCTTCCTATTGTATAGTTGTTGACGCGATCTTACTATTCTTGGGAATAGTGAATAAAGTTTTTGTTTCTGCTACTTATTTTGTGTCGTTATTTTCCTACAGTGGTACAGAGCCACGTCAATTTATTATGTTTTGGGATAATTGATATGATCAAACTTTTAGTTTTCTATCATTTATTTATTACATATAATGTGAATACTTAAATGATAATATGTATATATGATCAAATACCACATATAATCCCAAACTTTATATATATATATATATATATATATATATATATATATGAAATTTACATGCATCACCCTAAAAGCAAGTTTTGATGGTGGATGTGTAGCGTGGCTATGGCCAATAACCCTAGTTATATGTGCATGGTGGTTGTGTGTTTATTTCCTACTTTATCTCAGTTTACATACCAAGCCTCTACCTTCTTCTTCCCAATGTAAAAGTATTATTCTTTCCTACCTTTGCTCCCCTCAAATGTAACTCGAGCTTTCTCATTACCATGTAATAAGTTTAATAGCAATAGGATATTTTATTTTCTTACAATGATGAAGATGGCGATCAACGTTAGGCGAGCCTACCATTTCATGTGGTGAGTCGAGCGGTTGGAGGACTGAGGAGGGCAGACAGTAGGAGGAGAAAACTGACAGGTTGGTAGACCCAACCAATTGTTTGGAGGTGTCCAAACATTAGTAAGGGCAAGAGGCCAACCGACCATTTTAGGCGACCAACCGATCAGCCATGATGTGAGATGACCGGTTCAAGGATTGAACTGATCAAACCGGATTGGAAATCATAGATCTACACCAACAACAGGTTCATGCATGTGATGTTGACCTAGGTGGTAGTAATTCCTTGTGACTCCAAGGAATTACAATAGATATGGTCATAACCATTACTAATGTTTTATATTGTATGTTTATGTTGTGAGATATAGCATGCATATGACTCGTACTAGTATGTGGTGATTGGATATGTATATATATATGTGTATATATATATATATATATATATTAATATATATATATGTATATACAAATGCCCTCATATAAAATATTAAGTCTTAGATGTAGCACACATGAAAAGCTTGATCGACTAAGTGTGGGCACCCCAAGGGTGGTGTGTCATCCATCTCGTGAAAGTGTGGTGGTAATAATATGGGCCTGCCAAGCAAGGTGCAATATTATCATTTTAGATTTTAGGTCGGGCTTCATTATGTGATCTTAATGAGATTAAGCACCAGAAGCATACATATAATTATGGAAAAGAGTTTCTCATATTATCTATCCAATAATTGCATAAGATGAAATTGGCAAATGTTGTCTACCTTAATGATTGATCATGGATGCTGGCGTTGGCTGGGTAATAATTGAATTATTTTTTATTTTGGCTCATTATAAAATTGTTTGATGCAATCTTCTAAATTGGTAATTGAGGGTTGTCAATTTGATCAAAATAATAAGAGTGGTAGCTAATGAAAACTTAATTAACATCGTCAAATTTTAATCAAATTAAAATGAGTTTTTGATAAAATTGCAAATTCTTTTGTAGAATCAAATGGCAACAAAAAAAAAATCACTTTTATCTGTGACCAGTCCTTGAGAAGGACAAGTTAAATGGAAATAATTTCCACGACTGGTTCAGGATGTTGATAATCATTCTCACATAAGAGAGCAAGCTCTATGTCCTGGAGGCACCAAAGCTAGATGAACCCCTTCTTGATGCACCTAAGGGTGATGGGATGCTTAAAAGAATCATAGTGAAGATGACATTGATGTCAAGTGTATGATGCTATGCTCCATGAACTATGAGTTCCAGAGGCAGCATGAGAACATGAATGTTGTTGAGACGGTCACACATATTAATATCATGTTCCAAGACCAGGCGAGATAGGAGAGGTTTGATGTCTCCAAGGCATTATTCAAATGTAAAATGGTAGAAGGAGATCTAGTAGTTCCTCATGTACTCAATCTCATTGGGTATGTGGAGAACCTAGCTATATTAGGATTCCCCTTGGGTCAAGAGTTGGCCACTGATGTGTACCTGCGATCTCTGCCAGAGTCATACAATCAGTTTGTCATGAACTACAACATGAATGACTTTGACAAGCCATTGACAGAGCTATTAGGCATGTTAAGAACAATTGAGACACAAATGAAGAAAGACAAGCCCAAGTATGTGATGATGATCAACAAGACAATGGGAAAGTCAAAAGGCAAAGGCAAATCTAAGAAGAGTTATAAAGTTGGGCAGAAGCCCAAATCTTTTGTAAGGCCCCTGACCTAGCTTAGTGCTTGTTTGAGTTTGCTTTGCTTAAATAACTTGTTTAAACCATAATCTAATATCTTGAGACGCATTAGTAACATGTGACATGCTTATGTTTTCAGTTTGATCATGTTTGGTTGATGTTTGAGCTAGTTATTCTTGTTTTGGACCAAGTTGCAATTTATACATGTTGAGGGTTAATGCAATTTGTCACATGTAGTTGTGTCTTTTGTGCCTTAGCATCATGAGAGATATAATGATGCATAGGGGTGCCTTGGTGGACCTTGGTTGATGAGGTGGCATCATGATATGATAGTAGGGCTTGGCTTTGCATGGATGCTTGAGTTTCAAGGATGTATCAACCTTGTGTGATGGTTTTTGAAGTGTTGCAACCATAACACTTCCTTGGGTGATGTTTGTTGCAACCTTGATGCCCTAGACTTGGTTTTAGCCGCTAGGGTTTGTGCTCTTGTGGGTGTTGTGACCTGTTTGGTTGAGAGACATCTTGTAGTGGTCGCTACATGGTGTTCCCTTGGTTTTGTTGCAACTTAGAGGTGTAGTGGACCTAGGTGGTCTCTACAAGGCCTTGTTTTATCACCCTTTTTGCATGGATGTCTAGTGTTGTTTCATGGCTGATCCTTTATTGGACAAGTGTCCTTTTGGTGCTCTCATACCTTGACGCCTCATATCTTCACCTCCCTCCTACCCGTTGAGTATATATGCTCTCTCTTTCACATGCAAGTATCTCTTTTAGCTCTTTTTCCTCTCTTAGTCCTTGTGTTTGGACTTGATCTTGGTGGAGCTTGAGGAGGTGGTGATCTTGGAGCTTTGGTGGATGATCATCCTTGCATGTGGTGATCTTAAGCTTGATCATCTTCTTTGTGGTGATCCTTGGTGATCTTCCTTCTTGGTAAGTGGTTTCTCATCCTGATCTCATTTCTTTTGATAACCCTACCTTTCTTCTTCCTTTCTTGCAGTGAGATTGTGGATCACCATGGTGGCTTTATTGAGGAATTTCTCTACATATAGGTTAGAGACTATGGTTTGATGATGGTAGTACCTATGTGAGATGAAGCTTTCTTCTTTCTTCTCTCTTAATTTGCCTAGGGTTGAGTTTTCTTCTTGACTTTTCCTTTGACCTTGATATGTTTTTCTTCTTCTTGAGGTGACCTTGTTGGCCTTCAATTTGATCCTGGTTGGAGATTCTTCTTCTCTCTTAGAGCTCATGGCTTTGGAGTTTGATCTTCATCCTAAGGCAGGTTATATAACTTTCCCCTCTTCTATTATTTCACCATTATCTTGCTTGCATGTTGATTAATTCATCTCTAAAACTTGAACCTGAGATGCTATATGATAATATCATTATCTAGGGTTTAAGTTTTTGATGTGTTCTTATATAGATTACTCTTTCTCCTAAACCCTAATTTCATGCACCCGAATTCTAAGTGAAGAAGAAGTTGTTGTTTCTTACATGAAACATGATCTTTGGTTCTATCACCATGTTATGTCTCGGACATCATATGAAGTTGGAAGTTTTGATCTTTGGTTTACATGAGTTGGACGCATGGTTTTCCTTCAATAATCATGGTTTTCCTTATTTACCTTGGTGACATTTGCTTTAGGGTTTTTTATGACCATCTTTGCATGGAATCTTTCCCCCTTGATGGTACTTAGTTTTGTTGATGTTCATCATCTATTTTGATCATGTCTTACTTCTATTTTGGAGTCGGTTATGTTTTGTTGGAGTGAGCTGACCTTGTGGTCGCTACACTTACCTTGATGTTTGAGGTTGCTACACTTGTTGATGTGTTGCGGGCGCAACAACCCTAACCCTAATGGGTGGTTGCTACACATGTTTTGATTGATACAAAGGTCACTACATGAGTCTTATTGCGATCGCAACATGTGCCTTTGTGGTTTGGTCAATACACAAGCATGAGTGAATGGTCTCTATAGTGTGTACTCATGTTGGTCGTAACACATGTTTCAATTGTTTGGTCGCTACACATGTGTTAACCTATGTTGGTTGCTACACTTTGTTTTCTTGTATGGTTGAAACATAGTGTTTCTTGGGATGATTGATTAATCATGATAATAATGATGCCTAACCTAATGTGTTCCAGAAATATAGGGAATGATTTTCCTAGGGTTTAATGACAAGCATTGAAATGGAAATCCTAATCGGTTATATGAGAAATCCTAACCCTAATTTCAAGGGTATGATGTACTTGTTGAGATTTCTTGAATGAATACCATGAGTTGATGTTTTCTCTCTCCTTTTTGTGTAACCCTAAACTCATAGGTGAAATGAATAGCATAGCTAGTGATTGCTATGATGTATATGAGATGACACAAGGTGATGATTATGGGCCTTTATGAGGCATGATGAGATAAGTGATGATGTGATTTGGGTCTTATGACCTGGAAAAGGCTTTATGCCTAATGTGAGGTGATATCCTCTAGTGATGAGATGAGGGATTGTTATCCCCTAGTGATGTGATAATGACGATGGCCTTGTATGGCAGTGGCATCAAGAAATGATGTGACAAGTTCATACCTTATACATTTTACATCTTCTGGAGTAGTACCCTTACCCCTATTTTGTAGAATTTGTTTAAGGTTTATATGTTGCAACTTGATTGATGCTAAAAGACACCCAATTAGCTTAACAAATCAAGTGAAACCCTAATCATATAGTTTCTCTGTGCCATAGATCCATCTTCAGCGTCAGTATTTGTTGAATGGTGAGACGGGTTGTCCCTCAATGGAAGCTCGGAGTCATGTATTGTTGAGTATATGCATTTTCTGGCTGCGGTCATACCCTGACAGGAGAATGGTCGAGGTTGTATATCAGTGATGTGATTCTATATATATATAATATGTTTTGAGGATGGATGTGGACATACCTCGACAGGAGTGTGATTGCAATCACAACTCAGTTTTCACTAGTGTCGTGCATATATACCAAGGAGGACTAGGCTATTTTGTAGTTGGACTTTATATGTCACTACGACAGACTCAGACTGACCAAGGGTGTGAGAGATCATAGGAGTTCGGATCCTCCTAGATCTTACATGTCACTAATTTTGACTTAGCAGTGGTCAGTTGAAGCATGAGTGGTGTACCTCATCTCCTTAGGGCATAATAAAACATGTAATGCAACCATGTAGTATTTTTGTTTAGTGTTAAACATGACTCACATTGGTGGAACCTTTGCCTTTTTTCTTTTATTGTTTAGTTGATTTATAATGTGGTAAGAGAAATCAAATGTTATACATGTGCTTCATATTCCTTATAAAAGTATAAGATGTTCTACTACTTAGTTGTAGATGCCTAAATTACTTAAATAGTATTAATTACTTTATTCATATCATTTAGTTGAATCTGCTCAACCTAATAATATTGTTATCTACCTACGTTAGTTTATCTGTACTAATAATAGATGTTGGTAGAGAGTTATATCTCTCGCTGGGACGTTGGTCTCACTTCGTGGGTTTCCACATCTTTTAGGTGGTCATGCACGACGAGGTAGAGATCGTATGGTTGAAGCTGAGTAGTAAGAAGAGCAGTAGCTATTGAAGATTGGATATGTTGCTAGTGTTTTGTAGTAGAGTCCTATGTGTCAACCCTGTACTCTTAGGTCCTTGGGGGTGTTTTGTATATGTTGTATATTGGCATGAGGTTTTGAAAGTATGACATGGTTGTACGTATATGGCTTGTATGTGAAAAGGTTATCATATGTAATAGGTTGTGGCAAGTTGGCCAAGTGGATAGTGATATGTAACATCTTGTGACATGATATGTAATACATGTGGCCACATGTAAACTGAGATGTAATATGTTTATGCTTCTATGGTTTTATGAAATTAGTTTTAATTTACCCTATTTTATGGTAATATGAGATGTTGGTATTAGCTCTGACGCTTTGTTTTGAGTTATCTCACTTTTGCGTGGTGATGTGTGTCACACTTCATACCTCAAGGCAGAGGTAGGAGTAAATAAAAGAGGCGATCATCACCATTGTCACCAGCCTGGACATTTGAAAAGGAATTGCCCTCTCTTTCTGGAGGAATTAAAGAAAAAGAAGGAAGGGGCAGAGACCTATACTTTCGGTATAAATGTTTCAAATAAATTTGATTACTTCTTCAACATGGTAGGTGATATCGGATGTAGACCTGACATATGTTGATGTGCATGTTTTGATAATAAGTAAATCCTTTATGTAAGGACACAGATGGGCTATGCGGATCAAGAGTTGCTTCAACTTTAGTCTAGATTTAAATTTATCTTAGTCCATCGGGAATGCAATAGAGTTAGTTGAACTGCTATTTCATTATTCCAAAGTAGAAATGTTTACTTTATGCATCTTGTATGACAAGGATGATAAATAAAGAGTTGTTAATGCTTCTATTCCAAAGATGTGATCTTGTATGGCAATGCCCAACCATATAATGATCTTTATATAAATTGATCTAAAGATGAATGTTGATAATGTAAATACCAAAGGATTATAATTGATAATTCAAATAATCTTTAGCATTGTCATCTAGAGAACATATATGAGAAATGCATTTCCACAATCCATATTGATGTTTATCTAGACTCTTTTGGTTATTGAACCAACAACAGACATGTAAGTCTTATTTATGAGCAAAATGACAAACCACCTCTCACTAGGTGTAGCGGACAGAGCAAGCATTCTATTTAGGCCTTATACATGTTGATGTATGAAGATATTTTATAATAAATGCTAGAGGTAGTTGATTGTACTTCATAATATAAGTTGATATGAGGTTTGTATTTGATACAAACATTAATCTCTTGAATAGTTCAAGGAGATTATAAATTAAGTATAACTTTGATAGAAGTATTAAGAAATTTTGATATGATCAAATGTTGAAATACTTTACAATAAGAGTTTGAGAACGTTCTGGATAGACTATGATAGTGTATCACAAGTCAAATCCACCTGAAACATGATGATGTATCAGAAAGAAGGAATTACATCCTGATGTGATAGGGATGTAGTTATCATTTAATCTAGTCTTCTGATCTCCTCATAGATACATGCTTTACACTAAAACTAAGTATCATCCAAAATGGTTTAAATGACATCATATGTGATATGATATGGGAATGTCCCGGTATGTCTTAATGATTTAAACCTACATAGAGAAATTAGTTTCTTGAAAAATGTTTATCCACAAACCATAATCATTGAATATTGTTATTTATCTCAATCCAACAACAAAGTGTTTGTTGCTAGGATAACTAAGTTACAGAAGAATCAGTGGGAGTAGAAGTGGAACTCAAAATGTTTGAGGTCAACAAGGAGGTCCGATAAGAACAAGTGAGAATCCCAAATTGTTGTGGAATCTCAAGTTCCTTATGTAACATAGAACCTCATAAGTTCTAGTAGAACACATCTGAGATTGAAAGATTGTGAATCCAAAAACTTATCTAGGTTAGTCATAAGATGATAACCAACAAATCAACTAGAAGCTATTGAGAACCATAATCTGAGAACTGGCTTAAGGCCATTAAGGAGTCCATGTACACTAACAAGAAGAACTTGCTAGTACCACCTCAAGGAGTAAAACCCAAAGGGTACAATATGGTTTTGTTGTAAAGACCTACATAGACAACCTAAAAGGATAGATTGGTTGAAGGATAGATTGGTTGCAAAGATTTTCAAATCAGTCCAAATTGTTGAACATGGAGAAGTTCCTTTACCAATTGCCATGCTTGTTGTTGCAGTAGTATAGACTATGAGATTTGGCATATGAATATTAAATTTGGATTCCTTAAAAGGAATATGTGAGAGGATGTGTACATTACACAACCTAAAGGTTTTATAACTTCATGAATGCAAATAAAATCTATAAGCTACAAATTTCAGTATGAAAGATTGAAACTAGAATCTCAGAGATGGGATCTTTTTACTTGACAAGATAGTTAGAGAGTTTGACTTGAATCAAGACAAAATATGAAATCTATGATTACAAAAGATTTAGCGGGAGCATATATGAATATTTGGTGAGTATTGATACCTGGCATGAAAAACACCTTCAGTAATGAAGGATTAGGTAAAACATCCTATGTGATAGGGATTGAGATCTATACAAATAGTTATTAAAAGTTTCTTGACTTAAGTGTGAGCACATAAAATAGCATGATGCTGAAAGAGTTCAACATGAAGGATTCAATGAGAGAGAATCTGACCATGATTCATGTATCTTGAGAAAATAGGGATGAAATCATATTTGTGTCCCATCTTTTCTCTCTTGGAATCATTAGGTCAAGGCCACCAATCCAGATCTAGAAAGAAGGAATGAAATTTTTCCTCCCCTCCACTGAAGAACTCTGTGTTCTGATTCTTACGAAGAATAGAAAGACATGAGTAAGATGCCATATGCACCAACAATAGGATCTATCATGTATGCTATATAATGTACTCATCCCATAGTCTTGTATGTATTATACATGACAAAATGATATTAGTTTCAAATGAGGGTCATTGAAATGTCATTAACAAACATCCATTAGTACTTGAGCAGCACTAAGGATGTGTTGCTAGATTATGGAAACAAGTAAGAGCTAGGTGTAATGGGTTACACTGATGCACGCTTCAAGAATGACAGAAAGTGATATCAATATAAAATATGTTTAATTTTAAGAAAAGAGTTGTGAGTTGGAGGGTTAAAAACTACGAGCCATTAATTCAATTCTACAATTGAAGTTGAGTATCCTAGTGTTATGAACACATGATTGGGTATTGTATGGATGTAGAAGTTCATATGGGTGAACTTAAAGATGTTCCGACCTTTAATGACACAACATAGATATTGTTACAACAATGGAGCATCATTTAGGAAAGGAATATCAAATAGCATATTTAATTGTAGTTTCATCTCACATAAGAAATCATATAGTGAAGAGATGAGGAACATACAATATACAAACCAAAAGTAAAGTGTTTTTAACCCACTAAATTAGCACTTGTGTGGGAGAAACATGATGTACATGTTTAAATCACTAAGAATGAGATTCGTGGGTGATTGGCTCTAAGTGCAAGTGGGAGTCTGTTGGTATGGTATGCCTAGAGAGCCATTCATATGATGATTGTGATGACATATTACATAAAGGATATGACTAATAATAACAAAGGCAAGCTTCCAATACATTTTGTTTCACTCAATTATGAGATACCGAGGTAACATAATAAATGTCTAAAGAATGATATTACTCAATGACGTATGTCTTCAAGTACGTGACTTGAACAATGAGATCATACAAATGTTAAGAGTATGTACATTCTTATTATGTCCCCAGTAGAATGTTACCGTGGAAGGTAGATAGATAGTAGTAACACACAAGACTAGAGTGTGTGTTGGTTGATGAAAAAATCTCATCAGTCGTGATATGTGATATCAAACCAAGCACATAGATACTTTCTAGAGAATAGTGCATTAAAGAGACTCACCATGAGAGTGACACATGGAAACCATACTAGGTGGTCATAGTCATCTCTCATAGTGAAGGTGGTGATTGTGGTTCTTAGACCTGAAGTTACTACACTCATCACATGTCGTTCAATATACTTTGACATAAACAAATGTAACCCTAAAGAAAGATTGTCATAACAGTGATGATGGGGTAGGTATGACACATGGGGATTGACTATGAGTGATGTAGATGGGATTTGTCCCTCCTACTGGAGTTTGATGTCCCGAACACTTGATAAGTGAGACTAAAAAATGCATGCACATCTACATGTGAACCAATAAATGATATTGAGGTCACATATATCTCAGACGGTCTGCTCTAGGTTCAAGGGACATGGATTGAACATTGATAGGATGATGTTTCCATGCCTCGAGTTCATTCTGAGTATTAGAGACAAAGGAATTATACAATAACTATAACACCTTACACAGATTGTAGGTTAAAGTTGTTCTCCAACTTTCCAATCACTTGGATAGCACTGATGTGTGATGAGGCACCACTCTTTGCTTGTGATGTCAAAAGTTAGTTATGGACATTCAATGCCAATGTGATATGGAACCTATAGGGTCACACACATAAGAATTCACCTAGAAGAGGATTTTAATCATGAATGATGATTGAATTGATTACCAAAATGTTTGGGTACTCAATTCAAGCAACAAATAAATTGATTGGACTCCCAACCGATCAAATTGTGTGATTAAACGACCGGTTTTAGTGTCAGGTTGATTGGAAATTGAATTGGTGGAGTCCTGTTTGAACTGGGGAGCGAACAGACTGGCTCACACAGTGAACCGATCATCTAGGCTAACCAACCGACTAGTTGGGGTCGTGAGACGACCAGCTCACAAGGGCAAGATACCCAGTTCATGGAGAAATGTGATTGCATCAAGGATTAGTGTTGAAGTTATGTTGTGCATTGATCATCTTCGAATTGCTAATTCATATGCAATTGGGAAACATGGAAAAATGACTGATTCACAGGGCGAACCGATCAGCTCGCAAGTGAATTGACCCGATAAGTTGTGAACCAACTGGTCGGTGCTTGTAGGTTGTGAAAATTCATGATCTTCTGATCCCTTCCACTCCCACACAGACTGGGAACCCATACCCTAACCCGGCCCTCCTATAAATAGAGGGGTACTGTGGGCTTCCCAGAACACAACTCAATTGTCTCTAACAATTGTTGTCCTCTCTAGTTGTAGTAAACAATAGAGAGCCCGAGCAAGTCCTACCCACTAAAGGGAGGGATAGCAAGGGAGAAACAATAGTGGGAGAGCAAGTTGGTGACTAGTACACCAACAGCAGGGACAAATCCTTCATGTTTGTTCTAGTAGAATAATAGGAGTTCTAGGTGGTCCGTGTGGACTTCTCTAGAGGCAAGGAGGTTGTTGTGTGCCTCTAGGAGGACAACATCTGTAAGGATCCTAACCCACATTTTGGGACAACCATGTTTGTTTTGCTTAAGCATGTTTCTTAGCACCTTGCTCTATTCATATGAGATGTAATTAGGGCATGTTGAAGATTGGAGTTTCTTGTTTGAGCTTGTTTGGATAATGCTTGTGTTTTATGGTGAAGTTTTGGTGCAAATTGCAATTTACCCAAGATTAGGATTGATGTGCAAGTTTTCCACCTCTAGAGTGTTCCCTCTCTCTCTCTTGGCATCATCCTGAGTACAGAGGGATGGGAACCTTGTTTGGACCTTGTTTGTGTGATGATAACCTTGGAGGTTCTTTGAACACATGTGTGAGGTGTGCCTTGCACCTAGATGTGTTATGTCGGGCTTGAGAGCCTTGCAAAGGTTGTGTATTGGTTTGTGAGGGTGTAGGGTTGCACCCTATCAGTTTCTGGATGTGTGGAGATTTGGTATCGAGCATGACCTTGGTAGGAGACCAAGTGGGCAAGACCTTGCATAGACCTTATCACCATGTCTTCCATGATGGTGTTGCATGTGGCCCTTCTTCATGGACAAGTGTCACCTTAAGTGGTGACACCTCTTCCATGATCTCTCTCTCATCCCTATTGTATATATACTCCTTTCTCTCCATGAAAGAGAATCCTTTTAGCCATCTTTAACCCTCTTCCTTGGTGGACGACCTTAAGAAGCTAAGGAGATAGAGGAGTTTCTCTTGGAGCTTGGTGGACGAGTCCCAAGCTTGTGGTGTTCCCTTCATCTTCTACCTTGGTAAGCCATGGTTCCTATCTCTCTTTCTCTCCTTATTTCTTCTTCTCGTCCATGGATCTTAGTTATCTTTCTTTCCTCCTCGAACCCCCTTAACCTTGGTATCATCTTCTTCTTGGGAGGTGTAGTGGTGACTAAGTTTGGAAGATCTTCTTCTACCTTGAGCTCATGAGCTTGGAGCTTGACTTTGGAGCTTGGATCTTGGTGGTGATCTTTGAGGCGGGTTATATAACTCTAAACCTTCTTTGTTATCATCACTCCTTATATGATATCTCATCCTTCATCTTTGGTTCATTATCTCTTGCATGATAGTAGTTCTTTTTTAAGGTTTTGAGATCTGTTTGGAAGAGGGAGTCTTGCTTAAGTTTCTTCCTATGTGTTACACTTTCTTGCCTTGCTTGAAATGAGTATCCTAAGGTTGAAGATGACTAGGTCGACATGTTATAGTGGGTGGTTAATATGCCTAAAATAACCCATGTTTCTTATCTTTTAATAATTTATGTCTTTTCTTAGATAAAGTTGCTCAACTAGCAAATTTTGGGACTTGCAGGCACCGGACCTGAAAAAACATCTATTCTCCATGATTTCTCCCCAACACACAGTTTTTATAGCAGCTAGACTCCCATCCGTCACAATCGCAGTGGACTAAGCATCGCACTATGTGCACCAGCTTCGGTGGTCCCGCTCACCGACTAGCGGGCCCAAGAAACTTTTGATATCTTTGACCCTATTTTCGATATCTAGTCCTTTATTAGGATACACCCTCGCCAATCAAAAGGGCTCATCGACGTGGGCCCCTCAACACCAGTAATAGCCCCCCCCACCCCCCCCCCCACGTGGGGATGGGTTCATTCCATGATGCCATGACCGCGGCCAAGAAGAAGTGACCTCGACCGAGGTACATTCTCCTAGACCGCGACCGAGGTACATCCTCCTGGACCGTGACCGTGGCCAAGATGAAGTAACCTCAACCGCGACCGAGCTACATCTTCCTCGACCACGACCATGACTGTGGTATCTACATCCACCTTGACTGCGACCGCGGTATCTACCGGCACTGAGATTGTGATCGTGGCATCCACCTCGACCACAATCCAAACCATGACTGTGACTGCAGAGTGCACCGCGACTGCGATCAAGGCCTGCATCTTGACCATGAATTGATCGCAACCGCGGGGTGTACCATGACCGCAATCGAGGCCTACATCTCGACCGTGGATTGACCGCGACTGCGACCAAGAAAGACTGCGGTCTGGATCAGTACCTCGACCATTTTGTCGATAAATACACACACCCCACAACTTGGAAAGGGGTTCCGATCTGGGGAGTTTTCCCACCTTGTGGTTCTGACCTGGTGAGGTTCCCAGAGCCCCACAGGAGAGTTTGGAGGTTTTAGAAGGCCGAAGTGCTCGTTCTACGCCCGTATCTTTAGCATGTTTCCATTCCCCACCATCTTCCACCTCTAGTCTTAGATCTCCAAAGGTGGAAGCTGAGGAGAGAGAAGACTAAGGATCCATCTTCTTCGAGAGAAGGAGAACGTCCACACCATCATCTTCCACCCCCATCCACCAACCAAGCTACTGTTTGGGGTGGATCTAGAGAGTAAGGAGGCCAAGGAGCCCAGAAGATTAAGGAGGATGACCCAAAAGACAAGATCTGACCTAGATGGAGGCTAGGGAGTGAGTGCCACCTCTCCTCTATGGGCTAAATCTCTTCTTCTTATCCTTTCTTCTATTGTTCTCCTTTGTTTTTGTACAAATGATGTTCTTTCATCTTTGTTCGGTGCTAACTATGCTTGTCCGTGGCTAGTTGAGCTCCTTCTTGGCTATGTAGCCTGTTTTGGGCATGTTTATGTATTTTTGCCTTAAGCAAGGAGATTTAATCCAGATCTAGTACGTTTCTTGTTCTATCTTCACTTTTTTGTTATGATTGCTAGTTTGTTTGATCTCTTTCTTGCTTGAACTACTATTGCCTATATCGAGATGTTCGTTGTAGAAATAGACAAGAGAAATAGTTTGAATCGAAATCCAAAAGGAGGACGGTCCAAGGTCATCTGTTCCTAACATCCCAGAATATTCTAGACCTGAGAGAGTATCTAGAATATTCTAGAATGTTGGTTTGTCATCCTCGAGAGAGGTTTCATACCATAGATGGGTTTTAGTTACACTACGCAAGAGCGAGTGGGATGACCCTACAGGAATAGATACCATGTTGTGTGCTATGTTTGAATGTAGGTTTCTTGTTGAGGTGTTTGAGGGTTGTCTACACTCGAGAACGGGTGCATAGACTGCCCAACTTGTGGTTACATAGCTAGTAACTCCTTATCTCTGATTAGTAGAATCCTACAGACTCTGTTTTATTTTCTTCTCTTTGTTTTTTTTTAATTCGTAACACCCCACTAGACTAGTCCTAGCCCCTTACTTTTATGACTATCGTCTTGGCTTATCTGACTCAAGAATGAAATCTCAAGCGTCCTAAACGTCACTACGTCCCTGTGTTCAACCCCGTATATCTACTTCGACCCTGTAATAAAGTTGCAGGCGTCCTTAAAGGTTTTGGGTTATAAATTTAAAATTTTTATTCCTTCTGAATCTGCCTTCCCTTCCGGATGTGCGATTTGAGGCCAATCATTGGTTGTCATGACCTAAGTACAATAGATAGTTACACCAAGAGACATGTCATCATGACTTGGTGAGGTTTAGGTCGACACGTTTTGGTGACGCCTAGATCATCATGCCTTGTGCATGCTTAGGTTGTTATGGTCATCAAGGTCAGCTTGTTTTGACTTCTGGTCGTTAAACTGTTATGGAACCAAACTATCATGTGTTGCTAATCTGAGAAGACGCTAGCCCGTCATGACTTTGAGGTACCTAAATTGATATAGTGCTTAAATAATATGTTGGGTAGTCTGTTATGTCCTAGTATGTTCTTTAACCATTCTATTTGGAGGGCGTCTCATCGTGACCTAGAAGTACACTAAATCGAGGCATGTGCAATCGAGTAACGTTGCTACTCGACATCGCGTTGCTGCGTGAGACACTTTGCCACCCGAGTTGCATTGCAACTGATACACGTTGCTAACCGACATTGAGTTATGTCTTACTGCCCGATATGTGTATCCAGAAGTTAGTCGTCATGGACATGGACATACCTTGAGGGGTTGATCTGTTCGAGGGCTAACCATGACGCCCTACTTAGGAAGAGGCTGACACATCCCTTGGTGATGTTACCCAATACATCTCAAACTATGACTCCCAGCTAACCTTAAACCTAACACATGATATACCTTAGTGAGGCCCGACATGCTGACACTTGTCATGTGGCATCCAACTCACAAAAACAAGATTTACTAAAGCAGAAGCATATCATTTGCAACGGATGACTGAAAATCACTAAAAAATAAAACTTTTTGCAAAGAGATCCAAACATAGGAAGCCTCTTCCATCAAGAACAATTGTATATCATTAACATTCTGGTTCAAACGTACATAACATGTACAATCTCTTCTCGAGGATTACAACATCAGTTGTCCTATTAACATTATGTACAGACAACATAATAATCTCGAGCCATCAAGCCAAAACCTCAGATCGATTTATCAAAACACTGACTAAAAACTCTGAGGACCTGAGAGTACAGAGACGACACATAGGACTTTCTAGATACATAACTTGACAGACAGTATCTCCACCTGAGATCTCACTGCTGTCCCTGATGTTACTGCTGCTGTCTTTTCCCTGCAAAAGGATTTCTGCTTCTTTGTCCGCGACCACCTAAAAAGTTAGATCCCACGGGGGTGAGACAATTGTAAATTACCCCAGCGGGAGATATAACTCTCTGCCAAAACATTATTATAGCAATTTATTAAAATAAATTGAGTAGAAGGATTTATATATAATTAACAACAGGTAAATCTCTATATGAATAGAGTGAAGTAATCTCCTTTCCCAAGGAGAACATTGCATCTACTCATGGTAGAACCATAGTTCATCCATCTACTTGTAATGAATACAAATAGATATGAATAACACCAATGAACTAAAGTTATATAAAAGAAATGTAACATCAGTCAATGAATTTCCGTATTCAATCCTTAAGAAAACATGTTATACGGCTGATTTCATTTTACAATCACACTTATGCCCTGAGGATATGAGGTATACTGCTCATACTCCAACCGACCACTGCGAAGTCGAAATCGGTACCATACGTAGATCAATGGAAGAGCCAGATTCCCACGACCTCTCACATCTCGGTCAGTGCGGGACCACAAGCAGGACTATGTCTACTGCTCAAAATAGCTTTCCAGGGTATATTGGAACTTCGCTATAGAGTTACAGCGCCAACTGCACTCTCATAGGCCATCAAGAGATCTAATGTTTATCTCCTCGACCCACCATTAAATATCATTGGGAGATGTGTACGACATCTGTCCCTATCATCGGGAGATTTATGATACATCCATCCCGACACATGAAGGATTGAGAGGTTTAATGTTTACCTTCCCTCAATTTCTTCACCGGACGTAAGGATATTTTCGCCCATTTACCCCCACATATTCAAAATATGCGTTCTGGGTTTTGCCCCGGAGCACCCGTTTCATGATCACCTATTCCTGATGATGATGGATCTATGGTCAGGGCTCTACATGAACAGATTTCACTTGATTAATTAAGTACATTTTCATATCCTTTTAGCATCAGCCAAGTTGTCAAACATGACTTATTACAACAATGATATAAAGAGACATGTACTATTTCCATCAAATACTTATCAGTCTTTAAAAGACCTTGGGAACTCAGTCCCTCATTTTAATATTGGGAATTATCATCCCATCACAATCTCATTACCATAATCATATGGTTCTGGGTATTCAAACCCTTAGCTCATTATTGATTACCATCTATTAGGTAACTATCACCTTCAGGTCATCTGACCAAGGCATTCATGATACTTGTTACACAAGCATCACACATGGCTCACAAGGCCACAAAATATCATGTCACCTCTTTCTAGGCAACAACTTACTTATATGAATCATAAGGTCCATGCATATTCTGTTACTTTTACTAAGCAACAACAGCATTAAGGCACATAAGGCCAATAACCATTTATTATATAAATGTCACAGCTCAAATCTAGCTATGTTCATCATCTCATATTACCTGCATGGTTATTAGACATGATAACCGTGATACAAGTCATTCATCACATCATGTGATACAATAGTAACACCATTATTCCTTCACTGAGAATTAGAGTTTACTATCAAATAGGGCTTTTCATTCCCTTTACCCAAAATTAGGGTTAGGGTTTTCCATTTCTCATTAATTAGGGTTTCATGATTAAATTATCTGTCCAACCCTTAATTCATTATTCCATACCTCTGGGGCATTCAAAGAGATCATAAATAATTACTCAAGATCATTACTTTCATCATATAGCATTAATGATCATCAATTCAAGGTATGAGTTCATTTCTCATCCTCATCATGGTATGACTACATCATACTAATTAATTTGACTTAACCCCATTCTCAAGATACATTAGTCAACACTTATCAAAGTGCATCAACTCATTACATTTCATTGTAATAGTTGGATAACACACTTCATATGCTTCTTACCCAAAATATATTGGATTTGAAGTGCATCAAGGTATATAAACCCTGAAGTGTTGAATGTGATAACTATCATATCTTGATGTATCACTTTCTCATCATTTCAGACTCTCTTGAGTTAACCAACTTATCCTTTATTAAGGTATTTCCCTCTTAATTCTTTCAATCACTAATCTATCACCTTTAGCATGTAATGCATAGGCCGGACATTATTATTGTCCAACTATCTTTAATGATATGGACTTGTCTAATGATAAAGATATTGCTTACAATAAGGTTGCTTATAATCAACCACATGAAATATTTCACCTTTATAAGGTAATTCCTTCTATCTCATCATTAGGGTTTCTCATACCCTTGCCTAAGAATTAGGTTTATGGTTTATTGTCATATTGCCCAGAATTAGGGCTTTATGTATTATGACTCCAAATTAGAGTCTCACATACCTTCACCCTTCTTAGGGCCTCTTATCACAACATAGTATTAGAACTTCATGTGGTGTTATTCTCAGACAGGGTTTCTCATGGAATCACCCTCAACTAGGGTTTCTCATGGAATCACCCTCAACTAGAGTTTCTCATGGATCACTCGCAACTAGAGTTTCTCATGGAATCACCCTCAACTAGGGTTTCTCATGGATCACCGTCAACTAGGGTATCATATATCATTACATGACATCACCCTGGCGTTGATTCTCACATCACATCACCACATCAGTGTTCCACATACATCATTCTAACTTAGGGTTTCTCATGGCATTACCCTAGAATAGGATTTTACATGGAATCATCCTTGTTTAAGGCTTTCACTATAGTTACCCACAATTTGGGTCTACTATTCATCTCCATTAGGATTTCATTCAATTGTCCATAATTAGAGATTCACTATTCATCTCATTTAGGGTTTTGCGTCTCATTTCCCTAAATTAGAGTTTCACAAATCATTACCCTAAATTAGGGCTACATCCTCACCCTGGATTAGGGTTTCATTTAGAATTTCCCTCAATTAGGGTTAGAGTTCAATATCCCTGTCAATTAGGGTTTATATTTATGATTAGGGTTTCATGATATCTTTACTAAGGATCATACCCTTAATCACCACATGAATCACATTCATGTATGATTTCCATTCTTTCATCCTCTCAACTTGATTAGGTCATGTTAACCCTTCAATCAAGTACATACAACTATGATTGACATAGTGTACCAAATTATTGGTCTTAGAGTGATTAGGGTTTACCTCATTAATAGTACTAATCATTTAGGTACTTTTAGGTCTTTAACATTTGTACCATCTTTGATTACCATCACCATCAATCATTGGATCATTGGAATAATCATCACCTTCAATTTCCAAATGATTGCATCACAATTGAACTCCATTCGCTGTTGAAGTTTCAATCACCAAACGGTTTTGAAACCGTTTGACCTCCAAATGGTTTTGAAACCGTTTGACCCCAAAAGGTTTCAAGACCGTTTGGACTCAAACTATCTCAAGACCGTTTGGGACAAATAAGTCCAAAGACTGCAAGGGTTCATGAGGTACTTCCATCAATTAGTTGATTATGATTAACAACATTGAAGCCTACAATCAATTGAATTATTGAGCTTCAACCATAATTGACCCTTGGATCTTTAATCCATCAATCACCACATTTTACCATCCAAACAGTCTTGAGGTGCTTGACCTCATTCGGTCTTTACATGCTTGACCTCTAAACGGTTTTGAAACTGTTTTCCCATCTCATTATCAAAATCCATAGCATCCAATTAGGGTTTGGATCATTGAATTGATTATCAAATCAGCAATTGATTGCATTTCAATTTGGTATCATTGGATCTTCAAATACCCAACCATACTCAACCCTGGACCTAAAAACGGTTTTGGTTGACCTCCAAATGGTTTTGAAACCGTTTGGGTGAGTCTCAAATGGTTTTGAAACCGTTTGGGTTAACCAACCCAAAGACTCAACACAATCAATTACAAATTCAGCACTTAACCCGATTAGGGTTTGCTACTTGATGATTAACTATGCATTGAATTAATCAATTGGATCCTTTATATTATCATTTAACATGTATTAGGGTTCTGACCTCAAATGGTCAACCCTCTCAAATGGTCAACTCCCTCAAACGGTTTGGGTCTCAAATCACCAAACAGTTTGGTGAAACCGTTTGGACCAACAAGTTGGAAACCGTTTGACTTGGATATTTGGAGAGGTGTGTGCTTGTGATGATGTCATCATAATCAAGCTCTAAACTCACGAAATCTACTATGATTTCCATAGTGATTGCACCAATCAACCGAATCAATTATCATGAATGTAGAAAGGATCATTACTTGATAATGAATTGAATGCAATAACAATAATAAGGGTTCAAGTTATAAAACCCGCCTCCAATTGAGCTCCAAAGCTCCAAGATCACGGAAACAATGGTGTATGAAACTCCTTTCACCATTCCAAGGCTCGTCCTCAAGGTTTGAGTGAAAAGGAATGGTTAGAATTGAAGAGGGGATCGAAATAGGAAGAATTCACGCATTGATTTTGTGATTTCCACCATGGATTCAAGGTGAAAAGGGATCAAGAAGCTTACCAACAGGCCGGGAGTCGTCCTCTTGGTCCTCCCAAGCTCCTTGGTCGTTTCCAAGCAAAGGGAAAAGAAGTGGTGACGAAAAAGCCTTTCATTTGGCTTGGAAAGAGTCTTTTTATAAAAATTCAATGAGAGAGAATACACTTTATATAAATTCATTTTATCCCAAAAATTGGGCCGCCTCTTCCCCCTCAACTTCCTTGGATCTGAGTATATCTTGTTTGCCTCTTATTCCTCTCAATTATCCATGATTTAAAGAAAAGCAAATTAAGCACCTCAAATCATATTATACTAATATCCATATGTGAGTGGATATTTCTTTTTCTTATAAAATTGTGAGGGAGTTATCCACTCCTTTGGATATTTTTGTGGTCCTTGCAAAGATCAAGGACGTCCACACACATCTGAATCCAACCATTTTAATTTTGGTTGAAGGCCCTTTAATTAATACATTTTTTATCCCTAAATTGAATTAGGGTTTCAATTTGGATTAAATCTTGATTATTTTAATATGAAGATTCTCTCTCCTCCAAATTAATTCAAATGAGGCGCCTCTCTCATTTTCTTTGCTATACATGATTCCAAGAAACATTAGGGACCTTATTGAAGTGGTAATTTGCATATTGAACTCTAAGTTTTGGGTAAATTGCACATTACACCAAAACTAGGTTTTAATGCACATACATTGCTTTATCAGCTCTTTCTTGGTACTCAAGCTTCCATAAGCCATACCTGAGCATTATTTTCACTCTCATGATACTTCAACACATGAGGAACATATTATCATGCACAATTTGCACTTAAACCCCTCAACTTGGGTAATTTGTACATTAGTCCAAAACAAGCAAACATTGCTTCAACATTATTCAAATAGGACTAGAATTGCAACATAAGTTCCTATTGAGCCCTAATTACTTTTCACAAGATAAGTTTAAGCATATAATCATCTTTCTTAATCAAAACACCTAGGGTTAAAGTATAAACCAGGTCAGGGATGCTACAAATTATAAACCCCTAACAAGGATTTCGTCCCCGAAATCCAGATAAAGGAAGACATATCTATTTCATTCATCATACTATCTAGTCTTCACATATCATCTCCTTATTATGGAGACACCATAAAACTTTGATCAGCACAAAGTGTTTCCATACAGGATTCTCATAGAATCAAACACACAAGACACATGCTCCACTGTTCTTCATCATTGACTGTGGAATTGATTTTGTGTCAAGTAACAATTTTCTTACTTAGAGAAACATCATACATTCTTTATTAATATCATGTTTATGCAGAGCATAAACCCCTAACATATGATGTTCATATTATTTTATATACTCAGACTAATTTCATAGTTGACCACTCCAGGTTAGCCAACATAACCATCTGATATTTCTTAGATACCAGAATCTTTCACCTTGGTATCTATCACATGTGTTAAGAACACATCACATATTCAGCTTCCTTTCATCTTGGAACATTAATTGTTACATATGTCTTCACCTTGGAACCAAAGTCCAAGATAAACTTATACTTTTCTAAGTATCCATCACTTGAACATTTTATTTTATGCACATCAAGTGTCCTAAGACCCACTTAATTTCCATGTCCCTGAAAGGAAAGAAAACAAGGATTCATATTCCTCTTATTAATTCATGTATTTTCAACTATTCATGAACCATTTACTCTTTATCTCATCATAGGCTCCTTGCCTTCAGCATAGGAATTTATAAGTATGATTGCATGTCATTATCCCTTTCTTTATTATTATCTAGCATGTTTATGATCATCTCATGATCTCATCACATTTCCCATTTCCTCATTATGGGGAAGGTCTTTATTATGCTTGCAGCATTATTGAACAAGGTTCATCTCACTTATTCTTATTCTTATCTTATAAGGAGTACACTTTTAGTTCCTCATACAACATGCTCATCTGAGATTATCTCAGACTTCTATTTCTTATGCTTAGGATATGACACATTTATTCATTCCCTATTTCGGATTTCACGATACTCATTAGATTGTCTCAGAATGACTACTTGATCAGAGTAATAAAAAAGACAACAATCTAAGAGTTTCCATACTCACTTTATCATCGATAGTTGTATACCTGGCCAGGGTATATAAATACCGAGATTAAGTGGTATGCACTTTGTATACTATCATATTCCTTCCATATTATCACAAGCATAATATTTAACATTCCTGGAGTTCATCCAGGCATCTCTTTTGTACCTCATCTTTCCTTATAGAGGTAAGAACAACATAAAACATTTGTAATGTTTTACTATGCAAAACATAAGTCCTCATCAGACTAAACAAGGAAAGTTCAATCAATTACTTTCTCAGTTAAATCTATGGAATCATAAAATAACATATTTGAATGACATTATCTTGTCTATCCTGTCATGATTCGTGGATTATTTACTGCCTCAGGCTGACTCTACCTCAAAGGTTGATTCAACAAGCTAAGGTTGAGCACAGACTCAATTTAAGTCCAGAAATTCATCATTTCCTTTTGCTTCAACTTGCGGATGATGATTACAAATCATGTTGATATCTAAAACATCATAATTGGGGGCTGGGAATCTAGGTTACACTGCCCATGCTTGATCCACTATATACATTATTGTTGCCCCAAATTCTCCAATAGTAATACTTAAAGAAGGATTTTCTTATTATAGTTTGATTAGCTAGGGGATTCTCAGGCAACTGTCTCTCTCTTGCCTGCTCCCATGCACCTCTTCTTGGTGCAACATTGCTGCTTTCAGCAGCAACCCCCTCATGTGACCCAGTCATCTTTAAGTTCTTCTTCTCTTATATGAGCAGAAGACACTATCAGATACACTGGATGACACCAGAACAGACTCTACTACCTTAGTCCTATGTCTCTGTAGACTCAGCGAACCTAGAGCTCTGATACCACTAATTTGTGGCATCCAACTCACAAAAACAAGATTTACTAAAGCGGAAGCGTATCATTTGCAACAGATTACTGAAAATCACTAAAAATTAAAACTTTTTGCAAAGAGATCCAAACATAGGAAGTCTCTTCCATCAAGAACCATTGTATATCATTTACATTCTGGTTCAAACATACATAACTTGTATAATCCCTTCTCGAGGATTACAACATCAGCTATCCTATTAACATTATGTACAGACAGCATAATAATCTCGAGGCATCAAGCCAAAACCTCATATCGATTTATCAAAACACTGACTAAAAACTCCGAGGACCTGAGAGTAGAGAGACGACACATAGGACTTTCTAGATACATAACTTGACAGACTGTATCTCCACCTGAGATCTCACTGCTGTCCCTGATGTTACTGCTACTGTCTTTTCCCTACAAAAGGATTTCTGCTTCTTTGTCCGCGACCACCTAAAACGTTGGATCCCACGGGGGTGAGACAATTGTAAATTGCCCTAGCATGAGATATAACTCTCTGCCAAAACATTGTTATAGAAGTTTATTAAAATAAACTAAGCAGAAGGATTTATATATAATTAACATCAGATAAATCTCTATATGAACAGAGTGATGTAATCTCCTTTCCCAAGGAGAACATTGCATCTACTCATGGTAGTACCATATTTCATCCATCTACTTGTAATGAATACAAACATATATGAATAACATCAATGAACTAAAGTTATATAAAAGAAATGTAACATCGGTCAATGAATTTCCGTATTCAATCCTTAAGCAAACATGTTATACGGCTGATTTCATTTTACAATCACACTTATGCCCTGAGGATATGAGGTATACCGCTCATACTCCAACCGACCACTGCGAAGTCGAAATCGGTACCATACATAGGTCAATGGAAGAGCCAGATTTCCATGACCTCTCACATCTCGGTCAGTGCGGGACCACAAGCAGGACTATGTCTACTACTCAAAATAGCTTTCCAGGGTATATTGGAACTTTACTATAGAGTTACAACGTCAACTGCACTCTCATCGGCCATCGAGAGATCTAATGTTTATCTCCTCAATCTGACATTAAATATCATTGGGAGATGTGTACGACATCTGTCCCAATCATCGGGAGATTTGTGATACATCCATCCCGACACATGAAAGATTGAGAGGTTTAATGTTTACCTTCCCTCAATTTATTCACCGGACGTAAGGATATTTTCACCCATTTACCCCCACATATTCAAAATATGCATTCTGGGTTTTGCCACGGAGCACCCGTTTCACGATCACCTATTCCTGATGATGATGGATCTGTGGTCAGGGCTCTACATGAACAGATTTCACTTGATTAATTAAGTACATTTTCATATCCCTTTAGCATCAGCCAAGTTCTCAAACATGACTTATTACAACAATGCTATAAAGAGACATGTACTATTTCCATCAAATACTTATCAGTCTTTAAAAGACCTTGGGAACTCGGTCCCTCATTTCAATACTAGGAATTATCATCCCATCACAATCTCATTACCATAATCATATGGTTCTGTGTATTCAAACCCTTAGCTCATTATTGAGCATCATTACTATCTATTAGGTAACTATCACCTTCAGGTCATCTGACCAAGGCATTCATGATACTTGTTACACAAGCATCACACATGGCTCACAAGGCCACAAAATATCATGTCATCTCTTTCTAGGAAACAACTTACTTATATGACTCATAAGGTCCATGCACATTCTGTTACTTTTACCAAGCAACAACAACATTAAGGCACATAAGGCCAATCAACATTTATTATATAAATGTCAAACTCAAATCTAGCTATGTTCATCATCTCATATTACCTGCATGGTTATTAGACATGATAACAATCATACAAGTCATTCATCACATCATGTGATACAATAGTAACACCATTATTCCTTTACCAGGAAATATGGTTTACTATAAAAATAGGGCTTTTCATTCCCTTTACCCAAAATTATGGTTAGGATTTTCCATTTCTCATTAATTAGGGTTTCATGATTAAATTATTTGTCCAACCCTTAATTCATTATTCCATACCACTGGGGCATTCAAAGAGATCATAAATAATTACTCAAGATCATTACTTTCATCATATAGCATTAATGATCATCAATTCAAGGTATGAGTTCATTTCTCATCCTCATCATGGTATGACTACATCATACTCATTAATTTGACTTAACCCCATTCTCAAGATACATTAGTCAACACTTATCAAAGTGCATCAACTCATTACATTTCATTGTAATAGTTGGATAACACACTTCATATGCTTCTTACCCAAAATATATTGGATTTGAAGTGCATCAAGGTATATAAACCCTAAAGTTTTGATTGTGATAACTATCATATCTTGATGTATCACTTTCTCATCATTTTAGACTCTCTTGAGTTAACCAACTTATCCTGTATTAAGGTATTTCCCTCTTAATACTTTCAATCACTAATCTATCACCTTTAGCATGTAATGCATAGGTCGGACATTAGAATTGTCCAACTATCTTTAATGATATGACTTGTCTAATGATAAAGCCATTGCTTACAATAAGGTTGCTTATAATCAACCACATGAAATATTTCACCTTTATAAGGTAATTCCTTCTATCTCATCATTAGGGTTTCTCATACCCTTGCCTAAGAATTAGGTTTATGGTTTATTGTCATATTGCCCGGAATCAGGGCTTTATGTATTATGACTCCAAATTAGAGTCTCACATACCTTCACCCTTCTTAGGGCCTCTTATCACAACATAATATTAGAACTTCATGTGGTGTTATTCTCAGACAGGGTTTCTCATGGAATCACCCTCAACTAGGGTTTCTCATGGAATCACCCTCAACTAGGGTTTCTCATGGATCACCCTCAACTAGGGTTTCTCATGGAATCACCCTCAACTAGGGTTTCTCATGGATCACCCTCAACTAGGGTATCATATATCATTACATGACATCACCCTGGCTTTGATTCTCACATCACATCACCACATCAGTGTTCCACATACATCATTCTAACTTAGGGTTTCTCATGGCATTACCCTAGAATAGGATTTTACATGGAATCATCCTTGTTTAAGGATTTCACTATAGTTACCCACAATTTGGGTCTACTAGTCATCTCCATTAGGATTTCATTCAATTGTCCATAATTAGAGATTCACTATTCATCTCATTTAGGGTTTTGCATCTCATTTCCCTAAATTAGAGTTTCACAAATCATTACCCTAAATTAGGGCTACATCCTCACCCTGGATTAGGGTTTCATTTAGAATTGCCCTCAATTAGGGTTAGTGTTACGCCCCGATCTCACAATTTCCTCAAATCATGAGATTAAGGCGTAAGATAGGATTTATAATTAACACAAAGATCACTCTTAACTTTTTCTTTCCCTTTAAACTCTTATTTCATCGCATTGAACCACATAACGTTTTAACAAGGAATATGAACATTTCATTACTAATCAGACTTTAACTAAAAAGATACATATATAAACATTCATGATGTCTTTCACAACTTGTGCACATAAAACTTGTTAATTAGCATACATATCAAGAGGAACAATATTACACATCGTATTTACAACTCTCTCTCTTATCTCTTCTATAGGACCTAGAGTGACAAGGACCGACTGACTCAACTAATCTCATACTTGACTCCTGTGGCAGATCTACACTGAAGCTCTGACCATCTTCAAGTCCACGTGATTAACCCTAAAATGTTTGAGTAGAGGGGTGAGCCTACTCGCTCAGTGAATGAATACTTCATAGAAACAGACTAATGCACTAATGTGATCAAGATATAATTTGATTAAACGATATGAAATTTATCAACAATAAATACTACACTGAACAGTTCTAAAATAATATAATTGAAATAGCACATATTCAGTTACCAATCACATTCCTATGCATCATCAGGTAATTCAAATAGACTGACAGTTATATAAATTTACTGTGATCCTATGTGGTTATTTATTTATTTATTATTATGCCCTAAATATATGCAGTGTACTCTGCATATAAAGATCCGCAGCAAGTTCATGCTACGGCCCCACCGTACAAGACTTAGCGACACACCCGGGAAATGCTAAGTCTGACTGCTATCCTGGTCTGCGTCAGGATTCTCAGGCTCACACGGCCTCACTGCACTCTCAAAGAGTGTACTTTCGACTCCTCCTTTAACCTAAGTACATCGGCGGAGGGTCACAGGGTTACCTTCGTGACGCTGCACGAATTGTGTTAGATAACCGTGTTTTCTTTTCTTTCCAGTGCCACCGTGACACACGCACGGATTATTGTTGAACACTGCCTTTCTGCCCTCGTGCCACCGTGACACACGCACGGATTATTGTTGAACACGAGTCACCGACCATCTAGTCACACGCTAGGTAGGTCGTTTCACCCCAAGGTGCAGACCTCTCGAGGGGTTCTACGGCGTTAGGGCATCTAGGTCTATACTTGATTAACAAATAAATAATTTAACAGAAATATCACATAGCAACGTCAAAACTCATGTATTCAACATATATCATATTTCAGTAACATCCCTTTCTAGGGCATGTCATATCTCATCACCTGCAATTTACGAGATATATATTGAAATATAAGAAGTCATGCAGTATGTAGATATCATTTCAGAGAGAACAAGCATATAAAGTTAAATGCACTAGAAACATACAATTCAACAGTTAAGCATCACCGCATCTCATATCGAGACCTTTCATATTACCATAGCATGATTCATTGAACACCCTATCCTTAGGGTTTCATTTGCCTTATTCATTCATCTCATGCCAACACCCTACTCTTAGGGTTGCATTTGCCACATTCACCTTTTCATTTACCTCATTCACTTGACACATGGCTCTCATAAGGATTTCATAGGATATAAGCATTCACTAAATAAAGATTGTTTCCAACAAATCATATGCAATCAATTTAGACATGAAACCATGGAAACTTAACTAAAATCAGGGTTTCATACCAATCACTGAACTATCATGTATCAAGAACAGAATCTAATTAAAATGACCCATATGGTACATCCTAACCACATATAGGATTACTAGTCCTTTTCAATTAGGTTAAAACTCTAGCGATATCTCAATTAGGTCAAACCCTAATTACATCAATTGATATAAATCTAAAAGCATACTCAATAGGAAGTGTTGCATACGTATCTGATATGAATTTACCATTTAGGAGTCATTCAAACAGAGAAGGAATCCATATCACATCAATTTTCAATAACTTAAATCAAATAGACATTTCAGGATTTAGAATTCGCATGCAAAACATTTAGGGATTTGGTTGTTATAATCAAATTCGTCCATTAGAATGTTTGAAGGAAGAACCCACTCACCCTAAGGTGTGAAAACACCTTAAACCTGCAGCTCCACTCAGGGAAATCTCGAATTCCCATCAAAACCCTAGCAAATCTCCCAATTCCTCTTTCATTCAACTCGGAAACCTAGAAAAAGAGGGATTATGAAGAAAGGGTGAGAAAAGAGGGAATTTCGACCTCCTCTTGGATCAAATCAGAGATGGATGGAATCTTGACATAAGAGAGAAGATTCACCATAAAAGTATATGCAAGGATCCGAACTTACTTGATTTCACCCTTCCTGGAATCGCAAAACCCTAATTCAGCAATTTCCCCCACTTTCTTCACTCCAGCCCTAATTCTCCCTCTCTCTCTAGGAGCTCGTTTCTCTGGAATGGATGACGAGAAATGAGAGCTGTGTGTGTGTGTGGTTGACCTTATAAGCCAATTTGAGCTGCTTGGGTCAATTGCAAATTGACCCAACACTCAACTTTAATTATTTTAGCTGAATATTCAACTATACAAAAGTTTCTGTAATTCGTTTATTTCAGAGATCAAACCTTCTCCAACAATTATGAGAATTTAGCACGTTGTTTATAATTGACCTATAGATCTTCTGTTAAAATTTGGGATCATTTGGAGTTACCAATAATTAATTAAAAATCGAACAGTGCACTGCTATATTGCAGTCAGCAATACATTCGGCCGAGTTTGTCCTGCACAAACTCGACCGACACCCTTACTGTAGGGATTCAAAAGTTATCCAAAAATTACGCCAATTTAACAGAGTGTCTAAAATTGTATTTATCAATTACTGTTAAAATTTGAGATCAATTGGATATACCAATAAAAAGATAAAATTCAATTACCACACTGCTGTAAATTCTGAAATTGTGATCGGTCGAGTTTGAAACTCGGCCGACAAACAGGTCAGGGCATTTTTCAAAAATTCTGATATTTTCCAATATTGTTCACATTTTATATATCTAAATCATATCCAAATTTGAAGTAAATCAGAGTTACACATAAAATACTAAAAATCATTTAGTGAGACATTCCACTTATCAAATTCTGTATTCAAGCATTATCAAAACCCTAATTTTGGGCCGATTAGGGTTTATGCTTCTCAAACCCTAATTCTCAGGACAAAAGAACATTTAGACTTCTTATCATAGTTAAAACATCCTAATTGTGTTATCGTCATTAATTAGATTTCAAGAATGATTATTCTAATTAATCTTTGCAATTGTTTAGGTAAACCCTAGTTTACCAATTAAGCTCAGGTGGGGTCGTAACAACTCTCCCCCCCTTAAAATGTTTCGTCCTCGAAACATAAACCTACAAGAAAGATACATTCAAGGTTATTCTAAGCTTCTAAAGCTTTTCATGTCATTATATTCTTGCATTTCATACCTGAATGTAGTTTTCAACATTAGATCTTTCAATTCTTTATTAAATCACAACATATTTCTAGTTGTTCTCAATGATATCAAGCAAATTCTTTATGCCACAAACAAACATAGAATGCAAAGGTAAACCACCACGCTTTCGTTGCGCAACTCTGATACTCTGATACAACTATCTCAACTTATGCTGCTCAGAGAGTTCTATTGTTCTTTATCACCTTTAAGTGACAAAAGCAAGTTCACCATACAGTTTTAAACTTTAATCAAGTGCTATTCAAATAGCAAAACAGTCTTGAATTAAAAGACTAAATTCAACAATCATTTGCACAATACTACTCTTGGCATCCCCATTGGGTCATGGATGCATGAGGTGAAGCATTACCACCTCATTCCATACTATCCTGTTTCAATCCTGGGACCTGTGGGTTATGGGCCCACACACAATACAAGGTGTAACCATCATATTATATCATTTTAGGGTTTCAACAACAGTAATAAGGTAATCCACAATTGTATCAGTCATTCAAGCATTAATCACACTCAATTACCATTACTCAGCTATACTAGAGCTAGGTATAACCAGCTACACCTCATTAGAGTTACTTGTCCAGACACTCTGATTATCATCCCTTTCTATTAATATGAGTGAATAAGTATGACTACCTTGTTCAGGGTATCTCCCCATATGTTCTGACATTATCCAAATCGTATCACCAGATGACCCTACCAAGGTAGTTATTCACCATGTATGATTCATTTTCTCTTATCCTTTCATTCCCACCTTGCTCTCATTAAGAATATATGAAAGAGAAGATGATCTTAAGACTTGAATTACTTGTAATCAAACATCCCCTAATACATTCTCATATGTAGATTTACTTAATTATCAACAGAGATATTTGATTAATTAGCACTTGCTTGAATCTCTCAACCTCTTTATTTTATAATTGCTCCATCATATTTCAAACCCTTTCTTACATTTCATAGTCATCTTCCCCTATACTACTCTTTAACCTGTCATCTTTAATTCTAATTTAATAGTCCTTCTATTAGTTTTTACTCATGTTGAATACATTACATATTCTTCATTTTTACATCAAGTGGATCATGCATGGGTCAAACATAGTTTCTCTTTTTAATCAAGTTTTTCTCTCCTGAATACAGTCTACCTTTGTATGACTTATTCATTCGTTAAACTACACCTATGTCCTTTGCTTAGAAACTAGTTTGTTGTTCTAGTCTTATGAATTACATGTTCATATGATCCTCTTTACCTTTACTCCTTTAAAGACTCTTTACTTCTATGGACCTATTGAATGCTCAATCCTATTCTTCTACTTAGCCTTTGCTTTAGAGTTCATAAAAGTATTATAGTCTATTATATGATTCATTCTTCATGATTGATTCTTGCTATCTTGAACCATACATACATATATTTCACATATCTCTTCTATATTTCACATGTATAGTTCATGCAAAATTAACCAATAAACTAATTATGAGCTTCATATCATGTTCTATTATCCCCAATTAAGGGTTTCACCTTTGAGACCCCAAAGTTGAACCTCAGATATCAGTTTCAACTAATTCTTAGTTATTCTGATCTTGCCCATATGTTTCAACATCTTACTGTATGTACATTCTTACTCTGAGGTGGGTCTAATTATTCCAATTATATTCTTATTATGCTATTGATAGGATGCATTAGATCCTAATAACGCATCCTGCCAACCGGACCAGGCCAAACCTGAAGTCCTGAAGCCAAGAATTACAAAGGATCACATACTTCCTGAACTGCCACTCACAGCTCAGAAACTCGGCCGATTGGTCAGAAACTTGGCCGAATCGCATACAGACTGAAAACCTAAACAGACCTACTGATGTCAATTTCACTTGAATCAGCGGGCAAAACTATAGAAACAAAAGCTCATTTAAAGGTCAATTCTAGTCTACATGTTACAAAGAATGAAATCAATAGATGCTACAACTGCACAGTGTACAACAGATATTAAAGACCCATATTTCAAAGTATTGAATATTTCAATTCAAGCATATAAGAGCATTTCTATACATTTCTAACAAAAACAACATTATGAAATGTAAGTTCTATCTCTTTTTACATTTATGCTCTTAATTCTTGTTATTTTTCTCGTTTTCTAACCCTAACATTTCTAGGGTTTTCTCTAGCCCATTCTTTCACTGTATACCTGGCCAGGGTATACGTGAGAGAATAGACAGAGTAGCTTGTACTGGCTGATCCAAGTACTCGGATATCGGGCCAGGATACCCAAATACTTAAATCCCCAAAGCTAACATCAAACATATCCTATCTGCCACACATAGGACTCTAACTTACTAACTTAATGGTCCTTGACAACTCACCCTAAGCTCTGATACCAAGTTGTTACGCCCCGATCTCACAATTTCCTCAAATCATGAGATTAAGGCGTAAGATAGGATTTATAATTAACACAAAGATCACTCTTAACTTTTTCTTTCCCTTTAAACTCTTATTTCATCGCATTGAACCACATAACGTTTTAACAAGGAATATGAACATTTCATTACTAATCAGACTTTAACTAAAAAGATACATATATAAACATTCATGATGTCTTTCACAACTTGTGCACATAAAACTTGTTAATTAGCATACATATCAAGAGGAACAATATTACACATCGTATTTACAACTCTCTCTCTTATCTCTTCTATAGGACCTAGAGTGACAAGGACCGACTGACTCAACTAATCTCATACTTGACTCCTGTGGCAGATCTACACTGAAGCTCTGACCATCTTCAAGTCCACGTGATTAACCCTAAAATGTTTGAGTAGAGGGGTGAGCCTACTCGCTCAGTGAATGAATACTTCATAGAAACAGACTAATGCACTAATGTGATCAAGATATAATTTGATTAAACGATATGAAATTTATCAACAATAAATACTACACTGAACAGTTCTAAAATAATATAATTGAAATAGCACATATTCAGTTACCAATCACATTCCTATGCATCATCAGGTAATTCAAATAGACTGACAGTTATATAAATTTACTGTGATCCTATGTGGTTATTTATTTATTTATTATTATGCCCTAAATATATGCAGTGTACTCTGCATATAAAGATCCGCAGCAAGTTCATGCTACGGCCCCACCGTACAAGACTTAGCGACACACCCGGGAAATGCTAAGTCTGACTGCTATCCTGGTCTGCGTCAGGATTCTCAGGCTCACACGGCCTCACTGCACTCTCAAAGAGTGTACTTTCGACTCCTCCTTTAACCTAAGTACATCGGCGGAGGGTCACAGGGTTACCTTCGTGACGCTGCACGAATTGTGTTGGATAACCGTGTTTTCTTTTCTTTCCAGTGCCACCGTGACACACGCACGGATTATTGTTGAACACTGCCTTTCTGCCCTCGTGCCACCGTGACACACGCACGGATTATTGTTGAACACGAGTCACCGACCATCTAGTCACACGCTAGGTAGGTCGTTTCACCCCAAGGTGCAGACCTCTCGAGGGGTTCTACGGCGTTAGGGCATCTAGGTCTATACTTGATTAACAAATAAATAATTTAACAGAAATATCACATAGCAACATCAAAACTCATGTATTCAACATATATCATATTTCAGTAACATCCCTTTCTAGGGCATGTCATATCTCATCACCTGCAATTTACGAGATATATATTGAAATATAAGAAGTCATGCAGTATGTAGATATCATTTCAGAGAGAACAAGCATATAAAGTTAAATGCACTAGAAACATACAATTCAACAGTTAAGCATCACCGCATCTCATATCGAGACCTTTCATATTACCATAGCATGATTCATTGAACACCCTATCCTTAGGGTTTCATTTGCCTTATTCATTCATCTCATGCCAACACCCTACTCTTAGGGTTGCATTTGCCACATTCACCTTTTCATTTACCTCATTCACTTGACACATGGCTCTCATAAGGATTTCATAGGATATAAGCATTCACTAAATAAAGATTGTTTCCAACAAATCATATGCAATCAATTTAGACATGAAACCATGGAAACTTAACTAAAATCAGGGTTTCATACCAATCACTGAACTATCATGTATCAAGAACAGAATCTAATTAAAATGACCCATATGGTACATCCTAACCACATATAGGATTACTAGTCCTTTTCAATTAGGTTAAAACTCTAGCGATATCTCAATTAGGTCAAACCCTAATTACATCAATTGATATAAATCTAAAAGCATACTCAATAGGAAGTGTTGCATACGTATCTGATATGAATTTACCATTTAGGAGTCATTCAAACAGAGAAGGAATCCATATCACATCAATTTTCAATAACTTAAATCAAATAGACATTTCAGGATTTAGAATTCGCATGCAAAACATTTAGGGATTTGGTTGTTATAATCAAATTCGTCCATTAGAATGTTTGAAGGAAGAACCCACTCACCCTAAGGTGTGAAAACACCTTAAACCTGCAGCTCCACTCAGGGAAATCTCGAATTCCCATCAAAACCCTAGCAAATCTCCCAATTCCTCTTTCATTCAACTCGGAAACCTAGAAAAAGAGGGATTATGAAGAAAGGGTGAGAAAAGAGGGAATTTCGACCTCCTCTTGGATCAAATCAGAGATGGATGGAATCTTGACATAAGAGAGAAGATTCACCATAAAAGTATATGCAAGGATCCGAACTTACTTGATTTCACCCTTCCTGGAATCGCAAAACCCTAATTCAGCAATTTCCCCCACTTTCTTCACTCCAGCCCTAATTCTCCCTCTCTCTCTAGGAGCTCGTTTCTCTGGAATGGATGACGAGAAATGAGAGCTGTGTGTGTGTGTGGTTGACCTTATAAGCCAATTTGAGCTGCTTGGGTCAATTGCAAATTGACCCAACACTCAACTTTAATTATTTTAGCTGAATATTCAACTATACAAAAGTTTCTGTAATTCGTTTATTTCAGAGATCAAACCTTCTCCAACAATTATGAGAATTTAGCACGTTGTTTATAATTGACCTATAGATCTTCTGTTAAAATTTGGGATCATTTGGAGTTACCAATAATTAATTAAAAATCGAACAGTGCACTGCTATATTGCAGTCAGCAATACATTCGGCCGAGTTTGTCCTGCACAAACTCGACCGACACCCTTACTGTAGGGATTCAAAAGTTATCCAAAAATTACGCCAATTTAACAGAGTGTCTAAAATTGTATTTATCAATTACTGTTAAAATTTGAGATCAATTGGATATACCAATAAAAAGATAAAATTCAATTACCACACTGCTGTAAATTCTGAAATTGTGATCGGTCGAGTTTGAAACTCGGCCGACAAACAGGTCAGGGCATTTTTCAAAAATTCTGATATTTTCCAATATTGTTCACATTTTATATATCTAAATCATATCCAAATTTGAAGTAAATCAGAGTTACACATAAAATACTAAAAATCATTTAGTGAGACATTCCACTTATCAAATTCTGTATTCAAGCATTATCAAAACCCTAATTTTGGGCCGATTAGGGTTTATGCTTCTCAAACCCTAATTCTCAGGACAAAAGAACATTTAGACTTCTTATCATAGTTAAAACATCCTAATTGTGTTATCGTCATTAATTAGATTTCAAGAATGATTATTCTAATTAATCTTTGCAATTGTTTAGGTAAACCCTAGTTTACCAATTAAGCTCAGGTGGGGTCGTAACAGTTAGAGTTCAATATCCCTGTCAATTAGGGTTTATATTTATGATTAGGGTTTCATGATCTCTTTACTAAGGATCATACCCTTAATCACCACATGAATAACATTCATGTATGATTTTCATTCTTTCATCCTCTCAACTTGATTAGGTCATATTAACCCTTCAATCAAGTACATACAACTATGATTGACATAGTGTACCAAATTGTTGTTCTTAGAGTGATTAGGGTTTACCTCATTAATTGTACTAATCATTTAGGTACTTTTAGGTCTTTAACCTTTGTACCATCTTTGATTACCATCACCATCAATCATTGGATCATTGGAATAATCATCACCTTCAATTTCCAAATGATTGCATCACGATTGAACTCCATTCAGTTTTGAAGTTTCAATCACCAAACGGTTTTGAAACCGTTTGACCTCCAAACGGTTTTGAAACCGTTTGACCCCAAACGGTTTCAAGACCATTTGGACTCAAACGCAAGACCATTTGGTCCAAATAAGTCCCAAAACCACAAGGGTTCATGAGGTACTTCCATCAATTAGTTGATTATGATTAACAACATTGAAGCCTACAATCAATTGAATTATTGAGCTTCAACCATAATTGACCCTTGGATCTTTAATCCATCAATCACCATCTTTGACCATCCAAACGGTCTTTAGGTGCTTGACCTCATTCAGTCTTGAGGTTCTTGACCTCTGAACGGTTTTGAAACCGTTTTCCCATCTCATTATCAAAATCCATAACATCCAATTAGGGTTTGGATCATTGAATTGATTATCAAATCAGCAATTGATTGCATTTCAATTTGGTATCATTGGATCTTCAATACCCAAACATACTCAACCATGGACCTCCAAATGGTTTTGGTTGACCTCCAAACGGTTTTGAAACCGTTTGGGTGAGTCTGAAACGGTTTTGAAACTGTTTGGGTTAACCAACCCAAAGACTCAACACAATCAATTACAAATTCAACACTTAACTCGATTAGGGTTTGCTACTTGATGATTAACTATGCATTGAATTAATCAATTGGATCCTTTAGATTATCATTCAACATGTATTAGGGTTCTGAACTCAAATGGTCAACCATCTCAAATGGTCAACTCCCTCAAACGGTTTGGGTCTCAAATCACCAAACGGTTTTGAAATCGTTTGGTCTCCAAACGGTTTGGTGAAACCGTTTGGACCAACAAGTTGGAAACCGTTTGACTTGGATATTTGGAGAGGTCTGTGCTTGTGATGATGTCATCATCATCAATCTCTAAACTCACAAAATCTTCTGTGATTTCTATAGTGATTGCACCAATCAACTGAATCAATTATCATGAATGTAGAAATGATCATTATTTGATAAGGAATTGAATGCAATAACAATAATAAGGGTTCAAGTTATAAAACCCACATCCAATTGAGCTCCAAAGCTCCAAGATCACGTCAAAAATGGTGGATGCAACTCCTTTCACCATTCCAAGGCTCGTCCTCAAGGTTTGAGTGAAAAGGAATGGTTAGAATTGAAGAGGGGATCGAAATAGGAAGAATTCATGCATTGATTTTGTGATTTCCACCATGGATTCAAGGTGAAAAGGGATCAAGAAGCTTACCAACAGGTAGGGAGTCGTCCTCCTGGTCCTCCCAAGCTCCTTGGTCGTTTCCAAGCAAAGGGAAAAGAAGTGGGGTCGAAAAAGCCTTTCATTTGGCTTAGAAAGAGTCTTTTTATAAAAATTCAATGAGAGAGAATATGCTTTATATAAATTCATTTAATACCAAAAATTGGGCCGCCTCTTCCCCCTCAACTTCCTTGGATACGAGGCTATATTGTTTGCCTCTTATTCCTTTCAATTATCCATGATTTAAAGAAAAGCAAATTAAGCACCTCAAATCATATTATACTAATATCCATATGTGAGTGGATATTTCTTTTTCTTATAAAATTGTGAGTGAATTATCCACTCCTTTGGATATTGTCGTGGTCCTTGCAAAGCTCAAGGACGTCCACACACATCTGAATCCAACCATTTTAATTTTGGTTGAAGGACTTTTAATTAATACATTTATTTTTTCCCTAAATTGAAATAGGGTTTCAATTAGGATTAAATCTTGATTATTTTAATATCAAGATTCTCTCTCCTCCAAATTAATTCAAATGAGGCGCCCCTCTCATTTTATTTGCTTTACATGATTCCAAGAAACATTAGGGACCTTATTGAAGTGGTAATTTGCATAGTGAACCCTTTTTTTTATCGGGTAAATTGCACATTACTATAAAAGTAGGTTTTAATGCACATACATTGCTTTATCAGCTCTTTCTTGGTACTCAGGCTTCCATAAGCCATACCTCAGAATTATTTTCACTCTCATGATGCTTCAACACATGAGGAACATATTATCATGCACAATTTGCACTTAAACCCCTCAACTTGGGTAATTTGTACATTAGTCTAAAACAAGCAAACATTGCTTCAACATTATTCAAACAGGACTAGAATTGCAACATAAGTTCCTCTTAAGCCCTAATTACTTTTCACAAGATAAGATTAAGCATATAATCATCTTTCTTAATCAAAACACCTAGGGTTAAAGTATAAACCAGGTCAGGGATGTTACATGTCATGCTTTGGGGTGGTGTTGCCCAATATTCCTTGAACTGCTTGTCACACCCAGGTGTTGCAGTTGCCCTTCACACCTAGAGATGGTGTTGCTCGACATGTTTGAGTTGTCATCACACCCTTGGGAGGTGTTTTCCGACACACCCTCCATATATGTTTCCCGATACACCCCCTTAGTGTGGTTGCTCGACACACCTGTGGTGCTAGACTGATACACTCCCAAGCTGATCTAAACCAATACACCTACATACTAGCCTTAACCAATATCTTGTGTTGGTGGTTATGTTGTATCATGTTGATGATAGGGTTACATGTTAAGATGTATGACCATATGGGGTGGTTGGGTGTATAATTACAAGATCTATGTTTCTATATCTCATAACATACCTTATAATGATAATGGAAGCAATGATCTAAGGGTGTTGTTGATCCAACCTTGTAAACCCTAATTGATTAAATGGAAACCCTTACCCTAATGATGTAATGTGAATGGTCTGGATCTTATGATATGGTAATGATGATGATGTATTGTTCTTCTTGTTACAAGTCTCTAACCATGCAGGTGATGCCAGTTGATAAGCATAGCCATGTATGAGCTATGTTGCTTATGATATGTGTAAATGGGCCTTGTGAGGCATAAGTGATGTTGACATCCTTAAAAGAGGAGGTGAATGGTCTAATGACCTAATGATGACTGATTGCCTTATATGAGTTGGTGATTTTCCTCAGTGATGAGATGAGGGGTTGTTACCCATGATATGTGGTCCTTGTGATTAGAATTATGGTGAATGTCAAGCATTAAGTGATGATGTGATGAGATCACACCTTATATGCTCTAATATGTCTTGGTAATATGTTATGCCCTTGTTTATGTAGAATTTGTTTAGAGGTTGTACTTTGTAACTTGATTAATGCTAAAATATACTTAAATGATCTAACTAATCTAGTGAAACATAATCTTATAGCTTTCCCTGTGCCATAGATCCATTCAGTGTCAGCATTTTCTGAATGGTGAAACAATTTTAACTCATAGCGCATATTGTTGAATATGCAGGGTACAAGTCGAGTAATTCCTTGTATCCTTAACTATAGGATGTGTGAGACAACCATGCGTGAGTCGATATCGTTGTGGTATGTATGGTCATGCGTGAGCTACTCCTTCTTGTTAGTTATTCCATGTGTGAGCATGCTCTTCTAGCGTTGTACATGTACCAAGGTGGGCTAGCTATGATTATATATGTGGATGGTCATGCGTGAACCAATCCCTGAGATTGATCATATGTCATTGTTGCAGTGTTTACTCGTGTACTGACCATGAGGTGGTGAGGTCGTGGATTCTGGCTCTTCCATTAGACCTTTTATGGCACCGATTTTGACTTATCAAGTGGTCGGTAGGATTTGGGTGGTACAGCTCAAATCCTCAGGGCATAATCAAATGTGTAATCATCCATGTAGTATAATTGTATAGGATCAAAATACAGAAACATTGGATGAGGACTTGCTTGATCTTTATAGAATATTGTTGATAGGAATTATACATGCTCTTCATATTCCTTTTCAGTTATTAAGATGCTTCATAATTCAATAATAATTTCTCTTCCTATTAATAATGATTACCTGCTCACATAGTTGTAACTTCATTGCTTCTTAGTTTATCTTATCTGTGATAATAATAGAGTTAGTAGAGATTTATATCTCCCATTGAGATTTAGAATCTCACCCTATGGGTTTCTCACATCCTTTTTAGGTGGACATACACGAAGAGATAGAGATCGTGCAACTGAATTTGAGCAGCAACAAGGAGAGTAGTAGATGACAAGGTTGGAAGTGCTACTGGTCTTTTGTTGATAGAGTCCTAGAGTCATCTCTGTACACTCGGGTCCTTGGGGATGTTTTGTGGATGTGCATGTGATACGTTCTTGGCTTGTATGCCCATTTTTGTATACAGCTGTAATGAATGTATGTATATATGTTCCAGAACAGGTTCCCTGGTAATAGGCTGATGGCACACACGGTAAGGTGCTTTAAGGCATGAAATCATCTATACTTAAAAGTTCTCACTATTTAACAGTTTTATGAAAATAGTTTTAATTTTTAGTGTTTTCTAGTAATCTATTCGTTAATCTTCTTTTGTGGTGTTGTTATGAGTAATCTCACTTTTGTGTGGCGTGAGACATCACAATGTCAGCCTGCACTCCATCGTGGAGCTGTTGTAGACAATGTTCGAGTCTCTTATTTGTGGTGAAGACCAGGAGCTACACAGATGTCATCCAAGTGCAACTAGGAGTGCACGACTACTGCAACGAGTTATAGTCATTGAACTTTCTCCAGGACCGGGTACGAACTCGTTAAACCATCCTTTCCATTATATAGTTGTTGACGCGATCTCGTTGTTCTTGGGAATACGACAATAAAAATTTTGTTTCTGTTGCTTATTCTGTGTCGTTATTTCCCTATATATGGATATTCTCTTTCTTGACTTGATGACTTGTTTTGGGTCTAATCTTAATGCCTTTGACCTCTTGATCTATGTTGGACTTTTAAATTATACCTTTCTTCTTGATGAAACTCTATTTATGAAATTTAAGCTATGTTGTTCCTTATTGTGAGATGAAACCCCAATTTTGCTCACATTTATGGTGGATTTTTTATATTATCTAGTTATGTGATGGCAATCTCTTTATTTCTATTTAGATGACTATAATTTCACTTGCCTCTACATGATGTATACTTTGTGATTCAATAGTCCTATAGTAGTGTAAGTACTTTGGTTTTGGGGTTTTTGCCCATGTTATACTTTTACGATGGAGGTTGTGTGCCCCATACCTAGATTTTGTGCCCACACTTCATATATTTGGGAGTTTGGTTATGTGCCTTACTCTATCATGTTTTAAGGTTGTGAGCCTTAGCCACCATTGCTTATTTATAGTACACTAGTGATATGCTTATCTCATATACATGCAGGTTGGTTATTGATGATGGGTTTTGTTCCCTAAAATATTTGTGTGTGCTTTTGTGGCATACCTTCTTTTATTCAATGGAAAATGTAATTATTGAATATCATCTTTGAAAATTCATATTCTTTTGATACATGCTTGGGTGGTACTTAACTCTTCTATGGGAAGCCTTATTACATTTGATGTCCTTTATCCCTTACATTGCTGAAATCCTTATTTTATATGCAAATATTTGCATGTATGATGATGATTTCTATTTTTGGCATGTACCCTTCCAACCCCAAGTGTAGGTCAAAGAGGAGAAAACCAAGGTTGACCAGGACAATGTCAAGAGTAGTTGAACCTTCTTGGGAGATATATTCGAGTTGATTAGATAATTCTCTGTTGATCCTATGTTATAGTTAGTTTTCATATGTGTCACCCTACGTGGTGAAGGATGGTGATAACATCAAACATTATAATAGTTAGATATATTATATTCCACTATTACGTTTGGTATCTTAAAACATGCTTATGAATAAACTAGATTATTTTCCCTTTCTGAAAAAAGTATGTGTGCTGGGAATATGGAATGTTTCCTTTTATTTGATTTAATGAGTGGATCCCCTCTCGGGTCCCACTCTTTACAATGTTCATGTATGACCACTTCTTTTTACCCTTGTATTGCATCTATTTGTCCATGAGATCAGAGACAACCACAAGCTTCTTCTTCATGTTGGGTATCTTAGGGGTAGGACTATTATTGGGGACACAAAGGAGGTGACCAATCTACTTTACATCATTTGGCATACTTTTCCAGGTTGGATCTTGATTTGGTCAGTGACATATAGCGCTTTAGTCTTACATGTGATGGTAGGATGCTACACAGGGGATTATTTTCCACAATCACTGGGAGTCCTTTGATGGGGGTCAAGCTTCTTGATAGAGCTATTAGTAGGGAAAAAGACTTTATCGAGGGGTTGGCTAAAAGGAAAGATCCCAAAGTCATTAACTCGATGCATCTTATTCTATAACCGTTGATCCATAGGGTGAGCTCCTTTTCATCCGATCTTGCATGGGTATTGTCAAACTTTTATTTGACCTAAGGACAGACCAACCTGTATACATGGAGGAGGCATTATCATGGTTTGACAAAAGTTTGTGTGAGTCCATTCCTGACATCATGGTTTGCAGAAGATATTTCTTTGGATACATTCAATTGTGTGATGCTTCATTACATATTTGATTCAGTAGTTTGGGGTTGTATTCAGTAGTAGATGCTTCCTAATATACTTTTGTGGCATCCATGGCTCAATCTTGGATGCTCTAGGATCATATATGGCAGGTCAATGGTATTTACACTACAAAGTTTTGATTTTAACCGTGCTTTGGATTGTCACCGTGTCACAATTTTGGCTTTCAACTTTAGTTGTTTTGCTAAAAAGGACAATTCCCCCACCTAAAGTGCAACATCTTTCGATGAGTGTTCTTTTTAACAAAATTACAAAGAACATGGAAGCTAAATTTTACACGATTGTTAAATATAAAGTAATATTTTCATGTGTGGAATTTGACCATGACAAGGATTTTAAGTATGCCACAAGTCAATTGAGGACATCACACTTCTATCAAGTCAATCCTTTATGTCTGATTTTCCACAAAGCATGCTATGACATTTTTGTTAATTCATGTGTGTGAATGGGTTTAATCCCACATTGCCAACGTGTGGAGTTGTGCACCTATATATAAGTTATTGGGCTACTCCTCCAATTGCCAATTGAATTTGGGACAAAACCTCAGTTGGATTATATATTGTGTCGGATCGTCCGCCCTTGTTTTCTTACCAAAAGTTGATATTAAAGCCTGGTTCGAGCTGGGGGCTTTTACACCTTTGTGAAATACACTATTGGGCTAGGCAGAAGGCCTGTTTATTATGGTGTAGTTAATTGCCTTCAAGGGGGAGTTTGTGGACTCACACATGGGGGAGAAATTTGTCAAGTCATGTGTGTGAACATGTTTGATCCCACATTGCCTGCGTGTGGAGACGTGCACCCATATATACGTTATTGGGCTACTCCTCCTATTGTTAATTGGTTTCAGGATGGAACCTCAACTAGATTGTATATTGGTCTGGATTGTCCTCTGTAGCTTCTCCCCAAAAAGGCTATGGTACCACTTTGTTAGGATTTTGAACGATAGAATACAATGAGTTCCTACAAAATAATAGGACAAGAATAAAGAGAACGATCACGCAACCAAAGAACATATGATCTACATGGTTCGTTCGAGATAAACTACTCCACGGGAGGAGGTGAGATTTCCACTATATCAGAGAAGAGATTATAAGGAAGAGTGCTCTCAAAAGAGGTAGATTACAACCTGAGTATGACGACTGCTGTCTATGTAAACAAAATACATGATGATACTAAAATCCTAACCAGGGTGCATATACTTATACATGTAGAACCAGAATCAGATTCCTATTCAGATCTAGAATTTAGATTATACCATATCTCATTAATCGGGTCGGCAAAGATACATTTAATTTTGGATTGGATTTACAGTCGGGCTAGCATAATTCTTCGAGACACATAAAAAATGAAATCCGCAGTCTCAAGCAGTTACTTAGTGGTGAATTTGAAATGAAAGACTTGCTTTAAGCAACGAGAATATAACATCCCCCACCTTGTTTAAAGATTTTTCATACATAATAGTTTCATAAAATTGCTTGTAGGAAGGGGGCAAAGAACACAACAGAATAAACGATTTATCTCCATCTTTGAGTTTAATATCTATATTTTCCAGATCCATAATAATAGAAGTAAACACGTTCATGTGATCACGAAGAAAACTACCTTTCATCATGCGCATTGGTAGAGACACTACTTATGATATAGTTTGGTTTTGAGAGACTTCGTCATGTAGAGATCTTCAAATTTCTTCCAAATCCCTGCATTAGTAATTTTTTTGGCAACTTTAGCCAAAACCTTGTAGTCCAAGGATAATTAAATGGTTGTATGAGCCTTCTGATCCGTCTCCTTCTTGTTTTTTTCCCCTTCATAGTGGATAGCATCTTCTTGATCCCTTCTAGAGACTTAGTGACTCCTTGTTGAATAAGCACACTACACATCATGATCTCACACAGTCCGAAGTTAATTTTGTGATAGAACTTCTCAATCTTGTATAGTCTTGTCATCATCTAGATCTTAAACATGAGGCACTGACACCACTTTTAGCAATAAGGATATAACATCTCCACCTTGATTGAATATTTTCCATACATAATAGTTTCACAAAATTGCTTGTATGAGGAGTAGTAAAGAAAATTCCGAGGATAGAAATTATTAGAAACTACAAAGCTGGAAGGTTATTTCTCAGTCAGAAGAAGTATGTGAAGAAAGTTCTACAATGGTTTTCTATGGCTGATGCATCTTCTGTGTTTATTCTTTTAGATGACCAATTCAAAAAGCTCTCATCTGCTGAGTTGTCACAATCTGAAGAGGATGAAAGCGACATGTCTCGTGTTCCCTATTCTACTGTAGTTGGCAACATCATGTATTATATGATTTGTACTCACCCAGACATTACTCAAGTAGTTAGCATGGTGAGAAGATACATGTCAAATCCATGGAAGTAATATTGGAAAACAATCACGTACATTCTTAGGTACCTTAAGGGTACATCTTCTATATGCCTTGGATTCGAAAAGATCATAGAGACATTGTCGGTTAGTTGATTCTGAATTTATAAATGACCATGATAAAATGCATTCTCTTATAGGCTATTTGTTTACTCTCGATGGTTGTGTTGTAAGTTGTAAAGCTACATTATAACCCACAATTGTATTGTCTACTACTGAAGCTAAGTACATGGCATTGACATAGGTCATAAAAGAAGCTACTTGGTTTAGAAGTTTGTATGCTGAATTTTATATTCTTGCGATGATAACGACCATCTACTGTGATAGTCAAAGTGTAATTTATCTTATAAAAGATCAGATGTTCCTGAAACAACAAAGTACATCAACGTCAAGTATCACTTCATCAAAGAGGTGATAATGCAGGGGAAGATTATGGTGAAGAAGATTGCAAGTAAAGAAATTCATGTTGATATGATGACAAATTTGTTGCCAGATTCTAAGTTTAGACATTGTCTAGATACCTGGCTATGGTATGATCTAAATTTTGAATCTGAATAGGAATCCAATAACTATTCTACATATATAAGTACATATGTCCTAGTTAGGGTTTTAGTATCATCATGTATTCTGTCTACGTAGACGGCAACTTCCGTACTTAGGATGTACTTTGACTCTTTCGAGAGCACTCCTCGTTGTAATCTCTTCTATGATATAGTAGAAATCTCATCCCTTCCCGTGGAGTAGGTCATCCCGACCGAACCACGTAAATCTTGTGTTCTTTTGGTTGTGTGATCGTTGTCTTTATTCTTGTCTTCTATGATATAGTAGAAATCTCACCCCCTCCATTAGTGAAATCCTAACAACTTTTGGGGATCATGTGCGGTCCATTGCAGGGAGTTGATATGTTTCATGTACAAGTAACATGATCTTATTAGAGATGTTCTCTATGACGTACTCACACACACAGAAGTTGTGCTAAGAAAAAGCCATATGTCAAATTTTGTATTGATCCGCATATTTGAGGAGATCGACACTTAAACCAATGGATATCTTGACTTTTTAGTTGAGTTGAAGGGAATCATATATGCTTAGACATGACATGAGTTTCCATGTTGATGGACTTGAGGGGGGTTGCTATTTTATCGCCGGACATGCCACAAGAAGGAAAAATTATGTCCAGGTAACCAACACGTTCTTATACCTTTCAGATTTTGATACTTTTCTTATCTTCTCAATACCGGAGGCTGCAGAACTTGTCAAGATGGTTTAGAAAGCTATGTGTATTAATGCATGACTGTAAAATCTATGGATTTTACATTTCAGAGACTTACTTTTGCCACTTGTTGCCCACCTACCTTCTATGTCGAGATAATTCTTTTTAAGAAATGTCATATTGATATTGTGAAATTACACGGTCAGTTCACAATTAGGGCTAATTTGGTAGGGTGTAACCGGGTGCGGTTCCACGATTCAAAAAGTAAATCATTGATAACCGTAACTTTTGGGCATCATTGTTCATATTTGGTAGAGTAACTTTTGGGCATCATTGTTCATATTTGGTAGAGTGACGTTCAAGTTCGGTGTTTTGCTTGTAATTATTTGGTGAATATGACAAACTGTTGCAGCAGAAAGCCATTCTCGCCGCTTAAATAGGAAAATGGGGCCACATGAAGAACATATCAAGCATGCAGAAGAGTGTCGCGGTGGCATATTCATGTAATAAAAGCAAATTTACAAAGTTTGACAAATGTACCGCGCTGTGATCAGCTGCGGTACCTTTTCCGGGAATTGGCAACTAAAAGTGAAGTTGTAAATCAACCAACTGCACCCTAATACACCCAACCAAATAAAAATTTAAATTAAAAAGCTGACATTTAAACTCATGAAAATAAACTACATCCTACCAAACAGGCCCTTATATAGTAACTTCCTTTACGAAACAGACTTGTAGAAAACTATATAGTTACGTACATTGAGAGTGTTCGTTCACGTCATTCCCTTACATATAGTATACCCCATCTTTCGATATCACCGGCCTCCATCCCAGGAATGCAACTTTGCTGACAGACCATTTCTAGGGTAAGGAAGCTGATGAAGTGCGACCGTGCGATGATATTTTTGGCAAGGAAAACAAGTTTGGCGTTAGAGGTTCCAATTGGCGGTAGGCTTTCTGTGCCTGTAAGAAGCGGCCAAGGCTCCGTCAGTGAAAGCAGTTGCAGAAATAAATAGACAGATAACTGCTCCACGGTACAGTGACGGCGGATTTTTTAATAACCTTTTACCCACCCAACCCAAACCGGGCAAGATGAAAACATTATTCTCGCTGAGAACTGGGACTACTGGTTAGCTAACAACCCCCTAAAGGAATGATTGTAGCCCCGGTCCAACACCACCTCATACGTAATTGATTACTTCGTACCTTATGCGAGGCTTCATTTAACTGGGCATAAGACTTAGGATGCGCACATGCCCGTGGACCAAATTTTGGAGGGGAGAGCATGTGGTCCATTAGACGGAGTCGCCGTGAACCCTATAATTTGGATGTGCCATGTATGCAATTCAGTATCTCAATGTGTATGGCTTCCACAACACATATCTAGCTAGATGAGCACGGGGTTCAAAAAAAAAGTTGAACGCTACTTTGACGTCGACCTATTTTGATTTTCGACGATGAAGTTTAGTAAAATACTCGCCCGGCCGATGTGTCGCTGACTCTGCATCTTACGAAACTTCGCTATATACCATGAAAGAGAGTTTTCACATGCGGGGCATGCCATTACCATCCGACTGGAACATTGCTTTCGAAAATCGGAGGTAATTGTAGGACAACACCAGTCATTATCTTTCAAAAATCGGAGGTAAATGATTATTTTGCCATCTAGTCGAACTGTTAAGAGTTGAACGTGAGAATACAACGATTTATCAGCGGAAGAACAAGAAACGGGAAACAATCACACAACCAAAACACATGATTTACGTGGTTCGGTCGAGATGACCTACGTCCACGGGAGGGGGCGAGATTTCCACTATTTCAGAGAAAAGATTACAAAGGGACACCCTGTGTACGGCGACAGCCGTCAGAATACATGATGATTATCGAACCCTAACAAGAGTGTACATATATAGATACAGAAAGAATAATCGGATCCGAAATCTAAATCTCGTACCATACCGTGGGAGATTTCAATCAATTTCCATTTGTAATGGTAGGGAAGCTGACGAACGGATTGAGTTGTCAGGAAGTGCCACGATATTTTCGGAAAGGACACGTTTGGCGTTACCGTTTCCAATTGGCGGCAGGCATTCTAAGTCCATAGAAAGCGGGCAAGAACCCATCATTGTGAAAGAAGCTGCAGAAATAAATAGACAGATAACTACTCTACGGTACAATAATGGTGGATTTATCTAATAGCCTTTAATCCTCATCCCCCTTAATCGGGTAAAATGAATACGTCGATGGTTATTAGTTATTGATTATTCTCGCTGAGTATTAGGACTATGGGTTAGCTAACAACCTCCAAAAGGAATGATTGTAACCCCGGCCGGGTCCACTTCTTCGTACGTATCTTGATTACTAGGTTCGTTATGCGAGGCTTCATTAACTGAGTATACTGACTTATATGATGCGCACATGCCCGTGGATTAAATTCTAGAGGGGAGAGCAACACCACGTGGTCCATCGGACGGAGTCGTCGCCCCAAAGGCCCGCGTGGAGTGGACGAACTACGGTGTTTGAGTGGTTTGGTTATATTTGTCAGCTGTGCCTTCAGGAACCAAACCGGCGGCCTCCTGCTCCGGAACCAGAGGGTCGCAGGACCCATCTATCGGGCCGCCGGCCCGGGTACTTTTGACCGGTTCGTGTGTGTGTGTGTGGAAAAACTGGAGATGGAATGGGGCTCGCCTTGCCGGTGTCGTGTCGTGTCTGGATGTGATGGGGTCGGGGGAGACCAGAAGGAGAGGAGACCCACTTCCTGTCACTGTCCTGGCCCCAGCCAATTACAGAATAAAGGTGTATAGCAACAGCGGCTCGTGGACCCCACCCTCGTGAAGCGATCAAACCCCAACTCATTATATACTAAAATCGGTATTCGAGTATTATTGAATAATATTATATTATTATTTCCTTTATTTATGTTACATCAATCTCGTCCGGGGCTCTTCACAATCACACCTCCTTCCCTCCCTTTCCTGGTTCCTGCTCTTCTTCATTATTCACACCACCACGGCATCATCACCACCACCTCACCACACAGTCGCACCCCGAGTTCCCCCTTGTTTCTTCTTCCTCCTCCCCTGGGTCAAATCCTTCCTTCTCCTTCGCCTGGAAGCACCTACCCTCCCGACTCATGCCCCGCAATGCAATGCCGCCCCAGCTCCACCGACCTCATGCAGCTGCCCCACCACCCGCCGCTCCCGCCATGCTGCTGCTGATTCTGCCCCTCCTCCTCAGCCAACTGCCGTCCGGGACCTGCCAATTCACCGGGGATGGGACAACCACCGGAGGCCCCTTCTCGCCGCCTGGTATGGCAGGTGCTGCCAACGGTGGTGGGTTGGACTTCTTTGGCCCCATCATCAACAGCAAGATACAGAACCTCACCATGGCCATCAATAACGAGATCGGAAACAGCCTAGACTTCTGCGTCAGGGACAAGTAAGTACCTATGGGGCAATAAATAGACGCACATGCTAAGTACACATTTGGGTTATAATGGAACCACCTGCTGATTAATGCTTATTGTCCCCTCCCTCTCTCGTTCCTTTCGATACTGCTTGCTGATAAACCTCTATGCTCGGATATTCTACTGCAGGGATGACGACTGGAACGCCGCCTTCAACTTCTCCTCCGACATGACCTTCTTAACCAGCTGCGCCGCAAAAACAGGTACCACCGACCGCGCGCGCGACATTCGACCTCGCACCTTTCCCTTTCTACCACCCTATTTCTGCTGTGTTTTCCATCCCCCATTCTACATTGCCGCGCAGCTTTGGCGGCAGCTGCCAGTGATCTACTGCTGCTCGTAGCCTAGGCGGATACCCTGGCCCGACCCACCGTTGACTTTACCTCGCAGCAATCTCTCCACTCTTTCGAAAACGAATCATCCAAACCACCCACATTAATAACGACCAGCTGCTTCCACTTCTTATTCGCCGTTTCCACCCATTCTTGGTTAATCAATGTATTATTATTGCCCTCTTCGTGCCACCAGCTACTTAGGAATCTGTATTCATCCACGAATTGTCTCTCCGCCCTCCTCCCTGTTTACCACTACCAAGGACGTGCCAGCCACGAGATTTCACATTCACGTTCCAATTCGTTCTTCGCAGGATTGTTTTTTCTTTTCTTTTCTAGGTGATATTTTAATTAATTTCTGTAGAAACAACACAGCTCCAGTTTTTCTATCAAGGATGCCTGCTTTGACCCTTAAAAAAAAAAAACTAGTAAAACATATCAGGTCCTCATCCTGTACAGCTGTCAACTAGAACGACAACTTCTCTGACAATCTATCAATCTCAAATACCAAATTCGACTTGACAATCTATCATCTCAAATACCAAATTCGACTTTTGAGTTGCCGACTCCAACCATAATTTACCAACAAGGAAAAAAAAAACAGTACCACTTTGTTTTATACGATACATGTTAAAAAAAAAAAATTCACCTGATACCTCCTGATTCTTGAACCACAGGGTGTCAGGGTCCGTTCACAGGGTGATATTTCCATCTAAAAATACACTTGTGGCATCTCACATAAACTGTATCAGAATATAGTAGCTTTCTAAAACTTTTGACTTTAGGAAAGATGTTGTGAAATATCATGCATCTACGAAAATGATTTGATGTGAAAACTGGGTGGTAGGAAGATAATGTAATGAATGCTACAGTGATTTGATTGTTGGATTGGTGGGGTGGTGGTTGATGTTCCCTTGAAATATGTGAGTGCTTCGCCAATTGGACTTGAATCTATTTCAAGCAAAATCATACATTTCCTACGGAACATGCTAGCCTCCTCCCTCTCTCCCACTTTCTATCTCCTAGTTGTTCTTAGGTTTTATCAAACCTTGGAGGAAACAATAAGAAAACAAGATTGTGTGTATTGAAGGGGTACGGTTCCCTAAACTCATTATGACCAAGCTAGAACTTCCTAGCTAAACAAGGAACTCCTCCATGCACTGGGGCCCGCGGAACGCAACGTTGCGCTAGTCCTAGTATGAGTTGGACTTTCCTCTCCTGCGACGAGTGTCTCAGACTGACTTCACGAAACGACTTTCCTAGGTTTTGGACGCATGTTTAATTCTAGGTCCTTGAGACTTACCTTCAGGTCTCCAGATTACTTGTACTAGTTGCAGTTGAGTTTAATTCAACCTTTCCACAAGCTACTTCTATGTGTATGGCCCTGTAGGCACCATACTATGTTGACAACGGATTCAATAATCGATATTACAATCCGTAAGCATTGAGCAGTGTCTAGCTATACATCATTGCTACCAGAAAGTAGGATCAGTCGGACAAGACTAAACCATAAATGATCAATGTTACCATGTTGTGTAATCACTTTGTCACATATATCTAGATTCAATTAGAGACATGGACGCATCATCGTCATAAAATCATTTCTCGTTTGTTGATTTCCAAGTAAGTAAACTACCAAGATACATACAAGCTCAATGTCGCATGCTGACTCATATGAGGATGGCCATGCATTTCTTTGCACCTAGCAAGAGGCCTAGAATATCACTCCCCGTTATATGGGAGGGGAAAATTTCTTCTAAATCACCCAATGCGTAGCATGATTCTCACCACATCCAATCACTACCTATATGACAACCTACTTCAAGGTTACGTTGAGTATAGTGTTAAAGTATGATGATCATCATGTCATTGTTTTAGTGATTTTAGGTCAAAAGACCACAACATTTTGGTCATATTGAGTGTTGATTATGACTACCATATAATGGTCCAAGAATCACTCTCAATGTGAGTCTGTCCAGTATCTCGTACCAAGTACCTATGACTCGTGAGACATGGTCATCGACTACCACAATCACTAATATCACGTGTATTATTGTTGTCCAATTCAGTGTAACACTTGACTAGGGACATTTAAGAATATGGTTCTTAGCATCCATTAGGATCTCATGTTCAAGCGACGTACTTGAAGTCCCATGGTTGTTAACCAATCATTCTAAGAATGCTTATTATGTACTTTAGTATCACACTAATCAAACACACATCAATAAATAGTAATCCCTTTACTAATCAAATCAAAAGTACAATATATCCATTTAGTCATCATCTAATGATTGACTTCTAGGACAAATACACCAACAACTAATGGCATTGGAAAATGATAAATATATTGATATGGATATCTCTGCCACATCAATTGTACAAGTGTGTACATCAATATAGATAACACGCGGGAAGCCTTAACTAGCTTATTCCTACCCATGACCCTATTGAATCAAGCAACAAAAAGTTTAATTGAGAACTTTCAAACAAGTCCCCAACCATTACAGATAACTCCTAATACTGAAATGATTGCGTATGAAACCCTAGACAGAAATCGATAAGAGACAACGAATCAAAAGACAAACATAAACAGAAGGCGAACACAAAGTGCTCCTAAACCCTAGCTAGGCTCTAGATTAGCAGTCTGTCCGGTTTGGTTGAATGGCCAACCTTGTGATTGTGGCAAGGGGGCCACTGAGCGATGGGGAAGCTTTGTCGACATTGCTTGCATCTAAGGAGAGGTGGTGGGGACTCGATGTCTCCATTGGTCCTATCAGCAGGAACGTACCACTGGGAGGATCTATTGTAACATGGAGTACTGTGAATTGCAAAAAAGGAAAAAAAGACAGGGAACAAGAGGTCATGCACGGAAGGGAAAAAAGAGTAAGGGCTAGAGACGGGGTTGTGTTAGGAGATCCAGGGAAAGGGTACATGAAAGGAGGAAGATGATCGAGGGAGTGTGGCGACACACGGTTCATGAGAACAATGATGTTTTCCCTTAGATGGAGGAGAATAATCCTAACCTAAGGTTTATGATGAGATGATGGTGGAGGATAGGTAGGTTGGGCTGCATCTAGGGGTTTGAACGTTTCTCGGGGTCCTGTGATCTATACCTAGGGTTTAGATCTTAGACTCGGATGCCAATTAATGCAAACCACATTGCAAAGGCTTAATTCATTCATCTAATTTAACTATCGGACAATACCCCAGACATGTGTATATATAGATAATGTGCACGAAGCCCTAAAATGATTTATTTCCACTCATAAACATACTGAATTAAGAAACAAAAATAATAATTAATTGAGAACTTTCAAATAAGTCTCCAACTATTACACGCAACTCCTCATACTGAAATAACTGTGAATAAAACCCTAAATGGAAACCATAAATACAATGAAGCAAAAGAAGGACACAAGTAAAAATGGACACACTTCAATTAGAGGTGCCTAAACCCTAGCCTAGTCATATATGAGCAACATTTCCAGCTTGGTTGGGTGCCTAAACACTTTCAATGGGTGGCTGTGATAGGGCCCATGTTCAGAACGGGGAAGCTTTTCCAGCATTGCTCACTGAGTGGCGGTGGGGAAGCGATCTTCCCCTTGGTTCTGTTGGCAGCACAATACTATGGGGCTTAACTGTCGCTAAACAAAGTACTATGAACTGACAAAAAAGGAAAAGAAAGAGGTTACAAGAGGTCATGCGGAAGAGAAGAAAGAGGAAGGGCTACACACATGGTTGTAGTAGGAGACTTGGGGGAAATGCTCGAGGAAAAAAGAGGAAATAAGATGATTGAGGGATGAATAGTGTTGACGGTACACTTCAGGGGAACAATATCATTTTTTGAATGGAGGAGATTAATCTTACATAGGGTTTGAGATTAATCAGTGGTGGGGGAATGAGGATAGGTGGGTGGGCCTCACTTAGGGTTTTTGCCGTTTCCTGGGGTCCTGGAATCTTGACCTAGGGTGCAGATCTCAGGCTTTGATATAAGCTAATGCAAAGCAAGTTGCAAGAACTCAATTCATTCATATAATTCAACTGCCATACAATACCTCCGTACATGGGTGTCTATAACATTGAAAATCCGTGATTAACTTATTTCTGCTTATAACTCTACAGAATTAAGGAACAAAAATAATAATTAATTGAGAACTTTCAAACAAGTCCCCAAGTATGACACATAACTCCCAGCACTGAGATAATTGCAAATAAATCCTAAACGGAAACTAGTGAAAGATAACAAATCAAAAGACTAAACAAAAAAAAGAATGCAACATGCTCTAATCAAAGGTGCCCAAACCCTAGCTAGACTCTAGATGAGCAACCTGTTGTACATCAACGATGGTGCTTGAGACAAGTAGGAAAAGAAATAAAAGCTATTTCTGCGATTTTCATCCCTCAAAACATTCTAGGTATTAGTTCAATGTCTTAAGAGTAGTATAGGTAGTTGTGGGTGATTTTTGAAAGTTTTTGATAGATTTGCGGTCTGGGTGACGAGTAAAGGTGCTTGTAGGTAATACAAACTTGCAGAAATTTACCCTGAACTTCAGTCTCGTTTATGGACATAAATTGAGTATTGGTTATGTAATAGAAATAAACTATTAAATGAAACTAGGACGTATTTTCTTACTTTACATATGCAAAGTCACCAATAAATTTAACAATCTTGTAGACATCTTTATTTCTGGTGAGGATTATACCAAAGCAAAAGGTATCATACTTATATTACAGGTACTGATATTAGTCAAGCTTGATTGAGTCACCAAAAGAGTTTGTCTCCATTAGTGACTTGCCAACACATTTGTTATTGAGGTGGTAACTTCAGTGACTGGGAAGTTGTCATCTGCAATGACAACTTCTGCTGGGTGCAGTTTTTACCCTCAATGACAACTCCAATTTTTTAATAATCAAATGAAGCTGACCATCCTTGCCGTAAAACTCTAAACTAGTTACTTTTATGATTATTTGTCATAATATCCAAAATTTATGAAAACTTATCCTAACCCATATGGCCAATGATGCAAATATAATGACATTAGTGTTGGTGCGAATCAACCTGGATAGGCCATTAGAGGATATATAGTTTTGTTCTCAGAAAAGTACAACTGATATTGATTAATTTGACAAACATAGAGCAATGGAATGTTTAACATTCAAATGTTGAAGATTTGTTACCAATGGTGCCCTGTGATACTCAAGAGGATTGTGAGTTTTGCAATCATGCTTGTGACATCCTTTGCACTGAATTGTTTCATTATCTGAGCTTTTTTAATAAGAAAATGATATGGAAAAGGGTATCTTTTGGCTTAGTGTTTTAATCATCATCATCATGAAAGCCTCAATCTCAACTGTGTTCGGTTTGGAACAACTTAATATTTTAATTATTCTCAATAAAATCATTCTACAAGAAGACTGATTTATCTGGCCCATTTTTATATTTCATCCTTTACATGTTTTCTTTTTTGTGTTTGCAGGGGACCTTGGTGGCCGCTTATGTAATGCAGCCGAAATGCAGTTTTATTTTGCTGGCTTGTTGGGAGGTTCTGGCGGTGTGAATAATTTCTTGAAGCCTAACAAGAACTGTAACTTGTCTTCATGGGTGGAAGGGTGTGAGCCAGGGTGGGCTTGCAGCACTGGAGTTGACCAAGATGTGGACATAAAAAATTCCAAGGATATTCCTGATAGGACACGTAGTTGTCAACCATGTTGCGAGGGCTTCTTTTGTCCTCGTGGCCTTACATGCATGATACGTAAGTATTGATTCTTATGACTTAGCCTTCTATTCAGTGCTGATATTATGCTCATTCATGAAAGAAAAGATGGAATGAATCACAAGCAAACACAATGAAGAAATGCATTGGGATGTAAAGGTATTAAGAGTAGCAAACACAAAATAACACACACATCATTGTTAGTCAATGTAAAAATATAGGAGGTGGAGACAAGTTGGATGATGTAGATATCCCAAAATATGATTGGTTTCATTACTTGATCCATTATTCTTATCAAGGATAAAGTCTAGAGGAAGTTTCCAGTACTTGTGACCGGAGTATTATGCAACCCTAAGATTCCACTTTGATTGAAAGGTAATTTTTATAGAGCGACTCCACACCCAACCATGTTGTAGTGTAGTGAATGTTGAGCAATGAAGAAATATGGTGTGCATAAGATTGATGTGGCAGAAATGAAATGTTAAGATGGATGTCTTGAAAGACATATTAGAGATGACTATATAAGAAATCAAGCGGGATACTGGAGTGACAAATGTTGGCATAAACCACAAGAGGGTCATGAATTTGACAAGTGCTATCAAATTGAAGAAATTTTATTAAGTCAGACTATGTGAAAATGGGAATAAGAGCTAGACGTAATTTAATTTGGGATGAGCTTATAAGGAGAGATCATGATTTGTTATATCTCAATCAGAATGTAACCCAAAACAAACTGAATGAAAGAATCCATGTGGCAGAATCAACATGGTTGGGTTGAGGCTTAGATGATGATGATGGCTGTGCTCTCCTAGATGCTTCTCTTTACTCCCCCATTCTCTAAATAATTGCAACCAATTATCCTTTGAGGAAATAAATCTAGATCAGTGATAAGCATTTAAATCTCACTAAACCAGAAAGACTACAGGAAGAAACCTTCATACACAGTTCCTGTCATATGCTTATGAATTAGAAGCCACAACTGATGTAAAAAGTTGTTTGATTATGTGCATATACATACCCGCATCCACTTTGGATATCATATTAAGAGTCTGGATTGGCTTACACTTGTGCTTTTGCTTCCTTCATCCTCTAAATCTTTTAATAATTGGCATGTTAATACTGACTTTGAACTTTTGCCTTTTCTTCTTTAGCTTGTCCCCTGGGAGCATATTGCCCAGTCGCAATATTAAATGCGACCACTGGATTATGTGTTCCGTGAGTTAGTGATGCCTTTTAAATTTCATTGTGTACTATTCGCTAATAAGGAAAAAATTAACAACTACCTTCTACAGGTATAATTATCAACTACCTGCTGGAAAACCAGACCATATATGCGGTGGAGCAGATAGATGGGCTGACATTAGTAGCAGTAGTGAAATATTCTGTCCCGCCGGATATTACTGCCCAACTACACGTGAAAAGCTTCCTTGCGAAACAGGGTAACGATTCTGCACCAGAATGGCTTATTTTGGCTTCAATGTTCACTTGCTGCATATGTCTTATAGTTGTGACATTCTAATCTGATTTCTTTGTTTTAACAGACATTATTGCCGGAAAGGCTCGACAACCATGCGGAGTAAGACATATTCATTTTTCAATCACTTGCTTCATTGCTGTCAAACATTGTTCAGCTGTTCATAGTTTTAGCAATGCAGCAAAAGATCACGTGACTGCCTAATGACATAATATTTCTCCTATAAATATTAGTTTACAACAGTTACCATTGTAACATGAGGTTGGTCCGGGGGCGCTGGGTAGTCCAGTGGTGCGGCTCGGTAAACCTTAATGAAAGGTCCTGAGTTTGACTCTGGGCGTCGTGGTGAACAATCGCTGACATTTGATTGGGTGAGCCGTGGTGTCCCCCCTCCTGGGGTGTACTTTGGCTGGGTCGGGTCCAATGTGGCCTTGTGTGGGAGAGATTCCTCGATAACAAAAAAAAAGAGGTTGGTCCCAAGAAGATCCCACAATTTATGGCCCACTGTCCAATTGATGCTAGTTCTCCAACAGTTGTTCCAAAAATAGGAAAAAATCATAGATTATGACACATTGGATGAAAATAACTCAAGAAAGTAATATTTTTTCTCATGAAGAAAGTAATCTAAGTCCCTATCTCGAATTATGTTTGTTTCCTAGTTTTTTGTAGCCCATCATAGGGTGAAAAGTCCTCGTTCGTTTACTGTATCAATAGATCAACCTAGAGAAACTTCAATAATTTCATATATGTAAATAGAACACGGCCGTTATAATGGATGCCTAGGTGACCAGGGAGGGATGAAGGTGCTAATAATTTGCTGGATTTTTTAATCTTTTAATATCATTTTAATCTTATATACATGTCTAAATGGTCTTCATGCATTTAGGGTTCAATTCACTTTTACACGATGTTTAGGGTGTAGGACATTAAATTAATACATGAAATGCCTTACATATGTGGCATTTTAAAACTTAGAAACTATCATACAAATGGCTATGCACCTAAGAAGGACCAGACGGCACCTAGAAGCCTTGACAATGACCATCTTGTTTAAACAATAATGGGAATGGAAATTAAGATTTTGAACCGTGGAAACTTTGTTGCTTGATATCTTGGAGATAAACAACCAAAATGAAACCTACTTAGGCCGAGATTTTCCTTTATATCTGTCATTCAGATCTCAATTTTGAGCAAAGATTTTGATCCAATTCTACCTCTTAAATAATCCTTGTAACAAAAAAGTTTGAGTGGACAACTAGGCTTTTGCTGAATTTTTTCATTTATGTCACTCAATTTGTAGTTTATATTGTTAACTTTCTAGTCAAGAAAGATGCATTCCTTGTTTGCAGGGAGTACTTTCATTTTATTAAGCAAATTGGGTACAAGCTCTATGCATGCGATAAAGTTGAAGCAATCTAGTGAAATATACTCCCAACCTATAATACAAATCCTTGTTGAAAATCTGTTCTTCATTGGTATCTGTGAGTGTATTTGGGTCAAAGTGATACCCGGTTAGAGCGGGTTCCCATTCTCTCATTCATTATATAGAGAGAATATTTACATAATAGACCGAACCGGGAAAAGGAAATAGTAAAGAGATATATAAATAAGAAAAATAATATCTAACACTCCCCCTCAAACTGGAGCATGCACATCATGCATGCCCGGCTTGGAAGTCATATGCTTGAAAACTGAAGATGGAAGTGGCTTGGTGAATATATCTGCCACTTGTTGACCAGTCCGAACATGAGGAGTTTGAATCTTCTTGGAGAGCACTAAAACACGAACAAAATGGCTGTCCACTTCTATATGCTTGGTCCTTTCATGAAACACCAGATTTCTAGCAATATGAATGACTTCCTGGTTATCACAAAATTAGAGAAATAGGTGTCTCAACAGACACCCCCATTTCTGACAAAATAGACATAACCCACTATAACTCACAACAAACACGTGCCATGGCTCGATATTCAACTTCTATGCTGGATCGTGCTACCACATTCTGTTTCTTGCTCCTCCAAGTCACCAAATGTGACCCAAGAAACACACAATAGCCAGATGTAGAACGTCTATCTCCAACATCACCTGTCCAATCAACATTAGTAAACCTAGTGAGTTTCAAGGGTGTATCTGCAAGATTCTGTCCTGTAGAGTAGGTAAGGCCCTTCCCTGGCTATCCTTTAATGTAACGAAGAATCCGGGTGACTTCCATCCAATGTGACATCTTAGGCACACTCATGAACTGGCTAACAACTCCCACATCATAAGAAATATCAGTGCAAGTAACTATCAAGTAAATCAGTTTCCCTACAATCCTTCTATACTTGCTGGATCAAAAAAATCACTGTCATCAGAAATAGAAGTCTTGGTATGATAATCCATAGGCGTGGAGACAGGTTTGCACTGTGCCATGCCTGTCTTGCAAGGAGGTCAAGGACATACTTTTGCTGTGAGAGGTTTGTACCCTTCTTGGAGCGTAGAACTTCTATGCCAAGGAAATAGCAAAGATTACCGAAATCTTTTGTCTAAAATTTTGTTTGCAGCCATTTTTTTGAGTTTTAGAATGCAGTAGAGTTATCACCCGTGATGACAATATCATCTACATACACGGCTAAAATATTAATGCCACTTGAAGACTTATACTCAAATAGTGAGTGATTAGTACAAGATCGGGTGAACCCAAACTGTATAAGTGCAGTACTGAATATATCAAACCATGCCCAAGGTGTCTGCTTTAGACCATACAAGGATTTCTTTAACTTGCATACTTTCTGACACTCTCCCTAAGCAACATACCCAGGAGGTTGCTCGATATAGACCTCCTCAAGTAGATCACCATGAAGAAAAACATTCTTGATGTCCACTGAAGGCCTGTGAAAATGAGTAGCAACAAATATCAAAATCCGCACAGAATTGAGTCGAGCCACTAGAGAGAAGGTCTCAAATAAATCAACGTCATGTGTCTGAGTGTAGCCCTTTGCCACCAGACAAGCCTTCAAGCAATCGATAGGCCCATCTGGTTTCTGTTTTAGAGTATAAACCCAACAGCAGCCTATAATAGATTTTCTTGGAGGAAGATCCACCAAGTCCCAAGTAGAGTTCTCATGAAGTGCTGCCATCTCACTGTCCATAGCTTAGATCCAACCCTCATGTCTGGCTGCTTCTGTATAAGAACAAGGAACAATCGTAGAATCAAGGTGAAGAAGAAACGTGCGAGCTACATGTTACAAATGAGACAAGCAACAAACATTCGCCAAAGGATGATGAATAGTGCGGGACCGAACACCTTTAGGAGCTGCAACTGAAAGGTGTAAATCTGAAACAGAAACATCAAGAGAATTCTCAATAGAAACATGTACCTTAGGAGTGTCGGACGATGAGGAGGCATTCTGCGGGACTGATGACGCTACATCCTCTTGGTGACGCCTTGCTCGCCTGGTGTAAACCAATGGAAAAGGTTGAGGCGGCGGCGGTGGTAATGGTGGGGTGGTCTCTATAGCACTCTCATCACACGGCACAGGGAGTGGTGGCTCTCTCTCACGCTCAAAGATGTAGTCACTCTCATGATTGTACTCCCCCTCACTCTGAACAGAGTCACTAAAGAACAGGGTAGACTCATGAAACGTGACGTCAGCCGACACAAAACGCCGACGAAGACGAGGACAATAGCACTTGTATCCCTTATGTGTGGGAGAATATCCCAAAAAGACGGTGCAAACTGTGCGAGGGGACAACTTGTTAGCTCGTGGATCAAACGCGTGAACAAAGCAGTGCACCCAAACACACAAAGAGGAACATGGAAAGATTGTTTGTCTGGTCGTAAAATAGAAAAGGGGGTAGCCCCTTGTAGGACAAAAGTTGGCTGATGGTTAATAAAAAAACAGACAGTGAGAAGACATTAGACCAATATTTCTTGGACAAAACATTTGAAAAAGTAGCATACATGCTACATCAAGTGGCGGTTTTTGCATTCATCAACCCCATTTTGTTGGGGTGTAAATCATGCCAACAAAATTACAAAATGTTGAAACAACCTTTTGAACACATTCTAAAGCATTATCAATACAAAGAATCTTAATGTGAGCATCAAATTGAATTTTTACTAACTGATGAAAAGTTGGAATAATATACAAGACTTCATCGCGAGACTTAAGTAAACCCTAGTCATGCGGGATAAAATCATCAATGAAAGACAAAAAATATCATAAGCCATTATAACTTGGTTCTTTAATAGGACTCCAAACATCATTATAAATAAGATCAAAAGGACGTTTAGAGCGTAAAATAAATGCGGTGATGCTTGCCTAATTGATATGACTGACATTCTAACGAATTTATTGAGGCTAAGCCTGGAACAAGTTTCTGAAAACTCTGTAGGGATGGATGTCCATAGCGACAATGATGTCGCAAGGGAGAGCAACTGAACACGGTGGAGGCAGTGGATGGAATCTGGCGAGCTAGGTGACCACCTTCAAAGAAGTAGAGATCACCTTTCCTAGATCCCCCACCAATCGTCTTCCAGCTCCTGGGATCCTGTAACGCAAAGAAAGAGTCCAAAAATTACCAAACATTTTAAAGAATCAACCAGCTTAGCAACAAACATGAAGTTAAATGGAAAGTATGGTACATAATATACAGACTGTAAAGTTAAATTGGATGATGCTTGTATGGTGTCACGCGCCTGGACTCGTCTTATAGAACCATCAACCAGTGTCACAGAAGAAAATGGGATATACAAGTCAGAGGAAAGAAGCATATATCATATACCCGTAATATGCTGGGAGGCCCTGGAATCCACCACCCACGTAGAGGATGGGTAAGATGCAACAAGTGAAGTCCCTTGGTTACCTACATCTGAAACTAGATTGGCCGAAGCGCCAAGGGAAGCTTGATGAGTGTTATGCAGGAGACAGTCATACTCCTCCTTAGAGATCGTAACATCTGAGTGCATCTGTTTAGAAGCTCCAGATGCAGATGTTCCGGAGGAATTGACAGTATAATGTCCAACACCCACTAGGGACCGACCATGATTAGAATAGAATTATTCTTCTACGTATCCAAGTTTCCCACAAAGTACATTTCGGACAATTTCTAGTACCTCATCCTCGACCAGCACCCCATCCTGTTCCTTTGGCAACAACAAGAGAAGCCTGATTCTTGGTATGGTGTTCTCATGGAGTAGTTGAAAAGGGCTCAAATAATGACTGTTGAATTTGTACAAAGGCTTCTTCAAGGATTGGTAGTTTGTTTGTGGCAAAATAATGCTTCTGGCTGATGCATATACAAGATTTAAGCCTGATAGAAACCTTGTTGTTACTAGATCATCTCGGCCTTTCATCTGGTCATCGGTCTTTAGTGGCTGATAGAAACTGAGTTCTTGAGAAATAGACTAGATAGTGCCAAAATAATCCTCAAGGGAGCGACGATTTTGTTTTTTTTGAAAATAGACGATCATAGACAGTATAAAGACGGAGAGCATTCTTCTCGCGGGGAAAAATGTTTCTTTACAATTTTCCAGATGTGTTTAGCTGTAGTGTAGAACATAAATCTGGAAACAATCTGAGGCTCCATGCTATTCCAAAGCCATGATTTCACCAACCCATTATTTTTCTGCCAATTGTGATAGTCTTGGCTATCTTCATCAAAAGGATCTAACTCAATAATGTCCACCTTCTCGCGAGATTCAAGCACAGTGTAGATAGCATTCATCCAAAGAAGATAATTCTGTGAGTTAAGCTTCACAAAATTGATTTGAGATTGGTCGTTGTAGATGACCGTAGCGGAAGCAGCTGGCTTGGCGTCTCCCATATTGAGAAATTTAGACAACAATAGTGGATAGAGTGAAGAACACGCCGTGTCGAGGACAAAAAGCGTCGTGTCTGGGAAATGCACGGCGTGTCTGATTTTCCACGCGCCGTGTGAGTTGATAGAGACAAAATCCAGGTACTCAAAACGTCGTGTTTGATTTTTCACAGGTTGTGTGAGTTGCCAGAGACTCCTTACAGATTTGCACATGCTGTGTTGATAGGAGACACGCCGTGTCTGATTTTGGAGGCATAACTTTCAACAGTTAGGACACGCCGTGTAGTCTGCGAACAGTGCCGTCAGAATAGAGATACTGGGGCGGAAACACGCTGTGTCGCCTGGGATACATGTCGTGTCAACGGTGGGCAGATGTACATTTGACAAGAATTGGCTCCGTCAAAGGGCGAAAATGGACTTCGGGAAGACGCACCGGAGAGAAGATGGCCCTTGGGAGACGCGTCGAGGAGGTGTGACGGGAATTAGCGTCGTCACTAGTCAATTGATGATGCGAATATAACGCATCAGCAACCCCAAAATATGTGGGCACTCATCCATGTACGGGTACTACGTGGAAAGAAAGAGGATGAGAAGAAAGGTACTCCTCTCTTTGGGATACAACGGGGGGTTCTCCTCTCCTTCAAGCAACCACCGTGTCTTGACGGGTCGGAGGAGGAGGACCGGCTGCCCAGTGAAGACTACCACTGACAGTTGTCCTGATGCAGCGGCGACGGAGGATGCAACTGGAGAAGAAAGAGGGAAGAAGAAGAAGAAAAATGGGCGGAGGGGAGGAAGGGGCGGCGGTTAGGGTTGTAGCAGCCGGATACACTCTGATACCATGTGAGTGTATTTGGGTCAAAGTGATACCCGGTTAGAGTGGGTTCCCCTTTATTATATAGAGAAGAATATTTACATAATAGACCCAACAGGAAAAAGGAAATAGTAAAGAGATACATAAATAAGGAAACTAATTTGTAACAGTATCTAAATTCTAGATCAAGCAATTAATATCCCCTACACATTTTTGAGATCAAACAACTGCATCGGCTATAAAGCACATCACACACTTACAATCCAACTATAGGAAATAATAAGAAATCTATTGAATGACTAGCAAACTAAATCTAGATGTGTAGGATGCAATGAAACTGTTTATCCATCTAAAAATGTTGAAATGATTGATCCCCAGAACCAAAATAAGCAAGAATCAATAGAGGGCCACCTTAGATCTTAAACATATGACCGGGCCACTGCACATTTACATACTTAACCCACCACCGCAAGGATTCTGGCCCTCACTACCATCTAGGAAGAACAAGGCGTTGTGGCATCTCCACGAGGGCGACACACACAATTTCATGTCACATTTCATGATTTGATGGACCATCCTTAGGTAAGGGATACAAAATATCAATTCTTGTAAAGAGTTATAGTATTTGAGGACTCTATTCTTATTATTTAAGTGATATGAATATTAATACTCCACCGTAATGCTTATAAGATCCAATCATAGCTAGCGACATTGGGGAAGGAACAAAGTTAAAGGAATAAAATCACAGTAGAGGATCCGTATACCTTAAACTAGCTAATATTTATGAGGTCTTAGGGCCTTCCTCGTGTGCACAATGGAGGGCATGTCCTTTTCATACCTTTTTTGCCACTTGCAAACAAGTGGATCGGAAATCTGGAAAGGCTTTGGTAGAGAGAGTAGCTCCAACTCTACGTTAGAGAGTGGAGTTAGAATCACATCCAAAATTTATATGAATGTATATTTAGATTCATGAAATCTAGGTACTTTATCCAAAGGGGATTTATATCTTTATGTACAATAGAGATTTCTTCATCTAGACATAACTAGAATTTTGATTTTCATACCTTTTTTGCCACTTGCTAACAAGTGGATTGGAAATCTGGAAAGGTTTTGGTAGAGAGAGTAGCTCCAACTCTACGTTAGAGAGTGGAGTTAGAATCACATCTAAATTTTAGATGAATGTATATTTGGATTCATGAAATCTAGATACTTTATCCAAAGGGGATTTATGTCTTTATGTACAATAGAGATTTCTTCATCTAGACATAACTAGAATTTTGATGTGAAAGATACTTCGTTTGAAGGCTGCTTTGAACCCATTGACAGCTAATTGTTCTTTCGGATAACCGATAAAATAAAAAGAATGCCTAATCAGAAAAACATCTTATGAGAACAACATTGTAGTAGAGGAGGGCCCAGATTAGAGAGGTAGCACTTGCTTGTGCTCTGCCTGCTTTGATTCCACCGGCTTAAACAATGAAAGATGGTGTCCTGAAGAAGCAGCTACTGCAGAAAAAAGATGCAGCAGCAGCAGAGGAAGGAAGAAAGACCCTCTTAGCTGGCGGTCAGATCCACCAGCGGTGTCAACTGCAGGGGCCGGCATGTCCTTTTTGCCAAGCAGCTAGAAGAGGAGTATCCCTCGTGGTAGCAACCAGAATCTTGCTCTAATACCATGCGAAAAAGGGAAAGTAATGTATTCTTGACAAAGGAGTGCCTGATTATGAGATTTTGGATAAAATGATAGGAGGAAGCATAAGTATATACAATAAATCAACTGGGATTAGAAAAATAGAATCTGTACAAATCTGGAACATGAGTTTACACAATTGATTTATCCCTGTTTGGTTAGTGCCTGATTATGAGATTTTGGATAAAATGACAGGAGGAAACATAAGTATATAGAATAAATCAACTGGGATTAGAAAAATAGAATCTGTACAAATCTGGAACATGAGTTTACACAATTGATTTATCCCTGTTTGGTTAGTTGTTCTTACTTATTACTGTTTTCTCCTTGACATTTTTTTGTCCATATAAATCGTAGTTATATAAGCCCTTTGCATATTACACAATAAGGGTACCGGTATTTTGGAAATGTTATCATCTGCCTAACGAGTTGTGTAGGATTATGAGGTTAATTTTCACTTGAGGTTTTCTTTCTTAACGAAGTTAGTTTAGAATTTTATGGGAGTAGTTCAACCTGTCACTAAAGGTCAGGAGGTTAGCATTACATTCAAATGAGTAGATGGCAAGCTGATAGATTGTACCTTTCATAACAAAGAGTTGAAAAAATGGTTTTTTTCTTCTCAAATCATTCCACTGTTACAGCATGTCATGTTCCTGTCGGATGTATTCCTTCACGGTTAAATGTTTACCAACATCTAGTTCCTGTATTCTGTGTCGCATACTATTATCGTTACTTGATTCTAGGCTGAAAGAAATAATGTGACTGGCATTCTTTTGTATTATCAAGTGATGTATTTTTTGATGTACAATAACGCTGGTGAATATGTTTCCAGGATGTTACAAAAAGAGTTCTTGTAAAGAAATGACATCGCATCAAGATATTACACTTTTTGGGTTGTTGCTAATTGTAAGTGAAGAATTTCATGCAATTTCCATTCTTAGATCAAAAATTGTTTCAAGTATAGACCCCACAAGTTTTGTATATGGCTGAGTAATGATAGAATGTTGGTTTCATATCACATCTTTTTTTAATTCGTTCTATTTAGTTTGTAAAACCAATATTTTTCTCCCATTCCTAAGTTCCTCTTAACTTATGCCCTCTTTTCATTTGGTAGATCACTTTAAAAGTTTATTTGGAACTGGATCTCTGACCTCTGACATAATTACTTAAAAGAAAGCTTCATGCTTTGAAATGGATTAATGGATTCGATGTATTGGCTTAGAAGTCAAGTTAGAGATGCTTACATATGTTCTTGGACTGTTTTGGCATGGGCAAAGACAAGTGAACTTGTTGATTGATGGGATAAAAATCATCTATGTTAAATTCTGCTTTACATAATATGGATTATATTAGTATAATTTTTCTTATAATAAATGAATTTACAGTGAGACAGATGGCAGGTTGGCAACATGCTGCCCCGCCACCCCCTTTTGGATAGCAACACCAATTCTCCACATCCATAAACTAGGGGTTTATAACGTTACCATTCATAACTTTTTGAACCCTCTTATGAAGCTCAACAATATTTTGTGCTAAGAAACCAAAGGTATCAAACCGGAAAGGTATAAAAACGTGTTCGTTGTTGATACGCACTTTCTCATGTTTGGCTACTTTGGCAAATTGAGGCAGCTTTAAGGGCAACATGTATCATAGTAAATGCCCCTTCCCTCAAGCTCATGAGCGGAGAAACCCTGGTTAGGTCAACACATGCGTGCGTCCCACCAATCCATCCATAAATCAATACATCAACTGCTCTTAGTGTCAATCTTCCCTCCTGCAGATCAATCAAAAAGTTCACATGTGCTTCTGTCTTAACAACAACTCCTGCATGTTTGGGTATATCATACAGAACATTCCTATCAAGATCATGTATGTACTTGAAACCTGAAGGTTCCTTGCAATGAACTGCATGCTCTCTAAAAACATCTAAGCATGCTGTAATACAAATTGGTCATACCTCATCAACTGGAAACAAAGAAATCATAAGACGATACCTGGGGATAGTATAATACTCCAATGCACTGTTCGGGAAATCGGTCCGCACGGCCGCATATATTCCCGCATATACCTATTCAGTCACCCTACCGCACCGCATATTGCTAATCGGTCCACTAAGCGGTCATGAGCCGCATATACTCCCGCTTGGTCGATCAAGCGGCCGGTTATATACATTTTGATTTATTCACATTTATACACACGCTCTACACATATTTCTATATTGATACACGTACATTTTACTCTTTGTACATATATTACAAACACATTCCATATATGGACATGTATACATATATAAGCACATCATATATGCATATCAATGTGTTTATATGTAAACACATATAAGTGCCTACTATATATATTTTATAATCTCAATATACCATTTTATATGTAATTAGTTTATTGAGAAAAAAATCCAAAACTGCATATACTCCCGTATATACTCCCGCATACCGCATATACTCTATGCAGTACCCCCACCGCCCGTACACCGCATACCACTTTCCTGAACAATGCTCCAATGTATGACATGTTTAGGCCTAACCCATCTGAAGGGTGGAAACTGATAGAAATGAGCGGAGAATGGAGGTGGTCAATGGAAAGTGGTTTTGACCAATGTAAATGGACACAAACTGACTGGAATGGATGTAGGGTGATATCCTGAGCCCTCTTGGTCCTTGGAGCTCTAAGACGGAGCTCTGGAATAAAAAATATGAAACCCTTGGCCTGGTGCGATCCGGGTCCAATTAGGGATAACCGACGCTGGGTTGTCTCGTCGGTTGTTGAGGCAGCAGTTGTGAACCAGGGCTGGATTCGAGAGCCCAATCCAGGTTTGTCCCATTGGTTGTAGATTTGAACCTGACCAGATCGATGAACCCACCTCAGGTTCGTCCCATCAGTTGGGAGGAGATTGTTGTGAACTAGATCAGGGTTTGTGAATCCACCCCGCGTTCATCCCATTAGTAGACAACAAGTCCATCACTTGATGTCATTGGTGGACGCACAAGAAGAAAATCCTACCCATGACGGGCTTGTTAAATTCCAAAAATTTCTTTCTTTCTAATGGTTATGCCAAACTTCAATTCCATATCCTAAATTTTTTTGCTAAAAAGGGCTTTGGGGGGACGGTGTCCTTGTTAGAAAACTACTAAGGTTGAAATTCAGAATCATGACATGAAGACAATCTAAAGCACTATCAAATCATAATCCATACCACAAATCCCAATGTCTCACAAAATATGATCCTGAAGCACCCAAGTTTGAGCCCTAGAGGCCACAAAGGCGTATGAGGAAGTTTCTAATGCCGAGTACAATCCCAAGCCACCAATTTGAATGGGTAAGGAAGCCATCCACCATTGAAGGTCCCCAAAGAAGGGGCCTCCGCAAAACACAATGTCCTCAATCAAGATAGCTATGATACCTTTGAATCCTTGTTGAAGTCCCATCTTCGAGAAATTTGTATTTACTATGAGAATACAGAAACTATATTTTTAGTAATGCCTCTTTTTAGTAACCAATATCTTCAACAGCAATAGTTAATTGTTATTTGTTTCATACAAACATGATAAGTATTTCATTTATAAAAATTTAATATGTGACAAGGCTAACCTTTTCTTTTTCTGATTTATGAACTTTTTTTCTTCTTTGCAGGCTGCATTGGGTTTATTACTCCTGCTCATTTACAACTTCTCTGATCAAATTCTATCTTCTAGAGAAAGGCAACAAGCTAAATCCAGAGAAGCAGCTGCAAGGAGTGCTAGAGAGCAGGTGCATGCTCGTGAAAGATGGAAGACTGCAAAAGACATTGCTAAAAAACATACTCATGAACTTCAAGCACAGTTATCGCGTACATTTTCTCGGAAAAAATCTATGCGGCGGGCAGAATCTCATTCGAACACTGGCCAGGCTAGAAATTCTGGGGAAGTGTCATTAATACCTCCCCATACAAGTTCGAGCACCAAATCAGACACAAGAGAACCAAGTAGCCTAACAAACATAGTGCACTCGTTCGAAGAAAGCTTTAACAGTGTTGAAGGTTCAGATCTGCAAAATGGGGATAAAAAAAAGACTCCACCCAAAGGTAAAGAAATGCATACTCGCAGCCAGATTTTCAAGTATGCATATGGACAAATAGAAAAAGAAAAAGTTATGCAGCAGCAAAATACGAATTTAACTTTTTCTGGAGTGATATCTATGGCTACCAATGTCGAGAGAAGGACTAGGCCTGTCATCGAGGTGGCTTTTAAAGATTTGACCCTCACTTTAAAGGGAAAAAGGAAAAATCTTATGAGATGTGTAACTGGAAAAGTTGTGCCTGGTCATGTTACTGCTGTTATGGGCCCATCAGGAGCTGGAAAAACTACATTTCTCAATGCCCTGGCCGGAAAGGCCACGGGGTGCGACATGAGTGGCTTGGTTCTGATAAATGGGAAGGTAGAGTCTGTCCATTCATATAGAAAAATTATTGGTTTTGTGCCCCAGGATGATATAGTTCACGGGAACTTAACTGTAGAAGAGAATCTCTGGTTCAGTGCATGTTGCAGGTATATAACTTCCTGTGATATATTTTAATATATTTTATGCTGCCATATTCTGTTGGATATTGGATATTGCACTTCATGTGAGATCATTTGCATTTTATAGCATCAAGCAACAATTTGTAATCATTTATTTCTCTCTCTCTATAATTAGCACCAGAGTCAGTATCACTTCAGCTTATTTATTAGGATACTGCAATGTGTACATCCCTTTTCTTGATACAGTTAGCTGTGTGCGGTTTCTTTTGTTGATTCATGATAATTCTAGATGTTGATATGCATACAATATTGTATTCTTTACCATTACTACTTAATTACACAATTGTCTAATTCTGAATTGACTTTACTATTCATGCACATGAAAATTAGTACTTAACAATAGTATGTTAGATCTTAACCAAAGGCATCAAATTTCACACTTTACAGACTTCCTGCTGAGATGTCTAAAGCTGATAAGGTTTTAGTTGTCGAAAGAGTTATTGAGTCCTTAGGTTTACAAGCAGTCAGGGACTCCTTGGTTGGAACGGTGGAGAAGCGAGGAATTTCTGGTGGACAAAGGAAAAGAGTAAATGTTGGGTTGGAAATGGTCATGGAACCTTCGCTAATAATTTTAGATGAACCGACATCTGGCTTGGACAGTGCATCATCTCAGCTTCTACTTAGAGCTCTTCGCCGTGAGGCACTTGAAGGTGTAAATATCATCATGGTTGTCCACCAACCTAGGTATGCTACGTTTTAACTTTATTTATGTTCGTTGATCACCTTTATCTTGAACAAAGTTCTATGGATACTTTTTCTGTATGAAATTTGGGAGTTTTATATAAGACTAATTTTGTCAAACTAATATGAACTTGTCTCTTTGTTCCAGCTACACCTTATATAAGATGTTTGATGATTTAATACTTCTAGCAAAAGGAGGTCTAATTGCATATCTTGGACCTGTGAAGAGGGCTGAAGAATACTTTTCTAGCCTTGGAATTAATATTCCAGATCGTGTTAATCCACCTGACTATTTAATTGATATTTTGGAGGGCATAGTAAAACCAGTTTCTGGACTCAACTACAAGCAGCTTCCTGTCAGATGGATGCAACATAACGGGTATCCGATACCATCGGATATGCTGTACCTTGTAGGAGATGGAAGTTCCAGCAACATGGCAGATTCTACGGCTACTGGGTCTGAAGCGCAGCATCCAGGGGGAGTTTTAAGTGAGTTCGGGTTTATCATAGAGCAAGAAAAAAACGCTGTACACCATAATCTCTCAAAATCAAAGGATTTATCCAATCGTAAAACTCCTGGCATATTTAAACAGTACAAACTTTTTCTTGGAAGGTTAGATATAGCTTTTTTTCTCTCTCTTAGCATAAGTAGATGCATCAGCAAAATACAAATGATTTGGTTTTCATTTCTCCTCCATGTTTGTAGGGTTGGAAAGCAACGGTTGCGAGAATCAAGAATACAATTTGTTGATTTTCTCATTTTATGCCTAGCTGGAGTTTGTTTAGGAACTCTTGCTAAAGTGAGTGATGAGAATTTTGGAGCAGCTGGTTACACCTACACAGTAATTGCTGTCTGTAAGTTTGACCATCCATTTGATATTCTTTAATTCCACTGAATTCATTTAGGCACCATTTTTATGTAATATATTTTTTGTCATAGCTCAATGGTTAACATATATGAGTGTTGACTTATTTACATGACAAACTAGTCCTGATATCATAGCACTAAATAACCTATCAGCATGCATGCAATTTTTACCCTATAGATATATCGGTTTATCTAAAATTGGAGAGCTTGATCAGGGATGAATTCGTTGCAGCAGAAGAGAAAGGCCATAGTTTTTTTTACCAAGATAAATGAATTAATTTTGTGTATAAACCTGTGCAGAATATTTATATGAAAAATAAGTGAATTAATTTTGAGCTTTGTGTCAAGGCTGCAGTATACAATCCCAAAGAGATCATAAAAAGGAATCACAAAACATAATTGAATCTAGGACATTTCAACAGTTTCTTATTCTTCATTTTTTCTGGAAATTTTAATGATGTAATATGCAGTGCACGTGCTTATTATTGGTAGTTATCATATTGTGTATAGTTCAACATAAAAAGATTACAATAAAAGTA